>JAQSUU010000198.1:20000000-22554166 GCA_038087645.1 Saccharum hybrid cultivar R570
CTGCTGACGTCCCCCACACTAAACTTCGGCCTCATCGACCTCCATGACCACGAGTCCGAGCTTCTCGAAGTCGCGTTTGCGCACCTTGAAGCTATATTCATGCTCAACATCTCCATCCCAAGCACACGCTCGTCAGGCACAAGGAGTGGGTGGCGTCGATACGCTAGAGAGTGGGGGCGAGGCTTTGAGGACGCTGCATGGCTCGCCTAGCCACATGTGAGTATTAGTATATCACAGTGTTGTAGATCGGATGGTGTCCTAAGGGACTTTTTTCGAGCTTGGGCTACTATTTAAGTATTTAACAAATGCATTGTCAATGTCTTGAGCTATTACAAAGCTCTTATTTATATTATATATTGTCTTCTCATTGTTTCAAGTTGCAAAATGGCAAGCCGTGCACAATGTCAAATCCCGAGACGACTAAATTCAAGCTTACATTACTTTTCATATACTATGATTTAGGTATTTCAATATATGAAGTGAGATTTGAACAAACGAAATTCTATGTGCATATATTTTATTATATTATGAAAACTTTCCCCTCATATATATTTTGGTCTCCCTCGAAAAATAGTATGCACTTCTTTTTTGGTGCTAAAATAACGCGGGATGCTGACCCATTCTTGTTTTGGCGCTAAAAATATACGGAAATATCTAAAAATAGTATGCACTTCTTTTTGGCGCTAAAACAACGCGGGATGGTGATCTATTCTGTTTTGGCGCTAAAAAAATGTGGAATTATCTCTTCACTTTTGGCGCACTTTATTTTTATGCAGGTAAATAAATGAGAAATCCCGTATCTATCTAACCTTTGGCCACCGCTGAGCTCTCCAGAGCCTAGCGATACGCAAGGACGGTTTCTGGGGCGATGCGGATCATATAGCCGCCGCCTCGCCGGGCCCTGTTGCGGTGGCCGTCCTCTCGCTGCCCTTCCGTCCCTGCAGCTCCTGCCGCAGCAGTCCACTGCTTCCCTGCACCTCCTCCCGCCGTCATCTCCTCCCGGCGCGGAACCTAGAGTCGTGACCTCACCGGCCCTTCCTGCGGCGGCCGTCCTCGCCGCCGTTCCGTCCCTGCGCAGTCCCTGTACCACTTCCCTGCACCGGCCCAGAGGAGCAGTTCTCTACTCGTACAGCAGTGGCCTCCCCATCGTACTCCACTGGTGCCTCCTGTTGGTCAGTTAACCTCAATTTTCATCTCCCTAATCCTATTTCTCTGCATTGATATGATACAAAACCCTGCACCTTAGGATCTGATGCCCCTTTATTCACTTGAAATTAGCTCTTCCGATCTGATATTGTGTAAACAACTGAACGTGTAGCAGTTGTAGATACAAATTAATTTCATAATTTTGCAATGTAGATGATAGATATCTCTGTTATAGTATGTTGATAACCATCTTGTTACAGAGATCCAAATTACACGTTTTTCTTAGTCTGCAATTTTTGTGTAAACAGCAGTGGCCTCCCCATCGTATTACCTAATTCATTAGTCTGCAATTTTTTTGCCTTTTGTTAAAGCTTTGACAGCTCCATCCTCTCTATGTGCTCCTTTGCATCTGACTTCTCTGCATAACCCTCCTTGATTCTTGATAAGACATGGTTAACAGCCTCCTGGGCTGCTGCAGAACCGACCATCTCTGCTGCCATTAAGACTGATGAAACAAACCTGGTGTAGAATTGGTTGTCCTGTATGTAGAGAAAGAAAGAAAAATATTCCATACGTATATGAGCCAGTTTGTCCATGTTCATCTGTTTAAAATTTATGATTAATCTTGTAAAGTGCAAGTGCGGAGAGGAAAATAAAAACCTGGTGTAGTTGAACACTTGAACTAGTTGTAGGGTTACAGGAAGTCATACTATGACACTCAACAATCTAAAACCATCGCAGCACACACAAAAGGTTGGAGAATATTTTTCTTTCTTTCTAAACAAAGATGATAGATGGCTCTATTTCCACTCCATACGTATTCACATTTGCTTTTGTTTACTTACTTTTGCTGTATCAATCTAAGATCATCTAAACAAGTGTACATTTTGATTCAAGGATTCTAACTGAGGCGTTTGTGTTAAAAAGTCATGGATGTAGGGATTGTAATTGAGGGCACATTTTGATTACTCATAGTTCTTTATTTTTTTTTCCTGCAGTTGAGAAGGCTGTGGGGTGTTCTTGAAGACAGTGCATCCTCTGATCCTCAAAGGCAGTATGTATTTGCTCTTTATTATCAAAACCTCTTTACTATTAAAATTTGAAAGAACGTGGAATCTGAAACTGCTGCCTGGTGGCTGATTTCCATTCACTCAGGCTTGTAGATACCTCTATTTTGACTCCATATTTATTCTCACAGGTAGTTTTATAGTCAATCATATATATGCTATATGGCCCCAAGTAAAGCATGGATGGACCTAGTTGATGATCGTATTAGTGATGAATGTTTAGATGGAAACACTTCAAAAAAATAAATTTATTTGGCTGGTGTTAAAAAGTTTCTTGACTATGCCTTCAGTAGGACTGGTGGGGATGTTGAAATCAAATGTCCATGCATCAAATGCTGCAATACATACTCTAGGTCTCGTGAAGTAGTGTATTCTTATCTTAAAATCTTTGGAATCATAGGAAACTATAGATTTTGGTATCATCATGGAGAAGTTTCGGGTGAGGCTGAGTCAGATTCAGAAGTCGAAGAGCATCCTGATTCCCATGGAGCAACTGAAGATGGTTATAATGGAATGGAGGAGCTGCTAATGGATTTATTTCCCCAGCAAATTAACCAGCCAATCAATGAAGGTACATCACATACATCTCCAAATGAAGCATTTGAAGAACAGCCAAATGATGAAGCGCGAAAGTTCTATAAACTCCTTGATGACTTGAACCAGCCTCTACATGAAGGGTCTCGTACTTCCAAACTATCTGGTATAGTTAAATTGCTTAATACAAAGAATTTGGGGAAGTGGAGTAACAAGTCCTATACCATGCTAGTGGAATTAATCTGTAAGGACTTCCTACCAGAAAACTCTACTTTGCCAAATTCTTATTACAAAGCAAAAAAAAATCATGAAGGACCTAGGACCATAGTCACAAAGTTTCTGGGTCGATGGGGTCGAGGTACGGGGTCGCGGTACATGGTACGCTACTTGTGAGAGATTTTTACACTTCGGGTCGAAAATGAACCTGTGAATCCGGGTCAGGGTCGACGAACCCGGGTCGAGGGTCGAAGGTGATGAACCCGTTTTATGTGACTATGCCTAGGACTAAGTTACCAGAAAATCGATGCTTGCAAAAATGATTGCATGCTGTACTTGGGAGAAGATATTGGTGCTCAGTCCTGCAAAGTATGTGAAAGATCAAGATGGAAGAAAAGTAAGCACTCTGGTGAAGACATAGTGTCAACTAAAGGGAAGAAGATTGCCGAAAATACTATGCGATATTTTCCTATTACCCCAAGACTTCAGCGACTATATATGTGTAGGAAAATTGCATTTTTCTGTAGATGGCATATAGAGGGCAGGGTAGATGATGGTGTGATGCGTCATCCTGCCGATTCTAAAGCATGGAAACATTTTGATGAGACTCATCCCGATTTTAAATCAGAACCTCGCAATTTAAGGTTATGCCTTGCCGGTGATGGTTTCCAACCATTTTCTACCACTAAATCCTCATATAGCATTTGGCCTATATTCCTTGTTCCTCTCAATTTGCCACCTTGGCTGTGCACAAAGCAGCAAAATGTATTGCTTTCTGTGTTGATTTCTGGGCCAGACTTGAATCGGCAATTTGTTAAGCCAGCAAGGAATATGCAGCAAGCTATTAAGAATTGCCCTAAAGGGATTAAAAAACCTGATTGGGAGTGGCTTGTGAAGGAACATTTCTACAGCAAGGATTTCATAGTAAGTTTTAATCTTCTCACTTACATAGTGACTACTTGTGTGCTGCATAGTTTTTCCCTGGTGGCCATGGTTAGTAAAACTATTTCATGGAACTGTAGGATAAGAGCAAGAGAAACTCCAAAAATAGATCCAACTTGAAAATTCTTCATCACAGTGGTAGCAAACCATACAGACAGATCATATGGGACAATGTATGTATAGTATTCTGTGCTCACTTTTTTCAGTTATTAGCTTAGCTCTCATTACTTGTGTTCTAATGTTCTACCTATAATAGGGTGGCAAGGAAAATAATCCTCCAACTTTGGATAAATTATTTTCTCTCACTCACATGAAGGATGGAAACTTTGTGGATTCTGAAACCTCTACCAAGCACGTAAGTTCCTTTGAATTTATTTTGCTGGACATTACTGTAGATTAGTTACAATTGTATTTGGAGATATCCCTGTTACACAAGAATAAATACACATGTGTTGGTAGAAGCACCTAATTCTAATTGTTTTGTTCACAGACAGAGATTGAGGTGGAAAGGCTATTGAATCCTTCCCTTTCTAATGTGGAACTTATGGACAAGTGCTTCGAATCTAATAGGCGTGACCATGTTGTTTGTTATGGTGGTGGAATAAGAGCAAGAGACATACGGAGTCCGACGGTTACCAAAGCTGAACTGATAGAAAAGCTTACACAGTCTGAACAGGAAAAGAAAGAACTTCAAGAAGATAATCGAGCACTTCACGAGGAAAATCGAATGATTACCAATCGTGTTAGCCGAATGGAAGATGAATGGGCAGAATTAAAGCACAATATGAGTGCTGGTTTAACTCATGGATAAAGAGGGTCATCTGTAAGCATCTACATCTAGAAAGATTAATTATTTATACATGATCTCTTTATTCAATTTTATTTGTTTGTTGCTGATTTGAAATTTGCATACTGCAGGGAGCATGATGAAGAGCAACAATACCAGCATGACCTCAAAATTGTTCATGAGAAGGCATTTGATGGGTGGATCCCTTCAAGCATAGCTTAATACTACCTTGTTATTTGTAGGATTGGTCTTATGTCAGCCACTATTAGTTTCATGTTTTGGATTCCCACTTGGTCACATGAACCATCAGGACCATTATGAAGTTGAATTTGTGGAATGTTGAAAATTAATTCATTTATAAATTGCTTATTGTGAAAGTGTGTCTTTGTTATGTCGCATATTGGTTGCTGATGCTACAGAAGTGCCATTCCAATATAAAATTATTATTGATAAATGTGTGGTTGTTAATGCTATAGAAGTGGTCACTAATACCCTCCATAGTACCTTGTAGAAACAATTTGCGACCACAATTGTGGTTGTTAATGCATTATGGTAGATGGCAGTATGATATTAACGATGACAAATGTGGTTGTTGTTAGTATAAACGTGGTCGTTAATGCTATAGTATCAACGACCACATATTATCCCGTCGTTGAAAAGTTAACGACAGGAAATTGTATGTGGTCGTTAATTGTATTAACGACGGAGCCTTTAACGACCATGGACGACCACATTTTTGTGGTCGTTAAAAACTTTTAACGACCACATATCAACTTTTAACGACCACATATCCCGTCGTTGATACCACTTTTTCTTGTAGGCCTGGCGCCTCCCCTACCCAGCTACGAGCTACGCATCCAAGGGCTGGCCACTCTAGGGCCCGAGGTCCTTGACAACTTGGTATCAGACGGCCATCGATCCTCCTCCCGCCGGTCCGCATCCGCTGCCTCCTCTTCCACGCCGACGCCGGCGAACTCGCCCACCCACTCCTCCGCCTCCACCTCTCACACCATGACAGAACCAACCACCACTGATTTGGCCAAAATGATCGTTGATCTCTCCAAGAACATGGCAGCAATGCAACAGCAGCTCGTCACGCTGCAGCAAGCCCAGCCGCCGCCATCGACATCTTCAGGCTTTCGCGGATCGGGGTTTGGCAAACACCACGGCGACCGGCCGCCGCGATTCCAGAAGCTGGACTTTCCCAAGTTCGACGGGAAGTCTGATCCGCTGACCTTCATCAACCGCTGCGAGTCATACTTCGTCCAGCAGCGCATCGCGCCGGAGGAGCAGGTATGGATGGCTTCGTATAATCTCGAAGACACCACGCAGATGTGGTACATCCTCGTGCAGTAGTCGGAGGGTACCCCCAACTGGCGGCGCTTCACCGAGCTCCTCAATCTCTGCTTCGGTCCTCCCCTCCGCTCCAATCCCATGGGCGAGCTCATGGCATGCCGCCGCACTGGAACCGTGGAGGAGTACCAGGCCCGCTTTGAAGCTCTGCTTCCTCGGGCCGGTCCGTTGGAGGAGGCACAGCGCGTCCAGGCCTTCACAGCGGGGCTTGGGCCACTGCTCAGCCATGACGTGGAGATGCACAGCCCACAGACACTCGTCGTGGCCATGAGTTTGGCCCGGAAATTGGAGCTCCGCGAGCAGAGCGCCGTAGCCGCCGCCACGACCGCCGTGGCCCAAGCGCCGCGTCTCCCCAGTCGTGGGCTTCTGACGGGGCCGCCTCAGCCGCTGGCCCTCCCAGCTCCCTCGATGCATTAGAACCGTGCCGCCCAATCCACACCATCCTTCGTCGGCCGCCAGGTCTGCCAGCTCTCCACCACAGAGATGGACGACCGCCGCCAGCAGGGACTCTGTTCAACTACAACGAGAAATATTCTTGCGGCCATAACCATGTCTGTCAATGCCTCTTTTTCCTTAACATCACAGAAGCAGATGACGCCGACGAAGCCGTGCCCAAGGACCCGTTGATTTCGTTACATGCGACCGCGGGCATCCACCTGGGGGAAACGATGCAAGTGCGCATCAACCTCGGCGGTGCGTCGCTGCTGGCCCTGCTTGATTCAGGCTCGACGCACAACTTTGTGGCGGAAGAGGTGGCCGCTAGAATGTCTCTCCACCTGCAGCTCCGCGGAGGCTTGCGGGTCACCGTCGCCAATGGCGAACGGGTGCCATGCCCCGGGTGTCACGCTCCTCCGGCAGCACCAACTCTTCGTCAAGCAATCCAAGTGCGCGTTTGGGACATCGTCCATCGCGTACTTGGGGCACGTCATTTCAGCGGAGGGCATGTCCATGGATCTAGAGAGAAGGTTCGCGCGGTCGCTGACTGGCCAGTACCCCGTTTAGCCAGAGCGGTGCGCGGCTTCCTCGGCCTCGTGGGGTACTACCGCAAATTTGTTCAAGACTTCGGCATGATCGCCGCTCCGCTCACTGCCCTGCTGAAGAAGGAAGGTTTCACCTGGACTGAGGCATCCAGCGCCACCTTCGAGGCCCTGAAGAAGGCAGTCACCACAGCACCGGTGCTGGGGCTGCCAAATTTCTCGCTGCCCTTCGTGGTGGAGTCGACGCTTCAACATATGGCTTTGGGGCTGTCCTTCTCCAGGATCAGCATCCCATTGCATTCTTCAGCTGTCCAGCAGCGCCACGCCACCAATCGTTGGCCGCCTATGAGCGTGAACTGATCGGGCTACTGCTCGCCATCCGCCATTGGCGCCCTTATCTATGGGGCCGCCGATTCTTGGTGTGCGCAGATCATTTTAGCCTCAAATACCCACTTGATCAGCGCCTGGCCACCATCCTGCAGCATCATTAGGTGGGCAAGCTGCTGGGTTTTCACTTCTCCATCGAGTACAAGGCAGGCAGCACCAATACGGTGGCCGACGCCTTGTCCCGCCACGACACCAAGGAAGCAGCGGTCATGTCTCTGTCCGCCCCCCGCTTTGATTTCATTGAGCATCTCCGACAAGCTAACCTGCAGGACCCGGCCTTGATCGCACTCCGTGATGAGATCAGCAACAACCAGCGCTTCATGCCATGGGCTCTCATCGATGGGCTTGTGGCATTCCAGGGGCGTCTCTACCTTCCACCAGGCGGCCATCCACGACGACAGACATGAGGGAGTTCAGCGCACCCTTCACCGACTCCGCCGCAACTTCCACTCCCCCAACCTGCGTGTCGTGGTCCAAGACTACGTGCGCGCGTGTGCCACCTGTCAGCGCTACAAAGACAAAGCATCTCCACCCCATCGGGCTACTTCTTCCTCTGCCGGTGCCAACGGCAATCTGGTCGAACATCGGCATCGACTTCGTCTAAGCTCTGCCCCGGGTGGGAGGCAAATCCGTCATCTTGACGGTAGTGGACAGGTTCAGCGAGTACTGTTAATTCATCGCCCTCGCCCACCCGTACTCAGCGGAGTCCGTGGCACAGGCATTCTTCTCCGAGATTGTGCACCTTCATGGCATTCCCCAGTCCATCGTGTCGGACCGGGACCCGGTGTTCACCTCCTTGTTCTGGAAGGAGCTGATGCGCCTCTCCGGCGTCAAGCTCCAGATGACTACGGCGTTCCACCCACAATCAGACGGCCAGACGGAGGCCACCAACAAGGTCATCGTAATGTATCTTCGCTACATGACGGGGGATCGGCCACGGCAGTGGCTTCGTTGGCTGCCCTAGGCCGAGTTCGTCTACAACACTGCCTTCTAGACGGCGCTCAAGACCACTCCATTCACGATCGTCTACGGCCACGACCCCCCGTCCATCCGGTCCTATGAACCAGGTGACACCCGGGTCGTCGCCGTGGCCAAAAGCATGATGGCGCGTGACGAGCTCCTGGGGGACGCGCACGCACGCCTGGAACAGGCCTAGGACGTCTACAGGAAGGTCTACAACAAGCATCACCGGGAGGTCCACTACGCGGTGGGCGAATGGGTCTGGCTCCGCCTTCGCCATCGCTCTCCAGCCTCACTGCAGGGCGTCACCAAGGGCAAGCTCTGGCCCCGTTACTACGGGCCTTACCGCATCGCCGCCATCATCAACGAGGTGGCCTACCGTCTTGAGCTGCCGGCCAGCGCAAAGCTGCACAACGTGTTCCATGTCGGCCTGCTCAAGAAGTTCGTGGGCACGCCACCGGCTTCACCACCAGCTCTGCCCCCCACCCACCATGGTGCTACCCAGCCAGTGCCCGAACGCACCACGCGCACCCACCTCGCCAGGGGTGTGCGCCAAGTTCTCATCCAGTGGCAAGGGGAACCAGCTGCATCTGCACCCTGGGAGGATTTGGAGGACTTCCAGGATCGATATCCCGCCTTCCAGCTCAAGGACAAGCTGCTCGTCGAGGGGGGGAGAGATGTCATGTGGGGCTGGCACTACAGCCGGCGGCCTCGAAGACGAGGAGCAGCTGGCTCGGCCAGCAAGACCACGCACAGCCAGGAGGAGCCCAAAAGGCCCTGAAGTGTGAAAGGTCCAGATCAATTATGGCATGTGAATGAGGGTCAAGGAGTATGAACGTGAGCCAAGGAGTGTTAGGCATCGGCTAGGCCTGCTCCTATATATATGTAAGCTGAACATATGAATGGATCAAGAATGATCAAGTGATTTATCTCTAATCTCACATTTGCTTCATCTTCAATCTCACCTCTGCTGTGGGCGCTAGTGACCCTGGCGCCTCCCCTACCCAGCTACGAGCTACGCAGCCAAGGGCCGGCCACTCTAGGGCCCGAGGTCCTTGACAGAGTAATTGGTAGAAGAGACATCTTCAAGATAGTTCAGTTCCATACATGATTAATTTTAGGATGCCTAACTTCAGTTTCATGCATGTTATCCACCAAGATAATTATAATATGACCGCACCAAAGGTAATGAAATTGCAATCCGTCACTGATTAATGATGATTGACTATGCAGGTAGCCTGCTTTTATTAAAAATCTTTCCTGCAACCAATCAGTGCAACACATGTAAAAACCTAGAACCTAATCAAGGAATAGCAAGAGCATCAATTCTCTACTGCTCATATATTATACCAAGGTCGGAAGCAATGGAGCCCCCTGGAGCTGTTCAAACGTACTACTGTAGGGATCTGAGAGAAGGAAGGCATCAAATTTGGGGATCCTAGAGGAACCCTAAGGAAGAAAAATAAGGAAGATGACATGAATACCGAAAAACAAAACAAAACCAGATGAGATATCATTGGCTTATTATTCTTGACCTTCACAACTCTTCAAACCTTAAGTACCAAAAAACAAAACAAAACCAGATGAAATATCATTGGCATATTATTCTTGACCTTCACAACTCTTCAAACCTTAAGGTCAGGTCATCTAGTTAATGACGATTCACTTCTTTAGCATTCGAACAAACATGGAGGTTTTGTGGACTTTGATAGGAAAACTGAACACTTATGTGAAGGTAATTGATAACTGATATATAGGTGTGTACATGACTTAAGAGGCACCATAGAACCAGGATGCAGTGATAGAGTGGTTTGATGTAGTTGATCCATTAGACATTTAGCTAACAACATAAATAGAGTCAAAAATATGAGCACCGGGATAAATTAAAAAGGCACAAGGCACGATGTGTAATCTATTTAGCCTAAGATATTTTAGAATTGTAACTAGCACTGGAAAAAGAACAAAACATTATATGTATGTGTACACAATACTGAAATCATTTTATGTTAGAATAAACCCCCTCGTTTAATCAGGTCTAATTGTATTTTTATTGATGTGGTGATCTGTGGATGTTGTCCCAAAAAATTGAGAAACTAAAACCCTCGACTATCAATTTTACCCCAAATTTCAAAGAACATGAATGTAAAGAACATAGATCAAAAGGGCACGGGACTCGTGGAGCATACCAGTGCATCATATTTCAGCTAATGGAGTATACCAGAGCATCATATTTCAACTAAGAGAAAGTAATTTCTTCCAACCACATAGGACCTACACAGAGGTTGGGCACATGAATGAATCTATGAAATCCTTGAACAGTGCATGCTACAATCGCAGCGGAACTCCTCATACCTAAAGTTGGGTAACCCTAGAATGAACTCCTCATACCTAAAGCTAGGCCAAAATCCTAACCCTAGAACAGACAAGAGTGAAGGCAAAGAATCCGGTGAAGACAAAACAACTATGAATCAAGCAACAGAGAATCACAAATCCCACTGAAGAAAGAGAAGACACATGAGGTACTGGTCATGGAGTCATCGATTAGGGCACCGTATAGCGTGGAGGAGGAGGCGCTTGGGAGGGGCAAAGCAGCGGCGTCGACGCTGGGAGGTCTCCAGCGGCGGTGGCGCTGGGCGAGGAGGGCGACCTGGTGCTGGGAGAGGCGAGCGGGCGAGGGGAGTGCATGAAAGATGAGGGGCATCGGGAGGAGGCGCGTCGGGTCGGGAGCGAGATGCGCGAGGAGCGAAGCGGAGAAGCACTGGCAAAATCAACGGAGAGCGATGAGGAGCTACCAGAAGTTGATTCGAATGGAAGCGGCTACAAGCAATCTGGACCACACGATGGAAGATCAGACAGCTGTAGCTATTCGGGACGACCTGGTGGCTGTTTCTTTTCGAGGAGCAGACACAGTTCATAGAGTTAAAAAACAATATATACAGGGTCTCCTTTCCTATTTCCATTTAGTAAGAGCATCTCTATTAGGCTAACTAAATTCATTACCTATTCTACATTTAGATAGTGGAGGCTAAAAAAACGTACTCCAACTGACTACCTATCAGACTATCTAAATTTGTTGGCCCAATAAATTTCCAGTGCACTATCTATTTTTGTTGGCCCAACAAATCAGGCTTCCTCGACGCGGGATGTGGCCATGCCACCGTTGTAGGCGGTATGCGTTCCTCGGCGCGTTGGCAACCTCTGCTCTGACGTTCACCGGCCACCTCTGCTCCAGCATTCCCCGGCGCGCAGGAGGTCTTCCATGATCTCCTGGCTAACTCTGTTGTCTGATGTCACAATTGGAACACAATTTTATTTAGGTTTATGCTTGTTAAATATAAATAAATCTATAACTAAGCTATACATGATTCAATGAGTATGAAATTTTTACTACAATTCAATCATACAATAATTAGCCCACCATAAAAATTTCATTACAATTGGAATATAGAAACTGCAGCTATGAATTATTCTAATTAATTACAAAAAAGCATAGATCTAAAGCCACAGTAAAAACTTTGTACTAGAGCATATCATATTATATATTCACTGTGTAGATCTACTCATGTGGAGTCCAACAAAATTAGATTTTCTATTTTATGATTTTTCTGTGATTTACTATAATTTTTAAAAATTCAGCCGAAATAAAGAAAAAAGAAAAAGACAAAACAGCATTTAAAACTGCTTATAACAGGGCTAAGGGAGGTAAGATGAACAGTTTTAAAAGTTGAGAGAGGTGTTTTGTTTGGTGTAGAGAGGAAAAGCGAACTTTAGCGAAAGTTAAGAGACATATATAGACATTTTCCTTTTTTTTCCTTCATAGCCTCAACTTGCGTGGGCCCAGATTTCAAGAAGAGAGCGTTTTCATTTAAGGCCCACGGGTCATGGGCGAAGAGGCCTGGATGAAAAGGAAGAGAACATAAAACTTGCTGCGGTGTCTTTGTAAGGATGATAGTGTAATGTTTTATCTATATATATATATATATATGAAATGCAACCCGGTTTCTCAAGAAAAAAAACTTGCTGCGGACAGTGCTTGAACGATTGTGAGTTCGTCAGTTACCGTCGCAGGTAATCTCTCTTTAATTATCATTATTAGTACTCCACGTCCCGCCAGAATGGTTTGCATTTTACCCCGACGAACTGAAGACCAAAGATTTGTTCTTAGCATTCTCCATGTGTAGCTGCTCACGGCAAGATGGCAAAGCCGACTCCTTTGCAATTCTTTAGCTTGCTTGATAATTCACTCAACTACTGTTAACTGCAATATCAAGCTGATGTCAGGCAATTCGCTAACGTTATCTCTGGCCAGGTGCAAACTCTGAACCTGAAGATCGTTATTGCCGAACGAGTTCGAATATTCAGTTGAACGGGGTCAATTCAATGTTCGCTGTGCCTTCGTTTGGGTGAGCCCGGTGAGGAGTGAGGACGGCCGCTGCGCCGACTGCAGCGTGCGGTTGTCGTCTGCGGCAGCGGCACCTTTGCGGTTGTCGTTGTCGTCTGCAGCGTGCGGATTATACACGACCCAAGTGAAAAATGACCACCCGCTCCCAGCCATGCCTCTTATCATCTTCTCCGCCGCCGCTCCCCTCGCCGTCGTCTCCCTGCTCCCCACCCGCTCCTGCCTCCGCCTCACCGTCACCCGCGCGGCCGCCACGAGCACAACCGCCACCCCGGGTCCGGCTCCGGCGAGCACCTTCGCCGTCGAGGACTACCTCGTCGCCAGCTGCCACCTCACCCCACCGCAGGCGTTCAAGGCGTCCAACAGCCTCGCGCACCTCAAGTCCGCATCCAACGCGGACGCCGTGCTCGCCTTCCTCGCGGACCTCGGGCTCTCCCCCAAGGAGGTGGCCGCCGTCGTGGTGTCCAACCCGCGCGTCCTCTGCGCTCGCATCGACCGCTCCCTGGCTCCTATCTCCGGGGAGCTCCGCGCGCTCGGCCTCTCCCCGTCCCAGATCGCGCGCCTCGCGCAGATCGCTGGCCGCTACTTCCTCTGCCGCAGTTTCGTCTCCAAGGTACGGTTCTGGCTCCCGCTCTTCGGCTCCCCAGAGCGGCTGCTCCAGGCCAGCGACTGGAACTACTGGCTCCTCAGCTCCGACCTCGAGAAGGTGGTCGAGCCCAACGTCGCCTTCCTCAAGAAGTGCGGCCTCAGCGCGGGCGACATCGCCAAGCTGCTCGTGGCCGCGCCGCGGCTCGTCACCATGCCCCCGGAGTACGTCCAGGACGCCGTGCGGCGCGCCACGCAGCTCGGCGTGGCGCCGGGCTCCCAGATGTTCCGCCACGCGCTCTCCACCGCGGGATGTATCGGCCAGGAGAAGGTCGACTCCAAGGTCGCCGTCCTCAAGGAGACGCTCGGGTGGTCGCAGGAGGAAGTGAACCTGGCCATCAGTAAGGCACCGCGGATCCTGGTTGCGTCCGAGGAGAGGCTGCGCCGGAACGCGGAGTTCCTGCTCAACGAGGTCGGGCTGCCGCCGCTGTACATCGCCCGCCGTTCGGTGCTTCTCATGTACAGCCTCGAGAGGCGGATAGTGCCCCGGCACCTCGTGCTGACGGTTCTCAAAGAGAAGGGGTTGGTTGAGCAAGACCGGTGCTTCTTCAACGTGGTGGCGCCAACAGAAGAGAAATTCTTGGAGAAATTCGTTGCTCCCTATGAGGAATCCATCCCTGGTCTTGCTGATGCTTATGAGTCTGCTTGTATGGGGAAAGTGACCCGGGGTCTATGACTGGAACGCGAGGAGAATTTTGAAGGTGTGTGTTCCCTCCATTGTGTACTTGTGTAACCTCAATACCTCATTCTACTGATCTTGCTTCAACAAAAAAATCATTCCACTGATGAACTATAGCAGACGAAACAGCTTCATGGACATCTAACTTAGGTCCATACAAGTGACAGCATAAATTCATGTTATAGCCATGAAAATGTTCACTTCTAAGTTCTAACTGAATGATGGTTTTCATATGAAAGTGCAAGCAATATTTCCTTTTACTATCAGATTTTAGTTAACGTATGATGAGATCATCATCTTTTATAATGTCTCCTAGTTGTGTCCCATAGACCCATACTGATGTTTTAACAGAGCCTCATCTTGTATTGTGCTTGTGCCCGTTTATCAGTTTATGTATACACTCTAACACAAGAGACTGTAGGAAAAAGCCTGCCGAGTGCTTTGAAAGCTATTTCAAAATGTAGCCATGGTTCTTATGTAAATCACTCTTAAGTCTTTTTTTTATCGAATTTGCAGGAAAGCTGCATATCTTTGTATTAAGAGAGAAAACAGCCCCTTACAAATAAGACCACCTCATTCCAGGCTGAGCTATGAGGTGGGCTGGGAACATAAAAGGTTTGGACTAATAAAAAACCAAACACAGGTGAGACCAGACCGCTGAAAACTTAATGCTTAATGACAGGTAAATCACTCTTAGGTCTTAAATAATCGGCATTGTTACTTAATGCTTAATGGCAGATATGGGCCCATGCAACGTCGTTACCGCCCAGCCCCCGGTGTTATCCAATTAACTTTGAGCTAGGGAAGTACAAAAACAGTGCTTTTTGAAGAAGTGAACCATCTGAGCCAAGCTCTGCATAATGCTCAAGTTTTACCTAGGGTCCTAGTCATTCATTGACAAATATTTCATCAAAGAGATGTAGGAAGCTGGTCCACACTGAAGATATCATAATACAGGTAACACAGCAAGGTTTGGAATTTGGATGGAACCATGGAAGGAATGCCGGTGGTAGGAGTCCTCGTCAGTAGAATCTGAGAGGCGACTCCAGTTGGACATGCTAATAGACCGATCTGTGACCCGTTGTGTGCAACCCCAGTCCTGAATGGGAAAATTTCCTTTTTGAGAGTTTTCTCATAGATGATTCTGTGAGAGGTAATAGAAGATATGCTGGGAAGGTACCGGAGGGATCCCAACATTGATTGGACTGCAAGGAGAGATTGGACCTTGGAGGAATGGAGGTGTGGGTGCGTCTCCAGTTTGCAAGCTCATTCTACTAATAAACTAAACAGAGCAAGCAGATTCGTGATCGTTTATTGTAAGTCTCTTACTGTTGACAGCGAAACTGATGTTTGTAACTAAGAAAATGAACATTGCTGATTAACAACAGTCTTGATGTAGGAGCAATGTATTTCCTTCTGTGGTCAGCTTGTCGCTAACATAAACTTGACACTGTCATCCAGTCGAATGTGGCATACATCATGACGTGTGCCAAACTGAAGTTATTTAAATAGAACTTCATCCTGTATTCTGTTTATATGACCTTTTGTTAGGCAAAAAGATGTTCTGATGGAGATCTTTTCCTTACATCAGCTACAATGCACCAAAAGTTCTGGCAAGTGCTTAACTGAATACTGGTTCAAAATATAAAACATTTGTCAGTAATCAGTTTTGTTCCTTCAGGGTTAAATAATAGGGATTAGAAACATTGTTGTACTTCAGCAAAGAAACCCATCTGAAACTTTGTATCACCAGAATGCAACAGAGGGGAGGTTAGGTAACTTTGAAGAAAGGACTCGGTTTCTTCAGCTAGGCACGTGTCAAACTTTGGGAATATGTTTTAACATCATCCAAAAAATAAGCAATTCTAGATCTACTTAAAGTCAAACTATTTTAGGTTTAACTAAGTTTATAAAAAAGATAGTATCAACATGCCTGATCCAAGTAGCTATACAAGAATGTAACTATATACTTATTTTATATGATAAATATAATTATATTTATAATAATGTTATCAAACTTGATCGTTTGACTTAGCACTATCCTAGAAATGTATCTTTTTTTCGAGGGAGTAAGTACTTCTAAATATATACTTATTATTTGTGGACAGAGGAAGTACTAGCAAGCAGATAACAGATAACTTGTGCATGAAGAGGCGACTCTGAAAGTCCTAATTTTGGAAACTTCTTTCTTGAAAAATATATTTGATGATGACTCGCCGGATTAGGCTAAAAACTCATTGATTTTGCTCGCATACACTGCGTTAGTTTTTTAAAGGGGAATATACAACAATGTTAAAAAAACAACAACAGTATTTTCTTGTTGGATTCGGCCCGACACTTGTGGGCTCAAATAATGCTTTCCAGCCCAACAGATCTCCGGTCGCGCTGGTGGAGGTAGGGATGAAAACGGACGGAATTTTTTCTGTACCGTCCCGTTCCGTTTTCTATATTTTCTCATCCGTTTCCGTATTTGTGAGATCCCGTTTTCGTATTTGCGGAAGTAGAAAATAGTGTTTTTCGTTCGTTTCCGAGTAACTCCGTTTTAATACGGAATAAACCTGTATTTATCCCGTTTTCAATCTATGCTCAACATGTTCAATAATTACATGTCCTTATGTTATGTTAATATAACTAGGAATCATCAAATATGCATATTATGTTCATGTACATAGCATGTAAATGAATATTAAACTTTGTATATATTATTACATGACTTTATATATGTATACTTTGAGAATATTAAATTATGTGATCTTAATTTAATTTTTCGGCTTTCCATCCGTATTTGTTTGTTTCCGTATATCCGCATATTCCGATTCCGTTTTCGAACCCGCATTTTGACATTTTTCGAACCCGCTCCCATTTCCGTCAAAAAATATAGAAACAGAAGTAGAAATAGGGTTTTTTCGTCCGTTTTCATCCCCGGTGGCGGTGGAGGTTTTGTGACTCGCTGAGGGGGTAAGGGGGTGCGTGAGAGCATGAGAAGCTGAGAGGTCGGAACTCACGCACTGACTCGAAAAAAAGCTGAGAGGTCGGAGCCTGGCACTACTGCCGCCGCCATGCTCCGCCTCCAGAAACATCTCTCCTTCACCTGCAAGATCTCTTTCCCGTCCACCGCTCCGCATCCCTCATACTCCTACAGCTCTCCCTCGAGTGCGCTCTCCTCTCCACCGCCGCTGCGACCTACTCCTCTCCGCGCCACTTCGCCGCCGATGACTACCTCGTCTCCACCTGCGGCCTCACCCGGGAGCAAGCCGCGAAAGCCGCCAAGTGGATCTCCCACTGGAAATCGTCCTCCAACGCCGACGCAGTGCTCTCCTTCCTCACCGGCCCGGCGCTTGGCCTCTCCAAGGCCGATATCAGGCTGCTCGTGGCCAAAGACCCGCGCATCCTCAGCTGCAGCGTCGACAACACCCAGCGGATCCGCGTGGACCGCTTCCACAGCTACGGTTTCTCCGCCGCGCAGATCATCAGCTTCGTCCGCGTGGCCCCTGCTCCTTCCGCACCTTCAACATCGACCAGAGGCTCGGCTTCTGGATGCCCTTGCTCGGCTCGCCCGACAAGTTCTTCCGCATCGTCAGGCGTAACTTGTACCTCGTCACCTCCGACCTCGACAAGGTGGTGAAGACCAACATCCGGCTGCTCCAGGAGTGCGGTCTATCTGTCCAGGAGACTGGCACCACCATGTGCGTTGCCAACCCGAGGCTGCTCACCGGCAATCCGGACACCACCAGGGCCATCCTCGTGCGTGCTGATGAGATGGGCGTGCCCCGCAACACGCTTTTGTTCAGGCAGGCTGTGACCGCTGTGGCAGGCCTCGGCCCGGAGACCATGGCCTCTAAGCTCAAGATGATGGCCAAGATTCTCAGGTGCTCAGACGCTGAGGTTGCCAGAATGGTGCAAAGGAACCCGTTGGTGCTGACACGCTCCAGGGAGAGGATTCAGCGCACTTGTGAGTTCCTGACCAATGTGGTTGGCGTCGATACCAAGTACATTCAGGACAGGCCCACAATCCTGATGTACAGTTTGGAACGCTGGCTGGTGCTCCGGCATTACGTGATGAAGGTGCTCCTGGAGAAAGGATTGATCCGAAAAGATCAGAGCTTCTACTCCATGGTCACGCTTAGTGATAACGTGTTCTGCTCTAAGTTTGTACATCCTCATAAGGATGTTCTTCCTAGCCTTGCCGATGCATATGCATCTGCTTGCAATGGGAAAATAGCCATCTGAGGTACGCAATGAAATGATTGCAGCAAACTGGCTATATATGGGCAGCAACTGCAGTTGCATTTCATTCTTAACACATTCAGATGCCCTGATGTGTACTCTTCAAGACTGGTTCATAGCTTCAAAATTGCAGAAACTCAGAACACTAAGCTTAGGAAATTATGATGACCAAAGCATGATGCTGTCATTTTCATATACCTTGTTTTGGATTCTGATGATGAATTTTATCATGTTTCAACTCATGCTTCTGGAGTTCTGGTACGCAGAATGATTGTTCTGTTTAGAAATTTATCTCAGTTTCTGTCATGGTCCTGTTTTTATGGTGAGCTTCAATGAACTATGAATATATGAGCATTTTCTCAGCTAGGTGAACATCGAGTATCAGTTGTCAGGTTTTTAAGTTATGGATGTAATCACAAGTCACTGCATCAAGTGCTGCTTTTCCTCTAACTATATTTTGCGTGCATTTGATCACTTTCTCAATGCAAAAACAGCTCATGATGGTTTCCACCATATATTATTATAAGATTATCCAAGAAAAAGGTTGTTTTGTGTCATGTTAATCGAATTTTATCCAAAGTGTTTGGCATTTTGTGCTAGAAATAGAATGCCAACGTGCAATTATGAGACTCTAGGGCCTGTTCAGAACACGGGGGAAAAAATATATTTCTGGGTTTTTTTCATGTGAAATTGAAATTACTGTGTGATTCCTGTGAAATTCTTGGGTTCCAAACAACCTTTAGTTTGTTTTAAATTACACAATCGTAGTCCTGTTGCCAAACGAATCTGTTGGCAATGGCTCGAAGAGCGTCCCGGCACGGAGTCACCAGAAGAGGAAGAGGAGCCATTCCATCCTAGTTTCTATAGTGTTTGGTTTATGGACATAAGAATAGAGCTATCCCTGGTTAAAAAATTGTGTGTTTCGCACTTACAGAGAACATGAGAAAGAGTTATGCTAGCTTCTTCTTTGGACCATGATGGTAAGCCCAAGATGGCTAATATTAATCATTGATTGGTTTCATTTGTTTGTCATGTTCACATTTGTGCCTTTCCCCTCTTAGTTGTGGCAATGGATGATGAGAGAATTGCAAAATGTTGTCGAGGATTTGGAGCTGATGTTATAATGACGTCAGAATCTTGCAAAAATGGTACTGATTGTGTTGTTTTGTAGTTATATTATCTTTTCATTTATGTGGTAAAACAGTAATGTGTTGGTTTTGCTTGATAACATAGGATCTGAACGCTGCTGTGAGGTACTTAAGAAGCTTGAGAAACACTATGATATTGCTGTCAATATTCAAGGAGTTGTTTAAGGAGATCGCTCAGCTTCTGATCTTGGAGAACATTAGGTTAAGAGTTAACTGGCCAACCTTTATTTTCTTTTGTATGCATTGATCTGCTGTCATTATTATCATGGCTTGTAGCTGTTTCTGGATTGCTCATCAAGTGATTTCTACTTTTGCCTTGTTATATATTAGTGAAAACGGGAGATAGAAAATCTGCAAGAGCAATAATGCTTGTTGAGCTGAAGAAGCTGATTGAAGCTAACCCCTTGTTCCGTGACAAGCTTCATTTTCCAGACCTGAAGAATTCTAGGTTGCGGACACTTATTAACCAGAGGTACCCCTGTAAAAGAATTATCTCTGTGCTCTTTACCAATCAATCATTACAGCATTTTGTTTCTTTCTGTAAGCTTACACTCATGCAAGTAAGGATAGAACTTTAGCAACTGGAATGTTTTAGATTAGGTTGCCTGGGTACAGTGGAAGGTGGAACCAATATGTGATACAGATACATGCATAGTGCCACGGGGTGTTATTTATTTATTTAATACCACAATATGTGTGTACAAGTGAATGGAATTTTGATATCAATTTTGGTTTAGAATATTGGTTTAGTAGAACAACTGTCTTTAAACATTCAAAACCTGGAAAGGAGGCCAATTTTAAAGACATGAATAGCTAAAGAGGCTGTAGATGGGCTTCAGAAGAGGTTTTGATGATTTGGGAACTTTACAGACCAAGCATGAAAATCAGGATTAATTTCTTTAGTTTTAATAGGTTAACACATCTGGATCTGGTACATGGGATCTTTGTTGTTTCCTTTGCATGGTGTCTTTCTTGATGACGTTTTCTGCTCGATTCGCCTGTTGCTCATCTTCAGTGGGGTAATATTCTTTCCCTTATGATACAGACTTTTGCTTGCAAAGTAGAGGCTGACAGTATGCTTTGGTTCTGCAGACGTTTCTGAGAATTGCAACTTCAAAAATAGAAGGTGAGTTCCCCAGTTTTTTTCCCTTGAACAACTCCCGATAATTTGTTGCTATGAAATAGTACGGCCATGAGTAGAACCAATGACCGTTGTAGACAGATTACCACCAAAGTAGATATGTAAATATTGTTCCTACAGGACCGAAATTTCGTTTGCTAAAATTTGGATGTTTCTGAAACATTTTATGCCCTATGTATATATGCTGAACAACCGCTCCAAGTGATGATAAATTATAAATATGATTCATGAAACCTATTTAAAGGACTACTTAAGTTATATTGGCTTCACAAAGTTTGGTTATTCTAGATAAAAAAAATATAACACTAAGATTACTTTAGAGTGGACATTCCTATTTATGAAAAGTTGTCTCATGGACCATATCACCATAAGCATAAAGCCTGTTTAAGTGATTCGCAAGGATGCCGGAATATAAAATGTTAAATCAGATGCTGCATGTCATATCTCACTCCAAACTTAAGCTTTGCTAATGCTAGCCGTCATCATGCAGTAAGCTGCTAAGCAATGGCACTGGATCTGGCACGGCAGCATGAACATGTATGACGCCCACAAGTGATGCTGAGGGATCTGCAATATGGGTAGTGCACAGATCGAAGACCTTGAATGAACATCAGCATGCATAAAGTTACTAATAGTCGGTATCAACTCTTTCAGTACTATGGTCATCAAACATGTTTAATCTGTTCATAGCGATTATATTTTCACAGTGAAAGTGATCTATGTTGCAAACAACAAATTTCTACTTGGATAGTTGTCTTCATATTCCGAGCCATGGTCTTATTTTCTGGAACAAGTTGTTTCTAAGAGTTTCTTTGCTAGCCAGACTACAAGCAGGAGTATCGGTTCAAACCTTAGCTGCAGTCAGGGCCTTGGTGCATGCAGATTTGATCAATACTACGGCACTATACAGAGTGAGCTTCTTCAGTAGCAAAGCTCTCACAACAATTTTTTTCCTTCAGTATATAAAAAGAAATCACTGACCTCCCAACAATTTTTTCTTGTTGCTTATTCTCAGCTGTACTAATATTCATTCATCTGCATTTTACATAATATCACTGAATCACCTGGGAAGACGGGGACTATGGCTATTTAGCCCAAGGAACTGATCCATTCAAACAGGTTGCCTATATTATCATATTTCAGAAAATGATATCTACTGATGAAATGAAGTAGCCAACTGTATTGATAGCCTCTGTTTTGTGTAGATGGGTAATGCTAACTTGTGCTACCTGCCAAAAACCCTTGTTTCATGAAGAGAACGGAGACAGTTAGAAAGTTTCAGGTGCAACAAACATATGTTTATGTCAATTTCACTAAAAAGGAATTTCTGATCATATGTTAATTTGCATCGTGCATGTTGAGTGCTAAATGGTAACCAGCTAAGTTGTAAATGCTAACACCCTGTTCACTTATGCTGAAATTTGGTTTATGCTGATGTTTATGCGGATTTGTTGTGAGAGAAAAACATTGTTCGTTGGCTGAAAAGTAGTTCAAGTGATCAAGGTGTAAATCTTATGCAACAAAGAACAAACTGTCTTTTGGTTGTTTTAATTTGCATGTTTGAATGTCCCGTAACATTAGCATTGACACTCTACTAGTTTATATAGTGTTTGGTTTATGGACATAAGAATAGAGCTATCCCCAGTTAAGAATATTCCTTGAGCTCCAAAGGATTGCCCAAACGCGCTCGTTCCACTCGCACGGCATCAGCGTCGTCTCCCTTGCGTGCACACACATGGACGGAGCTGGGGTGGACGGAGCCAGCGCGAACAGCTACGATTGGAGACGTGGGCGGCCAGATCTAAGCTCTGGAGGAAAATTTATATTTAAAAAAATCATGAATAGTAAGAATTCGTCTGCGGAGTGTTAATTAATTTTGAAAACATACAAATTGGATGTTCAAAAAGTGAGGTGCGCATATTCATTGTCCAACGTCGAAAATTCTACCACTCCTGTTCACAAAAAAAATGTAATTCTTGTTTTTCGAGAAGTCAAATAGTTTAAAATTTAATCAAATTTATATAAAACAGTACTAACATTTATGATATAAAATAAGTATCATTAGATTAGTTATAGAAAATATACTTTTATAATAGATTTATTTAGAGACATAAATGTTAAATTTGAGTTAGATTCATAATTGTCCTGTTTCGTGGACGGAGGGAGTAGTCCTGAACCAAACCGGCTATAATTAGGCTCCCTGTTGTTTTTTTTTTAAAAAAAACTCCCCAAAACCCGGCCCAAACGAGCCGGCAGTCGTTCGGATTCAGACACGCGAGCCCGCCTCTGCGCGCGCCGCCGCCGAAATGCTCCACCTCAAACAGCGCCTCCTCTCGGCTCTCCGCGCCGCGGTTCCACTCCCATCCGCCTCCCTCCACCGCATCTGCCTTTCCACCACCGCCTCCGCCACACCGTCCGCCGGATTCTTCGCCGAGGACTACCTCGTCGCCAGCTGCGGCCTCACGCTAGCGCAAGCCCGGAAGGCTTCCAAGTACATCAACCACCTCAGCTCCCCCGTCAGGCCGGACGCTGTGCGCGCCTTCCTCATCAGCATCGGCCTTACCGAAGCCGATGTCGTTGCCGCAGTCGTGAGCTACCCGATTCTCCTCTGCTACAAGGTAGACGAAACCCTAACCCCGCGCGTTGCCCGGCTACGGGAAATCGGCCTCTCACCTCCCCAGATCTCCCGTCTCGTTACCGTTGCCCCTGAAATCGTGGCTAGCCCCGTCAAGATGTCTCGTCTCGCCTTTTACATCTCGTTTTTGGGATCCTACGACAGGGTGCACTCCGCCCTAAAGAACTGCTACTACCTGCTCTGTCAAGACCTTCAGACTGTGGTCAGGCCCAACATAGCATTCCTGCGCCAGTGCGGCCTAACCGACTATGATATTGGCCGTCACTGTTTGCTGCGCTCGAGGATCCTCCTAGCAGAGCCACAGCGTGTGAAGGAAATTGCTGTGCGCGCTGAGGAGCTTGGGGTGTCGCGCAACTCTGTGGCGTTCAAGCACGCCCTGGTCACCGTCTACAGCTTAAATGCAGGGAGGCTGAATGCAAAGCTCAGTTTCCTGAAGAATGTTATTGGATACTCTGAGGCTGAGCTGGGCAATCTGGTGTGCAAGGCGCCTACAATTCTAGCACATTCAGAGAGTAAGCTAGGTCGCGCTATGGAGTTTCTGAAGATGGAGGTTGGATTGGAGCCGTCATATGTACTGAACAGACCGGCACTTATCAGTTATAGCATTGAGAGACGTCTAATGCCCCGGCATTATGTAATAAGGATTCTGAAGGCAAAGGGATTGCTGAGCAAAGAGATTGACTTTTATAGCACGGTTTGTATAACAGAGGAGAAATTTTTGGAAAAGTTCATTCTCCCTTATAACAAGAGTTTTCCAGAGCTAATAGATGCTTATGCTGCTGCTTGCAGAGGCCAAGTAACCCTTGAACTATGAGATGTTTACTGGAAATGTTGCAGGTCTATTCTGTCTCGCAAATTGATGTTGAATCTGTTTATGCAGCGAAAATGTTATCTTCTTTTCACTTCGGAAGATATCTGGTTATCTGATCACTCACATAAATATTTGACTTTTAGTTGTGGCCAACGGCCCAACCTTTCTAAATCGGCTGTGCTCTAGTGAAGTCATGGAACCTTGGAAGAAAGCCTTGTTTTCAGTTTGCACAGAGTATGTCACTGAGAAAACCATCACGAAGTGATGCTGTCTTTGATGCTGTGACATAGTAGACGTCTAAATGTATTGCCACAATTCAAGGTATTGGGCAATGGCTTGAACTGTGGGTGGTCCAGTGATGTCTCAGATGCACTGCTTGTCAGTTAGCGCTCCTGCAAGAGTCCTTTGCTTCCTGGTTCATGTCGGAATTCCATTGCTTCCCGGTTGACATACTACAGATGCAATAGATGGACATACTATAGATGCAATTTCTGGTCATCTGATTATTCATTCCTTTATTATGATTGTGCCTTGGTATCTCTGAAGAATTTGGAAGATCTAGCTTTGGTTCACTGCTAACTTATTATATAGATGATGAATCTACTATGTTTGTACAAGACTAATGTCATTCTGGTAGAGTCCTCAATACATCTTATGAATTAAGACGTGGCACTGCTCTCTAGTCTCTACTATACCAGTTTTGTTGAAGCATCCTACATTGGTATATGCAGTATTCTCATTACTTTGTTTTAGTTTTCATTATTATAAATCCACATGACATCTACAAGAGCCATCGATAGGCACCAGCTTTGGTACACATGTACTTGTTAGTCACTGTTCAGTGAGTTGTTCGCTGAAATTTGGCATATGCTGATGCTTATGCTGGCAGTAGTTGGCATCGTTGTTGCAACTTATTTCTTCCCACAGTGCAAGGGCTGTGACAAGTTGGCAGGGTGCAGAGTTGATGCTGCCTGCTCACAGGCCCGGAAACTGAATATTCTTGCTGTTCTTTAAGAGGAAAGTGCTTTGCTGCTCTGCTGTGTAGTGTTTTGTCTATGTGTTCAGACCTGGGCAGGGCTGTATTAAACTCTGCCCGGTTGCATCGGTTCATATTATTGTAACAAAATTGGGAAAACACGCGTATTTTAACACGGATGCCGTCACGAGTACAGTGGAAATAGTCCTCTCAATTTTTTTTAAATAAAAATAAAAAAAAATGTTCCACGATAATAACCTGCTGTGCGCCTGTGCCCCTCCTGGGGTCCTGGCAAAGCAGTGATCTGAATTTTCCTTTTATGGAGGACTGCTTTTGTGACCTGAGTTTTCCTTTCATGGAGGACTGCAAAAGCGGTGAGGGGGGCTATGGAGTAGTCGTTGATCGTTTGACAGGAGGCAAACCTTCACTGATTTACAGGACAACTAACTTCTTCCGTGCGAATTGCATACCGCTGAGTATTCGATTTGATTTAATCGAAATCGTCTTCCAACTTGCTGCATTCACAATGGAATCCAATAATATTTGGTGGAGTTTGCTTAGACGCCAGAAACTCAGCACTTCAGCGGCCATCACTCGATAGAGAGTCATCTGCTTCATGTTCAGAAATCAGAAGGGCCTCTGGCCATGTTTAGTTTTCAAAAATTTTCAAGATTTCCCGTCACATCGAATGCTTGACACATACATGGAGCATTAAATGTAGATGAAAAAAAATTAATTACACAGTTTGATAGAAAACCACGAGACGAATCTTTTGAGCCTAATTAGCCAATGATTGGACACTAATTGATAAATACAAATGAAAGTGCTATAGTAGTTAAACCCAAAAAATTTCGCGAACTAAACACACCCAGAATGCTGATTGAGTGATTGCTGAGTGCTGAACATAACACCACCCCAGAGATTTCAAAAAAAAAAAAAAAAACACCACCCCAGAGGCCCAGACCGGCCGTCGGCGCCTCGCGAGCGCGCTTCCGCCTCAATGCTCCGAACGCATCTCCTTCCCGCTCTCCGCGCCGGAGCCTCCTCTCTCCACCAACGCTTCCTCTACGGCAGCGCGACCGCCACGCGGCCCGCCCGATTCGTGGCCGAGGACTACCTCATCGCCAGCTGCGGCCTCACCCTAGCGCAAGCCCGGAGGGCCTCCAAGCACCTCGCCCACCTCAAGTCACCGGACAACCCGACGCCGTCCGCGCCTTCCTCACCGGCATCGGCGTCTCCCAAGCCCACGCCACCGCTGCAATCGCCAGGCACCCGCTTCTCCTCATCCAAGGTGGACAAAACCTTAACTCCTCGCGCCGCCCAGCTCCAACAAATGGGGTTATCGGCTTCCGAGATCTCCCGCCTCGTTTCCATAATCCCCTCCATCTTTGTCAGACCCACCGAGATCTCCCGGCTCCCGTTCTACCTCTCCTTCCTCGGCTCCGCTACCTCCTTAACGCAGACATCGACAATGTGGTCAAGCCCAACATAGAGTTCCTGATGCAGTGAGGCCTGACTCCTTGTGTCTCTTGCGCGTTGGGCTTCTGTTCACCATGGCGCCGGAGCGTGTCAAGGAAGTGGTGGCGCGTGCTGACAACCTCGGCGTGCCCCGTAGCTCAAGGATGTACAAGAAAGCCCTGGAGGTCGCCAACGACCATGATACCGGGGCTATTGGTGCGAAGATGGATTTCTTGAAGAGGCTCTTGGATGCTCTGAATCTGAGGTACGCATTGCAGTATGCAAGATGCCGGCCCTTCTGTCTACCTCAGTGGGAAAGCTGGGTCGCATGGTGGAGTTCCTGAAGCTGGATATCGGGTTGGAAGCTTGTTACATAATCCGCTGGCCGCAACTATTTAACTACAGCCTGGAAAAGCGGCTGATCCCTCGGCATTATGTCATCAAGGTTCTGAAGGCGAAGGGGATTCTGAAAAAAGACGTCGACTTCCACAACGTGGCTTGTGCATCCCATAAGAGATTCGCAGAGAGGTTCCTGGACTCTCACAAGAAGAGTATTCCTTGGCTGGAAGAGACTTATGCTGCTGCCTTTGCAGGGCAAGTTCCTCCAGAAATCAAACCATGAGTCTATGGCTACTTGAAATGGGGATGTTGAAGGCTTATTCTACCTCCCTAGTAGACTGTTTTGATACTGTAACATGTTACACCATAGTTTTGCTTCAATTTGGGTTTCTTAGTCACAAAGTTCCCGGGTCGATGGGGTCGAGGAATGTATTATGGTACCTGCAAGGAATTTTTACAAGGCAGGGTGGAAAATGAACCTGCGTACTTGGATCGGGGTTGAGGTTCCCAGGTCGAGGGTTGATTGCCTCGGACCCTGCTTTATGTGACTACTTTCTAGTGATCTGATTACAGACCATGTGTTTAATACCTTCATGTCTTTGAAGCATTTAGATTGGATGGCCTGAATCTGCTCACCCATGTTCATTTCTTCCTGCTCACAAAACTTTACTGATTTTGCCTGCTCCCTATTTGGATAAAGGAACGTGTTCTCTCAGTCTTGCTGTTGTTCTAACACTATTGTGTATCTGTTTGTTAAATTGTTAATCTGTTTTTATGTTATAGTTTCATTATTCCATTGGTGAATCCTGGGATTTATTGAATCTTGGTTTCCAATAAAATGCAAGTGCACTGAGCGCCCTCAGAAATAGGGGAGGACTGATCCTAGCTTGGTTTCTGTGGACTGAGGTTGTTTTGCCAGCACGTCTAGGGTTCGATGCTTGGAGCTTCGCCATTCCTCCAGGATTTAAACATGGGCAGGAGCTGTATATGTACATGTGAGTGCATGCAGTTGTCAAAGTGTGTGCTCGTGCTACTTGAGGTTAGATCTCCAATTTGGTTTAAACATGTGCTTGGACATAAGCATGTTGGTGATTTTCAGCATGTGCTCTGTGTGAGTGTGTGCGCATCCTGCCTTCTACTAAAAAAAGAAAGAAAGGATCAGAATAGGAAGGAAAAAGTTGGAGGAATTAAGGGCAGATATTGATCTTTTTGTGTAGCAGAGATGCATATGTTGCGTTGGTGTTGTGGGCACACAAGGAGGGATGGAGTCCGGAACGACGATATTCTGAATAGGGTTGGGGTGGCACCAATTGAGGAGAAATTGATTCAACATCGGTTGAGATGGTTTGGACATGTCCAACGGAGGCCTCCTGAGGCGCCGGTGCGTAGTGGGGTTCTAAAGCGGGCTGATAATGTAAAGAGCGGTAGAGGTCGACCTAAACTAACTTGGGACGAGTTCGTTAAGAGAGACCTTAAGGAGTGGAATATCTCCGAGGATTTAGCTATGGACAGGAGCGCTTGGAGACTGGCAATCAACGTGCCTGAACCGTGACATCTTTCTGTCTTGTGTCTTTTATGTCCCTTTATGTGTCTCTATTTCTCGCCTCTTTTGGGTTTCATCTCTAGCCTACCCCAACTTGCTTGGGACAAAAGGCTATGTTGTTGTTGTTGTTGTATTGATCTTTTTGTGTAATTGTGTAAAGGAGTAAGATGTTAGATGACCTGAAAAGAAGTGGTATGATTAGTCAATTTGCACAGAATATAAATAAGAAAGACTTTGGCATTGCTTTGCTCCTGTCCAAGGCAAAGACCCAATGAAGCTGTTTTAGGCTTCATGTGCTCCTGCATCTAAGCAGGCAGTTTATCACATTCATCAAGAATTGAGCTGAAGATTAACATGCATCAAAACGAGGTATGTGCCCCTTACCCATTGTACATTACCCTGAAAAAAAGGGAGGGAAGATATATTAGGCTACAGTTATGGGTATCTGAAAGGAAAGTTTACAATACAGTTGGGTTGGACATACAGTTGGTTTGGACCCAACTCCCAAGTTAGTACTTTCGATGTGAAGTGAGTTAAGCTTATGATGGTTCCTTTCGATAAGGAGCATAAGAAATATTTAATCATTACTCTACTGCAAAATAAGAAAAGGTGAAACGGAAATATGCTTCTTCATCTGTATAGTAGCAACATTGCTGGGAGATCTACCTTTACTTCTGTAGGAGACCCAATTTACATCTTCCTAATTAGTAGAAGTGAGCAATGACTTGGCAAACCTTCCTGTTCATGTAGCCTTGTTTTACTATTGCATTACTAATCATGGAATGTTCTTCTGCATGTGCCTTGCTTCATTTTGCTCTCTGTTCAGAAGTTTTTTTTTATCGGTCAATGGGGGGAGTCCCCCACCTGATTTCATTGATCATGTGGCTCTTAAAGCCGGATAGTACAAATACATGTTTTCCAGGCATAGCTTTGCGCACACGTCGCGCTGCCTGATGAAATTGAAAAACCGAAAACACAAACCGGAAAGCAAAGAACTCCCATGATAAGCATGTAGTTGTACACCAATCAACACCATCACCAGCGGCTAAGCTCCAGCGACCTCCACTCCCACGGCGACTGTGAATCTTCAAGTCAACAGACAGACGACAGTCGTGATTACAATGTCTTTGGAGCACATCCAGGCCCCAGTTGACGCCCGCCAACGCCCATTACCAAGCCTTGGAGGGGAATGGCGGCAGCGGTGGAAACCACCCGACATTTGATATTTTGGCACCATCAAGTAATGGTGACATCCTCCAGCACATCCGGACCGGCATTTGATATTCTGGCACCATCAAGAAGTAATGGTGACATCCTCCAGCACATCCAGGCCCACGTACCAACATCCAACGCCGTCCGCGGGGAGGATAATGGAGGGAGGGCCGGCAAAAGGGGGCGCGAGGAGATCCAAGAGAGGAGGACATGGTCTCATTTCCGGCATTTGATGAGATAAGACAATCAAGGATCATGGAGAGTTCAGAAGTTTTGATATATCTGTTCTCAGGGATTCAGGGGTCTTTGTGTCTGTGGTGAAGCTCTACTGGTTAGGTAGGAATGTGACATTGATTACTTACTGAATTTTTCATCAGTTGATCTGTGACCAGACCTGCATCGCGAGGTGTGCTTGGGTCCTAAACCATAGCAGTTTAGCAGATCAGCAGATATATGGAATATGACCAATGTGTTAGCTCGAGTTGTTATGTACTTGTTTGTTTGCCGTCTCATGGACTTGTTTTCGTGTCGGTTCAAGTTGTTGGATCATGCTTGTGGACTTTATATCTGATTTGAATTACAGGGGCTGCTATCTTCACTGGAATTTGGATGCGAGGGGGGTACTTAGCATGATTTGGGTACCTCCTCGGCTGTACATATATTTCGCTGTGGAAGGGTCATCATCTAGTGATCCGTCATTCCTGAACCTGAATCCCATCTCTCTTTGGAGTAGCTCAAACGCAAAAGTTCCGTCTGCAAGGTTTAAGAGCTGTGTGGTTTCATTAAAGAAGTTGAAAAGTTATTTTGGCGCTGGACTTGCTGCATCTGTGTAAAAACATCGGAATTCTTACTTCTTAGTGCAGATGTGGTCCTAATCTCTGTTTCTGTTTGATCATAATACGAAGAAACAAAACACGAGAATTCGAATTGAAGTTATGTTGTTGATATTGATACTGCTGTCTCAGCAATGGCGGATACGAACTTTGGATCAAGGGAAGCCTGTTTGACATCTGAATTCTGCGTTTCTTCTCCTCCATTTGTCAGCAGAAACTTGTAGTTGCTCAGTGTTAACCCTGCAGGTCAGAGCCGTGCTTTTCCCCAATTCGAATCAGGCGTGCATTTTCCCAATTCGAATCAGGAGCGGGTTCAGGCTGAAGAAGTTTGGCCGATGCCAACGTGAACGTGGAAGTGAAACAGAGAGACAGTTGAAAGTTGAAACAGAGACAGTCGCTTCACACTTTCTCCGCATTCACTTCCACCACAGCCAATCCCCAGGCCCGCAGCGCATCGTAGCCGCCGCCGTCTATCGTGTTGCCATCAGACGCACACGCACAATCATCCGTTTCTTATCCACCTCATCCCAGCACCGGCCACACGTCTCCGGCCACGCGACGCCCTCCAGCCCCACCGCCGTGCGATCCGGTCCGTCCGCTCCCCACCCCAAACCCCACCTCTGTCCTCTTCCTCTCTCCCCCGGACCTCCAAGTCCCACCAAACCAGAGCGAGGCCGCACGCCCGCACTCCCCCCGAGTTCACTCCGACCGCACGCTCCGCGACGCGATGGCCGCGCTCCGCCTCGCCTCCTTCACCCTCCGCCCCGCCGCGGCCGCGGCCTCCGCCTCCTCCGGCGCGACCCCCGCGGTGCCCCGGTCCGCCTCCTTCGCCCGCGCGGCGCGGGGGCTCCCCTCCCTCCGCCTGGTCCCGCCCCGCCGCCGCGGGGACCTCACCAGGCCCCGCGCGGCCGAGGCCGCGGCTGAGAGCTACGCGTCCGCGCTGTCGGAGGTGGCCGTCGAGAACGGCACCCTCGAGCAGACGGTCTCCGACCTGGAGAAGCTGGAGAAGATCTTCGCCGACGAGACCGTCGCCGAGTTCTTCGACAACCCCACCGTCCCGCGCGGTGAGAAGACCCAGCTCATCGACGAGATCGCCAAGTCGTACGAGCTGCAGCCGCACGTCGTCAACTTCCTCAACGTCGTCGTCGACAACTTCCGCGCGACGATCGTGCCGCAGATCGTCGTCGAGTTCGAGAACGTCTACAACTCGCTCACGGGCACCGAGGTCGCAACCGTCACCTCCGTCGTGCAGCTCGAGTCGCAGGACCTCGCGCAGATCGCGCAGCACGTCCAGAAGATGACCGGCGCCAAGAACGTCCGCCTAAAGACACAGCTCGACCCGGAGCTCATCGCCGGCTTCACCGTGCAGTACGGCCGCGACGGCTCCAACTTAATCGACATGAGCGTCCGGAAGCAGATCGACGAGATCACGTCCGAGTTCGAGTTGCCCGACGTCCCGCTCGAAGTCTGACCGGCTTGAGGCGTCCATCCTCGCCCTTGAAGCTTAGGTCCTTTCTGCTGCCTCTCTCTCCCTGCTCACATCTGTATCATTCTCTGATTGAATATTTGAATGAATGATGAATACTGCATACCTGGATTTCAGAGTTCATATTTGAATGAATGGTGAATACACTGCATACCTGGATTCCAGAATCGTATTATGTGCATGTCTTGGCTTGTTAGCATTGTGCATAATCTGAAGACAAGTGTATAGCTTAGTTTCATGTCATTCGCACGGTTTATAGAATTTTTTTTGAAGTTGAGACTTCGCGGGAGCGTCCAAGAAAGAAATTAATTGAAATTGGTTTCAAATAGGGAAAGTGGTGGAAATTAGGAAAACGCGACCATAAATTTCACATGAACCGTGTAGGAATTTCATGTAGAGAAACTGTGTCCAATTCTCAATAATCTATACTGCAGTGCTCCTATAGAACATAGAAATTTTACATGAATCATGTAATCGTGTATGAGTTTCACAGGAATCACTTTATTTTTATAGAAAAAATAGGAAATGTAAAAAAAATCCGTATTCCAAAGGGGACCTTAAATGGTTGTGTTTGATGTAATCCCTGTGATTACACACTTAAGCAGGAAGATGAATGTACAGAAATCAGAATGCTCACACAAGTAATCCAATCCATAATCAACCAAAACGCCCAAGATTTTTACTTGGACATCCCAGGCTTGCAATCAAAATTTACACACTTCTCTAGGGCTGCAGAATTTGCCAATTTGATTAATCTGAACTGAAATGGTTTTTCATCTTTGCAGCTGGTACTGTCTGAAGGAATGGCATGAATCAAGCGGGAATGTCGGTCCTGTCCCCTTCATACCTGCAGATCAAAGGGTGGTGGCTCCAAATCTCCAATATAAATGAACGGACATTCTTTTTTGCGTTTCTGTTTTTCCTTTTTTTTTGGTGGGAACCTGTGTAATTCTTTCTCCTTTTTGCTGTGGTTGACAGACACTGTAATATGTTTAAAACACTCATCTATAGCTGAGTCTGCACCTCTTCTCTCAATCATATACCCGCTGATAGAGTTGCGGAGATTTGTATAGGATAACTTCCACCGGGAAGTAAGATCATGTCGCATTCTGCTTGCGCTCCCTTAACTTTGGGCTTGTTTAGTTTGCAATTTTTTTTTGCAAAAAACTACTGTAGCAGACTGTAGTAGACTGTAGCATTTTCGTTGTTATTTGGTAATTAGTGTCCAATCATAGACTAACTAGGCTTAAAAGATTCGTCTCGTGATTTACAACTAAACTATGTAATTAGTTTTATTTTTATCTACATTTAATGCTTCATACATGTGTTCAAAAATTGATGTGACGGGGAATCTGAAAATTTTTGGGAACTAAACAGACCCTTTGCCGAAAAGTACATCAGGTGTAGTTCACTCGTGCACTCGGCTGCTTGTGTTCGTTCGAAAGTACCGAGCTTTGTGCTGAGGCATGCCGCCTCTCCGGTCATTAGCGTTGCCACAACCTGACCCTGAGCTGACAACGAAGGCGTGCAGTAAACAAACCAGCGATGCGTACCCGATCGCTGTCGATGAACCAACCACAGTAAGGCTCCGTTCGGTTTTGCCGGAACAGAACAAATTTGTGAAGAAATCGTTCCCATGTAACCGAACGGAGCCTAAGACTACATGGCACAAATCCATGGGGGTCATCGCTTAGGCAATCTTTGGCTGCATTAAGGCCTTAGTGGCATTATAACTTAGTTATGGCTTCCTTGCACCAAGGATCCGTGGCGCAATGGTAGCGCTTCTGACTCCAGATCAGAAGGTTGCGTGTTCGATTCACGTCGGGTTCAAATCCCCGATCCAAACGGATCTCCTTTTTGCTATTTCTCTTTTATAATATAATTCGTATAATCTCCACCGTTCATCTACCACTAAAAACATTTCCAACAGCCGTCACCATGTGCACATCTTTTTCTCACATTATACTTTGGTGAGCTGCATTTCTCTGCAATTAGTTTTTCCAACAGACACAAATCAATCGAATGTGGCGTTAGATAGGCATCATACATCTCGAAATTGGCGTTGATGATGGCTGCTGTAACCCCATGAGGTAGCCGATGTGTTTTCAGAAGCATAGGACCTTTTTTTGCAGCTTGTTACTCCCGATCCATTCTTTTGCCTTTTCTCTAACGCCCCATCATTATTTGTATCTTGATCCACATATGCTTCTTTGTATTTACCTGTAAACTCCAATCCGAAAAATGCTAAGCACACAGGGAAGCACTGACTGTAACAAATAAATAATACATACTCTCTTCTATTTTCACATACTCCCTCTGTCTCATATTAGTTGACGTCGTAGAAGTTGTCACACTAACCAACGTACGAGCCAAAAGACCCTGACGCCCCTACAGCGGCAACGCACAGCTGATGACGACGTCACGAGCTTGGGAGCAGCTCCAGCAGGAAAATAATATTTTACTGGACTCCACTCACTCACCGTAGAGACATCAGCTCTTTTGAATCTCCAATTTTTTATTCGATCGTACAGATGAATGGACGAAGGAAGTGATAGTTTGATGGACGTTGCTAGTGGTCAGACCTGTATGCTGCCTACAATGTCAACAAATTTGAGACAAATTTTGAACTACAAAACGTCCTGTATTTTGGGACGGAGGGAATATTGTACCTATTGTCTTTGTAGCCCCTTGACTGGGCACTTTCCCCTTCCTTCTCCCAAAGACTATATCTTTGGGCGTACACAGCTCAGCGTGATGTGGTGCATCATTTTTCAGATATGATACCATGCAATGCCTCAGCTCAGCTTCTGTTACTCTTTTCATGAGTTCAACCGTTTCTGGACCCATCCCTGTCTGCTCAAACAGAAGTGCACATTTTATAATCTCTATAGACTACCAATTCACTAAGATGACACTTGTAGTTGTGGATTAAATGCTTACACGTATTGGGAGCGCCTCCGCACCACTGCCCACTTGCTGGCCCTTACTCAGTGCTGCAAGTATCCCCTTGAATGTTTTGGTTGCATGCTGTCTCACAACGTCTGCCACCTCTGTTTCCTGAAATTCAGTAAGTTTTCACTACTGATTTGGGTTGATTAACTTACCTGTCAGTACTCCAAACATAACTCATGATGTACAATACCCAACCTTGACTTATGGTTGACTACGTGGTCGTACTGTTATAATCCTTACCCTGATCCATCTCATCTTTCTAGGATGTGTTTCTGGCATGCATGAAGATGCCCTCTCCTGCCTTATAGGATGTGTTTTTGATGTCTTTTGTTTCAATGCCTGCAGTAGGCAACACCAGTGAATTGCAAAAACACTTAATACAGTGACCGTTTACAAGGACGTTACATTTGGATCGGCGGATGGGTGTTTATGGGCTTCCTCAGAAACCTAGAATTCAAACCACCGACAACACCACCAATTATAATAAACCAGAATGACACTAACAATTATAGATTTAATATGCGGAGTACTTAGACTGCAATGGTTGAACCTGCCAATCAGATCTACCCAAGTTCGACTGCGGCATCTGCATGGAGACCCTCCCCATCCTGGATCTCTTCCACAGCATGCAGTGCCAGCATAGGTTCTGCATGGAGTGCATGGCCACGTACATCGAGGGAACGCGGCGGGCCATAAAAATCCCTCTTGCAAGGAACCACAAAAAGACGCAACATCCAGTGATCCAGATAGGACTGAACCAGGCCGATCACAACCCCAATGACTCGAGTTCCAGTTAGATAAGGAAAGGCTGGTGCGTGCCTGAGGATTGGTGTCGTCGTCGTCCGTCGCCGCCACCGCCTCCCGGAGAGAGGTGAACGAGAGAGAGGCTTCCCTAGGGTTGCCCACGTACGAGAGCGAAGAAGTGACGACCCCGACGCTTTCCGCTGCACCAGGGCGAAGCGCCGCCGTGGAGCCCGCGCGGTCGGTTCCACGAAGCCGGCGTCTCCGTCTCCGTATCTGGTGACCGGTGTGAGGGCGAGAGGGTGGAGTTACGATGTCGTGCGCAGATCACGCGGGTGCTCTTGTCGACGAAGATCGCCAGCGACGGCGTGGCAGCGGCCGCCGCGGTGAAGCCCCGCGCGTGGAAGACGGTGCTCTACTCGATAGCCTGCTCGGTGTGGAAGGTGTTGTTCTTCCCCTTGATGGCCTGGCAGATCATGCTGGTGCTCTTGTCGACGAAGACCGCCAGCGACGGCGCAGCAGCCGCCGCCGCGGCGAAGCCCGCGCGTGGAAGACCTCGTCCGTGGCAGTTTGGCGGTGGCAAGGCGAGGAGGCAGTGTGGATAGAAAGGGCAGGGGGTCGCTACGCGGATGGAGAAATCAATGTATGAGGGGGAAGCGGCGGTTGCTAGGTACGATTGCGTGGCACGGGTACCGCGCCTGTGGGTAAGCGGGTGCCAAAGTTTTCGTCGGTGAGAAAATATCGGAGCGGAGGGAAGATCGGCAACAGCGAAGCGTGTTTTGTCACATAAGTATCGTTCTTTTGGTCTTCGGGCCCGTCTGACAGAGAGTGCAGATTGTAGACGGGTAGGAGACTTTTCTGGTAACAAGTATTTTCTAATTCCTTCGCTCCTTTAGAGTATAGATTCATATAATCTCCACCGTTCATCTACCACTAAAAACATTTCCAACAGCCGATCCTCTTTTTTTTGCTAAAAATTTTCTGCAACTCGTCTTTTTTTCTGCTATAAATTTTTTGTAATTCGTCTAATCTGCACGGCTCCGCCCCTATCCCCTTCCTCTCCCCTACCCAGCGCTGCCATCGCAATTCTCCATTGCCAACCACAGCGCAGTCCAATGCAGCACTAGACCCCAGCCTTCCTTTGGTCCAACCCGATGCTTGCCTGCTCAAGCACATCAACTCCATGGCCGCAGCGGCAGCCGCCGTCCCCGTCCCCGTCCCCGTGCCCGGGCGCGGGCGGCGCCGCCCCGCGCCATGTGGCGCTCGCGGCCAGGAGCAAGCGGCGGGGTGCGGGCGCCGCGGGGGAGGAGGGGGTGGACGAGGCAGCGGAGGCGGCGGAGCTGGTGCGCTCGCTGCTGCGGAGGACGGCCGGCGGCAAGGAGCGGCTGGTGCCGGTGCTGGACCGGCACGTGCGGGTGGTCCGCACCGAGCACTGCTTCCTCCTCTTCGAGGAGCTCGGCCGCCGCGACGCCTGGCTCCAGTGTCTTGAGGTGCGCTCCTGATTCCCAGTATACTACTCCTTGACTTAGGATTGGAGTGGAATGGACTATGGAGACTGCATGCTTTGCGCATTGCAGTTACATATATAATTTTACATGCAGGATTGGTATATATATGTAAAATTATATGAGCCATTGTTTGTTTCCCTGCATGTGTGATAGATAACTTAGTGCTGGTGCTAGTTGAATCCAATGTTTTCGTCGTCCGAAACAATGAAGAATGAACTACTCAAAATCTACCTACTGACACTGATTATTGAATTTTAGTCTTAGGCTCATGCATTGCATTTTTCTATATCCTCAGCAGCTTCTCTGTGAAAAAAAGGTACAGCCACATTTCATTCAGAGTAAAGTGTAGCTGTGGTACTTCGAGATCTCAGGGCAACTTTAGTGTTTAGCACACACCAGAATGCTAGAACATGGCCATCTCATAAAGCATAGCTAAGCAAAATTTACTCCGACATACAGCAAATGTCAGCACCCAAACAGGAGGCCCACTAAATTTCAGCATGTTGGATATTTTTATTTTTCTGTTCATTCCATATCTTCATGTTCTGCTAGGTATTCAGATGGATGCAGAAACAACGGTGGTATGTTGCTGACAACGGCATCTACTCCAAGTTAATATCTGTGATGGGAAGGAAAGGCCAGATACGGATGGCAATGTGGCTGTTCTCTCAGATGCGGAACAGCGGGTGCAAGCCGGACACGTCTGTATATAACTCTCTTATCGGTGCACATCTGCATTCACGAGACAAGAGTAAGGCTTTGGCCAAAGCTCTTGGATATTTTGAGAAGATGAAGTGTATAGAGAGATGCCAACCGACTATTGTGACATACAACATTCTTCTAAGGGCTTTTGCGCAGGCTGGTGACACAAAGCAGGTAGACATCTTGTTCAAGGATCTGGATGAAAGTGTAGTCTCCCCTGACATATATACTTACAATGGAGTGCTTGACGCATATGGGAAGAATGGCATGATCAAAGAGATGGAATCTGTGTTGCTGCGGATGAAAAGCAAGCAGTGCCGTCCAGATGTGATCACATTCAACATACTCGTAGATTCGTATGGGCGAAAGCAGACATTTGATAAGATGGAGCAGGTGTTCAAGAGCCTACTGCGATCAAAGGAGAGGCCTACACACCCAACGTTTAATTCCATGATAACAAATTATGGGAAAGCAAGGCTCAGAGAGAAAGCAGAGTCTGTAGTTGAGAAGATGGAAGAATTGGGATTCAAACCAAACTATGTGACACAAGAATGCCTCATCATGATGTATGCTCATTGTGATTGTGTCTCAAAGGCCCGGCAAGTGTTTGATGAGCTCGTGAGCTCACAAAACAAAGTGCACCTTTCTTCGTTGAACTCGATGCTTGATGCCTACTGCATGAACGGCTTGCACACAGAAGCAGATCAGCTGCTGGATACTGCACTGCAGAAATGTGTTGTGCCCAATGGTTCCACCTACAAGCTGCTCTACAAGGCCTACACCAAGGCGAACGATAAGGTACTAGTGCAGAAGTTGCTCAAGAGAATGAATAATCAGGGGATTGTCCCGAATAAAAAGTTCTTCCTGGACGCTTTGGAAGCATTTGGCACCTCTGAGAGGAAACCCAGGACATCACCAGCCATAAACTCTGCAAGCAAACCAAGTGCAGATTCTGCTGGTGATTCAGAATCAGGTACTTCTAACAAGCCAGAGGTAAGCGTTTGGCAAGTAGCTGCTACATAAGGCTGTTGGTTTGAACAACCTCGTCAAATTACCTGACATCAGGAAGAATACATTTGATCTGCACCAGAGCCGTTAATATAGTGTACTTGGAGCTACAGGAGTTCCTCTGCTCCCAACAGGATGCTCCTTTCCCTACTGAAGAATGCTGAGACCTTTTGTGCTTCGGCAAAATCTGCTTGTACATGTACTCTGTTATTAGCAGTAGGTATTTTTGTTCCTAGTCATCGTTGGGCATCACAAAAGTTCCGGCTCTCTGTACTCTTCGATTGTTATGACAGGTCTGTCATCTCTGTTTCCTGAGCATCTCCCAATACATAAAACTGGGAACTGGAATGGCATGCATGCTGCACATTGTTTCAAAAATTGTTTGCTTTTGTAAAACACAAAGCAGCATAAGGCCATGTTTGAATCGATTAGTTAGCTAGCTAGCTAATAGCTGCTAACTATTAGCTAGCTACTATTAGCAAGAGGCTGCCCGACCAGCTTATAGGGTGGTTGAATAGTTGGCTAGCGGTGCAAATGAACTATAAGCATCCCTCCACCAGCTAATGAACTATTGTTGGAGCCCCCAAACTAATCGTTGCCACTAACAGATCCAAGCAGGATTAGTATGTCCATGATGTGATAGATCAAACAAAGGGGACACCTTCATTTTAGGTTAAAAAAAATGAAAGCTCATACTTATATCAAAAACAGTACTAGCAATCATGCTAATATACGATGTTGACCAGATTGACAGCAAATATTTCTACAAGTCCCGATGGCCCATAAAATATTGGGCAATCTGACGCATAAGCCTTAACAATGCATCATACATTTCGGGATCAAAACATTTGGCTTGCCTACCACTGAATCCTCCCAAATATCAGCTTCAGATGGCTTCTTGTAACATCCCTTCGCCTGCAGCTCAAAGCTTCTCGAGAACAATGCACCAGTTGGATTTGTCATAGAACTGGTCAACAATAGCAGCATTCTTTATGCGAGAAACCAATCTGAAATTAAGACAGTTAATGATATGAGATAATCCGAATCAAAAGAGCTGACATTCAGCAAAAAGAAAGTAATACATGCTTATGAAGTGCAAGCAGCAGAATATATTCGTCTCTCTCTATAATTATTGTTACCAGATTTTTGCAACTATAACTGTTGTAAACTGGGATTCTCTTAATTAGGGCTAACTCTAGAAGGGTAGCTATATAGGTTCCATACATGGGCCACATGGGCCTTAGCCTCATGGGCCTAAACACGTACTCCAACACCCCCCGCAGTCTGAACTACCGGAGCAGCGGAGTTCGAGGCTGAACAAGAAAGAACACACACAACCCCCCCCCCCAACAGACGCAACTAGCCACCGGTGATGTTGAGGCTGGAGCGAAACTCGGCGAAGGTCGAGGACGGGAGGCCTTTGGTGAAGATGTCCGCGAACTGGGAGGTCGTCGGAACATGAAGGACCCGCACCTCGCCCATGACCACCCGATCACGGACAAAGTGGAGGTCGATCTCCACATGCTTCGTCCTCTGGTGCTGGATGGGGTTGGTGGAGAGGTAGACCGCACTGACATTGTCGCAGTAGATCAGTGTGCTCCGGGAGGGCGGAGTGTGCAGCTCGGCAAGAAGCTGCCGGAGCCAGGAGGCCTCCGCCACGCCGTTAGCGACAGCGCGGTACTCCGCCTCGGCACTGGACCGGGAGACCACCGGCTGGCGCTTGGACGACCAGGACACCAGGTTGCCGCCCAGGAAGACGGCGTAGCCGGAGGTGGAGCGGCGAGTGTCCGGGCACCCCGCCCAGTCAGCGTCGGTGTAGACGACGAGGTCGGTGGAGGAGGCCCGGTGAAGGAGGAGGCCGTAGTCGAGCGTGCCCCGGAGGTAGCGGAGGAGGCGCTTGAGAGCCGTGAGGTGAGGCTCCCGGGGGTCATGCATATGAAGACAGACCTGCTGAACCGCATAGGTGATGTCCGGCCGGGTGAAGGTGAGGTACTGAAGGGCCCCGGCGAGACTCCTGTACGCAGTGGGGTCGGCCACCGGTGGTCCCTCAACCTCAGACAGCTTGCCCTGAGTGTCGACCGGAGTGGAGCAGGGGTTGCAGTCAGTCATCCCAGCCCACTCCAGGATATCCCGAGTGTACTGCCTCTGGTGAAGGAGGAGCCCGGCAGGACGGTGCTCAATAGTGACACCGAGGAAGTGGTGGAGCTCACCCAGATCCTTCATCGCGAACTCCTGCTGGAGAGCGGCAATGATCCGGCGGAGAAGTGGCTCGCTGAAGGCAGTGAGGACAATGTCATCAACATAGAGCAGCAAGTATGCAGTGTCAGCCCCATGGTGGTAGACGAACAGGGACGTATCAGACTTGGCCTCCACGAACCCCAGGGTCAGCAAGAAAGCAGCAAACCGGTGGTTCCACGCCCGAGGTGCCTGCTTGAGGCCGTAGAGGGACCTGTTGAACCGGCAAACCATGTCAGGACGGGTGGAATCGACGAACCCCGCCGGCTGACTGCAGTACACTGTCTCGGTAAGAAGGCCGTGGAGGAAGGCGTTCTTGACGTCCAGCTGGTGGACGGGCCAAGACCGAGCAAGCGCCAGCGAGAGCACGGTACGGACGGTGGCCGGCTTGACCACCGGGCTGAAGGTCTCATCGTAGTCAACTCCCGGGCGCTGAGTGAAACCCCGGAGGACCCATCGAGCCTTGTAGCGCTCGAGAGAACCATCGGCCCGGCGCTTGTGGGTCCAAATCCACTTGCCGGTGACGACGTTGGAGCCTGGTGGCCGGGGCACCAACTCCCACGTCTGGTTGGCGAGTAGCGCGGCGTACTCCTCTTCCATCGCACGGCGCCAGTGAGGGTCCAACAGGGCGTCGCGGACGGAAGAGGGTACCGGGGAGACCACCGCGTCACCGGTCGAAGCCTCGAGGGCACGAGGCGGCAGTGTGCCAGCCGCGTGCCGTGTCACCATCGGGTGAACATGCCACGGGTGTCGGTGAAGCAGCGGCGGGTGGTAGACCGGCGGGGCACCACGAGCCGGCGGGGACTACGGCGGTGGTGTCGGTGTCCCCGGCGGAGAAGGGACCGCGAGCGGCGGCGGCCGCGGCCTGCGCTGGTACACCCGTACCGACGCGGCGAACCTCGACGGAGGTGCCGGGGCAGGTTCCGGGACGGGATCCGGCGTCGGCGACCGGCACGACCCCCCCGGGGCAGAAGCGGGGGACGAAGGCCCCGGGTCTGCACCAATCGGAGAGGACGGGGCCGCGCCAGAGGACGACGGGCCCGGACCCGCTGGGGATCGGGGACAGGTGGCCGGCACGGAGCGCGGCGAAGCGGTACCTACAGGAGACCACGAAAAAGGTGGCTGGACCACCGGGTTAGTGGGAAACAAGGAGGGAGGGTCAGGGACCGGAGGGACCGGAGGGGTGGTAGTGCTGGAAAAGGGAAAGACGGACTCATCGAACACCACATGGCGAGAGATGAGAACCCGTCGGGAGGTAAGGTCAAAGCACCGGTACCCCTTGTGATCCGGGGAGTACCCGAGGAAGACACAGAGCGTGGAGCGAGGGTCCAGCTTGTGAGAAGAGTGGCAGCGGTGTTGGGGTAACACGCACACCCAAACACGCGGAGGTGATCGTACCGAGGCGGGGTACCGAAGAGGGCGTGGTGAGGTGTGGGAGCGGGACAGGCAGCGGAAGGAAGGCGGTTAAGAAGGTAGGTGGAGGTGTGCAGGCCCTCAGCCCAGAAGCGAGCAGGAAGAGAGGCCTGAAACAGAAGGGTACGCACGGTGTCGTTGGTGGTGCGAATCATCCGCTCAGCCATGCCATTCTGCGAAGAGGTGTATGGACAAGACATGCGCAACTGAACACCGTGAGAGAGGAAGAAAGCTCGGGAGGTGGAGTTATCAAACTCGCGACCATTGTCACACTAGACGGCTTTGATGGTGAGGCCGAACTGTGTAGACACCCAAGTAAAGAAGTGAAGGAGCGTGGTAAACGTATCTGACTTCGCACGGAGAGGAAATGTCCACGAATAATGCGAAAAATCATCAACAACCACAAGATAGTACTTATAACCGAAAATACTCAGAATAGGAGATGTCCATAGGTCGCAATGTACAAAATAAAAAATACGGGCCGCATGGGAAGTAGAACTAGAAAAAGGAAGACGAACATGTCGGCCCAATTGGCACGCATGACACAGTTGCTCATCATGAGCTCGAGTACATGGAAGACCGGAGCTACGACTGAGCTGTATCAGGGCATCACGTCCAGGATGGCCGAGACGCCGGTGCCATGTAGTAGAGGAAGTAGAAGCGACGAAGGCAGCTGACAAAACGGGCGGCGAAGAAGACGAAGGAGCCGCCGGGAAGCGAAGGGTGTAAAGGGGCCCGGAACTGTCACATCGGAGCAGAGGACGCCGGGAAGCCAAATCTTTTACAGTAAGACCAGAAGAGTCAAATTCCACAGAACAAGAATTGTCAGCTGTAAAACGACGAATAGAAAGAAGATTATGAACCATAGAAGGAGCAACAAGAACATCAGGAAGACGGAAGGAGCCATGAGCACCGGCGGTACCCACAGACGTGACTGGAATACAAGAACCATTTGCGACCATAATGGACGAAGGAAGAGAGGAAGAGGGAGAGTGAAGCGACGAAAGTATACCGAGGTCAGGAGTGGTGTGGTAGGTGGCTCCCGAATCAGCGATCCACTCGGGTCCGACCGGAGGTGTCAGGCCCATGGTGCTGAACGAGCGAGCCAGGGCTGCCTGGTCCCATCCGGCGACCCCCGGGAGAGTCCCAGAAGGTGGAGTCCACGCCGTAGCCGGGAAGGCACCGGGTGGAGGACCAGCAGGAGGAGCTCCAGTGAGCATGGCCACCGGTGGACGCGAGTCGGCCCCGGTGGCGTGGTAGGGCCACATGGAGATGCGCCCGGACCACGGGTTCTAGAAAGAGGGCCATGGTGCCCCCCTGCGGTCCACCAGGTGCCGGGGCCTGGGTATGTCCACCCAGGCCGCCCCCGCGACCCCCTCCGCGGCGACGACGACCGCCACGACCCCCCACCTCCGCTTGGTCCGGAGGGAGGGGGACCCAGGAGAGACGGCGGCGGTGGAGCGGACGACCGTGGAGCAGACGGGCGCGGCGGAGTAGCAGCTAGAGCCGTCGAGGAGGCCCCCGGGGAAGCAGTGGAACCCGGCTGGAGGCCCTGCGTGAGCTCCTCCATGACGAGATCGTCACGGACCTCCAGGAAGGTGGGGAAAGGCCTCTGACAGGTGATCCACGTCCTGAGGTGGGCGTAGCGGTCGCTGAGCCCCCGGAGGACGTTGAGGACCAAGATGCGATCCTCCACGGGCCACCCGAGATCCCCCAGGGAGTCAGCCATGACCTTCATCCGACGGCAGAACTCGCCGACAGAGAGGTCACCCTGGACGAAGGTGCGGAAGCTCGCGTCGAGGCGCAGAGCCCGGGCCTCAGCGTTGCCCAGAAACTGACCCTCAAGGGCCAACCACGCCCGGCGCGCGTCAGGGGAGGTACGGACGAGGTCGTGGAGATCCAGAGAGATCGTCCCCAGGATCCAGGAGAGGACGATGCTGTCGAGACGGAGCCACGACGGTGTCTGGACAGCGACCGAGGCGTCGATGAGGACGTGGTCGTCGAGGACGTAGCGGCGAAGGGTGAGAAGCACCAGATCCCGCCAGCGGGCGTAGGAAGGAGACTCCGGCTCAAGGACGATCGGAACGAGGAGGCGAATGTTCTGGACCCCCCCGGCCTGGTAGTGGAGCTGAGCCACGAGCGGGTCGGCCGGGTCGTGCCAGAGGACGGCGGTGTGCGACACGCGGCGTCCCGGCGAGGCGGAGGAGGTGGCTCCGGCGTCCAGGCCCGCGGGAGAGGCGAGGAGCTGCTCGGCCTCGGCGATCTGGCGGGTCAGGGCGTCGGCCGCGTCGCGCTCCCAGACGAGGGCGGTCGCGCGCACACGGGCCTGGCCCTCCGTGGCGGCGGCCCGGGCAGCGACGAGGGCTGCAGCGAGGGTGGAGTTCGGTCCAGTCAGGCCGAAAGGGAGACCCCAGGAAGGGCCGACTGGAGACCGGCAGCGGCAGCATCAGCCACGAGAGGCTGAGAACCCTCAGGCAGCGGCTGGAGTGGTTGGAGCGGCTGGAGGGGCTGCTGGAGCGGGCGGAGGCCGGCATCCGCACCACCGCCGGCATCCTCGCCCCCCACTGGTGCCTCCCCCCAGGCCCGAAGATCGCGGTGAGGACCTGAGCAGAGGGGGTGGCGGCGGCAGCAGGGTGGGTTGTCGCGCCGCTCAGGGCAGCAGGAAGAGCCGGCTGGGGCGCGGCCCCATGCAGCACGGCGCCAAGGGGAAGGGGCTGCAGGGGACGCGGCTGCACGGCGCCAAGGGGCTGCGGCTGCACCTGCTGGGGAAGAGGAGAGGAGCCCCCGGCGGCCAGCAGGGGAGGGGAAACGGCAGCGGCGGCCTGGGCGGCGCCGCCAGGTGGAGGAGCGGGAGTACCCCTGGAAGCGGCTGGAGATGGGGCAGCAAGCACCTGCGCCCATGTGGAAGAGGATGAGGGAAGGGAAGTGGCTGTAGAAGGAGGGGTGGGGAGGAGGAGCGCCGGCCATGGCCTCCTGGCCGGCGGCGGCAGCCACCAGGAGGAGCGGCGGCTAGACAGGGGAGAGAGGAAAGAAAAACTAACCCTAGGCTCTGATTACCATGTTGTAAACTGGGATTCTCTTAATTAGGGCTAACCCTAGAAGGGTAGCTATATAGGTTCCATACATGGGCCACATGGGCCTTAGCCTCATGGGCCTAAACACATACTCCAACAATAACCTGTATAAGGCAATCAGGTGACAAGTAGCGATACCTATATGTATAAAGGCAACATTTCTGGTGAACCTCTAATCAAGAAAGATTGGGTGAAAGAGTAAATATAGCCGCTGAAATGTCAACTGCATCAAACTGCCTTCGACAGCTAGTTACCGTCTTTAGTTATTCCATTTTTTTCCAATCTTTCGCAACTAAACAAACATATTAACATTGACCAAGACAGAAAAAATCAGAATAAACCCATGAAACAGGAAGCTTCTATGAGGCATCAATACTATGGCTTATTGGTCAAATGTAGAATTTGACTTTATACAGGTAGAAACAAAAGGGGAAGGAAGTAAGCTTTTTCATGTGAATGTAGACTTGCTGAGTAAGAATACTCCACCTTTGAAGTTCTCCTTCAACAAAAACATGATAATAACGATTGTAGACCACTGTACCCTTCTTCTCATCTTTCTTTGCAAATCCATTCTCCAGAGCAGCAGATGCAGCACCAATTTCAGCTCGGTGAAATGGTAGATGCCATGGAACAAAGTACTCCTGCTGGTTTTTCTCTTTTTCATCAGTCTTTGAATTACTACAGTCAATGATCTTATCCTCCACCCCATCATGACATTTTTTTAATCGGTCATCTGTTTGCTTCATTACACCAGTGTCTTCATCAGTTTCTGCAATGCTTTCCATAAGAGTTCCAGATTGACTACGTACTGGAGGACTGCTCTGTTCAACCCACTCTTCATTATACTTCTCACAGAGGGGAGTCCACTTGTTAAGCAATGACTTGTCTTCCTGCTCCCTAGCCCAGACTGTTATGAGCACCAGACCACCTCTCCGAACAACACGTATTAGCTCTTCTATGGCCTTCCTCCGTCTATCATCAGTACTCAAATGATGCAACACGGCAATTGAAATTGCTGCATCACCAAAATCATCCCTGTATGGGAGGTTGACAGCATCAGCAACCAACACCTCATGCCCTCTCCCAGCACATATCTCAATAAGCGGTGGGCTTATATCACATCCTATGAATAAACAATCAGGGTTGAAGCCCAAATACTTGCCATTACCACAGCCAGCATCCAGTACAATCGACCCAGGCCTCAAGGAATTCAAGAATCCTGCAACCTTGGGCCATTTAACAAATCTTGTTGCACTGAAATGGGGAGCTATGGCATCATAGACATGATGCACATACTTTTTCTCAATTTCTGGGGTGGACTGAACACTTGAGGAGCAACTGTGGTTTCCCTCAGCAGTAACCATATCTGGAGCCTCCAACAAATCATTTGGGCTCATCAGGTTGTTAGTGCTAAGATGTTGAAACGTTGGCTTACAGCTAAAGAATTCTTTGATCCAAAAGATTGAAGAATGTGAATGAGAAGCGGGTATGGCTTTATGAAGGCTTCTTGCTGTTGTCCTCGAAAATACTAGTATCATGCAAGCCCTATGCCAGAGGAGATATGAATTAGCCACGCAGGTGGTTGACAACAACTCTGACTTGATAAAGAGATGAAACTAAAGCAGATTAGCTTGGTTCATGACAGAACCAGGATTTAACCTAGATTAGTGTTAGTCCTAGCCAGCACTAACATATGCAATTCAGTATAATCCATATTCACATTTCGGTATATAGATACAATATTTGACAAAGAAACCAGTATACAAATAATTAATCAAAAGCATGATACACATATATTTAGAAGGTCTCATAATATCTGAATTCAACAAACTAAGTTCAAAACCTGCATAAATTACAATATAAATAGTTCTAAGATAAACATAGTCTGAAAAAGTAATACAATATTTCCGTTGTCAATGCCGTCTGAAAAAGCAGGGGCGGATCCAATAAAGGGACATGGGTGTACACATGTACACCCAATAATTTTTGCAAAAACTTCGAAGTTAGGAGGCATGTCAAATAGCTAAATAGCTTTAGGTTAGGGTTTTGGTGCTCAGCTTCACACAGCATAAGGGAAGGGAAGAGAAGGGGTGGGAGTACCTGGTGGGTGCTCGTTGCCAGCGAAGAGACCAACGAAAGCCTCAGCACCTGGCCTAGGGCGGCGGCGGCCCAACAGTCGTCAGAGCGAGAGGGTGGCGAGTGAGCAAGAGACAGAACGAGGGAAGAGGGATGCAGCGGACAGAAGGGGAAGCAGGTTATGCATCGACAGTGGAAAAAAAACGCACGGGCTTCTTGTGGGCCGTTTTTTCAATTTCGTTGAAAATTTCTTTTTTTAATTTTTCTTTCTCTCTCTTTTAATTTTTTATTATTCTTGTTGATTTCATGTATCTATTCTCTTCATTGGACACTATCAATGGCTAGTACAACATTTGTTTTAAATAACATAACAGAACTTTCATATCTATTCTCTTCATTATCAGTGGCTAGTAAATATATAGTACATTATAAATAGGGGCTTAAGCGTTTCTACCCCTGTTTTAAAGCGAATTTGTGATTTTGCCCTCATTTTTTTAACTTTGTGATTTTACCCCTGTGATTTCGAAACGAAGTGAGGTTTTACCCCTATTTTGTGAAGTGCACCTAACAGTGTTAACTTTCAGATCAAAGGACAACTTTGCCCATATGTTTTTACCCCTGTTTTATTTTGATATTTGTGTTTTTATCCCTATTTTCAGATGAGCAATTAGGCAATTTTGATACAGAATTATACAATTCAATCAGTGCAAGCTAGTAGTTTTCACATAAAAAAATATGGTAACATTGCACAATCCTCCAAAAAACCTTAGCATGAGTCAGGCTAAAATAAAATAATATTTCACGAGGATCATAGATACAATGGAAACTCGCAAAATCAGAGCCTAGCAGAACGTTTTGGTAGACTACAAACAATCACACATTTTGCCATTATGTTTTCCTCACCTATCTTCTCCAAATGGAGCTCACACTTCCATCCAGATCTGCAGAAAGAATATTTGTCAATACAAACTTAATTGGAACAGTATAATAAGCAAACAAATGAAGCCATGAGCTGTCACTGAAACAATCGAGCAACTAGTCCCTATTGCCCAAACTATGACCTGGATTTACTAATATTGAACAAAAAGCTGCCCTGAATAACTGCTATCATCACAATTAGATCATGCTGCTGCCTCCTATTTGAACCCATTGCAATCAAGTCAAGTGTCAATTGCATGAAGAATAAGCTTCCTACTACTAGCGAGAGCATGAATTAAAATTCACGGCACACAATAGCTCACCCATTGCAATCAAGTCAAGTGTCAATTGCACGCTCAGATCTGCACGGAGAAGGAGATTTGGAGTTTGACCGGGAACGGAACCAGATTCGTGCTTCCAAGAAAGGAATCCATCCCCGTTCAGGCGAGACAGGAATAGCAGGAAAGAAGAGACCGCTACTCACCGGGACGGACGGATCTCCAAGCCCGCTCGAGCGAGACAGAAGTGGCTGCCGTCGGTGGAGGATCTGGCGGAGAGGAGGAAGGACTACGACAGCCCCGGGCAGTTGCCCGCGCTGGAGCCCCTGCGCCTGGGTGATGAGGTCACGGGGAAGGGGGAGGAGGGGGCGGGGAAGGGGGGAAGCCGCCGGGCCCGACCTCGGGAGGTGCGCCGCCCTGCAGTGACTGCCGCCGGAACCCTAGGCGACGTCGGGGTACCGCCCGTGTCCTGCGAGGCTGCGACACGCTGCACGGCTGAGGGCGACTTAGGGGTTGTTTAGTTGGTGAAAAAGTTTGGGTTCGGCTACTGTAGCACTTTTCGTTTTTATTTGGTAATTTGTGTCCAATTATGGACTAATTAGGCTCAAAAGATTTGTCTCGTGATCTACAACTAAACTGTGTAATTAGTTTTTTCTTTCGTCTACATTTAGTACTCCATACATGTGCCGCAAGATTTGATGTGACATGTACTGTAGCACTTTTTGGGTTCTCTTTTTGGGTATGCATCTCAACTAAACAGGCTCTCAGGGGTTGTTTGGTTGGAGGAGTTAAAGTTTAACCAACACTGTAGCACTTTCGTCTTATTTGACAAAAAGTTTTCAATTTTAGACTAATTAGGTTTAATAGATTCGTCTCGTAAATTACTCATCTATGCCGTCATGCATACAATTAGTCTACATTTAGTACTCCATGCATTTGAGGGAACATTGATGTGATGGGAGTTAAACTTTAACATACTCAAACCAAACGGGGCCTTACATTTTTAGACTGCCCGCGGCTAAAGGTTCAGAGTATAAATATAGAGTAACTGAGTACTCTAAAACGATACTCTATTCTTTTTCTCACTCTATATTTAGATTAGAGTAGTACAGTGCTTACTCTATAGTGGGCAGTGACGGCCCCACTGGCTAAACAAAGAAAAAAATGCTATAACTCACAAACCAAAAATCCAAATTAAATTTCGATTACACCATTAAATTTATCTCAATAAATCCTTCAAAATTAGATCACACATAGATATATTTAGATAAGTGACAAGTGGGTCTCACAGTGGACAGAGGGATAGAGGATGATATAGAGGATGGATGGGTGCGGGAGAATTGAGTATAGAGGAGAGAATCTTGCTGACTAGGACGTATAGAGGATGAATATAGAGATCCATGAGTGCGGATAGCCTTATCATCCTTACCGGTGGCTCTCGTCCAGTTGCCCTGCTCGGCATTTACAGATTTGCCCGATGAGTGTCTCATTTTCGTCATTTTTGGCGTCGCGGTGATGGGAAAAGATGGCGCTGCCCCTGACTCTTTATCCTATCGGCCGGCTCCCCGCGTTAGATTCATCCCCACCCCCGTTCACTCCCCACGTTGTTGTTTCCTTCTCCCCCCGCTCCCGCCTGCGGCGTCTGCGACGGCGACTCCCCGCTCAGGTGACGACAGCGCCCCCTGGTCATTGGAACCCGACAGATCCGCACTCCCTGAACGCGCTAACGAACTAAGGAAGGTTAGTGCCGCAATTCCTTTGGTGTTTTTCTCGGATTTGGCAAACTAGGGTTAGGGTTCTGTGTGGGTTAGGGTTATGGATTCGTTGTTGTTGGCCTGATCTCGTCTTTTTGGTGTCACCAATGTAGGCTGGTGATGTAGAACGCGCTCAATCCTAACTTGTGACCATGGATGCTGACGGCTACCACCCTTGGTATGTTGTCCTCTCGCTACTATGGCTAACAGTTTGGTTGGGATGGGTAATGTCTAACCTTGATGTTTATATTCATGCCAGGATTAATCCTGGCAATGCTTTTAGAGTAGTTCTTAAGGTTGCTAAGTATACTGTTGATGTTGAGTCCTGTCTGGTAGAGATGGCTGATCAAGAGCATGAGTTGTGGCTTGATAGGAGCATTGGTTACATTTTTTCTGCATTTTATGATGATGTTGCTACAAAGATTATCTGGGACCTAGCCAAACACTGTCACTATGGATTTTGGACACTGATACTGGTTTAGAATGGAGAATTAGAAGGGATGAGCAATGGCAGTCAATGATGATTAAGAAATGGGATGAAAGGGTGGCACATATTGCTGTGGAGGTTGTTGCCAAGCAGGGATATGAGAGGTCTGGTGTCACCAATACAGTTAATCCTGCTAGGTCTGGTATCACCAATGTGGATGCTTCTTCTTCTGGACCAAATGCAGAAGGCATTGGTGATACCTGTGCCTCTCCACCTCCAGCTCCAGCAGCTCCATCTCCATCAGAAGATGTTGAGGACACAGTTCCAGTAGACTGGGCTACACTGACCATAATAGCAGATGACAAGGAGGATGGTGAGTGAAAGCCTAAGTTTGGTTTTAGTAATTAATGACACTAAGTTGCTAATGCTATTGTATCAAGTGGAATGAGTTAGGCATAAGCAACACACGTGATGAAGGAGCATGTGGCATGGAGTGATGGCCACAAAATCACAAGAGGTGAAGATGCACATGAAATGATGATCAAGGTGATCAAACATGAGAAGGTGGACATGGAACAAAGTGATCAAGGCAAAGGTATAATCATAGGGTTTGCTTTTGCCAGTCTAAGATGAGTCGAGAAGTGATTGACCGGGTTTAGGATTAATAGTCAACTATCAAGAGGGGCAATCACGGTTAGCTCATGAATTAAGTGCTACTAGGTCATCATCTTGAGCATATGCATTAGGATCTAGTAGAGAGCTAACGTATCGCCTTAAAAATGATTGTGAAAACGTTAACACACATGCACATGGTGATATACACATGATGGTGTTGGCACATTAGCGAAGGCGGCGGAGTTTGAGGGGTAGAGAGGGGTTTGGGTTCCTCTCTCCCTCCCGCCGAGCTTGCGAGGCGGGATTCAGGCGTTTTCGAGGAATAGAAATGATCAATTTCTTTTACGCCGAAGGTTGGAAGAAGTGGCGAAGTCGCGGAACAAGTCTACACTGAGAAACACGCGACAGACACACACGATGCACGCGATAGACGCGTCTGTGCAGCGTCTGTCGCCTAACCCTAGCGCGTTGTGCAGTCCTGTGCAAAGGAGAAGGCAACGAACGCGCGGGTGTTCGCGCGACAGACGCTGACGTCAGCGTCTGTCGGCTTCACGCTGAGGGAGGCGATCGGCTTGCGCAGCGTCAGACGTGGGACAACGTCTGTTGATGGCGCGTCTGACACGTCCGTTGACCAAGCGCGAAAACATCTTCTCTGGACCACGTCCGACAGGTTGGTTGGCGCATCTGGTGAGTGGACATCAACGCGTCCGACGCGTTGTGTTGCTGACCATTGAAGTTTAGCGACCGTTGGAGATCAACGATCCACTTTCAAAGAGGGACACGTGGCGAAGATCGAGCGGGCATGTCCATGCAGCGACAGACGCTGGCCGCGTCTGTTGCAGGCGCGACAGACGCGTCTGTTGCCCCCAAAAAATGTCCAGTGAATTGCTAACGGCTAGTGGCTTCTCCATTCGCTATAAATAAGAGGTGGCCGGCCCTTGGGGGTTCTCTCTTGCACATTTGAGATATTGAGACACACTTTGAGCTAGAGAACTTCCCCTCCACTCATCTACTTGCTTGGTTGCATACTCTAGAGAGATTGAGTGAGATTCAAGTGCATTGCATTGAGAGTTACATCTAGTGGCACTTGATTCTTGAGTTTGCTGCGGATTGCTTGTTACTCTTGGGTGTTTCCCGACACCCTAGACGGCTTGGAGCAGTGGTTGTGTTGAGCTCGTGATTGGAGATTGTTTCGAGCCTCACCAAGCGATTGTGAGGGGTTCTTGAGCCTTCCCTGCGGGAGTTCGCGAATTGGCTACTCTAGTGGAGCTCGTGGCTTGGAGGATCCTCATCTTGTGAGTGGATGTGAGGCACCCGCTGAGGGTTCAACTCTTAATAGTTGATTAGCTCGCGATCCATCAAGTGGGTGCATCGCCACAACGAGGAGTAGCTTACCGGGAAGCAAGTGAACCTTGGTAAAAAATCTTGTGTCATCTTATTACCGAGGATTTCATTTGTGTATGTGATCACGTTGATTGATTGGTACATTGGACATATCTCTTCTCATCAACGTTGGTATATCTATTCAAGCTCTCTTCTTTACTTATTGTTCTTTGCCTTGTTTAGCTTGAGTAGAATAGCTTTTCTCATAGGAATAATTAGCCTAGTAACTTAGGTTGTTGATGTGAGCTAAAGATCATAGCTTTGTTGTTTACTAGTATTGTGTAGGCGGCTTACATAGATTAGGTGTGCTAGTGCTAGAAGAGCTTCGCCATCTTATTTACTAACTTGTTGTTTAGTAAAGCTTGTAGAAAATTTAAATAGGCTATTCATCCCCCTGTAGCCATTTGGACCTTACAGTGAGGCCAAAACCATAGCTGATGAGGAAGCTGTGTATGAAGCAATAAAATTCAAAGTACCTGATGAGAGGGCTGAGGAAATTCCCATTCCTGCTATCTCTGCTGACCTTCAAAGAGATATGAATGAGGCTGATATTCCTGTGGATGACAGAGATCCAACTAAGCCTGTGTATGATTGGGATAGGGAAAACCCTGATATGTCAGTTGGCACACATTATCCTAGCATGGATGACTTCAGGCTGGTAGTTAGACATCATTCTATACTTAATGAATTTGAGCTTGGCACTGAGAAATCTAATCTAGACAGGTTCAGAGGATTCTGCAAGTCAGCAGGATGCCCATGGATTATCAGGGGTAAAACTCAACATGATCAGAGTGTTAGGGTATTATTTTTGGACTAACTATTATTTGTGTTTTCTATGTTTTCATGTTGTGTTTGCCTTGTTAATACCATGAACTGCTCTAATTGATGTGTTATTTATGCAGATTCAGATAAACAGTGGTGAACATACTTGTGCATCAACAGCCAGAGTTCTTGGCAGGATGGCCAACATTCCCTGGGTAGCAGAGAGAGCTATACCATATCTGAAGAGGAAGCCAACAATGGGTGCCAGTGAATTGAGGAAGGACCTTGAAGACAAGTATAAGATTCAAATCAACTACCAAACCGTGTGGAATGGTAGGCAGAGAGCAGCTGACAAATTATTTGGTAAGTGGTCTGATTCATATGATTGGTTGTATAGATTCAAAGCTGAGATAGAGTTGAGGTCACCTAGCAGTGTTGTAGAAATAGATACAGTGACAATTGATGACAAAGTGCATTTCACTAGATTTTTCTATGCATTCAAGGCTAGCATAGATGGATTCTTATATGGTTGTAGGCCCTACATTAGCATTGATTCCACTCATTTGACTGGGAAGTGGAATGGACAGATGCCTGCAGCTCTAGCATTAGATGGGCACAATTGGATGTTCCCCTTAGCTTCTGGTTTCTTTGACACAGAAACTAAAGACAATTGGGTATGGTTCATGGAACAGTTGGCAAAGGCAATAGACCCCCTACCTAGGTTAGTTGTGTGTACTGATGCATGCAAGGGGCTAGAGGGAGCAGTGAAGCAAGTCTTTCCCTAGGCAGAGCAGAGGGAGTGCTTCAGGCACCTTATGGAGAATATGAAGAAGTACTACACTGGAGAGGTCTATGGAAAGAACATGTGGCCTGGTGCTAGGGCTTACTCTCCACATAGGTTTAAGTATTTTTTTGATAAGGTGTTGGTAGCAAGCACTTCTGTAAGTAAATGGTTGGCAGACCATCACAATCTCCTTTGGGCAAGAAGCAAATTCAGTGCAGACATCAAATGTGATTACATTACCAACAATCTGGCAGAATCATGGAATGCTTGGGTGAAGGACTTGAAAGATCTTCCTCCACATTTTCTTGTAAATGGTATAAGGGAGAGGTTAGTGGTCCTATTTGAGAGAAGGAGGAGAATCTCTAGGGCTTTGCCTCCTAGCATCCTCCCTGCTGTCATACACTAACTCAATGCAGCCTCCAAGGGACTAGGCCACCTGAAGGTCACCAAAGGCCACCCACATCAATCTGAAGTGATTAAAATTTATAAAGATGAAGAGGTGAGGAGACATGTGGTGTATCTGACTCAGTTGGCATGCACTTGTAGAGAGTGGCAAGTCACTGGAAAACCTTGCCCACATGCTTTAGCTATTATCACTACTACTAGGCAGCCAAACATGGAAAATTTTGTGCACAGCTTCTACTCAGTTGAGAGGCTCCGAAAGGTCTTGATGGCTAGAGGGGGTGAATAGCCTAATAAAACTTTCTACAAAATGTGCTAGACAACTTGATTAGTAACAACAATTAGCGAGATGCAAGTTTTGCCTAGGCTAAGGGGTGTTGCAAGCCACCTATCAAGTTAGCAAATCCAGTTTGGTTCACACAACCGCACAAGTCAAACCGCGAAAACAACTACCAACTACAACACACTAGAAAGCTAAACAAAGCTAAGAGCTACACAAGCTACTAGCAAGAGAAACAATTAAGTACTTGAATTATAATGCAAGATAGACGCAGAATAGATTTCACCGAAGGGCGATGAATTGAGCCAACCGAAGTGAATACCAAGATAGCCAATGAAATGACCAATCACCAGGATGAAATCCAATTGATCAAACACAATTGAGACACAAGATTTATCCCGAGGTTCATCATCAACAACCTTTCTCTTGCCCTCTGAGGATGAAGCCTTGAATGCGGTAGTCTTCTCTTGATTGACCTTGCTCTCCTTCTTCTCATCCTCATCTTCATCATCATATTGAGCATCGGTCATGACATCACCAAACACTTGGTTTGGAGTCACCTTATTCAAACCTTCTCTTTAGATCATCTTCCTCAAGATAGCAAACTTCTTAGGTAGGTTCATCAAGAACTTGTGTGAGAAGTCCTTGTCCTTGACATCCTCTCCTAGGCTCTTGAGATCGTTGACTATGACTTAGAGCCTATAGAACATCTCCGGTATAGATTCATCATCCTTCATCTTGAAGCTTGCAAACTTGTCCTTGAGCATGTAGAGTTTGGCACTCTTTACCGTTGAAGTGCCCTCATAAGTTTTTTCTAGCCTAGTCCACACTTCACTTGCTTTTTCAAGATCCTTGATTTGCTCAAACACATTGGCATCAATGACATTGTATATTTGTGTTGAGTGCCATTGTGTTGTATTGGTTGTTGTTGCAGTCATTTGGTGTGAGGTTGTCGGGATCCATGATTGCATAATCGTGACATGTCACTTCCCAAACCTTCTCATGAATAGAACCAAGATATTGCTTCATTTTCCTCCTCCAATGATCAAACGAGGAAATGCCATCAAAGAACGGAGGCTTGCCCCCAACATGGTTGAACATAACTTGGGCCATCTTGCACCGAGGTTGTTAAGCTTTGCAAATGGTGACCACGGCTTCGATACCACTTGAAAGGTCTTGATGGCTAGAAGGGGGTGAATAGTCTAATAAAACTTTCTACAAAATGTGCTAGATAAGTTGATTAGTAACAACAATTAGCGAGATGCAAGTTTTGCCTAGCCTAAGGGGTGTTGCAAGCCACCTATCAAGTTAGCAAATCCAGTTTGGTTCACACAACTGCACAAGTCAAACCGCGAGAACAACTACCAACTACAACACACTAGAAAGCTAAACAAAGCTAAGAGCTACACAAGCTACTAGCAAGAGAAACAATTAAGTACTTGAATTATAATGCAAGATAGAGATAGAATAGATTTCATTGAGGGGCGATGAATTGAACCGACCAAAGTGAATACCAAGATAGCCAACGAAGTGACCAATCACCGGGATGAAATCTAATTGATCAAACACAATTGAGACACAAGATTTATCCTGAGGTTCACGTGCTTGCTGACACGCTAGTCCCCATTGTGTCCCCCTACACCACGTGGTTCGGTGGCTAATCGGTATCACACACCAAGCCTCTCAAAGGCGTCACAAGAACCTACCAAATGGTTATGAGTTGCAATAACACGAGCAATCCACTAGAGTTGAAATTCAGCGCTCCGTCGGGGAACCACAAGAACCCCTCACAAGACAATCACCGGAGCCGACCATGAACAATCATCAACACGTGTCGGACCTCCACCGCTGCTCCAAGCCGTCTAGGTGGCAGCAACTGTAACAGAACCGACCAAATTATAAGAGCACAAGTACAAAACAAGCACCGAAGCGCTCAAATTTTCAAACTTGAGCCCATATAATCCTGGTAGTCAATCGAAACCACGAAGGATTTCAAACCAACTTGCTTACAACCAAGATCGCATCATTCAACATACACATCATACATTACATTTCACAAGTAGTTCCGAAATAAGTTTACACACACGGAGTCGCAATTATTACAAACCAAGTTTATAAAGTAGCGGAAGCATACACACACCAGTTGTTTAACTACTGCCAGTCTTGATGATCAACAACCCACAAAAGCATCAGGAAAGTACATAAAAGATGATCACGCCCTAGTGATCTAGTCTTCGTCACCCGCAGGGTGGAGACAAGTTTTGCAGAAGCCTTGATAGAGCATATCATCTGCAACAGGAGGGAATAAACCCTGAGTACTGGAATGTACTAAGCTAGACTTACCCGTCATAAACCAGAAATAAGATGACACCAAGGATTATGCAAGGCTTACACAAGAGGCTAGCTGACACCACATTTTGCATAAAGGCATAAGTAGTTGAAACTCTTATAACCTGTACTAGCAGTTATTTTTAGCATTTACCTGTCATCTATCTTAGCACCTGTGCTAAACATACACTTGATTATCATCAAATAATTATTAACATTTTATCCATAGCAGGTATAAATTGTGGCAACAATGTATCATTCACTTAACCATCTGTTCAATTAATGATATCTACGTTGCCGCTGCTCAAGTCAAGTGCTCACTAACCGGGAGCGACGGCGATTCGAATCGAATTCCTATCCAGCTGGAGGGGTACTTCTAACACTCACCGAGTCACGCCTGGCGAGGGCTGCTCAGGTCATCTTTCGTACAGTTCAGGAATCGCGGGTCCGAATGATGTCGCGTCCCCAAGGGCGACACTCTGCCAGGTGATAGGGACTCTAACCCCCCTTGGTCTCACGCCAATGTCCCCAAGCACATCCTTTCTCTCCTCCAAGATGTAACCTACCATTCGATTCCCGACCTGAACCATACTACTCGACTTCACGGTCGGAACGACTTATCCGGCCAACTAAGTGTTAGACTACGTTCAACATGACTCAAGGACGTGCAGCGAATCGGTCCTTAAACGACTCAGACGGGCATAGCTCCACACCCAAGACGTGAAGTGTCTTGCGGCTGTACTATCGAACTCCCGCCCGGTCTCAATTTCATTTTAAAGCATGGTTCCATCCACGATAGCCATAAGCCACTCGTGACCCAATCCTATATCTCGTGGATGACCGGAAATCACCCGACTTCTATCGGACTAAGCAGGGCTAAGCATTGACACGTGCCTAAACCTAATTTAGGATTTAAGTACGATATCTGGACAAGGACAGGTATAATGCAACAAACGTTTTCATACAACTCCTACAACTTAATGCAATAAACAATTAAAAGTACTCAAGATAGATTTATAAAACGATAGGTTCAGCATGCACCGGGGCTTGCCTTTTAGAAAGATCGATGGTCGGTGGTCAGGGCACTCGAGCAAGTCTTGAGCGGCGTCTCCTCCGCCGACTGGTTCCGCTGGCTCCTCCGGCTGGTCCTGGACTTCCTCCGGAACCACTTGCTCGAACTCGAGGAGCGTTACCCCCTCCGGAACACCTATTGCATGAGTGCATAATAAATCTCATGGATGCATAATGAAAGGTACAGCATGCTCGGAATGAAATGCATTACAACACTCTTAAAGCTCTATTCAAATCACTTCAATTATTAGGTGTAAATTTCCTCTCCGGTAGAGAAGTACTCACCTAATCTACCCAACCTAAGGTATAGCTGTTCTTCTTCAGTTAAGGCCCTAACACCTAACAATCACAAGAGTAACATTACTTTAGGTTACCACATCAAACATCCAACACCAAATATCACAGCAAGACATTCTGGACAGCAGCTAATTGTTTCTAACATAACAGGAGATTCCCAACTCCAAAATATATGATCTAAGACAATCTGGAAAGCTTATGAAATGCACTACAATTCATTTTCAGACCTCAACCCTCAATTCCTAAGTTTTCCATGTCGAATTTCTTAAGTTCCAGAATCTGTCCTCTCTAAACAGAGAGTAGCCAATTCTGGACTGTCACTTAAAACAGCAATAACTCCCAAACTACTTAGCCAAATGCTCCCAAATTTTGACACAAACTAGTTTATCAAGTTTACTACAACTTTGGTATTCACAAGTTTTCCAGCAAACACCTTTATCAAAGGTCAAACCTAAAACTACTACCAGCTGTCCAGAAAACCTAGAATTGCAAAGATTAAATATTTATTTATATGGCAAACTTCCCCTAAGACCAAACTAATGTTACCAAAAGTTCCCATAGGTCACAAAAACACCAGAAAGTAAGGTACGTCCACCTAGAATATTTATTTATACTCATTTCTTAATTTACTTAATTAATTAAGTGGAATTTTAAATATATATGTAAACTGCTCATAAAATTCTACAAAAATTACAGGAGACTCTCTGACCCAAATAGAGGCTACTGTAAAAATTTAAACTAAAATTATCCACAGAAACTCCCTACACAAAATTCACAAGCCAAAAAGGCTGATTTTTGTATAATTAACAAATTATATTGAAAAGTATCAAACAATAGATTTCATATTTTTCTTAGACACTTTAGGGTACCAAGACATTCTCCAAAAATTTATAAGAACATTGCACATGTAGAAAAATTACTAAAATTCATTCAAGTATTTCCTAGAACAACATGATAGTATTATAACTTGAAAAGTACTTAAGCACTAATGCCCAAATTTTTACCAGAGCTAATATAGGTATAACTTAGCCTACCCACCAAATTTCATAATTTTTGGAATAATACAACTCAAGTTACACATTTAACAAATTTGCCTTCATTTCAAAACACATTTGAAAGACCTATTTAAATCTCCCAGAAACTAAACATCACATACCAGATTTATATTTTTCTAAAATACTACACATCATGCAGAGTCTAACAAAATTTACTTCATAATTTTTAAGCAAGTGAAACCCTAGATATACATTTTTCCAAACAATATCTAAATCTGTGGCAAAATAAAAAGAAAACAAAACTAAAAACCTAAACCCCACTAAAGGGCCGGCCCACAGCCGACGTGGCCCAACTCCCTCGGCTCGGCCTGCTCCCGCGCGCGGCCTGCTCCGGCTCCCGCCCGCGCGCGCGTGCGAGTGACAGGTGGGGCCCGATGCCAGAGAGAGAAGAGCGAAGGGGGGAAAGGCCGCGGCTCCGGCGAGCTCTAGCTCGCCGACGACGGCGTCTCCGGCGACGGGAAGAGCACCAACGGCTTCCACGTGACTTCCCACATCGACCAACCCTTGATTTGCGGATCCTACCCCACCCTAGCTACGACGGCCATGGCGACCGCGGCTCGGAGGCGGCACCCGGTGGCGGTCCGGCGAGCTCCGGGAGCCAGGGACCTAGGTGGTATGTGCTACGGCTTCCTGAGGACATGGCGGACCTCTCCATGCCAAGGACGAGGACGGAGGTGGAGCGAGTGCAGCTGGCCGCGTGAGCACCGCACTGGCGGCCATGGCGCGGCAGTGCACGACGGTGTTCCGGCGTGTACCGGCCATCCCATCCGGTAACATCATCACCTAGGCTTCTCTACCCACCCCGGAACCCAGAACATGTACTAGGGAGAATGGAGGGTGACTGTAGGGAGCTGGCCACGGTGAGCCACCGCGCGGACAGTACGCCGGCGAGGACTCGCGGTGGCGGAAACAGAAATTCACCCTCACCTCGGCACAATCCGGTCAAGCAACGGGTGGAGGAGGTGGAGGGGATTCTGGCGGAGCGATGGACGGGATTTGGAGGACGGTGGTGAGACGGTGAGCTCGCGCGAGCACGGAGAAGGCTGCGGCGGCAATGGCGCCTCCATTTTCTACCTCGGTGAACCTGGCCGGAGCGAGAGTGAAGGAGAGAAGAGTGAGCGCGAGTGTGGGGGTGGTGGTGTCCGCTCGGTGTTCATCTCCGCGCCTGGGCTTGCGACGTGGAGGCGACGACAGAGCTTGAACGCCATGCGGCCGCGCCCTTCTGCCCGAGCGCCACGACACGGCCGCTGTCCGACTGAATGGCGACGTCGTTGACTGAATAGAGATCGTCATTGTTCGACTGACATCGCGATTTCAACGGTGATTTTCTCCGGAAACAGCTCGAGTTAGTCAAAGGTGATAACATCAAATTGATAGGGCTACATGAGGGCTACAATCTTGCTAATAGGCTCAAGAGCTAGTTCGGCTTGGATTAGAAACCACAGAGCTCCAAAGTGATGCACTTGGAAACTGAATCGTAGTTTCAGTGATCAAGCCGACTGAAACCCCATTTTCAAGACACCAGATCTCCTAAACCATTTAGAACTAGGTGATGGTGATGTTGACAATCTTGTAGAGCTAAGTGAGTACTACAAAAGTGTCAACATGAGTGGGAGCTGGTTTGGTCTGGTTTGCAAACTACAGGCTTCCAAAGTAGGTCACAGTAAAACTGGAGGGACACTTTGGGGACTTAGGAAAATTCTAAGTGTTGAGACAGCCCCTCTAGCTGACTTGTGGGCCAATTTTGAGCATGTTCTGGCCAGTTTTATGAGATGGTCATATTGAGACTTTTGTTTCCCATAAAATTCCCTACAACTTTGCTTAAGGGTGCTCCTCCATGCAAAGTCTCTAAGCTAGACTTTTTAATTGGTCAAACTGGAGCATCCTAAGGCTAAATGCTGGTCAACTACACCTTGGAGGGCATTTTGGTGATTTTGGTCAACATGAACCTTGCTCCATGAGTGACCCTAAGTATAACTAAGGTGTTGTGAGATATAATTAGCTACTCTACCCTTTTGTTACACCAACTCCCTAGTGTCACATGATGTGAACCCAACAAAATTCTAAAACATCCACATTAGTTGCAACACATAAAATAACATGAGATGATGCATGCTTATGCTTATGCAAATGCAATGCAATTATGGAGCTAAACACCTGAGGTGTTACAGCAACCATCAAGAGTAACAAGAAATCCCGCAACAAAACAATCCTCTAAGTGCCTCTAAATGCAAAGCAATGATCAGTGCACTTGAATCACTCAATCTCACTCAAGAATCGTAATCCAATGCAAAGAGATGAGTGGGGAGAGGGGTGAGGGCGTTGTCTCAGCTCAAGATGCTCACAAGAATGTCAAAGTGCGAAGAAAAATACCCTAGAGCCGGCTGTCGACGAAACGTGGTCAACAGTCCATCAAGGGGTATGCCCGTGATGGTAATTTGTCGGTAGACAAGTGCGCAAGACACGAACCAGATGGTAACAGGACACAAGACACAAGATTTATACAGGTTCAGGCCGTCAGCATGACTTAAAACCCTACATCCTATGCTCTGTTATAGTGTATTGAGTTATGTGGTGTATGACCTGTCCTCTAGGGGATCCCTGCCTCTCCTTATATATTCTGGAGGAGGAGGGTTACAAGCAGAATAGCCTATTTGGTACTATTACAATATCTAGTACAACCTGTAATCTTGTGATGTACGTCTTGATCTCATGGGCCGGGCCACCTCAGATGGTGCGGCCCATGTACCATCTCGTGGTACCGGGGGTTTATACCCCCACAGCTAGTCCCCGAGCGCTCTATATTCTGATGCGACAAACACCATCTTAACCTTTTCTCCGAACAGTGAGGCTTGAGTCCTTGTTGTCTTCGACCAGTCAAGGTGGCATCCGAGCAGTTGTTGCAAGCGTTGTTACCAGAGAAGTAGGTTGTCCGAAGAATGTACGGTGCTCTTGAGAAAAGAAAAAGATTTCTCCTTCCTGGGAAGTGTGCCCACTTGGGTTTCTATGAAGAAATATAAGTGTGTCTTAAAGCATAGCGTCTTTGATCATCAGAGGTGTAGGGGTCGAAAAACAAGCACATTCACCGCAAGGTGAAGTATGCCCACTTAGTCCCCGAGCCTGGTAGTAGGTGATGTAGGCACGTGGTGCTAGAGTCTTAAACGAAACTCCATGGAAACTTGATACTGAGATGCACCGACGGGTGCATCGTACCGATGTAGTCCCCAAGCTTGCTGGAAGGCGAAGTATAAGCCTTATAGCAAGTTCTAAGAAAATAATGACCTCTCAACTGTACGTGAGTCCAATTTCACATGTAGCCGAGGAAATCAGTCATCGAGCTGTGGTCGGAGAGTGGTCGAAGCAGTCCTTGAGCACAGCGTGAGGTGTGGTCGACAAGTCCCCGAGCGTGGTCGAGGAGTATAACGTGCTCGGTGGTCTAAGACAAGCTGGGTTTGCCAGACCAGTCCCCGAGCATGGCTGAAGACATGGTTCGAGCGGCGAGAGCACGTCAATGATGAGCGATGAGAGCTCGGCGAGGAGCGGCAAGAGCTCAGCGAGAGCTCGGCGAGGAGCAGCGAGAGCTCAGCGACGAGCAGCGAGAGCTCGGTAAGAGCTCGACGAGGTGCAGCGAGAGCTCGGCGATGAGCAGCAAGAGCTCAGCGAGGAGCGGCGAAAGCTCTGTGAAAGCTCGGCGAGGAGCGACGAGAGCTCGGTGAGAGATCGGTGACGAGCAGCGAGAGCTTGGTGAGAGCTCGGCGACGAGCGGCGAGAGCTCGACAACGAGCAGCGAGAGCTCGGTGAGAGCTCGACGACGAGAAGCGAGAGCTCGGCGAGATCTCGGCGACGAGCGGCGATGAGTGACAAGAGCTCGGCGAGAGCTCGGCGACGAGCAGCGAGAGCTCGGTAATGAGTCCCCGAGCGCTGGTCGGGGAGCAAACGACGAAGTCCCCTAGCGTAACCCAAAATTCCTGTAATATATATATATATATATATATATATATATATATATATATATATATATATATATATATATATATATATATAACAGTTTAGTTTATTGTAAACTTGTGCCTCGTTATTAGACAAGCTTGTAATAATGTACTATTGTGACAATGTAAGCTTGTTTGTGTTTTTGTGAAAAAACGTTTAAAGCTTGTATATTGTGTGGAGGATAACTAAGTTAGGAACGTATAAGTGTTCTGTTTTAGTTATATCAGTTGGTAGATACGTTATCCTGTAGAATCCGTACGGCCCTGACCAGCCTGAGGTCCAAGTGCGAGACGCGAAGCCTGTTCGCACGTAAGAGCGCACAGGTCGGACTAGGGAGCGCCCGCCGACCACCCGGAGCGCAGAGAGCGGGTCCCGTGCACGCGTAGGGAAAAGCCGGAGACGGGGCTGACTTCGAGAACTCGAGAAAGGATGGTGCTCTATCAACTGGTATTTTATAAAATATTAATAGAAAGTGATCTTCAGGTAAGCACGTTAGAGTGGTTGAAAGAAATTATATTAAATATGAATATCGGAAGTGTACTTATCTTTAGACAGAAATTTGGTCGGTAGCGATGAAATTGCCTAGCCCACGAGCTTTCCGACTAGTCATGATGATGCTGGTCACGGTTGTTGTAGCGCCGTTCTTCGTGGTGATCATTATTGCGACGCGACTGGTGGTCGGAGTCCGAGCAGCTCGCTTGGCAGCTCGAACAGACGTGGTCGGAGCTCGGTGGAGTTCGAGTCGTACGGACATGGTCGGAGCTCGGACGGATGTGCTCGGAGCTCGGCGGAGTCGATCGCTCGAGAGCTTGGATGAGTACACGGAGTTGTAGGTGAACGAGTGTAGTCGCTTGATCCAGTCAATGGCGAATCAGAGCTTGGAGACTCGGCGCTTTGATCCGATGTGCGACGACGACGACTGCCGCTGCGTACAACCATAAAAGTGCATGTAGATGTATGCAGATATATGGCATAGATATTGAATCAAAATAAATATATTGACTTAGCTTTGCTAATGCTGAGCGGAGGCGTCGCGTGATCAACCGATGGAAAATCCCATAGATGATATATGAATATATGCAGGAACCAGCTTGCATGGCCTTGTAGATCGGACACAAACTTCATGTGCTTGCTTGCGTGTGGTGACGTAGAGATGAAAGTACGTGGAGCCTACGATGCATGCATATGCAAGTGGATTTGACATATCTGGGTTTGGCTTGCATCACGTCATCTTCATTGTGCCGTAGCGAACCCGATTGGATCTCGCCATCTCATGGAGACAGAGCGCTGCCTTCCTGGCTTTGTTGCAGAATCGGATCTGGCCAATAGCCAGAACAGGTGCCGGAGCAGAGCCGTACCGCGGGGCACTGGTGGCCATGGATTATCCCCACGTCTTCTCGCATGATGGTGTGCCGCCGCGAATTACGTCGTTATGCCGTGTTGACGATTGAACTGTGATTGAGTTGTACTGCGGGATTGACGACGAAGACGATGTTGCTTTGCACGATGCCCAACACCACCGTGGATGTTTTTTGAACATGGAAGAAACTCCATTACTGAGGACCTGATGCCAAATCATTGGCCACCAGAACATTTATACAAGGTGGAATACTATCCATAATCGGATTAGTACCCGGACATAACTTCGCCCCAAGGGCAGCTAGAATGTGAGCAACAAGATTACAAGAACGGACTGTATGTGCTACGACAAAACTAGAAAAATTGATATGTAAGCACTCCTTCAGCTCCCATAGCAATCCGCTAGCCGAGCTTCGGTCAAGAACGGGCGCATTTACTGCTTGGACCACCATCAGTGCATCGGTTTCCAGGACCACCTTCTGAATCCCCAACATCGCAGCCCGCTGAAGAGCTTGTAAACAGGCAATGATCTCAGTATGAGCAGCCTCCAGGACCTTCCCGAGCTTGCCATATCCTGAACAAACAACAGTGCCATCGGCTCCTCTCATGACATATCCCCAACCGCCAAATAGGTCCTCATGGCTAAAAGCACCATCACAATTAATCTTGATAAAATCAGTCGTTGGCTTAGACCATACCGGCTTCCTTCGGCTTTGGACAGGTTCAACTTGTACATTCTTCAGAGAGGCCCATTCTTCAGCATAGCAACTTACTAGCTGTGCAATCTGTCCCAGCCCTCTTGGTGTATCCCCCTCGCGAATCCTGCACCGTTCCGACCACCAAATGTACATGAAAGTGATCACCCGTCGCTGCACGTTTTCCTTCAGTTTCAGAATTTGAGAAAGTAGCTCTTTAGCCGAAATAGCTTGTGCCAGCCGATCCCTCACTTCTTGCAATTGCAGATGGTCCCAGATCTTTTTCACATGCTTGCACTTAAAAAACAAATGAGCTCCATCCTCTTCCAGACGGCCACAAAGGACACAGTCGGTGTTCAGCTTAATACCCTTTCGTTTCAGATTAACACGGAAAGCCAGGCTGTTATGGCTCACTCTCCACATGAAATGCAGCATCTTTTTCGGACAGTCAACTTGCCACAACTTTTTCCATAGCTGGTCGTCATAATTTCTAGTAAAAGAAGAAGATGCACCACTTCTAGCTGCGTTGCATCTCTCCCTATCTGCAACATGAACTTTATAAGCTGACCTCACTGAAAATATACCATTTTTATTATAGTGCCAAGCAATCATATCATCCATTCCCTCATGTACAGGGATACTTAATATAATGTCCGCATCTTCTTGCCAAAATGTTTCTCGGACCAGCTCCTCATCCCAAGACCCAGTAGCTGGATCAAAGAGTTCATGCACTCTTGTTAAAAGATTTCCACCCCTCGGTGTATATGGTTTCCTCCATTGATCTCTTGGAATCCATTCATCAATCCAGATATAGGTACTCATCCCATCACCTATTCTCCGGACTAAACCCTTTTTCAGTACCTCAATCCCAGCCAGGATACTACGCCAAGTATATGACATGTTGGACTTTGGTTTAGCTAGTAGCACGTCACCATCAGAGAAATACTTCGCCCGTAATACTTGAGCACATAGTGATTCAGGATTCATCAGAAGCCTCCACCCTTGTTTTGCTAACATAGCCAAGTTAAAAGAATGGATATCCCGAAAGCCTAAACCTCCTTCCTCCTTTGATCTTGTCAACTTCTCCCAGCTAAGCCAATGAATCTTCCGGTCATTGTCTTGCTGACTCCACCAAAATCTCGCAATCATTGCACTGATCTTATCACATAGGCCCTTTGTCAAATCAAAACATCCCATGGCGAAGGTTGGAATGGCTTGTGCTACTGCTTTAATCATTATCTCCTTTCCGGCACGTGATAGCATTTTCTCCTTCCACCCCTGGATCCGCTGCCATATCCTATCCTTCAAATAATGAAAAGTTTTGGCTTTTGCAATCCCCACATTGACCGGAAGGCCTAGATAGCGATCACTCATCGCTTCAGTCGCAATCTGGAGTGTACACTTCACATCTCGCCTATCACTGCTCATTGTATTCTTACTGAACATGACTGCTGACTTTCCCTTGTTAATGGTCTGACCAGACACACTTTCATATAATTGCAAGATTGACTGTAGTTGTAATGCATTTTCTCTATTTGCACGAACCAGCAGAAGTGAATCATCCGCAAACAAGAGATGCGAGACCCTCGGTGCACTTGGGCAGACTTGAGCCCCTGTGATTGCTCCCGTCCGTTCTGCATTCTTTAGCAAAGCACTGAATCCCTCTGCACAGAGTAAGAAAAGGTAGGGAGAGAGTGGATCCCCCTGCCTTAGACCACGCTCTGGCACAAAACTGTCGGACAAGTTACCATTCACTTTCAACCGATACGACACTGTGGTCACGCAGTTCATAATCAGCTGGATCCAACCAGGACAGAAACCCATCTTGGTCATCATAGCCTCCAGAAAATGCCACTCAACTCGGTCGTACGCTTTACTCATATCCAACTTTATCGCAGCCCAACCAGCAGCCCCCTTCCTCTTTTTCTTCAAATAGTGAGTATGTTCATAAGCTATCAAAATATTGTCCGAGATAAGCCGTCCTGGAACAAAAGCGCTTTGGTTGGGTGAAATGATTTCAGGAAGAATCTTCTTTAACCGATTTGCTAAAACCTTCGAGATGAGCTTATATACCACATTACACAAACTAATGGGCCGAAGATCAGTAACTCTTTCAGGCCGTTGCACTTTGGGTATCAAAGAGATAATAGTTTCATTCCAATGTTCCGGCATTGGTCCACCCCGGAGCACCCCTAGGACTTCAGCAGTCACCTTGTCACCAGTAATACTCCAAAAATGTTTATAGAATATTGCCGGCATACCATCAGGACCCGGGGCTTTCATATCACCAATATTATCCAGGGCCTCCTTAACTTCATCTGCAGTAGGCTCCGCCATGAGATCATCATTCATTATCGGAGTGACACAGGGCTGCACCGACTGCAAGAGCCTTTGAATATCACCCTGGGCATTTGATTGGAACAGCTGCAAGAAAAAGTTAGTAATAAAATCCTGCTTCTCTACTTCTCCTTCTACCCAACCCCCAGCACCATCTTGTAATCTCCCTATTCTATTTCTTCTTTTTCTCTCCGAGCACGCAGCATGGAAAAATTTTGTGTTCCTATCACCCTTTTCCAACCATTTTGTGTGTGACCGCTGCTTCCAGTAGATGTCAATCTGCTCTTCAATTTTGTCCAACTTGAAACGAGTGATAGCTTCCTTCGTAACACCATCATCAGACAGAGGACCGCGGCGGCACAGCTCCAACTCTCTCCTCAACTTCTTTCTTTGTTTCTCCCAAGCACCCAGCACATTAGAGCTCCAAGAGCGCAAACCAGCCGACACCTTTCTAATGAGTTGATCCACTGTAAATAAGCCTTCCGCTACTCCCTGCTCCCACCCTTCCTTCACAACACTCTCACATCTTTCGTCTTCCAGCCAACCTGCCTCAAAAGCAAAAGACCTCACACCACTCGGCCCCCTCTCTTCGGGCCTCACCGTTGTGATGATGACTGGCCTGTGATCAGAGTGTCGAGGATCACCATTTTGAACCATCACTGTAGGAAATTTTTCCTGCCATAACTCATTGGCAAGAGCTCTATCGAGACGCTCCCTGACATACCCCAGCGCCCTGGATTGTTGATTTCGCCATGTGAAAATATCTCCTTCAAAACCGAGGTCATGCAACCCACAAAAATCAATAGCATCTCGAAATCTATCCATTTGAGTTTGGGGTCGCAAGCAACCCCCCTCCTTCTCATGCTGGAATAATATTTCATTGAAATCTCCTGCACAAAGCCATGGTACATTTTTTGTGTCTTGCACCCGTAAATCTCTGAGCAGAGTCCAAGTCATGTGCTTTGCTTCAGTTTGTGGAAAACCATACACCCCCGTAAACCTCCATACCGAGCCATCAGTCTCCGTGACATCCATATCAATGTGGTTATCAGAAAAATTCCTCAAAGCCACATCAATCCCCCTCCTCCACAAAACAGCAATACCCCCGCCTTTTCCAACACAACTTCTCACCAGCATGTTTCCCAAACCGAGCAACCATTTAAACCTCTCCATCCTCCTCTTGTCTAATTTCGTTTCCGATAAGAAGAGAATGTCCACACCCTCGACCTTCTGCAAATCCAGAAGGCCCCGAACTGCCGGGCGGTTGCCTAGGCCCCGGCAGTTCCAACACACAATCTTCATTGATCCCCGCAGAGCCGGTCTGCCGGCTCCGCAATCAATTTGTCCGAGTCATCGCTCAACATATCCACCTCAGACGACCTCAACTTCTTTGAACACTCATCCACCTCCGCCGTCCCATCATTCACTTTCCTCTTCCTGACCACCTTCTCCTTGATGTTCTCACTGTTTTGCACCTTTCGGGTTTTGTTTATGCGTCTATATAAGCTCCGTTTACCACTACCATTCTTGGGGGGAACCTCCTCTTTTCCCACTACCCTTGGGGACATCACCTTGTCAACAGAGTCACCTCCATCCTTCTCTACCGGAGTTTTGAGTGGGCTAGTCCTCTCTTCTTCCTTCTCCTTATCACTCCCATCACTACTCTTCCTCCAAGTCAGAGCATCACTCCCGGACCCTGACGATCCCCACCTCTTACCACGGCCATCCATGAAACCCCTACTACCAGAACCCCTGCTGTCCCAATGACTTCTAGAGCTGGAACCAGAGCCCCATTTGGCCTCCTGCACTTCCCCTCTCTTCTTGTCAGGAATAAAACGCAGATTTCTTGAGAATTGCTGCACATCTCCTTTCCCCAACTTGATCTCACATTGCCTATCCGTATGACCAATGAGGCCACACGTATAGCAAAAATCCGGCAAAAACTCGTACGAGAAAGAACACCACTTTTCTTCGTCATCAACCCCAACCTTCACTGTAATTCCCCGCATCAAAGGTTTTCGGATATCAATAATTACCTTGATCCTCAGGAGACGCCCTGCAGCTCTACCATCTTCATCAACATCAACTTCCTTATACACACCGATCTTCTCACCAATGATCTTGCCTGTATCCGCATCCATCATACCAAGAGGGAGATTTGCCACACGGACCCAGATGGGGATCTGATTAAACTCCATCTCATCAATAGTTTTGGACTCATCAAAATCCAACATCACCACCAAATCCTTGGCGATCATCCACGGTCCATCCTCCAGAGCCCTCCTCTTCCCCGTTGGTTGGAGAAAAGTCACCAGGAAGTGGTTTTCGCCAAGATCCTTGCATAGCACACCTTTAATTGGGCACCAGATTTTCCCAAGCGTCCTCTCCACCGTCTCTGACGAGATCAACCTTTCTGTCAAAACCTTTCCCACCGCCTGTAATTCCGGTGAACGGCCATGGCGCCCTCCAGACCCGCCAATCTTCACGCCACCCTTCTCCGCCTCCGACAACTTCAGCCTCCCCAACAAGCCTTGAACATCCTCCATCAGGGATCCCCGCTACCGCACGAACACTCAGAGGATGCAATCCCACAGTGGCATTGACTTAAACTGAGGTTAGAAAGAATTTTGAGCAAGCGACTGGGAAAGATGAGATGGAGAACAAGAGGAAGGGTTGAGAACAGGTTAGATTGCAAGGAAAAGAGATGGAAAGAGGGATGGGGATCGATGGATTTGGGTGGATTTTGGGAACGGAACACTCGAAGCTACAGTACGGACACTGTAACGCGAGACCACTCTGAGTCGCCCAGCTCTCCCGAAGAACCTAGACGCCAGAACCGTAAACCACTACACCACCGTGGATGTTGATGTTGAGGTCGCCGATCCCGAAACCACCGTTGGTCTGGAAAAAACTTCTGCCGCTGAAGTCGCCGAGTTCGTAATTGTCGAGCTAATTCTCAATATTAATCCCAGCAAGCTCCAGGGCGATGTTTAGCGAAGTAGATTGCGAACAAGGGAGATGAGTCGTTACATGCAGCCGCCGATCCCGAAACCACCGTTGGTCTAGAAAAAACTTCTGCCGCTGAAGTCGCCGAGTTCGTAATTGTCGAGCTAATTCTCAATATTAATCCCAGCAAGCTCCAGGGCGATGTTTAGCGAAGTAGATTGCGAACAAGGGAGATGAGTCGTTACATGCAGAAAAATCAATCTGTATTAGATATTCGAAAAACAGACTGATCGAATCAACAACGTAGAACAACTCACCCGATTTTTTTAGTAGAGAATTAACGAAAAAATTCTCATCTGACTCGCCTGGGAGTCTGTACGCACACCCCCTACCTAGCGCGCCACTGTCGACAAAACATGGTCGGCAGTCCATCAAGGGGTATGCCCATGATGGTGATTTGTCGGTAGACAGGTGCGTAAGACACGAACCAGATGGTAACAGGACACAAGACACAAGATTTATACAGGTTCAGGCCGTCAGCATGACGTAAAACCCTACATCATGTGCTCTGTTATATTGTATTGAGTTATGTGGTGTATGACCTGTCCTCTAGGGGACCCCTACCTCTCTTTATATATTCTGGAGGAGGAGGGTTACAAGCAGAATAGCTTATTCGGTACTATTACAATATCTAGTACAACCTGTAATTTTGTGATGTATGCCTTGATCTCATGGGCCGGGCCATCTCAGATGGTGCGGCCCATGTACCATCTCGTGGTACCGGGGGTTTATACCCCCACACCGGCCAACACATATATATAGAGGTACCCCTTCGAATAGAGCCGTTAAGCTGAAGTCGAGGTCACCAAACGCGGTGACGCACATACACCAGACGCAGCACTCTGCGTCCGATGTTCACGATCAAGCCACGTGTCCTGCGTGTTCAAAAACTCAACGGTCGATTTCCAGCCATCTGACGCATCCGACGTTTCGTTAGTTTTCGCGTCCGATGTTCATCAGATGCAGTCCAATAAGGTCCAAACGTCGGTTTTCCACCACCTAACGCGTCCGACAGTGAGACAGCGGATGCACTCCGCGTCAGGCGCGACCGAGGCCATTGAAGCTGCTGACGTTGCTGCCGACGGACGCTCCTGACGCGTCTGGTGCTTCCAAGCCCAGCGTCTGATGCTCGTGACAAGCAAGATTTTTAAGTTTTGTTTTCAATTCTTGTTTGCCCTATCCACATATGAGCTAGTCCAAGTATGTGAAACATCTTAGCACATATTTTAGCTCATTTTTAAGTTAAGAACGTAGGGTGAAGATGGTGCGCTCTATCCAAATGCATATGCTCAATGAAATGTCACCTAGAGGCACATGTAGGACTAGAATCGATACGATAATTCCCCTCTTCATAGTACAGTTGCACATCCTAAGCCATCCACACCTTCTATGGTGTCTTGGATGCAAAAATGAAAATCCCTACAAGATACCTTTGCCTTGAGCATCACTTGTTACACCTTGTTCCAACTCCGCATCATGGTAAGCACTTCATCGTCACATCACTTGATCACCATGCTTCACTATGTCTCGTGCCAATCATCATTGCTATACACATTCTTATGCATATGATTAGCACTTAGGCATTGTCACTAATTACCAACACCAAACATAGAGCTTTCAGGCTCCAAGCTATAAACCAAGGCATCATGCCAAACATAACTGACAGAAACCAGCGGCCTCAGGTGGACAAGGGATTCCATCTTTGTCCACCAATTGGCAAGAAGAGAGGTCCAGGCAGACAGAAGAAGCTAAGGACCAAACCAGTAGCTGAGAGAGGTGGAAAGGCCACCAGACAAGTAAAATGCAAAGGATGTGGTGATTATGGTCACAGACAAGGGAGCTGGAGGTGTCATCTCATTGGAACTAAGAAAAGGTACCATCCTGCCTAGTTTTATTCAATTGTCAATATTATTTCTTCTACATGCTCACATGATATGTTCTTGCTGCAGGAAGAGAACCAAGAAGACTACTGTGAAGGCTGGGAGGAAGAAGGCAAACACAGGTGATATCCCAATACCTGGAGAAGCCACCCAAGGACAAGAGCAGCAGCTGCAAGGGAAGCTGTAGTCAGGGCTAGGTTGGAGGCAGAACTAGCTGAGGAAAAGGCAAAAGTAGCTATGGAGGCTGTAGAACAAGCATCAATGGCAGCCATCAGACTGCTTCCATCTGAACCAGTGGTTCTAGAAGCCCCATCTAGTCCAAGCACTAGAAGGTTTGTTGTGCTATCCAATTTTGTTTCTTGCACTTCACTTGAAAAAAATAGTGATGCAAACTGAGCCTGTGCACATAAGACTGCCACGGGTGCAGACCCAGGCAATAGAGATGATGGAGTTGTAGAAGGTTATCAAGTTGCACAACAGCCTCTTGCCAAGACGATGACGCCAAGAAAGAAGCAACTGGCCTCCAAGGTGAAGAAGACCCCGAAGAAGAAATGATGAAACCAATGTGCTTTTTGTGCTGTGTTCTACATGTTTGGCCAAAAAAACTATTAAATGACCCCTTTTGTGCTATGCTGTGTGATGTGGATGTAGACATTTCGGCCTGTAATGACCTAGGTCTATTAGTTTCATGGGCAGAACTGTTGCATGGCCCCCCTTCTCTATGTTTCATGGCCAAAACTGTTAGAATGGTCAAGTGCTTTGCTACACTATATTGTGATGCTATCTGAACACTAATGCAGTGGCTTTCAAATTATGTTGTGCACTGTATGTCATTGGTTTTGATCTCTTCTTTGCTATTCACGTCTGTGATTGTGAAATATTGGCAGTAGCTAGCCAGCCGAGAGGATAAAGAGCAAATGCAGCCGGCCGAGAGAATAAAGAGCCAGGGGGCAGCGCCGTCTTTTCCCGTGACCAATCCATGCTGGCAAGCTGACCTGGGCTGCTACGACGCCAAAAGTGGCAAAAATGAGATGCTAAGAACTGTTCATCGGGCAAATCTGTAAATGCCAAGCTAAGGAGGGCAACTAGGCGAGAGCCGCTGGTTAGGATGATAAAAATGTAAATTTCCCCACGGCTAAGGAGAGCGAAGAGGCACGGGCATGGCAGAAAAGATCTAAGGGGCATGGATGTCTTTTCGCGTGGGTGTTTTTTCCTTTTTCTCTTTTTTTTTGCCATTTAATCCACTCATCCTAATTGTGTTACAAAGTAGGGGTAAACGCCTGCTTCATTTCAAAAAGACAAGGGCAAAATCACAAAGTTAAAAAAAATAAAGGTAGAATCACCATTGAAGTTTGTAGTAGGGGCAGAATCACCAAATTCCCTTATAAATAAGTAAATAGAACTTTTTATATTTTATTAAGGTTGAATATTTTTCTATTGAAGCTAAAAGCCATTTTCACAAGAACATATACCAATTTCACAAATCAAGAAGCGATGACAACATTTTTTCTAAAATAAAAACAATTTTCTCTTTGTGACAATTTTCCAAGTGAATATTAAATATTTTTGTGCTAAATATTAAAACATGAAACAATAGTTCCCATGAACCAGGACCATTGCTATCATCAATAAAAAAATGGTATGAACTCATTAAATAAATTTCATGCTCCAACAAGAACTAATAAAGAGCACTGACACTTCAATATCTCTTAAAAATTTTGAGTCTTCGCAGCACCCTCTTTTCATTCTATAATTTATTGAGGATTTTTATGCTGTAATAGGGTTAAATATTAGGTTGCAAAATACTTTCATGTGTTAGAATTGTCACACTTTATCAACCTTAAACAAATCTGGCTAAGTGGGTGTTTATTATCCGCAAGGCACAAAGACTGTAGAGGCACATAGTGGCGTTAAGTCTATAGAAAAGCTCCAACCGAAAACAAAGGTATACAAGTTGAAAAGATAGACATCGCTATGAGATAGTTGCAAAAAAAGACATCGCTATGAGACAAGAGCAAAAGAAGGCTTGACATGACAGGATAGGAATAAAAATAGTTTGACCATAAAAATAATTATGCATTCGAAAAAAGTATTGTACAAATAATAATACTACATGATTAATATATTAGGAATGTTGCCACTCTTACATGACACTAGTTGTTCTTTATGGAACAAATGTTTTTTCCCTACAGGTAGAACATTTTTTTACTTACCCCTTTGTAGTAAAATATGTTTTCGGGTTAGAAATAACTTCTAGAGTAGAAAAAGCATTACTTTTATTAAGAGGAAAGAAATATTATCATACTAGAAAAAATGTTATGGGCGTGACACATTTGCCTTCCTAGTATCTTATGGAATAGTAAACTTCTACGTGAGAAACTTTCCAGATAAATGGGAGTATGCATAAGACATATTATCATACTTCAGACAATATAATACTCTATATCTAGATATTTTGTATGAGAAATATGTAGGCAATAAATAAACGCAAATAATATTCTACATGGAATACTCTAGATCTAGATATTTTGTGTAATGAGAAATATATGGGGAATAGATAAACATGAGAGATATTCTAAAATATAGAAAAGTGTGGAAGGTTACCACAATAAAGTTATAAATACATATATAGACTTGTTTTCATTCCATACGTACCAAGTCACCAAATGAGTTATCAAAAGTTATGAAAGTAGTCATCGCATATTTAGTTTGAAAATACTTCATAGTTATTTTGAAGTTTATAAGTGTGCATGTTAAAAGTTTGTTTATAATGGGTTAGACATGATTATAAATAAATAAAAGGGAAAATATTTTGCACACCCAATATTATAATACTGCGTCCACCATTGTGAAAAAATAATACAATATTTCCGTTCTCAATGCCCTCAGTTATCTGTCAAGTGACCACAGTTTCAGAATACAAATTTCAGTCATTCAGTATTTCAATGGTCCACCTCAAACAGTCATACGCTGAGCTTCAAGAAATCAAGTTAATGGAGATTAACTAGACGGATCAGGGGCGGACCCAATAAAGGGCATGGGTGTACACCCGATAATTTTTGCCAAAAACAAAAACAAAGTGGCATAATACATGCATACACTTACACTTGTGATTAGATCAGATCCGAATACAGATAGCCAAATAGCATAAATCAGGGTTCGGGAGCTCCATTTTGCACAGAAGGAAGGGAAGAGAGAGGGGTGGGCATACCAACGTGGCGAGTGCTCGTCCCCGGCAAGGAGTCCGACGAAGACCTGGGCAGCGGCGAGTAGGGCGGCGACCGCGCGGGAAGGGTGTGTTCGGCCCGTTGATGCAGAAAACGGCCGAATCGAACGTACGACAAGCCTATATAGCTATCAAGGCAGGGGAGTAGGGGAAGTGCGTAAACGGGAGATTTTCCCTGGCTAATTGGCCGACATTTTTTCCCCCTGTAGACATCACGCGCATGGAATTTTTTATTTCAATATAATTTATAAATTTATTTTTAAAAAACAATATCATACAAAGAATTGTATATTTGTACACCCATCATCGATTATTATTAACTTATTATCGCCAAGTAAATCGGCAGAATTACCTTTACCACATATTCAAACGGCGGAAATCTTTTAACATGTCTAAAAAACATTTTCTTTATATGAGCTTAGATGGGGATAAATTTTATATGAAAATTTCGAGCTTGGAGATCTATAATTTTGTAGTTCATATGTTTTTCGTTTGAAACCATTTTGATGTCTAAATAATTGATACAGTACAATGCTCAGATCAGAAACCTGCATCGAATATTTCGGAATAAGATAACTCCAAATGAAAACATAATGAACTAAAATTTTGTAGATTTCATTGGCCTCTACAATTGTCATATAAACTTTATTTTTATATGTAAAAAAAATCATATTAGTGCCGAAATAATCGATACAAGTTTCAAATTTATATTGGTAGATCTGAGGATTGCATCCACCATTTTAGCATCAAGATAGCTTTAGACAGCAAAGTTATGAACTACGGTAAAACCATATTCCAACCCGGTAAAATCATGTGCATTAAACAACATGTTAAGCCTTAAATTCAAAGATTAAGCTAGAAACTATGACAAATTATAATATAAATAGTAGAAATGAAATACAAATAGTTTAAAATATAGACTTTGTTTTTTCTACAGCCAACTCAAAAAAATACTCTTCCAACACGTGTTGCCACAAGTAAATGTTATATCAATACTAATGTGGGACGAACTGCGAACCAATCTCTAACCACTGATCTGACTAATCTTCCTGATGCACAACTGATGGTGGAGTGCAGATTTTGTAATGGACACAACATTATACACAGCCACCTATTTCCATTCCATTTCATGTCGTATATCACAAGACATAACAAGATAGGATGAAAAAAATATAGCAAAATAAAGGATGAAATATATTATTTATAGTTATAATATCTATAGGAATAAAAAATAAAAAAATAAAAATAAAGACACATGAGGTCTCGTGGGACACAAGAGGGGATAAAATAGAACAAGGATGAAGTATATTATCTATAGTTAGTTTTAAAGGGGACAAAAGAAAATGAAAATTTAAAATGACAGTGTACACAGGAGTTTTTTTTTTTTTGCGATTAGTGTACACAGGAGTTATAACACTTTTATTTGCCATTCCATTTCATGACGTGTCTCACCAGGCACAACAACATGGGATAAAAAATAAAGGATGAAATATATCATATATTAATATCAAGAGGGGATAAAAGATCAGATATTATCACAGTTTGACGAGGCATAGCAAGATGGAATAAAAATATGAAAACTAATAAAGAAAGAAATATATGATCTATGGTTAATTTTTAAAGAGGACACAAAAATGGAAAATGGAAACTGAAAACAAATTACACGGCCGCAAAGAGTTGAACTAGCGACCTCTTGGTTGCAATGTAAGGGGTTAACCATTGGGCTACGAAATGCATTGGTAGATATGGCTGCAAACTTTCTTATCTAAACAATTATTATCCATTGTTAAGTACAAAGGCTTCTCACACCCCTCACACCCGCGCCCTTCCCCTCTGACTAACAACGGTACGAACGCCGCATGTTCGAATCCTAAACTCGCTGAAAATGCCTACTGGCGCGGAAAAAAGAAACTGCGACACCGCCCAGAACCCCACCGCCTCCTCCGCCCCACCCTCACCGAGGCCCGTCCTCTACCTCGCCCGACGCCTCCGACCTCGCCTCCTGGTGCCGGTCCACGCTGCGGCGGCCCGCACAGCCCCCCACCCTCCTCCTCCTCCTCGACGGCACCTGGAGGCAGGCCAAGGAGATGCGCGCGACTAGCTAGGTCTTCTCCGTGGGATCTGCTCGAGCTGGCGCAGCCCCACCCCGTCGCGCTCCCCACCATGCGCCCCTCGCAGCGGGATCGGGAGGAAGGAGAGGAGAGGTGGTGGAGGGAGGGAGTCGTCCGCCGCGGATCGGGGTCTCCCTCGTCCGCGTAGAACCCTGCCTCTACACGAAGAATGCCCACACCGGCCGCCAGGTCTGGGAGTTAGATGCGGGCACTGACACCGACACCTCCGTCGACGCCGCGCATCAGGCCTTCATCCACCGACGGCACCAGCTCAAGCACAGCGCCGACCTCCCCATGCGCATCCTCTGTAATTTGAAGAATTTTTAATCCTCCTCGCCGCTGGTGAGCGCCCGACGCCCCATCCGCGGCCTCGGTGGAGAGGAAAGACCCATGGATTTCAACCTTTTCTTCGCTCTCATTTTGCAGCCGAGCCGGACCACCTGGTGCAGTCCTTCGATTTCATTGTGGACACTGGACAGTGAGCTCGTGCGGTTGCCACTCCAGCAGTTCCTCCCCGCCCAGGGCATATCTCCGTGGTACAATTTTTTTTTTGTTCGGAGGCCTTTTATCGAAGGTGTTGCTGTGCAGTATGTTGTTTTGATTTGCGTGAGGATTCATTGTGGGTGTTTTGCAGGAGAGGCCTTGCCCCTAGGATTGTTGGGTTAGTGCTGTGGATGGATCCAACCCAAGGTATGGTTTAGCTCTTGTTTGTTATGTGCAGTCCCGTCAGCTGTGAAAGTAATTATAATCTGATTTAGAATTTTCATGTCCTGTTATTTATAGCATGTGTATTGGACCTGGGTTTGAATTTTGTATTTAATCGATTTGAACTATTTTGGTAGGACATTAGTTGATGTGCAAATTTGAATTTTGACTAAGGTACAGGCTTATGTTTTATAGCTGGTTTGGGAATCGATCTGTCTGCTCCCATGCATACCCTGCAAGTACACATGAAAGCGCTGTTTTTTCCCCGCATTCTATTTGACCGGGCGTATTTTTTTTGTTGTTGTGCTCATTTGATGTATTTGGAGTGTTGGACTGAGATTTCTAATAGCGAAGCGCATTTTTCCATTGTGGGTATCGGAGGAAACAGATGCAATAGTATGTTTGGAAGGCATATGACTGATTGCTCTTGGGCGGGTGAAGTGGTGATCCTTCAGCTCAAAAAGGTTTGTTTTGATTTTCAGTCATTCACATTAGAAATACATGGAGTAGCGTGGCGTGGGCGGCCGTGTGCCGGTGGTGGCCACCGATGGTCACATGGAAGACGGATTCAGTGAGTTCTCCTGCCTTCCTGAATTATCCTTTTTTATTACCCGTGCAAATTGGAAATCTCGTGGTAGCCATTGCCACAGAACAGGTGCCCCCTCCTCCATTCTCTATTACAAAAGGTCCTCATCAATCCCTCTCCTTGTTGCAGCAGCCAGCACTTCAGCAGGTTGCCATGGATTTGGGACAGAATCTCTTGGTGATTGCCTCTGCAATATTGGGGGTCGATGGGCTCAGGACGATTGCGTGCACAGGTATCTGGCGAGAGGCTGGTTAAGATAATACTTACATATGGGGAATTACTATCAACCTGAGATCTTCCCATAAGTGCAATAACAATGCACATAGCAATAATTTTTTTGGTCCTGATGGGTATAACTGATTTTAAGATTGCTGCATCCCATGAATGCTCATGTTCATGCTTGCATTCTGTTGTTTTGATCTTTCCAGTACGCTGAATTGCAGTTCGTTTATTATTTTGCTCGACTTTTTTTTTATGTTTGCAACGATAATTTTGGTGCGCATTGGAGATTGGAGGTTCACACCATGATGGAAAGTTTCCTGAATTTTGTGATCTATTTGAATTCTGGGTTTATAATTCATAGGTGGTCATTGGATATGAAAACTGCGCCCTTTTTTTCGTGCTGATATGGCTCTGTGACCTGCGATTCTTGGAACTTATTAGGAGTTAACTGATTCGGGCTGAGCGATTTTCCTAACAATCTTTCCTTCTTGCCGTAGCCAATTGCAAAGCTACCATCCACCTTCAGCATGGTCATTCAGGTATGCAGATACAGTTAGCTACCATCTTCCTTCATCATGGTCATTCAGGTATGCAGATACAAGTTTTGTGGTGCCAGGCAACAGGTTTCTAATTTCGAAAGGGTTCAAATCATGTCTTCTTAACCTCTATCTACTGTCAGCCTATAATCACTGAAATGTTGTTTTAGCTGCCCCGGTTAGCAACAAGATGATGATGACTGCTATGCTTGTGTGACAGTCGTGCATTTTCCTTGCCAACTACTCACCAACCATTTTCTTTAACTGAATGGAAGAGTTCCGGCCCTTCGATCCAAATGCCCATATCAGTAAGCCTGTTTTGCTTATCTAATAAAGCTGAGTTCGAGTAACCGGTGTCTAGGTTTCTGTGAATTAGATTGGATTATTTAATGATTCTGTGAATTGGATTGTCAGCTCCTGCTCGATCAAAAGGTATAGGCGCCCTTTTGTTATGGTTATCGTGTGCTGAAGTCCGGGCTAGACGATGATGACAACGTGCTGGACATCATTACTCTAGGTGAGTCTCACCAACATCACCAATTCGTTTTCAGTGAACAGTAGCCTTGCAATAGCTAGAATTTTCAGTGAGCGTGTGTCAATATTATTTGATGCTTTCGACAAAAGGACAGAACATCTCAGGAATCTTAGATATTTAGTTACTTTTATTAGTGTCTGCTTTAAATTATTAAATATTGAATTGTCACTTTGATCCTATTGCAGTGTTATCTAAATTAGAGTTTCTGAAATTTTCTAGAGAGTAGTTGTTATCTAAATTATTAAATACTGAATTGTCACTTTCATCCTATTGCAATGTCTGTTTTATCTGATACTTCTGGGAATTAACTGATTTCACTAAAGCCATTTACCCTGCTCCTCTTGTATCGTTCTTGAGATAGTTGTAGACTGTCCATTTTGTTTACTTTGTCCCTGATTTTATCTATCAATTTATTCAAATTTGCAGGGCAATTCGAACAATCATTTAAGATTGTGGCAAAATAGTTTCTAGAGCTGATAATCAGTCTGTCATATTCTGGGATAAGCAGACTTTTAAGCTTTTGGAAGAACTGAAGGGCCAAGAGGCACCAGTGAGGTTCTTACATTTAGCTGTAGATTTGTTTTAGTGTCTTCATTGTCTCTCCTTGGTAACTATGAAGCATGTTTTGTTCAAATACCGGTATAGGTTAGTTCTGTCCGGATGCTCTCAGGAGAATGTGTCGTTACTACATCCCGTGACGGTACTGTGAAAATGTGGGCTAATGAAATTATTTATATATATATATATATATATATATTTGCAGATCGTCTGCATCCTTTATTACCTTATGTAGCTTGGGTCAGCACTTCTACGCATTCAAATAAATCTTAGATGCACTGGACGAATATTGTTTTGCTTTTGAAAACTGATTATGTAAACTGAGCATCTGCAAACCGAACACATGTACTATATGTGCCTTCTCTAGAAGTAAATATCAGTATATAGATAAGAAGGTTGTTCTACAGTGGATAAGATCATTTACGTCATAGCTGGTTCATGAACTCCATGGGAACTGAACCATTGCAGCAAAATCAACTAATAATTTGTTAGTTGCTGGGGTCTCTTGTAAAACGAGGTTGTAGGGATAACAAGGTGACCTGTTGCAAAATCATGTACTTTATATTTTACTGAACAAGGTTGATATTAGTTGATAATGAATAAGTGAAATCAGTAGACCAAAGATTACATGTTTCTAACAAAATGGTGGCTGCTTTGCTGGCTGCGGAGCACAAGCTACATGATACATGCTCTGATATAAAAATGGACATGTCTTTTCTTATCTATGATTTTGTTAAAGAAAAAAATAATATGTTTAAATATATGGCTTAGAATGAATATATATGGCTTAAAATAATATGATTTTGGGATCAAAGTGCTTCAATGCTTGCTATTTCTTCTGAATGATATAGAACTCGCTGGGCCAATCAACCAGGTAACAATCTTTCTTCAAATATGCTGAATAAATCTATTGTCTTGCATTTTCTTCACTGTTGTTGAATCCTTTTGATAGTTGGATTTGTTCCCAGTTTCAAATGAGTATTGACTGCTGAGTGGTCATGGTGGACAGGAGTGAAGGTGCAATTTAAGCTAAGCACGGGACATGCAAAATAGAGACCATAGAAAGTCGGCACATGCAAAATAAACTGCATATCAGTTTTGTAAAAAAAGAATTTTAGAGGTTACAATATATATTTTGAGTCATATATTTGGTTTATTGTAATTAGTAGAGTTGTATTATAATTGTTGAAGAAATTTTGAGTCATTATTCTTTGTCTTTGAAGAAATTCAATTCAATTTCAGTAAAAAGGAATCCCAGATCATATGTTTGTTTGCATCGTACGTGTGGTGTATTGAGTTTCAATTGTTAAGTCTTATGCAGAGAAATAATATTTTGGTTGTTTTAATTTGTATGGTTGAATGCCACCGTAGCGTTAGCACGGGCACTATACTCGTGTATATAAAAAGGTTATGCTTTTTTAACGAATGTTGCCCGAACATTGTTGATTCAAACGTCAAAGATAGTTCTGGCAGTTTATTTGGCGGTAAGGCAATACCACCATATCAATTGGTGACTAGGTATACTAGCACGGGAGTCGCGTTCTGCCGTGCCGGGTTTTTTTTTTCTTTCACGTGAACAACTAGTACTAAATATTGTTGAACAGTGTATACTACAATGACATACAGTGTTTGTTGTCATGGTGAACAGTGACAGAGACAATGGGAGGCCTCCAATATATTTCTGCTTGAGGGAGTATCTTATGTATTAATAATCATTTCTACCTTTTGCAGATCCACTACTGAAGCATTTTTTTTCATTTTTTGCCACTAGTCTAGGGCAAAATTTCTTACCGGCCTTTTTAAATTTGTGTTATCATTAATTTTATAATTTTTTATTTCACATAAATATGCCATAGAATTTTTATCTCAAGTTTATAACTTCTTTTCATGTAATGGTGGAGTTTTGGTCTCGTGATGTTAGAACATAATTTCTCAAGATGTTGCAATAAATTTCCTAAATATGGAACACTTTGGCCATAAAACTTGAATATTTTCTTCAGGAAGCTACAACAAGTTTTAAATGTATAAGAAAAAAATCATCTTAAGTTGAAACATTTTGTTTTAAGATAGCACATTCTTTTCCCCTAAAGTTACAACACTTTCCTAATTTTGTGTGTATCTTTTATTTTAAGGTAGAAACATTGAAAATGCCATAATTACTATAAATATTAGAAGTAATTAGGATATATGCTTGTCGAAGCACGGCTATGCAAAGACTAATAATATATGGCAAGCAAACACTAAAAATTGTGTGCAGATGCAAGTATGAATCAGAGCAAATTGTGTATGCACGGTCATCACTGCTCCTTCATCTACTGCATGCACGGTCAGCTCAGGTTCACCAAATAATCAAATGTAAAACCATCGCACAGCCATGCTCTTTTCACCTCTTTGTTTCCCCTTTACCATAACACCATACATTACTCCTTTTGCAAGTTACATATATCTGAGTACAATATTTCTGTTACACAAGACAAAGCAACCGAGCTAAAAAGAATCGATATAAAGTCAACATAGCAGAAAAGAAAAAAGAAAAAGAGCTTTTTTCAGTTTTGACAACACAATTTATACAGCAGGAAGCATCCAATCCTCCACTCTAGAACAAGGCGATCCAAATTCAGCCTCCAGAAATCTTCGTATTTGATGGATTTTCAGTGTGTATGTTTCTGGGATTCGAATGGCTTCAAGAATTGGATATCAAAATGAATTCACGCTTGTGTGAACACAGCAAAGCAGATCCAAAATCCTAGGACTACACAGATTGTACAGCAACAAGCAGGCGACTTATCAGAGAATGGTGCATCCACATCTGTTCTGCTTGGGGGAATTGGCAAGCTGCTTCTCTGGAAAAGTATAGGTGAACGACATGTTAGAGGTATGTTCACAAGTGCCAAAAGAAAATCACAATAGCTTTCAGCATCATAGTCAAAATCATATTAAACCACAAATAGAAGTTACTTAGTATGCTTGTGGCCATGTATCGCACTATTACCACCCAAACATTCCACCACATTAACTAAATGCTCATGTAGGCACAAGTTCTATCTTAAGAAACCTAAGCACCTCAAGACTTGCTGCATTGAAAATTATTAGAAGGTTGTGTCATGGTTTGTGTGTTCGAAAGTTTGCATCCCTGGGCATCATTAGTGGTGGTGATAGTGCACACACACACACACACACACACATTGTAAGTACACGTACACGGTACACATGAGAAAACTACTCCCGTATATAAGCAGCTCAACTCATAACTCGAATACAGGTATTTGACCTCCAATGTATTATGAAAAAATTACTGAAACTAAAGGTTTAAATTCCCATGGAGTAACTGGAAATATCTTTCAGGCTGTGATATTTGGATAACAGAGATCCATCCCTACACTGCCACAAGAATGGGAGCAGTATGTTTCCAGCACAAGAGTTGATCATGACGAACACTTCAATTAAATATATGGAAATAGAATTCAAGTTATTTGTCATAGGAACTAAGAAAATGGTACGAAAAAAGGGCTGAAATTGTCGGCAATACCACTGTTTTTGTCAGCTTGTGGAGGTCGCACTACCACATGCATTGTAATTACACCTCCTGGGACCTCTCCTACTGGAACACGAGACTCTGCAAGTGTCCGGTTATTCTCCAATATCCTTCCAGCATTGATAAGCTTCAAGTCATTAACAGTTTTTGGAGCTATATCCTTATCTGTTAGCAAAAATGAAAATAACAAATTCCATTCAGCAAGTAAGAACGACAGGCATGGATTGCAAAACAGAGAATTTTCACGGGAAAAGTTCCAATGTGTAGGACAATATGACAACACAGTAAGTTTCCAGCATAATCAACCACGGGGTCTCAGAGACAGAAAATACAATATGCCATTGCACAATTCCCAGTTTGAATTTTGAAATGCAAACTGAGAAACTGACGAAGCTAGCAGAATAGATGCAGACACCCTTCAAATAGATGACAGAAGGAATATATCATGTCCGTGACGATTTGCATACTTATGTTCGGATCAACACATGCATGCATGTGCAAGTACATGTTGCTTATGTTGTGAATGCAGGCAAAAGCATCAATATAGTTTCTACTTTCCACATGTTGATTCAGCCAGAAAGGCTCAATTTTTACTTGATCTAGTCCAGTTCTCATGTGGGAGCACCTCATTCAAGTTTTCATGAAGTCATGCCAAGGGAAGTTCCTTCACCAAGTGGGAGAATCAGAGAACTGTCATTACTAACATTCCAAGTATTCGTTATCAAAAGATTTGCTTTCTACCCACCAAATCGTTAATATTCTTTATCCAATATAGATAAATTATTCGAAATTGTACAAGAGTAACTAATTATTTCTGAAGATTTTTTAAAATGACTTCTGCTGGCTTACAAAAGATGCTCTGACTGTTTAAGTGAAACAGTGTAGATCAATCTGCTGCTTAGTGCTTACACAATGTTTTCTCAGTAACTTTCCGTAACACAGGACTAGCGTCTACTATGGCTTGCTGACCAACATGCTTATAAGTGAGCTGACATCCAAATCATATCTCTCTGCCATAATATTTAATACAGCCCAAGGTTAAATTCATAAACAGCACAAATGTCCAAACGGTTTCACTTGAATACCAGACCGCTAAGGATTCAGAATGAATTGTTTGCCCTCATCTAATAAGGTGAACAAATCACATGATAGGCAAAATTATTAATGAGAATGTTTATCCATGGTGAAAGGTTGAGCTGTTGCACTTCTGCAGAGAAACTCAGGTTATCTAACAGACGAACATTAAAAGCTTTTTCATAGTGCTATAGAACTCCCTTTACAGATTTGAAGAGAGTAAATAATCAGTCAAAAGGTCTACAGTTATTAACATGGCCTGTGCACTTTGCTTCTTTTATTACAGCAAACAAAATAAGAGAGACCTTGTTTTTCCATCCGTTCCACTTATGGTTTGTGATATAACTGTTTCCAAAAAAAACTCTTTCACTCACAAAATTAGCAATTGGTATTCACGTTTGAGAAGTTCATACCACATAAAGTAAGAACCGAAAGTATCAATCACAGGATATTTCTAAAGCTAATAAACCAATATGGAATAGCCAGTCATATGACACTGCCGAAGCTAATTAGCGAATATGGCATAGCCACTCGAAGCATAATGCTGAAGCTAATAATTGAATAAGGCATAGCCGGTTCTAGGACTTTGCTGAAGAAGAAAACTAAAGCATAGTTTTCCCGCTACTCAAGCAGTCATACGCCACAAGCAAAATAGCTGGAGGTAGCAGGAAGACTAGCGAAACATGAGCACAAAGCGCAAAAAGAAGCAATACATGATCCAAGAAACTCATGACACGGAGAATACCCCTGCACCTAAATTACAAAAGCGTCCGTCGCTTGTCAGCAGATCGGGACAGCACAGGCGTGCACGCTACCAAATCAATAAGTCTCGTCGGTGCCTCACTGCCTCACCTTGCGGCCACCGAGCGAGGATGAACTCCTTGAGCGAAGAGACTGTGGTGGAGGGATCGTACTTGGTGGGCCCGATGTCCGTGCCGTCGAAGAGCCGGAACCTGACCTCGATCGGCTCCTTCCCGCCGGCCATATCCTCCCCGCCAGATCGCCGCCGGCCGCCGACCACACCTCCTCTTCCCAAGATCCACGAAGCCCCGGATCAAAGGCCCATAGGAGCAAGGAAGCGGCAAAAAAGGAAATCCACAGAAACACACGCAAGGTGGGAATTTGACGATTTTTGCTTCCGCGTTGGGTGAAAGCGAGGGGGCGGCGACTCGGTGGGGGAGGAGAGGAAGACGAGAGCCAGGGAGGAGAGAGAGAGAGAGACGCGGTAGTGGGCTTCCTCCTCTCGGTGCGTGTATTGACGGATACGCCCAAGCAGAAGTTTTTAATTGCGGTTTTGGCATCGAGCCATGGTGATGATGGAGTGTGAAAGCGAGTGGCGAGGCCGAGGCCGAGGCGGAGCGGGGAATTCTATGCGCGGCGAGAGGCGGGCAGCAGGAGGAGGATGAAGCAAATCGCCGGCCGGGATTCGACGTCGGCGATGGCTTCTATCTCGGGCATTTTGACTGCCCTGGGTCTCGTCGAAGGTCGTCTTCCCTGTTCTGTACTGCTGTTGTAGTCCCGTAGTCTTGGTTTTTTGGCATTTTATGTGGAAACTCTCTGTCTCTTCTTTGGTGGTACTGGTACAGGTCCAACTTGTTCTCCATTTCAAAAATGATTTTTAATGTAGGGAGCATATTTTAGGTAATTTGTTACATGCTTTGTCCAATTTTTTCTTAAATAATTACTTCATTTGCACTTCTTGAATTCTGAGAACAAAAATTATTGGTGGTTATGCAATCATTGTAGCATCGTTCAAGTTGTTGCAACTTATTTCCCCATGTGTTGAATTTCTGGGAATCCCGAATAAGAGACAAATGTAGTACCTGCCATGGTGAAATTTTAGTGACTATCCTGGTCATTTTGGCTACTTGAAGCTTGCACTTCCAGTTTTTAATGTAGGCTTCTTTAACTGTATTATGGACGTGTGCATCTGCAAGGTACTGCCATAAAGAATTTTACATCATAGGTGTGCTTAACACTTGAACTCTGTCTAGATAATTATTCTTGTTCTCTTGTGCCTTTCCTAAGTTGTAGTACAGTTCTTATGAAGAAAAACCGTAGGGAGTTTCTGAAGGTGAGAAATCCCAGGGCAGATACACTAAAAAAAAGTGCTACAATAAACAAAGTGAGGGGAAAATGCAAACTATATTGCTGCCCCTGCTGTGATTACAGAAATGGTAAGCTATCCTACATTGTCCATAATAATTTTGCCTTAGGAATGTCATTACTGAAACCTGGCTATTGTTTGTAAGCTAATATTTTCAAGAAGTTTCTCAACTCTTTCCTTTTTTTTTGTTGTAAATACATGTGTGCTTAAAGATTGCAGAGTAGGATTTATATCGGTTCATGATTGCAGTAAGGTTTTAGATGGACATACAGAAGAACCAAAGAATGTATTACAACAAAAGATGGGAATATGTGATGCCTAAACAATTAATTCAACCCGCTCTTAAGGGACAGGAATTGTTGCATTTGCATAATTGTTCGATTTTGTGAATAAATATCAATTAAGTTTGTTTTAATGTGGCCCGTAGCGTTAGCACGAGCAATACATTATTATTTGTAGTATGCAATATACTAAAACTATGAAGAAAATATTCTTGTTTGGTTGTTTTTATGTGTATCTTTAAAATAAAGTCGTGGCGTTAGCACGGGTACTATATTTTTCAAAAAAGAAACAGTCAACAAATACACAGCACAATCCAATGATGCATTGCTCTGGGAGAAAGTTTTAGACCTGGATGTGCCGACTGGGTTTTAAGACTGTATTTTATTCTCGTCTTATGTTGACTCAAGATGAGCTCGGTCTGAATTATGAACGGATGCAGGAAGATTAATAGATACTCTCTCCATCCCAAATTATAAGACGTTTGACTTTTTTGACCTCAAGTTTGACCACTCGTCTTATTCAAAAAATTTGTACAAACATAGTCAAATTTAAGTAATTCTTGAAGAACTTTTATTAATAAAGTAAGCCACGATAAAAGAAGTGATATTTTGTAAAATTTTTTGAATAAGACGAGTGGTCAAACTTGATTTCAAAAAAGTCAAACGTCTTATAATTTGGGATGGACCTAGTACCTTGAAAAGTGAAATGGTCAAAAAGATACAAACCGTTCTTGGGTGTGTTTAGTTGCCCTGTAAAATTTTTGGAAACACAATAACTCTTTCGTTTGTATTTGGTAATTAGTGTCTAATCATGGACTAATTAGGTTGTAAAGATTCGTCTCGTGATTTACAATCAAACTGTGTAATTAGTTATTTTTTTACCTATATTTAATGCTTCATGCATACGCCTAAAGATTCAATGTGACGGGGAATCTTGTAAAATTTTTAGAATTTCGAAGGAACTGAACACACCCTTGATCGTAGTTCACAGGACTGCAGGCACGGAGTAGCAGACGCAGCTCTTTTTATCTCCAGAGCTGTGTATATTTCCTGGCTGGCCAAAGGCCAATCATTCAATCAACATCTGCATTCCACTGGGGAATTATCATAAGCTGGCCTGAGATAGTTGGGTATTATTCTAGGCAACCAACGCATAGAGTTTCGGCCATTTGGTGATCACGCGATGTACTCACACTTGCACATCAACCAGAACAGCTCAACATCCAGTTTTCCAGGCAATGATCTGCACAAAGTCACAGACACATGCATAAAGAATGCGAAAATAGTCAAAGGAATACGGCACCCGGATGAATTTCAAGGCGAAAAAAATCAGAAGCGACCCATGCTTAATTTGCAAAGCATTTAATTCAGTCGCTCCAGATTTTCAGAACTAGTAGTGTCTTATGTGTCCATGGATTAGAATAAGCTGTCTGGAATTGCAGGATGGATGCATTTTAGGACTGGAAAAGTACGGTAGCCTGGCGACACCAGATGAAACATCAGCCAAAAAGGAAGATTATGACGTGCTAACCGCTATTTGTAAAATAAAATGACTAAACAGCACACGGAAACCGGTGCTTGTCAGATATGATCCGATTCTAAAAAAGGGATATTATGAGGACAGCTAAGACATGATAATTGTGCAGGACACAAATGATTGGCAACGCGACGTCCTCCTGGACTGATGGAACTAAACCCTACACATCGATACAACTATTTTTTTTAAAAAAATCTATACAAGGGCTAGAAATTTTCAGCTGAATCATTGACGCGTTTGCTACCAAATATTCAGTAGTGGTGTGGTGGTGGTGGACTGGTGGTGACGGTGACAGTTCAGGTTTTTCTTCAAGAAAATTTAAGCACCTGTTGGAAGAACTGCAGAGTAATAGGGCGATAGTGCCATTGCATTTCTCGGCTTTGATTATGCTGCGACCTGTAATTTGCAGCAAATCAATCAATATAAGCTTCTGATTTCCTATTACACCCATAGTATTTTTCGAGTACTAGAAAGGAGCTGTCTTTGTAGTGGCAGAGACCACCGAAGTGTCGTGTAGTGGAGCTACTGCTTTCGCCTCCGCAAGCAATGATAGATAGAGGGATGTAATTGTTAAGTTCAGTGGACCGTCTAGCGGTAGACCAGTCGGTGGTTTCTTTGGTATTTGATATGAACAAGTGACAGTTCACAATTCCAGAGAGGGAGAGAGAGTAAAAGAGAGAGAGCGGGAGGTACTGACTGTCGGGCTTGACGGAGAGGAACCAGCCATCACAGGATCGCTGATGAAGTTCTGCGCTAGGGCAGCGACGGACGGTGAAGCGGTGGAGCAGTGGCGACGCCGATGGAGCTTCCCGTCGCTGGCAGCGCCTCCCTGATCGGTGGGGTTTCTCGGTGGGGTTGCTGGCGGCTACAGTGAACCTCGTACCCTAACCAGTAGCCCCCCACCTCCTATTTATGGCACTGCACGACGGGGGCCCACCAGCCACTCCATTGGGCTGGGCGTCCCCGATCAGGACGCATCAAGGGCCCATACCTGGCCGTTGGGCCAAGCATGGTGGAGATCAAACCAACATTCTCCCCCTTGATCTCTCATCACTTTCCTCGTTCTTTAATTTCTTACTCAAAATTTCAATTCACATTTTCTTCCTTCTTTCCTATTCCATCACAGATTAGTGCATAGAACTGTCCCATCGTCACAGCAATTTGTGCCGCTAGACTAACAGCCACAATACACTTCTCCATTTTGAAAATGATACTTTCTTTGGGCCCTTTGTTGTCCGGGAATCATAGGCTATATCATAAACCCATGTCGACTGTGCGTTCTCTGAACACACTGGGTGGTAAGCCTTTATAAGCTGATCTGCAAGTACTTGCGTTTACTTATACATTCGAAAGCTTTTAAAAGATTCCGGACTTTCTCCTTCACAACGTCTAACTTCATGTCAATGTGTTTGGCAGCACACTTGACCCGTTGTCATAGGAGTCAATCACTTTAAATGGTAATTGCTGTTGTGTACCATTATCAATTCCGGGTATAAGTTAACCATTTCACCTGTCCTATAAGCCTCATAATAAGTTGTACTATAGGTATGCATCATTGATGACACCACAACTATTTCTTTGGAGCTTTTCCACAATAAAACTCCAACTGCGAGAGTTAGCTACTATGTGGGTTTCACTAAACATCTCGCCGAAATTCAACATTCTTGTACCCACAACCATTTGAGAGTACTTGTTCTTTCTTAGTCATCATGAGGCTTATTAAATCTTTGCACAATTGCAAGACATTCTTAATCTCCATTCCAGTGATCTATGTTTGGACTGGACTTTCTGCCAAAACATCCCGGATAAATGAAATATGTTAGGGTAATATCATACTTGTGCACTCATTAACTGTAATATCATAGTTGTGCACTCATTAAGCTTCCAACAGCTAAAGCATATGGATCCATATTCATTTGATCAATCTCATTTCGGTTCTTGTAACACTAGAATTCTCAAAATTATTACCCTTGACTATATGAACAGGCGTAGGTTCACTTGCATGCATACTTTGTTTCTTTACAATCTTTTCTAAGCATGCCTTTGTGATAATCCTAATACCCCTTTCATCTGTCTCGGTGAATTTTAATTCTTATAATGAGTGTCATTTCACCGAGAACATTCTTATTGAGTCTCGAGGACAAGAACTGCTTCACATATAGTAGATTGACATCACTACTAGCAAGTAAGGTGTCATCCACATATATAGGATTAGGAAATGAATTTCCCATTCTATAACTTTGTACAAATACAATTGTCCTCTCAGTCTCTTTAACCCAAAATTTCTAGTTGACCTTTCAACTTGAAATGCCACTGTTTAGAGACTTGTTCTAATTCATAAAAGATTTTAACATGTGGCATCCCATTCGTTCGTTCTTTCTTTTCATGACAAAACCTTTAGGTTGTGCCATGTAATTATTTTCATACAAATTCCATTGGGAAATGCTGTCTTTATTTTTTATCTCAGATCGTGATGTGCCACTAGCACTCATTGTAATCTATTCATTCTCTTGCGTAAAATCTTTCGATTCAAGTCGTGCTTTATATCTTCTGTTCCCTTTGGAGTCACATTTCGTCTTGTAGACCCTTTATAGCCTACTGTTTTGGCTCCATTAGGAACTGCTTCTATTTCTCAAACTTCGTTGTTGTTCATCGATTTCATTTCAATTTCCTTAGCTTCTTGCCATTTAGACGTGTTAACGCCTCTCATGGTTTCTTCAAATGAGGTGGAATCACCCTCCATTTGAATTTCTTCATTAATATATATAACTTATAGTTATCAATAATATCTGATTCTCTTGTTCTTTGAGACCTTCAGGTCTGTAGCTAATGGCATGACACTTCTTTCACATGGGGTTGTTGTTGCTCTTTCATCGTCAATCGATTCTATAGGATAACTAGATCATTGTTTTCTTTTCATCTTCTTAAAGGGCTAACAACAACATCAACATGGTGTTGAGCATTTGTCGATCTTGAGTCATTGGAGTAGGCACTGGTCCCACTTCTCTTCAAGTCGTGGATCTTTTCATACCATGCTCCCCCAGATTAATCCATCTCGTGTAAGGATAGTGTATCTTCAATCTTTCTTATTTTGGGTTTATTCTATTAAAATCTATCTCACTTGGTGCTTTGAGCACCGTCTTCGTATTTCTTAGTCTCATTGCTATCTTCCTGTTGAACTGTAAAAGGTTCAAGAATTTAGCCATTTCTATACTTAGGGGTATTTTTATTATGACCGTTGTACTCCCTCAACGATCACCTTCATCTTTTATAGATCACTTTTCCTCTAAATGCAAAGCATATAATGGGGAATTTCTTTCAATCATCTTTCTGGGAGCCGGCGTCGGCACGAGCTCCGGCGAGGCCGCGCCCTTGCGGTCACCGGTGAACCCCACATCCACCGTTTGCGGCTAAGAGAGAAGGTGGAGGGAAGAATGAACTGGCCTAGGGTTTCTCTGGAGACTGGTCACCGCGGTTTTGTTCCCGCGAGACGCGCGGAGAGCCATTCGATCATAATCGACGGCCAGCGTCGACCGGGCCGTCTCCAGGCCCAGGCGGGTTCGACACTTTCCCGGCCCAGGCCCAGGTTGTGGCCTGGGCGCGGGGAGCATGGCGCGAGCGGATCGGCCACGGGCCACTAGCTGCTGCTGGGCCGCACGCGAAAACTGCTGGACCGCTGTGGGCCGCGCTGCTGATGCAAGCTGGGCCGCGCACTGCTGCTCGCTGCTGGGCCGCAAAGAAGATAGCGACGCACGAGGCCAGGCTGTTTTCGCGGCTGGGCAGTGGGCCGAGCGTGGATCGCGGGCTATGTTTTGCCAGGCCGGTCCAAAATGAACAAAAGAGTAAATGAAGAATATGAAATGCTTCTGAATAATATTCCTTTTAAGATTATGTCACGTTTTCCGCTGCAAAGAAAAAGAATATTGTCTTCTTATTAAAATCCGAACCAACGGGAGGATTTAATTTGAAGAGCAGTCACAGTTGTTCAGAAAATGATGAAAAGTTTGTCCTCTAATTAAAATTGGAACCAACGAGAAAATTTTATTTAGAAGGATATTCACATTATGATTTAAGTGAAATTATGATATTGTTATTTTCTAACCAACGTTGATGATAACAATATTATAAGCTTATTTATGAGTTTGAGGTTGAAATTTAAATCTCTGATATATTATGCATCAAAGTGATCAATTTTTCAGAGAATAGATAAAGATCAAGAAATGCTCATGAAACAGAAAGATCATTTTCCGCTGCAATGATGATGATGATGATCTTCTAATTAAATTCGATCCAACGGGAGAATTTAATTTTGAAGAGGGTTAATGATAATTGACTGTGATGTGAAATTAATGTACAAGAATATTGTATTCATGATGTTGCTAATTTTAGCAAAAGTTATTGATAGAGAATTTTATGAATTTTATCTATGAGTTTTATGCATTTATTCTATTTCTGCCCAACGGTGATATAGAATTAATGTAGAAGAAAGTTGTTTTGTTCTATATCTGCCCAACGGTGATATAGAATAGAACATAAAGAAATCAGAGTTTAATGTTGATAACTATTGTTGAATAATTTCAGACAAAGATCTTCATGCTTTCGTTCTGGAAGACAGAAAAGAAAAGAAAGAAAATCACTGGGCACTTGTGACTCAGATGATGAAAAGCCTAAGAACAAATTGTGTATATGAAAGGATGCCATTGCACGAGAGACCGTGTCCTCTTTGAGAGTGGCTTGAAAAGAAATGGTTTTCAAAGTTTTCAGGGATATTGATCCAAGAAAGAAATAGAACAATAAAAGTTTAGTTTGAGAAATTGTCTTTTATGTACTCTTTATGAAAAATAACTTAATTTTCAGTTTTTATCATCTTGATTTGAGTTGTAATGAATGACATGCATGTTTAATTTGACCAACGTCGGATTAAGCATGTGTGTTAAAGAATAACAGATTTATTCCTGAATTTAATGATTGAATATGAGCCAATCCTGGCATTTATGTCCCTTCAAGGGAATTGCCTCGCATGGCGGCATAAATTTAAGAAAATACCCGCGTTGTGGGGCAAAGTTGGCATAGCACTTGTCCTGCATGGCAGGAGGAAGTGAGATGACCATGTATATCCCGCACAGGGAGAGAAGTTTAGGGTAGCTCTCATGCTATCCTAGTATGAGTTTAAGAACAAAAGAAAGTTGAAAATGAACCTCATGATAAGAATGACATGCAAGCATGACTTGCAGAAGTTTTGAGTTCTTGAAGTGAAATGAGGAAAAAGAATACATACTTCCATACGAATTAAGAAACAATTTCATCTTCCATGATGTAATCATGTGGATGAAGTAATCAAAGTTTCCTCACTCACAAGAGTTATGAAGGTTTCGAAATTGTGGCAGAAAAGTTTGAGCCACATTTCGAGGGGGAGGATTGTGACATGAATTGAGAAAGATAGAAAGTCAAAGAATAAGAAACTCAGAAAGATGATTGAAAGAAATTCCCCATTATATGCTTTGCATTTAGAGGAAAAGTGATCTATAAAAGATGAAGGTGATCGTTGAGGGAGTACAACGGTCATAATAAAAATACCCCTAAGTATAGAAATGGCTAAATTCTTGAACCTTTTACAGTTCAACAGGAAGATAGCAATGAGACTAAGAAATACGAAGACGGTGCTCAAAGCACCAAGTGAGATAGATTTTAATAGAATAAACCCAAAATAAGAAAGATTGAAGATACACTATCCTTACACGAGATGGATTAATCTGGGGGAGCATGGTATGAAAAGATCCACGACTTGAAGAGAAGTGGGACCAGTGCCTACTCCAATGACTCAAGATCGACAAATGCTCAACACCATGTTGATGTTGTTGTTAGCCCTTTAAGAAGATGAAAAGAAAACAATGATCTAGTTATTCTATAGAATCGATTGACGATGAAAGAGCAACAACAACCCCATGTGAAAGAAGTGTCATGCCATTAGCTACAGACCTGAAGGTCTCAAAGAACAAGAGAATCAGATATTATTGATAACTATAGATTGTGACATGAATTGAGAAAGATAGAAAGTCAAAGAATAAGAAACTCAGAAAGATGATTGAAAGAAATTCCCCATTATATGCTTTGCATTTAGAGGAAAAGTGATCTATAAAAGATGAAGGTGATCGTTGAGGGAGTACAACGGCCAGGTAGTTCCTTCCACACCGTCCTCTTCTTTTACCCATTTTGGATTAGGGTTTGGGGTGTTCATCCGAATCAAAAACGTTTCATTTCTTTTCCTTTTCTACTAACCCCGATCTGTTCTTCCCGCGTGACGGCGGGTGTTCTACCCGTGCGACGCGCGGTGGTGACTGCGGCAGGTGAGCCGCAGGTGGGCCACTGCCCCTTTGCTTTCTTCTTTCATTCTAATTCTTTAGGGTTAGGGTTTCAAATTCTTCCGATTCGAAAACGATCTTTCTTCTCATTTCTTTGAATTTCTCTACCCGAAGCTGGATCCACGCGCTAGATTAGGAAAACCTAGCTCTGGTACCAATGTTAAGTTCAGTGGACCGTCTAGCGGTAGACCAGTCGGTGGTTTCTTTGGTATTTGATATGAACAAGTGACAGTTCACAATTCCAGAGAGGGAGAGAGAGTAAAAGAGAGAGAGCGGGAGGTACTGACTGTCGGGCTTGACGGAGAGGAACCAGCCATCACAGGATCGCTGATGAAGTTCTGCGCTAGGGCAGCGACGGACGGTGAAGCGGTGGAGCAGTGGCGACGCCGATGGAGCTTCCCGTCGCTGGCAGCGCCTCCCTGATCGGTGGGGTTTCTCGGTGGGGTTGCTGGCGGCTACAGTGAACCTCGTACCCTAACCAGTAGCCCCCCACCTCCTATTTATGGCACTGCGCGACGGGGGCCCACCAGCCACTCCATTGGGCTGGGCGTCCCCGATCAGGACGCATCAAGGGCCCATACCTGGCCGTTGGGCCAAGCATGGTGGAGATCAAACCAACAGTAATGTGTGCCAAGCAAAAGCAAAGTAGTCTAAGGAATATTTTGAGGAAGCAAAATATAAAATATTTCCAGGCGCCTATTTCCAATTCTCCCCCTAACTCGATTCATTAGTTCATCACTGTCAAAAATATTCAGTGATCTAATTGCTCGATGTGACAGCCTAGTTGATACAGCATGCCATCATTTAATTGAAAAATAAGAAGCTGAAAATTACAGGAAGAAGGTTCCCAGAAGCAATGGATAAGCTACAGGCCGGCTCGAATTGTTGTTTGGGAGGACTCTTTACCTAACTACCTGATTACAGGTAAGAACACCTGCTGGTTGATGGCTTGATGCTAGTATACTAATACTTGTGCGTCTGCATCACGACACCCTCGTTTGTTTATGCCCTCATGGTACTATTACTATCATATTGCTCTTGTTCGATTTGCGTATTGTGAGCTGTTTTGTTTTGCCAAAAAAAAAATCGAAGTCATATTATGACCTGTTAGAACGGCTCTCTTGGCCTGTTTGAGGAATCCAAAAGCACTTGAAATTGTTCCAACAGCCTATCACTTTTTATGTATGTGCAAATGTTTATTCTATGAGCAACTTGGAACCTGATCCCCATGCCTTCAGAAAAAGAGAAAAACTTACTAGGAATTATGGGGTTCTATTCTTATCCCATGCATAAAAAGTGATGATTGGATGTATGCAGCACTCCACTACACTTCCTTTTTAAAAAGAAAACCTCAGGTAATTCCTTTTTTTCACATCCATGTTAACATATCACTTTCACCTTGTTCGCTTATGCCGAAATTTGGCTTATGCTGATACTTACGCTGAAATGATGCGAGAGGGAAACACTGTTTATGGCCGGAAAGTAGCTCGAGCGAACAGGTTTGTCTCTATCTTGAACAGGGCCGCACTTGTGCTAATCTGCATGTTTGTTAGTGGAAGAAATTATGTGTGTGCAGCAGATACGCCAATGATTTGTCGTCACACCTCTATGCCTATGCCTTTGCCCCGAGCTACCCCATAGTGGAGGAGGCATGGGCCTACTGAGATCAGAGATTGAGAGCTGGACCCATTCAGTTGTTCCCTTCCCTGCTGCCAAGTGCACGCCAATGAGCAGAGCAGTAGAAAGATGCATCTGCCAAGGATGAGATGAGAACACTGAAACTTTTGAGACAAGTGGAGGATGAAAACCGCGAGAGAGACAGTGGGGTGAACTGAAAAGAAATGCTCCGCTTGCGCTTCTGAAATAATTGCAGGTTTCAGTCCTCGGAGGATGCAGACCGCGTAGGAATCGGAGGCTAGGAATTGGTGATCCACTCGCGGACCTGATGTTGTCTGCTGCGGCAAGCAAGTTTCGTGGTGGATGGGGGAAGAGGGGGTTCATAATGGAACCCTTTACGTATGTCCGAATGGCTTGGCTTGGCTTGGCTTGGCTTGATTTGACTGTCGACGGAAAGCCCTTCGCTTGCAATTGCATGATTGATTGGCGATTTCAGGCCAACTTTCGAAACGAGGTGCAAAGGAGGAGTAATCGCTATCAGTTTGATGGTGGTAAAGTAGGTGTTACTTCTAGTGCTCCTGCAAGCAAGTGCCACGGCCCGAATGGCAGGCAGCCAGGCACTGCTGCTTTTCCAATGAGTTCTGAAATTACAGGCACGTCAGTTTGTCTGCTGCGGCATCCAATTTTGATCCGACCTGAACCAGGTGATCGTTAGCATTCTGCTTGTTCGTTTACACATGAACAGGTGCCACTAGGTGAGTGGCTGAGTGCTGCAGAGCAATAGACTGATGAATCAGTGGATCAGTGACAGGGATCACGGCGGGGGGGGGGGGGGGGGTGTTCGTGGGAACCGAGTGCAGACGGGCCGAAAATGTGGATCTCAAATGCTTGGGAAGCCCACTCCATAAAAACCGAGGCCTAGAGAACCTTTTTTGGGCTAGGACGGAACTTGTGTCAAGGAGTGGGTTTAATTTTGCATCCCACGCCTTGTTTAGATGCACCCCAAGAGTTAGAAATTTTTTTTCACCCTCTCTCCATCACATCAATCTTTGGACCCATGCATGAAGTAGTAAATGTAGGTAAGAAAAATAACTAATTACACAGTTTAGTTGGAAATCACGAGATGAATCTTTTAAGCCTAGTTGGTCAACGATTGAACAATATTTGTCAAATAAGACGAAAGTGGTACTATTCATCGGGTTTATTTTTTTTTTGCAAACTAAACGAGGCCCCAGATTGGAAAAGAAGTCCACTTTACCTCTATATAAACTATTGTCGTAGTGTGATTTTTCTCCTCAAACTCTAAAAGTAAACGGGGCTGCTAGTACCCGGACGCCCAGCTCCAAGGGGCGTCCGGACGCTCCACCCAACTCGGCAACCACCGCCTGCCCCGCCCCGCACGAAAGAAACAGGAAAAAAACCCGCACGAGAGAGAAGGAGACCCGCGCGCTTCCTCTGCTCGCTGCGGAAGGAAGACATCCCGCCCAAGCACCTTCGCCCCCACAGCCCGCCCCCCAGCTCGCCACCCCCCTCCCTTTGCCGCTGCAGATAACATATCTACTGCAACAGTATGCCGCAACTGAAACAACAACGTAAGAGCTACTGCAACAACAATTGGAAAACCTACTGTAACATGCAAAAATTGAAGCTGCAACAAACACCGAACAACTACTGCAACAAGATGAAAACACTACTACTGCACCATGCAAAATTGAAGCTGCAACAACACCCAAACGCCTACTGCAACAACGCACCGCAACTACTTCAACATGCGGTTGAAGCAAGAAAGAAACTGAAACAAAATTTCAAAGCACACTCCAACATCTACTCAAGCCTACTGCAACAACAAGAAAAGAACCATTGCAACACGGCGAGGAGGAGGAGGAGGAGGGAGGGAAGATCCAGAGGAGGAGGGAGGAGAGCTCATGCAACATGCCTCGATCTGCTTTTCCAACAACCTTATGATTCTATTGAAACATACCTCTCGAGCGTCTAAAACAATAGAAACATATTAATGCAACAGGGGGAGAAGAAAAAGAAAAGCCGTTGGATTTGCATCGCCCTCCATGAATCCACCACGGGGGAGGTTGGTGCTCCATGGATCCGCCACGGGGGAGGCCCCCATGCCGCCATCGAGGTGGGGGAGGCGCGCCAGGGTAAAGAAGGCCACCACGCCACCTGATCTGGACCACCCTCGATGGATCCACCATGGGGGAGGCCAGTGCTCCATGGATGCACCGGGGGGAGGCCACCACGGGGGGAGCCGCCGCCACCCTCAACTTGGAGGAAGCGACGGAGGGAGCAGAGGGTCGCAGCGAGGGAGGGGATGTCGCTGGAGAGAGGAAGGGAGGAAGTGGTGCCTAGCCGGCGGCGCGGCGTGGAGGGCGCGCAGGGGAGGAGCTCGCGTCGTGCGGCGCGTGGGGGAGAGCGCGAGACGAGAGGAAGAAGAAGATGGAGCGAGCGAGTGGGGAGGGGGAAGAGAGCCAGCGAGTGGATAAGGGGAGGCGCGGGCGGTCGGGCGGGTCGGGTCGCGCCGCTTCGCGTGGGTGCGTCCGTCATCGTCAAGACGTCCTCACCTAATCAATATCAAAAAGTAAAACTAGATATTTCTATCCATAAAACTCTAGAAACTGTTCAAATTACTTCTCTACTCTAATTTGAAGTGGTTTTGAAGGCGGTCCCCCCCTTTTTAGTTAAAAAATGATAAATGTTAGATAAGGTTTTAAAACCATGAAAAATGTCTCTAAACTTCTAAAATTTTAATAAAAATCATAGAGATGGACTGGGATACGAGAAATCCAAATAAAAATTCAAAACTCATAAAAAATATATCTATAAGCTTTAAAATATTAGATTTAGCTCTAGTAAAATGAACAAATATCTAAAAAATCTACCAAAATTCGCAAAACATCCTAACTGATGATTAAATGCATTTGGAAAACGAAACCGTAATATGCAACCCGCATTAATGCAGTAAGCATTAATGTATGTTGCATTCATGCTAGTTGTATCTCATATTTTTGGCGTGGAAAATTTTAAAAACATGTTATATATTGATTATAATGTTTCAGGAGTTTACCATGTTTTTTTGGGATATTTTCTCATTTCATTATAGCTAAATCTGACTTTTTTAACTTCTGAAGATACTTTCACGAGTTTTTTTCTAGGCTTATAGACATTTTTTGTGGTGTAAAAGTATTATCAAGTATTTATCAAAAATTTTATTAACTAAAAAAAAGAACGACTACCTTTAAAACTACTTCAATCCACAGCAGAGAGGTAATTTGAATAGTTTTGAAAGTTAGGGGTTACCTGTTCGCTTGGCTTATAAACCGTACTTTTTCAGCCAACGAATAGTGTTTTTCTCTCACAATAAATCAGCGAACGGTACTTTCAGCCATGACTTTTCAGGCAAGCGAACAAGGCATGTTGTTTGGTTTTAAAGTTTAAGAAGAAAAGTGAGACCGAGACAATAATTCAATGTGGTACAATAGACCTTTTCCCAGATTCAACAATAAACCCTCCTTGAAAGCTGACCAGGCCTTCCCTTCTCTCTTCATCGATGCCCCTAGAGCCTCTAAACTTTTGAAGTGTGATCCCAACTCCATCTCATGTAGTGATGGTAATCTCAGCATTAGCACCTGGATTATGCCTTCTGTTTGTAGCGTCACCTTTGGGCTCCAATTTTTTAATTTTAATAAAAAACTAAATGTTAAAAAACATGCTCCAAACTAAAATTTCAAGAACTAACCTTTTAAGTCACGATACACATTAGACTATCCGCACTCATGAACCTTTGTATTCGTCCTCTAAAAGGAATATTTCATCCTAGTCACCATAAAATATACAGTTTTCCCGCACTTATCCATCCTCTATATCCCACACTCTATATCATGGGTCCCACATGTCATTCACCGTCCCCCTCTCCTTTTCTTCTCCCCCTCCCTACCGCTCTCTCCTCTATCTTTTCACCTCATTTTCTCGTCCGCTCGCGTTGCTCGCCTGCTCCACCGCGAGGGCACCCCGGCACCCCGGCGCGGCACGGGAGCGCGGCACCCCCGCGCGGGTGCGCAGCGCCGACCTGGCCACAGGCGCGCGGCACGGACGCGGGCGCCACCGCAGTCGTCTGGCCGCCGGCGCAGGGCGCTGCCACCGGCCCGGATGCGCGGGCTCTGCCGGCCCCCGGTCACGGGCGCCACCGCCGCCACCACGCAGGCGCGTTCGCGGGTGCGAGGCCAGCGCGAGGTCGCCGGACGCCGGCGAGCGCGCCTCCGCTACGCCTGTGCTCCACTCCGCTACGCCTCCGCTGTGCCTCTCCTCCTCCTCTTCCGCCGTTCCGCACTCCCCTGCTCTCTCCGGCTCCAGCGAGCCGCCCACGGTCGGCTGCGGGCGAGCCAGGCGCCGGCGCGGCGGCAGGCGGGCGAGCTCGGGCACCGGTGGGCGAGCGAGCTCGGGCACCGGTGGGCGAGCTCGGGCACCGGCGGACTCGCGCGCGCCGTCTTCTTCTTCGGCCTCCGTCGGCGCGGGAGTGGAAGCACCGCCGGGTTGAAGCGAGGCCGTTGCGTCGCGGCTCCGGATGCTCTCTCTCTCTCTCCGCAGTCTCCTCCCTCCTCTGCGGTGGTGGGCGGCGGGCCCGACGCGCCACGTCCGCGCATACCGGACGTCCGCGAACGCGCCAGGAATGGCGGACGTCCCGCGCGTATTGGTTGGTTTCCCGTCCCCGCTACAGGCCACACGACCGCCATCTCCTCCGCCATATCCGAGGTGGCGTGATACCGGCTCATTTCCAGGCCCCAGTGCGGGTAGTCTTATGGCGCAACTTACCACCTAAGTCATGTCACTGCATGTGTGGCGTGAGATGCCACATTGGCCTCTCAAGACGGAACCGGACACGTGGTGCGGACACGTGGTGCCAGACTAAGTCGCGCCATCAGCTGTAGGCTGTAGTGCATATAGGCTATATGCAACCGCCACAACTTCATCCATCCTGCTTCTTCCTACCAGGCCTGGTCCGTATGTTTCAGTGGCCTGGAGCGAAACTAAAATTAGGGCCCTTTAATATAAATATTGAAAGTAAAAAAAATGCCACACCAAAAGCACTATTCATCATATAAAACAAACCTATTATTACTTCAGAGTTAAGTCGACGCGAATTCATGATGATGTTATCATTATCAAGCGTTTCAACTATTTCTTATTAACTAGCAAAAGTGCATACGCGTTGCAACGAGAGAAAAAAAATACGTTAGCGAAAAATGAAGACATCGGTGTTTTATTCTTTCTATTAAAATTTGAAACTATAATATTGGTCGTAATATAACAATGTCCTGTTAATTCTATATCAAATTAAAACAAAAGCTTGATAATATTTTCTCCTATTGGAATAAGGCATAGAAATATATCGTAACTTTATTTTTTCATACTGTACGTGTCTTGGTGGGTTAAATATCGAGTCTTGTGGCTTTTTTTGATGGCCGGTGGTGAGCGTGATACGCAGGACACGTCGCCAGATAAGCCTCGCCGGGAGCACGATATGCAAGACACGCCGGCGAGGTCTCTTGAGACCCGAAACCCTACACGCCCAGGAGGGACCCCATCAGGGTGTGCGGCGGCTATGAGCTGTCCTAGCCGATCTGACCGCTCTAGGGCTTCGCCATCGTTGAAGCAATGAACATCGTCGAGAACGAAGAACGAGAAGAAATAGTAGATTGGAAAAGTATGAGAAAAGATAAAAAGTAGATCTATTGATAGATTCGATTTTATGTTGTCAATCAGCCGTCACCCTTTATATTTATAGGGCGGCTGGTCTTTCATGGTTGGGTCACAAACTCCAACTCGTACAAAAGTTTTTTTAAACTTATTCGGTCCAGAATCCAAAGTCCATGTTATTCCTTTTCTAAACCAGAAAATACTCTTTTGTGCTCAACCAATCACGTGAGAGCTTCTACTGAGGTTACTTGTGCATGCATACCAAATAAAGTAATTTAACTCCTTGTACGGCACGACATGCATGCAAGTGTAGCATTATTCTGGATATTTAATCCTCTTCGGACTCTATTATTTACTTAGGACGCATGCAAACTCTTTGATTTCTTTTTTTCCTTCACATGACCGGCTGACCTGACGTGCTGAACTTGTTGCCGAGAGATTTATATGTAAATTTTGCAGGATTGTACGTGTGTGTATATGGGATTTCCTGAAATAAGTGTGAGGATTGTACATGTGCAGTCCGTTTAGGATTGTAGGTGTGCATATTAGTTTTTCTGGCGTCTTGACGTGTAGGGGGTCATAGAGTCCATTTATGATTGTACGTGTGCATATCCGTTTTTCTGTCGTGTTGACGCAAGATTGAGTCTTACGTGAGATTGAGTCACGGACGGTTACATCTTACACATAAGATCATGTAAGATCACATATGATGGAGGGCTCATGGTGGAAAAAAATCATGGCGGAAATTAGGGAAGTTGCATGCAAGATGTTGTATATTTAAAGTTGCATGCGTATCCTGACAAGAAGTGCAAGAAGTGCAGTCCTAATTGGACAAGAAGTCTGCTATTCACGCTTGATTTCTATTGCATACGTAGGTGAGGTGAGTCCGTTTCGATTACTGTTGCATACGTAGGTGAGGTGAGTCCGTATACATATACGGAGGCAGACTTTTTGACCACTGATACAGTCATCTACACATATACAGAATCTACACATATATGGAGGCACGCATATTGGACAAAAACAGCAGATAGAAAAGGGGTGGAAACAAAAAAAAACCACAAAATTTTCCCTTTTAAATATTAGGTATAGATGTATATAAGGTTACCATACCATCTAACACATCACGAACATTGTATAGTCTCTCAGCAACTAGACGAAAGTAAGCACTAAGCAATAACCAGTTAATTGGGTTGTTTCGCAATCATCATTTACACAAAGTATTAGGCATAGGCATAACTACTAAATATTTTCTATAGGGGCCGTTTGGATCTTTTTATTTGGAGGAATTGAAATCTACTTAATAAATTAAGTTATTTGACTTGAAATTTGACATTCCACCATTTTCCAAAGTTCACATATAAGCCTATCTCAAATTCATAGAGTGAAAGATAGAAACTGATTCTATAGATCACCATTGTATATTTCTAATTTGCAACTTATAATACACTCTTCAACTTGCTTCCCTATGGTAGGAATGCAACACATAAGTATCTCTCTCGTATAGCCAACAATAATATACAAATACAATTCATATATAACCATATTAGCTTAATTAATATATGTCTAAATTATAATTATTAAAATAAAATCAATTCCAATGATCCTAACGAGGCCTTAGTTCATAACATCTTGCTATCAAGTGATTCGGTCTTGGTGACCGCTAGCCACCGATTCGGTGATGGTTTCTGCGGCTGATAAATCGGCTAAAATTGATTGTTATGAGAGAAAAATATTGTTCTATGATTCATAAGCCAGGCTAATAAGTTTAAGCGAATAAGGCATTACCTTTTTTTTTTGACCGAATGATAACATGGTTACCTCTCTCCTCGACCAATGCACCACCGCAGATGCTCTAACGTAGCAACTCTAGTCGCGTCCAACACACAGTGGCGTTGAGTTGAACCACATGTCATGGCCTGAACTACTGGTTACAAGAAAATTTAGGCCCTATTCGTTTCGCTGAAATTGATGCTTATGCTGATTTATTATGAGAGAAAAGCACTGACCGTTTACTAAAAAGTACGGTTGAAGTAGTGTTGAAGAATAGTGCATTAGTTTAGGACATGTTTTTTAGTAGTTTCGTATTTTTTATTAAAATAAAAAATCGAGCTGCGGTAGTTTTGTACAACGAGGCCGGCGATCAGACGAAAGCGAAGAACAGAGCGCACCTGGCGCGACCCCGGCCGTTGGTTGACTCGTAGCCCGTGACCCAGCCGCCTGTCACGAGCCCCCTCTCATTCAGAGCTGTACGCGTTTCACGGTTTCAGTATCCAAGCCTGCAGTCTGGTTCATATACGAGGGCCGACTTTGGTGGCGGATGAAGCCGATCCTTTTGAGATGGACAGTTGGACACCGCCACCCCGGCCGCACGGGCGGATCAACATCATCGTATCCTGCCAGCTGCCAGCTGCCACGTCCGCCCACGGATCCCATCCGACTCCGATCCCATCCGATCCAACGGCTGCTGCCACAACCGATGATGAGACGGCGTTATCCGTACGAGGCCGCGGCTCCACGGGTTCCTTCCTTCCACGCGCCCATGCCGCTTGGCTTTCCGTTCCATCCAGCCCAACGTGGTCCGAGCGATCCAGGGCAGGTGCGAAACGACGGCCCCGGGCGGGCGGGCGGGCTATTAATTGGCCGGGCGTTTTGGCAAAGGAAGCGCGCGGCGAGGCGTCTCGTCACGGACGCTCGGGCGCCCGCGACTTCCTGCCTTCCCGGAGATAGAAGAGCGAACGCGACGTCGCGACCCCGCCACGTATAAAACGCGCGCCGATCTCCCTCTCCCCTCCCACCCCCTCGGAACAACACGCGCTCGACCAGGGCTCTCTCTTCTCCTCGCCCGGCCAACCGATCGGCTTCGGCGCGCTATATATCCATCCACCAGTAATCATCCTATCCGTTCCGCCCGATGATGCTGCTGTTCGCGCCCCACACCCACTCCGCCGAGAAATTCAGCGCCCCGATCTCCGGCCTCCGCTCCCTTCTCGTCGTGTCCGACGCCGGCACCCGCGGAGGATGCGTCGTGACGCGGGCGGCCGTCGCCGCGCACGGCTGCGGCCATCGTGAGGACGTCAAAGAGAGACGCGACGACGGAACAAGCCTTGGGCACGGCGAGGATCTCGGGACAGCAGAGGAGGATGATAATATGGAAGCAAAGGATAGGGAACAGGCGAGAACGGAAGAGGAAGATGAGCTGGATGGATTCTGGGTGTCGTACGGCCGGCGGTGCCCGCGGCGCCGGCTGCCCCCGCCCATCCCGTCGCTGGTCGCCCGCGGCGCGCTCAGGCGGACGCGCACCGACGACGGGAGGCTCGTCATCCGGATAGTGCCCGTCGTGCGGCCGGAGTGCATCCGCGCCCGCCGCCGCCGCGACCGCCTCGTCGTCGTCGAGCACGAGGACCATTCTCCGGTGATGCCGCCGGCGCCGCCGCTTCGGGATCTGATGACGACCGCTGCGCGGGAAGATGGCATCAGGATTAACGTTGCACGGGCGGACGACGACGCGGCCACGCCTCCGGCTGCAGGAGAGGGCGTGCGCCACGTAGAGGATGCGGTGGCAGCGCCCGCGGAGACGCTGCCGGCGGCGGTGCCTCCGCCGCGAGTGCCCTCCGTAGGATGCTTCGAGGAGGTGTTCAAGCTCGGTTCCATCGGTAGCAGCTCGCTGCACCAGATGCCCAGCCTGAGGATGGTGCATTGATCAACGCCACCTTCGAATTGGGACAAGAAATTTTGTAGCTCGGTGTGTGTATATATAGCGCCTTGTAAATGATAAAATAATGCTCTAGTTGGCGAATGGTCAAGAGAGTAGTAAACGTTCAACGTAAGTTGGTCTCCGTATGGAACATGGCATTATACATGATCTAAAACATAAATTTGTCTCCGCATGGAACATGGTAAATTGGTTATACGTCTCCATCTTCGCCCTCGTTGCGAGGATGGAATATGGCAATCTCTACCGGACCATTCCAGTATCTCTGGTATTCTACTAGACGTCGTGTTCTTGTTTCATGTATATAGAATATCAGTGACCGTGCGACAATAATATGATTAAGGGATATACAATGTAAAAGGTTCACGTGACAGTGTTCATACGACAATTACTAATTTAGACTATCTCATAATCAAGTCGAATGTAAATGAGATTGAACATAAGAATTAGAGAAGGAGAGCAACTGATTGCTTTATTGATCTTGTTTGCTAATTATAAGCCATTTTGACTTTTCTAGATACACTGCTTTTAATTTATATAGACTTAGTGTACATCTAAGTGCATTATAAAGTTTTCCAAAACAAATTATTTTGAAATGGGGGGAGTATTTATCAACTGACAATTACTATTAGACTATCTTGTTTGAAATCAGAGTGCTTGAATGTAAACTAGAGACATATACAACCCTGTTCGCATGGCTGAAAAGCCATGACTGAAAGTACTGTTCGCTGATTTGTTGTGAGAGAAAAACACTATTCATTGGCTGAAAAAGTACGGCTTATAAGACAAGCAGACGGGACCATAGACTGAACACAAGAATGAGAGAAAGAGTCCCTTACTGCTTTATTGATCTTGTTTGTTACATACTCCCTCCATTCCAAGTCCACTCCAAATTATAAGTCGTTCTGATTTTTCTGGGTTCATAACTTTTGCTATACGTCTAAATATACATCATATCTAGAACTCTAGATATACAACTTTTTCTATATATCTAAAAAATCCAAGACGACTTATAATTTGGAACGGATGGATACACATGGAGAAGAGACATGAGGTACATGGATGACCATTCAGAAGCATCCCCACCGAACATCGGTGACGATGACAAAGCCTCCTCACCAATCCGTGGACAAACTATTGGATGAAGTCACCATTGTTGATTTGGAGCTTGACACTCCCCCTTGATCGAATCTAATCTTGTGATCAATTAGATGTTTTGAATCCTCCAAAAACTTATAGGTGACGTAATAGGATTATTGATATATGTTATTAAACTCCTTAAAAATCTGGTGACAAAAATAATGATAAATATAATGAGACAACATATTATAGATTTATTGTTCATTGTAAACTCATATGAGAAAAAACCTATCATCCATAATATGACAGTGATAATGAGACTAAGATACCTGAGGACTTGATGATGAGGTAAACTCATATGAGAAAAATCTGGCAAAATATAGTTTGTTTTAATTCATAACTTAAGATTTTCCACCCTATGCAACAAGACACTTGCATAAATATCCTTTCCCCTGCACAATGACGTGAATTGTTGGGAATATACTTAACTCACATGTGGTATATAACTTGTCAAATGGTAAGGACATAAGAAAAAGAGGAGGGGTCTCTTATACGTTGTAACCCAAGGAGTAATCCTGTGAGTGCCGGTATGTTGTCACGCGCAAGGAGCAAGGCTTGAAAGTAACCATCTGTGGAGCTACTGGTAATGATTGATCATGTACAACTACTAAGTAAGAACATTCCAAGAAGGTATGTGTATATTTGTATCATCCGATGTGTAAAGATCAAATGACTCCTGTTAGTTTTTACTTAGACTGATTAAAGAAAGTTCATTGATGTGAATTGTAGCACTTTTTAGGTTCAAAAGGCTGCATCGATGAAGTGTGCTGCCTAGGGCAATGAGAACAGTGAGGAAGAAGGATCCCATGGTGTAGATGGGAAAAAAACTATAAGGACGTTGCTTAATGAGAAAAAATGTATTCAGTTGTAGTTGTGCATGGGTCAAAGACGATAGGGGTCATGGTTCAAATATTTTGAAGGGAAGTTGTAATGAACTTGACTATCATGGTCGCATGTTTTATTTAATTTGATTTGAAGTCTATGATTGTAACAAGTTGCATTGGTGTGATACTTCTGTCGTTCCGCGTAAAATTGATGCTTATATAATTTTATTATCTCGCTCAACTGTTCACCAGGCTTACTGTTGTGCCTACGCCAAACTCCGCGCCTGCTCCACTAGACAGCTTCACCTCCGTGAACCTAAACCTCTTGCCGGTTACCGCTAGCCAGCAGACCATAGCACTCACACCTCAGGCTGTCGTGGCTCTGTTAAAAGATAAAGATCATTATCTAGGCTTAGTGGCCACGTTCATTGTATATGTCTCAGTTGTTGTACAAGTAAGTTAGTTGTGATTAGATAGATACATTCTGTTGTAAACTTAACCCCTTGTACAAGCCACGGTGAGGGCTTTTCTCATCTATATTAACACGAAGCCGAGACACCGAGAGGTATCTCGTTCACGCCATTTTGATATGGTATCAAGAGCCTTCTTCTCCACCGAGTTTTCCCATGGCTTTCGCTTCCTCTTCCTCCGCGCTTTCTGCTGCCGTTTCCCTCACCACCTTTCTGCCGGTGACGGAGAAGCTGAGCCGCTCCAACCACCAATCCTGGAAGGTACAGATCGTGTCGGCGCTTAGAGGTGCACAACTCGCAGATTGGCTGGAGGCCAATGCCGAGCCTCTGGCGAAGTACCTGAAGAAGAAGAATGAAGACGACGCTAATGAAATGCCAGTGGCGAACCCTGATTACGCCACCTGGATAGCAAAGGATCAGACGGTCCTGAGCTACCTCCTCACCAATCTCTCTAAGGAGATTCTTGGCCACGTCAACACAGAGGTCACAGCAAAGGGCGCCTGGGCGGCCATAGAGGCGTTGTTCGCCTCCCAGTCCCGTGCCAAGATCATCAGCACGCGCATGGCCTTGGCCACCACGTCCAAAGGTACATCTACTGTTAGTGAGTACTTTGCCAAGATGAAAAGTTTAGCAGATGAGATGGCGACGGCCGGATGAAAGCTAGAAGATGAGGAGCTTGTCTCTTACGTACTGACCGGCCTGGATCTCGACTTTGATTCGGTCGTGTCAGCGGTGGTGGTGCGTGTGGAGCCGATCTCCGTCTCCGAGCTGTTCACCCAGCTTGTGAGTCACGAACAACGCCTGGAGCTGCGCAACGGGGGCAATCAGTCCTCGGCAAATGTGGTCACCAAGGGGAACCGCAACAACAACAACTCGTCCCGTGGAGGGCGTGGCGGCTGCGGCCGAAATGGAGGAGGACGTGTCGGTCGCGGCGGTTTCGGTCGTGGCGGCGGCGGGCATAGCACCTTCCAACCGGGGGTGTTTTGCCAGATCTGTGGCAAGGAAGGGCACCCTGCGCATCGCTGCTTCAAACGCTTCGACAGCAACTACAGCAGACCACCGCAGAAGCAGGCGTCCTCAGCAACCACCGGCTACGGGGTGGACACAAACTGGTACATGGATACCGGTGCATCTGATCACATCACCAGCGAGCTAGAAAAGCTCACGACGCGTGAGAAGTACCACAGCGGTGATCAAGTTCACACCGCAAGTGGATCAGGTATGGAGATCAAGCACATTGGTCATGGTGTTTTAAATTCCCCTACTAGTAGATTGCATCTCAAAAACATACTCCATGTTCCATCTGCAAGTAAAGATCTCCTTTTTGTTCATTGTATAGCAAATGACAACAATGTTTTCTTTGAATTTCATCCGAAACACTATTGTGTTAAGGACCAAGAGACGAGGACAACTCTTCTCACCGGGCCATGTAAAAATGGCCTCTATCCCGTGAAGTCGTCAAATAAAAGAGTGCTTGGTGTGACCAAGCCGTCAGCATCCTTGTGGCATCATCGGTTAGGGCATCCTGCATCCTCCGTTGTCCAGCGTGTGCTCAACCACCACAAGCTTCCCTTCGTGAAAGAGTCCAATAAAGCCGGAGTGTGTGATGCTTGTCAAAAGGGCAAAAGTCACCAACTACCGTACCCACATTCATCCAGTGTGTCTGCTGGAGTTTTAGATCTCATTTATTCAGATGTATGGGGCCCCGCTCCTAGTTCAATTGGTAGAAACATTTATTATGTTAGCTTCATAGACGACTATAGCAAATTCATGTGGATTTACCTGTTGCGTCAAAAATCTGCCGTGTTCCAATGTTTTCATGATTTCCAAACTCTTGTTGAGCGCCAATTTAATCACAAAATCCGAGCTGTCCAGAGTGACTGGGGAGGAGAGTATCAAGCTCTCAGTTCATTTTTTACACGCATGGGAATATCCCATCACGTCTCGTGCCCCCATGCGCACCAACAAAATGGGGCAGCCGAAAGGAAACATAGACACATTATAGAAGTTGGTCTTACTTTACTTGCTCACGCTAGCATGCCTCTAAAATTTTGGGATGAGGCATTTCTCACGGCTGTATATTTGATTAATCGGTTACCTTCCAAGGTGATTGATGATGAAACTCCCTTTTTTCGTCTCTATGGCATGCATCCTGATTATTCCTTCTTAAAAACCTTCGGCTGCGCGTGTTGGCCTCATATCAGACCCTATAATTCTAGGAAGCTCAAGTTTCGGTCCAAGAAGTGTGTCTTCTTAGGATATAGCTTTCAACACAAAGGTTACAAGTGCCTTGATCCGGTGGCAGGACGTGTTTATATCTCACGAGATGTCATATTTGATGAACAAATTTTTCCTTTTGCATCTATGCATCCAAATGTCGGCGCTCAACTCCGGGCCGAGATCGCCCTTTTACCTGACATGTTACAAAATCCATCTGCTAGTAGGGATACATTTACACCTGACGATGCTGCTATTTCTCCATCACCTACTAACCCTTCACAAAGTTCTGCTAGAAGTTTAATACATGCAGGTGAAAATTTGGAGGGATACTGCTCAGAAACGGTGAATTCCGGGCGTCCTCCGTTCTTGTGTCGCTCGCCGGGAGACAGCGCCAACACCGAAGGAGATTCTCCTGGCGTGGTCGTTGTACCTGTCACCGAATTAGCCTCGGGATCGGAGGAAATCTCAACCACCTCGCCACCGGCAGCTGAGGCGGGATTGTCTACGGCCGGGTCGTTCACCTCCACGTCCTCGTCGACTCGTGTGGGTGCACAGCAGGATTCGAGCTCTCCTTCCCAGCCGCTGGATTTGGTGGGATCCAATGTGACATCCTCCGGATCTGCTGCGACGTCGCCGGGTGCTGCTTCGTCTGCGGCATCTGCACCGCCTCCACAGCAAGGGCCGGTGACACGTCTTCAAAGAGGCATTTCTCAACCTAAAGTTTACACAGATGGGACCGTGTGCTGGGGCATGCTTGCTGTGGTTGATGTGGAGGAACCAACAAGTGTTGAACAAGCCCTCCATGATGACAAATGGGTCGCAACAATGGACTCCGAGCATCAAGCTCTCATGAGAAATAGAACATGGCATCTAGTTCCAAGGCCCAAAGAAAAAATATTATAGGATGTAAATGGGTGTACAAGATCAAAAGAAAATCAGATGGCTCTATTGATAGGTACAAGGCGAGATTAGTGGCCAAAGGTTACAAACAAAGATATGGGATTGACTACGAAGACACTTTCAGTCCTGTAGTCAAGGCGGCCACGATTCGTCTAATTCTCTCGCTTGCTGTGTCAAAAGATTGGTGCCTGAGACAATTAGATGTGCAAAATGCTTTTTTGCACGGAGTCTTGGAAGAAGAAGTATACATGAACCAACCTCCTGGATATGTTGATGATAAGCATCCTAACTATGTCTGCAAATTGGATAAGGCACTCTATGGCCTCAAACAAGCACCTCGTGCATGGTATGCCAAGTTATGTGGGAAATTACAAGCTCTTGGCTTTACTCCATCCAAAGCCGACACATCCTTGTTCTACTATAACAAAGGGAAACATACTATATTCGTTTTGGTGTATGTGGATGACATTATAGTGGCTAGCTCCTCTCAAGAGGTGGTGAATGCTTTGCTTGCTAATCTTCAACAAGAGTTTGCTCTCAAGGACTTGGGGAACCTACACTATTTCCTAGGAATTGAAGTAAAGCGTGGCAAGGATGGCTTACTCATGACACAAGAAAGGTATGCTAGTGAAGTATTGAAGTGTTCAGGGATGGACAAGAGCAAATCAGTGGACACACCCATGTCGAGTGTAGAAAAGTTGAGTATAGAATCTGGTGACAGACTTGGACCTGATGACTCAACCAGGTACCGAAGTGTTGTTGGCGCACTTCAGTATCTAACCTTGACACGTCCTGATATATCATTCGCAGTTAACAAAGTATGTCAGTTTCTACATGCCCCAACTACAGTGCACTGGAGTGCGGTGAAAAGAATCTTGCGCTATGTGCAAGGAACAACGAGTTTAGGACTGAAATTGGTGAAGTCTAACTCAATGATGGTCAGCGCATTTTCAGATGCAGATTGGGCCGACTGCATAGATGACAGACGGTCAACTGGAGGGTTTGCAGTATATCTTGGTGATAATTTGGTGTCATGGACTGCGAGGAAACAAGCAACGGTGTCTAGATCAAGTACAGAAGCTGAGTACAAGTCTTTGGCGAATGCTACTGCTGAAGTCCTTTGGGTACAAAAGCTACTTACTGAACTCAAGGTCTCACATCCTCCAAAGGCACGACTATGGTGTGATAACTTGGGTGCTACATACCTTTCTGCTAATCCTATTTTTCATGCAAGAACCAAACACATTGAAATATATTTTTATTTTGTTCGTGAAAGGGTAGCACAAAAATTGTTAGACATAAGATTCATTAACTCTGGTGATCAGATTGCAGATGGTTTCATTAAGCCTCTACCGGTTGCAAAGTTTCAGCATTTCAGAGACAATCTCAACCTCAAGAGTGGCTAAGATTGAGGAAGGGTGTTAAAAGATAAAGATCATTATCTAGGCTTAGTGGCCAGGTTCATTGTATATGTCTCGGTTGTTGTACAAGTAAGTTAGTTGTGATTAGATAGATACATTCTGTTGTAAACTTAACCCCTTGTACAAGCCACGGTGAGGGCTTTTCTCACCTATATTAACACGAAGCCGAGACACCGAGAGGTATCTCGTTCACGCCATTTTGATAGGCTCCACCTCCACCACCTACGCGTCGCCGCGCTAGAACTGTTGTGCGTGCATCTCCACCGGTCGTCCTCAGAAGGCACAACACTCGCCTTGCAGCCAAAGACAAGGGCAAATACGTGGATATGACAAACAAAGCTGTCAAGAAGAAGGCCCTCGAGAACGCCCTCTCAGCCTGCTCCTCGGCTGTGCAGCAGCATGTCAAACGCCGGGGGCTCAGGAACAAGCTGCCAATTGCGATCCCAGACCTGTGCAAGTTGGCCTATGCTGTTGGCCTCGAATGTTCGACTACGGTGCCCGTGGATGCTGTGTCGCCCACACCTATGTAATGCAGGTCTCTAATCTATTGGGCAGTTCAGACGTGCAATGTTCTAGCATGTTCTGGACTTGTTTAGTCAGGTCGTTGTTCTCGTTAGTTCGTAAGCCTCTTGGCTCTCCCAGCGATCTTTCTTTTCTCCTTCAGTCCTGATCTGAAGGCTTCCTGCCCACGGGTGACTCGCTTCAGATCGTTGTTGTCATGGTTTCGGACTCCTCTACGCATGTCTGTTCGCGTGGAGTCTTGGTGTATCCTAGCTCGTAATGAATTCTGCGTCCAAAATTTTTTTTGTTGCTGTCGTGGAACGTGCGTGGGCTTGGCGACCCAAACAAATGCACCATTGTGCGAGATGTGCTTAGACAAGCAACACCTACAATTATTTGCCTACAAGAAACAAAACTAACCGACTGCTCAATTTTCAAAGCTACAACCTTCCTCCCCCTGAACATGTCGTCGTCCTTTGTTCTCTCTAATGCTTCTAGGTCCCGTGGTGGCATGCTGACTGCCTGGGATAGCAACTCCCTGTCGCTTGAATCAAGTTCAGTCCCCAACGCCTATTGCCTCTCCACTGCCTTCTCTTCTAACATGTCCGAGCACACCTTTTCGGTGACAAATGTCTATGCCCCATCTGACCATAGAGATTCAGCCACCTTCCTTTCCCAGCTCGTTGAACTTGCTCCAGCCTTCACTGGCCCATGACTGCATGCAGGGGATTTAACCTTATTCGTTGCTCCGCAGATAAAAACACTCCGATGTCCAATGCCTCTCTTATTTCTGCTTTCAGTGACACCATCAACGCCATGAATCCCATGGAACTTCCCCTTAATGGCTGTCGGTTCACTTGGTCCAACAAATGAAATATTCCAACTCTGGCTAGATTAGATAGGATTTTCCACAACAGTCACTTTGGCTAGCTTTTCCCTTCTTCAGACCTCCAAGGGTTAACCAGACCAACCTCAGACCATATCCCCATTCTAGCAATCCTATCCACAGATATCCCCAAATCGAACTTCACAATCACGATCAGAAGGTTGTTTGTAACAGAACCGTCCAAATTATAAGAGCACAAGTACAAAAACAATCACCGAAGTGATCAAATTCTCGCACTTGAGCCCATATAACTCCGGTAGTCCAATGAAATCACGAGGGATTTCAAACCAACCAACATACAAGCCAAGATCGTAGTGATTCAACATAACAAGTCACATGTTACAACCATTTCACAAGTAATTAAATATACATCGGAGTTCAACATAGTTATTACAACTTAAGTTCAAAAGTAGCGGAAGCAAAGTAATTTGAAACTAACAACACCCTTATTTCAAATACATGCCAGTACCAAGGTCGACTTCCAACAAAAGCATTAGAGATAAGATAACTCAGAAGGATCATGCCCGTGATCACACTCCGTCACTACGGCAGGAGCCAACCAACTCTTGCAGTCACCATGATACATCACAACCTGCAACAAGTGGGGAAAAAACCCTGAGTACGACAATGTACTCAGCTAGACTTACCCGTCGTAAACCAGAAATAAGGTGACACCAAGGATCATGCAAGGCTGATATAAAGTGGGCTAGCTTGACAACATTTTGCATAAAAGCTTAATACGGATAAGTAATCATTAATGCTTAAGCATCAAGTTAATTATCATTAACCTGTCATCTATATTAGAACCTGTACTAGAGCACTCACTTTATTAGGAGCAAACAATATTAACCATAGCAGGTATAAATTGAGGCAACCTTTCCATCGTTATCCAATTAACCATCCGTTCAATTTAATGGAATCTACGTTGCCGCTGCTCAAGTCAAGTGCTCACTAACCGGGAGCGACGGCGATTCGAATCGAATTCCTATCCAGCTGGAGGGGTATTTCTAACACTCACCGTGCAGACCCCTGCCAGGGTCGCACAGGCCACCTTTTCATATGATTCAGGAATCACGGGTCCGAATGATGTCGCGACCCCAAGGGCGACACTCTGCCAGGTGATAGGGACTCTAACCCCCCTTGGTCTCACACCAATGTCCCCAAGCACATCCTTTCTCTCCTCCAAGAAGCAACCTACCATTCGATTCCCGGCCTGAACCATATTACTCGGCTTCGCGGTCGGAACGACTTATCCGGCCAACTAAGTGTTAGACTGCGTTCAACATGACTCAAGGACGTACAGCGAATCGGTCCTTAAACGACTCAGACGGGGATAGATCCACACCCAAGACCTCCATGCCTTGTTGCTTCACTATCGTCATCCCGCCCGGTCTCATTTCATTTTATTAACACATGGTTCCATTCCACGATAGCAATATAGCCAACCGTGCCATATATGGATATCCCTATATCTCGCAGGTGACAAAAAATCACCTGACTTCTACCGCTTAAAGCAGGGCTAAGCATCTATTCGATCCTAGTCTATGTAGGATTCAGGGATTCATATATCTGGACAAGGAATGATATAATGCAGCAAGGTTTTCAACCAACTCCTACCACTTAATGCAACAATACTTATAACATATATATAATTAATTTCTTTTGAATGTAGGAGGCTTATAATGCTCCGGGGTGAAAGGTCTTGATGGCTAGAGGGGGGGTGAATAGCCTTTTAAAAAATTCTACAAAGACAAGCTAAACAAGTTTATCAATACAACAAATAGCGAGATGCGAGTTTTGCTTAGCCTACGAGGTGTTTGCAAGCCACCTATCCAATTCACAATTCTAGTATATTGGCACTCAACCGCACAAGTCAAACCGAGAAGGTGACTACAACTACAACTAGCAAGCTTACACAAAAGAGCTACTCTAGTAACGCTAACTAGCTAGCAAAGATAACTAAGAAAGTAATACAAGTGAGGGTTAGGAGGGTATCACCGAGGGGCGAAGTATTGAGCCAACCAATATGATCAACAATGAATACCAAGATAACCGAACACCGAGATCAATCAATCACAATATGAAAGTGATGACACGAAGATTTATCCCGAGGTTCACGTGCTTGCCGGCACGCTAGTCCCCGTTGTGTCCCTCTTCACCACGTGGTTCGGTGGCTAATCGGTCTCACACCGAGCCTCTCAAAAGGCACCACAAGAACCTACCAAATGGCAAAAGGTTGCAAATGACACGAGCAATCCACTAATGTTGCCTTTGGCGCTTCGCCGAGGTAGGCACAAACCCCTCACAATCACCGGAGGTGGCCAAGAACAATCACCAACTCTTGCCAACGCCTCCAAGCTGCTCCAAGCCGTCTAGGTGGCGGCAACCACCAAGAGAAACAAGAATCCCGCAGCAAATCAACCACCAAGTGCCAACTAGATGCTATTTCACAATGCAAATGCACTTGGATCACTCAATCTCACTTCGAATATGCAAACAAGCAAGAGAGATGAGTGGGAGGGGAGTTGCTTAGCTCAAAGTGCTCACAAGTATGTCAAATGTGCAAGAGTAAGAGCCTTGAGCCGGCCAACGAGTATATATAGACGTACCCCTTCGAATATAGCCGTTAGAAACTTGATTCAGCAGCAGTCGTGCTGACCGGACGCGCTGGTCCAACTGACCGGACGCGCCGGTCATGCAACGGTTCTTTTTCGAAACGCCGACCGGACGCGCCGGTCGCAACGACCGGACGCGCTGGTCATGACCGGACGCGCCGGTCCCGTGACTGACCGGACGCGCTGGTCAACCCTGAGTCGCGCAAAACGAACCAGCGACCGGACGCGCCGAAGAACTGACCGGACGCCACAGTGCCCGCGTCCGGTCGGAGTCCAGTAAGCTCCCTGGACGACCGGACGCGTCCGGTCGCCTATGACCGGACGCGCCTCGCGTCCGATCAAACAAATGAAAACCGCGTAGACACTGGACACTGACCGGACGCATCCGGTCACACAGTGACCGCGTCCGGTCCAGCGTCCGGTCACCACTGTGACCTCCGTTCGCTTCCGTTTGATTTCCGTTTGATTTCCGACTTCCGGCGTAGTAGAAAATAGGCATTTCATTTCCCCGAAATCGCCTGAATCCCGCGCTCGCACGCTCGGCGGGAGGGAGAGAGGACCCCAAACCCTCTCTACCGCTTAAACTCCAACGCCATCACAAATGTGCTAACACCACCAAGTGATCTTGTCATGTGCGAGTGTGTTAGCATTTTCACAATCATTTTTCGAGGCGTTATTAGTTCTATCCAAATGCATATGATCATGAAATGCACACCTAGAGGCACTTAGGAGTTTAATAGCCGCGTCATTCCCCTCTTTATAGTACGGCTATCTATCCTATAATGTAACCACACCCACTAGGTGTCTTGGTTACTAAAACACAACCCTAAAGCATATACCTTTGCCTTGATCACGTAGGGTTGCGTCCAAATCCAAGTGTGGCCATCATGATCACCAAGTCCATCTTGCCACCAACCTTGGAATGTACTAATCCTCATATGCTACAAACAACTTAGGCATAGGATTAGTACTTAGGCATGTCACTAATTACCAACACCAAACATAGGACTTTCACGGGGCTTGCCTGGGATCCGACTCAATGTTAGAGTTTGTCAGGTGAATTCGCTTGGCGAGCATCCTCCAATCTAGCACTTGTCCGGTCCTTCTATCTTCGGGATAAATCCACCAACTCCAGCTTCGGGTTTGGCTCCCCATCAGGTCCTTCACGTGGTGCATCTAGCGTACCTAAATGAGATGCAAGATGCAAGTGTATGAATACCTGGGAATGCAATAGATGATGCATCACACATTAATCAAGGCAAGTACAAGGTTACGCTAAATACACATAAGCACTTCACATTGCTTAAATAAACATCACACAACTTAATATAAAAGATGGCAAGCATATTAGGCATGGAACACAAGATTTCACAAGATCTCAGGTGTATTAACCTAACCACCCTCAAAGGCATAAGTCCCACTTAACAATATACAAGCAAACAACGATAATTAGAATATGTCAATTTCTGGACTTGCAAACAGTAGCTTTATAAATCAATCATATCTGGAGTTCCATAAGTCCAAATGACTTGCAAGAAGACATTCTGGAAAGCTTAGGAAAATATCTACATTTCATCTTTAATCATCTCAACATGATTCCCAAGTTATCATGACCAAACATGCAAATCTTTAAAGTCTGCACAGAAGGTAATTAAAATCTGACAGTAGACTTATTAAGCATGCAACTCTTAAACTATCAGACCTGGGATCATGAAAATTTAACACAAGCAAGATAAGATAATTATCTACAACTTTTGTATTTATGAAAACCACAGTAAACATCATTTACACCATGAAACTAGTTGCATGAGTAACACCACACATGCAGCCTAACAGCAGTGGTACAATTATAGACAGAAAACTGATAGAAACTTCAAAGAAGCATAAATAGAGTTCTAGACCTCCAACAAATATGATTCTCAACTTCATGGAAAGCTTATAAAGTTACCTACAACTTTCTTGTAATCATCTTAAGACGATTCTACAGTTAACATGGTCAATTAATTAAATAATTGCATCTCTGTCCAAAATATGGACAGAATCTGATATGCCACTTTAAACCGCTATAACTTGAGTTTTATAATTCGAATAATTATGGTTCTAGACTTTTTAGAAAGCTTAACAAATTTTGAACAACTTTTATATAAACATCTAGAACTAATTCTGCCACTAATAAGGTCACACATGGCACACAAAGCAATGCTGTCTGGGTTTGGGCAGAAACTGCCACAGTACTTTAAACAACTATAGTTAAACATATACTTAACCAAAAATTGTGCTCTTTAGCTTTTTGAAAAGCTTAAGAAAATTACTACAAATCATTTATTGTCATCAAGGCATGATTCATAACTTAACTAAGCCAAACAATGCATATATGCAGAACTGTCCAGAATAGAAGTAAAGCAACATATAGCATTTGTTATTTTTATAGCTCCTAAACTATCAAGCCTAAAATCTTGAAATTTTTACTAGACATCATACATCACAAGAGTAACATGCCACAAAAATTTCACTTCATTTGGAGTTATATATTTACAGTTATTAAAAATAACAAATCCAACTAGCATTCAAAACCTAGTTGCATAAATATATTTTTACAGCTAAAACTTTAAACTAAAACATTACAGATTATAGATCCACTGCATAGATAATTTCACAAGGATTCTAAAAAGTCCTTATTTGCTATTTTATGATTTTTCTACTAATTACTATGAATTTCCAAAGTTCAACACTGAAATCTGTAAAATAAAAAGATTAAACCGAAAAAGAAAAACACTTTTGCCTCGAGGCCCCTGGATTTTCTAGAAATCAACCCGCAGTACAAAGTCACTATTTAAATGAGTCACTAGTTCTGCAGAAAACCCCCTGGACTTGTTTCCCTCTTACACGTGGGTCCTTCTTCTTCCTCCTCATACAGAGAGCACGGGAGGGAGACGTCGGTCGGTCTCCGGCGAGGAATGGTCACCGACGGCGGCGACTAAGGGCAGCACGAGCTTCAACGTGCCCTTGCGCAACCGCAGAGCTACATGGCTCGGCCCGCGGTGGTCTCAAGCGCTGTGGCCACCGGAGTAAGCGGCGGCGACGGCGGCGGCCCGACGTCAGTAGCCTCCGGTGAAGGTCTCGGCCGGGGAAGAGGTGCCGCGCGGGCGGCATGGTGTGGCGAAGGTGGTGCGGCGGTCCGTTCGGGCAGAGGAAGGCCGGAAGTAGGCGAACGTTGGTGGTCAGGGAGCTCGGCGGCGGCGCCCATGGCGGAGCGTGCTTGCGAGCTACTGCAGCGCGAGAGGGTGAGCGAAAAGAGACTGAAGGGGGGCTGGGGAGAAGCTCGGACGGTCGCTCAGTTGTTCCACCAAGCCAAGTGAAGCGCGGACACACGGCAGAGGGGACGACATGCGGCTTCCATGGTGGAGGTGAACTGGTGCATGGCCGCCACGCCCTCCCCTAAGGGAACAGCTGTCGAGCAGTTGGCAGGTGTCGTTGTGCCCGGCTTGGAGGTCGATTTTGGGCTGGTTCTGTTCATTTTTGGGCCAAGGGCCTTGAACCAAAGTTGTTGACCATAACATGCTCTACCTTTTCTATTTAAGGTGTATCACCATTTGGGTCATGGATTAGTGGATAATTAACTTCCAAAATGGCATTGTCAAAGCATTGATAGCAATTAACAAACTTCAAAATTGATGGTCCAATTGAAGTCCAACTAATGTCATCCTTTTATATGCTCTTATCCATAATGTGCACTCCAACTTTCATTAAGGGGTCAACTCAAGTTATTTAGTAAAATTTTGAGAACGCGACATGCCAATCTCAAAGTCATTTGAGTGACAAAGTTGCAAACATGCTGTTTTAGCAACTGATTTTGGAGATCCAAATATACTCCAAATGTGATGACACTTGATTCATTGTGTCCCCAAAGAACAGTACTCCAACTCATATTAAGGAACCTAATTGAGTTACCACATGAATTTGGACGATAAAATGTCACAAAGTAGCCAACTTGCTGCTGTCACAACAAGGACTTAGAAAATTCTAAGTGCTGAAAACAGCAACTGATTCCACATTGTGATCTCTATTTGACTAGGTTAGAGGCCAAACTAGCTCTTGACCATTAAACAAAGTTTGTTCTACATAAGATGAACTACAACTTTTGTTTAAGGTCAAACCTCATAACTGGTACAGAAGTCAAACTTTCACTTTGGTCAAAGTAACAACTCGATAAAGCCGAAACTAGGGTTTTAGGCCAATCGGAGCATTTTCTTGACATTTGCTCAACATGAACCCTTCATGACTTTTGTTGTAGAGTTCATCTAAAGTTCTTTGGGCAAAGTTGCAAGGTTTGGTTGACGTTCTATAGTTCCATTAACTTAATGGGAAAAATTCCAATAGGAATGGAACTTATCATTTCATGTGACTTTTTGATTCCAAACTTCATGAAACTTTTCCAGGGATCAATATAGATAGTTATTGAGGTGAGACATGTGAAGATACTTTGATAGCAACACCCAAGCATATATCTTTTAATTGAGCCTATATGTAAGCAAGGGTGCAATATCCAAGTTTAGGTTAGGGCTTAATTCCATAGGTTTGACTTTGGCATCGCCATCTCCACTAATCTATCATGTTTGAGCTTAGACCCACTACTTAACTGGTGATAAACACCTGGGGTGTTACATTGTTGTCCTTCATTCTTTTTACCATAACCTTCTTGGCTATGCATGTACTACTACCTGGGGGTTCCATCTTGAGGATCTCTATCCTAAAGGGCCTTTGCCTCTGAGTCACCTGGACACTGCTTTTGAGCGTACTGAAATCCATCAGGCTTACCGGCGCATGCACTCCATGGCTAGCACCGGCCCCGATGGGTTTGGCCCGCTTTTCTACAAAGCCTCCTGGCACACCGTTTCCCAGGATGTCTTTGCTCTATTTGACTTTTTTCATTCTCATTCGACTGATCTGGAGCGTTTGAACCATTCTTACCTTGTGCTCTTACCTAAGAAGGATATTGCCCATAAGCCACAAGATTTTAGGCCCATTGCTCTCCAGAACTCTACTGTTTAAGGCATCTCTAAGGTTCTTACCAACCAACTACAACCTATCATCCTGTCCCTCATTGGCAATGACCAGACGAGATTCATTCTTGGGTGCTGCATTGCGGATTTTTTTTTGCGTATGCTACAGATTTGCTCCACTGCTGCTACCGTCAGAATGCCCCCACTATTGTTCTTAAGCTTGACTTCCAGAAAGCATTCGATAGCGTCAGCTGGGATAGTCTTGACCGTATTCTTCTGTGTCAGGGTTTCTCTAACAAATGGTGCACCTGGGTTCAAGATCTCCTATACAGCTAGAAGACTGTCGTCCTTCTAAACGGCATTCCTAGGCGTTGGATCAATTGCCGAAATGGCCTTCGTCAGGGCGACCCCCTCTCCCCTTACCTCTTTATCATCGTTGCTGACGTCTTTCGTCGTTTGCTTTAGCACCTGTCTTTTGCTACCTCTATCACTCACCCCCTTATTCTTGGTGAACCGTGCCCCATTCTTCAGTACGCCGATGACACTTTGATATTCCTTAACTGTTCCACTGATGCCATCACCCAAACTAAGCACATCCTTCAACTCTTCGAGCAAGCTACTAGTCTCTCTATTAACTACAATAAAACCACTTTCCTCCCGATTGCCGTCCCTCCTGACATTGCCTAGGAGCTTGCTAATGTCTTTGGTACCTCCGTGTCCTCCTTTCCGCAAACTTATCTCGGACTTCCCTTGTCCACCACCAAAGTTTCTGTTAATGATCGTCTGCCTCTTATCTCCTCCTGTGATAAGCACCTTTCTGGTTGGCACGCCTCCCTCCTTAACAGAGTTGGTCGCCTTACTCTCTCCACTGCCGTTCTCAGCTCTATCCCTCTTCATTACATATCCGCTTTGAGTGTTCCAAAAACCATCATCAAAGCTATAAACCGATGACGTCGTGCGTTCTTCTAGACTGGCAATGATGTCTGCCATGGTGAGAGCCCTAGTTTGGTTTTGGATAATTGATGAAACCTAGGGACTAATCATTGCGCTAAGTGTGTATACATGAAATGATAAGTCCCATACCAAGTGGTGGAGCCTAGATGATGGTCATAGTGATGGAGGTGACCAAAAGATAATCAAGAGCTTCACATTTGGAAAAGAAGAAAGAGAAAAACAAAACCCGATGGAAATCAAGGCAAAGGTATTGCTAGGGTTTTGGTTTTGGTGATCAAGACACCATAGAGGGTGTGATCACATTTAGAATTGGTAGTCGTACTGTAAAGAGAAGAATTTCCGGGGCTATTGATCACTTAAGTGCCACTAGATGAGGATTCATTTGCATATGTATTTAGATCTAGTGGAGAGCTAACCTAACTCCTTCAAAATAATTATGGAAAATGTTAACACACATGCACATGTTGATGTACACTTGGTGGTGTTAGCACATTTATGAAGGAGGTGGAGTTTGAGCAGTAGAGATGGGGTTGGCACCCTCTCTCCCTCCTGCCTTGTAAGCTCGGTAGGATTCGGCGATTTTTTGGAAGTGTTCCTCACTGAAAAAACACACCGGACACTAGCCTCAGGGGCACCTGCGCGTCCGGTCAGTTCAGGCAGAAGCGCACACCAAGGGGCTGAGCGAGCGGATGCTGGCCGCGCTACACCGGCGCGTCCGGTGCACTTTTGCGGTCCACCGGACGCAGGCGACCGGACGCAATGCGTCAGCATCCGGTCGAGGTGACGTTAGCGCAGCGCGGAGGTGAGCAGTCGTGCGGTGTACTAACCGAACGCTGGCGCATCTGATCAGTACCCACCGGACGTGTCCAGTCAAAGATTTCGCGTGATGGACCCTTACTAGAAACGACCGGACGCCACGTTGATTAGCGTCTGGTCATCAGCATCTGCGCGTCCAGTGTGGCGTGTATGCGAGCGCTATAAGTTTTCGACCGTTGGTGATCCAGAGGTCCTCTTTTGAACATGACACATGGCAGACATCGAGCGGCCGAGCGCTTAAGCCACCGGACGCTGAGCTACGTCAGGTGCAGCAGCACCTGCGCGTCCGATACTATCGGGGAAGACAGAGTTGAGAGCCTAACGGCTCTAATTGTTTGGGACCCCTATAAATACGTGGTGGCTGGCTCCAAGGGACCTCTCTTAGTCTTTTGAATATCTTGACATCCTTGTGAGCTGAGCACACTCCCTCCCACTCATCTTCCTTGCTTGGTTGCTAATCCAAAGTGAGATTGAGTGATCTAAGTGCATTGTGCTTGTGAGTTTGCATCTTAGTGGCACTTAGGGATCGTTTGAGCTACGTGATTCTTGTTTCTCTTGGTGCTTCCACCACCTAGACGGCTTGGAAGCAGCGGAGGAGTTGTGGTAAGAGTGGTGCTTGTTCTTAGCCACCTCCCGGTGACTTGTGAGGGGTGGTGTGCCTTTCCCGGCAGAGCGCCAAAGGCAACTCTAGTAAATTGCTTGTGTCATTGTGCTACCTCACTTGCGTTAGGTTCTTGCGGTGCTCTTAGGAAAGTTGGCTTTGGATTGCCAATTAGCCGCCAAACCATGAGGTGTAGGTCGACACAACGGGGACTAGCGTGTCGACAAGCACGTGAACCTCAGGAGAAAAATCATGTGTGTCTTGGAACCGTCCAAATTATAAGAGCATAAGTCTAAAAACAATCGACGAAGCGATCAAATTCTCAAACTTGAACCCATATAACTCCAGTTGTCCACGAAATCACGAGGGATTCCAAACCAAACCAAGAGCAACTAAGATCGTAGTGATTCAACGTAACACAACACTTGTTACAATAGTTCATAAGTAGCTCTCATACATCGGAGTACGAATAATTTATTACAAAACCAAAGTAAAGGTTAGCGGAATCAACATAATTCCTGAAACCATTTGAAGTCAAATACTGCCAGTACATAGTCACATCCTGCAAAAGCATACCAGAAGAGATACTACAGAGACCATGCCCATATGGTCTAGCCTTCGCGCCCACAAGGCAAAGACAATACTTGCGGCAACAAGTACGAATCTGTTACCTGTAACAGGTGGGAATAAACCCTGAGTATGAGAAGGTACTCAGCTAGACTTACCCAACAAAAACTAGAAATAAAGTGACACCAAGGAGTATGCAAGGCTTTGTAAAGTGGGCTAGCTTGACTCATTTGCAGAAAAGCTTCGTACAGCTAAGTAACCATTATTTGCTTAAGCATCAAGTTAATCATCATTAACCTGCTAACTAGATTAGCACCTGTACTATAGCAATCACTTGATTAAGCTAAGCAAGCAATAATAACCATATCCGGTTTAATCATGGCTATCATCATCATCCTTATCATTAATTCTGAACCATTAATATAATTAGTGTATCTACACTGGAGATAACCAGTCAAGTTTCTCACTATCCGGGAGAGACGGTGACTCGAATCGACTCCAACTCAGCTGAGGGGGTATTCCTGACACTCACCCGGCAAACCCCGCTAAAGGCAGCTGTAGATAACCTTTGGTACAACTCAGGGTGGGCCCGAACAGCGCCTCATTCTCAGGGATACCAGTGGACAGGAAGCTCAGGACTTTTAACTCACCTGCTCTTGGACTCCCCTGGCTTCCCTCTGAGGCGACTTCCACTTTTCGACTTCGCAACCTGAGTTGAGCTACTCGGCTTCGCAGTCGGCAACCTCAGACCGGCCAGCTAAATGTCAAGCATGCGTTCAAAATGACATAGAAGGCTCCAGGTCTTGGTTCTTAATCGACGCAGGCGGCATCACTACAACCGTAAGACCCCGCCCGGTCTTTTATTCATATCAACACATGGTTCTTTTCCACGATAGCAAATATAGTCAACCGTGACCAGGTAAAGCCCTATATCTCGCAGGTGACAGGAAATCACCCGACTTCTACCAGTCTAATTAAGCAGGGCTAAGCATAGATACGATCCTGTCTACATAGGATTCAAGGTTCAAATTACTGGACAAGGAGTGTTATCAATGCAACAAGGGTTTCCAACCAACTCCTATAATGTAATGCAACAATACATACTTAACATATAAGTATAGATAATGGCTTTGAAAGTAGGAGGCTTATAATGCTCCGGGGTTTGCCTTAACCAAAAGAAGATAGATCAAGGTTCGGCTTCAAGAACGGTTCCCACGTCTCCTCCGGCTTCGTCGGACTGGACCTCCGGCTCCCGAACAGACTTCAACTTCGGGGTTCACGTCTTGCGGAGCTTCACTCGTGGCATGATTCTTGGCAAACCTATTGCATGTATATGCACCCAATGAATTTCGTGTATGCACCAAGGATGACATGATGATTTATGAACATGTATGAATGATGCAAAGATGGATGTAATGACATAGCAACATCATAAGCACAAACCAAGTCATGTGGTGCTCTATTCAAATCACTTCAAGCTTAGGTGCAAATTTCCTCTCTGGTATTAACATGTTTGAACATCCCTAAGAAACCACTAAGTACCACAAAGTTAAGACTAAACGCACACTCATAACAAGATTCCAAAAATTTAGCATTTCCAACATGTTAACAGCAGCAGCTAAGAAACTTCATAACTGGAGTTCTATACCTCCATTGGACATGCATTAGGACATTATGGAAAGATTATGAAATTGTATACATTTCATCTTCAAGTACCAAAGCATGATTCATAAGTTTATCAGGTCGAATTCAAACATTTCCAAAATCTGTTCTGGGCAAGCAGAGAGCAAACAGCAACTGTACACTTCTTAAAACATGCATAGATCCTAAACCATGGGGCCAAATGCCACCAAATTTGAACATCAGGTACATCATAAAGTTTACTACAACTCTTGTATTCAACATGAAGCACGAAAACACTTGGAGCATAGCTCACATTACCAACCTTTACAACCTGTCTAGAGAAGTGACATTTATAGCAATTATAAAAACTTGTCTACTAAAAGCTATGTAAAACATCACACAGGTGCACCCAACTTACCCAACAGTTAAAACATGCTCAAAGAGGACTAAGCATGGCATGTCACTCACAGAAACATTTATTTACTAGCCTTTTCTTATTTATTTAAATGCATAGGCATAAATAATCATTAATTAAAAATGTGTCCAAAAATTCTAATAAAATTACCGAGGCACACACATGGTACCAGGAGGCTACCATAAAAATTTCATCACAAATTGACAAGTAGATTAGGAGATATTATAATAAACAAATGGATAATCAATATAAACATATACAAAGGAGAATTGATAATTGAAGCATATGACATCAAAAATTCATGAAAATTTAACTGAAGCATCACCAAAGAATTATTAGCATCCCACAAAAATTTCACAGAAAAAGGATCACCACACAGTGAGATATGGAATTATCAAATTCACATAATTAAATAAAGCACTTAGTAAAAGTAATTATCAACTCAAGGAAACATAAACTAACATGCCATCATTTAATACACTACTGCAAAGTACACTTCATGAGGATTCTAAAAAGTCCTCATTTACTTTTTTATGATTTTTCTACACATTTCTATGAATTTACAAAGTTCAACAACTATTTATAACAAACCAGAAAAGATAAAAACTAGAAACCCTAAACAGGCCGAAGACACTCGGCCCGCTAAGGCCATAGGCCAACCGGACCAGCCAGCCCACCCGAGGCCTAGCAATCGAACAGAGAGGGAGGGGGAAATGTCACGCTGACGGCGGGGCCCGCATGTCATAGGGAGCAGAGCAGGGGATGGTGGGCCGCCGGCGATAACTCGCCGCCGACGAGGTCTCGGGCGCCGGTGAGGGCACCAGCGTGCTCTACTCACCCAGATGAGTCACGGAATAGGCTAGAGTGGAGCGCGGGACCACCAGAGGTGCTTGCCGCCGTGGACGGCTGGCGGCGGTGCTCTGGCGGTGGCGCACTGACGGTAGAAGGCACGACAGTCACCGGTGAGGGGCTCCTCAGCAACACGGTGTCCAGGGGACTCTGGTGCGCACCTACACACGCTAGGAGGTGCTACGTGTCAGGCTAGCCATGACGATGGAGTGAGGTCGGTGGTGCTCCGTCGATGGTGACGGTGGCAGAGCTCGAACTACGGCCACTCTAGGCCACCATTGGACCAACGAAGCCATGCACGGGATAGAGGAGGTGATGGCGAGGTTGTGGGCGAGAGGAATTGCACTACGGCACTGCGGTGGCGGAGTTGGGCGCGCTGCAGTCGTAGCGGCACACTCGGCCGTGGCTAGGGAAGGAGGGGGCGGCTGCAAGAGTGGAGAGGGAGAAATGGATAAGAAATGGGGATGGCGCGGGCGTCCAGGTGCTCATGAGGCGCTCGCGAATGGACGCGCGGCCTTCCCGTCGGCGTACGGTCGCCAGGTGGTGGGAGCGGCCTGACGCTGTCGGCCACTAATGACGTTTCCCCGATTCAACTGAATCAGAGTTCAATAAACACCGACTGAAACCGCCTCCTTCACGACCCTCTAGATCCTAATCCAGCCGGATTTAGCGAGAAGCACAATTAACAAAAGGTAGAGCTATAGGTGTACTGCAAGATTGTCAATAGGAGCTTGGACTGATTCAACTTATTTTGGGAGTTATAGCTCTCCAAAGTAGGTCACATGGAAACTGAAATGGAGTTTCAGTTAAAAAAAGTGATTGAGAGCCGATATTGATCGAAGCTTAACTCCTAAACCAGCCTGAGTTAGAGATAGGTGATATTAGCAAACTTGTAGATCTACGTTAGGTCTCTAATTTTGTCAATATGGACTTGAGCTAGTTTGGCCTGGATTTAGAACTATAGAGCCCTAAACTAGGGTACACCGAAACTGTAAGTCAGTGCATGACTTAGAAAAATTTTTTGCTAAGTGTTGGGCAATCCTCTAACTGACTTGTGGGCCCTTTTTGAGCATGTTCCAGTCATTTTCATGAGATGGCCATATTGAGACTTTTGTTCCTTGATAAATTTTCTACAATTTTGGTAAGGGGTGCACATCCATGCAAGGTCTCTAGGTTAGACTTTTTAATCAGTCAAACTAGGGCACTCTAGAGGTCACCTCAAGGTCAAACCTCCCCTAGAGGGCAAATTAGTCATTTCGGTCAACATGAACAATGCTCCATTAGGTGTCCTAAGCATAGTTAAGCTACTAGAGATCATGTTAGAGTATCACAAGTGTCATCTACACAAAAACCCTAGCAACACATAAAGGAAACACATAGAAAACCACAAATGTTGCAATTGTTTCAAAACCAAGTTTCACATGTTTTATGACCTTGTTACAAGACTTAAGCTTGTCATGTTACACTAACAATATTGAAACTTTTACTCATCAAACATGATGCTATGCTCATGATAAGATATTAGGATGCCATGACCATGCATTATGAGTGCATTATGAGGCTAACTAACACCAGGGATGTTACAATGTGTCTCCATTATGATTGATTCATTGGATTTCTCTCGGCGATTGGTATTCATCTTATTGTGATTGGTTCATTCCTCGTCACAGTGGTATAAAGATCACATCCTCTCCATTTACATTCCGCAAACTAGTTGTAACAAGCTCTTTAGTATAATTAGTTTTGAGAGCTTGTATTATCTTTGCTAGTGTAGCTTCTCACCTAGTTGAGCTCTTTAGTGTAACTAGCTTTTGAGAGCTCATAGTGACTTAGTCATTGATTGTTATAGTGATCATAGTGACTAAAATTGTTGGATAGGTGGCTTGCAACCTTTATAGAACTAGAGAAAACTTGCATTTTGCCATTTATTATACTAACATTTTACTCTAGTGAGTTTGTAGAATTTTTAATAGGCTATTCACCCCTCCTCTAGCCATATTAGGACCTTTCACATGGGTCTAAGTGCCTTGTGGCATGGGAAAATGTCCAGGCTAGGAAAGAGGATGGTGGTCTGAAAGCATCTAGGCCCCTAGTTGGGTTTCGATGATTGATGACGACATGAGGTTACTATGACTAACGTGTGTTTTGCAGAGGCATTGTAAGTTAGGTCATGGTAATGGAGATCAATTGTGTAACTATGGTTTTCATGCCCTTATCGATGGAAATCGCTTCGATTTTCAAAGGATGAACGATAAGGTTAAGGACGGACTAGTTCTAAGTGTCGTTTGGCGTTGGAGAGACACTTAGAGTAGTTTAGGACTTTATTTTTCCTTTGGCTGTTCTATTAAGGGGGGTATAAACTAGTAGCTTGACCTAGGTGAGTCTAATGGTTTAGGTTTGGTGCACACTTGTCAAACTTAGCACTAGGTAGCTCAAGGTTGGTCCTAAGATCGAGAGGAATCAAAACCATTCACAAAGTTGCTTGAATTGGAAGTGAATGGAGTGTTGTTATATGCACCGAACGCTGAAGAAGAAGGCATTGGACACAGGGCGTGCGTCCGGTCAGTTATCAGCTTGTGCAGCATCGACCAGACGTTGCACAGTGTGTGTCACCAGACACATCGGTACTCACACTATAGCAGTGTGGACTTCGGTTGACTCGCAATGAGTTCACCGGACGCTGCACAGTACAACACTAGACGCAGGGCATGGAGCATCCGGTCGAGTCCAGAGAGCTACCAGAGAGCATTTTTCTAGACCGGACACGTCTGGTGGGGTGTGATCAGACGCTGGCCAGCGTTCGATCAATCCTAACGGTCATCTCTGATAGGGTTTCTCAGCATAGCAGTTTTGTATTGATCGGCGCGTCCAGTATGGTACACCTACGTGTCTGGTGCACCCGTGTTTTGCTAGGTTAGACCCTAATGATTATGTTTTGAGTTGGGGGTATAAATACTTCTCATACTCATCCAATTCAGCTCTCTTGCTTATTTGCTCAGCTGAGAAACATATTTGGAGTGCAAGGGAGTGCAAGAGCCTAGTGGGGTGATTGAGATTTGATAATCCAAGATTAAGGAACTCATTAGTACATAGGGAGTAGCAAGTGTCATGATCAATCTTTCTCATTAGGCTTGTCATGATCAAGTTGGGAGATTTGATAATCCATCTTTCTCATTAGGCTTGTCATGATCAAGTGAGAGTTTGTGCTTGTTACTCTTGGTGATCGCCATCACCTAGATGGCTCGGTGGTGATTAGAAGCTTGGTGATCATTCGGCGGAGCTTGTGGATGACCCAATCGTCTTGTGAGCGGTTGTGGGAAATTCACCGTAACGGAGTGTCAAAGAATTAGCCCGTAGAGAGCACTTGATCCTTGCGCGGATCAAGGGGGAGATATACCCTTGCGCGGGTGCTCCAACGAGGACTAGTGGGGAGTGGCGACTCTCCGATACCTTAGAAAAACATCACCGCGTTCTTCTCCCTCTCTTTACTTTGAGCATTTACATTTGAGCATTTTAATTCTTGTTTTTACATTCCTAGAATTGTCATGCTAGAGTAGAATTGAAACCTAGGATGCAAAACTTTTGTGCAGTAGAACAATAGAATCACTTTTAGGCACAAGAGAGTGAAATGGGCTAAGTGTAGGGCTTAATTATTGCAAGAAATTTAGAATTATCCCAATTCACCCTCCTCTTGGGCATCTTGATCCTTTCATGGTCTGGGCGTGAAGGATTTGGAGCTCCAAAATCGTTGCTTACTTATGAAATTCATCGACAAGCTATTCTCTAAAGAATCTGTGGCTTGGAAGGATTGGCTGCTATGTGATGCTGCTTCCTTTGATACTCCATCAACTGGAACTCATAGTTACCTATGGAAAATCATTACTGATGAGCTCAACACTTATCGATCCATTACCGTTGTTAATGTTTTTAATGGCGTGTCCACCTCCTTCTGGTTTGACCATTGGCTCTCAGACAGTCCTCTTTGTTCCTCCCACGCCGCCCTCTTCTCCCATACTACTAGGCAAAATGTCTCAGTGCAATATGTTTTTCAAAATGGGTTTGAATTGTGCTTAAGACCACGGCTCACTAATGCTGCTAGCGCTCAGCTAGACAGCCTCATTTCATGTCTGCAAGAATACAGGCTCAGGGAGGGCTTCGACTCTAGAACCCTAAGGATGACCGACAAGCCCTACACAACCTGTGATGCATACACTACGCTCGACTACACTCATGGCTCTACTGATGTCCATGAGCGTCGCATTTGGGGGACCCATGTGCCGAACAAGGTCAAAATCTTCACCTGGTTGTACTTCAAGGATAGGCTGAGCACGAGAGCTAATCTTCACTCTAAACACGTCGTGGATGATGACCACTGCTAGCGCTATTCTGCGTCTCTAGAGGACCGACACCATGTATTCTTCACCTGCGCGGAACTATGGTTCAAAATTGGACTACCTACTACAGCTTCCCTCTCCGACGATGAGATATGGAACCCCAACACTCCTCTTGGCCTTGATGCAAGTATTTGGCCCTTCGTCCTGCTGACAAAATTGTGGCGGTTGTGGGATGTGAGGAATGGAGAAATCTTCAGGAATGAACTGTATAGCAGTCGTACTGTAATCTCTAGAGTATGTGATGATCTTGTTGTTTGGCGCAAGCGCCTGAAAGCTGATCATGTATATAATTTTGACGATTGGCGCAACTACCTTCTCTCTGGCTCGATGGAGTGATGTTTGAAATAGAATTTTGTTGGGGAATCTCTCCCCTCCGTTTGATAAAAAACCTTTTCTATTTTGAAAATGCATGGTTGCTGCACCCTGGCTTCCTCCCTTTTGTACTCCTGGCTTGGCACCAAGTTCAGACGCCCAACGATGCAGCTGGCAACCTCACGCGTCGGCTAAAGTCGGTTCGAGCAGCGGCAAAGGTTTGGTCTAGGTGCAACAGGGAGCCGCCAGCTATTATTCAAAATTGTAAATTCATTATTTTGTTGTTTGACACTTTAGAAGAGGATCGCAGTTTGTCTATAGATGAAATATAGCTTCGGTGCCAAAGCTATGCAAGGCTTGCTCTAGAACTGAAGCAGCGAGCGGCATATTAGAAACAGCCTGGTAAATTCAGAGCGGTACGTGAGAGTGATAGCACACGGCCTTTTTCCATGTGCATGCAACGACAAGGATGCACAGGAACAACATCAAAAGCATAGCTGTCAATGGTGTGCAAGTGACCAATCATTCGGTCAAGACTCAGGATCTAACAGAACATTTCAGAGCCATTGTGGGAACACCTGGGACCTCTACCTGGCACTTTGATTGTGGCCAGCTATACCAAGATCTACCAAAGGCAAATGATGATCTCACAGGACCATTCACAGAACAGGAAGTTATGCTGCAGTGAGAAGCATGAATCGGTCTAGTGTGCCGGGTCCTGATGGGTTTGGTCCCAGTTTCTACTTAGCAGCTTGGCAAACGGTAAAGGAGGAGGTCATAGGATTCTTAACAGCCTTCTATGTGGACAGCGTACAGCTAGAAAGAGTCAACAGGTCTCACATGGTATTACTCCCAAAAAAGCCAGATGCAAACACTATTGATGCGTTTCGACTGATTTGCCTTCAGAACTGCTGCGTCAAGATACTCTCAAAGATATTGACAACAAGACTTCAAACTGTAGGATCACTGGTTGGCCTAGAGGGGGGTGACTAAGCCTGCTAAAGCAAAACTTGAACTTTTGTCAAATTCAATCTGCGGCACTGCCGCTCTGTGCCCGCGGCACTACCGCACTTGCAGACAACTTCGAGGCACAATTCAAAATCTGTGGAAGGAAACTTAGATCGGAGAAATTACTAAGTTTCCTATAGGTATATGAATCACAGATCGCAGCTAGCAGTGGTAGGATCACCACACACAAGTAGATCGGCCACAAACTCTAGAAATCACCTCAACAACAATATGAAATGCGAGTGAAGTAAATCAAGCACAAGGTGACACAATGATTTATCTCGTGGTTCAGCTCGCCACCAAGGCTTCCCTAAGTTCACGTTATTGAGTTTAGCCACTAAGGCTTAGGGCTTTGCAACCCTTCCTCATTCTCAAGTCAAGAGAGTTAACTCTTGAGATAAGGGGTGAGTTTAGTAGCTTCAAGAGATGGTTACAAACCTCCTAGGGCTGCCACACAAGTTGGCAAGCTCCACGAGCGACACTCTAGTCGGCTAGGAGCAAAGCTCCAAGAGTAACAAACACAACTGCTGGCTAAACCGTAAGCCAAGTGCTCTTTTGAGTTGGGGAACCAAAGTATCTGCTCTCTAATCAAGTTTGAGACCTTTTTCTCTCAAGGATTGATAGGGAAATCAATGGAGAAGCTTGGGAGCTCAAGGTCACCAATGGAGGAGAGAGAGAAAAGCACCTTTCTGTTTCAGCACGAACTGAACGGTTAGGAAAGAAGAGAGAGACGTTGTAGGGGAAGGGAAAAGGTATAAATACCTCCCAGCCCCCAATGGTCACTTAAGTCGTGGCAGTGCCGCGGCTCAAGTGCGGCAGTGCCGCTCAGTGGGAGTGCCTCTTTTCAGGTGTGACACTGCCGCACCAGGCAAGACGGCATGGGTAAGAATGAAGTGCTGGCTGTCTTGGTTGAGTAACTGAGGCTGTAGGTGAAAGATTGAGCACTTGGTTGCACACTTTAGCTTGAGGATTGTGTCCCCCTTTATAGTATCGTTTTTTCTATACTCAAATTCGAAATATAAAAGAATTTAATTCTCCTTTAAAGTTGAAGCCATCAACATTTGTAATTGGGGCCTCCTCCGTTTCGTATAGCATCCTCGATTATAGATTCCCTGCTTGTTATCTCGATAAATCTCATTAGTCCTCTAATTGCGTGGTCATTATCACTAAAACCCACAATTAGGGTTTGATTGCACTTTCACAAACTCAGGTCAAGAAACTTGTGGATCTTGACCAAACAGGCTTCATTAGAGGACGATCAATCACTGAAATTTCGTCTACGCCATGGAACTAATGCAGTGCTGTCACAAGCAAAAATCGTGACGCTGCTGATCAAGCTAGACTTCGCAAAAGCTTTTGACACAGTAAATTGGGATGCTTTGGACACAGTTTTGCAGGCAAGAAGGTTCAACACAACCTGGAGAGGGTGGATGCAACAAATACTTCAGTCTTCTCGATCCGCAGTCCTGGTAAATGGCTGCCCAGGACCATGGATTGGTTGCCAACAGGGACTACGGCAAGGAGACCCGATATCGCCATACCTGTTCATTCTTGCGGCTGATCTGCTCCAGGTCCTCATCAGGAAATCGCAGCTTGTCAGACACCCAATAGTGGAAAGGGCAGGTTGTCCAGTGCTCCAATACGCAGATGATACACTTCTGCTGGTCAAGGGAGAACTAGAAGATATCCAAAGCCTGAGGATGATACTGGACCAATTTGCTAGTGCAACTGGGCTACAAATAAATTACAATAAGAGCACGGCTGTCCCTATCCATATGAGTGAAGAGAATGTGTTGGAATGCATCTCAGCACTAGGTTGCCGAAAGAGAAGGTTTTCCACGGATATATCTTGGCCTCCCGCTCTCCAATAACAAACTGAGATTGTCGGCATTTGATCCACAAATCGCAAAGTGTGACAGGTACCTAGTCGGCTGGCAGTCCGCACTCCTCAACCAAATGGGCCGGGCAACACTTGTCAATGCTGTCCTTGACAGCCAGCTAGTTTATGCCATGGCTGCACTACCGATTCCTCCGAGAGTCATACGTCAAGTGGACAGGAGGCGACGATCGTTCCTATGGTCCGGCACAGGAAATTCAAATGGCGCCAAGAACCTGGAAGCCTGGGAACATGTTTGTGACATCAAAGCCAGGGGCGGTCTTGGACTAAAAGACCTTGGCATTCAGAACACATGTTTGATGCTCAAGTTGCTCCACAAGTTGCACTCAATAATGATTCGTCCTAGGCACGGTGGGTTCAGCAGAATGCTTGCATTGCATCACTGAAAGGAAACCTCCATGGTCATCACTGGGACACTTTGAGATCCTTGCTACCACTATACCGGGCAGTCAAAACAGTAACCATTGCAGATGGGAAAACAACATCTTTCTGGCATGATGTTTGGGATGCAGATGATTCCCTTGCAGAAAGATTCCCGGAACTCTTCACTCACTGCAAAAACCAAGAACTGACGGTAGCACAGGCGTATCAAGGTGACCTCCAAGGATCCCTCACTGCACATCGGTCAAATGTGTCTGTGGCACAACTGGCACAGGTATTGGAGATTATGGAGCTTCATACACTCACAGAGGGTAAAGATCGAAGGCTGAGTATGATGCTGAAGAAGAATGACGAACTTGATAGCTCACTGCTATACAATGCTCTCAAAGCGGCACACAGCAGCCCAGATGCCTGGACAAAATTCACCTGGCAAAACAAGGCCCCTCCACGAGTGAAGTTTTTTGCATGGTTGCTATCACAAGGAAGGATACAATGTAAAACAGTGCTAATGAAGAAAGGAGTGGTGGACAACAGACCCCTGCGCACATCATATTTGAATGTCCCTATGCAAGGCAGTTTTGGGGAGCACTCAGAGTACAGACCGACGCATATTGGCCTCTCCAAGCAATCAAAGAGCTCCAACCACCAGACCACATTCCAGCAAAATATTTCACAACTTTCATACTTCTTTGTTGTTGGCATATTTGGAAACGGAGAAACAGTTCCCCCTTTAGGACGGAAAGAACTGCGCTAAACGCAGCTTTAGCGGCGTGCAAATCAGAAGCCTACTTATGGGGAGCAAGACTACCAAGAGGCGATAGGATCATTGCTACAATTTGGTGTTCTGTAATCGCTGACGCAATGTAAAACCAACACCGAAACTAGTGATCTTTGTAATCTTTATGGCTATTTAAGAGCCAATATCAATGAATGCATCAGGTAGGGGATTCTCTCCCCTTCCGTCCACTTATCAAAAAACATTATCTTAATGTGCCGCAAAATAATATGTTGTTAAGATCAAGTGCTCCCCCGTCCCATAATAAATGCAATTCTCACTTTCCGAGAAGTAAAAAACTTTTACTTTGACCAAACATATAGAAAAGAAAACTAATATTTATGATGCGTAATAAGTATCGGTAAATTAATCATTGAATATATTTTTTCATAATAAACTTATCTGGAGATACAAATGCTGCTAATATTTTCTCTAAACCTAGTTAAACTTGATAATTTGTTTCACATGGAATCCATAGCAACACTTACTTAGGGACATGGGGTGTGGATTATAGTATTTGGTGATCCGAAAAGCACTACGTTTTTTATACTCTTTTTAATTGAATTTTTTAGCCCCCGACAAACAAAACCTAGTAAGATCCTATTTGGATCGTGGAAATTTTCCTATGTTCCTATGCCGTGAAATTGAACTGGTTTCTGCAAAAATTCAGTGAAATTCCTGGGTTCCAACAAACAGGCCCTAAAAATAAAAAGACACGGTCGTTCCAGATGGGTCTACTATGCATTTGACACCTGGAGACTGGAGTTGAGTCACTTGTGTGTCTACTGGTGGTTGTAGTCCAGTCCTCAGTGATTCAAGTCCTGTCAACTACTAGGACTAGCATCAGGCCCACGTGGTAGTCGCTCACTGCACGGGAGCCAAGTGCATAGGAATTCCGTTCCGTCCCCTCGCATCCTTGTCCTTCCTCCTCTCGTGTCGCAGCTCATCGCCGCCGCCGCAGGGCGCAGCTGCCTCGTGCTTCCGCATCGCGGCTCGTCTTCGACCTCCACCTAATCCCTGAGGTGCGGGTAGAAGCGGGGGACGTATCTCGGGCTCGGCGAGGCGGCACCGGAGGTGGAGTTCGGTCCTAGAAGAGATGGTGGGCGGCCCTAAAGCTACGGGTCTGGTCAAGAATGATGCAGTCTCCGTCGTCACGGAGGTAATCGCTGAGATCTCGTGACAGGTTCAGGCTAGGTTGTATGAGAAGTTGCGAAATGCGGCGAAAGTGGTAGGATCGGTGCGTGGGAATGGGGTTTTCCGTCCCTCCTTGTTGCGAGCCTTTCTGCTCCTGCTCCACTTCCCTGATGGCCTGCCCTATCAATCACAAATTCACAATTGCCCCCCCCCCCCCCCCCCCCCCCCCCCCCTCTCTCTCTCTCTCTCCAATCACGGCATCTCTTGTCTATTCTCGCCTGGTCGACGGCCGGATAGCGCAATGGTGAGAAACTACTCTAGCGGCGCTTTTCTTCCACACTGCATTCCTTGCCCGAGCCCTTCTCTCTCTCATCTTCCTTTTTCCAGGAAAAGCTCTATGGTTCTTTTCACCACTGGCTATCAGCAGGTTGCGTCTTGTTGTCATCATGGTGGGAAAAAACTCTAGGATGTCGCTTTCTTGGAGTGGGCTCGAGCATTGCGGTCGGTCGCGCGGCGCTTCTTGGCCCTCCTGTGATGTGATCGCGGTGCGGTATGGTTGGGGTTTGGAACGCTGCGCCCTTTGCGTTCTTGCTCTCTCGATCTGTGGTGATGCGAAATCCAACTCGCGGACTCGCCTTCTTGGATTCGTTCTAAGTTCTAACGCCTAAGCATTTTGTTTATGGAATGACTCAAAAACCACATCTTTCCACGCCCGTCACGCTTTGTCACGAGTTGGTTGCCTCTTTTTTTGTGTCTTTTCGACTTCTTTCCCATCTTTATAGGATTATTACTGGTGTGATCTACCATGCGATTGGTTTAGTTGGTGTTATGTATTGTCCTGTACTCCTGTTAATGATCGGCAATTTGAAGCAGCCTTCAAATTAATCTTACCGGCTTCTTTGTTACTATTGATCCAATTCTTGTTAGAGTCTTAGAGAAACATGAACTCTTCCAATCTTGCTTATTGCATTCACTTTTAGTAATTCAGTACTTAGGTTTGATTTCTTGAATCTACCATCCTGTTAATGGCCAGTAATTGCAAGTGGATGTTTGATTTTGTTGTACCGTGTTAGTTGTTATCGGAGCAAGCTCCCAAGTGGTTCTGTTGGTTAATAGTCTCTTCCATAGACCAAAATTAGCATAGTTACTACTACTTCTGTCCAAAAAAGAATGCAGCTAGGTTTATACTAAGTTAAATTTTCTAAGTTTGACTAGGTTCATAGAAAATAGTAGCAATATTTATGTCTCCAAATGGATTTACTATAGAAATATATTTAATGATTAATCTAACGGTACTTATTTGGTATCATAAATGTTACCACTTTTTTTATATAGATTTGGCCAAAATTTAAAATTAGTTGACTTCTTAAAAAACAAGAATCACACTATTTTTTGGACAGAGGGAGTTAAGAGTGCTACCGTGGCTAGTTATTCCTGTACTTTTTCATCAATACATCCTCCGCAGTTTACCTTATGAAACCTCTAAAAACACCATTATTCTTGATAATGGAGTTAGTGCCCATTTACCCTAAATATTCTGCCGATAATCCATAACTCGGTTTGACAATTGACTTAAGAAACCGTAGTAATTTTGAAAAGCCGGGATATTCAGCTGTAAGCTGTTATTTTATATCTTTGTTTATGTGCAGCCAGTTCACTGCATCTGAATTAAAGTAGGTTTATTGTAATGATATGATTGACTTGTTCAAAGGATTTAATTCCATTGGACGACGAAGGGAGCCCTTTTATTTTCTTTGACAAAATCATGTGTTTTTACTTTGCTTTTCTTATTGTGTTGGATATTTCTTCCTTGCTTAGGTATGTATGAAAGAATTAGATGAACACAATAATCTATGTATTTGACTATGCAATATTTTCCTTTTCATGCAGGACAATGTGGTGTGTGGGACATGTGGCAGTGGTAGCCTCTCTCAGCTTATTGCAAAGTGTGCTCGGTGCAATGATTATGAACACGGGTACTCATTTGTTGGTCTGCCCTGTATAGTTTTTAATCCCTTTATTTTTCACATCCTAAGCACTTGGAAATGTACATATATGTGTGGTCATCTGCCCTGAATTTGCACATGTCTCTTTTTTCAATTGTTTGAAATATTTGTATGTCTGATAGTGAAAGGAAACCATTGTTTTTTTTATTTTGCGAAAACCAGTATGTCTTCTTTGATAGATAACCGATGCAAATACTGTATTGTAATTAGGCCTGAAACTTTCTTAGCTGTTCTACAATGTGTCATTTCCATTTAGTTTGTTTTTTTGCAGTAAATTCATTATCTTTTAAAATGAAAGTGATTTAGCTCTATTCTTGAATGTGGAAAGTTTTATTTAGCTCTCTGAAAGTGTTTCTGTTTTCTGTTTGAAGTTATTGTATGAAGGTGTTGATATTTGATATTCCACGTGAATGGTATTGTGCCAAATGCCAAGAGTATGCTAGTGGGGGCCCAAAACCTAGTCAAGGTAATATCTTTTCACTGGTTTTGATCACCTATCTCACTTTCACAATCATCAATAAACTCTACTCAGCTACTCTAAGTTCTTCTACAATCATGGTGAAGGTGGGCAAACAGAGCTCCAAAAGCCAAGGCATGGTCGCGATATGATGAACGAAAGGGAAACTTCAAAGTTGCACCTCAGTCACAGCAACGTAGTGCCTCAAATAAGTCCCAAATCTGCGGACAGATTTGGAAATGCTAAAGTGAAGTTCGTCTCTTCTGAAGAAACGGCATTATTGAGTAGAGAGAGGCCACCACTTGTTAGGTCAAGATTTGCCGTGCCGCAGCCAAGCAAGGCACCATCTCCTTCAACTACAAAACACTTGTCCAATTTGAATTGTGTATTCCCCAGCAGGAGTGACACATAAGTGCAAGCCCTGAAACGATGTGCTGATGCAAGTCATAGTCAAACAAAAATTGAGGATAGGTCATATTTTGCTATGCAGCAAAGGCAGGTTCATCCTGCATCTCCTCCAGGCATGAAGCAGCCATCCAATATGAAGTCAATATCCCCCAGCAGGAGTGACACACAAGTGCAAAACCTGAAACGATGTGTTGCTGCAAGACATGGTAAGGCAAATACTGATGACAGCCCATATTTTGCTATGCGTCAAAGTCAAGCTCATCCGGCATCTCCTCCACATGTGAAACAGTTGTCAAATATGAAGCGCATATCCCCCAATAGGACTGTCACGCTAGTACATGCCACAAAATGATCAACTGCTGCAAGTCATGATCAGGCAAAAATCGATGATATAAACATGGATTGTGAAACAAGATTTGGTGGTTTCATGCCTATAATTCATAAATGCAGAACAAGTGAACCAGTTAAAGTAAAAATTGACTCTCTGATCGAACACAAAGCTAGAGAAAAGAAGATAGTGAATGCAGATAAAGGAGAAACTAACTCTCAAACAGAGGGTGAGACCTTATGCGCTTCAAGTATGTGCCTATAGAAATTTCCTTTTATCTTGGTTGTTTAATGTCAGTATCATGACATTTCAAGGGGGCTTAGTTTCAATATACATTTAGTTCTGTGCCACATTTAGATTTTAGGTCTGATGTTATCTGAGGTTTGTCATGGTCGGGCGTACGTATACACGTAGATGCCGAGCCCGTGATATTCGGCGCGACGCGGAACGCGCCGAACGCGCACAGCGCGCACGCGAGGAGCAGCAGGGCGCGGTCACCGGTCATCGTGGCTAGAAGGCAGGAGATCAGTGCTTACTATTCTAGGCGTAGACCGGTCATCTCGTGGCTAGGAGGCAGGAGATCGGTGCTACTATTTTAGGCGTAGCTTTCTGTTTTGATTTGCATTGGCTGTCCTTGATTTAGGAGCGTGTGCTCCGGTTGGTTAAGCCCGAGAGGCTATAAACATTCTGTAATCAGCACTGTTATGGTCAAGCAGATTATTATTCCCTAATCCTCTCCATCCCTCAACAAGCCTACGGTAGAGGGGTATAACCTCACCGGAGAAGACGGTCGACGGCTACGAGCTCCGTAGCCGCGGTCCAGCCAGTCAGGGGTTCGACGCCCTTGACAACCTGGTATCACGGTCACGACGATCCTCTCCCACCCGCTCCAACCATTCTTCCACAGCCGCAGTCCACCACCTTAGCCCGCCACCATCACCGCAGTCCCCTTCCACCGCTTCTGCGCCGCAGCCAGCAGCCATGAGCGAACCCACCCTCGCCGATGTGGTGGCCATGTTGAAATCCCTCACCACGAAGATGACAACCATAAAGGCCGACATGGCGGCTATGAAGGAGAAGTCGGCCTCGTCGTCGGACAGCGGCACCGGCGGCCGTCCGGAGGGGTCGCGCGATCTTGATCGCCCCCCGAAATTCCAAAAATTGGATTTTCCCCGCTACGACGGCAAGACCGACCCGATGCTCTTCATCAACAAGTGCGAATCCTATTTTCGCCAACAGCGCACCATGGCGGAGGAGCGCGTCTGGATGGCCTCGTACAATTTGGAGGACGTCGCGCAACTCTGGTACATCCAACTCCAGGAGGACGAGGGCACGCCACCGTGGGGGCGATTCAAGGAGCTCCTGCAACTGCGGTTTGGTCCTCCCCTCCGATCGGCTCCACTGTTCGAGCTCTCCGAGTGCCGGCGTACCGGGACAGCGGAGGAGTATTCAAATCGTTTTCAAGCCCTCCTGCCTCGCGCGGGTCGTCTTGATGAGGATCAGCGCGTCCAGCTCTTCACCGGCGGACTCCTGCCGCCGCTCAGCCACGCCGTCCGCATCCACAACCCGGCGACGCTCGCGGCCGCCATGAGCCTGGCGCGCCAAGTGGAGTTGATGGAGCTCGACCGCCCGGTGCAGCCTCCTCCTCGGCCACCCCCGCGCGGCATCCTTTCCGCTCCACCGCCTCGGCCAACGCTGCCAGCGCCCCAGCAACCGCTGGCGCTCCCGGCCCCTCCGGTGGCCGCCCAGCAGGGTCGCGGCGAGGGTAACCATCGTCGCCTCACCCCGAATGAGATGGCAGAACGGCGCCGCATAGGTCTGTGTTTCAATTGCAATGAAAAGTACACCCGTGGCCACAACAGGTTCTGTCGGCGCATCTTCTTCCTCGAGGGCGTGGAGATCGACGACGCCGCGGACGATGGCGCCGCTACAGCGGACGCGGCTGGGGAGACGGAGGCACCTGTCTTCTCCCTCCACGCGGTCGCTGGCGTGGCCGTCGGCAAGACCATGCAGATCCACGTCTCGGTGGGTGCAACGTCCCTCATCGCCCTCCTGGACACCGGATCGACCCACAGCTTCATCGCGGAGGACGCGGCGCGCCGGACCGGGCTGCCCGTCCAGTCCCGCCCGTGTCTGACGGCCACTGTCGCCAACGGCGAGAAAGTACCATGCCCGGGCGTTCTTCGTCAAGCCCCGCTCACCGTCGATGACCTTGTCTTCGCCGTCGATTTGTTTGTCATGCCCCTTGCAGGTTACGACCTCGTCCTGGGAACCAACTGGATGGCCACTCTGGGCCAGCTGGTCTGGGACCTTGTCGCGGGCACCGTCTCATTCCAGCACGCGGGACGCACCGTATGCTGGGCGGGCGTTCCAGCAGCAGGCGCGCATGGGCCCTGCGCCACCTCTGCCGGTGACTCCCTGCTCGAGGAACTCTTGGTGGGGTTTGGCGACGTCTTCACCGAGCCGACCGGCCTGCCCCCGCCCCGAGGCCGCGACCACAGCATCACGCTCAAGCCAGGCGCGCAGCCGGTGGCTGTCCGGCCGTATCGGTACCTGGCGGCCCACAAAGATGAGCTCGAACGCCAATGCGCCGCCATGATGGCGCAAGGCATCGTCCGCCGCAACGACTCGGCCTTCTCATCACCGGTGCTCCTCGTCAAGAAGCCGGACGGCACGTGGCGGTTCTGCGTCGACTACAGGGCACTGAACGCGCTCACGGTCAAGGACACGTTTCCGATCCCGGTCGTCGACGAGCTCCTCGACGAACTCCACGGCGCGCGTTTCTTCACCAAACTCGACTTGCGCTCCGGGTACCACCAAGTGCGCATGCGCCGGGAGGACATCCACAAGACGGCGTTCCGAACCCATGACGGACTCTATGAGTTCCTCGTCATGCCGTTCGGGCTGTGCAACGCTCCGGCGACGTTCCAAGCCCTCATGAATGAAGTACTCCGGCCGTTCCTTCGTCGCTTCGTTCTCGTATTCTTTGACGATATTTTGATCTACAGCACGTCATGGGCGGACCACCTCCGTCACATCCGCGCCGTCCTCGCCGCGCTCCGCGCCCACCGGCTCTTCGTCAAACGCTCAAAGTGTGCGTTCGGCGTCTCCTCCGTCGCATACCTCGGCCACATCATCTCGGAGGCCGGCGTCGCCATGGATCCGGCCAAGGTGCAGGCCATCCATGACTGGCCGGTACCCCGCTCGGTGCACGCGGTCCGCGGCTTCCTCGGCTTGGTGGGCTACTACCGCAAATTCGTCCACAACTACAGCGCAGTGGCGGCGCCTTTGACAGCCCTCCTCAAAAAGGACGGGTTCACATGGGGGGAGGAGGCTGCCGTGGCATTCGATGCCCTCAAGGCGGCAGTCACCACGGCGCCCATCTTAGCCATGCCGGACTTCGCCAAGACCTTCATCGTTGAATGCGACACGTCGTCCCATGGTTTCGGGGTGGTGCTCATCCAGGAGGGGCATCCCATCGCGTTCTTCAGCCGACCCGTGGCGCCCCGCCACCGCGCACTCGCAGCCTATGAGCGAGAGCTCATAGGGTTGGTCCACGCCGTCCGCCACTGGAGGCCGTACCTCTGGGGCCGCCGGTTCCTCGTCAAGACGGACCATTACAGCTTGAAGTACCTACTCGACCAGCGTCTAGCCACCATCCCCCAGCATCATTGGGTGGGGAAGCTGCTGGGCTTCGATTCCGCCGTCGAGTACAAACCGGGAAACGCGAACGCCGTGGCGAACGCGCTGTCACGCCGGGACACTGAGGAGGCGGCTCTAATGGCCGTGTCGGCACCTCGCTTCGACTTCCTGGCGCGTCTTCGGCAAGCCCAATGTTCGGACCCGGCGCTGGTCGCACTCCGCGCCAACATCGACTCCAGCACCCGCGGCGCGCCATGGACCGTCGTGGACGGCATGGTCCAGTTCGCAGGGAGGCTCTACATCCCTCCCGCCTCCCCGCTGGTCCAAGAGATCACGGTGGCGCTCCATGAGGAGGGTCACGAGGGTGTCCAGAGGACTCTACAACGCCTTCATCGTGATTTTCACTTCTCGAATATGAAGTCGCTGGTGCAAGACATGGTGCGCGCATGTGCCGTGTGCCAACGGTACAAGTCGGAACACCTCCACCCGGCGGGCTTGCTGCTGCCGCTACCGGTACCGCAGGGCGTTTGGACGGACATCGCCCTCGACTTCGTGGAGGCGCTTCCTCGCGTTCGTGGCAAGTCGGTGATCCTCACGGTCGTCGACCGATTTAGTAAGTACTGCCACTTTATTCCGCTGGCTCACCCGTACTCCGCCGAGTCCGTCGCCCAGGCATTCTACACTGACATCGTCTGCCTCCATGGTGTTCCGCAGTCCATGGTGTCGGACCGCGACCCTGTCTTCACGTCCGCGTTCTGGAAGGAGCTGATGAGGATGCTAGGTACCAAACTGCGGATGTCGACGGCATTCCACCCACAATCAGATGGGCAGACTGAGGCTGCCAATCGGGTGATCATCATGTACCTAAGGTGTCTCACGGGAGATCGGCCACGCGACTGGCTGAGGTGGCTGCCTTGGGCCAAGTTCGTCTTCAACACGGCCTACCAAACGTCGCTGCGTGATACACCCTTCCGCATCGTCTATGGACGTGATCCCCCGTCCATCCGGTCTTATGAACCGGGGGAAACACGCATCGCGGCCGTCGCTAAAAGCATGGAGGAGCGTGAAGATTTCCTCGCCGATGTTCGTTACCGGCTGGAACAAGCTCAGGCGACGCAAAAGCTGCACTACGACAAGGTACACCGCCATGTTGTGTTCCAGGTGGGCGACTGGGTGCTCCTGCGCCTCCGGCAGCGCTTGGCATCGTCTCTGCACCAGCAAGCCACCGGCAAGCTCAAGCCCCGGTTCTTCGGGCCGTATCAAGTCACTGAACTCATCAACGAGGTGGCGGTTCGGCTGGCGCTGCCTGCCCGCGCTCGCATCCATGATGTTTTCCACATAGGACTGCTGAAGAAGTACCACGGTCCGGCTCCGGACACACCGCCGGCCCTTCCACCGCTGCTGCATGGTGCCGTGGCTCCTGAGCCGGAGCGCGCCGTTCGTTTCCGCCTGGCGAGGGGCGTCCGCTAGGTCCTGATCCTCTGGAAGGGCCAGTCTGCGGCATCGGCGACTTGGGAGGATGTGGAGCCATTCACCGCCAAGTTTCCGGAGTTCCAGCTCGAGGACGAGCTGCCTCTCGACGGCGGGAGAGATGTCATGGTCGGGCGTACGTATACACGTAGACGCCGAGCCCGTGATATTCGGCGCGACGCGGAACGCGCCGAACGCGCACAGCGCGCACGCGAGGAGCAGCAGGGCGCGGTCACCGGTCATCGTGGCTAGAAGGCAGGAGATCAGTGCTTACTATTCTAGGCGTAGACCGGTCATCTCGTGGCTAGGAGGTAGGAGATCGGTGCTACTATTTTAGGCGTAGCTTTCTGTTTTGATTTGCATTGGCTGTCCTTGATTTAGGAGCGTGTGCTCCGGTTGGTTAAGCCCGAGAGGCTATAAACATTCTGTAATCAGCACTGTTATGGTCAAGCAGATTATTATTTCCTTTTTTTCTCGAATACGCAAAAGACTTGCGTATCATTGTATTAAGAAGAAGAGTTTGACAAACATACAACGCGCTTGTAAGAGCGCCGGAGGTCAACACAGCCGTAGCTGGACCATCCTAACGGGAAATCACTAGGTCGACATTACATAAAGAAACAACCGAAGTTGGCGTCAGGCACGACCTACAAGGTGGCCTTGCGCCTTCGCGGCTGAGTGGCCGGGAGGAGCGCGTCCAGCGCCTCGGCCTCTTCCGCAGTCATGTCGCCACCGAGGAGCTTTTCATACTTCTCGATCGCCGACGCGGAAGGAGCTTCGCCCGGCTTGATGTAGCCCATACGCTTCATGATCAAGACCTCCCCCCGCTTGGAGGCAGGAACTCGAGAGAGTGGCTGAGCTGCCAACCGTCTGCTCCGCTTTGGCAGTCTAGGCATAACGGTGGGCTGCTTTGGAGGCTCACGAATGAGAGGAGAGTCCCTCTTAGTCATCACTTCGCTGGTGAAGCAGTCGAGGCGGCGCTGAAAGGTGTCGTCGCTGACCTCACTAGAGGGGGTCTCCAACGGCTCCGGGCTGGGTGGGTCAGCCGCCGTCGGTGAGCCCCCCGCCCATTGGATGGCGCACGGAGGGGGGGGTCCTCAACACGCCGAAGTCCGTTGCAGTTGGGTCCTCGTCCGCCAGTAGGGCGGCTGACATTTTCAAGGCCTCATTCTCGAGCGGGGTGGCCACGGGAGGTGACACCGCGCGCTCAGAGGAAGGCCCCGTGATGAGCCGAGTGCTGGCGATCGAGGCTGCGAACTCCTCCAACATCGGGTCCTCCGTGATGTCGTGAACATACGCGGTGCCTAGGCACAACGTCAGTGTCAACGGGTCGGGCTGGGTGTAACGGATCAACGTAATTATACGAGATTAAGTAGGAAAATCTTCCACCGAGGCGGTTAATTTAACAAACTTAAGCCCGTATAACTCGAGATTCCGTGAAATCACGAAGAATTTCAAACCAATCAACATACAACCAAGATCGTACTGATTTAGCAGCCACAGTTCACACGATACATAGAGTCTACCATAAAAGCGGAATACATCGGAGTTCGGAATAAAAGTTATTACAACACAGTTCAACATAAAGTAGCGGAAGCAAGTAGTTTTACACACACACTTAGTTCAATTACAGTGCCAGTAGATAGTCATGGTCCACAAAAGCATGAGATAAGACCAGCAGAACGACCTTTGCCCAAGGTCCTAGTTGTCACCCATCGCCGGATACAGACAGTTGGAGCAGTACCCATAGTACATCTGACCATCTGCAACAACAATGGGAACAACGCCCTGAGTACGAGAATGTACTCAGCTAGACTTACCCGTCATAAACCAGAAATAACATGACACCAAGGAGCATGCAAGGCTTTATATAGTGGACTGGCTTGACTCATTTGCGAAAAGCATAAGTTATTATGAATAACTAAAATAAGTACTTTTAGCATCATTTTTAGGATAACCTATTCAAGCTAGGTAAGCACCTATTGCTAAAACAATCACTTGATTAAACATTAACATCAAAGGTTACCATCTTAGGTTTAGCATTTCCAACATTATCCACATAACCACCCATGTTCCATCATTAATACTACGATGCCGTAACTCGAGTCAAGTGCTCACTAACCGGGAGCGACGGCGATTCGAATCGAATTCCTATCCAGCTGGAGATTTATTCCTCACACAAACCATGCTTCCCCCGTCAGGGTCGCGTAGATCACCAATGACACTTTCCAAGAAACCGCGGGATAACAATCATGGATCGCACTACCCAGGGACCGCCCGACTGTCAGGACGCACCTTGGGCTCACTCTTCGCGTCCCCGTTACACCCCCTTCAACACCAGTCTGCCAACCCGAGTTTATCCCGGCTCGAAAAGTGTCACTAGCTTCGCGGTCGAAAGGTACTTTATTCGGCCAGCTAAATGTGAGGCATGCGTTCAACATGAAAAGAGGGACGAGCAACGATCGGTCCTTAATCGACACAGACGGAATCACTATAGTCCAAAACCCTATAAGACTCCGCCCGGTCTCCGTTTATCCATCAACACTTGGTTACTTTTCATCATCACCATTACAGCTAACCATAACCCGGTATCCACCTATAGCTCGCAGGTGACAGGAAATCACCCGACTTCTACCGGTCTAAGCATGGCTAAGCAATTTACTCGATCCTGACCTAACAAGGTAACGGTAATCCGGTGGACAAGGATAATAATGCAACAACGGTTTCACTCAACTCCTATAACCTAATGCAACAAGATATAACTATAATTCAGGTAATAAAGAATAGCTTTTATAAAATAGGAGACTTAAAATGCTCCGGGACTTGCCTCTTTCGAACGAGCTAGGATGGTGGTCGACGCACTCTGGCAATTCCTCGCCTGGCTCTTCCTCCTCGGGCACCTCCTGTGCCTGGGACTCCTGCTGGTCCGTCCAAGCCTGCTCCTCCGGTACTGCTACCTGCGACTCCTCCTGCGATCCTATATGATGCGAGTGCATAAGTAAACATGCGAAGGATGCGTCGGATTATGGTGGAGTGCTTTGATGACATGAGATGCAGATGAGCACATGGAATGAGCAGTTTGGATATAAATACATCTTCTACAAGGTAGTCCACGTCATCCAAGGACATGTACCCTAAAAACATACACCTCGTTTTTATACTAATTAGCACACAACTTACACATGCAAGTGACCCTAAATGACCAAATCCTACCAACCTAACTCATACACAACATCAGCAAGGCATAGTGATGCTTCAAAGATACACCAAACCTATTTTATTACTCTCAATTTCTCATAAAGAATAATCTTTTATTCCCTATTTAGCTAGGGTTACACAGCAACACCTATCTCTGGTGTAGATAAAAATCTACAAAAATTACAGTAGAGTACTCTTACCCTAACTAACCTACCACTAAATTTTCATGAGAAATGAATATGTAAAACTGCCTGTACAAAATAAACAAATTATAGCCTAAATGTGAGCATGAAATTATTTTGTACTAGGAAAAGTATCAAACAACAGATTTCACATTTTTCTTAGGTTACTAACAGTAAACTAACATACTACAAAAATTGTCATAGGCATGTTCTATACAAATTTTGCCCTCTACTAAAAATAACAAATATTATCAATTAAAAGCATTTGAACTACACTTCCAAATTTTCTCACAGAACATGATTCACTAGTATTTTTCCTAAGAAGTTCATCACTAATAAAGATTAATGCAACAAGAATCACATTTTTCCCTTTATTATTTTATTTACTACACTTTTTCTAAGATATCAGCATTTATAGCAATTAAATAAAATTGCACAGTAAAGTGATACAAAAATAACATGAGATATTTTTAAACTGTAGATCTATTCAAGAAGAACATTTCAAAATTTGTTTCATGATTTTTGGAGCTGTAAATCTTGAGATATGATTTTTGGAAGCCTTTTCAAATTTTCTGGAAAAATCAATTTCTTAAAAACCGAAAATCTCTCCGGCCTTTAACGCTACGTGCACCCCGCTGTTATACCCTGAACCAAAATGCTGAGACAGACAGGCGGGACCCCGCGGTCAGACGGGCCCACCCGTCAGCCTTAGCCGGCCTGAGGCGGTGCTGACCGCCGGGGACGACGGGGAGGGCACCACCGTGTTCCTCACAGCGACGCGAATCCCGTGGTGCCTAGTGGGTGGCCAGACGAGCTCGGCATCGAGCTCGCCGGCGTGCATGGCGGCTCGGTGGCGCGGGGCGCCGTCGGCCGGCCAACTCCGACCGAGAGGAGCCGCGCGGTGAGGTCAGCGAGATTCGTGATGCAAATGTGGTGCTCGTGCGCTCGAGAAGTGGGCGAGAAGGGGCGTGGAAGGCTGAAGCCCACGGAGCGGTTCACTCCGGTGAGCTCGGCCGAAACTCCGGCGAGCCATTACCGAGGATAGGGGCCGAATTCTTGCGGGTCGTGGCGAGCACCGGATGCGCAACGAAAGGGCGCAGCGAGGGCGAAGACGGAGGCGGAGGCGGTGAGCCGGAGCGGCGGCTAAGGCGGTGGCGGAGCTCGGGACCCGGCAATGGTGCGGCGGGGCGCGGCTGCTGCTGCTGGCGGGCGAGAGAAGGAGTGGAGGGAGTAGCCGAGGTGGACGAGCGCGCGGAGGGGGGTAAGCGAGCGCGGATGCTGCGGGGGCCACAGGGGCGCGTGTCGCGCGGCTTCGACGGCGTCCGGCCACGCGGCGGCCGAGTGCTGCCGCTGCGCCACGACGCCGCGCGCGGGCGGGAGGGAGACGACGCGGGCACAGGCCGGGCCGCCAGTGATGCTGGGCCGAAAGGGAAGCCGAAGCCCAATAAGGCGAAAATCTGATTTTTCTTTTATAATAAATATTTTCAGATTATTTCTTTGTTTCAAAATTGCATTTGGAGATGAAAAAGGGGTTTTCAGAAATTTGGCCCAAAATAAAAGTTGCTCCAAATTTTATTCTCTACAACTTTCATGTAGAGCATTTTTTAAAATTCTCAATAGATTTTGAATTCGGGATTTAAAGCTAAATTGATAATTAAAAACCCATTTATTCAGAATATTTTTAAAGCAAAATTTGAGGAGAACTTGAATTCAAAAATTGCTCCAAAAATCAAGTTGATTTATTCTAGATTATTTAAAATTGCTACTACTCAAAAGTACACCATCTTTTTGGCACTTCCATCAAATTTAGGTTTCTAATTATTTATTTTTCAAGTTTAAATTTGAAAGAGCTACAATTCATGCAATGCTATTCATGAAATGATGTTGAATGCTTATGCTTTGCAAGGATAATGCATGCTTAACACCCAGGGGTGTTACAGCCCTCCCCCTTATAAGAATCTCGTCCCGAGATTTTGAGTTACGAACCATTTATCGTGAAAATCTTTATAAGCGGTTTGAAGATATTCCCCCGTTTCCCAAGAAGCATCGCTCTCATCATGGTGCCTCCATTGAATCTTGTAGGTTGTGACCACTTTATTTCGGGTGACTCGGTCCTTAGTATCCAGGACTCGAACCGGTTGCTCACGATATTCCAAATCTGCCTTGATCCGAATACCCTGAGGTTCTATTCTCTCCTCTGGAACACGCAGACACTTCTTCAATTGGGATACGTGAAAGACGGGAAAGATCGAACTCATCTCTTCTGGTAACTGTAACTTGTACGCCACGGGACCCTTTTTCTCTATGATCTGGTATGGTCCTATATATCTAGCAGACAGTTTCTTCTTGATTCCAAACCGTTTCTTCTTCATTGGGGGTAACCTTCAAATAAACATAGTCACCCACTTGAAAATCCAATGGTCTCCTTCTCTTATCTGCATAACTCTTCTGACGAGACTGTGCAGCTTGCATGTTTTGTTGGATAATACGGACCTTCTTCTCTGCCTCATCTACAAAATCAATTCCGTAAAACCTTCTTTCTCCAGGCTCTACCCAATTTAACGGTGTCCTGTACTTCCTACCATACAAAGCTTCAAAAGGTGCCATCTTGATACTCTCTTGGTAACTGTTGTTGTAAGCAAATTCTGCCAACGGTAACCAGGATTCCCATGAGCCTCTGGATGATAGCACACAAGCTCTAAGCATATCTTCCAGTACTGCATTAACTCTTTCTGTCTGCCCGTCAGTCTGTGGGTGGTAAGCCGTGCTACGAATCAAACTAGTGCCCAAACCTTGATGCAGATGTTCCCAAAAGTGAGAGGTAAACTGCGAACCGCGATCAGACATGATCGTTTTTGGTATCTCGTGCAATCGGACAATCTCAGCAATGTACTTTTCTGCATATTGAGGTGGTCGAAAACTTGTTTTGACTGGCAGAAAGTGAGCTGACTTGGTAAGACGATCGACTATTACCCAAATTGAATCATGGCCCTTCTGTGTGGTGGGGAGACCAGTGATAAAGTCCATACTTATATCATCCCACTTCCAATCGGGTACCGACAAAGGTTGCAGAAGTCCTGCAGGTCTCATGTGAAGAGCTTTAACTCTACAACACATGTCGCAACGAGCAACGTATGCTGCAATCTCCTTTTTTATCTTAGTCCACCAATAACGGGGTCGTAAATCCTGGTACATCTTACTACTTCCGGGGTGAATAGATAGCTTAGAATGATGGGCCTCATCCATCAACTTGTTCTTAAGCTCTCTATCCTTAGGTACTACCAGGCGATCCTTAAACCATAACACTCCTTGGTCATCCAATCGAAAGTGTTTGGTGGGTTCCCTCTTCATCTTTTCTTTGATATGAAAGATTCCCTTATCTGTTTTCTGACCATCAATGATCTGGCTTTCCAGAGTACAACTGATCTGAATATTATGCAACACAGCAGGGTGTAACAAATTGAACCCTCCTTCAAACAACGGTTGCACATCAATAGCATGGGATTTTCTGCTCAGTGCATCTGCCACTACATTAGCCTTCCCAGGATGATAGTGCACGTTTAGATTATAGTCCTTTATCAGCTCTAACCATCTCCTCTGTCGCATGTTCAACTCGGATTGAGTAAAAATGTATTTGAGACTCTTATGATCTGTAAAGATATTACACACATTCCCCAACAGATAATGTCTCCAAATCTTTAGAGCATGCACCACTGCTGCAAGCTCCAAATCATGTGTAGGATAGTTAACTTCATGCTTCCTCAATTGTCGTGAGGCATAGGCAATGACTCTTCCATTTTGCATTAGCACACATCCTAACCCATTCTTGGATGTGTCACAGAAAACATCAAACGGCTTTTCTATATCCGGTTGGGCCAGAACAGGAGCAGTGGTCAACAACTTTCGCAAGGTGCAGAAAGCTGCCTCGCACTCCTCTGTCCATACAAATTTATGATCCTTCTGTAACAGGCTTGTCATTGGTTTGGCAATCTTCGAGAAATCTGGTATGAAACGACGATAGTAACCGGCTAAACCAAGGAAACTGCGAACTTCATGAACTGAAGTTGGTGACTTCCAGTCCATAACCTCTTGCGCCTTACTAGGGTCTACGGAAATGCCATTTTCAGACAACACGTGGCCGAGAAAAGGAACTGTCCTAAGCCAGAACTCACACTTGCTGAACTTAGCATATAGTCGATGTTCTCGGAGTCTGGTCAAGACAATCCTGAGGTGTTCTGCGTGATCTTCTTCATTTTCTGAGTATATTAGAATGTCATCAATGAACACAATCACAAACTTGTCCAATTCTGGCATGAAAACGGAATTCATCAGATACATAAAGTATGCAGGAGCATTTGTCAATCCGAAGGACATGACAAGATACTCGTACAACCCATATCTGGTAGAGAACGCGGTCTTAGGTACATCTTGCGGCCTAATCTTTATCTGATGGTACCCTGATCTCAAATCTATCTTAGAGAACACTTTGGCTTTAGACAATTGGTCAAACAAGATATCAATCCGAGGAAGAGGATACTTGTTTTTAATTGTCACTGCATTCAGTGGCCGATAATCCACGCACATGCGTAAGGAGTTATCCTTCTTCTTTTTCACAAACAGAGCGGGGCATCCCCATTCAGACGAGCTGGGACGAATCAAACCTTTCTTTAGCAAGTCCTGAAGTTGCTTCTTCAATTCTGCTAACTCATTGGGAGGCATCCGATAAGGCCTTCTCGAGATCAATGTTGTTCCTGGAATTAACTCAATGGCAAACTCAACATCTCGGTCTGGTGGAAGTCCAGGTAACTCCTCTGGAAACACATCTGGAAACTCACAGACCACTGGAATCTGGGCTAGCAGAGTAGTTTGGACTGCACAGGACGTGCTAGCTAGGTCTACTTTCCGAGGTAGGACCACCCGAAAGGTGCCTTCCCCACTGGGTTCCTTAAGAGAGATACTCCTTCCTCCAACATCAATTACAACTCCCATCTGATTCATCCAGTTCATACCCATGATCACATCCAAAACTAACCCTGGCATGACTATCAGATTAAGCTTATATTGCCGGTTTGCTATGTTTAGGGTTACTCCCTGAACTATCTGATTAGTCAACAGATCAGCCCCAGCTGAACTGATTTTATATGCACATTCCAATTCAACTATCTTTTGCTCATGCCTCTTAACAAATGCTTGACTTACAAAGGAATGAGACGATCCGGAATCAAACAAAACTACTGCAGGATGATTGTTGATAGAAAACATACCAGCTGTCACCGGTTCTCCTTCAGGGATATCATCCATAGTGGTGTGGTGCACACGAGCTTGATACTGCGTTTGCTGTTTCTTAGGGTAGGGACAAAACTTTGCAAAATGGTCGGGTTGGTTGCAGTTGAAGCACGGTCCCTTCACTTGAGCCACAGTTCCAGATGAACTGCCCTGTCCTGTCTTCGCTTGAGGCAATGCCATCTTGAACGGCTTCTGGTTCCTCTGGGGTTACTGAGTATTCTGATTCTTTCTTTGCGGTGGCCTAAACCTTGCACCTGGGGCAGGTGATCGATAAGCTGGGCGGTTGGCCACTGGGGCTCTGGACTGTGACGAACCCGACTCGAAAGCCCTCTTACGGATCTTGGAAGCAGCATAAACATTGTTGTTCTTCTCTTGCTTCAGACAGTCACTAACGAAGTCGTTGAAACTAGTCCTCATGTTTGTACCCACATGTTTCATCATCTTGGGACTCAGGCCTCTCTTGAAACTAGCGATCTTCTTGGCATCAGTATTCACCATATCAGGGGCATAACGGCTCAGGTTATTGAATGCATGCAGATACTGAGTTACAGTCTTCGTGCCTTGATTTAATGCCAGGAATTCCCCAAGCTTCATCTCGGTCAAACCAGGTGGAATGTATGTTCCACGGAAAGCTTCAGTGAACTCCCTCCAAGAGATATGGGCGTGGGGAGGAAAAGTGGTGCGGTGATGCTTCCACCACATTCCTGCCGGACCTTGAAGCTGATGAGCTGCATACTCAGTCTTCAACACTTCAGTCATCCTCAAGACGCGGAACTTGTCTTCCATAGTATTAATCCACTCTTCTGCATCCAAGGGTTCTGCGGCTTCCTTAAAGATCGGTGGACGGGTATCCATGAAGTCCTTGAAACTGCTGTACTGATTTGCTTCGTGCCCACCCGGGTTTATCCCCCGACGGGTGTTATCTGCGATACTGCGCAACGCAGCTTCCATATTCTGTTGCATGCTCTCCATGTTGCGCTGGCTTCCAAGAAATTGTGCGAAAAACTGTTCTGCAGTGTAGGGTGGAGGAGGCGGTGGTGGATCACGGTCATCATTAGCAGCTGCACTGCCACCAGCCTCAGCGGCACCATACACGGTACGACGAGTGTTCGGCATCTGCATGTTTCAGCAACAGTAATTATTAGGTGATGTTATAGAAATTGCGACCGAATGAAAAATTATGCCGAACTGAATTCACTGGAGAGAATAAATTCATACAATAAAACAGGGGCATAATAAGTCATTCCAATTAACACAACATCACTAATTATATTACTTAAAGCGCACACATCGCGTCCATTACAACCAAGTTGCCAGCATACATACACTGGACTTTTGACGTTCGGATACCACCACAAACACATCCAAGCTTTCCAACATTACATCAAGCTTTAGTCTTTCTACTCATTATTACATGCCCAAAGTGCCAACAACGCAAAAGATCATGCAGGCGGAACCTAGTAGCTAGCGCAACAACTACTAGCCTACTCATCGTGGTCGCTGTCTAGGTCAGAGACGTTGGTGTTGTCGCCATCTGCAGCGTCGTGGTGCTCCTCAGCTGGCGCCACGGGCTCTTCAGGATCTTCTTCTTCATCCAAATCCATCTCTGCTGCACCAGGAAGGTCATAAGGGTTAAGCTGATTGTTCAGCCGATGGACCTCCTCATGCAGGTTATCATTGTACTCTTCTGCATCAGCCAGCTGCTGCTCGAGCTCAAACTGTCTAGCTCTCAACACATTCTCTGCGGACCAGGCTTCATTCCTCTGATGGAGCACATGAGTTAACATGCGCTCAGCATTCCTGTGGGTGGTGGTCAGTCGCCCAAGCTGCTCTCTCAGGGCACGTACATCTCCCTCAAAAACCACAGTCCTCTGGGTAGCCTGATCTCTCTGACGAGTCAACTGAGCCATCTCTGCGGTGAGCCTCTCAATTTCGGCGTCGTGGTCTCTCTGAAGCTGACGGCGGTCATCACGAGCCTGACCAAGAGCACTAGAAACACGTCTCAGACTACCTTCCACTCCATCGAAGGCCCTCATCACTGCGAACATGGCACTCATAGCGGGGTTGTCACTGTTCTGTGCTTCGGTGGCGCTAATCTCCAGGGATCTTCCTCTTGCCTGCTGCCACAAGTCAGTGGAGGGGTTGCCCCTCGGAAAGACTCCAACTATAGCTGCTGCCAACTCCTGAGGAAAGCGATCCATGATGTCCCTCAGGATCCCAAAGGCTACCCTCTCAGCGGCTTCTTCAGGGGTCCTACCAGTTGACTCAAAACGCCAACCGGTCCACTCAGAACCATCACCTCGGGGACGAACTACTGCCTCCACAGTCACCAAAAGTCCTTCCCCCAATCGCTCATTCGACCAAAAGTAGCGGGGCTCCATCCCATCAGGATAGCCTACATAGCTGAGCACTCTCCACAAGAGTGTAGGCATCCCAAACTCTCTAAGAAAAGTGTGGCGCTGGCGAGTGCGTGGAGCAAGCTGATGATGGGGAGCTCTGCCGGTGGACTTGCGGGCTGTCTGCTTGGTACGTGCCATCTGTAGCAAAATTTTATTACGGTGGTGAGAACAGATTTTTAAGTTGGCATTTTTATCGAAATGAGATAATCAACTTATAAGGGGAGGAACAATGTCATGAATGAAATGCATAACATGATGCATGCACGTTCCGTACGTCCTCACAAACTTGGAAAATCAATAACTACTAACGGAATAAACGGTGGCATACAACGATCTCTTGTAACGTAGCTAATACGTACTACTCGAAAGCGCTGTTATGTACCTGCAGAAAGTCACTTCAGCCCAAACCTCACAGTATGAACATATGCAAGAAAGTAGTAAAGTAAGTTACTCGCTCTACACGCATCCCCAGATACGAGTATAACGGTAACAACTACCCGAATCATCGTCCTATTGACGGCATCGTCACCGCATGACGGAATTCCCCACAATTTGGATACCCTCATACGAACATGCGCAGGGCACGTAAGTGTTTTGGTATCACATAAGCACTCCCCTAGATCGGCAGTGTATCCGACCATGCACTCACAACTCTCACTTACCAAGGCGTAGAGGTAATTGGTCCATACATTACCACTCAAGTGAATGACACTCATACAATAGCACGCCGTATGAGTGATGAAATTTAAAATATGATGCAAACCCCCAAGTTAGTACTTAATTAAGCCACCTAGAGTCCTTATCGGGCATAAAGGATATGACCACTGGCACACTCTTAAGTTTAAAGGCTTATTTGAAAACACAGTTTTGTTTTTAAATACTCATGTGAACAGTAACATGCTAAACCTTGCTCCGATACCAGCTGTAACGGATCAACGTAATTATATGAGATTAAGTAGGAAAATCTTCCACCGAGGCGGTTAATTTAACAAACTTAAGCCCGTATAACTCCAGATTCCGTGAAATCATGAAGGATTTCAAACCAACCAACATACAACCAAGATCGTACTGATTTAGCAGCCACAGTTCACACGATACATAGAGTCTACCATAAAAGCGGAATACATCGGAGTTCGGAATAAAAGTTATTACAACACAGTTCAACATAAAGTAGCGGAAGCAAGTAGTTTTACACACACACACTTAGTTCAATTACAGTGCCAGTAGATAGTCATGGTCCACAAAAGCATGAGATAAGACCAGCAGAACGACCTTTGCCCAAGGTCCTAGTTGTCACCCATCGCCGGATACAGACAGTTGGAGCAGTACCCATAGTACATCTGACCATCTGCAACAACAATGGGAACAACGCCCTGAGTACGAGAATGTACTCAGCTAGACTTACCCGTCATAAACCAGAAATAACATGACACCAAGGAGCATGCAAGGCTTTATATAGTGGACTGGCTTGACTCATTTGCGAAAAGCATAAGTTATTATGAATAACTAAAATAAGTACTTTTAGCATCATTTTTAGGATAACCTATTCAAGCTAGGTAAGCACCTATTCCTAAAACAATCACTTGATTAAACATTAACATCAAAGGTTACCATCTCAGGTTTAGCATTTCCAACATTATCCACATAACCATCCATGTTCCATCATTAATACTACGATGCCGTAACTCGAGTCAAGTGCTCACTAACCAGGAGCGACGGCGATTCGAATCGAATTCCTATCCAGCTGGAGATTTATTCCTCACACAAACCATGCTTCCCCCGTCAGGGTCGCGTAGATCACCAATGACACTTTCCAAGAAGCCGCGGGATAACAATCATAGATCGCACTACCCAGGGACCGCCCGACTGCCAGGACGTACCTTGGGCTCACTCTTCGCGTCCCCGTTACACCCCCTTCAACACCAGTCTGCCAACCCGAGTTTATCCCTGCTCGAAAAGTGTCACTAGCTTCGCGGTCGAAAGGTACTTTATTCAGCCAGCTAAATGTGAGGCATGCGTTCAACATGAAAAGAGGGACGAGCAATGATCGGTCCTTAATCGACACAGACGGAATCACTATAGTCCAAAACCCTATAAGACTCCGCCCGGTCTCCGTTTATCCATCAACACTTGGTTACTTTTCATCATCACCATTACAGCTAACCATAACCCGGTATCCACCTATAGCTCGTAGGTGACAGGAAATCACCCGACTTCTACCGGTCTAAGCATGGCTAAGCAATTTACTCGATCCTGACCTAACAAGGTAACGGTAATCCGGTGGACAAGGATAATAATGCAACAACGGTTTCACTCAACTCCTATAACCTAATGCAACAAGATATAACTATAATTTAGGTAATAAAGAATAGCTTTTATAAAATAGGAGACTTAAAATGCTCCGGGGCTTGCCTCTTTCGAACGAGCTAGGATGGTGGTCGACGCACTCTGGCAATTCCTCGCCTGGCTCTTCCTCCTCGGGCACCTCCTGTGCCTGGGACTCCTGCTGGTCCGTCCAAGCCTGCTCCTCCGGTACTGCTACCTGCGACTCCTCCTGCGATCCTGTATGATGCGAGTGCATAAGTAAACATGCGAAGGATGCGTCGGATTATGGTGGAGTGCTTTGATGACATGAGATGCAGATGAGCACATGGAATGAGCAGTTTGGATATAAATACATCTTCTACAAGGTAGTCCACGTCATCCAAGGACATGTACCCTAAAAACATACACCTCGTTTTTATACTAATTAGCACACAACTTACACATGCAAGTGACCCTAAATGACCAAATCCTACCAACCTAACTCATACACAACATCAGCAAGGCATAGTGATGCTTCAAAGATACACCAAACCTATTTTATTACTCTCAATTTCTCATAAAGAATAATCTTTTATTCCCTATTTAGCTAGGGTTACACAGCAACACCTATCTCTGGTGTAGATAAAAATCTACAAAAATTACAGTAGAGTACTCTTACCCTAACTAACCTACCACTAAATTTTCATGAGAAATGAATATGTAAAACTGCCTGTACAAAATAAACAAATTATAGCCTAAATGTGAGCATGAAATTATTTTGTACTAGGAAAAGTATCAAACAATAGATTTCACATTTTTCTTAGGTTACTAACAGTAAACTAACATACTACAAAAATTGTCATAGGCATGTTCTATACAAATTTTGCCCTCTACTAAAAATAACAAATATTATCAATTAAAAGCATTTGAACTACACTTCCAAATTTTCTCACAGAACATGATTCACTAGTATTTTTCCTAAGAAGTTCATCACTAATAAAGATTAATGCAACAAGAATCACATTTTTCCCTTTATTATTTTATTTACTACACTTTTTCTAAGATATCAGCATTTATAGCAATTAAATAAAATTGCACAGTAAAGTGATACAAAAATAACATGAGATATTTTTAAACTGTAGATCTATTCAAGAAGAACATTTCAAAATTTGTTTCATGATTTTTGGAGCTGTAAATCTTGAGATATGATTTTTGGAAGCCTTTTCAAATTTTCTGGAAAAATCAATTTCTTAAAAACCAAAAATCTCTCCGGCCTTTAACGCTACGTGCACCCCGCTGTTATACCCCGAACCAAAACGCTGAGACAGACAGGCGGAACCCCGCGGTCAGACGGGCCCACCCGTCAGCCTTAGACGGCCTGAGGCGGTGCTGACCGCCGGGGACGACGGGGAGGGCACCACCGTGTTCCTCACAGCGACGCGAATCCCGTGGTGCCTAGTGGGTGGCCAGACGAGCTCGGCATCGAGCTCGCCGGCGTGCATGGCGGCTCGGTGGCGTGGGGCGCCGTCGGCCGGCCAACTCCGACCGAGAGGAGCCGCGCGGTGAGGTCAGCGAGATTCGTGATGCAAATGTGGTGCTCGTGCGCTCGAGAAGTGGGCGAGAAGGGGCGTGGAAGGGTGAAGCCCACGGAGCGGTTCACTCCGGTGAGCTCGGCCGGAACTCCGGCGAGCCATTACCGAGGATAGGGGCCGAATTCTTACGGGTCGTGGCGAGCACCGGATGCGCAACGAAAGGGCGCAGCGAGGGCGAAGACGGAGGCGGAGGCGGTGAGCCGGAGCGGCGGCTAAGGCGGTGGCGGAGCTCGGGACCCGGCAATGGTGCGGCGGGGCGCGGCTGCTGCTGCTGGCGGGCGAGAGAAGGAGTGGAGGGAGTAGCCGAGGTGGACGAGCGCGCGGAGGGGGGTAAGCGAGCGCGGATGCTGCGGGGGCCACAGGGGCGCGTGTCGCGCGGCTTCGACGGCGTCCGGCCACGCGGCGGCCGAGTGCTGCCGCTGCGCCACGACGCCGCGCGCGGGCGGGAGGGAGACGACGCGGGCACGGGCCGGGCCGCCAGTGATGCTGGGCCGAAAGGGAAGCCGAAGCCCAATAAGGCGAAAATCTGATTTTTCTTTTATAATAAATATTTTTAGATTATTTCTTTGTTTCAAAATTGCATTTGGAGATGAAAAAGGGGTTTTCAGAAATTTGGCCTAAAATAAAAGTTGCTCCAAATTTTATTCTCTACAACTTTCATGTAGAGCATTTTTCAAAATTCTCAATAGATTTTGAATTCGGGATTTAAAGCTAAATTGATAATTAAAAACCCATTTATTTAGAATATTTTTAAAGCAAAATTTGAGGAGAACTTGAATTCAAAAATTGCTTCAAAAATCAAGTTGATTTATTCTAGATTATTTAAAATTGCTATTACTCAAAAGTACACCATCTTTTTGGCACTTCCATCAAATTTAGGTTTCTAATTATTTGTTTTTCAAGTTTAAATTTGAAAGAGCTACAATTCATGCAATGCTATTCATGAAATGATGTTGAATGCTTATGCTTTGCAAGGATAATGCATGCTTAATACCCAGGGGTGTTACACTGGGCGAAGCCCGTCCCGCTGGACAGGTCGTCGGGCCCAGGCGTGAAGGCCGGTGATGCTAGTGCGCTCCGAGTTGGCCGCCCGCGACGCCTCGAACGTTGTCGCCGTCTCCGTCTCTGCCGCCGTTGACCGCCAGGGACGGTGGTGCCCGTCATGGCCCCTCCAAGGCCATGCGAACCGCCGAGATCCGCCGGCCCATCGGGGCGAGCCGAGGCACGATCACCCGAGCTCTGAGAGTCAATGCGCCGTGGCTGCTTGCAGTCGCGCGCAATGTGCCGAAGACCCTTGCAGCGCAGACACCGTTGGGGCAGCTTGCAGGTAGCCACCCGGTGCACGGAGGAGAGGCAATTGAGGCACTTGCCGTGGAGATCGACCGGGATGTGCCTCCGAGGTCGATGACTCGCCGACCGGCCTCTGCGAGCTGGCCTTGGCGGCACCGACGAGTTGGGCGCCGGTTGCATCGCCTGTCGATCTAGGATCTCCTGCCACCCATCGTCGTCGGGGGCGGAAACCTGTCCGCGGCGCCCGAGGCGGTGACGTGCAGGGATGCGGCCCTCCATTGGCCGACGGTAGAGGGGTATAACCTCACCGGAGAAGACGGCCGACGGCTACGAGCTCCGTAGCCGCGGTCCAGCCAGTCAGGGGTTCGACGCCCTTGACAGGTTTAAGTACACTAATGTTCATTTTCAATGTACCAATAGATGATGATACTGGATGCAGTCTGAACGAGAACAAGGGCGTGATGCTCAACATGGGTCCAATTGTGGAATATTCAAGACGCCCAGCACCTGTAATTTGTTGGAGGTGAGTTATGCCTCACATTATGGATTTTTTCTTGTGTCAGTAATAAATTAACTAGACATGGTTTCTTAATTATATGGATGTAGTTGCCACCATCTTCCAACTGTTTCACATGAATATGTATGGGTAAATGTGGAAGCTGTGGCTTATTTTTTTCATGGGTAATACTTCCATAAATCACCACATTATACTTTTGTCGAGAAATATTTCTAGATATTTCACAATCAGATTTAGACTGCCGGATATATCTGGAAGTTTCTCTGCAAGTATCATTTCACTATGAACTCCTTTCGCATAATACCCTAATGTATTCAAGCTTGTACTGTTCTGAGTTGATTATAATATCTTGCTGCTAACCTAAAACTCTAAAAGACAAGTTGTTCATAAAGGACAAATGCCTCTCTTCTATGGTTGTGGCAGCTAACCTAATTTCATATATATAAATAATGTTATATGTATTTCTAATGTTTAGCTCTCCTTTACTCTTTAGGGGATGTTTTCATGTCTTTTATGCTGGCGTAAAGCTAAATCTTGGTGAATTTAAAGCCCAGTTTCCTTCAAAAGTGTCATCCAGAGTTTGTGATACTATCAAGATGATACCCAGTGATCTACAGCTGGAGTTATTACCACGAATGAATGACTGGCCCAAGTCTTTTGAGACTATCCCTCCTGTTCATGAAGACATTGGCGTGTTCTTCTTTTTTGATAGACCTGTTGGGTAGGGTTTCTGGTTCCAATATCAACATTTTCTCCTATAGATATGTGCTGAAACATAAGTCAATAACTGTGCTTTCAGACATTCAATGATTTTGTTCCTAACTTGCTTTGTAGGTGTGAAAAGAAGCACTCTAATCTATTAGAAGACTCCAACAATTATGTTCTAAGGGCATATATTGATGGCATAAAGTTATTGATATATTCCTCAGAAGTGCTGCCGCCTGATTCTCAGTGTTAGTGAGTCTATTCTTTGTTCCTTTTCATGCAAGAAAATAAACCACCTGCACTAGTTTACAATGCTTCTTCCCCCACCTAATTTGTATTGTGCACCTGGGAAAAAAAAGTACATTTCAATATTCTGAAAAGATATCAAATGCATATTTTGAGATTCTAATTCTACCGTGGTAATAGGGATAGATGGTGAGAACTATTTATGGGGGCTTTTTGTGAGGTCGAAAGGAAAGAGTGATCCTTGGCAAATTGGTTCAACCACTACTTGATGATCTGGTTTTCCTGGGCATGCTAATGTGCAAGAGCATAAAGGTATGACCAAACTGTAAATTATGTTGCGTGGGAAAGACATTGGCTTATGCTTTGACACAGTTTTGTTTGGAGTCTTCAAATGATCTTTCTTCATTCTGTGTTTGCCTAGTTGGCTTGGATATTCTTAGAGCTCAATTGTGTGACAATTGCTAGTTTTTTTCTACTGAGTGATTTATTTTGCCTTGCATTGACAAACGATTCTTTAATAAAATGGAAAGTATAACTACAGGTATGCTCTTTCAAGTACTTTTCAAATTCATTTGATCCCCTGTAAAAAGGACTGACACGATAAAACTTAGTGAATGTTTTGCATCTGACCCATCCCCTTACTCAGATTTATATACTTGTAGTAATTCTGTATGTTGAGAAAGTTGTGAAGCGTCTTCCTCCATCTCATTTGGTCGAAACGATTCCACACAGGTAGTCAGATCCAGAGGACGGTCAAGTGGACGCTCCAGGTGGCATCTTCATATACTGTGCAGTCATTACATTTTCTGTACCCATCTGATTCTGACCTTATGACTGAAGCGTGGAAACCTGAGCTCCATGATTTGGGAGGATTCGACCGTGCTGGTCTATAACAATACATGATTTTAGTTCAGATGCTGAAACTAGCTAGTCTAACAAACTCTTGCAACCCGCAACTTGCTCTTGAGATGTTGCTTTCAAAAAAAAACTTGCTCTTGAGATGTATCCACTGTCCGCCACATTCTGGGTATTGATCTTGAGATGCTGAAACTGAGAATTTAGGGTGCTGCTGTGTACTATACTAAGATGTGTAAAACCAGGCATATCTGTCCAAGTCCAAATCGAAAGATGGATGTGTTTGCTATATGGGTAAGCTGTTGTGAAATGTGATTGTTTTTCCCCCTTGTTTCTATTTGTTGGCTTGGCTTGCATGATTCTGTGCCGTGCAATATTTTTTTGGATGGAGATGCGTGCTCTTCCTGTTTGTGTGGGTTTGGTGCTTGAATACCAAATGACAGAGGTAAGATTGTCGTCTCATCGATTCTTTTTGAAGCTCAAATATGCCATATCCGTCGACCCTGGTGAAGACGATATTTTGCTGCAATGGCAAATGGAACAGGATAGAAATTCTCAGGGACGGGGGTTGAAGCGTACGTTTTTTTTTTTAGCAAAGGCTGAAGCGTACGTAAAGACTAAAGATCAGGAATGGGCCTGGGCCGCCGGTCCATGGGTAACTGTCCATCAATGTCCATCCGTCAAGCCCAGTGGCCGGGTAAGGAAGAAAGCAGACGGAGAAGAAAGGCGTCGCGTGCGTGTCGTGCTCAACTGCCCGTGCGTGCATGAGGCAGCACGTGTCCTCTGAATTCTGAAAGCAGCGACGCCGGCCCAAGGCCAAAGCAGGCGAGGCGGTGTGCTTTCCGTTTCCCAACCCGACGTCGCAGTCGCGGCCTCCTGTATCGCAGCTGTCCCTGGCCAGCGCCCACCACCCCCACACCCCCACTCCCTCGGGCACTCGCATTGAGGCAACTAGACAAAACAAAACAAACACAACAACGCAGTGACAGTGAGGTGAGTCGCCACTGTTCCAGCCTGCGACTGCGAGTGCAAGGGGTTCCGTTCGTCTGCACTCCACGATACTAGAAATCTGCGAGTACAAGTATTAAAACAAAATAATGCTTCTTGTTCTTTATTACATTCTTTTTAGAAAATCAAGATAGTGCTGCTTAGTACGGAGTACGTATTTGACACCCAAAACATGCCTGCAACCCTACAATAGTCATGTGTACCCGCGCCGCGTCACCACACCGACCGGTCAATCTGTAAAATCCGTGCTTCTGCCCCTCAAAAAAAAATCCGTGCTTCTGGCTCGTGACCAAGATAATAAATAGCGGCAGCAATTACACTCATAATAGCGACAGCGGTCCATTGCCACTACCGCTATAAGGTAGCGCTCTGAACTTTGCATCTTGAAACTTTGCGGTAGCAATTCTGAATAGCGGTAGCGGTCCATTGCCGCTACCACTATGAGGTAGCGCTCTGAACTTTGCATCCTGAAACTTTGCGGTCGCAATTCTGAATAGCGGGCCGATATTACGGCCACAATTGCGCGTAGCAGGCCGCAATAGCATGGAAGCAAATATCCCTAATTAGTCCAGCCTACTACGACTCACACTCTAAATTCAAATACTCACGCATCGGCTGTGAAACTTAAAATTATTTATGATATATGCACTTAAAATTATTTATACTTATTATTCATGATATACGTACTTAAAATTATATGGGATTGTCAGGTGCCACTATTAGAACTTATCGTTCGCAATATCACCCATTATACACGATCCGGTATCTCAACGTCAATCCGCTATCGACCCGCAGCAGGCTGTTTTTTACTTGCTCGTGACTCGTCGTGGTCGACTAGCCGAAGCCGGCGTCATCTTTCTTGCTGTCTCAGCCATTTTTCTTTTTAACAGCTCCGATGTTTGCGTATCTTTTTTCAGCTGCTGGACGGGACAGGAAGGGAGGGAAAGATTATTGGCAAAGTACTTTTTCTCCGGAGCAAACAGGTGCAGTATCATGGAGGGCGTTGACGGGTACCGAAAGGAAGCAGGGCACTTGCCATTTGTCACGTCGTATAAAGGCTCTTCTTTTTTTTTGGTACACCATGATGATTGGGTATCTCTAAAGAATTCGTGCGCTGAGGCACTAGGCTGAGAGGTCAGATATTCCGGCCCTTTTTGCTAAAGACGACGATGGATACATAAACCTCATTTGTGCTCCTGCACTGGATTAACTTTGTATCGCCGCGTGATCCATAGTACGTTGCAGTTCAACCAGAGATTCAAACTTCAATTGGCGTGAAGCATTTGGACGATTGGACAATTGTTTGCTAAACTTCAATCAATTGAAGTTAATTAACGAATCATACGCGTAGGGAGCGGGACCGCATTTTGGCCAGCTGGCGAGGCGGCACGGGGATTTTTTTTTATCTCTGACAGGCGAGGCCACCCGCTCAGCAGTCGGCACGCTTCAATCTTCGAGCCTGTTTAGTTCAAAAAGAAAAAAAAAGTGTTACAGTATCTGGCACATCAAATCTTGCGACACATGTATGGAGTACTAAATATAGACGAAAAAACAAACTAATTACATAGTTTAGTTATAAATCACGAGATAAATCTTTTAAGCCTAATTAGTCTATGATTGAACATAAATTACCAAATAAAACGAAAAGTGCTACAATAACTGAACCTGAAAACTTTCGCCAACTAAACAGGCCATCAGCATTTGCGCCGTCCATCCGGTGCTGCAGGCGGGGCCCACGCGGACGCGAAGGGACCAACGGGTGACACACAGCGCCACCACGGACACGTGGGGACCACCACGCGCGGTGCCTCGAGTGGGCTGTGTGCCTGTGTGGGGACTCTGGTCATATGAGCGGGATGGACCGTTGCTGTTAAAAACTCCATTAAACTAACCTGTGCAAATAAGCCGTCAAGTCCTCCGTTTCTCAAATATTCTACAGAAGCTAGTACGTCACAGTTTCATGTCTCTAACTACCTGTATCAATAGTTAGACAGACTATCAATGATTAAGAAGTATAGTTTTAGATTGTTTGGCACGTAACCTAGACATTGCACCATGGTAATCACAATAGCCCCCCCTGTTCGGCTGAGCTTATCAACACGGCTTATCAGCCGTGGAACAGTGTTTTTCTCTCACAGCAAATCAGCCACAGCCGGCTTATAAGCCAAAAAACAGCCTACCGAACAGGGCCAGCAATATGCTCAACAACAACAACAACAATACACCAAACTATAGAAGTTTATGGACAACTGTATGCCCAAAGTGGGTAACTATTATAATTTAATCAGGTATGGCAGAGAAGAGGAGTAGTGTTGTGGTCTAATATATGTAGTCGGGTGCCGATTAAGCTATATACTACACCGATCACCATGACTAAGCCTACGTTTTATGTGTCACTTTAAGCTAAAACTTGAAACGACCATTTTAGACCCTAATCGTATTTCTCGTTGATAGTTCAAAGATCTTAATAGCCATAGTAGATATAGTTTTAGATTCTGACATAAAGAAAAAAAATCAAACTGAATATTTTGAGCCTTGGTTATCTTGTGACAATGTAATCTCTCATATTCTAAAGAAGTATATTCATATGTCTAATTTATGGTTGAGCTAGGACAAAAGAAATGCCTAGTTGCATCCTAGTTACTACAATGCCTAGTCCAAACATATAACTTGCACTTTTATAAAAACAATGTTGAACTAAGGGGTCGCATGGACTAACAACTAGTTGACTAAAGTTTAGTCCCTGAGGATAAAAACAGGTGGACTAGTGATTGGTCTAACAGCTAGTCAAAGTCCCAACTAGTTGCTAGTTCACTAGTCCATACAACCCAACTAGTTGGACTTATTAGTCCTAGTTGATCTAAACAGACCCTAATATAAAATATCTTTAAGTCTTAATGGTCTAGACAGATGTCCACTTGCTAGTTGCTACTACTACACCCAAGGCTGAACATTCTCCTCAATCAAATTTGGAACCACTACAGGGTCTTTCCAAGAAAATGACGATACCGTCTCCGCCTTCCTCCCTTTTGCGCTAGCTTCCAGACCATCACCACCTCCACACCACCGCCCCAGCTCGCTTCCCTCCCCGCCACACGGTCGCTCACCACCCACCACCGCTTCCATGCTCCTGGCCTCGTCTCCAGCTCGCGAAACGTAGCTCCACATCCTCTGCCTCCATCCACCGCACCGCATTACCCACAGATCCACCCGCGCGAGCTCATTTCAGATCCACCCATGCGCCTCCCGGTCCTTTTCGCCCTCCAGCTGGTCGCCTTAGCGGCGGCCGAGGCCGCGGCGACGCTCTCTTCGAGGATGGTGCACCGTCTGTCCGACGAGGCCCGGCTGGAGGCGGGCCCGCGTGCGGGGTGGTGGCCGCAGCGCGGAAGCGGGGAGTACTACCGCGCGCTGGTGAGGAGCGATCTCCAGCGGCAGAAGCGGCGGCTCGCGGGCAAGTACCAGCTCCTCTCGCTCTCAAAGGGCGGCAGCACCTTCTCTCCCGGCAACGACTTAGGCTGGTGCGCCTCATTCCCTGCCCCCGTTGGATCTTACGTCCCTTAACTTTTAACTGTTTTACTCCACTGTGAATGTTTATACTGTTGACATTTTGAATTCGTACTACGAAACAGCTAAAAAAATCGGCGTTATTATTATATATATAAAATGATTAATTTTCTTCTACCCGTACGGGTTGCATTGCCATTCTGGTCGGAATAGGCTGTGTTTTACTACTGAGCTAGCCAGCTAGGTACTACTGAGGTGTGTTTTACTGTTTTTACATTCGGAGCTAGGAGTATGTGGTTTGATGCAAAAGTTGTAAGCTAATCTTATTTCATCTACCTTTTGGTGTGAAGTTTATATTACGCTTGGGTGGATGTTGGGACGCCTACTACCTCCTTTTTGGTTGCATTGGATACTGGAAGTGACCTGTTCTGGGTACCCTGTGACTGTATCCAGTGTGCCCCTTTGTCTAGCTACCGTGGAAATCTGGTATGCATCCCCTTTTTTCAGTAGCTTGATGCTAATATCTGAAGATGTCGTATTGTGACACAGCTGTCAGCTTGAGTTGGGACCTACTAGAATCTGTTTTTTCCAAAGACATATTTGACTTGTTCATGCAAAATTGCTGGTGTAGATGATGACCTGACTCTTCACATTTCTATTACATAATGCACAAATCTCGGTTGAACAAACTAATACATAACATGCTGTTTGCTTTAGTTTCATTGACTATGGAAATTATTGAAAAAAAATGCAAAGTGGTTCTAAACTTGGAAACTAACATGACTGATCTGTGATCTATAAACTTCTCATCGTGTCTCTGCAGTCATCTTCAGTTTAAATTTCACTATAGTCACTGTTCTTGGCCACATGCAAGTTGTGGCGCAAAGTATGCACACCATTATGTGACCCTAAAATACCACATGAAAATTCCATCTACATTTTGATGGAAAGTAATTTCCCAACCGTTCGTGTTCAGCTGCAATTTTGGCAGTTCAATTAAATTTGTGCTACCACCAAAATGGCACATGGGTCATGCTATAAATCTCGTGTATTGGTCCAGTGTAAGTTGCACAAGCACAGCTACAGTTCATTGCCAATTTTAGCTATCACCTGAGTGACTGGCTTAGGAGTCCAAGTGGTGGTGTCATGTGTGAACTTTGGTTCTCTTCAATTTTGTTGATTTTAAGTTTCTTCTATTTCTTTCTAACAAGTGCAAAAACAAGAGGAGACTACCATATTTTTAAGCAGTTTAGTGCTTATTTCCAGTGATTGATTGGCAGGTGCTCCATCATAAATGGAGCATCTATTATGCAGGATAGAGATCTTGGAATATACAAGCCTGCTGAATCGACGACAAGTCGGCATCTTCCTTGCAGCCACGAGCTATGCCAATCAGGTTCAGGCTGCACAAACCCAAAGCAGCCTTGCCCATACAATATTGACTACTTTTCAGAAAATACTACCAGCTCTGGTTTGCTAATTGAGGATACACTACACTTGAACTCCAGGGAGGGCCATGTACCAGTGAACGCTTCAGTTATTATTGGGTAATTTTCTGCGCTTTCTCAGTGAACAGGAACTTTGTACTTTTGCTTCATAAGCAATGCTGTTTTCATGGCACAAAGGAGTAATGCTACTTGACAAATCACATTGTCCTCACATGGATCGTTGTTAGTGAACAACATTTCCATTGCTGTACATTTACTGGTGAAGTACTCAATTACTCTGTACACTTTGTAGGTATTGGATCTGTGCATTTGCTTAAGACATTAGTATGTTTAGAATAGCCACTCGCCCAGTCCTTGCCTTTTGATTTCATCTTGCATTGTTACTGTGCTTCAATGCAATCTTGTAACAAAATAACTGGAGTTAGAGATGTTGCTCAATAGTCGATTGTCATGATTTGCTGACTTTCTTGCACTTAGTTTTACTGACATAGTGTGTCCTGGTATAGCTGTGGTCGAAAGCAAAGTGGTGACTATCTGGATGGTATTGCACCGGATGGACTCCTTGGCCTAGGAATGGCAGATATTTCAGTTCCTAGTTTCCTTGCAAGAGCTGGACTAGTTCGGAATTCCTTCTCGATGTGCTTTAAGGAAGATAGTTCTGGGAGAATTTTCTTTGGAGATCAAGGAGTGTCCTCTCAACAGTCTACACCGTTTGTTCCTTTGTATGGAAAACTGTGAGTGGCTCAAAGTGATTAACTTATCAACTAATGCAATCAGTTTTTGCAGTGGTTCTTGAAATTCTTTAAAGCGTCACTTACATATTTCTTTCTTAATTTTCCAGTCAAACTTATGCTGTTAATGTCGACAAATCTTGTATTGGACATAAATGTCTTGAGGGTGCTAGCTTCCAGGCCTTAGTCGATAGTGGAACATCATTTACTTCTCTTCCTCCAGACGTCTACAAGGCTTTCACAATGGAGGTGAACATCCACGCATTTGCAGCTGGTTCGCTAATGGATATTTTTCAGTAAATCAGTACTAATTTCATATAAATTTCAGTTTGACAAACAAATGAATGCTTCAAGGGTGCCTTATGAAGACAGTACCTGGAAATATTGCTACAGTGCTAGGTAACTTCTGGCTTCATTTAGGTCTTAGATTCATTTCTCAGATTGCGTTGAAGGAATTCGCTGATATGTGATTACATGCAGTCCTCTTGAGATGCCTGATGTGCCAACCGTAACCCTGGCATTTGCTGCGAACAAGAGCTTCCAGGCTGTTAATCCTATCTTGCCATTTAATGACAAACAGGTATGTTCTCTTTGCTGGGCAAGGAAAAAAATGCCCTCAAAATCAATCAGCCAAGAATGATGGATAGTCATGTTAAGTGAATCCTAATTTGTGTCCTTTTGCTATCAAGCCTAAGCTCCTGAATGGAAATGTGGCTCGGCTGAGCTTGCTTCCAAATATATAGCTTGACCAGAGTTAGTACATTTAAAACCCACGTCCAAAACTTAGCTAACAATAAGTATTCATGTTACCATATTTTAGCTAACAATAAGTATTCATGTTACCACATTTGTCTGATCTTAAAGTATGTACAGGATAAATGCTTTGTTTAGCTTGCATAACTGGTTAACCCATAAACCCCTAGAATATGATATTTTCGTTTTTTATAAATGGCCTGTTTGGAGAGGGGATTAGGATACAAGTTGTTGGGATTTAATGAGCGACCCTTTTCTGAACAAGGCCTTGTATAGGTGTAGATTACCCTTCACATGGAGTTTTTTGTAGCAGCTGATCATCTTGTGTGCTGATCTATGTTACAGGGAGCGCTTGCCGGGTTCTGCTTAGCTGTGCTGCCATCAACAGAACCTATTGGAATTATTGCCCGTAAGTGCCCTAATGAATCTATGCGGTTTGTTCTTTTGGTATTTATTTAGTGTTCATACATGTACATTGTAATTTTCAAATGTAGAGAATTTCCTGGTTGGATACCATGTTGTTTTCGACAGAGAAAGCATGAAGCTGGGCTGGTACCGCTCTGAATGTAAGCCATCTGCCATGGAATAGACCAAATTCTACCATTCACCTGGTACTCGGCAAGTCTTAAATATGGTAACGTCCATTCCTGTGAACGCAGGCCGCGACGTTGACAACAGCACGACCGTGCCGTTGGGCCCATCGCAGCACGACAGTCCGGAGGACCCGTTGCCGTCGAACGAGCAGCAGACTTCCCCGGCCGTGACGCCTGCAACGGTAGGCACAGCTCCGCTCTCCAGTGGAACGACGAATCTACAGATGCTCCTTGCTAGCTCATACCGGTTGCTGTTACTGACAATGTCCACTGTGTTCTTCATCTCATGAACAACTGATATACTACTAATCGATAGCCCTGTATATTGTATGTGCTTTTATATATGGTGTCTTTTGTTGCTCTAGAGGTTAATAGACCAGCTGTATTTTGCCCCCATTGGCCCCTTGGATCTCCCCTGTCCCTGTGCCCTGCCAGAATCGGTCACAAAGTCTGAACCTTCTCTAGCAAGGCTGTAGGCCCTGCGCATGTAGCATGCGTCGCCCTGGCTTTTGCCTAGCCCTTGTTTAGATGACATCAAAATTCCAAGTTTTTTCACTCTCTCTCCATCACATCAATTTTTAACCGCTTGCATGGAGTATTAAATGTAGGTAAAAAAATAACTAATTACACAGTTTAATTGTAAATCACGAGATGAATCTTTTGAGCCTAGTTGCTCCACGATTAGACAATATTTGTCAAATAAGACGAAAGTGGTACTATTCATCGGGTTGAAATTTTTTCTCAATCTAAACAAAAGGGCCTAGTGTCTGATTCATCCTGAATTTCTTGTGCGTGCCTAGTAATCCCCAACTTGAAATGCTGCCATGTAACGTTCAGAAATGGCGCGGAAACGACTCAAACGAGCATGCCCTCGCAGTCTGCTTGCACAGTTGCACATCATCTATCTTCCTTCACACGCATGGGGTGATGGGCATGGCCAAATCCACTTGCCAAAGGTGCAGCGATGCAGACGATTTCTTGCACACTCCACTCGCCCCCGAAACGCCGGTGCCGCTCTGCTAGTCTGATTGCCCTACTGCAACACACAACCGCACCACCATTCCACTGCGCTGCACAGCACAACCGTCACATGAGACGAGACATCGCCGTCCTCGCGCCAGCACACGGCTCCTCGCCTCACTTTTCCCCCTCGTCGTGTTCTCATGTCAGCCTCCAACACAGGACACACCAGCACGCACACCCCTCTCCTCTCCCGTCCCCTCACTCAGTCACAGACCATCTCGCCATTGCCTACAGTTCAAAAGGTCCGAAGTCGAACAGTTCCTGCCGGGTGCCGGTCTCGTACATACAAAGCCAGACAGTGTCCCTCCAGACTCCAGAGTCCAGAGTAGCCTAGCTAGGCTCCTTCCCTCACCTGTTCCCCATTTTACAGCTCACAAAGGAGTTCACCAATCAACTAGCTTGCTGCATTCCCCATGGGAGGCGCCATGAGGCAGCTGCTTAGCTTTCTGGGAGCGATCAATGGCCGACCCAGGGAGAAGAAGAAGAAGAAGATGACGCTGCGGCGGCGCCTGGTGCAGACGGTGGAGCTGAGGGTCAGGATGGACTGCGAGCGCTGCGAGCGCGAGGTCAAGAAAGCGCTCTCCGGCATGCGAGGTTGGTCATCCGTCACTTTGGTCCCCTGGCCCCTACGCATTCGCACCAAGTTTTCGTTGCTCGCACTGCGCCCATGACTCCTCTCTTCTGTGCCTTGATGATGAGCTCTCTGCACTCGGCAGTCTGCACTCTGCACTCACTGAGTCAGTCAGTAATGACACACCATGTCCTTTCAGCACAAGCTTTTCCCAGCATACCTTTTTTTTCATCACTGCAATAATGCAGCAGCATATGCCTACACCTAATGACCTAACATTTGAGCGACACTAGCGAAAGAAGTTCCACTTCGAATCGAAGTGCTTTCGTGAAGAGAAGCTCAAATTTACAGCTGAAACTTAGCTTACGCCGATGATTTTGCTGAAACGTTGGGAGAGAAAATTACTGTTTTACAGCTGAAAAGTAGCTCAAGCGAACAGTGTTGTGTAACTCTGATGAAGCTGCTGCCTGCAGGAGTGCAGCATGTGGAGGTGAACAGGCTGCAGCAGAAGGTGGCGGTGACTGGCGAGGTGGACCCGGTCGCGGTGCTGCGGAGGGCCCAGTCCACGGGGAAGAAGGCGGAGCCGTGGCCCGGGCCAGGGCCCCAGAACACTGCCGGCTACTATGCCCCGGCGGCCGCGGCCCTCTACGGCATCGGGGCGGCCCAGCTGCAGGCCCACGACGGCAGGTGGGCCAACCCGGTTGGCTACTACTACCCGTACCAGGTCGCGGTGAGGAGCGTGGAGGCGGCCATTGGCGCCGAGCAGATCACCAGCCTGTTCAGCGACGACAACCCCAACGCCTGCTCCGTCATGTGACGCCTACGTGTGTTTTTCAACACAACAGTTCAGTTTATCAGGCTCGTGGTTTAGCAGATAGCAAGCAGGAGTAGCTGTAGTGTGGCAGTAACTACTACTATAGCTAGTAAGGCTGGCGATATGCCCCTGTTCGCTCGGCTGATAAGCTATGGCTGAAAATACTGTTCGTTAATTTGTTGTGAGAGAAAAATACTACTGAATGGCTGGTTAATTTGGCTGCTCAAGCGAACAGGGCAATGGTGGCGAAGCATCGTCACTGTAAATCTCGTGAAGTTTCTATGTGCTTAAATTATTAGGGAAGCACGCAGCAGAGTTTAGGACTAGGGGGAAGAATGCTTATGTCGATTGCACTGCACACAGAGCAAAAAGCAAACTTGCCATTGCTGATCTATGTGCTTAGATCCCTAACCGTTGTTTATGCTGCCATCAGGCAGTGGAACATGAGATCAGCTCTGAAGGTCAATGTCTTTGTCTGTCTCTCTCACAGGCACACACTAGCACTTCAATTCAATCTATCTCCCACTCTCTCTGTCCTCGTTTGAAACGTTGTGGGAAAGTAAGATTTATCTGAAAAATCTATGATCTCCCGTACATAAAGCGGTCCGAGAGCAATGGAGTTGGGTGCACGGTGACACCATCAGGTTGAGACCCATGGCAGATCCGAAGGGTGCATGCTGAGGTAAAACCGGCTTTTTTCTGCTAGTGCGAAGCCTCCTTTTGTAGGCTCACTCATCCCTGCACGGTGGTGTGGCGGCCTGCCGGGTGGGTTGGCACCGGCAAGGGTCTCTGAAAGTTCAAATGGGTTTGGCAAACGTTGCGTGCTCGTCAGTTCGTGTGCGGTTGAGTCGTAAAACTTGACCGATGGGAGATGTGCTTTCTTGCAGTCAATCTGCTGGCGAGACTCTGCAAACCCGTCCTCGAATGCGAGCTCAAGAACTTGCTGTGGTGAGTCACCTGATCAGCTTTACTGGAAGATTTGGCGCCAAACTGGTCCCAGGATATTGCCAGTGCATGCTGCTGCCTTTGTTCGTCGGTCTCAATTCAAAAATAAAAATCCGAACAGCAGGATTCTTTCCTACTCTATTGGATGGTCCCAAACGGTGTTATCACCTGATATCTCCTGTTGCCCTATCCCGTATCCAATATGTTTATATACATATATGCTCAAAAAAGCAAGTCTTGCAATATACGCAGTGATATTTTGGCATGTATACCAACAAGACGGTCCGTTAATCTCGGAATAAGATTTCAGCGTCTTCGGCGAGTCGATACGGTGATGATACGAGAAATCCATCAGTTCCGATCCCATCGCGTTCTCTTCCGTTCTTTAGAAAGAGACCGCGTGCGCTGCGCTGATAGTGGGAGCTAAGCCAACCAGCCAGCCAGCCACCGGGCACTTCGGCTTTCGTCACACGCGGCATCACGTTACGGTTTTTGTTTGGGCCCTGTTTACTTCCCATGCAAACCCAAAATATTTCCTCTTTCACCTATCACATCGAATCTTTAAACGCATGCATGGAACATTAAATATAGGTAAAAAATAATTGTATAGTTTGTCTGTAAAGTTCGAGACGAATCTTTTGAGTCTAATTAATCTATGCTTGGACAAATTTTACCAAATAACAACGAAAAGTGCTACAATAACTTTTTACCCAATTTTTCTCAACTAAACACACACTTGGTTTGGAACAAAAGTGGACAGAAAGAGGGCCTGACTTTAGTAGCATCAGGGGGCCATGGGCGCTGTAGGAGGATGGATGAAAACGGTATGGATATTTTCCGACCATATTCGAGACCGAATCCGTTTACAGAGATTTAGATCTGTCCATATCCGAGTCCGTATATTCAACATCCGATATCGTATCCGTATTCGAATACCCAAATCACATATTTATGATGCCGATATCCAAATATATCCTATCTGGTATGGTTGATATTATCCGTATTCGAACACAAATCTAGGTAAAAGTATGAAACACAAATGTAATATCAACGATACTTGTCCGTATCTGATCCGTTTTCATCCCTACGGAGGAAGGAAACGGATCGAGGTGACGTGTTCCCGTAGCCTGATGGCGGCCCTGCTCCGTACACTAACGTGTGCACTTGTCGTCGATCGCTAGAGATCCCTTGTTCGGTCTAAGTTTATTCGTTTTCGTTAAGGTCATTCTCAGTAGAAGTTTCATAGAGTTTTATGAACATTAAATATGTTGATATGATATAATATTTATAAAGAGAGAGGTGATAAAAGTTTTATAGAAGTATATCTAATTTTATAGAGATGAAATTCTTCAGCACCGTTTTCCAACCTACGATAGTATTTGAAACTGGGACATAAAACTGGATTGAGAGTGGCCTAGCAGGCGGAGCCTTTTCCGATGTAGTACTAGTGGTGAGAGCATAAATTTCGGCAGCCCCGAGATATTTTGAGCGATATCTTGAAAGGCACTGGACGAAGAATCTCGGCAGATTTTCCTTCCTTCCTGAGGGCCTCCAGCACAGCACGTTGATCCAGCGCGCAACAACCGAGCCGTTTTGGTTGGAGCTAAACACGGCATGGCTCAGCTGAAAAAATTCAAACAGTTTTTACGGAGCAATCGTAGATTCACGACTGCTGATGAGGAGACCGTCTCAGGGCGGAAAAAAATTGGGTGGACGATGGGTCCATCCCCACGCCGGTGCGCCCCTACACTCGATGGTGGACGCGTGGCTGAGAAGAGGATCGAACGTTCCGAGAGCGTGGCTCCTCCCGACACATCTCTCGGCTCCTCGCGTTCGCGTAGTGTTCAGCGGGACAAAGGCTCAGCTCGGCTCGGCTCCACGTTGAGTCCACGATGCACGCGAGTGCCTGGCCACACCACGTCGCCATGGACACACGCGAAGGTTGCCGCACCACGTCGAAGCCGCCCAGCTGCTGCTGCCCGGTGCTGTCGAACAGATCGGCGGTCTCCTCGGCGTGGCACGGCGGGGCTGCGGCGCTAGTGCTTCCCGGGGACGCACAGGCCGTACACGCCGCATGACGTCGGCAGCTCGCACCGCTCCGAGATGGCCCTGTAGTCCGACGTCCAAGCCCTGGAGCCGATGGCCCAGTAGAGTGGATCCCCCAGTAGTACGCGCGAAGGTTGCCGTTGTCGTCCAGCGTCATCTGCAGGAACACACCGGTGAGGTTGTGGACAAACGTGTCGAACGAGAGCACGTACTCGACCCTCTGGCCACCGCCGCCGCCCTCGAGGTACAGGCCGAAGAACCCGCTGGCATCGAGGCGACCGGTAGACCGGTGGCTCCGTGGCGTTCTCTGCCTGCGCCATCAGTGCCGTGTGCTGCCAATATGTCAGCGTCGTCCGGCCGCCGTAGAACTCCACGTGCAGCGCCATGTACGTCTTCCCGAGCCACAGCCCGCAGCGCGAACCGGCAGTTCGCGGATACGAGCGACGGCGAGGATCCGGTGAAGTTCTGCCCTAGGACGAGCGTGTCGGGCAGGTGGCGGAAGCTCTCTCACCATGGACGCGCCCTTAGATCGATCTGTTGCGCCGCCGCCCGTATCGGCCCCGGCCATGCACTCAGGATCTGAGCCGAGCCACTGACCGCTACGCGAACACGAAGGAGCCGAGAGATACGTCGGGAGGAGCCACACTCCCGTAAGCGTTCGATCCGTTTCTCAGCCACGCGTCCACCATCGAGCGTAGGGGCGCACTGGCGTGGGGATGGACCCATCGCCCACCCAATTTTTTACCCTCAGGGCAGCATGGCTTGAGCCGCGCAATTTGGAGACTGAAACAGAGCGGGGCCGGGGGCGGGGACCCTACCCTCGCCACGGCGCGACGTCCTTGGCCAACCGCGAAAACGACCAAGCCAGAAAAAGGACGGGCCGAAGCCGAATGGGGAGATCGACGGAGCAACGCATGGATGGCCCGGCTGGCGGCTGCTCGCGTGCGTGCGCGGTCGTGGCGGCCGCCGTAGCCGCCTTTTCCTGCGGCCGCCACGAAACGGTTGGGACGGGGTCAGCTGAGGAGCCATCGGCCATCGCCCATCGCGCATCGGCCACCACACCACAAAGGCACAAACAAGCGCAAATACACGCGCTGCGGCGAGGGCGACGGGTTTGGCATATCTGCTGCCGCTGCCGCTGCTCGACACCTCGGCCGCGTGGATACCGACCTGGCCTAGCACGCAGCACCGGCTGACACGTGTGCGTGCACCGCTCTGCGCGGTCAAGGCGTCAGGCCATCGCGCCGGCCGGGCTTCGCGCGCGAGGTTTTCTGCCGGTTTATCATGATCTGCAGTACGTGCGCCGCCGCAGGCTTGCAACAGAGCGGAATGAATCCTTTTTTCCTCCTGAAATTCATAAAAAAAATACCATGTCATGAAAAATACCTATGTGAACAACTCCAACGGCTCGGTTTAAATTAGTAGCCAAATTCATTTTGTAAAATATACAAAACTACTCAAAAATAAGATGTCTACAACAGCCGTTCTATTTCTCATCTTTAGATAGCAAGCGCTCCCGGTTCACTTTATATGGCCACCGAAAAATCAAGAAATAGCTAGCTTTCTATTTACAAATCCAAATAGCACATCTATTGAAACCTACGTTTTGCTATACAAATTTTAAAATAGCCTCCAAAATAAAGAACAGCCGAGTTGTTAGAGCTACTCTAACAACCTATTTAATGCAACTGAAATTCACATGAAACTCTCACTAAGACTGGTCTTAGAGCACCTCCAAGAGTATTTCTAAAAGTTACTCTCTAACTCATCATTTGAAGAGTCATTTTTTTAATAAAAATAGCTTTCTATGTTTTTTTCATTCTCTAGCAACTTTTCTGTATCTTGTGCGTGCTCTAAAGAGTCATTCTCACTCTCCATCTTTACCGAAAACAAAATTTTATCGAAAACCACTTTCCATCTTTACCTAACGAGAAATCTGAAATAGAAGATGACTATATTTAGATATGCAATTAAAAAAACCATTGAGGGTATTTTTTCACCAAAATCTCTATCCTTAAACATTAAAAAGATATAAAAAGTCTCTTGGAGTTGCTCTTAAAGCAAACTAATAATAAAGTCAATTATTTTGGCTATAAGGGTATGATTGGTTCGCTTCCAAATTTTGCCATACCAATGATTTGGCAAGTCATGATTTTGGCTAGTATTTGGTTTGCTACTAAAACTTGTCAAACTCTCACATTTGGACCAATGAGTATGAAATTTTTACTATAATTATAGATAAAGCATAGATTTAACAAGCATAAACCTAAATAAATCTATAACTAAGTTATACATGATCCAATGAGTATGAAAATTTTACTATAGTTCTAGCATACAATAATTAGCCTACTATAAAAATTTAACCACAATTAGACCATAGAAGCTACAGCTATGAATTATTCTAATTAATTACAGAAAAGTATAGATTTAAAGCTACAACAAAAACTTTGTACTAAAACATACCATATTATATATTCACTGTATAGATCTACTCATGTGGAGTCCAACAAAATTGGATTTTCCATAATTTTTCTATGATTTACTATGATTTTTCAAAGATTCATCGAAAATAAATAAAAAAGAAAAAGACAAAACTATTATCACTGTAGCAAAACCACCGTCCAAACTGTTTGGAGGTTATTTGACCGGTTTTGAAAAATTCAGGTGGTAGAAAATCCGGTTTTATAATTTGGGGATGGAGTAGTCCAAGCCTGAATAGTTTGAGGAGTATGCAGACTTTTTCTTAGTTTTTTCGTTTTCGTTAACAGGCGGAGCCTTTTCCGATGCAGTACTAGTGATAATTGGCAGCCCCAAGATATTATGAGCGATAATTTGAAAGGCACTGGACTAAGAATCTCTCGGCAGACTTTCCTTCGTTCCTCAGGGCCTCCAGCACAGCACGTCACGTTGATCCAGCGCACAACAACCGAGCCGTTTTGGTTGGAGGTACACACGGCATGGCTCCGCTGAAAAAAGTTCAAACAGATTCTATGGAGCAATCGTAGATTGGTCACAGACTCACAGCGCAGCATGCCTCGAGCCGCGCGATTGGAGACAGAAACAGAGCGGGCGCCGAGGGACCCTACACGCGCCACGGCGCGACGTCCTAACCCAACTGCCCAGCCGCGAAAATGAACGAGCGCGCCTCAGAAAACGAGGGGCCGAACGGGGAGATCGACGGAGCAACGCATGGCTGGCCGGCTGCTCTGGATATCTGGTACTCGCGCTCGCACGCGTGCGCGGTTATGGCGGCCGCCGTAGCCAACTTTTCCTGCGGCCGCCACGAAAACGGTTGGGGCCCCCACAGGTTGGAGGAGCCATCACCCGTCGCGCATTGGCCACCACACCACCGCAAAACAAGCGCAAATACTCCACGTGCGCTGCGGCGAGGGCGACGGGTTTGGCGTGTCTGCTGCCGCTGCCCGACACCTCGGCCACGCGGATACCGACCTCGCCTCGCACGCAGCACGCGTGCGCCCACCGCTCAGCGCGGTCAAGCCATCGCGCCTGCGGGACTTAGTGCCCGTCAAGTTTTCTGCCCCGCGACGTTCCGCGGAAGCACATGTTTCTAGCTTTGACAGGGCTTGCAACAGAATCGGATGAACTTTTTTCCCTCCTGAAATTTGGTTCGACCTGAGTTGAGTTATGGCATGTATAACCCAGGTTCAACGGTGGTCTAGGCCCGCTTGGTAGGGCTCCTCGCGGCTCCGGCTTTTTCGAAGGAGTCCTATCAAATATTTTGCAGGGGGAGCTATTTTAAGTGAAAAAACAGATAAATCAGAGCCGTTTTAGAATGTGGTTTCTCCGAAACGGCTCTAGCTCCCCAGAGAAGCCTCTCAAAAGGAGCCACGCCAAACACCTCAAATTATTTCATATATTAATATATAAGAAAACAAACTATATTTTAATTACGAGTAAGTCTTATACACGTGAATTGAGTTATGGCCTGTATAGGCCCTAGGGCAGGTTCAACGGTGATTTAAAACATATTATTCATATATTAATATATCTGTACCTAATAATAAAAAGGTAAAATTTTCATCGTATTATTTCCTGCCTCTTACTCCCCCAATCACCGGCTTGGTCTCGGTCTTATTGCCAACAGAGATTAGGAGTAGAGAAGAGAATATAAAGAAATATGTGTTCTAGATGTAAAGATACTAGAGAGAAAGAAAGGTGGGAGAGTCTTAATAGTTTTTGAAATATATTAGGGTTTCTGATGCAAAATGTCTAGATCTGAGTGGGCCTCTCCTGGTAGGCTTCTTTTTTTTGACCTGGGTTAAATCCTTGCAGTTGGGCCGACTTCGTTGTGGGTTGGACCAAGCCTATGCAAGCCTTTTTTTCGTTTTCCTCCTTTTCTGTAAAAACAGAGATATTGTAAAATTCGCCAAAATCATAGAAAAATCATAAAAAAATGCAAATCAGTTCTGCGGCACAACTAAATATTTCATGAACCAGAAACTTTGCAAATTATTATCTAATGAAATCTTACAAGTGTATTTATGTAATTCCTGACGAGGACTGTCATCTGAAAATTCAAGAGTGGTCTCAATCACTGACGGACAGACAAATCCTTAACACATTGGAAAAAAATTCGGAGGTTGATATGATGCATCAAAAATGCTACAAAGGTCGATATTGAGTCATAGAAACACATGGGTATTATGAAAAATTACAGTTATGATATATTTATAGCTAAATAATTATGTGCTTCACAATGAAAGGAAAAATATACCACGATGTATTTCAATTTCATAGTAAGACATTTTTATTTATTGTTAGCATTAACTTATATTGTGGATGTCACGGTCATCATAAAATAAATTATAAAAAGATAAAACATCAATAGATATGTACCATTCACGTCATCGTTTTGCATGAATACTTGATAGTTTTTTTTGTCCTATTGCAATGCACAGGCATATTTGCTAGTAAGAGAAAAAACTATATTTTAATTAACAATAAGTACAGTACAACAGAAACATTCATAACACGTATGCACACTCACCTAGAGATGAAAACGGTCGGAAACGATCGATAGGTGGTCAAATCACTTTCATTTTCATATTTTTTTCTCAAAAACGAAATCGATACGATATTGTCAAAAACGAATACGACACCGATATTCCGGTAATTTTGAAAACGATAGTAGTCGATCGAAAAATATATCGATAATGATCGGAATCTAAGAGACGATATCTAAAAAACGATAAACACGCCGAACTGTAGAACATGAGAAGAGCCATAAAACTCGACCTATCTCACATGACAATAATAATAAATAAAGCCACAATTGACAATACCACAAGCAAAAACCACGGTTCACGCCATCTTTAGTACGAAACAAGCTAAAACCTAGATTTCGTTCGTGTTTGTGGTGACTAGCTAGAGTTAAGGTGCAATAGTGATTGACTGATTGCCTTCTTATTCCTATACAGATGAAATACTTGCCGTATAGTTCCTTTTCAAAAAGATATTTGCTTTATATGCTTGCGTGTGCAGATGAGATGCTTAGATGTGAGCCAACTAGACCTAAAATACTTTGAATCGGTAACTACTAACGGTAAATTACCGGCTAAATACGGTAATCTTCGAAAACAGTCGGAAGAGGGCAGGATCGTTTTCGCTTTCATTTTCAATTAATTTTATCGTTTTCATTTTTTCGATTATCGCTACCATTTTCATTTAGGCCTAAAAATTAGAATAAAAAAACTCGAAAACGACTTCTGAAAATCGGAAGTTATCATTTTCGTTTTCATCCCTACACTCACCCTATGAACACATGGCCTGTATAACCCATAGGGAAGGTTCAATGATGGTTTAAAACATATTATTTCATATATTAATATGTATGAGAAAAAGCTATATTTTAATTAAGAATAAGTACAGTACAGTACCATTAGACACTTATAACACGCACGTACCTCCGAAGGACTGAACCGGCAGATCTTAAGATCCACGAAGTCACCACAGGCGTCTATCACTGAAACCATAGAGCCATTAAATTCTAAAATAAATACAGGAAAATGTAAGCACTCACGACAAGTCGAGGATTTGAACTCAGGTGGGCAGATTCCACCACAAAGAACCCAACCAACTGATCTATGATCAGTTTGCTCGTATACACATTTTAAGATTTTATGAAGTATCATATAGAGCTATTAGAAATATTGTCTTCAAACTATTAACTAGCTCGTGCTATCGAGGGTGTCCTTACGTCAATATAGAATGAAATAAAACTTAGATGAAGCACCACTCTCAATGCAAAATTTTATTTTGTTGTTTCATTCTATAGTTTTATAGTACTCTTCTTAAATACATAGTCATGTCATAAAAAATATCTATACTGCCATCTTGAAAGGTCCTAATGACTAGTCAGGGGGTGAATAGCCTATAAAAAATTCTACAATAACATTTAAGCCAAGTGATTAGACAATTAAACAGCGAAGCGAGTGTTGCGCTAGCCTACTAAAAATACAAGTCTTCAATCCATAATTCTAGTTGTTATTATCTCTATTTTTCACACAAGAGGCGATGTCACTACCACTAAGTTAGTGTGCTCTCAAAGACTAACTAAAGAGCCACACTAACGACTAGATAAGACCTAAGCTAGCTCTCAAAACTAATTACTCTAAAGATCTTAGCTACACTAGGAATATAAATATAAGAGAGGCAGTGATGTTTATACTGCCGTGGCAAGAGATGATCAATCAATCACAATGAATACCAATGAAATCCTGGTAACAAGATAACACAATGATTTCTCACCTAGGTTCACTTGTTTGCTGGCATGCTAGTCCCCCGTTGTGGCGATTCACTCACTTGGAGGTTCATGCACTAATAGGCATCACATACCTAACCTGCAATCGGGTGCCGCACAACCAATACAAGATGAGGATCACACAAACCATGAGCAATCCACTTAAGTACCTTTTAGCTCTCTGTTGGAAAAAAATCAAGAACCCCTCAAAATTACCACGATCAGAGCCGGAGACAATCACCTTTCTCCTCTCGACAATCCTCGCTGTACCAAGCCATCTAGGTGGCGGCAACCACCAAGAGAAACAAGCGAATCCCACAACAAATGACAATCACCAAGTGCCTCTATGTGTAATCACTCAAGCAATGCACTTGGATGCTTTCAATTCTTACCAAATGATGAATCAATCAAGTAGGATGAGTGAGAGATAGATGGCTATGCTCATTAGAATGTATTCTCAAAAGAAATGCCAAGAGAGTGAGCAAGAGTCGGTCACACGACTTAAATAGGAAGCCCATTCGAAAAGAGCCATTGGGCTCCCCACAGTCTGCCTTCACAGGGTGACCGGACGCGCTAGTCAGTTCGACAGGACGCACCAGCCCTAGCGTCTGGTTGTCGATCATCGTCAATGTGTCACCTCAATTTAATGTCCACCGAGCGATCTCAATGGCTAGTTCAGTCGTGCCAACGATCAAGTGATGACCGGATGCGCTGCTACACCGAACGGACGCGGCCGCCTAGTGTTCGATCCCGCGCGGGCCCGTGCCACTAAGCACTGACCGGACGCGCCGCTGTAGGATAGAGATGGCGGACTAGAGGGGGGTGAATAGTCCTTTCTAAAACTTAAACACGTCGGCCAACCGAATCAAGTGTGAAATTAAAACTATCGGTCTAGCCAAGACTACACCCCTCTATCTATGTTCTCTAGCACCTTCTAAAGATCCTAATTAAGCAACTAAGGTGCCGGGCTAGCTAGAGCTCACCTAAACAATTCTAGAGTAAGGTCACACAAACCTATGCACTAGTACTTTGCCAACCGAGGGAGCTCCTACACAACTGGTAAGCAAAGGCACAAAGCTCCTAAGCTCACTAGCAATACTCAGTAACAAGGCAACCAATGCCAAATTAGAGAGCGTAAATTACTTAGCTACACAAACTAAGCAATGTGACTAACAAGGTTACTAAAACCAAATTAGTCATGCAAGGGAGCTACTTCTAGCTACACAAGCAAGAAGTTAACTAGCAAGCTATACAGGCTAACTAATTACAAGAGCAACTACACAAACACAACGTATATGAAAGTAATACAAGCTTGTGTTTTGGGGATTGCAAACCAACGAGATGAACAAGGTTGACACAATGATTTTTATCCCAAGGTTCACATGTTTGCCAACACGCTAGTCTCCATTGAGATAAGCTCCAAGGTTGCTGCCGATCCTCTTGCTAGTGGTGACCCGCAAGTCACATTCTCCCACATAGAGTGCTTACCACAAGCTCTAGCACTTGACCCGGCCAGACCACTTGTCGCCCTTTGCGTCTCGCTTTACTAGAGTTGCTCTTCGTGGCTCCCGCAGGGCGAGCACAATGCCCCTCACAATCTCTTCTCCGGAGCACCGCACAAGTTTCTTGCAGGATTTGACAGAGATCACGCCACCAAGCCATCTAGGAGGTGGCAACCTCCAAGAGTAATAAGCACCACCGGCTTGCAACTCGATCACCTAGTGCCACTCGATGCATCCTCACGATGCAACGCACTAGAATCACACTCACTCGTAATCGGATCGCACTCTTGCAAGCACAAGTGAGTTGGAGGGCTCCCAAGAAATCCCTAAGCATGGACACTCAGTCTCAAGGGTGCTCAACCAGCCAAATGCCCAAGCTCCACCTCTATTTATAGCCCCTAAGCCAAATAGAGCCGTTGGAGGAAAGCTACACTTTCTACGAGGGCACCAGACACGGTGGTAGTGGCACCGCCCTAGGGGTGGTGGTGCCCCCAACGCTCAAATCCAATAGCTAGTTTGACTAGCCATGGTCACCGGACAACGACGGTGGCACTGGACAGGGGGTGGCGGTGCCACCCTAGGCCAGCCCCCTGTTTTTCCTCCTCTTTGGAAAAATAGGACGATGGCACCGGACACACACTGGCGGTGCACCGTCACGCGTGCGGCAGTGTACACCATCAGTGGCAGTGCTAGCTCCTAGTTAGCTCGCTCTCGGCCAAGTCTAGGTGGTCATCGCCATGGGGGTGGCGGTGCACTGGACAGGAGGTGGTGGTGCCATCCAAGCTGCACCCCGAGCCCGGTTTCACCTCCTCTTCTTCACCAACTTCTTCACATTTGCAAATGTACCAACACTACCAAGTGTTCACTAACTTGTGCATGTGTGTTAGCTTTTCACAAACAATTTTCAAAGGATTAGCACTCTTTTCACCACGCCACTCGATCCTAACACGTATGTAAAGTTGTATCGCTCAAGTGGCACTAGATGATCGATATGTAAATAAGTTTTCCCCTCTTGATAGTACGGCCATCTATTCTAAATCCGGTCATGCACTTCTCTACACATCCTTTGATCGGTGGAATGAAATGCCCTAGTTTATACCTTTGCCTTGCGCATTCCATTCCAACTCCTCCAATGTCGATGCAACACATACACCAACACGGTCAATAATGATATGGTCTACTTCATATCATCACGTGATCATATTGGTTCATCGATCTTGACTTCACTTGCTCTTTACCATTGCGTCGGTACATTGGCGCCAAGTCTTGCTCAAGCTTCACCATCGCACGCGGTCCCTCACTTTGAAACCTCTAACTTGCCCTTTACACTTGTGTCGGTGTAAGAAACGGCGGTTCTAGCACCAACGAGTAATATGTGTCTGTGCGTCGGGGATCCAGATGGTGTGCAAGAAGAACACAGGCGATTTATAATGGTTCAGGCCGAGAAATGCCCTACGTCCAGTGGGGGAGGTGAGTTCTGTATTATCTTGCACTGAAGTGCTTGTAGTAGGGATTACAAGCGGGTGAGAGAGGGATGAAAGTCCCTAGTTTGGTTTTGGCTAATTGATGAAACCTAGGACTAACCTTTGTATCTAAGTGGATGATTTAGATAAAGGTGGTCATTGAATATGATACATGACATTGACTCATATGACCAAGATGGTGAAGACCAAGATGAGGCTTGGCTCGATGGATCGGTTGTGAAGGTGAAGGGCTAGTCGAGGCTTCGAAGCGAAGGACCATGCGATGGTGAAGCTTGAGCAAGACTTGGCGCCGATGGACCAATGCAACGGGGAAGAGCAAGTGAAGTCAAGGTCGATGGATCGAGACGGTCATGTGATGATATGAAGTGGATCATATCCTTTGGAGAAACAAAATGGGCTCAAGGCAAAGGTATAACCATAGGGCCATTTTGTTTTACACTCAAGACACCATAGAGGGTGTGAGTGGTTTAGGGTCGATAGCCGAACTATTAAGAGGGGAAGTCTTTTCGGTTATTCGACGCATGGGTGCCACTAGGTGAATTCATGAAGTGCATTGCATATAGGGCCTAGTGAGCTAACTGGAAAACCTTTGAAAATGATTGAGAAAAAGCTAACACACAAGCACATGGAGATGTACACTTGTTGGTGTTGGCACATTTGCAAAGGTGGCGTTGGCCGCGCTGTCGTTTGCGGGTAGAGAGGGGTTTGGGTTCCTCTCTCCCTCCCGCCGAGCGTGCGAGCGCGGGATTCAGGCGATTTCGGAGAAATGAAATGCCTATTTTTCATTGCGCCGGAAGTCGGAAAAGGAACGGAGGTCACAGAGGTGACCGGACGCTGCACCGGACGCGGTCAGTTTCGACCGGCGCGTCCGGTCAGTGCAGCGCGGGCGTCAGGCGCGCGAGCTAGGGTTTGACACCGGCGCGTCCGGTGACCCACGGGACCGGCGCGTCCGGTCATGCGCCCTGAGGGAACCGAGGACGTCGGACGCGGTCCGCGTCCGGTCACACACCATCGGACGCGTCCGGTGGTCAAAGGAGCTTACTGGACTCCCACCGGACACGGGTACTGTGGCGTCCGGTGGTTGCGAGGAGCGCGTCCGGTCTTGTCTTCGGGTGCGCGGGTTCTGTGCGCACCGGCGCGTCCGGTGGTTCGCAGCAGCGCGTCCGGTCGCTCGTTTGACCGTTGGCGCGCAGTGACCATTGGAGGATCTAACGGACGTTTTTGAAATCGGAGGACACGTGGACGTCGCAGGGGCACCGGACGCGGTTGAGCGCGTCCGGTCAGTTACGACCGGCGCGTCCGGTGGTCCCGCAGAAAACGGTTAGTTGAGTTGTAACGGCTCTTTTTGGATGGGATGCTTATAAATACTTGTTGGCCGGCCCTTGGGGAGCTCTCTTGGCTTTTCTAACATACTTGTGCATCCTTTGAGCTAGAGCTACTCCTCCCACTCATCTCTCTTGCTTGATTGCAAATCAAAAGTGAGATTGAGTAATCCCAAAGTGCATTGCATAGCTTGAGGGCATCTAGTGGCACTTGTGGGTGGTTTAGCCGGTGGATTTCTTGTTACTCTTGGAGAGTACCGCTCCTAGCCGGCTTGGAGATTGTTGGAGGCGTTGGCAAGAGAAGGTGATTGTTCTTGGCCACCTCCGGTTGATTGTGAGAGGTTCTTGTGCTTTCCTCGGCGGGACGCCAAAAGCAACTCTAGTGGAATCCGCGTGTCATTGAGTTACCTCACTTGAGAGTGGTGTCTTGCGGTGCCTTGCGGGGCGTGCCTTGAAGGGCAAGTGACTTGAGGGTCACACCGAGGAACCATCTAAGTGTTGGTCGACACAACCGGTGACGTAGCTTGTCGGTGCACAAGTGAACACCGGGTGAACAAATATTGTGTCTCTTGTCTCCCGGTGATTGGTCTTCATATTGTGTTGTTGTCAATATTGATTGATTGTATATCATCTTGGTGATTGGCAACATCTTCACTTCACCGTCGGTATAATAATCACAATCCTCTCTCTTGCATTTACATTCACTAGTTTATCTTGTGTAGCTCTAGTAGTAGCTTTGCTAGTAGTGTTTAGCTTGTTCTCTAGTGTAACCTTAGTGACATAGCTCTTGTGTGAACTAGAGATCATAATCTACTAGACTTGTGGATAGGAGGCTTGCATCACAACTTTTGGCTAAGCAAAACTCGCTTTACGCCGTTTGTTTTTCTAACAAGTTTGCTTAGTGGTACTTGTAGATTTTTTTAATAGGCTATTCACCCCCCCTCTAGCCATCTAGGACCTTACAAGGGAGGGGCTCCCAAGTCTCCAGGCGTGAGTGGAGTGTATGTGTGTGTGACTCTGCCGGAGCCCTCGCAAGGTCTAGGAGAGTTATCTGTTCGTCTATCTGTGTGTCCCCGTTCGAAACGGTCCCTGCATGCTCCTTTTATAGCCTCAAGGAGGTGCAGGGTTACAAAATATTGGTACATGTCAGTGTAAGAAATGGCGGTTCTTGCACCAACGAGTAATGTGTGTCTATGCATCGAGGGTTCGGATGGTGTGCAAGAAGAACATAGGCGATTTATACTAGTTCAGGCCGAGAAATGCCCTACGTCCAGTGGGGGAGGAGGATTATGTATTATCTTGCACCGAAGTGCTTGTCGTAGGTGTTACAACCCGGTGAGAGAGAGGGAGGAGCTCCTAGGTCTCAAGGTGTGAGTCGAATGTGTGTGTGCGTGACTCTACTAGAGACCTCGCGAGGTCCAAGAGAGTTGCCTGTTCGTGGGGATGTCTTGTGTTGTTTCATTGCTCGTGGTTTCTTTCTTCTTTTTTCCTCTCTCTAGAACGGTCCCTGCATGCTCCTTTTATAGCCTCAAGGAGGTGCAGGGTTACAAGATGTTGGTACCGGGTGCAATCTTTGTTGGAGAAGGAGCCCAGAGGCCATGGGGAGGCCTTATCTGGTGGCGACGTGGTCTGCACTATAGAGGTGTGGCGTTGATACTTCTGGCACTATTACTACATGTCCAGGCATGTGCGCCACTGTTGAGGGAGTGGTTTTCTGTCCTTTAGTGTTGCAGCGATGTGCCCTGTCATACCTGGTCCTGTGGCTGGCGTAGCGTGCTCGTCCTTATAGTTTGACTTTCGCTTAGAGGGCCGAGGCCTCGGAGGCGGGAATTACGTTGCGATCTTATCCCGATCATGGGAATAGTGGGCCAAAGTGATGTTTTGTATGCCGCGCCAGGACGAATCATGCGTATAGTGCTGGTATGGGTGGTGTAGTGGTCAGCAGCTCTTCCCCATGCCTATGATGGGCGATGGCGTGTTGATTTGACCCTAGTCATTCCTGGCCTGTTCGGTTGGGCAGACGCGAGAACGTGGGTTACATCATAGGGGGGTCTCGAATGCGCCAATAGGGGAGCGGCGTCAGAGGCCGGTCTCGGGCGAGGCAAAGACGGATAATGTCGTCTTCTGGGGCTCGGACGAGGCTGCGATGTTGTCATAGGTTGGCCTGCCTCCGAGACCCCAGAGCGGAGGCCTCTGGCGAGTTGGAGGTGTTCCGAGACTCCCTCGATGGGAGGCCTCAGATGAGGCGGGGAGATGGGCTGGTTTGCTCACATGTCTTGCTGGAGGCCCAGTAATGGAGAATTTAGCCCGCAGGTTGATTTTTTTCCCTTAGACAGGTTAGATTAGATTTTAGTTTGCTTTTTGGGGGGAGCCGGGTAGTTTTCCACCTTAATTTAGGTACCCCTAATTGTGGTATCTGACAGTAGCCCCGAGACTATGGAGGAGTAGGGATACTCCTCCAGAGGCTATCCATTGGGTTTGTTCTTTGCCGGGCTTTTGGCCAGGTCATTGCTAGGGCCATGACTTGCCTTTGTATTGCTTTTTTCTGGGGGGTGCACGCGAGCGCACTCGTCGGGTGTAGCCCCCAAGGCCTTGGAAGGATAGGATATGCTTCCAAGGTCTTAACCTGGTGTGGAGTGTAAATCTGAGGCCTCAGTGCAAGGGTAGCCCCCATGCCTCTGCCCATGGCAAGAGGTTGGTCAAGGGCACCTCGTCTTTTTTCATGTCTTTCATGCATCTCCTTCGTCGAGAGGAGGGGAGGGATATGCCATGCTATCCTTGGCGGGCCGTCGGTAGCATTTTCGGTAAACATTTTAATGGGTAAGTCCGGGTAGAGATCCGAACCCTGTTTGCTTAGGGTCAGCTAGTAATCCTAAGACTCATTCCATGTTACCCGAGGGTCGTTCAGTGGGCCTCAGATCCGTTTGATGGGCTCTGAGGGATCGGTGCCTTCCTCCGATGGGATCCCACTGTTCAACGCCCACGGAGTCCTAGATGCAACTTAGGGTGGTGTACCGGGCATTATTGCTCGGGTTTCGGTTGCAGAGGGGCTCAAAGCTGAGTAAGGGCGCACGGGGCCGAGGGAGGTTTTGGTCTTTCGCTATACTGGCGTGGTAGGACTAGCCCCCAAGCCCTATGCCCTACAACGGTTTGAGGGGTCTCGGAGAGTTGGTCCCTTCAACCATCCCCCTGGTGGGGTTAACCGCCAAGGCCGTTTACTTCGCAATGGCTTTGTCTGCTAATGCCTTGCGGCCCCCGCTTTTGAGTCTCTTGCTTTCGATCAAGATTCGATGGGCTATGCTAGCCATTACCACGTGGTTTCAACGTGGGTTGTAGTTGAGTGTGGGGGAGGCCCTTCTGGGCCAAACCTAATTTTAGAAAATGCCTTTCTCTCCTATGGCCCATCGTTAGCCCGAGAGCTCGTGGTCTTAGGAGTTAAACGAGTACGTTGCAGTAAGCGAGAATGTCGAGCTTTAATCGAGGAAGTGGAGGGGGCGGTTCCATTACTTGGTTCGTGGGAAGTGGGAACGTCGGCTCAAGTCCCGAGATTGTATTGATGGTTCTGTGCAGCCGTGCGGCCGAACGGTTGTTCGGATCTTATTTATACCCGGCTCGGCACTTGTTCTTCCCACACCTATTGCCACTTTCCACTCTCTACTTTCCACTTCTGTCATCTCTTAGCACAGTCCCATGATCTCGATGGCACACGACAACTCTCCGCAGCGGTCCAAGGAGGTGGATGGTCCCCTGGCGGCGCAACGTCGCCGGACGGGCGACTGGGTTTTCATGTGGAGCGGCCGCCAGCTACGTACTGGTGGCATCTCGATGGGGAGCCTCCGCCCTCCCTAGGGCTTAGGCTGGCCTGTCGGGGTCGAGGGTGGAGCGGGCTGAGGGGTCGGCGCTTGTTCGTGCGGTGGCAGCAGACGTCGAGGGGAGGGCGAATGACCTTCTCCGTCAGCTGGACCTCGCTGACCACCATGGCGTTGGTGAGTTTTCTTTCCTTCTGTTTTTCTTCCTTCTTCGTTCAAATCACTTTTCTTAATAGTGAATGGAATGATGTGCCAGGGGTGTCCGTGGAGCTGGAGGGTCTCCGCACCACGGTGGACGCCTTCCTGGATTACCTGGGGGTCGCCCCGGGTACTAGGGAGGATTGGCTCTGGGCCGCGCGTCGTCGCGTTACTGCCGCTATCGAGAGCGACGTCCGCCGTAGCACCGGAGTTTCCCTGGCTATGGCGGAGCTATCGGTGGGGGTCAACCTTATCGAGGTCGATGGTTTCCTCATGGAGGAGCCGCTACGCCTCCATGAGGACCTGGTGGCGTGCTACGGCCTGGCCAAGGAGGCGGTGGCCGCCCTCATCCCCACCCAGCAGATCCTTGCGAAGCTCCCCCGTGATGTTGCCCCTTAGGGCTTTTTTCTTTTTATTTTGTTAGATTTACTAGTTCACGACGCATGGCGTCCTTTTATTTTGTTGTGCTAATCGTGGTGGTTTTAAGCTCCTTTGTCATTCGTTCTGTGAAATCCATTTGGTTAGTGAGGTAAGCCACCGGAGCACCGCCAGTGACGTGCGTGGCGGAGTCCCCTAGGGGAGGTGCGTGCCACGAGGCACGGTTAGGGTCTTAACATCGACATGACCCCTGCCGCTCCATGGCCGAGGCGGGGTCAGCGACTCCTGAGATTAGCAAGCGGATGGGACGTCCATCGGCCAGACTTTTTTTTTTGCCCCTAGGGAACCTTCTAGGCTCGAGGTGATTTGTCCCCATACTTTAGGTCTCGCCGGGTCTCGGTAGACCGTGCATATGAAACTGGACCTCCAAAAATCAAGACCCGTGGGTCTGATCTGGTTAGGAGGCCCAATGCGTTCCCCTCTCGCATCTTTTTCGCAAAGAAGGAGGGGTTGGACAGCGGCACGCCATCTCTCTCGAGTAGGGCCGTTTTTTGGGGTGTCCGTTTGAGTTACTAGCGGGTATTTCATTTCGAGTGAGGTCCCGGATCCCGTTCATTGAGGATCCGATGTAGGTATCTAGTGACCTGCCTCATACCCTCGACGACCGATTCAGGGTAACCAGGGCCGTTTCGGTACGACCCCGGCTGCTCGTTGCCTTTCTCTGATGAAAAACCCTTAAATCGGTGTCCATCAAGGCTCGAACATAGTTTGGGGAGTCCCGTATGGTGCTTCGAGGCATCCGGGTGTTGGCCTCTATTGTGCCACTCCCCATATACCATCCCTCACTCTGTTGGGCCGGAGCAGCTATCGAAACCCTTTCGCAGGGCCAGCCTACGAACTCTGGGCCTGGATTTAGACCGTGTGCAGATGATGCGGCATGACATATGTATGATGCATGTATGATGCATACACGTGATGCACTTATACATACGATATTACAAGGGAGTTAAAAAATAGCTCATAGAGACATTTAAGAATAATTTAAAGGTGGTATTTAATAATGGAGATAACGGGGGCAGGCTTTGGCAAACCAAATTATGCGTTGGGACCTGGTTGTCCCTTTCACGGCCATGAAAGCTCGTACCCGTCGAAGTGATCGATGAAGTCATCGTTGCACGACTCGTCGTTGAGGAGATAGTCGCTGATGCATAAAAAGTGTTGCATCTTCTGAAGCTCGGCGAAGCCGGTGCTACCTTGGTAGTCGTCACCGTAGTCGTTGTTGTGGTCGGAGTCGTAGAAGTCAGAGTTGGAGCTCGTCTCCGTTGACGCCAGAGTGTCGGCGATGGCGTGCCTGAGCTATTGTGGCAGATCCTTCGGCACTTGACCTGCCTTGGGGCTGAGATGGTTTGCGTTAGTTGATGTCTTGCGAACCTTTTTGTCGCGGTAGGACTGAGTAGCTCGTGGTAGATCAGGCAGGCTGAACTCGTCGGGCCATGTTTTCTTCAACTCTTCGGATCGACGTCGTAGGTTGACCACGGGCTCGAGGAAGTTGGCAGGCTTGTTGGCCAGTGGAACGAGGTCGAGGTCGTCACCTTCCTCGGTGATGATGAACTTGAGGCTCCATAACCAGATGTGGGAGCCCGGGGTGATGCTGGCATTGCCTCTGGTCGCCGAGGACATGCTCGTCAGGTGGGGGTGAGACGATGTGGCCATCCTGGACTCTACAAAATTGGTTTGTTGTAACACGCAAAAGTCCCCTACCTGGCGCGCCAAGCCGCCAACTGTCGGTGTAAGAAATGGTGGTTCTAGCACCAACGAGTAATGTGTGTCTGCGCGTCGGGGGTCTAGATAGTGTGTAAGAAGAACGTAGGTGATTTATGCTGGTTCGGGCCGAGAAATTCCCTACGTCCAGTGGAGAAGGAGGATTATGTATTATCTTACACCAAAGTGCTTGTTGTAGGGGTTACAAGCCAGTGAGAGAGGGAGGAGCTCCAAGGTCTCAAGGTGTGAGTGGAATGTATGTGTGCGTGACTCTGCTGGAGACCTCACGAGGTCCAGGAGAGTTGCCTGTTTGTGGGGATGTCTTGTGTTGTTTCGTTGCTCGTGGTTTCTTTCTTCTTTTTTCCTCTCTCTGGAACGGTCCCTGCATGCTCCTTTTATAGCCTCAAGGAGGTGCAGGGTTACAAGATGTTGGTACGGGGTGCGATCTTTGTTGGAGAAGGAGCCCAGAGGCCTCGGGGGAGCCTTATCTGGTGGCGACGTGGTCCGCTCTGTAGAGGCATGGCGTTGGTACTTCTGGCACTGTTGCTACATGTCCAGGCATGTGCGCCACTGTTGAGGGAGTGGTTTTCTGTCCTTTGGTGTTGTAGCGATGCGCCCTATCATACCTGGTCCTGTGGCTGGCGTGGCCTGCTCGTCCGTGTAGTTTGACTTTCGCATAGAGGGCTGAGGCCTCGGAGGCGGGAATTACGGTGCGATCTTATCTCAATCATGGGAATAGTGGCCTAGAGTGACATTTCATACGCCGCGCCGGCACGAATCGTGCGTATAGTGCTAGTATGGGTGGTGTAGTGGTCAGCAGCTCTTCCCCATGCCTGTGATGGGTGACGGCGTGTTGATTTGACCCTAGTCAGTCCTGGCCTATCTGGTTGGGTAGACGCGAGAACATGGGTTATGTCATAGGGGGTCTTGAGCAAGCCAATGGGGGAGCGGCATCAAAGGCCGGTCTCAGTTGAGGCGAAGACGGATAATGCCGTCTTCTGGGGCTCGAACGAGGCTGCGATGTTGTCATAGGTTGGCCTGCGTCCGAGACCCCAAAGCGGAGACCTCGGGTGAGTCGGAGGCGTTCCGAGACCTCCCTCAGCGGGAGGCCTTGGATGAGGCAGGGAGATGGGCTAGTTTGCTCACATGTCTTGCTGGAGACCCAGCAAGGGAGAATTTAGCCCGTAGGTTGATTTTTCCCTTAGATGGGGTAGATTAGCTTTTAGTTTGCTTTTTTGGGGGAGCCGGGCGATTTTCCACCTTAATTTGGGTAACCCTAATGGTGGTACCCGACAATACGTGGCGTGATCTGTGTTGGAGAAGGAGCCTAGAGGCCTCGAGAGGGCCATATCCGGTGGCGACGTGGTCTGCACTGTAGAGGCATGGCATTGGTACTTCTGATACTGTTGCTATATGTCCAAGCTTGTGTGCCATTGTTGAGGGAGTGGTTTCTATCCTTTGGTGTTGTAGCGACGCTCCCTGTCATACCTGGTCCTGTGGCTGGCGTGGCATGCTCGTTCTTATAGTTTGACTAGCGTAGAGGGCCGAGGCCTCTGAGACGGGATTACGGTGCGACCTCATCCCGATCATGGGAGTAGTGGTCCAAAGCGGCGTTTCGTACGCCGCGTAGGCACGAATCGTGCGTACAGTTCCAGTATTGGTGGCATAGTGGCTGGCAGTTTTTCCCCATGCCTGTTATGGGCGATGGCGTGGTGATTTGACCCCGGTCATTCCTAGCTTGTCCGGTTGGGGGAGCAGCGTCAGAGGCCAGTCTCGGGCGAGGCGGAGATGGATAATGTCGTTTTCTAGGACTCGGACGAGGCGGTGATGTTGTCGTAGGTTGACCTATGTCCGAGACCTAGAGCGGAGGCTTCGGGTGAGTCGGAGGTGTTCTGAGACCCCTCTGCGTGGGGCCTCGGATGAAGCAGGAAGATGGGCCGGTTTGCTCACATGTCTTGCTGAAGGCCCGACAAGAGAGGTTTTTTGCCCGTAGGACTCTTTAGTTGATTTTTTCCTTAAACGGGGTAGGTTAATGTTTGATTTACTTTTTTAGGGGGGCGACGGGTGGTTTTCCACCTTAATTTGGGTACCCCTAACTGTGGTACCCAACAACTTATAACCGATCCGTTGAGCCAAGTCATGTCTTGATCTTCTCTACCTTGATCACATGACTCAATGTCATGTCTCATGTGCAATGAACTCCTTCATCAACACATGTGTAAGCATTGCAACATCTCCGAGCCATCTTTACCGTCATGGCATATGTTGCTTACATACATGTACCTGTGGACTAATCTCCTGTTTATCTCACATAAAGACAATTAGTCCATATAAGGTTGTCACTCAATTACCAAAACCAAACAAGTACATTTCAATTGCTCCACTTACCTGACGCCGAGCCCGCACAGCGTCAGATCATTTCTAGAGAGGGTCCAGAGCGTGTTTTGTGTGACCTGATGCGTCCGCTCGCGTGCAACTTGACGCTGGTCAGCGTCTAGTCCTTCTAGGCCACACCCAATGCGTTACGTCAGCCTCCACCGGACGCACCCCCTGCGCGTCCGGTCACTACTTCGCGCCAACGTCCGATCGAAGACTGACACCGCGCCTTCTCTGCCGTGATGACCGGACTCACAAGGCCAGCGTTCGGTCACAACACAACCAGAGTCCGGCCGATCAAAAACACATCCTTTTGATCTCCAACTTCGCCACCCTTGATCAAATGTTCTAACCACCAAGCATTTCTCCATGTGCACGTATGTTAGCATATTTCACAAATATTTTCTAGGGTGCTAGCACTCACTAGAATCTAAATGCATATGCAATGAGTTAGAACATCTAGTGGCACTTTGATAACCGCATTTCGATACGAGTTTCATCCCTTTTAATAGTACTGCTATCTATCCTAAATATGATCACACCCACTTGGTGTTTTGATCACCAAAACACAAAAGCTCCTGTGGATATCACGTTTGCCTTGAGCCTTTTATTTTTCTCTTTCTTCATTTCCAAGTCTCCGAGCACTTGATCACCATGGCTATCGCTACCTTCATGATCATCACCATTTGCTCCACCACTTGAAATGTGCTTCCCTATCTCATGATCACTGGAGCAAATAGGTTAGCACTTAGGGTTTTATAAATTCACCAAAACCAAACTAGTGCTTTTAAATCTATTTAATGCAAATGAAACTCACATGAAAGTATCAAACTCCCACTGAGACTAGCCTTAGAGCATCTCCAAGAGTATTTCTAAAACATACTCTCTAAATCATCATTTGTAGAGTAATTTTTTTTAATAAAAACCGCTTTCTATGTTTTTTACTCTCTAATAGTTTTTTTTATATCCTGTCCGTACTCTAGAGATTCATTCTCGCTCTTCATCTTTGCTTAACGAGAAATCTAACATAGAGAATGACTATATTTATATATCCAATTAAAGAAGTTGTTAGAGGGTATTTTTCACCAAAATCTCTATTCTTGACCATTAAAAAGGATATAGTGTCTCTTGGAGTTGCTCTGAGAGCAAGCTCGATAATATAACCATGTGTTTTGGCTATAAAATCAAAATAGTAAGAGTGAAGTTATAGAATAGTTGTCTCTTATTTGTTTATAAAAATGTTTTTATTATTACTTTACACATGTCTCATCTTCTCTTTCCTAATCTTCCTCATATTCGCTTGATGTCTAGGCCCGCCACTGCATAGGCTCCCGTACCCAGCTTATTACTTGTATGAGAGTCAAGCTCTTGTCTCTCTTTTTTCTTCTTCTCCATATCAGCATTTGCTTGTCTATAAAACCGTTATTCTACTTGCTCTTAGATGGTAGATGTCTATAAATGTTAGGCCATGTTTAGCATGGCTTCTTCTCATGTGCTTCTTTGAAGAAACTGAAGCACTTGAGAAGGAGCCACTTTTCTGGCTTGTTTAGCACGACTTCGGTTTCTACAGCTTTCTACAAAGGAGCTGAACGAGTCGTATGAAACACTTTAGGAGGAGACATTTCTACAAAGGAGCTCAACGAAGGGCCTTTGCAGCTTTGGCTCCTCTACTATTTGCAAGAGAACGACTCTTTCTTCTGAAGTGTTTGGTACGACTCTTTCACATAAATTGTTGTCAAGCGGGAGTCAAAATCATACCAAATAGGCCCTTAATATCACATAAACATAATAAATATGTAGCTCGTAGAGTGGACCGCCTATTAAAATTATGCCTTGATAATTCCAATAGCCATTACTCCCTCCGCCCCGAAATAATTGTCGTTTTCGCTTTTGAGAAACAACTTTGACTAAATAAATATAAAAATATTAATATTTATGGTACAAAATTAATATTATTAGATAGATCGTTAAATCTATTTTCATAATAAATTTATTTGAAGATACAAGTATTGCACATATTTTCTAAAAATCCAGTCAAACCTACGGTAACAAAACTAAAAGTGACAGTTATTTAGGGACGGAGTGAGTACATTGAAATGTAGCAAGTTTATTTATACACCGACGCACAGAGCTGAGACGGCTCCTCGTTTATTCTGTGCCACGTATATATAAATGCTTATGTGTCACTCTTGTTGACACATATATTGACTATTATAATTACCGTTGTCATACCCTTAATGTAATATACAACTTCGATTTAGACCCCTAGCCATTGTGGAGAGATAAATTTGTCGCGTTAGCTTTTATACTTCCCTTCTAGACGTTTAAACATATAAATGAACTGTGAAGGAGGATAAAAATAAAATAACCATTAAAATGCTACATGAATTAGGCCATGTTTGGATCTTTTAGACTAACAACTAGTTGGCCAAACTTTAGCCTTTAAAGATCCAAACAGGAGGAATAATGGGTGAACTAAAGTTTAGCGAAAGCCTCAATTAGTTGTTATTAGTTCACTAGTCCATAAAACTCTACTATTATGAGCTAACTGACAACTAGTTATAGAACCTAACAATTAGTTCAGGATCCAAACATGTATGAACTAACAGCTAGTTGGCTAATTTTTAGCAGGTTATTTTTTAGCCATGGCCAACAACTAGTCCTGGTCCATCCAGACAAGGTCTTATGTGCGCATCATAAACTTTGGCACCTAAATTTAGATCCCATAACAAATTTATAACTTCTGAAGAAAAAGAGTGAGCACACAAGATAAATACGAAATTCCCATGCACTCATATCCAAAGACATGTCACGTACTTACAGTTACAGTTCACTGTATGACAGTTAGTACCGAGTCCATCAACATAGTAGATTGACTACTGTGTCCGTCATAAATGTATTTTGATCAGAGAAATCAACAATTTTAACTCTTAATTTCCCTTAAAATATATTTTACTTGCTAAATAATCAATTGTCCTGTCCACTTGAACTTATCAGTTTGGCAGTAGTTTTCTCTCACAACAAAACAACTTTAGTTGGCTTAACAGTCACATAAACCATCAACAGTTTTTAATGCAATTTGAATATAGATCTATCATAATGCAATTTTTATGTTCTAAACTGGTACGTGCTTTAATTAATCGTTGTTTTATAAGTTTGTAAAGTTTGCTATGAAATGGCTATGCTAATAGCTCAGAGAGCGGGGGCCTACGGTGGAAGAAGGTAGGGTGATTACATTCCACAGGTTTGGATTTTCCGGTGGCGGGCTAGACACAATTATTTACCGTCGAAGGCGAGACTCCATGGTCGACATATATTTGCGCAGGAGAGCCATTGTGCAGACTGCGGGCATTCTTCGGAGACGATATTTCACATGATGTTTGAGTGCACATATGCAGTGTGGTTTTGGGAAGGCATCAAAAAAATGACTGGCCAAAGGAACCTCATTTACACCCTCATTTGCTAGGTGGGTTGTGTTCGGAGGGAGATAGCACTCCTTGCTTGTGGTTGCTGATCGTTATGGACGGGCATAAATGCCAGACAACACTGCAAAACTGCCTGGAGTCCGTATGCGGCAACCAATATGTCCACAAAGATGCTAAGTCCTAAATGAAAATATATCAGAAACCTATACGGGCTACCAAAGTAAAGCATCCGTGGAAGATCATAGGGCCTGTTTGGTTAGAGGTATTAAAGTTTAATAAACACTGTAGCACTTTCGTCTTATTTGATAAAAAGTTTTTAATTTTGGACTAATTAGGCTTAATAGATTCGTCTCGTAACTTACTCCTAATCTATGCCGACATACATGTAATTAGTCTACATTTACTACTCTACATATTTGCCGTAACATTAATATGATGGAAGTTAAACTGAATGATTCAGAAACCAAACCGGACCATAGTTTTTACGGGGCAAGCTGCAATGGAGCAGCTGGGGCTGTTGTGTGGAAACCAAGGCCAACTGGTATGTGGTCGTTATCAATGGCACAACCATCCGGAGGACGTGTTGATAGCTGAAGGGCCAGTAGTAGCTAAAAAATAACAGCTATTAGAGCAACTCCAACGGTTTTACAAATGGGCTTTACATTTCTGTTTTTGCAAAAAAATCTACAAAACTCCTATTTAACGGTTTGGTAAATGGGCTTTGCATTTTTGTTAACTTGGCAAAATCCTGGGATGGATTGGCATATATGCAAGCTCGTGATCGGCTTGGCATTCCATCTCCCGTGCTACTCCCGCGTGCCCTCTTCCCTCCCGCGCCGCTGGATTTCCTTTTTTGAATTTTGGCAAGTCAATTTTGCCAAACCGTTGGAGATAACATTTTTTTCTCCTCCTCATATTGATTTGAGAGTTGGCAAACTCCATCTTTTGCCAAACAAAAAATGCAAAACCGTTGGAGTTGCTCTTAGAGCATTTAAGAGACTCTTTATATCTTTCTTAATTTCTTAATTTATTACAAGAATAGAGATTTTGGTAAAAAAAAAACTCAACAGCTTCTTCAATATCTAAATATGGGTATCCTCTATTCCAGATTTCTCACTAGCCAAAGATGAGATGGCTCTCTAGACTATGTACAAGATATAGAAAAACCGTTGGAGAATACAAAAATATAAAAAATGTTTTTTACTCAAATGAATCTACAAATGATGATTTAGAGAGTAGATTTTAGAAAGGCTCTTGGAGATGCTCTTATCTAGCTAAAAAAATAGCAGCTATTAGGTAGCTATTTTTTTGTGCTAATGGATTTGAACAAACTCAAAATAAGCTGATATGATATAATATTAATGATGAGAGAAATACGATAAAAGTTTTATGAGATAAAATAAGTTTCATAATATGAAGAAATGAGTTTTATAATGATGAAACTTGTCTATATTGTTTTGAATGAAAGAGAGTCTTAAAAACAGTGACTTAAAATTTCTACCAGGACTGGCCTAATTTTTTTTAGATTACGGAATAAATGTATCCCAGCCTTCGCATTCCCCTGAGTGCTTAGAGCCTAAAACATATAAGCAGGGACTGAGCCCAGAGTTCCGCTAGGCGGACCAGACCTGACAATAAACCGTGACCTTACAATAAAGGCTAAACAACAACAACGTCTAACATCACAATCAGTTTACTAACAGCACCGCTACTTCACTGATCTCACACCGCATAAAACTAAACACCAGCTTCAAAATGCATCACATGCAGGCTTTACATTTCCAATCTCTTCTGGTTCTTCCAATTTTTGGAGCCAAAGAGCCGAAGCGCCATTCCTTCAAGACGTTTGCAACCTTCTTTCATCGGTCTTCCCTCTTCCTCTTTAGACAGCAGGAATCATCGTCTGATCCAAAAAGTTCCCCTAAAAATTACCTGCAAATAGGAGTTGGTAACTTTTCTTTGGAACACTGCATCATTTATATTCAACCATATGGCCCAACACATGGCCGCCATTCCCACAATTATTTGACATCTTATCGCTGGAGCAAAACTCCTTAACCAAGATCAAAACATATGAGATGTGCTTTTTGGTTGGTGAATGTTAAAGGTGATATAAAGCATGTTCCAAACAAATCTTGCCACCTGGCAATGAAAAAAGAGGTGTTCAATGTTTTCCTCCAAACCGCAGAAGTCACATTTAGAGTCTCCTTTCCACCTTCTTCCAAACCACGAACGATAGTTTAGTGAAAAGAAGGTGGAAAGGGGACTGATAGCTTGTGGTTATATCAATATCAATATCTCGCGGCTTTGATTGGGGTAAAACTTTGCGAGCCGCACAAGAAACAAAATCACGTATAAGGCGTGGGGTGGTTATATCAGTATCAATATCTCGCGGCTTTGATTGGGGTAACTTTGCGAGCCGCACATGAAACAAAATCACGTATAAGGCGTGGGGGACCGGGATCGCACACATCATTGTCAGCGGTCAATACGCTAAGGCAAAAACTCTGGTGCGGTGGTGTTTCAGACAGATCACGTATAGCGACAATTTACACGCACACATCGCACCGATATAACGATCACATAAGTAAGCAGAAGCTACAAAACGCATACTCCTACTCTCCTAGTACGTTACATCTTCAGATTAGAAGGCGACAAATACTTGTTGTAAAATAAATAACACCAGCAGAGAGAGATGCTATAATTCTGAAGCCTCCAACCCACTGCTACGGGAATGTTTTTAGCCACATCTTCAATCTAGCTACGCGTATACTGATGTACATAGCACAGAATTGGCACCCGATGCAGTATTTAGAAAGGTATTTAGCTGTAATTTACAGCTGTGGGGCAGTGCAATGGGGTGGCGCACCTAGCGGAGTCGTGAACCCAGGTTAAAGGACGGACAGCCTGTTCGATTCGCTGGTTTATTGTATGGTTGAAAATACTATTCGCTGGTTTATTATGAGAGAAAAACACTTTTGAATGGCTGCTGATTCTGCTGAATAGCCCAGTAGCCCAAACGAACAGGATGGGATTAGTCCGCGCGTCGGATAGGAAGCATCGAAGAGATTCTGGCCAAGAGATCAACGGTCCAGATTCCACGCGTCGCTCCCCTCGGCCTCTTTTTAAGCGCCGCTCCGCAAAACCCCTCTCTCCACCCACCAGTCTCGCTCCCCACCTCTCCAAATCTCGCGACGAGAAATCCCATCTCGAACCACAGGGCGCGCCAGCCGCCGGCAACGGGAGTGCGGGAGGGAGGGATAGGAGAGGAGGATATGGAGCCGGCTGAGCGAATCGAGTCCGGGACGGCGCTGGGGAAGCGGCCGAGGAGCAGGGTGCTGCCGCGGACGGCCAGCTTGGTGACGCTGCCGTCGGCGGCGAAGCAGGGGCGCCAGGAGCTGGTGGGCACCGGCGTGCCGTCGTCGTCCTCAGTTCCCGCTGGCGGCGTCGGGATGGGAGCCGGAGCCGGCGGCGGCGGCGCCGTGCCGGGTTACTACTACGGCGGCTCATTCTCCGCGGTGGAGACGGCGGCCTTCCTGAAGGCGTGCGGCCTCTGCAACCGCCGCCTCGGACCCGGCCACGACACCTTCATCTACAGGTTCCAGTTTTAATTCTCTATGTGGCTTCAATCGATCTCTTCACGTTGCTTTGACAGTTTTAAGTTGGATTGCATCTCGTGCCCTTCGTATTCATGATGACTGCCGATCCCGTGGTCGTGATGATATCGTGCCTTTCGATCTGTCCCAGTTTACTGAGTTAATGAAATCATTTAGATCTATGTCGAAGTATTATGTGATCCTCCTTGATTTTTGTGAATTGATTGCCATCCGATTCCATCACCACCGGACACGTTCTAGTTCGTACTTGGGGTCCGGGAGTATGTGAATCTAATTCCCCCATTTTTTAGTGGAAGGAATATTTGATGCGAATCTTTCTTTCGGCATGTTATTCATTTCCAATTTTTCTAAATGCTTAGGTTTACGATTAGTTTGATGCATCATGTAGGTGTGTATATTTTACATTATGAGTCAAGCGCCTGCATTACTGTACTCCACTGTCCACTCCAAGCAAAGCATTTATAAAACATACTCCTAGGTGACCAATCATATGAGCTTTTTTTTTTGACACACAATCATATGAGCTGTTGGTTGATTATGGTATAAGCGTCGCCACTTGGAACCATCTAACTCATATTTCTTTAGCCGGTTGTCACAATCCCTCATCTACCTCTGGTTAAAATAGTTGTATTTTTCCACCTTGAATGGAGTAATTTGTTAAATACTCCTATGTTTGTCCGTGACATGATAGTTACTCTGTTGTCTACAACGTGCAGGGGCGAGGTGGCATTCTGCAGCCAGGAGTGCCGGGAGAAGCAGATCGAGTACGACGAGCGCATGGAGCAGACCTGCTCCCTCACCTCCATCAAGGAGGCCCCGTCCGTGTCCGGCGCTAGCAGCTCCGACCAGTCTGGCAGCGGCGGGGAGACCGTGGCTGCCGCCTAGTCCGCGTGGCGCAAGGGGTGGTGTATGTTGTTGCGCCTTGAGCAGCAGAAGGAGCGACGCCAGATCGATCGATCGGCCCGTGGTTTTCGCCATGCTAGAGCGTTCTGTGCATAGTACTGTACAGCTTTAGCTCTAGATTCCGGCAGTGATGAATGCGTCAATGATTTATTAGTAGGTGATTGATGCATGTAACTCTGGAAACATGGCGTTCTCTTGTTGAAACAAAAGAAGAAAAAAAAAACTCGGGTTGCAACAACAGATTCTCGTCACCCTTGCTGCTCGCATCCCATCTGTCTGTTTTCTCGTCACCCTTGCTGCTAGCATCCCATCTGTCTGTTTTCCTCACGTTGTGCTGCCAAGCAGTGGCGTAGCCAAAATTTTTATCTAGGGTGGTCCAGTTCAATATAATCTTTTTAACAATATAGTCTCGTTTGACATGTCAACAAAAATCTTCGATTTCTTGCTACAATACACAGCGGAGCTAGAACCGATGAAACAAAAATAGTGATTTCAATGATTCCTGATTCATCTTAAGAGAAATAAAAATGGCTTATTGCTCTAGTGCATGAAGGAGCTGAAACCGAAGCCGACGAAGCTCTACCAAACAAGGCCTAAATACAGCATGTTATTGTGCAAATATATAATTTACTCAAACATAAGACAAATATATTTTAAAAAAGCCTTACAAGTATTTTTGAAACTATTAATAAACTCTAAAAATTACTTAAAATAACTTACTATCTAAATACTTATAATACTTTGCTTCATATTCTAGGGTGGTCCGTGGCCCACATGGACCACCCCCTAGCTACGCCAATGCTGCCAAGCGGAGTAGGCAGCCTGTGCTTGTGCTGCAGAATTTGACAATCTGGCCTTCTGGCAAAAGTTAGAATTTTTCTAACTGAAGCATTTATATTTGTATTTGACAATTAATATTTAATTATAGACTAACTAGGTTTAAAAGATTCGTCTCGTAATTTATAATTAAATTATACAATTAGATATTTTTTATCTATATTTAATGCTTTATACCTACGTGTAAAAATATAGAGAGTGAAAAAAATTCACTTTAGCCTTGATCTAAACACGGCCCTGCTTCCCAGCCGAAGAGAGCAAACTCTCACTCAGGACTCAGCTCCAGGACAGACAGAAAAGCAGTCTGGTCTGGTCTTCAGTGTGGTGTGGTTTGGCGCGCAACACAAGAGGACAAGTGCGTGGTAGTATTACCGTGCGCGGCACTGCACATTCTAGACGGTGTGGTCCTGGCTGGTGGCTGCATGGCCTAGAACCACGAGCCAGGTGAGACGCCCGTGATCTGATCAGTCTCGATGCAATCAATCGGTCGGTCGCCCCGCCTGCAAGCTGCAGGAGTAGGACAACCACAGCTGCGCTGCACGGCCGCCGCAACAGCGGCAGGTCTGCTGACACACACACGACGGTGGCCGCCTCACAAACACGAGCTTTTGACCGGCCATGACCGGGGACGAGGCGAACCCCACCTCATCGTCGGTGGTCGTTGCTCTACGCATGTGCGCGCCGACTGTAGTACCTACGGAGTACTCCCTCCGTCCAAAAATATTTGCACTTTTAGGTTTGGGCACGCAAACCAAAGCAGGTGTAAAATGACATTTCTGCTCCTGTAAAGTATGGACGTCCTCTCAGGGTCTCAGCTCCATTGTTGCTCGCCAAGAAAAAAACCAAAACAAACATGCCGCTGGGATCCAAGGCCGCGGCCGCCACCGAGTCAGAGGCCCGGGGAGGGCCGGAGGTAGAGAGTAGGCACCCCGTCGTCGAGGGCACCATGGCGTGCTCCTTGGTCGCGGCCGCCTCGAGCGCGCCGATGTCGCTTCGGTCCCTCCTCACGAGCGCGCTCCAGTCGTCTCCACCGCACCATCGTCCATGCACCCGCGGCGTTGCTGTGGCTCCTGCCGACCGGAGCCGAGCCCGCGCGTCGACCGCCAGTCAAGCCTCGCCAGCGCCGGCGTCCGTGTCCACGCCAAGCCCCTATTCCCGCGGCGCGGGGGGACGAGATGGTCTTGCCTGTGGCGGCCGGGGCCGGGGCTCCCACCGGCAGGAGCTGAGCCCGCGTGCCAACTGCCGGCCGAGCCTGGCTTCACGAGAGCGCTGCTGCTTTGGTTCCTGTTATGCACGCACTGGGAAGTGTCTCTGGAAGAGAAGGGAAGGGATGGAACGGGCTTGGCCGCTGTGCGTGTAGACGGGGAAGAGGAACAGTTGTGGCCGCGACGGGGACCATCGAGAGACGGAGGGAAGGTTCCCGAGAGACGGAGGCAAGCTGAGCGTCGTTTTCTTTTTTTAGTAATATAAATCGATGAATGGGTACTTGGTCTGCTTCCTGTTTTTATTTTATTCTGTTAGCTCTACAGCTGTGCTGGCTGCCAGACTCTGTCAGACGTCCAGCTATCTCGACCGATCATTCTCAAAAATTTGAATCGGATAGATGCAAATATTACCGGACGGAGGGAGTAGTACTCATGTCGTGACCCATCTATGGACTTCTGCTTTCCACGGCGTAAAAAGCACGGCACTGTTTACTTTAGGGCTGTGATGAACAGAGGTTGGCTTGACATATCACGTCCGGATCTTTAGGACTGTTTACTTTATCGTCGTCGTCCTGGAACTGAGAATTCGACACATGGGAAATGCGATCTGGAGGGCTACTGCCTACTGGACTAGGGGTCTAGAGCAGGGGCGGACCAAATAAGTGTGTTTGGTTCTAATATATTGACAACGGATTGCATGTGTCCAAGTTACTAATTGATATTGACAATAGAGGATGGAATGGTCACTCCTTTGGCTTTGATTGGGAGGAACAAAATTATTTCTTACTTGTGCTTATTTGAGAAATGCTAAAAGTTGGGATGAGCCACCTGATACGTGGGATCCGACTGTCAGTCTCTTTATTTTTTTCTTCTCTATGGGTGTGTTCAGTTCCTTCGAAATTCCAAAAATTTTATAAGATTCCCCGTCGCATCGAATCTTTGATACGTGCATGGAGTATTAAATATAGGTAAAAAATTACTAATTATACAGTTTGGTTGTAAATCACGAGACGAATCTTTAGAACCTAATTAGTCCATGATTGAACACTAATTGTCAAATACAAACGAAAGAGTTAATGTGCTTCCAAAAATTTTACGGGGCAACTAGGGTGTGTTCACTTCGCGAAAAGTGGGTGAAAAGTTACTGTATCATCTTTCGTTGTTATTTGGTAAAATTTGTCCAACCATGGACTAACTAGGCTCAAAAGATTCGTCTCGACATTTACAGACAAACTATGCAATTAGTTATCTTTTTTATCTACATTTAATACTCCATACATGCGTCCAAAGATTCAATGTGATGGGTGGAAGAGGAAATATTTTGGGTTGGCATGTGAAGCTCCTACCGAGACCAACGCCACCTGCGGCCCGTGCCCTCTTCTCTTTTCTTGCTCGCCTGTCGTCCTACTTCGTCCCACTGATTTATAGGATGGGCTGTCCTAACAGTGTCTTCCAACCAAACCACTTTATCCCTATCCCATTCCCAATCCAAATACAACATAAAAGGACATGGTGTGTACAGTACATGTATACTCAATATTTTGTATTTGAAAACTCGGAAGTTTGTTGGTACGTGTCACTTGTACTCATGACTGCCTTCTGATGAATTGGTGTAAGAACGAGACAATGATTGTTGCAATCCCTTGTGAAGGTATATTGAGAAATGACATGTGAAGATATGGAAGTCTCCAGTGGCCAAAACACTATTGACAGGGGTGCAATATGATACAAAGACACATAACAAATCACAAAATAATAATTTACTTGTAGTAGTTAGTGATACAAAAGTGTTGCTAAAAGACTGAAATCATCTTAAAATTTAGGCACCTAAAAAATATAAAAAGTGTTGAAGTATTACCTCCTAGTAGAAGGTAAAAAGGAGTACTGTAGCATTGCTAAAAAAATACAGCAGTTTTACGTTGAAAAAAACAACCACTCGTGGCAGCGCCTCTGGATGCACAGAAATGAGCATGTCTCTCCGTTGCGATATTTCTGCTCTCTCCTGCTTATTATTGAATACACTATGATGTGTTCTATCTCAATTGATACAGCTACCATTGCAATATTTCTGCCTACTTTGCCTTATCGGTGCTAAGCTTGCGTCACATTGCCTTTATATGGACCTGAAAAGCAACGAAACATAAGTACTAGCGTTTGGTTGCCCGTGGCTTTCACGTCCACCACCCTCCCAGGTCCCAAGTCCCAACTCCCAAGCAAGGCGTCTGTTTCTCACAGAGTCAAGTGTCCAGCCGCGTACTTCATCGCCTCCTGCCGTGGATGGGGAAACCGTCCCATTCTTTAATCCTCTCTTCTAGATCCTTTCCTTCTCAGGGCCTGGCTACGCAATGGGACAGAGAGAAATGCCATGAACATGCGGCTGTCGCGGCACTAATACCGTAATACGACATTCACAGCGAGTTTAAGATACATATAAAAACTCCAGGTTGCTGTATGCTGGTTGATTTGGCAGCCGGGACAGGGACTCCCTGCCAGTTTTTACCAGGAGCAACGTAACAAGGAAGGCTTCCAGTTGGAAAAACATGGGAGAGAAGGTACTCTGAATTTTTCACTTTTTATGGTTTCAAAGTGGGAAAAAAAATGGTTGTACCTGAGAGCTGAAAGCGGTAACAAGCACCCTGTTCGTTTCGCTGGTTCAGCCAAATCAGCAGCCATCCAGCAGTGTTTTTCTCTCACAATAAACCAGCGAACAATATTTTCAGCCATAATAATCCAGCGAAACGAACGGGCTGAAGAAAAATAATGGATGTACAATTGTAGATTCCCCATCAGCTGTTATCTTAGGGGTCCCATATTGTACTTTTTGGTTGGCACTAGGCAAGTGGCTCACTTTTTGTATTGCGTTGTGTCGTTATATACCACCAAAACGTGAGGAAAAGAAGGGTTCTGGTGGCCGCAGCTGACGACACAAATTATGGGAGGCACTTCAGAGTCCCCGGGCCAGTGTCAGCTGTTGTGGATTGTTTTATTTGTTTGTTTATTCTCTATTTCTCTCTGAAAGGGTCGCCGGTGTGGATTATTCTTCACTCAGTTAATGTTCTGTAGTTTCGTTGCGCGACAGAATCCCCTGTTGGTGCCGTATTTTGGACGGCCATCCGTGTCTGCATGCACTTTGTCGATCTATCTTTCTAGACCTAGACAAACGGGACGGGATAAAGACCTCCTTCGTCTTTTTTACATATCGTATTAACTTTGTCCTAAGCAAAATATTTTTATTTTTAGCAACTAATTTCACAAGATTTGTACTCCATCTGTTATAAATCATAAGGCATTATAAATTATGTGGGAGTACATCGTAACAACTTGCCTGTTCGCTTAGCTAAAAAGTATTGTTTATTAATTTGTTGTGAAAGAAAAATACTGTACCATGGATGATAAGCTATGCTGATAAGTTTACATTACCGTAGTCCGTAAACAGATTCAAGCTTATTTGGAGCCCTTCCTTTGAAACCAAATGGAACACTACGCCTTGGTGAAAAAAGCCATGGTCTGATGATCTGATGTTCCTTTCTTCTGATAAGTGATAAGCCTCGCTTCGAAGCAGACAAACGGCCCCAAATGCACTGCACTCGTACGCGAAGGTGTCCGGTCACGCTAGCATATGTCTTGGACGAATCTAACGCCTCGATCGATGTGCATGCAAACAAACGTTTCGACCACCTGTTGCACGAGCAGTCTTTCGGCTCTCCTGCTACCTGCCAGGCGTCGCGCCTGCCGTTCACACTGTCCTGGACGCGTGCCGAGACGCGCGGCCCGCCGGCGCACCGCGCACCACGTTGGCGAAGCCGCGCCGGGCGGCATGGGCATGGGCATGTGGCGTCCCAGTTGGCGCGCTGCCATGTCCGTTCTTGAATGCATCCACACATCCCCGTCCGGCGGCGGCAAACGTTGGGTTCGGGGCCGCATGTGTCGCATGCGCCGTCCTGCTCCGATGGGCCGAGATCCAGAGCCCGGCCCGGGCCGTTCTGCCCCGAAACTCGCGGCCTGGCCCGGCAAAACCCCCGGCCTGCAGTGCGCAGTTGCCAGCCCAAACATCCGGAGCCCACCATGCTGCCTCCGTGCGACGAATTTCGGGGCGTCGCTATAACTACCTGAGCCTGCGCGCCTTGCACTTGCAGCCACAGTTTGGGGATAATCCAAATCCACGCCACCAGCAGCCATGGCACCACCCATCTCCTCCCTGTCGTCTCTCGTGGCGTCCAGCCAAATCCCGACGCCGCTGCTCCCGAAGCCCAGCAGCAGGGCGCTCGCCGTCGCGCCCTGCAGCTCCGCGTCCTCCTCGGCCTCGCCGTCCACTTCCTCGACTCCTCCTTGCCACGCCGCCGCGCCGGCGTCGGCGGGCAGGAGGGGCCTGCTGGCGTTGGGCGCGGGGTTCCTGGCCTCGGCCGCGCTGCTTTGCCCGGCGGGGGACGCCGGCGCCACGCGCGTTGAGTACTACGCGACGGTCGGGGACAAGCTGTGCGACCTGAGCCTCGTCAAGTCCGGACTCGCGTACTGTGACGTCGAGGTTGGCACCGGTGTCCAGCCCCCACGCGGCGAGCTCATCAATGTCAGTACCGAGACAACGGTTTCTTGCATGCCCTGCGATTTCCTTTGATTCAACTTGCTCTGTACCGTGGACCAATTTCCCTTCTGCATATATGAGTATATGCCATCCTGTTTTAGATTCTGTGTTGTTTGCTTCGGATCCTAATTCGTTGTATCTTGACGGTCGTCAGGTGCATTACACTGCAAGATTTCCTGACGGCACACTGTTCGACAGCAGCTACAAGCGCGGCAGGCCACTGACAATGCGCATAGGCGCAGGCAAGGTGTGCATGCAGCATCTGTTGCTCACTGAAAACGACGTTCATCGCAGCTCGCGCCATTTCATGCCAGTAAATGATCGTTTGTTTCTTTCGCGTTTTCCGTGTGCAGATCCTCCGAGGGCTTGAGCAGGGGATCAGCGGAGGCGGTGGTGTGCCACCCATGCTTGTTGGTAAGGATAGAACTCAGCAGTTAGCTGTGCATTAGAGGCTTTACTTTGGCATGCTGTTTCATGACTCCGTTGCAAAACTGCTTCAGGTGGAAAGCGCAAGCTGATGATACCTGCGTCACTGGGGTACGGGCCTGAACCAGCAGGCTGCTTCTCAGGTCAATTTCTCACCCTTTCCTGCATAATAATAACACTATAACAGTACAAGTTTCTGTGGCAATAGCTATTGGCTGCACCATAGATAAGCATTTTCAGAATTGCTCTAACTCTAGCATTGTCAGCAAACTGAACATGCGTTCAGAACTTCAGAGTTCAGACCCTCTAGTTTTTTGACAGGAGACTGCAACATTCCCGGAAACGCCACACTTCTCTATGACCTTTACCTCGTTGGGATTTACAAGTGAGCACTCGATGGCAAAGGAATATTCAGGACCTAGAACAAATAAGGTCTGGTATAGTGCAGTTCACAGCATTCTCAATTCGTCTGATGATTTTCTGTGAATCACGTTAGCAAATTGACATTCTTCTTTTCAGAGTAAAAGATCGTTCTCTTTTCCAAGATTGTTAATCACGTGTCGAAAATTTTACTTTGGCAGATTTTTTTTCCCTGGAACACGTGGAGAGTTTCAGGGGCAAGTTTATCCGGCAGATGAAGGTGTTTCTGCCAAGATTGGTGGTGAAACAAAAGCACCTGCAGACTGCAGTGCCACTTGCAGAAGCTTGTGCATAGGCCTACTGTTCACTTTCCATACTCGATTGGCAGTGCTCCTGACCTATTTCTGTAGACCAGAAAGCTACCTGGATTGCAGAAAAATGGTACGCGGGCGACTTGCATTGAATAAAAGAATGATATAAACCATCCTTATTATAACATAATAATGCCATTGTGGAACTTTGGAAAGACCAATCATATTGTTCATTATAGCAGTTTGATACAGCCAAAGCGACCAAGTCATCCGAGCTACTACATGCCAAGTGCTACAGTTTTGCACAGCCGATACGGACTTGTGAATTATTTGTGTCAGTCAGTCAGCTTGACTGGCAAATTGAGTCAAACCCTTCAGCGCTCAATCATGCCGCCTAAATCCACCGTATGGTTTCACATGGTTGGTGAAACACTCACGTTTAGAATATGCAGAGAGGTCTCCATGCTCATGGAGGCATGGAGCAATGCATCCTACTACTCCATAATTTGGAACAAATTCTCATCTCCCATGGTTAAGCCATCAGAAATGGAATATACGATGTCAAGAGAATATCCTTTGACCGAACTAACAACCCCCCATTTGTGACAGTCAAGGGGCATCAACACGTGAGTAAGACTGGTTCAGACGGTGCCCAACTGCTTGCCTGAATTGGGGAGGTTGGTGAAGCAACAAATGGGAGGTTAAGTATAAAAGGACCGCTCTTTCGTCAAATCCTCAATAGCAGCCAGCCTTTCGGGTCTTCAGGCGTGGAATTCTTCAGCAACTCGTGCGGTGAAGACGTAAATTCGCAGAAGCGAAAGCGTAAAATAGGACCAAGCCGCATTAGCCGTTGTAGCACCACATCGGTATTGGAAACTATTTTGCTTGTGAGAGACTATTAGTGTCACATCACCGGGAAATGCTGGGGCTTGGTTTATAAAAAAAGTTCAGAGTGATTTGACCTCGCCTCTTTTTGTTATGGCCATGAGGGATCAGAGTGAGAGAGCCAGGCTATGCCATGGCGGTTCTTGGGAGCGCCAAGTGCTGTTTGGTCCAGCTAAGAAACGCTTTCTCGACAATGGAAGGCCAGAGAGGTTGCACAACAGAAGGTGCGCCTATTGCTAGCTGCAGAGCAGCAAAGAACTGATTAACAGAAGCTGTTGCCGCTCATGAGAAGTCAGCTGCAGCAGCGCATGGTTTCAGCAATGTACCAATTTGTTTTACTCGCTAAACACCATCCAAATTCGATCCGAAGATGACTAGAAATTGAATACACCCTGCTTCAAATTATTCACATAGCTGACGGCAACAATCACATGATTGCATTTGTATATGAACATACAAATAGCACATAAACTCCAACAAATGTTCAAAATATACAAGGCAACACTAATAACACAATCTATTTATTTTAGTTTTGCCTAAAGTTAAACTTTATTATTTTTTAAAAAATATATAGAAAAATATACTAACATTTAACACGTCAAATTAGTTTACTTATATCCACCATAAAATATGTACACTGTATTTATTCTGTGTACACCATAGATGGCATGCGTTTGACTACGGAGGCAGCAGGAAACTGTCGTGACTCCTTCACTCCTTACAGGTTCGAAGTTTTTTTTTTTTTGGAAATTAGTTTTTTTGTCTAAATTTCCAGAAAATTTCAGAGTCCCGGTTTCATGAAACGACTCTTTGTTCCCACGGCACATGCGCAATACACCACCACCAACCAAACCAACTCCCATCGCTCTCCCGGTCGCCGCCTCGCCGGCGGCCGTTTATAAAACCGACCGGGCCGCGCCGCACCAGAAGTTGGGAGCACGACCCACACGAACCAGCAGACAACGAGTCCCTTTTCGGCTTTTCGCCCTTGCCCCTCGGTTTCGTCGCCGCTCCCGGTGATCTCCGCGACCGCGACCCGCCGCCGCCGGTGCCACCGCCGCAGATCTCGCCGAGGAGACAGGGATCGGTTCCGCCGCCCGGGAAACCGGACCTAAAAAACGAGGCCCTCCGCTCCCTGTCGAGTTCACGAGGCGCTACTCCACCAGGGTTCGGCATTCTTGGTTCCCCACGTATGTGATCTTCGTGCCTATTTCGTGCTTTGCTTAGGTCCTGGACTGGTAGCGCTAATTGTTTGATGGGTTAATTAGATTCGGTGCTGCTATTTTTAGTCTGCTGCTGCTGCCACTGTTTTTAATGGTCATCCTAATAACCTCTTTATTGATTTTTATCTCCATATATGTTGCTCAATGTTAGGATAAGCAGGCTTTCGTGATTACACTGTCTCTTGCAATGTCACTACATTCAAATGGGGCTTTAAGGCCTTAGCTGGCTATGTAAGAATTCAACTAATTTTTTTGTATGTATTGAAACAGATGGCTACTTCCACATCCCAGCATGTGCTTTCATCCATCAAATTGCTGTCCACAGGCTGCTTCCATCCTGATAGGAGAAATAGCTGCATGCTTTCTGTTTCAGTAGGGCGTCGCTGCCCCAGTGCCCGTAATTTGGGTTTAGTTTGTGCTTCAAACACCCAATCTTCAGTGACTGAGCCGGTTCAGCTATCGGGGAGCCCTAAAAGTGGCGTAACTCCAAAGAAATCTGGTATGTTCTTAAGTTCAGCTCTACTGAACAGCACAGTGGTCACAAAATTGTTCTACGAAACATTGATTCACTAATGTTATAAGATTGTTGTCATGCTCTTGTAGGTGAAAGTGCACTCATTCTGATACGGCACGGAGAATCATTGTGGAATGAGAAGAACCTGTTTACTGGATGTGTCGATGTTCCCCTGACCCCTAAGGGTGTTGACGAGGCGATTGAGGCAGGAAAAAGGATATGCAACATCCCAGTTGATGTAATATACACTTCGTCGCTGATTCGGGCTCAGATGACCGCTATGCTTGCCATGATGCAGCATCGCCGTAAGAAGGTTTTAAAATCTTTCCCTTTTATATTTCCAGTATTCATATTGAGGGTGTTCATGTTTGCAATTAATAAACTTAAGAGGGTATGGCATCTGCCACCGACCATTTTAGGTTCCAATCATTGTGCACAATGAGAGTGAACAAGCTCACAAGTGGAGTCAGATATACAGTGAAGAGACAAAGAAGCAGTCCATTCCTGTCATAACAGCTTGGCAATTGAATGAACGAATGTAAGAGTTTCCTGCACTCTAGAATGATTATCTGGTGCAATATTATTTCTTGTTGAACCTAACATGTAATTTTACCTGGCCATCTAAGGTATGGTGAGCTTCAAGGCCTTAACAAGCAAGAAACCGCTGATCGATTTGGTAAAGAACAAGTTCATGAATGGCGTCGCAGTTATGATATTCCTCCCCCAAATGGAGAGAGCCTTGAGATGTGTGCAGAGAGAGCAGTTGCTTATTTCAAAGACCAAGTAAGGATATTATTATCAGACACTGTTATTTTAGTTGAATTGTCGTTTTTACATGTAGCTTTGTATGCTTACAAAAGTCAGATATTGCAAGCTGTGGTTTTGAAACTATGATTAGCCTGCAATTATCTCTACTAACTAATTCTAAATCTGTTTCTGTTGAAATCGCCTAATACAATATCAAAAACAGCCCTGCAGCAGTTCAGTATTTTTCCCCATGAACTTTGTAGTATAACCTTGATACATTTCTTGTCTCTGCTCTCTTAGATTATACCTAAACTTGTGGCTGGAAAGCATGTAATGATTGCTGCCCATGGGAATTCACTTCGATCGATTATAATGCATTTGGACAAGTTGACTTCTCAAGAGGTATTTTATGTTTGTTCTGTACTTTAGTTACTTTTCACAATCGGTGTCCTTGTATTGAGATGTTGACAGGCCCTTCATTTCTCAGGTTATCAGCCTTGAGTTGTCTACTGGCATTCCAATGCTGTATATATTTAAGGAAGGGAAATTTATCAGGCGAGGAAGTCCTGCAGGACCATCTGAAGCAGGTGTCTATGCTTATACCAAGGTAAGAATCTTCTCCACTTGCCGGTTGGGATGAAACAACATTCTGATTTAATCTGTATTTTTCCAAACAAATTGACATATCTACGAGCATCAGTTGCAGTTTTTGAGCTCTTAATATTTAAAGTTCAGACAACTCAATCTATTTGATTTTAGTCGCAATTACAAAGCAGTAGTATTGTTCTATTGTCATATTGTGAATGGTTTGTGGTGCAAACTTTTTAAATGTCTTAAAAGTTTATAACTCCAACTTAATTTTTTGGGTGCAGAATTTGGCTCAGTACAGACAGAAGCTTGATGGCATGGTTCAGTAGTCATCTGTTAGGTAAAGATTTGTTATTTACATGTACAGTAACCGATTTCTCCAAAGGGATACGTTTGTAAAACTAATCATTTACTCTTGATGGTTTGTAGGCTTTTCGTTTGGTACTAGCTGCTACTCATCCGTCGAACATGCATTTGGTCCCAAAAAAATGGGATCAAGTTCCCACTACTGTTCATCATTTGGAACCTTTGAGACCTGCAAGTTTGTAGCGGCTCATTTATCTGTTGAGAATCCTTCCAGCACGTGGTAGTAAAATATAGAGGATAATTTAGGTGATGGGCTATAGATACAATGGGGATAGATTTTGATGTCAGTTGAGTTATCTTTTCGCGCTCCCCATTCACTTAGATTGAAATATTTGTAATGGTGCATTAGTAAACACTTCTAGTGGACGGCATGAAACAAGATGGTGTTATGGAATGCTTGTTCCCCATTCATCAATTCCTTTTAGCTCCAGTGTGTGATCGGAATGTTCTACCCTAGCTTGGCAGACATTCGATTCGGATCCTTTTGGCCTGGCCAGCGAGCACCCTGTTGAAGCTGCTCTGCGGCATTGTTAATCCGTTGTGCCGACAAGCACGGAAGATGCAGAATTCCAGATTCAGCCTCGCACAAATCCAGCGGCGCAAAAACTGACGCGCAGGTGGCATCTAGGCCGGCAGAAGTCGGTGGTATAAAAATTTGTGGCTGCAGGTCAACCACCCACCATGGTTACCGTCTACCATCCACCCTGCCAAATTGGATTCCTGCAGTTGGGCCTCGTTTAGATCCCCGACTCGGGGTGGCCAAATCTGCACAGTGCTACCCCGAGTACTGTAGCATTTTTGTTTTTTAGTGGAAATAATTGTCCAAATTTTGATTAATTAGGCTCAAAATGTTCGTCTCGCAAAGTACAACAAAACTGTGCAATTAGTTTTTGATTTCATCTACATTTAGTACTCCATATATATGCCGACATTTTGATGTGATGGGGAATCTTCTTTTTGCATAGTGGAATTTGGGGGTGAATTCTGGAATCTAAACAAGGCCTTGGAGATCATAAGCCCGTTGGTTTGACTTGAAGTACAGTCATTTATCATTCATTCATTGCCAAAGTGCCAAGCCAGCATCTTCTTCCATGTAATTCATGGTAGAGCAAACACGCATCATGCTTATCACTCCTGACATTGCTGCTAATATCATTGAACCCAGACAGTGGCAGAGCGAGCGAGAGGGCATCCTAGGCGGTGTGAGTGACCCAGCATCGAAACACACCCAGTTTGCTAACAGCAGAAACAAGTGTTCTTGTAGACATGACAGCATCAAAGGGACGGGACAGGACGGCTCCAGGAGGAAGCAGCAGCCAAGCACACCCCCCTGAATTGGAGGCAAGCGAGCCCATTTCCATTTGAAGGCAACACAACACAATTCCCTCGCCGCCACCCGTTTTGACCCCCCCGCATTTACCCCACCACTCCTCGTTTCGCTCTGGCTTTGCCGGGGGAAAAGAAAACAACCGCCTCGCTCGCCCCCCGCCCCCTACCCCCTACGACCACGACGGCCTCCGGATGAGGGTCGGGTCCTGCCGCGTCTTTTACCGTCAGCTGGATGTCAAATCACAACGCGCCCTGTGACATCCCCAAGCCGGCCTCCGTCGACGAGTTCCTCGTCAAGAATGGCAAGAAGAAGAAGGTACATCCATGCATTCGGGCCATCTTCCCTCCCGGAGGCTAGCTGCCTGTCAGCCTGTGCGTGCGTGGCAATGTGGCTGATGAGCTTTGTTTGCTCCCGCAGTCCTTCATGTCGGGCCTCTTCCGCAAGAAAGGGAGGGGCGCGGACAAGAAGCTGCTCTCGCGGCGGGACATCGTCTTCGGTGAGTGCGTGCGTGCCGGCGGATGCTCGCGGCACGTCCCAACGTTCGCCGGTTGGATTGCTGACGCATGGTTTCACGTTGTTTTCTGCAGATTTGGAGGGCAAAAGCGGCGACAGGATGGACCTCTTGGAGGCGTCCCCCGCTGTCCGCAAGAGCTTCTCAGGTAACGCCAGCCGCCAGGCCGATCATGAGAGAGGATACAGTGATGACATCATGCAACGTTGGCTCTTGGCTGTGATCTGCTGCCGAGAATGTGCTGTGCCTGTGCGCGCCTGATGTGATGACTCGCTGGGCTTTGTGTTTCAGATCGGCACTGCACGACGCGGATCGAAAACCTGACCCTGAGCTGCCTGGATTCTCCCAGGAGACCCAATGTCGACACCCGGGAGTACCGGTAACAGCAACTTGCCATTTGGACTGGAGTTTGACGCTAATTAATTTCTCCTGCTTCTGCAAACCTCAAGCTCATTGGTTGATAGCAGCTAGTACAATACAATGCTGATCGTTTTTTGAGCGTCCCTTTTGTTTTATCTGATATATAAACTTGAAGCTGGACCGTGTTTGACGATCTTGCAGGGTGTTTGTAGGCACATGGAATGTGGGAGGGAAGCCTCCTGACAGCAGCGTTAACCTCGAAGAGTTTCTGCAGATCGAAGGATTGCCCGATATATACGTCTTGGGGTACAGATTTTCCCAATTTCGTTCGTTACCAGCTTTTTATGCATCCTGCATCATTCTCATGCATCTACTCCGATACTCGGATCATCGCACTCTAATGCATTTGGACTTTCGCAAAGGTTTCAGGAGATCGTGCCTCTGAACGCGGGCAACGTGCTGGTGGTGGAGGACAACGAGCCGGCGGGCAAGTGGATGGAGCTCATCTACCAGGCCCTGAACAGGCCGCCGGCCCAGGACGGGCAGTCCTCCGGCGACGAGCTCTCGCCACCGGAGTCCACCTCCTCCCACTACCCCCAGCAGCCGTCCCAGGTCCGGCAAGGCATCCGCGACCCTAGCAACGCCGCCATCCCCAAGTCCTCCAGCGGCGGCCAGCTCTTCGCGCAGAAGCCGCCGCCGCCGCTCAAGATGGTCAACAAGAGCTACCGCGTCGACAACGCGCTGGTCAAGACGTGCACCTGCATGTCCGACCCGTCCACCATGCAGCGCCGGGCGCGGGAGATGCGCGAGTTCCTCTACCGCGTCGAGGCCGCCGCCGCCTCGCCGGGTCGCTGCGCCGGCGCCGACGACGACGCGCTGGCCTCCATGGAAGGCGGCGACCAGAGGGGCGGCGGCGGCATGAACTACTGCCTCATCGCGCGGAAGCAGATGGTCGGGATCTTCCTGTCCGTGTGGGTGCGGCGGGAGCTCGTGCAGTACGTCGGCCACCTCCGGGTCGATTGCGTCGGCCGGGGCATCATGGGCCGCCTCGGGAACAAGGTCTGCAAGCGCGCACGCGCGCGTCTTCTCTCGTGCATGCCGAATCTTGCTTACGATCGAGCGAGCGTCTGATTCTGAATTCTGAAATCACCAGGGATGCATCGCCATGAGCATGACGCTGCACCACACGAGCATCTGCTTCGTGTGCTGCCACCTGGCGTCCGGCGAGAAGGAAGGCGACGAGGTGCGGAGGAACTCCGACGTCGCCGAGATCCTCAAGAACGCGCAGTTCTCGCGCATCTGCAAGGTGCCCGGTCAGCGCGTTCCTGAGAAGATCATTGACCACGAGTAAGCAAGCGTCCACTGAAAAATGAAAATAAAAACATGGCAGGGCAGATCATTCTTCTACACCTCTGGCGCTTACTTACGCCTCTGAATCAATGCCCATGCAATGCAGCCGGATCATATGGCTTGGGGATTTGAACTACCGAGTCTCGTTGAGCTACGAGGAAACAAAGACGCTGCTGGAGGAGAATGAGTGGGACATCTTATTGGAGAAAGATCAGGTATCATATCAACTACTCTATATGAACAGGATTTTTCAGATACGCTACAGTGTTACTACAGAGAAACGCAGTAAAAATACCCGTGGTTTCTCTCAGAAAACCTGATGCTGACAATGTCGTACATTGACAGCTCGCGATGGAGAGACAAGCCGGGAGAGTGTTCAAAGGGTGGAAGGAGGGCAAGATCTACTTCGCCCCTACATACAAGTACAAGCAGAACTCCGACTCATATGTATGGGAGACCGCGAAATCGAAGAAGAAACGACGAACGCCGGCATGGTACAGAACAAGTGCAGCATTGGTCTGAAGATTCAGACATGCCAAATATTTGAGGCTTCCAGAGGCAGACTGATATTTCTGAATGTTCCTTGTTGATGCAGGTGTGACCGGATACTGTGGCACGGCCAGGGCATCGAGCAGCTGCAGTACATCAGGGGCGAGTTCAGGCTCTCCGATCACAGGCCTGTCAGCAGCGTGTTCGTGGTCGAAGCCGATGTAGATAGTGGGAGCAAGATCAGAAAGGGCTACTCAACTCTGGACGCTAGGATCCACTGCGATTCCTCCGCAATACCCAAGAGACACAGCTTCTATGATGACTTCTAAAATTTTGACTTGTGATGATAGTTTTGTCTATAATATAGTAGCTTACAAAGATCAGAAACGTTTGTAGAAAAGGCTGAAGTTTTTCAAGCCTAACACATGTCTTGTACCAAGTGGTATACTAACTGAAAGTCAATGGTGGTTACTGAACAGAAAGTGAAAATGGTATTTCACCCAACAGCTACTGTCTGCTGGTGAAAAGCGCTTGTGGTCTTGCTATTGAGTATAGAAATTGCCATCCAGATGCAATAGTATTTTTTTTTCCAGTAAATACAAGGGCCTAGTAGAAACTGAACACCACATCATATTGTGTCATGAAAATTGAAAACTGAGGGTAACATTATGGTATTAGTTCTTTATCATCAGGTAGATCTCATTCCGTCATGAAAAGGTTCCTCAAATAAGATCGTGGGGACAGAGAAATAGGTGACGACTACAAAACAAGTCAGGCATGCCGATTTGCTGTGTTAAAAGAGTTTCTCGTCGCCTTTCATGTTCAACTCTTACTGACATGTGGTAGAGCTCCCATCAATGTTTAGCATTTATGTTTCATGGTGATACTCAGAGATCAGATTAAAGGTCACTTTTATCTGCTGGGGCATTATCTTCTCCTGGCAAGGTTTTCTGCTCAACTGTGCTTGATTCAGTCCGTGTTTGTTCCTCCTTTTCAGATTCAGTATCCGATTCTTCACTCTTTTCAGGAGAAGTCTCCATGTTTTCCCTCTTTCCAGATCCAGCATCTTCAGTCTTTGCACCTGAAATGCTTTCTAGGGCTTTTTGGCTGCTCATCTGATATGGCTCAGAAGCAAGAGCTGAATTATCAGGGCTCCAAAATGATGGCATCTTCTTGTCATCTTCTCTCATCCTCACCGCATAATCATTTATATTGAAAGTTGCTGGATTCTTGCCACCAAATGCACATTCTAACTCATCCATGTTGAAAAGTTCTTCCATGATCTTCATGGTGTCAGGTCTGTCCGAGTATACAAATTTGACCTTGTTTCTGGTCTTCTTCTCAAGAAGGGGGCTTGCCATCTACATTCAGATCTAGATTTTAGTTTTTGAAATGTATCGTGAATTCATGCTTAATTGAAAGTAACATCAGGTGTTTAATTTCCTTGATACATATGAAACTGATACTTATGTACAGCAAAACTACAAGGCAACATCTCACTAGCTGCTGATGTTCCGCTTCAGTTACTCTCTAGTGTTTCATTATGGCTGGCTGGTGCTCTGCAGCTGCAGCCTGCAGCGCTGCAGAGATGCAAGCGTGCCGTGAGCAACCCACAAAATTAAGCCTATATGCGGGTTCGTGGGCTATCCCGCTTGCATCCCTAGCTGCAGTAGCAAGCTCAGTTGAACACACCGAATTAGTACATAAACAAATATGCTTTACTACAATATCAAGATGGAAATTCAAAAATGTCACATCAATCTTTTACTGGAGTCTACATGTAGGAAGGTGATGAAATTGGTCAGGACATGGTGTATTCATGGAACATGTCATCCTAAATATCTGATGAAATAAATAAGAAGCTCAAATATTTGTAAAGACATACCTTCCAGAAAGGCTCAAAAAACTTTGGAGCATTGTAAAGAATTGCCACACCCAATCTTTCAGGATAATGGCCTTGAAGGACATCTGCTGTCATCTTTGTCACCTGAATTGACAAGTTACCTAAGTTGAAACCAGCAAAATCAATGAGCCAAACCATCTGATCCTGACCATGTGGCAGATTTAGAATTGCATTCTCCATACAGTACACCAAGTACTTGACTTGCCCATTGGGATTCTTGGTATTCTGAAAAATAAAATAACAATTCAGAATGGTTGAATTAGACAGCATGTATTTGTATGCATATAGAAATGTGCATTCAACAGTGAAAGTGGTAAAAATAAAAAGGTTTTATGGGGAACTCCCCACATTCACGTCAAAAAAAGAAAAGATAGATGAAAAAAGGGGACAGAAGAGCATTATCAAACCTGGCATCCAGGTCTCATGACAAGGATACTCCGCCCAATCTTGTCAAAGTAATCAGTTCGGTAAATTTTCCCAGTCACCGCTTCATCCGATATGTCATCCTACATAAAGAAATGCAAAATAAGATTTTCTATCAGATAATAATTCATCAAACCAGATGCCATAATGCACCAAATGTTTCACAAAGCATGCTAAAAAGCTTCGCTGGCATAAGCAAAATCACATGTGTACCATTGTCACATCTTTCAAAGCAATATGACTTAGAAAAAATCTCACCCAACGGATTTCATCTGGCTTATATTCTGAACGCCATTTTAAGGTCTTCTTCAGCATTCTAGTAGCCTTCTTTACGTCCCAGTTCCTTGCTATCAGGTACCTTGCAATTGAAGCATCTGAGCAATGTAGAGCTGATTTTCCAGATAGCTGTCCTACGTCAGTTCTAACTTTACCAATCTGACATGAAAGAAAAAGAAAAATAAGAATGCACACTGTATGAGTTCTATATAAGATAATGGTAACAATTGGCTATTTGGGTGCCTAACTGGAAAAGAAAAAGGAAAGGAGGCAAACAAGTTTAAGATGCATTTTATATCTAGAGCTCTTCCACTTAGTAGCAAACAAACAAGATATTGAATCCAGGTGACATGAAATCACCTTGGACAGCTGCTCCTCATACAATGCTGCTTCTTTCCCATGGCCATTGGTTGTACCACTCACTGAACTCATAGTGCCCTTTCACTATTTCCTACAAGAATAAAATCAAAAGGCCTTGTAAGAACTTCAGTCTAAGTTACACAAAGGAGAATAACTATAGCTCCTGTGAGGGAGAAAAACAGCAGGACAGGCAAAGTAAAAACAGAATTTCAGCAGACATGCACAGCAAAAGTGCTGATGGTAAAATCATTCACAATTTACGAATTGTACAATTATGCAAGGATTTGAACTCCATACTGAGTTCATTGAATCAAGCACAGTTAAGCAGATACAGAGTGTCTAGGCAGTAAAGATAACATATCATGTTCAGAAGCAAACTAAAAACCCTCACAGAGATTAGAGCCCATGCAGTATCAGAACATATTTAGAGGTAAACTAAAGCAATTTCACAGAGCCCACACTAGAGGTACTATATTTTGTCTTGCACAGACAATGAAAAACTCATAGTTGACATGCTAAAAACGTGTGTATGAATAAACGTATACGGATAATGGAGAATTGCCATGTTTGTGTGCATAAACATACCTTCTCCCATGTATAAAGAGCCAAATTCTGTGTATAAGTAGACCAACAGAGAGCGTCTTTTCTGTCTTCTACATGTATGCTAATACTGCTAGTAGTAGAGTAGCACAATAAAACACTACCAACTACGGCAATATTAATGGACAGGGCAGGCAGAAATGAAACCATCATAATGCAGCAATCTATGATATCAAGGGCATCGACCCCCCAGAGCCCCAACTTTGCATAACCAACTAATGAAACGGACAACCAAGAAACAGCCAAACCGGTAAACAAAATTTCAGATAATCACATCAACAACCATGTCCCTCCCAATTTCATTCCAGTAAACGAGCAGAGCCCAGAATAGCAAAATCCCAGTTCAAGCACGGCACACCTCCGCCACCGCTAAGGTCAACGGGCGCTCTGCTGCCTGAACTAGGAAATCCAGCTACTCCACGAAATGGCAGTATGTCACCACAAGACGCAACCGATGTTCTACTCCAACAGACACGGTGCAAGCTGCTAGCCTGCGAGTGCCTCCTCCAAGCTAACGACCACACGGAGCAAAACCTCCTCCACATATCGCGTGATCGAGGGTTCCTTGCGCAATCACCAAATCGATAGGAACAACAACAAGAAGCTAGCAATCTTGCGTACAAAAAGGCGCTCGAAAAGTCTAATCCCCCTCAATAAGATGGAGCAGCATAGAGCAAGAGTTGAGGACGAGCTCCCGGCGCTCACCTCAGCGAGCCGCTCGAGCGGAGGAAGGCGGCGAGGGCGAGGCAGGATGCGCGAACGTCCCCGTCCCCGTCCTCCTCCTACCCTCTTCTTCCTCCTCGCTCGGGAAGAAGCGAAGCCGGGTGGGGACTGCCCATGCGGCCATGCCTGGGGAGGAAAATCCAATGCGACGGGACGGGAGGGGGTGGTCGCATCGGACGGCTCCCGTCGGTTGGGGCTCTCACGTGACGTATTTGGACGGCTGGGACGGACCCACGCCCGCGTACTTGCCGGCGCATAGGACAGAGTGGGGTCGTCGCGACTCGCTGGGCGCTGAGCTGTGTGCGACTGCGATCCGGATCAGGACATGTGCTCGGCGTGGAAATAGTTTTTGCTGCCGGATCAGATCGGTTTGCGAGCGATGCCGTGACTGTGGCCCAGTTTACCCGGCTTATAATTCGTTTTTTTCAATTTGTTTTTTTAACCGGAACAGTATTTTTCTTTCACAGCAAATCAGCGAACAGTATTTTTCAGCCGGCTTATCAACCCAGCCGAACGGGTGATCGTGTCTGTGAGTGTGTGTGTTTATTAAAAAAAAACTTGATTGGACACTTGGACAGGGTGTGACCGTGTGTCTGTGTGTCCGTGTCAGCTAATAGTTGAGGAGTACGCCCGTATTTTATCGTTGAGGTTGGTGTGGAACTGGAACGTGTAGCGTCTTTTTCCGCGGACGACCTTTTCTTGTGGCCATTAATTGTGCTTGGGGGATTATACGATGCATGCATGCTTTCGCTTTCGATCATCTGGTGGTCGTAATGATGATGGAGAAGGTGAGGACGGTAGTTGCCTTTTTTGTGTTGATTACTCGTGGTTTTTGTCCGCTTGATTGGATTTGGATGGTCAAGGGACTTTTGCCCGGTTCCGGGTGGCCGAAGCCGAATCACCTACTAGACAGCAGCTCACGCACGTCCTTGGTTCGCAGCCACGGCCTGCTGTTTTTTTTCTATAACACGGGGCTGCTTCAACTTTGAAGTTCGGGATGAAAACAGCAGGCCGTAGCCTAGCCGCAGCCTGCTAGATTTAATAAGCATGAAATTGGATTTTTCTACGTTAAATCTATGCTTTATCTATAACTAAGTTATACATGGTTCAATGTGTACGAAATTTTTGCTATAGTTCAAGCATTAGCCAACCATAAAAATTTCACCACAATTGGACCATAAAAGCTGCAGTTATAAATTATTCTAATTAATTACAAGACAAAATTAGATTTTCCAATTAATCTAAAGCTACAACAAAAATTTATACTAAAGCATACCATGTTATATATTCACTGTGTAAATCTACTCACGTGAAGTCCAACAAAATTAAATTTTTCATTTTATGATTTTTCTGTGATTTACTATGATTTTTCAAAGATTCAGCGAAAATAAATAAAAAAGAAAAGGACAAAACCACTGTAGCAAAAACCGCTGTTACTGTAGTAAAACCGTCATCTAAAACCGACCGATGACGTAATTTGACCGGTTTTAAAAAATTTAGGAGATAAAATAGATAGTTTTTTAGGATGAAGTAGACCACCCTTAATAGGTGGGGAGGTCAGTAAGACTTTTTTCCATTTTCGAAGACCATCATGTCGGCTGCCGGCCGGCTTCGCCAAGCACTAGGCCCATGCGTGGACCGAGGAGGGCCCAATGCACCAATACCTGGGCCTTTGGCCCCTCGCCTTTTCTAACCAAAAACATGATTTGGCGACGTTTAGTGCGTTTCAGACGCATGATTTGGCATTCCACGTATCATCGTGTATACGATTTTCAATTTTCTAACTTACTTTTATGTTTTTACGTTTAGTGTTTGTATTTTATGGTTTATGCTTTTACCTTCCTAGAGTAGTTAGCTAGATTAGTTTGGTAGCTAGATTAGTTTGGAACATAGCTAGGATGTACAACTCTTTTTAGGCTAGAGATAGCAATGCTGAGAAAAAAAACTAGTGCACATCTAGATATATTTACGTAGGATGTCTTATAATAGTTTTTTACCATAATTTTTAGTGACTTAATTCTATCCCATCATAGTTATAGTGGTCGTTTCACTAAGAGTTCGTAACTTCTTATAAAACTGAATAGATTAAATGGATATTATTATTAATGCTATTAGGATATACTAAATTAATGGTTTAATGTTTCTGATTTAATAATTTATGTCAGTGACCTTTTTTCTAATATACGCCTACTCAAGTTAATAATCAACTAGTAAAAATGCCCGTGCGTTGCAACGGGAGAACGATTTATTATGTCATTGGCGTCACGAGTGTTGTTGTATGGTGAAGCTGTATGTGGCACAGTGGCCACAATAGCACGCACGCCTAGTGTCGTCGTACACGACCAAGCAATGTAGGACGCCGGTGCGCCAACCATTAAGATATGGGCTAGCACTGCACAACTACGCAATAGTGTGGCACAACACTCGTGTGGCATGACTCTAGTGGTGGCTGAGCGGATTAGACTCCTTGTAGCGGCATAAGCGTGGCTTGACGATTGTAATTTAGAGAGCGTTCAACCCTTACGGTGCCCTGAATGATCTTGAAGAATGGCATTTATAGGAGATCTAGTTGTGCCATTAGTGTCCGTGACGACGCAATAGTTGGTGCGGATAAGCCTGGCAAGGAGTAGATGTATGACGTGAGGGTCAATCGATTGCTCCACTGCCGGTCTTTTGAACCACAGGTCCACATAATTTCAGTATGCTTAATGTGTCTTGCCTTGTCTCATCGTTATTGATCTCCTACTCTCTCGATGACTCCGATTCTTATAGGGCCAAAAGTCTATGACAATCTATAGCACACGTGCTAATGAGACTCTAGAGGTATAATGGGTTTGGACCTAGGAGAGGAAGCAGAACAAAGCTATCTCGTCCAGTACAAAGACAAAACAGATGATAAACATATTGATTAGGAAGCAGATAGACGAATGTAACTTGAGCAAACGATATAATGAATGCAACAAATTAGTGGTGAATTTTTTTTGAAAGAATAGAATATACTATTATTATAAAAGAAATACGACCAAGTCGTTTAATATTGGAGATAGAACCATAAGTAAGAAATAAAAATGAGAGGCACACTTGAAAAAAATAAAACTATGGAAAGAAAACTCGTAGTAGACGGAAACTTTGGGATAAAAGAAGAGGAAAACATAGAAAGAAAATAAATGAAGGATCAAAAAAGAAAAAAATAGATGAAAAAAGGAAAAAAAAATATGGACGAAAATAAAAAAATAGAACAAGTGAAAAACGGAATCAGAAAGGAAAAACAAAAAAAGAGATCCAATGTAAAGGTTTGAAGGTGATAGAGGGTAAATAGAAAACGATTCATTTGACATCACGTGAGTTCACATGCTCTAGTGGCTAGCACTTGTTAATTGTATGGTGGAAGCCACGGTTTGAATCCTCACGGGGCAGGATTTTTTTTCTCGTTTTCCGATTGTTTTTCTGATGGGTGGAGTGGACTGGGCTGTTTACGCGTTGGGCCAATTAAACACTAATAAGGCCCATAATAAATAATATTTGCACTAAATTATTTGTCCTGTTTGGAAAATCAAGGTGAGATTGACTCGGTTTAATTAGGTGGCTATTATGCCATATGAAAAATTAAGGAGAGATCGACCCGGTTTAATTAGGTGGCTATTATCTCATATATGGAAATTTTTTTCTCGTTTTCCGGTTGTTTTCTGATGGGTGGAGTGGACTGGGCTGTTTACGCATTGGGCCAATTAAACACTAATAAGGCCTATAATAAATAATATTTGCACTAAATTATTTGTCTTGTTTGAAAAATCAAGGTGAGATTGACTCAGTTTAATTGGGTGGCTATTATCCCATATGAAAAATCAAGGAGAGATTGACTCGATTTAATTAGGTGGCTATTATCCCATATATGGAAAATCAAGGAGAGATTGACTTAGTTTAATTAGGTGGCTGTAAATTTATACCTAATAATAAAGAGGCAATGCGAATAATGTTTTTTAATTCTAAACTAAGAAGAGTGACGTTGAGTAGTGGTTTTTTTAATTCCAAACTAAGAAGAGTGATGCCGAGTAGTTAAGGAAGGGCGGACGAAAAAAATGGGGTGAGAAATTTTGCATTATTATTATTATTATTATTATTATTATTATTATTATTATTATTATTATTATTATTATTATTATTATTATTATTATTAGGTATAGATATAATTCCTACTTGCCTTAGCTTGTTCGAAAAGAACAGAAGGAGAGGGGAGACTTTTATCAATGAACCTCTGGCATCAATAATGGATAATGCCGTAATCTTGCTCAAATTACCCTTTTCTCGTTTGAATAAGTTATAAGAGAGCATCGGAATTCTGAGGAGACGCTCGAGGCTTCCATCATGCCATGAAGCTCATCTCAAACTCATCCTCGCCAACCATCACGAAGTGCGAGCCCTGATCGATCACCTTCCTGCCGTCCTCCGTCGCCCGGCTGAAGTGCTTGCAGGGGCTCACCTCGAACTCCACGTGCGCCGTCTGCATCGCCCTCAGGTGCAGGCTCTGGAACCCGATCAGCTGGCTGGCCGGCCGGCCGCTGCCGTCCGTCGCGTTGGGCCAGCGCAGGAACACCAGCACCGGGTGCTTCCCGTCCATGGGCCCGTGGTTCTGCACCCGCACCACAGCCGGGAACTTTAGCCGGTCGCACGTCTCCGTCCCGATCGCCTCCACGTCGTAGGTCGCCATGCCGCCCGCCGTTGTCTCCAGCGCCTTCAGGCCGGCGACGTTGCTCATGGAAGGCGGCGGCTTCGTGACGAAGCGGTGGGAGTACTTGGAGTAGCTGAGGCCGTAGCCGAAGTTGAACACGGTCGGGCCGTGGTAGAACCGGTACGTCCGGCCGGGGTAGCCCGTGGTTGGGTCGGCGCGCATCCTCATGTCCGTCATGGGCACTCTCGTGAAATCCTGGGGATACCACGTCACGGGCAGCCTTCCACCTGCGGAAGAAGATGATTTGTGTTAGGGGCTGGTGGTTTGCCAGAGTTAGTCGTGCAGATGGGATGGACGAAACCTCACCGGGGTTGTGCTCTCCGAAGAGGACCTGTGCGATGGCAATGCCGCCGGCCTCGCCGGGGTAGCCAGCCCACAGGATGGCCCCAATCTTGGAGTTCGTCTTGGCGAAGCTCACATCCACGGGCCCGCCGCAGAGCAGCACCAGGATCACCGGCTTCTTCGCGGCGTTCGCGACGCTCTCGATGAGGGTCTGCTGCTGTCCCGGGAGCGTCAGGTCCAGCCGGTCAACCTCCTCCCTCTCCTGATCCTGATCCAGCCCCATGAACAAGACGACGTAGTCCGCCGAGCTCGCCGCCTGGACCGCCTCGGGGATCGTCGTGACGTTGCAGGCGGCCGAGTTGCAGGCGGCCACGAAGCTCGTGTCCTTCACGTAGCCCTGCAGCACCTGGAGCGGCGTCACCGTCACGCACGGCGGGCCGAAGTAGTTGCCGAGCAGCCTGGTGGCGTCGTTCGCGTTGAACCCGATCACGGCGAGGGACGCGACGCCGGACTTGGACAGCGGGAGCGCGCCGCCGTCGTTCTTGAGCAGGACGATTCCGTCCTGCGCCGCTTCCAGGGCGAGGTCCTGGTGCTCCTGCGTGCACACCTGGTCGGGCCCGATGTTGCCGTACCGGTTCCGCCTGGGGTCGCCGTTGAAGAGCCCCAGCCTCATCCTGACGGCGAACAGGCTGTGCAGGGCTCTGTCGATGTCCTGCTCCGTGATCTTCCCTTGCTGGAGCGCAGACGCGCCGTGCTCCTGTACGTAGCCGCCGCAGTTCACATCCATTCCTGAAAGTTTTCCGATCGGGATACGAAAAAGGATCAGAAACGTATTTCTGAGTATCTTGGGGGCATTGCGTTTATCGTTCCAATTTTTTCACCAACTCTTCTGAATTTGGTTGAGAGAAATTCATACTGCTGCATTTTTTTGAATGAAAGTTCATACTGCTGCATTTTTTTGAATGAAAGTTCATACTGCTGCATTATTGGTTATTGTTGATGTGGACCTCGTTTTCACTGTCATTGTTGACTTGAGCCATTTAGGCTTTAGTCGTTTTAGACTAAGACTAGATAGCAGAATAGTTACTGTACATGCTTATCTAGTCCTTTTTCGGTGACACCTGGAATCTTATGATATCACGATGCTCTGTCATGATAGCAATTATTTGTAGCGGATTGGGTTGCTCAGTTCAACAAAGACAGAGTGAAAGGTATATATGAGCAGGAGCAGTTAGTTGGAGCTAAAATGCCAAATCAACTTTTAGTTAAAGCTCAGTCACCTATCGTAACAGACTATTCAGATACTATAATCACGGATTAATCCATACTAATGCAAGGATTTGTTTGTGTTGTTAATAACTAGAGCAGTGAGCTCGTACCAGCTTTGAGCACATCTGCAACTGCATCTTCTGCCGTCTTGGCATACCCTTGCGCATCATGGATGATGGACACAGCGTCGCAGTCCGACGTGATATACCTGATCAATCATGACATGTAAAAACGTGCAAGTATCAGGAAGGCTTCCGATCCAGCCATCTGGGCCAACGAAAATAGCAACTTGAGCTAAGTTTATCAGCAGCCAGCTCCATGATATGATGATAAGGGAGGCTCTGAAAACTGCTGTGCCGGAGGTGGATATGTGTCACTGTCACGGGCCCTTTTCTCAGCAAATCTTGCAGCAGACTCACCCGTAAAAACCCCAGCCCTGCCTCGCGGTCTTGGAGAGCAGGTTGTAGTCGGCGCACGTCGGCACGCCATTGACGCGGTTGTAGGAGCACATGATGCCGCTGGCGTGGCCGTCCTCCACGCAGCTCTTGAACGGAGGGTTGTACGTGTCCTCCAGATCCTGTGCCGTCACCTGAAGAAGAGTTCGAGAAAGGTTTTGCATTTCGTTTCAGTGTCCCAGAACCGCCTGGACAGACAGACAGACAGACCGACCTGCCAGCCAAGGCACTCGAATCATCGGCAGTTGTTGGCACTTCACCTTGGCGTCGTAGACGTATCGTGTGATGCCGTGCCAGTTCTCGAGGTCGTAGGCGGTGAAGTGCTTGCAGCAGGCGGAGGCCTCGAGGTCCGTGGAGTTGACGGGGCCGGCGAGGTCGTAGCCCTGCACGCCGCGGACGAAGACGGCGGCGTACTTGCCGGTCATCGTCGGGTCCTCGCCGGGGGTCTCCTGCCCGCGGCCCCACCGCGGGTCCCGGAACACGTTGATGTTGGGCGCCCAGAAGGTGAGCCCCTCCGCCTGCCCGTTGTTGTACACCGCCCTCGCCTCAACGCCGATCACCTGCCCGTCGACGTCGCATCAGTGACATCACTCTCTGCTCGATCTCAAGATTTGCACACGTAGCAGAGGCCAATTCTAATGCTCGACAATATAGTAAAAAAAACAAAAACAAAATCCCGACAATCGTAAAAAAAAAACAAAATTCAACACAAGAGGACGACAAATTCAGAAACTAGATTTCATTTCTTTCTACACAAAAGGACAACACGACTGGTACAACGTTTGTTGTGAATTTCTCAGTCTGCTCAAGAGTGAAGACCGAACTGAACGGCCTGAATCGCCTCCATCAATTTTGACCAAAGGAGAAAAGCTGTAAAGCTGCATGCACCTACCGTTAAGGTACGACGGTACGTAGGTGCGTTGAAAAGCTGTCACGACCGGTTGGTGAAATTAGGTGCAAGAACACGCGGCATTTCTTTGGAGTTTGTTGCAGAAAATGCCCTGCTCTAGTGCCATTGCTCATCATTTCTCACGCTCTACCTGCTGGAGCACCTTACATTTTTTTATTTTATTTTAGCAGCAATTGAAGAGATGACCCCTCTCTAGGGGGGAAGTGATAATTGGCACTAATCACTCGTACTACTACTACTACCAGTAGGGCAGTAGTTAGTCGTGAAACAGCCACGTTCTCCTGTTGTCGTCGCACACCAACACGAAGGACACGTGAAAACAATGGCAGGTCGTGCATGCCCGGCGCGTTTACCACAGCACAAAGAAGGCGGTAGTAACGTACCTGGCCGATGCGGTACCAGAGGTGCGGGTTGAAGGAGGCGGCGGTGAGGATGACCTGCGGGAAGCTGGTGGCAGCGCGGAGCGGGCCGTCGAGGTGGATGCCGCGGCCCGCGTTAGCGACCCCGTGCAGCGCCTCGGACCACCACTTGTACGCCGGCACGCCGAGCCGCGGGATGGCCGGGGACTGGTCCCCGAGCTGCGAGATCTTCTCCGCCACCGTCATCCGCGAGACGAGGTCGTCGACGCGCCGGTCGATGGGCAGGCCCGCGTCGCAGAACGGGATGTTGGGCGGCGCGCCGGCGCCGCAGGTGTAGGGCGGCTCGGACGCCGCGCCGCCATGCAGCTGCAGCAAGACCACCACCAGCGCGGCGGCGGCGACGTGGAGGGAGAAGCGCGCGCGGCCTCCTTCCATGGCTGTATGTGTGTCACGGCGCCAAGTGAGCAGAGCTTGCTCGGCAACGGCAGGCGTATATATCGAGCTGGCACTGGCAGAGCCGCAGAGGGGGCGCGACGCGATAAGCGGGGACTGTGTTGTCTACAGTCTACTGACAGTGCTGGTCACTGTCCGTGTGTGTTGACAGTTTTGCCCAGTCCCCTGCCATCAGCGTACTAAACCTGGGATTTTTTTTGACCCAAACTAAACCTGGGATTGTTATTGACAAGCAGTTTTGGTTCGCGATTAATGAGTACTCCTGGTGGAAATCTAAATGGGTTATCTGAAATATCTGGCTTTTAGTCAGTGCGATGCAGAGCAAATGCAGACATACGTCAGAATTCCAAACTTAGCGTGCAGAGCAGCAACACATTAGCTATCTCCATGGAATTAGACAGATTTTTATTCCTCAGTAGAGTAGATCATCAGTAGATGCTCCGTTACGACATCTCGAAGAGAAACTCGTGGGGCTAATTCTGAGGTCCAAGGCAATCGAGACCACCGCCGGCAGAAAGAATGCGCACGCATGCATGCCCTTGTTCAGTTCTAAAATCGGGCACCCCTGATTTGGAACAGTTTCCTACAGGGTGCATTAAATGCGCACTGTAGCGATTCGTTTGTATTTGGTAAAAATTGTCCAAATTTTGACTAATTAGGCTCAAAATGTTCGTATCGCAAAGTACAATAAAACTGTGTAATTAGTTTTAAATTACATCTACATTTAGTACTTCATGCATGTGCCGGTATTTTGATGTGATGAAAATCTTCTTTTTGCATAGTGAAATTTGGGGTTGAATTTGGGAACTAAACAAGCCCATGATGGAATAATCACTCTTCCTTACACGACAAGCAGCTGAATCCAGTCATCATTTTCCGAAAGCGAAGCAAGTTGCTGGCGAACAAGCGAGCCATGCCAACAACGCAGAGAGGCGCTCGCTAGCACGATCCTACGCAGGGAGAACTGCATGCGCGATTCAGATCCGCGGAAAGGCTTTTGCTCCTCCATGCGCGGCGCGTCGTGGACTCGTGGCGGCCACCACTAGCACTAGCTAGCAGTAGTGGCAGGACTGCTGTAGCTCGCAGTGGGGTGAATGCTTGCAGAACATGGCTGCCCATCGATGTGTGCATTGGGGGCAAGGGCAATCGCCTGCCTCGTCTGGCTTGGCGGAGGCGGTAAGAAACGCCATGGGCAGCCGCGTATTTTCACCGACCCCGGACGGGGAGTACACTTCGCCATATGCGTGCCTGGCTGTCTTCCGCGCGCCCCTTGCTGGTTTGGGTTTGGCCGGACTAGCGACCGTGACAAGCAAAGCTAGCCTCGGAGACCCGGCGGCGACGCGTGGTGCTGCTCGCCTCGCCGTGGCGTCGCCGCGGTGCCCGTGGTGCGTGGCGGCGGGCGGCGGCATATCTACGTACGGCACCGCGACCGAATTTCGCCAGCGACGTCGCCATCGCGAGGACGGAGTACCGGACGAAGCAGTTGGCAGTACTAGTGCCGTCCGCTGGCCGGTCAAATAATGCAGACGGCTGTACAAGACGAGAAGTATAGCCAGATCGATCCCGATGCAGTTAGTTTCGCATGGGGTTTCATCTTCTCGTGAATGGCTCTACCACCCATGGTGCCCTAATTCAGCTGCAGACAGGTCCTGTGAACTGATGTCGCGTGTAGTACAGGACCTGTAGAGAGTAGGGGGACCGATCGCGCAGGCATGGCCACATGAGTCCAGTCCAGGGCAACAAATGTCAGATGGCGACAGTGCTTTTGACGCGACGTGCTCAGTGAGCTTCCTCTTCCTGCCGCAGTGGCGGATGCATGCACTTGCTCACTCCGATCACGGAAGATGTGGATCAAGATGGCACCGGCAAACAGGAAGCTGCTGCTGCATCAGGCTGCCATGTTTGTTCAAAACCGACGGAGAGGAGATGGAGACGTGACAATGGGAGCATGCGCCAGCAGGAGGTGTCACTGTTGGAACGTAGCGAAAGATGGAAGGTGTTCCTCTGGCCTGGGAAGACGGCAGGCTGGCATTGTGGACACTGTCAATCGCGTGTTCAAAAGATCAGAGCTTCGACTTGAAAACAAACCTGTTTTACCGATGGCGGTCGAGAGTAGCCAGAGCGATCTTCAGCAGCGACACGGCACGCAGAAATTGAAGGCGACCGATGGATGCGAGCTCTGAAGTGGAGTCGTAGGCAAATTAAAGGTCCAGAATAAGGCATAGTTGAGCATGATGTCTGCACTCTGCCGCTGGTTTCGCTGCAGATGTTGAGGGTTCAGTTGCGAGCTCTCGTTGGCACTACGCCGCAATTGTTCTTTAATAAAAATAAGGTATGGTATGTAGCTTAGGCAGTTCTGATCCCATATCGCAGTACAGTTCTGTCTGGATGATTTGTGGCCAGGCGACGAAGTGGATAGAACAGCATGCTGAGTGTCGGCGAGGCGAGGAGACCAAAAAGGAGCTTAGGCCACAAGGGGGGCGCAGAACTTTCCGTGCCATTACTGATCTGTTTGCCGCTGAATACTGAATAGAGTAATCAACGAGCGAGGCAGGCTGAGTGGAGTTAGGTGTTAGGTCCGGACTCCGGAGTCCGGACTGACGACTGTCGATTCGGGGGCAAAACCACAAACACCTTCAGTTCCACTGCATGCGCCGGGTCAATTTGGCAACTACTGTACTCACCTATGACTCTATGAGGCACGGCAAGGGGTTTTCCCGGACCTGTTGACCCGTGACTCATTTTTTGTGCCAAAATTCACCGTTGGCGATCCCAAGTTCAACACACCATCTGAATCCTCAAGTTATTGGTGAAGTTCTTGGCAACCTGATCTGAAACACGAGGAACAACTTTTTCCCCACTGTACATGGATACTTACAAAAACACTTTGGCGAGCTGACAGGTAAAAGGGGACTCTACGCTTGTCTGGTCCATCGTCCGCTAGCGATGCAGATGCAGTGCGGTCGGTCCGTAGATCGGGCGATCGGCCAGGCATTTGTTCTGCTCGATCGCATGCATCTGTTTGGATGGATGGCGCCCCGCCGGTTATTAGTGGATCTACTAGAAACTGTGCGTCCACAACGTCCTCCAAGAATGGGGACAGCGTCCAAGTAGCAGCGGCACATGCATGCGCCACTGTGTGCGCTACGGCCGCACGATCACATACGACGCCGGGAAAGCCACCGGGATCCTCAGCCAGCACAGCAGGCCGATCGCCATGCACGCACGCGCACTCGACGCTACCGGCCGATCCGTCGCCCATGATTGCTGGCGCTGTCCACGTCGTGCATATCGTTTTCGGGTGTCTATATTATTATGATCTTTAAAACGCAAAGCGGCATTAAGTTCTTGCCGCTTTTGTGGAGGAGTGTCGAGCTCGACATGTCTGCAGCTGTGCCTCCCGGCTTCGTAGGAACTGCGATCGTTTTTCGTCTGAAGTCTGAACGCGGTAACTTGAGTGAGATCTGTGTGGAGTGTGGACTGACTAGTACTCCTAGAAGGCTACATCAATCAGCAGTCAGCTGATTTGCAGCGTTCGTGTACTGATTGGCAGGGAACATAACCAAGGCCGTGTTTAGATCCCTAATTTGGGGGCCAAAATCTGCACAGCGCGTATTAAATGCGCACTGTAGTAATTCGTTTGTATTTGGTAAAAATTGTTCAAACTTTGACTAATTAGGCTCAAAATGTTCGTCTCGCAAAGTACAACAAAACTGTGCAATTAGTTTTTAATTTCATCTACATTTAGTACTCCATGCATGTGCCGATATTTTAATGTGATGGGAATCTTCTTTTTGCATAGTGGAATTTGGGGATGAAATTTGGGATCTAAACAGGCCCCAAAATGGACCAAAAAGGAGATGGCAAGTTTATGCAGAACTACTGAATTACTGAAAGGTACGGCATGCCTTGAATTCAGGTTTTGATTTGGCAATAGATTATGCGGATGTGTTTGTGGCCCGGGGTCAAAAGGTTTGGTGAGGATGTTGGGGGCAGTGTCCCCAAACCAATTCCACGAAAAGCAATAATCGCGCACACATGCATGATAGATGTAGCCCGGGTCGATCGCTTAAACTAGTTTTTGTGCCATTCTTTCTTCCGATGCTCTCTCAACATGATGCTCGCGGGGGAAAAAGGCAGATCTCTCCTACCACTTTTAGTACGCACTATCTCCAAAAGAACATGGTGTTGCCCTGGCAAACGACACTCTTGCTTCTGGACGTGCGTTATGCCAAGATCATCATAATTGAGACTTGAGAGGTATATAGTGACATATAGTCTGCACAGCATGGACACACAGGACTCGGTGACACCTTCGTGGGCTTCAGCTTCACTGATATGGAGTGTGAAGTGTGTATTAGTAGTGGGCAGTCGGCGTGTTGGGCAAGAGATTTGCTAATTCTCTTGCTGGGGCCATCCTTGGGATGGATATAACTTGGCGCGAACGCCACCAAGGACCACTAGCTGACGACGTCGTGTACTGGCGTGTAGGATTGGCATGGCCTAATTCGGCGCAAGATGTCAATGCGCCACATCGCAAAAGGGAAGGAAGAAGGATATGCTGCATTGCGTCAGTGTATATCTGTGTAAGTCGGGATGTTTTAGACAATTATATGATCGTTCAATGAGTTGCTTAGGCTTCACGCGTAAGGTAAAGTCTTTCCCGCATTTTGCTTAATGCGGATATTATTAGTAGCTTATGGGACGTTTGGTTTGAGGTGGAGCATGAGAAATCCATTCCTCAAAGTTAGTGAAATACCTATGTTCTAGATGTTTATACTAATTATTAGTTTTTAAGAAATGATGTGACAAAAGTTATTTCATTTAAGAAAGGCAAAGTAGCCATTTTGGTCCATCAATTGTTTGAGGCCCAATTTTATTTCTGAACTTTTAAAATGCTTGTTTTGGTCCTCAAATTTTACTTTTGATTTTGAGTTCAGTTTCATTCTACGACTATCAAAGTGACCATTTTATCCTCAAGCTTTGCATTTTAGGCTCAAGTTCATCCATGAACTATCAAAGTTGGATGAAATTGTGTTGAGAGTGCAAAGTTTAAGGACTGAAACAATCTTTTTTGATAATCCTAAGATAAAATTAAGTCTAAAAGTAAAGTTAAAGACTAAAACAATCATTTTTAAAAGTCTAATGATAAAATTGAACCTTGGACGATAATTGAGATATCAAATTGACTATTCTGTCTTCAAGAAAAACAGAAGAAGTGATAAGATGACAGGCTGCCCTGTACCTCAAACTAAATAACTCTTTAATAACGTTCTCCAACTATTATGGTCCTGGCAAAAGAGACATTTGGAGAATATCTGTTCCGTAATCGCCTCCCATTACCAGAAAATGGTTGCTGAGTGTACTCCTATGCTGTGCTCAGTGTTCACCGACGTGGCCCAGTCGCCCAGATGACTAGATGAGCGGCAGCACGACATGGCCGCCATCAATGTCCATCAAGACCGTCACATTTCTCATGATTGGCAGCATTTGCACGGATGTGATGTGACAGCAGTCAAGCACCGACGACATCCTGTGTTTTTTTCCCGAATCCTACTTCCCCCGTTCAAAAAAAAACTATAAATCTCATTTCCAAGGAAATCAAAGAATTTAATGATACTTATTTATATTTTCAAAAATATTTCTTGCTAAGTCTAATGATATTTATTGCGCATCATAAATAACAATATATTTTCGGACACATATAGTCAAACTTAGTATTGTTTGACTCCTTGAAAAACGAGATTATATTTTTTAAATGGAAAAAGTAAGATGTCCTACCTCTGTCCATAAAAAAATACAATTTATAATATTTGTGCCAAGCAAATTAACTTATATTTGACCAAATGTATAGTGAATACGAAGTAGTATTAACATTTACGTCTCTGACCAGATTTCCTATGAAAATATATTTCATAATAAATTTAATGGTACTTATTATATATCATAAAATATTAGAAATTTTTATAGTGCTTTTTTAAAAATATTTTGTAGGAGTTTGTCTTTCAATTAAGATACTAAAGAGTGTTTATGTACACTAGGACAAGTAGGCCAAACGCCTTCTAGAGGCATGGCAAAGAGACCCAGAAGGAACACGTAGGTACCCTCCCAAGCAGCGCGAAAGGAGAAAAAAATACCCCCAAACAACACTACCTTGTTGACGCTAGAGCCCTCTTTTTTTTTATCGGTAATGCTACCATTAAGACGTCTGGAAGGCCGGACGCCTCGCTCCACTCACTGCCCCATGCGTCGCTCGCCTAAAAAAATCAACTCCCGCACGCCTCGCTCCGCCCTCATCCCCTGCCGCAGCGCACCAACGTCCCCGCGTCCTCCCCCACAGGGAGCCCCCAACGCCCGCAAATCCGGTGGCCCTCTCCCCCACCCCCGTGAGATCCATAGAGAAGGAGCGAGATCCACTCGCCTCCGGTAAGATCCATGGAGGTGGTGCAACGGTGTTGCAGGGAGTGGGTGGCTTTCCTCTACCCTGGTGCGGCACCCTCCCCACCCTCGGCGGCGCCCTTTCTCACCTCAGCGACCAAGCTCCCCCCACCCCCGGCAGCCATGGCACTCCTTGCCCACCATCCCCCACCGTCACCGCCGAGCCGAGCCGGTATTGGTGGCGCTGGTGGCGGTTGTGCTTATGCGCCGCCGCTCGCCGTTGGCTCTGGCCTCGATGGCTGGAATTGATCGGCCCAGGCTTCCCCTCCCCTATGTTGTAAATGTATGTTTCAGGTGTTTCGGTCATTTCAAAGGTATGTTGCAATTGTTTCTTATGGATGTTGTAAAAGTAGATCAGGAGATGTTGCACATGTCGCATATGTTGCAAGTGTTTTGAAAACATGTTGCAAGTGTTTGTTCAAAATGTTTCATCTGTTTCTAGTCGTATGTTGCAGTCGTTTTTATCTAGACGTTGCATATGTTTCCACACATATGTTGCAACAGTATGTTACAAATGTTTCGGTTGTTTCAGTCTTAGATTGTATTAAGTGTTTTTTCATGTTGCAATTGTTTTATTTGGATGTTGCATATGTTTCACACACATGTTGCAAACATATGTCCCAAATGTTTCAATGTTTCATCTCTTTCAAATGTATGCTGTATTCGAGTGTTTCATGTTGTAAGTGCAGACCGCTGACGTTGGTGTCCATGAGGGTGGGCAAGGCCAAGCTGCGGCCACCGACGCATGTAGGAGGCGCAGGCCGCCACCGGTGGTGTCGGGAGGAGGCACTGGCCCCGTGGTGCTGTTGTGGAAGAGGGGGGACAAGTCTTCCGGACAACATGGAAGAGACGGGTGTCGCGGCGGTGTGGAAGAAGCGGGGGCGAGTCATCCGAGCAACGTGGGCAGCGGATCTGAAGCAGGCGGTGGATGCGAGAGCGAGAAACATAGTTGGCGCGGGCGGTGCGCGAATCCAAGCGACGGGGCAGAGCAGCCGTAGGCGTCCGTCCAGACACAGACGTCCGGACGTCTGGGCGCTAGTGCTGCCGTTCTTTGATCATTGTCTTAGCTCCCAAGGCCACTTGTTGCGTTGTTTGGGATCTGTGCGATGGGCACATAGCATTCTTTCGCCTTTTTATATAAGTTTGATCAAACTTTAAATCGTGTGACATCTCCAAAAGTTATAATAACCTTTTGTGGACGGATGGAATGGTAGATAGGTTTGTCCAACACACACATGTACTCATAACCTTAGCAGTCGGAAATATAAAACATGAACTCATTACACGTTTTGGAAACTATGTTCCCAAACAAGGAATGGGAATAACGTGTAGGTTGCAATTCTATCCAGAGAGAAGATACGAAAGGGAGGAACCAAACCGAGAGTCTGGGACGCCTACAGTAGTGCAGTTTCTTTATCCTCGTCGTGTAATTCGATTCTTTGACATGAGTTGATTGTGTAATTGTTGTATGCACTCTAGATGAAAATTTAACAAGTTTTCGAACAAACAATACAAACAGTGCAGTTCCCTTATCCTCGTCATGCAATTCGATTCTTTGACATGCATTAATTGCGTAATTGTTGTATGTACGCTAGATGAAAATTCAACAGGCTCAATTTAACAAGTTTCTATGGGTTGTCTCAAGATACTCGGTACATGTTCCCTCTCTCAAACAAACAATACAAATATGAATATATATACCCCCTTTGTACCATTGGTTTTTAAAACGGACAAGTAGTATGGACGCTCGATGAAAATCCAACAGGCTGTATGTATCAAGTTTTTAGTATTTATCTCAAGATACTGACATGCGTTCCATCAATTGAACGAACAATATAAACAGATATACCTCTTTCATAGTTCATACTATTATGGTTTCTAAAAGGTGGTGTCCCGCGTTCAACGTCCCCATTCTTTCCTTATGCATCGCTCCAGAGACATGGCTTATGGCTGCTAAGGTACCAAACGTACAAGGATAACGCACAGTAGATGCAGGCACAATCAAGTATGTCAAGCGTTAAGACCCAGAAGCCGAATAATACACAATCATACATCTTTCAGAAGGTACAAATTCATGCACTATGAAACTCACCAGCAAGCTCAAAACGAAATTGTTTTTCCTTTTGTTTGGAGAACGAGGAAAGAGTTTTCATATGAAAGAAGCTCACCGCAAAGTACAAGTCAAGAAGCCGATGTCTCAACGAGACAACATACAGTTCCTACCTTACCATGGTTATTTTTACATCAGCTACAAACATACTAGAATCCTTGCCCCCCCCCCCCCCCCCCCCCCCCCCCCAAAAAAAAAAAAACACATACTAGAACAATGCTTTATGATAGGAGTAATCACTACAGCCAAAGTGCCAAATTGATGGTAAGCACCATAATTCCTAAGCTGAGGAACAATCTCAATGCACATCTTGCTTCAAACCAAGCCAGCTGATCATACTAAGTCTCAGGAAAACTAACAGTTCAGCAGCACAACATGCAGCACTCATTTTCTCATTGAAGACTTGCTGATCGTCTCAAGATTTGTCTTGCAGTTCTCTCTCAATTCTTTCAACTTCACAAAAGTAGAATGCTGAATAAAAGAAAATTAGACTATTATAATAGAATCATAAACCAAATATACAATTAACCAAAGGAATACAGTACGGAATAATAAACATAGCTAATAAGCTGACCTTATACCAAAAGAAGAATACGTAGAAAAATGTCACGCAAGATGTCACATGCAATGTGCGAATGCAATATAATTAAGTTTACACACATCCAAATGCTTAAGTTAAAGAATTCTAAGTGGATTTCAGAACAGCCTAAAAGAACTTGAAGCAAAGTTGTAAACATGACTAGCAATCTTTGAAAACAAGGCAATAAAAAGACTCAGAAGCACTTCAGTTAATGAGAAAACAAGCAGAATCAACAGTCTCACCAAAGCAACTGTATAATTTTCTCAGTATCTTTTTAATCCACATATCACTCAGAACATGGCAGAATCAGAATGAACGCTTTACCAACACCCAGTTTGTGGGCTAATCAATTGAAAGTTCAAGACATAAGACTTCTGAAAAAGAAAGGACGGACAATTCTCTCTACTCCCTCCAGTCATGTTAAAGTAGCCATATGTGAAAAATGCAGTTCACAGTTTAGGATCTTTCGCACCCCGTTTACCCTTCGACCCCTTACCTCTCATTTTGCATACTTGTATAGTTAATGTCCCTGCATAACTTGAACACTTGGTGTTCACAATTCTCGAAAGCGTCCTCACAAATGGCATGCAGGAAGAAGAAAAAGAAAAAAAAAGACTTTGCCGTTGGAGGAAGGCATTCCACGGTCATAAGGTTGTTCAAATGGCGATTATGAATTGGATCGGAACTCCAACGGTAGGATTGTAGATTTTCCTTAAGAAATCAGTTAAGATCATAAAGTTGTAAAATCGGACAATAGAATCAAGATTTTAACTATGGTCATGAATCGCCCTGTTCTGCTGATGGTTTCTGCGGCTGACAAGCCGGCTGATGCTGTTTTGTTGTGAGAGAAAAACAATGTAACATAGCTGATAAGCCGGGCTGATAAGTTCAAGCGAACAGTGCGTTTTTTTTTTCTGGTTGCATGCATCCACTAACGCCAATCGAGACACATGTATGCACTTTGACCAACAGATTATTTAAGTAGACCAAGTAATGCAAGTAGGGGTAGCAATAATTTCCAGTCATTATTACGGCATCATGGTGTTAGAATTTGAGGCCAAAACATCACTTGAAACTGACTGGAGGGAGTACGAAACAGGCAATTACATTAGGCACCGTCACAAAATCCAGCAATTTACCCCAGAATAGAAATGTCTTTTAAAGATTTGTGCATAGAGCAATCAAATAGAACCAAACAGAACACTTATCACATGCCCAAGATGAAAAATGACTATTACTGTAACTAACATGAAAGTTCTTCAGCACAACTCCATTTCAAAACTAAGGCCAGATTCACACATAGTTAAAAGGTACAATAACTTTGAAGTAATTTACTGCAAAATGTATTGGAAAACGACAGCAGATAAAAAGGATCACAAAGTAGTATGCCCCAACAATTTCCCAACTGCGAACAAAGACAACAAAGAATGATTTCACAAGTACAGGAGTTAAGATAAATGGCAACAGAACCATGAAGCAAATAACATGATATTTATAAAAGGACTAATTCTTTATTTACACCTACAGATTCCACCAGCATATGCACCTTCAACTTTCAAGTATTGAGCTAGTACTCCCACCTATATGATAGTTATGTTTTTTCCCAGCTGTTTGCAAAAGAAAATATAAGGAGAATCTTATTCGCCTATTGTCTTAGCCCCCAAATAAATGATTTAAGACCCAAAGCAGAGAACACGTGAGTTTCAATTATCACAGATCATTCTCTTAAAGCCATGATCCTTCTAGCAATCAAACCATATCAACATGTGCAAGCAGATGTATGCTGAACAGACTGCCACGCACATTATTTTGCGCTATAATCACAGATGCATATTGATGGCAACTGGCAAGAAACAGATACACAAGCAACAAATTTTGTACTAAGCAAGGAGTGTTAAAGATGGATAAAACAACTTACAAGCTGTGTTGACTCGCAGACAAGGGCATTTTCTGTATAAAGAAAGAGTGATCTCTGTTGTTGAGATAGTTCGAACTCCATTCCCACAGCTCGCTTTGAGTTATATCCGGCTACATTGGCAGCATATTCACTTCCTCTACTTTTTTCCTCCAACAACCTGGCAAACTTGATGTTTTTCTTCAATACTAAGGAATCGGCGCAGATGAATTGACATCAGTAAAATGTAGCCACATAAATAAATCAGAAGCACTCAGTTACTTATATGTCATCTTATGAATAAGATAAAAGGAGATGAATTTACGGTCATACCAGAAAGCCGGCTTCTTGCATCCTGATAATGGAGATCCATCCACATAAAAGCAGCTATTTCGGGGGCAAGGAAACAAAGGTAAGATATATGTTTGCATGCCATCATGGTGACATAAGCAAATGCATCAGAAATGAAGAAATGAATGTGAACATACCCTTAAGACAGAAAGAACAAGCACAAGATTTTGTAGCGACAGCTTCTTCCAAACCACCAGTTCTCATAGAAGCATGCTGAACACTAGAACTTGGCATGTCACCACCTGCCATAGCCTCCAATGAAGACAGAGGCTTCTGATTTCCTGATGACCCAACTATCTCCTCCTGAGTCAAGCACTCGCCGTCATTTGTTGATGTTTTATTTGCTAGCTCTGAGCTGCAAAAATGACGTGGCAGTTCACCATTCATCTCATCATTATCTTCATCATCATAGTCACCTTCAGATTCCAGTGAAGAATCCTGCTCCTTATCACTGAGATCAAATGAATCGATTGATGCATGATGGTTCTTCAAGTCACTGGCCTCCTTGGATAACAGCCCAGCTGCTTCAGCAGCCATGTGTTGAACCCTGGTGTTCTGAAAGATAGAAGGCCTTTCGAAATTCTCTTTGGCAACACCATCAAACAAATTCCCAAATACAATTCCCTTCCCTCTACTGCTGGTTTTTGCATTTTCATCAAACCCTTTCCCAGTCCCAGTGTCCTTTTCAATCCGTCTGATCTTTATCCCACCTGTACTCTTCTCCAGATCTGATGTGGCTGGTCGCTTGCGAAGGACATTTGTCAAGTCCCCAAGCGTGCGTCGGCCACTACCATGAGTGTTTTCTGCCATTGCTAGGTCCAGACCCTCACCAATCAGTTATACCGACAGCACCAAAAAAACAACCCTGGCCTAAAATGCCTGGTCAATCCACAGACATAAAACGTAATAAGCACATGTACACCTTGTGTTGAGCAGTAGAAGTAACGGCAGAAGTGAAATTCCAAACTGGATAGTGTAGGCTAAACAAACAGCTAGGTTTTGCTCATAAAAAAACAACTGGATCTGGCCGATGCAGGAGGGTACATGCGCGGGGTGCTAATTGAACTATTTGGGCAAATCCAAGCCCTTTTGAAGCAGACAATGCATGCGACGAACAAATAGAAAATCTAAGGTTCTCTAGGACGTAATTCTCCCAATCTCGCTCAAAGATCAAAATGCGAAGTCGATGTTGTTAAATCAGTGTCATAGCACCATAACAAATGGACAACCCTTATGCCTAAAGGCTAAAATTTAGAGACAAAAGAAGCCATGGATCCCCAACTCTTGCGCAGAGACGCCGCGACTACAATCTACCCAGGGGAGTGGGGGAGGGGGCGCGGGCAGCGACAAACCCGGCGGCTACCGGGGACAAATCAAGCGTTCCAGCCTTCCGAGCGTGCCAAAACAAGGGAAACCTAGCAGGATCCTCCCTCCTCACGCGCGTGGACTGTGGATTCGGCAGCCGGAAAGGAAAGCGCAAGTGAGGCGGTGGTGCGGTGGGCGACGGAAGGGAGGGGGAGTAGGGTTTGGAGCACGAACCTCGCCGCGAGACGCCCCCCGCCTTTCCCAGGTCGCCGCCCGCGGGAGCCGAGCCGGGGTGCGCAGTGCACGCCACGGAGGATGGCAGCGCGGGTTTGGGGGAGGAAAAGAGAGAGGGGGGTGGGAGCGTCGGGTTTTGTTGGTGGAGGCGGAAACTGGAGTCTGGAGCACCCCACCCGCGCCCCAGCGCTGCGCGCGCTCGCATTCAGAAATTCAGGGCAGGGGAGGGGACGCCGCAGCCGCGCCCGCCAGGGCCCAGGGGGCGGGAGCCGAGTCTCCGCGCCGCGCGCGTTGGATTGGGAATCCGCACCTGCGCGGCCCACGCGTGGCGCGCTGCACGGGTCAGCCGCGTGAGTCGTTTCACAATCAGTTTTTTTTTCTCCGAAAAAAGTGCAGAATCAGTTTTTGTTGTCCCGTAAAAGTTCTCAATCAGTTTAACGGCCCACAAAATTCTGAACATAATATCATGAATCGTACATTTGCATCGTCTAAAGTTTAAATTTGTTTTGAATGCTTTTGACTTCTTGGCCGTTTAGAAACGTCTTCAGCTGCGGATTCATGCGACTTTTGCGTTAAGGCCATATAAAAACAGCTCCTTGCAAAGAGTCCGGAGCGTAAAAATATAGCTTTTTGTCTTCTCACAAATTTGACATAAATTTTGCTACATATTTTCTAAAATGATTTAAGCTCCACCAAGAAAAATCTGCTCCATAAGAGGAACCGGAGCCTGCCAAACTACCATAATTTCAATTCGATTTTTTTGGTCCATGTGAAAGAACTTTGGAATTTACTAAAGTACATTTTGTTAAATTATATGAAAAAATATTACTTCTAAAATTACTCTCTCTATTCTAAATTATAAATAGTTTTGGCATATAGATACCTAACAAAAGTTGTATATCTAAAAAAACCAAAAAAGACTTATAACTAGGAAAAAGGGGGATATGAGTTAAGTTTTATTTCCAGACTTTTTAGATACTAGGTAGCGTGTCTGTGCGTTGCTACGGGATAACAAAACTTTTGTACTAAAACCACATGAATCGCATGATAAGATAACAATACTGTGAAATTAAATACCAACATTAAAGTAACATTCAATCCAAAAGGCAAAGTTCCTAAAATTAACACAGTCACAGAGAGCGCAGCGCAGGCTAACCAACCCTACAGTATAGATAACGTGCCCGTGCTAATACTACAGTAAAATACAAAATAAGATAAAATTTGTAAAATAAATAAATAATCATATTCATTAATATTCATGTCTCATATATTGTACAACCAAATATTTTTATCACATAATGAATGGGCCTAGCAACTCCGCCTATGTTGACTGGAAGACTTTCTTAAGTCGTCTCAACATAGCCGGTCCCAAGCCCAGATAAAGGAGGAGGGTGTGTTAAGGTCTGGCGAACCAACAGTAAAAAAAACAGCCACTCTCATGGATTTGAAACCCACAAGAGATTCGTTGGGGCGTAACCCTCTTAGCGACGCGCTACATCGGAACCCGGGTGTGGTGTTAAATGGGCAAGGGCCGGGTCGTCATCCCCTTAGTGGCGCGTCGTATCGTGACCCGGGTACGATGAAAAATGAGCAAGGGTCGGGTCGTCGCAACCTTAGTGGCGCGCTACATCTACGCCCGGGTGTAGTGAAAAATGAGCAAGGGTCTTCGCACTTCCCTCGACGGGTGCGAAGGGTAAGGAAGCTAGCCGAGCCAACTAGGATTCGTCTAGGTAGCTGGAACGTAGGGTCCCTAACGGGTAAGCTAAGAGAGCTAGTCGATGCAGCAATTAGAAGACGTGTAAATATTCTATGCGTTCAGGAGACTAAATGGAAGGGCCAGAAGGCGAAGGAGGTGGAGGATACTGGCTTCGAACTTTGGTACACGGGGACAACTTCGGGTAGGAATGGTGTAGGCATCTTGATCGATAGGAGCCTTAAGGATGGAGTCATTGATGTTAGGAGGCAAGGCGACCGGATTATCTTGGTCAAGCTGGTAGTTGGAGATTCGGCTCTAAATGTGATCAGTGCCTATGCCCCTCAGGTAGGTCTTAGCGAGGGCACCAAGAGGCAATTTTGGGAAGATCTTGATAGCATGGTTAGTACCGTACCTATCAGCGAGAAACTCTTTATAGGAGGAGACCTCAATGACCATGTTGGTGCGACTAATGTAGGTTTCGAGCGGGTGCACGGGGGGTTCGGGTTTGGTAGTAGGAATCAAGAGGGGGAGGATGTTTTGAACTTCGCGCTGGCCTATGACTTGTTGATAGCGAACACCCTCTTTAGGAAGAGGGAATCTCATCTAGTAACCTTTCGTAGTGGACAACACTCGAGCCAGATCGACTTTATCCTTACAAGGAGGGAGGATAGACGTGCTTGCTTTGATTGTAAGGTGTTACCTGGGGAGTGTGTTGTCCCTCAACATAAGCTTGTGGTGGCGGACTTTCGCTTTCGGGTACGTGTCCACCGGGACAAACGGGCCAAGATTGCGAGAACGAAGTGGTGGAAGCTTAGAGGGAAAGCAGCGCAAACGTTTAAGGAGAGGATGCTAAACGAGGGGCCTTGGGAAGAAGGAGAAGATGCCGACGACATGTGGCTAAAGATGGCAACATGTGTCCGGAAGGTGGCTTCGGAAGTGTTTGGCGTGAGTAAGGGAGGCAAACGGGAAGCGAAAGACACATGGTGGTGGAATGACGAGGTGCAAAGGGCTATTAGGGAGAAGAAGGAGTGTTTCAAACGTCTCCACCATGACAAGAGTGCAGCCAACATCGAGGGCTATAAAATAGCGAAGAGGGCTGCAAAGCGAGCTGTGAGTGTAGCAAAAGGTCAGGCGTATGATGGCCTTTATCAGTGGCTAGGCACGAAGGAAGGGGAGAAGGACATTTATAGGATGGCTAGAATCCGAGAGAGGAAGACAAGGGACATCAACCAAATAAAATGCATCAAGGATGGGACAGATCGACTTCTGGTGAAGGATGAGGAGATCAAAGACAGATGGAGAGAGTACTTCGACAAGCTGTTTAATGGGGAGAATGAGGGTCCTACCCTTGAGTTGGACGACTCATTTGACGATACCAACAGACGCTTTGTGAGGAGAATTCAGGAGGCAGAGACCGGAGAGGCTTTGAAGAGGATGAAGGGAGGTAAAGCGATGGGCCCTGATGGTATCCCCACTGAGGTGTGGAGATACCTAGGCGCCAGAGCGATAGTATGGTTGACTAAGCTTTTTAACCTTATTTTTCGATCTAACAAGATGCTTGAAGAATGGAGGAGAAGTATATTAGTACCTATCTTCAAGAACAAGGGAGATGTTCAAAGTTGTACTAACTACCGTGGGATTAAGTTGATGAGCCATACGATGAAGCTCTGGGAGAGGGTTATCGAGCATCGCCTAAGGAGAGTGACACATGTGACCCAAAATCAGTTTGGGTTCATGCCTGGTAGGTCGACCATGGAGGCGATTTTCTTATTACGACAATTGATGGAGAGATATAGGGAGCAGAAGAAGGACTTGCACATGGTCTTTATTGACCTCGAGAAGGCTTATGACAAAGTACCGAGAAATGTCATGTGATGGGCTTTGGAAAAGCACAAAGTCCCAACTAAGTACGTTACCCTCATCAAGGATATATACAGGGATGTGGTGACGTTTGTCCGAACATGTGATGGCGACACCAGTGACTTTCCAATTAAAATAGGACTGCATCAGGGGTCAGCTTTGAGCCCTTATTTATTTGCTTTGGTGATGGATGAGGTCACAAGGGATATACAAGGTGGTATCCCTTGGTGTATGCTCTTTGCTGATGATGTGGTGCTAGTTGACGATAGTAGGGCAGGGGTTAATAGGAAGTTAGAACTATGGAGGCATACGTTAGAGTCGAAAGGGTTCAGACTTAGTAGGACTAAGACCGAGTACATGAGGTGCGATTTTAGCGCGACTAGGCATGAGGAGGGAGACGTTAGCCTCGATGGGCAAGTGGTGGCCAAGAAGGATACTTTTCGGTATTTAGGGTCGATGCTACAAAAGGACGGAGACATTGATGAAGATGTTAGGCATAGAATTTCAGCCGGCTGGTTGAAATGGCGTCAAGCTTCTGGCGTCCTCTGTGACAAAAGAGTGCCTCAGAAGCTGAAAGGTAAGTTCTATAGGACGGCGATTCGTCCGGCGATGTTATACGGTGCTGAGTGTTGGCCTACAAAAAGACGACATGTCCAGCAATTGAGTGTAGCAGAGATGCGTATGTTGCGTTGGTGTTGTGGGCACACAAGGAGGGATAGAGTCCGGAACGACGATATTCGGGATAGGGTTGGGGTGGCACCAATTGAGGAGAAATTGATTCAACATCGGTTGAGATGGTTTGGACATGTCCAACGGAGGTCTCCTGAGGCGCCGGTGCGTAGTGGAGTTCTAAAGCGGGCCGATAATGTAAAGAGCGGTAGAGGTCGACCTAAACTAACTTGGGACGAGTCCGTTAAGAGAGATCTTAAGGAGTGGAATATCTCTAAGGATTTAGCTATGGATAGGAGCGCTTGGAGATTGGCAATCAACGTGCCGGAACCGTGACCTCTTTTGTCTCCCTTTATGTCTTTTTTTGTGTCTCCCTGTTTCTCGTCTCTTTTGGGTTTCATCTCTAGCCTACCCCAACTTGCTTGGGACAAAAGGCTATGTTGTCGTTGTCGTTGTCAATGAATGGGCCTAGCAATTTTTGGTGTATTATATAAGGGTACTCGTGTGTTGCAACGGGAAAAAAATAATATCCCATCACATCAGCATGGGCCTAGCAGTAGCCCCAGTCGAGATCAACAGACATGAAGACCAAAACTTCGTCCATTGCCAAGCATAAATGGTCGATCTTATTATTAGAGCAAACAACCTTGACCAGTGCAAATTTAGCACTAATCCCTAATGCACTACGATATTACTATTTGATGTTACACCTGGAGGCTGCCTACTAATATATACTCTTCTATGCTTGGCAAGGTAGAGAGAGCAGGAACATCGACCTCTGCAGAATGCCGAAGAAAGGGCAAAGTGAACCTTTATCATGGTTTGCTTCCAGTGAGGACTGCCTGCGTGGTGAAGAACGACTCTGGCAACAGCTTGCCACACTGGATGCAGAACAGAGCACAAGAGCGTGGATGCCCAGCACCAACCTAGTGGAAAGAAAAAATCTAGTTGACATTGTTAGCACCAACCTGATATGTTCCAAGTCACAAAAAAAAACCCTGATATATTCCAATCCCTTGTGTTATACCACCACCAGCAGCTTCAGAGGCCAACACCTGTAAGGAACTTGGGTTAGATCAATAATTGCTAGAGAACAGGAATTTTATTCAAAAGACATAAAAAAACTTAACTTCAATATATCTTTAAAATCAGATGCTATAATCTTCGATACATATAGGGGTCATCAGAAATATACCATATGATTTCACCACCAAGCCCCAATGAAGCCAAAAAATATGGCAATGTCAATGTACAAAGGACAATCGTCAGCTGCTTGACCGGATTCCACATGCATACCATCCAACTCAAACTAACACAGTCTCCATAGACAAATCAAGCATAAGAAAAATAACAAACTGTTCCACCTTCATGTCTACTTCTAGTTCACAAGCTCTCTTCCGAATATCACACCCGACGAAAGATCATTAGCATACTTAAGTTTCAGATCCACCTCGGCACCAGAACCTAGTCCAATAATATCAACCTGTTTCAGGTGCACCTTTTTTGATTCAAACTTGTATCTGTTGTCCTCAGACCGGCAGAAAATTCAGCATCAATCCACTACCCTCCATAACCATCACAACAGAAAAGAAAAAGAAGCATGTGCAGGAGAATCAACTTACAAGAATAAATCAACAAAAATTAGCAATACAAAAAAGCAAAAGTAATCTGAATGGTTACTATTTCTCGACAACAGGGTATGTTGCCTGCAAAGAGTTTTTTGTTTGTTATTAGCATGTATTAGCCTACACAACAATAACAGTTCTAGTAGTAGATGTGTGGTTTCCGGTTAAAAAAACAAAAGAAGGGTGGGTTGGGTTGAGAGTGGGGGTATTAAGAGCTTACCTTACTTCTGGATCCCCAAACGGTACATCTTCTCTGCATCATTGGACCTCTTGTGCTTCTCATAATATAGTGCATAAGCCATATAGGATGAAGCTCTTTTGAGGCCTATTTCATTCATCTTCATTTTCTTGAGCAATGGCTTTGCATCCATCACGTAGTCCATATACAGGATCATGCCCTCCATTTGAATTCTTAATATGTCAGTGTAAGAGACAGGCCATACATCATACATAGACCCTCCCAGCAGCCTCCATGATAGCCCTGTTAACCTGCAATGTGGCAACCAAAAATCACACGCTTGTAAGTGTTAGCAATTACCATCTAATTCACATTTTCATGCTATACAGCTATGGCAGCTGTAACAGACAACTAAAAAACATCTAATTCACGACCATAGCAGCAAAATAACAAATTTTATCGTGTGTCGTTGTTATCGTTGGTCATTGTACATTTAGATCAGCGAAATTGGTCCAAGGTATATCCAACTTGTCCAATGCGTCAACCAGACGGTTTGCACAAGTCTGTATGGTGTTCTTGACCCACTTTGTGCTGGCATCATCTGCATTAATCTGTATGACATCTGAATTCTTCATGTTGAAAATTGTATGGCACGCAGACGCTAGACCTTTTAATATACAAAGTATTTGCAAACCATCGCATACTAACAGCAGCATCCAGTAACGGAAAATAAGACTTACCATCATCCGTAACTGAGAAGAAGGCCTATGATCATTCAGTCTCCTCGGCAGCAGTCTTCATGGTAGCATCATGCACACAGTAGGGAAAAACATACGATGTTCAGTTTACAGCTAGGTAGATAAGCTAAGTTCAGTCACATGCATTCCAGTGAAAACACATACCAAATTAGATAATTTCAGTGAAAAGAGTCTTCCTAGAACATTTCACATAATTTCAATCACAAGATACAAGTTCAATGACCGATGACGAAAAGACTGAGCGAGTTGCTGCATGTCCTGTTCCATCTGAGAAAGCTTGAGCTTACAGCTCTCAAGCTGCTGAATGGCCTATGGCGCAATGACAAAAACTAACTGGCGCAATGACAAAAACTAACTGTCAGGAACTTGGGAAAGTCACCGCTGATGCTCAGACCAACACCTTCTTTCGCAGCTGGCTTTTTCCTGCAGCTTCGCGATTCTGAGCCAACCTTCTGATTATCTGTTGACACTATGTAGATTAGTAAGCCTGAGCACAATTACACATTAAGAGAGAAATCAATTAACAACATTGCTGTTCATCCATCCATGTCAGCTACACTAATTTATAGAAAACGAAAAAGGCGGGTATAATTCCATCCCTTCAGTGTGTACTGGAGGATGTTCTGATAAAGTGGATAAATAGCATTTCTTGCAGATCATCAGATACTCTGTTAATGGGTAGCCATCAACCAACTTCCAATTTGTTAATGGGTTTCAAGGCACTGTTTATGCTCTTTAGGTAATTCAGAGATAATTCTGCTACCTCTTCGTTCAAAAACGCACAACAGGAACAATACATTTAGAATAGTGTTCTTACGATGGAGGAAGCTCGCCCTTGTTGAACTCCCTACCTATGGCGCCGTTGGCTACCATGTCCTCCCCCAAGGGAAGCATCTCTTGTCCTCGACACACAACCATCAGATCCAGCCTTCACCTTAGCTGTGGTCGACAGGGCAACCTCCTTCGTGGATCTGGCCTAGAGCACCAGGTCCTCTAGCGCCATTGTGTGTTGCCACCAGTCGCCTCCATCTTGCCTTGGTGACGGAGTAGGTGGAGTAGTGTCGCCGGTGACGAAGCCACGGAGGTGGACGGGGATTAGGGCAACAGAAGTCTAGATCGGGGCTGGGCGGGGGCTTCCGGGGTGCTTCCACAGGGATCAGAGGGAGACAGATCGGAGCGGCGGGTACGGACGCACCTCGCAGCCGAGGAGTCGCCTCAGGTAGCCGATGACGTCCTGGCGGCGGCACTCTGCCTCCTAGGTGGGGTGGACGCGCAGCACCACCCCGCCGGCGACCAGCTCCGCGGCGCGCTCCGCTGAAGGGAGAAGGGCCACAGAAAGCAAGAGGAAGGGAGCAGGCGCCGCGATAGGGAAAAGGGCCATGGCCGTCTCTCTGTGGGGCAGGGTGCGGGGATGGGGAGCGGCGCACGTGGCGGTAGGCCGCACTGCTGCACCGTCGGGCTAGGGTGCGTTCGCGCCGCCGCACCGCTGGGGTGCATGCTCGCCCCGCGCTGCTGCACCACCGCGCCTGGAGGCCACCCGGGCTGTGGTTACCGCACCGGAGCCCGCCCGTTGCAAGCACGGAAGGTCACACGCCGCGCAAAAGGAATCGGGCTGGGGCTGCGCCGGCTCGAGCAGGTCCCACGGAGAAGACCTCGATGGGGAGGGAGCTCGTGCCGACCATGGAGGAGGGGAGGTCGCACGAGCGCAGCGGCGTGGCCCCTGGCCCCTTGCGGGCTCACGTGCTGGGACTGGCGGAGGAAGAAAAGGCGGAGGCGGAGGCGCGTGGGGGAGAGAGGAGAGGACACTGGCCCACATGTCGGCGCGGAAAAATTAGAGAGATCGCAGGTTTGGGCAGGCAGACGGACGAAGCAATCGTCGCACAAAAAAATATTCATCTTTTGTTCTTTTTTAATTGTATAGGAGATAACTTAGCTAGCTAGTTAGATTTCTTGGTGCAATCCGCTCGTTTAGGTCTTTGACCTCGCATATGGGACCGTAGTTTACTAGATTTATTCCAATAAATATGTGACAATATTATTTTTTCGGTTGTAGGTGACATACCCGACGACAATGATGCGTATGTGGTAAACGTGCGTAATTAAAAAACGATGTTCTTAGCGCTAACCGACCTGGTAGACATGCGTAATCCAACATCATGTTTATACAGTGTAATTCGAAAAAAAATGTTTTTTAGCATTAACCAACTTATATTAACTAATAAAAAGTCAAATATATCATACTAAAAGTTTGTGTCGTTCATCGTGCCGATCAGATCCGGAGACTAAAGTTTATGGGTAATGCAACCATTCAGACATTCAGAAGACTTGACGCTTCGCTCCACTCGATGTTGCATGCACTACTTGTCTAATAAAAAACAAAATAAACTCACACACGCCTCGCTCCGCTCCCGCATGCGGCGCTCGACTGCCAGCCCTACCAGATGCGGTGTGCGGCCGCCCTTTCCTGGTTTCGGCGTGCAGCTGCCTGCGAGTCGCGGCGGTGCGGTTGCCGGCCCTGCAAGGCGCGCAGCCACATGCGAGTCGCGGCGCTCGGCTACCTGTCCTACCAGGCGCGGCGCGAGGCCGCTACCTCCCTGCCCTGTCGCGTAACCATCGCCGAGCCGCTGCCTCCGACGAACTCCACGTGCTGACAAGCCTCCATTCTCCAAGCAGCAACGAGATTTTTGCGCTGAAACTACATGTTGCAAGTGTCTGTTTCAAAAGTGTTTCAAATGTTTCAGAGGTACGTTGCAGGTGTTTTATATGAATGTTGCAAAAGTAGATCAAGATGTTGCACATGTTGCAATGGTTTTACATGTATGTTGCAAGCTTCTGTTCTCAATGTTTCATCTATTTTTTTTCCCGGCGTGTGTTGCAAGTGTGTTTATCTGGATGTTGCATATGTTTTCACACTTATAATGCAAGTGTTTCATATGGATGTTGAGTATGTTTACAATTGCTTCAAGTGTTTTTCATGTGTTTTTGCAAGTGTTTCAGATGCATGTTTAATTTGTTTTCAGACATATGTTATAATTGTTGTATCTGGATGTTTCAAAAACTAGATCAAGTGTTGCATCTCCCTCCTCGCTTTTCTGTTGCATCGCCTTGGTGTCAAGTGCGGAAAGGCGGAGGCGGTCCCCACTAGCACGGGGCAGGCCCCACATGTTTGCCGGCGAGCGCAGGCGCGGAACGCGAGATGGGGGGAGTAGCGCGGGCTTTCCGGACGTCCGGGACGCTAGTCACTCCCAAAGTTTATAGCCCCGTTCGTTACACCCAAAAAGCTAGAAAAGCCATCTCGCCTTTATCGTTAAAAAAACAACCTCTCTTTGCTGTTTCTCAAAATTCCTACCAAGCTAGATGTCATCTTACTGTAGATCAGTAGATGTACTAGCACATCTCAATGGAAAAAGTTAGACATCGACTCTTATCTGCTGTGTCATTTTTCTATGTTATGAGACAGTCTCTCGTACATGGATACGTGTAAAATGCTGAACTTTTCTATTTCTGTTAGCTCAAGAGTTTTTTTTTTACGTATCTCTTCTCTACGTTATCTTATATTAGCTTAGAGCTAGTCATCGATGGTGCTCTTGGAGTATCTCGGATAGCCCGAATCTATCTACACTAAAAAATAGCTATGCTTATTGCCTCCGCCCTGCCTACTCGCTCGTCAACGCGCACGCGCATCGAACAAAGAACAGGAGAAAAAACCAAAACAGAAAAAGAAAAGGAGTACGAATCAGAAAAAGGAAAATAAAAAAATCTTCAGGAGCCAGGTGTCCCATGGCGCGGCCAAATAAAGCCGTGAAAGAGATAAGTTGGAGAGAGAGTAAGTGTAAAGTAAACTAAATAAGGAAAAAGGAAAAAACAAAAATGCAGCGATGCTATTTCGCCGTGAAGAGATAATTATGAGAGATAATAAATTAAAGTAAAATAAATAAGGAAAAAAAGGAGAGAGAAAATAGAAGGACAATAGACAATTTGTTATTTTCATCCACGGGAAGAAGCTATTCTACCAAACATTTTTCTAAAACAACTTAAACTCCACTAGCGAAAATGCTCCACCAGCCAAAGCTAGAAAAAAAAAAACTACTCCACCAGTAAAGCAGACCGTACCAAACGAGCTCGTACTATGCGCCAGCCTCGAGGTGCCTGGTGCAAATCTCCGCGGAAGCCTGTGGGATGCTAAAGTGGCGCATGGGTTGTGGATGAGAAGGAACACAGGTGGAGGAGGCGCTCAACAGGAACAGACAATGTGCATAAGAAACTGTGCTGAAATTTTAGGGGCTTGCTGAAGTATAATAACTATGCAAAGCTGGTATGAAAAAATTGATTGGCCATCAAAGATTTTAGATAAAGTTCATATCACAATCTTTCTTTGCGTTAAATTTATGAGGCAACTGTTCTTATGTGTTGCAGTTGGTTTTTGTGCTGTTTACTTGTTGGTTTTGTTATTAAGTAATTTATATTACAATCTCATTCAAATTTAAATTTATCAATTCCCTTTCATATTTAGGTGTAGAGATAATCACAAAAGTATTACAAAAAGTAAAACTAATTTGTTAGGTTTCTATAAACTAAATCTATATGACATCGGTAGTAAAGATTATGAAATGAGCGTCATATTTTCTACATAATTGGATTCATAAATTTCTTAATATGTTCATCTAACCACAAGAAACGTGCGCTGCTATAGACATGGGTAGAAATTCGTGATCCCGTGCAACACACGGGCATATATCTAGTAATAAAAAAAAAAGTCTAGGGTGGAGCTAAAAGACAGTCTCAAATATTATATATTTTTAGGGATAATTATATATAGTTTTTTTGGAGATACTATATTATATTTTTTGAGAGAATTGTATTATATGTAGTTGGAGATGCCTTTAGTCGAAAAATGTTAGGGCCCAATCGATAGGTGGGCAGTGGTCTGGACGTGTCCTTGGTGGGTTTGGTCACGTGAGAAACTGGGAAACAGGCCCAACCTTGCAGGCTTCCTGATTGGAGCAGTTGTGGGCCTATTGTAGGTCGAATTTATAAATACACGTCCTGGACTCCTAGGGGCGTGTTTGGTAAGCTGGCCCTGTCCAACACGGCTCGCCGGCCTGGTCATGGCCAGCCTGAGCACGGCTCCTAGGTGCAACCTCATGTGTTTGGTTCACTGCCCCAAACAAGCATACGCAACGCGACGCGGCTCGGCCCACCATACGGCAAGCATTACGAGGCCCACCGGCCACGCGTGCATGCGCATGGCCGCCAAATTCATAGCTGTCTGTCAAGACGACCGGCACGCGACGCGAGCACGGCGCGGCCCTACCCCCGAGAGGCTGCGTCCTCCCTCTCCCTCATCCGCCGCGCAGCGCACCCGGACCCCGGTCCTCCCTTGTCGCTGATGGCGACCGCACATCTTAAAAGCCCTGACAAAGTCGCAAGTCCTCACCCACTCATCACACTCGCTTCATTATTACGCCGCGCACGCTCGCGGTCGCAGCGGGGTTTCGAATTTCGATGGGGCAGGTGCCTCCTCCCGCAGGTGGTTCCACCAATGAGGACGTGGTCGTGGCGGCGGATGCCATAGCCACGCCAGCGCCGGACGCGGGAGATCCGGAGCTAGTACAGCAGAGGAGGAAGAAGAAGAGGAAGAGGCCGAGGGTGCCGACGGAGCAGGAGGTAGCCGCGCGGAGGTCCGTGCTCCGCTGGGCCTGCCCTGGTCGCGAAGCGGTGGGCGACCATGAGTCGGGCGATGCTGGGAGGCGGCGGCCGCGCGTGGCGGTGGAGCTGCACGCGCACTCGGCGCGCAGCGACGGCTCGCTCTCGCCTGCCGACCTCGTGGAGCGCGCACACCGCAACGGGGTAAGCTTTCGGCTTTCGCAACAGACTGCATCAGTAAAGTCTGCATAGTTCAGGCATTGTTCCTTTGCATACTCGCACAAACGCGCGTATGACTCCTAGTCCTAGTCTGCTGTCACTGGCTCAGCGCATGCTGTTTTGTTAGGCCTCGTCTAGATACCAAGGCTGTGTTCAGTTGCATTGAAAAGTGCATTATATAAAAAAAAAATTTCGTCATATCAAACTTGCGATACATGGAGTACTAAATGTGGATAAAATAAAAAACTAATTGCACAGTTTGGTTATATTTTACGAGACGAACGTTTTGAGCCTAATTAGTCAACGGTTGGACAATTAGTACCAAATACAAACGAAATGCTACAGTGTCGCTACAGTAGATTTTTGGCACTCCAAATTTGAGAGCTAAACACAACCTAAATTCACCCCAAATTCCACTATGCAAAAAGAAAATTCTCCATCACATCAAAATACCAACACATATATGAGGTACTAAATGTAGATGAAATAAAAAACTAATTGCACAGTTTTGTTGTACTTTGCGAGACAAATATTTTAAACCTAATTAATCAATGTTTGGACAATTATTACCAAATAAAAATAAAATTGCTACAGTCGCGTGTGAACTGCCTTTTGATCAGCACAGGTGAAAGTGCTTGCGCTGACTGATCACGACACTATGGCCGGCGTCCCAGAAGCCGTGGAAGCGGCAAAGCAGTATCCAATCAGGATTATCCCTGGCGTCGAGATCAGCGCCGTGCACTCGCCTAGGTAACACTCCTCTCACAATCGTATAATCCCAAAACATGGACTGATGGCCTCTGCCTCTCCATGCTTTTGTTATACACTACAAAGTGTGCTTAATTCTCAGTAGTGATGAAATGGGGGCTGAGGAACCTGTGCACATACTTGCATACTATGGTGCCTGGGGACCTGCTAAACCTCAAGAATTAGAAAGGTTTCTGGCCAGTATCAGGGATGGCCGGTATGCGCGCGCCGACCAGATGTTACTGAAACTTAAGGACCTTGGCATGCCAATGAAGCTGGAAGATGTCTGCAAGATAGCAGGGAATGGAGTCGCTCCAGGCCGACTACATGTGGCCCGGGCCATGGTTGATGCTGGATATGTGGAGAATCTAAGGCAGGCCTTTAGCAGGTATTTGTATGATGGAGGACCGGCTTACGCCACGTAAGTAGTAGTATGCTTATGATTCGTCCCCAATTAGGTGTGTGGAATCGTTTTACAATGTTGAACTTGTTTTGTTCATTTGTAGAGGTAGTGAGCCCAATGGAAAATCTGTGGTGCAACTTGTTTGTCGAACAGGGGGTGTAGCAGTTTTAGCTCATCCATGGGCATTGAAAAGCCCTGCTGCTGTCGTAAAGGATTTGAAAGCTGCAGGTTTGCATGGTATTGAGGTTTATCGAAGCGATGGGAAAGTATCTGGTACGAACAATGTCCATGTTATAACACTTCATGATCTACTAAAGTATTCGTTGTGTCTTTTCATTTCTGTATGCTATATCTGAAATTTTCAGTGACTAACAGGTGAATGTTTCTTGAACAGGATTGAGTGATCTAGCAGATACTTACAATCTTCTGAAGCTTGGTGGATCAGACTTCCATGGACGAGATGACAAGGAGGAACCTGATGTGGGAAGTGTTGATCTTCCAGTCTTGGCTGTTTTAAATTTTCTTGAGGTATCTAAGCCTATCTGGCATAATGCAATCAGGGAAATGTTCACAAGGATCTCTAAAAGGACTACTGATTTGAATGGATCCAAACGACTTCGACGGGCTAGTTCCGATGGCGATTTCTGCATTCCGTGCCTTTCTTCTGGAGACCCGGAGCTAACAGATGCTCCTGAGGTTGAGTTCCTACGAGCAGAAGTTGCAGACATTGTCCTCACTCATAAGTAACACAGTTGAAGACCAAAATAGAAGTGACATGGTACCTACCTTAAATCATCAGTCCATTTTGTACTTTATCCCCAATAAGGATTGTAGTTTTTCTCTGTCTTCTGACTTCATCGTTTGCTCGTCATGCGAAGTGTAACGGCATTTTTTTTTTACTTTTTGAGACATGCATTTTTTTTTTGTCATTGTGGTAGCCAGTGGAGGGCCTAGGCTAAAGCTGATGCTGATTTTAATTAAAACTTCCTTTGTCGAAAAAAAAGGTTGAAGATGATACTGATGCCAGAAAAAGGAGCAATGGGGGCATAACCGTAGTTGATTCAGATCATGACTAGAGAACTCGCTGCGGCTTTGCCGCGCCCTCCTTGGAGTGCGCCGGCTTAGCAATTTTGTGTTATTGGTTAGTGCGGGTGAGTTTGATGCTCCTTGCTTGGATCCTGGCCTTCTATGAGCCATGCGGCCATGCCTCCATGGCACATTGCCATATTGGCACTGCTGCCACCTGTTCCATTCAAATTGCATTCAATCACTTGGATAATCGTACTAAAAAAGTGTCAAGGATCCATATACTACATAACCGAGCGGTCAATACAGCTGAGTTAGTAAATTGTTATGCTATATTCAATACAGTCTGAACCTGAATATTCTGAACACAACCGAGAGATCCCAACTGTTGCGGTTTCTATTAATAAGAATTTTAGTTTTTTTCTAAGAAAACATAAGAATTTTAGTTTATCCTTGTCTTCCGAAAGATGGTGTGCAAAATGGAGGTAGGATGCGTCAAAGCTACAAGGAATTATACTGGTTTAGGCCGGAGCTCTACGTCCGGTCTCAGAGATATATTGAGTGCATGTTTTTTGGTTGAATGCTCTGAAATTCTTAAAATGAGGTATACAAGACAAAGGTAGGAGAGTGGAGAGGGACCGTCCGAATGAAGTCTTGAGAGTCTGTCCCCATGGAATGGTGCCCTGACTGCCCTATATAGAGTCCGGGGCCAGACCACGTACAAAGAGTTAGGTTCTCCTGACCGAGCGGTCATGAGCCTGAGGAGGGAAAACTAGTTATCATGGCTTGCAAGGAAGGCCGTCTTATCTCGATGTCAGCGCATGCCCGAACACAATTGTTGTCATGGTCTTGTGCCCACGTCACGACATGGGGCAGCATGGTGCCGCAGTACCAGTCGTGATGACATTGTTAGCATGGTGATGTTTCGCTAGCCATCCTATGCGACGTGGTCTCACCGTGGACTTCATCATCATCTCCTGATCTCCCGAGGGCATCGTACAGGAGCAAGCGGCCGCTCCTGAGTCCTTAGTTGTCTTTGTGGTCATGAAGCCAACGACCACGATCCTGAGCTCTGGGGTCGTGGCCTTCGTTGGCTCAGTTGCCCTGAAAGTTAAGGGCGTAGTTGTGAGTCCCATCCCGTAGTGGGTGGAGCCCTACACCCGTCCCGCCGGGCCGTATTTGAATGGTGGCCTACCATACTTGTTGTCACCACCAAGCGGTCCTGTCTTTGTCGGCGGCGTGGCACAGGGATGACACCTGCTCCGAGACGGGTGTCCCTTCGGTCCTGGCGGACTGAGCAGGCCTGTCTGTCCCTGTCACGACAGTCGTACTTGGTGGAGCTCGACCTCTCTCCGTTCCTCCCAAGGGTCAGGACGGAGGAGAGGTCATGCAGAGTTGGGCAGTTGTAAGGTCCTAGATGGCTAGAGGGGGGGTGAATAGCCTATTTTAAATTCTACAAGAACCACTAAGCAAACTTGTTAGAATAACAAACGGCGTAAAGCGAGTTTTGCTTAGCCAAAGGTTGTGATGCAAGCCTCCTATCCACAAGTCTAGTAGATTAAGATCTCTAGTTCACACAAGAGCTATGTCACTAAGGTTACACTAGAGAACAAGCTAACACTACTAGCAAAGCTACTACTAGAGCTACGCAAGATAAACTAGTGAATGTAAATGCAAGAGAGAGGATTGTGATTATTATACCGACGGTGAAGTGAAGATGTTGCCAATCACCAAGATGATATACAATCAATCAATATTGACAACATCACAAAATGAAGACCAATCACCGGGAGACAAGAGACACAATATTTGTTCACCCGGTGTTCACTTGTGCACCGACAAGCTACGTCACCAGTTGTGTCGACCAACACCTAGATGGTTCCCCGGTGTGACCCTCAAGTCACTTGCCCCTCAAGGCACGCCCCGCAAGGCACCGCAAGACACCACTCTCAAGTGAGGTAACTCAATGACACGCGTAATCCACTAGAGTTGCTTTTGGCGTCCCGCCGAGAAAAGCACAAGAACCTCTCACAATCAACCGGAGGTGGCCAAGAACAATCACCTTCTCTTGCCAACGCCTCCAACAATCTCCAAGCCGGCTAGGAGCGGTACTCTCCAAGAGTAACAAGAAATCCACCGGCTAAACCACCCACAAGTGCCACTAGATGCCCTCAAGCTATGCAATGCACTTTGGGATCACTCAATCTCACTTTTGATTTGCAATCAAGCAAGAGAGATGAGTGGGAGGAGTAGCTCTAGCTCAAAGGATGCACAAGAGTGTTAGAAATGCCAAGAGACCTCCCCAAGGGCCGGCCAACAAGTATTTATAAGCATCCCAAACAAATAGAGCCGTTACAACTCCACTGACCGTTTTTCGCGGGACGACCGGACGCGCCGGTCGTAACTGACCGGACGCGCTCAACCGCGTCCGGTCGCCCTGCGACGACCACGTGTCCTCCGATTTCAAACGCGACCGTTAGATCCTCCAACGGTCACTGCGCGCCAACGGTCAAACAAGCGACCGGACGCGCTGCTGCAAACGACCGGACGCACCGGTGTGCACAGTACCCGCGCGCGCGAAGACAAGACCGGACGCGCTCCTCGCAACGACCGGACGCCACAGTACCCGCGTCCGGTGGGAGTCCAGTAAGCTCCCTGGACGACCGGACGCGTCCGATCGTGTGTGACCGGACGCGCACCGCGTCCGACGACTTCGTGAACCGCTGTTCGCAAGACCGGACGCGCCGGTCCCGCGTGTCACCGGACGCGCCGGTGGCAGACCCTAGCCCGCACGCCTGACGCCCGCGCTGTACTGACCGGACGCGCCGGTCGCACAGTGACCGCGTCCGGTGCAGCGTCCGGTGCAGCGTCCGATGCAGCGTCCGGTCACCTCTGTGACCGCGTTCGCCTCCGTTTCTTTTCCGACTTCTGGCGTAGTGGAAAATAGGCATTTCATTTCCCCGAAATCGCCTGAATCCCGCGCTCGCACGCTCGGCGGGAGGGAGAGAGGAACCCAAACCCCTCTCTTCCCGCAAACCACAGCGCGACCAACACCACCTTTGCAAATGTGCCAACACCATCAAGTGTACATCTCCATGTGCTTGTGTGTTAGCTTTTTCTCAATCATTTTCAAAGGTTTTCCAGTTAGCTCACTAGGCCCTACATGCAATGCACTTCATGAATTCACCTAGTGGCACCCATGCGTCGAATAACCGATAAGACTTCCCCTCTTAATAGTTCGGCTATCGATCCTAAACCACTCACACCCTCTATGGTGTCTTGAGTGTGAAACAAAATGGCCCTATGGTTATACCTTTGCCTTGAGCCCATTTTGTTTCTCCAAATGATATGATCCACTTCATATCATCACATGACCGTCTCGATCCATCGACCTTGACTTCACTTACTCTTCACCGTTGCATTGGTCCATTGGCGCCAAGTCTTGCTCAAGCTTCACCATCGCATGGTCCTTCGCTTCGAAGCCTCGACTTGCCCTTCACCTTCACAACCGGTCCATCGAGCCAAGCCTCATCTTGGTCTTCACCATCTTGGTCACATGAGTCAATGTCATGTCTCATATTCAATGACCACCTTTATCTAAATCATCCACTTAGATACAAAGGTTAGTCCTAGGTTTCATCAATTAGCCAAAACCAAACTAGGGACTTTCAATCTCCCCCTTTTTGGTAATTGATGACAACCCTCACAAAGATGATTTTGATAATAAAAGTTTTGAACTTGTCATACTTGTCCAATCATTTTGCTCATAAGTAAAGTTTGGACAATTATCACGAGCTCGGTTTTGGTAGCATTAGCTCCCCCTACATATGTGCATAGAGTTTGGATTGAAAGCTTTGCACATATGCATGGATAGACGTGTTGGGAGAGTAATTCTACCAAAATGATGCTAAGGTGTAAGAAATGGACCTTTGAAGCGTGATACCAATCGGAGTTGCCTTTTACACCATCCTTAGCATCATGAAGTAACTAGACATCCAACAAAAACTCAAGAACCTCGTGAGATCAACATTATATGTAAAGGTTCTTGGACCACTTGTAAAAACCTTAGGCATGTCTAGATACCACATGTAAACTATTCCTATGCATGCTAGTAGATCATTTCATCATCCAAGTTCTATACTAGCATTGCACCACACAAGCATGTATATTGAATCTAAATACATGTGCAATGGGCAAGTCATATGAAAATGCACAACCAAATGCAACAACTTTGTTTATGAGCTTGCTCCCCCTACTTGTGTGCATCAAAATTTTATTTCTTATTTACCCCTTTATCACGTTGAATCATCTTTTTCTCTCCCCCTTTGTCAACAACTTACCCAAAAATGGGATCAAATTGTGGAGAGAAGAAAAATGTTTGATGGAGTAGGTTAAAATTTATCAAAATTTGGTTCAACCTAGAACACTTGCCAAAGATATTTAATTCGGTTTGAACCAAAGACAAGCTTCTTCACACCTCATAATAAGGGTTATCTTGCCTATGTTGAATTAAACACTTATAGCAAATCCTCTAGATTAAACACTAGGTTTGCAAGCTCACAAACATGTCATATGCTACCACTAGATCAAAACAAACATAGAGGCAATAGTGGTAACATATATCCATCAAATTCATTTGATTTATCATGACTAACTAATCAGTATCTTGAGATACTCGGGGTATCATAACCTCGACACAATGATACACAAATCTTTTGCGTATTCAAGAAAAAATTGAGTTAATATATAATTTGGGAAGCTCCTTATTTAGGATATAATGGGTGCATATTTCTTCGAAAACTGAGATACAAACATTTATATGAAAACGTGTTTTTTATCATTTACTGTTCTCAAGTTACCTTTTTATTTACTAATCAATTTTCTGTCCTTGGATTTGGTTTTATATTTTTTCAAACAAAAAGTACAATGATAAAAACACCCGTTAGGAACTTTCACCATACCCCATGTATGTATATACTTCTCTTTATACACTGTGGATTTGGATTTGTAGCGGCGCTAGGTTAAGAAAAGTGCCAACATTTTTTATTGGCTATTATCTTAATGGTATCACCAGTAGAAATCATGTATTTTTATTGACGATAGACTTAAGAAAACAACTAGTAAAAATGAATTTACACTAGCGGTTCAAAGCCTAAGCCCATGTTTCATTTCTAGTGACACATGTATATTACGAACCCCTAATAAAAAAATAGCAAGCATAAGTAAAAATCGATTTTGTACTAGTGACATTTATGAAAATCCAAGGTTCATATTTTTCTTCTTTTTGCTACCCCTAATATTGAAAAGAGAAAACAAAGACTTGTGAACAACACTTTAAACAAGAAAAAGATGGGAACCCCTCTAGAAAATATATATAAGATCAACATTGACGACGCTTTTAAAACTGCTTCGAGCCGGGGCGGACGGGTTTTTGTTGTGAGGAATAATAGTGGTCAATACCTGCAAGGAGGGTGCGACAATCTCACGAGAAGGGATAGCCCACTACAAGCCGAAAGCACTGCCTGCGCTGTACAACTCGGAGAGAGCACATTAGTTGGTGGCTAGAATAATTTTGGAGACTGATGTGACAGAACTTGTAAGGGGCCTTACTTCAGGAGATCTTGATCACAGTATGGATGGGGTCTTTTCAAGCAAATTTAGAGATCTGATAAGTGCTTCTTTTGATTACTATGGTATTCGGCATTGTCTGAGAAATTGCAACGGGTGGCTGATTGCCTTGCAACACATGGGCGAGCATGGTTAGTTTTGGCTCGGCTGTATTCATGAGCTAAGTTATCAGTCTTGTGTGCGGTGATTTACTTGGACCTGCTATCTGACGGAAACAAGCTTTCCAATATAAAAGCCATGTCCCCTAGCTTCTTAAAATTTCTTAATGCGTAAGCTATGGCAAATTTTGTACTTTCATCATTAGCAGTCCGCTAATTCATCGATGCCCCCTTAAGATTTTACTCCCGCCAGTCCGCCACTAATAAACATTATCGAAAGGACAGGGACCTAAACGCACAACTACACGAACTCTCTGAAGTCTGTCTCGATAGTCGATACCCTGGCACTGTTGCACAATTCCCTTCCGTTCTCTGAACTTTCTGATCCCACCGCCAGTCCGCCACCTCGCCTTTCCCTGAACTCACCGCCTTCACCGGGGGATCCCTCAGTCCTCAACCCACAGCCACCGGCATTGCCCCTCGTCGTCGAGTAAAGCGGAGATAGAGGCCGCGCTGGAGGCGGCGCGCGCCAAGGACACGAAGGAGCGGCTGGCTGGCGTGGAGCGTCTGCACGAGGCGCTGGAGGCCGCGGCGCGGCGTGGCCTGAGTGCCGGGGAGGTGACGTCCGTGGTGGACACCTGCATGGGTCTCGCCAGGGACGGCAACTTCCGCATTGCCCAGGGAAGGCTGCAGGCGCTCTCCGCCGCCGCGGTGCTCGCCGGCGACCACTTCAAGATCCACCTCAGCGCGCTCGTGCCCGCCGCCGTCGAGCGCCTCGGCGACGGCAAGCAGCCCGTCAGCGAAGCCGCGCGGCAGCTCCTCGTCACCCTCATGGAGGTCGGTCGCTTCTCCGCTGTTGCCTTTTCAGAGGGAGAGGTCGTTTGCTTTGCTCGCTTGAGGTTGGCGTTTGGTGGGAAACATCAGTATGCTTCGGATGGGGGAGGTCTTTTATTGCCTGGGGGGTGGGGTACCGCTGCTATGCATGTCGAACTAGAACAGAATTGTATTGGTAGCATTCTGGTGACTGTGGAATGTGGATTGAATTTTGCTGCGGCCTGCATTCTGATTTCTGGGCTTGAATACGGTTAAGAATTTGAGTTCCGAGGACAACTAGAGCTTTCCCTTGGGTCCAAATTGGTCAATTTTGCTTACTTGAGTGTAAGATGGAGATTTGGTGTACCTGGATGGTTACTGCATTTTGCATTTCAGTGGTACTTTATTATCCATCTTGTCCTGTAGGGTAACCTCAATTCATGAAATTTATTTTAGGAGGCAAGAATCAATTTTCGGCGTGCTGAGCTTATGAAATGAACAAGTATTTCCCCTGGTCCTATTTTTATAAATGAATTCAAAGCATAGTCCCGGGCTAAGGCAACAAGATGTCGCGCATAACTTTTTAATTAATTTGAACTCTTCTAATAAATGAAGTTCCTCGCTGTTCTCGTTTCGCTTTGTTTCCTCTATGGTGCATATCCCTGATATGGTGTTCTGGTATGCTATTCCCTATTGATTGTGCCATGTGTCCATGTTAAAAATCAGTACGTGACACCTTTTTTGTGTGTACCCTATGGCTATTACTCAGAGCAAATTGAACTGATTTCCCTTTCCATGTTGCAATTAGAGAACTATATTCCAACCTTGTCTTTATCTCAGGTTTCTTCACCAACAATCATTGTTGAAAGAGCTGGAAGTTATGCATGGACTCATAAGAACTGAAGGGTGCGGGAAGAGTTTGTACACACAGTTGCAAACTGCAGTAGGGCTTTTTGCTTCTACAGAGCTCCCACTACAGCGAGTGTTGCTTTCACCTGTATGCAAGGATGATTTCATTTTTGTTAGCGAAAGTTTCTCCCTTTAGTTTGTTCCATAGCTGTTAATGGTTAACTTCTTTGGCTTCACAGGTTCTACAATTGATGAGTGATTTGAACCAAAGTGTTAGAGACGCTGCAATCTCATGTATTGAGGTGTGTGACTACAGATATGCCCTATAGTTCCTTTCCAATTCATAAGAAATATGTTGTACAAATTGCACTTCTTGTTTTGTTTATTAATTTCATGTGTTTTTCCACTTTTATCTAAACTCTCGCTATAGTTCCATTGTTCTTACGCTTAATGTCTTGTATGTTAGGTTTACTTCCATCTCACATAAGTCTAATATACCAAAAAGGTGAAAAATTTGTACTTCTGTGGCTTGCACCCTTTTTTCTGGTTGCTTTCTATTGCTCAGAACATCATTCACCCATACTTAGCGCCTGTTCTCTGATATTTCATAACCAACGTTACCCTTATCAAGGATATGTACAGGGATGTGGTGACGTTTGTCCGAACATGTGATGGCGACACCAGTGACTTTCCAATTAAAATAGGACTGCATCAGGGGTCAGCTTTGAGCCCTTATTTATTTGCTTTGATGATGGATGAGGTCACAAGGGACATACAATGTGATATCCCTTGGTGTATGCTCTTTGCTGATGATGTGGTGCTAGTTGACGATAGTAGGGCAGGGGTTAATAGGAAGTTAGAACTATGGAGGCACACGTTAGAGTCGAAAGGGTTCAGACTTAGTAGGATTAAGACCGAGTACATGAGGTGCGATTTTAGCGCGACTAGGCATGAGGAGGGAGACGTTAGCCTCGATGGGCAAGTGGTGGCCAAGAATGATACTTTTCGGTATTTAGGGTCGATGCTACAAAAGGACGGAGACATTGATGAAGATGTCAGGCATAGAATTTCAGCCGGCTGGTTGAAATGACGTCAAGCTTCTGGCGTCCTCTGTGACAAAAGGGTGCCTCAGAAGCTGAAAGGTAAGTTCTATAGGACGACGATTTGTCCGGCAATGTTATACGGTGCTGAGTGTTGGTCTACAAAAAGGCGACATGTCCAGCAATTGAGTGTAGCAGAGATGCGTATGTTGCGTTGGTGTTGTGGGCACACAAGGAGGGATAGAGTCCGGAACGACGATATTCGGGATAGGGTTGGGGTGGCACCAATTGAGGAGAAATTGATTCAACATCGGTTGAAATGGTTTGGACATGTCCAACGGAGGCCTCCTGAGGCGCCGGTGCGTAGTGGAGTTCTAAAGCGGACCGATAATGTAAAGAGCGGTAGAGGTCGACCTAAACTAACTTGGGACGAGTCCGTTAAGAGAGATCTTAATGAGTGGAATATCTCCAAGGATTTAGCTATGGATAGGAGCGCTTGGAGATTGGCAATGAACGTGCCTGAACCGTGACCTCTTTTTCTCTTGTGCCCTTGATATCCCTTTATGTGTCTCCCTGTTTCTCGTCTCTTTTGGGTTTCATCTATAGCCTACCCTAACTTGCTTGGGACAAAAGGCTATGTTGTTGTTGTAGTATTTAATAATTTAGTATTAATTCCTTGTTGTGTGTTGCTTGTTTTATACTAGCATTTACTTCTGCTGTATACGTTGTTGCTATATTGCTTTAAAAAATGCATCAATGGCAACTGTTGATGTCCTGCACTTTACCCACACCCAAATATGCAATCTATTTGGCTTTTTCTCAAAGGCCTTAGAGTGGAAAATTGTTCCTTTGGTCTACATATAAGTTTTGTTTTTTTTGGTGGTGGTGGTGGTGTGTGCGTGTCAGTGTGTGTTTGGGGTGGAGGGTGGAGTCATTTGTGGGATGAATGGCTGAACATATATTATTTTCCAGTATGTGATTCTCCCTAAAGACCTGCATTTAATATTTCTTTGGTTAAAGCACATTGTATGTAACTTGACTGCTTGCGTTATCAATATTCACCATAGGAGATGTACAGAAACATGGGATCTCAGTTCCATGAAGAGCTGCAGCGCCATAATCTACCTGCCTACATGGTAACCCATGTGGACTCCCTTTGTCATGTTTTTACATCTAAAGTTCACCATGCTAGCTAGCATATTGTGAATATCCTTTCTTTGCCTCGTTTCACATTTGCAGCTAAAGGAAATAAATTCAAGATTGGTCACGCTCCGTGCATAGCGCGTGATGCGGGCCGGCCCACGCTATGCCGGAGGAGAAGAAGAGGAGTGGGGGGAGCTGGCTAGCGCCCGCGCCCGCCGGAGAGGAAGAAGAGGGGGCTCGCCGGCGTTAGGGTTGGGCATCACTGGCGGCTCTAGAAGGAGGTTCAGGGGGAGGCGGCTGTGACACGACGGTGGTGGCAGGTTGACGATGGGGCGGCGGGGGACAACCGGATCGGCGGGGTTGGCGGCGGGGGCGGCACGGCGGTGGTCGGCGGTGGTCGACGGCGAGGTTCTGTGATTAGTGTGCGCTGGTTCGAGGGGCGGGGGTGGGTTGTGGATGGTTCAGCGAGGCGGCTCGGCGCCAACCACTGGTGGTGGAGCCAGGGGCAAGGGGGAGGGCGAGGACGAGGACTGACGCCTGCGAGCTCTGTGAGTTTAGGGGAGGGCAGGGTTGAGGGGCGGCGACGGGTTGCGGGCAGTGTGGCCGGCTGTAAGGAAGCCGCGGCGGGGGAGGAGGCGGGGGTGGTGGAGGAAGGAAGAACGATGCAGGGAGGAAGAAAGTGTCGCGGCTCGCGGTAGACGACGGGGTCGAGAGCGCGACCCATCGTGCGATAGTGGGGTCCTTTTAGCTTTGCCTTTCGCCGGACGCATCTCTCAGCGCGATTTCGGGAGCTCCGAGCGAGGAGCCTGTCCTTTTTTGAAACATTTGGCAGAGGAAGCTGCAAAACACCTCAAGGAGCTGTCCAAGAATCTGATTAAAAAAATTATATAAATAAAAATATGCTTAAAGAATAAAAAACGCTATACGTCAACCGACTGTTTTAGGTGCTTGTATGGGCTGAGCTTTTTGGCCTTCCGATGGCGTCCGCCCGATATCCCTGCCGTCTGATGGGCATCCGCCTGATGGTTGTGGCTCCTGGCTCTCCCTCGTCCACCACCCCCACCGGCCCTCCTTCCGCCGCCGCGCGTCCTGCCATCGACCCTCCCTACGCTGCCGCACCCCAGCAACGGCCATCCGCCACCTCCCCCGGCACCTGTTGTCCGCTACCTCCCTCCTGGCACCGGCTGTCCACCACCACGGCCCCCCAGGCCGCTCCTCCGCCGTGCCTCGGAGCACCGGCTGCTGCTCCCTCCGCCGCCGCCCACTAGCGTGGGCGCGGGCGTCCCCGGCCGGCCATCCTCGGCGCTTGCGCAAGCACGGTCCCCTGGTCTGCGATGTCTGAAGATTTGTTACTTTTTCTTAAGTTTGGCAACAATTTGTTAATAATTTGACATATATATTGTCTGGTATCCGCAACCCATAGAAATAATTTAAATTTTTTCTGAAAAATCTGGCATATATTTCTCTGGGATCTGCAATTCATAGAATGAGTTGTGTGATATCTCTAAATTACATCACTCTGTCCAATAAATTATATTGAAAAAATAGTGTAAATATAGTAACAAGACAGTGTAAATATAAGTAGATAATAGTGTAAGTGCATGAGAAAAATTAAGTTGATAGGATGGGCCAAAACAACAAAATGTCACCTAGACAGATCCTAAAGAATTTCTATTCTTTTGGGCCAATAAAAATTTAAATACAACTCATTTTAATTTATTGCACTTTAAAAAGATTAACTAAGAAATAAAATCAGTATTACAGAGAGGACACCAGAAATACGTAGTAGAATCGATCGAAACTAGCCTCTGCCCGTTTCAGCTCCGATTCCTGTGTTTGTGACGCAATTTGGTGATTCAGTTGAGAAAACGAAACCGTTTCTCTTGTATCCAAAAACGCAGCCTAATAAATATCGAGTGTAGATCCCTCAAAACTAGATCCGCCTCTGGCCGTCGGAGAAGCAAATCCCATCCATGTCGTCGGCGGCGGCGGAGCAGATCCCATCCCCACCCACCTACAGGTTCCGGCCTAAGAAGCGCGAGCTCGTCGAGTTCTACCTCCTCCCGCGCGCCCGTGGCCAGGACCCATTCCCCGGCGTCATCTTCGAGGACGACGCGGCGGGGAGCACGCTGCCCTGGGATCTCTTCGAACGCCACGGCGTGGGGAGCGAGGATGAGGCCTACTTCATCGTGCGCACCAACGAAGCCAAGAAACCCGGCGCCCGCCAGGACCGCACCTGCGATGGCGGCGTCGGGACATGGAAGAAACAGAGCAGCGTCGAGAAGTCCCTGCGCGTCCGCGGCGAGAGGATCAGGGTCCACGTCAGCAACCTCAACCTGCACATGGGCAAGGGCAAGAACAGCGGCAGCGTGGGGTGGGTGATGCACGAGTACAGCATCGCCGTGCCGCCCTGCCCGTCGCTCATCAAGATCTGCCACATCGCCTTCAGCGGCCACGGTCGGATGCGCATGCGTGTGCCGGATGGCCAACAAGTCCGCCAGAGTAGTGGTCATGCGCGCTGCGCCACCGCGGCCAGCGGTTCATCAGCGCTTCCTTGTTCTGGGGCGATGCTCGATCACGGCTCCTCGGGCGTGGCATATGCTTCTGGAGACGAAGAACCCACACACCTCGTTCTGATCGACGATGACAACTTCCGGCAGAGCCCTCTTCTTGGCAGCAGCGACTTTCAGGGCTTCCCGTTCGCAGCGTCAGAGCAGTACACGGAGTTGGAGGCGCAGGTGCGGACTACAGAGCAGCAGGACATCGCGGTGCCACAGTTGATGGTCCAACAATCTACCATGCAGGTGGCGCAGCAACTGTCTGCAGGAGAACTGGAGTTCTGGAGCTCGATAGGGGTCGATGTGCAGAGCAATAACGGTTTTGATCAGGAGCAGTCCACAGGGGTCCAAAGCAGCTGGGTGGTGCCCAACAACAACGCCATGGCAACAGGGGCCCAGAGCAGCTGGGTGGCGCCCAACACCGGCGCCATGGCAACAGGGGTCCAGAGCAGCTGGGTGGTGCCCAACAATGGCGCCATGGCAACAGGGGCCCAGAGCAGCTGGGTGGTGCCCAACACCGGTGCCATGGCAACAGGGGTCCAGAGTAGCTGGGTGGTGCCCAACACCGGTGCCATGGCAACAGGGGTCCAGAGTAGCTGGGTGGCAGGAGACCTCGATGACTTCTGCAGGTCAATACTGACTAATGTGCAGACCAACTGCGCAGCACCAGACTTCGGCAACATGGCCACCGGAACGCTGGGCGGTGGCTGCTCGTTGCTATGTAAGTAGAAGAATACTTTCTGGTCAAGAACTAACTCAGGAATCATTCGGAGCCAAGGAGCATGGAGCAACAGTTTCTAGTCTCTGGTCAAGAAGCTGTACGGAAATATGCTCGGGGGCTGTAGCTTGTAGCGAGGAGAGGCTGTGCCAGGAGACTGCACCACCAATTTTTTTAGCTAGGACTAGGATGTAAGCAGCTTGCACTCTGCAGTGACTTAGGAAGTTTATTATTCAGTGGTGGAAAGCCACCCACTAATGTAACCATTACTCACTTTGGCCCTGTTCAACCGGCTTATAATCCATCTTTTTCAGCTTGTTTTTTTAGCTGGAACAGTATTTTTCTCTCACAACAAATCAGCCAACAGTGTTTTTCAGCCGGCTTATCAGCGCAGCCGAATTGGCTTATCAGCGTAGCCTATCCTTCTATCATTTTGTAGCCTAGGAGCATAGGCCAATAGTTTCTATCATTTTGTAGCCACGCATTAATGTAACCATTACAGTACCTAACTCTATGGTCTATATATGTAATGTTAAGTTCTTCCCTATAATATTCAGTTCAGACTGTCTTGAATTACAAATGGAACTGTAGGATTTTTTGACAATATCCACTCCACACCGCTTCGAGTAGCTGGACAAATCACGTTTCACTTAATTGTTTCTGGTGTGGATCGTTGGACCCAGGCGGGCTTTTCTAGGGGTGGCTTACGGTTTTGCTAGCACCCTGCTTTGTATATAAAACTCTTCTACCTTAATTACAGAAATTCTGTCAGAAAAGTTTTTCTGACAAGACAAGTGATGACTTCGCTGACTTGATCTTCTCTACAGGCATGCCATCTACTTAATGTACTATCAAAGGAACTTCTTGGTGATTTTGAACCATGTGCTGAAATATTTATTCCTGTAATCCTTGAAACCAGTTCAGTACTCCACAAATGTGACTTGATACTTCATTAAGGTTAATATACAATGAAATTGTCAGGTACTTTTTAAGGTTGTTATCATAACTGTGCTTGTGATTGCCGCACCTGCGGACAACTGCATAAAATCTGTAATACATCTACATTCTTTCATTGAATTGTGCTCCCCCCCCCCCCCCCCCAAATTACATTACATATTTCCCTTTTTTTTACATGTGTTATCTTGCAGATCATGTGCAACTGCAAGGTTTCACATATTCTTCCACTTATAGCCGATAGAGCGAAGAATGACCACAGTGCAGTCCTCCGTGCTAGGTATTCGTATTTTAGCATCATATTTATCTGGACATCCATCGTTTTGCAAGCAATTCATGCCTATTTGTTACTATGGCAGGTGCTGCGAATATGCACTCTTAACATTGGAGTATTGGGCAAATGCTCCAGAAATACACTGCTCAGCTGATTTGTATGAAGACCTAATAAAGTCCTGTGTTGCAGATGCAATGAGTGAGGTATTGAGGTTGGAATAACACCATCCAAATTTCCTGACTTTAGTTCATATTAATGTTCTGTCTTGGGATCCTGAATAATTTCTCTGTACATGTTCTATATTTAATGCCATACTTGCATATACAGGTCCGTGCAATGGCAAGGACTTGCTATAGGACGTTCACAAAAACATGGCCTGAGCGTTCACACCGGCTTTTCATGTCATTTGATCCTGCCATACAGAGGGTATACTTTTTTACTTCTCTGCATGTTCTTCCATTTAATTTTCTTGAATACACAAGAGAGCTGTGTATCATTGCATTAAAAAGATGCTCTTCCATTTAGATTCTGTACAATGTGTACATATAAAGGTAATACTGAAGGATCAAAGTGCTCTTGAACCTGATTTATATTTATTTCCTTTTAAAAATGTCTTTGCTTATGTTGGTGGTTCAAACAAATCTGAGAAATAGCTCTTTACTGACTACTGAGAGAGCCATGTACTTTTATCTTCCACGAAAAAACATCATACTTGATCTTTTTGTGGGTCACTTGATTTCATGGAATCATAATTGTAGCTGGCTATCTTGGTTACAGCAATGAAGAAAATCACAAGTATTTTCCCATGACAATCCTGTGTTTCATTTGATCACCATGGCTCATTGTAGTCTGTACTCTGTAAATTGGCAGCTTTGTAGATGTACTTCTAGAGATCTGTATGAGTAATTCATATGTTTTACCCAGATTAGTTCAAGGTCTGCAGATAGGTTAGGGCTGCTAGTTGGTTTATGAACATTATACACACACACACACACACACCTAACCATACAGTTTAAGTATTCCTGGAAAAGCAGATTAGCACTGCTACTTAGTTGGTTTATGAACATTGTTGTAATTTTAGCAATCCTAATTGCCTAATGCCCTAAACATACGACATAAGTGTTCCTGCAAAGGCAGCCTTTTTTGTATACCTGTATGGTAGCTTGTAGTTTTGTTGTAAAAAATATATATTATATCATGTTTGTTTTTTTGTTAAAAAAAAGTCATGGATGTTTTACTTGCTTCAGAGTCCAGGCTGCCACTTTGGTTCTCAGATATACTATTCTGAAAATTCAGCAATTTATCTTACAGTTACAACATTGGTCTGATTGCCTGAACAAGTCTATGTACATAAATGTTGGGTCTACAGTGAAAACTGAAAACGAGTTATTTAGTAATACCATTTCTTCCTTCACTTTATCTACTAGTTCCCTGTTAGCAAATGTAGCAAGTAGAATCATAAACGGATGGCAGAACCGCAGAAGGCAGCGAAAGCGAGAGCACCGCCCGATTTGGAGACCGCGCGAGGTGAAGGACGACGCAGCAATGAGAAGGAGGTCGGGCTGTTGGGGTGGAGCGGCATCGCCGAGGGTGGCGCGTGTGGCAGCGGAGGGAAGGAGTCTTGGCTGGAGCAACACGGGAGATGGCCCGCGAAGCTTCCCGACGTATCGGGTCCGAGAAGCGGGCCAGATACGTGGCCGTTAGAAGCACGGGATGTGTGGCCTAATGAGATGCCGGCTTTCATGGTGCAGGATTCGTCTTGTTGAAGATAGCATAGGCAAACTGACTGATGCCAGAGCTTCTAAAGAACCAGGACAATGTTGTGTGGACCAGGGAAAGTTCTCTGTTAAATCAAAAGAAAAAAAAAAGAATCGTGTGTATGGTCAACCTGTCCAGTGGAAGTTTCATCTGGAAAGAGGTAAGTATTGGAAAATGCTCATGTATTCCAGAGATAGTATCAGATTATAGACAAATTGCTTATTGCAGAGATCCATGTCTTCAGAGGAAGGGAATAGAGAGCCCTGTGGTTGGAGCCTGGGGAACTGGAGTGGTTTCAGGGCGGGGAGTGGAAAGACAAAAAAACAAAAAACGCTTTACGTAGTGGGCTTTGTGTTGCCTATTTAGCAGCCCATCTAGAGAGTGGTACCTTGGGCTTGCTTGTACACATGGGCTTGGCTTTCTACAGTATCTTTTTGAAAACCGATGCGTGCTGCTCATTGTTTGCCTGCTTGGAAAGGCTGGACTATTTCGGATTTTCCGGCATCAAGCTAGCATGTATGACTCTCGAGTTAGCTGGAAGTCCTAGTCCTGCATTGCAGAACAATTGCTGTTTGTTCCTTTCGGTTTGGCCCGATTAATAACACTGTGTATCAAAAATGGAAAAATGACAGGTTAGGCATCATCACATAATGATGGTTGATCAAGCTGCTACCTTTCATGAATGGACAGATAGCAGCTAAAGTGGAAACAATAGTCAGTTCCTATTTTGAGGTTAAACCGACTAGGTTCTGGAGCCGAAGGTGTAAAGTAACAGGGTTCAGAATTCAGTGGTCTTGGTTTCAGATATTATAGCACTACCCGGTCGTAACAAACAACTATCTACTGCTCCATCCGTTTTAAATTGTACTAGGTCATTCTAGCTTTTCTAAAAACATAGTTTTTTTTATATATTCAGAAAATTAAATAGAATGGAGGGAGTCCTTTATACCACGTGTAAAGTGGTGGTTGTTTCTTTCCGGAGAAGATAAATCCTTGCAAGCAAGGAAAGTTGACTTCTTGCAAACATAGCGTCATTCGTCGAGGCCTAATCACCTTTTCTGAGATGCTTTGGCGTGATGAACACTGCAAGTTCCATAGTCTCGTTGGATGAAGCTCCAAAACTTTGAGAGTACAACGCTCGCCCTTTTCATTGCCACGTTCAGATGCAGTACCATCTGATCTGGACAGGTTTGTTGTACCCGTCCGATTCCGCCTTGCCTTGAGAAAAATATGCCCTTTCTTGAGATTCTCAGTTGGGCAATCGCTAGCTAGATTGTTTGAAACAAAAAAATCGCTAGCTTAGCACGAGTATCAACTCACAGCTAGACGCAAGGCAGCTCTAATTTGTTAACGCCAATGTGCAGTTACTGTTTCAAAATCGACAGAAAACGTGTGTGCCGTAGGTGGTTTCCAGCCGCGAAAGAAGAAAAACCAGCTTGGCGGACACTCGGCAGTTTGCGTTGTCACCAATCTGACGTGTCTCGGATGCAACGCAAACCCTTGATGCAAGCTGTAACAACCTGGCGCCTGATTGGAGAATCCGATGAATGATTGATCTGTAAGTCGCAGCCAACTGCTCTCGCTGACCACAGCCCACTGCTGATCACACCGAATGGCGAGCAAGCAGGCAAGCGGCTGCTGCGGTTCTTTGGCCCTGGAGTAATAATAAACAATCTAATCTAATCCTGATGAGAAGTGCACGGCGCATTCTGGTGTCCGGTCTCCTCCGCCCTGCGGTTTGCAATGGTTTCCTCCTGAAGCCCGCAGCAAGAGGCACGAGCGCGCGCAGTGGGCCTCAGATGAAACCGCACGCACATGTGTGCACGCCGCGCGATATCTTCTCAGGATTCGGATGGTACCCGGCAGCAGGGTTAAAAAAACCGGTCGGTTTACCGCTGTAAACCGCGGTAACCGCCCTAACCGGGCCGGTCCGGTTCCGGTCCGGTCCGGTTAGGTATTTCCCAAATTCAAATTTAAAATTTGAAAAAAAATGCTGAAAAAATTCCTAAAAATAGTTCATGCTTTATAGAAGCCAATGGTGTAAAAATTTTTCAAATTGGAGTTCGTTTAGTATTTATTTATACGTATAGAAGTTTGAAAAAAAAAGAAAAAAAATCCCGGTCCCGGCTCGTTAAGGCCCCCAAATTCAAATTTAAAATTTGAAAAAAAACAAAAAATGCTGAAAAAATTCCTAAAAATAGTTCATGATTTATAGAAGCCAATGGTGTAAAAATTTTTCAAATTTGAGTTCGTTTAGTATTTATTTATACGTATAGAAGTTTGAAAAAAAAAGAAAAAAAATTACAAACTCAAACCGAGCGGTAAACCGGTCAAACCGGCCGGTTACCGCTCCAAACCGGCCGGTAAACCGAAACCGAACCGAACCGAAGCAGGGTTTGAATTTGATTTTGAATTTGGCCGGTTACCGACCGGTTACCGGTAAACCGGGCCGGTTTACCGCTACCGGAGGCCGGCGGTTACCGGAAACCGGTCGGTAAAAAAAACCCTGCCCGGCAGTGCGGCACTGTTCTGATGCCAGACTGTCCGAGTGAAGCCTCGAAGAACGGCACGCCGGGCCGGTGAGGGATTCTGGTCCCTAGAAGGAAATTTGAACGAGAGGCAGACAGACAGGAGTACATGGCCACCACCACCACCGCCACACGAACTGGGACACGCGCGGGCGCGGTTGTGGCGTGCGTGCGATAGTGGCGTGCTCTTTATGCAACGCACTCCAGGTCCAGGACGGGCATGGCGCAGAAGCCGCGTTCCAGGACTTTCCCGGTCATGGGAGGCACCCAGTCAAAGATGAGATAGGTGCGCTGCGCTGCGCTCGGATGGCGACACAGTCCGCCTACCTCCCAGATGTGTCAGGCGAGATGCCTGATCGGAATTTCACGGGAACTATGCTGGAATCGCTATACGAGAAGGTAACCACTCCATTTCGGAGACGGCCTCACCGACAGCTGGGCTCGTTCTCATGATGAAACAGGAGAAAAATCCAGTAATCAGATTAGCGTCCACCGCTCACATCGGCGGAGCCATTCGAATGACTGGGATCACTATGATCTTCTGTTCCTCCATTTTTAGCGAGAGTTGTCAGTTGTCACCACTACGCAGATGGTAGTAGAATACAGTGAAATGTCATTTTTGGTTTAACAGAAGAAACTGCTTTTATTGATTGCGTCGGCGATCACGGGCAGCAGCGTCCACATCATCCGTATCGTATCGTATCGAGTGCGTGACTGGGCTGGGTAGTGCGGATCGCTTGGAGTACAAGGGAGTTCCTCCCTCGCCACGAACCGCGCCTTTTTGACTTGCAATGGTTAAACCACTACGGAGCACAAGGGAGGGAGCCCTCTATTTGGATTGCATTCTTATACCTTTGCGAATATCTTTGCTTCATACTACGGCCCTGTTCGGCAGGCTGTTTTTTTGGCTTATAAGCCGGCTCTGGCTGATTTGCTGTGAGAGAAAAACACTATTCCACGGCTGATAAGCCGTGCTGATAAGCTCAGCCGAACGGGGGCTGCATTCTACAATCTTCGCAAAAAAGAACGTTGAGAAAAAAGGAATATCATTGCTTCATAATCTATGGCATCGTTTTTCTCTGAAACTCTACTCCGCCGAACGCTCCAGGTGGACTCAACTAGGAGTACTTTGCAGTTTCATTCGTGGCGTGCAAAGCATATGCAACTCCTGATTCCTGAAGAGTTTTTCAAGTTCCGTGAACTTCAAGCACGAGCAACCAAAAACATACTAGAGTACGTTCCTTCTTCATCTTCTCTTCCATGCGAGGGCGCTCCCCCATCCTGCTCCAGGGTCCAGGCCTCCATGGCTCCATCAGTTGCGGGACGGTCAAAGACAGCACAAAACACGCGCCAACGTTGTGTAAAGCGAGCGAACGATAGCCGACAGAAATCGTGCGTGTGTAAAAGCTGCTGATACCCTGATAGGCTGCCTCCCGATTCGGCGAAGGCTAGCGATACGGATTTGATAATAATTATCTAACCGTTGACTAATTAGACTCAAAACGTTCGTCTCGCAAAGTATAACTAAACTGTGCAATTAGTTTTTAATTTTATCTACATTTAATACTCCATGTATGTATCACAAATTTAATGTGATGGAGAATTTTCTTTTTTCATAGTGTATTTTTGAGAAACTAAATACAGCCGAAGATAAGAGGTCGGGCGCTGCGGCGCGTGGAGGCGGAGGAGGAGAAAAGCTGGAAATTATCATGGGAAAACCCGATGTGTGCTGAATGATTGGGCCCGGCACGCGGAGCCGGCGTCCGTGGAATTCACACCAAACACAAGCAGGCAGGCAGGCACACCGCACACTCGTATCGTATCACCTCTCATCCACAATTTCGTCCGCGCCTCGCCTCGCCTCGCCTCACCTGCCGCCCACCACCTCCGCCCAAATCACCGTCGGATCACTGATGCGACGTCCAACTGTTCGATGGTACTGTACTCTTGTCGCAGGCTGCCAGTGTTTTGCTGGCCTCTCATCAGACGATTGAATACCAGTTGATCATGTCACCATTACAGCACAGGAAGGGCTCGTTTAGTTCCTTTCTCAAAACTTTATACCCTATTACATCTATTACATCGGATGTTTGACACATATATGGAGTATTAAATATAGACTAAAAAATAACTAATTGCACAGATTACGTGTATTTTGCGAGACGAATTTTTTAAGCCTAATTAGTCTGTGATTAGACAATGTTGTGCTACAGTAAACATATGCTAATGGCGAATTAAATAGTCTTAATAAATTCGTCTAACAGTTTACGAGCGAGTTCTGTAATTAGTTTTTTTATTAGTATCAAACACCCCTTTCGACATCCCATGAAAGATCCTAGGTAACACCCTAAAACTTTACACCCCTATAAAAAGGGCGTGTTTAGTTCAGGATTTGTAAAGTTTTCGGGGTACCGTAGTACATGTGTAAATATAGCAATTAGTGTCCAATCATGAACTAATTAGACTTAAAAGATTCGTCTCATAAAATACATGCAAACTGTGCAATTAGTTATTTTTTATCTATATTTAATGCTCCATGCATATCTCTAAACATTCGATGGTATGAGGTATAAAATTTTTGGGTGAGAAGTAAACTCCCACTAAACAAGGCATAGGTTATATGCGCTAGCAGCTGAGCCAATGAATTCCAGGCTGGGAGCTCCGGTGACCACCCATTTTTCTAAATTGCAGAGCTCGATTAGCTCATCCGGAATTAACAAGCATATCCAATTAGCTCATCCGGAATTAACAAGCATATCTAACGGGGGCGTCCGATCGAGGTTAATTAACCTGGCGTCGCACAAGCGTATTTAATTTTTCTGATGAGACGATGACGCAGTTTTCTAGTGCGTGGTGCCTATCCTGTTGAATCTTTGATCAGCAGCGCTCCTAGATATCTTTGAATACTGAGCTTGGTAGCGGCAAGCGTTAGCTTCTGTTGTCTGTTGATGTTACTTATTAGATATAATGTACTACCTCCATCCATAAAAAATACAATTATGAAATACGGGTAGTTAAAAAAGCTTAAGTTTAATTAAATTTATAACAAATATTATTAGCATTTGTATCTCCAAATAAATTTATTATAAAAATATATTCTATAACTAATCTAATGATACTTATTTTGTATCATAAATATTTATATTTTTTATATAAATTTAATCAAAGTTTAGACTGTCTGACTTCTTAATTGCATCTCTTCTGCGCGGTGGGAGTACTGCTAGATGCTTCGGTGGCTCATGATCCTCAGGCTATCCGCACTCATTTATCCTCTATATCATCCTCTATATTGCCTGGTCATCAAGATTCTCTCCTCTATACTTATTTCTCCCGCACCCATCCATCCTCTATATCATCCTCTATCTACTGTGGGGTCCACTTGTCACTTTATCTAAATATATCTATGTGAGATCTAGTTTTGAAGTATTTATTGTAACAAATTCAATGGCGTAATCGGAATTTAATTTAGTTTTTTTAGTTTATGAGTTATAATATTTTTTAGCTTGAAAAATCAATGGGACCCGCCACTGACGCATGAACAGCGGCAGCGGCAGCGCCTGCATCTCCGCGCGCACGGCTGCGCCTGCCGTGGGCTCCCGGTAAAAGTACTGTGCTGCTCTATATTTAGCGTGTACGCTGCTTTACCGGAACCGATACCGTTCAGTGCTGCAGCCCATTTCATCCGGCATCCGACGTACTCCCTCCGTCCCAAAAAGAGTGTCGTTTTAGAATTTCAGACATCTTGTTTGACCATCCGTCTTATTCAAAAAATTTTTATAAATATCATTTATTTTGTTATGACTTATTTTATCATTAGAGATCCTTTAATAATGATTTATTTATTTTATAATTTGCACAAAATTTTTGAATAAGACGAACGGTCAAACACGATGTCTGAAAGTCAAAAACGTCACTCTTTTACGGACGGAGGGAGTAGGTGGCCGGTAGCGTTCGTCGTAGCGGATAGCACTGCGGTTCGTCTCATCCTGGTTGCTGGACATGCTCAACTGCAACATACAAATATGTCACATCAGATTCTAGGCCAAACCTGGATTCTAGCTACGCGAACGACATGCACAGTGTAGGGGTAAAAGGTTACATACATGACAGCCTTCGAATCAGTGGTCAATAATCCATCTCGTACTCGGTACACAAGCACCACCACACTTTTTTCCCATCATCCGATACCTGCCCTCTCCCGTGAGGCCCTGTTTGATCCGCAGGTATTTATCTTAACTCAAGCTATTAAAGTAGAATTAAACTAAATTTTATTTTAATCCACTCCAACACATGAATTGAAGTGAATACATATGCATCAAACAAAACCTAACTGCGACCATAAAATTCACCGAGTTTTAGATAAAGAGAAGCGTCCATGTTTTGACGCTTCTCAGTTCTGAAAAAATTAGCACTACTTCAACAGTAGTTTTCAGCGAACGAACGGTGTTTTTCTCTCACGACAAATCAGCATAAGCATCAGCATGTCAAATTTCAATGAAAGGAACAGGGCCAGCCGAGAGGCACCAGCCACCAGCACAAGTGCGCGACCAAAATCTTCCGTTGCGCACAAGCACAAAGCAGTGAAACGACCGCATCGTTTTCCTTGGCTCTTGTTTCGGGCAGGCAGGAGGCCACGCCAGCGGGCTGGTAACCTGAGCGACTCGAGCCCGGCACGCCAACGCCAGGCCGAAATGCTTCGGTTCGCTTGCCGAAACCGCAGCGATTCCCCGTCGACGCACGGAGCACCGAGGCGTGGCCGCACCCGCAACCACGTGCGCGGCGCGCGGGCGATTTGCGCGTCCGCTTTCGGCCCACGTCACCGGCCGCCCCACCCGAAACGAGCTAGGGGGCGCGTCGCGTTTCACCTTTCGCGACGGCGGAGCCCACACCACAGGGATCCGCGGCCATCGCCGGCTCCAACCGAACCACCGGGCGCCGGGCGGGGCGCATCCGCATCTCATCGCATTCTCATCCGCGCGCGAGCCGTGCCAACATCCCGTGGCCGTGCTCGATCGGATGCGCTGCGTCAGATATTTTGTTCGCTTGCCTGGACCAGAATCACAGCGGTTTTGTGCGATCGTGCTCGTGTTGCCCTTGTACCGGGGGCAAAAATTTATGAGCCGTTGGTTCTGGTCTTCTGGAGTTTCTTCTGGTCGCGAGTTTTTGTCGGTAGATTGCAGCACGCATCGGGCAGGAGCAGTTCTCCGCCATCAAAAAATCAACTCGAAAATGTCCTGACGTGCAATGCAATGGCTTGTCCGGCAGGATGTTGCGATCGCCTTACCAATGGCGCATTAATGTGCCCAACACGCATTTGCGTCCTTCATGACCTGTTTGACCCGGTTTAAGTAAAGCATTATCCTCCCCTTGATGCTTGTAGTATGCAATCTGCAGCATCCTACAATATGCTGCATCTAAGGTCAAGTTTGCTAACAAAAAAACGACTATCAGGGGCGTTTAGATCACTCAACTTACATGTAGCTATAAATCATTTGCGCACCATAGCTGGTTGAAAACAGCTAATGTGTTAGTATTGCTAGTTGGGCTGTTGATTTTTTTATTAACTGAGTAATAAGTTGATCTGCTTCAATCAGTTACAACTTTCATTAACAAATTTTTACTATTAGTTTTATCTAACACAAACATGATTTAATTCTTAGTGAGACGGCTCCAACATCACCGTCAGCATGACTTTATCGTGGGGGATCAATGGTGGAACATCGAAAACCATAAGGTAGTGATGACTCGGTCCTCGGTCCACTTGGAAACCGATTGGAACCAACAAAGTTTGAAATTTTCCTTCATCCCGCCTTGTTTTCTTGTCCTGTTGCTCTCTAGGAATTGATTGATTTTCGTTTCTCATGTTTTTTTTTCCAATAGTTTTGACGAAACAACCTTATGACAGGGACTCCATACTATAGTATCACCTATCACGTGGTTATGAAGACTTTTGGGACCATGATTAGCCAATAAGAAACTCATCAATTGTAGAGTTGTCCGTAGCAGGAGTGCAGGACCTACAATTGGCGATATAATTGAGGAGGTACGATTCAAACTTGTCCTTTTTGAGGTCCAAATCAATGGTACCCACAACCTCATCACTCATCAGCTCCTGGATCATGAACGTTCAAAACTCAAATTTGTTTCGACTACACGAATTCACAGTTTCATACATCAGCATTCTGTATGAAAGCAACATCGACTTTATCACACTTTTGCCCAAGATAAACACGAGACACATAGGTTATATGTACTGCAATCAAAAGTTGTGAAAAATATATATTTCTTGTTCTCTCTATTTATTAATTGTCCTCCTAATTAAATGCAAAGGGAGCGGAATGTAGAGCGTGGTCCCTAAACCCTAGTTTAAGAGTGCTATAAATAAATTAGTCATTTCGAAATGTCCCCACACTTACAAACCACGCTTCCATGGCAACAATAAAAAAAATTGAGATGGATATGTAGATATAAGTTCAGTAATATTTTTTTATAGATATGCTAGGGCCAAGTTGAAAATTTTTAACTTAATACCAATATTTTTGACAACTTTTAGTTGTCACAATAGGCTTGGCAAATTTTGGAATCAAACCAAGGAGATCCTATTTTAATCCTATTGTAGATGTGAATTAGAGGCAAAAATCCTAGAATTTAAAAATTCTTAGGTACTTCGTATTTAGGGTATGTTTAGTTCGCGAATTTTTTTTTGCTTTGGCTACTGTAGCACTTTCGTTTGTATTTATCAATTAGTGTCCAATCATGAACTAATTAGGCTCAAAAGATTTGTCTCGTGGTTTTTCTACCAAACTGTGTAATTAGTTTTTTTTTTCTACAATTAATGCTCCATGTATAAGTCCAAACATTCGATGTGATGAAAAATCTTGAAAATTTTTGAAACTATACCTGGCCTTAGAGCATCTCCAAGAGATAGGCTAAATATAGATGCTAAATTTTTTAATTTAGCTGTTATGTAAAATAGAAAACCACCTTAAAAGGAGGAGTCCTGCAACAGTTTAGGTAAATTTTCCATTGTCTATATTTAAACCTGCCACGTCATCATGCGTGAAAGATTAGATCGTCTAATAATAGTCCGCCGCCAAATGAGCTCGCAACGTCGCACTCGCATGGCGGCGCATCCAATCTGTGGCATCTCCGGCCAGCTGATAGCCAACGCGGGCTTGTGCGCGAGGCCAACCAGCGTCCGGCTCCGGCCATTGCCAATGGCCACGCAGCTGCTTGGTCCAGTAGCAGCTGGCCCTTGGCCACTCAATGCAAAAGCGATGCCTACCTGAAGATGCTGTGACATCCTGAAGTTCTAGTATCTTCAGTCAATGACGGAGAGAAGGGGCGGCTGGCTGCTGCACCTACTGGGAACATCCATGAGGCGCATGGACGAGGAGGATGAGGACGTGATATAGCTGCGGCACGAACAGGAAAGTGCCGTCCAAGGCAACCGCGCTAACGGGGAAGGACTGTCCGAGGGAGTCTCGTCGGTAGGGAAGGGCCGTCCGGACGGAGGGGCACGGCAATGGACGTCCAAGCGAGTCGTGCGGACAGGGGAGGTGAAGGGCTAGCTGTCCGGCAGCAGCCGAATGAACGAGGCAAGAAGACGACGTCGTACTGGCTGCACGCGGGAAACAATCTGCCCGCGCGGGAGCAAGATGGGCGAGCAGGAATTCACGCGGGGAAGGCGAATAGCCAGCGGCCGCGGCATGCTATATCTAGCCAGCGAGAAGCATGGGATACAACACTTCTTATTTTGGCTCACCAGATACAAAAGCTGTTGGAGGTCTATTTCTTCCCAAAACTTCTAAAATTTGGCTCCTAGATAAAAATAGCCCATCTCTTGGAGGTGCTCTTAGCTCTTAGTGCGATCGAAAAGGCAAATTCGAATTCCAAAGAACAAAGGGCGCCACCGTTGGCAAGTTAATCCAGCCCACCACGCTCCCAATCAGACGAGACCAGGTGCACAAGTGGCAGATCAGGACTGGCTGCGACTTGGCATTCGCGCCTGCTAGCTCGCGTGGGATGACGCCATGGACGAGAGCAACAGGCCTGCTTCCAAATTGCATTTAATATTTTTTCATTCACGGAGCATTATTCAGTTGATTAATCGAATCATTTTGTGCTAATCCACCGAGGAGAAGAAATCGCAGTGAAGGGCGAGGAAGAGATGCCCGGTTGGCTTCGCGTGCACGGCGTCAAGCCTGGCACTATATAAAGGCCTGGCGGAGAGACCTTTCTTCCCCAGAGAGACGCCTCAAACCCCACCCCACCCTCCACAAGAACACCAAGCCGCATCCCATCCAACTCCACGGTGAGGTTTGAGCGATCCGAGCAAAAAATCATCCGCGACGCAGCAACGCAACGCAGGTTTGTTCTCTGAACTCTCTGATTCTTTTAGCAGCAGGGACGCACAGCACAAGAAAGGTCCGGTTCAAGAGGCTCTTCTTTTGGGTTTATTAGAATCCTCAAAAGAAGCGTGTTCTTGGGTTAGGATTTTTTCTCACCTTCAACACACCTCTCCTAGGAGGAACAGAGATCCAGAGAACCTTTTTTCTCTTCTGGATTCTTGCCGCCTTTTCTTTGGCCTTCGAAAGGGTTATTTTGCAATACCCTTCATCCTTCAAAGCTCACCACCCCTTTTTCTTTGCATAAACACCCACCTCGTTTCTCTACTTTTATTGAGGAACAGGGCTGATTTCCAACCTTTTTCCTACTTTGATTTTGCATAACAAAAAAGCTCCTTTTTATTTCTTCCCCAGCCTCTTCTTCTAGCTCCATCCAAGCTTAGCTTCCTCCATCTAGTAGTCCTAATGGCCGCAGCCATCGACATGTACAAGTACTTCAACGCACACCAGATCGCCTCCTCGTCCCCCTCGGATCAGGAGCTCGCGAAAGCACTCGAGCCTTTTATAACGAGTGCTTCCTCCTCCCCCTACCATCTCTACTCGTCCTCTCCATCCATGTCCCAAGATTCTTACATGCCTACACCCTCTTACACCAGCTTCTCCACCTCGCCTCTTCCCACCCCCGCCGCCGCCACCTCCTCCTCGCCTTTCTCGCAGCTTCCGCCACTCTACTCGTCGCCTTACGCAGCGCCGGGCATGGCTGGGCCGATGGGCCTGAACCAGCTCGGCCCGGCCCAGATCCAGCAGATCCAGGCCCAGTTCATGTTCCAGCAGCAGCAGCAGCAGCAGAGGGGCCTGCACGCGGCGTTCCTGGGTCCGCGGGGGCAGCCGATGAAGCAGTCCGGGTCGCCGCCACTGGCGCCGGCGCAGTCGAAGCTGTACCGCGGCGTGCGCCAGCGCCACTGGGGCAAGTGGGTGGCGGAGATCCGCCTCCCCAAGAACCGCACCCGGCTGTGGCTCGGCACCTTCGACACCGCCGAGGACGCGGCGCTCGCCTACGACAAGGCCGCCTTCCGCCTCCGCGGCGACATGGCGCGCCTCAACTTCCCGGCCCTCCGCCGCGACGGCGCGCACCTGGCCGGCCCGCTCCACGCCTCCGTGGACGCCAAGCTCACTGCCATCTGCCAGTCCCTGGCGGGGTCCAAGAACGGCTCCTCCGGCGACGAGTCGGCCGCGTCCCCGCCGGACTCCCCCAAGTGCTCGGCGTCAACGGAGGGTGAGGGGGAGGAGGAGTCGGGCTCCGCCGGCTCCCCTCCTTCCCCGAGGCTGGCGCCGCCCGTGCCGGAGATGGCGAAGCTGGACTTCACCGAGGCGCCGTGGGACGAGACGGAGACCTTCCACCTGCGCAAGTACCCGTCCTGGGAGATCGACTGGGATTCCATCCTCTCATGAACGATCAACTACAACTGCTATAGTAGTAGCAGCAGCAAGATTCAGTCAGTGTCAGCTCAATGATAGTTCTGTAATTTTCGATTTGGGGTTTGCAGCTGCGGTGGCTCGATGGCATTTTAGACATCGGCCATGGCGGCTGCCAGTAGCAATGAGTAAACTAGCTAGTACATCGTCGTCCAGTGTTGTGATGCAGCAGTAAGTACGTGCTAATCTCCTGGTTGAGCTGCCGGTTGTTTTTTCTCACGGCACGGCCAGTCGAGAAAGTCAGTGTAATCCCGTGTTATTAAGTGCTATGATCTATCTGTTGCAGCTTAATTAAGTCCTCGAGCTTATGTATGTAACCTTGTCTATCTAGTATTCATCTTGAACGTGTTGTGATGTTATGTGTGTTTCTTGGTCTCACGTCTCATGTTTGGCGTCCGTAATTGTGACTTGTGATCTAAGCTGTTGAGCTGTGGCTTTTGGCTCCTGATTTTGTTTTCTGCTGTAGCTGTAAAGCAGAGATCATGCTGGCAGTTGCCTGTTGGAAACAAGCGAAGGAATTTGATGTTGCTTGCAATTATGCATGTGTACTGCAAGGTGCAACCTCACATGGAAAGGTTATCGAATCTTTGGACGCATACATAAAGTATTAAATATAGATAAAAAATAAAACTAATTACACAGTTTAGACGAAATTCACGAGATAAATCTTTTAAACTTAATTAGATCATGATTGGACACTAATTGATAAATAATAACGAAAGTGCTATGGTACTATTTTCTATAAAATTTCCCGAACTAAGCAAGACCTTAGCCTCATGCTTTCACGGGACTTCAGCGTGCGGATCGGAGTGTAAACTGTCAAGCACTGATGGAGGTGAAGTATGGTAGAGAGAAGGATGTGGGGTGTGGACGCTAGGAGCCGTAAAGTTAGCCACCAGACACCATCGTTCCGTTGTCTGAGCTAGTCACTCCAACCTAAAAAGATGTAATTCTAGAATTGTATTTAGTCAAACTATCTTAGTTTTAACTAAATCTATATAAATATATTAATACTTACCATACTAAATAAGTATTATTAGATTTCTTATTATGAAGTAAATTTTCCTAAAATACATATTTAGAGTCTTAAATGTTAACATTATTTTTTTTATAAACTCACTTAAACTTAAATTGGTTTGACTCTAAACTCAGAATTACTGATCAACATTCAGTCGTGATCTTCCAAAGAAATGAAGCCACGAAAGATCTGGCATGTGATGTGGTTGATCCTTCAGAGGTTCAGGGCGTGTTTGTTTGGCCTTTTTGGGAGCTTTTAAACATCAGATTTGGGACCTTCCAAATAGGGCCTTAAGTCTTCAGTGTGATTTGAGACCTTCCAAATAGGGCCTTAAGAGCATCTCCAACATGCCACCTAAACCCACTATCTATCCTATACTCCCTCCATATCGGATTTAGAAGTCGTTTTGGACAAGGTTTGGGTCAAACATTGAGAATATAAATCATCAATAACTTTTAAGTTGTTCACTTTACAAATGTAAAAATTATATGAATAGATTTGTCTTGAAAAATACTTTCATAAAAGTATACATATATCACTTTTCCATAAATATTTTTTATAAAAACAAAAGGTCAAAATTGTATTTTGGAGACCGTGTCGCTGTCCTAAATGACTTCTAAATCCGATACGGAGGGAGTATTTAAGTAGTAGAGGTAAAAAAACCCACTCTAACAGGCTACCTACTTTTGTTGGCCCAACAAATTCTTCCCTCCACTACCTATATCTGTTGGGCCAACAAACATCACTACCTATTTTTCTCCTTCCTCCTTTGCCTCCCCGCACGCACCCGACGCCGCCCGACACCGCTACAGGAGCACCGCAGGGGAGCCGCCACCGATCCGCCCCAGCGAGCCATCACCAGATCTGGCCACTCGATCGGCTGCTCCTTCCCCGGACCTCCCCCGCCATCACCTGCCATCTCCGGTGAGCCTTTTCCCACGCCTCCCTTCTCTTCCACAGCGCAGGCATGCCCTCGACGCGGCTCCGGCGCTCGGCCACGGCTTCGTCCCTGCGAATCTTCGTTGCTCTGGCGCAGGCATGCCCTCGACGTGGCTCTGGCCCTGCCCCCGACGGCGCGGCATGCCCCCGACGCGGAGGATTTCTCCGGTGCGGCCTTCCCCAGTGGCGCAGCCAGCCCCCATCACGGTCACCTTCCCCGCCGGGCCGGCCAGCTCCCAGCGTGGCCGCCTTCCGTGGCGCAACGGTCTTCCCATCGTAGCAGAAGAAGGTTGAAGAGGATGACATGTGGGACCCGTGTGTCATTCTCTACTAGCATTATTTTAGGTAGTCTATTTTAGGTAGTGCTGTTGGAGTTAAAGGCAAAAAAAAAAGAATAGTATAGAAATAGCTGACTACCTAAATAGAAACTTAGCTTCGTTGTTTTACGCGTGTTGAGGTTGCTGTAACTCCTATAGTTTGCCGATGACCCGGAGTGGCCAGTCACCAGCTGCCTATAAAGTCTTCGTTCATCTACCACTACCGGTAACTATTCGGATGATGGTGGACTGGCCGTTCGGTTAGGATGCACACGAGAGCACTAACCGACAATTACGCCCATCCACTATCCGATCCGTCCATTTGTTTATTCCAAGATGGCAATGCAATTTGCGGCAGAAGCATCCGGACTGCCGGCCGGCCGAGCCCATCAGCAGCATTCCTGAAAGCTTATCCCGGCGAAAACGACCGGACGGCCGCGGCGGACCAGCCAATCCTCATCGCCTCCGCCTCCGAGGACGGCCCTTACCTTCCACTGCCACTAGACGTATTTCTTTAATCGCCCATCCAGGTCAGGTCGCCGGTGAGCGAAGGGCATAAAGAGAGGCCACAGATAATGAGGCGCCCCCAACCAACGCCCTCTCTACGAGAGGGGGCGCCTATCTCTGTCCCTTTGTTCTCATTCCCTCCAGCAATTGCTGCGAAAAAGAACCCATGAACAGTTGATTGTACAAGCTCCTTTTGTGAAATTTGGCTGGCAAGTGGGCCTAAGCGACAGGCGCAACTCTTGGCTGCTTTGTTCGCGCGCACACAAATTCGTGCAGACTGCAGAGAGCATTTCGATCGCACTCCCCTCCATCCAAATTCCAAGAGCATCGGCGACCTTGCATATTCATCTGAGCGTAACCTCCGCGACCACTCATAGTTGCAGCCGAAATATATCTCCAGTTCCAAAGCTTACGCACACCTGTTAACGCACAAAGGCTACAATAAACAACAACGGCAGCAGCAGTGGCGAATCCAACCATAAAGTTCACCGGGGTTATCACATTTATACAGTAGGGTTAGCACTATTATTGAAATGTGATGAACAGTAATTATCCACTAGTTTTGGGTCAGGCGACCCCGGTAATATAGGATAGATTTGCCCCGGGGCAGCAGAACCCTATACGGTGCCGCCTTTTCACATTGCCAATTTGCCAGTATTTGGTAGGAGAGCACAAAAAAACAAACAAACAAACAAACAATACGACGAGATGGCGAGAGAACACTCGGAGATATGCGCGGATCTGATGAGAGTGAAGAGGCAGCAAAGTCCGGAGGGCATATGATGCTTTCACATCGCCCAAATCTTGCCGTAGCCCGTAGCTCGTAGAGGAGGTGCCGTCAAAGTCACGGAAAGCGCCGGCGACGTGGACCGGCAATTATATTGCTGCGTAGCTGCCTGCCTGCCCAACTTATTATTTGGCGCCGGATTTGTCCGGCGATGGAATCCGCCAACTGCAGCAGAAGATGCGAATGGGCGTTCGATGGTAGGATCGCGTGCTGGCTCGCTCGGTCGTTTCTTTTGCTTGCCGTCAAACTAGCTCTAGAAGCGCAATTGATTTCTCGGCCACTTGGATGGTTGGATGTGATGTGCTTGTTACAACTACTTACCCAAGTGACGGCAGTTACCGTCACTCAGTAAATGTACAGTACAGACTGTAGGTGCATGACGATGAATGAAATAACCTACAGGGCATGTAAGTACCTGTTCTCCATTGATTGCCAGGGGAGCAGGCACTTTGGAGCCCTCTGCTTTGGAGTTTTAACCACCAACTAAAGTCCGGTTAGGTTGAACGGCCACGCCACGCAGGCACGCTCGACGTCCCTGGTAGTGGTAGTTCTCATCCGGCAGCTTGTGCCTGTCCTGGCCGGCGCAGCGGCGCTGGCGCCACGTTTGGTGACTTCCGCTCGCATTTGCAGGCCGCAGCCATCGGCCCTGTTTGGTTGCTGTTTTGTTGGGCTGATAAGCTGGCTGAAAAACACCGTTGGCTAATTTGTTGTGAGAGAAAAATACTGTTCGAGCTGAAAAAAACAAATTATAAGTTAGATGAACAAGCTCATCGTTTTCGTCCTGCTGCTGACAGAGCGAGCGCGTGAGGTGGTCGTGCAACGTGCATCCTGCGCGGCTCCGCTTGATAAGCACGCGAAGTTTAGGAGGGCCCCGGTCTAAACTGCCATTGGACATCGCTGATCGCGACGGGGACGGGTGTGGAACTGTGTACTGTACTACTGTTCGTGGACTCGTGTTTGTTAAAGTTGAAAGCAGGCAGGCCGCACGGCCGCGCAGGAAAGGATTCGAGAATTCGCGTCGGAGGCTGGGAGTGTCGCAGACCGGCCTGCTTTAGAAGCCACAGCCCACTAACATGGTCGTGGAGTCGTGGGTCAGTCTGTTCATCTTGGGCCTGAACCTGAAGCGCTTATGAGTCTGACTGAGTGTCACCCATCGGCCCGGAAGGAACCCACCCTTCCTTCTCGAGCCATCTCAATTGTAGAAGCGGCCGGTCTTGTGATCTGTGGGCCGATAGGCACGCGGCGAACCGAACGCGCTGGCTGGTTGGGCCTTGAGCGGGGCAACATGACCACAACAAGGGCTTGCTGCATCTACCGGAATGCTGGCGGACGGTCTTCACACAGGTGTAGGTGGTGCTGGCTTTGGACCACAACGCAAGGCCTGCCTGCCGCCAGAAGTGCTGCTCGACCCAAGCCACACATACCTAGGAGTACACTGCATCGCACCCCGGCATCGTCCAATTCGTTGCATCCAGAGCCGAGCACATGACGGGTCAGCGATGTCTCTACAAAGTAGTACAGACTTGTTTATGACTTTAAACTGATTTGGCTGACTAAAAGTACTGTTAACTTATTTTTTTTAAAGAGGGTGGCCAACAAAGGGAAGACAACTCGGAGTCTCGAGCTACAATACGGGCATAGGAGAAGAGCAGCAGCTAGCACGAGAAGCAAGCGAAAACTTGACACCATGGTCGCACTGTGGCATTTATTTTCCATGTTGACCTATTGACCTGCACGAGATACGGGCATACGGCGATAGCCCGCCCCTGGAAGACGAAGAACTAGAAAATCATGGCTAAGACCTTGTTTAGTTTTTTTCTTAAATTTTTCACCCCGTCATATCGGATGTTCCACACATGCCTGAAGTATTAAATGTAGACGAAAAAATAACTAATTACACAGAGAAAGATAAATTTGCGAGATGAATTTTTAAGCCTAATTAATCTATGATTTGACAATGTCGTGTTACAATAAACATGTGCTAACGACGGATTAATTAAACTTAATAAATTAGTCTCGCGGTTTCCAGACGAGTTATGCAATTAACTTTTTATTATTATCCAAACACCTCTTCCGATATCCTATAAAAACACACTCTAAAATTTTTCACGTACAAACTAAACACCCTTAAAACACCAATAATATCATCGCTGCTCTACCTACATTTGGAACTATTAAGCCTGCGGATGATAGTGGTAAACGGGCCGTCGGGCCGGCACCAACACGTGCATAGTGCTAGCACTGTGTACACAGATGCAGGCTTGAGCAGCGGCAGCAGGCCAGCAGACAAGCTTGGCCCCGGGGAGGTCAGGCTTCCAAGAAACGACATGACAAGTTCGAGGCACTAGTTGTAGCACTGCACAAGCAACCAGTCCCCCAGGCCCCAGCCCCCTGCTTGATGCATGTGACTGGCTGACACGGCACGGCTGGCGGCACGAGGCTGGAGGTTTGCAGTTGCACTGGCTCTTCTTCCCTGGCCGTGTTTAGTTCTGCCGATTCGGTGGCGGCCGAATTAGCGTGCAACACTGTAGTATATTGTAACATTTCGTTTGTATTTGGTAATAATTATCCAAACATTGACTAATTAGGCTCAAAAGATTCGTCTCGCAAAGTACAACTAAACTGTGCAATTAGTTTTTGATTTCATCTATATTTAGTACTCCATGCATGTGCCGGCATTTTGATGTGATAGAGAATCTTCTTTTTATATAGTAGAATTTGGGAGAAAATTTGGCATCTAAACGAGACCCTGGACTTAGGCACCCGCAATGGGACTCATAAGTTAGCTCTAATTTTTTTTATATATTTTAATAGAATAGAGAAAAGAGCTACTCATATTTTAAGATCATGTGAGAATGTCGTATAGACCTAATCATATTATGGGTTATTGTGCTAAAGCTAGCACTATTAGAGAGATTAGGTTAGAGCTGGCACTGTTAGAGAGGTTAGGTTAGAGCTAGCAACTGACCTAGTGCCTTTTGCCGCCGATGCCGATGGAATCTCGCGTGCTGTTTTCAGATTCCACCAGAATCTAGGTCGAAGTCTGGATTCCCGTGTGGCCATGGGGGCGTTCGCTTGACCACACAGAACTTTGCAGCAAGACTCGGAGACTGCCGTTCCGTTTTCCAGCGTTCAAAGCAAAACCATCGGCCATCCATGTGAGGCAGGCTGCACAGTGGAGATCAGAATCAACGGTGGCAATTGCTGGTAGCCAATGGCAAGCCCGTCTTTTGTATAAAATGACTCGACGGAAAGATGGGAACCTTTTGGGCCACGTGAAATCCAAAGGTGCTGTCCAGTCCATCACGGTGCAATATCGATGCGATGCCTGCCCGGCTGCCTGTAGTCGTACCTTTCCAGTGTCATCACTTACGCGTACACAGTTACACCTATGATTTTCCTTTTATTAAATAAATATATAGCATGATCTACAAGCCCAGGGCCCAGGTTACTGGCTAGCTACTTGCACGGACACTATATTTAAAGGCCTCGTTAGTTTGAGATGGTAAAGTTTTAAGGTGTCACGTCAGGTTTCATATGAAGGGGTTGTATGGGGTATTCCATACTAATAAAAAATAAATTACAAAATCCGTCAGTAAACCACGAGACAAATTTATTAAGCCTAATCCGTCATTAGCACTTTATTGTCAAATCATAGACTAATTAGGCATAAAAGATTCATCTCGCAAGGTAGTCGTAATCTGTGCTATTAGTTATTTTTTAGTCTATATTTAATACTCCATGCATGTGCTCTGCATGACTAGTCGGTGGCTTACATTATCAGTTTAGTGCTCGTGTGTGCAGTGTGCCGACCGGACCGGTGATCCCTAAAAGAATTGGAAGAGAGCATGCTGCGGCATCACCTGACCTAGTACTTAAATCATTATGTTCGCTGGATGGTTTCTGACTGGCTGATTCTGGCTGATGCTGATTTGTTATAAGAGAAAAATACTGCTGAATAACTGACTGATAAGCACAGGCAAACATGGTGTACACTCAACTCCTAGTACTTAAATCATCATGTTCGCTGGATGGTTTCTTACTAGCTGATACTGATTTGTTATGAGAGAAAAATACTGCTGAATGACCGGCTGTTAAGCACAGGCAAACAGGGTGTATACTCAACTCGACGCATCTAACCAGCCAGTTCTACGTTAGTATTCGAAGTCACATGGAGAAGAGAGAAGCAAAAAAAAAAAACTTTTGAGGTAGCAGAAAGAGGAGCTGAGCTCTTCACGTCCCAAGCATAAGAAACGTAGATCATGTACAAGTATCTCTCTTGGCAAAAGAGAGAATATATAAATAAAGAACAACTTATATGTGAGTACATGATAAGATGACATCTAAAAGTCGATGCTAACCCTTATTATTGGAAATGCCCTTTTCTATAATTCTGATCATACTTCTAAAACTAACTTGTTGTAAACATATAACCGTAGTACTCCTATTTTTTTAAGGATGGAGGAAGTAAGCATTTAGAATGTGCGGTACTCTTTGGTTTTACTAGTTTACAAGGCTCGAGAGTTGGCAGCGGCATTAGCAAAAAAGGCCGGGTCTCACTGTACCACTTCTCTCAAATTAAGGAAACTCTGCAGCGGCGTCCGTGTAAGGGCCTGTCTAGTTTGTGAATTTTTTTTAGAAAATAGTACTGTAGCGCCTTTAGGCTTAAAAGATTCGTGAATTTCGTCTGGACTGTATAATTAGTTTTATTTTTTATCTATATTTAATGGTTCATGCATGCGTCAAATATTCGATGTGACAGGAAATTTTAAAAAAAATTACAAAATTTTGGGAACAAAACCTGACCTAACTGTGACACCAGTTCGCGGAGACAGTACTGAAAGGTCGAAAATGGACGAAACGTACAGACTACAGGCACTCCTGTCTTTCGCAGGATGTATTTTCGGCTCACAAAGCAGCTGGTCTGCGATGGTGTTTTCTCGGTTCTAGGGGTACGTGCTAGATATGGTGTGGTACTGGATACGAGGATCCTTCTGTATCCTTCTGATCTGTACCTGTATCTGTACTGTCTCTTTGATTAAAATACAGGTATGGTTGTCAAAAAAAAAAAAAAAAAAAGAGAGCACAAGCTAGCGAACACTAGGTGGATGGGTAAATTAAAATTAACCGTGTGCGGCTCTTCACTCCCATACGCACATCTGCACCCTGTTCGGCAGGCTGTTTCTGCGGCTTATAAGCCGGCTGTGGCTGTTTTGCTGTGAGAGAAAAACACTGTTCCACGGCTGATAAGCCGTGCTGATAAGCTCAGCCGAACAGGGGGCTGATCAATTAGGCCCGTTTAGTCCGTGAAATAAAAATTTTCAGGTGTCACATCGAATGCTTTACAGATGTCGAAAGGAGTTTTCGGATACTAATTAAAAAACTAATTACATAGCTCGCCTGAAAACCGCGAGATGAATTTATTAAGCCTAATTAAGCCGTCATTAGCACATGTGTTACTGTAGTACTTAAGGCTAATCATAGACTAATTAGGCTTAAAAGATTCATCTCGTGGTTTCCAACCAAACTGTGCAATTAGTTTTTTTCGTCTACAATTAGTACTCCATGTATGTGTCCAAATATTCGGGAGGTGTTTAGTTGGGAGGTGAAAAGTTTTTGAGTGTCACATCGGAGGTTTCATGGGATGTCGGAAGGGGTTTTCGGATACTAATTAAAAAAACTAATTACATAACTCGTCTAAAAACTACGAGATGAATTTATTAAGTCTAATTAAGCCGTCATTAGCACATGTGTGTTACTGTAGCACTAAGGCTAATCATGGAGTACTTTGGCTTAAAAGATTTGTTTCGTGGTTTCCAACCAAACTGTGCAATTAGTTTTTTTTTTGTCTACATTTAGTACTCCATGCATGTGTCCAAATATTTGATGTGATGGGATAAAAAAAATTTAGGTAGAAACTAAACACCCCTCAATGTGAAAAATTTTGGGTGGAAACTATAAATACAGCCTACTCCTGTACTCCGTACGCTACGCGCAACCGACACGACAGCATAGAGGCAGTCCGGTCGGATGCATATGCATGGGCATTGGGCTGGCTGCGGGTGTGTACGGCTGCAGACCCCGGCTGGGAAGCTTGGGGCCTGTTTAGATCCTAAATTTTCCTCCAAATTCTACTATGCAAAAAGAAGATTCTCCATCACATCAAAATGCAAGCACATGTATTTAGTACTAAATGTAGATGAAATTAAAAACTAATTGCACAGTTTTATTGTACTTTGCGAGACGAACATTTTGAGCCTAATTAGTCAAAGTTTGGACAATTTTTACCAAATACAAACGAAATGCTACAGTGCACTACAGTGTTACACAGGAATTCAGCCGCCACCAACTCGGTGGAACTAAACACGGCCTTGGCTATTTCTACTTGGGGCTCTGGCCCTTGTTCAGATGACATCAAAATTCTAAGTTTTTTCGATCTTTCTTCATCATATTAATTTTTAACCGCTTGCATAGAGTATTAAATGTAGGTAAAAAAATAACTAATTACACAGTTTAGTTGTAAATCACGAGACGAATCTTTTGAACTTAGTTGGTCCACGATTGGATAATATTTGTCAAATAAGACGAAAGTGGTACTATTTATCGGGTTGAAATTTTTTCCCAATCTAAACAGGTCCTGCTCTCGGGCAAGGTCGTGGGGCCCCGGTCGGGTTCCGACGAAGCGCGCTCTGTGCTCGCAGGCGGCGCATACTTGCGGCCGTGGGGATTGGCCGCGCGCCAACCGAGGTGGGAGCCCCCCGCTGCCCCTCTGGTCCCATGCCAGGCAGTCAGGCTCTCCCTCGACCGTTCGTTCACTCGGCCAGTACGTATTGACGCGTGTCGTCCATCCTGTCCCGTCCCATCCGCGTCCGGCCTCCCTTCACAAGTACGAGTACGCGACGACTCGAATCCACGAGACCCGGCCGGCCCCGGCCCCGGCCCCGGCCCCCGGGCATCAGGCGGGGCAGCGGCGAGATGGAAAGGAGCGCGGCTGACTCGACTGGAGGAGGAGCCACAGTCCACAGGCCCACATCACAGCAGTGGTGAGGGGCCGGGCCGACGGAACCCACGGACGGCTGCGTGCCTCGCTGTCTGGCATCAACTGTTGGGATCCCATGTCGTTTTAAAAAAAAATTACAATAGCAACTTTCAAATAGCTAGCTAAATTGAGCTTAGAAATAAAAAAACATTACAATGGGGAGTTATTTAAGCTGTGAGAGAGTTGTTTTTAGGAGATCGTGTTAAACTAGCTATTTGAGAGTCGCTAGCCATTTGATCTTTCTATGTGATAGCCAATAGAATTCTTTTTAGAGCTATTTGAAACGCCCTTAACCGCAATGTTACTGGAACCAGAAGTGGCTCGTCTTTTATCGCAGCACCGCGGCCTGACCGTCCGTCACACAATCGTCTATCTGTGGGCTGGTTCGGCTGGTGGAAAAGCCGGCGGGTTTCAGCTGATTCAATAGTATTCTGTGAGAGAGAATAAGCTGAAACAAGTTGAAATAAGCCGAAACATGACCAGCAGAACAGGGCCTGTATTGTGAGCTCAGCAGCAGGCAACAGTACGAGCTATAGAAGTTCAGCTACGGTCCATCGGCCAGAGTTCAGCTAGGTCGCTTCACACATCAACAAGCACCATGCATGCATTTGGATGGTACAATGCTCCTTTTCCTCTTTACATGTACCGGCAAATATATAGATTGCAACGGGACATATAATTTAATATGATGCCGTGACAGTGTCAATGTCAATGACAATGAGTTAGATTTTATTCGGAATATATACCTTATAAATTATGAAAGAGGGATTCTAAAAGCTGAGATATAGGAGGTTATTTCGATCCATAGATTATACAAGCTAGGATGGGATGTTTTGAAGTAAAATGTCCATGATACCCTTGCACTCTCTTTTGCCCATACAAGGTTGGAAAAACAAGTGAAGGGTGGGTTAGTCTTCTCGAGTCTAGAAATTGAAAAAAGAGTAACTAGGATTGGCAGATTGTAGAATTTGGAGTTTTGTAAATTGTAAAAGCTGACCAAAAGTTATACTCGTTTGGATCCAAATCTAGATTCTAGAAGCCAACTTCTGGAATCTCCTCAAATCCAAACAAGACATTAGCTATTTTTGTTGGATTTAATTAAACTTGGCTAACCTTAAAAATGTGGTAGTTTTTGGCTCCTGATAGGGAAAAAAAGTGTTTTTGAACAATTAATTTAGATCAGCATATACACAATGAAAAATTATTCAAATATTGATGGTACATAGCATACATTTTTCTTTTAAATCTAGACCGTTAGATTGTCATAAAATCTAATGGTATATTTTTTTATTAATCTTGTACACTAGATTATTATAAAATCCAACCGTGTGTATTCTTTTTATTTCTCTGATTAAACACATAATTGCTCGAACGTCTTGGCAAACATGGGAGTCCTTATCTAGACCATTAGATCATCATAAAATCCTATGATATATATATTTTTGTAATTAATCTCGTAATTTCTAAACCCTTTAGCAAATATGGGGCTACTTATCTAGATCGTTAGATTATTATAAAATCTAACTGTGTACATTATTTGTTTATTAATCTTATAATTTCTAGACCATCTTGATAAATGTGGGGCTCCTTTTAACAATATCATATAGATATAATAATAAACACAATAGATTATTCATGCCTGGTAAGCACGATAATAGATTATTTTATTTGAAAGTTTTCATATCAAGGAGAACACAATATATAGCTGATGCCTACTCCCTCTGTCCTGTAATATAGTGCATTCTATAAATTTTAAGATAAATTAAGAGAGAACATAAAAGACGCATGTACCCTCACTTTATTTCCTAACCAGACACAATTATCAACGTGATTAATGGTGATTGGTTGATAAATAGAAAATATTTAATGCAAAATTGGTTTTTGTCTTCTAGAGTGCATTATATTTGAGGATAAATTTTGAATGCTAGAATGTACTATATTACGAGACGGAGGGAGTAGAGTTCAACAGGTCGATTTCAATTTGGTAACTAAACTCCAACTAAGATCCTACTCACTAGATCCAGAAATATAAAATGCATTTGTCCTGGCTGTTAAGGAAACGGAGCGAGCAAAGTCATGGGCCGTTTTTTTTTTTGCGAAAAAGGTGCTTTTAATTTGTTGGTGCAAACTAAAGAAGGAAAAGGCAACAAAAGCCGGGAGGAGGAGGGTGGTAGCAGAAAACGATGGGTACTTGGGTGGGGGACGCGGAAAGCGGTCGCGTTCTTTTCTTTTACACGACGATGGTTTTGCCATCCCCTAGCTTTTTTCTCCCTTTTTTTTTTCCCACCGCGCACTAGCAAGCTCCACCCGATTGCGACGGCCCTGAAAATATCAGATTTTCGATCGGTGCCGAGCCGAGTCCATGAGCAGATAACATTTCTCTCGATCTTTCCATCTCAAATACGCATGGCACGCAACAATGTATGCGAGTTGATAGCAAGCGTTCAGTTAATGATATCTCTAAACATTTTTTTTGGACGAACCTACCTATCCCTATCTTTCCGACCCACGAACACGATTATCAAAATCAGTATGCTGTGTGTTGTTGCAAGTACGCACACAGACACACAGAAGATAGATTAAAGGTAGATTTGGTAGCGCAGAACTATAGTGTAGTTGCTTGGTTTGTTGATCCCTGGTTGTTGCCACCACTAAGGCACTAACAATGAGGAGTGTTTTTTTATTTATTAATTTAGTTACATCTTTTAGCGAAGAGCATCAGACAAATTAATAACAGCGTAAAAGCTAGAGCAGATATTGCCCAATGAAAGCTGCTGAGTGCCCAACTTAGGTTTCAGAGAATTATATGTTAGTTGACTCTTCTTTTTTCAAGTCGTTTCCTTTATTGATTAGTACAGTTACACAGCACTTGACAGCAAGAAGAATCTGAATAGGCGGTTCCTAACATGTGAGTCAGAAGCAGGGTCCTTAGCATATAATTGTACGGTTAAGCATATGCAATGTTTTCCTAAACGCTAAACGGTAAACAGTCGGCTACCCTTCGTTTAGCGTTTAGACAGTTTAAACGGAGTTAAATGGTTTTGTACGATAACAATAAAATATACATATTTATGTAGGTAAAAATAAAATTTGCTAGAACATATACATATTTACACATGTAAATATCAAATATTCTACCAAATAATCTTGTTGGAAGAAATCTAAATCCCACAACACTTCATATAATTACAATGTTAATAAGTTTCATGTTGATTGTGATAGATGTAGTCCTTTAATTCACTTAATTATGGATTAAATGGTTGTTTAGCTCATTTAATCACGTTTAATCTGATTTTGTTTAGACCGTTTAAACGGGATTGAACGGTTTAAACGGGTTTAAACGGCTCAACCGTTTAATTCACCATTTAGGGCCTAAACAACACGGCTAACTTCTGTTTACCGTTTAAACGGTGTTTAAACGGATTAAACGGCCGTTTAGGCGAACAATGAGCATATGCAAATTTAAATTTATATCTTCGATGTTTTAGTTATGTAATCAGTCTCGTCCCCAGACCCTCGGAAAAAAAAGAAGCAATGAACTTCGGTTATATATATGGGTGGAGTGGAATCATTTATTTTTTTCTTACAAATTGGCGGTTCCTAACATGTGAAGTTGCAGCTGAGAAGTGCATAATTATATGCAGCATATTCACATATTTTTATAATACCACCCTTGTTTCAGCCATAACAAATTTAATTCCTAAGAAAAAACGAAAAATAGAGGGAAAGCTGTAATTGAAACTTAAACCAGCAGCTTAATAACTTGGCAACGCGTGCTGAATGTGTTCTCTGAAGAACGGCAGCAATGTCCTGTATCACCTGGACAAGGCCCTGTTTTATCCTGGGGGTCGAACGGTGAAAGAAACTTCCAAAAAAAAATTACTAGTGCCAGACTGGGAAATTCAACTTTGAACACAATTACTAGTGCCAGACTGGGAAATTCAACTACTGGAAGCCACATCGTGGAGAGTGTACTTGCACACGCCTCTTCCCTTCTTGTTGGACAGCCGATGTCTAGGTTGGATGAACTCAGTCGGCTACGTAACCGCCCAGAACACTGTTCTCTCTCCTTCCGGGTTTTACTTGATGGACTGGACCACACAAACCCTACTTATCAATAGGCCAATCAATCTATCATCTTAATGACCTTTCGTTTAGATTCCAGAATTCACCCCTAAATTCTACTATGCAAAAAGAAGATTTCCCATCGCATCAAAATATCGGCACATATATGGAGTACTAAATGTAGATGAAATTAAAAACTAATTGCACAGTTTTGTTGTACTTTGCGAGACGAACATTTTGAACCTAATTAATTAAGATTTGGACAATTATTACCACAAAACAACAAAAGTGCTATAGTACTCTGGGTGGCACTGTGCCGAATCGGCCACCCCGAGTCTGGTAACTAAACAAGGCCTGAGTCAATGCTCTGACCATTTTATGTGCACATGAGAGAGATCTGTCAAATGGGCAAGGAATGTCATCAATCCAACATGGCATGCCACACGGCATTTTGCACTGTTTTATGCGCCAAAACAATACTCCTTCCACCCTAAAATATTTGACGTTTTAGTTTGAACATGAGAATTAAGAAAGAGCAATGATAGAGATATATTGGACAAAGAAAAATGTATATAAAGAATGAAGGGTGCATTCAAAAGTGAAAAGATCAATTATTTTCGAATAAAATTTAAATTCTATAAGGTAACGTATTCTAGGACGGAGTGAGTATGTGTAACTTGTAGATAATGCGAAGATCACATATTATATACAACATATCATCTCGCATCTAACTACCATAAGGCCTATAGATGGACCATACCATAACTTTTTTTGCGAGAAACAAGAGCTTTTTATATCTCAAAAATAGAGTTACATTACCGAGCAATAATATGCTTGACACAAGCTGGAAAAGGAGAAACGCCAAACCGCTAAAAGTTTTGTATGTTTCGTGGGCAACACTATTACACTATCTTTTTGTATGACATATTCACCACTCCGTCAACCGCCTACCGGCTGCTATTGTCTCATCGACTAGGAACTTCAGACTGGGTCACAACCCACTCTGTCAGCCACCACAACCTTTTGCCTGCACCATTCTATTGCGAGGGAGAGACCCTCACAATCGGCTATAGCTTCGATCTCCACCGTGTTGTGACCTCTCCATACAGAACTCCATGAGCATGTTGTATCATACCCCTCTCCATACAAAACTTCACGAACATAATTGTACCATGCCCTTGTCATTGCGGATTACCACTCCAATGCCATCCTCCATGAGTCCTTGTCATATGCACCATAAATATTCATCGTCAGCCATTCCTCGTCTAGTGGCTTCCATACTGCTCACCTAGGCTCTGTTGTCCTGTCGTCAAAGACATACAAACATTTTTCTTACCATTCCTGTTGAAAACAACACTCTATCATTTCCTATTAAGTTGGCATAGCTCCAGCCAATACATGCACAGAAAACTAACAGCCCTTTTCTGTCAATGCATCAAAGGAGGTCTTACCCTAGGGGCTGAGTTTTTTTATGGACAGTCTAGGTTAAAATTGCTCATTGTATCGTAAACCACTCTTGAGTGGTTTCATGTAGGAATGGTGTGGTGTGGGTGGAGCAAATACCCGTCCGTGGCAGCCATCGCGAAATATTGCCACACCCGCCGTGATCAAGATTTTAGAGGGATTTTAACTCACAGATTTTTAGAATCCCAAAATCCAATAAAACTGTTGCGATTATTTTTATCCAAATTCTTAGAATTCAATGAGATTCAAATGACGTATAAGTGGATCTCGTGCTCGCACCAACCCAGTTATATTTTGTCCTTGCTTCGCGTAAATTGTAACGTGAGCCGTGAGGCTTGTGACATATCCTCTAGTCCTCTGGAAGCATCTAATCCACCCGCAATAACCAAGGTGAGACTAAAAACTAGACAATCTCACATCAACACACACATGGGCCCAATTCAACTAGGCCAAGATGTGACAATTCCATAGCTGCATCAGGGTGAGATGGAGGTAGAAAGACGACATCACGTCGAGTGGTCGTGTGGGACTACCCTAATGGCGAATCTAGACGAAAACATCACCGGAGTCATCAGGGTCAGATTCATTAAATGGTATAATTTTTCTTGAGACTGAACAATGTTTTGCTAGAGGATTTACCAAATTTCGTCAAGGTCGATACACCCCGATAAACCCCCTAGATCTGCCCTTGGTCTACCCATCGGGTCAATAGGTTCCGACTCTATTGGCCCTTTCCAATTTGAAACTAGTATATGTGGCCCATTGGCTTTGTTCTTGTGGGCTACACCAACTACCCAACAGAAACCCCAAAATAGCAAGCATGGGCAAAAGAGTGCTTTGCGGTCTTGTTGCACATCTAGACCGTCTTTTTTGTTTTTTTGCCCTTTTTCGAAAGATTCTCTCAAATATGACCCTGGCCGAAAGAATTCAAAAAATGGACCCTGATCTTGGTGCCACAGTCACTGGCACCAAGATATAAGGGCATGCCGCCATTATCACTGGCGCCATGGCCCTGCTGGCGTGGAGCTTACGTGGAAGGTGTCTTGGCGCCATAGATCTTGGCGCCAAGCCTTCGCATAACACCTCTCTCTCTCTCTCTCTCGGTGCCTGCGCGCGCGCTCTCTCTCTCTCCGCCGCCGCGCCGCCACGCGCCCACACCACGCCTCGCCCGTGCGTCGCGCCCGTGCCGCCACGCCGCGCCTGTGCGCCGCGCTCGTGCCGCCGCGTCCCGCCGTGGCCGCGCCTCGAGCTTGCCCGTGGCCGCGCCGGTGCCGACCGGCCATGCCACACGGCCTGCCCGCCCGCCCACGCCAACCGGCCACGCCACGCGGCCCGCCCGCCCGCGGCTGCACCAGTGCCGTTTGGCCGCGTCCTCGGTCGCGCCACGCCACGCCGCCCGCCCGTGGCCGCACGGGCGCCGTCCGGCCACGCCCCGCATTGTCCGCCTGCTTGGCCCGGCCGTCTCGCCCCGCGACCGTGCCGTCCGCACCGCCCCGTGCAAGGTACGACTTTGTTGTACTTGGTAATAGTTAGTTAAGTAGTTATATATTTAGTAGTGCTTGACATAGTTATTTGATATAGTTACTTGACATAGTTAGTAGTGTTTAGTAGTATTTAGTAGTGAATTGATAGTAAATGTGACGACGATGGTAGTTTATTGATTTAGTGATATAGATATGTAAATAGGTACATACATAGAGACATAGGTACTTAGATGTAGTTAGATATGTTGTTATTTTGGTAAGATTTAGCTAATTAGTTATTAGATGATATCCATATACTTAGTTGTTAACCTATTTACTTAGGTTATAGTTAGTTAGTATGTATTAGATAGGTACTATATGAAAACTACTTTGGACTAAACTTGGTGTGTTTGTATTTGTGTATGGAATATTAGATGGACAACCTGGTGAGCATATATCATGGAGGCACTGTGGAACGAGATCGCTATGGATATGTTGAGTTTGTTGACATGCAAAGTGTGCCTTCTGCACCCAGAGGTGGCGTAGGTTCGTCTAACCACGCACCTACAGGGTTGCGAGGCATTTGCACTGAGGACGAGGACGATGATGACGACGACCACGAGGACATGGACCAGGGCCACGAGGAGCTTGGACCGTCTCAGCTGGAGGATGCTCCCTGGACTCAGCCTACACAGCAGGTCGGTAGCAGGCGACGTCGACCACCTGACCCTTACACTCCAGGCACCCACGCTCTTGGACAGAAGGGCAAGGGTTGGTCTAGGAGACAGTGAGAGCATTGGTAGATTATTATGGATTGTATGGATTATTATTATGGACTCTGATGGACTTGTGGACTTTTATTATATATTATTATGGATTGTATGGACTATTATTATGGACTGTTATATCATATTATTATGTACTGTATGAGCTACTATAGAGTTTACGGCATATGTACTGTATACGCTTTTAGGCTGCTCATATATATTATTTGAGATGAATGTCATATATATTTGTTGATGACATATGTTAATACGATATTTGTGTTTCGATTGAATCAAAAACAGGGAAAACTCTGCCAAAATTTTCTGCCACATGTCAAGTCGTGCAGTACACCGATAGCATGTAGTCTTTTCAGTGATTTATCATATCACTATCCTATCGTACATCGTCTTTTACAAATGAATTGATTGATCAAGTAATCTAGCATTTTCAGATGAGTTTTCAAATAGGCTTTTCAGTTTTTTAAATAGGCTTTTTAGGGATGGCATCTAGGCTATTCAGGAGCATTAAAGCCACACTACAACGGCTTTCCACTCCACTGCTGCCTATATATACATCTTGCTCCATACAATGCAAGTCACTTGAAACCAGAAGTTGGTTACCTGCGAGTAGTAATGTCTGGAGGGTCATCTAGAGGAAAGGGAAAGGGGGGACTAAGGGAACTCCCATTATGTGGGAGGGGTCTCTGGGTCTGAAAGACTTTAATGAACCAGTGCATCATTTTCCTGTCGAGACCAAGAGAGATTTCACAAAGAGAGCCCACTCCGAGGGTACGATAACTAGAAAGAAGATTGGCAAAAATGTAGGCATGGTGAGGACTGCTTAGTGCAGATGTTCGTGGAGGGTTTGGATGGAGGTCATCGTTTCTTCAAATGTCCACGAGCAGAGGTAATTGGTTTTAAAATTTTTTACTCAATTTTTTTTCTCCATTGCTTTGCATCTCATAGGCCAAACTAACTGCATGTTCACTAAAATCTTTGAAATGCAGTGTTTAGAGTCCAAAGAAAACCGTGGCTTCACTAGGTGGGTCGATCCTAGACCAATCTATCCACACGCACAGTATATCTACTACTTGCAAGACTGTATCTTCGAACTACAAAGGGAAGTTAGCAGCAATTACAAGGACGACGAAGCCGACGATAGCAATACTGGTGCCATTTCATAGGACGGACTATGTCATGATCCATATTGCACCTGCCCTAACCACAAGAATAACGGGCCTCCGCCACCACCCCCGCCACCTCCACCACCAACAATGGGAGGGTACTATGGAGAAGGGGCAACACAATTTGCTATGTGGCCGCACTACTAGATAGAATAAATCTATCGTGTACACATGCCATGTACTGTGCTTGTTATTCATTCTAATTACTTAAGGCATGTTAGGTTTTGTCCAGGACATATGTGCCCTAGTTTGGTACATGTTCTGACATGCCATGCTCTATGTTATGCGTGTTGAATTATAAAATCCACTACTTCCTTATGTTTTATGTGCACCTCGAGAACTAGTTTCAGTAACTCAATAACATTAAACTTAATATATGACAACACTATACAATATCCAAACACTTAAAGTGCATATGAAGTACATGACGCCGAACTAAATAACACAGAACATGTCTTAGGTACATGATTTACCTAAAGTACAATAGATTAAACACATTGCATACTATATCGACCACATTGTCTATGATTAAACCATACAACTAGCCAACTACTGAGTACAACAAGGTCACTTTCCCTTTTTCTGGGCATCCGGATTCTCCTCCATCGCTGCCTTCGCTCGGCGCACGCGCTCAAGCTTCTTCTCCCTCTCCTCCCTACACGCAGCAACACGCCTCCTTTCCTCCTCTTCCTATGTTCCTTTGCTGCTGCCTCCTCTCTGCGTCTCTTCTCTAATATCTCTAGACGCTCCGCATCCCACTCCTTTAGGCCTTGTAGAAGCCGCATGTCAGCCTCCTTGATCTCAGTGTCGATCTACTGCTCAAAATCACAGAGCGGTGGAGAGGTCTGCCGCAAATGCAATTGTTACAAATCCAATTAATACACAAAAACTTCATATGACACAAATTAATTAATAAACAATAGCAATTTCTCACAATAAATGTACTATGGCGCTGACGCTCTGTAGGCTCCCATACAAAATTGGAACACATCCGATATCTCTGCTTATACGTTGCCTCATCTTCAGAAATGTTTACCTTGCAAGGATCACCACAGAAGCACATGGGTATTGGCACACCGCTAGGTGTGGCAGAACCACCCAAAATAACACACTAACGGAGGTACTTGCCTTCCTCTAGGCACTAAGTACTCCACCAGCGGCTATTCCAGCCGTTTCTATCGAGCACACCCAATGAGAGAACTCAAAACCATCCACATTTTCATTCAGGATCCAATAATGAAAACGAGTACAATACTTAGTTTATTCCATACAACATAGTCTTTAGAAATAAGTTATTACAATACCAAGTTCAGAGTGCGGAATTAAAATAGCGGAAGTAAATATCTAGCGAGCGTAGCAAAGATCCATCTGAGCCCAGCAGACGATCCTCCACACAAAGCCTCAAGCAGCACCTGCAACAGGGGTAAAATAAACCCTGAGTACACAATGTACTCGCAAGACTTACCCGACTGGGAATAATTTCCTGACTCCAAGGATCATGATAGGCTTTTTGGCTACTGGTTCAAGTTTGTAGAAAAGCATTACTACTAGTGGATCCTTATTGCAGTACTTTTATTTGCCATCTTTTAGTTTATCAGCTAACCATCTATGTAATCACTTATGCTATTTTCAAACAAGAGTTGGTCAATACAAATCCATCCTTATTCACCTTTTCTCTTTTAGTTCTTACTACGATGCCCAGATCAAGTCATATCGGACCGCTTACGCGGCCATTCGTGAATCAATGTAGCCCAGCTTGGTACCCCGAAAAACACACGCCCCGCCTGTACCGAGGTACAAACGGGACCAACCCATTATCCTCCTGTCAAGAGAACCGAGTTCCCGTCCATACTGGGACTCCAAGCCCCCACCCTCTTGTCGGTGTTCGGTCCCGAGGGGGTCCTAAACCGACGAGTAAGTGTTGCGTGTCCCTATCCTGGATGGTGATGCAAGGAGAACACACGAGGGTTTATCCTGGTTTGGGCAGAAGAAAGCCCTACGTCCAGCGGGGGGAGAGAGTTATGTATTTCCTTGCACCGAGGTGCTTGCGTAGGGGTTACAAGCTTGCGAGAGAGGGCAGCGAGCCCAGGTCTCAAAGGAAAAGAAAAGTACAGAGATGATTGCTTGAGATGTTGATCTCTGTGTGGGGAGCCTTGGAGTGCTTGTCTCGGGTTTTTCTGCCATCGTTGTAGAGCCCGGCCTGCCCTTTTATAGGGTAAGGGGAGGCCAGGACGCCGGAAGTCTTGAGGCGACGTTTTGTCGGTCCCTGTTGAGCTAACTGTAGCGACGTGCCCTGGGAATGGCCGGCCATCCCTGGACACCACGGTGTTGTAGGGGACGAGATGGCGAATTGACCCAGAGCGTCGTGCCATACCGTCCTTCCTTCCCTGTTGAGCCGTGCTGAGCGTCGAGACTGGGTCGAGGCCGGGTCGAGACCGGATGGATAAGGTCGAATCCCTAGGATTGTGGAGTATGGGCCTTGTCGTATTCCTCCTCGAGGGTGATTGGCGATAAACAATGCACGGTAAGGCGAGCATAGTGACAGATTTCACTTTCCATCACAGGATGGTCGGTGAAACAGTGGGGACTGACACCAGCATTGCCCCCACGTCGATCCTGGTTGCGGCCATGCCAGTAAGTGGGAGTAGGTAATCGCATTAAATGCTCAGACTTTTGTCCTGGGGTGGGTGAAGTGAGTGGATCGAGCATTCCGACCCGGGGTCACGCGAGTTGGAGTCTTTCCGGCGGGCGGACGGGCCTCGTGCGAGTCGGAGTGCGGTCGAGGCGTTTTGTCGCGCGGGACGGGGCGCGGTCGAGGCGTCCCCGTCGAGGGTGCCTCGTACGAGTCAGAGACGGGATGCGGTCGAGGCACTCCATTGAGCTGGCCTCGTACGAGACGGACCTGACGTGCGGTTTGAGGTGGGCTGTGTTCTGCCGTGGTTTCAGTCATTTTAGTTTTTTTATTATCGATGGATGTGGGTACCCCCATACTGTTGGTACCGACAGTAGCCCCCGAGCCTTTGGGTGAGTGTGTGGTCACTCTCCCAGAGGCTTGTTTTGAACTAGAGTCGTAGCATCGTAGCTTTTTCCGGTGGGGGCGCGCGAGCGCACCCGCCGGGTGTAGCCCCCGAGGCCTCGGTGGAGTGTGGGGACTCCTCCGAGGTCTTTTATTCATTCTATTGGGGAATGATTCGTTGCGGTCGAGCCCCCGAGCCTCACGCGTACGAGGTCGATCAGAGTCCCGTCCGTCTTTTATCGTGCGACCCTCACGCTCCTCCTTTAGGAAAGAGGAGGGGTGGGGAACGCCGTACTACCCCTGTTTGGGCGAGTTCCGACGACCTCCGGCGACCTGCTAGCGGGGAGATTCGAGTGAGAGTCCGTGCTCCAGTCGTTAGGAGTCGGCTCGTGGCCCGGAGGCGCTCTCAAAAAATGCCAAGGAGTGGTCGTGTGGATGTCGGTTCCCTGTGACAGGATCCGAGGGCTCGGTGCCTCCCCCGAGGGGATTCCTATATCGACCTCCTCCTACAGCCTCAAATACATCCTGGGGTGCCTCGAGAGCGCGGCTCGAGCCCTGGCCATGTGTGGGCGCACCCTTGGTCGTCCCTTGCTCTGTCGCTCGAGGGCAGCTCTCGAACCCAGGTCGAGGGCCAGCTTCTGCTCCCTCGAGACTTATAGTGGGCTCGGAGCCCGTTACCAGGTATCTGGGAATATCCGTCCACAGATCCTGCCCCGCCCGTTAGCTAGGCGCGCCTTTTTAGGGGAGAGGGCGTGATCGGCGCGGTAGTGGGCGACGTGGCATACGGTTACGATGTGGGGGACGGCCACGTGCCCAACCCCTGCGAGATTGAGGGAAACGGTTAGGTGAGAGCATTAAATGCGGGAAACCGCTCCTACCTTTTTGCGCGGCCGTTGGGCTTCCGCCGGGACTATAAAGACAAGACCTAGGGGTCCGCCTCCCCTACCGGCTCTTTGTGCTCTTGCAACCTTAGCCTCAGACAGCCCTTTGCCCCTTGCGCTCTCCGTCCACATCCAGCGCCGCCGCCGTCGCACCCCCTCCGTCCCCCCCTCCCCTCAACACCAATGGCAGGAAAGAGTCAGATCCTCCCCGCCGACGACTGGGCCGCCTCCTCGGTGACGGAGAGGGGGTTGGAGGAGTTGGTCGAGGATGGGCTGCTGCGGCCGAGAACGAGTCGGTCGCAGCCGGAGTGGATTGCGCCGCCTCCTGGCCACCGGGAGCCGGCGCCCCCTGAGGGGTACGTGGTGAGCTTCGTCTGCTTCCACGAGCGGGGGTTCGGCGTACCGGCGTCCGTCTTCATGCGCGCGCTCCTCCACTACTACCGGGTGGAGCTGCATCACCTCGCCCCCAACACCGTCGCGCAGGCCGCCATCTTCGCGGCGGTCTGCGAGGGCTACCTAGGGGTGGAGCCGCAGTGGAACCTGTGGCTTCACCTCTTCAAGACCGAGCTCTTCGCCAAGAAGGCAGGGGAGAAGGGGGTCCTGTGCGCGGCTCGAGTAGGGAGCTGCGTCCTGCAGGTGAGGTCGGGCCGGGCAGATCTGTATATCCCGGCTCGCCTCATCTCCTCGAACAGTGGTTGGCACGAGGGTTGGTTCTACCTCCGTAACGATGAAAATCAGTTGCTGAGGTACACCGGCCGAGTGCTGACCGCTCGAGAGGACAACTGGAACTACGGAGTCCCGGAGGCCGAGAAGCTGCGCCTGGACCCGCTTCTGGCGGCGCTGCAGCAGCTTCGCCTTCGGGGCTTGACGACGGCGGCGGTGGCTACGGCTTTTCACCGTCGTAGGGTGATGCCGCTGTGTCAGCGCCGCCTTCGCCTCGACCCGATGACTCTGGAGGCATCCCTGGAGGGGAGCCGGATGTCCCACGAGTCCCTCGTCCTCGAGGAGGTCCTCCGGCGGGCGCGCCGGATGGTGGGAAATTTTAAGGTGGAGGAGGTCGACCGGGTCCCCATGCAACCTACCCAGGGGTTCGAGCCCGTGGTAAGTGTCTTTGGGTCAGTACGTTCGCTAGTTTCGCTTATTTTTAGATTTTGCTGATTTGGTCGAGGCCGAGGCGCAGGATCTGTCGGCGTTGCGGGAGACGCGGCCGCCAGTCTCGGAGGACCGGCCCGCTCGGGAGGCTCGACGCAAGCGTGCGTCCAAGAAGAAGCAAGCTAAGGAGACGGCCAAGAAGCGGATGATCCGCAAGGCCAAGGAGGCGGAGGCGCTGAAGAAGCTTCGGCGCCAGCAGGCCATCGACGGGGTCCCCCTGGCAGAGTCTCCCTCCGAGACGGTCTCGGGGGAGGACGACGACAGCGACGGCGAAGACGACGACGCCCTGTCGCGGTATGAGGCCGCGACCGGACTGGGGGACCTTCCCGACATTCGCCCCCTGTTGGAGCCTGTCGGGGGGTCGTCCTCCTCGATCGTTGTTGTCGAGGAGACGGAGGAGGAGGCAGAGAGGGAGGTGGAGAAGGAGGCGGGCCCCTCGACGGGAGGGGCCGCCTTACCCCAGACTTAGCAGGAGGGGTCGACAGGGATGCCTGCACCAGCCTAGGCCCCGCAAGCTCGGGCGGAGGCTGGAACGGTGGTACCGGCGTCGTCATCGGCGGCGCCACTGGTAGGCGTGAGGACCCGAGGCCGGCTGGCCTCGGAGGTGCAGAAGACGTAGGGCGGCGCATCGATCAGGGCCCCTCGGAGTGCCCGGCCTGCTGGTGGGGCCGCCGCGAGGCCACCGCCGGCCGCCCCGGGAGGTTCGGATCGTACGGGGTCGAGGCCCTTGGTGCCGATTTTTGGGTAAGTGTTTGTGTTTGATTCTTCCACCTTTCTCTGGATCCGTTCGCTGACATTCCTTCTCACTTTGTAGGTTAAAGCGGAAGGCGGAGCCGATGGGGCCTACCCCCGTGAAGTCGCTGCGGGCGAGCGCCGTCGTCCTTCACCGGACGACGGAGCAGGATGCGGCCTAGGTCCAGCGGGTCGAGGCCGCGAAGGAGCGTCTACGACAGCAGCAGGGGGCGGCCCAGGCGGCAGCAGGCGCCTCGGCGGTTGCTGGCTCTGACCCCACCGCGGAGGGGTCAGGACCGGCGGAGGTGGTGGCGCCCACTACGGGCGAGGCGGAGCCTAGGCCGTCGCCGACGGCCGAGGCTGCCGTCGAGGCCATAACGGCCAAAGCATCCGTCCGCGACGCGGAGCGGGCGGGTGGAGACGTGGCTATGGCGGAAGTCCCGCCGGCGGCGGGACAGGAGGCGGCACAGGCGAGGGAGCCGCAGCCGCAGCAAGACCCGCCGTCGGAGCCGGCGGCTACGGTCGAGGTCGGGGCCGTCGAGCCCCCGTCCGAGGCCCCAGAAGAAGAGGCGCCGGCGGTCGAGGCGCCGGCTCCTGAGGTGCCGACGATCGAGGGGCCGGCCTTCACAGAAGAGCGGGTGCCCGTGACCGTGGACCTCACCCTCGATGACTCCCCCCTGGACAAAGGGAAACAGGTGGTCGGAGTCGAGGGGGGTGAGGCCGCAGACCAAGCCGGTGCCTCGCCGGCGGTCGGAGAGGCGGGAACCGCGGGCGAGGCCGGTCCTTCCGCGGGGCCGGGAGACGCCCCGGCCGGGTCATCGTCGTCGTGGCCGGACATCGCCGCGCTGGCTATCGCGCGGGCGGAGGCGGAGATACCGAGGTGGGGAGGTCCGTCCCTCCAGTTTAGGGACGCCGCGAACCCCGACGCCGAACCCATTTTTACCCTGAACGACAGGGACGAGGTGCACCGCTGGGAGTACCTCGAGGGTCTCCGTCGACACCTCGAGCGGGTGCTTCATGTGGCAACGGAGACCGTGTCGCGAGGTATGCGGGATGCCACCGAGGTATGTTCGACTCACCAGCTCTTTTCGTGGTTCTCTTGGTGTCTTTTCGCCTCGGCTTTTTAATCTTTTTGGTTTTTTCGAATTATGCTTAGGAGCTGAAGGAGTACTCCCGCCGCAAGTCACTCTTCATCCGGGATGAGAGTGGCGTGTGGGCCACGCTGTCTCAGCAACGGGTCCTGGTCGAGGAGGCCTAGAAACGGCTTTCCGATCGGAATGCCGAGATGGCTGAGGTGCGCGTCGCCTATGCGGCGGTGAAGGAGGAGGCGATGCAGGCATGGGTGAATGAGGCCGTGGCGCGCACAGACGCGACCAAGGCTCGGGAGGAGGCTGCCCAGGCCCGCAGGGATCTCGAGCCCCTGTCGGCACGGGTGAAGGAGCTCGAGGAGGACGTTTCCCAGGTCAGCCGTCAGCGCGACGCCCTCAATGTCGAGATCGGGCAGGTCACCGCTTGCTTTAGTGCTCTGAAGGACGAGATCACGGCGCTGAACGGAGCCGTCCAGGAGAAGGACGTGGCACTACAGACCGCCCGCCAGGAGATCGAGGCGCTGAGGGCGACCGTTAGTGACAAGGACGGCGCTCTTCGAGAACTCGAGAGGACGTGCGGGGAGCTCCGCAACGAGGTCGTGGGCTTGTAGACCCACACCGAGGGTAAGTATGGTTGTTACGGCCACGACATCGAGGCCCCGTGTTAGGTATTAATTTATCTTATCGTGTTTCAGAGCTAGAGAGGGAGAATCAGGTGGCCCATGCGTCTGCCAACTCCTTTCAAAGCCTCCTCGAGGCCGAGACCCAGAGGACCCAGTTGCTGCAGGGTGCTATCACCACCGTTTGTGACGGCCTGGGGGTCGAGCCCGACGCCGACACCGGGGAGGACGCCTCGGGGAACTCCTTCATCCGTCGGATGGCGGCGCTGAGCCGCCTCGCCCGGGAGAAGATACGGGACAGCCTCCATCACGGTGTGAAGAGGGCGCTGGCCGTCGTCCGGTCTGGGTTTGTGTTCGACATGGAGCTTGTTGCTGACGGCTTCATCACAGACCCGGACCGGTCGGATGAGGAGAACGAGAATGCCTGCCTGAAGCTGATTGGAGCCGTAGAAGAGCCTGGGAGCCGTCTGGCCTCGCTTTTCGAAGCCGAGGTGGTTCTTCCTACTGACGACGAGGGCATGTGAGCCAAATCTGGGCGCAAAGGCCCATGTAATAAGTTAGTATTCCGGATTTTGGTCGTGGTGGCCTCGGAGGCCCTAAAAACTCGAAACATAAACTGGTTCGTGGTTATTTTAGTTTTATTCGAGCTTTTCTTCCCTTTATCGCTTGTATCATGTTCTCGCATGATTTTACCTAGCACGCAGTTGCGTCCTTTGGCGTAAGGGAGCGAGTGGAGGTACTGTAGCCTCGGAGGCGTAAGTGATCTCACGGCTCAACTGCCCTCTAGCTTCAGGGTGCTGTTGCGGCCTTGTAGATCGTGTAAGAACCTGATCTGAGCGACAGGGGGTGCATTCTTTTTCAAAGTTAGAAACCATTATTTAGATCTCCCTAGCGTGAAGTCGCACCTCTAGAAGGTGTGAGGGGTGAGTGGAGGTACCGTAGCCTCGGAGGCGTAGGTGATTCTCCTGGCTCGAGAGCCCTTTCGAACCTTAGGGTGCTTTTGCGGCGCTGTCGATCTAAGAAGCGGTTCTTAAATTTAAAAAAGAGTGCAAGTTTTTTCGGGGACGGGGGGTTCCCCTTTGTAGCCCCCGAGGGAGGGTCGATTCTGGGAATACAGGGTTGATCCTTCCTCATTGTGAAACAAAAGTTTGAACATTGCTGTATTCTTTATTGATGAAAAAGAAAATACAGAGCCTCGAGGCTTTCTAAGGGAAAAAGTGACGTAGCTGTTCAATGTTCCAAGCGTTGGTGAAGATTTCGCCCTTCTCGTTGGATAGCTTGTAGGTGCCCGGCTTTAGCACTTCTGCGATGATGTACGGTCCTTCCCATGGTGGCGTGAGCTTATGCCGTCCCTTGGTGTTCTGGTTCCGCCGTAGCACCAAGTCGCCAACGTTGAGGTCACGCTTGCGGACGTGTCTGTCGTGGTAGCGTTGGAGACCCTGCTGGTACCTGGCAGAATGCAACAGAGCCACATCTCGGGCTTCCTCGAGCTGGTCGAGGGCGTCCTGTCTTGTGGCGTCGTTATTTCTTTCGTTATAGGCCTTCAACCTTGGGGATCCGTATTCTATATCAGTTGGGAGCATTGCCTCAGACCCGTAGACTAAGAAGAACGGAGTGAACCCCGTGGCTCAACTCGGCGTTGTTCTTAGGCTCCACAGGACCGAGGGCAGCTCGACAGCCCATCTTTTGCCATGTTTGTTTAGCTTGTCAAAAATTCTGGGTTTCAGGCCTTGTAGGACCATGCCATTGGCACGTTCCACCTGGCCGTTTGTTTTTGGATGAGCCATGGTTGACCAGAGCACACGGATGTGGTGGTTGTCGCAGAAATCTAAAAACTTTTTACTAGTAAACTGGGTGCCATTGTCTGTGATGATACAGTTGGAAACCCCGAAGCGATGGATGATGTCGGTGAAGAAGTGCACAGCTTGTTCGGACCTAATACTAGTGATGGGATGGGCCTCGATCCACTTGGAGAATTTATCGATGGCAACGAGCAAGTGGGTGAAGCCGCTAGTTGTCCTTTTCAAAGGTCCGACAAGGTCGAGCCCCCAAACGGCAAACAGCCATGTGATGGGAATAGTTTGCAGGGCATGTGCCGGAAGATGGGTCTGTCTCGCATAGTACTGACAACCCTTGCAGGAGCGTACTAACTTGACAGCGTCAGAGACCGCAGTCGGCCAATAGAACCCTTGTCGAAAGGCATTTCCGACGAGGGTTCGAGGCGCTGCGTGGTGACCGCAAGCCCCCGAGTGCAGATCGCTGAGCAGGTCTCTGCCTTCCTCATTTGTGATGCAGCGTTGGAGGATGCCAGTAGGGCTGCGGTGGTACAGTTCCCTACTGTCGCCAATGATCACAAAGGTTTTGGCCCGGTGAGTGATCCGTCGAGCCTCGGTCTTATTCGAGGGGAGGTCCCCTCGGATAAGGTAGTCGAGGTACGGAGCGCGCCAGTCGAGCTCGAGGTCAGATGGTGGGGTCGATCCTTCCACCTGCATGGCTTCAGCCCCGGTCGTGGGGGCTTCCGCCTCAGGTGGTGGGTCGAGTGATGTCCCGTCGACCCCTCCATCCGACCCAAGGTCGACGGATGGCCGCTGGAGATCTTTTGCGAAAACGTCTGGTGGAACCGTAGTTCGACTAGACGGGATTTTCGCGAGTTCGTCGGCGGCCTCATTATGCCTGCGTGCGATGTGGTTCAGCTCGAGGCCGTGAAACTTGTCCTCGAGGCGCCGCACTTCTTGGCAATAGGCTTCCATCTTGGGGTCGCGGCAGCTCGAGCTCTTCATGACCTGATCGATCACGAGATGGGAGTCGCCTCGAACGTCAAGGTGTCGGACCCCGAGCTCGATGGCAATTCTCAGCCCTGTGACGAGTGCCTCGTATTCGGCGACGTTGTTTGATGCAGGAAAATGAAGCCGGATGACGTAGCGCATGTGAACCCCGAGGGGTGAGATGAAGAGCAAACCCGCGCCTGCTCCTGTTTTCATCAACGACCCATCGAAGTACATGGTCCACAGCTCCGCCTGGAGCTGTGCAGGGGGGAGTTGGGTGTCGGTCCACTCAGCCAGGAAGTCCGCTAATACCTGCGACTTAATTGCTTTCCGTGGCGCGTAGGATAGGGTTTCGCCCACGAGCTCGACTGCCCATTTAGCAATCCTACCCGAGGCTTCTCGGTTCTGGGCTATCTCTCCCAGGGGGAAAGAAGAAACCACAGTAACCGGATGGCCCTTGAAGTAGTGCCGGAGTTTGCGCCGCGTCAAGACGACGGCATATAGCAGCTTCTAGATTTGTGGGTATCGGACCTTGGTTTCCGAGAGCACCTCGCTAATGAAATAGACCGGCCTCTGGACAAGCAAGGCATGTGCTTCCTCGGCCCTCTCGACAACCAAGACCGCGCTGACTACTTGTGATGTTGCGGCGACATAAAGTAGGAGCGGTTCTCCTGGGGTCGGAGGGACGAGAATTGGTGAATTAGAGAGTGTGGCTTTGAGTTTTGCAAGAGCCTCTTCGGCCTCGAGGGTCCATGAAAAGTGCTCCGATTTCTTCAAGAGGCGGTACAGAGGGAGCGCTTTTTCGCTGAGGCGCGAAATGAAACGGCTGAGCGCCGCCAAGCAGCCTATGACCCACTGTACGCCCTTCAGATCTCGGATGGGGCCCATCTTGGTTATCGCAGAGATTTTTTCGGGGTTGGCCTCGATGCCGCGTTTAGACACGATGAACCCTAAAAGCATACCTCGAGGAACGCCAAAGACGCATTTCTCTGGATTGAGCTTGATGTTTTTTGCCCGGAGGCACTTGAACGCAACGTAGTGGTCGTTTACCAGATTGTCGGCTTGCCTGGTCATGACAACGATGTCATCGACGTAAGCCTCGACGGTTGGTCCGATGTGTTCCCTGAAAATGTGTTGCATGCATCGCTGGTACGTAGCCCCTGCGTTCCGGAGACCGAAGGGCATCGTAACGTAGCAATACATGCCAAATGGGGTAATGAATGAAGTCGCGAGCTGGTCAGACTCCTTTATTTTGATCTGGTGGTAGCCGGAGTATGCATCTAAGAATGAGAGAGTTTCACATCCTGCAGTGGAGTCAACGATTTGATCAATGCGTGGCAAAGGAAAGGGAACTTTTGGACATGCTTTATTTAAACTAGTATAGTCTACACACATCCTCCATTTCCCACTCTTTTTCTTAACTAATACAGGATTAGCTAGCCACTCAGGATGATGAACTTCCTTGATGAATCCGGCCTCCAGCAGCTTGTGTATCTCCTCGCCGATGACCCTGCGCTTCTCCTCGTCGAAGCGGCGCAGGCGTTGCTTCACCGGTTTGGATCCGGCCTGGATCTCCAAGGCGTTCTCGGTGACTTCCCGAGGTATGCCCGGCATATCCGAGGGACTCCACGCAAAGATGTCGACGTTTGCGCAGAGAAAGTCGACGAGCACTGCTTCCTATTTAGGATCGAGGGTGGTGCTGACGTTCAGCGCCTTCCCCTTGGGATCAGCAGGGTCGAGGGGCACGAGCTTGACGTCTTCCGCGGGCTCGAAGCTGCCGGCGTGGCGCTTTGGGTCGGGAATCTGGTTGGCGAGACCGTCGAGGTCTGCAGCCAAGGTGAAAGCTCTATGTTTGGTGTTGGTAATTAGTGACAATGCCTAAGTACTAATCCTATGCCTAAGTTGTATGTAGCATATGAGGATTAGTACATTCCAAGGTTGGTGGCAAGATGGACATGGTGATCATGATGGCCACACTTGGTTTGGACGCAACCCTACGTGATCAAGGCAAAGGTATATGCTTAAGGGTTGTGTTTTAGTAACCAAGACACCTAGTGGGTGTGGTTACATTATAGGATAGATAGCCGTACTATAAAGAGGGGAATGACGCGGCCATTGAACTCCTAAGTGCCTCTAGGTGTGCATTTCATGTCATATGCATTTGGATAAAACTAATAACGCCTCGAAAAATGTTTGTGAAAATGCTAACACACTCGCACATAACGTGATCACTTGGTGGTGTTAGCACATTTGTGAAGGCAGTGGAGTTTGAGCGGTAGAGAGCTCGGCGGGATTCAGGCATTTTCGAGGAGTTGAAACGCCTATTTTCCACTACGCCGGAAGTCGGATATCGAACGGAAGCGAACGGAGGTCACAATGGTGACCGGACGCTGGACCGGACGCGGTCTCTGTTTGATCGGACGCGTCCGGTCAGCATTCAGCATCTGCGCGAGTTTTAGTTTGTTGATCGGACGTGCGGTGCGTCCGGTCATGACCGACCGGACGCGTCCGGTCGTTGAGGGAGCTTACTGGACTCCAACCGGACGCGGGCACTGTGGCGTCCGGTCAGTTCTCCAGCGCGTCCGGTCACTGTTTTGTTGTGCGCTGCTCAGGCTTGACAAGCACGTCCGGTCAGTTACGGGACCAGCGCGTCCGGTCGAGCCCAGCGCGTCCGGTCGTTGCGTAGAGCGCGTCCGGTCGGTGCTTCGCGAGTAGCCGTTGTGTGATCGACGCGTCCGGTCAGTTGGACCAGCGCATCCGGTCAGCGCGATTGCAGCTGTTTCAAGTGAGTAACGGCTATATTCGAAGGGGTACGTCTATAAATACTTGTTGGCCGGCTCAAGGCTCTCTCTCTTGGACATTTGACATACTTGTGAGCACTTTGAGCTAAGCATCTCCCCTCACACTCATCTCTCTTGCTTCTTTGCATATTCGAAGTGAGATTGAGTGATCCAAGTGCATTTGCATTGTGAGATAGCATCTAGTTGGCACTTGGTGGTTGATTTGCTGCGGGATTCTTGTTTCTCTTGGTGGTTGCCGCCACCTAGACGGCTTGGTGCAGCTTGGAGGCGTTGGCAAGAGTTGGTGATTGTTCTTGGCCACCTCCGGTGTTTGTGAGGGGTTTGTGCCTACCTCGGCGAAGCGCCAAAGGCAACATTAGTAAATTGCTCGTGTCATTGCAACCTTTTGCCATTTGGTAGGTTCTTGTGGCACCTTTTGAGAGGCTCGGTGTGAGACCGATTAGCCACCGAACCACGTGGTGAAGAGGGACACAACGGGGACTAGCGTGCCGGCAAGCACGTGAACCTCGGGATAAATCTTTGTGTCATCTCTTTCATATTGTGATTAATTGATTCCGGTGTTTGGTTGTCTTGGTATTCATTGTTGATCATATTGGTTGGCTCAATACTTCGCCCCTCGGTGAAACTCTTCTAACTCAACTTCGCATTACTTTCTTAGTTATCTTTGCTAGCTAGTTAGCTTTGCTAGAGTAGCTCTTTCGTGTAGCTTACTAGTTGTAGGTGTAGTTACCTTCTTGGTTTGACTTGTGCGGTTGAGTGCCATTATACTAGAATTGAGAATTGGATAGGTGGCTTGCAAACACCCCGTATGCTAAGCAAAACTCGCATCTCGCTATTTGTTGTATTGATAAACTTGTTTAGCTTGTCTTTGTAGAAAATTTTAAAAGGCTATTCACCCCCCCTCTAGCCATCAAGACCTTTCAAGTGGTATCAGAGCCGTGGTCACCGTTTGTAAGGCTTAACAACCTCGGTGTAAGATGGCTCAAGTTGTGTTCAACCATGTCGGGGGCAAGCCTCCATTCTTTGATGGTGTCTCATCTTTTGATCATTGGAAAAGAAAGATGAAGCAATATCTTAGCTCTATCAATGAGAAGGTTTGGGAGGTGACACATCATGATTATGCTATCATTGATCCCGACAATCTCACCAACAATGACCGCATCAACAACCAATGCAACACTATGGCTCTTAACACTCTCTACAATGGGATTGATGCAAAGGTCTTTGAGCAAATCAAGGATCTTGAGATGGCAAGTGAAGTGTGGACAAGATTAGAGGAAACATATGAGGGCACTTCAATGGTAAAGAGTGCCAAGCTCTATATGCTCAAGGATAAGTTTGCAAGCTTCAAGATGAAGGATGATGAGTCCATACCGGAGATGTTCTATAGGCTACAAGTTATTGTCAATGATCTCAAGATCCTAGGAGAAGATGTCAAGGACAAGGACTTCTCACATAAGTTCTTGATGAACTTACCTAAGAAGTTTGCTATCTTGAGGAAGATGATCCAAAGAGAGGGTTTGGACAAGGTGACTCCAAACCAAGTGCTTGGAGATGTCATGACCGATGCTCAATATGATGATGAAGAAGATGAAGATGAGAAGAAGGAGATCAAGGTCAAGCAAGAGAAGCCCATTGCATTCAAGGCTTCATCTTCTAAGGGCAAGAGCAAGGTGGAAAGCGATGATGATGATCCATTCGATGATGAGACCATGGCCCTCCTAGTGCACAAGATGGGGAGGTTCATGAAGAAGAAAGGATATGGTGCAAGAAAGAGAAGGGACTTCATGAAGGCAAAGGAGATGCTTTGCTACAATTGCAATAGCCCCGATCATGTAGTGGCAAAGTGTCCCTATGAAGACAAAAGATATCATGATGGGGAGTTGAAGTTGAAGAAGGATAAGAAGGAGAAGAAAGAGAAAAAGAGCTTCACTATCAACAAGAAGAAGAAGGGTGGTGGCTATGTGGTCACTTGGGATAGTGATAACTCCGATAGTGATGATGATAGCTCTAGTGATGATGAGAGGACCACTCGGCGAGCCATTGCAAGCATCGCCCTCTCCAACAAGCCATCCATCTTCGACACTACATCGACATGTCTTATGGCCAAGCCTACCAAGGTAAAATATGATGATAGTGATGATGATTCTTGTGCTAGTGATGGTTGTAGGAGTGATGATGAGGAGGATGAGGACTACTCCAAGGATGATCTATTGGGCATAATAGATCAAATGAGCAAGGGCTACAAGAGGACAACCAAGAAGTGCAAAATCTTAGAGCAAGAGCTCATTGCCAAGAGCAATGAAAATGATGCCTTGATGGAAGAGCTTGGTGCTCTCAAAAAGAGTAAGGAGTGCAAAGGAATTGAACAAGAGCTTAAAGCTCTTAGGAAATCCTTTGATGAGCTAGAGGCCTCTCGTGAGTGTCTAAAGGAAGACCACGAGGACCTTGAAGTTGCTCACACTAGGCTTAAGGAAGCCCACTCCTCTCTACTTGAGCTCATCAAGGAGAAGGACCTCAAGTTTGAGAAGCTCATGAAGGAAGCTAAGGAGGAGCAAGTGATTGTCACTTGTGATATTGGACTAACATGTGATATTATTGATGATTCTTTATTTGTTGATCCTACTAATGCTTCATGTAGCTCATCATCATCCACCACAACCAACTCTACCTCTACTACTAGTGATTCATCACTTGTGGTTGAGAATGAGACTCTCAAGAGAGAGGTGGATGATCTCACCCGCGCATTAGGCAATGCCTATGGTGGGGATGCCCGCTTGCTAAAATGCTTGGGTAGCCAAAGGTTCTCTCTTAATAAAGAGGGTTTGGGCTATACTCCCAAGAAGGGCAAGGCGGCCTTTGCTACTCCAAAGTCTCGCTTTGTAAAGTGCAATGGTCGTTATTGCAATAGATGCAAGCAAGTTGGGCATCTAGAGATTAATTGTAATAAAATGAACAAGAACAACAACAAGTTTCATGCTAAAATGAATTACATTCCTTTTGATTCTTGTTATGTGCTTACTAAGGGAGAGAAAGGTGTGCATGCTAGGTTTGTTGGTACACCAATTGTGGGTCCAAAGAAGAAGGCCATTTGGGTACCAAAGAGCTTAGTTACTAATCTCCAAGGACCCAAGCAAGTATGGGTACCTAAAAGACATTAAATTGTTTTGTAGGTAAATTATAAGGCCGGAGGAAGGCATTGGGTGCTTGATAGTGGGTGCTCTCAACATATGACCGGTGATTCAAGAATGTTCAACTCTCTCAAATCAAATGATAGTGGCATTGATAGTATCACATTTGGTGACAATAGCAAGGGTGATGTGAAGGCTCTTGGAAGGATTGCAATCTCAAATGATCATAGCATTTCCAATGTGCTCTTAGTTGAAAAGTTAAACTTCAATCTTCTCTCGGTTGCTCAATTGTGTGATCTAGGTTTCAAGTGCATATTTGGTGTTGATGATGTGGAGATAGTTAGTGTTGATGGCTCCAATTTGATCTTCAAGGGTTTTAGATATGAGAATCTATACTTGGTTGATTTCAATGCTAGTGACACTCAACTTTCAACATGCTTGCTCACCAAATCAAGTATGGGTTGGTTATGGCATAGAAGACTTGGTCATGTTGGCATGAAGCAATTGAACAAGTTAGTAAAGCATGACTTAGAGGCTTGAAGGATGTCACATTTGAGAAAGATAAGCTATGTAGTGCATGTCAAGCCGGAAAGCAAGTGGGCAACACTCATCCATTGAAAAGCATCATGAGTACTTCCAAGTCATTTGAGTTGTTGCATATGGATCTATTTGGGCCAACTACATACACAAGCATAGGTGGCAACAAGTATGGCTTTGTGATTGTGGATGATTTCACTAGATACACATGGGTATTCTTTCTTGTGGACAAGAGTGATGTATTTGACATATTCAAGAAGTTCATCAAGAGAGTGCAAAATGATTTTGAGACCACAATCAAGAAAGTGAGAAGTGACAATGGAAGTGAGTTTAGAAACACAAGAGTTGATGAGCTATGTGAGGAGCTTGGAATCAAGCATCAATTCTCGGCCAAGTATACACCTCAATCTAATGGCCTAGTTGAGAGAAAGAATAGAACTTTGATTGATATGGCAAGATCAATGTTGAATGAGTATAATGTGAGTCATTCCTTTTGGGCCGAAACAATCAACACGGCTTGCTTCTATAGCAACCGCCTCTATTGCCACAAGTTTCTAGAGAAGACACCATATGAGATCTTAAATGGAAGAAAGCCAAACATTGCATACTTTTGGGTATTTGGTTGCAAATGCTATATCTTGAAGAAGGGCACTAGATTGAGCAAGTTTGAGAAGAAATGTGATGAAGGATTCTTACTTGGTTACTCCACTACTAGCAAAGCTTATAGAGTTTGGAATTTGGCTAGTGGTTTACTTGAGGAAGTTCATGATATTGAGTTTGATGAAACAAATGGCTCTCAAGATGAGGAAAATAACTTGGATGATGTGAGAGGAACTCAATTGACCAATGCTATAAAAGAAATGGATATTGGTGATATTAGGCCAAAGCAAGTGATTGATGTGGATGACAACAAAGATCAAGTGCTCCAAAGTCCAATTATACAAGCTAGTGGGTCTCTAATGCAAAATCAAGCTAGTACATCATCTCAAGTGCAACAAGATCAACAAGTGGCTAGTTCATCATCTCCAACTCATGATCAACATCAACATCCAAGCAATCAAATCCAAGTGCTTCAACCAACTAACATTGCAAGAGACCATCCATTGGATTCCATCATTGGTGACATACAAAGGGGAGTTCAAACTAGATCAAGATTGGTATCATTTTGTGCTCACTCTTCTTTTGTGTCAATGGAAGAACCCAAGGACATTGATAAAGCATTGAGAGATCCGGATTGGGTAAATGCAATGCATGAAGAGCTCAACAACTTCAAGAGAAATGAAGTATGGGAACTAGTTGAGAGGCCTAAGGATCATAATGTCATTGGAACAAGATGGGTCTTTCGCAACAAGCAAGATCAAGATGGAATAGTAGTAAGAAACAAAGCAAGACTAGTGGCTCAAGGTTACACACAAATAGAGGGTCTTGACTTTGGTGAAACTTATGCCCCGGTTGCTAGATTGGAAGCAATTAGGATTTTACTTGCCTATGCTTGTGCTCACAATATCAAGCTATATCAAATGGATGTGAAGAGTGCATTTCTCAATGGGTACATTCAAGAGGAGGTGTATGTGGAGCAACCTCCCGGTTTTGAAGATGACAAGAAACCCAATCATGTCTACAAATTGAGAAAAGCTTTGTATGGATTGAAGCAAGCACCTAGAGCATGGTATGAAAGATTGAGGGACTTCTTGCTATCCAAAGGATTTGTCATGGGCAAAGTGGATACCACTCTCTTTACCAAGAAGATTGGAAAAGACTTGTTTGTATTGCAAATATATGTTGATGATATCATCTTTGGTTCAACCAATCAAGATTATTGTGATGAGTTTGGGAAAATGATGGCAAAGGAATTTGAAATGTCAATGATTGGTGAACTTAGTTTCTTTCTTGGACTTCAAATCAAGCAAATGAAGGAAGGAACATTTGTGAGCCAAACCAAGTACATCAAAGATATGCTCAAGAAGTTTGGCATGGAAGATGCAAAGGGCATTACAAGACCTTTCACAAGGTCACCGATTCCAAAACAGCCTCGCCGTGCTCGACACACTCGACGTCGCACTCGTAGGCATGTTCATACAAGGGCCCCACAGTGATGGCACCGTTTGGGCCTGGCATCTTGAGCTTAAGGTAGGTGTAGTTTGGGACCGCCATGAACTTGGCGTAGCATGGGCGCCCGAGGATAGCGTGGTACGTTCCACGGAATCCGACCACTTCGAAAGTGAGGATCTCCTTTCTGAAGTTGGACAATGTGCCAAAACAAACAGGCAGATCGACCCGTCCGAGGGGTTCCGCCCATTTCCCTGGCACGACTCCGTGGAAGCCCCCGACGCTAGGTTGGAGGCGCGTTCTCTCGACCCCCAGAAGGTCGAGGGTCTGGGCGTAGATGATGTTGAGGATACTTCCGCCATCCATGAGCACCTTGGTGAGGCGTGTGTTGGCGATGACGGGATCAACAACAAGCGGGTAGACTCCTGGATTGGGGACGTAGTCAGGATGATCATCACGGTCGAAAGTGATGGCCACCGCAGACCAGTCAAGGAAGCGGGGGACTGCCGTTTGTACGGAGAAAACCTCACGCCGCTCTCGCTTGCGCTGGCGCGCTGAGAGGCGGGTTGAGGGTCCTCCGTAGATCATGAAGCAGTCGTGGATCTCGGGGAATCCCTCATCCTTGTCGTCACCCTTGGGGTCTTCCTTCTTGTCATCCTTCTTGTCGCCTGCGCCCTCAAAGTACCTGCGGAGCATGTGACAATCTTCGAGGTTATGGTTAGTGGGTCCCTTGTGGTAGGGACACGGCTCTTTGAGCATTTTGTCGAAGATGCCCCCACCGGGGGGCCTCGCGGCTTCTTGCGTTCTGTGGCAGCGACAAGCTCGTCGGCCGAGGCCTCGAGCTTGCCCTGGTGATTCTTCTTCTTCTTACGGTTGTTCCTCTTGGAGCTCCGGCTGGAGCTCGCGGGATCGTCGGCCTTCTACTTCCCTCTGTCCTGCTCACCGCCAAAGATGGCACCAACTGCCTCCTCGCCGGCGGCGAAGTTGGTGACGATGTCCATCAATCCATTGGCAGTGAGCGGGGTGTTGCGGCCCAACTCTCGGACCAACTCCTTGCAGGTAGTTCCGGAGAGGAAGGCCATAATCACGTCGGATTCGGTGACGTTGGGGAGCTCGGTACGTTGTCTGGAGAAGCGCCGGATGCAATCCCGGAGGGATTCACCCGGTTTCTGCTTGCAGCTTCGGAGATCCCACGAGTTGCCGGGACGCATGTAGGTCCCCTTGAAGTTTCCCTCGAACACCCTCATGAGATCATCCCAATCGTGGATCTGCCGAGGCGGGAGATCCTCGAGTCAGGCTCGAGCGGTGTCGGAGAGGAACAGGGGGAGCTGTCGGATGATGACCCGGTCATCGGTGGCCCCACCCAGCTGACACGCCAAGCGGAAATCGGAGAGCCAAAGTTCGGGTTTGGTTTCGCCGTTGTACTTGGTGAGAGTCGTGGGAGGGAGAAACCGAGCCGGGAGTATCGTCTCGCGGATAGCCTTATTGAAGACCCGAGGGCCCGGAGGCTCGGGTGAGGGGCTACGATCTTCCGAGCTGTCGTAGTGCCCGCCCCTGTGCACGTGGTAGCCTCGAGCCACACCGTCACCGTGCTTGCGGGTGCGGCGCTCGACGATGTTGCCACGGGTGTCTCGAGGTTCACGGTCGTCAGCGATAGGCTCGGGGGCAGGAGCCACCGGGTTTCGTCGGGCAGGCTCGGGATGAACCGAGGCCTCTCTCTCCTGTCGGGAGGGCTCGACGAGCCGCTCCGAGGCGGGCTCGCGTCGCCTCGAGGCAGAGCTCTCGGCCTGCTGCATGGCAGCGGTCTCGAGGAGTTCTCGGATTTCATCTCAAGCCCGACGGCCGTCAGGGTTTGACGGCTCAGGCATGTTGCGGAGGAGCATGGCGGCGGCGACGACGTTCTGGCTGGCTCGAGCGAAAACCGGGGGGTCGACCACCCGGTCCTCGTCGATGCGACGGTTGACGTCGCGAGCTCTCTCGCGAGCTCTTCCGCCAAGTGCGTGTGCCGCGCGCTCACGCTCGAGGGTTTGTTGGAGTAGATGCAGGTTCTCACGTTCCTCGTCGAGCCTTTCCTGCAACTCGCGAATTTGCTCGAGCTGCATTCCTTGATCCGCAAGGAACTGAGCCTCGGCTCGCTCGGCAGGAAGCTCGACATGAGGTGGCGTGTGCCTTCCTTTGACTGGCTCTTCTTCCTCCGATTCCGACGTGCTTTCAACATCGACGTTGAAGCATTTGCGGGTCGGATCGTAGGTGTCGTCAGCCGAGTTGAAGTCAGGAGCGCCGAAGTAGTAGTATGACGGGGGAATGTGAGGCCGTTGCAGATTGCCTCCGTGATCACGACGCTGAGAAGCGATCACACGGGGCTCTATTTCTGGGGTTTCCGTAGAATCCAGATAATCAGAGGCTGGCGTGGATGCAACGAGGTCCAGAGTGGAGCGTAGATGGTGCCCGGGGAGTTTCTCGTAGGCACTCATGCTAGTGCTTATGGAGGAAGCATAGGTCTGGGCAACCGAGTCTAGCCCAAACGGGAATGGTGATGGAGATGTCACTGTCCGCGCGGGAACGGCCGATCCGGGCAGTGGTGGTGTCTCACTGGACGGGGGAGCGGCGGAATTCTCCATCGGCATCCTACCCCTCAGCCAAGCCCATCCTACCCAGACCCTGAACGAGGAAGTTCGGGTTGGTGTCTGCCTGAGGAGCGCCGGATCAGGGAATCCCACTACCCTCCGCAAGGTGGAGACGGTGGTTGCGTCGGGCTCGTCGTCGTTTGGCAGCTCGCGCCTGTCGAGAGCGACGATACCGGCGGAGTGCTCCCCCAGGCTGGGAGAGCTCATAATCCTCATCGGTCGGGTGCCTGGGTGGGAGGAGGATCATATCGTAGCCATAGCCGAGCGACATGAACTCCAAACTCCCAAACCAGATCAACGTGGCCAACGAGATAGGACGTTCGGGGTCTGCCATCCAAGAAAAAAGGCGGGAAAGCGACGTTGGCACGCAGCGGGACCCTACCTGGCGCGCCAACTGTCGGTGTTCGGTCCCGAGGGGGTCCTAAACCGACGAGTAAGTGCTGCGTGTCCCTATCCTGGATGGTGATGCAAGGAGAACACACGAGGGTTTATCCTGGTTCGGGCAGAAGAAAGCCCTACGTCCAGCGGGGGGAGAGAGTTATGTATTTCCTTGCACCGAGGTGCTTGCATAGGGGTTACAAGCTTGCGAGAGAGGGCAGCGAGCCCAGGTCTCAAAGGAAAAGAAAAGTACAGAGATGATTGCTTGAGATGTTGATCTCTGTGTGGGGAGCCTTGGAGTGCTTGTCTCGGGTTTTTCTGCCATCGTTGTAGAGCCCGGCCTGCCCTTTTATAGGGTAAGGGGAGGCCAGGACGCCGAAAGTCTTGAGGCGACGTTTTGTCGGTCCCTGTTGAGCTAACTGTAGCGACGTGCCCTGGGAATGGCCGGCCATCCCTGGACACCACGGTGTTGTAGGGGACGAGACGGTGAATTGACCCGGAGCGCCGTGCCATACCATCCTTCCTTCCCTGTTGAGCCGTGCTGAGCGTCGAGGCTGGGTCGAGGCCGGGTCGAGACCGGATGGATAAGGCCGAATCCCCGGGATTGTGGAGTACGGGCCTTGTCGTATTCCTCCTCGAGGGTGATTGGCGATAAACAGTGCACGATAAGGCGAGCATAGTGACAGATTTCACTTCCCATCACAGGATGGTCGGTGAAACAGTGGGGACTGACACCAGCATTGCCCCCACGTCGATCCTGGTTGCGGCCATGCCGGTAAGTGGGAGTAGGTAATCGCATTAAATGCTCAGACTTTTGTCCTGGGGTGGGTGAAGTGAGTGGATCGAGCATTCCGACCCGGGGTCACGCGAGTCGGAGTCTTTCCGGCGGGCGGACGGGCCTCGTGCGAGTCGGAGTGCGGTCGAGGCATTTTGTCGCGTGGGACGGGGCGCGGTCGAGGCGTCCCCGTCGAGGGTGTCTCGTACGAGTCGGAGACGGGATGCGGTCGAGGCACTCCGTCGAGCTAGCCTCGTACGAGACGGACCTGACGTGCGGTTTGAGGTGGGCTGCGTTCTGCCGTGGTTTCAGTCATTTTAGTTTTTTATTATCGATGGATGTGGGTACCTCCATACTGTTGGTACCGACACCTCTCGTGGTGCTTAGACCTCCTAATACCCATATATAATCCACCTTCAGTTGGTCCGGATGGAGCCGGAACCCTTGACAAGAGAATAACACGTCTTTCTAGCCCCATCCGCTAGTATATGCTGGGGATAAGGAGATCTGTGACCTGACAACCATCCAAATGCAACGATCGGTCCTTAACCGACTCGGACAGGGAAACAATGTAACCCAGTGATGCCCTGTTGGCCGCAGGACACCCCTTGTCACATCCACCACTACCAAACCACATCCCTGCCCGGTCACCATTTCACCTGCTTTTATTTCCATGTTAACCATAGTGATAATAATGAACACCTATCGTGAACAACACCATGTTGTTCGTGCTAACGAAACCTAAGCATGACACTACACGGCCTAAACTAGTAAGACTCTTGTGTAGTAATATTTATGCAAGTGGGTTTCAACAGAACTCCTAAAACTTAAATGCACATATAACATAAATATCATATTATCATTTCAAAATAAAGGTTATGCACCGGGGCTTGCCTTGGGCATCCTGGTGTGCAACAAAGTTAGTGGTTGATGGCTCCGGGGCTCCTTCCTGCACGGGGACCTCCTCCTCGTACACCTCCACGATCTCCTCGTACTCCGGCTCCTCCGCAGCCACGTACTCCACTATCTCGTGATCTATATGCAAGAATGATGACATGACTTAATGCAATGACAACAGCAGCTCTTAAAATAACAACAACTATTACTAAGCTACTAAGCTAGCTCTAATGACTAACATACCAGGCTGTCTACTATTCTTACTAAGCAAGAGTAAACTAATCCAATTAATCTTTACTCATTAAATTGCATACTCTTCATTTGTTTCCGATTTAATTTTTACTACGGCTAGGGAAACTTAGCTATCACATCTAGTAAGCTATTCAAAGACTACAAAACTATAGCAAGCACCTAATAAAACCATGAAGCTACCGTAAAAGTTTCAAAGCTAAAGCTATTACCCATTTGCCACAAAAATTTCTACAAGATTTATCATATTAATATTAAGCGGTTTTGATTGATTTAATAGACTTTAGCATCACCATAGATAGGTATGATCTAACTACACTAACAGACAGATAATGATTTTAGAAAGAAGAATCGAGTGATTCGGATATCGTATGGTGGAGATATTGATTGCGCAAAGTAGCCGTTAATCATCTCTAGAAAATCAAAGGAGATTAATTAACTCATGACTTGATCCTTCGTGACATGCTCACGGTTGTACTGGAGGAGACTTGGTGGTCTTTAATCAAAGAATACTAAAGAAGGATGGCGATGCTAGGGAGACAGAGAAAATACTAGAGGGACTCACGAGATACTCACCGCAATCGACTGGTGCTTCGGAGAGAAATCAATAGACGCAGCTTTCTCAGACAAGATTAGAGGAAGTTGATTTGGGAGGAAGAAGAAATGAACAGTGGAGTAGGACGACTCAGCGGCTCGCAGAAGAAGGATAACTAACGCGCGCGACACACTTCAGCGGAGGCAGCACTCTAAATAACCTCACAGCGTACCGGCGACAAAAATTGTCTACGAATGAACAGTATCCCGAGCTGCTACAGTATCGACTACAGTGCTTTCCACGCGTCTACCGTACTTTCCACGCGTCTACAATGATTCTTCGTGCTATAGTGTTCCTGCACGTTAAGTGTTACCCTACGTGCGCTCTGGTTCGCTTCTGGCACGACATGTAAGCAGGGCTGCGTTGATTTTATAGAGTGCGATTATGTAGTAACTGATGCGTATGCTGTGCGTGGTGTCTGCCGCCGCGGTCGGTCGTCGCCGTGCGCGTGCTGCGCGGGCATGCTCTGCGAGTGTGCGACCGCGATCGAAGAATTAGGAAGAAGATGAATTACGAGCGATGGAGTTGGATCAGGATGACAATAGTTAGTTGAGCTGTGCTGGGGAATATTTGGACATGCTGCACACTCTCCCCTTTCTCTTTCATGCTCGGTTGAGCAGCTTTGATTACTCGATGTGAAGACCGGCTGAGGAGACAGCAGGCAGCAGTTTTGATTGCTCGACGTGGAGACCGGGTGAGGAGATAGCAAGCAAGCAGTACGTGCATGTCAGGCGTGTAAGTGGCCGGTGACTTGTGTCAGAGTGTGTCATTCACGAGTAATTGATCTTTCCCGCTTTGGTTTGATAAAATTCATGAATATTCGCACTTGATAATTTTAGTTAGCGAATTCTTGCTGATCTAGGTTTTATATTATTTGTTTTCTGTTTTTCATTTCCGAGACTCGAATTGCATTTCGATTTTTATTTCCAGCTCATGCACTTTAACTAAATGCAATGCTCATAAATATTTTTAACCTGTGATTTACAACGTAATACCAAGGGTGTTACAACTCTTCCCCCTTAAATAAAATATCGTCCCGAGATTTCGACGTACAAAGAGTGAGAGATAAAGATACATTATTAATGATCAGACTTTGATACACTAGGGATAAGATGAGGATAATGCTTCAAGATATATCTTGGCGCCGGTGACTATGACGCTAAGATCAGGTCTATTTTTTGAAATCTTTCTGCCAGAGGTATATTTGAGAGAATCTTTCCAAAACAGGAAAAAAAAAACAAAAAAGCCAGCACATCTAGACGACTACTCCTTGCCCAGTTGCCCTTGCATGCTACGAAAGAAAATAATACGGCAGGGAGCAGGGCCATCATGCACCAATGCCGCTGCGGCCTACTCCAGCTAAGCAGCCCGGCGACCACCCCGGCCCAGACGTCGGCTCCACTCGGGCTCCTACGTGGCAGGCCCTCCGGGCCCACCTCGGAGCTATAAGTTCCCCGCACTCCTCCCACTTCGCATCCACATCCACCCATCTCAAGCCCCGAGAAGCCTGCACACTCCCCCAAGTCCCCTAACGCTAGCTGCGTTCGCCCGTCTCGTGTTGGGACGAGACGATCGAGAAAGTCGCCGGCTTTGCCTCCCACGAAACGAACCTGCTGCCTGGGCCGCCGGTGAAGCGGAAGCACATGACGAACCAGGACGTGGTCGTGTCGGAGATGGGCATTGCGGCCGGGGCCGCGCTGCCGGGCGCGAGCCCGGCCCTCCTGGCCTGCCGGGGCGCGGCCGCCGGCGCCATGTCCCTGCGGTACCTCGACCTGGCCGCGGCGGCCGCGCGCTCAGCCAGCTGCACCTGGGTCGACGCCATGCGCGCCTCCTCGCCCACCCGCTCCCGCGCCGCCGCCGACGTCGATGAGTTCACGGCCTGGATGGTGAGCTAGTCTTCTTTGCCGCGCTAGCTCGTCTTCTTGACACGCGTCGGGAGCTTGCACGCGCGTGCATGGCTTGTTGCCTTCAGGTACGATGCTAACCCTGTTTGGCTTTGGCCTCTCTTGCAGAGGAAGCACCCGTCGGCGCTCGGGAAGTTCGAGCAGATTGCCAGCGCGTCCAAGGGGAAGAAGGTTGTCATGTTCCTAGACTACGACGGCACGCTCTCCCCCATCGTCACCGACCCCGACGCCGCCTACATGAGCGACGCGGTGAGGCCTCGTGCTGCTCTACCCCGGTCCCCGGCCGGCGCATACAGCCTTTCATGGCGGCCGGCCGCCAGGACAAAAGTTCACCCTCGACTGACGTTTTCCCCCTTGCGGTGTACTGGTGCGCAGATGAGAGCGGCGGTGCGCGACGTCGCGAAGCACTTCCCGACGGCGATCGTGAGCGGGCGCTGCCGTGACAAGGTACATTGCCTGCGCCACTGCTTGTCTCAGCAGTCAGCACCGCAAACACTTGGCAAGCTCGCACGCGCGTTCATAGGCCATTGGCTGATTTGTCTTTCTTCTTCGTTCTCGCGCTGCACAGGTGCGCAACTTCGTCGACCTCTCGGAGCTCTACTACGCCGGCAGCCATGGCATGGACATCAAGGGACCAGGCTCCAATGTACGCTCTCTAGCTCTCCTCACTTTCATCTCCTCAACCCTCTGCACTCCATGACTTTGGATGATCAAATCTTCCCCTCTGAATCTCTGATTCGTACCTGCAGCCCGAGTCAGTGTTGTGCCAACCTGCAAGCGAGTTCCTCCCCGTGATCGACGAGGTACGCTACGCTGCTGCTAAGATCGACTGGAAGAAGAACACTTGCTTGTCCACTTGTGCTTAACTTGTGAAGTCCAGCCGATGCACGAGGAGTCTCACAATGGCCATGCACGCGGGTGAATCCCGTTTTTTGTCAGGTGTACAAGGCGCTGGTGGAAAAGACGAAGTCCACACCTGGCGCCAAGGTGGAGAACAACAAGTTCTGCCTGTCCGTGCACTTCAGATGTGTTGATGAAAAGGTAGGCAACGCCTTACTCCATCTTGGGATGCCAAGTGCCCAAGTTGCCAACCACACTTCAACGCCAAGTTGCATCACGCGCGGCTAATCTATTCTCACCATCTGTCTTAACCACGCACCTCCCGTATCTTCCTGCAGAGATGGAATGCTTTGGCCGAGCAAGTCAAGGCAGTGATCAAGGACTACCCCAAACTGAAGCTCACTCAAGGGAGGAAGGTAATTAGACTTGACCGGAGCATACATGCAGCGCTGACTGATTGTCTTTGTCCTTGCCTAATAATAGCAGTACTAGTGAGAGTAGTGAGTAGTGAAGAAGCTGAGCAAGACTGCTGGAACTTTGGTGCATCAGGTTCTGGAGATCCGTCCGAGCATTAAGTGGGACAAGGGCAAGGCCTTGGAGTTTCTGCTCGAATCGCTCGGTACGTGCATTACGACAAACAACAGACGACCCCCGCGGTCATCATCCACTGCCGTTTTCACTTGCAGTTTTTATGTAGTACTTGCGTATCACACCCCTGTCCAAAACAAATCATATCTGATGACACACCGCCTATTTTTCGCTGTCTCTGTCTCTCTCTCCAGGATTCGCCAACTGCAGCGACGTCCTCCCGGTGTACATCGGTGACGACCGCACCGACGAGGATGCTTTCAAGGTGCTCAGCCTATCATCTGCCGATGCTGAATCTCTCTTCGATTTCGACTGTGTTCTATATATATTTGTTGGGCTTTCTGCGCGCGCAAGCTGATACTGATAACACCTCTTCTCGCGTGGCACGGCATCAGGTGCTGAGGAAGAGGGGCCAAGGCATCGGGATCCTTGTGTCCAAGTGCCCCAAGGAGACGAACGCCTCCTACTCCCTGCAGGACCCCGGCGAGGTGATGGACTTCTTGCTCCGTCTGGTGGAATGGAAGCGGAAATCCTCGGCGGCCCCGATGATTTGGCCGCGGGTGTAGCTCAGCTCAGGACTCAGCAGCCGGGCGGTCGGGCGGTCGACTAGTCAATCGGTGTCCAATCATGCGAACATACCACCACCACCAATTTTTTTCTCTCCTCTCTCGTCTCTCTCGATCTGACGATTATTCTTCGCTTGTGGTGGCCTCCGAAACCGACTCGTGGTGGTTGCTGCATTTACACGTTCTTCGATTCCCTGACCACTGTGTGCTGCGCTGCGCCAGCGCCACCGAGGAAAAAGAGGCCACACACAAAGCACAACGTCACTGGAAAATGTTTTGAGCATGTTGGCGTTGGCGCTACTGTCGAATACAGTAACCGTGTCTACTCCAAGGCAATGTACTACCCACCCATTCTCGTGTTATTTTTGTCCCTCGTCGCCCCATGGGTCTGGAAGGCATCTGCAAACCTACCTGCCGTCCTAGAAGGCTAGAAGAACCTTTAAAAGAAACAGAGAAGGTTCACTTTACTTCACCCCATGTAACTAGCTAGTAGCTGTACGTCTAGGCACTACTGTGGATACTCTAAAACGATACTCTAAAGCTTTAGAGTATGAATATAGAGTAAAAACTGCTGCACTGGGTACTCTAAAACGATACTCTATCTTTTCTCTCACTCTATATTTAGAGCAGTACAGTGCTTACTCTATACTCTATAGTGGCGGACCCCACTAGCTAAACAAAGGAAAAAATGCTATAACTCACAAACCAAAAATCCAAATTAAATTTCGATTGCACCATTAAATTTGTCTCAATAAATCCTTCAAAACTAGATCACACATGGATATATTTAGATAAAGTGACAAGTAGGTCACATAGTGGATAGAGTGAATAGAGAATGATATAGAAGATGGATGGGTGCGGGAGAATTGAGTATAGAGGAGAGAATCTTGCTGACTAGGACGTATAGAGGATGAATATAGAGGTCCATGAGTGCAGGTAGTCTAATGGAGTTATATTCTCTGCAAATTGTTTCGTACATCGATTCTGTATGCAGCTGCTCTACACTAGAAGCATACGTATGCCATATTCCTTGTTTGTTCTTTTGATGATCGCATGACGATAAATATATATACACTGATGCAAGCAGCAAGCGTGAAGCGGGGAAAAGGAGCTTTGGGGAAGGATGCCGTACGACACCTCTCAGCGCGCAGAGGCGGCATGTGATCTCCCTGCAGTCTCCAGCCTCCACCTGCCAGTTCTTACCATGACAACAAAGCTATCTCCAAAACAAATATTACTTAGATACAGTCATGTGTGAGCTCTGGGCGCAGCTGATTCGTGTCAAGCAGCTGCGGTTATTGGGGTACGAACGCCTGATATTATACAGGTGAGCTCCTGAATACTTTTTGGGCGTGTATTGTACGATGGGGACAGCTCATTGAGATGGAGCGATCGATGTGCATATACATAGCAGAGATCTACATGCGCCTGTGGATCCCGTGATTCCTTCAGATGGCATACGATAGGCCGGCTCCTCCTCCAACTATGCCGTGGTCCTTGCTGATGAATGTGGGCGCTAGTATTTTATGGTGCATCTTTGAATAAGTATACTGGAGTAAGTTCTTGAGAGATATGATCGGGATTTGCTGCTGGCCGGTAACGTAAGTGCTTGGAATTAGCTACGCATAATCAATAATCGACCTAACAATTAACAATCTATGGAGTTACATTAAAAAAAACAATCTATGGAGTTCGTGGCCTTGATCAGGCCAAACCTCCTCTCAAGATGAGTCATTAGGAGGCATAACCAATCGATCTAACAATTAAGAATCTGCGGATTTCGTGGCCTTGATCAGGCCAAACCTCCTCTCAAGATGAGTCATTAGGCAGCCTCTCCTATTATTAATCCCCGGTAGACGACGCATAGATTAAGTAAGCAGTGTGAGTAAGTGACAGAAGCCTTCTTTGTGTTCTCTCATGCACCCTGTCCTGCTGTCCAGATATGACGATTCCTCACAATGATTCGATGCATATTCTTCTCGATCATGTGATCGCAAGGTGGTGTGTACAGTACAGTTCTAGAGGCACTAGCTCGTGTTCTAGTGCTGAAGAAAAAGCCAATGCAGTACTGCTTAAAATGTTGATCGATCTTGATCAGAGACCATACGCGCGCATTCATATAGAGTGGCCAAGAGTTGACTGCTCATCGGGACCACCAATTATCATCACTCGATCATATGCGTGATTTTAATTTTATCACCCGGAAAGAAGTTTTCCTAGCTATGGCGACATGAAAGGAGGAACTGGCTAACTGCTGCTGCAAATGGGAAGCATTGCCAGTCACACATAATAATGCACTTCCCTCCCTTGGACTGATGCTAGCGGTGTCATCTAGTTCTTGGCTCTCTTTGGCTGTTTGTCCTACATGCATATGTATGTAGAGGGACCATATGTAGAACAACTATACACTGTGCATACCTGCTGGAGTCTGCATCAAGCTATTAGTAGCTACATACATTACCTGAAGAAGCCGACACCTCTGCTGTTTGTTTTAAATAAATCCCAGTAGGGGCAACCTCCTCCTCCTGTTTTCCCAAAAAAAAGTTGATATATACTGTACATATGATTTGGGCTTCCATTTGATACTAGCTAGAAAACAGCATCCACCAACAGGAGCAACTTCAAACACCCTGTTCGGCTGAGCTTATCAGCACGGCTTATCAGCTGTGGAACAGTGTTTTTTCTCACAGCAAAACAGTCACAGCCGACTTATAAACCGCAGAAACAGCCTGCCGAACAGGGTAATGAACCATGCATATAGTATAACCTTACCATGGAGCCTGCACTGCATTATTCACTCCAATGCAACCAACCGGCCGGCCTGAAGCAGAAGCACACTGCATGCGCGCGCATCCTCGCCCGCCCCAGGCAATCCATCATCCCCCCGCTGCGCCTGCATTGATCTCTGATGGTTACAGGGGTCCCGGCCGGGTATGTAGGGTTTCCGTCCGTTTGGACCCGCGCGCGCAGTCAGATCCCATGAAAGGTGCGTGATGCATGCGATCGATGGTGATGGATGCTTAGGGCCGGGACGACTCAGACTGGCCTCACCGCTCGTACTTTTCTGTCTTTTTGTGCCTTTAATTGGGACGCCAACAGCAGCCAACCAACCCCCGGCCCGTTCAAGTGTTATTTGCTGCAATCCAATCAGGAGCCGGTAAAATGCCTAATCCCTGCAGCAACGACAACGATGGCGAGCTGTTGTACTGCAGTACTGTGTGGGTGAGGGAGTGTGTCTGTAAACTTTTTCTTTTCTAGCTGCACTATTCAAGGGGCCAGTCTGAAATAACTAAATAAAATCTATCAGAAATCAGTAGCAGAACATGAATAATGTTGAACTCATATGGCCGGCCATTAGTATTTCATCACTGACGTAACGAAGAAATGAAGCTTTCTCTTGCAAGCTAAGGTCGTCATTCGTCAAGCAAGAAGTACAGTAGGTAGCAGCAGTTATCGAGAAGAGAAGGAGAGGGGCGGACGCACGCAGCATTGTTTCCCATTCTCCCACACGCCAACCCAATCATGCATGCAACAAGGCATTATTCAAGGGGTCGGAGCATGCGCTCGCCTTGAGCACGCACACTACTACTAGCTCACATTCACAGTCAAGCGACTGCCGATCGATAAACTACTGTACTGCCCTCTAATACAATCTGGCATTGAGATCCCCACAACTCAAGCGGCGATTAAACAAGGTGTTAAAGTCTTAAAGAGGGATCAGGGCGATAGAATAGGAGGTGCAACCATTATAGGGTGCAGGGAGGAATTGCTAGTTTATACAGATCCAGGCTGCTGCTTTGCGTATTTTATATATCCAGCAGAGCACCAAAGGCCTTGGAGATGGACGAGAAAGCTGTCTGCCGCCTGTGCCTGTGCCTGTGCCTGTGCGTGCCTGCCCTTGAACCAAGGGACACCGGCGATGCGAGAGGAGCGGAGCCAGGAGTCTCCCACATGGCTCCCAGGTGGAGAGGAGAGGAGATGAGACTGAGGAGAGATCTATCATCATCATCTAATCCGCTATCCATCCATCATTCACCCACCCTAAACAATCTAGCTAGAACGTATCGTCGCAAGCATCATAAACTAGTCGATTTACGCGCGCGCCTCGATGTGGTAATACGCCCCCTAACCTGTACCAGTTGAGTTTGTTAATCCGGTCAGATCAGAGTTGCTCACATTTCCAGAGGCACGGTCCGTCCATTCACGATACTAGTATACTCCTAGCTACATGTCAGTGAACAGGAACATCTTAGTTCCCCAATTCACCCCAAATTCCACTATAAAAAAGAAGATTCCCCATCACATTAAAATACCGGCAATATATGAAGTACTAAATGTAGATGAAATCAAAAACTAATTGCACAGTTTGGTTGTACTTTGCGCGACGAACGTTTTGAGCCTAATTAATCAATATTTGAACAATTATTACCAAATAAAAACAAAATTGCTATAATGTTGCATAGTAATTCGAGGAGGCCCAAATGGCCAAATCAGACATCTAAACACGGCCCTCCATGCAAAGGAGTGGGAGAAAGGTCAAAGGAGCAAGCAAGCAAGCATCAGAGAGGGAGAGAGAGATTCGTAGACAGACAGCACAAGAGATAGAGAGAGGTGAGCGTTTCGCCCAGGGGCATCACTGCTGTGTCTGTGCAGCTACTAATGTGTAGTCTTTTAGGTATAGATGGATCTATGGGCGATGGAAAGCGGGCGTGGTGACTGGCCGCCGAGGCACAAATTATGTGTAAAGGAATCTGATGGGTTGAGGAGGGAGTTGGAATCCACTAAAGCCGGGATGCTTTTCGTGCTGGAGTACGCACCTCGATCTATCGCCCCGGCTCTCGTAGTAGCTAGAGCTAGAGGGAGCGAGGCTGGAGCAGCGGCAGGTGTCCAGCAGAAAAAAGGGTTTGGGCGTTTGGCATTTGACAGGTGTCCCTCTCGCGTTGCCACCCTTTTCATATGTGGAAAGCAGGGCAGTCCGGTGTGTTTGTTTTAGCTCATGATTGATGCCTAAGCTCGGCCCCCGGCCCCTGCAGATATAAATTACTTAAAACTAAACCCTCCTGACGATCGAGATGGCTGCTGCCCCTCATTATTGGTGCCTGGTGCCTGGTGGTTGGCTCCGGCGTCCGGCCGGGCCGGTCTTGTCATCGTCGTGCCGATGATGAGCCACGCTGGTGCCGTCGCTGAATCTCGCAGCCGAACAAAGCCCGGACGAAGCCATGGATCGGGAACAACACGACGCACTGCACGGCGAGTGCAAGCAGCTGCCAACCGGCAGGCAGCTGCGGCAGGACTGCCGATCGAGAATCTAATGCGTGCCAATCATGGGCCTAATCTACACTACAGGAAAACGATTCTTTGCCGACTGCTTGCCCCGGTCGACAAAGGCATAAACCCAGTCGGCAAAGGCTTTGCCGACCGCAAAGCCGCGTAGCAGTCGGCAAAGAGCCGTCGGCAAAGCCTGGGTCGGCAAAGGCGGATTTGCCGACTGCCACGTGGCACACAGTCGGCAAAGCCTTTGCCGACTGCCACGACAGCAGTCGGCATAGCCACGTGGCGCCGTCAGCCAAACGGCAGGCTTTGCCGACTGCTGGTTTCTAGGCAGTCGGCAAAGAATTTTTTTCAAAAATTGTTTGCCGACTGGCCGCCAGCTTGGCAGTCGGCAAAGAAAGAAAATTTTTTTTTTTGAAATGTTCTTTGCCGACTGCTTTCGGAGTTGCAGTCGGCAAAGAAAGAAATTTTTTTTTTTTTGAAATGTTCTTTGCCGACTGCTTTCGGAGTTGCAGTCGGCAAAGAAAGAAAAATTTTTTTTTTGAAATGTTCTTTGCCGACTGCTTTCGAAGTTGCAGTCGGCAAAGAAAAAAAAATTTTTTTTTTGAAATGTTCTTTGCCGACTGCTTTCGGAGTTGCAGTCGGCAAAGAAAGAAATTTTTTTTTTTTGAAATGTTCTTTGCCGACTGCTTTCGAAGTTGCAGTCGGCAAAGAAAAAAATTTTTTTTTTTTGAAATATTCTTTGCCGACTGCAACTTCGAAAGCAGTCGGCAAAGAATGAATTTTTTTTTTTTGAAATATTCTTTGCCGACTGCTTTCGAAGTTGCAGTCGGCAAAGAAAAAAATTTTTTTTTGAAATATTCTTTGCCGACTGCAACTACGATTTGCAGTTGGCAAAGAATAAATTTTTTTTTTTTGAAATGTTATTTGCCGACTGCTTTAGGAGTTGCAGTCGGCAAAGGTTTGCCCTCTTTACCGACTGCCTCCTATTGCAGTCGGCAAAGACTGTCCGGGGTTTTTTTTGCCCAGCTTGGCAAAGCTGGAAAATTTTTTTTTTTCTTTTGATTTCTGTTTTCTCGCATCAAAACCCTGCAAAATCACAAATTATAATCCAATTTCACCAGAAGCACCGGTAGCACCATTTATATCACAATTTCATCACATTTGTCGCCAACATCACCACATATATCACAATAACGCACAACATCACATATATCTCACATATATGTCACAATAACAACCACACAAGTGCATTACAACCATCACATGAAGTCCAACACGTCGAACACCACCAGTCGACGTCCATCACACGAAGTTCAACATAACAAGTCTAGGTCCATAACGAAGAAAAGAAATACATGACAACAACTTCGACGATACGGTGGATACATGATAACAGAATCGACAAGTACCTAGCTCGTCGCGCCGTCCCCGGTCTCGTCGTCCGCTCCGCCCCCAGAGCCCCTAGGGTTTTCCCACGGTAACCCAAACTGAGGCGCCTGCGCGTACTGCCACCCTCCGCGCACCGGCGGCCACGAGTACGTCGGAGGAGGGCCACGCGGAGGTGGATACGGTGGATAGGGTGCAGGTGGTGGATACGACATCATCTGATGGCCGGGACCTCCAGGAGACGGGTTCGAACCCGCCGACTGTACCTACACAAGTTAAACGCCAAGTGATGTCATTAGTATCTGCAGCATGGACGCACAAGTTAAAGCAAGAGTCAATATACTCACCGGGGTCCCTCCAGGAGCGACAGGAGCAGGCACAGGAAAAAACTCTGGAGGAGGAGGCGGTGGAGCGAACATTGGAAGAGGAGGCGGTGTAGACGCCCCGGACGTCTGCATGGACTGGAAGAAGCTGGCAATGTTCTGCATCTGAGTGTTGTAGTGCTGCTGCAGGCTTTGCTGGTAAGCCATCTGTTGCGCCATCATCTGCGCGTGCAACGTGGCGATCCTCTCCTCCATCTTGGCCTCCATCTGGGCCTGCAATATTACATCCGCAGTGTTGATTGTATGTACAGGTGCGAAACGAGTGAACGACGAACGAAACGGCACTTACTTGTGACGCTGACTGCCGCCGGGGCGCTACGGGGATGTCGCTGGAGCTCGTGGGCGTGGATCGAACCTGGGTCAGCGTAGGAACCTGGGACGGGTCGAGGGCGCTGTGGGCCATGTAGTAGCGGCCGTGCTGCTTCCCTGGTCCCAACCTCTGCAGGAGGTCTGTGTCCAGGGGCTCGGCGGTGGGGTCGAACGTCTCCCCGTAGCGCTGGCGAGCCGCGACGGTGTACTCGGTGGCCTTCTCGTAGGCGGTGGGGTTGGTGTACGCATCGGGCCCGTCCTCCGGGTTGTAGACGTTGTTCGGATCCGTCGCCTTGCCCTTGTGAGAGAGGAGGTACGCGGTGTACTCGTTGATTTCCTGCCCACCGTGCGTCTGCGTCTGCATTGAAAACACAAACATGGTTACAAGTATTGACAATTGAGCGCAAGGATTGAGACATGAACGGACGCATACCCATCTTGTCGCGAACTGGGGGAGGGGCTGATTCCCTTGGTGGTGTGACACCCCTCGCATCTGCGCGCGGCGGCCCTGACGGTCGGCGCGCCTCGCGTACGCCTCATCCGTGCGCCACATGCGCACAATCTCCGTCCAGCATTCCCTGTGGTTGTCGCACCACGACGGACACACCTGCATGACATCAAGTATTTGACATGCGAGAAGATTAGTGTAATGTTTCACTGAAGGAATCTGAACGAATGTTGTCATACTTAATTACCTGCTCGTATTGCGCTTGGGTGAGGTCGGCCTCCCTCGAGTTCATTCTCTGGCGGATTTGGGGCTTCTTGATGTTCTCTCCAAGCACGTTGGCGTGGAAGTCGCGGATGGCCTGTATGCGCGCCTCGTGGTACAGGTCCTTGAGACGATCTTTGCAGACCGCCTCCTGCACTCGCGCCGCCTGGGCCGCTTTACCCTCCTCGCACGTGAAGAAGTCCTGCACACAGACACATCATGTAGCATTTCCTTTTTGCAAGAAGTCCGACGAATGTGTACTATTTAGCAATGCGGTGCGATGAAAGACTCACCCAAAACTCCCTCTTTATCTTTGCCGCGATGGTCTCGCCACCCTCCTCGACGAGGTAGAAGTGGGACCACTTGGTGGGCACCTTCATCTCGCCGTTGACGTTGACAAGGCCAGGGTAGTACTCCTTAATCAGGAGGCCCTGGATGCCATTAATATGGCGTGCTTGACCTGCTCCACTCACAATCTTCCAGGAACTGCACAAGTCATTAAGAACAATTGTTAGTCTTCAGTTCGATTTTTGACATGTCATATGAACAAGTAGTGAAATCAATAATGGTTACTTACGTCTGGCCCACGGGTGTGATCACCGGGCGCTGGTGGAATTGTGGCCGCACCCTAGGAAGCTGCGTGGGCCCGCGCGAGTACACCTTGGCCACGCCTGACGAAGTCGAAGCCGTCTCGCCTGGTGTAGGCGCGTCGTCGCCGTCGTCGTCGTCGTCGTCGTCGTCGTCGTCGTCGTCGCCGCGCTCGTCGTCATGCGACGTCGTCCCCCCTTGCGAGGACGAGAACGGCAGCCTCCTGGTCGCCTGGCGACGTCCGCTGGGGGGCTGGGACCCCCTACTGGACGACCCGCGCACCAACACCTCCTCCTCCTCGTCGTCGTCGTCGGCGGTCTCCTGCGGGGGGACCTGGTACGCCGAGCGTACTGCTCGATGCGGCCGCTGCCGCCGTCCGCCTGGCATTTTGCCGAGTGCCTGCAATGACAAAGAACAAAACTGTTAGCATAAATAAATGACAAGTACTTGTAAAGGAACATAATAATAACAATATAGTATTACATGGCCTCGTAATTATCTCCGCGAATGGCAATATCTCGGGCGTGGAGTCGTCATCTCTATCACTATCGTCGTCATCGCTATCAATATTGTCGAGCTCCCTTAAGTCATCACTGTCATCATCATCCTCATCGTCTCCATAGTCATCATCATGTACCTCCTCCTGGACAACTCCATCGCGCTGCATCTGCCATCGCTCAAGCATTCTTAAGTCCCTGGCATCCTGCACCTCCTCACCCTCGTCCTCATCGATTTCGTTGTCTACTTCCATGCCCATGAGCGAACCAATGTCGATCTCCAAGGTACCTTCGAGCCCCTCAGGTTGATAGAACTCATCGGTGCTTGGGTCAAAGTTGTAATCGTCGTCGTTTGGGAGAGGCGCTTTGCCGCGCGGCGACACCAAATGCACAAGGCTCCACCCCGCAAGCTTCTCGTCTTTTTGGCACGCCCATGGGAGGTAATAAACTTGCGTGGCGTCTCGGTTGGCCACAATGTAGACATTGTCTCCTTTATAGCTGGAGTCCTGTCGAATCTCGACTTGACCTATCGTAAGGTCTTTCCTCGTGATATCAGGATCGAACCAATGGCATTTGAATACCACCGGCGCTAAAGTCCCGGCACCCTTAAAGTTGAGCTCGTATATCTCTTCGACTATGCCGTAGTAGTCCTTCCCATCCGTGCCGGGCGTACGAACTCCGCAGCACATGGTTTTTAGGTTGGGTCGGCTTTCCTCGTAGCTTCTCGTGCGAAAGCGATAGCCATTCACATCATAAACGGTGAATGACTTCACCCTACGGGAGAAGCCACGGCCCACCTGTTTCAATTCATCGCTCATTTCTGCATCCGTTCGGGCCTGCAAGGGTAGGAGATCGTTACATAACTCGCTCCGGGGAGCAAAGTGGAATCACAAAGTCGGAAAGAGGTTAGTTGGTTGGTACCTTTGTACAGAACCAGGAGATGAAATCAGGCACACCGTGTCTAAGAAGATTGTCTTCTTCTTGCTCGGTAGGAGCCCTATTGCCTCTCCAGTATTGACTAATAAATTCCCTGAAATAAGGAAGAAACTAGAGGGTCAGACCATGATAGATGGAGGATAGTGACGACGTAGGTAACAAGCTCATTGAGAACTTACTTCTGATAAGGAATCACTTCATCTAGGTTGATCAACAATGTGAACATGATAGTCTGCCACTCCTGATGGTTCAACTGCTTGTTGGTACCTGCGCTTCCACTCCCGAGATCCCCTTGGAAAAGGCTGAGTATCGATGAGTTCTCGTCAGCGTTGTAACGAGGGGTTGGATTGTGCATGCTGGGAAGCTTCTCAGTATAGTACGCCTGTGTGAAGGTCGACACCTCCTCTAGAACGGAGGCCTCTCCCACGGAAGCCTCAATCTTGGCTTTATTTCTACAATTTTTCCGAAGAAGCTTTAGACACCTCTCGATTGGATAGCACCAACGGGCCTGCACGGGACCCCCCAGCCGTGCCTCGCGCGGTAGGTGCAAGATCAGATGCTGCATGGACAGAAAGAAGCCGGGTGGAAATATCATCTCCAACTTGCATAGCAACAGAGGTGCAGCCTTCTCCAGTTCAACACAAACATCCCGAGACAACTCCTTGGCACAAAGCTGGCGGAAGAAGAAGCTCAACTCTGCCAGGACGCGCCACACATGCTCTGGGAGGTATCCCCGGGTCATCGCAGGAAGGATCCGCTCAATCCATATGTGGAAGTCATGGCTCTTCATCCCTAAGACTTTCATTGTCTGCAAGTTCACACCTCTGCTCAGATTCGCCGCATACCCATCGGGGAACTTCAACGTCTTGATCCACTGCAGAACTTCCTTCCTATCTGCCCTTTTCAGGATGTAATCGGCCGGCCCCCTTTTCCATTTCCTGCCGGGCGCAGGGGTCTTCATCACCAGGTTTGGTCTATCACAGATCATCTCCAGGTCCAGTCTAGCCTTGACGTTGTCCTTCGACTTTTTGCCAACGTCCATGAGTGTTGCCCAGAGTGCCTCGGCCACATTCTTTTCTGTGTGCATTACATCGATGTTGTGTGGAAGAAGAAGGTCCTTGAAGTAGGGGAGCCTAGTCAAGCCCGATATATGAGTCCACATGTGGTCCCGAGCATATCCCTTAAACCCACCTGTTTCCTCAGGTTCGAGAGCCTGTATGTCGGCAAGGACGGCGGCAGGGCTCTTAACCTGCGGAATGGGGCCGGTGACTTGAACGCCTTTGCTGAAGTGCTTTACATCTAGCCTGAATTCATGGTTCTCAGGCAGGAATTGACGATGCTTATCGAAAGAAGAAAACTTGCCGCCCTTGGCCAGCCAGGTGAACATCACATCTGCCTTGCATGTCGGGCAAGGGAACTTCCCGTGAACACACCACCCGCTGAATAAGCCATACGCCAGGAAGTCATGCATTGAATACTGGTACCACACATGCATTCTGAAGTTCCTCTTCGTAGCCCGGTCGTACGTGAGTACCCCCTCTTCCCAAGCAAGTTCCAATTCATCCCACACCGGCTGCATGAACACACCCATATTGTCGCCCGGGTGTCCAGGTATTATCAGCGTCAAGAGCACGTTCTTAGGTTCAAACATGACGCCGGGGGGGAGATTGAGGGGGATCACAAACACGGGCCAGCAAGTGTACGGGGCCGCCATCATTCCAAACGGGTTGAACCCATCTGTTGCCAGCGCTACGCGTACATTCCGAGCCTCCATAGCCTTGACAGGATTCATGTTATCGAAGTGCTTCCATGCATCACCGTCCGCCGGGTGTACCATCTTGTCAGGATGGTATCTTTTGCCATTCTTGTGCCACGTCATCTGTTTCGCGGACTCCTTCGTCATATACAGCCGTTGCAGCCTCGATAGGAAAGGAAGGTGCCGTACGACCTTCTCGGGGACCTTAGACTGTTTCATGCTGCCATCAGAGCCTTCTACCAACACAAACCTAGAGGCATCGCACTTCGGACAGGTTTTTGCTTCCTCGAGGTCTCCCCTGAACAGGACGCACCCCTTCGGACAAGCATGGATCCCCTCATACGGCATCTTAAGTGCACGAAGGAGCTTCTGTGTAGCGTAGGTGTTCGTCGGCAGGACATGATCTGCCGGAAGCAGTCCCCCAACAATGCTCAACACGAGATCGAAGCCGTCTCGACTAATGCCCAGCTGCGACTTCAACCCTATCAGGCGTGAGACGGCATCCAGTTGCGTAAGCTTTGTCTTCTCGTGAAGGGGCTTCTGTGCCGACTCCATCATGTCGTAGAAGGCCTTCGCGGTTTCCTCCGGATCTTCCTCCACATCCATTCCTTCGCCAAACCGTGCTTCGTGGAAGTCTGCCATCATGTCTGCCATCCCGGCATCGCCATCATACTCCTCGAGGATGGGTCGCACCACCTCGTCCCTAATAGGATGGTATTCACCATGGTGGCGCCAACGGGTATAGTTTGGAACGAACCCGTGCTTGAACAGATCTCTCAACACTTGAGCCTTTACTTTCTTCTTCTTGTTCCTGCACTCGCTGCAGGGACACGGCATCCGAATCGACCCTTTAGCAGCTGGGCCAAATGCATGCTCCAGGAACTCAGTCGTCCCCCTGATCCATTCGTGGCTCTTACTTGCGAAGCCCGAGTACATCCACTCACGGTCACCCATGCTCTGTCATGCGGCAATGTTAACTTCCATGCTCCGCTCCTACCATCTAATAGGTGAAGGATAGGTCCTAATCCCACCCGAGCATGCGCAGACGAGGTTAGCTTCCATGCTCCGCTCCCGTCCGAGACGAAATTTCGGCAGCACCTCCCCGCTGTTCTCCCGATACACGTCCCGACGGGGAGAGTGTGTATCCAGAGAACAACGGGGAGGTCCTGCCGAAACTCCGACTCGGACGGGAGCGGAACATGGGAGCTAACCTCGTCTGCGCATCCTCGGGCTGTCCAAATAACGTGGACAATCCGAAACGGATACGGTTATACATATGCGAAGAACGCATACTTCCAACCGTATCCGTTTCGGACGGGAGACGCCTAACTGGGTAACGCGACCTACGACTACATGTGGCGGAAAGAGGGGTCATACCGCAGGTGCCGGTGAAGAAAGGCTAGCGGGGCAGTGCCGAGTCGTGCTCCTCCGGCTAGCCTCCAATGGGAGCCCTCCTGAAAAAGAAAACAATTAGTGAGAACGAAAATATCTAAGTTCATTACAGGTTCATAGTGCACAAATAACATTTTTACTTTTAAGAAAATATCTAAGTTCACTGCTGAATTACACTAACAGAGTCTCAAATTCGAGAATGATGTCCGATCCGAACCCTTGTCAAACGGGGGAGCAAACAAAACTACTCTAGTCGGCACTGAGACACCAGGGGACGCGTAGTAGTGAGTGGATCGGATTTATATACCAGCACCACATTCTTGTCATTAAGAGTGGAACTTGGTCTAGTTGTGGGGTTTAACTCCGCACAAAACTGGATCCTAGTTCCAGTATTCAGAACAAAAATCTAAATTTTACAGAATTACTATTTCCAAATAAAAGATCTGATGTACAAACTCTTCACTCAAACAGAAGTACTAGTGCTTAAATGCTTACTGAGCCTTCCAACAATCTAGTAAATTCTCAGTAACCTACACTTCAGGCAGCAGTATACTAACTTCAGCTCTTCAATGGAATGCTCATAGGTCATACTTAAGTGCTTACGGAGCCTTCTAACAATCTAGTAAATCCTCAGAAACCTATGGTTCAGGGATGAATATACTAACTTCAGTTCTTCAATGGAATGCTCATAGATCATACTTCAAGTGTTAGTGCTAGCTACACCAATACAGCTGGTTGCAATGAATCCTATTTGCTATTTTGTGGTACATCCAGTCAATGCTGAGCACTTCAAGATTCAGTATACAAGCCTTGAAATGTTCATATTCACTACACCAACTTCACCTCCTTAGCATTCAGTGCTAACTACACTACTTTTATTGGGTATATTGGCATTTCTGACCATATTTGCAATTAAGTAATACAAGTACATTCTGAACATTTCAAAATCAGTCCAATGACAATTTACATAAGCAACTACCAGTACATACATACAACTAATGTGAAGCAGCAACCTAAGAATAAAGGCAAGTGTGTGTAATAACAGTGGACTGTATCTTAAGCAAACCTAGAGATAAAGGCATAAACTAACTAGATTTACCATATACACCCAGAATTTGAAATTTTACAGGAATCTAAGCATCAACTTTCGAAATTTGAAATGCTGCAAAAATTGACACCCAGAATGTTATACAAACGAAACCGGGGTGCGCACTTACCTTCCTTTCTAGAACAAATCCACCCAGGGCGGAGCAAACCGGTTTCCTAATCTACCGCGCCACTGGGGAAACCGGGGTGTGCACTTGCCTGCCGGTCCGCCCCCCCTCGCCACAGCACAGGAGCAGATCGGGCGGCGACGGGTGACCCCGGCGACGGCGAGGGAGTCTGCAGCTGCAATGCCTACAGGTTGTAGTGGAGGCTTACTACCATGCTGCTTAACAAGGTTACAGAATTATATATAGATAAAAAGTAAAACTTATTTTATATGATTTAGGATATTTTAGTAATACGAAAGCAAAAAATACATACTTATACCTTTTACTGGTTAGTCAAATTGCAGCTCATGTATTTTAGTGGAGGCTCTGAAATAGCAGCTCATGTATGTCAAATTGTTGCTTGACATGTGATTATGCTAATCTCAGTGCTTTGATTAATGGTTAGTTCTTTGCTACTTGTAGTTGGGAAAATACAGGTCAGCCAATTTTTTGGATATGACTTCAGTACCAGCCTCACTATAATGTGCATCCAGAAATATCGGAATAAAAAATATGGCTTTTGCTGTAGTAGATCCTAATTTGACATCTAGAAAGTAATATTACACTTATACAAGTAGATTTTAGTTATAGAAAGTCCTGCAATGATGCTATTGGAAAAAAATGAAATATGAACAGTACGCTGGTAGGCATTTCCAACCATTGCAGAGTCATATGATTCATGGGTAGATAAGATAAATCCTGTAGAAAATGGTCAGGTTTCTGTACAGTTTAATGTTTATTCACAGTTGCCGTCGACAGTTTAATGTTTTGTTCAGAACTACGCTGACTGCAATAGTAGGGCAAATGTTTTTTGTGTGATGAAACACTGAACTCCATGTTTAAACATCAGGGTAAGAATGGCATCTGCAGTGTAGGTAATGGTGGCCGAATTTTTTATGTAAAGCATCAATCTCTGCCACCCCATCTTTCCAGTAGAAGTAATAATCGGTAAGGGCAAAATATTCCAGTGGGATAAGAATATCATTTGGATCCGAATTGTACCAAACAATTGACATGGAACCATGAGATAATGAAGGAAAATAACACCCAAATTAGAAGTGTTGTAAGAAACAGAGACATGAATTTTGCAGGTATCTTGGGAAAAGCTGAGACCTAAAGCATTTGTCATCGTGGAGCACCAATTTTTAACAAAAATAAAATAGGAAAGTAGCAAGTATCCCAAATATGGCACGTAGAATTTCTGGAACAATGGAACCTAAGAACCAATAGGTTGGGAAAAATACAGACATCTGAGCATATGAGTTCTCTCTTATAGAAATTGGAATGGCTCACAGTTCATGAGGAGTCAATTACATGTAACACCTCAAGTTGCTCTTTCCCTGGACCAAGAGATAGAACGTATGACAAAAATGAACTGGAAAGCCAGCAGCGTAATGGAATGGGCGGCTCCTGCACAGGAGAGGCAGCTTAGACTGGAGCGGCACCCAGTCACTTGCGCAAAGGGAGAGACGGAGGGAGAGACGATGCGGGAGAGGAGGCACGGGACGGAAGAGGAAAAGGAAGCAGTCACCTGGCTAGGGATCCGGTGCCCGAGATGAGCCGCTGGCGCCGACGGAGAGGAAGAGACGACGCTGGGCCGGTCGCTGAGGAAGAGGCAGCCGGGGCCGCCTCGACTGTGCCGCTGGGGTGCGGCTCGCGACACAGGCGGGGTCGGGGTCACTGGTGCAGGGCGCGGCCGGCGGGCGGCTGCGGGGCCGAAGCTGAGCCGTGCCGCGGGTGGCGGGGCGAAGGGAAGGGGGCTGGCGGCGCGCCGCCCGCAGCAGGTGCCGTCGCCTCGTGGCCGCCGCCGCGTATGGAGGAAGGGGAGCTGCCGCTGTCGGTGGATGTGGGCAGAGGATTGAGCGGCGGCAGGGAAGGGAGCTGCCGCTGTTTTTTTTTGGTGGCTTGAGCGGCGGCAGGGAGGGGGATTTTTTTTTTGTCTAGGGTTTCAGCAAGGAAGTCCTTTTTTATAAGTCATCGGAGCAATGAGGGCTGTTTGCTGTGTGCGTGGGCTGCTGGGGGAGAGATGTTTATTTTATTTTTTTTTCTTGGATGATTGTTTTAGTGGTTTTGTTCTGCTGAACTCTTTTTTTTGACTGAGCACTAAGCCCGCGCGTGGGAGGTGAAATATTGGCCTTCTATTTACCGCCCACGGTCGATCCATCCGGCAGGAGAGTTTGGTGAATCAATACAATTTTTTCTTCTAGTTTTTCCATATGCAGATAAAACCCAAGAAAAAATTAACAATAAATATCTCGAGTTTCTTTTTTATTTAATTATTTTTCTTTCGTACATACAGGTGTATATTTATTTATCTACTATTTCAAACAATTAACAACAAATAATATTTATATATTATATAAAACTTGATTTATTTAACTTGCTAGTTACTAAGAATGATATACGATTATGGACAAGATTAACGACCTTGATCAACACCTACACTGTTACTAGATCCATCTTGGCAGTTGGATCCGCATGCCACCATGGATAATAATGTTAACAAAATCTATAAAATAATTTGTTACATGGCGGGATTAGAGGCCCGAAGCCACTTTCCGGGTCCAGGCCCAGGTTGTGTTTTCAGATAGCTTGTGCAAAAGGTCTATTATTTTTTTTTAAAAAAATATTTTTTTAATTTTTTTTAAAAATACTTTGCCGACTGCTCTGCTCACTGGCAGTCGGCAAAGGTTATTTTTTATTTTTTTCTCAGAAATTCTTTGCCGACTGCCATCCTCACTGGCAGTCGGCAAAGGCTCTTTGCCGACTGCCATCCTCTCTGGCAGTCGGCAAAGGATCTTTGCCAACTGCCACTGATGGCAGTCGGCAAAGAATTAATTATTTTTTTTAAAAAAAATTTATCTTTTTTAATTTTTTTTAAAAATACTTTGCCGACTGCTCTGCTCCCTGGCAGTCGGCAAAGGTTATTTTTTATTTTTTTCTCAGAAATTCTTTGCCGACTGCTATTCTCCCTGGCAGTCGGCAAAGGATCTTTGCCGACTGCCATCCTCGCTGGCAGTCGGCAAAGGCTCTTTGCCAACTGCCACTGATGGCAGTCGGCAAAGAATTAATTTTTTTTCGATTTTCGAGCCCAGTTTTTTTGTGTTGCCTTGCTAGAGTAAGTACATGATATATTCCAAGTTTGGGGTCATTTTGATTTATTTTGCTATATTCCATTGATTTTTGCTGTTTCTTTGATTTTTTCCGGCAGCTCTAGATTTGAACTGCAGGTACATGAAATAATGGAATCCGGCGATTTAGAAAATGATATTCATGATGTTTGGAGCATGTTGAGGCCGTGTGCGGGGCCTCGCGTGAAATTTCGACCGTGTTGGTGTCGGAACACGCCGAGGCACGCGCGTGAAAAGTGTTTTTAAATTTTATAAAATCGAAACGGAGTTCGAAAATGACGAAACTTGACGACGTGTTTTGTCATCGCATGCGGAGGCTGTGGTAAAAATTTGAGACAGTTTCGAGCAAGTGGCGACGTCGGGTGGCTAAAACCTGGACATCTCCACATGTGATAACAAGTTAGCCACCCGACGTTAGTCCAGGTTTTAGCCACCCGACGTCGCCACTTGCTCGAAACTTTCTCAAATTTTTACCACAGCCTCCGCATGCGATGACAAGACACGTCGTCAAGTTTCGTCATTTTCGAACTCCGTTTCGATTTTATAAAATTTAAAAACACTTTTCACGCGCGTGCCTCGGCGTGTTCCGACACCAACACGGTCGAAATTTCATGCGAGGCCCCGCACACGGCCTCAACATGCTCCAAACATCATGAATATCATTTTCTAAATCGCCGGATTCCATTATTTCATGTACCTGCAGTTCAAATCTAGAGCTGCCGGAAAAAATCAAAGAAACAGCAAAAATCAATTAAATATAGCAAAATAAATCAAAATGACCCCAAACTTGGAATATATCATGTACTTACTGTATCAAGGCAACACAAAAAAATTGGGATCGAAAATCGAAAAAAAAAATTAATTCTTTGTCGACTGCCATCAGTGGCAGTTGGCAAAGAGCCTTTGCCGACTGCCAGGGAGGATGGCAGTCGGCAAAGCCTGCACCTTTGCCGACTGCTGACGGAGTTGCAGTCGGCAAAGGTGACGGTGTGGATGGCGTCAACCATGGTCTGCCTTTGCCGACTGCTATTCTTTGCCAACTGCCTGGCAGTCGGCAAAGACATGGCTTTGCCAACTGCCTGGCAGTTGGCAAAGCCAGGCAGTCGGCAAATCCTGCTTTGCCGACTGCAGGAAATTCCAGTTGGCAAAGGGACCTCTTTGCCGAGTGTCGAAAAAAAACAGTTGGCAAAGAAAATTGCAGTCGGCAAAGAGCCAGTTTCCTGTAGTGCTAGCCTGATTAGCTACTAGCCAGGTGGGAGGAGAAGGGGAAGAATATATAACCGCTGGTCATCTCAAATTTGCGGCGCCAGATCTAGCTTTATCGACTAGCCCGTCCCGTCCCATGCGTGCATGCCGCCTTCCATGCCTTGTGATGCTGCTACTACTTTGCTACAAAAGCATTGGCCGGTCATCAGTCGACAGGTTGACCGCCAGCGTGAGGCTCGTCGTAGTCGTAGGTACTACACACTCGTATCATAGCTTTATTCATAGATCGCACAAATTCATCTAGCTTTTCATCCCCACTTATATACTATATATATATATCACCTCAGCTCGCTCGTAGGCACACTGCAGGCAATGTAGCATGCATGTTAATCAACTCATCATAGCTCAAATCTTTCGTAAACCAGCTTAGACAATTCAACGATAATGCAGGGATATGAGGCCTAGTACAATATGTCGGTACTTGCAAGCACCCAGCTGTGTTGCGCCGACGAGAGTAGTACTAGGGCCTTGTTTAGATGACATCAAAATTCCAAGTTTTTTCACTCTCTCTCCATCACATCAATTTTTAACTGCTTGCATGGAGTATTAAATGTAGGTAAAAAAAATAACTAATTACACAGTTTAGTTGTAAATGTGAATCTTTTGAGTCTAGTTGATCCACGATTGGACGAGAGTAGTACTAGTAGAAAGCGCTGCCCGTGTTGGTGAGGTGACGGCCGGGCGGGGACTGTTCGGCGTGCCGTCCTGCACGCTCGCGGACGCAGCTTTATTTTCCCGCGCGAGCGAGCCCTAGGCCCTAGCCCGTCGGGGGCCGACCAGACGATGTGTCCGCCTCCTCGACGTGTCGGCTGCAGCAGCCTGCAGGTCGACACGTGACGACGCGACGCCAAGGGTGGCTGGCCGGGGTCGATGCGCGCGCGCGCTTGCCGACGGCCGTGGTGCGTGCAGCGTCCGGACTCCGCGCGTCCCCCGGCCCTCTCTCCGATCGTGTGCTCGTGCGTGCAGATTCGGCCGGTAGTTAACTTTGTTTATGCGCGCGCTAGCTCCGTGCACGGATAAGTTAGCGTGGTTTATTGCGCAGATCGACGTGTTGGTTTTCTATAGGGGCTGCAACTCTGAACCATGTGGCATGTGCTTCAGTAGGTTTATCCACGCCTAAACCAGCCAAATGATATCGTACTTGGTTCAATTTCCAGCTCGTAACGGCGCCGAAACTACTTCCACATACACACAAGCACTCGGACTAATTTTGTAGAATTCAAAATTGTCCACAAATAAGAAAATTAACATGCATGCACGCGCTATATGCTTTCCATCCTAAAATATAGTAGTTTTCGGTTGTTCTAAGTTAAATTACTTTATTTGTAGAACACAGAATGACAATATTTATGATATCAAATTAACATAATTAAATATGGAAATATATTTTCGTAGTTTACCTGTTGGATGAGGTAGATGTTACAAGATTTTCTGTACAGACTTTGTTAAATTGGGCATGGTTTGACTGTGGAGAACTGAAAATCTATTATATCTAGAGCTGAGGATGTAATCCACAACAACAATTTCTAGGGACATGTCATTTGTGACATACTCCCTCCATCCCAGGATAGATGACGTTATGCGATGCGTGCAGACCAAACTTTCTCAACTTTGACTAGATTTGTACAAAATACGTGCAACATTTATATCTCCAAATAAGTTTATTATGAAAGTATATTCAACAATCTATCTAATGATACTAATTATGTATTATAAATATTAATATTCTTTTATATATAATAGGTCAGGGTTTTAAAAAGCTGACTTCTCGGAAAGCGAGAATGACTTCTATTTTGGGATAGAGAGAGTAGGTAATTAGTTGAATAGATAGGTTTTAATTGTATGGTAACAATTTAAATACTTGATAAAGTGGCACATATATATGTCTTTTATCTATACAGCTTAAGTTCTCCTAAAAGTTTTTAAAACTCCCTACATTTGTAGAAGATGGAAGTTATAAACTTAGCCTATGTTTGTTTTACACGGATAGGGGCGGGGGTGTGGAAAAGAAAACTCAACTAATCTAGGGAATTATCTTGATGGATTTTTTTATCAATTTATTTCTACATCTATACTTAATATTGAAGAGCAAAAAAAATTGTCCTCTAAATTTTCGTCTTTTTCTCTCTCCCAACTTCGTTTGTCCCTCCACTCTCTTGAATATAAGAGTCATGTGTTGTTTTAATAACAGTAGTATACTACGAGGTGAATTAGAGATAAGAGTTATAATTAGTTACTATCCAGTTCATGACTTGAACTCACGCCCCGTGATGAGACAAGTTAGAATAGCGCATGTCCAGTCATGTTACAGATTCTGATTCCAAGATTTATGGGTATAGATGACGTAATGTGCATGTCCTATTGCAATACACGAGCATATAAAAGGAGAACTTTCTCCTCCAAACTTTGGTGCACCATTATTTTCTTCATCATCATTCATCCTCACTTCCATCTCTCTTCTTCCGTCCCTCGATCTAGCTCTTTTCTTGAGCTACAAAACATCTGCCGGTGCCGTCACACCACTCACGTGGTGGCCTTCGTCAGAGAGATAAGCCCATGCATGTGCCACTCCACATAGCTCAAATGCGTGTGTACCAGTGGCTCACCTTCCATCTTTCTCAACCTTATAGCAGATGCATTTTGCACACAATAGCCATCTATTTGACGTGAGTCAATCTCCATTTCATATATGATTAATTCTTTATTGCACCTCCTCGCAAAAATAAATCTTTATTGCACCTATCATTTGTTATAGGCCTTGATTTATTTGATTTAAGCGAAATTGGATTGGGTCAAACTCAATTAAATCTAACAAACATAGCGAGTTCATTGTAGTTGGCTTGGACGGACCGTGCACAAATTGTACGTCTCATTGTAACGCATAGGCATATTTGCTACTTGAGAATAAAGTCCTTGCTTGGACTAACTAAAAGGGATTTGCCAGTTGGGTAATCACCTATGCGTTCACGTAATTAGTTTGTGTTGAGCTAATGTCCATGCATGGTCAAGTTTTTCGAGGCTGGAGGAATAGATGTGTTTGATTATGAATTTTGTGGGCCACATGGATAGCTCAGTTTTCAATGATTTGTTAGTGCTCAAGAAGTATCACCAAGAAGATACACCGTATCTCTATCTTCTTATTAATTTGATGTCTTATCAGCAAAAATGCTAGGGAGCTGTGATTTAATGTACTTCGCATTCAGATGAGCCTAAGAGCTAAGAGATTGTTTTTGCTTCCTTTGCGTCGATTGTTAGCTTCCAGTTATTACCAACAAAACCAATTTCTTTGTTTATTAGGGCCCACTTGGATGTCGTACTTTTGAAAAATTGTGGTTTCATAAAACCAAGTGGAGTTTCTAAAGCTAAAAAACCACTACGGTTTTGACAATAATAATAATAGTCTTGAAACAAACAAACAAAAAAAACTTGTTGCATCCAAACAGCTAGCAGCTTTGGAGAACCAAAGTATATTAAAATAAAAACTGTAGTATATTTGTCGAATACTTCAAATTGCAAGCCTGTAACGCCCCAAAGTCCAAACGGCTCAGATCCACTCTGCACGCTGAATGAACCACGCCTCCCACCATCCCACTTACGCTTTCGTCCTCGCTTCACGTAAAAGAATTAACCCGGGGATGGTGAGATGGACTCTAGAAGCCTTATATGTTGGTCTATCCCACTCTAAACAAACAAGGTGGGACTAAACTCATAACATTCACATGGGCCACTGTGGGCCAAATTCCAAATTAGGCCGGGTGTGACATACACCCCCCTCAAAGAACCCGACGTCCTCGTCGGGCCTAACATACCCACAATCAGGCAAACGATAACCAGGAACGTTCCCTCTTAGCACACGCGACCGTGCGCCCAGTGGCGACACATGTGCCACGTCGTGCACTCCGCAGAGCCTACACGCGAATGAACCCCATGTCCAGCCCCTGGCCCGCACGCGCCCGTGGCTGCGAAGGTCGGCTCTGATACCATTTGTAACGCCCCAGAGTCCAAACGGCTCAGATCCACTCTGCACGCTGAATGAACCACACCTACCACCATCCCACTTACGCTTTCGTCCTCGCTTCGCGTAAAAGGATTAACCCGGAGATGGTGAGATGGACTCTAGAAGCCTTATATGTTGGTCTATCCCACTCTAAACAATCAAGGTGGGACTAAACTCTCCCCAATATCTTGTAACACCCCTGGTGTTACCGCGTGTCACAATGCATCTAAGCGGAGCATGCGCATCGTTTTCTGGTGTTTCGTTTATTGTTGAAGTGCGTAGGATCCTTTCGGTAAGTTAAAAATAATAAATAAAAAAAAGGTATTCGGAAATTTGACGTTTCAACCGGAGGTTAGCAACTTAGGTTGGAAATTAAATTCTCTTAACAAAACGGTGCAAGACTTATATGTGAACCCTAAACGACTTATGAAGAGCATAGTGTGTAGTTGTTAGCGCAACTTGTGTTGTCGAGCAATTAGATCGCTAGCTAGTTTTTCCAGTCGCTCGGAAAGTGAACTCGCTTTGTAATTCAGCCCTAGACTTAGAAACTCCAAGTTGTGACAGCTTGGCAAGGCCGTGTTGGCGATCCGTTCCGAAAAATCTAGCTCCATGGTGGCAGTATGTTTTGGCTCAGAACGATAGCCTAGTGTACCCTCTTGGAGTTGGTGAAGATCGTTCGGTCTCTTGATCACTCGTTTTGGCGTGGCAAGAGCTTTAAGATTCGTGCGTGTGCTGTGTCGCGGCTGGTTGGCCAGCCGAGTGCGGTCACCGCGTGGTCGTCGTGCGCGTCGCGCTGCGCGGCGCCGCGGGCCCTCTTGCTGCCGCGGTTGGAGGCTGGCCGAGGCTGTCGCGCCTTGGTGCTGTGGCCGTTGACGTCGTGCGTGGGTTGCTTGTCCCACCCGCTGTTTTGCCCCTTCCCTCTCTCTCTGCGCGTGCGGTGGTGTGGGCCGCCTGGGGTCAGCGGCCGTCGCGTCCGCGCCGACCCAGCGGCGCCACTGGCCGGCCGGTGGCTGCGCAAGCACGCCACGCTGCTTCCCCGTCTGCTCACGCGCACTTCCGTGACCCCACTTCGGCCGGGACGGGACCGAAGCGCTGGCGCGTTTTGCCCCCTCTCTGTTCCCCTGTCCGCCTGGCCGTCGGGGCCATTGCTGGCAAACCGGTGGGGAGAGGCCACCGTTGCCTAATCAACCCCGCCCTTGAGTTCGCCCCCGTGTGACCTCACCCCGCGACCGTCGCTCGCTTCCAATTTTGGCCCCACCGCGCTCCTATCGGAATTTTCCGCTCCGGCGTGCCTTTAAGGCTGCGCGCGACCGTGACCACCGTGGTGGTCCGAGTCATTGATCCCTCATCAATTGAGCTTACCAGCAGCCTTGCTTTGCCCTCGGCCTCACCCTGCACCCGCTCCCAAGCCATGGTTTCCCCTGGGTTTCGCTGACGAGCTCGCGCCGCCGCGGAGCGCCGCCCGAACCCCCGGGCGCACGTGGCCGGCTCGGCCCAGGTATCCTTCAACCTCTCTGTCACTGCGGTTTGGTCCGTAGTGAGTTGTCGAAGCTCACCCACCCCCTCGGCTGCTCTCGCAGAGCTTCTGTCCCTCGGAACGCCGGCGCCGCCCTTGCCGATCGGCCATCATCGCGGGGAAGCCGCGCCACCTCGTCTCCGGCCGCCGAATCGCTGCCCCGTGCCTCGCGTCTGCACCTAGGTGAGCGTCTCCCCCTTGGGTACGCGGTTGAGTCTTCCCAGTGGCCGGCGAGACCGACCGGTGCCGGTTGCGCCACGCCGGTGTGCCGGGGGGGGAAGCGTCGGGGACCTTCCCTTTGGGAAGAAGGGTTTTTCCGGGGGCTGGTTTGAATAAAGGCAGTCTGTGGGAATAGTCGCGAGAGGAGTTGCGAGATATCTGGTTTGCTGGAGGGCGTTTCTGCAAAACGTCCGGGGACGCGCGGGCTCCCCCGACAGTGGGCCGTGCCGCGTGGGCCGCGTGCGTGGGCGCGTGCGGCGCGCGTGGGCCACGCAGTGGGCCGCGCCGGGGAAAACGATTTCCTTGATTTAGTGATTTTAGAAATACCTTTGTAATTTAATTTTTGAAGCAAACTTTGAGGAATTTTTGCGACTAGTGTAGATGTCCAAAAATCGTGAAACCACTTTTGTTGAGTTCCTAAATTCATGCCCTATCAGTTAGTAATTTCCTTTTATGCACTACTATAGTGTTGCTCGGTCGATTAAATCTCTGCTTAAAGTGACGTTTATTAATGCAACCAATTTTGTAGAAATTTTCGTGGTAAATCGAGGATAGCCCTAGCTCTAAAATTTTTTACAGTAGCTGCTTAATATTGTTAGATGCTTGCTGTAAATTTTATGGCCATCAAATAGCTTGTTTGTTAGGGTAGCTAATTTTCCCTAGTAATGCCTATAGTAAATCGGTAATCGGAAAGTGGTGTGCCTGTTAGTTGTTGGAGTCGTTTTGCATCAAGTCAACCTTGTTAGTTGAAAGAATGATAGCTTACCATTTCAGCTATTAGAGTTACCTTTGTCACCTTTTAAGTGTGGTCCTATCATTGCACGCATGTAGATCACGAGGAAGTCGAGTACGTGGCAGTGGAGGAGCCGGACTACGAGGAGGTCATCGAGGAGTACGAGGAGTAGATCTTCGTACCTGAGGAGTTCCAGGAGCCGCCCGCTGCTGACACCTCTGACTGTGCACCTGCCCAAGGCAAGCCCCGGTGCATAACCCTTATTTTTGCAAATCTGATATATATTTAAATGTTGTGCATTTAAGTTACAGGAATTTCTATGATACCCACATGCATATATATTTATACCCAATGAGTCTTACTAGTACAGGATCGTATAGTTGCTGCGCTTAGGATCATCGGTAGGGTGAGTAACCTGTCGTTGCTCACAATAGGGAGTTACCCTAATGATTATTACATTTTGGGAAAAATGGTGGAAGGGAAATGGCGACCGGGCAGGGATGTGGCATGGTTATTGGTGGGTGTAACCAGTTGTGTCCCGCGGCCACGGGGCGCAATTGGGTTGCACTGTTTCCCTATCCGTGTCAATTAAGGACCGTTCGTTGCATGGACCCTGGTCAAGTCACATATCTCCTTATCCCGAGCACATACTAGCGGATGGGGGCTAGGAAGACTTGTTACTCTCTTGTCATGGGCTCCGGCTCTTTCCGGACCGACTGATTGGAGGCGGGGATAGGTGGAGGTCTTAGCACCGTATTGAGGCCGGGCCTCGAATGCGGGAGCTAGGAGTCCAAGTTTGGACGGGGACCTGGAAACCTGTGACAGGAGGGGAACGGGTTGGTCTTGCTTGTGCCTGGGGTACAAGCGGGGCGTGTGTTTTTCGGGGTACCCAGCTGGGCACATTGATTCGCGAATCGCCGTTTCTGCGTGACGGTACGGCTTGGCTACGCTCTGGCATCGTAGTAAGAACTGGAAATTGAAAGAGGGAGAATGGATTCTGTTTTGCTCAACTCTTGCTTGATTGTAGCATAGGTGCTTACATAGAACATTGGTTAATGAATAAAATACGGCTTTTAAAAATTAAGAAATTAAGGACAAACTCTTAGTGCTGCTTTCCGCATAAAAAAAACCCACCAGCCATAAAGCCTATCATGACCCTTGAGAGTCGGGAAATAAAATTCCCAGTCGGGTAAGTCTTGCGAGTACATTGTGTACTCAGGGTTTATTTTTACCCCTGTTGCAGGTACACTTTGAGCAGGTTTGTCGTGTGTGGAGGATTCTTCTGGTGGGCACAGACGGATTCTCATCGCTTCCGCTAGATGTTATTTTATTTCCGCTGTTAATTATTGCACTCTGAACCTCTGGTATTGTAATAACTATTTCTGAGACTCTGCATTGTATGAACTGGACTAAGTATTGTAAGTTTGTACTCATTATTGGATCCCGGGTGAAAAAATGTGGAGCGTTCGAGTTCTCCCGTCGGGTGGGCTCGACGGAATCATCTGGTGTAGCTCACTTTCAGGGCTCTTAGTGTCTAGTGGCAGGCAAGCGCCCTGAAAGCGTGCTAAACCGGGCGATTCCGCCACATATGTCATAACATTCACATGGGCCACTGTGGGCCAAATTCTAAATTGGACCGGGTGTGACAAAGCCTTACTGTTTTCCGCTTAATTTATACTCCGTGCGATCATATAATACGCGTCATTTAGTTGGATTGCCATTAGCTCATTGCTAATGCATGCACTCTGTGTAGTCAATTTCGTGAGTGCCGTACAGACGACGTAGCCATCACGCCTACAAATGCATTATATTCAGGCCGAAGAGGACGAACAATAATCCACAAACGCCGTCATATAATTTCTCTCGGCCAATTTGGTATTCAGAAATCGTGGCCATCTACGTGACGACAGACACACAGACAGAGCAATTAGATGAGCACAGGAACCTCTATCTCAATCTCAATTGCAACAAACATAGCAGACAAAAAAGGTCCAATCAGAATAGCTGCAAACAAGATTACTGCAAGCTAATAATTCGAGGACGACAGCGAAATAACTGGCTAGGTCAACTGTTCGAATCCTATGACTTGTTTTTAAGAGACTAGTTAGGATCTGATTGGCACTGGCAACCTGCAGCTGGTTGCTTGCTCCAACTAAAAGCATTTTTTATTACTCAATCGATTAACCAAACAATACCGATCCATCCATCCATCCATGGATCCGTGCGGTCACTTTCCTAGTGGTTAAACCATCATGATTGCGATCGCACTTTCAGAGTGACGGTTGTTGCATCCTCACCGGTTCATATTCCGACTCCATTTCTAGCCAGGGGCCGGTCTTTATATTAGCATCCACGAGAGTGACAGCACATGAGAAAAATGCAGCATAAGATGCCCCACTACTTGTATACTTAACGCATTCAGCTCATGGACTGAAAAATCGCAGATAATTTGGAGGTAAAGACAGGTTCCTAACAACGATGCCACTAAAGAATAAGATCCCGGTGAGCAATGAGATCGCCGGAGCATCGAGGTGCTGACTGTGCTCGACATCAACCCTTGTCCTCCTCGGCGCCGATCGAGCTAGAGCACTCGCGCCGGCGGGGTCAACTACTGTCCGACCTGGCGCCGCCGAGGAAATATCTACAAAAATACCCAATCGTAGGTGACCGGTCGTCGTTGGAGCTCGATCGCTATGTGACTGGGAACTATATGTATGGAAAATGTGGGGAATTTTTAGTTACTGGATTCTGCTGCTAACCAGTCATGATTGACTTACCGGTCGTCGTTGGAGCTCGATCGCTATGTGACTGGGAACTATATGTATGGAAAATGTGGGGAATTTTTAGTTACTGGATTCTGCTGCTAACCAGTCATGATTGACTTACTGATGAAGCGTGTCAGGCTGGCAAGGAAGATCGGGCACATGGAAAATGACGCACGTGTGAGCTACCCACCAGACCTAAGAACGTGGTCGGTCGTTTGGAAATGCATTTGTTTTTGCTTCTCTGGTTGGACTTGGAAGCATCTCTTTGAGGATGTTCTTTCCTTTAAGCTAGATAGTTTTTGAGATCTTCTTTGTTTAGGTGTAGTTGCTTTAACCGCAAGTCGTTTGATTCAATTGGTTTTAGACAAGGGAAATATAAGGCAACTTGCCGGTTATATTATGCAGGAGTAACTCATGAAAGTTGTTCACACTTTGTGTGTGTTTGTACTTTCTAATGGTGAGCCCGCATCTATACCTTTTTCTTTCGAAAAATGTCCATTCTATATCCATGATACATGAACAATCGTCGTAGTTTGATCTTTCTCTTTGAACTCTAAACCAGATATCTTACCTCCAAACTCTCAAAACCGTTCAAATTACCTTCTTGTCCTGCTTTGAAGTGATTTTGAAGGTGGATTTGTCCTTTTAGTTAAAAATCAGTAAATATTTGCTAATGTTTTAGACCATTGAAAACGTCTCTGAGTTTTTTTTAAAAAAAATACTTTTTCTAGATATAGATTTTTTTTTGGAAATTTTAAAATTATAGCCATTTCTATGGTTTAAAACACTATCAAATATTTACCAACCTTCAGGACCACTCTAAACTAGGAGATGATTTGAAAGATTTGAAGAGTTTAAGGTATAAGATGTCTGGTTTTAAAATTAAAAAGAAAAATAAGACACGGTGATACTTAGGGAGGTAAAAGAATAGACTTTTTCTTTTCTTTTTGAAGTTTGAACATACTGGGTGTTTTGCAATAGTAAGCCCATATATTTCCACCCATCCGAATAGTAAGCCCATACAGCTTAAAAAAGAATAGTAAGCCCATACGGTATGGGCTTGCTATTCGTTTGAGAGAGGTCTGGTGGTACACAACTCAGTCCACTTAAGGTCCGATAATGCTCAAAATTAAGCCCGTAAAACACATCCGTATTATACGCCATGAAATTTGCTATAGTAGACTTGCAGCCAGTCGATACGACGGAAACAACCCGGACAATGAGCTTGTCGCTTCTCCAGGGCTACTCCTCCGCTGAGGATGACGACGACCCCGCCGCCGGCACCGAGCTGAGCGAGTCCGGTGATTCGTCAGCCGAGGAATCCGGATCGGAGGGAGACGAGGGGTCCGCTCCTCCAAAGCCGGCCCTCAAGCCCCGCCGCCGACCAAACCCTAAGGTGGGAGATGCCAGCGGCGGCGACGGGGACTCCTCGCTGCCCTCCGCGCTGGAGGCCTTCGCCGATGTCTCGGGACCACCGGAGTTTCTGAGGCACAGGGTTGCCGAGCCAGAGGAAGGGACGGAGGCCCTCGGTGTACTCGATCGCCGTGGGAAAGAGGGGAGCAAGCACCCGCCTCCAGGTAAGTAGATTTAAGGACTCAATTGAAGTGGAAACTGGAGACTAATGTTTTTTGATCGTCGGGTTAGTAACGGTGTATGTTTATCAGACTCGCATCGACTAAATTGCATGTACGCTCTCACTGTTGATTTTGGTAAAGGTAGAGGTCGATTAGATTGCTATCAATGTAGTTGCAGATCTTGCATTGTTACTGAAATGACCGTAGTTATTTTATAGCAGTAACTGTAATGTATTAGACTACATTTTACAGCTCTGGATGCAATTTCAGTTCTACCAAGGTATTTGACGGTGGAACTTGAACAAGAATTAGGAAGAGGCAAATTCGATGTACTGCGTATTATTCCTTTGCACATACTGTAGAGTGATAGAGCTGCTCTTTTAGCTAGTATCTATGAGCTGAAACGTCAATACATCACTAGTTTTCAATTTGGAAGGAAAGGCAAGGATCTACCTCGGCCACCAAGCCACTATTGGAGATCTTTGATCATAGAATTGCATTGCTAATTTGCTATAGCATCAGTTTTGAGTTCATCTGTTTTCCATTGCATGAGATAAATCTTTGTACAATCAGCTGGTACACTTCTAGAGTTGGCTTTAGATTGAAAATAAAAATGTGTAGTCTATACTCTATACTTGTGTTGGCGGTGTCTTTGGAGCTAAAGTAGTTTTAGGTTCTGTTTGTTTTGCTTTTAGAGAAAGGAAGACCCTGCTTATGAGAAAGCATATACAGTTTTACAAAGCACCGTACTCAACTCTTCTGGGTACACCAGCTCTCATGCAAATACCAGAAGCCACTACTGCTGGACATGAACTCCTCAGAGCAGAACCAACCAAACTACTAAAACACCAAAGAAAAAGCGTCCACAACGCACAACCCTCAAGGAAACAGAACATAACAAAAGATGCAATAATTATTGGTTCTGTTTGTTTTGTTTCACCGTTGTGGTGGTTCTTTGATTCACAACTCCATTTGGCCAAGTAAACGTGGTTGTTCAGGAAAAAAAATATATAGAAGGCATCATGCAGTTGAATGATATCTCCTACTGACTGTGCATGCTATTGTTTGATGATCGTTCTTAGGCTATTGTTACAAGTTGTACTTATTTGTGCACTGTAATTATTGGGGCTACTATTAACTTATCAAGCAAAACCACGAAATAACATTTCAGGGTGATGCAATAATGACACATATATGGTCTTTATGTTGTGACTAGTATAGAAATACTTAGTTGGCCTCACCAAGCTGAGTAAATAGGATATTACTTTTGGTGTCTGGTTTTACGGTTTTGCCTCTACTTTGAAACTTGGCGATTGGAAATATTTGTAAAAGCTGGTTTTCTCACAACGCAACACACCAGAACATACATCCATCATCCCATATTCCCATGTGCCTGTTAACTGTTCTGTACCACCTCAATATTTCTGAGCTTGGCGCTCAGATGATAGTAATGCAGGTTTGTTTTCGCAAAACACAATACACCAGAACATTCATACATCATCCCATGTGACTGTTAACTGTTCTGTTATGGGTTACCACCACCTCAATATTTCTGAGCTTGGCACTGAGATGATAGTAAAGTAGGTTTGTTTTCTCAAAACGCAATGCACCAGAACATACATACGTCGTCCCATATTCCCACGTGCCTGTTAACGGTTCTATTTTGGGGGACCACCTCAATATTTCTGAGCTTGGTGCTGAGATGGTAGTAGAGCAGGTTTCATCTTAATTGCTTGCATATGATGATATTCCGAGTATGTGCTCATGCCAGCGCAATTTCAGATATATATGCTACATCCCTTATGATATAACTGAAAATAATCTTCAGGTGCTGTTGTGGTGGCGAAACCGCAGCTAGTTGCCATCCGCGAACGAGTTACCACAACCGGAGCCAACCCTCCAGGTTCAGTGACATCTGGTTCTGTTGATGGAAAAAGAATAATAGGTGCTGCGAATCCTGGGCCAGAAGATGCAGCTGATCTTCTAAGGTATTATTGGTCATTTTTTTTATCAATGTCACAATGAAACAAGTATACTGAAATAGCTTGTGTACATGTTTTACATGAACTCTAATAATATCTATCAGAATTCCTAATGATACTATTAGTGGTCTTAACTGTGACTTTGCCTCATTGTTTAGGATGTGTCTCCAATGTGGTGTACCAAAGACCTATTCACATGGTAAGGGTATGGTTTGCCCTCAGTGTAGTGATAGACCAGTGCAGACAAAAGAGCCTGAAAAGAAGAAGGGTTCCACTGTCAAAGACAAGGAGAAGATCAAGAGGATGAGGGGGCAATCGTCACATGCATCCTGGAAGAGTGAAACTGAGATGGCTCTTCGGCAACAATTCGATTGATAACTAGTTTACGTGGCCAATATTTAGACTGAGTGCTGGGTAAACTGTACGCTGGGGAAACCTTTTTAGCCCTGTGTAGTATACCATATGATGCCCTTGTGCCTCACACTAAGTTCCAGAGAGCGAGAGCCATCGTTGTGTCTGTTGTATGTGCTGCATTTTTCTGCTAGGAACGGTTTTGTTTGCTAAGCTATCAAAATTGAATCTTAGATGTCAGATTACGAGTTACGGTTTTGTTTGCTAAGCTAGACCCTGCGGCAAGAGCCAATCAGGCACTGTGAAGTGTGAAGCTGGTTGCTGCAGTTTGTGGAAGGCAACTGCTCACTAGTTACTGCGTCCTTCGTCAGACGTGCTGGCAACCGCTCGCCCTGGCGGTCGTTTAGTCGTTGGTCTGGCAGCTCTCGTGGCTAGGTAGCGCAAGGTAATTATCTGTGTTTGATCTATTACTGGCAATCAATATTTTGGTTATGGTCAAGACAAGTTGATATGGTTCACCACGCTTGCCGCGATGTTAAGGACAGGCAAGTTGGGATGTTAAGGACAGGCAGGTTGGTAATGACTAATGAGTGCTCACAAGAGAGCAACCAGAGGAGACAAACGAATCGTTTAATATCCAGGTCGATCATGATTGCACTTGTAAATTTGTAATGCTTCCTTTGCTCTAAAACACAAGGAATAAAAAAGGAAAAAGTCTAATTGACCCCAAACTATAGGGGTGGTCTAATTTACCACCCGAACTATGAAATAGTCTAATTTATCCCTTGAACTTTGCAAAACCGGCCAAATCACCCCCTCGGGCGGTTTTTGGGCGGTGGTTTTGCTACAGTATCAGCGTTTTGCTACAGTGACAGCGGTTTTGTCTTTTTCTTTTTTATTTATTTCGTCTGAATCTTTGAAAAATCATAGTAAATCACAGAAAAATTATAAAATGAAAAATCCAATTTTGTTGGACTCCACATGAGTAGATCTACACAGTGAATATATAATATAGTATGCTTTAGTACAAAGTTTTTGCTGTAAATTTTGATCTATTTTTTCTGTAATTAATTTGAATAATTCATACAACAAAAACTTTCTCAACGTGGCCCGTTCTACTTGTACCGCGCTGTACGTAGAGCTGGTGAGATGGCCCCATGTGCCAAGAATTTCTCCTTTGAATAATCCTCAGATCTCGATCAATCCGTGCCAAATGGGCGGACAAAACTGGAAACTGCGATCGGATCGGACCAGCGCCACAGTGACAAGTGGGCCCCACAAATGATAAACTACACTTCCGTCCTACTCGTATATGATTCGCACCGCATCCGCTCCCGCATTCCCCGAAGCTCACACTCATCCAGTCGCCCCACACACCGATTGGATTCGGATCCCAATGGCCAAGCTCGCCGTCCTCCTCCTCCTCGCCGTGGCCGCGTCCGCCACAGTGCCGGCGCACGGCCGCGATCCCCCGACTCAGATCAAGGTAACCGCCCGTCCTTTTATTGACACATTCATCGATCACCTGTCGGGTCAGTCAGTAATCCATGTAGTGGATCCGTGTGATTCCATCCCTGTCTGTCCCCCCGTCGTCGCAGCTCATCAGAGGCGCGGACGCCAGCGGCGTGGTCGGCGACAGCATGGAGTGCGTGTACACGGTGTTCATCCGGACGGGGTCGATCTGGAAGGCCGGGACGGACGCGAACATCACGCTGCAGCTGGCCGCCGCGGACGGCAACGGCGTGGGGATCTCGGACCTGCCCTCCTGGGGCGGGCTCATGGGGCAGGGCCACGCCTACTTCGAGCGCGGCAACCTGGACATCTTCAGCGGCCGCGGGCCCTGCATGGCGAAGCCGCCGTGCTGGATGCGGCTGGCCTCCGACGGCACCGGCGCGCACCACGGCTGGTACTGCAACTACGTCGAGGTCACCGTCACTGGCCCGCACAAGGGGTGTGCGCAACAGCTCTTCACCGTCGAGCAGTGGCTCGCCACCGACGCCGCGCCCTACAAGCTCGAGGCCGTTCGCGACCTCTGCAGCGGCGGCGGCGAGGGCGTCGCGGCGGCGTGACGTGGCCGGCGGCCGGCAGAGGAGAGTACACGCGCCTGGATGGACCTGAGTGCCTTGGGTTGGTTGGTGATGAGTCGTAATAAGTTGTGGGCCGTGACGCGACGCGCTCGTGATTAGCGTGCGCCACGATGCATGCATGTATGATGATGATGAACTGAACTGGAGTCGTGCGCGGCGAGTCGAATAATCGGGAGCCACCTCGCGTGATGTGTAGCGTGTAGGTTTGGTTGTTTTTGTAGATGGACGTGTTGGATCTTGATCCATGTTTTGGGAAATGGTAATCCGCGTTATGATGCGTGTTTCTTGCAGGTGCCAACGCTTGGATTTGGATGTCAACTGAACTTCCTCCAAGGTCACTGGCTTTATCATTGACAGCACCGTTGTTGATTTTCATCCTAGTTAAAGAATTATTAAGCACATCGATGATACAATGATGGCCAGAATGCGAGGTAGGAGTGGGCACAAAACTTGGTACTCGAATCAGTAGCATCTTTCGGGTGAGTTTGAGTAGCATTTCCGATAACCCGAATATCCAAGCCTGAGAGGTATAGAATGGAACCTAGGCCTTCTTTCGGAACATTTTTGAAATAAAAAGGCCCATAGCCTCAGTAAAGAGACAAGCCCATTTTTGTTCTTTTAGCGGGTACAGGCCTACCCAAAATTCCAGATGGACCTGATGCCTAGACTGGATGAGATCAGGCCCAGATCCGTCTAACAAATTTCTTACGTAGGTCCAGAAGCTCGGGTGCGTTCCTCCGCCAATCGAAGAAAGGCTCAGCCCAGTTTTTGCACGCTTCTCTCCGTGATGGATGAGAAAGAGCATGGCGGGCGCTAAAGAACAAAAGAAGTGGTTCCAACGATCGGGACTCACGAATTTCGTGAAGAGAAGTCGAGCTGCTTTTTTACAAAATTTGCCTACATTTTTTTTTGCTAGGCCCCAACAGCAAGGCAGCATCGCGCAAGCAATGGCTAGCGTGCCGGTGCCGAGCAAAGCGACCCCCGCATGCAACGCAGTCTCCATGGGAATCTTTGCGAGTGGACGGTAGGGGCCAGGCCATGGCCATCCATCGGGGGTTAGCTCTCAAGTGCATCGCCCCTTTCATAATGGCGCGCTCCCCCCTCTTCTTAAATGAGGCACCGTGCTCGCTCTTTTAATCTTTACACGTCGCCGCGCTCGCTCGCTCTCCCGTCAAATCAAGCAAGCGCAACAACCCATCCCTCATCATTGCCACGCGGCTAAACAAGCAAGCAATTTGCAGCGGTGATGATTTGGTGGCGCTAATCGTACGAGATCGGCCATCATTAGGAGCGTTGATGGAGGGATTAGTATAGTAGGAGTAGTTAACAAACGCGCCGCAAATATCATGCATCTGCAGGGTGGCTCTGGTTTGGACGGATATTGTGTAAGTATATATACATAATATTTATATGTCTGTCATGTGTGCATCTTTGCCGCTGCAGTTAGCTAGTGTGGCTTTTTTTTTTTGATGAAAACGCGGTTAGTTTGGCTTTGAAGCTTCGTGGCCGGGCAAGTGGCTGTGAGATGCGTGGCGGGATGGAATTCATAAGGAAAACTGCCTCGCCGCATGGGCATTATGCAGTTTGGCGCCGCGCCGACGGCCACTCCTCCCTCGTCGCCTTTGCCGTGCACTCGCCACTCGGAGATGCCGTGACTGTCATGAGGTACTGGGCGGCGTGAGTTATGGGCCTGTACGCGTTTCATTGATTGGGCACCACCAGCAAGCAAGTAGCGCAACTGTACTGTACGTGTAATACTGCCTACAGCGTCGCATGTCCACGCATGGTTACTTCAGATTCAGGTCAGGTATTGACAAAGATGGTCCTTGCTGCCAGGATCTGGGTACCGTCGGTATTGTTATCCTCTACCACTTATAGCATCGGTACCATGAGAAGCAATTCATGAAAGCCGTTCCATCCGCAAACACGAATCTCAAAGCCGTTCCATCCGCAAACGGTGTATTTCTCTGTTTTCTTCCTCCTCTTCTTCTTCTTCTTTTCCTTAGTGTCTCCTAGTAACTCAGAGGTTTGGGCTTGTCTCGGATAAGACGATCACATTCACAGCTAGCGCTGTACAAATCCCATTGAACAAATCTAAGGCAAGATCATGCACGGCAGAAGCCTGGAATTTACTAGCCTAGGTGCGTGCATGCCAGCCTTGCCTTGGCTCTGCACGTACGTCTCTTGGACGGTACACCAAAACCGTGCGCATTTGCCTTTTTTTTTCCCCCTTCTCCAGTTGCTGCCTGCAGTCTGCAGAGTATCAAGTCAATCATGTCAACTATTAAGATCTGGTCTGAATACCCTCTAATAATCAGCACCTGTTGTTATTACGATGGCCACATATATATAATACTAAGCCGAGCTCCTGAAAATTTACATATACTAGTAGAACAAAGCGTACTTGGCTCATTGGCTCATTTCATAATGACGCACTTAGCAATTCTCTCCTATATGCTATGCAACAATACAAAAGTACTCTTTTGATTTGATTGGCCTAAGCTAATGGTGATGAATGATCATATGAACTAACTCGCTTTTTTTTTGAAAAAATAATCTATCTATAGCTTCAACGAGAGACCAATATTAAGAACGTATGTTCATAAAAAAGAGCAAGGACCACATAAAGGACTCTCATATAATTAGTTCTCCCAAATCCGAATAATTTAGCCTCTAAACACTACACCAACACATGAACCGAACACCACGCTGATCTCGATGTCACTGCAAACGTGTCCAAGCAGCATACCGCAGCATGGCAACTAACACACACATCATTTTTGTCTACACGTCAGCATCACGACGAGATTATGCAGCTGTGAGTGCATGTTGGCATAAGCTTTTCTCCATTTTTTAAGCGCTGGCTGGCACCAACTGAAAGCTGGAGGCCGCCTGCTCTTTAACAAACACCTAGTATAAACAGATCATCATCACTCTCTCTCTGTCACACACACAGCACCATGCTTCACAGGAGGAGCCGTACGCTGGGAGGGAGCTCCGATCGAGCGGCTGCGCGCCGAGCTGTCGCGACGATGAAGAGCGGGAGGGGCAGCAATGGCGCCGTCACGGACCTGCTCGTCTGCTTCCCGTCGCGGGCGCACCTCGCGCTCATGCCGCCCAAGGCCATCTGCAGCCCGTCGCGGCCGTCCGCGTCCGAGCCGGTCAAGCGCCGGCACAGCACCAGCCGGGCGGGGCCGATGCCGCCCAGCGGGCTCTACAAGTCGGCCACGGCCAGGAACCCGAGCCGCCGCGGCGCGGCGGATGTCCCCGTGGACGACGAGCCGACGTCGCCCAAGGTGACGTGCGTGGGGCAGATCAAGGCCCGCCCGGCCAAGCCCAACAAGGGCCCCGGCGGCGGAGGCGGTGGCGGTGGCGGCGGCGGTGGGAAGAAGACCAAGAAGGCCACGTGGCTGCAGGCGCTGGGGATCAAGAAGGACGCCATGGCGCTATTGGACGCCCTGCACGGCGCTTTCAGGTTCAACGTCGCCGGCTGCTTCGGCAGCTTCCCCGGCGCCGTGGGCGTGGGGTACACTTCCGGGGAGGATGACGAGGAGGAGGAAGACGATGCGCAGCGCACCGAGAAGGAAACAGAGCACGGCGCGGCATTGGCCCGGTGGTTCATGGTGTTGGAGGAAGGCAAGAAGGTGTCTACCAAGAAGCTGCAGGGGCAAGAGCCGGAACAGAACCAGGAGGAGGACAAGGAGGAAGACGCGGCCCCGCCGGCGAACGCTCTGATGCTGATGCGGTGCCGGTCGGCGCCGGCAAAGGGGTTAGCGAGGAGGCTAGAGGCAGAGGAGTGCGAGGATGTGAAGGGCGCCGCCAAGAAGACTACAGAGGAAGAGAAGGAGAAGGAGAGCCTGGTGCTCATGACATACTCCCCGGACTTGTTCAAGGTGTCCCTTGACATTGCCAAGGAGACTTGGATCGTCGGCGGTGATGATGCGGTCCTGCGCTGCCGGAACTGGAAGCGATGATCGAAATGATCGTTCAACAAGGAATGTATGTGCCTTTTGTTTACCTTTTATTTACTCCTTGCTTGCTTTTTTTTCTTCTTCTTTTTTGGCCCCTCTTCAGAATTCTACTACTCTGCATAAGGTTCGTGTGAAGGGTATGATCAGCACACAGCAGAATTGGTTTAGCCAAGGCCACTGTATTGGCCTCTCTGCAAAATATCTCTGCTCTGTAAATAGTGATGCAACGTCCCTTGCTAAAATGTTACCCAGGTATACTGGCCGGTGATATGCCAGACTGAACAGTACTAGCCTGTATGATGAACTGGACAGGTCATCCTTTCGTGCTAGTAAAGTTTCTCTTTGGCATTCAGATAAAATTCTCTAGATTCTTTACTCTGGCCTAATGATGGACCAGAATCTCCATGATGAACTTTTCAGAATATCTCGTTTTTCTTCCTGGAAACCGAATGCTTTGTTGGCATGGTTCAGGGCTCGTTTAGTTTCAAAATATTTTGCGAAAAAACAGTAGATTCTCCGTCACATCGAATCTTGGACACATGCATGGAGCATTAAATATAGATAAAAAATAAAACTAATTGCACAATTTAGACGAAATTCACGAGACAAATCTTTTAAGCTTAATTAGGCCATAATTAGACACTAATTATCAAATAACAATGAAAAGTGCTACAGTGATGAACCTAACAGAGAGAATAAACAGGTTGATTAAAGGAGGATTTAAGTCTGAGATCCATGTTGATGAAAGTGATAGCTTACTCGCAAAGCTTGCATTACTACTAGTCCTAGCTAGGGCCCGTGGATTGTCAATCTTACTTCAATTCTTTAGGCAGTGCAGTTGAGTCACTTGGAAGTTCACCGGAGCCAGCTGCATATTTCAGAACGCTTGACTGGCAACTGACAACCAAGGTGTAAGAAACATGGACGCTAGCAAGAGTTTAGTTTAGTGATTTTCGTGATTGAGTGACAATATTGTTAAATTATTTTAACTAAAATAAAATGTGCTCCATATAGAAAAGTTTTTGTTATAAAGGATCTATGTGCGATGGCTGCTAGAATAAAGGAATAAGAATTATGGGTTGAAATACCTTCTCTCCTCTCCCTTCAAAAAATAACTATTGTGTGTGAACCAGGACACAAAGATACAAAGAGCTCGCATGAAAGTGGTATCATACAGTTGAATCAATTTGTAGAGGGAAGAGAAATACTTCCAAGATACAAAGAGCTCGCAGGGCGAAAGGTAGGTATGTGCGGTGTAGCACATGAACGGTTGAGTTGTGCTATGCACACATGAAAGTGGTTTCATACGGTTGAATCAATTTGTGTTAATACGATCTTGTAAAGCTTCCTCTAATTTTAATGACTTTGCTTACATTTGGTACCAGAACCAAGTTTTAGCACATTTGATTTACCATGATAGTTTCTCTTAGCATGACAGGTCTAGAATTTTGTTAAGGGGGTATGCCACACATAAATTCTATATATTCTACTTCGATAAAATACATTTAGCAGTATGGTAAACATATATAAAATTTGCTCCACAATTTGGTACAAAGTACAATCTGACATGATACTTACACTCAGTAATTAAGTCTAAGCAGTGCATAATTACAACACAAACAGATTAAAAATACCATATCAATAGTTGAAAATACGCTAGCCCATTCACTAATTCAGGTCAGGAGAATCTAACCATGATGATCCAAATCACTACGCACATAAACATATTGGACTAGTAACACAATGAGTACAGGACCAACCTATATGCGTGCGGCTGCTGCTAATTTAGAATCCTTCATTTAGAACAACTTGTGTGTGAGTCTGTGCATCATCATCCACAATTCTAGTACATGGCAACCTACAGGAGAGGATATGGATTGGAAGGAACAAAGGACGGATTGAACAAAAAAAGACAAGGCTGCTGTGCCATATTCCTGTGACTCGGTGGCTGCGGCCTGGGGGAGCACCACGACAGTTGGAAGACGAAGGCAGCGGAAAAAGGCTACCTTGCGTGCAGTGGGTAACCGCTCGGCAGGAGGCAGGACTGCCGGCCAGCGGCCACTGGTTTGCCGTCGGTCTCGGTCCTGTACGACGTGCGGCTGGCCGTGCGGGCTTCGGGCGAGAGGCGGAGCGGCCGATCGCTGGCAGGGGTGACGATTCGATCACGATCAGGAATTCCAGATCCAGGCGCGGCGTGGATGGAAGACGACTAGACGAGAATACGAGATAAGACCAGCGAGGGTAACATAAACATGGGCTGTGCTGGGCCGAATCTATGGGGTATGGGCGGCCCACCCAGCATACGCTATAGATCCGGAAATTCCATAGATCCGTCCTAACATCTTTAACATACTCTTCGTATTCTTCCTAAATGCTAGGAACAGAGATTTTGGTGAAAAATTACCCTCCAACAGCTTTTCTAAATGATCATCCAAATATAGTCATCTTCTATTCTGTATTTTTTGCTAGCCAAAAATAGAAGACGAGAATGACTCTCTAGAGTGCGTATGTGATATAGAAAAGCGGTCGGAGAGTGGAAAGATATAGAAAGCGATTTTTATGCAAATGGCTCTCTAAATGTTGATTTAGAGAGTGAGATTTAGAAAGGCTCTTGAAGATGCTCTTATAATGTCTTGTATGTACATGCCATGTAAAAATATATGCAACACAAAAGTTTATTATGTTGTATATATAGAATGATATGACTGATGTGAGTGCTTATCTATATGTTTTCCTATGGTTTTGAGTTAGTAAGACTTGTTTTCCAGCCACAAGTTTTGCTTCATATAACATAGCACTATATGGCATTAAGATGGGCTAAATTGTTATTGAGAAATGTGATGTATTCATTTGAATGATTCCGAATGAATGAAAGCTCATGTAACAATAAGTATAGATTCTTGTCACTAAATGTTTTACTATTCATGTACAATGGTAAGGATCATTTTATTTGTTGTCATATCTCTTATTTTATTGGGAATTGAATCAATTAAGAATTTAGCACTTTTCAGTGTTTGTGATTCAACGTGAAAGGATATCCTATCTCTTTGCTAATAGGGTTTGTGAAGGAACTTTCGTGACATAAAGAATTCTCTTTCCCATGAACGAAGTCATCTTTCTAAAGGTTTGCCAATAATTGCATGGATAATGAACGAAGAATTTGTCTTACCCATCTATTTTCTTTAGCGCAAACTCTACGTTGATTTTCTTCCGGCATGCTTTGTTGTACAGGCTTGGTGCAATGTTTCCTGCCGCTACCTCCATTAATCCAGCTAGAACACCAAAATGATGCTTTATTCCCCTTCCCAATCAAGACATATGTTAGAGCAAAAAAAAGTGTCTTTGATAGGAGTTGGGTTTTGCTTAGTCGCAAATTAGTTTTCGTGTAATAGCCCTTTCTGCTTTCTTCGGGTGTTTCTTCACGTTCGCAAAAAAAAGGTTTGTCATGGAAAGTTGGAGTCGCAAAAAAAAAAGTTTGTCGTGGAAAGTTGGAGCCGCTTATTAGTTGTCACTTCTGCTACAAGCTCGACAATGATGATGTACAACGATCTCCATCTTTTAGGTTTGCTGCTGAGCTTTTTAGGATGCTTTGGGTTTAGTCGTTTGGGTTCTCGTGCTCATTTTTTGGTTAATTTTCCTCTAATAAGCCATGCAATTTTGAGGTTTCTTGGCATGTTTGGATCCACCCAACTAAAGTTTAGCTAGCTAAAATTTAAGTAAACTTTAGCCAGTTAAAAGTTCTTCCAGCTAAATGTTAGCTGGGATCGAAGTAGCTAAACATTAGCTAGTTAAAACTTTAGCTGGGTCGAAGTAGCTAAACTTTAGCCGGTCTTTTAGCTCGACCGTTTGGATCCCTGGCAGCTAAATTTAGCCAGCTAAAGTTTAGTTTGTGGATGAAAACAAGCCTTTGATCGGACCAGATCCTTTTCTTTCTAGGTGAACATCTTTGAAGATGTTTGTTAAAAAAATATATAAAAAAAGTATCAGTCAAAGATTTACATCTGAAATTGTCAGATGAAAACAAAAGCAGAACGGCTGCAGTTGCAGCAAAAAGAGGGCCTTGCTCAAAGCAACAATCACATAATTTAGATTCGAGATGATCATTCATTTTTAGAGCAGAGCCTTCAGTCTGTTGTTGTTCAGTTTCAGAGCCAAATTAACTGAATCTTCACAAATCTCCGGGATCCATCACCGGTATCCCCCACAACCAAATACATCAGCTTTCTTTTCGCAAGGAACCAAACACATTCAGCTAACTACACATCACACTGGAGCAAGTATTATGTACATCTCCATTTCTTGATTCTCAGAAAAAGACTCTCCCAGACGCCCGCGTCGCTCGCCAAGGGCGACACGGGCGGACCAAGCCTGCGCCGCCGCACACCTCCCTCTCGCGGCCCTCATCCTCGCCGCCGCCCGAGCCCTCCGGCAGTTCGCCGTGAAGTCGCAATGACGGTGGCGGCGGGGCTCTTCGTCCCCTCCCCGTCCGTTTGGTGGGCGCGAGGCGATGGCGCCAGCAGCTGCGAGCAACGGCGGCGGCTGAGACGACCCCATCCTCGCCGGAGGTGGCAGATCCGACGCCGTGGAGGGTGGATCCGGCAGCTCCCATGCCGGATCTACGCTGGTGGGCCTCGTGGCCGTGCGGGGCGGAGTTGGCTGCCATGGTGGTGCTCGGCTGCGCAGAGGTGGCGGAGGGGGCGCGGCAGCTTGCTGCTGCGCTCGGAGGTGGGGTGGGCGCGGGATGGTGGCTGCTGCTCGCCGTCTTGGTCCTCGCCGGCGTCTACAGCGGGCGCAACAGCGGCGGCGGTGGCGGCTCCGGCTACCGGATCTGGTGGGCCGGATTTGGTGCTCCTGCGGTGGTAGTGACTACCGGCGCTGGTGTTCGGCTGGGCACCGGCGGCGTTTTTTGTCAAGGAGGTGGATCGGTTGCTTGGTGGTTCGGCTGGGCGGCGTCTTCGGCGTCTGGGCGGCAATCCAACGGTGGCGGTGTGGTTCCTTCGGCGATGCCGTGGTGGCGTGGCCGGCCGTGGCGGTGGCAGGCCTGCGGTGCCGTGGTGGTGCTGCCGGCATTGCCGGGGCCGGTGGAAGCCACACTTCCCTGTTGGGGCTTGCCGACGCGTGTGCCCGTGCGGGCGCAGGGGGCAGCGGCGGGGTTCCCTCCCTCTCTGCTCGCCCTCTCCTTCTTCTCGATGGTGGCCATTTTGTGGCGGTGGTTGGGTTTCATGCCGGCGTTGGGGGGCGGCCCGTCTTTGCCGTTCTTCCCCACATGATCCTGGCTGTCGGCGCGGGGCGGTCGCAGCGAGGACGGAGGCCTCGGCGTCTTCGGGGGTGCTGGTCTGGGGCCTTGCCCCAGATCCGGGATCTTCAGGGCATGGGACGGTGCCCAAGGTGGACGTACACGGCGGCGGAAGGCTGGTTCTTCGGCATGTGGTCCGGTCGGCGGGGGTACTGGCGCAGCTTTGCGGCTGCTTGCGTGGCCGGCGCGTCGACCCCCTCGGAGTGGCCTCGGCCGGTGGTCTGGCGGCGACGTCTTTGGTGCCTGGCAGGGACCCGGCATCTTGACCGACGACTGTGCTGTGGTTTCTTTGGGCGAAGGCCTGGTGACGGCGACACCTGCGGGTGCCGTTCCCCCTGTTGAGGGCGTCGCTTCCACAGCACTCTCCACGGGTGAAAACCCAGTCCGGTCTTGGATGAGCGACGGCGGCGCTTGGACGTCGTTACCTTTTTGAAGGCGTCGTTGTGGAATTTGTCTCGGCCGGGACGGCTCGTGGCGGGGCTAGTGCGTCGTTTTTCGCTGTTGTGTTGCGTGGGTGGTGCCAGTGGTGGACAGTTTGTTCTAGTAGAGTCGAGTTGAGTGGACGTCGACCAGCCGCAAGTGGCGGCGTGAGTTGAGATAGTTGTTTAGCTGGGGTCGTTTCGACAAGTTGGTGATGAATTGTTGTATCAAGTTGTGTAGGATGAGCGGGGCTCTCCTCAGTTGTATGGTTTTTGCCCAGTTTCCATTCAAAGAACTGGGCGGGGCACTTGCCTTCTTTTTTTTTTCTTCGTCTAATAGAAATCGCGGCAAACTTTTGCCGTCCTTTCGAAAAAAAAATTTCTTGATTCTCTTTGCACATTTGTGTATGGTGAACAAAAGAGAATACAGATTTGGTATAACAAACTGTGCAATGGCGCGTGCAGAATTGTTTTGTCGAAAGCCTTGTCCTCTTCAGAAGTTGCGGTTGATTTCTCTGGTAGCCGACAGAATAAAGAAAGCTGCAAAGAAAAACAGGTTCTCCTATGATCAACATGCCAAACTTTATTTTGCTTTAAAGAAGAAGGTGCACAGTCAAGGAATCTGCAGGATTTTCTAATCATTCCTTATTTGTTTATCTACGCGTGACTATCTGCCACCTATTAACCAGTTAAAATTTAGATAGATAGATAGATAAAGAGCACTGAAGTTTGTTAGGACCGACACTTGAATCATTAGTCAAGGAATTTGAGTGCGCACTTTTAACTGTTTTTCTGTATCGGTGTAGAAACAATCCAACACCTATTTTGCAGGCGGTCTCTTTTAAATATTTCCCCTGTTTAGAAACACACAGAATACGAGCTGCAAGAAGAACTGGAGCAGGGACATGTAGTTACGTGACGTCAGTGCTGAGATCTGGCTGCTGCGCCCCCATTCCTTTGGCCCTTGAGCTTGGCTTCGACCTCAGAGAGAGCCTTCTTCACGTCCTCGTTCTCGGGCAGTTCTTGGATCAGGACCTGGTAGTCTCTCAAGGACGCTTCCCACCTCTCCAGCTGAACACACACAACGACACCAACAAGACAACGGCAAAAATAAGATCACCCGCTTGCGCTTTTTGCAGTGAAAATTTTTCCGCACGGGGAGACTGCATTTGCAGAACAGCAGCCATGTCCTACAGCGCACCTTGACGTTGCAGTCCGCCCTCCTGAGCCGCGCCTTGCTGTACGCGGGGCGCACGACGAGCGCGCCGCTGCAGTCCTCGACGGCCTTCTCGTGCCGCCCGAGCTTGGCGTGGCACGCCGCGCGGTTGCAGAGCAGCACGGCGTTGCCGGGCTCCCTGTCGAGGCCCTCGCCGTACGCGGCGCACGCCTCCACGAACTTGGCGGCCTTGAAGAGGTCGTTGCCACGCAGCCGAGCCGCGGCAGCCGCCTTGGCCCTCCTCTGCACGACCGTCACCTCCCGGTTGCTCGGGTCCAGCTGAAACGCCGTCTGCGCCGTCGCCACCGCGTCCTCGAACCTATCGTGACGTGGTCACCACAACTCAAGCGTCAGCCACACTGCCACACCACTTCTTTTTGGGAATGAGTTTCTGTGGAGGAGCGGGAATGAACAAACCTTCCAGCAGCCATGTCGACCTGAGCTCGCACGATGAGGAAGTAGGCGTGGCCGAAGGTGCCGAAGAACTTGGTCGACTCGTCGACGCCGAACCTTGGCGCGGCGGAGCTGCTCAGAAGCGAGTCCGCGTCGTCGTGCCGCTGCAGCCTCAGCAACGCCTCGGCTTGCAACGCCATCACCTAGCAGAGTTGTTCACCGCGAGAAACACGTTTGTCAGAATGATAGCCGCACATGCAGCGCAGGGTTCGTGGAGCTATGTGGGCACATGTCGTGGCGGACGAGCGCTGACCTGTGGAGCGCAGTCGGCGCCGTCGGACACGGCGGCCTGCGCTTCCTGGAGCACCGTGATCCAGTTCTTGAGCCTGCGCGCGTCGCTGCTCTTGGCGATGCGGCTCTTCACCGACTGCGCACGGGCAACGTCTGCGCCCGCGGATTCGTTGGAAGATTGCTTGAGGTGGTAGATGGCTTTGTCAGGTTCTCCTAATCTGAGTAACACGTAAACAAGTTGATGGGTATCATAAACCATTTGATATTCAACTATTCTTTTCCATCTATAAAAAGTAATTACGCTATACAATGAATATATATATATATATATATATATATATATATATATATATATATATATATAGAGAGAGAGAGAGAGAGAGAGAGAGTATACTCTATAGCTAGCTACAAAATAAGTTATTTTGTAGCCACCTCTATTTACGATAATTTTATATACTAATTTACGACAATGATAGTATATATTTACGTTAGTTGAATTACTATAACACATGGGGATATTTACCATAATGTTATAGTAAATCACATAGTAATGAGTTACTATAATCTCATAAATTAGCATAACAATTATCGTAACTCCAAGTGACTACAGAATAAGTTATTCTGTAGCCAGCTATAGGGTAGTAGTTATATATATATATATATATATATATATATATATATATATATATATATATATATATATATATATATATATATATATATATATATATGCGATAATTGCTATGCTAATTTATGAGATTATAGTAACTCATTACTATGTGATTTACTATAACATTATGGTAAATATCCTCATGTGTTATAGTAATTCAATTATCGTAAATATATATTAGCATTGTCGTAAATTAGTATATGAAATTATCGTAAATAGAGGTGGCTACAAAATAACTTATTTTATAGCTAGCTATAGAGTATACTCTCCCTATATATATATATATATATATATATATATATAGAGAGAGAGAGAGAGAGAGAGAGAGAGAGATTTAACCGATTACCACAATTCTATATTAAAGTAGTACAATGGTTGGCATCTGATTCGGTGATTTCCTAATGACATCCTAAAAAATTGCTGTGTAGAGTAGAGTGTAGGAAAATGAAGGCGAAGACTTGTTATCTGACGGTTTTCAATTAGTGCAATCATGAACTTGAAAAGGAGGAGTAAGCATGCTTGCCGAGGAAGTGATTAGTCATTCAAAGCACCAATCATCAATGTTTATCTTACAAGTTGCTAGCGTAAATTAAGGCAGAAGGTTGTGCACTTGTGCTTGACCTGCTAATCCAATGATCTAATGTACGTTCCAAACGAGCACAAGAGGAATAAAGTAATGCCATGATCTAATCATCAAGAGGTTGTAGTAATTGCAGTTGTGAAAAAGGTGGAGCCATGGAAGCGACCAAGAAAGGATAAATCTGTTCCTACGCACCATCTTCATCATCCTAAAACCAAAGTGCACGGTGATGTAGAAGTAGATACTCCACTATCAATTTCATTTTAGTAGCTAAGAATTATTTGATGTTATAACATGCCATGATTCACATGAGCATATTTTTATAAGGTGCATAAAATTAAATATTTTAGCAACTTTTAATCCAATGGTGCTAATATTTTGTTTTTGTAGTCATGACTCATGAACAATATACTTTGAACAAAATTAACGGTCAATGTTCAATTTCAGATGCCGGACAAGATCAAACTATGTTGTACAAAAAATAAATTATATGAATACCATATAAACGGTCCGTGAGGGAACGTTTGAACGTGCACAGTTGAGTTCAACTACCATTGCACACCAAAGAAAATAAAAAAAAAAAGTAAAAAATGCAAAACACCTACTCCACGGAGACTAAGATCACAAAGTCTAGTACTGTACTCCGTAGTACTTTATACAATCAGATTCCTTTGTTCAACATTGTAGCAGCATTAAATATTTTTGATGAAATAGCAGCATTAAATATTGCTAATTAAAAGCGCAACTGGCACTAATATCAAATCGTATGTGGTATAATTAACAGATAAAAATAGACATGATGCATGCACTGTCACGATACAATTGGTGAGGAAGAGTTGAAACAGAATTCGAGGACAGTGACACGACGGAGGGGAATGACGAAATTTTGTAATGCCTTTTTGATCGGATGAAAATCGGCGAGATGTCCGACGTACCTGAGGTACAAGCCGCCAAGCCGGTGGTGAGCGCGATCGTACGAAGGGTCGATCCGCACGGCCTCCTTGCAGTCGCCGACGGCCTCGATGAGCCGTCCGAGCGCGGCGAGCGCGGCCGCCTTGTTGCTCCAGTACGCCGGCCGCCTCGCGTCCATCATGATGGCCTGGTCGTAGAGCGCCACCGCTTCCGTGTAATGCCCCTGCCGGTACTCCTCGTTGCCCATCTCCTTGAGCTTCTCGGGATCCGTGCGGTGCGACAGCGCCCGGCACAGCTCGCCGCCCCCCGCCGCCGGCCTGGGCTCCTTGACGATGTTCCCCATGCCGGAGAACGCGTACCCGTTGGGCGCCTTCCGCTCGTTCGCCGCCTTGGCGCCGCGCTCCACGGAGTTGCGCGCCGGCGCGCCGCCACCGCCGGCGCCCGCGTTGAGGTTGCCGAGGTTGCGGTGCAGCATCATGTTGCCGGACGTGGCGCGCACCAGCTGCGTGGTGCCCTTGACCCTCTGGTGGTCGAGGATCATCTTGTCCAGCTCCGCGGCCATGCCCGTGTACTCCGCCGCCGGTTCCACGGCGGGCCTCGGGCCGACGCCGACGCCGTTCGCCGCCTTGGTAGCCGGCCTACTCCTGTCGTTCGCCGCCGGTGCCGCGGCGCGGGCGACGGCGCCGTTCTGCGCCGCCGGCACGGGCATGGCGTTGGGGCGGCGCACGAGGGAGGAGGAGTCGTGGTGCACGACGGCCTTCCGATGATGCGCCGGGTTCGCCAGTGCCGGCGCCGCGTTCGGGGCCTCGGCCTCGGCGTCGGAGGAGGCCCCGTTGATCCGGTGGAGGGAGGTCATGGATGCGGAGCGGCGGCGGCGGAACATGCCGCTGTAGATGCCGAACATGGCGCAGCCGGTCGGCGGCGGCGGGTCGCGCGGCTCCGTCATGGCGACCATGACCGTGGCGACGTTCGCGGCCCCGCGAAGTGCTGCGTCGTGCGTCGTGCGCGCGGGGAAGGGCAAGGCAGGGGATGGTGGGCAGTGCCAAAGATGGAGAGGCAGGAGGTGTGCTGGCCGTTGGCTCCTGGTTGGCAACCAACGACGACGGGTTCCGGACTTGGGGTGGGAATGTGGGGAGCACGCGGATTTTAAACTGCATGCCCCTTGTGTGTTTTTGGAGCTGGGACCGTGGGCCCTCCCTGTGCAAGTTCTCAGTTTCTTCTTTCATTTTCAATTTTAATTGATTTTTCTCTCCATGCATCCATCCTTTTTGTTTTGGAGATGTGTGTAGTAGTCTCCATTGATTGCTGTGGAGTTATGGAGACAAGGACCATGTGTGCATTCATGGTGTGAATGGCTTGGTTAGGTCAAACGTCTAGATTTTGGTAGTTCTGGTGGCATCTGCTGGTTTAGTTTGGACCGTGTTTGCAACGTTGTTTTTGTGTTTAAACGGAGGCACGCGCGCAATGAGGAAGTTTGGTTTATAGCACAAACCAAGCACTAGTGAAAGCAGGACAAAGCAAATTATGCGCATCTAGAGAGAATAATAGAGACGTGTGAGCATGCCCCATTTGACCAAGGATGAGCCGCGTTCATGAGCCGCACGCCCACACCTGCGCTCTAGGTGGCTAGGGAGGCAAAAGAAAAAAGTAACAAGCTTTTATTTCTCTCGCGCGCGTTTAGTTTTCCTTGCTCTGAGTCCAGCGCGAATCAATTAGGGTCATTCCCTTTTCTTTTGAAAAAGGTGTAGCCAGCTACATTCTTCCTTATTAATTAGGCTCTTCATCAGCCATGATCAAATCGTCAAGGAAATATTTCGATTTCGTTTTTTATAAAAATAAGAAAGGGAGATGCTATATTCCGGGCGCCCGAAATTTCATTAATTTTCAGGCAACGGTCGTAACATTAGAAATCAACATGTGCAACGTTAGAGAACAATGTTTGCAACGTATTCACAGCAGATCTAGCTCTCGGAGAAGAAAATCTCGCCGCAACATCAGTGTTATGTTGCATGTTGCATTGTTTTCAACATTAGATAACAATACCTGTAACATCGATCAACAACTCCTGAAACAATCAAAATTTTCAGGCACTTGGAACATAGGAAGACTGAAGAAGAAATATTTCGATAAACCTGCTAACAATAGCGGGTTGAACTGTAGCGGTCTACTCCCGTTTCCTCATTACTAATCATATGGCGCTTAGCTTGTGAGGATTTGCTCGCTATGACCACAGGTCCACAGCGCAATGTCTTCCTGTACTGGATGGCTGCCGCCTGCCTGGAGCCCTGGAACCGAACAGAGCAATAGCTTGACAGTTGACAGCATGGCTTGCACGTATGAAGGGAAAGAGCACAGGCTGGGCACTGCCTCACTGTTGCCTCGCTTTCGTTGACGCGTGCTGCCGTTGAGGTTGCTGAAATCCCCGGCGGCTGGAAGCGGAAGGTTTTCTGGCTGACTCGCGGCAGGATCGGACGCGCCCGCGTGGGGGAGGGAGTGCCGGGGTGGACGCGACCGCACGACACATTCCTGGTAGGGCATGCAGTTCTGGAGTACCCCGGCCCTCCATTATTTCTCTGTTCATGCGCACCAACCCGACCGGCAACTCCCGAAAACGTGTTGGTGTTGCCCTGTTGGACGTGCCAAACACATGCGTGATCCTCCGGCCCGACCCCGAGTTGGCAAAGCGTCTGCCGGCCGGTCTCCCGTCGTTTTTATGGGTCGATCGCGATATTCCCATCGGTGACGGTGGCACGCAACCCTGCGCTCTCTCGTCAACCCCTTTGCCTGCTTTAATTTTCTGAATCAGGCCCGCATGATGCACGTCTAAATTATACTTTCCGTGTATTGTATAGCTCGTCTGGATCGTCATTGTTTCCGTTAAGTTTGGGGAGCTGCATGCATGCGCGCCGACGCTGGCCGTCACTATCCGTGACGGGTTCAGGACAACCGACGACATTGTTGCCTTCGTCAGCAACTTCTAGGGAGTGGTTCATCATCGTGAACTCCGGTCCCATCGCCACTTGAGAACAATGGATCGGAGACGCTTCCTGAATCATGATCATGGAGTGACGATGACATGCATGCAATGAATCCACACAACGACGTCTGATCAAACGGGACATAGAATTCACAACACGTGTGTATGTGTATATACGCAGGCATGCCCGAGAGAAAACAGGTCAAAGCATGTGTTACCGATTTCCTCACCTTGGAGGATTCGAGTTCACCTCAGCTGCTTGGGAGGCTATTGCACACCTACAACGGGACACACACACACACAAAAACAACACATAGGACTTTTAGTTGCAAATTGCAGCTGCATAAACAACAGTACAAATGAACAACTCACCTCGTACTCTCTCTGTCCAGAAAAACATGCGATTCTAGCACAGTGTTAGTACCTCAAGTTTAATTAATTATAGATAAAAAATACAAATATTTATGATATCAAATAACACCATTGGATTCATTATGAAATGTATTTTCTTAATAAATTAATTTGGAGTCATAAATGTGAATAGTATTCACTAGAAATTTGGTCAAACGTAAACTACTTTTACCAGCACGAAACCCGTAATTGCATGTTTTGTTGGACGGAGGGAGTAAATCACTAAATCCTCACTTCCTTTCTCTATCCCCGGTCGCAGAGAACGTCACAACCGCTGTGGACCTGATCACTCGGAGTCCTATAGGCCAGACCTGGCAGTCGCCCGCCTCTTGCTGCCTAGGTAATAGATAGCATATAGCGAGTTGGTAGCGGATTGGTGTCGAGGTAGCGGATTACGGGTAGCGGGCGATATTGCGGACGATAAGTTCCAACAGCGACATCTATTAATCTCACATAATTTTAAGTACATATATCATAAAAAATGAGTATAAATAGACATTTAATCGCACTCAAAGAACTTATGTCTCATATACTTAAATTAAGAAACAAACATGGTTTTTCCACGCACTAAATCATCACATTAAGAGTTTGCAAAGAAACATATTATGACTTATGAACCATAAAATAATACACAAGACTATCACTCATTGTCCTTGTTAGAAGCAACAACACCATCGGCCTCATTGTCACTTGAACCATCTCTGTCTGCATAAGGGTTATTTGCTTCCACGCTATTGCGGCTTGCTACGTGCAATTACGGCCGCAATATCGCTCTGCTATTCATAATAGCGGCCGCAAAGTTCTAGACTACAAAGTTCAAAGCGCTACCTTGTAGCAGTTGTGGCAACGGGCCACTACCGCTATTTATTACCTTGCTTGCCGCTAACCGTCCAACCGCCTCCCATCACGCCATGTTGCTGCCCCTCAGCCTAGGTGCGGAGCCGCGGAGGCTGCGCCTATGGGCCCCTATCACCTGTGCTGTCGTGCAGCTGGTTGTGCGCACCACCGGGCACCACGCGCGTGTAATGGGCGGAGCCTCCACACTCTGTCTGTTCAACTGGCTATGGATGTAGTGGGGAGGTATTTATACTCCACCCACTCACCCCCAATGGTTAGGCTTGCAAGCGGGGCGGGTTGTGGATAGCCGCCAGGCCGCAGCGCTAGCTGCTAATTAATCCAATAGGTTTGTGTAACACCTCGGGTGTTAAGTATGCATTAAGCATTTCAAATCATGCGGATGAGGATCATCTTGCATTCATAATCACATGTGATATAAGTGTAACATTGACTTGAAACATGTGAAACATGACATCGAAACATAAATGATGCATATGCTTGTTTAAATAAAATTTTACCATGATTATGCTTGTTAGGCTATTAAAACATGTTTGATTAGTAGTGCAAATAATTTAGAATTGTTTAGCATGAAATTTGGAGCAAGTTTTGTATTCAAAAGTTTCTCAAATTTTGCTTTTAAAAATAAGTTAGAAAAAAGAGTTTTTGAATCAAAATGAACTTTGAATCTCTAATTCAAAATCTAGTTGGAATTTGAAAATGCACCTTTAAACAAAGTTGTAGAGTTTAAAATTCTAAACAACTTTTATTTTTGGACCAACTTGTGAAATTTGATTTTTGGTGCTCAAAATGGGAGTTTTAGGGCTGTTTATTGAAAAATAAAAAGAAAATGAATTTTTCCTTCTTAACGGGCCGCCCGCCTCACTTTCGGGCCGCCAGCTGAAGCCGGCCCGGTCCCACCGTGGTCCTGCCTCCCCTCCCGCGCGCCCGCGCGCCCGTCCTGACCGCGGACAGGAGAAGGCCGCTGCTCACCGGCAACGGCGTACGGGTGGCACGCCGCGGGCCCCGCCGTCCCTCGCGCTCGCCAAGTTGAGCAGCAGCCCTCGCTCCGCTCCCACTCGCCTCTTGTCTCTCTGCCTTGCCTCTGCTCCAGAGCAGCAGCAGCACGCCACTTCTCTGCCACTTGTCGGCGGAATATGCCGTCGGTGCACCACCTCCGCTCGAGAGCGTCCACACACCACTCCACCCTGAGCCGCCCTTGCCTTTGCACCCACTCGTGCCTCTGTTTTTGCTAAGGTAAAGCCGAATCGGCCAGACTTTCTTCCTCCGCCCGCCATGGCAGAGCTCGGCTCCACACGAACCACGGCCACCGCACCTCCATTCCTTCCTCTTTCCACGTCACTGGCTCCACTTCGGCACCGCGAAGCGCAAGCCTCTTTCGCTCGAGCTCGTTGCGGCCGCGGACGGCGGCGAAGCCGCCATGCAGCACCGCCGCTCGTCGGCATGGCTCGCCGTGGGGGCTAGAGCCCGTCCGCGTCACCCTTTTCTTGCCCGCCAGAACTGCGCTAGAGTGGGGGAGCCGAGGGTGGTGGCCTTGCCACCGGGGCCTCACCGCCGGCGAAGTTCCGGCCGACAGGGTCCCTTCCCTGCTCTGCTGGGGCTGATCGGATGGGCCCGGTTGGCCCTCGGGGCCCAGTTGCAGTGACTGGGGGCAGGTCTGGGGGCATTGCACCGGGTGTACCCAGTGTTTTCAGCGGCTGGTTTTTAAAGAATTTTGAAAAATTAATTTCCAGAAATGCTTTTACATGTTTGAAAAATCATAACTTGCTCAATATGGCGCCAACAATGATGAAACAAATTTTGGTAGACTTCTTAGGAGTAGATCTATAGTTTAAAAATATTACATTTTGATTTTGTGATATTTTCTGTGGAGCTTTATTTAATTCCTGTAATTGCTATTATCTTAGAAAATGGATAGTAAATAGAATATTTATCAGAAAAATATGATTCTAATTTTTTAGTCTTCTTATGTGATTCACTTTGTATGAAAAATATATGTCGTGCATATTCTGTAGAAAATTTTTGATTTCTAGTTCAAGTGCCTTTATTGGCTGATATTTGTTATTTTTGCTAGAGAGAAAAATTTGTATAAAACATCATATGATAATTTTGGTACAGTGTTTGTTTACTGTGTAGAACATAGAAAAAAATACTAAATCTATTTTTTGATACTTTTCATAGTACAAAATATTTTCATGCTCATTTATACCCCCTAGCTTGTCATTTTTGTGTAGGAAGTTTTACTTATCCAATTACCATGAAAATTTTGTTGTAGGCTAATTATGGTATGACTATGCTACTATAATTTTTATAGATTTTTATATGCAATAAAAATATAGATTGCTGTTGTAACCCTAGTTTAAATTGAATATAAAATAATATTCTTTATGTATAATTAGTTTAATAACGTAGCTTTGGTGTATCTTTGAAGCATAAAATCACTTGCTGATGTCATTGGTTATGTTAGTATAGTTGTGTTGATGTTACCTATAATTATAGGTGGTTACTGAGATACTTTAACTATGGAATGGATGATATCCTATAAATAACCGTGTGTTGATGGATAACTGGAGACCGGACGGAAAAGTTGAAGGCAACCAGACAGGGTTCAGGGGTACTATTAGTTTTCCGTCTGTGTCGGTTAAGGACCGATCGTTGCTCGTCCCTCTTGTCATGTTGAACGCATGCCTCACATTTAGCTGGCCGAATAAAGTATCTTTCGACCGCGAAGCTAGTAACACTATTCGGGCTGGGATAAACTCGGATTAGCATACTGGTGCTGGAGGGGGTAAGACGGGGACGCGAAAAGTGAGCCCAAGGTGCGTCCTGGCAGTTGGGCGGTCCCTGGGTAGTGCGATCCATGATTGTTACCCCGCGACGTTTACCGGAACAGTGTCATTGGTGATCTGTAACTCATTTGATCGGCGAGTGTGATTTGTGCGAAGAATAAATCGCCGGCTGGTTAGGAATCGATTCGAATCGCTATCACTCCTGGATAGTGAGCACTTGACTTGAGTTACGGCATCGTAGTAATAATGATGGAACACTGTTGGTTATATGGATGATGTTGGAAATACTAAATCTAAATTGGTAACTGGATGTTATTAGTTAATCAAGTGATTGCTATAGTATAGGTGCTTACTTAGCTTGATAGGTTATAATAAAGATGATGCAAAGTACTTAAAATGGTTTATTCATGATAGTTTGTGCTTTTCGCAAATGAGTCAGCTAGTCCACTAAAAGAAAATCTTGCATACTCCGTAGTGTCACTTTATTTTGGTTTAAGACGGGTAAGTCTAGCTGAGTACTTTTTCGTACTCAGGGCGTTGTTTCCATTGCTGTTGCAGATGGTCAGATGTATTACGGATATTGCATCAACTGCCTGTATCCTGCGATGGGCGACAACTAGGACCAAGGGTAATGGTCGCTCCGTATATCTTATCTGATGCTTTTGTTGAAAATGACTATCTCCTGGCATTGTATCTGAACTAAACGCGTGTGTGACTTTAAAACTATTTGCTTTCACTATTTCATTATGAACATGATTTGTAATAACTTTATGTTTTAAACTCCGATGTATCTCACTATTGTTGCGAACTTTATGTAATATGTGACTGTGGCTGCTAAACTTGTACGATCTTGGTATGTATGTTGGTTGGTTTGAAATCTGTCATGATTTCACGGACTACCGGGTTATACGGGCTTAAGTTTGCTAAATTATCTACTTTGGCGGGTGATTTTCTTACTTAATTTCGTATAATTGGTCGGTTCTGTTACAGCTTGCGGTTGTCCGCCTCTTCAATTGTGCTGCTCATATTTGTTTTGCGGCCTTGGTGGCTAATAGCCGCGAGTCCGTATGACCCACAAAGCACGTCACGGTCAACACAAACAGTGAGCGCTCGTCGATACTGCCGACCCGTGCTGCCCGTCGATCCCCTGCTCCCAGCCCAGAGACATTCCCGTTGGTCCTTGCCTCGGCCCCATCACAGGTGTGTACACCTTGGATATATTCCCAATTTCTCGCTGCAGGTGCGTGCGCTGGGCTTCGTGGTCGCCGTGGCTAGTAATCGCGTTACCAGCGTTGTTACCTCCATGGCCTTCCTGTGTCTCTCGATGGGCATCACCATTGGCGGCAGATTCCTCCTCTAATCCCGCATCGCCACGGTCGCATGGATTTTCTTCTTCACCTGCTTCTAGAGATCCACGGTCGGTCGCTCGTATTGAATCCACCCTGACCCCCAAGAAAGTATTGACAATGGGGCTGGTTGGTGGGAGTGGATTTGGACCATGGCGCTGCTAGGTTCCACTGCCGAGGAGGGCGACAATGACAGGGGTGGCGGCGGTTCCGAACTAGCGATAGATTTCGCGAGAGGTCGAGAGGAGGCCGACGCTGAGGAAAGTTGCGACGGCACTTCTTGCAGGTCTAGCAGGGTGCAGTCTGATTTCTCTTTGTCTAATGAACTTAGCAACCTAAATGATAATGGTCCACAAACAATTAGTGGCCAGGCCGCAACAGCCACATAACGTTATTTTGCAGGACGGGCGGGCGGGTAACGTTAAGAGCCTGCCCCGCCTGAATTCCTACCAACGGTCATCTTCCTCATTCATCACTCCAACCCGACCAGCCTTGGTGGAAACCTCTAGCCTACTACCTTGGTGATGGGTTGGAGAAGAGGAGCGGGTTGAAAGAGACTCCAAAACCTTGGTGGCTTCCTCAACAACGTGGACGTAGGCAAGCCTTTATGGCTAGTTGAACCATGGGATAAATCCTTGTGTCACGCGTGTTGTGTTTGTTGTTGCATATTGCTTGTGTCTGAATTTGATTTCTAGGGTTTGCACCTGATCTACTCTCTCCACGAGTTCTAGGTGCAGCCACTACTTGGACCAGGTCAACACACTCCCAGAAAGGTTGGTATCACAACCGATCTAAGTTTCGTACATTATATTTCGTTGTGTTTCGATTTGTTCTAACACGCGGAGGTCCCATGCATCAATTTGGATGCTTCACGATGCGGAGGCTCATCAGAGATATGCGAAAGCTCCACGATCTGAAACTTTGATCGAGTTTGTGAGATTCAAGAAAAACAGGCATATTTAACCCCCCCCCCCCTCTAGGCCCATGCTAGATCATATCAGTCACAAGCAGAGAACACATCATGACTGTATTAAGGTGGGGTGGCATTGGTAGCATGATTGAGATCAACAATTCACTGACATTATAGTTATGATTGCATAGTATGGTTAACAAGGTTTTAGGCGGTAATGGATGTTGGTACAATGATGTAGTCGGCCAGTGGCTTCTTAGAGCAAGTATAATAATAAGGTTGTAAGCTGACTAAATGCTGAGGTGGAGGAGAGGGGAGAGGAGAGAGAGAAGCGGGCTGCAGGCTTACAGCCGGCTTAGACACAAGAACCAAGAAACTTTGTGAGAGAGACAAGTGGGTCATGTATTAATAGGTTTTGCTGTGGTATATTCAAATGACTGTGAACCGTTTATTTAATTAGATCAGATAGCTAGAATAATCTATTACTTCCTATGAGGTAGTAGATGAAATATATATTTATTTAATTTTCTATTTTAAAAAATAGAATAAACAAGGAAACTTTTAGGCATAAAAATCTTTTATCATGATCTAATTGATTCTTGTGTGATTTATTGGACATGGTAAATCTTTTTTTTTTGCATTTTTAGACATAACATAATTTGGTTAGTATGAATTGCTAATCATTTTTCATGCTGGTTCCACAGATCCACGTGATAGGCTACGTTTTTTTTTGAGAGTCACGTGATTGGCTAGTAGAGTTTGTTCCCAGAGTTGTTCCTGTCGTCGTCTTTTGATCCAAACCCACGTGACAGTTAGGTGTAGCGTTTGTTACCAATGCTGCGTAGTACGTTTTATAAACCCTTCTCCCAATCATATTAGTTTTAGTCGAATTAGCCTAACATGTACACTTGATTATGTAATGTACTAATGTGTGTGTTAGCTTTATAGGTTAGCTACTGATCTTTTTAATGTATATAACATAAGACAATCTTCCAAATTACAGTTTGATCATTTTTTATATTATAGTATTTATATTTATATATTTATGATAATTGGATGGTATATATAGTTACAAATCTAATTATATTAAATTTGCATTATATAAATAAAATGAGCAATCACCATCGGCATGGCTTAGGCTAAAGATATACCCGTCGCTCCTAATTTGTACGTACGGAAAAGGAAGGGAGACAAGGAACGCCCGCACGCTCGCTGTCTCCCGTGATTGAGGGGATTTTAGATTTTTTTTCTAGGATAATCAATTGATTAGTTAATTCAAAATATGTACGAAATCAATGGTTCATATTTATTTGAAGTATTGCCTGTACGGTAGCATTACGCTATTGCCCTATATTAATAGTGAAGAGTTAACCACTATATAGGTAGGCTAAAAGAAGGCATTAAAGAACCTTACAGCCAGGAGCCGACTGTAATTATTAGCCTTGCTCTTAAAGTAGAAGTTGTCGACAGACATGAGCAGGATTATGATACTCGGATGATGCTTTAGGGTGAAAAGGGCAACTATGAATTTACAAGAGAAAATAAACAAATGGTAAAAAAAATCATAAGAGGGCTAAGGAAATGAGTAGGAGTAATTTGTGAGACTTGATAATAGTATTATCGACGAATGGAGCTCATTGAGAGAAAATTAGGCCACCTTAATTTAGCCTGAGTAGAAATTTGCATGGTCATGGGATAGAAGGAAGAAGAAAATGACGAGTCAAGAAATTGATTGATACTAGCTATATAGAGTCTGTGATGATGAATATAGCGAAGGGAGTTCAAGAACAAAACTATAATAAAACGAACAAAAATATTTTTAAAAAATCCAATATAAAACAAATTAATAAAAAAACCAGATACGTTCTTTTTGAGATTACACTGTACAGTGTAGACGCTCACAACGCACGTAAATCTATCACTGAAAGTACGAAGCCGTTAAATCCTAAAAAATTCGACTAGAAACTCGAACTTCAGGACCTCTGACTTTCTTGTAACCACTAGGCTATAGGCCCTATCACACAAAAAAAACTACATATCTACACTATTTGTAGCGTAATCCAGGACCTCAAGTGCTAGTGAGCCTCTTGTCTAGATTCAAAAAAAAATTGGATGCCTACACTAATTGCAATGTAAATCATTTACAAGATAAAATATTTAAACTTTACGAGTGGGGATTAAGTGGAGTCTCGGCTGGATTGGTCTACTATGTTCACATAATTTTGTTATATATTTAATTTTATCATGTATCATCCTCTGTCCCAAGTTATTGGTTATTTTGACTTTTTTTTAATTATATTATTTTTGTTATGTATCTAGATATACAATATGTTTAGATATACATAATAAAAGTTGTGTATATAGAAAAGCCAAAAAAAACCTATAAATTAAAATGGGGACAGCAATATAAGTGCAGCCTCGTGTGTCTTCTTCTAAAAGCGAGCCAATAGAGATCTGAAGCCAACATTTCAGTCCGTCGTTGGGCCTGCGGCTTGAGTATTCACGTGGGGGCCTACGGCCGACAAATTGGACAACGGTGCTGCATGTTGCTTGGGTGGGCTGGATGGCTCAAGCCTCAAGCCCAGACTGGCTGTCTCATAAGGGGCTATATATAAGCGAGCCAATAGGAGGTAGGAAAAAAAATAAGTGTCGCTAAAAAAGGTAGAAAAAATAAAGGGTCTGTCTACATATCTGTTGACAGATTTTTACACCAAAAATCTGTCAAATTTTGGACAAATAAAAAGCTTACACATCAACCAAAAGAAAAAAAAATAACAGATTTACTATCCTTTTATCTGTCAGATTTCAATACACATAAAAAAACAACAAATATCCAAAACCCATTATCATTAGCACAAAGATCCAAAAACCAATAAGGAAAGGGAAATGTTACATGCTGTCAGCCGCAAGATAGCAACCGAACGTCGCCAGGCCCCAAAACATTGCGAAACGCTTATTCTCCTAGCGAAGCAAAAATTGCACATGTAGATAGCAATGCCATGCTCTTATTCATCATCATAACAACTCTGCCCATAAATACACCTAGTTTTACATAAGGTTTTCTTGCTCAAAGATTCAGTAGGGGGAACACTCCGTCACTATCACTACGCCTGCACAAAGGACATATATAAACCTCTGTAACCCCGGTGTGAATCCACCCAATCCTTATCCATTTCCTCCTGTCCCTAACTACAAAACGTTGGGTAAGTGGCAGCTGTACTTGAACTTGGGATGCGAGCAGAGCGCTTGCTAAAGAGCCGTATCCAGTCACACCCAACAATCTGTCAACGATCTGCTGCCTGCTTACCTCAACGTGCTGGGCATCACCAAGCATGCACACCATCTTCGGACGAGGGATGTGGGGCAACTTAACAGAGCCACTGAAACGCTTGTCCTTCTGTGGATCATAATACTTAAAACCAATCTGAAGTTCAATAGTCTCAGTGAACTTCCTATTCTTCTCCTTGGCATCTCCAACGATCTGAGAGATCGCATACTTGAGAACCTCAGACTGCAACTTACTGCAATAACATCAGTGCAGAGAAATTATTTGACAAGGTCACAAAGATAATATATCTGGATGGGAACACTACTCTAGCGTTCCGATTATTCCTGCCAATAGGGATAATTGTAGAAAGCCAAAACTGCAGAATAATATATCATAATAAGCAAACAAGAACAAACTAACAGCTAGACCCAAACTCCCAAAGAATCAGAGAAACACAGGCAACAGGAAGATCACATTATGTAGTTTTCTGAAAAGACAAAGGCAACAGGCAACAGGTAAACAGGTAGCCAGCTTGCTGCCATGTTCATGTATCGTTGCAATTCAGTTTCACTTGGCACGCATCAAAGAAAAAGGTATATAAAAAAGGTAGAGGCACAAGACAATGGGAGGCAAGCCTATTGGGTTGAATACCTGCAAAGGCTATTGGGGTTGTCTCCTGACCACTGGAACCAGACATCTAGCTGATTAAAAACATAAATCTGCATAAAAACAGAAGTATCAATATGACAATTTGGTGTCACTTGTAAACAATGATCAAAACGTCACTGCAGCTCATTCACATTATCCCACCTTTGATGATATGAACAGAAAAGAAAAAAAAGATATTCAGCTGCATTTACCTCTGAACAAAATAAGGAGAGCTATCTTTCCCAATCTGCTCTTCCAAACTTGGAGCAGATTCCTGTCAAGAAGGGAACCAAGGCTCCTATCATTCGTGTACAGACTCGGTATGGAGACATCAGAACTAACATGCGGAGACAAATAATCAACACATCAATAACCGAACCAAAGCAATATAGGTCAAAACATCAAAAGACATCCCAGAAACAACTCAAAAGATTGCATAGTATAGTAGCTACTAAAATTTCACCAACCTGATAAAAGCCCACAGGGTTCCACCTCAAGCTCACATTCATCCCAACAATTGATAAATTCAAAAAATATCACAAATTTAACTAGATCTGCAAAGTAACTAGGACGGCTGGCTCAGGCCTAACCATAAAAAATACAATAGGCATCAAGGTAGTAGTCACAAAAATGAATCCCAGTTAATGTCGTGGCTGAAAGAAAAAGAAAAGGTGATTAATGACATGACAGGAGATATATCCAAGTTCTCATCCATGCACAGATTGTTGAGAATATGCAGAAATATGGTAGAATCTGCAACCATCTAAAGACAAGCGCGCAGAGAGAGAGAGAGAGAATAACCCTGAGAATCCGCAAGTTCTTGCTGTTCTTTTAGGAACCTGTGACTGAGAAATTAACTTGGTCATGAATAAATCACAAAAGGGCTGAGCTCAAGCATGATTCAGTCATAAAAAAGACACAGGGATTGGCACCCACGAGAGGTGACAAAAGTCACTACAATAATAAAAACACAGATTCAGTCATAAAAGAGACCAGCTACACAACACGTTGCCTAAAATCAGAATAACCATCCTCAGAGTCTGAGAATGCAAATGAAAGTCAACTAATAAATGACAAATTCAACTTGAAGCAGAGCAACTTATATATTGTTTATTCCACCACAATGAACAGGAAAACATCTTGGGTGGTTCAACTAGCTAGTGCTCTTAATTACAGCATGGCTCACATGGACATGGAAGACAACTGAAAAAAAAACACACACACATATACACAAACAAATAAAAAGAGTAAAAGACACACAAACACACACACAGACAGAGAAGCTACCTAACACAGCAAACTCAAAAGGCAAAATAAAACTAAACTAAATAAACAATTGCACCTCAAAATCACACTCACACTAACAGAGAGAGAGACAGAACAAATACTCCTACTCCTACAATCATAGACAGACACAGACAGACAGGCTATGCAGTGCAACTACTCCTACTCCTGCTGCATACAGACACAAACAAAAATAGAAAGCAAAGCTTGCTCAATAGGATTAAAGTTGTTGTTTCTGAAAAAGCAAAAGTTCAGTTCTGTTTGAAAATCAAATCAAATCATCATCACCAATCAACAGTGACCCAGGGGTACTAGCAATTAGCAAAGCGGGTCCACATACACACATAGAGACACAAACACTGTTATGGACGTTGTTGGGATTGAGAGGATTGAGGGGAAAGAGAGGGGCGGCGCTACAGTACCCGCGGTGCTACAGTACTGCGCGGGTACTGTTCATGTGCGAGAGAGGCAGACAGCCGGCGGCTAGGGCTGTGAGGGGCGCTGGGAACGCCGGCCGCGGGGCTTCGCCCACGGCCGGCAAGAGAGAAGGTTTTTCCTTCTAATCTCTTGCTTGATTAGATTGATACATCTGCTCTCCTTATATAGAGAGGATTTCTTGACTTACAAGTAAGGCTTACTTGACCCCTAAGCAAGCGACTAATTAATCCTAACGGGCTAAGGCCCAATAGGCCCTTGACTCTTCTAACACTACACCCCACCTGGACATACAGCTCGTCCTCGAGCTGCAACTTAACGATGACACTAACGATGACTCCGCTAGACACAAATCTAACACCTAAAAACAAGCCTTTTATATCTCGGCTTATTTTATTGACCTGAAATAGACTACGGCTCTTTATTTTTGACTCCTGAATATACGGCGGACACCCTCCGTGTGATGGACCTGCACGTGTGTAGCCACCTGGATCCCATGGAGCCCACCGGAACGAGAGGGGTGCATGGGTACAGCCACCTGGAATTAGTTGCGATAGCGACCAGCGGAGACGTCCTCGTGGCGGCCGGCGGTGGAATGCGGTGGCGCTAGGTAGTGCGTCCCCGCCGGTGATAAGGAGGCCGCAGAGTTGGAGGTCGTTGCGCGCGGGAAAAACACCATGCTCGCGCCTGAAGACAGCAGTAGGTCGGCGCGGTTGCTGGTGGCCGTCCCACGGGGCGAGGTCGCGCTTCGCTGAGCTGAGGTCGACCGTCGCCAAGGTCGCCTCGTGCATAGGCTGACGCATCTCCTGCAGCCGCCGGCGCGCTAGGAGGCCGCGCGCCGCAGCCTGTAGCCGCACCACCGCAGAGCGGGCGAGCGCCCACTCGGGGATGGGGGACGGCGAGGTCGGCCACTGGATCATGTGGAGGGGAAGACCCGAGCTCAGCGGCAGACTAGCACCCGCGGCCGGCGCGGCGATGGAGGGCGCGGGCAGCGCTGAGTGCGGCGGGGGTGGCGGGGGCAGCGACGAAACCGGCGGAGGCGGCTGCTGCGTGAGCCCCATCCACGCAGCCTGCAGGGCGATGATGCTGCGGCTCATCTGCGCCATGTTGGTGGACATCTCGGCAACCACGGCGGCGAGGGACTCCAGGGTCAGGGGAACGGCAGCAGAGGACCCCGCGGCGGCATCCGCCGGCGCGCCCACGGTAGCGGACAGGGTGATGGACGAGGACAACGTGAGCAGTGGCAGGGTGGTGGTGGGTGGGATCGGCGGCGCGGCGGCAGCAGTGGTGGAAGCCATGATCGGCGAGGCTCCAATACCAGATTGTTATGGACGCTGTTGGGATCGAGAGGAGAGAGTCAAGGGAGCGGCGGCGGAGCTACTGTTCACGTGAGAGAGACGGAACGGCGGCTAGGGCTGTGAGGGGCGCTGGGAACGCCGGCCGCGGGGCTTCGCCCACGGCCGGCAAGAGAGAAGGTTTTTCCTTCTAATCTCTTGCTTGATTAGATTGATACATCTGCTCTCCTTATATAGAGAGGATTTCTTGACTTACAAGTAAGGCTTACTTGACCCCTAAGCAAGCGACTAATTAATCCTAACGGGCTAAGGCCCAATAGGCCCTTGACTCTTCTAACACTACACCCCACCTGGACATGCAGCTCGTCCTCGAGCTGCAACTTAACGATGACACTAACGATGACTCCGCTAGACACAAATCTAACACCTAAAAACAAGCCTTTTATATCTTGGCTTATTTTATTGACCTGAAATAGACTACGACTCTTTATTTTTGACTCCTGAATATACGGCGGACACCCTCCGTGTGATGGACCTGCACGTGTGTAGCCACCTGGATCCCATGGAGCCCACCGGAACGAGAGGGGTGCATGGGTACAGCCACCTGGAATTAGTTGCGATAGCGACCAGCGGAGACGTCCTCGTGGCGGCCGGCGGTGGAATGCGGTGGCGCTAGGTAGTGCGTCCCCGCCGGTGATAAGGAGGCCGCAGAGTTGGAGGTCGTTGCGCGCGGGAAAAACACCATGCTCGCGCCTGAAGACAGCAGTAGGTCGGCGCGGTTGCTGGTGGCCGTCCCACGGGGCGAGGTCGCGCTTCGCTGAGCTGAGGTCGACCGTCGCCAAGGTCGCCTCGTGCATAGGCTGACGCATCTCCTGCAGCCGCCGGCGCGCTAGGAGGCCGCGCGCCGCAGCCTGTAGCCGCACCACCGCAGAGCGGGCGAGCGCCCACTCAGGGATGGGGGACGGCGAGGTCGGCCACTGGATCATGTGGAGGGGAAGACCCGAGCTCAGCGGCAGACTAGCACCCGCGGCCGGCGCGGCGATGGAGGGCGCGGGCAGCGCTGAGTGCGGCGGGGGTGGCGGGGGGCAGCGACGAAACCGGCGGAGGCGGCTGCTGCGTGAGCCCCATCCACGCAGCCTGCAGGGCGATGATGCTGCGGCTCATCTGCGCCATGTTGGTGGACATCTCGGCAACCACGGCGGCGAGGGACTCCAGGGTCAGGGGAACGGCAGCAGAGGACCCCGCGGCGGCATCCGCCGGCGCGCCCACGGCAGCGGACAGGGTGATGGACGAGGACAACGTGAGCAGTGGCAGGGTGGTGGTGGGTGGGATCGGCGGCGCGGCGGCAGCAGTGGTGGAAGCCATGATCGGCGAGGCTCCAATACCAGATTGTTATGGACGCTGTTGGGATCGAGAGGAGAGAGTCAAGGGAGCGGCGGCGGAGCTACTGTTCACGTGAGAGAGACGGAACGGCGGCTAGGGCTGTGAGGGGCGCTGGGAACGCCGGCCGCGGGGCTTCGCCCACGGCCGGCAAGAGAGAAGGTTTTTCCTTCTAATCTCTTGCTTGATTAGATTGATACATCTGCTCTCCTTATATAGAGAGGATTTCTTGACTTACAAGTAAGGCTTACTTGACCCCTAAGCAAGCGACTAATTAATCCTAACGGGCTAAGGCCCAATAGGCCCTTGACTCTTCTAACACTACACCCCATCTGGACATGCAGCTCGTCCTCGAGCTGCAACTTAACGATGACACTAACGATGACTCCGCTAGACACAAATCTAACACCTAAAAACAAGCCTTTTATATCTCGGCTTATTTTATTGACCTGAAATAGACTACGACTCTTTATTTTTGACTCCTGAATATACGGCGGACACCCTCCGTGTGATGGACCTGCACGTGTGTAGCCACCTGGATCCCATGGAGCCCACCGGAACGAGAGGGGTGCATGGGTACAGCCACCTGGAATTAGTTGCGATAGCGACCAGCGGAGACGTCCTCGTGGCGGCCGGCGGTGGAATGCGGTGGCGCTAGGTAGTGCGTCCCCGCCGGTGATAAGGAGGCCGCAGAGTTGGAGGTCGTTGCGCGCGGGAAAAACACCATGCTCGCGCCTGAAGACAGCATTAGGTCGGCGCGGTTGCTGGTGGCCGTCCCACGGGGCGAGGTCGCGCTTCGCTGAGCTGAGGTCGACCGTCGCCAAGGTCGCCTCGTGCATAGGCTGACGCATCTCCTGCAGCCGCCGGCGCGCTAGGAGGCCGCGCGCCGCAGCCTGTAGCCGCACCACCGCAGAGCGGGCGAGCGCCCACTCGGGGATGGGGGACGGCGAGGTCGGCCACTGGATCATGTGGAGGGGAAGACCCGAGCTCAGCGGCAGACTAGCACCCGCGGCCGGCGCGGCGATGGAGGGCGCGGGCAGCGCTGAGTGCGGCGGGGGTGGCGGGGGCAGCGACGAAACCGGCGGAGGCGGCTGCTGCGTGAGCCCCATCCACGCAGCCTGCAGGGCGATGATGCTGCGGCTCATCTGCGCCATGTTGGTGGACATCTCGGCAACCACGGCGGCGAGGGACTCCAGGGTCAGGGGAACGGCAGCAGAGGACCCCGCGGCGGCATCCGCCGGCGCGCCCACGGCAGCGGACAGGGTGATGGACGAGGACAACGTGAGCAGTGGCAGGGTGGTGGTGGGTGGGATCGGCGGCGCGGCGGCAGCAGTGGTGGAAGCCATGATCGGCGAGGCTCCAATACCAGATTGTTATGGACGCTGTTGGGATCGAGAGGAGAGAGTCAAGGGAGCGGCGGCGGAGCTACTGTTCACGTGAGAGAGACGGAACGGCGGCTAGGGCTGTGAGGGGCGCTGGGAACGCCGGCCGCGGGGCTTCGCCCACGGCCGGCAAGAGAGAAGGTTTTTCCTTCTAATCTCTTGCTTGATTAGATTGATACATCTGCTCTCCTTATATAGAGAGGATTTCTTGACTTACAAGTAAGGCTTACTTGACCCCTAAGCAAGCGACTAATTAATCCTAACGGGCTAAGGCCCAATAGGCCCTTGACTCTTCTAACAAACACAAACAGAGGGGGAGAGAGAAAGATGGGAACACACAGAAAGACAGACAGAGGTAGAGGGAGAGACACACATAAAAACAAACACACAAAGACAGACAAACAAAATCAACAAAGACAAACAAAATCAGCTGTCAAATACATTGCACCACAGACACAGACACACAACCACAAAAATACACACACAAAAAAAACCAAAAAAAAAGACACAGCCACACTCACAAAAAGAAATTGAAGTCAACATGCCAATTGAGAGGCTAAAAAATTAAAAAAGACACACAGAGATAGAGAGAGACACACAAAGACCCCTGGGAACAAATAAACAAGACAAAATACTCAAAAAACTTCTAACAATTCTCAAACAACTCAAAAAAGACAAATTGAGCCAAAAAAAACAAAGGATACAAAAAAATCAAATGCAAGAGAAAAAAAAAGCTCAATCAGCAGCAGGCGCGCACACACACAAAGAAAACAAAAAAACAGAGGGCTCTACTCAGGGTATATGTCCGGATTTCTATTGACTACCACCGAAACAATTCGGGTGCACACGAAGCAAAATTAAACAAAAAGACATGCTGAATGTGCACACATTTTAGGCACCTCGACGAGATTCAACAATGCATCTCTAAAGAATTCACCAGAGATTCAACAGCAGAAGAAGCAAAAAAAAAGTTCAATGTCACACACCAAGACAAACACAATTACCGTTCATCATTGTCTACCAAAAAACAATCAGTAACCAGTGGCTCACAACTTTCAATCAAAATTTCAAGCACGATGTTAATCCGCAAAAAGTAGCATCCACCATGAATTAAAAAATGAACTCGTACTCAGTTTTTTCCCTGCCCATAGCAAAGGTGTTGACGTTCCACAGGTTACCGATTTTCTTCTGAAAAAACACTAGCAGAAGTTCATTTGAAGTCGAACCGATTTGCAAAATTATCCTCAGCAGCACAGTACCCTAACTCGCTCGCAAAATCATTTCATGGCTACACGGAATTCATTCGACTAAAGCACAACTGAACCTTCTCAGTTCTCTGTATAGCAGACTAGCTTTGCATCTTCAGATTGCATACTAGAGAGATTAGCAACAGATGAAGGTGAAGCTCCCAAAGAAAAGAGAGTATGGAATGTGCATGCTCATTGCTGAAACAAACACAAGTACACATACGCTGCACTAGGCCTATGTTCGCTGCTATTATTGGTAAGCTACTGAGACGAGCACAGGCCACTATCATGCTAGCTAGCTCCATTCACTTCAGAGTTCATACATCAGAGACGAGTTCTAGATTTCAAACATACCATGATCTAGATTTCGATTCGACAAAGGAGATAACCAGCATCGGCACCCAGGCGAAAAGCAGAAGACGATTCCATCCTCCATGGACTCGAACCACAAAATACATCAAATCCTAGAACAATCAATCAAACAACTAAAGAACTAGATCTACCAAACCAAATTACCCCAAACAACAAAGCTTTTTTTTTCTCGAATACGCAGGAGAGCTGCGTATCATTGTATTAAGAAGAAGAGTTGTAAAATACAACACAGAAGTTCAAATAAAATACAAGAGCAGCCGTTCCCGGCCCGACCGACACCACGATGGGGCTACATTTTAAAAATGACAACCTTGATATCCACTGGAATCAACCAACTACATGCGCAACCCTCTACAAGTTTGGAACAGCTCGTCGAGGGCCTCAACGTCTGCAGTCGAAAGCTCGCCCTTGAAGTAGGAGTCATAGGAACGCTTGGCCGCAGAGGAAGGCGGTGCCGAAGGTTCCAAGAACCCCATCTTCTTCATGAGCAGTACTTCGCCGCGTTTGGACGCCGGGATGTGGCCCATCTGCTGCGCAGCAATCCGCCTGCTCCGAAGGGGCAAGGTCCGCTTGGGCGGCGTTTTCTGCTTGGGAGGGGAGCGGATGAGAGGCGTCGGCCTCACCACCCGGACCTCGTCGATGAACCTGGCCAGCCGCCGCGCGGCCTCCCCAGGAGAAGGCGAATCCTCCTCTCCAGGAGAAGGCGAGTCCGCCTCTGTCAGCGCCACAGCGCCTGCCGACGTGCCCTGCATGGGAGACGACGGAGGCGACTCACGGTCCGCCGTGCACTGAGGAGCCGTCAACGTAGGGTCCCACAACGAGGCTTGACCCTCCGGAGACAGGCAGCCGGGAGCCTGTGCGACATCTGGTCGGGAGACGGGCAGTGCGGCAAGCTCATCTAGCATCGGGTCGACCGAGACGAGCAGATCAGGGGGATCGGTGCGCTCGCAGAGCGCCTCCGCCAAAGGGTCAGGTTCGAGGAAGCATCGCGCGGCAGTTGAAACAGTGGCGTCATCGCTGGAGTCGGCAGGGGCGTCCACGGCGATGTCAGCCGCCGGCTTACCTCCGCGGCGCCGGTGTCGCCTCCGACGGCGACGGGTGCCGTGGGCAACCCCCACAACCCCAATTGCGGTCCCATCTGCGGTCGGTGGACTGCCGAGGGGTGCGTGCTGGGAGGGCGGTCGGCCCTCGGCACGTGTGTGTCGAGGACGGCCGCCGCCGTCTGGCGTCGCCTTGGACCGACCACAGTCCTTAGCGAGGTGGCCGAGACCGCGGCAGCGCAGACAACGCGGAGGCAACCGGCAAGTCGCCACGCGGTGCGAGAGGGAGAGGCAGTTGAAACATCTGCCGCGGAACTGTGCGGGAGTCCTTGGAGCATGCGCGCGCGGGCCAGGTCCTCGGCGAGGCTCAACCGGGGCATAGGCAGGTCCCACCTCAAGCCGGGGTAGAATCTCACGCCATCCATCGGCGTTGGGGGTGAATACTCGTCTTCGCGTGCCGAGGCGTTGGTGGGCAGGTACTCGACCATCCACCGGCCGGGCTGGTAGGCCGTGCACAAGCTGAGGGCGCGGCAGGCTGCGCCTCCTCCGCCGTCGCGTAGGTCTTTTCCCGGCATCCGCTCCGCCGCGCCCCAGAACATCGGTCGAATGAATCTGGGCGCGCACGGGGGACACGGTGGCCGGCCTCGATGGGCGAAGAGCGGCCTCCAGGTAAGAGCGAGTCTGGGGGCGCACGGGGGGCGCGGGGGCCGGCTTTGCCCGGCGACAAGCGGCCTCCAGGTATGTCACGGGATGGTCGTCGTCGGCCTCCTCGCTGTCCTCGTCCGCCCACCGCCGGCTCTTCGACCGCCCGCCCAAGCATCCGGGGAGGAACGGTGCCGCGGCCGGCGAGAGCGAGGAGCTTGGAGCGTTCGGCGACGTCGTGCCTAGGCCCCCTGGCGTGGCCGCGGCGTTCCAGGCATCCAGCCCCAATAGCGGAGGGGACCAAGTGCCGGGGCTGGCCCCCTCGGTCGCAGCGGCAGAGCCCGGCGGCTGCGGTGGCATGGCGTGGACGGCGGCCACGGGGCCAGCCAGCTCCAACACGGACACATGCCGTACGAAGGTACCTGCCGACTCTAGCAATGGCGGCCGCGAGCGAGCCTCCAAATCGGCGAGGGAGAGACTCCGACGACAGCCGCGGCACAGGCCATCCGCGCGCGAGAACAACACCACATCCCCAGCAGCTCTGCCCCGGTTGGCTCCACCAATAGCTTCAACAGGGAGGCGCGGCGGGTGTGTGCCTTCAGCAGGGAGGCGCGGCGAGGAGCGGCAGTGGCCGCCGACCCACCGCCTGCTCTACGCGGCGAGGAGGGGAAAGCGACAGGGGGAAAAGATGGGGAGACGAAGGGTAACGATAAGAGGTGGCGCGGATTTCAAAAATAGCGGTTCGTGGATTTCGCAGGCTCTATTCGCTGACCCGTTAAAGCGTGGCGGACCCGACAACTGACCCATTCATATGCACGAATCTCATAACAAATCAATGATCTAGAATTTGACAGATAAATGTCAACAAAATCTGTTGACAGATAAATAGCATAAACCAAAAATAAATTAGTTCAACTAATGGTAAAAGCTGAACATGGGCATGATTAGCGCCCAGATGTCCGGACAACGCCTGTGTCTGCGGCTCCATTTCACGTGCGTTTGCGTGCACACAGGAATAGCCATGCCTCCCCGTCCAAACGCCTGCGCCCTTTTGCTTCCTGCGCCCGCATGCACGCGGGGCCGCGCGCCCCTGCCTCCATCCCCCTCCTCTTCACGCGCATGCACGACACCCAACAAATGCAGCAGGCGGCTCTAGCAGACGAATCCTGTTGCAAAATGTGCAACATCAAATCTATTTTTGCAACATCTAAATGAAACACTTACAACATATATCAGAAACATCTGAAACTCATGCAACATACGTCTGAAACACTTGCATAAACACATGATAGCCATTGCAAAACATATGCAACATCCAAATGAAACACTTGCAACATATGAACAAAACACTTGAAACATGCTCTTTGCAACAAGCATGTGTATGCAACACCCAGATCTACTTTTGCGACATACAGATAAAACACTTGAAACATACGTCTGAAATACCTGAAACACTGAAAACATACACTTGCAACATGCTTATATTGTCATTGTAACACATGCAACATCTCAGATATACTTTTGCAACATCCAGATCAAACACTTGAAACATAAGTCTGGAACGCCTGAAATACAGCGTCGCCGACGGCCACGGCCTACCTGGTGGGGAACTGCGGTAGCCAGCAAGCTCGGGTCAGGGGACGTCGGCCCAGCGTACACCTCCGTTGCAGAACGCCGGCCCATCGCTCCTCTTGCGATTCTCCCACACCTGCTCGCTGCCCAGGCTCATGCCCCGTCGGCGCAGCTTCTCTAGCGCCACTGCTGCTTGCCGCAATTGTCCAACACCGTCCGCTCGCGCGAGATAGGGCGTGGCGCAGCGGCGCTTTGGGGGGGAAGGACGCGGTGCGGTGGGGGACAGGCTCATGGTGGGGGGAAGAGGGCGCGGCGAGGCGGAGTGCGGCGAGCGTATGCGTGGTGACGCCGCGACACCCGATGCGAGTGCGAGTGGGAAAATTCCAGAGATAGAAGAGATGTAGAGGTGCTGTTGGATTTGTCCATTGTACAGGTCCAGTAAGGCACGTGTTCGGACAGAACGGATGACCATGTGCAAACATTTGTGTAGTAACATCGTCTATTCATATAATCCTAGATCATTCAGCTTCTGTTATGAACATTTTTTACGTTGCCTACTGATGGCTCGCTTCTGTTGAAACTTTTTTTTTTACTTATTTAGCCGACTACTGACTCGTGTGGGCGTGGCCTCGGTGATTCTTATCTTCGGGTTCGGCGTCTCCATATGTCATGGAGTAGAGCGAGGCACCCGGCACAGCACTGCCGCCAGGTACATGTACATCGTGGATACTCCTTTCCTCAGAAAGCGATGGAGCTGCTGCACGTGCACGACTTCTATGGAAGTGCAAGCAGCACTAGCACCAGCACGCGCGCCGCGCCACTGCCGAAGTCGTCACTACACACGCCATATTTTCCAGGTGCATATTTATCCCGTGTGGTCACGGCCTCAGCTCTCATAGCCTCATGTGTCAAAGAGTCCAACACCCCACAGTTAGACGGCAAGGTAAATGCTAGTCTAGTCTGAATGCTACTATTATATGTATGGATCGATCGATCGACGGATAGATGGTAGATCCCTTACGATTCTGCCGTGCGTCCACGTCGAGATAGCGGCGCAATGGTTAGTTTTGACGTGGCTGGAGTTGTCCCCAAGTTTCGTGTGACCGCGACCGGGATCGGAGGATGTGCTTGCTCCAGGAACTGAGCTCAGACGCGAAGTCTTGGCATCAACAGGACTTGGTGGCGGAGAAGAGAACAGCGAATGAAGCATCGAGCCCTCTTCGTCAGCTGTTGTCAGAGGTTCCATGTGGCAAGGAACGAAGGAACTGAGAGAGATCGACGAGCGTTGTTGTCTGTGGCTGCGGACTCCGAGTCCGTCCTACTCGACCGAAAAGCCGCTGTCAGAGCTTGCGTTAACGTGTCCAACCAAGATGAACCGCCGTAGTACGCACTCGTCGCACCATTTCGCAACGCCCCACAACCGTTTGATCTGCCCTATTGGCTCTTGCGACTTGGTCCATTAGGGCCGAACGAAGCTTCTCTAGGATTAATTAGCAGCTTCTCGGACACTACTGTGTACTGTGGCTCACCAGCACATGTTAGTTTATATATATGAGTATGCTGCTAGCTGCTTCATTCACTAGTGTGCATAAATTAAGATAACATCATGCATGCCCTTATCAGTAAAAATGGATAACAACATGCCACAAAATCACACATCTGCTAGTAGATAAGGTTAAAGGTGCCGTCGATCACTGCGCAAGTCAAAACCACCACGACACTGGCTATGATCGATGCAAATCTCCATGCTCAGTCTAAAGTAGTACAGTACTAATAATGAGTAAAATATGTTTTAATTTTTGCAGCGAGACGTGCTGAGCCGATGACCCAACTGCTGAGCGATCGAGATAGATAGCTAGGTGCATGCCCCTGGAGCCTGGAGATGGCATCACTGTCACTGGCATCGTACAATGCATGACACGATTCCCAGTGTCCACAGGCCACGGCCAAGTTTGTTTATAAGCGCCATTTCGTGCCATCCTGACCCGACCCGAAAGCAAAGCTCAGCTCAGCCCACACCGATCGCGATGTACTCCTTCGAGCAAGACCACACGGCGGCAGCGCGTACCACCGCCACGTTCGACACGAGCTACCAGCCCTGCGCCGCTGGCCGCTCGCTCCAGCTCTCCGCCCATCAGCATCCCGGCGGCCAGCAAGTCCTCCGGACCGCCGCCGGGTCCGGCTCCGGCTCCGGCTCCACCGCCGTGCAGCCACGGCGCGTCAAGAGTAGTAGCAAGAAGCACGCGGCGGCGTCGCGGCACTCGTCGTCGTCGCGGCGCTCCTCGACCACCGTGGTCGCCACCGACGTGAACAACTTCCGGGCCATGGTGCAGGAGCTCACCGGCTTCCCGCCCGCCGCCATCTTCCGGCCGCTGCCGCGCAGGGTGCACGCGGCCAGCCCCTTCGTCACCGTCTCCGCCGCCGCGGGGCAAGGATGTGGCGGCCGGGAACAGCACGGGCACGCAAGTTGGGAGGCGACAAACAGTAGTACTACTGCCGCCGCCGGCAGCAGCAGTAGCCCCGACGACGCTCCGGCCGTTCCGCCTGTGGTGCTGGCGGCGCAGCAGCCCCAGTTCGCGCCGCTGGGCGTGTTCGACGGCCTGTCCGACCTCGGGTCGCCGGAGTTCGACTCGTGGGGAGATTTGTCCATCGATTAAGTACTCGGTGGCGGTCTAGATTTGATGGAACGATTATTTAAGGATGGTAATCGGTGGGGTATTTGCTAATTTCCCTGTGTTCAAGCGTGTTATGTTTATTACTATGTCTGCATGTGTAGCAGTTAGCTACCCAGCAGTGGCAGTAGTGTTTGTTGTTTTCACAAGATATGCATTAATCATGCTCATGTGATGCAAATCACCTCTCCATTGACCTACTTGGTTTTTTTTATTACAAAGTGCTTACTATCACAGAGGGCGGCTAGGTAACAATTATCTAATGTTACTGCTGATTGAAATAACGAACGTGTCAATGCTTTTTTCCCATGTTTTTTTTTGCTTGTTAATAAGAGATGCAGTCTACTAGGAATAGCATATAAAAGGAAAAAGGATAAATCAGTCTCCTAAAAAAAAGACAAATCAGACAGTCACGGCCAATGATGCGTGGACGACTGGACATTCATATGACGGCTGAAAATTAATTTCATAGTGGACATACACACTGACGAAGCTATCCAGATGCGTTGCTCTTTTGTTTTTTGTTTTTTGAATATTCAGATGTGTTGCTTGAAGTCATCCATATAAGAGGAGCTGGTACAAGAGCCTGAATTGACAATTTGCGCAACAACTGGGTGGCACTGAGGTTGCCACCATCCTGTGATCTCTTGATGTGAACCTCTACGTGTCACGCACGCAGCATGCGTCTTCTGTAGCAAGTCTTGGTCATGACACTTGACAAGCTCGGTTGAACACTATAACTTGTCAAGCACGTCTGAATATTTCACTCGTCACAGGATTTCGTCATGAGTTGAATACAGCACAGGCGCACAGCATGAGCATCTGGCTGCTCTGCTCACGACTGTTCTAAATAACCAGAAAAGGAAGAAAGTTACCCCCAAGGTCAGAATTTAGAACAATCAGCATCCAGTTTCAGTCTTCTCATCAGTCGTCGGGATAATCATAATAAACAAAATAGGTGGTGTTAATTGCAGTCAAACGATAACAAGCCTACCAAGAAGTTTTTTTATTTAATGGGCACTGCTAATGCAGGCTAGGTTACAAACTCATTATTATTCAAAAACACAACCACGTGTATACCACATCGATGCAGTTTTTCTGTTCCATCAAACAAGGAGGAGCAGATGAGTTGAGGCACGCCTCCTCACTCCGCCCCTAGGAGGGCAAGGAGAATATCCTCATAATCTCTAGTTGTATCTTTAGCAACAGCGCGCTCCAGCGGCACACTGTTCCTCTTCTGGTAAGCCTCCTTTATCAGCTTCAGGTCGACCTCGGCGCGAGTAGTTATGACCCTGGTGAGAGCATCCTCATCTGTGCCCACGCCTCCAAGAGCCAGTCGAATGACTTTCTCGAAGTATCTGTCAGGGCAGGTGAAGCACCGGATGATCGCCCGCAGTGTTGCAAGGAACTCATCCTTGGGGTCAGCTTTCAGATCCTGTTAGAAGTGAGCAGAAAAACGTTATCAGCAACCGAAAAGTCTCTTCCTCCCTTTATTGTACTCAGTTTTAAACTCTTTTTTTAATAAATCACCAGTAGGGGTGCGCCCCTCCTGTTCAACGTAAAAAAAAGTCTCTAAAAGAAACTGTAAATAATTCCTCTTCTAGCAATCTACAAGCATTTGAATATTGCAGAAAACATGCGAATGCAGGGCAAACAGAGGCAAAATTGATGAGTAAACCAGAGCTTTACAAGCGACAATTCATTTTCACCTGGTTGACTGATTGACGGATCATTTTAATGCCATATATGTAGCCCAAAGGAGGGGTTAGTAAATAAATCAACCCCGAAAGGAGGAGCATAGGTAAAATATAGACGTTTTTGAAGGGAGGTGGGTTCATAATGGAACAGATAATGAGAGTTACAGAGGTTACTAACAAGAGCTTGCTTATCACTATTTACCTTGTTGATTGCATGACCGAACTGATCCTTGTAGCTATTGAATGTTGCAAGTAGCTGAGCTTTGCTCCGTGTGGTGAGAATCCTGATGATCTCCTCGTCGCTGTAAGCCTTCTTATCGATCTTCTCATGAAGAATTTTGGCTTCAGAATGGGCCAAAGATGTGTTCACCTCTGGGCCATCATAGCGGTATGCACTTACAAGAGGCACCAACAGCTGAAACGAAGAAATGACCAATCAGAATTTATTTCAACTTTCAATGCTACTCTACTAAAAAAGGTGTTACTCAGCAGCCTCTATTGATCCAAAAAACAAAAAAAGCGTCCAACTTTAATGAAGAGTAGCATGTTGACAACCACTAATGGCCTAATTTTAGTGAAAGAAAGGGAAAGGAAATCAGTCTCTTATCTTGACAGATAGCGGCCACAAAATTTCTCAGATGGATCATCTATTACAGAGGTTATGCTAACCAAATCAGCCGTATCGAGGTTGAGAAGACTAGTTATAATTTATATGTATCAGCAGTACCATCAGATCTGTAACATCTTATCTTTATGATGCACAGTAAGCACTAGACTAGCTAATGATGTCATGATGCAGCTACAAATTAGGTTCTGCATCAGTAGATATATCCAAATGCAATAAAAAGCACATCCAGCTTAATTCAAGATTAACATGTTGCCAATCATTGTCTGGACGTCTGGTCCATTCAAACTAATTAAATTTGCAAGCATGTATCAGTAAGTTCGCACAATGGAGGAAATCAGTATCTGATGTCGCACATAGCAAAACCTTGCCCCTTGATACCGAAAAATGAACAATATGACTAGTTAAATAGTGGATCTGTCTAGCCCACACACGGGTAAACAGCAGGACTGTCGGATCCGCGACATCGCAGTATGAGAAATGACCTTCCCCTTCAGAATCAGAAAGCACAGTAACGCCAGATAACAAGAGCATGAAGGGGCTGTTAGGTGATAAGTGATAACTGATAAGACATAACAAGCAACGAATCGATTGGCCTACAGATCGGAAAAAACGGATCGAGATCACCTATTGACAAGAGCAGATGCGATCTACAGTACGTATCTATATATGCAAGCAAACGTCAGATGGTCATAAAATCCGAGGCCTTCACCTTGCGGAAGTCGCCGGTGACGTGCGAGGCGACGTCCTCCTCGAGGGAGCGCTTGAAGCGGTCGTGGTACGCCTGCTTGGCCGCGAAGAGCTGCGCGGGCGTGCGCGCGCACGCGATCTCCACCAGCGCGCGGCCGCCGGGGTGCCACTTCTTCGCCTCCTCGTTCGCCAGCACCGCGTCCCTCTCCGCGGGGTCCAGCGTCCACAGGATCACGGCCCTCTGGGTCATTCAGGGGCGAACCAATCAAATCAACCGATGAGTCAATCAATCGCGCGCGTGCTTTCGGTCCACCGATCTGCTACCTACCTCGAACTTGCCGTGGATCTCGTCGCCGAGGGCGCGGAGCAGCTCCTTCCCGTACGCCTCAGCGTAGGCGCGGCGTATCGCGCGGCGCTGCGCGGCGTTGCGGTGGGCCAGGATGGAGATGATGAGCTTCTCGTTGGTGCCCCAACCTGCGATCGATCGGAAACGCGGAGCGCGTCAGTCGTCGGCGCGTGCAGCGAGTGAGGAATGCGATCGGGGTCGGAGTGGGACCTTCGAAGGCCTTGTGGAGCTGCTCGCAGTCCTCGGCGACGGCCGGCACGGAGGAGGGGACGGTGAGCGTCGCCATTGCGTCGGTGCAGGTCGCGTTTCGATCGCTGTGCTGCGTCGGTGGGATCTGGGAATGGGATGGTGGGGGGCAGGCCCTGTCGACAGGGTGTATGTGTAGCAGCGGAGGCCGCGGTGCACGCGGGAAACAGACGCCGGGAGGCGAGGGGTTTCTGTGTGGGGCGTGGAGGGGTTTGCGGAGAATGCCTTGCCGATCGGGGTGAGGGCCAGCCGGCCAGCCAGGGAGGGACACGCCGAAGTGGGCAAGTGGCGAAGTGGTTGGCATTTAGGACCCGCCTCGCGTACGTGTCCATGGCTCTCCATTAATTGGGGCCACGACCGCCGGCCCGCCCACGACGTCTGGGTACAGACATGCAGCGATGCTGATGGTGTGGCATTCAACAGGGACAGAGCAACGAGCGGAAGCCCATCATAGACATCGTGGATTAGGTGTTGCTAAAAATAACAGCAACATCAACTTGTGTGCCAGTAGTGTATAGACTGCGTAGAATACTACTAGAACGTTCCGTGACAGCGCGGTCACGATGTACACCTAGTTAAGCATCGTTGATGTTTTTGTTTCAATGAAGTCTGATAATGCAGGGACCGAGTACCGAGGGCTTCTCAACGCACCAGCCTCAATCTCCACGTATGCGTTAATCGGCCATGTCACAGCAAGCAGTGGTTCACAGGGTGTCAGAGACCCTGCAGAGAACCAGTTGGCTCGGCAGAAAAAAGTAGAGGCAGCTGTTGGAGAGTGCGTTGTTACGAAGAGCTGCTCAAATATGTCGTTCCTTCCTCTCAAAAATAGAGCATGAGAACAAAAAAAACAAGAGCAAGAAAGTTGAGTTGTGGGACTATAGAAGTGACAGGAGAGCAGTGGGAGCAACTGCCTGCATTGGGGGACTAGTCTTCAATTTTTATCTCACTCCTACGTGGACCATAACTTTTTGTTAAGGCATGCAGCTAGTGCTGCCCGTGTTGGTGCTGCCCGCAGAAGAACACAGAAGCAACGCTTCACAGGCCCGTTTTGGCCTCTCCATGTGGCCCGGCAGCTTGCACCAGCTCGATCGATCGATGCGATCGCATCTACTCCGCATAGCGTAATTCCAAATGTGGCATGCGCGAGCTAGTGTGGGACACATAGCCATGTGCACGTGCGGACCAGTGCATCACCATGTGCAGTAGTAGCATCCTAGGTTGGCTAAGTTCCAAGGATAGTGAGGGGCAAGGAAAGGGCAAAATTTCGCTCTCGATCCATTTGGACACAATCTCAGCAAAATCGAATGTGTTTACTTCTGCTTGATTCTTTTAGTTATGAAAGATGCAGTAGCATCCAGCAGATGGAGACTGGTTACCGACATTGTACAGGCTCACTCTACTAGGACTCTGGTGCCAGTTGACACGCTTGAAAGTTTTTTTTGAACCCAGAATTTTCATTACTTATGTGCTGACAAATCAGCAACAACCATTACAGTAATGTGATCAGGAATAGAGTTCGAAATGATCTCATTTCCTTCAACACAGTTATACCCCAAATTAGCCAACTCATGGGCTACTGTATTACATTCTCTACCCTGGAACACACACTCAAACTGAATGAAATTAGTAGAGACTAAAAACTTCAACTCGTTCACCAAGCCTTCCTCTGGTCAGTCATAGGCTTCGACTGAATTCAGTGCCTGAACAACCAACAGAGCATCGGACTACAGAATCAACCTTCCAATACCAAGATTTAGCGCTGTGTGCACTCCCTGGAGACAGGCTATCAATTTGGCGTGAAAAGCGCTGAGCAGATGATTCACTCTTCCTTTTCCTGTTGTTACTGTATCTACATCACTATCTCTAATGAGAAAGCCCCAGCTGCCTGTGTTGCCTCTAGCTCGGAACGAACCGTCACAGTTCAATTTTAACACTCCACTAGGTGGTTTGTTCCATTGGCCTTTCTTCCTCTCCCAAGATCGACATTGTTGGGTGGAGCTTCGACTTAACTCGTCTGTATAAATCTTGATACTTCTTGACAGAGCTTCAGCGCTACGCCCTCGACCATTTTCTCTGACCGCATTTCTTTTTGTCCAGAGGAACCACATCAGGATTACTACTATTATTTGCAAGTTGCCCTTCATTTGCATAATGGTTGAGGTCACTTCCCAGGGAGAAAGCATTTTCGACAAGTTCTGGCGTTCTCTTTCTAAACAAAGCTCCCGCCACACCTTCTTGACAAATTCGCATTTGAAAAATTGGTGACCTCCATCCTCGTTCAGCCTATTGCATACTGGGCATACAATGTTGATTTTCATGCCCCGCCTTGCCAAGTTACATCTCAACAGATGACTGTTATGAGTTAGCCTCCAGAGGAAGTGCTTGACCTTGTTTGGGCATTCCATCTTCCATAGTTTGTCCCAAACATTAGTAGAACCAGCCCCACTACTGCCCTGTGCACCATTTCTGGTGGCCGCCCTGAGAAAATCCTCCCTGCAAACTTTGTAGGCACTCCTCACACTGAACATTCCTTTCTTATCAAAGTGGCAGGCTAATCTATTTTCGTTATCCACGAAGAGTGGCAAGGATAAAATGATATCAGCATCCTCCGGCTAGAAAGTATCATTTATCAGACCCTCATCCCATGAACTCGTGATTGGGTTGCTGAGTTCATGCACATATCATAGCAAGCTGGCTCCTTTTGGTGTGAATGGTTTCCTAGAATTGTCACGGGGAAGCCAACGATCAGACCATATTTTCAGATTGCTCCCATCTCCCACTCTCCAAATCATCCCCTTCTTCATGATCTCTAGGCCTCGTAAAATACTTCACCATGTATAGGACATGCCATCCTTTGGTTTGGCCTCAAGTACCGACATAGTGGGGTAATATTTTGCCTTCAGAACACGTGCACATAGTGAATCCGGATTGTGCCAAAGTTGCCAACTTTGTTTCGCTAACATAGCCATATTAAATGCGTGAATGTCTCTGAATCCCAAACCTTCTTCGCTTTTTAGTTTCATCATTGAATCTTTGCTCATCCAATGAATTTTATGTTTCCCTTCTTGATGATCCCACCAGAATAGGCATATCATGGAGCTTATTTGATCACAAAGTGATTTCGTGATGTCAAAGCAGCCCATCGCATATGTAGGAATAGCTTGTGCCACAGCTTTGATTAATATCTCCTTACCAGCCCATGACAAGAATTTTTCCTTTCAACCCTGTATTCTCGCCCAAATTCGGTCTTTTAGATAGCCAAAAATACCATTCTTTGATCTGCCCACGTGCACGGGGAGCCCCAAATACCTTTCACTCATTGCTTCTTTTGTAACCTATAAATGGTCACATACAAACTTCTTCTGTTGGGCTTTTGTGTTGCAACTGAATACCACTGCAGACTTGGCTTTATTTATCATCTGACCAGAACAATTCTCATAGAGATCAAGGATATCCTGGAGTTGTTTAGCATCGCCCTCTGTTGCTTGAATCAGTATAAGAGAGTCATAGTCAAACAAGAGGTGCGAGGTGCTAGGAGCAGCTTGGCATATTCTTACACCCGCTATGGAACCATCCCTTTCAGCTTTTTGCAACAATGCTGAGAACGCTTCGGCACACAAGAGAAACAAGTATGGAGACAGCGGATCACCTTGCCGCAAACCCCTTTCAGGTTGAAAGCTTTCAGACAAGTCTCCATTAAGTTTGATACGATACGAGACTAAAGTAATGCATTCCATAATTAAATCAATCCATTTGGTCGCAAAGCCCAATTTATGCATCATATCTCTCAAAAAACTCCATTCAACTCTATTATAAGCCTTGCTCATGTCAAGTTTCAAAGCCGCATACCCCAAATCACCGTCTCTTTTATTCAGCATAAACTGGGTAATCTCATAGTCAATAAGAATATTGTCTAAAATTCAACGCTCGGGACAAAAGCACTTTGGTTTGGGGTAATGATATCAGGCAAAACAAGGCACAATCTAGCAAATAAAACTTTGGAGATGACTTTATACATTACATTGCAGAGGCTTATCAGGCGAAGATCAGTGACTTTTCCGGCTTCTCCACCTTCGAAATCAGCACTACGATCGTTTCGTTCCAGCCGTAGGGCATCGGCTCTCCACTGAGTACTTGCAGCACCTCCTCTGTCAATTTTCTCCAATAACATCCCAGTATTCTTTGAAGAGAATTATCGGCATTCCATCAGGCCTTGGCGCCCTAAGATCCCCAATAGCGTCCAGTGCCTTCTTCACCTTCTCCGCAGTGAAGTCCGCAGTCAGTAGCTCGTTCATCTCCGCTATGACACGACGTGCCACAGCATCAAGGACTTGTTGTCCATTTTTGCCATTTTCGGCCAGGCTGAACCTGAATAGCTGCACAAAATGATTAATAATATATCTTTTCTTCTCCTCTTCCTCCTCAATCCAGCTTCCGTCATTCTTTTTCAAATTCCCAATATGGTTGTGTCCTCTTCTCTCTGAGCACGCATGATGGAAGAAACTTGTATTTCTATCACCAAATTGTAGCCCGTTGGTGTGTGCACGCTGCTTCCAATAGGTGTCCACCTGCTCTTCTAGTCTGTCCACCTTGAAACTGCATACAGCTTCCCTCCCAACTACTCCATCAGATAACGGTGCTCTTCTCCGGCGGTCTAGTTCTTTCTTAGCAGCTTTTAGGTGCTTCTCCAAATCTCCAAGTGATGACATGCTCCACTCCTTAAGACTCCAAGCCACTCCTTCATTTTGGTTCTTGAGCGACGCACCTGCATACTCCCCAGACCCCCATGCCTCCTCTACCACCTGACGGCAATCATCCTCCTTCAACCAAGAGGCTTCAAACCTGAAAGTGTGTGGGTGTTGTGGCATTCTCCTCAATGGCCAGCCCTCCAGGAAAATCACAACCGATCTGTGGTCTGAATGAAAAGGATCCCCGTTTTTAACATAAAACAATGGGAAATTTACCCTCCACTCCGAGTTAGCTACAACCCGATCAAGTCTTTCACGAATGTGAGTATCATCCCTTATCTTCTTGTTTCTCCACGTAAAAACATCACCAGCAAAACCCAAGTCATGGAGCGCGCCTAATTCCAATGCGCCCTTGAACCGATCTAGGCATATTTGGGGCCTCGCCATACCTCCTTCCTTCTCATATTGATAGAGTATTTCATTGAAATTTCCAACACACAACCACGGCTGCGGCGAAGAGTGTTGAGCCCCCAATAATTCCATCGTCTCCCATGTGTTAAATTTCATGTCAATTCTAGCTTCCCTGTACACCCCTGTGAACCGTCAACTTCCTCCACCAGACTTCAAGACCTCCATGTCAATATGATACTTAGATTTACTCTGAAACACCAAGTTGACTCCTCTCCTCCATAACACTACAATTCCCCCGCCTTTTCCTTCACAATCCACTGCCTCCATATTCGCCAGACCTAGGTTCTTTCTTATTGTCACCATTCTATTCTCGTCCATCTTCATTTCTGACAAAAAGAGAATGTCCGCCTCCTCGGACTTCTGACAATGCAGAAGCCCCTGAACTGTCGAGGCGTTTCCCAACCCTCGGCAGTTCCAAGCCATAAGTTTCATTGATTACTGCAGGACCGGCCCGCCGGCCCCACCTCAAATTTGCTTGAGTCTTGGCTATCACCCCCTTTCTTTGAGCGCTTAGGAGCATACACATCCATCGCCTCCTCCCCTTGGTAACTCCTTTTCTTTCCATCGATATCCAAAAGCTCCTCATCAGTAGCACTACTATTATGGGTTCTTGGCAGGCGTTTGAAAGAACCATTCTTCTCTTTGCCACCACTCTTGTCCCCCTTCACGTGCTCTCCTTTCTCCCCCAGAACCCTCAGCATGGTACTATTTTCCTCCAGCATGGCAATGTTCACGTGCCCAGCTACCTGTACAGATTTATCCTCCGGCCCCTTCTTCTCCAATACGGCTCCCATAACCTAGTCTCCATCCCCACGCACCTCATGTTCTTCCTCATGCACCTCCCCAAAATCTAGCTTATTACCAAGTCCCACAGCAACAAGTGCAGCTGGAAGCTTGAGAGGGTTGGATAGCTCTGGCACCTCACTTGCATTCTGCACCTTATCATCAGACTCCCTCCAGTTAGGCGCATCACTTCCCTTGCCACCCCCACGACTCCCTGCATCACTTCCCTTGCCACTCCCATGACTCCTTGATCCATCCATACCACCCCTACCACCCGACTTCACCCTCCGTGGAAGCTACGAATTTTGACTCCCCGATCTACTACCCGAACTCTCCCCAGGTCTCCTCTTCTCTAGAATAAAACGCAGGGCACGCGTGTACTATTGTGGTTCCCCCTTCTTCAACTGAGTTTCACACATACGATTTGCATGTCCAATCAAGCTGCAAGTGTAGCAAAAGTCTGGCAGGAACTCGTAGCTCAATGGACACCACAACTTCTTCTCCACTTCACTCTCTCCAAGATCAAGTGTAACTCCCCGCATCAGAGGTTTGCGAATATCAAGTCTCACCTTAATCCTCATGAATTATCCTATTGCCAAGCCAACATCATCTGCATCCACTTTCAGTACATCTCTAATCATCTCCCCAATCTCCTCCCTTGCCTCCTTTGTCATTAACCCCAGCGGCATCCTAGAGATCCTTACCCAGATTGGAATAAAATTGAACTCCAGTTCATCAATCGTCTTCGTACCCTCGAACTCAGTCAAAACCACCAGATCTTTGCTAAACATCCAGGGACCATCCTCCATGGCTCTCCTATTCCCCGATCCCTGTAGGAAAGTGAACAGGAATCGGTTCTCCCCCAACTCCTTGCACTTGATCCCTTTGAGTGGACACCAAACTCTCCCCAACTCCGCTTCCAGTGCATCTGCTCTGATCGGCTTATCCGCAAAAACCTTGCCCACTGCCTGGTGATCTCTACGAATACTGGAACCTCCAAAACCCCTATCGATCTTGATGCCCTTCCGCTCAATGTCCGACAACTTCATCCTCTCCAACATCCCGGCAACCTTGTCCGCACGTGGATCCATGGTGTATCGGGATTAGGGTTACAAACGATGACAAAACTACAGGCTAGAAATGAGTGGTTGGGCTCCAGACTAGAGGATTTGCCCCTGTTCGCTTGTCTTATAAGCCGTACTTTTTCAACGAACAAACAATCTTTTTCTCGCACAACAAATCAACGACCAGTACTTTCAGCCTTGGCTTTTCAGCGAAGCGAATAAGGCCAAATTGGAGGATGGGAAAGTGGATTTGATGATCAGAAACCTAGGTGGAAACTTGATCATGCATGGAAGGAAAAAAAAACCCTAGCCGCCAGAACCCAGACTCGAGTCGCCTACGCGCCGAGTACATAACACACTCTTGAAAGTTGAAATTGGTTGCCGGCGCCAGGTGACAATTTGCTTACTATCGTATGTCTATTTAAGATATGATGGTTCGCAAAGAGCTCTCGATATGAGCTTTTAATTAAGAGCCCACTGTTTAGCTTTTCTTCTGCTTAAAGAGAGGTTTGTTAAGGCACGTCAACAGAGATTTAATGCCTTTGTACGCGGTGATAATATCAAATCACATGTGTGCTGATATTTGATTCTAAGCAACTCATCGATCATAGGCCAGACACACTTCAAAACAAGCATCTCATTGCCAGTAGTTTAAACTGGCCCATCAGGAGCATACGGTAACAAAGAAACAAAAGCACCATCCATAGTATAACGAAAAATACAATGTTATAGTTTAAACTTAGCTCTTAGGTCCTGACTAATGCTATAGCTTAAACTTACATAATTCAGTAGTTAATGACATGTTTTTCCATGAACTAGAAAGAACTATAAACCATGTCATCTAACTTACATAACAAGGATACTGGATCAAACATGAAATGATACTTCGGTCCTACTAAAACAGAGCAATTTCAACAAGTGGAGCAAAAACTGCCCACTTCAACACGGTTACGTGACCACCCGTGTATGCATATTGGATGCGGCGACTGCTGGTTGGGTGGAGGCTGGCTAGGACTCTGTGTTCCTCTTCACGTTCATGTTCATCCATACTACTTGGATCAGGCAATATCCACCTGCCATTCAAAATTTCCCCAGAATGAAAAACGATGAGAAATTTATAAATATGGTAATGAGATGTATCAACATACCGGTTTTGTCTGTAGTAGTTGTCTTCACGAATGTGGCACACCTTACCATCCATTGACCCGATACTCAGTTACGTCAATCAAACAAAAGCTAAGATATATATAGAGAATTATGGTGACTAAATCTCTTTTAACCAGATAAGCGAAATGTTCATACAATTACAGTCTAGTGCAAAACAAAACCAAATACTAACACTAACATCCAATTCAAATACCAAAAAAGAAATCTAATATACATACTGCTTTGTCTTGAAATATTGCAGGATTCCACGGAGAACGTCAAAAATAGAGGAATGGGGTTCCCACTTTCTTGTCATAGTAGTTCATGCCAAGAAACTTCCCGTTGATATCAACAAGGGGGCCTCCAATCCGAACCTAACCAAGGTTACATGGAGATCATCGGCTTTGCAAATAAGGCTAAGGTACTCATTCATGTAACATGTAAGTGGGCAGAAAGAAAATCAACAAATAGTACCTTACTGATCTTACAAGTAGAGTAAGAAAGATGCTTGCAATCAAAAGGGCCTGACCAGCAGGTTCGTTCCCCACTTGTAGCCATTAATGCACCTGATTCAAAAGAACGACCCACATCTACTACCTTGGAAGAATAATTTACTTAACATTGTTCAAGATTCACATGATGGACATAATGTCAGTTCTTGACACTGACTAGAGCAATGTTGTACTATAAACTACAATGTTTCAATTTCCCTTCTTTACTTTGTTTGTTTGGAAGCAACACCTTAATCTGCAAATGATACAATGATACTTAAGCAGTATCCTAGACAAACAAGTATCACAGTGTAATTAGAAGCACCAACCTTCAGGCCCTCAACAATCTTATTTGAACCATCAGGATCCCTAAGCAAGGTGCTGAAGTCAGAATAGTCTGACATTCATCATCAAAGATAATGAAAAATCTTGTGCATGAAAAAAACTTTGTTCCTCCTGGATACAATAATTTTGATTATTAGGTACTGATGTCATAATATAAATAGGAATACGAGTTTGGACACTACTATAAACTCACTATTGAACGAAGCAAGTGCAACAACATTTGTTGATAAGCAAAGAGAAAAACTTCTATTGAATTCACCCCAGACACCATCAGGATATACATCACCAAAAGGACCATGATGAGCATTAAGCAAAGCAATGCCACCTGGTAAAAGAGACAACGGTATAATAATTGTCAGTTGTACAACAGAAATGTGAACAGGCTCAATGGCCAGATAACTAAGTGTACAAGCATTGACCCACGATTGATCGTATCCCTTGATGTACTGGCTAGGGGGGCGGGGGGTGGCGGTGGCGGTGGAGGTAACCCCTAGACCCATTCTCAGACTGTGCCTTGCTGGGAACATTCTCAGACTGGGGGGAGGTAACCCCTAGGCATGCTAATTTTAAATACAGTAATGTACCAATCACATAAGTTTCTGCAAATAGTATTGTATGTAAGATTAGAAATAAATGACATATTGTGCAACCACTCATATTAGAAGTGACTAGGCTTGAATATACCCATAAACATCTCTATGTTTTAAGGAGCGGCTAATGTTCATGGTGTGCAGATCTTTTCTGGACCAATCTATAGACATATGTTGTAGCATTTTATTCTACCAAGCGATTGCACTATCTGCATGTGTATATGTAGGAAGAACAAACCTGAAACCAATGACTCAGTTGTCCCTCCTTCCCCACTGCAAGTTCTTATATTCTCATTTGAGGATCTCATGGGATCAGCAGCAGGTCTCTTACTTGCTACCATCTTTCAAACTGAAGTAGAATTAAAGAAAGTGAAATGTGGGTCATAACCAGTAAAGTAATGTAGCAAATCCATTGCAGAACTAATGAAAAGGTTACAGTTCAAATTTTATGCCTGCCGTGGGTGATTGATCTGTTCAAACCAACTTCATAAAAAAGAAAAAGAAAAGAAAAGAAAAAGTGAAGCGTTACTTTTTAAAAATGAAGTGAAACAACAACTTGCCGGTTTTTAGTTTCACTTCTCAAATAATATCATTAATAATCAACTAGTTTCTATTCCAATAAGCAATACATTGAGTGCTCAAGAAACGAGCAACAGTAATAACAACTTAACAGAGCCAAAAGCAAACAACAATGCATTCAAGAAGACCTACACATAACACCCGCTGACATAGAAATCAACAAACAAAAGCCAAATATCTCAAAGTGGTGGAGAAGTCCTGAACTAACTGATCGGTTTCAATGTTAAGAGAAATTGAGGGGAGCAGCCGTAGCAGAGGACCTTATAATCCAACCCTAACAAACAATAAACCACGAAAAGGGAAAAGCCAAATATATGGTCTAGAAAACCATCAAACTCTTCAGTCCTCCTCACAGAAATTTAATAGATACAAACTGCTAGAGAAGCGATCAAACCAACTTAAAAGTTCCTACAAAACCCAATCGTAACCTAATGAGGGATCAAGGGTTAGGTAGCTCACTCAGATGTGGGAGCAGCAAGAACGGACATGTAGTCCAGTGGCAGCGTCTCCAGGTGTGAGTGCTGCCTGCCCAGGTTCGATCCCTAGATCGGACCTGGGTGTCTCACCGGGGATTTATTCCCGCTTGCGAAGCTCAGTTGGACTTCGTTGATCTCCAGAAGGACGTGTGGTACGTATGGTTGCTAGGTCTAGCATGCGTACTAGGTGTGCATTGTGTGCGTGTGGTGGGGTGAGTGTGTGTTTGTGCGTATGTTCATAGACTACAGCTGTACCTCAGAAGTCCAGGCTCAAAAAAAAGATGTGGGAGCGGCTCCATTGCAAAGATTTTAGGAAGAACTATACACTCATAATCCAACTATGATGCACCCAACTATAAGATGCAGATCAAGATTCCAAAATGCACTAGGCAGGTGCCAAGGCAGCGCCTAGCGACTAGGGTAACTAAGCTTAGATTAAACGAGATTAGGCGTTTGTGCTTTTTTGTTGCTGGGATCAAGATCAGGAGATGCCTAGCATCCACAATCAGATATTCAAAAGAAATTGCAACACAACAAGGCTGAATTTTGCTCCCAGATGGCCAAACTAACTAGATCAAGGAAGAATTTTACTCCCAGATGGCCAAACTAGATCCAGGAAGGCAGATCAAGCCCGGAAAGGGACACGCAACAATTCAATTTCATGCAGATAAGAGGAGAACTCACGGGGAGGCAGCGATGATGAGCGTGTACTAGAGGTGAAGGAGGAGCGAGGATGAGCGGGGGTGGCAGAGTGGGGCTGCACCGACAGGGACACGAGAACAGCGACGACGGCGACGAGAGGAGCTCAAGTTTCTTCTTGTAACCCTAGCCAGGGGTGGATCTGCACCCTAGGCTAGGGGGGCTGCAGCCCGAGGCGCGGCCCGAAATAGTTAATAATGCCTCTTTATTCTCTAGCTCAAAACAGTTAAAGTCTAGGCGTTCAGCCCCACCCGACGCTGAATTATTGTAGGATTTCTAGCTTTCTACTATTTAGCCCTCCTCTTGTATCGTTTCTGAATCCGCCACTGACCCTAGCCGTCAGCCCTTTATCCTCTACGCGGTTGCCTTCGCGAGTTTCCGCTTTCCCACTTTGCTCGCTTCTGCACGGCCAGCCCAGCCCAGCGGAAGCTGCGCCATGTCGATGATGTCGGTGTCGCGCTCGGGGACCTCGGATCGACATCTTCGACGGGCCCTCCTCTCCGCGCAACAGAGAGGTCGTGCCTCCGCCTCCAAGGCCTGCGGGATTCCAGCCTCCATCCCCATCTCCAAGTTCGCCAGCGCCAGGGAGGGCGCCGGACCTAGACGCGACGAACCTGTCCAGGGCCGCATTCCCGATGTGTGGGGCGACGCACGTAGTGCGGTGATTTCATGTCGTGCAAACTGCGCTGGATGTGTTGGATGCATTTGGATTTTCGGTGGAGTTAGATTGGATTGGATGTCTCCACTAATTATTTGGATTGGTCCGCATAGGAGCAGTGATTTAGTTGGACGCTATTTTTTTAGGGAAAGTTGGACGCTAATTGGATTCAGCAAGGACAGAGCAATGAGCAGAAGCCCATAATAGACATCGTGGATTAGGTGTTTGCTAAAAGACAGCACCATGTGTGCCACTCGCTAGAGGTGGGACTTGGGTCGTGCCGTGCTAGCACGGCACGTCTTTCTCGTGCTTTGTGCCACTTCGGGTCGTGCTCTTTAGACACGAGAGGCACGTCGGGCCGTGCTGATATGGCACGGTGAATTTTTTTTCTTCGGCCCAAACACGACCCGTAGCATGCTGGTACGCCTTCGGGTCGTGCCGGCCCAAGCACGGTCCTTAAAATATCTTTGCTAGTTTTCTTTTTTCACCCGTGATATGAAATATATATATATATACTGTTTTATAAAAGTTTAATGATTTTCATAATCTATTTAAAAATTAGATAAGAGGTAGTATAGTAAATGCTAGAAAATTGTATTGTATAGTTGTAGAAGTGTCTACGTGACATTTTCGTGCCGTATCAACCCAAGCACGGCCCAAGATGCGGGCCGGGCCATGTAGCCCGCCGTGCTGAGATTCTGGGTACGACACGGCCCTCGTGTTCATGTCGTACTGGTACGGCCCAAAATATTTTGTGTTGTACCATACTTCGAGTCATTCCAAAAAACCGTGCTCTGACCCACCCTCAAATGGCACGGAAGTCCCAGCTCTACCACTAGCGTGTAGCCTACGTAGAATACTACTAGAACGTTCCACGACAACGCGGTCACGATGTACACCTAGTTAAGCGCGTTGATACTGTTGTAAAAAAAAATGCGCCGTTGATACTTTTGTTGTTTGAACGAAGTCTGAAAATGCAGGAGACCCAGAGTACTGAGAAGAACACACAATTTCCTTGAGAAAAAACTGAGAAGAACACATAAGCAACGCTGCGCAGCAGCGCAGGTCCGTTTTGGCGAGCTAGCGCGGGACGCGCAGCCATGTGCATGTGCGGACCGGTGCATCACCGTGCGCAGCGGCGACATGTGCGGCACGATTGATGAGTGGAGACGAGAAGTACGACGGTGAGATTTCGATCGGGTCATTACGCGTCGAGGACGCTATGATCTCCGTCTTCATAGTGTTGTTCTGTTGTTGCTCCGCCGGACGGCAAACAACTGCTGCTTGTTGGAAATGTTTCAATCGCCAAATATGACTATTCGCACTACCTGCTGTGGGAACCTGGAAGGCTGGATGGAACCCATCACGGCAGGTCTTAAGAGCTTCAAAAACTGGGTACCAATAGTACTCCAACAACTTCCACTAGTGTTACAGATTAAGGCTTTGTTTAAATGCACCCTAAAAGTTGAAATTTTTTCACTCTCTCCATCACATCAATCTTTGAACCCATGCATGAAGTAGTAAATGTAGGTAAAAAAATAACTAATTACACAGTTTAGTTGGAAATCACGAGATGAATCTTTTGAGCCTAGTTGGTCCACGATTGGACAATATTTACTAAATAAGACGAAAGTGGTACTATTCATCGGGTTGGAATTTTTTTCAATCTAAACGTGGCCTAGGGTGTGTTCACTTGCCATGCAAACCCAAAATATTTCCTCTTCCACCCATCACATCGAATCTTTAGACGCATGCATGGAGCATTAAATGTAGGTAAAAAAGATAACTAATTGCATAGTTTGTCTGTAAATGTCGAGAAGAATCTTTTGAGCCTAGTTAGTCTATGATTGGATAAATTTTGCCAAATAACAACGAAAGATGCTATAGGAACTTTTCACCCACTTTTCACCAACTGAACACACCCCTAACTAACTTCTTCAACAAGTGTCACGCGCACGTCTGTGCGACTAGGCCTAGGAGCTACTTGTACGAAATTGGCAAAGAGTTTGGCAGGGATATAAACGGAAGTAACTGCTTTTTTTTAGGCACCGTTTAGATGCAAAAAATTTTGCCAAATTTTTCAGATTTCCCGTCACATCGAATCTTTGAACGCATGTATGAAGCATTAAATATAGATAAAAAATAAAACTAATTACACAGTTTAGACGAAATGGACGAGACAAATCTTTTAAACCTAATTAGACCATGATTGGATAATATTTGCCAAATAACAACGAAACTGCTACAGTAGCATTTCGCCAAAATTTTTACCAACTAAACAGCCCCTTAGGGGAATACAACAGTAACTGCTGCCAACTCCAAATGAGCGAGCCAGCTCGCGGTTCCAGAAAAACTGAGCCCGGCCCAAACCCAAACGTCACAGCTCTCGGCCTCGATATAGCGTGCTGTGTCGTTGCGAGCGTGCGTGCACACGGCAGACAGGTGAGAGGTGACCGATGCCGTGCGGTCTGTGGTGTGGCGACCCAAAGAGAAAATTCAAACGCTCACGCATGGTGTGTGCCTCTGTGGTGTTGGCTCTCTTGGGAGGCCTCCTGCTTCGGGTCGAACTGCGCTCGTGCAGACAAGGCCCGAAACTCTCCCCGACACGCCAATGGCATCGCACCGCATTACCTTGAGCATGTACGTCACGGTCTCAACGTCATGCATGGCTACCATATGATTTTTTTGAAGGGTCGCCATATTTGATTTGGTTCGTGTTCATGTTGCGTACGTACGTAGAGTTGGGCACAAAGACGCTCGCTTTGGATCGACGCAGACGTTGCCGCGTACAACTTCTATGCGTACGTACGTTGAGCTAATTTGGAGATCAGTAAATTCAGAAAACTAACCAAAACCCAAAGCTGTCTGCCATCGCATGCACATGGCTGTTTCAGTGTTTCTCACGGCCACACGGAGTGGCCGAGGGAAGACGAGCGCGTGCAGTCATTTCTAGTTGCCACCAAGTCCCAATGGCTCAGAAGTCAGAAACAAGATTGCACAGACCTAGCTTCTGTCCTTGCCAGTTACATGATCACGTCCCTCTAGCTAGCAATAGCAAGCCTCTGATGGACTGAACTGCTGTAGCGCACCGCCAGCCACCCGATCGAACAGCTCAATCCCCACGTGAAACGTCATGTCGTCGCACGTCAAAAGCACGGCGTGGCCGAACCGCCCGAACGGGAGCGGGGCGACAAGTCCGCCCTCGAAAGCTCGGTGACGAGGCGGCAGCGAGCAGGCACCCAATCGTCACGTCAAGGCCACCTTGCCGCGCGTTGCCCTTCTCACGAAAGACGCGCGGCCGCGTTCGGCGTAGGCGAGCGGATGTGTGGATGGCATGCCCCGCCGTACGTGGAACCAACCTGACCCTGATGTGCACGTTACCACGGTCGCGCGCGTCGCTGTCCGCATGCCAGAACCGGGCACGGGGCGCCCCACCTCCTTGCCGTTTCTGGCGTCCCGTCGGCGTCGGGGCGCGACAGAGCTGTGCCGAATGGCCATTCTCGGACGACCGGGGTCCGGGCTGGGGGAGGAGAAGACACAAGAGTCCACTCGTCGTCGTCACCGATCACATGCATCTAGACAAGCGTTCCGGCACTTCGGCACGCGCCTAATTCTCGTCCACCGATCGAATGGCTCGGGCGATCGGCGTTCGGCGCCCGCGCTGCTCCTATTTATGCTGCACTGTGCGTCTGTGCCGTCGGGCTCGCAACTACTCTTTCGAGTTCCAAGCTCTGCGTTGCTGAACTTCACGCACGTCGTCCCCCCGGTGGTTTGGATTCGATCCGCATCTGCGACTGCTGCGAGGATCGCGAGTTCGAGACGAGGTATGGCTCCCTCCGGTTCTTTGCTCTCTGGGAACTTTTGATTGATGGTCGGTCATTGCTTTTCTTGGCCTTGTGCATCATAGAAAGACATGCGCACTAGTACAATAGTAGTACTACTATACTACATAAGAAGAAACAAGTTCCTCACTGTGAAGCTCTATGTCACCGTTTCTTCTTCTTCTTCTTTTTACTTAAGCCTGTGATGTTAATTTCGTTTATCTTCGCAGTTTTTTTCAACCATCGACATCAACGCGATGGACGATTTTTCTATGATCAGCGACCACAGTATGCTACTTCAAGGCCACGGCATGTTCAGTGCTGAAGGATGCCTAGGTATCCGCAGTCCTTCAGGCGTTCTTTCGACTGGAGGCAAGCCCGTCCCAGCACTCCAAGATGGCCGCAACAACAAGGGGGATGATATGTTCTTCTCTGACTGGCCTGAGCTGGTCGGCTTCGACGATCTCGAGGCAAGCCTGAGGTAATAGCCTTGCGATGTCTAGCATTCATGTGCCTTTACCATCAGCAGCAACGCCACCGTTTTGCGATGCCTCAACAATTTTTTTCTCCTTTCATTTTCTGAAGAATTTTTTTATTTTTTTTCTGAAGAAATTTCGAGCCTACGTTTGAGATAGGGAGCAACTATTTCGAGGACATACTATGGTCCTCTAATTGCTCACCGGAAGCTCAGCTAGTACGGAATGGCTACTCTGACGATATTGATTTCTCAGTTGATCGAAACGACAGCAACACTATGAAGGTACTTAATTCCTGAATGATTACTTTCTATGATGCAAAGAATTTCCAACCAATTAAGGGTAGCTTCTCTTATCACGCCAAAAGTCAATCACCCTGTTCGGCTGAGCTTATCAGCACGGCTTATCAGCCGTAGTACAGTGTTTTTCTCTCACAACAAAACAGCCACAGCCGGCTTATAAGCCGCAGAAACAGCCTGCCGAACAGGATGAATAACTTTGCCCTCATCAATAGGCAACATATGACGGATCCGGATCATATATTTTTTTCCCTGAATAGGCCCTTGTTTAGTTCCCCTCAAAATTTCAAGTTTTTTCACTCTCTCCATCACATCAATTTTTAGCCGCTTGCATGGAGTATTAAATATAGGTAAAAAAATAACTAATTACACAGTTTAGTTGGAAATCACGAGATGAATCTTTTGAGCCTAGTTGGTACACAATTGAACAATATTTGTTAAATAAGACGAAAGTGGTACTATTTATCGGGTTGAAAATTTTTCCAATCTAAACAAGGCCTAGCTTATACACCCAGTTAAGAAAATTTTTGATTTTTCTCTGTTGATTGACCTATGCAGGCAAATACGACAAAAACCAAGCAACAGTCCAGCAGAAACGGAGCAAGCAGTAGTGGTACAGCCTCGAATTATGATGCACATGTCAGCTCCTCTTCCGGTCTTTCGGATGCCGAACTCTTCCTCCCGTTTAATGATACAGCGCTCGCGAGCCAAACGGGTGGCTGGGAGGGGCTGGAGGCTATTTTTTGCTCAAGTCCGGCAATGCGAGTAGTCCCCGTCCCAGCGGCATCAAGCACCATGTGCACCGATGGTTCGTCTACTTGTTGCTCAGGGCCAGACACCGTTACTGCTCGTGATGCTCCTCGTTCTGCGACCAAGACTAGAGACCCGTTTAACGGGGCTCCAGACATAATCCTCGAGGAGATGGCTGAAAACCCACTGGACATGTACTTTCCTTCACCGGCAACATATGAACAGCCTGAGACGATGTTGATGAGCGACACCACTTCAGCGCCGAAACATCGGTTTCCAGAAGAGTTTGCAGGCAGCTGCGGTCTGAGCTGTGCAGAGTTACAGTTCGGTTCGGAGGACATGGCCTCTGCAGGATTACATGGGCAGACTGGCTCGCCAGTGGTTCTGGATGCCGTGCCAGTGAAGGATCTTTCCTTTCAGAAGCTTCAGTATGGCATGAATCAGGTAGGCGATTTACAGTTACTGGCACAGCATTTCGTGACCATTCTCTCGTGATGCTGTCTCCCTTTTCGTCATGTGAAATGAATGCTTACTTTTTAGAGAAATTTTATATCCTTTTTATTATGTGCCATGCAGCTTGATCTGGCGACCAAAGGACGCGTAAGGGATTCGCTATACCGGCTGGCCAACAGGCTTGAACAAAGGCATTTTGCTAGTGCAAGTGGAGGATTGGGATCATCGGGTTCAAATAGGTACTACTCATATTGCGATTTTTCTTGAATACTATCATGCATGTCCTGATATAGATTCGTTAATTCGTTGAATCACTGTACTTTGTCCACGATTTCAGGTCTTGAATATGTTTATAATGTTATTACGTATGGCAGGTTCGAATCAGGCAGATGGGCCGAGACGCAGACGAACCCCATGGATCAGACAGTAGCACAGCTCCTTCTGCAGAAACCCTCTTACCGGAAGACTGTCCCGGCGCACCGTGTGTCATAGTTTCCTCCACCAGAGACCCTAGTCGCCTCGCCTCTCGCATCAGTGCAAGGATTGTAGTGCTTCTACTCTGAAAGCCTGAAGCATATGTAATGTATGATGATGCAGTATGGTCACTGACAATTTTGAGCACCCTGTTATACCGAAGGGGACTCTGTAATATACTTACGATGTGTATTATTTGGCTACTGGTCCGTCAATCTTAGGACGGCGCAAATCTAGATTTTCATTAACAAACTATGACCTTGTTGGTTGATACGAATTTTTTATCCTTTAAGTTTTTTTATCCTTTAAGTTGAAACTCTTATCTTATTATACTCTACTTTTTTGTATTTTATGGAAAATAAACATTTTAGGTCGTCGATTGTGTTTTAAGTACCACAATAGCATTGGTGTGGATGTTCTGTTGGGTCTCTGAGTAGTACCAAGAAGTTCGCCTCATTCAGGTTTAGGCCAAGTTTGGATCGGAGGAATTTAAAAAAAAAACATTCTTACGAAAAGTTTTAAAAGATTGTTGTTTGGCACGGAGGAAAGGTACATCCTAGAGAAAAGGATTCATGTGCTCTTCAAAACGTAGGGAAAAAAAACACCCACAGGAAATTAAGGGAAATCTTCATCGCTTGCTTGGTCGCTCACTTACCATGGTCTGTTGTCGCACTTCGTCGCGCCGCTGCCACCCGCGCCGAGAGCGCTGCTCCGCCGCGTTGACGCCTGCGTCATCACCCTTCCACGCGTGTGCCTGTGTTGTGTTGTGTCCCAGTCAGTCACCGCCCGAGAGTGTCGACGAGTGAAGGCAAATGACCGTAGTTGCCTTCGGGAAGAAGATAACTTTTGCAAACCACATCCTGAGCTTTGATGAAAAGATTTGACCAACTTACAAATAACCCTTCATAATTATCCACTCAAAGTTTTAGGTGCCAAATATAGATCACTTGGAGTAAAGGTTTTTTTCACCCAATAATTCTGTGCAACCCCAAAAGCCTTTCTCTCTCTCTCGGGCACTATTGGAAATGGGATTCAAAAATTAGATCTGGTGACATTAAAGGGAACATTAATTTCTCTATGGCACATAAGGATTGGTATAAGTTTTGATGGCACAAAAGAAATTTTCTGCGTATGCGGTGCCTTGTACCCTTTGATTTGATCGAACGGACCCCAATCTTTCGAAATGCTAAACATCCTCTGACTGGTAGGGCCGCGTAGGATGGTCTACTTCGGTTACATCCTATCCTATCCTACATGTCGCCTACCCGCCTCCCCCGCGCACGGTGTGCTGCTGCCGGCGTCGCTACCCGCTAACCGCCGCGGACAACGCCACGACGTCACTGAAAAAGAGAAGGGATCCAAATATCCAATCGAGACCCACCACCGAACAAGTCCAAATCCGCTCGTCTCCCCTCGAAGCCACTCCGGCGCTCGCCGGCTCCGCCTTCTCCGGTTCTCCCACCCATCCAAGCGCAGCTCCGGAAGCGCCAGGGGCGGACGAGCGCCTCCCAAATTTAGCAGCCGCGGAGCGCGTGGGCGTGGGCCCGTAAGGAGGGAGGATCGATGGGGTACCTGCCGTCCCTGAGCAGCAAGGCGGCGCACTTCGTGTCCGACCTCACCACCGTCATCCTCAACCCCGTCTCCGAGCGCGAGACCTCCCACCTCCCCGTGAGACACCGGATCCCCGCTCCCTTCCCTTCCCCTCCCCTCTCGTGTAGGCGATTCGGTCCGGTTTTGAATTTGGGGTCTCGCTCGCGCTCCCGATTCGGGCGGTTGGGCGACTCGGGCTGTGGCATCCGCTCGGGTAAAGAGTGGTTTCGCAGCTGGGGCGTCCTATCGTTAGGGTTTGGTGTGCGATTCCTGGGGGTTTTAGTGTTGATTGTTGCTAATTAGGATTGCCTATAGTTGGTGGAACTGTTGCTAGCTTGGCAAGCGTTCTTGTTTAGTTCACGCAGAGGATTTTCTTCTGGTATGAGCTTATTCAGAAATTGGCGCTGCAATGCAGTTAGGGCTGTTCACTGGGCCAGTCCTGAAATAATTTTGGTTTAAGGATGTTTAGAAGATGCCTATGGTATGCAAAGGGCACACTGATATATAGGTTAACTCCATCAATGTATCTTGCATTTCCTGTGCGTTTTCACTTAGCATGCAGGAAAATTCTGATGGAAACCAAGTTCTATCCGCCCTTGGTTAAATTTTCAATTTTATGATGTCATTGAGTGGCTGATGGATGTAGCTGCAAGGCCAAAGTTGATCAGATGGTATTTTGGTAGCTTTCCATTTCTTTATTCTTTCTTTTACTCGTTCATGCTGGAGTCTGTTGCTTGTCGCCAGATGATTATTTCTGTACATGTGTTTGGTTCCAGTTAGTACTAGCACTTACTCTCAAGTCTTAACCATATCAGATTTTCACTCATCATCTCATGTTACTGAAAGTTCATATTTCAATTTGTTTGGAATTTTGCAGGAGGTTGACGAAGTGCAAGAAAATTTGGAGGATGATAAAGATTCTGAGCACAATTCTGATAGCCTTGATGGCCCTGACACATCTTCCTTCAGAGCATTCTTGATCTCATTTTTGTCATCGTCGAGCTCTAATAACGATTCAATGGAGATAATTCCTGAGCAGAATAGAGACATGGGTTACCCTACTTTAACACCCATGGGGAAGGGAAGCAAGGGAAGAACAGGTCTGATAAGTAGGGGGAAGCATTCCATCGGAAAAATCATTAACAAGGCGGCAAGGATTGGTGGTTTCAAACAAACAACTGCAGAGCCTAAAATTGACAGGGAGGCAGTAACTCATACTGAACCAGATGCACCTGTATTGGAGCGCCAGGAACCAAAGGAAGTTGCTTCCTTCAGTAGTTTGCCAACTATGTCAGAACCATCTGTTCTTTTGTCAGAACTGATGCAATCAATTCTTTATGCCTCTCTCCCGGTTCTTGCCCAGGGAAGGAACTGGGTCTTGCTATACAGGTTTAAGATGTCTCCTATTCTGATATGTTCTAACTTTTGATCATGTGTGTCTACTGTTATCTAATGTTTATGTTCATAATTGTGCAGTACATGGAGGCATGGTATATCTTTATCTACTTTATATAGAAGGAGCATGCTTTGCCCTGGTTTCTCACTCTTGGTAACGTTACTGTTTCCTAAATAGCTCGAATGTTATGGTTTTTCACTATTACTTAAGAAACGGCAGCCTATTTCACCTCCACAGTTGCTAACTGTTTCATATTTTTAAGCGATAGATCTTATTTAACTCCATAAGTTACTATATTGTTGATGATGTGGATTTTACGGGCACTCATAGATCATCTGATATAATTTCAAAAAAAAGTGCCATAGATTGCTTATTGCTACTTTTCCATTCTTCATCTTCTGATGTTATGCTATGTTATGTTACAGGTTGTTGGGGATAAAGAAGGTACAGTTTTTGGTGGTTTAGTTGAGGCCCCATTGCAGCCATCCAGTTCAAAGAAGTATCAGGTTTCGCCTCAACATTTTGATAAATTGTTTGTTAAAAAAAAAGACACTTGTGCTGAATATTCTGCGAATTAATCTTGCAGGGGACCAATAATTCCTTCGTTTTCACTAATTTACACAATCACCCTGTCATTTATCGACCGACAGGTAATATTCAGTATATCCATTTCATGGTTTGCGTGATAACATCAAAATATGGGAAAATCTCTATTACATGTTATTTCAGTGCATTTTTTTTTCCACAACGGTAGAACCGAATTTCATTACCAAGGCAACGAAATTACAGAAAGTAACAGTTTGAGGCTCGTAACACACAACCACCACTGCAGGACCTAATCCATGCAAATGATCACAAAGGGAACATAAGCATGGACACAAACCACCACTGTAACCGCGAACAAGGCCACAGTCAAACAGAACAAAAAGGCCCTGTGAGAGCAACTGGGGTTCCAAACCCGGGCACTTCACCCACAGCAACACAAAGCTGCGACAAAAAAAACAACTCTAGCTTAACCAGCAAAAGCAACTAGTTACAACTCCTCAAAAGAGCACGACTGCAAGTCCAACTTGTGGAAGTCCAGAGCCTTCAACATTACTAACGCCTTCTTGTCACATTTTCAACAGATGCGCAGCACAGATCGCCGCCTGGGACAACTATCCAGCAAACGGTACCAGTTGATGCCCCTCCTGCGTGCGCGTCTGCAGGTCTTGCTTGTGGAAGTAAAGAGCCGTCGACTTGACCACCTCGGCACCCTGGATCACTTGTTCCTTCAAACCTTCATTGAGTAAACCTGCCCAATACGTTAGAAAGGAGCAGATCAAACAAACAATCTCAGTAGGAGATTTAATCCTTTTGTTATCAAAGCAAACTGCATTTCTTGTACGCCAGATGGCCCAGATAACAGCAGCCAACCCGACTGCGTAAAGAGTAGGAGTCTGGGGAAAGATCTTATAAACCCAGTGCCAATATTGATCCATACTGTTTGGCCTACATACAGATCCTAGAGCATATGCCAACAAGCTCCAAACATATTTGGCAGTTGGACACTCAAAAAACAAGTGTCGACTATTCTCATTCTCGTTACAGAAAGCACAAGACTTATTTCCTTTCCATTTACGTTTTATCAGATTATCTTTAGTCAGTATGACGTTTTGAGACACCAACCACATGAAGATCTTTATTTTTAATGGCAGCTTCGCTTTCCAAATCAACTTGTAATTAGGACCATAATCATGCCTACTCAGATATTTGTAAGTTGACTTTACAGAAAACACACCAGATTTATCCCAATCCCAAATCGCATGATCTTTAACAGAATTAATATCATACCGAAATACAATGTCATGCAGTCTTCTATATTGACACTGAAGGTCTTCATGCAGCCATCTCCTGAAAGACAATCTCCACTTTTTCATTTTCATATATTCAACCGAACAATCTTGATCAACACAAAGCTTATAAAGATCAGGGAACTTGTCTGCTAAGGAGACAAGACCACACCATCTATCATGCCAAAAACTGGTATTTTTACCATTTCCTACTTTCATTGATCTCCCTTTCAAATACACATGTCTCACCTTTAATAAATCATTCCACATAGGGGAATTCTTGGGACTTTTATCTAAAAGGCCAACCATCCCTTTTTTCATATATTTCTTCCTGATAATATCATGCCAAATTCCCTCACCATTTTCAGCTTTCCACCACCATTTACATAATAAGCTAATATTCATTCTCCTCAAGTCTTTAATTCCCAACCCCCCCTATTTTTAGGCTTTGTGATCTTGTTCCATTTGATCAAATGATACTTTTTCTTCATGTTACCACCCTGCCAGAAAAATCTTTTCCTTGCAGTGTCCATCTTATCGATGATTGACACATGCAACCAAAACATAGACATAGCATAAACTGGCAAGTTACTTAAGCATGCATTAATCAGCACTAATCTTCCCCCCAAACTCAAGGAGCTGCCTTTCCAACCATCAAGCCTTTTCATTACTTTCTCACAGATAGGTAACCAGTCAGCAACATGCAGTCTAGATCCAGCCACAGGTATCCCTAAATATTTAATAGGCCACTTTCCAGTTGTACAATTGAACATATTTGAGAACTCAAGGCTTTTTGCTTCATCTTGGCTTACCATTATAACCTCGCTCTTGGAAAAATTGATTTTAAGGCCAGACATATCTTCATATAAGTATAGCAGCAGCTTGAGATTAGAAGCCTGAATTATATCATCCTGGATGCACAAAATTGTGTCATCCGCATATTGTAAAACAGCAACACCATTCTCAATATACTCTGGCACCAGGCCTTGGAAAAGTTTATTTTTTTGGGCTAGGGAAATCATTTTGGCCAAAGTATCAGCAGCTATATTAAACAGGAAAGGGGACAAAGGATCACCCTGTCTGACCCCCCTGTCAGATTTAAAATAGCTACCAGTGTAATTGTTCAACTTGACACTAACAGTACCCGATCTCATCACAAGTTTGATCCAATCACACCATTTATCACCAAAACCTCTTTGTTTGAGGCAATCATCCAAGAACTCCCAATTAAGCTTATCATATGCTTTTTCAAAATCAAGTTTCAGAACCACCCCATCTTTCTTTTTTATTCTAGTGTCATGTAAAATTTCATGAAGTGCTAAAATGCCATCCATAATGTTTCTGTCTTTTAGGAACCCAGATTGACTTCTATTAATAATTTTTCCCATGACTTTATCCAATCTCAACATTAAGGCTTTAGTAAAAATCTTATACACCACATTTAACAGACAAATAGGTCTGTACTGTTTAATAGAATTGGCATCTTTAACTTTTGGTAACAGGGTTATAATCCCATAATTGAATCTCCCAATGTCTAACCTCATGTGGTAGAAATCATCAAAAAGCATAACCAAATCTTTTTTAACAATCTCCCAGCAGTGTTGATAGAATTCAACAGGAAAGTGATCAGGCCCAGGGGCTGTATTTTTCTCCATAGAGAATACAGACTCTTTGATTTCCAATTCAGAAAAAGGTTTTTCAAGATCCTCATTATCAAGTGTATTAACTTTTTCAGAAGGATCCCAACACCCAGGTTCCATATGGAAACTAGAAGGTGCAATAGGACCAAAAAGTTCTTTATAGAACTGAGTAGCATGTTTCACAAGGGCATCATCCCCTTCAATCATTTGATCATTGTGCTTTAAGGAGAAGATGGTATTTTTCCTTTTCTTCCCATTAGCAACCCTGTGAAAGAATGAAGTATTACAGTCACCTTTCAAAAGCCACGTGCTATTGGACCTCTTATGCCAATAACTCTCCTCCTCCTCCATCAATCTTAACAATTCAGATTGAATAAAAGTCTTTCTATCCAAATTCACATCATCCAAAGAACTTTCTTCTTCTAACTTCTCAATAATCTCCAACTCCTTATTGAGAATATTTTTATATTTCCTGGTATGACCTTTAAGGCTTTGTCCCCAACCTTTCAAAAACCTTTTAATTCTATCCATTTTAATGCACCATGTATCAATGGCAGATTTAGCATTGACTCTTTTATTCCAAATTTCCTTCACTTTAGCTTTAAAATCCGAATGATACAACCAAGAATTTTCAAAACAAAATGGCCTAGAGCCAATTGGTTGAGAGAGATCTGTCCTCACAATCAAAGGATTGTGATCAGACATGTATCTCGGAATTTTCCTGAGATTACATAAAGGAAATTCATTTTCCCAAGAACTTGAAATTAACACTCTGTCAAGCTTCTCAAGCGTTGGATTTTTCCTGTTATTGCTCCAAGTATACTTGCCACCAGAAAGAGGCAATTCTCTAAGATCATAGGAATTAATGATCAAATTGAAAACCGAAGAGAAATTGTTATCATGGAACTTTTTGTTCTTATCCGAGCTAAACCTCATAATGTTGAAATCACCACCAATCAGAATGGGGTATTTGGCCTTACAACAAAACTTAGACAGCTCAGCAAGGAAGCTATCTTTGAATTCATCCTGCGCAGGTCCATACACATTTACCAGGGACCAATTTTTCTTAAGGCTCTTGTCAAAAACATTAGCAATAATCATAAAATCCCCGCTATCAAAATTTTCCACTTCAAACTTATCCTTTCTGACACCGCTCAACATCCCACCCGATTTTCCATTAGAGGGGGACCAGAACCAGCTAAACTCCTTATTGCTATCAATTTTTCGAAAAAATTTATCAGAAAAAGATTTCTTCATTGTTTCCTGAATACCAACGAAATCAGCTTTATGATCCCAGATTAACTCCTTGATATAGGAGCTAAGGCCTTTCTTAGCCACACCCCTACAATTCCAAATTATACCTATCATGGAAATATTTTTTTGATAGTATTTCTATCTCTGAGATTAAACCTAGGGCTAACCTTAGATTTATCTCCTTTAGTGCCCACAGAAACGTCAGCAGGATGTTTCTTAGAAGCTCTAACTTTCTTTTTGCCTTTTTTAGAAGATCTACTCTTTCTCACACTAGCAATCAGAACAAGAGGTTCTTCTTCAGACTCATCAGAGCCCCAATCAAGAGTATTTTGGTCCTCTAAGGGAGGATTACTCTCTTCCAAGTTAATCACCTGATTCTCAGGAGCACTTGAGTGCTCAACCAATTTCATTCTTGCATTTTCAAGATCTTTAAGCAAATTAATTTTCTCAAAAGACATTGATTCAGATTGGACCCCCATTTTGGTAGCCAAATCAATAATATGTGAGTTAGAAAGAACTGCAAAGGAGTTCTGATGAATGATTAAAGTACCTTCATCTTCCTTAACTTGCAAATTTTTGCTTGCAGCTTGATCTCCCATCTTCTGCTGAAAAGAGTCATTGGCTCTGATCCTCTTGCTCTGCCTCACATCCTGCCATGTGGGCCACCTTTCCTTGTCCACACCTTGTTCCTGTTCCATCACCGCTTGTAACTTGATGGCTTGATTTTCCCAGGTGTTGAGCTTCTCAACAGGGCCCTGCACCTTATCAATTTGAGCTGTCTCGACCATCACTTCCAGCTGGCTAGTATCTTCAACAAATATATCCTGATTGGCACTGACTTCTTGAACGCTGTCCTTGATACTGTTTTTCCCATGGTCAGTATCCCCTGCTATCATATTCACCACCACCTCATGTTCGTCTTCCTTCTGGATTAAATCCCAATCAATGTCCTGATTCACATTTTGTTGCTTTTCTTCTTGACTAGACATGTCAACATCAGGCCCCCCTTGACTATCTTTAATAGGACTCATTGATACGGCTCTCTCCACAATTTCCTTTTCCTTATCCTCCACAACTACAGACTTTTCCATTTTAAGTTGAGATTTTCCAATAACTTCATCAATCTGAAAGATATCATCTCTCTTACTGTCAAAAATAGCTTTCTTAGCTTCAATGGACACCAAGGGATCTTGTTTATACTTCATGAAGTTAGATCCATACTCATTGATAACCACTTTCTTCAGCTCAGTAATTTCGAAATTTCCAAACCTTAATTGTTCAGAACCAGGAGCAACCAGATCACCCATAAGAAGGCTTTCATCTTCACTGTCCTCCTCAGGAACATTATACTGCTGATTCCCAGTCCCAGAATCATTCCCAGTGGCCTGTTTACCTTTGTCAGTACCATAATTTTTACTTGGACCAGCCTCAAAGAACTTGCCAACCTGCTTACTCTGTTCCATCTTCTGTTTCTTAGGTGATGGGAAATCATCCTTCGGCTGATCTCTTTCATTTCTTATCCATTTAGTACCAGATGAGTCAGTGAACCCATCCTGTGGCACTTCTCTCTGGAAAAAGTAGTCATAAAAATGAAAATCCAGTACCCCATCCACAGAAGCAGGTACTTTGGTTACATCCCTACAACCAATTTTGACCCTCACAAAATCATTTTTGTTCAAGCTGTCTCTATCAACCTCTAAGGGCAGTCCCACCTTTGAGGCCACCATACACACATTAGAGTAGGACCTTTTCTCAAAAGGGATGTTGGATATTCTAAACCAAGCTACATCCAGGGGCCCCTTGGACCCAGTAGTAGGATTCCATTTCTCGATCTTAATAACCACCTCCGGTGCAGATCTCATTCTCATTTCAGTGAAGTGAGCTAAATCCTCAATAGTCTGCACATTAGGAAACCTCATCTGATATTTGCCCTCTCCAACTCTTTTAGCAAACCATCTCCAAGAGGAATTTGGGCCAGCCTTCAGTTTGAATTCATTTTTAATTTGTCTAGCAGTGGCCTGTCCAGAAGTGACAGTCACTAAAGCAGTAGTAGACATGTCCTTAATCCCCTCCTCATTACTGGTACTCTCAATGAAATGGAAACCTTGCCCATAAGCAGAAAGGCCACAAAAAGGAGATATGAACTCCCAGGGCATCTTAGTTGTGCAAACTCTCGCCACATGTCCTTCCTTGTGACACCTTGAGCACATCACAGGGTTAAGACAAGCAGAAGCAATGTGTCCCACCCTACCACATCTGGGGCAGAACTGAGGTTTGTCAAGCAAATCACCCGGAGCTTCACGTGCCCCGCCATCCCCCTCCTGAACCTTCTGAGATTCATTCGCCGCAGATTGTGAATTATTGTTCACCGAGGTTTCCACATCGGTAGATCTCACCTTCTGATTTGGGATAGATTCCTCTTGTTCTTCCTGAGTAACTGGTTGTACAGGACGATACTGATTTCTGTTGTCTCTATCCCCATAACCACGACCTCCACCTTGAAATCTACCACCACCTCTGTCTCTTCCACGCGGAACCCAGCCCCGGTTACCTCCCTGCCAACCCGGGCGAAAACTAGTCCCACGATTCCCCTCGAACCCCTGATTGAAACGATTCGGAGGATACGGACGTCGATCCATGGTCTTCCGAGGCTGCAAAGGAGCCTGAAGAACCTGCGAAAACGACCGGGTATCACCACCCAAGGTAGACCACCGCGGATTTGCCGATCTAGCTCCGCGAAGGGGAGCTAACTCCGGTAATCCAGAAAACAAATCACCCGAACTCTGAACAAAAACCTCCCGGCAAACCCCAACCTCGATGCTGTGATTCCACAAATGAACAAGGCGAGCGCTCAAATCGGCGTCGGGATGATCACATACCTCGTGTGGAAGACGCGCCCTGACCTCCTTACACCTCTCCTCCGCGATTCGGAATGAATCGCTAGGGTTCCCGATATCGCCAGCCGAGATGGGAAAGTGAGAAGAGGGAAAAGGGGAGGAAGAGGAGAGGGGAACCGTGACCTCAAGAGGAGGCTGGCGCTCCCCCTCGTCTCCTGGAATCCGCCGTGGCCCAGAGGTCAGCGACTGCAGAGGAGTCGAGACATGGACCGCGTCCGCGGAGCTCAGCGCCGATGCGGCCCCCTGTGCGCGTGAGCCGCACTCTGTAGCATGGGCACGAGACGCAGACCCGTGAGCGGACGTAGGGCTCGTACCCGTGGCAACCTCACCACCCGCGCCATGGAACGCGCCTGCGACGCACGAGTCGCCCGGGTCGCCCGTGTCGCCCGTGTCGAGAGGAGAGAGACGAGCCATCGGTTCCCCCCGTTATTTCAGTGCATTTAATTTAACAATTTACTAATGCTGCAGTGTCTTTGTTGTGCATTCTGAGAACTGTTTTTCTTTGTGTAAGCTATTGAAAATCTACTTACTGCAGGCACAAATAACTATTTTACGGTGTTAGGGATTTTTTTACCCATGCACTTAGGTGTCAATCTAGTTTGAGGATTGAGTAACATTTAAAATATTTTAGGCCGTGTAATTTTAATTATGCAGAGGTTGGAAGTGATGTGAAGACCGGTTGTATCATCTTGATGTAATAGTCTTGTTTTCAATAAGCTTCGTTTATCTAAAAGTAAAAAACTTGCTGCAGGCGCAAATAACTATTTTACGGTGTGCTCCACTGACTATATGGCTCTAGGGGGAGGAGGTCATTTTGCACTTTATCTTGATGCAGACCTGTAATATCTCGCACCATCTACGACTGGTATACAAGTCATTGTTAATTTCCGCACAACTCACCTGTATTTTCTGCATTTCTCTTTGCAGTTTGACTGGTTCAAGTTCTAATTCAGAGACTTTTAACAACGGGTGTTTATCGCATTCTCCAGACTTCTCAGTGAAAGATGTCGAGGTATTTAAAACATTCGAGCATTGTGTATTTGTGTTCTGCTATTTTCTTCCTGGTGAACATAACTACATCCATATGATCAAGAAGCTTTCAATTTTAATCTGTCAACGGAAATAATTCTGCAAGGACATAAAGAGCCCTTTTATGGCCGTCCACATGTTCTGCAAGTTTGGGAGAAAGAGAGCCCTTTTAATCTATTTAAGTACTTCAACTGTTCTTTTCTCGTTTAATGCAGCTTTGGGGCTTCGTCTACCCTTCCAAATACGAGGAGATGCTAACACTCTGTCGGACAGAGAAACCAGGAATCTGTCGATGGTGACCATCCCATAGCCAGTTGAACATCCAAATAGACATGTCACGTCTGTACAGTTTAGTAGGCTCTGAGAGTTGCCAGCATTTTTGTGCGCAGGACCAGGTAGTACTGGATTGTGGACACTTGCTTTTTTCTCAAGCGAGTTTGCTCAGATTTGTAAATACTGTATGTACTTTTGTTACTGCCACATGGCGAAACATGGACGTTACTGGTTGTGGTTCCAGTGTTGGGCATTTTGAGGTAAACTGTCACTGGTGGACCAGGCTTCTACCAGGACTCACGGAACAGGCGTCAACCTGTTCAAAGCCAGCCTCTAGATCCGGAAGCAATCAAATTAAAACGTCCACCGATGAATGGTCCTCAGAAGTCAGAACACTGCATAATCATCATTTTAGTTGAATTGAAGTGCAAAACTACAACGCCAAAATCCTGCAGTTAGTAGCCATTCCAAATGTGCTGGGACGTAGCATCAGATATTCAGATTATCACTCAGTAACTTTGTATAAACGAATTAAGTCCTACAGCATTTCTGAGTTGCTCGCATGATCTGCACGGGTAAAACCGCACCATATATCTCCTCACGAAACAAGTGAAAACACAATTACACAAACGACAGCAACGGTCACCAAAGAGACTTTTATTATCCGAAGTAACAAAACACCAGCTTCAACATCTGAGTGAACCCACCAGTAAAAAAAAATACTTCAGGTGGTTTCACAAGCTAGCAGAAAATCATTAAACAGCCTATGAAAATAGTGCGGCACTATTGTAGACTCCCTCTTCCAGTACCTCGGTCCTCATCAAGCAGCCTGGGAACAAAAACGTATGCCACTTGACTCTGCGGGCAAACCCTCAAATGTCACAGGATGGTAAAGAACGGATAGGGGTTGGGGGTTTTCTTTTTCTGCGCTGGAAGGGTAGCTAATTAGCTATACATGAATGAAATATCTACAGCACTAAGTTGGAAGTTGCCTACCATCATTTTATTACTTTCGTTCGACTGAAAAACTGTTGAAAATCAACCAACTATTTCCTACCATGATAGGAGGTTTCCTATAACTCGAAGTATGACGCCATGTACAGTCTTACTCCAATATCCACCGCACAATCCTCACCACCAATTGCATGAAGAACCACAGGGATGTCACTCAGGTAATGTATCACCAAGGGCAGAACAGCTGGAGCGATCTGAGCTTTCACTGTGTCACCACTCAACAAAACAGCCTTGGCAGTGCAGCCGCCAGCTTCTGTTGCTCCTGATTCCTCATCTTCTTCAGACAACTCTGACGGGTTCACCACCATTGCGACTTCCTCAATTGGCCTGCACTTCATCTGAGTTCCTCTCCTTTGAGCAGGCTTGTTCCTGCATGCATCAAGCACTAACGTTGCAGTGGCTTCTAACCATTCAACTGATAAGCCCTCAACTTCATCATAATATATCCTTCGTTCCATCTGCATCATAAAATCACACTGAGGTGAGGAAGAAGAAAAATGAAACAAGTGCTCCTTTTATATGAGGGTTGGGGAAAAAAAACATACCGCAAGCTTGGGCACATAAACTGACATGAATCTGGGTCCAAGCCCCAGAACTCTAGCATTGCAGACCACAACCTGCAAAGATAAGAGTTATAAACAGCAGAATTCAAAATAAAGTTCACGGGAAAACTTGTTTGAAAGCGGGAAATGGTGATTCCCCAATTACCTCTTTGTTCTTTATCAGAGCCCACATGTAGAGCTTCTGTCCAGCATCTTCTGCACGGCGACCAGCCCACTTTCTTTCATTACAGTGTTCAGCAATCTCCCCGAGATTTTCAGAGTAAGGAACCTTAAATTTCTTAGCTGCAGCAGAAAGAGCTTTTTTTCCTTCTTCAGATTCAGCAGCATCCTTGCACAACTGGAGGCCTGTAAAACATCTATCCATCAATTCACAAGAGGCTTTGACTCCATTCCGGCCTGTGGAAGATTTCTTTTGCTTCATATACACTTGTTCAGCCTCAATCACCGCATTCAGAGTCCTGTGAACAATTATATCAGGATATCTTCGAAGTGGTGAAGTGAAGTGTGTATACAAAGGGACAGACAGCGCATAATGTGCCCAATCATCTTTCTTGCTTATCAGGTCCCCTGTGCAAAAGTATTCTGCTGACTGCATTTGCTTTGAAGCATAAAACATGAGAATATCAAACATAACAGGATCCTCTTGCAACTTTTCCTTTATTCTAGAGAGTGAAAGGTGGAGTTGACCAGATGATGAAGCATCCAATTCAAAACCATTCTTAGCACAAAATGCCTCGAACTCTCTGAACTTCCGCAAATTAGGTTCAGGGTGCCTACGAAGTAAGGCACAATCAAGGAATGCGTTAGATATGACTTCTGCAGCTGACATATTGGCCAACAACATTAGTTCCTCAACAATGAAGCATGCATTGTTCCTCACATGGCGATAGCTATCACATGGAGCCCCATCTTCATCAAACAAGATCATAAGCTTTGCAGTGTCAAGAGAAAGCGCTCCACCCTTGAACCTAACTTCCTTCAGATTTTTTGAGACCTCATAAAGGACTCTAAGTGACTTGATAACATCATATCTCTCAAATTTACCATGTACTTCTAGAGAAGAAACAGCAGATCTGGCCTGACTGGCTTCATTACAAATCAAATCCTGCACAAGCTCATATGACAGCTTGCAGCACGAAAAGATGACGCTTCGACCAATCCAGCGACTAATTATGTTACCATGAGGATCAATATCCCAAATAATTGAAAAGGCAAGCCTGTCTACACCTGGATTAAGCGAAACCACTTCTGAAAGTCTTGAAGGCAACATTGAGATTTTGCGTTTCAGGGTGTAGACACTAGTAGATCGGTTTTGAGCTTCAGCATCTAACGCAGTCTCTGGATGTACAAAGTAGGAAACATCTGCGATGTGAACCCCAATACGGACAGTTCCGCCTGAAAGTATTTCAATTGATATAGCATCATCAAGATCCGATGCAGTAGGAGGGTCTATTGTAAAAGACAAGACCTCCCTCAAATCTTTTCTTGCTTCAAGTTCTTTTTGAGGAATCTTCCAACAATTGTCAGGAAGACATGCCAAGGACTCGGGGGAAAACTCAGCATCAGATATCGCATTCTCAAATAATATAGCATCCATGTGTGTTTTAACATGACCACCCTTCCCCAAGAACCGTATAACATGGGCATAGGGATAGAGATTTTCCTCATTCCATTCATCAATTTGTGCAGCAACCAATTCCTTCTCAATAGCTGCATCATCCCTTAGGCTCTGTCTGACACTATCTGGCAAAGTGCTAAAACTCACAACCATCAGAGGGAATTTGGGGTCAGTAGGCAAGAGATGAAACAAGCCTGTAATTGATGATGCTCTGTTGTTCATCCTCTTTAGACCCATCTGATTTTTCTGCTGCTCTCCATCAGGTAACTCTGAGAAAGAAGCAAGGAAACCTACAATGGCATCACGGCGCGGAGACTTCTTAATGACTGATAATACTTTCCCAGTAGGACGTCTACTTGGATGAGAGTATATCATGGCACAGATCCTTTGTAATGCTCTCGCAGCCTCACACTTTCCATCATTCAAGTCTATCTCATTCCTTTCAGGGACAGTAGCATTCCCATTTCGACACTTAACAGCTTGACTAAAACCACTGTTCTTGTGTGGGGGTTGCATCCTATCCAAAACAGGTAAGCCGTTACTGCAATTTTCAAACCTGCAGCCGACACCTGCATGTCCTTTCTTCCAACTATGATTCCTATTTGTTTCACTAAACTCACGGACCACAGAATCTCCTATCGCAGGGTTGCATGCATTCGGACCTTTCATTCTGGTCCATTGAGCAACAGGGTCCAGTGTGATAGCAACAAGATCACCTTCAACCTGCAATGTAATTCATGACATAACATGATGCTGTGAGTTCAAAATCCGTGTAGCATAAATAGGCAAAGCTAGAGAGCAGAATGGTATAGGCACTGCAAGCACTGGAACTCGACCCCTTATAACAGACCATATGGTAAGACATCAAGACAAAAAGAAGTGAATACAGACATATGCATATCACCAATAGCACTAGTTGTTTGTTTAGGAAGCATAATCTTTGTTAGGAGTACTGGTAAAGAAATAGAAAAGCCTCTTGCATGCAAGAAGAAAGATAAAATTTATTGAATGAAAGGATGAAGGGAGAGCACCGCACTTGCAACAGAACACTAAAACCCAATAAAATGGTCAATGAGGTAAAACTAGCAATGCAGCTTTGTTTGAATTATTTCCAAAAGTAAAAGCTATTGTGGTAATAATTCCGATGGTCACATGTTATTCCCAGAAATGCCAATTGGTGCTGGTTGCAGTCCTGACTAAGTTCAACATGAAAGCACATTACCAATATAAGGTATAGCATGCTTCAACCAGCTGTGCAGGGGACAAGCTAGTCATACTTTATGTGCCTAGTGTGCAGAAGGTACGAGTTGTTTTCAGCACAAATTGAGATGCCCACTTCTACCATGACAAAGCTTGATAGTTGGTGATGCTATATCACGGGCAGGAAACAGTGGCGGAGGACAGAAAAAAGTCAACATATGGCGAAATGGATAATATATAGATAATAAAATAGTATCTTTTATTAAAATGGTTTATACACAAGACGCTGTAATATCTCTCTAATTTTGACATCGCTCTTTGCTTTTTGTTCCATATTTTTTATTAGTTTACTGCGCTTCAAAATCAACCGACCCAGTTAGCTGATAACCAAAAAACTGAACAAACAACAATGGAAAAAGGGTTCAACTTCCAGAGTTTGGACACCTAAATGAACCGTCGAACTGCAGGTCGATCGATGGAGTCACAATATTGTATTCTATACTGGCACTAGAAGGCCGGAAACATACACAGTAAGCCAGCCCACATTCCACAAGGTCCAGAGGCCTAACAATGAAACAATGGCTCATCTAATCGTTTTTTTACTCCTGAGTCAAGGGTGTTGCATTGCATTGCATGTCTGCGTCCATTCAGCGAATCGGCGCAAGCGTAGGTGGGGATCCGCGGGTGGAGCAAGGTACGGCAAGCGCCCTACCTTGCCCTACCGGGCCCTCTGCCCCTGGAAGGAAAGACACAACAGGATAGTGCTGAATTTTGTCCTGAGTCACATTTCATGCCAAATCTGACGCCGTTTTCATTCCTCCTGATTGGGTAACTAGCGAACAAAAAACACATTCCAGGGCATGCCCAACCAGTTAACAGACACACGAGATTAGCGCGATAGCCTGCCTTTGCACTATCCAGTACCCACTAAAACTTCCTTATGGGGCAGCTTCGTAAACACCCAATAATTAGCACATCATGCATGCAGAGATGTACATACCGCTCGGTTTTGTGCCAATCCCGTAATGAGAACATCCACTGGCATGCCATCAATCGTGCAGTACGCCTGCAAAATCACACAATTCAAACGTTACCACGCAGTTGCAAGGGAACAGTACAACGTTAGTAATCAGATTACAGAGCCGTGCTTGCCTCATTTCGGTTGTGAGCGTTCACCCTGAACTTCCCGACGAACGCATACCCTCTCTGCGTAGCAAACGCATCAAATCAGTGTGTCAGTTCACGCGAAATCACAACCACGAAGCCGCAAGCCTCCCATGGCACCAGCGAATACCTTGACGGCGTCCTCCACGGACCGCTCAGGCCAGTGAGGCTGGAAGTACCGCATCGCCGGAGCCCCTCCGCCCACCCTCGACACAGGCGCCTCCGTGGGTCTCGGCGTGGGCAGGAGGTGGCAGGACTGGCTCGTTCCCGCCGCAGACGCCTCTGCCTCGGCGTCGACACCGGCGCCGCCGCTGCCCACGTGCATGGGAGGCATCGATCTGACCGACCTCGGCCCCGCGGCGTCCGCGAGCGGGCCCTGAGGCGCGGCGACGGCCGCCTGCTTGGAGCGCCGCGAGGCGCGGCGGCGGTTCTTCCTCCTCTCCTTCTCGGCTTCCTCCGTCGCAGAGGCCGCAGCAGCAGGCGGCGGCGGCGGGGCGGGGATGGGCACCGCAGCTGTGTGCTCCCCGGTGGCCCTCATGATGCAGACCCTCTCTATCTCCTCGAAGGACACGCGGCGGGGGAACCCTAGATCTGAGGCGTCCTCCGCTTCGACGCTCCCCTCGTCGACACCGATGGATAAAAAAACGAGGTGTCGGGGCGCGGGGAGAGAAGGGGACTGCAAGGAAGGGATGAAAGATAGGGAAGGAAAGAGGGAGTGGAGGAGGAGCCGAGGAGAGGAGGCGAGGTCGGGGAGGGGAGGGATATGTTGCTTCTCGTTCGCGAAGCGGATTGGGGTGGTGGCGCTAGTATAATCGAGGGCGGCTTGGTATATTTTGGTGTGGCTTGCGAAGGGAGCACGTGTTGGCGCCCGGGCCGGCGCTCGCGCTCGCGTAGTTGCGTTGCGGGGCGAGGACGGCAGCGGGAGTGCGGGACGGAGAATAGACACGGATGGTCGGCGGCGGGTGCGGCTGCCCGCGCGCCGACTATTGCCTCGCTTTCTGCCTTTTCCAAGGAGCCGTCGTTTTCACGTCTCACCTCCATGAGCTCGGCGCGTGCGTGCGTGGCAGCGTGCCCGTTGTCCCTGGCTTCCTGGTTGATCGTTGATCCTGCCTTTTCGTACGGTGCGTCGGGGTATACCGGTATGCTCTGCACCTGAGCTTGCAATTGCCTTGGCAAGTTGGCATGCTTCATGCTTGATCCACTAGAGTATCCATAGTCATTAGCTAACTGATTCTCAATAGCGAAGTTAGAGCAAATTAGAGGATAGCGCTCTCGTCTTATGAGTGTATATACATGGTTAGCAAGCCTGGTGACACATAAAGAAAAAAGAACTCACTGACAAACCTTAGTGGACTGGTGTAACGATGCGGCCTTACAAGGGATAATTATGTTGTTACCAACCTAGGTAATTGTGTAGCCCTAATAGGAATGAAGTGAATGCTTGAAGCCTTTTCGCAGGCAGTTTAAGATCTGATTGTCAGAACAATACCATGTGGATATATGTCCGAGAGAGGGAATGGGCATCACATTGTTTTCCTCCCCTAAGATTCCTCTAATTATTATTGTTTTCTAGTATTTCATATCACATATCGGCATTGAGTTTATAGAATGCACTTCTTCATTCAATTCTCTTTTCAAATACAGTCACCCATGTTATAAAAAATGAAAGTAAATAGATGAAGAATGGAGGCGAGGGAGCCGAGGCCCGGGGCGGGGAGGGGATATGTTTCTTCGCGAAGTGAATTGGGGCGGTGGCACTAGTATAATCGAGGGCGGCTTGGTATATTAGTGTGGCTTGCGGAAGGAGTGCGCGGTGGAGTCTCGATGATATCTACACGTGGTGGAGCCGATTGTTACATTGTGGACCCGCATTCAAGACGCCATGGGAGAATCAAACGGACATCGTGCAATAACCTCGCGGGCAACTAAAGTTTCATTATCATCTACCCAACTTGTACTCTAATTTATATAAACACTCAACACAAGTTATATATTATTTTTGCTCTATAAAAAATGTTTTCCAAGGTTAATCAATATTAAAAGAGCATTACTCTATCATTTGCTAAAAAATTTTAGGTGACATTTTTGGTGCAATTACAACTTAAACCACAACACCACAAGCAATGAAGAATGATTATGATGCTCATGACATGATTAGGCATTTTTTTAATTAAGGCTTAACGCCGAGGGTGTTACAATCACCCAAGATGGGGACTAGGTAGTAGTAATGGATAAGTAAATTGGGATCCTAGCATAAGCTTAGTTATGAGGAGATAACCATCGTAGTATTGTCGTCAATCTATGTGATTGAATCAACTAATGGTGGGTCTTACAGGTAGGGGCATGTGCACTGTACAGGGAATTCAAGTGTATGCATGGAAATTCGACAATTTGAAGCGATCTGAATATACGCTCCTCTTCGCATCTCATTGGTGTCATATGGCACTTTATCAGATTTGTAGCGAGATTTGTTGCATCTTCAGAATACTACAGAATGATTTGAACAGAGACATTGTCTTGTTTAGTGGAGATAAAAATGATTGTTACAAGGTCGTTCCTATATAATTTAAAATTTGGTGCTTAATCTAAAGGCCACCCAATTGAGTGAACAATCCCAACTGGTCAGGCAGCTAGATCATGCCAATGATGTACTCCATGTCAAGGAGGAACGACATTCAGGATCAGATAGCGGGTCACCTTACCTCAAGCCACAGCCATAACATGATGATAACTTAAAGATGCAGTATCAACAAGGAAACAACTAGTCAAATACACCGCAAGAGATCAAATGAGAGTGCGTTACAACTTAAACTAAATCGAATGATTAACTGAGAGTGCATTACAACTTAAACTAGACCAAATGATCACTAAGAGTGCATTAGAACAACTAACAAACTAAATGATTCCCAAAAGGTATCGACTACAAGTCTACTAGTAGTTAATAGTTGAACGCAGCCGGTCTCCAACCAGGTTAAGGACACTACCATCCAACTAGCAACAACAACCCACAGGCCACATGAGCACTAGAGACCATAAAAGTATCAGAGGCCTCATGAGCACATATCAGTGGATCAGAAACTCAGTATCGGAGGCCTTATGAGCACACATAAGTGGATCAGAAACTAAGAGTCTACAACAGTTTTGATGATGAACATCTTCTCACGACAATAATCGAATGCAAATTGAACAGTGGGTGGAATCCTTTGTGATGCGTTGATGACCCACATACAAGGCCTCAGGGACGCAACAAACGTACCTACAACTTCTAATGCATTGTTGACAGCTAGTTTTAGACATTCTCCTTTAGCTCTTCCTTGGGCATCTGACAATTTGTCTCTAAGAGCCATCTCAATGGCTTGAATAGCATATGTGCCTACATGCTACGAACAGAGTCAGATACTATGTGAGCGCCTCTATTGCACATGCGTCAATAGCTACAACATTTTCGGCCGTCCCTTAGTTTAATGTTTTAAAAAACAGACTATGATATTTAGCGTTGACCTTCAAAAAGCTATAAAAAGCTATAACGGGTTGTAGCAGAAGCTATTCATTTTTCGATTTTTTAGAAAACATAAAAATTATTAATAAATTATGCACAAAAATATTTAATTAGATAAAAGATTTATGAATAAATACTCAAATACATATAGAATATTTAGAAAATATGTTTTCAAGTCTATTATATTGGAACTAGCAATTCTAAACAAAAGAGAGGAAGGAGAGAGGACACACTAGGATTTTTAAAAAGTGAAAATGAGTGTTTGCCCCCATACTCTTGGGCACTATATATAGGCAAATGTGTATTTACAAGTAACACCTTAGTGAGGTTCTATTTTAAATGACACTACTCTAGCTATTGGTTGAGCCTTTTGTAGGGAGAGATTTAGCCCATATACCTTGCCTCTCCTAAAATCTGTAGAGTGTGGCCAAAATTTTAGTTTAAAAACGTCAAGTTTCCTTCAATCAAGGAAATAAAACACTAGCCTTGAGATCACGCATCAAGATTGGTGCGAGCAGCCCACCAAGACAAAAACCGGATAAACAACCACAGCATCCCCTTATCCTCGAGCCCAAACTGCGGCAGAGAAACGCGAGCGCTGCAGAACAACAATGGCGACGATGTCTTTTGCCGCAGCGTCACCCCTCACCTCCACTCCCCGCGGCATCGCGGCTCCGGCTCCTCGCACGGCATTCCTGTCCCTCCGCTTAGGTGGCGTGACGGCGATGCGGTTCGCTGGACTGGCGGCGGCATCGCAGCCAGTGGAGCGTCGCGCGGCGGCGGTGGTCGCGATGGCGAAGAGGGAGCAGGAGCTGGAGGAGATCCGGGCCATGACGACGGGACAGCTGGAGGAGGAGGTGGTAGACCTCAAGGGGGAGCTTTTCCTGCTCCGCCTTAAGCGCTCGGCGCGCCAGGAGTTCAAGAACAGCGAGTTCGGCCGCATGCGCAAGAGGGTACATGTCCCCTCTATTCCATTCATTACTGTATGAGTTTTATTGACAGAATTGTTGACTTCATCTGGGAAATTAGTATAGATTGGTGGAAGTGTGTCAACCTTATGATATAGTTAATATGAAAAACAATTGATAGTTTCTTTTGTCAAACGATGGATGATTGACGGGGTCTGATCCATATGCTCACTTTTACAATCTGCATTACTCAGTGATAAAGAGTTTAAGATAGTTTGAGTTCTGACTCAGTCATAACAAAGAAAAGGGATTCCTGACTGGATCAGTTAATATATGATATCAAGCGGAAAGTCCATACTTGCAGTTACTTGCCATTTTATGGGTGGAACTTAAATTATAAGTTAAAATCTTACTGGTTCTCTTAACGCTGCTGTGACAGGTTCTATGCCTGTTATTTCTTATTACTCCCTCCGTTCCAAATTATAAGTCGCTTTGACTTTTTTGGTTCATCTATTTTGCTATGTATGTAGACATATTATTTATCTAGATGCATAACAAAATGGATGTACTGAAAAAGTTAAAGTGACTTATCATTTGGAACGGAGGGAGTAGTTGATTACAAGCATATTCCAAAGCTTAATCTTTATATGTTTATATTACAGTCTGCACTGCAAATGGATAGATATTTTTTGTTTCTGTGGACATCTGAATGCAGATAAAAGAATCTTGTAAGCCACAGAATGATACGGAGATTGTTCACAGTATATGAGAAAGACTTGCATGGCATAGAAACAAATGCCTTACAATAAGATGATTAGGAATCATACTTATCACCTTCTTTTCACTGGACCAGACACATGCATGCCTAGAACAAACAATTCGCTGCAGATTGATCAAAACCTTTGTTCCTCTAACGTGGCCTGCTCAATGAACTAGCAATGACAAAGGAATTTATCAAGTTAACGCTGATTTTGCACTTCATACTCTTCCTTTTCAGTTAACCATGTATTTAGAATTCTCAGTTTACTCACATTTTTATCTTCAGATTGCCCGTATGCTGACTGTGAAAAGAGAGCGGGAAATTGAACAAGGAATCAACAAGAGATTGTCTAGGAAGCTTGATAGGAAATGGAAGCAGAGTATTGTGGTCAGACCACCACCATCTCTAAGGGAGAACAAAGAGGAGTAGAAAGCACAAAAGAGGGTAATCTGCAAATGTCGTTTCATGTGAGTGTTGCAGGAAGGTTCCTTAGTGATTTCAACCCTTATTTCATTGTTATGTATTCCATGTTTACATTTTGCTAAGCATTGTCATCCGGATATGAATTTCAGTCATTAGTCTCTTCTGTAAATTTTGATTTATTTGAGTTTATGCTCTGCATTATCCATGCATTTTCTTATCTGCTTCACATGTGAAACTGCACTTTAGACATGCATGCTATCCAGTAATTGAGAATGCCCAGTCATTTGCACCTGAAAGTACATGCTTTCTTGCCATCCTGAATCAAATCAAATTGATGTCCTATGAGGGCTTTCATATCTCTAGTTGAATGAATACAGAAAGTAGTTTCGAATATAGTTTTTGAGTCCTATTGGTTCATTATACTGTTGGTAACTTGGTATCTGGACAAGAATAACCTTTGCCAACCTCCAATATCTTCAGAACATTCATTGGTGAGACTGACCATATAAGACCATTAGTGGAACAGTACTTGTTCTACAGTGTCATCAATGAAGCTTAAGGCACCAGAGATTGGAAATGAGCAATGTCTGAAGTGAGGGGTTTCTCAAATGGTAGTGACCAGCAATAGTTATGAATTATAGCACTGGTCCATAAACACTCCTTTTATAGAAAAAAGTGTCTATAGAACAATAACCAAATAATTGTGTCTATGCTTACCGCCATGTATAGTTTGCCCTAAATTGATAGCTTAACCTTTGAAGGAGGTAATTTGTTGGCAGTTCAGTCTGCTCGAAGGCCCAAATTTGCTTAATTCATTCACTTTTAACAAGTGTGAGAGAATTCTCTTACTTGTTATGTACTCCCTCCGGCCAAATTGTAAATTGTAAATTCCTAGGAGGTATACACTATGTCTAGATACATATTAAAAACTATGAATCTAGCAAAGCCAAAACGACTTACAATTTGCAACAGAGGGACTAGCTTACAAGCATCTGTGTAAATATTGATCTACCAAACAATTTCGATATTGCTCACTTTATTCGGACCCATTCTCTCCATCTCATGAAAAAAACTGTTAGCCCAAATGAAGAATATGACTGAAAATTTGAATCATTCAACCAGATAACTAAGCTTATAAATATAATCTTTGTTGGAATTGCAGTAATTTTTTGATCCAATTTCATCATCTTATTGAACAATTGAAAATGGTGTTCTTCTCTTGTGCCGGCGACCTAGATTTCTGATACTATCCAGCCAGTCTTGTTGTGTGTCTGGGTACGACTGCCCCCAAAGCATGTTGGACTTATGGGCCTCTCTCCTATACTGTACTCCACAATGTGCTGCAGATGTTGCTGGATAGAGCTACCAGTCTGGATCTGTCATAAGTTTTATGATTAGGCCCATGAACTTTAGCAAAAAGCTGTAACTAAGCTCGTTTTCAATATCCTTATTAGCTTAAGATGGTAGATGATAGAGGGGATGGCTTTGATCCTTGTTACTATTTGTACTGGTGTATAGTCAGCACTAGTACTGTGACTGGAGTCTTGGACCTTAATTATTTAAGATGCCTCCATGGCTCCATTCAAGTATTTTATGAAAAGTTCCATGCCATGACATTTCAATAGCAATGTGCTAGTATTGAATTCCTTGGGTAGATGAGAAATAGAGTCTGATTAAATTGTCCTTGTAATACCCTATTAGAAATATTAGAAACCAGCTACAGTTAATGATAGACATATATGAAAAACCCTTGTCAACGACTTCTATGTCCTGTTAGGGAGAAGTCCATTTTTGGCCATCCAACTATTTCCCGAGTTTACTTTCGGCCATGCAACTCTAAAACGAGAAATCTTTGGCGACTAAACTATCAATACTGTAGTTGGTTTCAAAGGTGGTTTTGTATCTTCTGAAAATAATAAAAACCGTCAGAAAACTTTAGCTGTATTTAATTATTTATACAAACTAGTTTTTAGCAATGTGGCAGTGATAAAAAAAGACAGGTTTACAGGCAGTTGAATGTCAGAACAATAGAACAACACTGCTGAAAGCAATTTAGACTCTGGTATCAAAACCAGTATGTGCAGTTTCAAGTTACAGAGCTACGCAAAACTCTGACATTAGTTTTTTTTACCCATCTTCCTGTAATCCTGTTGTATTTGTATGTTTCTTTACGTTGATTCCAAATGGATAGATGACAAATATCACATATTCCTTTTCTTTTATTGAATGGGGAAAATACCAAATTCCTAACTAAAGGTGCAACAAGAAAATGTTCCCATGATGCAGGACAAGAATAAGATTACTACCACAAACTCTTTTCACATCCCATTATTATTTTCTACTGGTTATACGTAAACTATGTTATCACTTGTTGGCAATTTGCATCAGGAAAGGAGGTTACTGTTTACATAAGTTATCTCTTTAGGAGCGCATTGCCCCCTATACCCTCATGTGCCATTTGGATATTGAGGGTGTGTTTAGTTCGCGAAAATTTTTGGCTTTGGCTACTATAGCACTTTCGTTTGTTTTTGTCAACTAGTGTCCAATCATAGACTAATTAGGCTCAAAAGATTCGTCTCGTAGTTTTCTACCAAACTGTGTAATTAGTTTTTCTTTTCGTCTACATTTAATGCTCCATGCATGTGTCTAAATATTCGATGTGACGGGGAATCTTGAAAATTTTTGGGAACTAAACGTGGCCTGAGATATGGGGTTTGGGATAGGGATAGAGAAATGAATGAATGGCTATGATTTAATGAGGTGTAAAGAATGAATGGCTAGGATATAATATTTCCTTATCTTATCCCGATCCCAATCCCCATCCCCACCTATCCAAACGTCACCAACGCCAAGTATGCATTGGGATGCATGCTGGAGTATTTGAAATACTGAATATTGTACGATGGATACTAACAGCTGGGCTATTTGAAATATTAAATCACAGTACGGGCTGACCTGGACGAGTTTGTCTTATATGCTCTTTTCTTTCCAAGTTCCAATCACTCTGTGCCTCCATAGTTTTCTTCACTGACATGGAAAGCTTAATGTAGTGTCTAACCCTATGGCATCATAAATTAGTTAGTGCCTTGGTTTGCTTCCTCGTTCCAAATATCCTCAGCTGTATGAAAATTGAACCACAATCTATTCTCAACTTTATGCCCAAAAAGCTTAAGCATTGATCTAGTGTAGAAAAAAAAATGTAAATTGACACTTGTCAGTGTCAGGTAAAGCTGTGCTGTTATTGCTAGAGATTTGAAATGAGTTTGTTAATGCTAGCCGTCAATATCTTGGAGGAAAAGGCATCAGCTCTTACCTGCTCATAAGAAAGAATACCATTTTAAAAGAAACTAACCTGTAAATGGTTTGAACTTGAAAGATGTTCGACCTCTGACAGGGACATAAGGACAAGTGGCTAAGGAAAACCACTATTACTGCTTCAGAAAAGCTCCCTGATTGATGCATGATTATTGTAATTAAATATTATCAGTGACAACAGCATATGTTTTAGCTGTTTGGATCCTTCCTATCGGCGCTGCTTGCTTTCTGTCGCTCTTTGGACACAACAGGTTTCAGTCAACTCCCTGTAACTGCCTGGGAAGACAAGTTTCCTTCTCACAGTAGTAGCATTTAAAACTTTTCTTCTATTGTGGATTACTTCATAGCCTTTCTTCAAGAAAACATTCAGAACTTGAATATAACACAAGTTTTTCTTCGGAAGAGAGTACTGGTCTCTCTTAGTCTGTTGCTTACTGGTAAATGGCAAAGTCTTGATGCCTTGAGTCTGTTGTAGTTCTGGAATATGATTTCTGAGTTTTCTTCCATCTAAATTCCTTTGCCCTAACTTTTAAAATATGCAGGTGCACAATTCTTCAACTAACATGCGTTGAACATTTAGATAATCACCATACCTCATGCAATTATATACTATTTCATGCCTAACAATCATATGACAGGACACCACATTGACATATATTGCTTAGGATTTACTGAAAACTTGAGTGGGGTTCCAGGGAACAACTAGGGTGTTGCAAAAACGGTATGGAGAATCCAAACCTTCAAAATTTATAGTGTCGTATATTTACAAGTGTTTGGTATATAGTGTATGCATAGGAGCACACGTTTGCACTCAAAACAAAAAAAAAACAGCATACGGAAACTACACCTCTGAACTGAGACCCACACCAGAATATAGCACAAAAACAGATGTGAGAAGGGAAGAAAACTAAAACTGAAAAAAAATAAAACCAAACTATATAGAGTAACACAAACACACACACTCCAGGCTAGAATTCATACAAACTCGCATATGAACTGTTCATCAAACAACTCAGGCCAACTTGGGAACGGAATGCTGCTACCGTCACAGCTTGAGGCACCGCAAGCATCACCGAGGTTGGAAATGGGGAAGTCGGTGAGCGGCGGAAGGGAATTTTCCAACAGCAGCGTTTTAGGGGTTCCATTCTCCCCCTCCATGCTACTCTTTGGAGTGAAGTCTGAGTGCTGGTTGGCATCGTTGCTGGTGGGTTGTTCAAAGAAAGTGCTAGGAATTTGGATGTCAGGCAGTTGACCAGCTACTATGTCTTGGCCACTGATACTCTCCAGGAAACTTGGAGAAGGCAACGTAGATAAGGAAGACATCTGTGGAGGACTCAGGAGGCCGATTTGCTCCAGGTCACTGGGGATGGTGTTGGTGTTGATGCTGCTGGAGCTGGGACTGGTGGCAATGGATGCTGCAGACTGGAGCAGGTTCTGGAGGCACTGGAGCTTTGCAGCCTGGACCGCCTCAACCTGTATCCTGGCAGCGTGGTCGTCCCATGGTCGCTGCTCCACGAGCTGGCGGAGGTTGGCCAGAGCAATGAGTTGAGGCAGAGCAGCAAAGAAGTCGGTTCTCGGCCGGTGCGTCATCGGGTCGAAGCCCATCTGGATCAGCTTCTTCTTCAGGTGGGTGTTCCAGAAATTCTTGATCTCGTTGTCAGTGCGCCCAGGGAGGTGCTTCGCAATAGCTGACCATCTGGTTTGATCATGACAACAGTTGACACCAGATTAGCATAGCAGTATAGCACTACGCACCAAGTCAAATATGCATGAGTTCTTGAAGATTAGATTGAAACAGACTAGTTGATGGCTTGATGCCAGACATGCAAAGAGATTTTACTAGGAAACTAGTGCGTGGTGGGTGCCAGGCATGTGTAAGAGGTGCAGTGCAGTACTTGTTGCCAAGGACGGAGTGGAGCTGGAGGATGGTCTGTTCTTCCTCCTGGGTGAACTTCCCTCTCTTGATGTCTGGCCTCAAGTAGTTGGTCCATCTCAGCCTGCAGCTCTTGCCACACCTGTTGAGCCCTGCAAGAACAATTAGACCGATGAGCTACATTTTCTCATGGAAACGATCGACCTCTTTTTACATTACACTGAGAGAAATGGAGGTTTGTTCCCGTCACATACCGGCAAGTCTGGGCAGTGCTCTCCAGCTCCCATGGCCGTGCTTCTGGATGTACTCCATGAGCTTCTGGTCTTCTTCAGGGGTCCAGGGGCCCTTCTTGAGACCATTCTCATCACAGCAAGGAGACCTTCCCATTGAAAGATGAGATGGGGCAGGGGAACGGTGGTGCAGGTGGGAAGGAGGGAGACAACCTGCCTGCAGCCTCCCTTGGCCCTTGAAGCTTTCTGTCCCTTGGGTGGCTGGTCACCAGAACACAGCTTCCCGCTATATAAAGACTTGGAAATCCCTGTTTCCTGAACTCAGGTTATACGTAGTTTATATGAGTACAAATGACTAATATGCCCTTTGATCATTTGAGTATGCTGGCATGCACATCCATCATAAAAGTGCAGGGGTCTTAGTGTCCAGTGCCCACGCTAAAATATAGGGGTCCCTGATCCTTATTGTTGACTTGTTTGGTTGTCTTGGATGTGCTTTGCTAGGCTGCTAGACACAGTGCTGCTTGGCCAAGCAATCTCTGAGCCACGCTGAGATATGATCACCTTTGTTTTCTTTTATTATTATTAGTATTATATTATATATGTTGTGTTCCTTATTGTGTGTGTGATTATTTACAGCAATATCACTTCTAAGCTAGATTGCCATTAATTAGTTCAGCTCAGAATGTCTATGTCTTGAGATATATCTGAGTCTTCTGGCAGACATTTTGGTGGGGCTGTCATCCAAACAAAATGAGCACACAGTTTCCAGGAAGTGCTTTGCTATTCCAGATAAAAATGCATCTAGCAATTTCAAACAACTCTTTGTGCATATAAATAAATGGGAGTCTTAGATTATCCAAAACTAGTAACACAGTATATTATCTGCTTCAAACAACTCTTTGTACGACTATTTGAAAACTAGTAACATCGTATATTATCTGCTTCAAAAGTTTGTACATGTTGTTTTTAGAACAGCTTGGTACTTGTTAGCACACCAAAAGTACAGTATCACACGAGATATATGATTTGCCATGCCAACATGTACTATATTCCTGGATGTCACCGTACAAGTAGTCTCCTATTCTTTTCTCGTGTCATGAGACCTGCAGGTGATGAAGCCACCTATGCATGCATGCATACATTGTATCTCGCAAGATAATAACCTAAGAAAAATATTGTGGAAGTATATGCCAAAATGAAAGAGTCTGTTACGTACAGCTGGAATTGCGTATGCAGAAATTTGACTCTTGTTCCTGAACCCCAAAAGTAAATGCCTCGATTAGGTGGGGTACTATTCTCTGATCGCGGCACTTCGTAGTTAGCTAGCTCTATTATTAACCGGGACTGGACGGGAACATCGTCTGAACATCGTTCTAGAAGATTATATTTGGAACCATGTTTAGAGCAGAGGAAAGAAAGAGTGCAGATGCAATGGTACATGGCTACTACTCAGCTTGAGCTAATGATGAGTGTGGATACATAAGTTTGGGTGAACAAAAGTCAAACCCGACATCAAGCTTTTTGGTTTAGGGATAATGATCCTTGTGTTCGCCTGTTGATTTTCTTTTCCTATTTCTGCAACTGATATGTAAGTGCCACAATTTTTCACGGTGATGTATATCTTGCAGCTTCTCTGAGGGAATAGATATATAAGATAAATTAATCAACAGACTTGCAGTTTATTGACGGAGTAAATATATCACTTATATACTTAAAAAAGAAGAAGAAAATGTAGCAACCTATCTAGCACTTAGCAGCACATATATCCACTTGCTGGAGATTGACAAGTGAGGTCGCTGAACTGCAACCAAGCTATCCAGACAGAGTGTGAGGACCAGATCTTGCGATAGATTGGCTCCAAACAAATGCACGGAGATCAGGCGAAAAATACTCTGCAACTGGGATTTGAGGACATGCAGCACCTAAAGCCTAAAGGCACAGCCTTTATATCCGAAAAAAAGAAGTGGCTGTTATCTACTACTGCGCTATACTGTGCGTTCTAGTATACCTCCTGCTCCGCGGGCCACAAGTACGTCCACAGCAGTGCAAGACAATGTCTAAATCCTTCTCAGGCCACCTAAACCTTGCTTCCAAGTTCCAACTCCATGCATGGAGATTAATTAGTTCCTTTTTTCCATGCAACTTTTTGAAGGTCGCCAAAAGCACGTGGAAATGGAGGGGGCCGGGCAGGGAAATAAAAAGCTTGCGCGCCCGGCCGCCTCGTCGTTGTCTCCGTGGTCGCCGTCGCCTTCTTGACTTGTTCCTCCAGCCTGCCTGCTCCCTCAGCTCCGATCCTCCCCGTGGCCCATCATTAAACAAAACGCGCGGAGTGGGTTGATTAGAGTCGTTTCCACGTCCGCGCATTGATTAGCGTCGTTTCCACGTCGTTCTCAGGGTCCTTGAGCTGGATCGTGACAGCGCCGTTCTTCAACATATATATCATATCATTGGATCCTAGTAAAGCTGTATAGCGTCGTCGTCGGTTTACGCTGAAAATTTTAATTAACTGTTCAGGTTTATAATGAGAGAAATTTTCCCAAAGATTTTGCCTAACTAAACCCAGTACTGAAAGTACCATGTTTTCCGGCTTTTTACTGGTTTAATTTATGCTCGGAGGCACGTATTAAAATTTTTTTAAAGTACAAAACTCGACCCGCAGTAGCTAAACAGCCTTCGAGATTTCCGGCTTAAGGTAGAGACCTCTCACACAGGTCAAGAAAAACTCTGAACCTCATGCCCCGCCCTCTGTCCATTACCCTGTAAGTGGGCTGGTGTCTTATTAACCTGTGCTTTGGAAAACGCAGGACAGACGAGAGAATTTTTTTCACCTCGGGCGCAACAAATTCACCCCCGTGGGGGATCGAACAAAGGCCGCGAGAATGCCGACCGGAGTACTTAACCAGCCGGTCTAGCATCATTTGACAACAATTTCTTTTAAAGCAACGGCAGGAGATCTGCTGATCTGTGAATTGAGACTTGAGAGAGAGGCACGTATAACAATTAATGGTGCTTCATTTGAATTTGATTGTGACGATTGTCTTGCATTCTCATTGAATTATAAATGCAGCGTCCTAGTCTCGAGCTAGTAGCTTGTTTAATTTGCTCGTGCTCTGGCTCCTTTTTCAAGCTCTCCTTATCAAAATGACATCCGATTCGCTTGTCTCTAGGGTCTGTCATGGGGTGATTGCTAATCTATTTATTCGTGCCTATATATACTTATTGACATTTTCCATGTCAAGTCAGCAGTATACCAACGAACATGCTTGCGTCCATACAATTCTTTGTCTATATACATCTAAATAACCGTTATGAGTATATCCATACATGTGTTTTTCCTACTTGATGTTTTCCACATCGGAAATCTTGCATGTTTTGACAGACTAAGCCGTACGTCATTAGTCATTCATCTTAATATAAGTCTGACCAGACTTTTGTTGCAGGCTCGCAGCTCAGCCGTTTTATTTATATATCTAAGCTTATATTGCATAAAGAGTGCAGCTTATATATGGACCTAATATATAGATAAATATAATGGCCTATAGCGTCACTTGTATTATTCTTATGCAGACAACTTGGTCAGATACAAAAACTAAATGTATCTGGCCATATCTAGCATTAGTTAAAGGGCTACATGCTAAAAAAAATCTTAATACTACAGTTGCATGCCATGCATGGAGGATGGGCAAGGCAAGACAAGAGACAAGCACCTACTACCCTGAATATAGACAAAGAATTTTCTTTCTGCACGTAGAAAAAAACTACCGTTAGCATTAATGTAGCCGAGTTAAAAAAAAAGAGAAGTGGTCATCAGGGTTAACAAAAATGATAGCAGCCATGCATAGATGTGCGCCTCTAATTAAGTTTAAATAGAAGCTAAAGGTTCTTAGGTCCCTGCATGAGTCATCCAAAGGTACAACACATAAAAGAGGGCCTCAAATTCCCACCAACTCGTTCTCCTATAGGCCACATCTTTTAATCCGCGATCTGCTGAGATATTCGCTGACGCTGGATTGACTGATGTATACTAGATGAATTCAACCATGTTGTGCTTAAGAAACAAGGAAAACTTTAGCAGACAGTTCTTATAGTGTTCATTCATGTGTCGATGTCGTAGGGCCTTGCTGTAGTATGGCAGCTAGGATCTAAGTTCGGAGCAGTTAGGGACTGATTGCGAGAGACAATGAGTTACATTACATGGATAGTACATACTGAGGAATTATCTGTCCAAAGGATCAGATCATGGCATTGCCAAAATTCAAAAATGAAGGTTCAGAGTTTCAGATCACGTAACGGTCTACTTTCAGAAATTAAATGGAAGTTCAGAATTTAAACTCATGGCATTGCCAAATTTCAGAAACAGGGCTTCAGAGTTTAAGACCATGGCATTATTGCCAAATTTCAGAGATACAAGTCCAGAGTTTCAGAACCTTAGTAGCCATATCACTACTCTATTAAACCGTGTAGAAGCCACGGATGGGTAGCTGAACAGTATGTGCAGACACGGAGCCACGGAGGCTTGCAAACGACGCACATCTGTGTCATGTCAGTAGAAATAAAGGGTAGTTTAACTTCGTCTTTCACCGTGTAAACTGGAACAAGCAAGTGATGACACCCTCTTTGACATATGCGCGGGGAGTTGGTGCAGGCAGCGACCAAGAAAGAACTTCGAACGATTTATATTAGCTTCGATCCGGAACATCCTTTTTCTGATGACGATCTTTGCCCACCTCGACACTCTTGAAGGCTAGCAGTCTCGTCATCGTCAGAAGCAGACAAATGCCTCGGACCATGCTCACTTTGAGGTTAAACCACAACGAGTGCGTGTGCCGTGTGTGCACCAAAAGGGTACTAATATGCCATCGTTGATGGTTAGACAAATGTACCAACCTTCCTTTCTAAAGCTATGGACCTCTGGTCCTCCTTGTGTCTCCCGGCTACTTATGCTCATCTCAGGTCTCAGGGTAGAATCTGTATACCCTGGAACCAGTTCCTCTACAGCCCACTTGTTAGTCCCTGACTCAACTTCAGAGGGACCTTTTGTCCATTGATTTTTTCTGATGTCTAGTGCAAAAGGAGAAATCGTGTGTTAAATATAATTTGGCGACTAGTATATATTTTATTCAACTCATCTGTGTTGGAATATAAGTGAATTATCCACCTCACCCCGGATATGCATAACAATTAACAATATCGGATTTTTACAACTCAATAAAGAACCAAATATACTCAAGCATCTGCCCACACGTAGCGAGAGCATCGCATACTGTTAGACTGAAGAAGTCGAATACTAATCCTAACATTTCCATATAGTTGTAGCGACGCCGCATTGCAGCAGATACTGCGATTGGAGTGGAAACCGACGAGCAGATACCATGGAACCAGTTCCTCTACAGTCCACTTACTAGTGACTCAACTGCAGAGGGACCAATGCAACTACAGAGAAGCCCAATCCACATAATCTTTTGTCCATTGATTTCTAATGTATATATATAGAGCATAAAGCAGATTACAGAGACTTGGTTATAACATGAGTTGAGCCTCTAGGATGGCATATATAGCGATTACATAGACTTGAGCTAAGGGTCTTATTAGTTCCCAAAATTTTGTAAAATTTTTCAAGATTCCCCGTCACATCGAATCTTTAGACGCATGCATGAAGCATTAAATATAGATAAAAATAAAACTAATTACACAGTTTAGACGAAATTCACGAGACGAATCTTTTAAGCCTAATTAGACCATGATTGGACACTAATTGTCAAATAACAACGAAAGTGCTACAGTACTATTTCCCAAAAAAATTCGTGAACTAAACAAGGCGTACGTTTTCTCCCCAGGTAAATGCATACAACAATATCGAATTACAATCATATAAACTACGAGATATATTCGACATATAATCATAAACTACAAGATATATACTCGATATGCACAATGTCAGGCGCAACGGAGCCAGATGGAACAGCGAACCGAGACAAACACAGGAGATGGAGGATTCTTGGTCCCCAATTTTCCTCAACTATTGTCTTGCGCGACTTGTCCTCCTTTGTTCACTGTGCAATTGCATCACTTGCCATGGACAACAAGTTAAGCAACAGGATAAAGCTTCTCCTGCTATCTGACAACTTTTCCCTGGTCCTCAGTAGAGGCTGCATTCCTTGTTGAAGGTTGAAGCTACTGCATGCCCCCATGCATGAAACTGTTAACATGTAGACAATTATAGACAATGGTATGCATCTTGTCCATTCACATGTACTCTGACGTTACCGATCGTCGGCGATTGGGAGTCTGCTCGCCAAGTCCAACTGAAAGATGTTTCCTTGCGGACATGGGTTTCTAACTGTGCCATAGGATATTATTTAAGTAAACCATCTGTCTGGCTACGGTTTGTTGATGCAATCTGGTTGATGATGAAGTGCAGGAACAGATCAACTGTTGTTTAATTCTGCCTTCTCAGTAGGACTCTTCTATTTACAGCATTAACTTTGGACTTCGTTTACGCATTTACAGTTTACTTAAAAGATACCCAGTGGCGTTAATTTACCTATGGATCATTATTAGGTTGCAACTGGTCAAAAGATTAAGACCTGCTCATAAAAATACTTCAGGTTATGATGCTGCTCTTAGTGTGAGTATATTGCAAAAGACGTATAGTAGAAAGTAAGACCATATCAAACTCATCCATCAGGGATCAACGATCTCACTAAACTATCGTATATCCAACAACTGTCTAATGCTATAATATATACCATGCATGCAAATCCAAATGCTAATTTCATCCGATCTGTACTGCTTCAGCATCGACAATAATAGGCGAAGTTAAGGGGAGCTTTCCTTCATGATTAGTTCAACTCCAGCTTCCCTAGTGGTTGTGACTTAAGCCTTCACTGTCCAAATCACTGGTTGAGTCGTGAGCACGAGTCCATCACATTACTGACGACGAGTGAGATTTATTACAAGTGCTTCAGTGTCCTATGTGTACTAAAGGCTCCTTACTAGAGACAACTGAAAAAGGACGTAGCTTCGTATAAAAAAGAACTGAAAAAGACATGTCTCCGTCTGCAGCGAGCGAGGCATGCGTATTTGTTCTCTCACTTCACTAGTCAGTAGCCACTACTCTAGAAAAATTTTGGACAGACTGAGGGGTCGATCAACCCAAAAAATGGTTACTTTCGTAAGTGCAAGTTGCAGCATGACTGAAAAGCTCCTATGCAGTTAGCAAAGGCTGAATATGGATGGGTTTTATAGCCATTTCAGTTAAGTGAGAGTTGATGTACCACCATTTTCAGCTGTTCTTCATTTGGAAACCAGTTACCACATCACAGAGACACAGATTCAGAGTTCTGTCTGTGTTCATTGTGTCAGAAAAAACCACGCACGCATGCATATCACCCTCCCATCCTGGCTGTTAATACGTTGCTGTCCTATAGCTTTATTAGGCTGCACATAGGCCCATAACGTTCAGAGACGTGTGCCCCTTTCGCGATGGACAGGTTGCTCTGCGTTTTTCCCATCTGTTATGTCCAACTTCGCAGGAAAGCGATCCCGCCTACTGCTACTGCCACTGGTTTCGCTCGCTGTCGACGCTGCCAGGCGTCCACACACCACACACACTGCTGCTGTGTGTGTGCTGTCTGTTTAAACGGATTTACGTCACTGTTCTCGCTGCAACTGCTACTCCGTGTCGCAGCCCACTTGCTGCAGGCGACAATGCAATCGAACCTAACCTTTGTCAACAAGGCTGCCGCTTTCTTCAGTAGTTTGCTGGGGCCTTGCACTTTGCAATATGTATCTGTTGCACATCCATGCCGTTTTTTGCTGTTTGCCAGAATCAAATGTTTGTATGGTGCAGTGAGCCAGTGACTGAACAAAATGGAGCAAGGACTGCATAGCAACGCTCCTCACTTGTAGAAATAAGTTCATTGCACTTAATATGAAAACAAAAACATATATGTTAACTATGCAGATGAAATTTTTGACCAGTCACTGATGTACTCGTTGCTTCCAGGCTTCGAAACAACCACAGATCGGTTCTAACCGGTTCTTCGGTTCAGCATACGTGTCGCAAAATCTGGTCATAATTTCACGGAAGACTAACACCAAAGTCTGACAATTAAAAAGGGGCCTACTGACAGGCTGATTGCCGAGGGCGCCTTTAACAATGTCAAAGATGGTTAATCCGTCAGAGTATCAGTGCTGACATTAGGAATCTGACTTACAATCATGGGGTGTGTCAGCTGACAAACATAATAAGCCTACCACTGGCCGACGGCACCCTGTGCTTGCAATCGTCGAATACTTGAATGCCATCTTGGCAACTTGTTTAGTTTTTAATGGGTGTTGAGAATGGGACACGAGTTGGCGAGGGCAGAATTTCTTTTCAAGTGGACGGATGGCAGAAGAAATTGCTGTTCTGAAGAATGTACGGGAGGAACTGCAACGTCTTGGACGCGTGATGCAGTATTTTTCTTGGTATATATGAGAAGATCCATGACATGATTAGTAGATGCTCATAGCATGGGTTAGCCTGTGCCCTATGATATTACTATTATCAACAAATGTTCCGTCTTGCATCTGAATATCTGATAATTTTGCAAGCAGATGAACTGTTGCCCAGCAAGCATCAGCGGCACTTCAATTTGATTTTGAGGGATGAAAACAGACTGAAATGGGTGGAAAACCTCCTCTCCCGTTCAGTTTCTATATTTTTTGGCAGAGAAAGGGAATTGAAATCGAAAAAGTTGGATAAAAAACAAAATTAGAATATGCGAACATATAGAAACAAACAAGCATAGACGGAGAGCCAGAAAATTAAGTTAGGATTACGTGATCTAATATTCTCAAACATGTATGTATAAAATCACACAATAATATACACGCACGAAGATCAGTCTAATATTCACTTGTATGATGTTAACACGTTAACATTAATAGGTAAAAGAGCTCTAACATATATAACACAAAAACATGTAATTATTAGGCATCCTGCAGAGATTGAACGGGATTCTGCAAAAATGGGAGGGAACCCTCTTCCATTTGGTCCCGTAAACACAAAAAATGGACTGGACAAAATATAAAGCGAAATTGGACTTTGGTTGTCTCCTACAGGGAGTAATAGGCTAGCGTCGGATTGAAGCAGGATCGCTATGAGATGATTAAAAATGTTGTTGGCGCCCCTTTGTACTTCAACTATTTCCTTCTTAGTGCAAAAACACGCAAGTCTTTTGTGTGATTGAGAAAAAAAGTGAAACTGGACGGGACAAAATTTTTCCCGACCATTTTCATCGAGTATGGTGGATAGCCAAATCGGGCCATCATTCTTTCTTTGTTCGTATATTGCTGGGCCTGAAAATCCAACTCAGCCCAAGACAAGTCCACCGGTCCGGATACCTGGAACAAATCGCTTTTTTGGGTTAATTCGAAATCTACCATTACAATTTTCACGGTTTCAAAATCTACCATTACTATTTCACTAATTGGAGATATGCCATTGGAATTTGCCAACTACTGCAAATATGCCAGATTCTACACGTGACGCCTGTTTGGCCCATCAACAAGCTTACGTATAGCTGTCAGGTGTTCCGTATGGACACCGTTGCCCCTCCCTCCTCTGTCCTTGACCCGACCTGATTGGAATCGTGCCGACTCCGTCTCCTTTCTTGCCCCGTTCTCCATTCTTGCCCCGTTCTCCATTCTTGGCGGACGATTGCAGCAGCGACGGCGCAAGCCAACCGGCGGCGGCGTCACAAGCGAACCTGCGGCAGCATAAGCAAACCGGTTGTGGCAGCGGCACAAGCGAACCAGCAGCGGCAGCGGCACAAGCAAACCAGCAGCATAAGCAAACCGACAGCTCCAGTTCAGAGTTGACATTAATATCAAAAGAATTCAATTGGACATGGTTCTCAGAACATAGTTTCCATCGATGACATAACATTGGTTCTCACAAAAGACATAAAATAACAAGTTCTAACATACTCCTAGGAATAGTACCTAGAACAGGAGTCTAACATACTCCCAGAAATAGTTGCACAGCAATCTACAAGAGTTGCACAGATTATTACAAACTTCAAGTTCGCATAGAGGCAGCCTACAAGCCAGACTTAAATTTGGTAATTCAAAAGCCAAATTTCTTCTTGGTACTACAAAAGGAAGACTTGTACAGACACTTCAATTGCTGCTTATGAAGTCTGAAAGTCTCCTGACAACACGTGGTTGTGGTGCAGCAGCCGCTTGCTTCTGCTTCTTCTTCAACGGTGTCTTCTTCTTCTTTGGGGTCTTCTTTTTTTAGGACTCTTCTTCTTTGCTTGCCCCTTCTTCTTTTTCTGTGATGTGCCGGGCATGTCATCATCTTCTTGCCTTTTCCTGCACGAAGGTAATGAGCTTGATCATCCCACTGCATTTTACAGTTTAAATTGTATAATTTGGATGGGTTGCAGTAAACTACTTACCTCTTGTTCTTTGAGCTGCCTCCAATTTCTCCATCTGAGTCATGCTCAGCCAACTTGCATGAACATATCAAGCCTAACAACAACAATGGAAACACAAATGAAGTTCGGTAGTTTTTGCTAATTCATCTTTGTTTTACACACATATATATATCCAATGACTGCTATATTGTACCATGTCACAGATCAAATTGACCATCTTTGAAGGAGAAGATGGCACTGAATCATCAAATGGAGATGTGTTCATCTTTCCATATATGATCAGATACAAGTAAGCTGCAAGCGTGCTAACTAATAAACATGTGGTATTTAGGCTTCAAAGTCAACTATTTGTTAATTTTCAATCTGCGACATATGTTTGCAGAGGGCTGACCCATTTTGATGTCGACAACTTTGTTGAAGAAGTGCTTGTGAAGGATATTGACTGGCTTCCTGGATCTCCTGAGTCTATGAGTGGTTCCTATGTTTTTGTTTGCTCCCATGGAAGCAGGGACAAAAGGTGTGGTGTTTGTGGACCTGCTTTGATTAAAAGGTTCAACGAAGAGATAAATGGACTAGGACTTGATGGTCAGGTGTCTGTCAGTGCATGCTCACACGTGGGAGGTCATAAATATGCAGGAAATGTCATCATTTTTAGTTCTGATGCTAAGGGAGATGTGACTGGTCATTGGTAAGGACTGTTATTAAATTAACATTAACCCTTCATTTTGTCTTGTGCAACTATTGTTTTTTTACTTTTGCATATGCACATACACAGGAGATTTCCTATATCAACTCATTCATATTTAAAATCCTTTTTAAAAATTATCCTCCCTTATTGGTGTGAGTTTATCCAGAATCTCAGTGTTGGATTTGTCTGCACTATGTCAAATCACTCACTTTGTATGTATTGATCTGCTCATGAGGATAGCTGATCAAGAATGATATTTCATTAAGGCTTCACTGGAATTCTCCCAACTGCTTAATGTGGAATGTCGTAGCAAGTCTACTTCCTGGCTGAATTTGATACTCATGTATGTCTTTGTACTTCTAGTTGCACCAACTTCAGAACTTAAGGCAAGCTGTTTAGTGTTCACATTCGCAGTTCTTTGTTGCAATAGAAGAATGGTGTTTCCTGAATCCTGAATCTAATAATGCATGTTCCAAATCTCCTTTGAGTTTTTGTACTTGTGTCACAGGGCACTGGGGCCACCAAATTAATGCTTTCTGCCTCCATTGCTAATTTGCTATGCTCAAGTGATCCTACATATAATTTGCTATGCTCAAGTGATCCTACAATATATGTTTGATTGATAGCTGAGTGTTTCTTTGTCCTGGTGTTCTCATGTGTGCTATATATGGTGTCTTGCAGGGGGCAGATGGGTTTGTCCGAGGAGCAGCAGAAGCAAGCTCTCGAGCTTTGGAGCTTGTTAAATGGTGGCAAAGAATCCCTTGAAGAAACCGGAACAGACGGTGGCTAGTGGTGTTTAGGGGGTCAGTTCTAGTTCCATACCTGGTGACCTCGTCCTCCATCGCCGGCGCACCGCCCCTGGACGGGACGGCGTTTGCAGAGACATCAGCCATCCTCCGCCTCACTTGACGACCATGGCCATCGATGGATGCAGGTACCTTGGGGAAACAGACCTTCACCTCCACTAGCACACGCTACAGGCACGAATTCGCGTCCTTGCCAATCTCCGAGACCCGCCGCCGCCGCTTGCTGACTTCAAGATCCGCCGCCGCCGCCTTCGATCTCCGGTGACATCGGCAGGGATTGGGCAGCGTGGCGCGGTAGGGAGTGCGGAGCTGCAGGCAGTGGGGAGCGCCGAGCACGGCAGGGACCGACCGGCTCCGGTGACCTAGGGTTAGCGTCGGAGGAGTTGGGAGCGGGAAGCGAGCACGGTCGCGGGAGGATTTGGGGGCGTGTCACGGACGGAACTGGGAGCGACTGGGCTCGGTCAATACAGAGGAGGGAGGGGGCAATAGTGTCCATACGAAATATCTGACACCTATACGTATGCCTAGTGATGGGCCTGTGGCCATGGAACGTAGAACCTGGTATTTTTGCAGTTGGTGGCGAATTGCAATGGCATATTTCCAATATGTGAAATAGCAATGGCAGATTTCAAAACCGTGACAATTGTAATGGTAGATTTCGAATTATCCCCTTTTTTTACCGTTTGTCCGTCTCCCTCGACTTGTCAAGTGAAGTCAGGGGGTGTTTATTTGGGGAGACGAAAATTTTTAGGTGTCACATTGATGTGTTAGAAGGATGTCGGGAGGGGTTTTCGGATACTAATAAAAAAACAAATTACAGAACCCATCAGGAAACTGCGAGACGAATCTAATGATACTAATTAATCTGTCATTAGCACATGTAGGTTATTGTAGCATTTAAGGCTTTTCATGGACTAATTAGGCTTAAAAAATTCGTCTCGCGATTTTCCCAATAACTGTGCAATTAGTTTTTTTCGTTTACATTTATTACTCCATACATGTCTAAATATGCTCTTTTACTATAGAAGGCAAAATTTGTTTGGAACTAGTTTTCACAAAAAACTACAGTAACGAATCTTGTGGCACATGTATTGAGCATTAAATATAGACGAAAAAAACTAATTGCACAGTTTGGTTGGAAATCGCGAGATGAACGTTGTGAGCCTAATTAATCCGTGATTTGAAACTAAAGTGCTACAGTACAAATGTGCTAATGACGGTTTAATTAGGCTTAATAAATTTGTCTCACGGTTTTTATACAAGCTATGTAATTAGTTTTTTATTAGTATCCGAAAACTCCTTCCAACATGGCACGAAACATCTAATGTGATATTTTTTTTAAAAAAACTTTTCACGAGTAAACCCACCCTCAAATACTGCAAAGCCTCCCAGTCACTGACACTGGGCCCCACAGCAATGAACATCGCCCGCAAGGAACGCGCAAAAAACCAAAAGAAGCATTTACACCTACTACTACTTTTCTTTCTTCTTCCCCACTCCGCCCCCGCGGCTGCTTCTCGAGCGCTCCGCAAAACCCTCCTTAAACCCTAGCTTCCGTACGCCTCCGAAGCCCCATATGGCCTCCTCGTCGCAATCGGGCGGCGCCGGAGGCGGCGGGACGGTCGTTTCCAATCCCCGCGTCTGGATTGTCGCGGGCATCGCCATCGCGGGCGTCATCGTCCTCGCGGAGGTCGCGCGGCGCCGGCGGCGGTGGCTGCGGGGCATGTCTGGCACGCCACCCGACGCTGGATCCTTCTGCGACCGCTTCGAGCTCCACCCTCCGCCACAGCCGCCGCCTCCCGCCGCTCGCCACCTTCTCTCGGGCCTGATGTTCGCCGCTAGTGACAAGTGAGTCCTGGAAGCTTCCTGCTCTGCTTGTCTGTTCTGTGCGATCCTGAGTTACCATCCATGTATTTGCCGTGTTTTAGCTTCGAGATCGAGGGCTATGTAGCCGGGTTTGGGAACCCAGACTGGAAGAACACTCATGAGGCGGCGAGGCACACAGCAGTGGCTGTCACAATGCTGCGGAAACAGGGGGCCACCTGCGTTGGAAGGACAATCATGGATGAACTCGGCTTTGGGTTTGTTTCTTTTATTTCTTCGAATTGATTTCATTTGAAATGGTAGTTACTCTTGTGAATTATTGGCATCATCGATACTCACTTGATTTTAGACAGCTCCAGGATAAGCTTAATGATGCATATAAGTAGATTTAATAGGCAAGGTCAAAATGGTTAAATATAACACCGTAAATATGAAATATATCTCTGCAACTCAGTTTTATTTCATGCAAACGTATGATCTACATTGCTTGCACATGAAAATATTACAACTATACAATTTTCGCATTGAAATGGTGTGTCCAAAAAGTGCCTTCCGGAGTAATTGTGATTCCCTTCTAAGTTTACATATTCTAATGTTACCAGACCTTAAACCTTAACAATAACATGGCTATTTGCACAAACATCATTAAATTAATATTTTTGTTGGCAAAACCCCCTTTACTATATACATGCTTTACTAAATTCACTTACCATGTTTTTCAGTGTCACTGGAGAAAATTTGCACCATGGAACACCAGCCAACCCTGTTTCTCCTTCACTTGTCCCTGGTGGATCATGCAGTGGCTCTGGTGTGGCAGTTGCTGCACAACTTGTTGACTTTGCTATTGGTATTTCAGAAAGATTTCTACCCACTTCTTCTGATTATAAACCCCCACTTGTCCATGTAAATGGGTCATTTTCTGTTATTTTTCTGCTGCATCATGAAGATAATGCTGTCTGTGTGTAATAGTGTTTTTTACTATACCTTTCCTAATATTATTATACTTGTGTTTCTTCTACACAGTTAGGTTTAGTATTTCACTTTTGCAATTTTATTTCTGAGTCTTTGTCCAGTATGTTTTCTTTTTGGAAATGAACCGAAATGAAGTGTTTGGCATCACACTAGGATTTGTAGATGACTAACAGTTATCTGTTTGTGGAACATTATCTACCCATTTAGAGGCAATGACTACAGTTGCAATATTAATTAATTTTTAACCCTGCTAGTTTGATCTGGTTTGGATGCATGTCACAGTGACACAACATTTTGTCAGTACAGTATATGATCCTGAATAGTTGGTTATGCCCTTGAGTTTGTTGTCGTTGAGTCTTCTTTGAAAATTTTCCTCCTTTCTAATGGTATATCATCAGGATCATATGTTGGAGAAGTCATTCCACCATGTCTACTACTGTAATATATTCACACTTCTCTTTTACGATGCACTTTATATTGTAATACAAAGTTCAACCCATACTCATTTTGTTTGTATACAAATCCTTGATCCGAGCTAAGCTCATTCTTATGTCTTGCTCTTCGTCTTCTCCATGTCTTTTTCCTATTCCTGACCTGTTAACCTCTGAAATTCTTGTAGGCACTGATACAATTGGTGATGTAAGAATCCCAGCTTCTTTCTGTGGTTTACTTTGTTTTAGGCCTTCCTACGGTGTTATATCTACTCTTGGGACCATAGCAAATTCACAAAGTCTAGACACAATCGGTATTTTCTTGGCTTTCTCAATATTTTTTTTCTCTTATATTTATTAATTACTTTGACAAGAATTTTCATGTCTTCTATGATACAAGTTGAATACCTTTTTTGCGAGCATGTAGTTGTACCATGTGTACAAGGATTGTAAATGATACTAAATTTACTTTTAATTTAAGCATGGAAAAAGTAAGAACGTGTAACTCGTCACAATACATATGTTACATAATATCCGATGAACAAAGTTTTCTGGAGCGTAAGTAACTAATGGTGAATATTATCTAACCAAGTAATTAATATGTTGAGAGACCAATTAAGACTTCTGATTCAGCCCTGTATTTATTCTTTACAGAATATCGCTGTGTATATTAGAACACCATTATCTCAGTCCTCAGAAAACCAGTTATCGATGTCAGTGTCAAATGGCAGCATAGTTAGATTTTATAAAAGATTGTTTATTATTTCACTTGATTTCTGTACCTTGTTAGGATGGTTTGCACGGGATCCATGTATTCTGCATCGTGTTGGAGAAGTTCTTTTACCAGCTGCTGGAGGTGGACTTAAGCAAACAAGGCAAATTGTTTTTGCCGATGATTGCTTTCAGCTGCTAAAGGTCTCTAATCAGAAAACTGTGCATGCCATAAAAAATGCTGTCCAGGCATTACGTGGATGTAAGTCATAGTGATGTGTCTTTTTCTTTAATTCATATGTTTGTTACTTCACTGAGCTAGATCTGCCACAAATTAATCCCATATCTTGCAGATCAACCACCTAAACACATCAATCTTGGCCAATATATTTGTTCCAATGTACCTAGCCTGAAGGAGTTTTGCGAACCAGCTACAAAGTTACAAGAAGGAACATCCGCCTTGAAAGCAATCTCCACAGTGATGTTGTTATTGCAGAGGTTTGTTTGCAGTAATCATTGGCTCCAGTTTAGACAGTTTTGCTCGGGGGAATGGAGTGGGTGGGTGGTTGGAATATAAAAAATAAGTACACAAGGATAGCCGACTAGGTAGTAAAGACCTTGAAAACCTAAAATCTTCATATTAACACCAGAGATGAATTTTGTTATGAGCTAGTCAAATGTGCTCTGATCACACCACTTGGATTCTGGGATATGCCGAGTTGACTAGGTCTTTATGAGTGAACCATCACTGGTTGGTTGGGGCGCCATTTCATCAGGTAGTTAAAGTTTACCTTATGCATGGACTGATGGACTGTATTAATGATGCACTTCTTGTACTTTGTGAACTCTTGGATGTCTGGCTTACTGAGTTGGAACCTGGCCCTGCCTGTGATTGATTAGCATGATTAACAGAAAACTTTTCTATGCTGTTGGGAAGATTATTTTTTTTCATCTTGCATAGCTCGCGTTACATGCCACTTCCAAGCAGCTAAATTCTTGTGTTTTTTTATAAAAGTATAGATATTGTTCAATAGGTTAATGCTAGGAAAATCATTGTTTGCTGCGCAGTTGCTATTATTTCAGATCTGGATTTATTTTATTTTATTGCTTTGTAATTTCTATAATTCAATCAAAAACTAATTTGGGACTTACATGTCAATAAAATTTTCAGATATGAGTTTAAAGCAAACCACGAGGAGTGGGTTAACACTGTTAAACCTAAGCTTGGCCTTGATATCTCTACTCGTGTACTACAAGCTGTGAATTTTGCACATGAAAACATCAAATCTTTGTACGCAATCAGAAATGAATTGCGGGCTGCACTCAAGAATCTTCTAAAGGTAGCCTTTCACAAAACCCTTCTCTTAATCACGCTTTTAATAACAGATACTCCCTGTTTGCATCTTACTGGCTCCTTTTCTAGAAACTTATGCTGCTGTAACTAATGAATAAGGCAGTGAGTGGCAGAAGTCTGCTTCCTGCAAGACTAGGGCCACCGTCCAAGTGTTTGAACCACCCATATCGGGTACTTATGGCAACAATCCAATACTGGTTGCTTGGTAGTTGGTACAATAGACTATTGGCATACATTGGGGGCACTTGATTAAATTGTTGTTGATCTCTCCAATATGACTTTCTTAGAATCCAGTCTTTCTGCATTCTCATGACAGTACCATACTTTTTGGCCTTTGGACAAACTGCAATGTGCAAGTACTAACAGAGCAAGGCAACATCCAGATAAAATTTATTAGCGGAAACAGGAAGGGAAATCTTAATAAGATGACAATGTCTTGGTCCTCTTCATTGTGTAATTACAGTACAAGATACAATGCAAGTAGAACAGATTTCAGCGTGTGCAATGATTCAAAGAAATTGAATCAGACAATGGTAGGGAACGCATTTTTGAGAGAAAAAAAGGGGAATTTGGGGGTTAGCAACCTGATTGGGGTGGACAGATGCAGTTATTCCCTATGGGATGCTCACTTGCTTGTGCCTTGCTATCGCCCACTGCTCCTACAGTCCTGTCTGGCTGCCCCAGTGTGTGCCTCCTGGTGTCGCGCCTGCAGACGCGCCCTGAAGGAGAAGGCCGGAGGAGAAGACGTTAACGCCCAGGGGATGGCGTAGTTATCATTTTACGTTTTCATGTAATTGAACTCCTGCATTGTGGACCTGAGTGGTCAGTCTCTGTAATGGCATAAAAGTGCCCGACACTGTGCCGTTGCGGGCAAGAACTCTGAGACTAAGTAAAGTCGAACGCCAAGGCAGAGGGTTTGCCCTGCCGGCGTCCTTGTTCCGTGCCTCTTCTTTGTGCTCACGTCGGCGGTGATCAGCCGGCGGCCATGGGTGTGACACCTGGTGGTGCCTGGTGGGGGGGGACCGTCCTGCGATCTGCCTGTGTCGGCGCCTAGCATGCTGCAGAGTGCAGACCTGCACTGTCAGTCTCTATAGGCTGTTGCAGTGCTGCTCTCCATGTAATATTGCTCCTGCTCCTCTCGTGGCTCCGCCTCTGTGCTGTGCGTGTGTCATGCTACAAGGACACACACCTTCAACTTCATGCTCTTAAGAAGCCTGGCCCTCCCTGTGCTGATGCGCCTGTTTGGGACAGCAGCACACCCGCACAGCAGCTGCGGTTGCAGCGCGACTTGCACAGGTGCTGCTTGTCTGGGTGTGCCCCTCAGGATTGGGTACTGCAGGATCTGGATCGTCAGTAACAGGGTCGCGTAGTAGCGTAGCTAGGGTTTGCTGGTGTGAAGGGAGGGGGCGAGAAAGAGATGTTGAGAGGGAGACGCACGGGGTAGGGTGAGCAAGAGATGCCGAGTGGGAGATGCATTGGGTGGAGTGAGGCAAGGCATGGCTGGGGCGTCAAGGCCTCAAGGGATCTTGAGCGAGCTAGATAGGGCGATAGATGGTGGCTGCTAGGACTGCTACCACCAATCGTTGCTTGGCCTGCTCCTGCAGATGGATAAGGGCGTCCTACAGCAGTATATAGGGCCATGGAATACAATGGGACTATTCGGATTTTTCAAGCCATGTCTCGGGCGACAACCCAGTGGGCCTAGGGCCATGCCGCCCATCTCGCCTCGTTAAGACAACAAAGCGTTTTAATTAACACGTAAAATTTTGATTCTATGAAAAAGGAACTGATAATGGATCCTACATTTATCATTTGTTATAGTAGACCCAGACGAAATGATAAAAATGTGTGCATGTGTTATTTTTTTTATCAATTCCTTTAAGTGACCATATTGATCACTTCAGAATTCCTTCATATTGCTGTACCATGTGCTAATTTATGATAAATCTTGTCAAAAAGTTCATTATTAGATTGAATGAAGGGTTTGTCCATGATATCTTTGCTTTTAACTCTTCGTTTCGTGTGGTGCTATCTAGGATACTGGAATTTTAGTTCTACCAACCACAGCTGGATATCCTCTAAAGAGAAACTCTAAAGAAAGACTATCATCTGGATTTGAGGATAGAATGTACAAATTTGTAGGCATTGCTGCACTTTCTGGCTGTTGCGAGGTAAAGCAGTATCTCTATGTAATTTCATTATCTTATTTTATTCCTCTTGAGAATAATATAAAAACTATGTAAGACTCCTCTCACTTTTGCAGGTTACTATTCCCATGGAAAATCTGGATCATCATGTGTCTCTTTCATTTGTAGCAGCACATGGATTGGACAAGTTTCTTCTCCGTACTATCTTGGATACATATTCTCTCATCCAGGACCAAGTAGTTTTGGCATCCAAGTTGGAAACTGCACCAGTAACCAATGTTGATGTTGATGTCAATGCATCAGAGCTTCTGAAAGAAAAGGTCTGTTTAGCAAACAATCTCTCTCTTCTCCTTGTTTTTTTATGACAGCGAACAACCTGTTTGACCCTTGATTTTTTGCTTGGAGAGAGTAGTATTATGGAATTGAAAGATGGGTTGCATGAGTTAGATTAATCCTGAAAAGACCTTTAACACCCTTTGTCCAGTCCCTATCTTAAATTGATCAGTACCATTTCTTGATACCAGTCTTTCTACTAGAAGATGTCATCACATTCTCTCTAGTCCTATAAAATTATGGGTCCTTAATTAGTATTTTATAGGAAACATGGTATGGCTATGGCCTTGTTTCCTAGTCTAGAATTCAGAAAGTTTTTTCCCGGGTAGAGTGTGGGTATGATACTGATAAACTATTCTTTGCATGTGTAATTGTATATAGTTAGTCTTGTCTGAATCTGTATCGTAGGGCAACTTGGGGCCTGCTTGGTTCCGTCGCCGAGGACTGTTACACCTCGCCGAGGACTGTTACACCTCGCCGAGCGAGGATAGTGAGTGCGGGCGGGCGTTTGGTTCTTTTGCCTGGTTGCTTCGAAGACCGTGTGAGCTTCGTGGGAGAGCCAAACCGGAGCTCCTCGTCGCTTGTGCCGATGCAGCGAGGCGAGGCGAGCTATGTGAGCCTATGCCCAGAACCAAGCAGCCCCTTGATCTTTGTTCTTAGCGTTAAAATACTAGATAAAAAGTATACTGAACCAAAATTATGAACATGCAGATGGTTACTGTCTAATGAAATGGTTGTGGTACAAGAAAGTTATTTGAGTTTTTGCTGCCACCAACTTAAAGCAACCAAGTTCATTTCTTCAGCTCATGTTCATTTCAAACTAAATCAGTCTGTGCTCCCTTGACAGGGAAATAGTGCTTTCAAAAGAAGACAGTGGAGCAAGGCAATTGAGTTTTACTCAGAGGCAATCAGTTTGAGTGACTCAAATGCAACATATTACTGCAACAGAGCAGCAGCTTATCTGGAACTGGGCCGGTATAATACCAGCCATATTTTTCTGCTCAAAGTTTTTCTGAAGTTAGTACACTAAACCTGGCATATTTTATCTTATGTAGTCTTAAGCAGGCCGAAGCAGATTGTGATCGGGCCTTACTGTTGGATAGAAAGGTAAGAGGTTTTTTTTTTTTGACGAAAAGGCAAGAGATTTTTGTAGATGCAATATTCCCATGCTGTTATGGGTGACATTTCTGTAGCATTGTCAACCCTAAGAGAGGAGTTTCTTAAGGTTTATTGGATAGTTCTGGATGATTCTGATATCGTGCTGTTATGGCAACATCAAATCCTTACTGTGAATTTCATTTGTTGCTTCAGAATGTTAAAGCATATCTACGGCGTGGTTGTGCAAGGGAAGTAACTTTGAATTACAAAGAAGCACTTCAAGGTGGGGCAGTTTTTCTGTCATTGCATTAATTCTTAGCAGCTTATAGTAAAACACTAAAGTTGACATTTTATTGTGTTGATTGTCAGCAAGTTGCACCTAGCAGATGTTTTTGGTTGAACATGCATAAATTTTTATTTGGAATTTTGTGTGCTGTACTTTCTTTCTTGTCACTCTTGGAGGATGGGTCTTAATTGATCTATATTATGTTATTATTATGAAGAGTTTTGTGATTCTATTATGAATGAGCTGTCAGAATCATACTAGTTCCTGCATTGCTTGAAGCCATACTATCACAGTGTTATATTGTCTACTAAAATGCACTATGCACATAACCTTATGAAAAGAGCCTGCCTCATTTGCTCCTTGCATAATCTGTTGCACTTGGCAGATTTCAGGCATGCTTTGGCTTTGGAACCACAGAACAAAACAGCCCTTGCAGCGGAGAGGAGGCTGCAGAAACTCCTGAAGTGAAATGGGGAGCAGGACCACCTCCGACTTGTAAATTTTTGAAGACTCGCCTGGTTGAAGGCAATTTTGATCGGCTGCTTGTAAAAGGAAGAAGTGTCCGTGCCATTTTCCGGATAAACTATCCAAGAGTCATTAAACTCTTCTCCCGTTGGGGTCATTCAAAATTTGTATCTCACGATGATTGTGAGGGGATTTTGATATAATCCGACACCGACAGCAGAGGTCGTGCCACATTGAGTTATTTATAGGCCTGGCAGCTTCTTGCGACGAGAATTCGACTAATCTGTACTGTGAGATCTTTCCGGTGCCGTCCAGTATGGAAAGCGTCAATCTTGTATTATATGATACAATATATGCACTGTAAACCTGAAGGTCGAGAACACACTTTTGAGTTGTGACTTGTCAGCGCTTGGCACTGCTGGAGTGCATGATTGTGCAGTGCAGTGCAGTGCAGTGTCTAATTTTCGGGGCGTTGATCCGTTGCCTCTGCTTGGCAGTTGCCTCCAGACACCACTGCTTGCCGTTGGAGATTTGTGACACTTGCAAAGTTCTTTGCCCCCATTTAATTCACGTTTACTTCCCTTCCTATGAGGCTGTGACAAATATGTTGAAAAGTTGATCAGCTAAATAATAGAAATTTGCACCTGTCTATTCTGTCGGCCTCTCATGTATTTATTCGGGTAGAAGTATCTATCCAACGAAACAAATGCTCCGGCACATGTACGCAACTCCGCAGACGAGCGTGTAACACGTACTAGTAGTCCGCAAGCACATAGAGTAGCTCCCTTGCGTTTTTCCCGTATCTCTCTTGGTCAAAGGAACAGAACACGTCGCCGACACGGACCGCCAGTTTGTCGCCTCCTTGGCTCCTTCCTCCGTGCGCGAACGTTTCTTGCGCCGCGGCAACACTTGGGCTTGGGCGCCTTGCATAGCTGCACTTCTCTTGCTTTCCTCCACGGACTAGCGCTCTCTCTTCCCCGCTCCCGCAGCAATGGAGACGCAGCAGCGCATGCAGCAGCTCCGCACGCCGATGGACCCTCTGGCATCCCTCGCGTCGAGCTTCGTCTCGGCCTTGTCGCCGCTGCTGTCGTCGTCGCAGCAGCATGGCTCCAAGTTCCTGCTCCTGCCGCTCCCCGTCGCGGCGGCGCGCGCGGTCACCGTGCTCCGCCGCCTCCTCCCCCTCGCCACGCAGGCCTTCATCTTCCTCTTCTTCATGTTCCTCTCCTTGCTCGCGCCCGCGCCGACGCTGCAGCGCATGGAGCCGGGGTGCCCTGCGGGAGACACCTGCGTGGGGCGCGCGCTCGCGCACGTGCTTTCCGTGTCGTCCAGGCTCCCCGTGGCCTCCCGCAAGTACGAGTTGGTGCGTGGCCTCGCGGAGCGGCTGCTGGACGACAACGTGCGCGCGGGGGCCGCCCGCTTCGGCGCCGTGAACCGGGCCGCGCTCGCCGGCGCGTTCGCGCGCACGCTGCGGCAGCTGGAGTCCGCAGCGGGAGGAGGGGAGTGGCCCGGGATGGAGCTGGCCGTGCGCGCGGTGCGGACGGGGATGCGGTGGTGGAGGCCCACCGCGGCGTCCTCGCTGGACGACGAGGGGTTAGACGGGCCCGCGGCGGAGAAGCTGGCCGCCGAGCTGCTGTGGCTCGGGCAGAAGATGGCAGAGTGCGGCGCGGCGCGCGAGGCCGTCGTGCAGTTCGGCGCCGCGGAGAGGCTCGGGAGCCGCGCGCTCGTTGCCGAGCCCGCGCTCCAGGTCTCGCTGCTTCGCCTTGCCGGTACGTCAAAAACTTTTTTTTTTGTGCTGCGGAACATTCTCTGATCCAAACCTTTCGAAGACCGCATAGAAAACACAGTAGTGCTGAATTCGTCAAAAACCTCGTGAATTTGTGACCGTTTCGCGAGGATGTGGAGAAAATTTGCCGGTACGTCAAAAACTCTTGCACGCATGTCGTTTGTGGCGGGAGGAAATGCGATGCCCATGGTGTGGCGGACGAGGGGCGAGGAGGAGATGACGTTTCCGTGGTCGCATCGCAAGGGCTGCAAACATGGGGAGGACGGAGGAACAAGGATATTGCTGTCCCTAGCTAGTGCTGCTCTTTAATTTGACTCCTCTTCGTGGTTGACCTAGGTGTCACCATGATACGTACAGTACCATCCATTAACCTGGCACGTTTTTGCTGTGCCTGCATTATGAAGCACCGAAGAAAACAGGAATTGGGCAATCGCTTACTACATTAATTCATGCGCAGTGTTCTTGTTCAAGCACGCCAATTCGAGGGAATTCGAGCAGGGCGCGGGAGGGAAGGATGACAAGGCCGCGGTAGCCGAGCAGCGGATGGCGATGCTGCGGTCGTGGCTGCCGCTGCTGTGCCGCGGCAGCAACGGCACGGACGCACCGGTGCTGACGAGCCGGGAGCGGCCGGAGATGGTGGCCGTGCTGGAGGACCTGATCGACAAGCTCAGCTGGGAGCAGCGGGAGGAGGTCCTCTCGCTCTGGCTGCACCACTTCGCCGCCTGCCCCGACACCGACTGGCCCAACCTCGAGAGCTGCTACACACGATGGTACGCCGAGTCGCGCAGGCTGCTCGCGTAGCGCGTAACTGAAGAAAGAATGCAAATCTTGTACGAGATGGTACACCATGTAAATATGTAATATAATACTTTAGTATCTGTATATGTCCCGATGGTACTCCATGTAAATATGTCATATTATACTTTAGTATCTGTATATATGTACCTATGCAGTATATAGCAAAACGGGAGTTCTTATTTACATCAACACTGAATTGCTTATTTCCATGCCACACCAACGAGGGCTGAGGGCATGACAGCAGAAAATGACAATACTCCTATTGTGATGCCCCCGAGACCCCAAAACGCAGAGGTATATCATACATACAGTACATATTTCAGAACACAAGACACTGCTCAATACACCAGAAACTTTATTCCTCCAAAGAATTGGGCTGTAACCACAACCGAAAATAAGGCGTGAAAGCAAGGATGTACTTATTCTAAGGAGGAGGATACAAAGAGTAACACAGCCGTTACAACAGATTCTGGGTGTTCATATGATCATATCCTGATTGCTCTACTGTACTGTACATATATCCCTGCGGACAAAAAAAAGGTTACACTTCATCTTAGCTCACTTGTAGAGTTTGTCCTTCCAATCGCACTTGGTTCTCCAATCGAAACAGATGCTAATGATTTGGAGGCCCAAGCAGTAGCGTTCATTGCCCCCTCCTGCAGATTTCCTCGCTTTGAACTTGAAGGGTATAGCCTATGAAACTTCTGTCTTGCTTGCTCAAGGTAGGTGAGGAAATATTCATGTGCCCCCATCAAGTTTGCAAACAGATTATGCCTCCTCCATGCCCATCTAACAAAGGAATCTATCTTTGGGAAAAGACGATACAGCAACCTCAAAATAACGAATGCAGTCGCCAATGCTAGATAAGTATCCTGCTGAAGTATTTTCTCTGGTGACCGAGCCCACCAGAACGGGCAATTTTCCTGTTCGGCATCCTTTTTATGGTCAATATCATCCAAGGGATGTACCATGGCCTCCCCTGCAGTTGACTTCAGCGAAGCATTGATACCTTCATCACAAAAATTTACGAATTGTAAATGACTTAAGCATAGTAAGCACCAAGAACAAGCTTAAATTTTCTGGAAATGAGAAACCACAAGCAAGCTGGGAAAAGCCAAGCTCACAATCCTACATGGATTAGTTGCTCAATGTGCAAAGCAACGAGTATGACTTATGACAATCATGCTACTATAATCATCCCAATAAAAGAGAACACAAGAGTCGGTCAATAAGGAGAAAGTAGCACACCTGAGACATCAGTGTAGAAAGCTGCAAGTGGTTTAACAGTCCTTGGTCCATGATACCGTACTCTCAAGGTTGAATTCAAGAGAAAGAGTGTTGGGAAACCATGAATGCCGTATCTCGAAATTATGCTGCAGTACCAGCATCAGATTAGTATTCCACCAAAAATAGATGTATTGCAATCAAAATAATTTTTCTTTACACTATGCGAGGACAAACCTTGGTCTAATTGCAGATTCCTCAAACGCAAAATGTCGAATAGTTGGGAATAAGGAAGCCAGTGTCTCAAAATTTGGTTTGCATTCTTGTGAGAATGGGCACCACGAGGCATAGAAAAGTACAGCAATATAGTCATCCTTGTTTGCATGAAGAAGATTAACTGCCTTTGCCAACGTGACCTCATCTCCCTGAAAAGATAAAAATCAGTCAGATTCAAATTTTACAACTACAACAGGTGGAAAATCCTAATGCTCAGCATCTCAGGTGGAAGAAAATCGAAAATATATAGGAATAGTGTTTTTTTTTATTATTTGCTTTGACATAACATAAGCAATTTATAGCTGCTAAAAGTCTAAACCGATGAACAGAAGCAATTATTTACACATAACCTGAGAACCACCAACAAAATAATACTCCTACTAGTTATGAACCGTAGACAAGATTTTTGTCCCCCTCTAACTCTGGAATCCCAAATTCTCATGCCAAACAATTCGCATCACAAATCATTTGCTTAGTTTCCACTCCATCAACAAAATTATATGGGACCTCTAAGTATGGTAATGGAACGAACAAAATTGCATACATACAAAATTTTTTTTGGCTATTTTATCACAACGCTGAAAATATCTCACCTCGATGACGCCGACCGGGTCGCCAAGGCGGCGATCCAGCGACGAGCACGTGTCGGGAGTCCCAAGGACGGATTCCACGATAGTAGGCACCGGGCACACATCGTGGGGCGGGGATGCGGCGGCGGCGGAGGTGGAGGTACCAACGCCGGCCAGGAGAAAGGGGAGGAGCAGCGCTGTCCAACACGGCAGCCGCCGGGCCATGGGGCCGCAGCGGGTAAAGGCCTAGAGGAGGGGGCCGCTCGGCCCTAGATCTGGGCACCTCGAGGCGCGGCGGTGGCCGCGGCGCGCAGGGCTGCGCTCACCGCCGGGAGGGCGCTGCCGCGGCGGCCACGGCGACTCGGGCGGCGGGCGCGACTGTGGGTGCGGTGCGGGGGGTGGGTTCGGTGTGTGTGTGTGTGAGGTCCGCGTTGTGGTTTGGGGTCGCTTTATCGGGTTCGGGTCCTACGCGGGCCGCTCGCCAGCCAGTCTGGACCTCGGGGCGCGCCGGTCGTCTTCGGGCATGACGTGCGGGACCGGAAGGCGATGACGCGGCGTGGGCCCGACCTGCAGCAGGGGAGGAGACTGCACGTGATCGCGACGCGGCGCGTGTATGACATGTGGGCGTACCTGTCAGGGTGTCCAGTCGCGGCATGCGCCGGCTGCCGTGGAGAATCTGATTTTGGCCCGGGTCTACTGGTCATATTTCGGTTTGTTTCAGCTTATTTCAGCTTATTCTCTTACAGAATACTATTGAATCAGCCGAAACCAGCCGGCTTATCTACCCGCCGAACCAGCCCTTTACCTTTTGGGGTCATGGATAATTGGGCGCCGGAGAATCTGTGGAGAAACTTTGCATCTGGTACCTGTGTCTGTGTCACATCATCACAAGAGGTAAAAGAACCGCACTTGGCTGGGGGGTTGAGAGTGCTAATGCAATTTCTGCATTTGCTATTAGTACCTACATGGACGGTAACGGTATAGCACCGAGTGCCCGGTATGTGGAACTCAGATCTCTGGTGTCTAGTAGCTGTAAAATGGAATCGAAAGGAGGCACGCAGCAATTGGGCTCAGCCTCAGATGCCATGTCACTGTCGCTACAATAGCTCCTGAGATTATCCCTCCCAGCTGGCCAATAACGGAATTATGATTTCGCAACCAAACGCGCATTGTGGATATAACACTAGAAAGCGATGTCTTTATCATAGCACTAGTTTCGATTGCAGCCAACTGACAGGGGAAAAAATGATTTACAAGTCCGTGTGCTGTTGTAGCTGAGGACCTCATGAAGGTGCTCTGATGAAGCCTCCAACCAGCTATTATCGTTTCTAGTGAAAAGGCCAGAACGGTCGCGTCGGGGACTCGGGGGCCGGCTGATCTACGGAGACAGCATCTGGAGTTCTGGGCCACTCTGCCGCAGTCCATTCTGGCCCTCGCCAGGTGCAGCCTCCCATTTGCATGAAGTTTTTGTCCAGCTCGACCAATGGCAAGCTGGACAGCTTTCTAGGGTTGTCGTGGTTTAACAGAGAGCAGCGGCAAGTAGACACGCCCTCGTCTGTATGTGACGGGGGTGGAGCAGGGATATCTCAAAACTTGTTTTGGCTGTGCTGTTGCTGCTGCTGCATCATCCAGCCAAGCAGCTGCAGCCAACCAGCAGCAGCATCAGGCAGCCAGCAGCAGCATCAACCAGCAGCCGAACGGATTGAGTCTGATGTCGGCTCAAAAAATATTGACTTTGAATCTTGCCATCTTAGATAAATGCTAAATTAAATTAAAGATAAAAAAGACTCACATCATTTTTTTATTTAGACAGTTAACGTTAGACAATCAAGGGATAACATTAGACAATCAAGAGATGTATTTGAGAAAAACAATCTACAATTGATTGAGAACATTTGTTTATTTAGAATTTCTAGTAGTTAGTGATGACTAATGATATTTAGTAATGAAGGATGTGCGAAGTTAGCCCCCCTGTCTGTGTCTATGTCTATAGATTGTAGTTATCGGTGCAAAATGTAATCCCCAGGCCACTGCTTTGTAGTACTCCCTCCATTCTAAATCAGATACACACGTAGGTATATACAATATCTAGATACATAGCTTTTACTATATATCTAAAACAATCATGTACACTTATAATTTGGAATGGAGGGTGTATCAAGGAAGGTGCTTCGCTATTGAGTGACGAAGGTGCTTCACTATTGAGTGACAGAAGCTTGTCTGTGTAGTCTGTATGTCAAGAGGAATTCAGTGTTCGTCTTTTTTAGTTAAATTCAATTCATCATTAGGCTCATTTCAAATTTTTATAGGGGTTGTTATACACCGAGTGGCCGGACCGTAGCAATCCATCATTATTTTTTTAGCCACGTGCCGCCGCCACCTAGCCCCCACCACTAGCGTGGTAGGGTCTCGCCGGAGCTCTACGGCCCTCCTTTTCCCCTCCCCACGCCACCGCCATGGCCATGGTCTCCTCCATCTGGCCACCTCCACTGCCGCCCACTCTAGCAGTGTCACCGCCGCCTCCGCCTCGCCGCCGTCTCTCCTATCCCCACCACCGGGCCGACCTGCCTCCCCCGAGCAACCGCCGGAGATGAAGATGAGGGAGGGAGAGGAAGGCTAATGGGCCCACTCAAAGACTATTGGGCTCGCACGATGACTTTGCGGCTTGTGCGTTAGTTGTGGCTGGCACTGAGCACTCGGACCGAAAGATTTCTACGTTTTCACGCCTCTTTGGAGCGTGAAACATTCACACTACAAAACATTTGAAGGAATAGGCCTCTTTGGAGCGTGAAACATCCACACTGCAAAACATTTGAAGGAATGGACATGTGAGACTTTGATACGCCATGGGCAGGAAAACATTCACACTACAAAACAACTTGAGTAACAAACAGTCAAACACCACCCATGTCCCGAAGGTATACCTAGCCTACTCACACCATGTGTCCATTTTACATATAACTGCAAGGTAACCTAGATGTTAAGCTGTTGACACCCTGATGACTATGTGCAAGGTAAACGAGGTGATCCAACAGAGGGTTTAAATTTCTTACTTGAAACGGATCTATACCTACAAGGAGCCTGAAGGCTGGACTTGCAGCATGATCATCTATTCAGGCCAGACTTGAAATGGAAGTCATCAATCATGTTGTAAATGTTGCCCGCGTCAACATGTTCTTGGATGTCCGCCCTGTGAAGGTAACAAGGATCGTAGTTCGTGGTAAAGAATAAAGACAAGATACAGAATAGTAATTCATGATACAGAATATATGACTCATTTTGACTTAAAGTATTAGGACCACTGGTTTCCTCAATAAAAGAGGTCATACAATTTAATGCTAATATTTTGTTTGTATCATATCAGTTTCATTTATATAGCAGGTATAGCAGGCAGTAAGCAACTACATGGCGTTTTCCTTGAAAACACATGACGCTTTCCTTGAAATCTTTCAAAACGCCATTGGCTATGAGTCTGTGACATAGTTCCCGTTACTTGTAAAACCAAAACAAAGCAACGCTATCAATTTTGTTGCATGGCAAAACTGAATCATTGACATGTGATAGTTAATATGTAATTCTTACTTGACATCAGCCATTTCTTTAGTGTCAGAAGACGCATTTTCCCTTCAAAAAAAAAGAATGGCAGTAAATTAACGGAACAATCCAAAAAAATCGTTAAACATCAAAGACAATCTGAAGCACCCTACCAACGATTCACATCTATCTTGCCAGTACTATCATGAAGAGTGAACGCAACATCTCTGATGCGCTCAACGTTAACCAACATGCGTCCAACAAGTTATATGCTCAATGCAAAACCGTCTGAAACCAGATGAATTAGATTTCACAGAAAATGAACAAAGAACAGACACTATAGTAATAAAAACAAAGGACATTAAAAAGTATTGGAAATATATCGCATAAAAGGGAAGCATTTCATTTGAACCAACCATACCTATGTGGCTATGTCCCAGAGGCTAAATTTGAACATAACAATATCAGATAAAAGAGGTGTTTTTTTTTCTTTCTGAATGTATCCACTAATGAGCAATCTTTCATCCAAGCATCCAAAATACAATCTTGCGCAGCCAGACCCCCAGCCACACACACACACACACACCAACGTCCAAAACTGCCTTGCTTTAGCCCCCAGATATGATATACTCCAATATCTGGTCCATGAACGAATATCAGAAGCCTATAAGCACCGCTAAAAGAAGCAAAATCTGTATCGTGGACACCTCGACGCCGTTGATGGTGAGATTAGACTTGTCATCACTGGCCTGTGATGCGTCCATGATCTGCTTCACGATGAGCAGGAACAGTGTCCCTGCCCACCAGATCAGGAGCACCCACGACGGTTCAGGAGATGGAAAACAAACGACCGAAAGGGAACAAAACAAATAGGGTGATTATGAAGGGCCTTGGAGAGGCCAGCAAGCCGCTGCTCTCCGGGATCACCATGGACTGTTAGGGCATAAGCACGATTCAACATTGCCAGTGCATCAATCTCATGTCAGAAAGAACTAGCAAGGCATGACTTGGTAAAACACAACACATCTATATAAGTAATCCAAAAATCATCCATAGAACTGCTGAATACTGAAACTTCAGTTTAGGCAATAAGGCACTTTAGCAGCCATGAATCTATAACCTATTACAACCACCAACTACCCATACCAGCAAATGAAACTCTGAAATAAAATATAGTAACTCATCTTCCAGACAACCTTGGGCATAGATGTTACTCATTGACATAACCATCCCTCCGCCCCTCAAACGCAGGGCGCATAAGCTTTTTCTCACGCTTCTCAATCTTGCGCAACTTTTTCTGGTGTGCTCGATCCCGGATGTTCTCAGTCCTTTTCTTTTGTTTCTCCTTCCTCTGTTTGTCCAGAGTCTTCTGCCTCTCTTTCCACTGTGCAGCATGCTTCTACTGCCGCTTTTCCTCCTTCAAGCTCTCCTTAATCAGCTTGGGGTCATCATGCACCTTATCCCCAGCAGCACGTCTTCTTGCCGTATCCCAAGCAATCTTGCTTGCCTTCTCAAGATCCTTCTTCGCCTCCTGCAACCGTTTGGCCTGCTCCAGCGCCTTCTTCTTGTTTTTAACCCTCCTCTTCTTCCTGCGCCTTGCTTCCTTTGGGTCAACAAACACATTAGCATACATGATATCCGGCTTCTCCTCGACCTCCTTCTTGAGATTCTTCCCATTCTTGCTGCCCTCTTCAGTGCCATCATGACGCTTACGCTTCTTGCCATCACCTTCACCCATCTTTTCATTCTTCACCTTTGAGTTCTTGCCCTTCTCCTCCTTGGGCTTATTCAAGAACTCATGGCTAGTGCACTGGTTGCCTTGAAGCTCAACAATGCGGCGTCTAAGCCTTTCCTCCAACTCCTCAAGGGTCACATCTGTAACAGATCCGACCAATTATACGAAATTAAGTAAGAAAATCACCCGCCGAAGCAGATAATTTAACAAACTTAAGCCCGTATAACCCGGTAGTCCGTGAAACCACGAAGGATTTCAAACCAACCAACATACAAACTAAGATCATACAAGTTTAGCAGCCATAGTCACATATTATATAAAGTTCGCAATAACAGTTGAATACATCGGAGTTTAGAACATAAGTTATTACAGACCAAGTTCAAAATGAAGTAGCGGAAGCAAATAGTTTCATAAACCACGGACACACACTTAGTTCAAATACAATGCCAGGAGATAGTCACTTTCCACAAAATAAACCACGGACATACACTTGTTCAAATACAATGCCAGGAGATAGTCACTTTCCACAAAAGCATTAGGTAAGACATACGGAGTGACCATTGCCTTTGGTCCTAGTTGTCACCCATCGCCAGATACAAGCAGTTGATGCAATAGCCGTAGTACATTTGACCATCTGCAACAACAATGGGAACAACGCCCTAAGTACGAGAAAGTACTCAGCTAGACTTACTCGTCGTAAACCAAAATAAAGTGACACCAATGATTATGCAAGACTTTCTTTTAGTGGGCTAGCTGACTTATTTGTGAAAAAGCATAAGCTATCATGACTAAACTATTTTAAGTAATTTGCCTCAGGTTTATTATAACTTATTCATCTAGGTAAGCACCTATACTATAGCAATCACTTGATTAACCAAATACATCATGTTACCACTTGAATTTAGCATTTCCAACATCATCCATATAACCATCAGTGTTCCATCATCATTACTACGATGTTGTAACTCAAGTCAAGTGCTGACTATCCGGGAGCGATGGCGATTCAAATCGATTCCTAACCAGCTGATGATTTATTACTCACACAAACCACACTCACCGATCAAGTGAGCTACAGATCACCAATGACACTTTCCAGGTAAACGTTGCGGGGTAACAATCATGGACCGCACTACCTAGGGACCGCCCGACTGCCAGGACGCACCTTGGGCTCACTCTTCGCGTCCCCGTCTAACCCCCTTTGGCACCGGTCTGCCAATCCGAGTTTACCCCGGCCCGAAAAGTGTCACTAGCTTCGCGGTCAAAAGGTACTTTATTCGGCCAGCTAAATGTGAGGCATACGTTCAACATGACAAGAGAGACAAGCAACGATCGGTCCTTAACTGACACAGACGGAAAATTAATAGCACCCCAGAATCCTGTCTGGTTGCCTCCAACTCTTCCGTCCGGTCTCCAATTATCCATCAACACATGGTTAATTCCAGGATATCACCCATTCCCTAGCTAAAAGCATTCCAGTAACCACCTATCATTTTAGGTGACCGGAAATCATCGATCGCTACCGGTCTAAGCAGGGCTAAACAGTATTCGACCTAAAACTTACGTAGGTAATATTATGACAAGGATAGTAATAGATGCATCAATAGTTTCACTCAACTCCTATACTTAATGCACAATATATAAACTCATATATATAGATAAGGAATTGCTTTTGTAAAGTAGGAGACTTAGAATGCTCCGGGGCTTGCCTCGTTCGAAGGAACTAGGTTGGTGGTCCACACACTTAGGTAGATCCTCTTCTTGCTCATCTACCTCGGACACCTCCTGTGTCTGAGTTTCTTTTGGATCGGACCCGGTCTGCTCCTCCTGAACTGCTACTGGCAACTCCTCCTGCGATCCTGTTATGATGCAATTGCATAAGTAAATATGTAGATGGTCCATCAGATGCGGTGGTATGCGATGATCGTGATGACATGATATGCAGATGAACACATTGAGACTTATAGTATAGACTAGAGACAAAACTTTCTACAAGGTAGTCAACATCATCCAATCAGTTACTACGAAACATGTCATCTACTGCATTCTCTTCTACTACAAATCCCTGCTACTTCTCAGCTACTACTATATAACCCTAACACCAGTGCTACTACACTTTATTAATCATAACTACACTACAAGACAAGTAACATCATCAAGTGATTTGATGCTTCAAAGATACACCAAAGCTTTATCATTAAACTAAATCTACATAAAGAATATTACTTTATTTCTATTTAATCTAGGATTACAACAACAACATGTACTTCTGGTGTAGATAAAAATCTACAAAAATTACAGTAGCATAGTACTACTCCAAGTAGCCTACCATCAAAGTTCCATGGGATTTGGATCAGTAAAACAGTCGACACAAAAATGACAAGCTATGGTATAGAAATGAGCATGAAATTACTTTGTACTATGAAAAGCATCAAACAACAGATTTATTATTTTCCCATGATCTACACGGTAAACAAACACTATAAAAAATTTATCATATGCATGTTTTATACAAATTTCTCTCTCTAGCAAGAATAACAAAAACCAACCAATAAAGGTACTTGAACTACACATCAAAATTTTTCTACAGAACATGTCTGACATATATTTTTCATGTAAAGTAAATCACTAAAGAAGATTAACAAAACTGAAACCATATTTTTCTGAGCTTCCTATGATTTATTATGTATTTTCTAAGAAAACAACAATTATAATAATTAAATAAAACCCTATACAAAAGTCCCACAAATTTGACATACACTATTTTATACTGTAGATCTACTCCTAAGAAGTCTACCAAAATTTGTTTCACCATTTTTGGAGCAATATTTTTCGAGTTCTAAATTTTCAAAGCATTTACAGAATTTCTGGAAATTCATTTCAAAAATCCCTTTTAAAACCCAGTCGCTGAAATCACTGGGTACACCCGGTGCAGTGCACCCACGCGAGCACAAAGAGACAGACAGGCGGGCCCGAGGTCAACGGGGACCCCACCCGTCAGACGTACACCCTAGAGGAGGCTTGACCGGCCGGGATATTGCCGCCGGTGAGCTCGCCGGCGGTGAGGTCACCACCAGCGACTTCCCCACAAGGAGGCGAAGCTGGTGGCACCCAACACACGCCTAGATGAGCTCGGCACTGAGCTCGCTGGTGAGCATGGCGGCGCTGGCACACGGCGACCGGCCGGAGCAAGCCGCGATGGCGGCCAACGAGACGCGCACGAGCTCCGCGAGAGGAAGGCGTTCGCAGAAAAAGAGAAAGGGGGGAGCAGGTTAGGACTAGGAGCTTGAAAGGTCTTGATGGCTAGAGGGGGTGAATAGCCTTTTAAAATATTCTACAAAGGCAAGCTAAACAAGTTTATCAATACAACAAATAGCGAGATGCGAGTTTTGCTTAGCCTACGGTGTGTTTGCAAGCCACCTATCCAATTCACAATTCTAGTATAATGACACTCAACCGCACAAGTCAAACCGAGAAGGTAACTACAACTAGCAAGCTACACAAAAGAGCTACTCTAGCAAAGTAACTAAGAAATTAATACAAGAGAGAGTTAAAAGGGTATCACCGAGGGGCGAAGTATTGAGCCAACCAAACAATATGATCAAGAAAAGAATTCCACAATACACAACCACCGGGATCGATCAATCACAATAAGAATGATGACACAAAGATTTATCCCGAGGTTCACGTGCTTGCCGGCACGCTAGTCCCCGTTGTGTCCCTCTTTACCACGTGGTTCGGTGGCTAATCGGTCTCACACCGAGCCTCTCAAAAGGCGCCACAAGAACCTACCAAATGGCAAAAGGTTGCAATGACACGAGCAATTTACTAATGTTGCCTTTGGCGCTTCGCCGAGGTAGGCACAAACCCCTCACAATCACCGGAGGTGGCCAAGAACAATCACCAACTCTTGCCAACGCCTCCAAGCTGCTCTAAGCCGTCTAGGTGGCGGCAACCACCAAGAGAAACAAGAATCCCGCAGCAAATCAACCACCAAGTGCCAACTAGATGCTATCTCACAATGCAAATGCACTTGGATCACTCAATCTCACTTCGAATATGCAAAGAAGCAAGAGAGATGAGTGGGAGGGGAGTTGCTTAGCTCAAAGTGCTCACAAGTATGTCAAAAGTCCAAGAGTAAGAGCCTTGAGCCGGCCAACGAGTATTTATAGACGTACCCCTTCGAATATAGCCGTTAGAAACTTGAAACAGCCGCAGTCGCGCTGACCGGACGCGCTGGTCGCGTGGACCGGACGCGCCGGTCGCGCAACGGCTTTTTTTCGAAACACTGACCGGACGCGCTGGTCGCAACGACCGGACGCGCTGGTCACGACCGGACGCACCGATCCCGTGACTGACCGGACGCGCTGGTCAACCCTGAGTCGCGCACAACGAAACAGTGACCGGACGCGCTGGTGAACCGACCGGACGCCACAGTGCCCGCGTCCGGTTGGAGTCCAGTAAGCTCCCTGAACGACCGGACGCGTCCGGTCGACTGTGACCGGACGCGCTGCGCGTCCGATCAACCAACTGAAAAACGCGCAGACGCTGAACGCTGACCGGACGCGTCCGGTCAAACAGTGACCGCGTCCGGTCCAGCGTCCGGTCACCTCTGTGACCTTCGTTCGCTTCCGTTTGTTTTCCGTTTGATTTCCGACTTCCGGCGTAGTGGAAAATAGTCGTTTCAACTCCTCGAAAACGCCTGAATCCCGCCTCGCAAGCTCGGCGGGAGGGAGAGAGGACCCCAAACCCTCTCTACCGCTTAAACTCAACCGCCTTCGCAAACGTGCTAACATCACCAAGTGATCATCACCATGTGCATGTGTGTTAGCATTTTCACAATCATTTTTCGAGGCGTTATTAGTTCTATCCAAATGCATATGACATGAAATGCACACCTAGAGGCACTTAGGAGTTCAATAGCCGTGTCATTCCCCTCTTTATAGTACGGCTATCTATCCTATAATGTAACCACACCCACTAGGTGTCTTGGTTACTGAAACACAACCCTTAAGCATATACCTTTGCCTTGATCACGTAGGGTTGCGTCCAAATCCAAGTGTGGCCATCATGATCACCATGTCCATCTTGCCACCAACCTTGGAATGTACTAATCCTCATATGCTACATACAACTTAGGCATAGGATTAGTACTTAGGCATTGTCACTAATTACCAACACCAAGCATAGGACTTTCAGAGCTCCGGCCACGTCGGAGGGATTTGCCCAATTGGACTCTCACCTAAGCGCGAATGGCAACGCTAGCGTGAGCACGGGCGAGAGGAGAGTGAGGCGGAGTCGAGGCCGCGGTGAATCAACGGCGGATGGATCAATAGCGGTGCTCTGCGGTGGCGGAACGATGGCGTTGGCGTGCGGTGGTGGAGGCGAGCGCGTGAGCTTGCTTTGCTGCTGGCGCGGTGGAAGGAAAATGGGAGAGAGCGCAGTGGAGGCGGGCGCGTGCGCATGGTGTAGGTGAACGCGGAGGGGCGCGGGGGTCACCGGCGTGCCATGTGCGCGTTGGCGCCGGCGTATGGCGGCCACGGGGCGCGCGGCTCCTGCCGCGGTCGGGCGCGGCGCGCGTGCGAGAGCGGAGGCAGGCGCGCGGGAGGGAGTGGGCCGACTTCAGCTGGTGGGCCGGAAGTGAGGCGGGCGGCCCATTAAGCAAGAAAATATTTTTCTTTTCTATTTTCAAATTCAAAATTTTGTTACAGTCCCAAATTCAAATTTTTGGAGTTGAAAATGACATTTTCAAGATTTAACCCCAAAACAAAAGTTGTTCAAAATTTAATTCTCTACAACATTGCTTTAGGTCACATTTTGAAATTCCAAACAAATTTTGAAATGGAGATTCAAAGCCCATTTTAATTCAAAATTCAATTTTTCTAGAATATTTTTAAATGCAAATTTTGAGGAAACTTTGAATACTAAACTTGCTCCAAATTTGATGCTAAATATTCCTAAATGATTGGTATTGTAAAACAAACCTATATTAATAGCATAATGAGCATAACCATGGCCTAGTTATATTAAAAGACGCAACTGCAACATTCATGTTTCAATGTCATGTTTCACATGTTTCTTTTCAAGGTTATACTTACATTACATGTGATAATGAATGCAATATGATGCTCATGCGCATAATTTGTAATGCTAATGCGTGCTTAACACCTAGGGTGTTACGACATCATCGTCCTCCTCTTCCTCCTCCGCCTCCGCCTGGTCCGCGACTGACTTCTTGAGGAGGCCAAGGGTGGAAGCGGGCGGCGCGGAGGGGTCGAGGCGTGCACGGCGGGCGGCCTTGACGTTGGTGCGGGATTGGACTTTCATGGCTGCCTTGGCGACCTTGGAGAGGCCCTGGTACCACGGACGATCCTCGTCGCCGCACGGGAGGTAAAAGCGCGGTGGGATGAGCTGCATGAGGGCGTCGATGAAGAGGGCATGCTCGTGGATGCCGCCGCGGTAGGCCGCGGCTAGGAGATCGGCTGGCATGGTGGCCGCGAGGGATTCGTGGTCGCTCGTCGCGGCAGCGGCGGAGGGTTTCCTGCCCATCGCGGCGAGGTTTTGGGTTTGAGAGGAGGGGTTTTCCTGCGCATCGCAGTTCCAGCATCAGCTTAGTATTGCACCAAAAGTCCACCGAGGGCCGCCGTTCCTTAGCCATCCAACGGCTCAATCGGCAGCCGGCAACACCCATCACTCAAGGCCCATCTAAAATAGTAGGAGTAGGCCTGCGGCCCAGTAAAGAGGCCATCCATTGTGACATTTTGTTCCTGCTGCTTGGGCAAAAAGGATTTGTTGCTCCCAGATTGCACATGCCTGCAAAATGGCCTAATGAATTGCTCCCAAAATGTCTCCTTGCAAATTTGAAACGCCAACTTCACCTCTTGCATGTAGGAACTACCGAACTAGGAAGAGGAAGAGGAAGAAGCATAATTGAACGACAATGAAGAGCTGATCCATGCCCACAAATCTTTCCATTCCACCTCACTCGCAATGAATTTTCGTTCCCAACCCTTCGGATGTTCGGATGGGCTGAAAGCGGCCCGTTTGGCCTATTAAGATGACAGATAGTTCTTCCATGTCTATTTATTTAATCAATCATCTGAACTGGTGCTTGTCAAGGCATCAGTTTTAACTGCGGCAAACTGAAAAAGAAAAAGTGCATTAGATCGGTGTGATGCTGTAGCTTTGAGGACGTCATGAAGTGTGCTCTAACGAAGCCTCTAACCCGCTGTTACAGTTTTCTAGTGAATTTGTATTATGCTGGCCCAGAGTATTAGCAGAGTTAAACATATTAAAAGCAGGCAAAAAGAAAATGGAAAAATTGGACGGAACCATGGAAGAATGACAAGCCAGTTCCTTCGGATTAAGGTGGCACATCACCGTCACAATGCGACAGTCCAGCTGGCTATTGCAGATAGCAAACTACAGCTAAGATGAACTGGATGCTCAATCATCCACAAAAGCACGGGATGTTCAAACCACGGAGCAATGCCAGCTCACCTCAGTAGCTCCGACTAACGCTAAATGGCCATCAAAAGCAAAAACTTACCTGCAAGAAGGTAATAACAACCACAAAGAAACATTGACACATTCCTCTATAGTAACCATGTATTCTTCTTGAATAAGAATAATGAAGGTATCACTCTTGTTCCGGACACTGTACAAAAAATATTATCATTCATCTCCAAATAATAATTATATTGATTTCACTAGGCTGTAGTCTGGGATGACAAGTATATAGACCAACCAATTTACATACATGATACAAAAACAAATCGGTACAGTTACCCAAAAAAAAAAGAGAAAAATGTAACAAGGGAAAAATGAATTATACCTATATGGCACATTGGCCGCGATTATGTACACCGCAGCATCATCCCTTTATTGGATTTGGTTTTCACTACTAAAGTAATTTTCATGGTTCCATCTCTGTATCCTGGCAATAAAACCTTGGCCTGGAAAGCTTAGCCACCAAGCCTGTTCTCTGCAGCATGCACTTGACCGATCAATCTAATGGCACCTTGCGGTTCCATGGCGATGCATGACAAGTTAGCTGATGCATGACAAGTTAGCTGAATCATGCTTCCCGCGTTTTTGACCCAAGCTTTGTACTCAGTTGTGCTCAGACAATAATTGTAATAGTGTGTAGGGTGAAAGAATAAGTCCATATCTTGTGTCAGTGTCTACTATGCTCCTTATTTTCTGATAAAGGGCTTCTGACAGACGAGTAGCTTTTCATCACTAGCTATGTCAAGATCCAAAATACGGGCATCCCATCTGAGTTGAGTAACAACAGATCTTGCCACTTCGATAAGAGGGGCGGTGTCACGGATTATGACCCAGCCCTACATCAACATCAAACAAGCAGAAAAAAAAGTTAGACAACACTTGTATAAAATAATCTTATGACTGAAGACTGTTGGAATATGCCATTCTCTATTGCAAGGGCTAACCCTAGAAGGGTAGCTAAATAGGTTCCATACACGGGCCACATGGGCCTTAGCCTCATGGGCCTACATATACTCCAACACCCCCCGCAGTCTGAACTACCGTCGCAGCGGAGTTCGAGGCTGAAACAAACAAGAAAGAACACACACAACCCCCCCACAGACGCAACTAGCCACTGGTGATGTTGAGGCTGGAGCGAAACTCGGCGAAGGTCGAGGACGGGAGGCCTTTGGTGAAGATGTCCGCGAACTGGGAGGTCGTCGGGACATGAAGGACCCGCACCTCGCCCATGGCCACCCGATCACGGACAAAGTGGAGGTCGATCTCGACATGCTTCGTCCGCTGGTGCTGGATGGGGTTGGTGGAGAGGTAGACCGCACTGACGTTGTCGCAGTAGATCAGTGTGCTCCTGGAGGGTGGAGTGTGCAACTCAGCAAGCAGCTGCCGGAGCCACGCGGCCTCCGCCACGCCGTTGGCCACGGCGCGGTACTCCGCCTCGGCACTGGACCGGGAAACCACCGGCTGGCGCTTGGACGACCAAGACACCAGGTTGCCGCCCAGGAAGACGGCGTAGCCGGAGGTGGAGCGGCGAGTATCCGGGCACCCGGCCCAGTCAGCGTCGGTGTAGACAACGAGGTCGGTGGAGGAGGCCCGGTGGAGGAGGAGGCCGTAGTCGAGGGTGCCCCGGAGGTAGCGGAGGAGACGCTTGAGAGCCGTGAGGTGAGGCTCCCGGGGATCATGCATGTGGAGGCAGACCTGCTGAACTGCATAGGTGATGTCCGGCCGGGTGAAGGTGAGGTACTGAAGGGCCCCGGCAAGACTCCTGTACGCAGTGGGGTCGTCCACCGGAGGTCCCTCAGTCTCAGACAGCTTGCCCTGAATGTCGACCGGGGTGGAGCAGGGCTTGCAATCAGACATCCCAGCCCGCTCCAGGATATCCCGAGTGTACTGCCTCTGGTGAAGAAGGAGCCCAGCAGGACGGTGCTCAACAGTGACACCGAGAAAGTGATGGAGCTCACCCAGGTCCTTCATCGCGAACTCCTGTTGGAGAGCTGCTATGATCCGGCGGAGAAGATGCTCGCTGGAGGCGGTGAGGACAATGTCATCAACATAGAGTAACAAGTATGCAGTGTCGGCCCCATGGTGGTAGACGAACAGAGACGTATCAGACTTGGCCTCCATGAACCCCAGGGCTAGCAAGAAAGCAGCAAACCGGTGGTTCCACGCCCGAGGTGCCTGCTTGAGGCCATAGAGTGACCTGTTGAGCCGGCAGACCATGTCAGGACGGGTGTTGTCGACGAACCCCGCCGGCTGACTGCAGTACACCGTCTCGGTAAGAAGGCCGTGGAGGAAGGCGTTCTTGACGTCCAGCTGGTGGACGGGCCAAGACCGAGCAAGTGCCAGTGATAGTATGGTACGGACGGTGGCCGGCTTGACCACCGGGCTGAAGGTCTCATCATAGTCGACGCCGGGGCGCTGAGTGAAACCCCGGAGGACCCATCGAGCCTTGTAGCGCTCGAGAGAGCCGTCCGCTCGGCGCTTGTGAGTCCAAATCCACTTGCCGGTGACGACATTAGCGCCCGGCGGCCGGGGCACCAACTCCCACGTCTGGTTGGCGAGTAGTGCGGCGTACTCCTCTTCCATCGCGCGGCGCCAGTGAGGGTCCAACAGGGCGTCGCGGACGGAGGAGGGTACCGGAGAGACCACCGCGTCGCCGGTCGAAGCCTCGAGGGCACGTGGCGGCAGGGTGCCAGCCGCGTGCCGTGTCACCATCGGGTGAACATGCCGCGGGTGTCGGTGAAGTAGCGGCGGGTGGTAGACCGGCGGGACACCACGGGCCGGCGGAGACAGTGGCGGTGGTGTCGGTGTTCCCGGTGGAGAAGGGACCGGGACCACGGGCGGCGGTGGCCGCGGCCTGCGCTGGTATACCCGTACCGGCGCGGCAAACCTCGACGGGGCTGCCGGGGCTGTCGGGGCAGGTGCCGAGACAGGATCCGGCGTCGGCAACCGGCACGACCCCCCCGGGGCAGAAGCGGGGGACGAAGGCCCCGGGTCTGCACCAACTGGAGAAGACGGGGCCGCACCGGAGGACGAGGGGCCCGGACTCGCAGGGGAGCCGGGACCGGTGGCCGGCTCAGAACGCGGCGAGGCAGTACCTGCAGGAGACCACAAAGAAGGTGGCTGGACCACCGGGTCAGTGGGAAACAGATCGGGTGGGTCAGTGACCGGAGGTGTAGTGGTGCTGGAAAAGGGAAAGACGGACTCATCGAAGACCACATGGCGCGAGATGAGAACACGTCGGGAGGTAAGGTCGAAGCACCGGTACCCCTTGTGATCAGGGGAGTACCCGAGGAAGACACAGAGCGTGGAGCGAGGGTCCAGCTTGTGAGAAGAAGTGGCCGCAGTGTTGGGGTAACAAGCACACCCGAACACGCGAAGGTGATCATACCGAGGCGGGGTACCAAAGAGGGCGTGGTGAGGAGTGGGGGCGGGACAGGCAGCGGAAGGAAGGCGGTTAAGAAGGTAGGTGGAAGTATACAGGCCCTCAGCCCAGAAGCGAGCAGGAAGAGAGGCCTGAAACAGGAGAGTGCGCACGGTGTCGTTTGTGGTGCGAATCATCCGCTCGGCCTTGCCATTCTGCGAGGAGGTGTATGGGCAAGACATGCGGAGCTGAACACCGTGAGAGAGGAAGAAATCTCGGGCGGTGGAGTTATCAAACTCGCGACCATTGTCACACTGGACGGCCTTGATGGTGAGACCGAACTGAGTGGACACCCAAGTAAAGAAGTGGAGGAGCGTGGTAAACGTATCAGACTTCGCACGAAGAGGAAAAGTCCACGAATAATGCGAAAAATCATCAACAATCACAAGGTAGTACTTATAACCAGAAATGCTCATAATAGGAGATGTCCATAGGTCGCAATGTACAAGATCAAAAACACGGGCCGCATGGGAAGTAGAACTAGAAAAAGGAAGACGAACATGTCGGCCCAATTGGCACGCATGACACAATTGCTCATCAGGAGCTCGAGTACATGGAAGACCAGAGCTACGACTGAGCTGTATCAGGGCATCACGTCCAGGATGGCCGAGGCGCCGGTGCCAGGTGGTGGAGGAAGAGGAAGCGACGAAGGCAGCTGACAAAACGGGCGGCGAAGAAGACGAAGGAGCCGCCGGGAAGCGAAGTGTGTAAAGGGGCCCGGTGCTGTCACATCGGAGCAGAGGACGCCGGGAAGCCAAATCCTTTACAGTAAGACCAGAAGAGTCAAATTCCACAGAACAAGAATTGTCAGCTGTAAAACGTCGAATAGAAAGAAGATTATGAACCATAGAAGGAGCAACAAGAACATCAGGAAGACGAAAGGAGCCATGAGCACCGGCGGTACCCACAGACGAGACAGGAATACAAGAACCATTAGCGACCATAATGGACGAAGGAAGAGAGGAAGAAGGAGAGTGAATCGACGAAAGTATACCGGGGTCAGGAGTAGTGTGGTAGGTGGCCCCCGAATCAGCAATCCACTCGGGACCGGCCGGAGGTGTCAGGCTCATGGTGCTGAACGAGCGAGCCAGGGCCGCCTGATCCCAGCCGGCGACCCCCGGTGGAGTCCCGGAAGGTGGAACCCACGACGTAGCAGGGAAAACACCAGGCGAAGGACCGGCTGGAGGAGCCCCGGTGAGCATGGCCATCGGTGGGCGAGTATCGGCTCCGGGGGCGTGGTAGGGCCACATAGAGATGCGACCGGACCACGGGTTCTGGAACGAAGGCCACGGTGCCCCCCCGTGTGTGCCAGACGGTGCAGGAGCTTGGGGTTGAGCACCCCGGCCACCCCCGCGGCCCCCCCCACGGCGACGACGAGAGCCACGGCCCCCCCCACCTCCGCTCGGCCCGGAGGGAGGAGGACCCAGGAGAGACGACGATGGCGGAGCCGACGACCGCGGTGGAGCAGTAGGACGCGGCGGAGTAGCAGCCAGGGCCGTCGAGGAGGACGAGGAAGTGGTAGAGCCCGGCTGGAGGCCCTGAGTGAGCTCCTCCATGACGAGATCGTCACGGACCTCCAAGAAGGTGGGAAAAGGCCTCTGGCGGGTGATCCACGTCCGGAGGTGGGCGTAGCGGTCACTGAGCCCCCGGAGGACGTTGAGGACCAAGATGCGATCCTCGACGGGCCACCCGAGATCCCCAAGGGAGTCAGCCATGCCCTTCATCCGACGGCAGAACTCGCCGACGGAGAGGTCACCCTGGACGAAGGTGCGGAAGCTCGCGTCGAGACGCAGTGCCCGGGCCTCAGCGTTGCCCAGGAACTGGCCCTCGAGGGCAAGCCAAGCCCGGCGCGCATCCGGAGAGGTGCGGACGAGGTCGTGGAGGTCCAGAGAGATCGTCCCCAAGATCCAGGAGAGAACGATGCTGTCGAGACGAAGCCACGACGGCGTCTGGACGGCGACCAGGGTGTCGACGAGGACGTGGTCGTCGAGGGCGTAGCGGCGAAGGGTGAGGAGGACCAGGTCCCGCCAGCGGGCGTACGAAGGGGACTCCGGCTCGAGGACGACCGGAACGAGCAGGCGAATGTTCTGGACCCCCCCCGCCTGGTAGTGCAGCTGAGCCACGAGCGGGTCGGCCGGGTCGTGCCAGAGGACGGCGGTGTGAGACACGCGGCGACCCGGCGAGGCAGAGGAGTGGGCCCCAACGTCCTGGCCGACGGGGGATGAGAGGAGCCGCTCCGCCTCGGCGATCTGGCGAGCCAGGGCATCGGCCGCTTCGCGCTCGTGCTCCCACACGAGGGCGGCCGCCCGCACCCGAGCCTGCCCCTCCGCGGCAGAGGCACGCGCGGCGGCGAGGGCAGCGGCGAGAGACGAAGCGTCACGTCCGGCGTAGATCTGGGAAAGGAGAGGTGGCGGGGCCGGGAAGGCCTGGGCACCGGCAGTAGAGAGGGTGCCGGCGTCCAGCCCGGCGCCGGTAAGGTGGATGGGGGGCTGCTGGACAGCAGGTTGGGCACCATCAGTGGCCGGGAGTTGGGGCTGAGGGTCACCATCGGCCCCATCAGCAGCACCCGGGTCCTCAACCGCCGCAGAGGAGAGCACCTGGGCAGGTGCGGGTGGCCCAGGGGCGGCAGGAGGAGGAGGGATGGGCTGGCGCAGCTGTGGCTGTGGGCTGGACAGCGCTGCGGCAGGGAGAGGAAAGGGGCGGCCGGCACTGGGACCAGCGCCCTCCAGGCCAGCACCCTGCAGGCCCGCTCCAGGGAGGAGCGCCATGGGGGCAGGGGCGGCGGGGAGGGAGGCACCAGGGAGGGAGCCAGGGAGGCCGGCGGCGCTGGGGAAGAAGCCGGCGGTGGCAGCCGCGCCGGGAAGAAGACCCGCAGCAGCGGCCCCGCCAGGGAGAAGTGCGGCGGCGCCAGGAGCAGGGGAAGAGGCGCCGGTGAGCACCTGGGCCCAGGTGGAGGAAGAAGAGGAGAGGGGTGGGAAGTGAGAATAGAGGGAGGGAGGGGGAGGTGGACGGCCAGCCATGGCTCACCGGCAAGCCGGCGGCGGCCAACAGGGAGGTGGCGGCGGCTGGGCGGCAGGGGAGGGAGAAGAGAAGCTAACCTAGGCTGGATACCATGTTGGAATATGCCATTCTCTATTGCAAGGGCTAACCCTAGAAGGGTAGCTAAATAGGTTCCATACATGGGCCACATGGGCCTTAGCCTCATGGGCCTACATATACTCCAACAAAGACTGATGCGTAGAGCTCCACACGTGTGGAAGTATGCAGTGCAAGACTACTCTGCTAATTCTGCTAATTGCACATTATACTTGTACAGTTGATAAATGTAAGTATAGCATAGGGTATGTTTCTTTCCCATTGCAAAATCTAATGACAAATCTCTGCACTAGTAGAGTCTACTTACCCATAGGCCATGATCACAAAGATAGCTCTACCAAAGTATATGGCCATACAAGGGCCAAAGTTTTGAAGAAACTAAACCAAGTTAATATGTACTAATTCTATTAATGTCCCTGGCTCTTTCCATGTGGTGCAATGAAGAAACAACACTAACTGTCTTAAAAAAAAACAACACTAATTAGAACGGCACCATATGAACCATTTTACGGTTTGTACCATTTAGAAATTAGAATCACGAATACCCAAACAGTGCAGTGTTATGCATTATGCTCCACATGCATCCAAGAACCTTTAAATGAATTACAGACATGATTCACGACTGAATAACGGATTCCAAATCAGTGTCATACTGTCATTAACCAAATTTTCTTTACCTCTGGTCGTAGGATGCGATCAACTTCCAAGAATATGTCAAGAGTAGAACATCTATGCTTGTGGTTCTTCTCAAGTGATAGAAAGCCATCAGCGTGCACCATATCATATGTTCTTGGGTAAGTTGGAAATGCATCACACCTAAACACATGTCCAGCCATCCATCATTTAACTGAAGGTTGATCCAAAGATCGATATGTCGAAAGTTGTCTATTAAATTAATACTTTACTCATGCATGAATCTCTGTGCTCTAATAAAATTATGTGAAATTGAGAATGCTATAATTCCTCTAAATTACATTAAAAAAATTCCTCTGCATCAACAACTTTCCATATGTCTAAAATTTGCACGTATTAACATTTGTGACTGCTTACCAATCATGTTGAACCCCAATAAAACCACGGTCAAATATTAGTGGTAGATAGTTTGGGGCATTTGTAGGAACAACATTCATCACCCATACAGACTTTCCAGCCTTCAGTAAAGCAGCATTAAATCCACCAAAGTGAGCATTCATATCTAAAACATTCCTTAGCATGTTAAATGGTGGCTGTGGGTCTTCATCACCAGGTCTCTTTGGATGGTCTGAAAATATAAGTGGAGATAGCAAAGACCAGTAGTTTCGCACCATGGAGTCCCAGCTTGAAGTATCATCAGCAAAGACTTCTGAATGCACACCTGTAAAATCAGAAGGTTCTTAATGCAAGCATTCTGAATGCACACCTGTAAAATCAGAAGGTTCTTAATGCAAGACAGACAAGCATTTGAACATTAAGACGCTAACATATTTTTAATTTCGTTGATTCGTTTGCTTGTTTTTCCAATTGCATTATGTAGTCAAATACTTACCATGTATGTCCAGTTCTGTTGAGTTTTGTCTAGCCTGAGATGGCCAGGTGGAACGAAGTTCAATGGGGATCCAACGCTGGCTTCTTGTGCCTGATATGCAGGGGCTTAGTGGTTGGTAGTATGGTGATTCTGGATCGTGGCCACATAGCTCAGGCCCAGATTTTCTGTAAAACAACTCTGTAAGTTCACCACTAGTCTAAACATTTATTATTATAAAGCCTGTAGGTGTTGGTAAGCAGTACAGCACCTTGAATTGTAACACTCCCTTTTATTTGTCTTTTTCCATACAATTGTCTCATCTTGTTGTGACAGCATCTCCCAACAAAGGCCCTCAGCGAAGTCACGAATGGCTGTCCATTTCTTTTGATTTTCTTTGTCACGCAAGGCCCTATGTGTATTCAAATTCGATGTCCATACAAAATATCCATCAGGCCTCAAAAGCCTGTTCACTTCAACCAAGAAAATGCCATCTGCAGAATTACAGAGGAAACCTATTTAGTAAGACTGTAAGAGATACTACTTTATAGCCATCTGCCATCCTAAAGTACCAAGTTACCATAGATGCTTCTTTACAGAAATCAGATGTATGCGAAGTTTGCAGTGGCAAGGGTTACAAATCAATCAAAAGTTGCCCACAACTGCATATCCTTAAATATTTAATATTCAGCTAGACATTTATACTGATCTTTACATGTGAAGTGCTAGTTTAAGATATTGCTGAATAACACTATAATAGTCAATGAGCCAGGACATGTGAAAGAAGAAGACTTCAACACATACCATTTTTGTACCATTCGATATTGCATTTCGCACAATGCACCATATCAAAGGAAAGATAGGGATATGGAAGCTGCTTCGTTGCAAATGAACCAATCATTGCAGGAATGCCTCTCTCCAGTGTAATTTGCACTTGGCTGCCTGATGCTTCATAGTTAGCAATGCACATGGTCAAGAGATCTCTCTCAAAGAGATGTGCCCCAAAGGTACCAAACCCACACTCTATGTCAAGGACTGTCCTAACCTGAAAATGGCACAGCAAGAAACACCATCAGCAAGAAGAGTTTCTGTAAACATAACAATTATCCAAAATCTTACTCTAGCCAATCAGAGCATAAAGTGATCAGTATGTCTAAAATTCCAAATGTGTGTTGTATGATGATCTTTAAAAAATATATATGTTTTAAATAATGGATCATAGTGGAGATCCTAAGTAAGCTCTGATATACACTTTCCAGCACATTGGGCATGTAGAGTTTCCCAAGTCAAATTAATTAGAAATAGACCGGCACTTTCCAGCCAGCCCACTCAACATGCAAGATTTCTAAAGTACCGCCAAGTGGAAAGACCACGACAGACAAGTGTTGCTGAATAAAAAATCATGATATAAAAGGATCATCTTAAACTGATAAATCAGACAGGGAAACAACTTATGAATGAAATACTGTTTCTCAAATAAATAGAATATTTTTCCCCAGAATAACTGAACAACCATTATCTGGGCCTCGTTTAGATGCCCGATTCGGGGGCGCCCGATTCACTGCTGAACACTGTAGCAATTTTGTTTTTATTTGGTAATAATTGTCCAAACATTGATTAATTAGGCTTAAAATATTCGTCTCGCAAAGAACAACAAAACTGTGCAATTAGTTTTTGATTTCATCTACATTTAGTACTCCATATATATGCTGACATTTTGATATGATGGGGAATCTTCTTTTTGCATAGTGGAATTTGGGGGTGAATTTGGGTATCTAAACAAGGCCCTGCTTAAAATTGCACCATGGTTTTATTGCAAATAGTGAAGTAGAAATTTTAAATACTTGGACAAGTATCAAGCCCAAAGGAAATGCTCAACAGAAATCACATGGCTTACTATTGGAACCACTATAAAGTACAGGTGTCTGAATCCTGAAAAAATCGAAGTGGACGGAAAATCTTGGCAGAAGCCAGCAAATTCAAGGGTGTTGGCAAAGAGCACTAGCAAGAGTGGGTGACTCTTTTAAGAGTTAGCTTTTGTACCAAAGAACAACACCTCATTGACAGAAATGTCACTGGTTCAGTTCGATACTTCAGCTAGTTCTGGGTATGCCTTCACTAGATATGAAAGTCAAATAGGTAATTACTAGTAATAGCATAGGTTAAATTGAACAGATGGCAATAACTCACCCCAGCCTCATTGAAATTGAATTCATTCCGCAACCCAATCATCTCGGCAATTTGATGGGCATAATCCTCCACACCGTCGGCCATGTGCGCGTCCGACGGGAACGAGATCTGGTCCTCCTCCACCATCATCCTGTTATCAATGAGCAACCACCAAATTCACAACCAGTAGACCAAACCCACCACCTCGAATTTTAGCGACGGAGCAAATTTTGTTCACACACCTCTTAAACAGGCTCCCGGACGAGAACTCCTGCCCGCTAATCCGCACGTTGTCCTTCCAGATGAAGCCCTTGCCGCTGGGCCATCGCACGGGAATCCGGTAGCTCCTTGGTGGCGCGACGAGGCAAGTGACCCTGCCGTCGCGCGTGCACTGGCGGTCGTAGCTTATGACGACGCCGGCCCCCAGATCCGAGACGTCGACGGCGTCCGTGACGTTGTAGTAGCAGGGCACGTAGTTCTCGTACTCGGGCGGGCACACCTCCGCCTCCTTGGCGCGGACGCCGCCGCCCGCGAGCTCGCCGATGTCGAGCAGGTCCGTGACCAGCTGCTCCTGCAGCCGGCGGTACCCGCGGTGCGCGGCGGCGGCGGCCGCGCGCGCCGCCGCGCCGCGCCCCGCGTAGAGCGTCTCCGCCCACGCGACCGAGCCCACGAGCGCCGCCGCCGCCAGCAGCAGGACCCCGATCTTCACCGCCGCGGCCGCGAGGTGCCGCTTCCGCGCCCCGCCCCGGCCGAAGTCGCCGCCGCCGCCAATGCCGTTCTCGCTGGGCTCTTTGGGGTCGTAGTACGCCTCATCCGCCGCCGCCAACTTGCCGCCGATCCCCGACGCGCCCCTGTACAGCGGCCGCGACATGCCTGCTGCCTGCTGCTGCGGATGGATCTCACGAGCCGCACCAGTGCCGCATGGAGCGCGGCACGCGGGCCGCCACGCCACTGGACCGCAGCGGCGGGCAATTCCGCGATGGCCTGCGCTGCGCTGCCGCTGCTCCACTGAGAAGCGCTACTGCCTCCTCGCCATTACACGAGTAATGGGGGAGAGAGAAGATAGCAGCGGCAGTACAGCACCAGACCAGTAGCAATCGAGTGAAGGCCCCTCGGCGTTTCCCTCTGGAATCCGGATCTCCTCCAGTCCTCCTTACCCCCGCGTCGCAGGACGGAACGGGAAGAGCAGCCAGATGAACACGGGACGGGACGGACACGACGCTGACACTGGTGGGCTACTCGCTAACACACCAGTATAAATAGAGCTGGAGATTACGGTGCTCGGATGTCTGAGTGACAGGTGGGCCATGATCTACTGGGCCCGCGGCCGGTGGGAGAGACGGGACGTGGGGGGGGGGGGGGGGGAGGGGGGGTGCTGTTGGGAATGGAACTGAAAATTAATGCGTGCGGGCCCCGCGGGATTTTGGAGGTGTACCGATTTCGTTTGACGTGTGTTGGGTTCGGCCGGTCTTGTGATGCTACAGAATGTCGCATTGCTCGCGCTGTTTTTCTCAACGTGCTGGCACCGTCGCGCCCTGCCGCTGAATTTTAAACTCTGCCACGTAGTAGAGATTAGACGAACACTGATGATTGACATTAGTTAATAATTATGCTGGACATTAGATCCCAAAACCACTGTCGTCGCCGCCGCATGTCATGTGCAGTGCAATCCCGGGGATCGAAGGTAAAAAAAGAAAAAACTCCGTCAGGTTCAGCATGTGCACTAGAGCGACGAGGTTGGCCGCGGCAAGTTTATACACATCGAAAGAAGCGATGCACATTGGAGGAGGGAAAGCAGTTGGTTGCTGAAATCCGTGAAGCTATAGTCCTTCTGTCTTTGCTCTTGTTCAGCGATTATAAGTGGCATACTCTAACCGTCTAGATTGTGTGTCATGGCCTTATCGGGGCACCGGGCATCAGGCTATACTCGACACGACAGTCGACATTACTGAACCGCTACTACTTCATACTATAAATGTTGGTAATCTTAGGGTTGAACGAAAAATAGCATGGCATCCAGAGCTTAGATTCTGGTATCATGAATTCAGGACCCCATCCTTAAGGTGTACTATGACCACGCGACAGTGCCGATTTTCTTCATGTACCTTGCGAGTTGTGAGCTGCCAGCTGCGGGTACATTACGAAATCATGCCGGCTGACAGCTCCGATCGTAGCAAGTTATATAAATTGTAATAAACCAAGGCCTTGTTTCGATTGGAAAAAATTTCAACCCGATGAATAGTACCACTTTCGTCGTATTTGACAAATATTGTCTAATCGTGGACCAACTAGGCTCAAAAGATTCATTAATTAGTTATTTTTTATCTACATTTAATACTCTATGCAAGTGGCTAAAAATTGATGTGATGGAGAGAGAGTGAAAAAACTTAAGAATTTTGAGAGAAACTAAACAAGGCGAGAAAACCCGCTCCCCGCATGCACCCGACGGGAAAGCGCGTGGCTGGCTCCCCGTGTGCCGACGCCGCTTTTGCGGCGGATACTGGTCAGTGATCTTGGGGGACGCCGCGAGCTCGCCACTTCGCTGCGGCTGGAAAGGCGCATCCGGTCGGAGCACACAGACACAGGTGCGCGGGCGCTGCTTCTGTTGCCGTCGCGACCGCACGACGCCGAGGGGCGCCACGCAGGAGCGACCGAGGCCGAACCTTCCGGCCGCCGGTGGTGGGCACCCAGGCGAGGCGAAACGCCCGGTCTGCCTACCATGTGCCCCACCCAGCCGACCCACTCCTCTGTCTGTGAGGCAGCAGCGCCCATTTCCCGGCGATGGGCTCGCCGCGCACTGCCGCACTCACTGGTCGCAGGTTCACTGCCACTGCCATCCCCGATTGGATTTGGTTGGCTGCTTTATTTGACGTCGTGCGGCTCTGTAAAAGCGAGGCGGGCGAGTGGGTCAGTGATGCTTCCATAAAGCTAGGCCACGGTGTTTAGTTGTTCCTCAACTTCTGTTGCCGTCGCCATCTGCATAAACTAACCTCTCAAGTGATCAACCCCCGTGTGACTGTGTGAGCACTGTGAGGGCGTGAGGCAATGAGTTAGCGGACTAGATCGCCAGAGACTGCTGTTAGGTCATCTGTCACTGCATGAATTCAAGGCGGATTAGCACGTTGGTGACGAGGAATGATTTGGGTTGGATGTGCCAAGCAGCCACCACTATCGGAGAGATTTTCCCCTGTTCGGCTGAGCTTATCAGCACGACTTATTAGCCGTGGAACAGTGTTTTTCTCTCACAGCAAATCAGCCACAGCCGGCTTATAAGCTAAAAAAACAACCTACCGAACAGGGCCTTTTTCTTTTCTACAATTACTACTTACAGAATGCCTCCGGTGCTGGGAGGCTCCTCTCTCTCTTTTTCAATGCTACACTGGCAACGCTGGACCATTCATGTCGGTCGCGAGAATTGCCAGCTCCCCACGCTGACCATGCGTATAATTCGATCCTTTCGCTGGTAGAGCCAGCCATAAATCTGCACACTGCTTCTCTGGCTGGATACACAGTGCCTGCCACCGACGACGTCCATCTATCGTCCTCTGCATTTGGGCCTTGTTTAGATCACAAAGTCGGAGATGGCCAAATCTGCACAGTGTCACCCCGAATACTGTAGCATTTTGTTTGTTTGTGGTAATAATTGTCCAAATCTTGATTAATTAGGCTTAAAATGTTCGTCTCGCAAAGTATAACAAAATTGTGCAATTAGTTTTTGATTTCATCTACATTTAGTACTCCATATATATGCCGGCATTTTAATGTGACGGGGAATCTTCTTTTTGTATAGTGGAATTTGGGGGTGAATTCTGGAATCTAGACAAAGCCTTGGTGCTTGCATTGTGTTCTCTTTCTCCATGGACGATGCTGGTAGTACGCTCGACGCAATCAATGGCGACTCCTTCCTTTGTAAAACAAAAAAGAAGTAATCAATGGTGCGGAAACGCCCATTTCCTCCTCGAGAAGTAGGCATACGACATGTACAAAATGCATTGCATATGAAGTAGCGGCTGCACAGCAGTACAAGGCCATGGTACCAGTGGTCACGGATCGGAAAGCGGGGTGACGACGAGCACCCGACGGGACCCGGCGGCGAGACAAAATAGAACAGCTAGGATTTTGACACGGTCGTCGATGTCATACTGCAGGTTGGTAGATGGCCACTCCATACTATCCGTGTGGGATGCGGCCAAGATCGCACCACCAGCCCAATAATTCCGATCCACTAGTGGTTACTAGTACAGCGTGCAATCTATTGCTGATTTTGGGCCAAACACACGGGTTTAGAAAATCTGGATGAATCTACCCGGCCATTTTTTTTTAATGACCAGCTCATCCAATAGATAGAGATAGAGGAAATATTTTCTCTAGACCGTGAACCAAACAACTTTAAAGTACGGAACACAATTTCTGATCCATGGATACCAAACATGCACATGACCTCAGTCTCTTAGCTGCTACAAAAGCACTCACCGGTGGCCAGTTGCATTTTCCAAAGATACAGATGTTCACACAGCGAAGATTAGCATATATCCAGGAGACGTAAGAATGAGATGAACAACGAACAGAAGAATTCAGCAGCTATTTTATCTTGGGTGAAGTTCAGATCGGAATAATAACCCTGAAACTCTGGTGCCGGCCATTCATAGTCAAGGTTACAGGCTGCTGAATCAGAGGTGACAAATAGGACAGCAAGCACATTGTGATTTATAAAAATCAAAACGGTCTTCAACGTCAGTAGTCAAAGAAGGGTCACCAGATTTCAGGTCATTATCCAATTCCCCGAGGATGAATGCTATAGATACAATTGAAGATATCACAAAATAAGCAGTGCTTGCTCATTGCCAAAAACAAACGACAAGCCGTATCAAAGCGGGCGGGGATAATAGTATCAGGTTTCCTTAACTACCCGCAGTGGGTACTCTAAAACGATACTCTAAAGCTTTAGAGTATGAATATAAAGTGAAAATTGCTGCACTGGGTACTTTAAAACGATACTCTATCCTTTCTCTCACTCTATATTTAGGGTAGTACAGTGCTTACTCTGTACTCTATAGTGGCGGGCCCCACTAGCTAAACAAAAAGAAAAAATGCTATAACTCACAAACCAAAAATCCAAATTAAATTTCGATTGCACCATTAAATTCGTCTCAATAAATTCTTCAAAACTAGATCACACATGGATATATTTAAATAAAATGACAAGTGAGTCCCACAGTGAATAGAGTGGATAGAGAATGATATAGAGGATGGATGGGTGCGGAAGAATTAAGTATAAATGAAAAAATCTTACTGACTAAAACGTATAGAGGATGAATATAGAGGTTCATGAGTGCGGGTAGTCTTAAAACCCATCGCACGTTGCTGCTCCCTCCGCGCTTCACGCCGGTGCCTCCGCGCGTGGACACGCGTCCTTGGACGTTTGTTATAAAAAACCCTCCTGTTTTGCCAAAAATAAACCTGCAGTCCAGTTCGTCAGTCCGGTACAGTGACCACGTTGCAGTTTATTTCGATTTGCCCCCTAAAGTAAGTTTTATTTTAATGTGAAGAAGAGAAAAAAAGGGTAATTCGCCTTTTTCGCAGAAAACCCCCGCAGGTAGTTTTGCGGGGTACCCCTCCATCCAGCGGCCCAGCCCAACCCCTCAGCCTCTTTCTTTTCTCCGTCGGCGCCGGTGCCACCGCCGCCCTCATCGCTGCTTGCCACACACACCTCCCGTCGCCGCCTCCACACTGACATGGGCTGCGCCATCGCTCCTCCGCCTAATGCGATTTTCTGGAGCCGGATCTGGCCAGAGTTGCTGTGCTGGTGAGTGGTGACCGACGGAATAGGTGATGGGCACAGGCGTGGGGAGCAGATGATGGTGGAGGGGATCTTGTGCACCACGGGTGATGGGTCCTCCAGCATGTCGGATCTACGGCCAGCGGCTCTGGCACGGTGGTCTCTGCTGGGCGAGCACCAGGTCCCCTCCCCGCCCCGGCATGGTGATTCAGCGAGCGGCTGTGCGGTGCCGTCAGTACTGCTCTGCTATGAGCTCTCACATATGTTACAGTTCTGGTTTCGTTTTCTCTTCTTTTCCATGACATCAATGTTTTCTTGTGGACTTAATTTCAGAGCACTGCAATATCTGTGGGTCTTTATGTTTCATTTACGAATCACCTGCTTCATCTGGAGTATCACATCCGTTGGAGTGAATGGCCTTCAAAAGGACAGTGAATCATACTCACTTGCGGTTAGTTTGTGAGGTAGAAGCCATTGGAGGAAATGTCTCCGCATCAGCCTCCTGTGAGCAAATGAGGTATACCTATGATGCATTCGAAGAGCTATACACCAGAAATGGCTGAAGTTCTCATTGACAGGGTGAGGACTGAGGAATCCAGCATTCCTCGAATGGGTTGGGAGGTCAAAGAGAAGGTGCTTAATTTAAGTTGTTTTGAGGTGACAGGTTGCAAAACAAGGCATCCTATTATCCTGTCATTTATTTGACTGATAGTTATATAATAAGCTGACACTATTTCAAAAGTTGTTTTCAAAAAAGACTTCCATGATTTGATTATATATTGCCATAGTTTTTCTCCTTTAGAAATGTATGTTGTTCTTTTCATTACAGCAAATAACTGACATACCAGTACAATGGTTTGGTTTGTTTTGAACTTCCGTCTAAGAATGCAGGATGACTGAGATATCAGTTGTGGCAGATATCCAAGCATAACTTTTAAAGAGGCAGGAAGCAGCAGCTAAACATGAGCGAGCCATGGCATATGCTCTTACACGTCTGGTGGATTATCTAACCTCTACACTAACATATGAATAATAAACTGTTTAGAATCACCTTTTGGGTATCTCCAGCATTGTTACATGCAGTTTATTGAGGAAAACACACACATCTACTTAAGTGGTTTCATTGTTTTTTTCCATGGCTGGTCGACTTCAGAAAATATGAATCCATCTTTTTCAGGTGACCATATGCAACGTAATTGTTTTCCCCCTTAGTCCAAACATAGAAGGGAATATATTTGATTTCTTTGAGTCAAAATGTGTGTATGTGTTAAAAGTTTAGGCTGAACAGGGGATCAGCAAGATTTTGCCATGATTGCACCCTTCCCATCAGTTAGCATATAGATTTTGCATAAAATGTATATCAATTTTTGACATATTACTGCTTTGACAGTAAACACCTTCATACGATTATTATCATCTTAATTTCTTATTAGTACTGCAGCTGGTGCTATAACAATCCCATTTGACATTAAACAGCACCATAACCAATCCATTTTGTTAATTGTTAGATTCCCAGGATGCCGACTCAGAGAACTCTCTCAAGGAGATGCTGGAGTTTGCGGTGCAGATGGTTTAGGGCATAACGGTGAGCTACCAGATGGTGCTTTGGGCTCTGTTATGCAGACTATAGTTTTTTCTGAGAGTTTGATTTCTTTCAGCCATTACATATATAATATAGCGTTGGTTTGTTGTGATCTGTGATGGTGAAACTTGGGTACTGCATGTGAATTTGATGATTGGTCCTACACATTAGCGGTCTCTCAGATTTATTTTTTGTGTAAATGATTTGCGGATGAATAAAATGCTTCACAATCCACATCCATGTTCTTTATTTGGTGAAAGGAACTAGAAATCAATCTGTTTGGTAGGGCGCCGCGAAGCGCGCATCCTTTTCTAGTAGGAATCAATGACACCATACAAAGCTAGCAACGAGCGCCAGGTGCAATGCCTTGTGGTCGGTTGCCCAACAGTTGCAAGTAATCACACACACATTTGCAAGATGCCACCAAGAGCTCACTGTCTGAATACAACTGCTACAGACAGGGTCTATTTGAATACTCCCTCCATTCCAAATTATAAGACATTCCAAGAATCTTGAAAAGTCAAAGCATCTTAAGTTTGACCAAAATTATAGAGAAAATTATAAAAATTTATAACATCAAATAGGTATACTATGAAAATATAATTAATGAAGAATCTAATGATACTTAATTGGTGTCATAAATATTATTATCTTATCATATAAATTTGGTCAAACTTGAGATCCTTTGACTCTCCAAGATTCTTGGAATACCTTATAATTTGGGATGGAGGGAGTAGATAGTACCAATGAGGTCCAAGAAACTAGGAAAACTTTTAAGATTTAATTGCAGACTTGTGGTCCAACCAACATTGCCGAGGTTTCCACCTTGGGTCAGACGGCAAATGTTCTGCTAAAGCAACATGATGTAGTGTTACTTGGAGTTCAGAATATGCTACAGAAGAAGCATATAGATTTACAGATGGGCTGTTTACAACATGCAAACAATCAACAAGTGCGGAGTTGTCATGAACCTGTTAGAAAAGTCAATGGCCTATTGGGCCTTAGCCCGTTAGGGTTAATTAGTCGCTTGCTTAGGGGTCAAGTAAGACTTCTACTCTATATAAGAAGAGGAGATGTATCAATCTAATCAAGCAAGAAATTAGAAGAAAAAACTCTCTCTTACCGGCCGTGGGCGAAGCCCCACGGCCGGCGTTCCCAGCACCCCTCACAGCCCTAGCCGCTGGTCCTCTGCCTCTCTCGCATGAACAGTACCCGAGCAGCACTGTAGCACCGTGGGCACTGTAGCTCCGCCGCCGCCCCTCTCTCTCCTCAATTCTCTTGATCCCAATAGCTCACATAACAATCTGGTATCAGAGATGCCAGATTACAATGAGCCGCTACCGGTCACTTGGTCACCGATGACACCAGATCAGTTGACCGCGGCCATCACCGTTCTCGCCCGTTCCGTCACCGCCATCCAGTCCTACCTCGGCATACCGCTACTAAAACCAGCCAGCTGGCCGCTGTCGCAATCAGGCGTGGCCTCTCTGCCACCGGTTTTCCTCTACGAGATGCTAGGTTACGGCACGACGCTGCTGCCGTTTCAGGATGTGCAACCAATAGTGTAGCCAACATTACAACAGATCGAGCAGGCGATGGACATCACGACGGAGCCGGCAGGGAAGATGCTTACCTGCAAGGTGTCTGCGGTGGTGCGGCTACAGGCTGTGGCGCACGTCCTCCTAGCGCGCCGGCTGCTGCAGGAGATGCGCCATCCTATGCACGAGGCAACCTTGGTGACAGTCGACCTCAGCTCAGCGGAGCGCAACCTCACCCAGTGGGACGGCCACCAGCAACTGCGCCGACCCGTTGCTGTCTTCAGGCGCGAGCATGGTGATTTTCCCGCGGGCAGCGACTTCCAACTCTGTGGCAGCGGCGGTAGGGGAGTCGCTCCCCTCCTTGTCTCTAGCAGGGATGCACTGCCTAGCGCCACCGCATTCCGCCACCGGCCTCCGCGAGGACGTCTCCGCTGGTCGCTATCGCGACTAATTCCTGGTGGATATACCCGTGCACCTCTCTCGTTCCAGTGGGCTCCATAGGATCCAGGTGGCTACACACGTGCAGGTCCATCACGCGGAGGGTGTCCACCGTATCTTCAGGAGTCAAAAATAAAGAGTCGTAGTCTATTTCAGGTCAATAAAATAAGCCAAGATGTAAAAGGCTTGTTTTTAGGTGTTAGGTTTATGTCTAGCGGAGTCATAGTTAGTGTCATCGATAAGTTGCAGCTCGAGGACGAGTTGCATGTCTAGGTGGGGTATAGTGTTAGAAAACTCCAGGGCCTATTGGGCCTTACCCGTTAAGGTTAATTAGTCGCTTGCTTAGGGGTCAAGTAAGACCTCTTCTCTATATAAGAAGAGAAGATGTATCAATCTAATCAAGCAAGAGATTAGAAGGAAAAACCTTCTCTCTTACCGGCCGTGGGGCACAGCCGGTATTCCCAGTGCCCCTCACAGCCCTAGCCGCCGGTCCTCTGCCTCTCTCGCGTAAACAATACCCGCATGGTACTGTAGCACCATGGGGTACTGTTGCTCTAGCCGCCGCCTCTTTCTTCCTCCTCAATCCTCTCGATCCCAACAGCCCATGTAACAGAACCACACAGAACCACACAGAAACTACATGGCCACACTGCAGAATCTTCCTCAGTTTTAGTCAGCCTAAGACAAGCACGTAACTATATCCGAGTGCTAAGAAACAAATAAACAATCAGAGAAAATGCAAATGTTATCTGGAATATTTCAAAGTTCAATATGTCCCAAGAAGCTTCTAAGGGCAAACTTAAATAGCCTACTATAACAGCGTGAATTGTGAATCCTTGAAACTTAACGTTAACAAAATAAATAATGTCATGGCCCTGGAATCGAAGTAGATGGTCAAGACCAACTATGTTGAGCAGAAAGATGCTATATCTTGTAACGGGGATTGGTAGTATAGGAGTCACATAAGTCATATACTTTGCTCAATAAAAAGAAGGTTTCACATAACTGTTGGGCCAAAAAAAATCATAAAACGGTGCTAATTTGATACAAACATGGTGCTGAAATTAATCATGTTACCTGTTGATTTATTTCCTAAAACTTGGAGAAGTGGAAGTGTTTCCTCACAAGCTGTGTACATGTGTCGCCAATAACATGTAATCTCACAAGATGTTGTGTTAGGCCACAGATATTGACTGCTAGGTAGAAGGATGAATGATCTCAATAACCAAACAAAGGACTTGTATGGATAGGGGGTCAGAATCCTTATAGTTTTGTTCAAACTTGAACTGAATTGGGAAATCCCTAGAGCAACATACCTTTCTAAACAGACCCTAAGAAGAATATTTTTTTCATACAGGTGGACCACAGATGAATAATTAAAAAAACTGATGATTTATTTAAAATCTCCTCTAAAAAATAAAGAAAACCAACATGAACCACTAACTAATATGTGTAGACATTAATGTTACTATGTACCAGTTACGAACAAGAAGCGTTAAGGAATCCCAAATTGTTTGATGTGGTGATAGATCTTTCATGATTCTCTGCTGTTTTACCAGCAGTTTAGAACATGGGAGGACATGCATTGATGAGAGTCAAGAGATATGAAGTATTTAATCAAACGAAATGAATTACAGAGGTCAGTAACTATGCTGAGCATAAAAGCTCAGCACTCAGGCTGAAAACTATTACAGGTGAGAGTAAATCATTACAACATACTGACTTAGGTATTATTTCCTAGCGGCAGCCTTTATCCGAGAGATAAGGCTTTCCCCAGCATCACCCAAGCTATCCAATCCCACCAGTTTTGTCCCGAAATCTCGGTACATTGTACTCAACCGCTGTTCATCACCCTCTATTGCAGCCAACACAACTACATGCTTTCTCATTATTAATCCATAGAGGAAAAGTGAACCAGAGCCTAACTTTCTAGCACCAATTCCAACACGCAGCAAAGAAACTGAATCTGGTTCAAAGGTAGATGGGTCATGGAGAACTGAGAACCCCCCAAAAGCAGCATCAGGAGAACGGAATAGATCGTCCAAATCAATGCAGCTATCTTTAACAGTGTCTTTGACTTCACCATTAACACCCACTTTTACTTCAACATTAATATCCATTTTCTCAGGAGAGTAAACATTTTTTGCTCTCCTTCTAGCTGCTCTTAAGATGTTAGCAGCCTCCCTATACCCACTAAGCAGGGCTCCATGCATTGTAGCGGGGTACCGCCTATTTGTTGCCTCCCCAGCAAAGAAAACTCTATCATGCACACTCTCAGCCAAAATGTCATAGTCATCACCAGAAGCCCCAATAGCCACATATGAGTATGATCCATAAGTAAACCTGTCTGTGCCCCATCGAGTGCATATTGCTTGCAACGGATTTGGAACATCAATCCCCTTGGGTGAAAAGATTTTCCTAAGAGTTTCCAGTACCTTCTCAACATTTTCCATAGGTGAAGCCTGTTCAAACTGGACTGCAGATTCCCCAGCAACAAGAGCAATGAGCAATGGCCCTCCTGAGACAGAAGAATAGCTGTAAAACAGGAAGAACTCACCACGCTGGCCAGAGTCTTCTGTCAAGTGACCAAATGTATCAATCTTGCCATCCCAGAAATCATGTGGGAACAGCATCACAACCTTGTTAAGCAGACCAAAGCCCAATCTTCGTATGGCCTCTTTCTTCTGAGCTGGCAGCTCAGGCACAAACTTGATGTCGCCCTTCTTTAGCACACCAAGAGGAACTGTACACAGCACCATATCACCACAAAATGCCTGTTTATCAGTGTGAACCATCACACCATCACGCCCATACCGTATCCTTTTCACGTTCTGCCCATAGAATATCGGGATGCCATCAGCAAATGCACGGACAAACTGGGAATTTCCACCAGGAATAAAGCAGTGGTCTCCGCCCATTTCATATGGATCATCCTGATCCCAGAAGGCCATGGAGAGATCAGCAAGAGGGGCAGCATTAGCATACTCCAGGTTTGCCAGATGCCAGTCCAGAAGCATCCTTTCTTCATGATCAGCTGCAACACCATGCGCTGCCCGGAATGCCTCAAGTGCCATGCCCAATGACAAATCAACACCATGTGGTAAACCATCTGCAATCACCTGTCTCAACTGGCAAACCTTGTCCAGAAGCTGGTTAAAGGCAGCTTCAACACGAGCATCCATGTCAGGGTCAACTGGGCGGCCATCTGGAAGATACAGCGGGCATTTATCCCGCACCTTGTGGAGCGGGAATCCAAGCTGCCGAGCAATGACACCAAGGGGATTACCATTGATACCGGTGAGAACGCTGCCTCCAAGGTCAGCAGCAGCAACAGTGTGGGGATACTCTACAGCAGAAGAACGCATTGTCTTGGTAAACACACGGCCACCGGGTCGGAACCGGCCTTCAATGACGGCCACCTTGAATCCAAACGCAATCAGGTGCCGTGCGGCAGCCAGACCGGCAAGACCGGCGCCAACAATCAGGATGGACGGGGGAGGAGAAGAGGGAGGAGGCTGTGGGGGAAGCGAGAGGACGGCGGGGGCGAGGCCGAAATTGATGTATGCGTGCTCAGACAGGAAGGAATGCGCCGCGGCAACAAGGGGAGCGTGCTCGGCTCGAATTGATGCGAGCGCGGCGTTGGCGGCAACGGGGGAGAGGGGATTAGAACGCCAGAGCGCCACAATGTGATTGCGGACGACAAGGTAGTTGGCCTGCTCGGCGCCGCCAATGCGTGGGAGCACGGCGGCCACGATCTCGTCCTCGGAGAGGGAGTCCGCAGGGAACCCCGCAGCGAGAGCGATGAGGGCCTCAGAATCGAGCTCCCGGGCGAGGCGGAGGGAGGATGAGGTGGGGGGCCGTCCCCGGCGTCGAGGGACGCCGGTCAGATGCGCCGCGGTATGGGAGGAAGAGGAGGAGGAGCCGCGCAGGACGCGGACGCCGGCTGTGGGGATCATACCGGGGAACTGCTTCTTACGGCGGCGGCGCTTTCGCGCGATGGTGGAGTCGTCGACGGCCGCGGTGGCCGACGGCGCGGAGGGAGTCGGGGAGGACGTGGGCGCGTCGTCCTCCATGGGCTCCGCGGCTGCCGCGGAGTCTCCTGCCGCGTCCCCGTCCTCCATGGGATCCGCGGCATCGGAGACATCTGCGGCGGTGGCTTCTTCTTCCTCCATGGTTTCCGCGGCTTCCCGGACCTCGTCTTGGTCCATTGGGACGGGGGGCGGCTGCTCCATGGCTTCAGTGTGAGATGGGGGCGGCAGCTGCGCCTTGCTACCCTCCTCCATTGGGGTTCTGCGAGGTGGGCTGCGTCGAGCTCGGCGAGTGGGAGCGGGGAATCGGGTGGAGTTCAAGGGTTGGCCTAGGGCCGGCAGTATGCGGGCGGAAGCAACGGGACTCGGGAGTCGAGGGAGGATGCGAAGAGCCAAAGAGGGGAGACCTTGCAGAATAATCTTATTTGTAGAGGGAAGTGCAACCTGTGTTTCTCCCTCTGGATCGTCGATCTCCTCATCCAAGGGCTCACGCTGTTCTTCCTCCTCCTGACGCCCACCGTTCTTCTTGTTCCTTGCCGGAGGAGGCCTACCTCACCAGATCTACCAAGGTCGCCCCCTGATCCGCTAGATCGGCCATGGCCGGCGTCCGATCCGCCAGATCTACCATGACCGGCACAGGTGGGGCCGGACACGGGTGGGGCCGTAGGGAGGCGGTGAGAAGGTCAGCGGGAAGATCTCGCCGGTTGTTAGAGAGAGGGGGGAGCACGACGGTGAGGGAGGCGTTCCGGATCGATGGAGCAGGCCGGCTCGGCAGGTCGACGGCAGTGGAGAAGAGGACGGAGAGGAGGAGCGGCAGCGGAAATGGACAAGTAGGGTGCGGCGGGCCTAGGAGTGGGCGGAGGGGAAATCGCGTGTAGAAGGAGGGGAAACGCGCAAGTGCTATATAGACTTCCTCTATTTGTAGCTATACGTGATCTATAGCTTGACACGTAAACCAGTATGCTGCAAATAATGTTTCTAATTATACGTGACCTACAGCTTAACATGTAATTAAGTATACAACGCATAATGTTTCTAAGAGTTAAATTAAATGTCTTAGTGGCCCTTGAATTTGTATGAACGTGTCATTTAGAGTAAGTACAATAATAGTCTTATAGCTAAGGTAGTCATTATTTTTTTTTTGCTGATGATCAAATCGTTCTAAAAACAGTGAAGTGACAATCTGACCGACCTGGACTCTAGTGCCTAGCCTTTGGTGAGGATAAAAAACCATATTTTCTTAAACCCTTTAAAATGCTTAACTTCAATAGGTCTCCCATAGGATGACCATCACTTTAGCAATGAGTTAGCATTTTCAAATCATGTTGTCATATGTTTTCGCTTGTTCCTCTTCATGCCACTCGATCTAAGACATATGTGATGTTATACCTTACTTAATGGCACTAGATAACTGTATTAGCAATGAGTTTTCATCTCTTTATAGTACGACTATCTTAAACTCTGCCATTCAACTTCTATAGTCACCCATGACAAAAGCTACTTCTGCCTTGCTTTTGCTTTCAATCCTTGTCATCTACATCTATCCACCATCTTCAACTTCACTGTTGTGCCTTTGCACTTCATGATCCTTGTCATCTCCTTTTTTATGGCTTTATGTAGCTCAACTTTGTTGTTGACTATTTGTCATCTTTTCATCTCATAAAACATGTCAATCTACTAATGTTGTCACTCAATTACCAAAATCCAAACAGATCTTTCAGCAACCTTGAGTGCAAACAAATCCACGTATAATTTATACTTTCTTGTTCTTTTTTACATGTCACATTAGGTTTATCCTAATTCAAACATTACTATTTTTGACCATGTTATTAAAAAATCCTTATAGTTTTGCAACATATGAATTATATACTGTGAAAGTATTTTTCATAGTGAATCTATCTAATTATTTTGAAACCGATGGTCAAAGATACAAATTATATTTGACTTAGGACAAACCTAATACGACATGTAAATAAAAAAGAAATGTAGGGAGTATGCTAACGAAAAAGGAAAAAGTCTACATCACCCCCTGAAGTATGGGGTGGTGTCTAATTTACCCCCTCAAGTATGAAACGGTCTAATTTACCCCCTGAACTTTCCAAAACCGTCTACTTTACCCCCTGAGGCAGTTTTGGACGGCGGTTTGCTACAGTAACCATGGTTTTGCTACAGTAACCGAATCTTTAAAAATCATAGTAAATCATAGAAAAATCGTAAAATAGAAAATCCAATTTTGTTGGACTCCACGTGAGTAGATCTACACAATGAACATATAATATGGTGTCCTTTAGTACAAAGTTTTTGCTGTAACTTTAAATTTATTAGGATTTTCCAATAAATTTAAAGTTACAGCAAAAACTTTGTACTAAAGCACACCATATTATATGTTCATTGTGTAGATCTACTCACGTGGAGTCCAACAAAATTGGATTTTTTATTTTTACGATTTTTCTGTGATTTACTATGATTTTTTAAAGATTTAGTTACTGTAGCAAAACCATGGTTACTGTAGCAAACCGCCGTCCAAAACTGCCCCAGGGGGTAAAGTAGACGGTTTTGGAAAGTTCAGGGGGTAAATTAGACCGTTTCATACTTGAGGGAGTAAATTAGACACCACCCCATACTTCAGGGGGTGATGTAGACTTTTTCCTAACGAAAAATATAAACCAACAAAGCAAGATCATCCGTTTAGAACTCAATAGTCACATATCATGTCACAACAAAAACATTACATGTGGGCCTATCAGTTTATGCACTGATGTCTATAAGATTATCTCAAAAAATTTATCCAATCGCTTGAAAGGAATTTTGAATGATGTTATATCACCCAACCAAAGTGCTTTCGTGCCAGAGAGATTAATCACTGATAATATCCTTCTGGCTTTAGAGATGACACATTTTTTTTGCAAAATAAGAGATCAAGTAAAGAAGGTTATGCAGCTATGAAGTTGGACATGAGTAAGGCCTATGACCATGTTGAGTGGCCTTTTTTGGGAAGTATGATGTTGAAAATGGACTTTCATGAGACTTGGGTCAACACTCTGATGAGATGTGTGACAAGTCTCATATAAAGTCAAGATAAATGGCGATCTTATTGAGGAAATTATACCTGAACGTGGACAAGACAAGGGGATCCAATTTCTCCCTATATGTTCTTGATCTATGAGGAAGGGTTCTCTTTTCTGTTGAATAATGCTAAGGAAAGAGGGGAGTTGGAAGGGTGCAGTGTAACACCCCTGGTGTTACGACCTTGCTTAGCACCAAGGTTAAGACCTAAGAGGAATTACCGAAACGCGTTTCTCTGATTTTAAATTTTAAATGCGCATGAAATGATAAACGAACCGTATGTGATTTCACCTTTGGGGCTGAAAAAATCAAAATAAGTACTGCTAATCAAATTTTCTTTAGTGCTTAATAACTTTTAAATGATCTCGTGAACAAAAGTTGTTTAGGGTTGTTTGGTAAAGGTGTGAAAAACGTGCTTGAAAATGTCTAATAGCAATTTTAGCAAATAAATAACGGGTAGCTTGTTTTAATTAATTAGGCATGAAAATAATTTTTATAAACAGAAATAAAATACAACTTGTATATAGTACTTAAATAAGATTAGAAGTGTAAGTTTAGTCGATGGAAATACAACTTTTGTTCGGTAAATGAATGTTGTTTAATAGTATTTTTGATAGCTCAAGATTTGAATTCAGAATTTAATTCCGGCTTCTAGAACTATAATGAGCACGTCTGAAAACCTAATGACAATACCATCTTGGCAACTAATTTCTGGGAAATATAGTTAAACGCTATAGCTATGTTTTGGCATTGTTGATTGGACCTAAGTGTAGGCTGTGCAATGGTGTAGCGCTTGAAGGGGTTCGAGCTGATCGGGGCTAGTTAAAAGTGTGCCAAAGTACCGCAGTTGGCACTGCCGATGGTTATTTGAGCCATGGTCGTGGTCACCGTGCCTTGGCATGGCGTCGTCGTGCTCGGACGCATCATGCGCACGTTGTGCCGCGCGCTGGCCGGCTGGGCCGTACCGCCTGCCAGTGTCGGCTGGTTCCGGTTGGTTGTGGCCTGGCCGCCGCTGTGCTACGCGCGCGTGCCACATCTCACGAGGCCGGTTGCTGGGCATCGCTACTATCGCGCGCTGCTCTGCTGAGCCATGCCTTGGCCATGCGTGCCTGTGGACGTAGCGTTGCATGCCACTCCACGGGCCGTCGTGCTGCTGTTGTCGCCCTGCTGCATTGTGTCTGCACCGTGGGCGCCGCACTGCGTCCTCGCGTCCTCGCCGGGGCCGAGCAAGCCTCTGAGGCTGCCCATGTGTGTGCACGGGTCACGCTGCTACACGGCTGCCCTGTGCGGCGTTGTCGTGGTGCTGCAGTCTCGCACTCCCTCACCGTGCAGCGCACTAGGAGCCAATCGAGACATGATTGACAACGGCTACGACCTGCGCAGTCGAGCTGTCACCGTCAGCATAGATGACAAACCGACAAAGTGAACCCATGGCATGGTTAAATTCGTGCGGCCCTGTAACAGAACCGACCAAATTAAGTAAGAAAATCACCCATATAAGCAGATAATTTAGCAAACTTAAGCCCGTATAACCCGGTAGTTCGTAAAACAACGAAGGATTTCAAACCAACCAACATACAAACCAATATCGTACAAGTTTAGCAGCTACAGTTACATATTACATAAAGTTCGCAACATCAGTTGAATACATCGGAATTTAGAACATAAAGTTATTACAAACTAAGTTCATAATGAAATAGCGAAAGCAAATAGTTTTAAAGCCACACACACTTTTAGTTCAGATACAGTGCCAGGAGATAGTCATTTCTAATAAAAACATCAGATAAGATATACAGAACGACCATTGCCCTCGGTCCTAGTTGTTGCCCATCGCAGGGTACAGGCAGTTCATACAATACCCATAGTATATCTGACCATCCGCAACAACAATGAGAACAACGCCCTGAGTACGAGAAAGTACTTAGCTAGACTTACCCGCCTTAAACTAAAATAAAATGATACCAAAGAGTATATAAGGCTTTCTTTTAGTAGACTAACTGACTCATTTGCGAAAGAGCACTAAACTATCATAAATAAACCCTTTTAAGTACTTTGCGTCATATTTATTATAGCCTATCAAGCTAGGTAAACACCTACTCCCTCCGTTCCAGAAAAAGTGTCGTTTTAGGTTTTTCAGACATCGTGTTTGACCGTTCGTCTTATTCAAAAAAATTTAATAAATATTATTTATTTTGTTATGACTTATTTTATCATTAGAGATACTTCAATAATGATTTATTTATTTTATAATTTGTACAAAATTTTTGAATAAGACGAACGGTTAAACATGATGTCTGAAAAACCTAAAACGACACTTTTTTTGGAACGGAGGGAGTACACTATAGCAATCACTTGATTAACCAATAACATCCGGTTACCACTTGGATTTAGCATTTCCAGTATCATCTATATAACCATCAGTGTTCCATTATCATTACTATGATGTCGTAACTCGAGTCAAATACTCACTCTCTAGGAGCGATGGCGATTCAAATCAATTCCTAACCAGCTGGTGATTTATTTCTCACACAAACCACACTCACCCGCTAAAGTGAGCTACAGATCACCAATAACACTATCCAGGTAAACGTCGCGGGATAAACTGGAGCCACAGTACCCAAGGATCACCCGACAGCCAGGACGCACCTTGGGCTCACTCTTCGCGTCCCCGTTATACCCCTTCAACACCAGCACACGCACCCATGTAGATCCCGACCTGAATAATGCCACTAGCTTCGCGGTCGAAAGGTACTTTATTCAGCCAGCTAAATGTGAGGCACGCGTTCAACATAACAAGAGGAACGAGCAACGATCGGTCCTTAACCGACACAGACGGGAAACTAATAGCACCCCAGAACCCTATCTGATTGCCTCCAACTTTTCCGTCCGGTCTCCAATTATTCATCAACACATGATTAATTTTAGGATATCATCCATTTCATAGGTAAAGTATTCCAGTAACCATCTATAATTGCAGGTGACCGGAAATCACCGACCGCTACTGGTCTAAGCAGGGCTAAGCAGTATTCGATCCTAAACCTATCAAGGTAAGAATATCATAAGGTAGGCAAGGATAGTAATCAATGTGTCAACGGTTACACTCAACTCCTATAACTTAATGCAACAATATATAAACTCATATACACAAAGAATTGATTTTATAAAGTAGGAGACTTAGAATGCTCCGGGGCTTTGCCTCGCTCGAATGAACTAGGTTGATGATCCACGTACTCGAGCAGGTCCTCTCCTTGCTCCTCTTCCTCTAGCACCTCCTGGTCCTGTGGGTCGGTCCTGACCTGTTCCTCTTGCACTGCTACTGGCACTTCCTCCTGCGATCCAGTATGATATGAAGATGAACACATTGAGATCTTATTGGATAGCATAGAGGTAAACCTTTCTATAAGGTAGTCAACATCATCCAAAAACAGTTACCATTGGTGCATGTCATCTACTGCATTCTCTTCTGCTACTAACCCCATTACTTTTTCGCTAACTAACATACAACCCTAATATAAGTGATACTGCACTTTCTTAACATAAATATACTGACATGCCAAAAGACAGTAGCAAAACATTTGATGCTTCAAAGATACACCAAAGCTACACTTATTAAACAAATCATGCATAAAGTATCTTATTTTAATTCAATTTAAACTAGCGTTACAACAACAACCTATATTTCTAGTGCATAGAAAAATCTATAAAAATTAAAGTAGCATAGTCATACCATAAGTAACCTACCATAAAATTTTCATGATAATTGGATAAGTAAAACTGCCTACACAAAAATATTAAGCTAGGGTGTATAAATAAGCATGAAAATACTTTGTACTATGAAAAGTATCAAATAATAGATTTATTATTTTTCCTATATTCTACACAGTAGACAAACACTATAAAAAAATATCATATGCATGTTTTATACAAACTTTTCTCTCTAGCAAAAATAACAAAAATCAGCCAATAAAGGCACTTGAGCTAGACATCAGTATTTTTCTACAGAACATAACTGACATATATTTTCATGCAAAGCACATCATAAAAGAAGACTAACAAAATTGGAACCATATTTTTCTAAGTAACATGTGATTTACTATGCATTTTCTAAGAAAACAACAATTACAAAAATTAAATAAAACCCTGTATAAAAGTATCACAAATTTGATATGCAACATTTTTATACTGTAGATCTAGTCATGAGGATCACAACAAAATTTATTTCATAAATTTTAGATTCATACTTCTCAAGATATGATTTTTCTAAAGCATTTCAATAGTTTCCGAAAATTCATTTTTGAAACTCTTTTAAAAAATCCGCTAATGAAAATGTTGGGTACACCTGAAAATGCACCCAACCTGAGCCACACGTGACTGACAGTGGGACCCGAGGTCCCACATGTCACACACACACATAGGGGAGGTCACTGGCGGCGAGATCTCGTCGCCGATGAGGTCTGCAGTGGAACGATGGCCACCACCACACTCAACCCGGTGACCCACACCCGTTGGGCTATAATATGGAGGCATGGAAGCACGAGAGCATGCTCGCCAGCGTGCATGGCGGCACAGCGGTGCTGGCGCACGGCGGCCGGCCGGAGCAAGCCGCAGTGGCGGCCAAAGAGGTGCGCGTAAGCTCCGCGAGATGAAGCCGAGCACAATGCGCTGCTCAGAGGGAAGAGAGGATGGGCAGAGAGGTGCAGCCATGGTGAGCCGAGCAGAACGGCCATGGCGCCGTCGCGGAGGGGAAACGTCGCGCGAGCCTTACCACAGCGCGAAAGAAAGCAACAGCGGGCGCACGGGGTGGCGGAGATTGAGGCGGAGCCGTAGGTAGACGCAATCGAGGAATGGCAGTGCGGTGACGGAGCTTGACGCCGGCGAGTGGAGTGATGGCGTGCGGCGGCGTATGCTCCCGCTTGGCTTGCTGCTGTTGCTGTGAGTGGGCGCACAAGCAAGGAAGGGAGCGGGAGACAGAGTGGACTGAGGGGGAGACGGGGCGCAGACCAGGCGGGGTGAAGGTAGGCCGACGGTGCCGCGCGGCGAGCTCGCCGGCGCATGGCCACCACACGGCGTGCGCGGCCTGGCGCGGTCGGGACGACGCGCGCGGACACGAGTGCGAGCGCGGCGCTGGCAGGCCGGGCCGGCTCGCTCAGGTGGGCCGAAAGGGAGGCACAGACCCAACAAACGAAAACAACATTTTTCTTTTTATTTTTCAAATCCAAAATTAACTAAACAGCCTCAAATTCAAAATTTGAATAAGTAAAAAGGATTTTCAAATCTTGATCCCAAAACAAAAGTTGTTTCGAATTTGATTCTCTACAACTTTGTTTAAAGGTGAATTTTAAAATTCTAACTAGATTTTGAATTAGAGATTTAAAGTTTATTTTAATTCAAAAACTCATTTTTCTAACTTAACTCATTTTTCTAACTTATTTTTAAAAGCAGATTTTGAGAAACATTTATAAATTCTTTTCACTTCCAAACAAACTTGTTTATTGACCTAATCCAGCACACTCATGGTATAATTTTATTTAAACAAGCAAATACAACCACTACAAACTTCTAACCCTTGCGCAACGACGAGAAAACGTTGCAATAGGCCCAATTTTGTTGCAAAAGGTAGTTCATACCATGAAATCGCGTTCGTTGGCAATGGTTGCAAAAAGTCACGTTGCAATAAGAACTTACAACCGTTGCTACTTTGACGTTGCAAGAGTTAGCTTTTCTTGCAACGTTGCCAAGCATTGCAATAGGACGTTATCGCAACATTTACTGGTGTGGCAATACGAGCACTTGTCACGTTCATCTTCGTGGCGAGAGGTGGTAAATACAATGAGCGATAGCGTGGCAATAGATTTTTATTGCCACGCTAGAATTTTGTTGCCTAAGGTGTTGTTGCCACGACCGTTGTGCCGTGGCAAGTAAATCATTTGCCACGCAAATGTAATCGTTGCGAGAGAGTATACATTATTGCCACGCTTGTCTTGGTATGGCAATAGTATCATTTGCCACGCAAATTTATCCGTTGCGAGATACCGTTCATTATTGCCACGACTGCGTTGCCGATGCAACAGTATCATTTGCCATGCAATTTTATTCGTTGTGATACATCATTCATTATTGCCACGACCTCGGTGCAATTACAACAGTAGAATTTGCCACGCAATTTTATTCATTGCGGAAGATTAATTGTTATTGCAACAATAGTCATGTCATGGCAATAGTATTATTTGCAACGTAAATAAATCTGTTGCCATACAATATATTGCCACGCATCATGGCTCGTAGGTATAGCTTTTATTACAACTCTAGTAACATTTAATTTTGGTTTAATAAATCATCATTGCAAATCAATAAACCATATCAAAAGCAATTGCACTCACATATATTAATTATAATTAATCATTCAATATGTTGCCAAACCCATGAAATAGTAGCTAAAATCACAAACGAGTGTACTGTTAACTCATTATTGGACAACTTTTTACAAACTTCCTAACATCTATGCAGCACTTGAGAAATTCCTAGCAGCCCAACATGTCATCTCCTCGGCTATGTCCTCGCTTGATTATGATCCTCCCACTGAAACCTTGTCCACCTACTGCCAAAAGAATATGATTGAGATATCAGAACAATATTAAGTTTACTAATTCTTGCACAAATGTAAAGAGATGAAGATATAAAATGGTTCTAATTTCTAATTTCATATACAAAAGCCATCAACCAAACTTTTGCATAGTTGAAGTTCTACTGCAATTCTGCAAATGAGCAAATATTGTTGATCTAGTTGCTGCATTTCCTTTTTCCATGAAAAAGATGGAAGTCATGTTCCATTATTCCAGAACCACAACCGTATGAATCAATTTATAGTTTTACTCAAATTCTTATTGTATGCTTATTACAGTTATGTTTTTCTATGAAAATAGCATTATGTGTTTTCACAATAACTTGATATTTTGTTCTCTACTTTCTCAATATTTATTTTGGTCTCCGTATATCCCTCTCTTTTCAGAGTTTAAATGTTGTTCAAGATGTCAGCAATCCTTACTCCTTGGAAGCGTAGATGGCTGGGAATTTTAGCAAAATTTCAGTGTAAGTATATGTCGTTTATATAAGTTCAATTGACTTTACAAATTATAATCTATATCTTTTTTGTAGGCTACATACTGAAGGCATGGTTCTATTGGGTAATATAAGTTTTTGTAGCAGTCTAGCAGACACATGCAACTGTGTTCCATTTAATTGCATTATAAGATGTATGCATTCTATTTTGCTATTTATAAATTCTCCTAAAAGTAGCAGAGTCTATCAGCAAGCCTTAGGGAGGGATGGAGAAGAAAATACGGCTTTGATCCTATCCATTGTGGCCTTTTCAACGGATCAGATGAGCTACTGCATATGTTACAGTAGCAGCTGCCTTCTCTGAATTTTTAAGGCAGCAGCAGTTTAGTTGATTAGAAAATTAATAACTTGATTTGTAGACAACAAAAAATTATATTATTTAACAATACGGAAAGCCCATGAAATTATCTACATCTTTCTAGTTATTTGTTAAATAAGATTCTGCACTTATCATGGTCAAAAAACACAAACACCCACTGTTGTCCAGACCAAGGTCAAAACCTGACCAGCTACTTCAAAATTCATAACTCTGAATTCTCTAGGTCTAAAATCATGACCTTTCACGACGACAAACATCTCTAAACCCTCTACAACTTTTGTATTATCAAGTATCACAGAAAAGGTAGATTACTACTCAGAACAACTCACCCAATCAAACCTGCACAAGCTGCAGTTTTCAGCACGCATGTTTAATGTATTTTCTACATTTACTAGTTCAACAAGGAAGGTCACATTTGATAAAATTTCATTAAATCATGCAAGAATTTAGATTCCAATTAGCTGGTTGTTACCTTCCTCCTTTTGGGATTATTTCTTGTCCTATTCATCAGTTGCTGTGAAGTGATATATGTCTTTGATGCTATCACATTTGCAGTGTTTTCGTTGAAAAGAGCTTTGCTGGGAGGTGCAGTACTTCTAGTGGAGCGAGTAGGTGCTGGTGCACCTTTTTGTACATCCTGAAGATGGAAGGACTAAGCAAGTGTCGAGATGGGAGATGCTCGCCAAGTGAGTGTCATCTACAAACACTAACCTAAGTGTTAGATCCCAGGCAACCCCGAAGTATTTCTCTCCCTACGGTTTACAAATTTTTAATATTGCGTCCTTTATGATTAATGCATTAAGTTATAGGAGTTGTTTGCAACCGTTGATGCGTATATATTCCTTGGCTACCTTGATATATATTATATCCTTGTTACCCCACTAGGTCTAGGTTCGAGTTAAATGCTTAGCCCTGCTTAGACCGGTAGAAGTCGGGTGATATCCTATCACCTGCGAGCTATAGGTGGTTACCTGGTTACTTTTAGCTATGTGATGATATCATAGAAATAACCAAGTGTTGATAGATAAATGAAGACCGAGCGAAGTCTTATAGGATTTTAGAATATATTGATTCCATCTGTGTCGATTAAGGACCGTACCGTTGTACGTCCCTCAGGTCATGTTGAACGCATGCCCCACATTTAACTCGAAGGATAAGTCGTTCTGACCGTGAAGCTAGGACAATATTCAGGCCAGGAGTTGACCGCAGTGCACCATATTGGAGTTGTATAGGGGGTGGCAACGGGGGCGCGATGGTGAGGCCAAGGGCAGTTGTAACTGATTCCTGACAGTTGGGCGACCCCTGGGTACGGTGATTCCTGTTGAACCCGCGACTTTACCGAAATAGTATCATTGGTGACCTGTAGCTCACTTTAGCGGGTGAGTGTGGTTTGTGTGCGGAATAAATCACCAACTGGTTAGAAATTGATTTGAATCGCCATTGCTCCTGGATAGTGAGCATTTGACTTGAGCTACTTCATTGTAGTAATGTTTATAGAACACAAGGATGGTTATGATGATGATGTTGGAAATGCTAAACCTGAGATGGTTACTATTGATGTTAATAATTAATCAAGTGTTTGCCTTAGTATAGATGCTCACCTAGTATACTCAGGTTATAATGATAAGCTATTGTTAAAATACTTAAAGTGGTTCGTATATGATAACTTATGCTTTTTCGTAAAAATGAGTAAAGCTAGATCCATTGATAAAGCCTTGCATACTCCTTGGTGTAGTATTATTTCTGGTTTATGACGGGTAAGTCTAGTTGAGTACCCATCGTACTCAGGGTTTATTCCCACTTGTTACAGGTTGTGATGTATCATGGTTACTGCAAGAGTTGGATGACTCCTGATATAGTAGAGGAGTGTGATCATGGGCATGATCCTCCTGAGTTATCTTGTCTCTAATGCTTTTATTGGAAGTTAACCTTGGTACTGGCATGTATTTGAAATAAGGATGATGTTGGTTTCAAACTACTTTGCTTCCGCTACTTTTGAACTCAAGTTGTAATACTTATGTTGAACTCTGATGTATGTTGAACTACTTATGAAATGGATGTAACATGTGACTTGTTATGTTGAATCACTACGATCTTGGCTTGTATGTTGATTGGTTTGAAATCTCTCATGATTTCATTAGACTACCGGAGTTATAGGAGCTTAAGTATGGGAATTTAATTGCTCCAGCGATTGTTTTTGTACTTATGTTCTTATAATTTGGGCGGTTCCATTATAGGATGCGCCATCGAGACCGCCCTGCACTGTATAACTCCTTGAGATCTTCCCTTTTGTCGACAAGAACAAGAGATAGATTCATACTTACCCAAGTTGCACCAATGCCTCACGGAGAAGAACGGGACCCTGAAACGTGTGCTTCTCGGTGGCTCCCTCCTCCTCCGTCTACACCCTCGCGCATTTACCGTCGACCATGGATGACGAACAAAGGTCCAAGGAAAGTTGTGACGAACAACAGAAGGTAAGAGTATAAAAGCTTCAACACAGGCTTACTAACCCCCTCTGCTTCCTCTGTTTTTATAGGCAGGGGATGCACACGGCCGATGGAATTCCAATAAATCTCTCCGAGCAGTGCTGCCATTGAGGTCGCGCTACGTCCCCACAATTTCCAAAGGGACGCCTCCTAAGAGACCTACATGGGGAAACAAGTCATCGAAACACTTCAGCTTAGCTGAGAAAGAACCCATCTCCGCAATCGCAAAAACCGTGGAACTCGACGTACCATCACTCGAGCCGGTGCAGGCAAGTGATCTGATACTCAGATCGAACACTTGACCCGGCTCACCCCCTCAGCAGGTGTAAGCGATAGCGATTCATTCGCTATCGACCCTACCACTCTAGAGTCAGGGGGCATTCGGGAGGATCACCAGTCTGACTCTAAAACCTCTGGCACTCGGTGTCACATAAATCTCCTAATACCCAGATGTGCTCAAAGTACCTTATTTTAGCGGATGTGTGCCCCTTAGGGGGAGACCGAAAAACTGGTTGGCCCATGGTTGTAACCAAAGTACGAGCTCCTATAATCTAGAAAAGGAGTTTTATGATGTGCCCCGCTGGTCTCGCTTTGTCCTGCTGTGTCCTTTCAGTGAAGCGGACGTTCACTCGTTCTACACGTTATCAGCTCGAAGAGTAACACAAGCAACTGCTAACAGCTGCTCACACGTTCGTTACTCATCCACAATATTGCCCACACCATGATACTATTATATTGGCCTCAGGGCTCTAGGATGACGTCCTTACTATTCCACTAAGCAAGGCTCATGACAATTCATAACACGTTGCTTAATGGGCCTTGAAGAAAAACATGACGTCCTTAGTGCTTGATAACAAAACGACCTTCAACAGGTCACCCTAAAAATCAACTGGCTTAGTGACGTGCAGGCGATGGAGGTGCACCTACCCCATCCTCATTATTGTTTTACAACTAGGATTTAAGGATACGCAACCACTATTTACACGCCGGAATACGTCGGAAACCAACTTCTCGAGTATAGCGGTATTTCTACCCTAACTTGGCATCCACGATGTCCTAGAAGCTACGCTTCTAGTTATCGGGTACACCACCTGAACACAGTGTTAACAACGTCTTGAGGGCTATGCCTAAGAAACTATGTTTCCCGATATGGGGTGAACCACCCGAGCCAGGCACTTACATCTGCCCGGGAATAACGTTCCTTGATGTACGGTGTACCACCGCCGCACTCGATGCTTGAAGAAGATTCTCGCTACCCGAGAAATGCTCTTGGTACTTGAACGGCAACATATTGGCTCTCCAATACTTGGGACTATCTAATTGCGCTGCTCAATACTTCGGCACCCGAAGATGCTCACTATGTACTCATAGTACGCAGAACTTACAGGGGTGACTACGATGTCCTGAGGGCTTGAAGCTATGTGCTAGCTTATCATTAAGTCCTACAGGGGCTACTGTAAGAGATATAGGCCAGGGTACCTGCATCGCCCGTATATATGACCACCACCGAGCTATCGGCCCAGCAGCCGTCAAGGTGAGGCCTGCAAGGGCTAACAGGTCTGAAAGGTCTTGATGGCTAGAGGGGGTGAATAGCCTATTAAAAATTCTACAAAGTATGCTAAACAAGTTTATCAATATAACAAATAGCATGATGCAAGTTTTGCTTAGCCTAAAGGGGGTTTGCAAGCCACCTATCCAATACACAATTCTAATGAATGTCACACAACCTTACAAGTTAAACCACGAGAAGAAAAACAACTAGAGCTAGCAAGCTATCAAAGCAAAGAGCTACTCTAGCTACACTAAACAAACTAGCAAGATACAACTATGAAAGTAATGCAAGTGTGAGTTAGAGGGGTTTCACCGAGGGGCGATGAATTGAGCCAATCAAGAAATCATTCCAAGTGATGATATTCAAGATAATCAATCCACCGAGGCAAATCAATCACAATCAATGAAGTGAAGACACGATGATTTATCCCGAGGTTCACGTGCTTACCGGCACGCTAGTTCCCGTTGTGTCCTCCTCAACCACGTGGTTCGATGGCTAATTGGTCACACACCAAGCCTCTCAAAAGGCGCCATTAGAACCTACCAAACAGCTAGGAGTTACAATGACACAAGCAATATACTAATGCTACCTTGCGGCACTCCGCGGGGGAAGGTGCAAACCTCTCACAAGATCACGGGAGGTGGCCAAGAACAATCACCAACACTTGCCACGCCTCCAAGCTGCTCCAAGTCGTCTAGGTGGCGGCAACCACCAAGAGTAACAAGAAAAACCACAGCAAATCAATCCCCCAAGTGCCTCTAGATACAAATCAATGATCGATGCACTTGAATCACTCAATCTCACTCAAGAATCACAATCGAATGCAAAGAGATGAGTGGGGATGAGAGGGAATGCTTTGGCTCAGCTCAATGTGCTCACGAGAATGTCAAAAGTCCAAGAGATGGAGCCAAGAGCCAGACACCAAGTATTTATAGACATACCCCTTCACAAAGAGCCGTTGGGCAAATTCCGTGGGCGACAGACACGTCTGTCGCTCACCCGATAGACGTCGTGCCTGCATCCGTCGCCCCACCGAATACCACGCGTCCACGCGTGTTCAAACTTCAACGGTCACTGTTGGGCATTCTTAACGTCACTACCAAAAGTAGACTTAGTTTTCTAATTCTGATAACGGCGCCAAAAATGCCAAACCTATCCCTCATGCCACTTAAGCCAAGTTGTCATCCCCAGCATGACATGAGAGACGCGGTATTGAAATATGCATTTGCTCATCAAGATAAATAATAAAAGGGATCTGCAAGCGCACAGATTAATACCGATGTAGCATTTTAACCGGGAAGTATTCCAGGTATCGTTATTTATATTTTTACCACTGGGAAGGGATTTCTAAGTATCATGGTTGATAATGGAATGAGAATATGGAACTGAGTACACATCATTGCATGTATAACCGAGAGTATTTATCAATCTCTTTATACAGGTATAAATCTCACATTAAGTAAAGGTAAAGTGATAATGGTGACAAAGATAATTAATCTGATCAGCTAGCCACATATAATAATGATAAGCACCTCAACAGATATTCTAGCAAGTCATTAGCATGGAATTAGGATGAACTACAAATATATTCCCTAAGTTATTATTAACTATAAAGTCTAGCATATCATAGTGCAATTATACTTGGCAATCATGGTGAGAAAAGACTATATCCATGCATAGTGAATATTAGCAAGGAAGATGAAGAACATAGCAATCACTCCCCTGTAATAGTGTTGCTCTGCCTGCCCTATACACGAGAGGGGGACTATATAAGAATCAACAAAGCTGTCACTATCGCGAACTACCCCACAATCCGGCATATAGGGTGCAATCGCAGATAAATACGGTATAGACACCACGTCTACACAATAATTATCATTCACCCACTGTACACATGGATAAACGCTATACGATCCTAGGCATGTATATAATTCCAATCTAACTAAGCCAAGCATATAACTATGATAAACTAAGAACAATATAATTGCAAATATAATCAAGTAGAGCAAAGTCATAACCAATATATTGAAATAGAACAAAGTCATATTCATAATATTGAAAAACAATGATGAACAATTGAAGAACAATAGAGGAATTACCAAGAATCCTCTTGACAGATCCGGGAACCAATCGAAGATTGACTTCTTCTAGTTCTAATCCTATGTAGCTATGCTAACTAGAGATCTAGTTGATGTGGTGGCTCTAGGGCTTGATCAGAGGCTCTCCTCCTGAATTAGGGTTTGAAGTATGAGACGAGGGCCTCTCCTCCAGGGGCAGGGGCCTTGCTTATATAGCCCTTTCGGATGAATCTGGGCCGTCGGATCAAACCGACATTGAACGGACGGTTTTCCTTGATCCTCTAGGTCGGTGGAGCATAATCCTCGAGGCGGAGCCTGATTGGCTGAGCTAGCAGGGCGGGCGCCCTAGGGACTAGGGCGGGCGCCCTGTCCCCGGCTCTGTTACGCCTCCCGTTCGTTCTCGTGGCTTCTGGACTCTTCTAGATGTAAGATAATTACGTGTTCGGTTAATATCCCGTCATTAATCCGACATGTGGGCCTTTCTTCCGTATTTCCTGATAACCCCCTGCAGAAATAGATAAACAGCAAAACTCGTGGAATTCTGTCAGATAAAACCCTAAGTCTAGGTGTTGGTTTCATTTGGATCCTTTTCTCTATTTATTTGATAGTTATAATTGATACTTAAGGACCGTCAACAAACTCCCCCAAGCTTACCTCTTGCTCGTCCCTGAGCAAGGAGAGACTCAGTAGTTGCTGAAATGCCTTTGAATTTTGACGGTACACATGCTTTCAAATAGAGTCTCATCTCTGAGTTAAAGTAAACTGTCAAGACTTAAAACTTACTCATTATACCTTTCACCATGGGGCTTGCAACCGTCACCTTTGTCTTGAGCGGTTAAAAGATAGAACAGTCTAGTCAAGCGCCATGTCTCTTATTCTTGATTAGCTATAGCTCTTGGAGTTTTTTTTGCAGATTTTTAAATAAAACTCAGAGATTCCTTGTATGACTCTCTCAGGTCTCTCTTTTGTGGTATTTCTGGATCCTCACCAAGGCAGTAATGATGTCTGCCTTCTCTCAAAGCAAAGTATGTAGTATTTGTGGTATAAGGCAGAGTGACATTGCCTTCTCTCTCATCCTATTCTAATAAGGCTTTTGATATCTGGAGCTCATCGGTGGGAGATAAAGTATACATACTTACAAGACATTTATTGCATAGTCAAACCATGGATCCAGAGAAACAAGCCAATAAGTCAAATCAAGATGTGCATGTGTGGCAAATAAATGGTGTATGGTGGTAGTGATGATAACAATGATGAAAGTCTAATTCTACTTTTGCTCTTTTTGAGGGGATACGTACCTTTCTTGCTTTTAAAGCTCTTGAGGAGAATGAGGTGCTCTATATTTTCTTTTCCTTTTTTTTTCTCTCAGGTGGGTATCTTGTACCCCTAATTCTACTGTCGGACACTTGTCCATTTTTACCTCTCTTCTCACACTTTTTCTTTTTTTTTCATCGAGGTTCCGAGCACTTGCTCCTTTTTATTTCCTCGTATCTTTTTCTTTTCGAGGTTCCGGGCACTTGCCCCTTTTTATTTCCTCGTATAGAGCACTCATCTCCTTAGAACAATATAGCAAGTGGTAGTAACCAAAATAGCTTGAGCATTTATTTCACAGGGGATAACAAGAATGGGAAAATATTTTTGGCTATTCTCTCCCGGATTAGGAGTAGAATAATTTTATGTGGATCTGGAGATGAGAATGAGTGGATATATGTGGATGCGTACTTCCGGAGTAGAAGCAGCATGTATGAGTGATCGTGCAAGTGAATCTTGATTTTAACCGCATGACAAGCTCCTAAGGGTCTACACAGCTTGACTACACTCAATGCTCGTAAGCAGTAAAAAGTAAAGGTATGGCTTAAAGTCTAGCAAGCATGTATGTATGGTTGTGGTAGGAACTTAAACTCTCATCATACAGGAACTCATCATGTAGCATTTTAAGATTTTCAAAGGTAAAATTCTCCAGAATTCTAGCATCTCTAGGAATAGATAAACAGCAGCTCAACCTTCCCATATCATATCCGTTAACAACTTAGACTTTAGATCAAGTTCTCTTCCCACAAGTTCAGGTTTAGAGCAAGCTTTAAATGATAACAGTTGTGTCTAAACTTAGAGAGAAAACTTCAAATTTGAAAATTAGGCAAAGCAACTATTCATCATATCCATGCTAGAGTTTTATTATTTAGATTCAGTTTAGCATAGCCACTTTATTTATTTATTAAAACACACTAAGCAAAAGATATAGGTATATATATATATAAGCACAAAATCTTTATTTGGTTTTTTCATAGTTATGTATATTTTTATTTTTATAAGGTAGAAGTATATATAAATATAAAGATAAAGATAGAAATACTTAGCAAGATAATGGAGGTGCTCTCCCCCAAGCTGGATCTTGACATAATCTCTTCTGATGTAGCCAGCAGATGGCGGAGGTGTATTTGAAAGTCGGCAGCACCCTGACAGCGATTAGAATGTCCTCTGTCTGCTAGTCTCCTTGAATTCTGTGAAGCTCAAATAGACAACAAAGCTTTGTGGAACTGATTAAGTGTTAGCATAAATATCTAGCCTTTATCATACTGAGCCTCCTTGATTTTTTTATGTTGTTGTTTTTTTCTTTTATAAAGCAGAAGAAAATATTTATGTATTTATTATATATATATATTTTTTATGCCACCACAGTGAATGTACTTATGGGTTTTATGCCACTCGCATACTCACATGGGACTTTAGGGTTTTTAACATTTTTATTTTCTTTTTAAGATAGTATGAATATGATTAACTAAGCAAACTATTTAAGATAAAGTAAATAATTAAAAGGAAAGGATAACTACCAAGTTACCTCTTGGCAAGGCGTTCGGTGTTTTTAAGTCCTCCGAACGGGACTCTTATTCGTTCAGTCGTCCTGGGACTTGGTGGATGGCGTAGTCGGTAGTTTCGGTGGCGCCTCCTCTTCATGTACAACTGTCTTTTCTTTCCATACCTGTCTCGGTACTTCGGTCTCCTTAGGACAGTGTTGGTTGAGTGGTATGTCTTCAGATCTTACCACTTCTCCTTCATAATCTGCCCATCCGTCCTTGATGACCTGTTGCTTCTGATTGTGGTTACGCCGCCTTCTTCTTGTCCTGACCTGCTTGGATTCTTCAAATACATAGTTAGGGTCAGTAAGTAAAGACGTACCTTCTCAGAGGAGAAGTGCATGTGGACTTCTCCAGTTCCAATGTAAATGATTGCTTTGACAGTACTAAGGAATGGTCTTCCAAGGATGATGGGTGGATCGTATTCATCTTCTCCCATGTCAATAACCTAAAAGTCTATATGGACAAAGTGATTGTCTATCTTGACAGGGACGTCAGTTACTGTACCTTCGACCTGTCGGAATGTCTGATCTGCCATCTGGAGCTGAATATATGTTGGGTTTAAGGGCATGGTTCCGAACATAAGTTCATAGGTGACCTTGGCCATTATGTTGACGCCCGACCCAGTGTCGCAAAGTGTCTTGTAGAAGTGGGACCCATTAATGGAGCAATAAATGCTTGGCATACCTGGGTCGTCCTTCTTAGGCAAGAACGGTGATTTGAGTTGGCGATCTTGACCTTTGTGCACGGCAGTGACCATCTTAGCTGTCTCGGTCCATACTTGCTTCTTGCTCTTGTTCCTCCTGTTGGTCCTCTTCCTTGGTTCATATTGGGGTTGCTCTGGGATTTGTGCGGTCTTGTTCTTGAAGGAAAACGTTTCCTTCCTCCCCTTGATGTAGAAACTGATCTTGGCAGCACTAGCATAGATGACAGCTCCCGCGGTGTTCAGGAATGGTCTCCCTAGGATGACGGGAGCCCTCTCATCAGAACCGGTCTCTATCACTACGAAGTCTGCTGGAGCGTACGAGGAACCCACTCGGACACAGATGTTCTTCAATATTCCTCTCGAGAAACTCAGTGTCCTATCTGCAAGCTGCAAACACATGGTTGTTTCTAATAATGGTTGTGAAAAGAGTTTTTCATAGAGTACCCTGGGCATGATGTTGACGCTGGAGCCAAAGTCACAGAGTGCTTCTGGGAAGTCTCGCATGCCAATGGAGATCGGGGTGACGGGGCGTCCTGGATCGCCTCTCTTGACCGGCAGACGGTCAGTACTTACTTCCACGATAGGGTTACTCCAGTAATCTCCTGCATCAAACATGTCTATAAGATTTGCAGATTCTAGTCCTTCCGGTTGTGATGGTATACTGGGGTTAGTAGCAGGAACAGCAGCAGCTATTTGATTCAACTGAGATTCAATCATTTTATTAAAGCTAATCTGGTTCTTGATGGCAGTAGAGAAATTATCCATTCTATTATTTATATTTTCTAGTATTTTATCATTAGATGCCAATTTCTTAGACAGGTTATCCATTAGCTTTCCTTGGTTGGACACTAACTCTCTCAAAGGTGGATAATTATTATTATTATTGAAAGAATTGTTACCTTGGTAATTACCTGAGTAGTTAGGCCTCTGTTGATTCCAACCTTGATTCTGCTGAGGACGGTTGTAGTAGTTGTTGTTGTTGTTATTGTTGATGTAGTTCACGTCCTCCAGCAACTCAGGACAGTGATTGCCCGAGTGTCCAGTACCTCCACACTCCTCACAAGTCATGTGGGAGTCGTAGACGTGCATGACTTCTTTCTTTTCTCCAGCTCGATCATCGAGCTTCTTCATGAGTAGGTCTAGCTTGGCAGACAGCATGTCTACCTCCTTGAGCTGGTGCATACCTCCACCTCTCTTACGTGTCTGAGTTCTTTCTTCATTCCAACCTTGGTTGGATGCCATCTTCTCCACAAGAGCTGTGGCTTGAGGTATGGTGAGTGATAGGAATGCTCCTCCAGCTGCAGCATCCATGGTTTCACGGGCACTGTTAATGAGCCCATGATAAAATGTCTGCATCAGTAGCCAGTTTTCCATTCCATGATGGGGACATTCTAGGATGTAGTCTTGGAAACGCTCCCATGCTTCTGGAATGGATTCATCATGTTGTTGCTGAAAACTTGTAATCTTCCCACGGAGAGCATTGGTCTTGCCCATGGGAAAGAATTTGGCCAGAAAGTTCGTGGAGCAGAGTGCCCATGTAGTGTTCTTCTCCTTTGTAGCGTAGAACCACTGCTTCGCTCTCCCCAACAGTGAGAATGGGAAAAGGCGAAGTAGTATGGCGTCTCTGGGGACTTTAGCCATGGTGAAAGTGCTGCAGATCTCCAGGAAGTGTTGAAGATGAGCACTAGCGTCTTCATGTGGCTTCCCACAGAACTGGTTAGCTTGCACCATGTTGATGAGCCCAGGCTTGAGCTCGAAGTTGCGGTCGATCTCCCCAGCAGGTCCAGTGCGGATGTTGTCCGTAGTGGGAGCTGAGAACTCACGGATCGACTTGTTCGCCATGGCTTCGAATTCAGTCGACAAATTCCGGATGAAACTTCGGCGGTCTTCGGATTTGGATGAAGCTTTGTGCTGAAGTGTTGACGATGTCTTCTTGAGCTTGGCTCTTGTTCTTCTGAATAAGGCTTCGGGATCGTCAACAAAGTTGTCTGGAAGATGTCTTCTATTCATGCATCACCCTACAATAAATAATCAAAATGGAAAATACAGGGGTAAAACTGTATAAGAGAATTGATAAGCTCGATCAGATTAGTGATGCAAATGATGACTCAAAGTTCCGTATTCATTCCTACTTAGTAATCAACCTTCCCCGGCAACGGCGCCAAAAATGCTTGTTGGGCATTCTTAACGTCACTACCAAAAGTAGACTTAGTTTTCTAATTCTGATAACGGCGCCAAAAATGCCAAACCTATCCCTCATGCCACTTAAGCCAAGTTGTCATCCCCAGCATGACATGAGAGACGCGGTATTGAAATATGCATTTGCTCATCAAGATAAATAATAAAAGGGATCTGCAAGCGCACAGATTAATACCGATGTAGCATTTTAACCGGGAAGTATTCCAGGTATCGTTATTTATATTTTTACCACTGGGAAGGGATTTCTAAGTATCATGGTTGATAATGGAATGAGAATATGGAACTGAGTACACATCATTGCATGTATAACCGAGAGTATTTATCAATCTCTTTATATAGGTATAAATGTCACATTAAGTAAAGGTAAAGTGATAATGGTGACAAAGATAATTAATCTGATCAGCTAGCCACATATAATAATGATAAGCACCTCAACAGATATTCTAGCAAGTCATTAGCATGGAATTAGGATGAACTACAAAGATATTCCCTAAGTTATTATTAACTATAAAGTCTAGCATATCATAGTTAGTGCAATTATACTTGGCAATCATGGTGAGAAAAGACTATATCCATGCATAGTGAATATTAGCAAGGAAGATGAAGAACATAGCAATCACTCCCCTGTAATAGTGTTGCTCTGCCTGCCCTATACACGAGAGGGGGACTATATAAGAATCAACGAAGCTGTCACTATCGCGAACTACCCCACAATCCGGCATATAGGGTGCTGAAAGTCCCTAGTTTGGTTTTGGCTAATTGATGAAACCTAGGACTAACCTTTGTATCTAAGTGGATGATTTAGATAAAGGTGGTCATTGAATATGAGACATGACATTGACTCATATGACCAAGATGGTGAAGACCAAGATGAGGCTTGGCTCGATGGACCGGTTGTGAAGGTGAAGGGCAAGTCGAGGCTTCGAAGCGAAGGACCATGCGATGGTGAAGCTTGAGCAAGACTTGGCGCCGACGGACCGATGCAACGGTGAAGAGCAAGTGAAGTTAAGGTCGATGGATCGAGATGGTCATGTGATGATATGAAGTGGATCATATCATTTGGAGAAACAAAATGGGCTCAAGGCAAAGGTATAACCATAGGGCCATTTTGTTTTACACTCAAGACACCATAGAGGGTGTGAGTGGTTTAGGATCGATAGCCGAACTATTAAGAGGGGAAGTCTTATCGGTTATTCGACGCATGGGTGCCACTAGGTGATTTCATGAAGTGCATTGCATGTAGGGCCTAGTGAGCTAACTGGAAAACCTTTGAAAATGATTGAGAAAAAGCTAACACACAAGCACATGGAGATGTACACTTGATGGTGTTGGCACATTTGCAAAGGTGGCGTTGGTCGCGCTGTGGTTTGCGGGTAGAGAGGGGTTTGGGTTCCTCTCTCCTTCCCGCCGAGCGTGCGAGCGCGGGATTCAGGCGATTTCGGGGAAATGAAATGCCTATTTTCCATTGCACCAGGAGTCGGAAAAGAAACAGAGGCGAACGCGGTCACAGAGCAGCACCGGACGCTGCACCGGACGCTGCACCGGACGCGGTCACTGTGGACCGGCGCGTCCGGTCAGTGCAGCGCGGGCGTCAGGCGCGCGGGCTAGGGTTTGACACCGGCGCGTCCGGTCAGGCGAACAGCTGCTCACGAGGACGATCGGACACGGTGCGCGTCCGGTCACACACCATCGGACGCGTCCGGTGGTCCAGGGAGCTTACTGGACTCCCACCGGACGCGGGTACTGTGGCGTCCGGTGGTTACGAGGAGCGCGTCCGGTCTTGTCTTCGGGCGCGCGGGTACTGTGCGCACCGGCGTGTCCGGTGGTTCGCAGCAGCGCGTCCGGTCGCTCATTTGACCGTTGGCGCGCAGTGACCATTGGAGGATCTAACGGACGTTTTTAAAATCAGAGGACACGTGGACGTCGCAGGGGCACCGGACGCGGTTGAGCGTGTCCGGTCAGTTACGACCGGCGCGTCCGGTGGTCCCGCAGAAAACGGTTAGTTGAGTTGTAACGGCTCTATTTGGATGGGATGCTTATAAATACTTGTTGGCCGGCCCTTGGGGAGGTCTCTTGGCATTTCTAACACTCTTGTGCATCCTTTGAGCTAGAGCTACTCCTCCCACTCATCTCTCTTGCTTGATTGCAAATCAAAAGTGAGATTGAGTGATCCCAAAGTGCATTGCATAGCTTGAGGGCATCTAGTGGCACTTGTGGGTGGCTTAGCCGGTGGATTTCTTGTTACTCTTGGAGAGTACCACTCCTAGCCGGCTTGGAGATTGTTGGAGGCGTTGGCAAGAGAAGGTGATTGTTCTTGGCCACCTCCGGTTGATTGTAAGAGGTTCTTGTGCTTTCCTCGGCGGGACGCCAAAAGCAACTCTAGTGGAATCCGCGTGTCATTGAGTTACCTCACTTGAGAGTGGTGTCTTGCGGTGCCTTGCGGGGCGTGCCTTGAGGGGCAAGTGACTTGAGGGTCACACCGAGGAACCATCTAAGTGTTGGTCGACACAACCGGTGACGTAGCTTGTCGGTGCACAAGTGAACACCGGGTGAACAAATATTGTGTCTCTTGTCTCCCGGTGATTGGTCTTCATATTGTGTTGTTGTCAATATTGATTGATTGTATATCATCTTGGTGATTGGCAACATCTTCACTTCACCGTCGGTATAATAATCACAATCCTCTCTCTTGCATTTATATTCACTAGTTTTATCTTGTGTAGCTCTAGTAGTAGCTTTGCTAGTAGTGTTAGCTTGTTCTCTAGTGTAACCTTAGTGACATAGCTCTTGTGTGAACTAGAGATCTTAATCTACTAGACTTGTGGATAGGAGGCTTGCATCACAACCTTTGGCTAAGCAAAACTCGCTTTACGCCGTTTGTTATTCTAACAAGTTTGCTTAGTGGTTCTTGTAGAATTTTTAATAGGCTATTCACCCCCCCTCTAGCCATCTAGGACCTTACAAGTGGTATCGGAGCCGTGGTCACCATTTTAATCAAGGCTTAACATCCTTCGGTGTGAAAAAATGGCTCAAATTGTGTTCAATCATGTTGGGGGCAAGCCACCGTTCTTTGATGGTGTTAGTTCTTTTGCTCATTGGAAGAGAAAAATGACAATGTACCTTGGTTCTATTCATGAGAGAGTATTGCAAGTCACCGAGAATGATTTTGCTATCATTGATCCCGATCATCTCACCGATGAAGATAGAGCAAATAGAACATGCAATAGAATGGCTCTCAATACACTTTACAATGGTATTGACACAAAAGTATTTGAGGGCATCAAGGATTTAGATTTGGCAAATGAAGTGTGGACAAGGTTGAGTGAAACATATGAGGGCACTAAGGTTGTGAAAAGTGCCAAGCTATATGGGCTCAAGAGTGAGTTTGAGAACTTCAAGAAAAAGGATGATGAAACAATCATTGAAATGTTTCATAGATTGCAAGTGATAGTCAATGATCTCAAGAGCTTAGGGCACAAGAGTCAAGATCAAGATTTTTGTCACAAGTTCTTATTGAGCTTACCTAGAAGATTCAAGATGTTGATCATGATGTTGCAAAGAGATGGGCTTGAAGCAATGAAGCCTAATGATTTGCTTGGTGAAGTATTGACCTATGACAAATATGATCAAGATGTTGATGACAAGGAGAAGGTGGAAGATGAGAAGAAGAAGAAGACCGTGGCATTCAAAGCCACCTCCTCTAAGGGCAAAGCTACCATCATTGAAGAAGAAGAAGACAACAATGAAGATGGGGAATTTGAAATTGATGATGAGGCACTTGCTCTAGTAGTCAAGAAGATGGGTCACATGTTCATCAAGAGAAGAGGCTTTAAGAAGAGAAATGACAACTTCAAAAGAAATGAGCAACAAAGAAAGTGCTTCAATTGTGATAGCACCGAGCACCTTCAAGCGGAATGTCCTTATGATAAAAAGAAGAACAAAAAGGATAAGTTTGAGAAGAAGAAGAGAGAGGCCAAGATGACATTCAAGAAAGGCAAAAATGGTGCATATGTGATCACTTGGGAAAGTGAAGATAATGAAGAAGAAGAAGAATCATCCAACAAGGCTTTTGCTTCCATTGCTATCAACAAGAAGCCATCATTATTTGATTCATCCTCTTCATGCTTCATGGCTAAAGAAGCTAAGGTATTATATGATGAGAGTGATGATGAAAGTGAAATGGAATATGCTCATGATAGTGATAATGATAATGATAATGAAAATGATGATGATGATGAACCAACTAAAGAACAACTATATGACTTGATGCAACAAACTAGAGACATAGCTATTGCCAAGGACAAAGAGTGTAAGAAGCTTTCAATGAAAGTAGCAATACTTGAGAAAGTCCTTAGTGAGCTTAAGACCACTCATGAGAGTCTAGTGGAAGACCATGAGGATCTTGATAAGGCTCATTCCAAGCTTGAAAAAGCTCACTCATTGCTACTTGAGCAACAAGCAAAGAAGGAGGTTGTTGTATCATGTGATATAGGTGTTACATGTGATATAATTGATGAATCCTTTAATGAACCTATCATCATGTCAAATACTAACCCTTCTTGTAGCTCTTCATCCACCACCACTAACTCTACCTCCACTACTAGTGACGGTTTCACTTGTGATGCCTCACTAATGGTTGAGAATGAGACTCTCAAGAGAGAGGTGGATGAGCTCACTCACGCCCTAGGCAAGGCCTATGGTGGTGAGGCCCGCTTGCTTAAGTGCTTGGGTAGCCAAAGGTTCTCCCTTAACAAAGAGGGATTGGGCTACAACCCCAAGAAAGGCAAGTCGGCCTTTGCAACTCCAAAGCCTAGCTTTGTGAAGGGCAATGGTCGGTTTTGCAATAGATGCAAGCAAGTTGGGCACCTAGAGCATAATTGCAATAAAAAGAACCAAAGCAAGAACTTTGTTAATGCTATACCTTTTGATTCTTGCTATGTGCTTACCAAGGGTGTGAAGGGTGTGCAAGCTAAGTTTGTTGGTACACCAATTGTGGGCCCAAAGAAGAAGGCTATTTGGGTACCAAAGAGCTTAGTTACTAACCTACAAGGACCCAAACAAAAGTGGGTACCTAAGCTTCATTGATTTGCTTGTAGGTCAATTACAAAGCCGGAGGAAGGCATTGGATTATTGATAGTGGGTGCACTCAACACATGACCGGTACATCAAGAATGTTTGACTCAATCAATGACAATGATAGTGGTGTTGATTCTATCACATTTGGCAATAACAAGAAAGGCAAGGTTATTGGCTTGGGAAAGATTGCAATATCAAATGACATGAGTATCTCCAATGTGTTGCTAGTTGAAAGCTTGGATTTCAATCTTCTATCCGTGGCACAAATATGTGATCTAGGCTACAAATACATCTTTGGGGTTGATGATGTGAAAGTTATTAGTGTGGATGGTTCAAATGTGGCATTCAAGGGCTTTAGATATGAGAATCTCTACCTAGTTGACTTCAATGCTAGAGAAACTTCTTTGACAACTTGCTTAGTCTCCAAATCAAGCATGGGTTGGCTTTGGCATAGAAGGCTTGGTCATGTTGGCATGAAACAATTGAAGAAGCTTACAACTCACAATCTTGTCAATGGTTTGAAAGATGTTGAATTTGAGAAGAATAAGCTTTGTAGTGCATGTCAAGCCGGGAAGCAAGTTGGAAGCTCACATCCAAAGAAGAGTACAATGAGCACATGCAAAGCATTTGAGTTGATGCACATGGATCTATTTGGACCAACAACATAAACAAGCATAGGCGGCAACAAGTATGGCTTTGTCATAGTGGATGACTTCACAAGATTCACATGGGTATTCTTTCTTAGTGATAAAAGTGAAGTGGTTGACATCTTCAAGACATTCCTCACTAGAGTTCACAATGAGTTTGAGATTAGAATCAAGAAAGTGAGAAGTGACAATGGAAGTGAGTTCAAGAATACAAGAATTGAAGAACTTTGTGATCATTATGGTATTGGACATCAATTCTCGGCCAAGTACACTCCACAATCAAATGGCCTAGTTGAGAGGAAGAATAGAACATTGCTTGATATGGCTAGATCAATGCTTCATGAGTACAATGTGAGTCAATCTTTTTGGGATGAAGCAATCAATACCGCTTGCTACTACATCAATAGACTATATTGTCATCCATTGCTAGAGAAGACCCCATATGAGCTACTTCATGGAAGAAAGCCCAATATTTCTTACTTTAGGGTGTTTGGTTGCAAATGCTATATCTTGAAGAAAGGCACTAGATTGGGGAAGTTTGACAAGACATGTGATGAGGGGTTCCTACTTGGTTATTCAACTACAAGCAAAGCTTATAGAGTTTGGAACAACTCAAGTGGCATTCTAGAAGAAGTCCATGATGTGCAATTTGATGAAACCAATGGGTCACAAGATGAAGAAGAAAATCTAGATGATATTAGTGGAACTCTATTAGTGGAAGCAATGAAGAACATGGACATTGGAGACATTAGAGCAAAGCAAGTAATTGATATTCAAGATGATGATAAAGATCAAGTGCTCAATTCACCATTCAAGCAAGTTAGTGACTCTCAAGTGCAAGATCAAGGAGCTAGTTCTTCTCATCAAGATACATCAAGTGATCAACCAAGCTCAAGCAATCAAGTGCAAGTACTCCAACCACAACATGTTGCAAGAGATCACCCCATTGATAGTGTTATTGGTGATATTAGAAGTGGTGTGCAAACAAGATCAAGATTGGCTATGTTTTGTGAGCATGCATCATTTGTGTCAACCATAGAACCAAAGAAGATAGAAGAAGCTTTGAGGGATGCCGATTGGATCATGGCTATGCAAGAAGAGCTTAACAATTTCACAAGAAATGATGTTTGGGAGTTGGTAGAAAGGCCAAATGACTACAATGTGATTGGAACCAAGTGGGTGTTCAAAAACAAGCAAGATCAAGATGGCATTGTAGTGAGAAACAAAGCAAGACTAGTTGCTCAAGGTTACACTCAAGTTGAAGGTCTTGACTATGATGAAACATATGCTCCCGTGGCAAGATTGGAGGCAATAAGGATTTTATTGGCTTATGCTTGTGCACACAACATCAAACTATATCAAATGGATGTCAAAAGTGCATTTCTCAATGGGATTATCAATGAGTTAGTCTTCGTTGAGCAACCGCCCGGATTTGAAGATGACAAGAAACCCAACCATGTGTACAAGTTGAAGAAGGCTTTATATGGCTTAAAGCAAGCACCTAGAGCATGGTATGAGAGGCTAAGGGATTTCCTTCTCTCTAAGGGATTCAAGATGGGCAAGGTTGATACAACTCTATTCACTAAGAAGATTGGAAATGATCTATTCATAGTGCAAATATACGTTGATGACATCATCTTTGGATCAACCAATCAAGCTTATTGTGAAGAATTTGGTGCTATGATGGCCAAAGAGTTTGAAATGTCTATGATTGGTGAACTTAGCTATTTCCTTGGTCTTCAAGTAAAGCAATTGAAGAATGGAACATTTGTGAGTCAAGGGAAATACATAAGGGACATGTTGAAGAAGTTTGGAATGCAAGATGCAAAGCCAATTTCAACTCCAATGAGTACAAATGGAAGTTTGGATAATGATCTTGATGGCAAAATGGTGAATCAAAAGGAATATCGGTCTTTGATTGGAAGTCTACTCTATGTCACCGCATCAAGGCCGGATGTCATGTTTAGTGTTTGCATGTGTGCTAGATATCAAGCCTCACCTAGAGAGAGTCATCTCACGGCCGCAAAGAGAATATTGAGGTACTTGAAGCAAACAAGAGATGTTGGACTATGGTATCCTAAGGGGTCAAAGTTTGAATTGATTGGATATTCGGACTCCGACTATGGGGGTTGCAAGATCAATAGAAAGAGCACAAGTGGCACATGTCAATTACTTGGAAGATCACTTGTGTCATGGTCCTCAAAGAAACAAAATACTGTGGCAATCTCTACCGCCGAAGCCGAATATGTGAGTGCGGGGAGTTGTTGTGCACAATTGCTATGGATGAAATCAACTTTGAAGGATTATGGCCTCAACTTCAAGAATGTGCCATTGCTATGTGATAATGAGAGTGCAATCAAGATGATACAAAACCCGGTTCAACATGGAAGAACAAAGCATATTGACATAAGGTATCACTTCATTAGAGATCATCAACAAAAGGGAGATATTGCCATTGAGAGTGTTGGCACCGATGATCAACTTGCCGATATTTTAACTAAGCCACTTGATGAAAAGAGGTTTTGCAAGCTAAGGAATGAATTGAACATTCTTGATTTCTCAAACATGAGTTGAATGCACCCCACTCACTTATTGACATGCCTCTCCTTCGACATTGCAAGGTAAAGTTGATTGACATGTCATTCATCCTATGCTAAGGACTTGCTAGAGCATATAGACATAATAAGTGGTATGCATGAGCATTCATGATAAATCAAATGAATTTGATGGATATATGTTACCACTATTGCTTCTTTGATTGTTTTGATCTAGTGGTGGCATATGACATGTTTGTGAGCTTGCAAACCTAGTGTTGAATCTAGAAGATTTGCTATAAGTGTTTAATTCAACATAGGCAAGATAACCCTTATTATGAGGTGTGAAGAAGCTTGTCTTTGGTTCAAATCGAATTAAATATCGTTGGCAAGTGTTCTAGGTTGAACCAAAATTGATGAATTTTAACCTACTCCATCGAACATTTTTCTTCTCTCCACAATTTGATCCCATTTTTGGGTAAGTTGTTGACAAAGGGGGAGAGAAAAAGATGATTCAACATGATAAAGGGGTAAATAAAATTTTGATACACACAAGTAGGGGGAGCAAGCTCATAAACAAAGTTGTTGCATTTGTTTGTGCATTTTCATATGACTTGCTCATTGCACATGTATTTAAATTCAATATACATGCTTGTGTGGTGCAATGATAGTATAGAACTTGCATGATGAAATGATCTACTAGCATGCATAGGAATAGTTTTACATGTGGTAGCTAGACTTGCCTAAAGTTTTTTTTACAAGTGGTCCAAGAACCTTTATATATAATGTTGATCTCACGGGGTTCTTGAGTTTTGATGGTTGTCTAGTTACTTCATGATGCTAAGGATGGTGTAAAAGGCAACTCCGATTGGTATCACGCTTCAAAGGTCCATTTCTTACACCTTAGCATCATTTTGGTAGAATTACTCTCCCAACACTTCTATCCATGCATATGTGCAAAGCTTTCAATCCAAACTCTATGCACATATGTAGGGGGAGCTAATGCTACCAAAACCGAGCTTGTGATAGTTGTCCAAACTTTACTTATGAGCAAAATGATTGGACAAGTATGACAAGTTCAAAACTTTTATTATCGAAATCATCTTTGTGAGGGTTGTCATCAATTACCAAAAAGGGGGAGATTGAAAGTCCCTAGTTTGGTTTTGGCTAATTGATGAAACCTAGGACTAACCTTTGTATCTAAGTGGATGATTTAGATAAAGGTGGTCATTGAATATGAGACATGACATTGACTCATATGACCAAGATGGTGAAGACCAAGATGAGGCTTGGCTCGATGGACCGGTTGTGAAGGTGAAGGGCAAGTCGAGGCTTCGAAGCGAAGGACCATGCGATGGTGAAGCTTGAGCAAGACTTGGCGCCGACGGACCGATGCAACGGTGAAGAGCAAGTGAAGTTAAGGTCGATGGATCGAGACGGTCATGTGATGATATGAAGTGGATCATATCATTTGGAGAAACAAAATGGGCTCAAGGCAAAGGTATAACCATAGGGCCATTTTGTTTTACACTCAAGACACCATAGAGGGTGTGAGTGGTTTAGGATCGATAGCCGAACTATTAAGAGGGGAAGTCTTATCGGTTATTCGACGCATGGGTGCCACTAGGTGATTTCATGAAGTGCATTGCATGTAGGGCCTAGTGAGCTAACTGGAAAACCTTTGAAAATGATTGAGAAAAAGCTAACACACAAGCACATGGAGATGTACACTTGATGGTGTTGGCACATTTGCAAAGGTGGCGTTGGTCGCGCTGTGGTTTGCGGGTAGAGAGGGGTTTGGGTTCCTCTCTCCTTCCCGCCGAGCGTGCGAGCGCGGGATTCAGGCGATTTCGGGGAAATGAAATGCCTATTTTCCATTGCGCCAGGAGTCGGAAAAGAAACAGAGGCGAACGCGGTCACAGAGCAGCACCGGACGCTGCACCGGACGCTGCACCGGACGCGGTCACTGTGGACCGGCGTGTCCGGTCAGTGCAGCGCGGGCGTCAGGCGCACGGGCTAGGGTTTGACACCGGCGCGTCCGGTGACTCGCGGGACCGGCGCGTCCGGTCAGGCGAACAGCTGCTCACGAGGACGATCGAACGCGGTGCGCGTCCGGTCACACACCATCGGACGCGTCCGGTGGTCCAGGGAGCTTACTGGACTCCCACCGGACGCGGGTACTGTGGCGTCCGGTGGTTACGAGGAGCGCGTCCGGTCTTGTCTTCTGGCGCGCGGGTACTGTGCGCACCGGCGCGTCCGGTGGTTCGCAGCAGCGCGTCCGGTCGCTCATTTGACCGTTGGCGCGCAGTGACCGTTGGAGGATCTAACGGACGTTTTTGAAATCAGAGGACACGTGGACGTCGCAGGGGCACCGGACGCGGTTGAGCGCGTCCGGTCAGTTACGACCGGCGCGTCCGGTGGTCCCGCAGAAAACGGTTAGTTGAGTTGTAACGGCTCTATTTGGATGGGATGCTTATAAATACTTGTTGGCCGGCCCTTGGGGAGGTCTCTTGGCATTTCTAACACTCTTGTGCATCCTTTGAGCTAGAGCTACTCCTCCCACTCATCTCTCTTGCTTGATTGCAAATCAAAAGTGAGATTGAGTGATCCCAAAGTGCATTGCATAGCTTGAGGGCATCTAGTGGCACTTGTGGGTGGCTTAGCCGGTGGATTTCTTGTTACTCTTGGAGAGTACCACTCCTAGCCGGCTTGGAGATTGTTGGAGGCGTTGGCAAGAGAAGATGATTGTTCTTGGCCACCTCTGGTTGATTGTAAGAGGTTCTTGTGCTTTCCTCGGCGGGACGCCAAAAGCAACTCTAGTGGAATCCGCATGTCATTGAGTTACCTCACTTGAGAGTGGTGTCTTGCGGTGCCTTGCGGGGCGTGCCTTGAGGGGCAAGTGACTTGAGGGTCACACCGAGGAACCATCTAAGTGTTGGTCGACACAACCGGTGACGTAGCTTGTCGGTGCACAAGTGAACACCGGGTGAACAAATATTGTGTCTCTTGTCTCCCGGTGATTGGTCTTCATATTGTGTTGTTGTCAATATTGATTGATTGTATATCATCTTGGTGATTGGCAACATCTTCACTTCACCGTCGGTATAATAATCACAATCCACTCTCTTGCATTTATATTCACTAGTTTTATCTTGTGTAGCTCTAGTAGTAGCTTTGCTAGTAGTGTTAGCTCGTTCTCTAGTGTAACCTTAGTGACATAGCTCTTGTGTGAACTAGAGATCTTAATCTACTAGACTTGTGGATAGGAGGCTTGCATCACAACCTTTGGCTAAGCAAAACTCACTTTACGCCGTTTGTTATTCTAACAAGTTTGCTTAGTGGTTCTTGTAGAATTTTTAATAGGCTATTCACCCCCCCTCTAGCCATCTAGGACCTTACAGGTGCAATCACAGATAAATACGGTATAGACACCACATCTACACAATAATTATCATTCACCCACTGTACACATGGATAAACGCTATACGATCCTAGGCATGTATATAATTCCAATCTAACTAAGCCAAGCATATAACTATGATAAACTAAGAACAATATAATTGCAAATATAATCAAGTAGAGCAAAGTCATAACCAATATATTGAAATAGAACAAAGTCATATTCATAATATTGAAAAACAATGATGAACAATTGAAGAACAATAGAGGAATTACCAAGAATCCTCTTGACAGATCCGGGAACCAATCGAAGATTGACTTCTTCTAGTTCTAATCCTATGTAGCTATGCTAACTAGAGATCTAGTTGATGTGGTGGCTCTAGGGCTTGATCAGAGGCTCTCCTCTTGAATTAGGGTTTGAAGTATGAGACGAGGGCCTCTCCTCCAGGGGCAGGGGCCTTGCTTATATAGCCCTTTCGAATGAATCTGGGCCGTCGGATCAAACCGACATTGAACAGACAGTTTTCCTTGATCCTCTAGGTCGGTGGAGCATAATCCTCGAGGCGGAGCCTGATTGGCTGAGCTAGCAGGGCGGGCGCCCTAGGGACTAGGGCGGGCGCCCTGTCCCCGGCTCTGTTACGCCTCCCGTTCGTTCTCGTGGCTTCTGGACTCTTCTAGATGTAAGATAATTACGTGTTCGGTTAATATCCCGTCATTAATCCGACATGTGGGCCTTTCTTCCGTATTTCCTGATAACCCCCTGCAGAAATAGATAAACAGCAAAACTCGTGGAATTCTGTCAGATAAAACCCTAAGTCTAGGTGTTGGTTTCATTTGGATCCTTTTCTCTATTTATTTGATAGTTATAATTGATACTTAAGGACCGTCAACAAACTCCCCCAAGCTTACCTCTTGCTCGTCCCTGAGCAAGGAGAGACTCAGTAGTTGCTGAAATGCCTTTGAATTTTGACGGTACACATGCTTTCAAATAGAGTCTCATCTCTGAGTTAAAGTAAACTGTCAAGACTTAAAACTTACTCATTATACCTTTCACCATGGGGCTTGCAACCGTCACCTTTGTCTTGAGCGGTTAAAAGATAGAACAGTCTAGTCAAGCGCCATGTCTCTTATTCTTGATTAGCTATAGCTCTTGGAGTTTTTTTTTGCAGATTTTCAAATAAAACTCAGAGATTCCTTGTATGACTCTCTCAGGTCTCTCTTTTGTGGTATTTCTGGATCCTCACCAAGGCAGTAATGATGTCTGCCTTCTCTCAAAGCAAAGTATGTAGTATTTGTGGTATAAGGCAGAGTGACATTGCCTTCTCTCTCATCCTATTCTAATAAGGCTTTTGATATCTGGAGCTCATCGGTGGGAGATAAAGTATACATACTTACAAGACATTTATTGCATAGTCAAACCATGGATCCAGAGAAACAAGCCAATAAGTCAAATCAAGATGTGCATGTGTGGCAAATAAATGGTGTATGGTGGTAGTGATGATAACAATGATGAAAGTCTAATTCTACTTTTGCTCTTTTTGAGGGGATACGTACCTTTCTTGCTTTTAAAGCTCTTGAGGAGAATGAGGTGTTCTATATTTTCTTTTTCTTTTTTTTTCTCTCAGGTGGGTATCTTGTACCCCTAATTCTACTGTCAGACACTTGTCCATTTTTACCTCTCTTCTCACACTTTTTCTTTTTTTTCATCGAGGTTCCGAGCACTTGCTCCTTTTTATTTCCTCGTATCTTTTTCTTTTCGAGGTTCCGGGCACTTGCCCCTTTTTATTTCCTCGTATAGAGCACTCATCTCCTTAGAACAATATAGCAAGTGGTAGTAACCAAAATAGCTTGAGCATTTATTTCACAGGGGATAACAAGAATAGGAAAATATTTTTGGCTATTCTCTCCCGGATTAGGAGTAGAATAATTTTATGTGGATCTGGAGATGAGAATGAGTGGATATATGTGGATGCGTACTTCCGGAGTAGAAGCAGCATGTATGAGTGATCGTGCAAGTGAATCTTGATTTTAACCGCATGACAAGCTCCTAAGGGTCTACACAGCTTGACTACACTCAATGCTCGTAAGCAGTAAAAAGTAAAGGTATGGCTTAAAGTCTAGCAAGCATGTATGTATGGTTGTGGTAGGAACTTAAACTCTCATCATACAGGAACTCATCATGTAGCATTTTAAGATTTTCAAAGGTAAAATTCTCTAGAATTCTAGCATCTCTAGGAATAGATAAACAGCAGCTCAACCTTCCCATATCATATCCGTTAACAACTTAGACTTTAGATCAAGTTCTCTTCCCACAAGTTCAGGTTTAGAGCAAGCTTTAAATGATAACAGTTGTGTCTAAACTTAGAGAGAAAACTTCAAATTTGAAAATTAGGCAAAGCAACTATTCATCATATCCATGCTAGAGTTTTATTATTTAGATTCAGTTTAGCATAGCCACTTTATTTATTTATTAAAACACACTAAGCAAAAGATATAGGTATATATATATAAGCACAAAATCTTTATTTGGTTTTTTCATAGTTATGTATATTTTTATTTTTATAAGGTAGAAGTATATATAAATATAAAGATAAAGATAGAAATACTTAGCAAGATAATGGAGGTGCTCTCCCCCAAGTTGGATCTTGACATAATCTCTTCTGATGTAGCCAGCAGATGGCGGAGGTGTATTTGAAAGTCGGCAGCACCCTGACAGCGATTAGAATGTCCTCTGTCTGCTAGTCTCCTTGAATTCTGTGAAGCTCAAATAGACAATAAAGCTTTGTGGAACTGATTAAGTGTTAGCATAAATATCTAGCCTTTATCATGCTGAGCCTCCTTGATTTTTTTATGTTGTTGTTTTTTTTTCTTTTATAAAGCAGAAGAAAATATTTATGTATTTATTATATATATATTTTTTTATGCCACCACAGTGAATGTACTTATGGGTTTTATGCCACTCGCATACTCACATAGGACTTTAGGGTTTTTAACATTTTTATTTTCTTTTTAAGATAGTATGAATATGATTAACTAAGCAAACTATTTAAGATAAAGTAAATAATTAAAAGGAAAGGATAACTACCAAGTTACCTCTTGGCACGGCGTTCGGTGTTTTTAAGTCCTCCGAACGGGACTCTTATTCGTTCAGTCGTCCTGGGACTTGGTGGATGGCGTAGTCGGTAGTTCCGGCGGCGCCTCCTCTTCATGTACAACTGTCTTTTCTTTCCATACCTGTCTCGGTGCTTCGGTCTCCTTAGGACAGTGTTGGTTGAGTGGTATGTCTTCAGATCTTACCACTTCTCCTTCATAATCTGCCCATCCGTCCTTGATGACCTGTTGCTTCTGATTGTGGTTACGCCGCCTTCTTCTTGTCCTAACCTGCTTGGATTCTTCAAATACATAGTTAGGGTCAGTAAAGTAAAGACGTACCTTCTCAGAGGAGAAGTGCATGTGGACTTCTCCAGTTTCAATGTAAATGATTGCTTTGACAGTACTAAGGAATGGTCTTCCAAGGATGATGGGTGGATCGTATTCATCTTCTCCCATGTCAATAACCTGAAAGTCTGTATGGACAAAGTGATTGTCTATCTTGACAGGGACGTCAGTTACTGTACCTTCGACCTGTCGGAATGTCTGATCTGCCATCTGGAGCTGAATATATGTTGGGTTTAAGGGCATGGTTCCGAACAGAAGTTCATAGGTGACCTTGGCCATTATGTTGACGCCCGACCCAGTGTCGCAAAGTGTCTTATAGAAGTGGGACCCATTAATGGAGCAATAAATGCTTGGCATACCTAGGTCGTCCTTCTTAGGCAAGAACGGTGATTTGAGTTGGCGATCTTGACCTTTGTGCACGGCAGTGACCATCTTAGCTGTCTCGGTCCATACTTGCTTCTTGCTCTTGTTCCTCCTGTTGGTCCTCTTCCTTGGTTCATATTGGGGTTGCTCTGGGATTTGTGCGGTCTTGTTCTTGAAGGAAAACGTTTCCTTCCTCCCCTTAATGTAGAAACTGATCTTGGCAGCACTAGCATAGATGACAGCTCCCGCGGTGTTCAGGAATGGTCTCCCTAGGATGACGGGAGCCCTCTCATCAGAACCGGTCTCTATCACTACGAAGTCTGCTGGAGCGTACGAGGAACCCACTCGGACACAGATGTTCTTCAATATTCCTCTCGGGAAACTCAGTGTCCTATCTGCAAGCTGCAAACACATGGTTGTTTCTAATAATGGTTGTGAAAAGAGTTTTTCATAGAGTACCCTGGGCATGATGTTGACGCTGGAGCCAAAGTCACAGAGTGCTTCTGGGAAGTCTCGCATGCCGATGGAGATCGGGATGACGGGGCGTCCTGGATCGCCTCTCTTGACCGGCAGACGGTCAGTACTTACTTCCACGATAGGGTTACTCCAGTAATCTCCTGCATCAAACATGTCTATAAGATTTGCAGATTCTAGTCCTTCCGGTTGTGATGGTATACCGGGGTTAGTAGCAGGAACAGCAGCAGCTATTTGATTCAACTGAGATTCAATCATTTTATTAAAGCTAATCTGGTTCTTGATGGCAGTAGAGAAATTATCCATTCTATTATTTATATTTTCTAGTATTTTATCATTAGATGCCAATTTCTTAGACAGGTTATCCATTAGCTTTCCTTGGTTGGACACTAACTCTCTCAAAGGTGGATAATTATTATTATTATTATTGAAAGAATTGTTACCTTGGTAATTACCTGAGTAGTTAGGCCTCTGTTGATTCCAACCTTGATTCTGCTGAGGACGGTTGTAGTAGTAGTTGTTGTTGTTATTGTTGATGTAGTTCATGTCCTCCAGCAACTCAGGACAGTGATTGCCTGAGTGTCCAGTACCTCCACACTCCTCATAAGTCATGTGGGAGTCGTAGACGTGCATGACTTCTTTCTTTTCTCCAGCTCGATCATCGAGCTTCTTTATGAGTAGGTCTAGCTTGGCAGACAGCATGTCTACCTCCTTGAGCTGGTGCATACCTCCACCTCTCTTGCGTGTCTGAGTTCTTTCTTCATTCCAACCTTGGTTGGATGCCATCTTCTCCACAAGAGCTGTGGCTTGAGGTATGGTGAGTGATAGGAATGCTCCTCCAGCTGCAGCATCCATGGTTTCACAGGCACTGTTAATGAGCCCATGATAAAATGTCTGCATCAGTAGCCAGTTTTCCATTCCATGATGGGGACATTCTAGGATGTAGTCTTGGAAACGCTCCCATGCTTCTGGAACGGATTTATCATGTTATTGCTGAAAACTTGTAATCTTCCCACGGAGAGCATTGGTCTTGCCCATGGGAAAGAATTTGGCCAGAAAGTTTGTGGAGCAGAGTGCCCACGTAGTGTTCTTCTCCTTTGTAGCGTAGAACCACTGCTTCGCTCTCCCCAACAGTGAGAATGGGAAAAGGCGAAGTAGTATGGCGTCTCTGGGGACTTTAGCCATGGTGAAAGTGCTGCAGATCTCCAGGAAGTGTTGAAGATGAGCACTAGCGTCTTCATGTGGCTTCCCACAGAACTGGTTAGCTTGCACCATGTTGATGAGCCCAGGCTTGAGCTCGAAGTTGCGGTCGATCTCCCCAGCAGGTCCAGTGCGGATGTTGTCCGTAGTGGGAGCTGAGAACTCGCGGATCGACTTGTTCGCCATGGCTTCGAATTCAGTCGACAAATTCCGGATGAAACTTCGGCGGTCTTCGGATTTGGATGAAGCTTTGTGCTGAAGTGTTGACGATGTCTTCTTGAGCTTGGCTCTTGTTCTTCTGAATAAGGCTTCGGGATCGTCAACAAAGTTGTCTGGAAGATGTCTTCTATTCATGCATCACCCTACAATAAATAATCAAAATGGAAAATACAGGGGTAAAACTGTATAAGAGAATTGATAAGCTCGATCAGATTAGTGATGCAAATGATGACTCAAAGTTCCGTATTCATTCCTACTTAGTAATCAACCTTCCCCGGCAACGGCGCCAAAAATGCTTGTTGGGCATTCTTAACGTCACTACCAAAAGTAGACTTAGTTTTCTAATTCTGATAACGGCGCCAAAAATGCCAAACCTATCCCTCATGCCACTTAAGCCAAGTTGTCATCCCCAGCATGACATGAGAGACGCGGTATTGAAATATGCATTTGCTCATCAAGATAAATAATAAAAGGGATCTGCAAGCGCACAGATTAATACCGATGTAGCATTTTAACCGGGAAGTATTCCAGGTATCGTTATTTATATTTTTACCACTGGGAAGGGATTTCTAAGTATCATGGTTGATAATGGAATGAGAATATGGAACTGAGTACACATCATTGCATGTATAACCGAGAGTATTTATCAATCTCTTTATACAGGTATAAATGTCACATTAAGTAAAGGTAAAGTGATAATGGTGACAAAGATAATTAATCTGATCAGCTAGCCACATATAATAATGATAAGCACCTCAACAGATATTCTAGCAAGTCATTAGCATGGAATTAGGATGAACTACAAAGATATTCCCTAAGTTATTATTAACTATAAAGTCTAGCATATCATAGTGCAATTATACTTGGCAATCATGGTGAGAAAAGACTATATCCATGCATAGTGAATATTAGCAAGGAAGATGAAGAACATAGCAATCACTCCCCTATAATAGTGTTGCTCTGCCTGCCCTATACACGAGAGGGGGACTATATAAGAATCAACAAAGCTGTCACTATCGTGAACTACCCCACAATCCGGCATATAGGGTGCAATCGCAGATAAATACGGTATAGACACCACGTCTACACAATAATTATCATTCACCCACTGTACACATGGATAAACGCTATACGATCCTAGGCATGTATATAATTCCAATCTAACTAAGCCAAGCATATAACTATGATAAACTAAGAACAATATAATTGCAAATATAATCAAGTAGAGCAAAGTCATAACCAATATATTGAAATAGAACAAAGTCATATTCATAATATTGAAAAACAATGATGAACAATTGAAGAACAATAGAGGAATTACCAAGAATCCTCTTGACAGATCCGGGAACCAATCGAAGATTGACTTCTTCTAGTTCTAATCCTATGTAGCTATGCTAACTAGAGATCTAGTTGATGTGGTGGCTCTAGGGCTTGATCAGAGGCTCTCCTCCTAAATTAGGGTTTGAAGTATGAGACGAGGGCCTCTCCTCCAGGGGCAGGGGCCTTGCTTATATAGCCCTTTCGGATGAATCTGGGCCGTCGGATCAAACCGACATTGAACGGACGGTTTTCCTTGATCCTCTAGGTCGGTGGAGCATAATCCTCGAGGCGGAGCCTGATTGGCTGAGCTAGCAGGGCGGGCGCCCTAAGGACTAGGGCGGGCGCCCTGTCCCCGGCTCTGTTACGCCTCCCGTTCGTTCTCGTGGCTTCTGGACTCTTCTAGATGTAAGATAATTACGTGTTCGGTTAATATCCCGTCATTAATCCGACATGTGGGCCTTTCTTCCGTATTTCCTGATAACCCCCTGTAGAAATAGATAAACAGCAAAACTCGTGGAATTCTGTCAGATAAAACCCTAAGTCTAGGTGTTGGTTTCATTTGGATCCTTTTCTCTATTTATTTGATAGTTATAATTGATACTTAAGGACCGTCAACAGTCACACGCCAAACCGATGGACGCGTCCTTCACGAACGATCACGGTTCAGTCACGTCGACGGACGCTGTCCAGAGAGCTCCCAGAGCTCAGTTTCACCCGACAGACGCGTCTGTCGCAGCGCTGATGGACGCTGCCCAGCGTCTGTCATGAACGTGCCTGAGATGCTGATGATGCCATGATCGACGAACACTGACGCTTGGCGTCCGTCGCTCAGACACCCCCGCGTCTGTCGCTTGGACACTCAGAGGTAAGCCGACAGACGCTAGGGTCGTGTCTGTCGCTCCCTGAGCCGGTGTCAGTCGCCATAATTTCAGTGAAAAACGATCGCGCGACGTCGCCACTTCTTCCAACTTTCAGCGTAAAGGAAAATGGTCATTTCAATTCCTCGTAAAGGACCCCAAACCCTCTCTACCGCTCAAACTTCACCGCCTTCGTAAAGGTGCTAACACCACCAAGTGATCATCGTCATGTGCAAGTGTGTTAGCATTTTGACAATTATTTTTCGAAGCGTTATTAGCTCTATCCAAGTGCATATGCTCAATGAAATGTCACCTAGAGGCATATGCGGGACATGAAATGATACACCATTTCCCTTCTTCATAGTACGGCTACTAAACCTAAACATGATCACACCCACTAGGTGTCTTGATCACCAAAAGCAAACCCTAGCAAAATACCTTTGCCTTGAGCTCCATAGGGTTGCACCTTGTTCCTCCTTTATCACCATGGTAAGCACTTCATCATCCACACTTGATCATCATGCTTCACCATGCTATGTGCTAATCATCCTTTGCTACATACAATCTTAAGCACATGATTAGCACTTGGGCATTGTCACTGATTACCAACACCAAACATAGAGCTTTCACGGTCGACCAACATGGAGATCAAGGCAAACCAAGGCGGACGTATTTGGACGATAGCAAGGATCAATCTGTTGTAACAAACTAGGAAACAATCTGTTAGCCCGATCACCCTCTCTGTAACCCTACCTCTCCTACCTATAAATGAGGGTAGGGACCTCGGGCACAGGATCCAATCTTCCACCTATTCGATCTACATTGTAGCTAGGAGCAACAATCCCTGTAATTGAGCATACAAATATAGGAGCAGCCGCACCACTGGAGTAGGGATTAGCGTGCACCGCGCCCCGAACCAGTATAAATCCTTGTGTCTCGTGTGCTACCATCTGATTCCGTCTACGCGATCACGTTGCTAGATATTGCCGGAGCAAAAACAATCCGACAATTGTGCTGAAGCTCAGGCCTGCATTGCGGCTTTGTAAGCAGCGTTGAGCCATGGTATGGGGGAATTATACTTGAAACTGACTCAATGAACATAATGAGTGCACTTTAGTCTGTGTGATCTTAGCCCCTCATCCGTCCTCTACAAAGAAGCGCAGGAGCTGATTTCATTATGTTTTGTCTCAGTACAGATTGTTCATTGTCCTAGATATTGTAATAGGAGTGCTCATGAACTCGCACGTTTGAGCCTAGAGTGGGACCCAGATCAATCTCATGTTTGGCTTGATCCCCTCCCAAGATTTGTATCTGATATTTTGGTTTGTGATTCCGCTGAACCCGTTGTGAATGAATAAATAGACTCGAGGCGTTGTTTCAAAAAAACATTACACGTAAAAGCTGACGACAATGTTGCAAGCATTAGAATGGGACTATATGTTCCTATATGAAAATAAAATAAGAAAAATAAGACACCTACCAACGGCTAGATTCTTAACATTCTTATCGATGTATAGTTCACCACCGGATAACAATGCCAACTAATTTATAGTAAACAAATTATAGTTTTTTGTTGTCTATAATGCAATAAGAAATGAACCGAACCAATCATTCACATCATGCGAATAACAATTTTCTAAATCAAACTACAAATAAGCCATCCACTTACAGTACACACAACAGGGCATTATTCATTCTTTAGAGATAATTAAGAAGCTAGAAAGGTACAATTGATCTTCAAAGTGCAATAAGAACTCCAGCTTCTTATTTTACAACCTAAACAAAAGGCGCTCTCAAATAAAAAAATCTCCCTAAAAAATCTACAACAAAGAAATAAAATCAAATCATGAAGGCCAACATCAACATAGACTATAGCAAAAGCAGAATGTCTCAATAGGGAGGATTGCGTGGAGTAATACATTGATTGATTAGGATATAGGGTACATGTGTTCATGAAACATACATTTGATGCCTTATGCATTCATGCTAGTATATCTTGTACATTTGTTGTGGAATGTTTTTATTTGTTTATACATCAAATGTAATGTTTTAGGAAAAAAATAGTTTTTTAATATTTTTGTCATCTCCCTAGACCTAAATTTAACTTATGGAACTTCTAGATATGCTTTGAAGATCTCTAAATATCCTATTGATCTATCATGTCCCAATCCATCTCTAAGTTTTTTCCCTCAGAAATTTTGGAAACTCAGAGACATTCTTTTGTGGTTTAAAAACCTTATAAGATATTTACCGAGTTGTTTAACTATAAAATGATGAAACCACTTCTAACTGGCCCAAGGAGATAATTTAAATGGTTTTGGGAGGAAGGTGTATGGTTTGAATTTTTCGAGAAGAAAGATCAGAATATGATGATAGTACAGAACCATGCAACAAAGCACAGGTACTACTACAACTTCTACAAGCGTCCTACGTGCTTATTGAGCCCACCGGCCCGTAACCATTAGCCCATAGGCCTCCACAGTTGGACCGCATCATTGCAGCTGCAGCCTGCAGGTTTGCATTTCCACACACAGATACAGAGCAGGACAGTCACACGCCAGTCGCCAATGAGAATCCAGCAAAGTAATGGCCAGTCTGCATCTGGACCAGGCAAAATTTTCTACCGGGCCTCGTGGAGTTCCAAAATTCAGAATTTAAAAAGTGCTACAGTAAAACTTGCGGTACATGCATAGAGTACTAAATGTAGACGAAATAAAAAACTAATTACACAGTTTGCGTGAAAATTACGAAACGAACGTTTTGAGCTTAATTAGTCCGTGATTTGACACTAAAGTGCTACAATAATACTTTTGCTAATGACGGGTTAATTAGTCTTAATAAATCCGCCTCACTGTTTTCAGGCTAGTTGTGCAATTAGTTTTTTTTTATCCGAAAACCCCTTCTGACATCGTACGAAACATCCGATGTGACATTTTCGCCAAAAATTTTTTGGAACTAAGGGCATGTTTAGTTCACGATTTTTTTTCTTTGGCTACTGTAGCACTTTCGTTTGTATTTGTCAATTAGTGTCCATGGACTAATTAGGCTCAAAAGATTCGTCTCGTGGTTTTCTACCAAATTGTATAATTAGTTTTTTTCGTCTACATTTAATGCTCTATGCATGTATCAAACATTCGATGTGACGGAGAATCTTGAAAAAAAATTTGGAAACTAAACGTGGCCTAAACGAGGCCCAGAACGCAAAGTGAACCCGACACTGGTGAAATCAAAGCGCAGATTCTGCCGATACAGTACAGCCATTTCTGTTATTTCATTAATGACGAAACTCTGGTGTGATCACATTACTTGCTGTTCGCCGTAACACGCAGCACTCCAGGGTCCGCTAACGATCGTTAAGCTTAGCTGCACCGTACCGTAGGCCCACCCTAGTATTGCAAGTAAGATCGACGGCTGGACACGATCTGCTGCCGGCTAAATTTGGTGAAGAGATCAGGGCCACGGGGCCAAGATCCAGAAGAACAGAAGTCATCGGCTACGGACAGGAGTACAGGCCCAAGTAATGGCATCGCGCCTGCCAGCCACCGGAGCAGTTCACGTCCTCCCAGGCTCCCACCGGCGTCCGGCCAAAGCGATTTGCCTTGCCGGCTGCCCGGCTCGCCGCGAAATAAATAGGCGTTTGCTCGTGTCGTACCGCGGCAAGCAAGCAAGCCTCGTGCCACTGCCGGTGCCGGCTGTCTAGCGCGCGGAAGGCGCGGCCGCCACTAACGATCCCGCCGCGCCAGTTGACAACAAACAAAACCCCTCCTCCCGTCCTGGCCGAAACAGACGCCAGGTGCGCAGAAACTAAACAATGCGAGCAGCAACGATAAACAAAGGCATCCGCTAGTAGATGTCTGGTGGCTCCTGCATGCACGACATTCATTCGCTGTCTGAACCAGCCAGACACCAGCTAATAAGATCCGCTCGTCATCATACATATAACGAGAAAATTTAATTAAAACGGGGCAAGTAGCAAGTGATATACTCTGTTAGTACATCGGATGATTCGTCGGGTGGCGATCGACGGATCCTGCAGTCCAACAAGGCTCGAGGCCGAGGTGGGTTACTAGGCGTCGTCCTTCTCGTTTGGCGTACGTGCACGTCCGCTCCCCTTTCCCCCTCGGCCTCCATGGCTTCCTAGGAGACCTTCACCGGCCTCCTCCTCGTTGCTTGGCGTTAAAGAAACCGACCCGGTGGCCAGCCAATGCTCGTGCTCGCATGAGGATTTCGTAGGCCCGGCCGTCTGACGACTGACAGTGACCGGCGGATTAGCCCCGTTGTTAATGGCCGATCGACGCGCGCTGGAAACTAAAGGGAGAATAAACAATGTTCATGGGCGGGGACCGCCGCCCGGGGATGAAACGGGAGATGTGGGAGGACGAGTAGATTATTTTGCGAGCTCTATCCGTTCTGGATGGATTGCTTACAGGACAGGTTGGTAATTAGCGGAAAGGAAAGGTCGACGGCATGCCCATCGGTTGCTGTTGCTGTCACCAGTTGCGTGTTCTGGTATTCCTGGCCTCATCGTCTGCGCCCAAAGGGAGTTTCAGAAAAGTGCAGGCTGCGGCAGCTCCTTGCGCCTCCCAACGGACGATTCCGCGTTTCAACTTTCAAGCTACTCAGTGCGCACTGTCGTGGAAATTAATCTCCTGTCAGTTAGTGATAATCAACCGCGCTGGCGTTGCAAGTTGATGAGGATAATCGTTCAGCGAGCCAAGTTCTGAAACCGGATTTGCTGTCACGAGAACAGAAAACAGGGCCACTGATTTGCGCCCCACAATGGATCAAGAACTCCGAAGGAGGGGTCAAGGCCAACGTGCCTTAAAATTTTGCAGTGCTTTCTAGGCCAGCACGGGGCGTCGTCAACCAAAGGCTCTCGCCACGCCGGAAACGTTGCATGCTGACGTGGCACCGGCGGTTCACTGCCGTCTGCCCTAGCCTGCCTTGTGGATAACGAATGAAGACCCACATTTCCTCTACTATATCGAAAAGAAAAGACCCCCGATCATCTCCATGGTCACCACGGTGCTACCCTCGATACCCGCCTACCATCTCACCGTGTTTCCTCTAGCAATTTGACCAATGAAGAAAATTGACAAAATCAGAAGATCGTTCCTATAGAAAGGAGATGAGAACGCCAATAAAGGTCACTGCCTCGTCAACTGGCCAACCGTCCGCATGCCAAGAGATCTAGGGGGCCTAGGGGTGCCCGATCTAGACAGATTTGGGAGAGCACTGTGCCTACGATGGCTGTGGCAGGAATGGGTTGATGACTCTAAACCATGAGTAGGACAAAAGTACCATGTAACGATATAGATCGCCTCCTGTTCAACTCTTCCACCCCGGTCACCATAGGCAATGGTCACAAAGCCCTGTGTCTAGCACCATGCTTGGCTAGAAGGTGAAGCACCTAGGTATCTAGCGCCCAGCCTTTTCAAGCTGGTGCGCAGAAAAAATAGGACGATACGCCAGGAACTACTCAATGGGAACCGGATCAGATCTTTGCGGGCACAGATCACTACATCTACACAAGTCCAGGAGTTCGTTCATCGACCTATGGGTCAGATTACTAAATGTGCGGCTGCAGGATGATGTGCAAGACTCAATCATTTGGAAGTGGACGCCTGATGGTATTTACTCCACTCGCTCGGCATATAGAATACAATTCCGAGGCTCACATCCAACATTTCAGCATGATCTCATCTGGAAAGCACATGCGGAAAATAAATGCAAGGTACACGCCTGGATCCTCATGCACAGTAAAATTCTAATGGCCGACAATCTACAGAAGAGAAGGTGGCCGCATCAGGAGCACTGCGTCTTGTGTAATGGGCCGTTGGAGACAGGAGTTCATCTATATTTGCTTTGCCCTTTCGCAAGAGATGTTTGGGACCAAGTTATGTCCCGGGAGAATTTCAGGCTGCATCTCCCACAATGGGACCCTACATGCATGGCTAAATGGTGGGAGGAGGAGGCAAGTAAGAGCATATCCAAGAGTATCCTATTTTTTCTTCCCAAAAACATGTTTTGCAACTCCTAAAAAGGTATTAGGCGGAAAAAAGAAAGCCATCTCTAAGAGTTTCCAATAATCCACTCTTAAAATATAGAAGACAATTTTACATCAGGAATCCTATACTATTTCTAAATTATCGTAACCACTTTTATATATCCTTTCTCTCTTGTACATTTGCATCAGAAACCCTTTTCTACTCTCTATTCTTTCCCACACCCTTCCACCTTTAAAAGACGGCGTGGGGATGCGCGCGATAAAGGTTGCGTGCATTTTTACGCACGATGCCGACCTATTTGCCAATTGCCAATAAATGAGGAAGGTATATGGGGTACTCTTCGAGATGAGCCCTTGTTCGGCTGAGCTTATCAGCACGGCTTATCAGCAGTGGAACAGTGTTTTTCTCTCACAGCAAAACAGCCACAGCCGGCTTATAAGCCAAAAAACAGCCTGCCGAACAGAGCCGAGTTTTTCTCTTTTTCTCAAAAAAAACATGGATGAGGAAGGTATATTAGGTACTCTTGGAGATGCTCTAAGGTGCCCAAACAAGATCGCAGGCGGTTCAATGGAATCCTCATTTATATTGTGTGGAACCTGTGAAAAGAGAGGAATAGGAGGATCTTCGAAAACATCCACATGATGGCGCAACAGGTGGCCTCGTTAGCAAAAGAGGATATAATGTAGAGACGTAGGGCGATGAATGTTGCTGGGTGAATCCTTTTTAGCAGCAGAATTTGATCGCCTATTTCAGTCCTAGGACCGTCGTGTTTTGCACCGGGGACGTCACTTGTACGTAAAACTCTAATCTTTTTATCTTACTTAATTAAGTGATAGAGCTCCTGTCTTTTATTTCAAAAAAAATCAACTCAGAATTAGTAGGCACTTTCATGGAATCTGCTTGTACTAAGTTTCTCGACGGAATATATAACGGGGGGAATAAATGTTTTTGTTTCTACCGAACCGTGTAACCGCGTAGCATAAGTCGGCTACGGCGTACGAAAATGGCAGGTCTCAGTTAATGAATCCATTACCAAATTGATGACGACGTTTGTTGGCAGCGGAGATGACGACCTCGTTAATGATTAGTACACTTGGCCGGCTTTCGAATTTGCACCCCTCCTTGCTTGTTCCAGCCAGCTAGATCGCTTGGCGCGTGTCCGCCTGTCCACATCTGATCACATCGGTGGCAAAGCAAGGTACGCTGCGCTGGGGTGGCCGATGCGGGCAAGGAAGCAACTCCAGCGACTAGGGCCTCGTTTAGATGCTGAAAAAATTTTAATCCGATGAATAGTACCACTTTCGTCTTATTTGACAAATATTGTCCAATCGTAGACCAACTAGGCTCAAAAGATTCATCTCGTGATTTCCAACTAAACTGTGTAATTAGTTATTTTTTACCTACATTTAATACTCCATGCAAGCGGCTAAAAATTGATGTGATGGAGAGAGAGTGAAAAAACTTGGAATTTTGATGTCATCCCTAGTAGCAAACAACTACGCCAACTAGGCGCACCTAGCGGCCAGGCTAGTCGGCTTAGTTAGGCCAGGCCAGCAGCCGACGCCACCAACTCGGCGACGACGGCTCCAGGCCGATGCGGCGCGGTGCTGCCCTGCGCGCGCGCGAGCGGTCGCCGTTCGTTACGTTCGCGGGTGGGGGCCGGGCTCGGGGTGGTCGCCCGAGAGCGACAGGGAGGACGCCCACCCAAGTGGGGGAAGGTGGCAGCACAGCTCTGATCTCTCGCCCTCGCCGAGAGAGAGGGAGGTGACGCATCGTCATAAAAAAAAGAAGAAGATGGTATGGAGAACAAGGAGGGGCTGGCTGGCGTTGTTGCAGGGGCTTATTATAGTCCATTGGAAACGAGACTAGAAAGGGTCATGCAGCAGCTGTCATCCCACACCCGAACCCCCTCTTCCAGCGCAGCGCGCAGCCACGGCCGTCGGCCCCTCCACCTCCACCTCTTTGCTCGCCTGCCGTCGTCTCCTCCCTCTCTCTCTCTTAACATATCCTGGCATCCTGCTCCATCTCTACTGAGTTCCGAGGGAGAGGGACCTGGAGGTTATGGAAGTAGTGGAGAAGTATACTAGGAAACCCAAGGGGAGGGAGGAGCAACCGCAGGAGGGCAGGTCTTTCTACGACCCAAGACGGCTAGGCCGAAACCACTAGGAAAGAGTCAGGACTCAGGAGTCCGGGTCTCCTGCTCTGCTGCTCGTCCCGCCCGCAAACTTCGATCGGAACGAGCCTAAGCCCAGAGCCTTCCGCGCGTCTCCGCACCAAAGTGGAGGAGGGGAAGCCCTGCGCGCGCCTCCGCACCAAAGTGGAGTGGAGGGGAGACGAGACGCAGACGACAGCAAATACGGTACGGTGCTTGCGTGCGGCGGATGGCGGCTTCGTCCTCGTCCTCTGGCCCGGGTGGGTCTCCGGCCCACGCACCTCCGGGCAGCGGCGGGGGCGGGGGGCCGTATCACCGGTCGCGGTTCGGTGACACGACGCTGACCAAGGTGTTCGTGGGCGGGTTGGCGTGGGAGACGCCGTCCGAGGGGCTGCGCCAACACTTCGAAGTTTACGGCGAGATTCTAGAGGCCGTCGTCATCACCGATCGCGAGACGGGCCGCTCGAAGGGCTACGGTTTCGTAAGTCGACCCCTGCCTTTTGCGGTTTTGCCTCTGACCTTCCTCCGGCCGATCGGCCGCCGCCTGCCTTATATCAGATCGATATGATGCTCACCAGATGTGTTATCCATCTATGTGTCCTCCGCAGGTGATTTTCCGGGACCCGGATGCGGCGGCGCGGGCGGTGCAGAACCCGAACCCGGTGATCGCCGGGCGGCGCGCCAACTGCAACATTGCGGCGTTCGGCCCGCCGCGGGCCGCGCAGCAGCCGAGAGGAGGTGAGCGACCCGAGGAACCAAACCAAATCAATGCTCCTCCTGCTGTCTTTTTTACTTTCCTTGCCCTCGCAAGGCACGCGCATGTGCATGGCAGTAATAGCCGGGGCATGATTAGCGCCGGCGGCAGTACCGCGATTAACTTGATTTAGGGCACCATGTTCCGCTCTGAGAATTTTCCTGAGAGGGGATAGATTATTGGCAGATGGGTGGGGGCCCACCCCCAGCCCAGCTGGTGAAACACTGGGCGCCAGCACACGGGAACGAGGACGGCCACTACTATATCTGCATTGGGACGGGGGAGGCCGCGGGCACTAATCAGCCATGGTTGATGGCTCTCGGCTTCCATCACGAGTCGTCATGGTCTCATGGCTGTGTGCTAGCCCAGGCTGGCCTTGCAGTGGCTGCCCCCTAATTCGCTGCACTCCTGCACGCTATCTGGTCTACTCACCCCATCCCCACTCCGGCGCCCCACCACCTTGTTCAGTCTAGGATAGCGATGAAATCTGGCTGTTCCAAACAGAACCTAGCTGGTGATAAATTAGTCTAGGCATCTCGGTGAAGTGCTGGTACGAATGCCGGTGACGGAAGAAGAGTGTGGATGGGGTGGGGGCTGGTCCTATTTTCCCGCCTTTGCTTGCTGAGGAAGATCAAGTTGCATTGACCGGGAGCACGCCATTGGTGGTATGCTGCATCGTTCCAGCGACAGTGAGGTGTAAAAGGGTGGAGATTATCGCTGGAGAATCAGGAATCCAGACGCCTTTCTTTTCTAGTGAAAACCGATGTATGGCTTTACAAAATGTTCGGCAGCATATACTACAGTACTACTACTCTTCCTGTAGTCTTTCCAGACTTTGACCCGTTTGAGTGTCAACCACCGGAGGAATAGATGCTTGATTCTGCGGCATGAAAAGCTTTGTGTTAATCAAGGTTAAGCCATTTAGCTTTCTATGTCCAAAACCTGGCTATAGCCGGCTATAGCGGCAGCTAAGGGCTAACTTGTACATGAAAAAACTTAGCTAAATACTTCTCAAACAGCTACAGCCGGAGATAGCGGAGGCTATAGCCGGAGATTTAAATCCTTGGTGTTGATGCAGCTTTTGCTTCTCTCCCCCCTATCCAATTCGTTTCAGAGTAGTTTTTTTACATTCCTTCGTTTCAATATTTGCCTCCCAATATATACTGCATCTCTTTTTTTCTAGATAATGGATAGAAAGCATCTCCTAGCTAGGCTCTTATTTTAACTTGGAATGTTTTCCTCTTTATTTCCCTTTTATGTGATAACTACATAATGTTGCTTTTCAAGTAAGCCGGTCTATAACGGCATTGGTCTTTTTTTTTCCTCCTTTTTCACACTGAACAACCTTCATGCTATTTCTGCAGAACTGTTTAGTGCATTACAGCGCGCACACAATAATGCAACACCAAATGGAGTAGGTTCAAGTGCTGGCTACCTAGGACAGCTTGAATCATTTAGCACTGTGCCAATCTACGCAATGCTCACTTAAAGAGACCTCTTTCTCTATTATTCGTAGTAGACCAAATACAGGGCAGAACAGATTGTTTTTCCTTTTTTTGAAGGAATGGCATATTTTTTATTATCCAAAACATATGGTTTAAGCAATCATACGCTGAAAGAAAATCAGAGCCCGTCTTGCCAGTCAAAACCCCAGTCCAGCGCAGGGCACATGGTGAGACCTCCCTTGCACAGGCTGCACAACTGTTGTCGCAAGCAATGCTCCCCTGTCCGTTATACATGCATGCATGCGCCTGCTCTGCTCTGCACTGTTCTGAACTGCTCGGTGTATTATTTCTTTGGTGCATGTTGTGTTTAATTAACGTGTCATTGCCCACAGGAAGAGGAGGAGGAGGTGCCGGCCGCGGGCCGCACGTGCCGGATCAGTCGCCGCAGGGGTCGCTCTACAGGATGCCCTCGCAGATGACCCCGCCTCAGGCCGCCACGGTGTTCTACAATTCCCAGTACGGGTGAGTGCTCCTGTCGCCTATACGTTTCAGCTGTTCCCCCTCTTTAAAATCTCTGGAGCCAGGCCGTAGAAATACGTACAGCAGATCGCCAGATCCATGTACGGCTCAGCCGAGCTGAGCTCACGATGATGCGCTGGTGATATGAGCATTGCCAGATTGCCTACGTACGCGTGTGTTTGTAGCGAGTGCCGTATGCGTACGTACGTGCCTGTATCACCGCAGCTGTCCATCGTCATCGTGGGATCCGAGCACACCGCAACTCTGAATTATCAATTGCAGGGGCGGCACATGTCCATTTCAAGGCCGTGTCATTCTGTTCTCTCTCTCACTTCTTGTTCTGATCCGGAGAGGATAGCCATCGTTACTCGTTAGGCCGTGACAACTCCCTATCGTAGTGGCAACTCCCTATCGTAGTGTCTGCTTTTGGGTATTTGGAAGTTCAGAGAGCCGCAGCCATATGAAGCGTCAGAGAATTTGCATGCTGAGCTGACCTTAGAGGCCAGATAGAGTTGTGATAGAAAAGAAAGTTATTGAGCTGCTCTTTTGTGGGAGGAGAACAGCAAAAGGTCATTGGTCTTTGTTGATGTTCCATTTACCGAGCTAGCAGCTGACATCTGCGTGCGTTTCACTTTCACGGAACCGAGGGTCATGTTTCTTTCACGGCGCAGCTTTCAGTTATCGGTTGTGTTTAGATCTAAATTTTGAAGTGCCAAAATACACTGTAGCATTTCGTTTGTATTTGGTAATAATTGTCTAACCATTGACTAATTAGACTCAAAACATTCGTCTCGTAAAGTACAACCAAACTGTACAATTAGTTTTTGATTTTATTCACATTTAATACTCCATGCATATATCGCAAGTTTGATAGTGACGGGAAATCTTTTTTTAGATAGTGCACTTTTCAGGTGATCTAAACACAGTCATCGTTTCCTTAACTGGACAGGTGGGTTCAGTTGCCAAGAGGCGCAGATGGACCCACGTGTCCCCATGCCTCTTCTGCTGGGCCCTGAGATAGGCCCATTAAGTGCGTGTTTAGATTAAAAATTTTTAGGAAAAATTTCTGTAGCACTTTTCGTTGTTATTTGACAAAAATTATCTAATCATGGACTAACTAGGCTCAAAAGATTCGTCTCGACATTTACAGACAAACTGTATAATTAATTTTTTTATCTACATTTAATACTCCATACATGCATTCAAAGATTCGATGTGATGGGTACTGTGCAAAAATTTTTTTTTGGTGTTTTTGGCATCTAAACAGGCCCTAAATTTGGGCCGATGGGAGGGAGACAGCAGCTCAGCATGGGCATTCACTTTGGTGGTCCCGCTACTGCCACCCTCTATTTCCTTCTCTCTTACCCCAGACAGCAGACCACCATGGGCTGTGTTGCTTACCCTGCAAACAATCTCTTCACTTTGTTGGTTTGCTGCCGATTTGATTGCCTGCATTCATCTCTTAGTTCCACTTGGTTTTAAAGATATTTGCAAATATGTGCTCCGTATCAATTAAAGATGGCAACGGGTACAAAATACCCGCACGCCCGCGGGTAAGAGACCCGATGGGCAAGGATACGGGTGTGCGAGTGTGCCCGCGGGCACGGATACGGGTATGTCTCCAAACCCGATGGATATCAGCTGATGGGTAAGAAAATGTTCTACCCGCACCCGCAAACCCGCCATACCCGTTATCTCCAACGCACAGGCAACCAACAGCCCACATTTGTTTCCGGCCCATCAAAGCCCAGCTCAAAAGTCACATATAAAAGCAGCTAAACCTAACTGCTCAACGTATCTCCACTCCCCACTCTCCCGTCTTGCCGCCGCCGCCGCCGCCTGCTTAGCAAGTCGTGAGTTGGGCGCCGCACTTCCGTGGTCCCATAGCACCACGCCCGCAGTCCCTCTTGCTCGCAAGTTCCAGATCGAGAGCCGCACTCCCTCCCTCTTGCAGTCACGCATGCAGCATGCGTGCATCCTTGAACACCCGTCCATGATTGGCTAAAGGAGGAGGAAAGAAGCGTAGAACTGCTGGTCCTTCAACTCTCATCCGTGATTGGCTAAAGACGAGGATTGAAGCGTAGCTCTGCTGTCCGCCTTGTATTTTTTTTTCTGATTTGGATTTTTTGAGATAGGAACTACAGTTGTTTCTTGGCAATTTGGACATGGGAAATTCTACTTTCTCGATCGAAAACTTACTGCCGTCGTCCTCGCCACCCTGCAGTTGTCCTCGCCATCGCCGCCCCCTCCAGATCTGGCGGGCACACGGGCGTGCCCGTGGGCAAGGCATGCCCGCGGATAGCGGGCGCGGGCATAGGATGGCGCCCGTGGCGGGTGACGGGCGCGGGCACGGGCATGAAATTTTGCTCGCGGGCGCGGGCACGCGTTGCCAGTATCCGCGGGCATTTTGCCCGTTGCCATCTTTAGTATCAATCCATCGGCATGGATCATATAGGTGCAGTACTCATTAGAAGTTGCAGTAGGATTTCATGACCAATTTGGTACTTCATACTTCTTTCTTTGCTATACGAGTTACTCTATAGTTTCTTTACAAGATAATTCTCTGAGATCAAGTTTTGGAATTCATAAGGATGGCATTTGTTTAATTTAATCCCTATTGTGATGAAGTATGCTTTCATGTTAATTTGGAGGTCCCCTGCCTGACATTTTGTTTGTTGATGATTAGTACTTCTGATGTGATCTTGCCAGCTGGTCAGATGTTTTTAGGTTTGTTGCAAGGTGCAGAAGCATTGAACAGCAAGCAACTTTTCCTAATAAACTATTGATACTGAGATATGTGATGCAAGAGCTGGGGGGGGGGGGGGGGGGGGGGGGGGGGGGGGGGGGCGTTGGGGGAGGGGGTGCGGGCTTAATTTTAGCTCGACATATAATAGTGCTTGAGATAATTTTTAGGCTTTACAACCATGCTAGCAGGTAGATATGTCTCTAGGAGTGAGAGACAGCGATGGGCCTCATGCTCAGTGCAATCACTATATTTCTTTTGTAAGGCACTGAAGATGTTCTGCAAACTTTTGCAGGTACTGGTACCCACCTGATTATCCATACCAACAGGCAAGCAATCCAGTCTCCATTTCATCTCCTCCCATTCAATGTCATTTTTGTTGTTTTTTGCAATAATTGGCATTACTACATGAATTATTGGCTAAATCACACTGTTTACTTGCCACGATCTGAAACTCTGAATTCAGTATTGAAACTTCTCATCTTTGAATACAAAGTATTTTAAGTAATGAAACCTGGCGATGTCTGCATGATAGGGCCTTTGTTTATTGGTCATCAAACTCATCATGCATTTTGTACCAGAATGAGACACTAGCACAACCTGGCAATCTAACTGAAACCATGAAACCTGAAAATTGATGAGCAGGCATTGTACAATTCTCAAGTGCTACAACATTACTACCCTCAGATGTATGGTCCAGCCACTCCTTCAGGACCACCCTACCAATACATGGGGTATTTGCCTGGTGGCCCAAGTCCAAGGACTGGATTCTCGCCGATGCAGCAACCCATGCGACTACCATTCTTTCAGCAGCCAACGGCACAGATGGATGCTTCTTTCCCACCAGGGCCGTCGCTTCCGCCTAATTTCAGACTCCAGCTGCCCCCTCATGCAGTCTCAAGGGAATCTGATGATGCATCTGGTATGCTACTCCAATCATTCTTTGTCAGTTAGCGTGGTGTTTCTTGCTGAAACCTGGGAAGCAAACACATTTTGGTTTAATAATTCTAATGTTGCAAGATAACTGTTACAGTGTTACTATAAAATCTTGGTATCATAAAATTATGCCATTTTTTGACAGTTGGATGTAACATATGTTAATTACAGAAAAGAACTGTAAACAATCACTTTGTTTTCAATAAACTGATATCTTACCGCTGGCATTCTTAGCAGGCTCTCAGTCAGCTCAGCCAACTTCTTCAACTCCAGCTACCATCACAAACAACCAGGAAGATTTGAGGCCTGTAGTGTCAGATTCAGATCCAAACCCACCAAATTGACTTTCTGAGAATCCTGGCAACATGATCTGATGTCAATCTGATGCAGACTATTGGTGGTCTGTAACAGAGTCCATGATACTCTCACATCTTGACTGAAAAAGTACCCAAAGAATTGTTCTTTCATTATTTCTAATAATTCTTTTTTGAATTCTTGCATTGCATTTTTTCACCGAATCCATTGTACGCCCGACTGAATTTCAAGTTCAAAATTCAGGAATTCGCTAGCATAAGTTCCGGTGGCATGTTAGTGTTCAAAGTACTGCCGTGCTGTTAATTCGTATCTCAATGTGCAGTACAGTTTTTCATGAGGAGGCACCCAGTTTTATTGCAACAAGAACATTTTTTTTCCTTCGATCGAGCAACGGCACCAATTTCTACTTCTGTTCTATTATAAATGATTCGCTGTTCGTTCTTTAGCATGACAGGTGAAACTACAGGCTTACCTGAGAATACTGACAAGCAAGCTTGCATCTTCACTCTGAATTCCGAAATTGACATGTTCATGCGACACCATATTTTCTACTGTGAAACCGACCGTCATCAAAGAAAGAAATTCAGTGAAACCGACCGTCATCAAAGAAAGAAATTCAGTACTTATACTTACATAATAGTACAAATTTACTGGTAACATTAAACTTTGGAATCCACATGCATGTACTGTTCATATTATTAGCTTGCAGCTGCAGGAACATTTCCTTCAAGCAGGAATTCGACCAAACGATCAATGTTGACGCTCGAGGTCCCGCCGCCATCTGTTGCCGCCACGGCCTTCTCCTTCCACATTGTTGCTTTCGCCTTCATGTCTTTGCCTTTGTCACCGTCCATGGCTTCTTTTATGAGCCGTGCCACCTCCTCCCTCGTCACATTGTTGTCAATCTCCAGTCCAATTTCCCAGTTGGTGCAGGCATATCGGCAGTTGGTCATCTGCTCGGCGAAGAACGGCCAGCAGATCATCGGCACGCCGGCGCGTATGCTCTCCAGCGTCGAGTTCCACCCAGAGTGCGTCAGGAACAGCCCGGTGGACGGATGCGACAGGACCTGTTCCTGCGGGCACCAGCTGAGGAAGAGCCCTCTATCTCTCGTCTCAGCGTAGAACTCCTCCGGCAGCATAGCCTTGTCGCCGGTGACGAGGTCCGGCCTGATGACCCACAGGAACGGCCTGCCGCAGCGCGCCAGGCCCCACGCGAACTCGGCGAGCTGAGCCGGCGTCATGACCGTGATGCTGCCGAAGTTGACGTACACGACCGAGCCGGCCCCCTGGGCGTCCAGCCACCGGAGGCAGCTCAGGTCCTCCTTCCAGAGGCTGCCGCAGATCGCGGCCGCGTCGGGACGGGCCATGGTGCCGGCGAACGTGAGGAGCGGGCCGATGGTGTACACGCGAGGGAAGATGCGGCGCAGCGCGTCGACGACGTCCTGCTCCAGCGCGTCGAATGTGTTGAGGATCATCCCCTGCGCGCGGTGCGCGTTCTGGGCCTCGTTGCTGTCGAAGTGCACCATGAAGTCGTCCGGGTCCGTCGTGCGGATGAAGCTGGGCATGTCTCGCAGACGGATGCCCGGCATCCCGGGCACCCAGTCGAGCACCGTGTCCAGGTACCCGTTGGTCAGGTAGCTCTCATCTGCAGTATGCGCAACGCATACACACATGTGAGTAAGCTGTTGCATATAGCAACGCATGAGGGTGGCCGTACCGTACCTTTGAGTGGCACGTAGCCTCTGTCCATGAGCTCCTTGTAGTGGAGGTACCCCATGAAGCCACACGCGCTCGTGGTGCAGAACACGACTGCCAGGATGCCCATCTCGTTGGCCACCCTCTGCGCGAAGCTCATGAAGTTGTCCAGTACGACGCAGGTGACCGGCGGCCGGCCGGGCATGTCGTTGAGCCTCGTAAGGAGGTTCCTAAACGGCGCGGCGCCGTTCCGGAGAAGCGACTCGCAGAGCGTGGGGATGTCCTGCGTGACGTCGTCGTCGTTGCCGGCCGGAGGCAGGCCGTCCGGGATGGTCTCGAACCGGAAGTCGTCGAGGCCATCCAGCGAGCCCTCGCCGCGGGACCGGAGCAGGCGGCGGTGGTTGTACTCGGTGTTGACGTAGGTGACGAAGAAGCCCCTCGAGTGCAGCACCTTGGCGAGCTGCAGCAGCGGCGTGACGTGGCCCTGCGCCGGGTACGGGATGAGCACCGCGTGGGGGCGCGCGTTGGAGCCCATCGTGGTTTTCCCTTGTTGGATGGACGACGCCGCCGTGCAGTGTGTTACCACAGATGATGGTGGGCGTCCTGGGAAGGTGTGGCGATGGTCACCATGAATCAGTTACGGCATGTCGGGATATACACGGTGGGAGCCTGGGATGGACGGACATCTCCAGCGGAACAGACACAAACTGAGAAAAGCTAAGGCGCTCGCGGTCAAGGATACGACGCAATCGATGCGGCTCTTTGGACCATCGCTCGCCACCTCATGTTTTTTTTTTTTGTGAGGCCATTACACCTCTGCTCCAATACATCACGTAACTAGGCTATTAGAATTCAGATAGTGCCGGATAGAGAGCAACATGTGCGCATGGGCATGGTGCCGTCGTCGCGCCGAGACGAAGCAATCGCTGAGACGCTGCCGCTTACAGCGATGGGTGAGTTTTTTATTCCCGGCGCTGGGCCTTGATTGGAGCAGACACGGTCCACGGCAGCCGGCAGCCATGTGCCGGCGTCGACCAGCGAGAATCCTGGAGGGGCCCACATCCATGGAATCTGGATCACAGTATCAATAAACTACCAGAGGTGCGGCCGTGTGGGAGAGTACAAACTGCTATCGGTGCACTGTCCACAACAGGTCAACAACAACTAGGGAACACGAATGGCGTGCGACATAATTAATTTAGAGGGACAAATGAACTATGCTATTGCTACCCACAAAACACCACCCGGTTATTTTGGCGGCACTCATCATCTCCACTAGTTTACGAGTGAGCGAGATGCGGGGGAGATTGTAACCGACTATTGTTATTTTGGCAGGTAGTGATGGAGATTTTTAACATCGTATAGGAGCCGGTGGTAACGGGACCAAAAGTGCTGAGATTGGCCGATATAGGAGAAGAATCACAACTTGAAGAGCATTGGGCTCATTTGGTACCAAATTTGTTCGGCCCATAGGTCCAGACTCCAGATCACCGTTGTATTTATTCTTGTACATACAAATGGATTTCATACAAGTTTATTTCCTTTCTAAAAAAACAGCATACATAAGTCATCTTCTCTCTAGGAACAACTATAGGACACTGGACTATGTGTGCCAAGCTTTCTTAACTAAACTATATGCCTTACGTATCATAAACTCATTTTAATGTTAAACTTTGCCATACGTATGGTACCTAATTTATTGTCCACAGTTTTATAGCTGCCGCACTTTAACTATCCTTAGTTGTGGCAAGTTAGACATTAACCAAACAAATCCATAGGTGATCCCTGGAGGTTGCGTGCTGTTCATTGGGTTGTGGGGCAAGCCTCGAAAGAGTAGGAAGAGAGGGGTGGGGTGGGGTGTTAGATACAAACATGAATAATTAAGGGTCTGTTTGGTTTGGGGTGTTAAAGTTTAACAAACACTGTAGCATTTTCGTCTTATTTAACAAAAAAGTTTCCAATCTTGGACTAATTAGGCTTAATAGATTCATCTCGTAAATTACTCCTAATCTGTGCCGACATGCATGCAATTAGTCTACATTTAGTACTCCATGCATTTGCCGCAACATTAATGTGATGGGAGTTAAACTTTAACATGTGCAAACCAAACAGGGCCTAAGCCACTGTGGTAGAATATGGTGTCAAACAACCCTACAAAACCATCTGATGGGATTTAAATATTGTTAAACTGTTTAAGGTGCTATAATGTTGAGTTCTATAGTTAAGGGGATTATGTAGTCAACCTTATTATATTAGGAGGTTATGTAGATTTTTTACTATTGTTGACTCACCTTCATGTCAGCACCATATCACGTCAACGAAACCGCGTTCAAAGCTGCCTCAAGAGACTATCTAAACAATTTTTAACATATACCTACCTAATAATAAATAGGCAAAATTTTCGCCAAGATTTTTTTCCACCTACATGTAAATGTAAGACTCCTAAATTAAGATTACATGTAAGATATAAAACTCCTCCTAAACCAAGATTTAATCTCAAATATGTCTATTTTAGGAACATAAGTCAAGTACGACCTCTACGTTGACCTGCACCATTATTTTTCTTGGACTCAAAAGACCCGACTTGACTCGTTAATTAGCCGAGATATTTCTTGGCCGCACGTATATGTACGCAATTGCTCCATCTAGGACTGAACCCACCTGGTACTTCTCCCATGTAGTCCATGATATGTGGTGAACCATCGAAAATACGTACATGTACTTGGTTCCGTGGCTTGCAGCCAATAAACGTACGCGGCCGGTGGTCAACATACGTATCTGCCTGCCATAATATACACCAAAGGCCAGACCTTCTATAACGTTTTGGACTACTCGGCGAGCCCTGCCGTGCCGCACGTGCATCTGGTCAAGATTCCAGAAGGTTCTAGACCAGCTGCGTCGGTGTCTCACAGACTCAACTGGCGTATAATCCTACGGAAATACAAGACACGTACCGTACAAATTCTACAGCCAGTTCCGGACGTATACGGGCGCACACACGCATTAGGACTGCATCTCTTAGCTTCTCCTATTTGCATGTTGCGAGCATCCCTACGTGCATGCATGGGCCTGTAGCACGTAGACACTCACCCAATTGTTATTGTCTTCTTTCTCCTACATGTGTACATGGGAAAACACATATATCTCCGCATGTATTTCCGCGTGTATTTTTCCTCTTTTATTATGTGCTCGATGGTACACATTAATACACGTGTACACATGGATTTTAAATCTGACCAAAAATCCATCAAACATTTGGTCGTATTTCTTTTTTAATGAGTATATTTGTTTTGAACAGATATCTTCGCCACTAATTTGTTGCTTCCATTAAATCTTTTGCTCGAGTTACATTCGTGTATCTGCTTCGTAATCAATGTTTTTATCATCAGTTTTGTCTTTGTGTCGCACGCAGAGGTAACTTCGTTCGGCTCCCTCTCCCAGGTCCTAACCTATTCCACCTCTAGAGTCTCATTAGCACGTGCACAATGTATTGTCATATACCTATGACCTATAAGAATGGTAGCCCTTAAGATTGAGGGTGCATGAGAACGATAACGATGAGGCAAGACAAAAGATACATCAAGCATACTGAAAATATGAGAACCAACTGTTAGAAAGACCGATAGTGTAGCAATCGATTGACCATCACGTGATCCAACTACTCCTTATCATGCTGACCTCCATAAACTGTTGCGTCATCTCGTACATTGATGGAACAATTAGATCTCCCATGCACGCCGCTCTTCTCGATCGTTAAGGGCACTGTAAGATTTGCACACTCGGTCAACCATGACCGTCTAAATCCACACGCACAAGGGTGTCGTGCCCCCATCGCATTGTTGCGCAGTGCTAGCCTATGTGTTCTCGGTGGTTAGCACACCGCCGTTCTAGGTTGCCTGACAGAGCCTAATGACACTAGGTGCTCGTGTTGCCATGGCCACTATACTCACACAAGGCTTCACTGTGCAGCTGCATTTGTGCCCTCGACAATATAATAATTGTTTCCCCGTTGCAACGTAGATTACCTACTTTTATAGACGAGGGGTAGATAACCGTCAATAGTTGAGGATTAAATAGACTTTTGTCTTTTTTTTTCCATGGCTCCTTTACTCCCTACGACTTGTATGTTCGTATTAATATTGGACATAGTTGGATCGAGATGTCAATTTTTTTTCCATTTGAAACGATAATTACACCCAATTCCAAAAAAGAAAATATTAGGAGAGGCTAAAATCAGCACGAAACCATCTTGAAGTAAATTCAGCTAGGGGCGTCATTCCCTGCGAGCAGGAACTCGACCAGCCGGTCCAAGTTTTTGCTCGAGGATCCACCTTCGTCCACCGCCTGTCGAGCTTTCTCCTTCCACACCATCGACTTCACTCTCATCGTCTTGCCCCTCTCCCCGTCCATCGCCTCGCGCACGAGCCGCGCCACCTCCTCCCTCCTCACATCATTGTCGATCTCCATCCCGATCCCCCATTTGTCACACACGTACCGGCAGTTCGTCGGTTGCTCAGCGAAGAACGGCCAGCAGAGCATCGGCATGCCGGCGCATATGCTCTCCAGCGTCGAGTTCCACCCGCAGTGCGTCAGAAACAGGCCGACGGACGGGTGCGAGAGCACCAGCTCTTGCGGGCACCAGCTCGCCAGGATTCCCCTTTCTTTGGTCTCCGTGGCGAACCCCTCCGGCAGCATGGCGTTCTCGCCGGACACGAGGTCCGGCCTGATGACCCACAGGAACGGCGAGCCGCAGCCCGCCAGGCCCCAGGCGAACTCGGCGAGCTGAGCGGCGGTCATCACCGTAATGCTGCCGAAGTTGACGTACACCACCGACCCCGGCCGCTGCGTGTCCAGCCACCGAAGGCAGCCCGTGTCCTCCTTCCAGAGGTTCCCGCCGATCGCGTCCAGCCCGCCTCCTTGCACGGCGTTCGCGAACGTGGCGAGCGGGCCGACGGTGTACACGCGCGGGAACTCGCGGCGCAGCGCGTCCACCATGTCCTGTTCCAGCGCGTCGTACGTGTTGAGGATGACCCCGCGGGCCTTGCGCGCGTTCTGCGCCTCGCCGCCGTCGAAGTTGAGCATCACGTCGTCCCGGTCCGTCGTCCTGATGAAGCTGGGGATGTCCTTCAGATGGATGCCCGGCATGCCGGGGATCCAGTCGATCGCGGTGTCCAGGTACCCGTTCGTCAGGTCACTTTCGTCTAAGCAGAGTGCACAACAACAAAGACGTCACATTTCAGCCCTCGGTGTGCGGCTAGTTAATTTTGGCAAATTATTGGTTTCAGATCCGAGCTCAACTCGATGCAATTCTTTTCTGAATCCGACAGAACTGATGTACCTTTGAGTGGCACGTAGCCTCTTCTGATGAGCTCGGCGAAGTGGAGGTACCCCATGAAGCCGCACGCACTGGTGGTCCAGAAAACCAAGGCCAGGATCCCCATCTCCTCGGCAACCCTCTGCGCGAAGCTCATCACGCCGTCAGCTATGACGCAGCTGACCGGCGGGCTGCTGGGCGTGGCGTTCAGCCTCGCCAGCAGGTCCCTGAACGGCGCGGCGCTGTGCTCGGTGGTGGACAGGCAGAGCGCGGCGATGTCCTGCGTGACGTCGTCGTTGTCGGACTGCGGCAGGCCGTCGGGGACGGCCTCGAAGCGAAAGCCGTCGGTGCCGGCGAGGGAGTCCTGGCCGCGGGACCGGAGCAGGCGGCGATGGTTGTACTCGGAGTTGACGTAGGTGACGCGGAACCCCCTGGCGTGCAGCGCCTTGGCGAGGTGCAGCATCGGTGTGACGTGGCCCTGCGCCGGCTGCGGGATGAGCACGGCGTGCGGCCGCTGCTGCGACTTTTCGGAGCTCATCCCCGCTGCGCCTGAAGTTGCACAGATCGGCGACGGTTTTAGCGTGCGCTCGCAGTCGCAGATGATCCAGACGTGCTGTTCTTGTTCGTGGATGCAACACAGCAGGATGTAGGTGTGCGTGACTGACAGAGCTGAGGCACTGAGCTCCGAAAGCGCCGTGGGTGAGCAGGGTACCCGTGACAAGGATGGCAGCACAGCCGGCATTTTGGAATTGGGCTTTCCACTCGGAGTAAAATAAAGGAGAACTGGAGAAGTGATAAGAGACACGCGGGTGGTGTCCCTAGTGAGTAGCGATCATCATCAGCAGGAAAACTAAGAATTAATAAAAAAGATCTAAAACCAAATATTAGGACAATTTTAAAATGCAGACATTTTTCAGAAATGTTATAGAGATCTCACGGGAATCAGATTATTTTTATAAGAAAAACATAGAAAACGAGAAAATTTTCTACGTTCCAAAGAGGACCTTAGTAGTGAGCTAGGTGGTGATGATTAGCACCTTTTAGTAAACTTGGCTACTAGGTATAATGATATTTTTAGCAGATCCGAACAGGGCCTAGTAGGCCTCAGTGAATAGCCACACCATTTCAAGATGCACACCTGCTTCCAATTTGTACTGGAGTGATGCGGACCGCTAGTTGCTTTTTTTTTTTACAATTACATAGTTCAAACGTAGACCACTACGCACGCATACCTATCCCTATCCCTGTTCGGCTGAGCTTATCAGCACGGCTTATCAGCCGTGAAACAGTATTTTTCTCTCACAGCAAATCAGCCACAGCCGGCTTATAAGCCAAAAAACAGCCTGCCGAACATGGCCTATGAAAACACGTACGCAAATCCTACCCTATAAACACCTTCGAAGGACTCAGATCTTTTCACGAAGTCAGCACAAGCATCTCGCTGTCGACGGAGACGTCGCCTACCACTGAAAGCATAACGTTGTTAAATCATAGAATAAATAAATCCAAAAAAATACGAGCACATGTGCCAAGTCAATGACCCGAGTGGACAGGTTCTACCCCAACGAACCTAACCAATTATTAGAGGGAGAGGATGAGAGGAAAGCAGGATCGTCTTATTTATTCATATTGTTCCAAGGTATTTTTTAATAAAGAAGATTTATTCAAAATTTCAAATGTAATATAACGAGTTGATACAAAGTCTTAAAAACAATTCTTCATTTTGGATCGAGTTAATACTAAGGTATGTGACGTTTGGAGCAGTCCAATAAGGAGACAAACATATCTAGCTGGTGCTAAATGACAATCACTTTTAGCAGTACCATAAACCTCATTGTTACTTTGTCAGAACCTATGTTTTCACGCTTCATCAAACAACACGTTCCTTGCTTGCTTTGATTTCCTTTAGGACGAGGAGCCAACCTCAAGTTCGGCTTCTGAAATCTGAACTTGTGTCTAGCTCCAGGAACCACTGATTACGCGTGTCGTACGATGGTGTGAGCGTCACGACTCACAATGCAAGAGAACGGCAATCCTTAGTCTGTACGCGGCCCATCATCAGTTTGGGAGCAACGTCGGCTTATTTTGCGCTCAACAAATTATTCAAGCCCAATCAAATGGGACTGACGGCCTCATCCATTTCTATTTTGGCGCGGCCCAATCTTCATAATTTTTAGTAAAGGATCACTATGGGCCTGTCTCGAAGACAAGGATTTTCCGGATAAATTTTGGGATTGAATCAAGTTGACGTGAAAGAAATGAAAATTTTGTACTATCGGATTACAAGAGAGCCCATTTAAAGAGAGACATGATAAAAGTTTTATTGAATAAAGTAAGTTTTATAAGGATGAAACTTGTCTACATTGTTTCCAACAAATGGAAGTCTTGGAAAACAATGAGATAAAACTCGCAATATCACAGGTTCCATTAGCACTATGATCCCTATTTTCAAATGTAAGGACCATCCTAAACATTTTAATCTCTCATAAATCTTTCTCAGTTCTCGCCGACACCAATTTCTCTATTAGGCTAATCTTAGTAGGAGTTTGATTAGGGTTTTATATGTATTTAATAGACTACCACATAAGCGTTTTGATGACATCTCAATGTTTTTAAGGAGACAGAAAATGAATAAGTTTCATGATGATAAAACTTTCTTGGCACAATTATCAACTAAAGACATGTTAGAGTGGACGAAGTATTATAAGTTAACTTCAAGCATCTGTACCGAGAACCAACACGGAAGATTTGGCCCCCGCGTCGCTCTCGTTTGGGGGCGACTCGGGCGGCATCCACGCCGCCGCCTTCAAGCTCCTCCTCCGCTCGTTCCCAGCCCTGCCGCCACTGGAGCCTGACGCCAGAAGCCTGGCAGAGGGTGAGGATGGTGGCGGCGGGGATCGTTTTTCTTCTCATCTTCTTCTCTCCGGTGGAGGCAGCTGGGAGCTCGGGGGCGGCATGCGGTCGACGACGACTGCAGTAGACGGTGCGTGGTGGTGGCGGGCGACACGGGTCCGGCTTCGTTGCTGACGGATCTAGCGTTGCCTCGCCTAGATTTGGCGCCCCCATGCCTGGAGCTATAGCCTTGCCGCGGTGGCGTCCTGGGCGGCGCGGTTGTTGGGTCTGGCGGCACGGTGGCCGGATTCGGCAGCAGGAGTGGTGGTGCTGAGGAGGGATGGCGTGGCGAGCCGCACAACAGTGGCGGCGGCACGGAGGGTCGAGCATGTAACACCCTCGGTGTCACCGCGTGTAACAATGCACTTAAACATGGCATGATCATTTTTTTCTTGTGTTTTGCATAATGTTGAAGTGCATAGAGCCATTTTAGAAATCTAGTATAATTAATAAAAATGTTACTTGAATATTGACGTAATAACCGGAAGATAGCAAATTAGGTTGGAAACTAATTTTTATTGAACAAAATTGCTACGAAACATATACGTGAACCCTAAATGAAATGTGAAGCGCAAAGTGTGTAGAGGATATTGCAACTTGTGTTGTCAAGTAATACTATCGCTAGCTAGCTTTTCAGTAGCTCGAAAAGTGGACTCGTACTGTAAATCGGCCCTAAACTTAGAAAAACTCCAAGTCTGGGACTGCTTGACGTTGTCGTGTTGAGCACCTTCGATTGTGATTTCGGGTTAGGAAGTGTGGCTATGTGTTAGCTCGGGTTGGTAGCCTCATAGGTCGTCTCGAGTTTGGCAAGGTTGGTTTAGGGTCGGTTGTCACCGATTAGGAGTTTTTGGAGCTTTAAAAATCGTGCATGGGTGTAGCGTCGGGTTTTCTGGTGTCCTGAGCACGGTCACCATACATGGTCGTCCCTCTCAGCGCGTCGGGCGACTCTGTCCGCGCTGCGGTGGCTGCCCTCTCGTTGATGCACTGCTGCGGTAGGGTCCCCCGGCCGCTCGCGTGTGCAGCTGGCTCTGCTGCCTGTTGCCCCCCTCTCTCCCTCCCTACCGTGCCCGGTGTGGCGTGCTGTCCGGGTCAGCGGTGTAGTGTGTCCGTGTCAGCTCTGCACCGCTCGGCCGGTTGGGGCTGCCGCGCACGCCTCGGTTTTGCCAGCGTCTTGCACACGTCCCGGTGACCCCCCCCCCCAGCTCAGCCGTGTATGGGACTTGGGCGCTGACCGAGTACTCCCCCACCTCTCTTCCTCTGTCCGCTTGGCCAGTTGGGGCCGCGGCGAGCAAGCCGGTCGGGAGAGGACGCCTTACCCAATCACCACACCCTGGAGTTCACCGCCGTGTGACCTCACCGCGCGACCTCAACTCGCTTCCAATTTGGCCCCACCGTGCTCCAATCGGGGATTTCCGTTCCACCGTGCCTTTAAGGCCAAGCTCGGCCGTGCTTCGTGACTGCCCTCCCTGTTGCCTCGAACCCCTATTTGGCTGCACCGCTAGCCTCGCCACGTCACCCATTCCTCCCTGCGCATCATCCCAGAGGCTCGTTCGCCGTCCAGCTGCTGTTGGCGCGGCCGTGCCACTGTGGTGCGCCGCCTGGTCGCCCGGGCGCACGTGGCCACCACTGCTCCGACCATCCCTGCCCTAGCCATCGCTTTGGTTAGCCTTGTGGTGAGTCACTGGTGCTCGCCGCTGTTTCTACTCTTTCTCGTAAGCCTGTAGCTCACCGAAACAGGGATGCCGCCGCCTCAGGTTGTCCGGTGTCGTGGGGAGGCCGCCCTGCTCCGTCTCCGTTCTCTGAACCACCGCCCATCATCACGCGTCGCTCTGTTGGTAAGTGTCTCCCTCTTAGGTACGCGGTAGAAGTTTTCCTCTGGCCGGCGTAACCGGTCAGTGTCGGCCAGCGCCGCGCCGGCGTGCGGTGGCTCATCGGGGACCGTCCTGTTGTAAAGAAGGTTTCTTGGAGGGGTGTCCTTGCATAGCGACCGACCGGTGGTAATAGTGCTTTTCAGGTTAGGTAGTTTGGTTTTTCCCGGGGGGCTCTTTTGCAAGATCACCAGAGCAGCGTGGGTTTCTCCCGGCCGTGGGCCGCATGCGCATGTGCGCGCTGCGCGTTGGGCCACGCAGTTGGGCCACGCCGGGGAAATCGGTTTTCACAGTTTAGTGATTTAGAAGTACTTTGATAATTTAGTTTCGAACCAAACCTTGTTAAATTATAACGACTTGCGTAGATGTCCAAAAATTGTGAAACCACTTTAGTTGAGTCCCTAAATTCATGCTCGATCAGTTAGTGAAATCACTTCATGTATAACTGTAGGAATGCTAGAATTATTAAATCAATGCATAAGGCAACAATTATTGATGCAATCGATTTTGTAGGAATTTTTGTGGCAAATTTAGGATAGAGTTAGTCCTAGAAACTTTACAGTAGCTTCGTTATGTTATTAGGTGCTCGCTGTAATTTTTTTATAGCCATTGAATAGCTTGTTTGATAGGGTAGCTAAGTTTCCCTAATAGTGCTATGTAGTAAATCGGCAATCAAAAGATGATGTGCATGTTAGTTGTTAGAGTTTGGATAGATCAGTCACCTTTTGATTAGTAGAAATAACGGGTAACTTAGCATATTAGCCTTTAGAGTTAGCTAATTAGCTTAGTAGTTGTTGTTGCTTTAAGAGCTACTATTGTCATCGTTTTAAGTGTCATATTATCATTTCATGCACGTAGATCACGGGGTAGTTGAGTACGTGGCCACGGAGGAGCAGGACTACGAGGAAGTCATCGAGGAGTACGAGGAGAAAATCTTCATGCCAGAGGAGTTCCAGGAGCCGCCCGCGACTGACACCTCTGACTTTGCACCTACCCAAGGCAAGCCCCGGTGCATAACCCTTATTTTGCAAAGCTTTATATCTTTAAATGTTGTGCACTTACGTGGCAGGAATTTTATGATACCCACACACACACACATATATATACATACATATATATATACACACCCATGAGTCTTACTAGTACAGGATCGCGTAGTTGCCTTGCTTAGGTTCATCGGTAGTGTGAGTAACCTGTCGTTACTCACAATAGAGAGTTACTCATATTTTTGTTACATTCATGATAAAATGATGGAAGGGAAATGGTGACCGGGCAGGGATGTGGTATGAGTATTGGTGGGTGTAGCAAGTTGTGTCCCGCGGCCACGGGGCATAGCTGGGTTGCACTATTTTCCTGTCCGCGTCGATTAAGGACCGTTCGTTTCATGGACCCTGGTCAAGTCACAAATTTATTATCCCGAGCACATACTTGCTTATGGGAGCGGGAAGGCTTGTTACTCTCTTGTCATGAGCTTCGGCTCTTTTTGGACCGACTGATTGGAGGCGGGGATAGGTGGAGGTCTTAGCACTGTATTGAGGCGGGGCCTCAAGTGCGGGAGTTAGGAGTCCAAGTTTGGACGGGGACCTGAAAACCCATGACAGGAGGGGAACGGGTTGATCTTGCTTGTGCATGGGGTACAAGCGAGGCGTGTGTTTTTTTGGGGTACCCAGCTGGGCACATTGATTCGCGAATCGCTGTTTCTGTGTGATGGTACGACTTGACTACGCTCTAGCATCATAGTAAGAATTGGAAATTAAAAGATGGAGAAATGGTCCTGATTTGCTCAATCCTTGCTTGATTATAGTATAGGTGCATACATAGAATATTAGTTAATGAATAAAATGCGGCTTCTAAAAGTTATAAAATTAAGGACACACTCTTAGTGTTGCTTTTCGCAAGCAAGAAACCCACAAGTCATAAAGCCTATCATAATCCTAGAGAGTCGGTAAATATATTTCCCAGTTTGGTAAGTCTTGCGAGTACATTGTGTACTCAGGGTTTATTTTACCTCTGTTGTAGGTGCACCTTGAGCAGTTAGGCCTTGTGTAGAGGATTCTTCTAGTGGACACAGACGGATTCTTATTGTGTTCCGCTAGACGTTACTTTATTTCCGCTGTTTAATTTATTGCACTCTGAACATCTGGTATTGTAATAACTATTTCTGAGACTCTATGTTGTATGAAATGGACTAAGTATTGTAAGCTTATACTCATTATTGGATCCCGGGCGTAAAATGTGGATTGTTCGGGTTCTCCCGTCGGGTGTGCTTGACGGAATCATCTAGTTTAGCTCACTTTCAGGGCACTTAGTGTCTAGTGCAAGACAAGCACCCCTGAAAGCGTGCTAAACCGGGCGATTCTGCCATGGAGCGGCGGCCGCGCGGTGGTCAGTGATCGTGCTGGCGCAAGGTGGTGGCGGCGCAGTTTGGGCTGCGTGTCGACGGCTCGAGCAAGTGGCGCTGGTGGTGGCTGCAGCTGGCCGCGCGACGGTGGCGTGGCAGGCTGCGCGATGGTGCCGCAGCCCTGGGGCAGCGCCGCGGCACTGGGGCAGTGCCGCGGCTTGGTGTGTCTGGAGGAGAGCAGCGTAGCGATGCAGATTGAGCAGCGATGATGGCAAGGTCCGGCGGCGGCCGGCTTACTAGGGCTGGATCCGGTGCACTGTGTGGATCCGACGAGGCGTGGAGGGATCGTTGGAGGTGGAGGTGGTTGCTCGTCGTCGAGGTCTCCGGTCTTCGGATTTGGGCTCATGGATGGTGAATTCGCCTCCGGCAGCCAGATCTGGTCTTGATGATGCACATTGGTGGTACAGGGTTGGTGCGCGGGGATCTGGTGAGGGCATGCTAGCTGGACTTCCAAGTGGTGGTGGCGACTCCCCTCCCATCGGATCTGGCCTACCGCGGTTGGGCTGGGCGGATCCGGCCGGGGTGTGCCCGAGGCAACCGGCGGAGGCCAACAGCAACGATGACGGACGCCAGAGCCAGAAGCAGCAGTCTGTAGTGACCTCAATGTGCAGCGGTGTTGCGTGGGGCCTGATCTATGGTCCTGTCGGCCGACAGTGCTGCCAAAGGTATGGTTGGTGGCAACGGGGCCGGTAGTTGGCTTCACTGATGGGTGGTGGCCGGCGCAGTGAGTATGGGCATTAGCCAATGCCGCGCACGGAGGTGAGGTGCCATGGCGAAAGCTGTGTCCCTGGGACCGATGACGGTGACGCCTTCGGGTGCCGCATTCTTCCTTGGAAGTGTCTATCGATCGGCTCTCTCCCCTTTGTGTAGCGCGTTGTTTCTAGGTGTAATGCCTTGACCTTCTGGTCAGGCGACAGTGATGTCACATCCCTCCTTGGAGGCGGCGCTTTGGAATCCCGTGCCTGTCAATCTGTAATGGTCGTCACCGTTGTGGCGAGGAAGGTTGTCGGTGTTCGGTCCCGAGGGGGTCCTAAACCGACGAGTAAATGTTGCGTGTCCCTTTCCCGGATGGTGATGCAAGGAGAACACACGGGGGTTTATCCTGGTTTGGGCAAGAGAAGGCCCTACGTCCAGCGGGGGGGAGAGATTTGTATTTCCTTGCACCGAGGTGCTTGCATAGGGGTTACAAGCTTGCGAGAGAGGGCGATGAGCCCAGGTCTCGAAAAGGAGAAAAAAGGAGTACAAGATGATTACTTGAGATGTTGATCTCTATCTTGTGTCTGGCTTGTCACCTGTTGTTCCCTCCTCGTCGTAGAGCCCTGGCCTGCCCTTTTATAGGGCGAGTGGAGGCCAAGACGATGGGAGCCTTGAGATGATGTTTTGTCGATCCCTATTAAGGTGACTGTTATGACGTGCCCTAGGAATGGGAGGCCATCCCTAGACACCATGGTGACGTAGAAGACGAGACGCTGAAATGACCTGGGACGCCGTGACACATCGTCCTCCCTTCCCTGTTGAGTCGTGTAGGGCGTCGAGGCCGGGTCGAGGCTGGGTCGAGGCCGAATGGATAAGTCCGAATCCCCGGGATCGCGGTGTACGGACTCTGTCGTATCCTCCCTCGAGGGTAACTAGTGACGTACAGTGCACAGTAAGGTGGGTACAGTGACGGTTTTCACCTCCCATCACGGGGTTGGGCGGTGAAATAGTGAAGACTGACACTGGCATTGTTCCCACGTCGACCCTGATCGCAGCCATGCCGGTAGGTGGCGGTAGGTGATCGCATTAAATGCTATGGCTTTTGTCCTGGGGTAGGTAAAGAGAAGGGATCGAGCGTCTCGACCCGGGCTCATGCGAGTCGGAGTGCCCCCGGTGGGCGATCGAGCCTCGTGCGAGTCGGAGTGCGGTCGAGGCGTTTTGTTCGTGCGGGACGGGACGTGGTCGAGGCGTTCCCGTCGAGGGGGCCTCATACTAGTCGGAGACGGGACGCGGTCGAGGCACCCCGTCGAGCTGGCCTCGTACGAGGCGGACCTGGTGGGCGGCCGATTTTGGGCGCGGATTAGCCGTTTTGATTTTTGTTATCGTTAAAGGTGGGTACCCCTATACTATTGGTACCGACAGTAGCCCCTGAGCCTTTGGGTGAGTGTGCGATCACTCTCCTAGAGGCTTTTTTGCTGATGAACTGGAGTCGTAGCGCCGTTGACTTCTCCGGTGGGGGCGCGCGAGCGCACCCGCCGGGTGTAGCCCCCGAGGCCTCGGTGGAGTGTTGAAGACTCCTCCGAGGTCTTTTAAGTGTTTCATTGGGGAGTAGCTTGATGCGGTCGAGCCCCCGAGCCTCGCGCGCACGAGGTCGATCGGAGTCCCTACCGTCTTTTGTTGTGCGACCCTCACGCTCCTCCCGCGGAGAGGAGGGGTGGGGAACGCCGTACTACCCCGTTTGGGCGAGTTCCGACGATCTCCGGCGAGCTGCTAGCGGGGAGATTCGAGTGAGAGCCCGTGCTCCAGTCGTTAGGAGTCGGCTCGTGGCCCGGAGGCGCTCTCAAAAATGCCAAGGAGTGGCCGTGTGGATGTCGGTTCCCTGCGATAGGATCCGAGGTCTCGGTGCCTCCCCCGAGGGGATTCCTACGTCGACCTCCTCCTTTGGCCTCGAATATGTCTTGGGGTGCCTCGAGAGCATGGCTCGAGCCCTGGCCATGTACGGGCGCATCCCTGGTCGTCCCTAACTCTGTTGCTCGAGGGCGGCTGTCGAACCCGGGTCGAGGGCCAGCTCCCGTTCCTTCGAGACTTATGACGGGCTCGGGGCCCATTTGGCATCTAGGAATATCCGTTCGTGGATCTCGCCCCGCCCGTTAGCCAGGCGCGTCTTTTTAGGGCGAAACCGGTGCGGTAGTGGGCGACGTGGTGTTCGGTTACGGCATGTGGGACGGCCACGTGCCCTGTTTCCTGCGAGACGTGGGAGGAACGGTTAGGTGAGCGCATTTAATGCGGGAAACTATTCCTACCTTTTTGCGCGGCCGTTGGGCTTCCGCCGGGCATATAAAAGCAAAACCTAGGGGTCCGCGTTCCCCACCGGTTCCTTGTGCTCTTGCCATCCTCTTGCTCCAGACAGCCCTTGCCTTCTTGCGTTCTCCGCCCACACCGCCGCCGCCGCCGCATCCTCTTCGCTCACCCTCCTTCCGACAGCACCGATGGCAGGAAAGAGCCAGATCCTCCCCACCGACACTGGACCGCCTCCTCGGTGACGGAGAGGAGGTTGGAAGAGCTAGTCGAGGACGGGCTGCTGTGGCCGAGGACGAGTCGGTCGCAGCCGGAGTGGATCGCGCCGCCCGCTGCCCATCGGGAGCCGGCGCCCCCTGAAGGGTATGTGGTGAGCTTCGTCTGCTTCCACGAGTGGGGGTTCGGTGTACCGGCGTCTACCTTCATGCGCGCGCTCCTCCACTACTACCGGGTGGAGCTTCACTACCTCGCCCCCAACGCTGTCGCACAGGCCGCCATCTTCGCGGCGGTCTGCGAGGGCTATCTCGGGGTGGAGTCGCAGTGGAACTTGTGGCTCCACCTCTTCAAGGCTGAGCTCTTTGCGAGAAGGGCGGGGGAGAAGGGGGTGCTGGCTACGGCTCGAGTAGGGAGCTACGTCCTGCAGGTGAGGTCGAGCCGGGCGGATCAGTACATCCCGGCTCGCCTCATCTCCTCGAACAACGGGTGGCACGAGGGTTGGTTCTATCTCCGCAACGATGAAAATCAGTTGCCGAGGTACACCGGCCGCGTGCTGACCGCTCAAGAGGTCCAGGTCGAGAAGCCACGCCTGGACCCGCTGCTGGCGGCGCTGCAGCAGCTTCGCCTTCGGGGCCTGACGGCGGCGGTGGTGGCTACGGCCTTCCACCACCGAAGGGTGATGCCGCTGTGCCGACGTCGTCTCCGCCTCGACCAGATGACCCCGGAGGCGTCTCTGGAGGGGACCCGGATGTCCCACGAATCCCTTGGCCTCGAGGAGGTCCTCCGGCGAGTGCGCCGGATGGTGGGGAACTTCAAGGCGGAGGAAGCCAACCGGGTCCCCATGAGGCCTACCGAAGGGTTCGAGCCCGTGGTAAGCTCCTTTGGGCTCACATGTTTTGATAGTCCCGTTTATTTTTGGACTCCACTAATCTGGTCGAGACCGGCGCGCAGGATCTGTCGGCGCTACGGGAGACGCGGCCGCCAGTCCCAGAAGACCGGCCCGCCCGGGAGGCTCGACGCCTGCACGCCTCCAAGAAGAAGCAAACTAAGGAGACGGCCAAGAAGCGGGCAATCCGCAAGGCCAAAGAGACGGAGGCGTTGAAGAAACTCTGGCGCCAGTAGACCATCGAGGGGGTCCCCTTGGTGCCGTCGCCCTCCAAGATGATCTCGGGGGAGGATGACGATAGCAGCGGCGAAGACGACGACGCCCTGTCACGGTATGAAGCCGCGACCAGACTGGGGGACCTCCCCGATATCCGCCCCCTGCTGGAGCCCATCGGGGGGTCGTCCTCCTCGGTCGTCGTGGTCGAGGAGACCGAGGAGGAGGAGGAGGAAAAGGAGGAGGAGAAGGAGAAGAAGGAGAAGGAGAAGGAGATGGGCCCCTCGACGGGAGGGGCCGCTTTACCCCGGACCCAGCGAGAGGGGTTGACGGGGATGCCCGCACCCGTCCGGGCCCCGCAAGCTCGGGCAGGGGCCGGGACGGTGGTGCCCGCGTCGTCATCGGCGGCGCCACCGACAGGCGTGAGAACCCGAGGCCAGCTGGCATTGGAGGCACAAAAGGCGCAGGGCGGCGCGCCGGCCAGGGCCCCGAGGAGCGCCCGGCCTGTAGGTGGGGCCGCTACGAGGTCATCGTCGGCCGCCCCGGGAGGCTCGGATCGCGGGGGGTCGAGGCCCTTGGTGCCGATTTCTGGGTAAGCGTTCGTGCTTAGTGGTTTCGCCTTTATCTGGATCTATCAGCTGACTTTGTTTCTTATTTCACAGGTTGAAGCGGAAGGCGGAGCCAATGGGGCCTACCCCCATGAAGTCGCTACGGGCCAGTGCCGTTGTCCTCAACCGGACGGCGGAGCAGGACACGGCCTAGGTTCGCGAGGTCGAGGCCACGAAGGGGTGCCTGCGACAGCAGCAGGAGGCTGCAAGTGCTACGGCGGTCGCCGGCCCCGACCCCGCCGCGGAGAGGTCCGACCCGGCGAGGGCGGTGGCGCCCAGTTCGGTCGAGGTGGAGCCCAGGCCGTTGCCGACGGCCGAGGCTACCGTTGAGGCCGTGACGGGCGAAGCCTCCGCCCACGGCGCGGAGCGGGCGGGTGACGATGTGACCATGGAGGAGGTCGCGTCGGCATGGGGACAGGAGGTGGCACCGGCGAGGGGGCCGCAGCCGCAGCAAGACCTGCTGGCACGACCGGTGGGCACGGTGGAGGGCGAGGCCGTCGAGCCCCCCCCGGGGCTCCAGAAGAAGGGGCGCCGGAGGTTGAGGCGCCGGCTCCGGGAGCGCCGTCGGTCGAGGCGCCGGCTCCTGAGCTGCCGACGGTCGAGGCGCCGGCTCCGGAGGCGTCGACGGTCGAAGTGCCGGCTCTGGAGGCGCCGGCGACCGAGGGGCCGGCTTCCTCAGAAGGGCGGGCGCCCATGGACCTTACCCTCGATGACACCCCCTGGACAAGGGGAAACAAGTGATGGGGGTCGAGGGGGGTGAGGCCACGGATCAGGCCGGTGCCTCGACGGCCACTGGAGCCGCGGGAACTGCGGGCGAGGCCGGCCCTTCGGCGGGACCGGGAGACGCCCCGGTCAGGTCGTCGTCGTCGTGGCCCGACATCACCGCGCTGGCCATAGCACGGGCGGAGGCAGAGATTCCGAGGTGGGGGGCCGTCCCTTCAGTTTAGGGACGCCGCGAACCCCGACGCCGAGCCCTTCTTCACCCTGAATGACAGGGACGAGGTGCACCGCTGGGAGTACCTCGAGGGTGTCCGCCGGCACCTCGATCGGGTGCTCAATGTGGCGTCCGACGCCGTCTCGCGGAGTATACGGGATGCCACCGAGGTATGATCGACCTGTCGGCTTTCTTCGTGGTTCTTAGTGTCTTTTTCCCTCGGTTTCTTTATCTTCTTGGTTTTTTCGAATTGTGATCAGGAGCTGAAGGAATACTCCCGTCGCAAGTCGCTCTTCATCCGGGATGAGAGTGGCGTGTGGGCCGCGCTGTCTCAGCAACGGGCCTTGGTCGAGGAGGCCTAGAAACGGCTTTCCGATCGGAATGCCGAGATGGCTGAGCTGCGCACCGCCTACGCGACGGTGAAGGAGGAGGCGATGCAGGCTTGGGCGGCCGAGGCCGTGATGCGCACAAATACGGACAAGGCTCGGGAGGAGGCTGCCCAGGCCCGCAGGGATCTCGAGCCCCTGTCGGCAAGGGTGAAGGAGCTCGAGGAGGATGTCTCCCAGGTCAATCGTCAGTGCGACCTCCTCAACGTCCAAATCGGGCAGGTCACGGCCCGTTTCAGCGCGCTGAAGGACGAGATCACGACGCTGAACGGGGCCGTCCAAGAGAAGGACGCGGCACTCCAGACCGCCCGTCGGGAGATCGAGGCGCTGAAGGCGACCGTCCGTGACAAGGATAGCGCCCTCCTGGGGCTCGAGCAGACGTGCGGGGGGCTTCGTGACGAGGTCGTGGGTTTGAAGACTCACATCGAGGGTAAGTATGACTGTTACGGCCATGGTGTCGAGGCCTCGTGTTAGGTACTAATTTGTTTTATCGTGTTTCAGAGCTGGAGAGGGAGAAACAAGAGGCCCATTCGTCTGCCAACTCCTTCCAGATCCTCCTCGAAGCCGAGACCCAGAGGACCCAACTGCTCGAGGGCACGATCACGACCGTGTGTGACGGCCTGGGGGTCGAGCCCGACGCCGACACCGGGGCAGATGTTCCGGGGAACTCCATCCGTCGGATGGCGGCGCTGGGCCGCCTCGCCCGGGAGAAGATACGGGACAGCCTCCACCATGGCGTGAAGAGGGCGCTGGCCGTCGTCCGTTCAGGGTTTGTGTTCGACATGGAGCTTGTTGCCGACGGCTTCATCATAGACCCGGATCGGACGGACGAAGACAATGAGAATGCTTGCCTGGAGCTGATCGAAGCCGTGGAAGGGCCTGGGAGTCGTCTGGCCTCGCTTTTTGAAGCCGAGGTGGTCCCGCCCGCTGACGATGAAGGCCTGTGAGCCAAATCTGGGCGCAAAGGCCCATGTAATAAGTTAGTACTTTACATTTTGGTCGTGGTGGCCTCGGAGGCCCTAAAAACTCGAAGCACAAACCGTTTTGTGGTTATTCTAGTTTTATTCGAGCTTTTCTTCCCTTTTTCGCTTGGACCGTGTCCTCGCATGATTTACTTAGCACGCATTTGCATCCTTTGGCGTAAGGGAGCGAGTGGAGGTACCATAGCCTCGGAGGCGTAGGTGATCTCACGACTCAACTACCCTCGAGCTTCAGGGTGCTGTTGCGGCCTTGTAGATCGTATAAGAACTTGATCTGAGCGACAGGGGGTGCATTCTTTTTCAAAGTTAGGAACCGTTATTTAGATCTCCCTAGCGTGAAGTCGCACCTCTAGAAGGCGTAAGGGGCGAGTGGAGGTACCATAGCCTCGGAGGCATAGGTGATACTCCTGGCTCAAGGGCCCTTTCGATCCTTAGGGCGCTTTTGCGGTGTCGTCGATCTAAGAAGCGGTTCGTAAATTTAGAAAAGTGCAAGTTTTTTTCCAGGGACTGGGGGGTGCCCCCTTGTAGCCCCCGAGGGAGGGTCGATTTTGGGAGTGTAGAGTCGATCCTTCCTCATTATGAAATGAAAGTTTGAACATCGCTATATTCTTTATTGATGAAAAAGGAAATACAGAGCCTCGAGAAGCGACGTAGCTGTTCAATGTTCCAAGCGTTGGTGAAGATTTCGCCCTTCTCGTTGGATAGCTTGTAGGTGCCCGGTTTTAGTACTTCTGCGATGATGTACGGTCCTTCCCATGGTGGCGTGAGCTTGTGGCGCCCCTTGGTGTTCTGGTTCCGCCGTAGCACCAAGTCGCCGACGTTGAGGTCGCGCTTGCAGATGTGTCTATCGTGGTAGCGTCGGAGACCCTGCTGGTACCTGGCAGAATGCAACAGAGCTACATCCCGGGCTTCCTCGAGCTGGTCGAGGGTGTCCTGTCTTGTGGTGTCGTTATTTCTTTCATTGTAGGCCTTCAACCTTGGGGATCCGTATTCTATATCGGTCGGGAGCATTGCCTCAAACCCGTAGACTAAGAAGAACGGAGTGAACCCCGTGGCTCGACTCAGCGTTGTTCTTAAGCTCCACAGGACCGAGGGCAGCTCGGCAGCCCATCTTTTGCCATGTTTGTTTAGCTTGTCAAAGATTCTGGGTTTCAGGCCTTGTAGGACCATGCCATTGGCACGTTCCACTTGGCCGTTTGTTTTTGGGTGGGCCACGATTGACCAGAGCACACGGATGTGATGGCAGTCGCAGAAATTCAGAAACTTTTTGCCAGTGGACTGGGTGCCGTTGTCTGTGATGATACAGTTGGGGACCCCAAAGCGATGAATGATGTCGGTAAAGAAAAGCACAGCTTGCTCGGACCTGATGCTGGTGATAGGGCGGGCCTCGATCCACTTGGAGAATTTGTCGATTGCGACAAGCAGGTGGGTGAAACCGCCAGTTGTCCTTTTCAAGGGTCCGACAAGGTCGAGCCCCTAAACGGCAAACGACCATGTGATGGGGATAGTTTGCAGGGCGTGTGCTGGAAGGTGGGTTTGTCTCGCATAGTACTGACAACCCTTGCAGGAGCGTACTAGCTTGACAGCGTCAGAGACCGTGGTCGGCCAATAGAATCCTTGTTGAAAGGCATTTCCGACGAGGGTTCGAGGCGCTGCGTGGTGACCGCAAGCCCCCGAGTGCAAGTCGCTGAGCAGGTCCCTGCCTTGCTCATTTGTGATACAGCGTTGGAGGATGCCAGTAGGGCTGCGGCGATACAGCTCCCTACTGTCGCCAATGATCACAAAGGTTTTGGCCCGGCGAGCGATCCGTCGAGCCTCTGTCTTATCCGAGGGGAGGTCCCCTCGGATAAGGTAGTCGAGGTACGAGACACGCCAGTCAGGCTCGAGGGCAGATGGTGGGGTCGAGCCTTCCGCCTGCATGGCCTCAGCCCTGGTCGAGGGGGCTTCTGCCTCAGGTGGGGGGTCAAGTGACGTCCTGTCGACCCCTCCGTCTGGCCCAAGCTCGACGGACGGCTGCTGGAGATCTCTTGCGAAAACGTCAGGAGGAACCGTAGTTCGGCTGGACGCGATTTTTGCCAATTCGTCGGCAGCGTCATTATACCTGCGTGCGATATGGTTGAGCTCGAGGCCGTGAAACTTGTCCTCGAGGCGCCGTACTTCTTGGCAGTAGGCTTCCATCTTGGGGTCACGGCAACTCGAGCTCTTCATGACCTGATCGATCACGAGCTGGGAGTCGCCTCGAACGTCAAGGTGTCAGACCCCGAGCTCGATGGCAATTCTCAGCCCCGTGATGAGTGTCTCGTACTCGGCGACATTGTTTGACGCAGGGAAATGAAGCCGAATAACGTAGCGCATGTGAACCCCAAGGGGTGAGACGAAGAGCAAGCCCGCGTCTGCTCCCGTTTTCATCAACGACCCGTCAAAGTACATGGTCCAGAGCTCGGCCTGGAGCTGTACAGGAGGGAGTTGGGTATCGGTCCATTCAGCCAGGAAGTCTGCTAACACCTGTGACTTAACAGCTTTGCGCGGTACATAGGACAGGGTCTCGCCCATGAGCTCGACTGCCCATTTGGCAATCCTACCCGAGGCTTCCCGGTTCTAGGCTATCTCTCCCAAGGGGAAAGAAGAAACTACAGTAACCGGGTGACCCTCGAAGTAGTGTCGGAACTTGCGCCGTGTCAGGACGACGACATATAACAGTTTCTGGATTTGTGGGTATCGGACCTTAGTTTCCGAGAGCACCTCACTAATGAAATAGACCGGCCTCTGGACGAGCAAGGTATGTGCCTCCTCGGCCCGTTCGACAACCAGGACCGAACTGACTACTTGTGACGTCACGGCGACATAAAGTAGGAGCGGCTCTCCTAGGGTCGGAGGGACGAGGATTGGTGAGTTAGAGAGTGTGGCCTTGAGTTTTGTGAGAGCTTCCTCAGCCTCGAGGGTCTAGGAAAAATGTTCCGATTTCTTTAAGAGACGATACAGAGGGAGCGCCTTTTCGCCGAGGCGCGAAATGAAACGGCTGAGTGCTGCTAGGCAACCCGTGACCCTCTGTATGCCCTTCAGATCCCGGATGGGGCCCATCTTGGTTATCGCAGAGATTTTTTCAGGGTTGGCCTCGATGCCGCGTTTGGACACGATGAACCCTAAAAGCATACCTCGAGGAACGCCAAAGACGCATTTCTCTGGATTGAGCTTGATGCTCTTTGCCCGGAGGCACTTAAACGCAACGTCGAGGTCGCTGACCAGATCGTTGGCTTGTTTTGTTTTGACAACGATGTCGTCGACATAAGCCTCGACGGTCGATCCGATGTGTTTCCCGAAAACGTGCTGCATGCACCGCTGGTACGTAGCCCCTGCGTTTCGGAGACCGAAGGGCATCGTAACATAGCAATACATGCCGAATGGGGTAATGAATGAAGTCGCGAGCTGGTCAGACTCCTTCATTTTGATCTGATGGTAACCGGAGTACGCGTCTAAGAACGAAAGAGTTTTACATCCCGCAGTGGAATCAATGATTTGATCAATGCGTGGCAAAGGAAAGGGAACTTTCGGACATGCTTTATTCAAACTAGTATAGTCTACACACATCCTCCACTTCCCACTCTTTTTCTTAACTAATACAGGATTAGCTAGCCACTCAGGATGATGAACTTCCTTGATGAATCCGGCCTCCAGTAGCTTGTGAATCTCCTCACCGATGACCCTGCGCTTCTCCTCATCGAAGCGGCGCAGGCGTTGCTTCACCGGTTTAGATCCGGCCCGGATCTCCAAGGCATGCTCGGCGACTTCCCTGGGTATGCCCGGCATATCCGAGGGGGCTCCACGCAAAGATGTCGACGTTTGCGCGGAGAAAGTCGACGAGCACGGCTTCCTATTTAGGATCGAGGGTGGCGCTGACGTTCAGCGCCTTTTCGTTGGGGTCAGCCGGGTCGAGGGGCACGAGCTTGACGTCTTCCGCGGGCTCAAAGCTGCCGGCGTGGCGCTTTGGGTCGGGAATCTCATTGGCGAGACCATCGAGGTCTGCAACCAAAGTCACCGATTCCAAAACAGCCTCGCCGTGCTCGACACACTCGACGTCGCACTCGTAGGCATGTTCGTACAAGGGCCCCACAATGATGACGCCGTTTGGGCCTGGCATCTTGAGCTTGAGGTAGGTGTAGTTCGGAACGGCCATGAACTTGGCGTAGCATGGGCGCCCGAGGATAGCATGGTATGTTCCACAGAATCCGACCACTTTGAAAGTGAGGGTCTCCTTTCTGAAGTTGGCCGGTGTGCCAAAACAAACAGGCGGATCGACCCGTCCGAGGGGTTCCGCCCGTTTCCCTGGCACGACTCCGTGGAAGCCCCCGACGCTAGGTTGGAGGCGCCCTCTCTCGACCCCCAGAAGGTCGAGGGTCTGGGAGTAGATGATGTTGAGGCTGCTTCCGACGTCCATGAGCACTTTGGTGAGGCGTGTGTTGGCGATGACGGGATCAACAACAAGGGGGTAGACCCCCGGATTGGGGACGTAGTCAGGATGATCATCACGGTCGAAAGTGATGTCCACCGTAGACCAGTCAAGGAAACGGGGAACCACCGTTTGTACGGAGAAAACCTCACGCTGCTCTCGCTTGCGCTGTCGAGCCGAGAGGCGGGTCGAGGGTCCTCCGTAGATCATGAAGCAGTTGTGGATCTCGGGGAATCCCTCATCCTTGTCGTCACCCTTGGGGTCTTCCTTCTTGTCGGTGTTCTTGCCGCCTGCACCCTCGAAGTACCTGCGGAGCATGTGACAATCTTTGAGGTTATGGTTAGTGGGTCCCTTGTGGTATGGACACGGCTCTTTGAGCATTTTGTCGAAGATGCCCCCGCCGGGGGGCCTCGAGGCTTCTTGCGTTCGGTAGCGGTGACAAGCTCGTCGGCCGGGGCCTCGAGCTTGCCCTGCTGGCCCTTCCTCTTCTTGCGGTTGTTCCTCTTGGAGCCCCGGGTGGAACTCACGGGATCGTCGGTCTTCTGCTTCCCTCTGTCCTGATCACCACCAAAGATGGCACCAACTGCCTCTTCGCCAGCGGCGAAGTTGGTGACAATGTCCATCAGTCCGTTGGCAGTGAGTGGGGTGTTGCGGCCCAACTCTCGGACCAACTCCTTATAGGTGGTTCTGGAAAGGAAAGCCATAATCACATCGGAGTCGGTGATGTTGGGGAGCTCGGTGCGCTGCCTGGAGAAGCGCCGGATGTAATCCCGGAGGGATTCGCCTGGTTTCTACTTGCAGCTTCGGAGATCCCATGAGTTGCCGGGATGCATGTAGGTCCCCTTGAAATTTCCCTCGAACACCCTCACAAGATCGTCCCAGTCGTGGATCTGCCGGGGCGGGAGATCCTCGAGCCAGGCTCGAGCAGTGTCGGAGAGGAACAGGGGGAGCTGTCGAATGATGACCCGATCGTCGGTGGCCCCTCCCAGCTGACATGCCAAGTGGAAATCGGCGAGCCAAAGTTCGGGTTTGGTTTCGCCGTTGTACTTGGTGAGAGTCGTGGGAGGGCGAAACCGGGCCGGGAGTATTGTCTCGCGGATTGCCCTGCTGAAGACCCGAGGGCCCGGAGGCTCGGGTGAGGGGCTACGATCTTCTGAGCTGTCGTAGCGCCCGCCCCTGTGTACGTGGTAGCCTCGAGCCACACCGTCACCGTGCTTGTGCGTGCGGCGCTCGACGATGTTGCCACGGGTGTCTCGAGGTTCACGGTCGTCGTTGTTGGGCTCAGGGACAGGAGCCACCGGGGTTCGCCGGGCAGGCTCGGGGTGGACCGAGGCTTCTCTCTCCTGCCGGGAGGGCTCGACGAGCCGCTCCGAGGTGGGCTCGCGTCGCCTCGAGGCAGAGCTCTCGGCCTGCTGCATGGCAGCGGTCTCGAGGAGTTCTCGGATTTCATCTCGAGCCCGACGGGCGTCCGGGTTTGACGGCTCGGGCATGTTGCGGAGGAGCATGGCGGCGGCGACGACGTTCTGACTGGCTCGAGCGAAAACCGGGGGGTCGCTCACCCGGTCCTCGTCGATGCGACGGTTGACATCGCGGGCTCTTTCGCGAGCTCTCCCGCCGAGTGCACGTTCCGCACGCTCACGCTCTTGGGTTTGTTGAAGTAGATGCAGGTTTTCTCGTTCCTCGTCGAGCCTTTCCTGCAACTCGCGAATCTGCTGGAGCTGCATTCCTTGATCCGCAAGGAACTGAGCCTCAGCTCGCTCGGCAGGAAGCTCGACGTGAGGTGGCGTATGCCTTCCTTCGACTGGCTCCTCTTCCTCAGATTCCGACGTGCTTTCAACGTCGACGTTGAAGCATTCGCGGGTCGGATCATAGGTGTCGTCGGCCGAGTCGGAGTCAGGAGCGCCGAAGTAGTAGTATGACGGGGGAATGTGAGGTCGTTGCAAACCGCTCCCGTGATCGTGACGCCGGGAAGTGGTCTCACGGGGCCCTGTCTCTGAAGTCTCCGTAGAGTCCAGATAATCAGAGGCCGGCGTGGATGCAACGAGGCCCAGAGTGGAGCATAGATGGTGCCTGGGGAGCTCCTCGTAGGCACTCATGTTAGTGCTTACGGAAGAAGCATAGGTCCGGGCAGCCGAGTCTAGCCCAAACGGGAATGGTGATGGCGATGTTGCTGCCCACGCCGGAACGGATGCACGGGGCAGTGGCGTCTCACCGGGCGGGGGAGCGGCGGGATCCTCCGTCGGCATGTTACCCCTGGTCAAGCTCATCCTACCCAGACCTTCCACGAGGAAATCTTGGCCGGCGCCTGGCTGGGGGGCGCCGGAACGGGGAATCCCATCACCCTCCGCGAGGTGAAGGCGATGGCTGCGCCAGGCTCGTCGTCGTCGGGCGGCTCGCACCTGCCTGGAGCGACGGTACCGGCGGATTGCTCCTCCGGGCTGGGAGAGCTCATAATCCTCGTCGGTAGGGTGCCTTGGCGGGAGTAGGACCATATCGTAGCCATAGCCAAGCGACATGAACTCAAAACTCCCGAACCAGATCACCGTGGCCAACGGGATAGGGCGTTCGGGGTCAGCCATCCAGGAAAAGAGGCGGGAAAGCGACGTTGGCACGCAGCGTTCCCCTACCTGGCGCGCCAACTGTCGGTGTTCGGTCCCGAGGGGGTCCTAAACCGACGAGTAAATGCTGCGTGTCCCTTTTCCGGATGGTGATGCAAGGAGAACACACGGGGGTTTATCCTGGTTCAGGCAAGAGAAGGCCCTACGTCCAGCGGGGGGAGAGATTTGTATTTCCTTGCACCGAGGTGCTTGCGTAGGGGTTACAAGCTTGCGAGAGAGGGCGATGAGCCCAGGTCTCGAAAAGGAGAAAAAAGGAGTACAAGATGATTGCTTGAGATGTTGATCTCTATCTTGTGTCTGGCTTGTCGCCTGCTGTTCCCTCCTCGTCGTAGAGCCCTGGCCTGCCCTTTTATAGGGCGAGTGGAGGCCAAGACGATGGGAGCCTTGAGATGATGTTTTGTCGATCCCTATTAAGGTGACTGTTACGATGTGCCCTAGGAATGGGAGGCCATCCCTGGACACCATGGTGACGTAGAAGACGAGACGCTGAAATGACCCGGGACGCCGTGACACACCGTCCTCCCTTCCCTGTTGAGTCGTGTAGGGCGTCGAGGCCGGGTCAAGGCTGGGTCGAGGCCGAACGGATAAGTCTGAATCCTCGGGATCGCGGTGTACGGACTCTGTCGTATCCTCCCTCGAGGGTAACTAGTGACGTACAGTGCACAGTAAGGTGGGTACAATGACGGTTTTCACCTCCCATCACGGGTTGGGCGGTGAAATAGTGAAGACTGACACTGGCATTGTTCCCACGTCGACCCTGATCGCAGTCATGCCGGTAGGTGGCGGTAGGTGATCGCATTAAATGCTATGGCTTTTGTCCTGGGGTAGGTAAAGAGAAGGGATCGAGCGTCTCGACCCGGGCTCATGCGAGTCGGAGTGCCCCCGGTGGGCGATCGAGCCTCGTGCGAGTCGGAGTGCGGTCGAGGCGTTTTGTTCGCACGGGACGGGACGCGGTCGAGGCGTTCCCGTCGAGGGGGCCTCGTACGAGTCGGAGACGGGACGCGGTCGAGGCACCCCGTCGAGCTGGCCTCGTACGAGGCGGACCCGGTGGGCGGCCGATTTTGGGCGCGGATTAGCCGTTTTGATTTTTGTTATCGTTAAAGGTGGGTACCCCTATACTATTGGTACCGACAAAGGTGGAGGCTAATGGTCGTCACCATTGTGACGAGGAAGGTGGAGGTTTACCTGAGGATTCAAGATGAATGTTGCGGTGTGTGCGTGTGGATCTTGGCAGGTCAAGGTCGTTTTGGTGTGCATCTGAGGCAGCTGCTCTCGCATTGGGTTATAGTGTTGATGTTTGTAATAAGAAACAGCTATATGCATTGGTCGATGCAGAGGCTGAGATATTATTAATATATTCCCTTTTCTAAAAAAAAGTTATAGAATTAAATGTCTATAAAAAATAAAATAATAAAACTATTCATTAAGAGTGATGGTTCATTTATATTTTATTGTATTTTATCTTTTTTAAATAACGTTATAAAACTCTTCACTAAATAGCCTTAGTCTGCTCATTTATCTGCTTAAGCTTGTTGTGGTTGCATCAGCGGCTGCGAGTAGTTGTTTCCTGCAGCCGCAGGCCCCTTCCCATTCTAAATGTGCGCAGCCTCGATCGTAACCTTTTTTCTTTAGGAATTAGCCTCTCGTAACCGTTACGTGGGCTACGTGCATAGGTGGTGTACAATATTTTGGCACTTTGGTAGTCCTCAATAAAATAGCAAAGAAAAGTTATCTTGGCGAAAAAAACATTTGGATTCTTCAGCGCCCAACGACACATGAATGCCCACGTGGTCACGTACGTCGGCATGGCCTCCTTGTTTCTTGGACTAACGGACTAGCGGCAGCAGCATTGAGGTCAGACGGCTACCAGCTCGCTCCTGCCGGCGTGGCCTGATTGGCTGATTCGTTTTGACTTCACACTATTTACAGTGTAGTCGTCGGTCAAAATGACACCCGATATATAATCACGTCGGCGAGTTGGCCAGACCTCTCTCAGTTTTTGAGCTCGGTTTGACCCTTGGACAGTTGCGTTGGTCGTAGGACCCCTGTATTTCAGCACTCAACAGCTGGCCGATCGCTATCGCAATATCTCTCTCAGGTAGTGTTTAGATTGTGTAAAAGTTGGTGTTCCTGTAGCACTTTTCGTTGTTATTTGGTAAAATTTATCTAATTATGGACTAACTAGGCTCAAAAGATTCGTCTCGACATTTATAGACAAACTGTGCAATTAGTTATTTTTTACCTACATTTAATACTCCATACATGCGTCTAAAGATTCGATGTGACGGGAAATCTTGTAAAATTTTTGGAAGTTTGAAGGATCTAAACACTGCCTCAATCTCTCGTCATGATTGCTTTGACGTCAGGAACGGCGTCATGCACTGCTGGTATCGTCGTCTCCACCATGGCAGCAACAGCGGTAGAGATAAGGGCCCTGTTTAGATCCTAAATATTTCTCCAAATTTCACTGTGCAAAAAAAAATTCTCTATCACATCAAAATACCGGCACATGCATAGAGTACTAAATGTAGATGAAATCAAAAACTAATTGCACAGTTTGATGTACTTTGCGAGACGAACGTTTTGAGCCTAATTAGTTAATGTTTGGACAATTTTTACCAAATAAAAACAAAATGCTACAGTGTCCATCACTGTAGCTACACACGGCCAAGAACAGATGGCGATCTTCCTGACCTCCTGTACGTACACGCCTGCAGAGGGCAGCAGAGCAGGACGGAGCCAATCAGCAATGTGTGGCACTGGCGCGTACGGCGACATCGAGGGTCGATAGAAAGGACCTGTTTAGTTGATGAAGTTTTGTTGGGTTTAGCTACTGTAGTACTTTTTGTTTTATTTGGTAATTTGTGTCCAATCATGAACTAATTAGACTCAAAAGATTTATCTCGTGATTTACAACTAAACTGTGTAATTAGTTTTTTCTTTCGTCTACATTTAATACTCCATACATATGCCGTAAGATTTGACGTGACAGATATTAGGTTCCTTTTTAGGAACTAAACAGGCTCAAAAACTGGCCAACTGGGTGATCACTTGCGTCGCCGGAGGATGCGATCCACACAGTTAGCCCGTGTGGCACCTCTCCAGATTATGAGACATGTGGAGGGCCTCAGGTTTGCACTCATCCAAAAACCAATCCATGTTGCCACTTGCCAAGTTGGTGCCCAGGACAAAGCCCTCCGTCAGTCTCAAGTTAATGGAACAGTTCCGGACAGGGGAGAACAGTGGAAGACGTCCATGCATGTAGGTGGCTAGGTTCCGTCACGGCAGCTCCAACGCGGCGGCTAAGACTGACCGCACTGCGGTCCGCAACGGCATACTAGAGTACACGATAGCGTACCGCCCGAGCTGCAGCGGGGTACGCGTCGGTGTCCGCTATCCTTCCGTGAACGCTACATATAGCGCAGCAGCGTAGCAGGATAGCGTACCACAGCGGGCCCAGCGCTGCTGTCTGCTGCTTGCATGTGAGTGGAGAGAGAAAAGAAGGGAAGAAAAAATAGAGTATGACATGTAGGCCCTACGTGTTGGTTGTTCATATAGAGTATGGGATATAAAGTATGACGAGTGCGGGAGTCCTGGATATAGAGGAGAGAATATGGATGATCAAGACGGAATATTTCTTTTAGATGATGGGTTTAGAGTACCAAGAGTACAGATAGCCTAAGGACAAGTTGAGCCTTTATTCTCCAAGCAAGGTGCAAAGAAGCCGTGTCATTAAATTATATACGTACTAACGAAAATTGGCTCTAGTGTATAACTTCTTGTCACGCTGCTTGCTAGTGTGGTACCATTGAACAATCAAATATTATCATGACCAACAACTTTCTCCACCCAATTCTCGTTCTTCCAATAGCCAACCCAACAGTTTTTTTGCGCTAGTGCCTAAATAAGCTACAGATGCTTACATATTCTAAGCTAGCACCTTTGATCCAACGCAGTGTACCTTTTCTACCCATTTCTCTCTCTCTTCCTTGTACGTTCTTAGTGCACACATTGGAGCTGTCCAAAGAAGGGAGAGAGAGAAGTGCAAGAAGGTGCACTGCATTGGAGAGAAGGTGCTAGCAAAGAATACGCTAGCACATGCATATGTTGCCAATGCAAAATTGTTTAGAAAGTTATTACAAGAGACTGTTGGAGAAGGATAAAATTTAAGCTAACTATTTCTTCTGTTAACTTGCTATATCTATTTCTTAGCACCTTCCGTCCATGGCAAACTTTGCATCTGATCACAAGAATATACTCCTCCATCCTTAAAAAAAAGTCACCTAGAGTTCTGTGCATGTTAAGTTTTTTTATAAAAAATTGACTAAATTTGTAAAAATATTAACAATATTTATATTTAAAAATAAGTTTATTATAAAATATAGTCAACATTAATTTTATGATACTTATTATATACCATGAATATTTATAATTTTTAAATATATTTGACTAAAGCTGAGAATATTTGATTTCTTAAAAAATGAGAATGACACTCTAGTATACGACGACGACGGAGAAAATGCTAAGTTGCCCTCGGAATCTCTCCAACCGCTTGCTGGACGAGATCGCTGTGTGCGCATTGACCCTTGTTTCCATAATTATTGTTATGTCTCCTCTGCCGTCGGTCGAAGGAAGCAGCTGATGTCCGGATCACCGGGCGGCGAGCCGGTGACATCACGGCACGCATTTCTCGGCAGGGATCGGACGACATGGCTTTCTTCTGCGTATACGGACATCGTGCATTGAGCGTGACTCGATCAACTAGCTTGACTGAACTGTACAACGGTTGTTGGAGCATGGAAGATGACGAGGTCGTGTTTGCTTTACTCAAAAGTACTATTTATTAATTTATTATAACAGTAAAACAATGTATCATAGCTGACCCAGAAAGCACTGAAGAAGCTGCCCCTGCCAATGCGTGGAGTGGAGTAGTAAGGCACAGTAGAAAGAGGTTGCTGGTAAATCTTTGTACCCCGGGACTCAGGAGGCAAAAGTTTATCAAGCCACGTCTGAGTTGACCAACGACTCAGCGAGTCAACGATAAGATCTAGCGAATTGAGTTCATTATGGTTCCCATTTTACATGGCCAACAACTGAAGTGATACATATATACAGCACATGAACAAGAAGCGGATTTACTATGGTGGAAATGGAGCGTGACTCAGTAACTACCTCATCACGTTTGTGTGTGTAAAAAGGATTTTGGTGCGGACAGGCAAGTCTCTGCAAGATCTGTCCGATCGTATCATCAAAAGTCAGAACGGCAATTGTCTGAAAGTGGGTCTGGAACGGATAGGTTAACACGACAATCATATCTTGCATAAACAATTGCGAAGAGATTTGCATAGGATTTTTTTGTCTTCAGAGGCATCAGCCAGAGTAACAGACTAAATAAATTAATTAATGTCCGAAAGCGGATCTGGAAATGATACGTGAACAACATGCCGCTTTCACAAACTAGTCCGGTGGTCCCCCTCCGGTTACGTAGCGAGGATGTCACCGGAGATGACAAATGCAAGTATATGATCTATAGTTCCAGGCTAAAGACTTCGTTCATCAAGAAGACGATAACCACATCGTTACTGCCTTGGTTGCCAATTCGCTGATATTTTTGGCCTGACACTCCCTCTATTCCATAATACAGCTATTTTTTATATTTTAGTCTTTTAGTCTAAATCAAACTATATTAGGTTTAATCAGATTTATAGAAAACAAAAACAGTACATAGCACAACAAATTATTATCATACATAGATTATTTTCTCAATTTGCTTATTCGGTGTCATAAGTGTGATTATTTTTTTTCCTATATATAACTTTGATTAAAATTAAATTTTGACTTGTGACAAACTTATAACTTATAAGTAGTTATATATTTGGGACCGATATGTAATACATAAATCAGGCACCAGCATGTATCAGTTCAACAGAGCTGCATTACTGGCACGATACAGTTAGCAGAAAATGAAGCTAGTTCATCAGCACTTCACGCAATCACACGGAAGTGTTGATCAAGATTTCAGTGATTAATGAATCATAAACACTTGGTCGGAGACACAGACAGTTTACTCAAGAACTCAATGGCCTGACCTGACGGTTGTGTGAAATTGCAATATCTAAGAGTGCATCTAGAAAATGATGTGTGTATGTGCAATGTTGCTTCCACGGAGAGTACTACTACTGTATAATCCTACTAGTCCTAATAAGTACTTTTCAGATAATGAACATTTACTTGATAATACTGCAAATTTATAGGGAGATATGATAAAGATCCAGCTTCCAGCAATGCCGGTCAAGACTAACTATTTCGGTTGCGTGGGAACGATGTAATCAGATAATGACTAAATGTTGAAGTTCGTAAGTGTCGTGGCTGCCTAAAGCGTTGACCTGCAGTTTTAAAAGTTATACTTGGAGTATGCATCTGGCTAAACGGCACTTCACGACAAGTTAAGGGTCCACTTTTCTCTTTCAACTATTTTGTACTGGTTTCCATCCCATAATGTAATTTTTAATTCTCGAGGAGTTAAACAAACTCAAGTTTGATCTATACAAGAAAGCACTAACATTTAATCGCAAAAGGCACTAACATTATGATATTAAAAAAGCATTATTGAATTACTTATTAAATATATTTCATAATAAATTTATTTGTAAATACAAATATTGACATTATTTTTACTATAAAGCTATAATTGTACTTTATTTAGGATAGAGAGAGTAACGTCCACGTGTCTAGAGAGTCCAGGTCTTTCGGTATCAATCAACCCTCACCTGCAGGCCGAAGCATTCAAGGGCCGGTTTAGATCAAAAAATTTGACAAAATGACACGATAGCGATTTTCGTTGTTATTTGACAATTAATATCCAATCATAGTCTAATTATGCTTAAAAGATTCGTCTCGTCCATTTCGTCTAAACTATGTAATTAGTTTTATTTTTTATTTATATTTAATGTTTCATGCATGTGTCAAATATTCGATGTGACGAGAAATCTTGAAAAATTCTGTAAATTTTTTTAGAACTACACCAGGCCCAAGTTGTCAAATACGGTGGTTCTAGCTGTTGACTTGTTGCATTTTCTCCGTCTCAGGCCTTGTTTAGATTTAAGAGTTTGGCCACTAAATTTACTGTACAGAATTCATATTCCTCATCACATCAAAATACCGGCACATATATGAATTACTAAATATAGATGAAATAAAAAACTAATTGTACAGTTTTGTTGTACTTTACAAGACGAACATTTTAAGTCTAATTAATCAATGTTTAGACAATTATTACCAAATAAAAATAAAATTACTACAATGTGACGTGTTCCAAATTTAGGAATCTAAACATGGCCCTAAAAAAAATAACTGTAAGCCTGTCCACAGCGCTAGCGGTGCTGAAAAAAATTCTACCTGCCATCTGTACCGATGCCTCAACTCTAGGTATACCCACAGTATCGACACCGAGGTTTTCCGACCCCAACCATAGGACCATCCCCTTTCTTCTTGATTATTTCACGCTCGAGAGACTTGATTCCGTGCCGGCTAGATACAATATTTTATTGATCCAAGCACCGAGGAGCCTACATCATTACATGCGTCGGATCATGTGAATTGAATTAAGGCCTCGTTTATTTCCTCTCTAAAAATCTACACCATATCTCATCAAATATCTAGACACATTAATAGAGTATTAAATATAGACTAAAAAATACTTCCTCCGTTCACTTATCTCCATTATTTTAGCTTTCAGCGTAGTGACCGAGGAGCTTAACAAAACCACCCTCCAGACCCTAGAGACAATTCGTTCACATCCAACTCCCGTCAAGTACACGTACAAGTTTGAGGCCACGTTTAGATCGCCGAATCGGGCGTCCGATTTACTATACCGATTACTGTAGTCTTTTGTTTTTATTTGGTAATAATTGTCCAAATTTTGATTAATTAGGCTCAAAATGTTCGTCTCGCAAAGTACAATAAAATTGTGTAATTATTTTTTAATTTCATCTACATTTAGTACTCCATATATATGCCAACATTTTGATGTGACGAGGAATCTTCTTTTTACATAGTAGAATTTAGAGGTGAATTTGGGTATCTAAAACAGGCCCGAATTGAGATCGAGTCCGAATCTCCAATCATAGAGCAATGAATGAATTTTTATAAAAAAAATCATTAAACGTTCCCACAGCTCAGCAAGGACAACGTCGCGCGCATGTGATTAAGTGACGGCTTGCCAGAATGCCGGAGGACATATGCTGTCGCCGTTGGCGCACGGTTAACTCGATTTATAGGAAAATACGTCTAATATTTATATCTTTAAATAAATTTATTAAAAAATTAGATTCAAAGATATTTTCTATAGCATTAATTATGTACTATAAATATTATTATTATTATTATTATTATTTAATACATATTTAGTCAAATTTGTTTTTCAGGAAGCATAGTCAAATTTGTTTTCCAGGAAGCGTAAACGACAGATATATAGAGACAGATGGAGTAGATCTCTAAGGTCAATCTTGTTTCGTTACATTATTTGTAAGACTGTCATATCATGTAAAATGAAATAAAACTTGCATGAAACACCCACTTTCAATTGAGAGTTTCATTCCATGGTTTTATAGGTATTTAATTTCAAGACTCGTAGAGAGTTGATAATCGTGCTAAGAGAGTTTCATTTAGATGAAATCTATTTTTTCTCTCTTCTTAAATATATTGTCATGTCATCCAAAATACCTATATAATAAGCTATTTAATATAAATAAAACTCATTTAATGCAAATGAAACTCACTTGCCACGCACACTGGCCTAGGCTACGTACTCTACGTCTCTAATCCTGGTGAAAATCACTGTTCGTCAATAGTGCACACCCGCATGCAGGACTCAGATCGCTGTACATCTACAATAGCGCAATCCCAGCCGTTCATGCTTTTGCTCTCCACGCACGCCTCCGTCAGATACTCAGATGCCAGCCACGCCACGCCACAGGCTTCTGGAAGCACCGGTGCACTCCTCCCAGACTGGACCACGGGCCCACGGCGTCCCCCTCCGATAGAACCAAGAAATCCCCGCCTGCCTGCCTCCTGCTGTCCTGCAGCGCCGGCGCGGCCGTCTTTTTTTTGTTTTTTTTTCTCTTTTTTTCGAAAGATTCTCTCAAATATGCTCTTTTCGAAAAGATTTTAAAAAATATACCCTTCGCTTGGCGTCAAGATATAACTGTATGACACCATTATCCCTGGCGCCAAGACACCGCCGACGTGGCCACCGTGGCATTCGACGTGGCAGTGCTTGGCGTCAAGGATCTTGGCGCCAAGGCTTGGCGCCACGGATCTTGGCGCCACGGATCTTAGCGCCAAGTAGACTGCAAAAACGTCGGCCTCTTCTTTTTTCTTCCTTTCTCTTCTTTCTTTCTTCCTTCTCCCTCTCCGTCGCCCGCACGCTGCCGCCGCCCGCACCACCGGCCGCGCCCGTGCTGCCCGTCCGCGCCGCCGCCCGCGCGCGCCCGCCCCGCGCCGCGCGTGCCGCCAGCCGCGCCCGCCCCGAGCCGCGCGCGCCGCCGCCCGAGCGCACCGCCCGCGCTCGCTCGCGCGCCACCGCGCCCACGCCCGCGCGCCCCCGGCCACGCCCGGCCCCGCGCCGCTCCGTCCGCGCGCGCCGCGCCGCTCCGTCCGCGCGCGCCGGCACCGCTGCCGCCCGGCCCGGCCATCCACGCCCGCCCTTGCCGCCGGCCTCCCGGCCCGACCGCGCACCCGCGCGCCTCCGGCCGGCGAGGCCTCTCGCCCGGCCACCGTCCTCCGCCGGTAAGGTAAAATATTTTTTTTGTTCTTACTTAACAATAGTTAGTTAGTTAGTTAGTTAGTTAGTAGTACTGTGCATTTAGTAGTAGTGATTAGTTAAGAATACTTAGTAGTTAGTAGTAGTTAGTATGTATTTTTAGTTAGTTATTTAGTTAGTTAATTAGTTAGTTAGTAGTATTGTGCTTAATTAGTTAGTTAGTTAGTTATGAATAATTAGTAGTTAGTAGTACTTAGTATGTACTTTATATTTATTAGAGACCTATTACTTAGTATGTTTTAATTATATTAGAGTAAAGCAATTGTGCTTCGTTATGTTTTGGAACTAGATGGACAACCTAGTGAGCATTTATTATGGAGGAACTGTGGAACGAGATCGCTATGGATATATTGAGCTTGTTGACATGCAAAGTGTGCCTGTGCTATTCAATGAGAAGCCATCATTTAGTGAGTTGACTGCAAGAGCTCGTGAGGAGGTACATTGCCGTAGAGATGATGGCATCATTGTTGAGGGTGTACTTCACCTAGGTTACCCTCCCAATATGCTAAGGAAGATGATCCCAATAGGTTGTGCAGATCAGTAGGACAACTATGTAAGATCGGCTATGAAAAGCCAGTTCCAAAGTTTGGATGTGGTTGTGCAGCGGGTGCTCGTTGATCCCATCCCTCTTGGGTTGTCCCCGCCAATGGGTGAGCAGGCATATTTTGAACCTCCCGTCCCGGAACGTGATGTGGATGCGGAGGTCCCGCCTACCGTTCCCGATGCACAATCTACCCCCAATGATGTGGCACATCCTCCTCAGGAGATCCCTTTGACACAGAATCATCCGAGTAAGTGTCAATTAGGTGTCCTTTTATCTTTGTAACTTAAGTCTCTTCTTTTCATCCACTCTTCTTATCATCTCCTCTTATTTGTGGCTATGTTGCAGGAGACGTTCCCGATAATGAGGGCGCTCCTCCTGCTGATGCTCAAGTTCAGATTGGAGATGGAATCCGTGCCTCCAATAGTGTTGAAATTATGAATGATTCAGAGCCATATGAGATCGCAAGGGCTGTTGATTCTGACGATGATCGTCCCGTTGGAGAGCTCACGGAGAGTGACGTTGAAATGCTTAGGCGTATTTTTCTCGGCCGTCGTGATCCTATGGTTCATGAGTTTAGTGATCTTACTCATTCAGATCAGGCGTTTGCAGAAGGACGTGATGATGAGCTGCAGGAAGCTCCAGAGGCTGGTCCTAGTATGGAGATAGAGAAGGGGAGGGTTTTCAATGACCTCCCTGCATTGAAGAGGTGGTTGCAGGCGTTTGCAGTGTTACGCAAGAGACCGTATAAGGTCCTGCATTCCTATGTGGAGCGGCGTTACACGGTTGTGTGTGACAAGGAACGTTTCCATGGAGGGTTTGTGCAAGGAAGAAAAAGGTATCCGGAAAGTGGAAGATCACAAGAGTTGTCGGGCCACATACTTGTTCTTCACATGACCTCAGCACAAAGCATCGGCAGTTGATATCTACCCTCATTGCCAAGCGGTTGATGAAAGTATTACAGGGAGAGCCGAACATGAAGGTCAGGACAATTATCAAAATAGTTAATGAGGTGTATGGAGGATATGATATAAGTTATGGCAAAGCCTGGAGGGCTAAGCAGCGGGCGTGGAAGATGATATATGGGGACTGGAAGGATGGCTACGAGCAGCTTCCAGTACTTCTCAATGCAATCAAAGTAGTGAATCCAGGCATGCATTATCAGTACATCCCTAGGCCAGACGCATGGAAGGATGGGAGACAGATATTCTTCCGTGCTTTCTGGTGCTTCCCTCAGTGTGTCGAGGCCTTTAGGCACTGCCGTCCAGTCTTCTCCATTGATGGTACATTCTTGATTGGCAAGTACCGTGGCACACTACTCATAGCCATATCGTGTGACGCAAACAACAAGGTTGTTCCTTTGGCATTTGCTTTGGTTGAGAGGGAGAATAATGATAGCTGGGGATGGTTCTTGAGGCTAGTCCGGATACATGTGGTTGGGCCTGGCAGGGAGGTGGGTGTCATATCTGATAGGCACCAGGGCATACTTAATGCTGTGCGAGAGGAGATAGAGGGGTATGCACCTTTGCACCATCGTTGGTGTACTCGGCACCTTGCTGAGAATCTACTCCGGAAGGATAGTGTGAAGGATAATTTTGATCTTTTCCAGGAGGCTGCTCGACAGCTTGAGGATAGGTATTTCCGGAGGAAGTTAGAGGAGGTCAGAACCGCATCTAATGCAGAAGGTAGACAATGGCTGACAGGTTTGATGAGAGATGTGGAGAAATGGACAAGAGCTCACGAAGCAGGTGGTTGGAGGTACGAGTTTCAGTGCAGCAACATGGCCGAGTCATTTAATAAGCTGCTGCTGGGGATTCGTGGTATGCCTGTGAACGCTATCGTTCAATTCACATTCTACAAGCTTGTTGCATGGTTCAACGATCGGCACGCCCATGCATTGCAGTTGCAGAGTGAAGGTAAGATTTGGGCCCCAACACCACAGGCACATTTAGACAAGGCGAAGGAAAGGGCTGGGACACATGAGGTCACATGTTTTGACCATGCCACAGGAAGGTATGAGGTGAAGCATATCGGTGGTACTACATCTGATGGCGAGGTCCAAGAGTCGAGAATTCATGTGGTAGTCCTCCAAGATTTCTCATGCACTTGTAGGAAACCAAGGCAGTATCACTTTGTATGTTCTCACCTTGTAGCAGCTGCTAGGCATCACAACTATGATATTGAGGCTAGGATACCTCACGAGTTCAGTGTCGACACGCTTATCGAAACATGGAGGCCCCGCTTTGTGCCTTTCCGAGACCCTGGAGAGTGGCCTCCATGCGACGGTCCAAGGTACGTTGCAGATCCAGCTTACCGTTGGGACAAGCGGGGCTCTAGAAAGAGGACGAGGCACAGGATGGTTATGGATCAGATACCTGGTAGAACGCGACGTGGTAGAGCGACGCCATTTCTTAATGACCCAGAGCAGTACGAGTGTGGCAAGTGCGGTAGACTTGGCCACAATTCCCGCACTTGCCATTGGTAAATTAGTGAGGTGCGACTTGTAGTTGTTTCTATTATTTAATACCTATCATATTGATTGTCCAATTCTTGCTTTATGTTTAATTGCATATTTATTTTATAACTTACTGACAATATTTTTTAGGATGGCGCAATTCCACCTTCTGGACCCGGTGTACGACGAGACCCACCGAGGACGTCTCGTAGCGTCGGGGCAGGTAAGATTTTACACTCCTATATCACATACTTCGAATTATAAGTGCATATATGTGTGTCAAGTAACATTTGTATTTCGTTTAAATGCAGAACCTTCCCCTCCTTCGTTCTAGAGTACATGGAGGGTTCTTGGAAATGCAGTACGACGACAGGTACACACCGTACCTATCAAGAGCTGGCCTAGACGTCATATCTTTCCAGGTTCGTCGTGGCCTGCCTTTGTTCAACTCAGCGAGCTTGACTGCGTTGGTTGACAGGTATTTTTTGAACACATAGGTTGTATTAATAATCATTTGTTCACGCGGTTATGTTTCTGAGGACCATTTTTGTTTTGCTAAAATTATAGGTGGCGACCTGAGACTCACAGCTTTCACATGGCGTTTGGGGAGATGACAGTCACGCTACATGACTGTCAGAAGATGCTAGGTCTGAGTATTCGTGGGAGGGCAGTGACAAGGCTGTGTAGGTCAGAGGGTTGGAGAGCTCGGGTGGAGGCCTTCCTTGGACGTGAGGTGGGTGACCAAGGAGAGCGCACTTCTGGTGTCCTTCTCTCCTGGCTTCGGGCTGAGTTCGCACAGTGTCCTTCAGAGGCAGACGAGCAGACAGTTCAGTACTACTGTAGGGCGTGGATCCTATACTTGTTTGGCTCTGTTCTCTTCCCCGACGGAACGGGCGACACTGCGTCGTAGATGTGGATCCACTGCCTCACAGACTTGGACCAGGCGGGTCACTACAGCTGGGGCTCTGTGGTGTTGGCTTTCCTTTACCATCACCTTTACGAGGCGTGTCGGTGGTCTTCACCGTCAGCCTCACTTGGTGGGTGTGTGTACCTACTCCAGCTGTGGATGTGGTCGCGGCTGCCAGTTGCTCGTCCCGTGATGTTGGCTCCTCGCGACTAGTTCCCAGTGCATAACGCACGTCTACAGCCGACGTGGGCGTACCTGTGGGACCAGGTGACGGTCCCTCACGCGAGGATGGAGCGGGCGTACAAAGAGTACACGGACGAGCTAGACAGGCTAATGGCCTCTAGTGTAAGTACAAATTATTATATATGCTGGTTCGAAAGAAATTATTTATTAAGCTATCTAACTTCTTGTTTGGACACGTTGCAGGTGACTTAGGAGCCGTACGCAGATGAGACCGCACTTCCTTTTGTGGTGAGCAACATGTGTGACAGCGACAGCAAGCTCTACAGGGTGAGATGCCCTCTTATTTGCTTCTATGCTGTCGAGTACCACCTTCCACATCGAGTTGCACGCCAGTTTGGAGCAAGGCAGCGTTGTCCACCATCTCCAGTGTCGATCGGTGTTGACTTGCACAAGTAAGTGTTCTCTTCTTTGTAATCGGACCTTTTTCCTGAAGTTGCACTTACCCATACCACATGATATATGTCGAATAAGATGGATGAAATAATTGTTGGTATGTTTGTATGTCTATGGAATGCATATATGTGTGGTTTGCTTCGACATATAAATGAAACTCTACCGAAATTTTTAACTTTGCCATACATGCATGCTATAGCCACACGATGTTGACTAACTTCTGTACATGTTTTGCAGGCTCGATCGTAAGAAAAATAGGAAAATCTTTGATTGGGCCCATCACCACCGAGACTACATCGAAATGTGGGAGTTGTTCGACGAGAACGTGGACGACAACAACGAGGCGCACACGAACATAGACTACAGGCGGTACCAAGCTTGGTACCACCAAGCGACTCATCCGAGGCTTAAGCTACAGTGGACACAGGATGACTACACTGACATTGAGTCGTCAGAGGATGAGGACACGGCGTACGGCCACTCTACTCGTGTAGGTCGCCAGGTGGGAGCAGGACCGATCTTGGACAGAGTGTATGTCATTTGCTCTACTTTTATATATCGATTTGCGTAACAATGAATTACAACCTCAAACTTTGTTGTAGGCCAACTCCCTCAGGATGTCGGTCCAAGAAATAGAACGCTTTCGTCCGAGGGTGAGGGACGACGACACACGTAGCTTCCTTGACGTAAGTATCTATAAATATGCAAATATTAGAGTACTAATACGTTCAATACATTGAGTTGACATGATTTTGTGTACCAGAGACTGGCACGTCGGCTACGCCGTACCGCTGCGCGCTGTGGTTGCAGGACAGGCACGACAGAGGACGTGCACGTGCCTTCTGCACCCAGAGCTAGCATAGGTTCGTCTAGCCACCCACCTACAGGGTTGCGAGGCAAAGGCACCGAGGAGGACGACGACGACGACCACGAGGACGAGGACCAGGGGCACGACGAGATTGGACCGTCTCAGTTAGACGATGCTCCCTCAACTCAGCCTACGCAGCCGGTCGGTACCAGGCGACGTCGACCACCTGACCCTTACACTCCAGGCACCCACGCTCTTGGACACAAGGGCTAGGGTAAGTCTAGGAGACAGTGAGGGACTGTAGCCGACTTATGGACTGTATGGACTATTATTATAGACTTTTATATCCTATTATTATGTACTGTATGAACTACCATGGAGTTTATGGCATATGCACTTTAAACGCTTTGATGATGGTCATATATTTGTTTAAGGTGAATGTCATATATAATTGTTGATGACATATGTTTATGTGATATCTGTGTTTGGATTGAATTAAAAACAGGGAAAACTCTGCCAAAATTTTCTGCAACATGTCAAGTCGTGCAGTACACCGATAGCATGTAGCCTTTTCAGTGATTTATCATGTCCCTATCCTATCGTACATCCTCTTTTACAGATGAATTGATTGATCAAGGAATCTAGCCTTTACAGATGAGTTTTCAAATAGGCTTTTCAGTAATTCAAATAGGCTTTTCAGGGATGACATCTAGGCTTTTCAGGAGCATTAAAGCCACAATACAACGGCTCTCCACTCCACTGCTGGCTATATATACACCTTCCTCCATACAATGCTAGTCACTTGAAACCAGAAGTTGGTTATCTACGAGTAGTAATGTTTGGAGGGTCATCTAGAGGGAAGGGAACGGGGGGAGTAAGGGTACTCCCATTGTGTGGGAGGGGTCTCTGGGTCCGGAAGACTTTGATGAGCCAGTGTATCATTTTCCTGTCGAGACCAAGAGAGATTTCACCAAAGAGTGTCCACTCTGAGGATATGATAACCGGAAAGAAGATTGACCAAAATGTAGGCATGGTGAGGACTGCTTAGTGTAGATGTTCGTGGAGGGTTTGGATGGAGGTCGCCGATTCTTCAAATATCCGCGAGCAGAGGTAACTGGTTTTAAAATTTATTACTCAATTTTTTCTCTATTATTTTGCATCTCATAGGCGATACTAACTGCATGTTTACTGAAATCTTTGAAATGCAGTGTTCAGAGTCCAAAGAAAACTGTGGCTTCACTAGATGGGTCGATCCTAGACCAATCTATCCGCACGCACAGTACATCTACTACTTGCAAGACCGTATCTTCGAACTAGAAAGGGAAGTTAGCAACGATTACAAGGACGACGAAGCAGACGATACCAGTAGTGGTGCCGTTTCACAGGACGGACCATGCCATGATCCATATTGCACCTGCCCTAACCACAAGAACAACGGGCCTCCGCCACCACCCCCGCTACCTCCACCATCAACAATGGGAGGGTACTATGGAGAAAGGGCTACACTGTTTGCTATGTGGCCGCACTACTAGATAGAACAAATCTATCGTGTGCACATGCCATGTAATGTACTTGTTGTTCGCTCTAATTACCTAAGGCATGTTAGGTTTAGTCCAGGACATATGTGCCCTTGTTTGGTACAAGTTCTGACATGTCATGTCCTATGTTATGCGTGTTGAATTGTGAAATCCAGTACTTCCTTATGTTTTATGTGCACCTCGAGAACTAGTTTCAGTAACTCAGTAACATTAAACCTGATATGTGACAATACTAAACAAGGTCCAAAAACTTAAAGTGCATATGAAGTACATGACGACAAAATAAATAACACAGAACATGCCATAGGTACATGATTTACCTAAAGTACATTAGATTAAACACCTTGCAAACTACATCGACCATGTTCTGGGCATACAACTAGCATACTACTGAGTACAACGAGACCACTTTCCCTTGTTCTGGGCATCGGGATTCTCCTCCATCGCTGCCTTCGCTCGGCGCACGCGCTCAAGCTTTCTCTCCCTCTCCTCCCTACACGCAGCAACACGCCTCCTTTCCTCCTCTTCCTTGTGCTCCTTTGCTGCTGCCTCCTCTCTGCGTCTCTTCTCTAATATCTCCATGCACTCCGCATCCCACTCCTTCAAGCCTTGTAGAAGCTGTAACACCCCGGTGTTATGCAATGCATCTTTGCATGGCAATCATATTGCATTTCATTCATATCATTATAATCCTGAATGATAATGGTATAATTCGAGAAAAATGAAAAGCTTACACATGCTACATTTCACGAATTGAAATAATATGATAATCACATCATATCAAAATCCTTGCAACCATAATTCTTATATCAATTGGAACCCTAGTTCAAATTTTGGAGCTCAAATTTGGTCAAAAACTTGTTCAAAAGCAATTATGAAAATTGTTCAAAAGTCTTCCCTAATTTAGCTTTTATTTTGCTATTTAAAATCTATTAGGAATTTTGAAATGGCCCCTTAATCAAAGTTGTAGAGAATTTAATTTTGAACAACTTTTATTTTTGGGCCAAGTTTATAAAATGTCTTCTTCTTGTTCAAAATGTGGCTTGAAGTTTGAATTACATTTGAAATAGAATTTGGAAAAAAAAAATGGAATTTTGTCTTAGCAGGCCGCGTCCTCGTTTCCCGGCCCGCTCGCGAATCCGCCCGGCCCAGCCAGCCTCGCGCGCGCCCGCGCGACGCAGCCGGCCCGGCCCGCGACCCCGGCCTCCTTCCTCCTCCCGCGCGCGCCGCGCACGCTGGCCGCCGCGGCAGAACACGCTCGCCGCGTGTCGGCCATGCGCTGCCGCCGCTCGCCGCGCGTCGTCCTCGCCCTGCTCTCCCGCCAGCGCGAGCGCACTCAAAACGACCGCCCGAGCCTCCTCACTCCCTCACTTCCCCTCCCTCACCCGCCAGCCACCCCTCCTCTCTCCACCGCGCGGACGCACGGCTCGCCGCCGCGAGCTCTGGTTTTCGCCTCCCCGTTCCGACCTCGTCAGGCCACCATCACCAAATTAACCTCGCACCGAGCTCCGCCCCGCTCTTCTCTCCTCCGAACGAGCTTCTCCGCCCCCTCGCCGCCTGCGGTAGGGCCCCTTTCTTCCTCGCCTCGCCGCGCCACCGCCACGGTGCCGACGAGCCGCACCTCTCCACCGTCTCAACCGTCACCTCTGTGCTATCCCGCCCTGTCGTCTCGTGTTGGCCGCTTCCTGGCGATTCGGTTGCGCGCCTTGGTGGGTCGTCGGCTGGCCGGAACCGGCCGATTGGCCGCGACCGCCGCCGCGACGTCGTCGTCGGGAACACCGGCGACTCGCTCGGCTCCCTTCTCCCCCTTCCTCGCTCGGTGGGCTGAGCCGCGCCAGCAGGCCGAGCCCGAGCAGGCCGGCTCGGTTCCCTCCCCGCGCGAGCGAGACGGGCCGCGGCCGCCGTGGGCCGATCTTTTTCCTCGGGCCGGCCCAGCGACGTTTAATAAACCTATTTCATTTCCCTTTTTATCATTTTTGATGAAAAACAATTGGGAAAAATGATTTCTTGGTCATTTTAGCTCCAAAAATTGTGAAATAAATTTTTATATACTCATTTGAATCAGATCTACAATGTAAAATTGTTGCATGTCAATTTTGATGAACTTTTCTGTAGAGTTCATAATTAAATAGTAAAATGGCTGTTTTCTTGGTAAATACTTAATAAATCCTAGAAAAGTCAGAAAAATATGATTCCAAGTTTATTAATCTTTTTGTGTCATGTGCTTCCTAGGAAAAATTTTATATCTTGGGTGTTCTGTATAAAAATTTGTAGTTGTAGTTCAAATGCTTTCTATTACCAATATTTGTTATTTTTGTTATTTAAATAAAGTTGAATAAAACATGCAAGTGATAATTTTTCTATAGTGTTTGTTTAGGTAGTAGATAGTAGAAAAATTTCTAAATCTGTTGTTTGATACTTTTCAAAATGTAAAGTAGTTTAAATGTCTATTTTAGGCCTTAGTTTGTTATTTTTGCATAGTAAGTTCTAAATATCCAAATGCAGTAAAAATCTTGTGACAAGCTATTCTTGATATTAGTAACCCACTGTAATTTTCTAAGATTTTTCTGAGCTGCTAAATTATGTGTTGCTGTTCAAATGTAGGGCTAATTAGGGTTTCCATTTTATTCTTTAATGCAAAGATAATTAGTAAAGTATACTTTGGTGTATCTTTGAAGCACCTTGTTAGTCAAGTACTCTTGCATGGTAGAGAATAGTAGTGGTAGTTTTCGAGTACATGTTCTTGGATGATGTAGACTACCTTGTAGAAGAGTCATAAGTTCCACATAATCCGATGACGTAATACATTCATTACACCGCATGCATTCCGCATCTTCATCATCTCATGTCACTTCTGCATTGCACCTATGCATGTTGCACTCATACTTCTGCATCATACAGGATCGCAGGAGGTGGTCCCGACAGTAGTTCCCGAGGACGCAGAGGAGCAGCTCGAAGTGACGGAGCCGGAGCCAGCAGAAGCAGAAGAGGAGTCCGGTGAAGAGCTTCCGGAGTGCCCCGACCATCGTCCCAGTACCTTCGAGCGAGGCAAGCCCCGGAGCATTTCTCCCTCGGTTTGCAAAGAATTATTTATTAATTTCACTTAATCTGATGCATTAAGTTTAGGAGTTGTTTGCAAACGTTGCTGCATTATACCTTGTTCCACCTTGTTTTACCCGATCCTTGTCACCCTGGTGTCCACGGTCAATATTTGCTTAGCTTGCTTAGACCGGTAGAAGTCGGGTGATTGCCTGTCATCCGCGAGCTATAGGGGATTACCTGATTTTATGTGAAGGAAATGTCACGTGAGAATAACTAAGTGTGGAATTGAATATGAGACCGGGCGGAAGCTTGCAGGGTTCTGGACTGTAGTGTCTTCCGTCTGTGTCGATTAAGGACCGTCCGATGTCGGGCCTCGGGTCATGTTGAACGCATGCCTCACATTTAGCTGGCCGAATAAAGTACCTTTCGACCGCGAAGCCGGGAGATTATTCGGGCCGAGTAGATTGCCCGCAACGCACTGTACCGGAGCAGTAGTGGCAGGAAACGGGGGCGCGATGATAAGGCCAAAGAGCAGTCGGGCGGCCCCCGGGTACATGTGGTTCCTGGCAAGCTCGCGACTTTACCTGAATGGTTGACTCGGTGACCAATACCTCACTTTAGCGGGTGAGTGAGGTTTGTGTGAGGAATAAATTACCAGCTGGTCAATAATCGATTCGAATCGCCATCGTTCACTGGATAGTGAACACTTGACTTGAGTTACTTCATCGTAGTAATACTGATGAAACACTTGGATAGTTATGAGGAAATGGCATGGTAACTATTGTTAATGACCAATGGTAATCTTTGCTTGCTTAATTACATGGTTACTTTAGCATAAAGAGCAAACATAGTTGTCAGGAGCATAAAGATTTAAAAGATGACATGCTTTTGTAAATGCTTTGGTAAGCTAAAAATGCTTTTCTGCAAATGAGTCAGCTACCCCACCAAAAAGCCTATCATGATCCTTGGAGTCTTTCTGTTTTGGTTCTGTCGGGTAAGTCTAGCTGAGTACCTTCTCGTACTCAGGGCTTTGTTCCCACTTGTTGCAGATGGACAGATGTACTATGGTTATTGTATCAACTGTCTATACCCTGCGATGGGCGAAGCCTAGGACCATGGGCAATGGTCACTCACTACTCCTCGCCTGATGCTTTTGTGGGAGATGATCGCAAGCTGGCACTGTATTTTGGAAAGGATGTGTGCGTGTGTGTGTGCTTTGAACTAATGCTTCCGCTACTTTATTTGGAACTGGTTTGTAATAACTATGTTTAAACTCCGATGTATTTTGTGCCGCAAACTACTGTGTAACTTATGAAGGTAATCGCTGAACTTATTACGATCTTGGCTGTGATGTGAAAGGGTTTGAAATCCGTCGAGATTTCACGGACTACCGGGTTATACGGGCTTAAGTTTGGTAAATTATCCGTCCGTTGGATGATTTTCTTACTTAATCTCGTATAATTGGGCGGTTCTGTTACAGCTGGTATCGGAGCATGGTTTAGCGTAATTACTGTTCATAAGTGTATTTAAACCAAAACCTTGCTTAAAAAGTGTGATTTTGAAACTAAAAAGTGTGCCAGTGGTCATATCCTGTATGCCCAGTTAAGGACTCTAGGTGGCTATTTAAGTACTAACTTGGGGTTCTGCACCATATTTCTTTTTCGTTGCTCATACGGCGTGCTATTGTATGAGTGCCACTTAATTGAGTGGTAATGTATGGATCAGTTGCCTCTACGCTTCGGTAAGTGTGAGTTGTGAGAGCATGATCGGATACACTGCCGATCTAGGGAAAGTGCTTATATGATACTTGGATAATTACATGTTTTACACATGTTTTTATAAAAGTGTCGCATGTGTGGGTGTTCCGTCCGTTGAGGCGATGCCGTCAATAGGACGATGTGTTTGGGTAGTCACTACCGTTGTACACGCATCTGGGGATTCGTGTAAAGCGTGTAGGTAGATTTACTGCTTTCATGCATTCATGGGGAATGGGCTGAAATGAGTTTTCTGCAGGTACATAACAGCGTATCGTGTAGACCGAATTAGTTACGTATAAGAGAGATCGTTGTATGCCACCGAATTCACCGTTAGATACTTTTTCATAAGTTTGTGAGAACGTAAGATTCGTGCATGCATCATATTGTTTGTGCATTCCATTCATGGCATGCATTCCTCCCCTTATAAAAGGATTATCCCATTTCGATAAAAGTGACCTCAACTAAAATATGTTCTCACCGGGTAATTTAAAACTTGTGCTACAGATGGCCCGCACGAAGCAGACTGCCCGCAAGTCCACTGGAGGAAGAGCACCCCGTCGTCAGCTAGCCCCGCGGGAGCACCGCAACACGGACACTTTTCTAAGCGAGTTTGGCATGCCCACCTTGCTTTGGAGAGTGCTCCATGATGTGGGGTACCCGGAGGGACAAGAGCCAGTTTACTCTTGGAGCGAGAGTCAGCTAGCTGAAGATGGACTTGCTGTGGTAGAGATCACCGTCCCTGCTCTTGGTGATGCGCCAGAATGGGATGGTTGGCATCTGGAGTTCGAAGGACGCACTCCAGTCGAGGGTGCAGAGGGTGCAGCTTTTCGCGTCATCCGAGACATCATGAGCAGATTTCCCCAGGAGTTAGCAGCAGCTTTGGCCGGTACCTTCCCGAGAGATGATCCTCGCGACGCCATTTGGGTACAGCCGCAAGGAAGTGCCCTGGTTAGAGGCCCCAGTGAAGGACGGGCTAGTGACAACCACACCATGAGTGCCATGTATGCAGCCATCAGAGCATACCAAGGTCTGGAGAATACTTACTGGACCTTGACCGGCCTACGTGGTGATGATCGGATTGAAGCAAGGAAGCAGAAGAAAAAGCAAGCGCGTGCTATAGCTGGCTTGCAGGAGCAGTTGGCTGATATGAGCTTGCAGCGGGACCGAGCTCTCGAGAGAGGCGAGAGTTCCATGCAGCAGGTTCAGAGGCTGACTCAGGCCAACAGGAATGCAGATCGCCTGTTGGAGCAGCTAGTACAGGAAAGGAATGAAGCCTGGAACGAGAGAGACCTTCTGAGGCAGAGGGTCGAGGAGCTAGAAGAGTACAATGCCAACTTGCATGAAGAGTTCCATGCCCTCTACAACGGGATGGGCCCGTATGCTCCTCCGAACGCCGCTCAGATGGACCTCGACGACGACGCCGCTGCTGAAGGTAGCGATGGCGACGCCTCCGACATCGACGATGGCCCCGAGGAGTAGGATAGTGTCCTGCGTCAGTAGTTAGGCTTGACGCGATGGCCTTCTTTTGGTTTTCATGTGTCATGATGTATCCTGTTCGACCTTGAGGCTGACGATCTTTTGGAGTTTGGTTGTGTATGCGATACCCGAACGCATAAAAGTCCAGTGTATGTATGCTGGCAACGTGGTTGTATGGAACATGATGTTGCATTTGAAGTAACTGAATTGGTGCTGTTGTTTAGTTGGAATGAAATTATTGCGCCTCTGTTTTCTTGTATGACTTGTTCTCTCCAATGAATTCAGTATGGCATAATTGTTCATTCGGACACAATTTTACAACTTCACTCAATTGTGCTTGTTGCTGAAATATGCAGATGGCCAACACTCGTCGTGCTACGTATGAAGCCGCTGAGACTGGTGGCAATGGTGCAGGAGCTGGTGGAAGTGGTGCCAACAATGTCAACCACCAAGAACCACGTCCAGAACCACATTTGCCCCCTCCTCCGCCGCTTACCGCAGAAATGTTCTTCACACAGTTCCTTGGAAGTCAGCGCAGTACTGAACAATCACAGAGGAATATGGAAGATTTTCTGCGTACCATCGCGGAAAATGTTCAAAGGGGAAATAACCAAGGTGGTGGCCAGGGAGTGAACCAGTACAGCAGTTTCAAGGATTTCATGGATACGAGGCCACCTATTTTCAAAGAAGCAGCAGAGCCGCTTGATGCCGAGGAATGGATTAACACTATGGAAGATAAGTTCCGTGTGTTAAGGATGACAGAAGTTCTGAAAGTAGAGTATGCTGCGCATCAGTTACAAGGACCAGCAGGAATGTGGTGGAAGCATCACCGCAGTACTTTTCCTCCTAATACCCAGATCTCTTGGAGGGATTTCACTGAAGCTTTTAAGGGAGTTTATATTCCCCCAGGGTTGGTTGAGATGAAGCTTGGAGAGTTCTTAGCCTTGAATCAGGGTACCAAGACAGTGACCCAGTATCTGCATGCCTTTAATAATTTGTGCCGCTATGCTCCAGACATGGTTGACACAGATGCAAAGAAGATTGCTAGTTTCAAGAGAGGGTTGAGTCCGAAGATGATGAAGCATGTGGGTACCAATACCCGCAACAGATTCAACGACTTTATCAGTGACTGTTTGAAGCAAGAGAAGAACAATAATGCTTACACCGCATCCAAGAACCGCAAGAGAGTGTTCGAGTCAGGATCATCCCAGTCCAGAGTTGTCCCTGCCAACCGTCCATCTTATCGTCCGTCCGCACCTGGTGCGAGGTTCAGGCCGCCGCAGCATAAAACTCAGAACTACAAGGGGCCGCAGAAACCGTACAAGATGGCAGTGCCACCAACAAAGACCAACGCAGCTGCAGAACAGAGCAACTCCAAGGGAGCAATAGGGTCTGCTGGTACAGTGAAGGGGCCCTGCTACAACTGTGGTCAGCCAGGCCATTTTTCCAAGTTCTGCCCTTATCCGCCTAAAAAGAAGCAACAGACTTACAATGCCCGTGTGCACCACACCGCCATTGATGAAGTTCCTGAGGGAGAGCCTGTAACTGCCGGTAAGTTTCTTGTGAACCATCACCCTGCAGTTGTTCTTTTTGATTCTGGATCTTCGCATTCTTTTATGAGTCAAGCATTTGCACGGAAGCATGAACAACTATGCACAGAATTGAGTTATGGTTATCGCATAAGTTCAGCAGGAGCTGATGTGTTAACCAATAAGATGGTTAGAGGGGCAACCCTTGAGTTAGGTAGTCGGAAGTTCAGAGTGAACCTGGTAGTTATGCCTGGGCTAGTTTTGGATGTAATAATAGGAATGAACTGGATGAAAGACTGGGAAGCAGTCATAGATACAAGCAGTCGGATGCTTACCCTTAAAGATCCCCAGGCAGAGGGTACTTTTCAGGTACCATTGCCTAAAAGAACAGATCTTGTGAGCGTGACCTGTGCCATGGAAGTTACTCCTATCCATCAGATCCCAGTAGTATGTGAGTTTCCGGATGTGTTCCCAGACGAACTGCCTGGCCTTCCTCCAGATAGAGATGTTGAATTCGGAATCGAGTTGATCCCCGGGACGGCTCCAATTTCGAGGAGACCTTATCGGATGCCTCCGGATGAGTTAGCTGAGTTGAAGAAACAGTTGGAAGAGTTGTTAAAGAAGGGGTTTATTCGCCCAAGTAAGTCTGAATGGGGATGTCCTGCCTTGTTTGTCAAGAAGAAGAAAGAGGGTACTCTCAGGATGTGTGTGGATTACCGACCTCTTAACGCTGTAACCATCAAGAATAAATATCCACTGCCTCATATTGATGTTCTGTTTGATCAGTTAGCTAAAGCCAGAGTGTTCTCCAAGATAGATTTAAGGTCAGGGTATCATCAGATAAAGATTAGACCTCAAGATGTTCCGAAAACCGCCTTTTCTACCAGATACGGGTTGTACGAGTATCTTGTTATGTCGTTTGGACTAACAAATGCTCCTGCATATTTTATGTATCTGATGAATACGGTTTTCATGCCAGAGTTGGACAAGTTTGTAGTTGTCTTCATTGATGACATTCTAGTATACTCTGAAAACGAGAAAGAGCATGAAGAGCATCTGAGAATTGTCTTGACCAGGTTGAGGAATCATAAGTTATATGCTAAGTTCAGCAAATGTGAATTTTGGTTGAAGAAAGTTCCTTTCCTCGGCCATATCCTATCTGAGAATGGAGTTTCTGTAGATCCGAGTAAAGTGCAAGAGGTTATGGATTGGAAGACTCCAACCACAGTGTCAGAAGTCAGGAGTTTCCTAGGCTTAGCTGGTTACTATCGCCGCTTCATCCCAGACTTCTCGAAGATTGCCAAGCCTATGACAAGTCTGTTACAGAAAGATCACAAGTTCGCGTGGACAGAGGAGTGTGAGACAGCTTTCCATACCTTGCGGAAACTGTTGACCACTGCTCCAGTTCTTGCACAACCCGACATCGAGAAACCTTTTGATGTGTTCTGTGACGCGTCAAAAACAGGACTAGGGTGTGTGCTGATGCAAGAAGGAAGAGTAATTGCTTATGCCTCCCGGCAGTTGAGAAAACATGAAATCAATTACCCGACACATGATCTTGAGCTTGCCGCTGTAGTGCATGCCTTAAAGATTTGGAGACACTATCTACTGGGTAACGTGTGCAACATTTTCACCGATCATAAGAGTCTCAAGTACATTTTCACCCAACCAGAATTGAACATGAGACAACGGAGATGGTTAGAGCTGATCAAAGACTACAACTTGAATGTACAGTATCACCCTGGGAAAGCCAATGTGGTAGCTGATGCTTTAAGCAGAAAGTCACATTGTCTGAATGTGCAACCCTTGCTTGAAGATGGTTTCGATCTAATGCACCCTGCCGTGCTACAAAGTATTCAGGTCAGTTGTTCCTTGGAGAGTAAGATTATAGAAGGTCAGAAGGCAGACAAGGGGATATTCCACATCAAAAAGAAGATTCAAGAAGAACCCTCGAAACACTTCAGGGTAGATGAGCAGGATGTGTTGTGGTTCGACAACCGTCTTGTTGTTCCAAAGGATAGAGAGCTTAAGAATAAAATTATGGGTGAAGCTCATCTCTCTAAGTTGTCTATTCATCCTGGCAGCAGTAAAATGTATCAAGAACTAAGACCTCGTTATTGGTGGACCAAGATGAAGAAGGGAATTGCAGCGTATGTAGCCAGATGTGACACGTGTTGTAGAGTAAAAGCAATTCACATGAAGCCTGCCGGAATGTTACAACCCTTGTCAGTACCAAGTTGGAAGTGGGATGACATAAGTATGGATTTTATCACCGGTTTACCCACTACTCAAAAAGGTCACGATTCCATTTGGGTAATTGTGGATCGTCTTACTAAGACAGCCCACTTTCTGCCTGTCAAAACAGAATATAGACCACCTCAATATGCTGAGAAGTATATTGCAGAGATTGTGAGGTTGCATGGCATACCAAAGACTATAGTGTCTGACAGAGGGTCACAGTTCACTGCTCACTTTTGGGAGCATTTGCATAAAGGTTTGGGGACTAGTCTGATTCGTAGCACTGCCTATCATCCTCAAACAGATGGTCAGACTGAGAGGGTTAATGCTGTTCTAGAAGATATGTTAAGAGCTTGTGTGTTGTCTTCCAGAGGTTCATGGGAGTCATGGTTACCATTAGCAGAGTTCTCATACAATAACAGCTATCAAGAGAGTATCAAGATGGCACCTTTTGAGGCTCTATATGGCCGAAAGTGTAGAACACCGTTAAACTGGATTGAGCCAGGCGAAAGAAGGTATTATGGTATTGACTTCGTAGAAGAAGCCGAAAAGAAAGTTCATATCATCCAGCAGAATATGAGAGCAGCCCAGTCACGTCAGAAAAGTTATGCAGATAAGAGAAGGAGACCACTTGTGTTCGAAGTTGGCGACTATGTCTATCTAAAAGTTACGCCAATGAAAAAGAAAAGGTTTGGTGTGCGCAGAAAGCTGGCCGCCAGATTTGTGGGACCTTATAAAATCCTAGAACGGAAAGGTCCTGTGGCTTACAAATTGGAATTTCCAGAGTCAATGGGTGCTATATTCCCAGTTTTTCATGTATCACATCTCAAGAAATGTTTGCGCGTTCCAGAGGAACAGATTGAACCTCGAGGCATAAAACTGAAGTCAGATCTGGTGTATCGTGAGCAGCCAGTTCGAGTTTTGGATACTAAGGAAAGGGCTACTCGAAACAGTGTGGTGAAAACATATAAGATACAATGGAGTCATCACGATGAAGGGGATGCATCTTGGGAAACGGGTGAATACTTAAAGAATGCCTACGAAGATTTTTATAACAAATGGTTCGTAACCCAAATCTCGGGACGAGATTTTTATAAGGGGGGAAGGCTGTAACACCCCGGTGTTATGCAATGCATCTTTGCATGGCAATCATATTGCATTTCATTCATATCATTATAATCCTGAATGATAATGGTATAATTCGAGAAAAATGAAAAGCTTACACATGCTACATTTCACGAATTGAAATAATATGATAATCACATCATATCAAAATCCTTGCAACCATAATTCTTATATCAATTGGAACCCTAGTTCAAATTTTGGAGCTCAAATTTGGTCAAAAACTTGTTCAAAAGCAATTATGAAAATTGTTCAAAAGTCTTCCCTAATTTAGCTTTTATTTTGCTATTTAAAATCTATTAGGAATTTTGAAATGGCCCCTTAATCAAAGTTGTAGAGAATTTAATTTTGAACAACTTTTATTTTTGGGCCAAGTTTATAAAATGTCTTCTTCTTGTTCAAAATGTGGCTTGAAGTTTGAATTACATTTGAAATAGAATTTGGAAAAAAAAAATGGAATTTTGTCTTAGCAGGCCGCGTCCTCGTTTCCCGGCCCGCTCGCGAATCCGCCCGGCCCAGCCAGCCTCGCGCGCGCCCGCGCGACGCAGCCGGCCCGGCCCGCGACCCCGGCCTCCTTCCTCCTCCCGCGCGCGCCGCGCACGCTGGCCGCCGCGGCAGAACACGCTCGCCGCGTGTCGGCCATGCGCTGCCGCCGCTCGCCGCGCGTCGTCCTCGCCCTGCTCTCCCGCCAGCGCGAGCGCACTCAAAACGACCGCCCGAGCCTCCTCACTCCCTCACTTCCCCTCCCTCACCCGCCAGCCACCCCTCCTCTCTCCACCGCGCGGACGCACGGCTCGCCGCCGCGAGCTCTGGTTTTCGCCTCCCCGTTCCGACCTCGTCAGGCCACCATCACCAAATTAACCTCGCACCGAGCTCCGCCCCGCTCTTCTCTCCTCCGAACGAGCTTCTCCGCCCCCTCGCCGCCTGCGGTAGGGCCCCTTTCTTCCTCGCCTCGCCGCGCCACCGCCACGGTGCCGACGAGCCGCACCTCTCCACCGTCTCAACCGTCACCTCTGTGCTATCCCGCCCTGTCGTCTCGTGTTGGCCGCTTCCTGGCGATTCGGTTGCGCGCCTTGGTGGGTCGTCGGCTGGCCGGAACCGGCCGATTGGCCGCGACCGCCGCCGCGACGTCGTCGTCGGGAACACCGGCGACTCGCTCGGCTCCCTTCTCCCCCTTCCTCGCTCGGTGGGCTGAGCCGCGCCAGCAGGCCGAGCCCGAGCAGGCCGGCTCGGTTCCCTCCCCGCGCGAGCGAGACGGGCCGCGGCCGCCGTGGGCCGATCTTTTTCCTCGGGCCGGCCCAGCGACGTTTAATAAACCTATTTCATTTCCCTTTTTATCATTTTTGATGAAAAACAATTGGGAAAAATGATTTCTTGGTCATTTTAGCTCCAAAAATTGTGAAATAAATTTTTATATACTCATTTGAATCAGATCTACAATGTAAAATTGTTGCATGTCAATTTTGATGAACTTTTCTGTAGAGTTCATAATTAAATAGTAAAATGGCTGTTTTCTTGGTAAATACTTAATAAATCCTAGAAAAGTCAGAAAAATATGATTCCAAGTTTATTAATCTTTTTGTGTCATGTGCTTCCTAGGAAAAATTTTATATCTTGGGTGTTCTGTATAAAAATTTGTAGTTGTAGTTCAAATGCTTTCTATTACCAATATTTGTTATTTTTGTTATTTAAATAAAGTTGAATAAAACATGCAAGTGATAATTTTTCTATAGTGTTTGTTTAGGTAGTAGATAGTAGAAAAATTTCTAAATCTGTTGTTTGATACTTTTCAAAATGTAAAGTAGTTTAAATGTCTATTTTAGGCCTTAGTTTGTTATTTTTGCATAGTAAGTTCTAAATATCCAAATGCAGTAAAAATCTTGTGACAAGCTATTCTTGATATTAGTAACCCACTGTAATTTTCTAAGATTTTTCTGAGCTGCTAAATTATGTGTTGCTGTTCAAATGTAGGGCTAATTAGGGTTTCCATTTTATTCTTTAATGCAAAGATAATTAGTAAAGTATACTTTGGTGTATCTTTGAAGCACCTTGTTAGTCAAGTACTCTTGCATGGTAGAGAATAGTAGTGGTAGTTTTCGAGTACATGTTCTTGGATGATGTAGACTACCTTGTAGAAGAGTCATAAGTTCCACATAATCCGATGACGTAATACATTCATTACACCGCATGCATTCCGCATCTTCATCATCTCATGTCACTTCTGCATTGCACCTATGCATGTTGCACTCATACTTCTGCATCATACAGGATCGCAGGAGGTGGTCCCGACAGTAGTTCCCGAGGACGCAGAGGAGCAGCTCGAAGTGACGGAGCCGGAGCCAGCAGAAGCAGAAGAGGAGTCCGGTGAAGAGCTTCCGGAGTGCCCCGACCATCGTCCCAGTACCTTCGAGCGAGGCAAGCCCCGGAGCATTTCTCCCTCGGTTTGCAAAGAATTATTTATTAATTTCACTTAATCTGATGCATTAAGTTTAGGAGTTGTTTGCAAACGTTGCTGCATTATACCTTGTTCCACCTTGTTTTACCCGATCCTTGTCACCCTGGTGTCCACGGTCAATATTTGCTTAGCTTGCTTAGACCGGTAGAAGTCGGGTGATTGCCTGTCATCCGCGAGCTATAGGGGATTACCTGATTTTATGTGAAGGAAATGTCACGTGAGAATAACTAAGTGTGGAATTGAATATGAGACCGGGCGGAAGCTTGCAGGGTTCTGGACTGTAGTGTCTTCCGTCTGTGTCGATTAAGGACCGTCCGATGTCGGGCCTCGGGTCATGTTGAACGCATGCCTCACATTTAGCTGGCCGAATAAAGTACCTTTCGACCGCGAAGCCGGGAGATTATTCGGGCCGAGTAGATTGCCCGCAACGCACTGTACCGGAGCAGTAGTGGCAGGAAACGGGGGCGCGATGATAAGGCCAAAGAGCAGTCGGGCGGCCCCCGGGTACATGTGGTTCCTGGCAAGCTCGCGACTTTACCTGAATGGTTGACTCGGTGACCAATACCTCACTTTAGCGGGTGAGTGAGGTTTGTGTGAGGAATAAATTACCAGCTGGTCAATAATCGATTCGAATCGCCATCGTTCACTGGATAGTGAACACTTGACTTGAGTTACTTCATCGTAGTAATACTGATGAAACACTTGGATAGTTATGAGGAAATGGCATGGTAACTATTGTTAATGACCAATGGTAATCTTTGCTTGCTTAATTACATGGTTACTTTAGCATAAAGAGCAAACATAGTTGTCAGGAGCATAAAGATTTAAAAGATGACATGCTTTTGTAAATGCTTTGGTAAGCTAAAAATGCTTTTCTGCAAATGAGTCAGCTACCCCACCAAAAAGCCTATCATGATCCTTGGAGTCTTTCTGTTTTGGTTCTGTCGGGTAAGTCTAGCTGAGTACCTTCTCGTACTCAGGGCTTTGTTCCCACTTGTTGCAGATGGACAGATGTACTATGGTTATTGTATCAACTGTCTATACCCTGCGATGGGCGAAGCCTAGGACCATGGGCAATGGTCACTCACTACTCCTCGCCTGATGCTTTTGTGGGAGATGATCGCAAGCTGGCACTGTATTTTGGAAAGGATGTGTGCGTGTGTGTGTGCTTTGAACTAATGCTTCCGCTACTTTATTTGGAACTGGTTTGTAATAACTATGTTTAAACTCCGATGTATTTTGTGCCGCAAACTACTGTGTAACTTATGAAGGTAATCGCTGAACTTATTACGATCTTGGCTGTGATGTGAAAGGGTTTGAAATCCGTCGAGATTTCACGGACTACCGGGTTATACGGGCTTAAGTTTGGTAAATTATCCGTCCGTTGGATGATTTTCTTACTTAATCTCGTATAATTGGGCGGTTCTGTTACAGAAGCCGCATGTCAGCCTCCTTGATCTCAGTATCGATCAACTGCTCAAAATCACATAGCGGTGGAGGGGTCTGCAGCAAATTCAATTGTTTCAAATCCAATTATTATGCAAAACTTCATATGACACAAATTAATTAATAAACAAAAGCAATTTCTCACAATAAATGTACTGCGGCGCTGACGCTCTGTAGGTTCCCATGCAAAATTAGAACACATCCAATATCTCTGCTTATATGTTGCCTCATCTTCGGAAATATCTACATTGCAAGGATCACTACAAAAGCACATGGGTATTGGCACACCGCTAGGGAGCGGCTTTGGGACGTATGGACTTTCGGTCATCCGTCCATAGCTACAATTCAATAAATTCCGTTCTAATATAACAAAACAAATAACAATAAATCTTAAAACTAATGGTTTATTATATGATGAAAATAATCTACGCATACCTTTGTTTTCTAGCTTTTCCACGTCTGGGCATCCTATGGTTGTACAATACATACGCATTTTAAAATGTGAAGTTCATAGGTTAAGAATATGCCTTCATTTTACCAAATCGATTCGAAATAAATAAGGAAGGGTGACAGGATACCTAGCTCTCGAAGATCCACGGATAAAATCCAACTTTTCACGGTCCAATAGGTCGATTGAAGAGGTTGGCCGAAGTGTCCAAATGAAAAACCCGAAGAGAAGGAGTAAGAAAACGAGAATGACTCCGGGAGGAAGAGGGGGCTGGCTAAAACGTGGGCTCTTGGCGCCAAGGCATGGCGCCATCGTCATTGGCGCCAAGCCTTGGCGCCAGGCGCCAAGCACTGCCACGTCGAATGCCACGGTGGCCACGTCGGCGGTGTCTTGGCGCCAGGGATGATGGCGCCATGCCGTTATATCTTGGCGCCATCGACTATGGCGCCAAGCGAAGGGTTCATTTTTTGAAATCTTTCCGTAAGGGGTATATTTGAGAGAATCTTTCGAAAAAAGGGCAAAAAAACAAAAAAGACGGCCGGCGCGGCGCTGCCCCGCGATAGGGCGCCCTCCACAAGCTGCACGGCGCGGCCTTGCAGCAGGTCCGCCCTACCTGCGGTCATCTTCCTCGCGCGGCGTCTCGCCCTCGCGTATCCCCGCAGCAGCGACGCGCACGCCTACGGCCCCATCCCTCGCACGGCGGCTGCACCGCCGCAGTGGTACCGGCCCCCTCCGCCCCTCGAGCTTCGGCACACACTCCAGCGGCGGCGTGGCTCCGCCTTGCAACAGTGCCGCCCTGGCTGTGGCCATCTCCCTCGACTCCCTTTCGCGGCACCTCGCCCCCGCGCACCCCCACAGTAGCAACGCCCGCACCTACGGCCCTCTCGCACGGCAGCTGCAGCAGCGCAACCCCCCCTCGAGCCTCAACAGAAGGTATGCTCTGCATTTTTTCTTTTTATTTCCTCATTTTTTTCCCAAACGATATGCAGATGTCAATCCAGTGTATATGCAGTTAAATGTGAATAGCAATTATATAGAGTCCTATGAATTTTGATTCCAAAATTTCTATGCTTGCCCCCTGTTAACTAAATAGTTGCTTTTCCAATATTGTTGTATGCTGTCGAATTCTTTATGTTATTTATAATACATTAATTGTCATCCTATTATTTCTCTAAATCATGATATTGAGATACTTTTGCCTGATGGTTCCTTCCTTGAAAAAGAAGATGCTTCCAAAAAAAGAATTGAAAATCGGTACCGTACAATGCGAAACATGTTTACTGCATTGTCTTTTATGCTTCCTCAATTAGACTGATGCATTTTTATCCTGAACCGTCTGTTGCTTGAGAACGAGTCGCAAACGTACGGCAGATACCATTCGCCACGATGATGGTTAGTCGTACCTTCTTTGTTCTTAAAACTTCTGTACTGAATACTTTGTGTTTGTTTTAATTAATTTTCAGTAGGGGCTCCAAGCCCCTCTTGTTCTCTCTCTCAAAAAAATGATGGTTAGTCAAATTAATGTGTGCCATGTGCTAGATCCAATTGCTTACGCCCTGTTCGCTTGGCTGATAAGTCATGACAGAAAGTACTGTTTGCTGATTTGGTTGTTTTAATCGGTTGATAATCTCAAACGAACAAGGCGTCGGTTCCTTACTGCATAGATTGGCAAAAAAAAATTACGTATATGTTTGTCTTGCAGAGATCAGAGGTTCTACAACAGATTTCTACCTTCCCATCTCCACACCTTCCAGCCACAAGAACCACGATGTCATCCCTGCAACATACTAATGCGAATTCTGAAGTCACTGTCATAGTGTCATGCACATATAGGACATGGACGACAAGCTTCAACAACTGCTCAGGCCTAAGCGAGACTGGCAGCAGCGTGGCTCTTCGGTTTGTTCAGACGGTACCTGAAAACACTTCACGTGAAGAGTGGGTTGCCATCAGTGCCAGTTGCTGTGGCGTCAGCTTTGTAATAATTGGCCTTATTCTACCTGTTGTTGATAGATAAAGCCGGGTATGAAATACTATCCTTTATCTAAAAAAATCAGTGCCAGTTGCCACCCAGTTCAGGAGTTCCTGTGTCAACCTGGGCATAGATGGGAATTTCAGCTTCCATCTTTGGCCTTGTTTATATTCCAGAATTCAACCCTAAATTTCACTATGCAAAAAGAAGATTCCACATCACATCAAAATGCCGGCATATATATGGAGTACTAAATGTAGATGAAATCAAAAACTAATTGCACAGTTTTGTTGTACTTTGCGAGACGAACATTTTGAGCCTAATTAATCAAGATTTGAACAATTATTACCATAAAAAAAAAGTGCTACGATGCTCGGGGGTGGCACTGTGCAGAATCAACCACCCCAAGTTAGTCATCTAAACAAGGCCTTTATGATTCAGGTGGTTCCATTTGAGAACAGTCTGAAAGCGGGCTCAGTTGATATGGACAGTTCAAGGACCAGCCGCGGTGTCAGGCTGTTGGCAAAAGGGTGAGACGTTCAGGCAACGAGGGGACCTGGGGAGCAGAAAGAACCTCTGACCGCTTCAGGCGGTGTTTGGATCAAAGCACTAAGTAGATGTCACATCCGGTATTTTAATACTAATTAGAAAGACTAAACATGAGGCTAACTAGACTTAATAGATTCGTCTCGTAAATTAGTCTCAATCTATGTAATTAGTTTTGTAATGAGTCTACGTTTAGTACTCCATGCATGTCGTCAAACATTCGATGCGACAGAAGGGGAACCAAACACCCCCCAGCAGCGCTGATGAGATGAAAATGGTTCATGATAGGCAAAAGAGGGTAGGTTCAGAGCTGGTGAGGTTTTAGTTTACTTATTATGTGTACCCTTAGGTAACCCATAATGGTTCACTTCTTCGATATTTCTTTTGGGTCTTAAGTATTAATTTATCCTCTTCCCGCATGAGAACCAAATGTTATGATTGAATCATAATTGGATGATATATACCACTTTTGCCAATGCACCTAAATCTGTTTTACATTGCCAGCTTGATGTGCCCGCGCGAAGCGCGGGGTTAGGGACACCCGCCATACTTTGGAAAGTATAGTAGGAACACGCCGCGTACCTAACGTGGCAGCGTGCGCCGACCCCGCACCGGCGCGTACGTACAGGCTCAGCGCAGCATGGCGTACCTGCCGTTCCGCGCGGACGCGGCTGGCACGCAGCGCGCATGCCGCATGCCTGATGACATCGCCGACGCCGAGCCGCCTTAAGGCCAGTCTCAGTGGAGAGTTTCATTTCGTTGTTTCCAAGACTGTCATGTCATATAAAATGAAATGAAACTCGGATGAAACACCCACTCTTAATGGAAAGTTTCACTCCATAGTTTTATAGACATTTAATTCTATGACTCATAGAGAGTTGGTAACTGTGCCAAGAGAGTTTCATCCCCATGAAACTCAATTCTTCTCTCTCTTCATTAAAACGTTGACATATCATCAAAAATGCATATGTGGCAGGCTATTAAATGCAAATGAAACTCCAGTGAAACTGCCACTGAGACTGGCCTAATCGCCCCTGCGCCGTTGCGCGCGTACCGACATCACGCTGGTGCGCAAAAGATCACGCCCCGGGTGTCGCTTTCCGCTGACCAGAAGAGGCTGCTATGGCGAGCGGCGACCCGCGAGCCTCCAACCACGATGGAGCCCCTAACCCAGTTGCAACTTGCAAGACGCTATCGCGTTCCCGTGCTCCCTTGATTGTCCACGGCCAGTCGGCCGGCCACCATCACCACATTGTTTATTTATTCCTGAAATCCCAACGACGCCCATAAATAGCCCCGCCCATGCTGACCCAACCATCAACAAAAATCACACAGAAACCAGCTCAAGCAAACACAGAGCAGCCTCGCTGTGTAACGCAGCGGGCAGCACCAGTGCCAAGTCAACACCCACAGGCCACAACACTCACACGGAGATCTCGGTCACCAAGACACCAACCATACCATGGGCTCTCTCGGCAGCGCCGCGCAGCAGCAGCCGCACGCCGTGTGCCTGCCGTACCCGGCGCAGGGCCACATCACCCCGATGCTCAACGTGGCGAAGCTGCTCCACGCCCGGGGCTTCCACGTCACCTTCGTCAACACCGAGTACAACCAGGCGCGCCTCGTCCGGACCCGGGGCGCGGCGGCGGTGGCCGGCCTCCAGGGCTTCCGCTTCGCCACCATCCCCGACGGCCTGCCGCCTTCCGAGGACGACGACGTCACGCAGGACATCCCCTCGCTGTGCAAGTCCACCACCGAGACCTGCCTCGGTCCCTTCCGGCGCCTGCTCGCCGAACTCAACGACGCCGCCACGGGCCACCCGCCCGTCACCTGCGTCGTCTCCGACGTCGTCATGGGCTTCTCCATCGACGCCGTTAAGGAGCTCGGCCTCCCCTACGTCCAGCTCTGGACCGCCAGCACCGTCAGCTTCCTCGGCTACCACCACTACCGCCTCCTCAAGAGCCGTGGCCTCGCCCCGCTCAAAAGTTCGTGTGCTTTCTCTCCCCTTCTTTTTTTTTTGACTCCAATCCAACGAGTCAAACTTTTCTGCTTGCCAGTTGGTACGTCGTCCACGTTATTATGTGGGGAAATTTACCAACCATAGCTAAGTACCCCGTCCGGTGATCGTCATCTCATCTTGTCGTTTACATGCGCAGGCGTCGAGCAGCTGACGAACGGATTCCTCGAGACGCCGGTGGAAGACGTCCCGGGGCTGCGGAACATGAGGTTCCGGGACTTCCCGAGCTTCATCCGCACGGATCCGGACGAGTACATGGTGGGCTACGTCCTCCAGGAGACGGGGCGCTCGGCGGGCGCGTCGGCGGTGATCATCAACACCTTGGACGAGCTCGAGGGCGAGGCGGTGGCGGCCATGGAGTCGCTGGGCCTGGCGCGCAAGGTGTACACGCTGGGCCCGCTGCCGCTGCTGGCGCGCGAGGACCCGCCCACCCCGCGCTCCTCCATCAGCCTCAGCCTGTGGAAGGAGCAGGAGGAGTGCCTGCGGTGGCTCGACGGCCGGGACGCGGGCTCCGTCGTCTACGTCAACTTCGGCAGCATCACCGTGATGACCAACGAGCAGCTGGTGGAGTTCGCGTGGGGGCTGGCCAACAGCGGCAGGCCGTTCCTGTGGATCATCCGGCGCGACCTCGTCAAGGGCGACACCGCCGTGCTGCCCCCGGAGTTCCTGGCCGCGACGGCCGACCGCGGGCTCATGGCCAGCTGGTGCCCGCAGCAGGCGGTGCTGGACCACCCGGCCGTGGCCGCGTTCCTGACGCACAGCGGATGGAACTCCACGCTGGAGGCCATGTGCGGCGGCGTGCCGGTCATCAGCTGGCCCTTCTTCGCCGACCAGCAGACCAACTGCCGCTACCAGTGCAACGAGTGGGGCGTCGGGATGGAGATCGACAGCAACGTCCGCCGCGACGCCGTGGCGAGCCTCATCACTGAGCTCATGGAGGGGAAGCAGGGGAAGGAGATGAGGAGAAAGGCACTGGAATGGAGGGACATCGCGATCGAGGTGGCCAAGCCCGGGGGCACGTCTCACCGGAATTTTGATGACCTGGTTCGCAACGTGCTCCTACCCAAGAACTAGGCGATTAGCTCCGTCTTTGCACGGTGTTTCTGTCAGTGTCGTGCGATTTTGTTGTTCATCTGGTTCGGTGGGTGATGGACAGATCACTGTGGTTGTGTAAACAATACATACAGTACTGTACAAGCGTTCGATTGTCGTGCAACTCTGAAACAAACTGTTTTGTTTACATGGATTATTGGTCTATTGTTCACTGGGTGTTGTACTGAATAGGATTGGTCGAGCGGCACTGTTAAATTAACGGATGACGACAAGCAACATCGAGATGAAAAGGCGTGAAGCATCACGATCTGAAGACGTCCCCCCTTGCGGGCAGCTGTCTCCGGGCGTTCAACACGATCCTCTCCTTGCGGAATTGACATAGGAAACACAGCCTTTGCCTATGTCGCCTAGCGCAGTACCAGCGCCAGCCAGAGCCGAGTCAAGCGCAGCAGCAGACCGCCCATGTGCCTGATTCTGAGCCAAGTGCGTGGACCGGTCATGCGGCAACCACGGAAACCATCTTCGAGCATTCTGGGTCCGCCTCGTTTGGCGCCAATCCATCTCAGGCGCCGACGGGCGCAAGCCCCTGCATCCATCCGCCGATGGCTATTGTCGGACAGCCTACAGCTAATGTTCAAACCTTGCCGGACTTCATTCAGTCGCTCAGGCTGCCACTCCAGGAACCACTCATCACTTCTGCTCCGCGCCCACCCGTCTCGCGTCACAATGACTCCGATCTGGTGCCAAGGCGCAGTAACCGGCTCTCGCTGCGAAATCAGCGTTCTGCGACCCCAAGCCTGAGAACTAAGCCAAGCGAGTCCTCCTGAACAAGTGGCAGCGTCACCCTGACAATGTGCCACACACGACGCCGGATGCTATCATCGCCAGGAAGTTCCATGAGACGTTCGCGGAATCATTGTCTTCCTCCAAGCGTGACGCCATGTGTGAACTGGTCCCAAAGGCCGGAACGCGCAGAGGCAGGGTGTTGCCCATATATCGGATTGAGCAGGACTAGCGGCCAACGCTGACCCACCACTTTGGTCGCATAATTAGTTTCTTAGTTAATCAAACCAGCGTGCGTTCCACCGCCCTGCGGTGCCTTTTGTTTGTGTTCAACCCCATCACTAATGGCATCTGATGTGATGTTGGACGTGTATGTTTCTTAACTTCTTCTCAATAAAACACGTGCTAAGCACGTTCTCGAAAAAAACAATAGAGATACCTATAAAATGTAAATTATCTCTCTTTTCTTTAGAAATATTTTAGTTTACTTTTTGCTGCAATATGGTAATTTAGAAACAATTTTAGAGATTATTATAACTTATCTCTCATAGGAAAAAAATATGGGTTTTAGATGCATATTTAGAGGGCTATTTTATGTATTAGTTAGTCATATGATGGTAGAAGTAGATAATCTTCTAAAAAAACTAAATAACATTCAATGGCTATTGGTAAGAATGGTAATATAGTCTACCATGCTGTGCGTGAAGGAGAGAGGCCGAGGAGCAGCTCACAGCTAGCGCAAATAATCAGAACGTATGCAGATGAATGTTTAGCGCTGGATAAGATTAGAAAAAAAAACTTGCTACTAACCAGGCCAAATCGGTATGGAGCAAGCCACCAGAAGGTTTCGCCAAACTCAACTGCGACGGAGCATTCAGGGAACACGAACGTTCTTAGGGCTGGGCCTTTCTGATACGAGACTGTGAGGAAGCGGTGATCAGCTCTGGTTATGGCAGGTGGGGGAAGGTTTTGCGGCCTCTGCATGCTGAGATAATTGTGTGTCTTCAGGCAGTCCACAGCAGCAGCGGAGTTGGGGATCCAGCCAGAAGATGGTTCTGGCGACTGATGCTGCCGCAGTGGTACAAGCGGTGTCCACAGCAGTGTCGGATCGGAGCTCGGCAAGTGACCTAGTCTGGAAACTAAGGATTTAATTTGCTGTGATTTTGTTTCTAATGTCGTAGTACATAATCCTCGCTCGTGTAATTTGGTTGCGCATTCTCTAGCTGCCCTTGGGGCAGGTCTTGGTCCGGGTACTGGCTCAGTAAGAGACAGTATTCCACTTTGTACTCACTCTGGTGGCCAAAGTTGTTGTGTAATGGTGTATCACTTCCATGTTCGAAAAAAATGATAATGTAGTCTGCCAAATTTGGATAGAAAACACTATTGCGGCATATACACGCTAAGCAACATGCATGGTACTCCATTTTCCTGTGTGGTTATGATCTGCGTGCAGATTAATACTCCCTCCATCCCAAATTATAAGACATTCCAAGAATCTTGGAGAGTCAAACAATCTCAAGTTTAACCAAATTTATATGATAAGATAATAATATTTATGACACTAATTAAGTATCATTAGATTCTTCATTAATTATATTTTCATAGTATACCTATTTGATGTTATAAATTTTTTGTAATTTTTTCTATAACTTTGGTCAAACTTAAGATGCTTTGACTCTCCAAGATTCTTGAAATGTCTTATAATTTGGAATGGAGGGAGTATTTGGACAACAAGCCAGAAACTTCCATTGATTTGGAAATTGCACAATGACGAGCTTCTTTGATTTTTTTTAGCAAAAACGAGCTTCTTTGATGGTGATGCCTAGTAATATCGACCGACCAATGTGTGACGCTAGCAGCCCGTAGGCTTGATCATTGATCCACATTCCACAGGCTGTGATCGCTTCCCGCCTACTTGAATTGGGCCTCAAACAGATAACGTCTATTCGGCTTTGCGGCCCAATAATCTCCTTGGGCCTATTTATTTCCCTGGAACGAGCCGACCTGGAGGGATGAGTAGGGCCTGGCTATTCTCAGACAGTTCAGATTGGCGCAACCCCTTTTATTTGGTGGACTTGTATCTAGGGCCTAGCCTGTACAGATGATGTTTTATTTGCCTGCACTGCACTGGAGGGCCCACACGCCAGCCACCCACACCCACCACCTGCGCATCCTGTTCGTATTTCTAACATCACTTCGCACTGAGTTGTCATCCCTAGCATGATATTAAAAACACTGGTAAAATAATCTACACTTGACTCTCTAAAAATATTAAAAAGAATATATCTGCAAGCACACAGATAATTCACCCATTGTAGCATTTCACCCAGTGATATCCCGAGTATCGTTATTTATTTTTAGCCAAAAGGTAAAAGCTTTCAATTTCACAGGGTTAAGAGATGCTATGGCTTAGAACTGTAAATGTACAGACCTATGATAAACCAACCACTCTAATACTTTAGCAGGGGTAAGTCAAGATGATGATAATAAAATGAATAGAATATAATAATAATGGTATTCTAGAGATAAAAAGTAGAGACTCGACAAATGTAATCCGACATAATCAAGAAATTCAATTAAGCTAAAAGACTCCTAAGTTACTCCTAAATAATAGTCTATAATTCACATCAAATACATATATTCTCATCTACAATAATGACTAGTTAGAAAGAACAATCAGAGGAGCATCATCTAAAGAGGACTTTTTAAGTATAACCATGCCTCCTCCGTCGTGACCGCGCTCTACTTTGCCTATGTACGAAAGGTGGATTGCACAAGGACTCAATAGACCTGTCACATCTGCGATCTACCACACGTTCCCGCACATTAGGAAGCATCCGTAGGTAAATATAATATCTAAGCACCACGCTTACATAAAATTTACCACATAATCCACTTAAGTATTGAACTAGGCGCTTTACGAACATATGAATGTCATCATTACTAATCACTTAATCAGAACTATATCAAATATGCAACTAGAGCAAAGTAAAGACATACTAAATAGAAATATATTGAAACAGAACAATGTCACAAAGATACAAGGTATCATACCAATCTAGATGAACAAATACGGAATCCTGGACTTCTACGCCCAACTCTACTCAAACTCAACTCGACGCGCCCAGACTTGAAGAACTTGAAGAACTAGAACTCTCTCTCTCTCTAATATCTGGAAACCCTAATTTCTAGACTTATCTTGACTAATGAATACCGGTCCCTCAGGGGGGTATGCCTCTTTATTTATACCCCGGTGGGAGAAGCGACGTCCGTTGGATCAAACCGACTTCACGTAGGGCTAAAATGCATCCCTGGAGGCGGTGTGAGAATACTCCAGAAGCTCGTGGAATATAGTGGAAGGGGGAGGCCGGGCAGCCAGGGGTGTGGCCGGCCGGCCCCACCTGGCGGCCTCTGGCTGCCCCGCTCGGTCTGGTGTCTTTTGGTGTCTTCTACACCCTTCTAGTGTATGTTTCGTCGCGGATAATTCTCGTAATTATTGATACATTAATCCTCTTTTTACTCTTTTCTAGAATAAACCCTGCAAATTTATAAATCACCAAAATTCATAGAAATTGTCAGATAAAACCCCTAATTTTCTATTTGGTGACTAATTGTATGCTTTAAGTTGACGAGGTATGATAGACGTTAACTACCGTCAACACATCCGCTGTAGTACCTTCGAAGCCCGAGCGAGCCGTGCCCGCGGGAAACGAACCTCACTTTTGTTTCCCGTGGCCTGGCTCCAGGCTGCTTTAGAGTTCGTGCTTCCAGGCGGTTCAGGCAAACTAACGTATCCATCTGCACTATCCGGATCTGTCCCTGTCCTGTTCCCTTGTCTAGGGAAACAAACACTCCCCTTGTTTCTCTGGTCAAGGATGACTTAGGTGGCTGGTGGCACTGCCAAATACCAACCAGTTTCATTAATCTAGGGTATTGTGACTGAAAATCCATTACATATACTCCCAGCCTTCTATACTTGAATCAATCAATTTCTAGAGTTATCTTAAGTCATTTTTTGAAACTTTCCTTTCGTCTGAATGAAAAACAGGTTACAACCTGTTCGCGAAAAAAACTTGAATAAATCAATGTCTAGAGTAATCTTAAGTCATTTTTTCAAGTTCAACCAAATTTATAGAAAACAACATCAAGATTTATGAAACCTAATTGGCATCATTAGATACACCATAAAATCCTTTCATAGTATGCTCATTTGGTGTCATAAGCATTTGTGCTCTTTTGTATAAATTTAGTTAAAAATGTAGATTTTTGACTTAAGACAATTTTAGGAATTGATTTATTCAAGAACAGAGGGTGCATCATAGAATATAGAGAGTATTTAATTTGGTCGCATTGATATACATATAATTCTGATGTGTCTGCTTATTATGATAATTTATAAGATTTGTCTATAGTATATCATGTGAGGATTACGGTGGAGTTCCGTTGGGGGCGTCAATCAAGTACTCCTTCCGTTCCAAATTATAAATCGTTTTGACTTTTTTGGTTTATTTATTTTGCTATACATCTAGATATAATATATGTCTAGGTGCATTGTAAAATGGATGTACCAGAAAAGTCAAAACGACTTATAATTTGGAACGGAGTAGCAAGTAATATCAAGTTTATGTACTAAGTTCAACATAAGCTTAAATTATATCACCTCTTTTTGCATCGTTTTAGTGACATTATTAACCTAGTTTTGGGCTTCAAATTTTTATTTTATTATTAGTTGTTGCAACATTTCATCCACGCTTCAAGTAAAATTGGAGTTCTTATTGTATCTTCTATTTGATTTTTTCCATTTTCTTACTCCATCCGTTTTAAATTTTAAGTCGCTTTAACTTTTTTGGTTCACCAATTTTGCTATGTATCTAGACATATTATTATACCTAAATACATAGTAAAATAGATGTACCAAAAATGTCAAAGCGACTTATAATTTGAAACGGAGAGAGTACATACGAAATAGGCTCTATATCTAAACTACACTATTAGTTAGAGCATAAATTGTCGTTTAAGCCTGCTCCACCACCGTGACAATCAAGATGTCAAATGTATTTGCTATACCAAAGGTTAATATGTGCAGTAATATTTTTAAAAAAAGAATATACGGTGCTTAAAATTAAAGCACCAATATGGTGCACCTAAATGAATGGCCTAGCAAGGCCGTGCTCATCTTTAATATATATACTTCCTCGGTCCTAAAATATAAGGAATCAAAATTTGTTCTAAATCAAATCAAACTATCATAAACTTAACTAAAGACAATAGAGAAACGCATTAATACTTACTACCACATTAATATAGAGATAAATTACATTCCCTAATCCTATATGTAACAATTATGCTCATTTAATAAGTGTTATTGTCTTTTTTCTATAAATTCGATCAAATCTTTATATAACATTAATTGTGATCCTTTACAAATATGTCAGGACGGAGAGAGTCTATATCCTTGTAACGCAGGTACCATGCATATTCTAGGTCGGGTACAAACCAGTCGCGACTCCCCCCGAAGTAGGACGGGTATGGATCATCTGGACGATAGTAATGCAGCGACGACGATGCGTCGGCTGTACCGGGGCACGGCGGCACCGGCAGTGGCACCAGGCTCGCCCTGTAGAGACACCGGCTGACGTTGCCGATTTCGCCGTAGTAGACCCTGCTCACCTTCCTCTTCTCCTTGACGTCGTACAGCAGCAAGTAACCGGCGCCGACCACCAGGAGCAGGCCTCCCTCCACGACAGCCACGGCCTGGTCGATGGGCTGGAACTCGGACTCGCGCATCCGCTGCCAAGGCAGGTCGATCCGGAGGCGGCGAGCCCAGGCGGCGGCGCTGCTGCTGCTGGGGTCGCCTGCTGCTTCAAGGGCCCAGACGTCCATGCGGAGCGACCCTTCCGCTACCGCCGACACGGCAAGCGTCCCTTCCATGTCGAACGCCCTGAGGTAGTGGCGGCGCGTGAGAGGAGGCCGCGGGATCAGCCGGAACTTCTCGGACACCGTGTCGAACGCGACCAGGTCGACGCTGGTGCCGGACTCAGGGTGGTGGGACCAGTACAGGACGCCGGCAAGGGCGACGCACGCGGACAGAGCCACGCCCAAGCCGCGGGCAGGGCCGAGCCGCCGCACGGCGGCGGAGCCGGTCGAGAGGATGTAGTAGTGGAACGGCCCTGTTACGGATACGGTGGCGGCGGCGGCAGCGTCCGAGGACGATGGCGGATGATTGTCGTGCTTGAGCTGTAGGCGGCCGATGCACAGAGCCGGTGCTCGCCGGACGGCTCGTGGAAGTAGAGCCCGGATGGCACGGCCGACGCGCACGGGTCCGGCGTGAGCGACGGCAGGACGGTCGACTGCCGCGTCGCCGGGTTGCAGATGAGGAAGGTGCCGTTGTCGCTTGCCGCCAGCAGGAGGAGGCCGTCGCGAGAGTCGGCGAGGCGCAGCGACCTGCCGCCGTCCAGGCGCAGGAAGCGGCGGCAGCCCGAGTAGTCGCTGTTGAGAGGGTCGAGGCCTGCGAGTATGTTCTTGGCGTTGCTGTACAGTTTGTAGCCGTCGGGGTAGACGAGGAGCTCCAGCCGCTGGCGGCGGGAGTAGGCAGCTACGAAGGTGCGGCAGGTGGTGATGCGCCGCCAGCGCTTGCTTACGGCCCGGCAGCGGAGGACGGACTTGGGCGGCAGGTGTAGGAGGATCTCGGCTAGCACGTCGTCGACCAAAGCATCCATCACCGGTCAGGCGATCACCGCCTATCGAACGATTCAGGCCTCCGATCCTACTGTTTCTTTCGGAAGGAACGTACAAAGGTAAAAACCCCGTCCGCCTCCGCACCCTGTATTAGTGTATTTGTATATGTATGTATCCGTTTTGTAGACGTACACGGGCCACCCACCTGACTTGGATTAGATAGCATCTTCCTGTAGATAGTATTCCTGCTATGCTACGCATCATTGATCATGATTCGGACTCTCAACTTCGTGATAACACCTTTTAGGGGAAAAAACAGTTCATGATAACAACCACAACTTTTTCGTAAAAAAATAACTGCTATAGACATTACTCGAAGCAGAGTTCAATGCTGTACCACAGATCCACAAGTAAACGATGATTTATGTAGAGCAGAGCACTATATAACAAAGAAATCGTGCCTATTGGAAACCTACCGAGCACTATAACAGATCCATCCGAGCATTTGTTTTGTGTGTAGAGCAGAGCACTTCTAAGTTCTAATAAAGAAAAACCTACTGACAACCGATCCGTGTAGAGCAGAGTGCTCTAACAAACAAACCTATTAGAAACCTAATGACATGCTCGATCCATTCTTGCGCATTTGTTCACGTCAGTCAACCTAATTACCCACACCACGGTACATCTCCAGTTTGTCGTAGAGCGGTTGTCCTCCCGAGGTAGCTAAGGCAAAATGGTTGACACGGTGTTGGCTCCAGCGTACGGCCAAGCATTTTCCAGGTGCTTTCACCTCATGTACAACCTGTTCAAAAGAAAAAGGAGAAACAACACGCTGGAGTCATATAAGGTAAAGGAACTAACAGATAAAACGATTTCTTCACTAAAATTCCTACCTCGCCCTTCTTCACATTCAGTAAAAGAAGCTTCTCTTCAGTGCATGCTAGCACAATTTCTTTCTCAAATGGACACCATGATATCGCCACAATGGAATTGGTATCACTGAACTGGTGCAATGGCTTGTCCACTTTCCGAACATCCCAGACCTGTTTAAATCCAGATACTGCTCATTGTTGAATGAAAAGGAAGGTTATGTGGCGGGCTTACAAAAAATTGCTTATCAAGTTCGTGCGTGGCTGGATTATTTCAAGACAAGACGCAGTGGCAACTTTTAGAGGATCTTTTGTTTGCTATTTGGTTTCTTACTCTTTTTTTCAACAAAGGGAACCCAGCTTTTAAGTAGCATATTTGTTACATCCAAACAAGCTAGGTATATCAGGTTACCACAGCAGCACAGAGCTAAACATTAATTTACCTTACAGTAGTTTCCAGAAGCTACGACCATCGTATCTTTGTCAGTTGGGCACCATTCTACAGCTGAACAGGTTTCCATCGAAGAAAATTTCCTAATAAAGAGCAAATTCGTTTCGTTAGTAACAACCAAGTAGGTATTTCCCTAATAGGGAACAAATTCGTTAGTACAACTATGCATTTGAAGCATAAGAAGAAAAATTACCTAATCACAGATGATTTGGCACTTATATCCAAAATTTTGACACCAACATTTGATGCTGAGGTAATAACATTGGGTTTAAGAGCATTCCATGACAGATCCGAGATCTGCACATTATCATCTTCACTATACTGCAAAAATTAAAATATTAGATGGCCAACCTTAATATTATTTTTAAGAAAACCAAGTAATCAAAATCTGGGAAACATTCTATCCAAACCAGAACTGGAAACACATATTCTTGGTTGAAAATATCTTCTGATATTATTGCAAAAGTATGTCAATAAACACATATCCAGCAGCTTATAAAACAATAAAATTTTAGAAATACAACCATACCTACTATATTTCATATAAGTTGTGATATTATTCAAATCTCTTCTTATAAATAACTAAATAGTAAGTCAAAAGACCAAATTTTATGCATATCCATCCATTTAGACAGTTTTATTCATTAAGAAACCATTGTCTTATTTTAGTATCTGAAAATGGGGAATTCTTTCTGCAGAAGGGTTGATAAGATCCCATATGAGTACTGTCCCTTTTGCTCCACCAGAAGCAAGAAAGTGTGGTGTTGTAGGGCTGAACGACAAACCGAGTACCTATATAGATTGATTATGTAGTCAGAAACCAGATAATAATTTTCAGCTAACAAATGCAATATAGCTAAGAAAAGATAAAGTCAGTACAGCAATTATAGTTAATCTTCAATAACTTGCCAGTGTATAAACATCAATAATAAGAACAGCAATAGCTATCAACACCATGGTTTTTTTTAGGCATCGAAGTGAGCCACCGCAGCCCAGCCCCTCATAACGTCTAGGCGTACATACAATTTGAGCACCACGAAGGGGCTGAATATGTTAGAATTTTAGTAGCAGTGAAACACACACATGAACAGTGAAAAAATCAGCAACACAACTACAACTCCAATAAAATCAATCCATGTGCTTTGTGTTCTATAAACAAAAATCCTGGCATAGAGCAAAGCGTACACACCAATCCATGAACCAATCAGCAGAGCAGAGCACAGAGTATGATAACTGATTAGTAGTGGTAGTATGGCACATACCACAGGCACAACCACACAAGCACAAGCTGTAGACAGTATTGTGATACAAAGTAATCTCTACTATAATTGATCAATTCGAATTATTTTAGATCCACCAACAAAAACGTCCCCCGCTGAGTAGTCTAACCATTGTGTACCCAGCAAATTACACACAGAAATTTATCTAAATTAAAATCGAGGGCTCACCAAAGAACTTCATCAGATCCGAAGGTCGAGAAACGAAGTGTGATGCAAGGCTTCTCACCCCCTCACCCCCGCGCCCTCCCCCTCTTACGAACAACGGTACAAACGTCGCAGGTTCGAATCCTGAACTCACTGAAAAAGAAGAAATCACCGTAGCGCAGTCTGCTAACACGGCTCCGAGCGGGCGCCGGCAGATCCGGGTGCGGCGTTGCAGGGGAGGCGTGTGGCGGCCTGTCGCCGTCGCCGGAGAGGAGGCAGCAAGCCGTCGACGACACCATGGCGCCAGATCTCAAAGATGATATTAAGGATGAAAAGAATCCGCGGCTGCTCGAGGAGGACGACATCGCCCTCCTCAAGACCTACGTGAGTTCCCCCAGGCCTGATTTCTTCCCGTCGCTTTTGTTCTCGTCGATCTGACCTGGTTCACAGCTAGGGTTCAGAATTCTTCAGTGATAGACTAGACTGCTAGGTTCATGCTGAGTACATCTAGGGTTTCTGGTTCCTGTTACCTTCTGCACAAACTATTGGCTGATTGCTCGCGATGTGTGTACTTAGTTTGGTTGTTGATTGATGCGGGGAATTGAGAGCTCCCTGATGCATCGATTTGGCTGGGCATTGCTGACTATAATAACAATTGTCGTGTACTGGTAAAGTAGTGGTGATACATACAATGGACGTATACATGCTAACATTTTTTTTTCAATTGGAACTTTAGTGATCAGGATTTGCCATGATGTTGGGACCTTTTTCCTAGGAGTCCGTCGATGCATCTTCCTTCATCTCCTGCTACTGCTATTATGGATGTGATGTGACCATCTTATTTGCTAGGAAGAAGAATCGATGGAGCTTGTTGCTGGGAGTGGAATTTTATTTAATGGATTAATGGATTTGGTTGGCTGGACTCTGGGGTAAGGACGGATCACTACTTTGTCTGTGTAGGTGGAAAGAACAAGATCGATTTGTTATCAGATATGTGATCGCTGTTTTCTTGGTTCTTAATCAAGTGCTTCCTGTGTATCCACCTAACAGGTATCAACACAAGCTGGGCCTTCAGGCATTCAAGATTTCAAGTTACAAATTTTGTTCATAACATTTTCTTGGTGGAATTGCATCAAGCTGGGTATTACTGCAGGAGATGGAGCAGGATTTCTAGGATTCTAGAAAGTGGCAGCGTGAGTTTGTGTCAAAACAGGTAATTTCTTTTTATGGAAGTACTTATACTACCAAATTATTTTCAGAAGATATAGATGTCCCATGCCCAAGTTCTCAGCCAACCTGTGCTTAGGCCACTCGATTTAGGAAACTATAGTATTTTAAGTTCCAGTTAACTGGTTGGTTGCCAATATACTTGCATTAAGTCTCAACTTATTTCCAGATTATTAATTTCTAAACAAAATATAATTCTCTACATGTCGTTGTCAATTATTAACAGTATGTTTCTTGAGAACAATTCCTTTATATGTTTGAGTAAATTAGTGCACCAGTTAGCTCATGCCGATGACAATACAAAATTTGATAGAATTCACTTTGGATTAATGTGGCCTGTAGCATTAGCACAGGACAATTTTCCACTTTTTTTTCAATCGTGTTTGGCTTGATCAGGAGATGGCATTAAGGGAGATGTTCGGGTTATTTCACTTTTTCACTTAACTGTAATGGGGCACTGTTGGAATATATAAGTGAATTGCCCACCTCTCCCCATCAGCTTAAGTTTTTGGGTTGAAGTGGTTGAAGCATGCAACTTAATATGGTGTCAAAGTCAGAGGTCACGAGTTTGAATCCTGGTTAGTGCAATTAAATCTATAATACTATAATGCACCAATCAAAATTATGTTAGATCCACCCTGAGAAAGTCCCCCGCTGAGAGCCTTCAATAAATGTCGAGATTTTTTTTTCATTCAAGATCAATATGTAACAGTGCCAGGGTGTAACTTCACTGAATGTCTAAATTGGCAGATTGAGATTTGAGAATTTGAGCTTGTTATTTGTGAAGAATGGCCAGCCAGTGGAAGGTTCGTTATCTGCAGAACAAACTAGCTATGAAGGTGATTGGGTGGGCTAAACCTGAAATACGCACACTCTTTCAACAAAACAAACTGTTAGATCTTGGCATTAATTATGAAGGTTCGTTATTTGCAGACCAAACTGTTGGATCTTGGCATTCATTATTTACTATTGCTTCTAATTCTGTCAAAACTTGTGAAATTTTTAACCTATTTTATGTGGAATAGTTTTTGGACAGGATAGGAAAGTCCAACCGAAATTACACAATACCTCATGTGAACTACCAGGTTTGACTCCAAACACTATTTACTGCCTCTTCTAATTCATATTATTGGTTTCTGATGGGACCTTAATCAGGAAATGCAGTATATGTTCTTTCTTTCTTTCTTTATTCACTGAACAAATCAATATCAGCAAAAACATTGCTCAAAGTATTCTTTCATAAAGCTGTGATACTTATGTGGCAGAGGAAGATAGAGAAGGTGCTTGTGGTAGAATGTAGGGGCCATAATGCTGTTTGATTACATGAGTAAGTAATGGTCATCAAAGCTCATACCTCAGTTTAGTTCTATTGAATTTACCTTTTTTCAGACAATGTCAGGTAGATTTGTTGCTGATATGGGAGGATTTGCATAAATTCCCGTCAGAATATACGAATTGAAAATATGTATGGCTTCTTGCCCAACCATCAGTTAACCTGCACCGGAGAAGGAGGCCACGCTGGACTGGGAGAAGTACATGAAGGCGAACATCAACATTCTTGGTGGTACAGATCTCAATTTTCACTTGTATCAGCCTCGCTGGACTGGGAGAAGTACATGACAGAAACATTCTCGGAGGTACAGATCTCAATTTTCACTTGTGATTCTTTAAAGTTACAGGCTTTTTATTGTGATAAAAAGGATGGTCCTTTCACCAGGCCATAATTGATTTTAGACAACACATTGTAAGGAGTTTTCTTGGATGATCTTGCTCCATTTGTGTGATATGAGCTAAGTAGAACATGGCATGCTGCCTGTGAAGTTTGTTGCATCCTAGAGTTAGAGCTTTATGATGGAAAGACTGTCAGTCTGAAATACTAACTGATGGTCCATTCTTGGTCGATTTTTATATATGACTAAATTTAGGAGATCTGGTTGCAAAACACAATAATGAATGAATTTAATGGACCAATTTTCATTGCTTGGTAGATTCAATTATTATTTAGCAGTGTGCTATTGTAAATATTGAGTTAACAAGCCCTAGATATGCATACAAACCCATAAACCATTTTGCTCTTGCAGAAGTCAACGCCCTGGCAATTCACCATTTAGATATTTTCTTGGGAAAACTATATGCTGAGAATTCACTAAGAACCATGCTTTATAGCTGGTTGGGGAATCGAACCAGTGTGCAAATTTGAATTTTGTCTAAGGTATAGGCATGTTTTATAGCTGGTCTGGGAATCGAATCATGGCATGATTGTCTGCTCCTATGCATACCCTGCAAGTACAGATGAAAGCACTGTTTTTTTCCCCGCATTCTATTTGACCAGGCATTTTTCTGTTGTTGTGCTCATTTGATGTATTTGGAGTGTCAGACTGAGATTTCTAATAGCAAAGCGCATTTTATTACTTATACAAATGCCTTCCTTTTCTTATATCCTGCAGATAGGTACATCAAATTATCGATGCTATTTTGGTTCTGGACATTGGTGATCCTTTAGCGCTATTGCTGCAGGAGCTCTTTTATTTGTTTTGGCAAGTGATGTGAGTACCTCTTAATCTCAGTCTAAATCCTGCATGCTGTTATGCATATTAAATATACCTCTTATCTCCAAGTCACCTTCACCTAGATGATTACAAGGTGAAGAAAAGCTATTAATTCCCATTCTCTTAGCTGCAACCATTTCTTTCGCACTACAATGCTACCAGTTTTCACATTGTGAGGCTGGCATGTCCTATGAGAAAATCAGACAAGAAACGCCATGATTTTAATCTCAATATTTTTAATATAAAACAAACTATAAATTGTTTGGAAGTAAATCTCAGGCAGTATTGATATTTAACCTTTTTCATTACTTTGACCTAAATGACTTTCTCTTGTGTTTTGCAAGATGTAATATTCATATGAGAAAATCAGAAAATATGTAATATTTACTTTGACCTAATGACTATCTTCAATATTACCACTTCCTTTCTTTTTCACTTTAAGTTTTTGACTTTTCAACGGCCTGTAAGATGCAACTTTGTCTATGGGATGTAAGCTATCAAAAATGTAGGCAAGTAACTTAACTTACAAGCTAATCTCACTTGCAAGTTTATGTCATATCTCTCTGCTCCCTGAACTGATGTCAGTCGGAAAGCAATGCATAAAAAAAAAGCAATAGATGCTCTTTTCAGTCCTCAGGCTTGAGATGGTTCAGAAGGTCATCTTGAGACACCCAGTGAAAGCACTGAGGATGTGAAGCCAACACTAATCTGGAGCTGTGTATATGTTCAAGAGATCACAGAGTTGATATTCTTTAACAAATGTTTTAGACTCTAAACCGATAGGCCCTGCGTTATAGAGAGCAACATTTTTATATCCAACGGACATGGGATAGTGCCTTCTAATTTTCTTCATGCCTTTTTCAGGGTAACTTTGATTTTGTGGATAAAAACATAGAGCCTATGCTTTTCATCTGAGATGGAATGAAGTTTGGTCCATGTTTTCAAGCCAAACCGAATGATCAATTTGCAGGAGAACCAAAGAATAGAACAATAAAACATTTCTTCTCTCACCACTCAGAGAGTTCACCTGTTTTGCTAGCCTTGTAGAACCGGTAATTCGTCTTATGCAACTCTCTACAATGTGTGAGCTATGAAGGCTGTATTATTTTTTTTTGTATCAGAGGTTAGATTGTTTTCATGTGCATCCTTGAAATAAAGCCGTGGCGTTAGCACGGGCACTGTATATAAAAGTATGAACTACTTTATATAAAAGTATGAAATACAAAGTAATTTATATAAAAGTATGAACTACTTTATATAGCACAACCAGCAGAGCAAACACAACAGAGAGCACAAGCATAGCAGCACGACGCCTTGCAGCAACTAGGCAACACTAGATCGGATATAGTGAACTCCATACACACACGCGTGCATGTCAAGACGACACCGACGCCCAGCACCCTTAGCACACCTTGTCGCATAGGTGGCTACTCATAAACCATGATCAACACAGGCCAAACTGTACAGTTAAACTTTGTCATCTCAGCATCCCAATTCACTGTTACTTGATTGCAATATAGGTACAGCTTCCCTCTCTCTACTTCTCTAGTCCTAGCTCCTCTTACTTCTACTTGTGCTCTCAATACTATGGCTATTACGGTAAGTGCTTGGCTCTGCTTGCAAATAAAGCTGGATAATAATAGGGAGGAAGAACGAAAACTCACTGGACCAGCAGAGTGACATGACATCAGGGCAACCATGGGAGCGGACGATGATGCAGGGAGAGTCAAATCACCACTAGTGGAGTCCAGACTTGGCGGCTGTGGAGGCCCATCTGGAGAGAAGTAATCATCGATTACCCTAAACTGGGAGAACCACCGACCATGTCCCGACTCCGATCTGCCATCTTCCGATTGCAGCATCCTGCTGCAGCACATCCTTTGGGCAGAAGTAATCCTCGATTATGCTGGAATCGGAGCCCGAATCCGAGGGTCTGCGGGGACGGAAAATGGGGTAATGAGAGGGAGGAGAAGAGAGCTAGATTTGCGGCGGCGCACGCGTCGTCAGAAAACTCACTCGAGCAGCGCCTCTCGGGGGTCCCAGACGGCGACCACGCCGCTCTTCAGGCCACCGGCGATGAGCCCGGTGGGGAGTGCAGATGAATTAGCACGACGCCTCTGTGGGCCTGGACCAGGCGACGCGGCAGAACTCGGCTGGCGAGGGGATGCGGGCGACGAGGGGAACCACGCCGTCGACGTACGCGGCGGCGGTGCGGTAGACGAGGAGGCCCGGGTTGCTGGAACCGGGCGCGGTGGCCGCAGCTAGGAAGGAGACGTCAGACGAGCCGCCGAAGGCGAGGGCCGACGCCGTCACGGACGCCGACGCCAACACCTCCGCCATGCCTGCTCCCTTTCGCGGTTCACCCTTTCGGCACCTTCGAGAAAGGACAAACGAGCCGCGAGGGAGGGAGGAGGGAGAATTTGTTACGTGGGACGGGACGGGGGCCAGGGTCTGCCGCCAGCCGGGGTCATAGCTGGCGGGGAAGACCGCCACATTTCGAAGGTGATAGCATGGGCCGGGCCGCCGCGATTGTTCCCGTCAGACTGATGGGCCAAATCGAAACTGGCCGCTATAATAAGGCCTCGTTTGCTCCTGGGGCGGCTTCTGCTCCGGCTCCGAGTGAAGCCCTGCTAAACGGTGATAAGAAAAGCAGATTCACAAGAAGAACAGTTGGGAGCCGCAGCCCTTTCCTACGGGAGAGCCGGAGCTGCACAAACCTGGCTTCCTCCGGCTCCTCTTCCGTCTCCTTGCCAAGTACCGTTTCTGCCCAACGCCCTCAAGCCCGCAGCCATGACCGGCAGCCGCGTTCAGCCGCTTCGCCTGGCCATGTTCCGCGCCAGGCACGCTGGAGTTGCTCCACCCGTCCGTGCTCCCGCTCCTCGCCATGCCGGATCCGCTCCGCCCGGCCGCTTCGGCCTCCCAAACGCCGTCCCACACGCGGCAGCATGCACCCTCCCTTTGGCGCAATCGCTTCTGCGGCCGCGCCATTTCTCACGCCGGCGGCCGGCTACCGCTCGTACGCACAGTAGAAAGAGATGCGGAGAACTGCATATGGCAAAAGGGAACGGAGAGATGTGGAGATGGCAAAAGGGAACCGATGGATGGATAAGAGGAACCGTCAAGCCAAGGATAGATATGTACTAGTATTTTTTTCTTCTAATGTTGACATTCTTTTTCCACGCCGATAAAACCAAATTTCATTACCATGGCAACGAAATTACAAGACGATCTAGTTTCGGTAACCACGAGTTCAGAGTACCACCAGAAAAGATGAATCCATGCATATGGACACAAAGGGAACTTATGTATGGATGCAACTTACCATTACTTCCTAGAACAACGAAACGAAGCGCCAACAAAAAAGACCCAACAAATTTAAACGGGTTCCATACAAGGCATCAAGCCCAGAACGGCACACTAACTACAGCTTAACGTGAAACTGGCTCCTCAACCACCGTCATTGCATTGGTCTGAGATTGCACATCTTGCTTGTGGAACGAGAGGGCCACCATCTTCACTACTTCCGCTCACTAGATCACCTGCTGCTTCAGACCATCCTTCAGCATACTTGCCCAGTATATAAGAAGGGAGCACAGATGTTGATATTCTTTTGAAGGAAAATAGTTTTCTTTAGTGATAAAATCATAGTTAGCTTGCTAATGAACCCATAGTGGTAGTTGACATCAAATATTAAAATCAAAGAGATAGGAGCACTATGGACATTTGATCTATTTCATCCATTCAAAAACAGAAAAAACCATTTTATCAAATGTTTTTCAAAAATACTTTAGCTCCTTTAGAGAAGTTGCTTCTTCAGAGAAACCGGAGCTAGGAGCTAAGCTATTTTTAGAGGAGCCAGAGTCCTGCCAAACAGGCCCTAAATCTTCTACACAGGTGCGACTTAGGGTGGCTGGAAAGCATATTTAAACACAAGCTTATCCCAATCTGAAACATTCGCCTCGTTCGGCTGGCTGGCTGCCAGCCGACTAGCAGTGCTTTTCTCTCACATCATTTCAGCACCAGCCACCAGCCACCAGCTAGCCAGCAGTATTTTTCTCTCACAACAAATCAGCACCAGCCACTAGCCACCAGCCAGCCAAACGAGGCCATTATATCCACCTTTTTGTTTTTTTGGTTGATCTTTTTTAGTTAAACTTTCCCCTTTGTGTTCTGTTTTTGTTAATTTCACTTTGTTACCTTTTCCCTGTGTTCTTCTTTTCTTTTTTCTTTTTTTATTTTTTTTATAAAAAAACAACGTTGTAGTGGAGAAGTAACAAGAAAATTTGGCTTTTAATCAAATCAAAACACTCCTTTCTAGTACCTGCCACCTTAAAGCAATTGGAGAACAATAGAGTCTGCAAACCCGACAACAATGGATAAAATTATAGACCGTCATTTAGTTATACAGAACTTGAAGATTGGTTAGTCTAATCGGAATTCCGCCAAACGACCCAAGCCGAGATAGGAATTCCACCAAGATTGTTATGAAGCCGAAGTCAAAAGTCAGCATGAACAAGAGAATTTGGTGGTGGCTAATTTATGAGAGAGAAGCATCCAGGAAATTACTGGGACAACATCAAACCTCTCCCTCCTCTGTAAAAGGAGGTGAATGGGAGGTTGGAGGAGAGACGCAACATATGTACATGTATATACGATGAAATAATAAAGAGCTCCCTTCTCCCTCTCATTCTATGTTCTTGCGCTTGTGTCGTGATAAAGTAATTTCTCAACAGAGATACGCTTTGGGCCATGAACCAGGACGGGAGAGAGGCGACTGCAAAATTGGAGGAGTCTTGCCACAGATTCCCTTCACTAAGACAGAATCCCATTTAAATTGGGCCAATAAATTAGCCCTTGGACAGGACTTGCCTATCAAAAATAAAAGTTTAAGGTCTCTTTTGATCCCATGGTCTAGGACCAGCGGCGGAGCCAGGATTCAAAACTTGGGTATTCCCATCGACACAACATACCTCAGCTGCTCAAGCTCAAGTGAAGTCGCCCCTGCCTGCCTGCCGCGCGGCCGCCGGCCGGCCGCACGCGCACCTTGCCCAGTGGTGCCGCACCGATGCGCTGCCGCCTGTCGTCGATTTGCCGCTGCGGCGCCGCCGATTCGCTGCCGCCATCTAGGGTTGCTAGGGAGTGGGGACTGAGTTCACGGGAAGAAAGAAGGACCGAATGAGACGACGGGATTTCGAGTCTTTGGTGCCGCCGTGGAGAAGAGCTGGTTTGCGATGCGAGATGGGCCTCATGAGTCATGGGCCAGCCTGCGATGCGAGTTTGGGATGGGAGAAGGGAGGTAGGCTGTTTTTGGACCATTTTGGGCTAAAATAGCGAACAGACGGCAGAAATACACCATTATACATTTATATATATGATTATACATATATATCTATTAAAACTTATACAAAAAAAAGTTGGGTATTCCCGGGAATACCCAGGAATACCATTAAATCCGCCCATGTCTAGGACCCCATTTGGACCTATGATTTAAAGTTTTGAGGCTCCAATAGAAGATCTAAGGGGTGATGTTTAAAATTTAGTCAACCATATAAAAATTTTAGACTACACGAGTAAGATAAAGTGGTCTAAAGTGTTTAGTCCTTATCTTTTTAGCCAACTAAACTTTAGACTGTAGTATCTAAAGAGGGCCTGAACTTTAGCCATAAAACATGAGGCTCTAAACATGTGGTATAAAATTATCATCTAAAGTTTAGCCCATCAGAAAAATCAGTAATTTATTAGACAATACAAATAAAATTTATTAGACCATACAAATAAACTAAAGTAATCTAAAATTTAGCTTTTAAACTTGACTATAAACTTTACGCCATATGATCAAACACGGTCTTATACAATTCCACTTTTCAAGGATCGACTTTCACGGTCGACAAAACATGTCCCCACAGAACAATCAAACATTCATTCTCTCACGAGAAAAACGGACAGATCTCATCTCCAATCATAGCTACCCGCTTGCATCAAATCATCACGGGCCTTAGAAGTTTTTTTTTGAATAAAACTATAAAAGCATAGGAGGCGGACCAGTACTATTTTCGCATCATAATATAAAGTTTGAAACCTGCATGGTCCCTGTCCCTACCGCGATCGATCCCAGAGCCGAGGCGACCCCGCGAGCCCGACAGGAGCAACGCCCTTGCAGCTGCCGCCAAAGCGCCACGCGACGAGCCCGGAGCCCCACCCTGCGATCCCTCCCTCCCAGTCCCATACGGACGGCTGGGCACGAGGGAGACACCTCAGTAAACAAAACACATGGCGAGCCAACAGAGCCGTACGAAGGCGGCCATGGCCACAATTACTACGCAACAGTCTCGATTAAAAATCGCATCATCGTTCCCCCGGTGTGTGCCCCGCGCGGCCACACGTCACGACCCAAGGTTGCAACGCAAACCAGCCGGCGGATCGGCGGCACTGCGATCCAGCGGTAGATTCAGCTGGCTACCAGAGCCGTCAGGCGAGTCATCACATGCCTGCCTGACTTCAATCTGTCATGACCAGAGCACTGGGCAATACTACTAGCAGTGGTACTACAAGGATTTACTGCTCACAATCACTCTTTACACGCGAGTAAATTGCTTCAGCGGAGAGCAAAAAATGGCTACGGCTACGGGCAGGACAAGTTGCAAAGGCTGCAAGCTCGAACTACAGTTGTAGAGAGAGTAATAAGCTTGTGAAGCAAGCCGCCATGGGTTCCGAAGAACAGATGACACACACACGCGAGACGAAGAACCTGGCTGCTCTCCAGTCTCTGCCGCCGGACCGGAGCAGAGTGCGCACCGGAGTTGCCATGGCGCCGTGGAGAAGGGAAGCAGCCGCAGCACGCTAGGGGTCGTACAGGCGGCCGTCGCAGCGGCATTTCCACCCCAGCGGCTTGTAGTTGGAGAAGCGCGAGAAGCCGGCCACCGTCACCGTGTCGTCGGCGACGCGCGCCGCGCGGCCGAGCCCGGGCGCGGTCGTCACCTGGACGGGCATGCAGGGGTTGCAGGCGCTGCACCGGTTGTGGCAGCTCGGCGGCGTCGACCCCAGCCGCGACTTGTCCTCCGCCAGGTTCTGCTGCACCTCACAAAAACGCAACTCCTAAGTCTCAGGGACGTATGTGACACAGGAGTCAGGAGGGAAAACGTCGTGACGGTCTCGTACCCGAGAAGGGGAAAACGTGGCGGTGCGGATGCTGGTCGCGGCGCCGAGAAGGAAGCAGAGGGACACGGCCGCGATGAGCGCTCGGCGAGGTGAGCAGCTCACGGCCATGAGACCATGTCTTCTTACAGCCAGCAGGAAGGATGGATGGATGGATGTCTGGGCAGATCGATCGAGAGCAAAGGGATGCAGGGAAGCTTCTTGCTGGTGGACCGAGGTTATTGAAGAAAGCTAGCTAGCTTCTGCCTCGTGTAGGTTGTTCCATAAACTAAAACCTAGTACTATAAAGCTTAGAGAGATGCTGCTGTAAAGTAAAAGCTATGTGGTTCCTCGAGCTACTGAGGTGGCTATGGAGATGAGCAGTGACGGTGGCACAGGAGCACAAGAGAAGCAGGTCACAGTGGCCTATGACGGGGGAGGTTGCAAAAGGGAGCAGAGGAACGAGACGATGACATGGCCATATATAATGTACAAACGTGGGGGACGCCAGGACGCGAGCCACGGCCGGATGCAGACCACGGCAAGGACAGGACCGGTGACCACCACCTTGTAAACCGCTTGGTTGGTTTAACACAGTGGTCGTCCATGCCAGTGGCGTTCTACTGCGCCCGCCATCTCTCCATCATCGCCTCTCAAGGATCGAGGAGCGAAATGAAAGGAGAGGATTGGGTTGGATGGCGCCACAACTGTCGCTATCGTTCTCGGGACATGACCGGGCTTACACTTTGACCGACTGTCGTGTCACAACGAATGAATGGAGTCATGGACTAACGAATGGATCAGCTACGCAACGCAACGCAACGCAAATGAACCAATGACGCCTCACGGGCGGGACGCTTGAAATCGGGGACGCTGTTTGTATTTTTCAGCTTGTTTTTTTTTTTAAGATAAACAGTGTTTTGTCTCACGATAAAAGAGGGAACGATATTTTTAACTATGGCTTTTTAGCGAAACGAACCCACGCAGCAGGTGATGGCCAAGGAACAAGCAAAGAGGACCCCGCACCGTACGGAGCTGATGAGTGCTAATGCTCGCTGCTACCCTACTACTACCAGCTAAGCTATCTACACTAGCTGAGGCAAAGCTCGCCTGCGTATATGGATGGTCCAACCTCTGAATCCTCACAGCAGAAACGAAGTAGGCTGGCGACCTTGCATGCATGATGCAAGATGATCTGAGTCCCTGAGCAATCCATCGTCCTTGAGCAAAGCACCAAGCAGCAGCTTCCAGCCCAGCCGAACAATGCAGGTTCCGTACGGTTGATAATTCATGCAACGAGCATCAGCGGTGGCCACCAGGACACTCTCAGAAAGGACCTGAGGTTTACAATCTGACCGTTTACTCGTGTAACGACTACAGTACTGAGATAAAACGAGTCATCGAACCACAGGTGTGTCTGTGTCAATCGATCGGTCAAACATTCGGGGCCTTGTTCCTCGTGTAAGCCAGCCAGCCGGTAGGATACTAGCATGGCAGGCTGGCAGCCCGTGGGCGACTGGCGAGCAGTAGATCCCGGTGGCAGTAGGTCGATCGAGCGCAGGCCGCAGGGTGAAAAGCCGGCAGGAAATACGGCCAATTTTTCAGAATCATTCTCACATCGAATCTTTAGATATATATATGAAACATTAAATATAAATAAAAAAATTAATTATACAGTTTAAACGAAAAAGATGAGACGAATATTTTAAGCCTAATTAGACCATAATTAGACACTAATTGTCATATAACAACAAAATTTGGTACTGTGAAAAAATTTTACAACTAAGGTAGTGTTTAGATGGTATAAAAGTTGTTGTAAAGTTCCTGTAGCACTTTTCGTTGTTATTTGGTAAAATTTATCCAATCATGGACTAACTAGGCTTAAAAGATTCGTCTCGACATTTATAGACAAACTGTGCAATTAGTTATTTTTTTACCTACATTTAATATTTCATGCATGCGTCTAAAGATTCGATATGACGAAGAATCTTGCAAAATTTTTGGAATTTTGAAGTAACTAAACTATGCCTAAACAAGACGAACAGCCATCGATACGTCAAACGTTCCATCGATACGTCAAACGCCTCCATCGGTCTTTCATACTCGACAGCACCACTGTCTTGTCACTTCTCTCGGTGTTCAATGGCAGGCCTCACGCATCGGCACCGGCAGGTCAAAGAGACCGACCAGCACAGCGTCGCCGACTCGCCGTCGCAGCAAACCCAGACCATGCCATGTTGGAAGGCAGAGGTTTCCAAGCTGCGGCTGCAGAAGTGCCCAGCAATGGCATGTGGTAGCGGTACTATCCGGCGCCTATCCCCCCCGGTGCGCCGCGCGCACGGCACGGCGCGGCCATAACGACGATCGACGGGCCTCTCGGCCTCGGATGGTACGAACATGATGGAACGCCATTACTGCGGCTCCTGACATGGCATGCCCACTGTTTATTGTTCATTGAATTCGACCGGTTCCGGCGGGGCAGTGGATTCAATTCGCCGTGGCGGAGGAATCTGTCCGTGCCGATGCGGCTGTGCCTGCGCTGCGTCCGGCGACCGCGATCTCCAAAGAACGGGAGCTTTTTCCTGCTCCATGGCCCATGGGCAGAGACGAGAGCTTGTTTAGATGCCATCCAAATTCCAAATTTTTTCACTCTCTCTCCATTACATCAATTTTTAACCGCTTGCATAGAGTATTAAATGTAGGTAAAAAAATAATTAATTACACAGTTTAGTTGGAAATCACGAGATGAATCTTTTGAGTCTAGTTGGTCCACGATTAGATAATATTTGTCAAATAAGACGAAAATAATACTATTCATCGGCTTTATTTTTTTTGCAATCTAAGCAAGCCCTAGGCTGTGCCGTGCTGCGACGGGACGGGAGGCGGGAGCAAGGACACGGCTTGGGGAAGGGAATACTGTAGGCAAGCAAAGCGTTGCTGATTGCGAGATGCAGTAGAATGGATGGGACGCTTCGACTGGAGCTGAGACGCGGGCACGCGGCGCCTCCAGGTCCGGATTCGACGCGGCTGTGGAAAGCTGCGCTGCGCTAGGATACTGCAGAATCTTCAGCTTCTTTCGACTGGTCAAGGGGTGTATAGTTCCTCAAAAAAAAAATTTGTGACACATATACAGAGTATTAAATATAGATTAAAAAATTAATTATACAGATTACGATAAATTTATGAGATAAATTTTTTAAATCTAATTAGTTCATGATTTGACAATGTCACACTATAGTAAACATATGCTAATGATAGATTAATTAGGCTTAATAAATTCGTCTCGCAGTTTCTAGACGAGTTATGTAATTAATTTTTTTATTAGTATCTGAACACCCTTCCAACATCCTATAAAACATTCGATGTGATAATTTAAAATTTTCAACCCTGAAACTAAACACCCCTAAAGCTCGAGACTTTACTGCAAGATCATCCTGCTACTCCTCTCGGCGCTCAAAGCCTGCATCGTTGGTTTTGTTACTCCAGCGTTGACTGCGCCGCTGGCCGGGGAAAGCGTCAAAGCGTCACTGGTAGAGTAGACCACTAGAAAACCAGGCGCGGCAGGAGCAGCCAGCCAACCAGCCAGGACAACGAAATTATTAATTTTTTTAGTTTTCTTTTGATGTGGCTTGGAGACAACCCTTCATGGACTTCTATATTCATCCTCTATAGTATGTCCTAGTCAGCAAGATTCTCTCCTCTATACTCAATTCTCCCGCACCCATCCATCCTCTATATCATTCTCTATCCACTCTATCCACTGTGGGACCCACTTGTCACTTTATCTAAATATATCCATGTGTAATCTAGTTTTGAAGGATTTATTGAGACGAATTTAATGGTGCAATCGAAATTTAATTTGGATTTTTGGTTTGTGAGTTATAGCATTTTTCCTTTGTTTAGCTAGTGGGTCCCGCCATTATAGAGTATAGAGTAAGCACTGTACCACTCTAAATATAGAGTGAGAGAAAGGATAGAGTATCGTTTTAGACTATCCGCACTCATGGACCTCTATATTCATCATCTGTACGTACTAGTCAGTAAGATTCTCTCCTCTATACTCAATTCTCCCGCACTCATCCATCCTCTATATCATCCTCTATCCACTCTAACCATTGTAGGACCCACTTGTCACTTTATCTAAATATATCCATGTATGATCTAGTTTTGAAGGATTTATTGAGACGAATTTAATGGTACAATCGAAATTTAATTTGGATTTTTGGTTTGTGAGTTATAGCATTTTTCTCTTTGTTTAGCTAGTGGGGCCCGCCACTATAGAGTATAGAGTAAGCACTGTACTACTCTAAATATAGAGTAACAGAAAGGATATAGTATCGTTTTAGAGTACCCAGTGCAGCAGTTTTTACTCTATATTCATACTCTAAAGGTTTAGAGTATCGTTTTAGAGTACCCACTGCGGGTAGTCTTAGAGTACCCATTGCAGCAGTTTTTACTCTATATTCATACTCTAAAGCTTTAGAGTATCGTTTTAGAGTACCCACTGCGGGTAGTGTTAGTGCTTGAAGGCACCAGATGTCACATGATGGTAACTATATCCAAACTGTATGTGGAAAAAAACAAGACACAGGTCCTACAGATAAAAATGTCAATTAGCAAAACACATGAATATGTAAATGTAAAATACAGATAAAAAAATCAAAATGTGAGAAATATATGACGAATGATATTTCCAATCCCTTGTAATGCAGCTAGTTAAGGTGTGTTTACTTCGCGAAAATTTTTAGATTTGGCTACTGTAACACTTTCGTTTGTATTTGTCAATTAGTGTCCAATCATAGATTAATTAGGCTCAAAAGATTCGTCTCATGGTTTTATACCAAACTGTGTAATTAGTTTTTTTTCATCTACATTTAATGCTCCATGCATGTGTCCAAATATTCGATATGACGGGGAATCTTAAAAATTTTTGGGAACTAAACATGGCCTTAGCTTCAACTCTTTCACTCTGTCTTCAAGAACAACATTACTCAGCTTTTATAGGAACGAGATTAAGGCCTTGCAGCATCCAGATCACAGGAATTGTAAGTGCTACTACGAGGGCTAGCCGAAACGATAGACAGAAATAGTGAGGATAACGCATAACCAGCACCACCTGATCTACAACTTGTGAGCTAAGGCCAAACCTCAAATTTTATAGTCCAATCAACATAGGTTCATAAAGCCTCCACTAATCCCAGAAATCCATTTTGTAGCTTCATCGCACCAGCCTAGCATTTGTCTCTTGCTTGAGTACTGGTATCATTGTGTGACTTGTTCAGATCCAAGTGTTGCACCTAAATTTGGAAATGCACTGTGCAACTGTATAATTCATTCTCAAAGTTAATAAGATTGCGATTTCATCAAATTTCCCTTCAGCAAACCTACATATTTCAGATAACATATCGAATCCATTGCATATCGTCCAAACTGTGATATTTCTGCTCCTCACTTCTCCTGAAACTGAGTAATCTATAAATAAAGGATCAACTCTTTATATAATAGCCTAATAGTGCATTGAATTACTCATTCTTTGTACCGGAGACTACTTTATAAATATCAAATCTGCTACCAATTACTAAATACCACTTCTTGTAGTTCATTCGAATTAACTAAGAAAACATACATGCTAATTTTTCTTTAGGTATCCAGAATTGTGAACCTGTTTTAGACTTTCCGTACATGCCTAAAACATTTTATGGCGAAGTAATTATTTGCTATTTGAAGGCCGAGCTCTGAGCAGGAAACAGCGGGAAGCGTCATAGATGTGCTGAGGATTTGGATCATGGAGTTTCAGCCCTCTGGAGTGCTATTGTTTGATGCCATAGTGGTATAGCGTTGCTTTCTCCCTGAGTTTCTAGTTAGTTTGTGTGCCGTTATTTTGTAAACTGGAATCCCCAGTCTTATACCAACTTCATAGCTTTCTAAAAAGCAGAGTTAATCTCCTTTCAAAAAATATGTTTTTGCTACCTTTGTTTGTTGTATTGGCAGAAGTGATTTTGCTTTTATTTCACATAAAGTACTCCTTGGGATAGTACATGTCAGATCCTAATTTTTGTCATATTTTGTCTTGTCTCTACTTGAAATCTGTTGGTATATAAAAAAGAATTGAAGCTAGGAGGAAGGATAGATTTCATATAGCCTAACTGATAAAAAGGGTGCAAAGACCCCATGTATAATGTCAGACAGTGATCCATATCTTGCCAACAGAAAAGAAAAAAAGAACCAGAAGTATAAGGAATAGAAATTGATCATCAACATAAGGAATCTAATTGAAGATAGTTTCTCAATTGATTATGTCACAAATTTTATAATAAGGTTAAATGAACAAGTATTGATATATCAGTCTAAATGTGAACATAATCAACAATAGCATGATGCCAATCAATTCTGAGCAAAACATACAAAAGAGATAGAGGAGCTGTTACCGATGAGATCATGAGAATGTGATAGAGGCTGGCATTACGGAAGTGGGGATAGACAAGCATCTTCTGACAACAAGCAGAGACAACAAGCGCAAACTACAAATCAACATTGTATATGAATCTGGATACCATTAGCAGGGAGAATTTTCAACCTGTAGCCCGAGCCTGTAGCAGCCCTTCAGCTGTCAATGTTATTTCTATATGATTCACTGCAGTATAAGAAATGAAACATAAGGATAGTTTTGTATAATTTGTCATATAAAAATCAAACTCAATATAATTCTCCTTCATAGTTCTTGTGATCATGTTATCTATACACTGATCTACTATTAACATTTAGCAATGTATGCTCTTGTAGTTTTCAGTGGGCACAGGGAGACATAGGTTTGGACTTGCTTAGCGCCAACTTTTAGAATTCATGTTGAGTCTTCCAAGGCCCATTTTACCCTTGTTCATATTAAAGCTAATATCTATGAACTGCAGAATTTGGTGAATATTTTTTTTCCTGTAGTTCTTGAAGGTTAAAGCTACCTACTTTAAGATACTGCATATGAACTTGGACTGGTAAAATAGCAAGATGTCAACTTGAGCATGTGCGATCTACTAGGGACAGGAGCTGTGTACTCTGTTAACTGAGCAGAGGCTGCCAGACTGGTCTGAATCAACATCTTGAAGGGAAAATAAATAAGGTAAAGTTGGCTCAGTGTGAACAAATGGTTTGCATGTCACCCGGAATGAGAGAAACAAAGAGAATAACCTTATACTACAACATATGACCTATATCGATGTTAACCGCAACAAACCAAAGATTGGAATACAGAATCTCTAACCTAGTTTGCTTGACTGTATCATCTATAATTGCAACCTTTCATAAGTTATCTATTTCTATTCCATTTTTAGGAATTAAGTGCATTCTATGGAGTTCATAAGATCATGTACTTCCCTCCCTTGTAGGGATCCATTCTAGGTAAAAACTGTTGTGTCATTTTACTCATTTCTGAAGGTATGTGAATGCCTAAATACATTTGCTTAACCTATTTGTATATTCTACAGTTTTCGTTTTGCTAACAAAGTAACACGGTAATAAAAGGATGCTATTCCATGGGAACCATCTATGACATTTACTTGCCTTACGTCACACTATACATTGACTTGTCTTTCTACATGTTCAGATCAGGCTGAAGCAAATAAAATACTTTAGTGAAACAGACCTTTTGAAACATTGAGCTCTCTGGGTGCTTGATCCGTCTCCAAGATAACATTGCCCAGAAATTTGGCAAAGTGAACTGGAATGAAAGAGAGGCAATCACAAGAGGACGACGAGCACTGCTGCGTGTGGGTAGGCGGCCCGCTCATCGATCTCCTTCAAGGAAGGAAGAGCTGTGTGGCGAGGAGCACCTACAGGATTCTCATGAGGACGATCTGAGTATGGCGAATGAGACGGAGGTACGGCGGCGCCGCCGTCCTCTAAGCATATATGGCGCCTAAAGAATATGATTTAAAGGCTGTAAAATCAAACTGTTCGACAACAAGTGAAATCTGAATTGCTTACCTTGAGAGATATTTCTTGTAGTCCTGTTCTCCAACTGCAATTGCGGCAGAGTGATTGCAGCAGGTGAACTCGATGTAGCTTGAAGCCGGCAGAGTGACAGGATCTCCTGGCCGGTGGCCAATTGTGTTGCTCTGGATCTAACACTGGACCTCATAGATCAGTTCCTCATGAGTTAAGCCCCATGGCCGGGGGACGAGGCCATCGTTCCGGGAGCCGTCGCCACGACTTGATCCTGCACCTCGAGCCTGCTGGCGCGCCGGGATCCCCGTCGCACCTTTAGCCTGCTGCCTCGCCAGCTCGCCGGTGGCCTGCCCCGCCAAGGGGCTCGCGCCGAGACCGCTGCCGTTCGTACACACGCCTTGGCTAGGAGCCGCGGCGCCGAGGACCGGCCATCAGATCCCCGCCACGCTAGCACCTCACGCGGTGGCCGGGAGCCTGCAGCGCCGGGGGCCAGCCGCCAGCGCCAGCTCGCCGATGACTGCGATTCCAACTCGCTTCGGTGGCGCGGCTGTAAGGTCCAAATAGGCTAGAGGGGGGGTGAATAGCCTAATTAAAACTTCTACAAGAATTACTTAACCACAAGTTAGTACAAAAGGTGGCGGAGCAAAATGCACTAGCTCTAACTAATTAAGCAAGCCACCTACACAAGTCTAGTATAAGGCAATCCACTAAACACAACAACAACAACAAGCTAGATACAAGAAGTAATACGAGAGAAGAGGTTCAAGTGATTATACCGCCGTGTAGAGATGAGAAGTACCAATCAATCAATCACATAAGAGAAATCCTCGGGAAGAGAATGACACAAGAATTTATCCCGAGGTTCACTTGCTTCCCGGCAAGCTACTCCCCGTTGTGGCGATACACCCACTTGTCGGTTCGCGAGCTAATCGACTATCAAGAGTCGAGCCCTCGGCGGGCACCGCACAACCACACACAAGATGGGGATCCTCCAAGCCACGAGCTCCACTAGAGTATCCAATTCGCGAACTCCCGCGGGGAAGGATCAAGAACCCCTTACAACACTTGGTGAGGGCTCCAACAATCTCCAATTGCGAGCTCAATCACCTCCGCTGCTCCAAGCCGTCTACCGTGTCGGGAAACATGGAAGAGTAACAAGAAATCCGCAGCAACTCGAAGATCAAGTGCCTCTAGAATGCAACTCTCAAGCAATGCACTTGAATCTCACTCAATCTCACTCAAGATGTGCAACCAAGCAAAGAGATGAGTGGAGGGGTTGTTCTCTAGCTCAAAGGATGTCTCTAGGTCTCAAAATGTGTAAGAGTTATCCTCAAACCCCGGACATCTTCTATTTATAGCGAAGGGGTACGCAGCTAGCCGTTACGGACGACGCAGCGAAAATCGCGCTGACCGGACGCTCCGGTCAGGGTGACCGGACGCGTCCGGTCACTACAGGACAAGCGTGAACAGTGCGCGTCAGAACTAGCCGTTGCCGTGACCGGACGCGCTCAACCGTTTGACCGGACGCGACAGTGCCAGCTTCCGGTCGCGTTCCAGTAAGCTCCCGTCGAGACCGGACGCGTCCGATCGTACGTGACCAGACGCGCCGCGCGTCCGCTCAGCACTCCGCTCCTCTGGACGCCTGACCGGACGCTCCGGTTCCGTGAGGGACCGGACGCGCCGGTCGCGCGCTCTACTTCAGCGCACAGGAGAACTGACCGGACGCGCTGGTCAGGCTAGACCAGCGTCCGGTCACAAACCCTAGTGCCCGCGCCACGTTGAACTGACCGGACACGTCCGGTCAAACCGTGACCGCGTCCGGTGCAGCGTCCGGTCACTGTTTTTCAGTGAAAACCATTTCGGACTTTCGCCACTTTTTCTCGCCTCCGGCGCAATAGAAAATAGGCTTTTCATTTCCTCGAAAACGCCTGAATCCCGCGCTCGCACGCTCGGCGGGAGGGAGAGCGAACCCCAAACCCCATACTACCGTTCAAACACCACCGCCTTCGCAAAAGTGCTAACACCACCAAGTGTACACCACAATGTGCATGTGTGTTAGAATTTCACAAACATTTTCCATGGCGTTGTGTTAGCTCTCAACTAGATCCTAATGCATATGCTCAAGACATTGATCTAGTGGCACTTGATTCCCGAGCTAACCGTGATTTCCCCTCTTGATAGTCGGCTATGTATCCTAAACCCGGTCAATCACTTCTCTACTCATCTTAGACCGGCAAAAGAAAAACCCTATGGTTATACCTTTGCCTTGCGCTCTTAGATCCTTCTCTTCCACTTGATCATCAAGTCCATCATTTGATGTGCATTCCATCATGATCAACATTTCATGTCCATGCACCATCTCTTTGTGATCTTGTGGTCACCACTCCTTGCCACGTACACCTTCATCACATGTGTTGCTTATGCCTAACTCGAAATACTTAACACATGGCATTAGCAACTTGGTGTCATTAATTACCAAAACCAAACTTACGCTTTCAGCGGCAAGCAGAAGGTGGAGCGTAGAGGGGAGGCGGCGGAGCAGGCGGAGGGGACGAGCGTCGGGCCGGGAAGTTTCGTGATAGCTCGGGTAGATGACAAAGCGGGTTGAAGACCCGCACCGATCCACATCGGATGGTCCATATCATGAGTTCACTCGATCCAATGGCTCGGGGTTGGCGAATGAAACAGAACTGATCAACAAAGAAATATACTCTCTCCCTTCCCGAAAATCAACTTTGGCTCTGTTCAGCCCGACTTATAATCCGTACTTTTCAGCTTGTTTTTTTCAATCAAAACAGTATTGTTTTCTCACACAAATCAATCGGAACAGTATTTCAACTTGTTTTTTTACATAAACGAACGGGGCCTTTGACTAAGTATATATTAAAAAATATTAATACTTATAGTACATAATTAGTATCATTTGAAAGATATTTGAATCTAGTTTTTTAATAAATTTATTTGGAGATACAAATGTTGCATGTATTTTCTACAAATCGAGTCAAACTTGTGACACGCATGCCAACAATGACAGATATTTAGGGACGAAGGGAGTATACTGGTATACACTAACAAATCGAGTCTCCAAATGTTCAACACTTTCACCAAATTGGCATGAAAAAAGTTAAGCGAACTATAAAAAAAAATATAGCAAGGGATCTTGACGTACTAATCTAGATGTACAGAATGTTTATTTATCCTGAGTAAATGCCACATCAAATTAATAAATTAATATGAAATTTGTCAAAGTACTTGAAAAATAAATCATTGGAGTGGTAACTGGAAACTGAAAATTCGCACTTGGTCTCGTCTTAGGCCCTATTTGGATCCTTGCAATTTTTGCCAGTTTTTATGAATCTGACTCTTGAAAACTGGGTGGGATCCAAACAGACCAATTTTTCTATCAGTTTTTGTCAGCCAGGATGCTGTTGATATCCAGATTTTGTTAGTTTTGTGAGCCACAAAGCAATAGATGAATGTTGATTCTTAAATACCAGGGGATACAAACACCCCCACCCGTTTTTTTTATCAGAATCTAGATTTGAGAAACTAGAGACAAAAACTAGTTTCTAAGAATCCGAAACTGACCTAAACACGGCCTCACTCTTACGGAGAGTAAGTACCATTTCCTCAGCCTTGTTGGTAAGCTCTAGCTAAATAATGGCCTGCAGATACTTAATGGGAGGATAAATTGTTAGGTAACAATGCCCATGTTTGTTTAACCTACAACAAGAAAACTACATAACATAAAACTTACACTTTATAGCACACCTTTGATTCGGGCGGAGCCACCCTATAGGCGACATGTGGCGGCCGCCCCATCTACTTGCAATAGAGCTTGACTAGACTCATCCATTTTCCAATAATCTCCTTGACTAGTGGTGCCTTGCATCCATGGAGAGAGAGGCAACAGTTGGCGGATCTTCAGCGCTGGGCAAGGGGCGACGGGAGAAGAAAGGGGTGTGGAGGTGCCTGGACTGGTGGACTGGTGTGTAATGGGTCGTTCTATTATGTTATGTGCCACAAAAATAGATATAGCCTATAGCCCAGTAGCCTACAATCTAACAAGCCACGCATGGATGCTACACATGCCTTTTATTGAATTAGCATTGATCTACCACTAGTCTTTATGATAATTTTCTTTTTTGTATTTTGAATTGTTTGGTTGCATTTGGTCTACGTTGCCGCTAAAGTTCGCCCTCCTAGAATTTTTTTCTAGCTTTACCACTGGCCTTTGAATGCCTCTTTGCATAGAACCATCACTATTACTAAGTTAAAGGGAAATGAGTTGGTTCGGAAAATTGCATTTGCGCAACCATGATCGGCGTACTTTGAGATGACCCACTTGATAAATTGGTCTCTTTACCATAAGATCTTTGAAGAGAACACTTATGAATCATAACGTAATTCTGCATAAAAAGGATAATAAGAAATAACAAGACCATTCCTGAACTACAGGGAAATACGAAGAAATATTTTTCTAAAGCATAAGAAACAATTAGAAAGGATATATAACAAGCTTTGGAGTTATACAACCATTTTGCCATTGTTCGAGGTCTAACTTGATTATGGATGAAGAGACACTACGCGACATCACGAAAGCATGTATAATCATGATTATTGCAGGCGAAGGAGAAGTGAAACCTAATGAATGTTTCGACAAGAGAAAATATAGAACCTTCCCATCAACAGCATCTGAATCTTAATAAGTTTATTGAGACACACAAAGAAATTAACGGCAACAAAATTCATCATTAGCTGCAAGAGCACCTAGTGGAGCACTTATGACAACGTTATCCAGATTTTTATCTAGATTAATCATTAATGTATCCATCTTCACTTCCTGACATGAATAAATATTGGAATTTTCTGTTTTTTCCTGTCTCGAATAAGATTAGGTATTATGTTTCATTTGTTCATACAGACATCCAACCATGAATAAAGAAATATAAGATGAATACAACATGTGTGTGCTATGACGGTCTAGCCTGTTGTAATCCTGTAGACTTCTTAGGGTGCTCGCCGCTAAAAACACATCGTTTGTATGGTTAAACTCTTCTACCTTAATTACAATGATGCACAAATCTTTTGCGTATTTGGGGAAAAAAGGAAAAAAAGATAGTTGATGACAAGCATTCAAAATGATTCAACACACGTGTAGACAAGCATTGAAAAGTATGCAGCACAAATTTATGACAAGGATTCAAAAGTAATCAACCTAAACAAAGCCAACTTTGAGGTAGAGTATACCACATGGCCTACAACAAGCCACGTTCATCCATTGGCATCCATTGCTAGGCTTTGGCCGGCCACAATGTTCCTACAGTGAGCGAACAATAAGCATTGCATAAGTAATAATGTTTGTTATGTATCAACAATATAAACATCGTATTTACTTTACAAGAACTACTTAGAAGCATGACGAGCTAGAATCTCCTTTTGGCAGCTGGCATAATACTGCTACCGTGGAGGAGGCAACAGAGTAATGTCTATTTTCGTAATTATCTCTTCTTCTAACATCATCTTGAACTATAGTTATTTTTCCTTTGCCTCTATAGTTCTTACCTTATTTGTAACCCTCGCCTGTTCAATTGCTATCCTTCTTTTTTCTAGCTCTAGCCTATGTTCAATATGTATCCCAAAGACATCCTTCAACCTCCAGATTCACTCATTGATCCACACGCATATATTTCCGCGTGATTCTTTTGATTTTTTCCAAATACGGAAAGAATGGGTGTTAAGATTGGGAATCGTTGGATGGCAGTTTCTTTCAATCTTGCTAAAAAATAAACATTAGGACTGGGTTTTGGAAATTCTTTGAGATGCTCTTACGTGGTTATGACTTATAACAATTGATTGTATCTCTCTTTCTTCTTCTTCTTCTTCTTCTTCTTCTTCTTCTTCTTCTTCTTCTTCTTCTTCTTCTTCTGTTTTTATTTGAACCAACTGCTATTTTTTGCCCACAAATGATCCAAGGCCTCCATGCATGGATCAGCTCCACCTCGCCACAATTCTTTTCTGACCTTCTCTTTACATATTGATTTCTTGGAGACTTTGGACACTGTTGCTTGCATCGTTGTCTTATGTTTTTTCGTTAGCAACGTGCTTCTTTTGAAACCAAAGGCATTTTTTGTTATCTTTAATTAGTATCTCAAAATTTCTATGCCCTAAACCGTAATGAACTCAATCAATTGATAGCAAGATTTATAAGATTAATATCTTTCGTTTTATGAAAGGCACTTATGAGATTAATATCAAGTCTATACATAAGTGCACCTAATAGTAAGAGCACCTCCAAGAGTCTTTCTAAAACTTACTCTCTAAATTACCATTTTGATAGTCGTTTGAGTAAAATCATTTTCTATATTTTTATATGCTCCAACAACTTTTCTATATCTTGTGTGAATTTTAGAGAGTCGTTCTCGGTCTCTATCTTTGGCTAGCAAGAAATCCGGAATAGAGAAGGTCTAAATTTAGAGATCCAATTAAAGAGACTAGACCCAATTAAAGAGACTGTTGAAGGGTGTTTTTCGCTAAAATCTCTGTTCTCGTAAATTAGGAAAGACGTAAAGAGTTTCTTGGCTCTTAAATTTTCAAATTTAGCACAAAGAGAAGAACTAGAACTCAGAGACAATGATACGTTAGAGCTGTTCGGTTGATGGGTTCTCTGGCTGATAAGCCAGCTAAAGCTGTTTTGTTTTGAGAGAAATATAATGTACCATAATTGATGAGTTAGGCTGAGAAATTCAAGCGTCTTTCAGTTCGCGTAATGTACCTTTCAGTTCGGCGACTAGCCGTCGCCTGACGTTGTGTACTTGTGTATGCATCGCTGTGCGGCGGCGAGCGGATGAGGCAGTTGGTGCACTGCAGATCCTGGTGGGCAGCGAGCGGGCTCGTGTTTTTTCTTTCCCTTCGTCGGTTCTCACTATTTGGGCCGAATTGATCTTCAATGGACCTTGGCCTGGAATGGCAGGATTCACATGTAGCAGCTTTTTCCTTTTTATTAGACGAACAAAGTAATTTCATTTCTCCAAATCCAAACTTGTATATGTACAACTTTGATCAGACGTACAGCACATATTAACGGTACAGACTACATCACTACAGACTCCAATCGACTACACCAGGGTGTTGCAGGTGGACGTCGCCGGGTTGTACAAGGCCGGGAGCAGGTACTTCCTCCCGTTCACGCCGTTGGCATTGTAGCTGCCCCCGGTGGTTTGGTCGACCAGCAGGTTCCCGGGAAAGCCCGGATAGGCGCCGCTGCCGTAGACGCCCGGGCACGCGGTGCACGCCTCCAGCGGCGCGTCCTTTGAGCCCTGGTAGAACCCGTCGCGATACGGGTTGGTCACCGTGGCGGCAACCATGGCGGCGAGGACCATCACCAGCCCGTCCATCCCCGCGTCGCCGTTGGGCGCCACCAGGGGCGCGCCCTGCGGCCCGTACAGCGGCTGCGCGAACGGCCACGCGCACTGCCCCGGGCACTGCTTCACGGCGTTGCCCACCCAGATGTAGGTGGACCCGGCCTCGGCGCCCGGGGCGGCAGAGCCGTGCTTGCCGCACCGGCTGCTGCAGAAGCCTTCCACGGCCACGTTCTCGTCGGTGAAGACCAGCGCGATGCCGCCCTTCTTGGCGCCGGCGCGCGCGGCGAGCTGCTCGATCTGGGCCAGCGTGAGCGACTGCCCCAGCGAGTACGCCTCGTCGGACACCTGCGCCCGCGCGTCGAGGAGAACGCGCGATGCCGACGCGGCGGCGCTGGACAGGTACAGCTGGTCGATGGTGCCCCACCACTGATTGACCGAGGGCGTGGCCGCGCTCGGCGCCGTGGTGAGCGAGAGGAGGAAGTCGTAGACGATCGACTTCTGCGCCGACGTGAAGCTGCCGTACCAGAGCGTGGTCACCCGGATGTCGCCGCTGAGCACGCCGCCGTGGTGGTCGGTGAGCTGATCGCTCGGCGGAGGAATGTACAGGTCCATCAGCTTCCTGCTCCCCGCGGAGAGCTGCGCCAGGCTCAGTACCATCGCCACAACCAGCACAAGAGAAGCCATTGCTAATCACGTCACGACTCGCTAAACTGCGCCGCGAAACTTGTGAGCTGCTTGGTGATCGACCTTGTATTTAGTGTGCGTGTCGTTGTGATGGAGGGTAAGGCTCCCGGCTCCTCTATTTATAGTCTCTGCGTCAGTGCCTGCAGGAGGACAACGATAGGCTTCGAGCACGGTTATGCCTAGTAGTACTACTCCTGCTACATGTGGTGCAGACGTGCAGTACTCCCATCAGGTCTGCGCGACGGGAGGGGGGGACCGTGGGGAGGCAACGAGGCGCGGTGCACGTCGGTGCACGCCACCGTGTCGCTCACCGTGCGCGCTGCGCTGTCCAGTTGCTTCCGGGCACGGGTCCAGAGACAGTGCCCACGCGCCGGATGAGGATTTGACCGCGTGGGCCTCCCGCCGCCTACCGATGAGCAACAGCTGTCCGGCGCATGTGGCTGCGGAAGGTTCCCTAGAGCAGCGCGGCGGGTCAGAACTGGGCGCGCGCGTTCCGGCGGCGGCATGCATGATCGCGCTGCCAAGATTTTTGTTGTCCGAGACCGAGATGTGGATAGATATGCTTCGGGGGATGAGGGTCGCATGGCGCGGGGAGGTGCACGGTTACGCCGGCCAAACCGCAGCTCGATGCTGTATTGGCCATTGCTGAGCATGATAGTAGTAATTGGTAAAGAGAGTAAAATGGCGTGCGATGCATGTGCTCCTTGGATTTTGCTAGATCGTCGAACGCCTGAGGCCACCAAGTAAACGGTGACCGATGCATGGGCGCCGAGCAAAGACTCCATCCATTAACAAATGATGAGGTAACCATACGCGATGGTACATGCATGCATGTTGCTCTTACAGCTGGCTCATGGCGTGCGATCTAGTAGTACTCGACTGACCAGGTCTTCGGTGGCGCAAAATGGAGATCATGCATCATGCCAGAGAAACCTTTACGTAACACGTGGCCACAGTGCGCACACGCGTGCTCTCATTGCAGACTGGAGTACTATGCAACGTTGTGCACCTTCACGGGATCGAATCGATCTCCCATGCTCCGAGTGGACCGGGCCATTTCTTTACAGCCCTCTTGTCGTGGCCGCGCGCGCAGCGGTTTCGTGCTGGGGCTTCGACGGACAGGCCACCCTGGTAGTGACCGCCTGGCCGGTGGCCGCGCGCCCGCGCTCCCTCCACGTCCAGAACCCACGCCCGCGCGTCCGGCTTAGAATTTGCTCAAGTGCAACTGTACAATTTGTTCAGGTGGCACGCGATCACCTACGTGCATTTCACCTCCGACGAAGCCGCGGGACGCGTGACGGGACTCGTAAATAACCTGACCCCGTGACGTGTTTTAACCTCTAAGCAAGGTGAAATCTTTTGCCCTTGTCAAGTTACGGCGAGGCGTGCCTGCGTCCCAAGGACGGGCAGTGGCACAGCCTGTCCGCCGTGCGATTCGAGGCGCCTCGTGCGCGTCCGCCGAGAAGACGCGTCGGAATTGTTTGACGGCCGGAGCGCCGGCTAACTGCGACAAGCATCACTCGCTAGTGGGCCGGCATCATATTGCGTGCGGAGAACACAAGGAGGAGGTGTGGAGAGCGGAGTGGAGTGCCGGCGCACCTGGCAACCGCCCGTGCGGTCTCGGCCCCGTCCCGCGATGTCGTCGCGGAGGCCGGCCTGGGGCGGCAAGGGAACCACGAGTCCACGACTCTGACTTGCTGCCGCGCCCTGGCGTCATTTCAGAGCACGCTACTTGGAGGCTACTCTGCCCACAATTTGTGCGGGGTCCTGGCGAAAGTTGCATTCTTGATACATCATGCAAGCCTTGCAGTTGCAGATCCTCCCATCCCATCCTTAGCAGTATGGTTGATCCGGTACTCAGTCATCTGGACCTAGTGTTTGGAAGTAGTAACAATGTTATTTGGACGAATGTGGATCAAATCTCTTTCTTTCATGCCAATGGCCTAGATAAAAAAAAATAGGTACATGTGGCCAGTTGATCAAATCACATAGAAAACATATAAAAAAACATATACTTTTAATACCCCACGTGTAATTCTTTTTTTTTTGACATTAACAGAAACTCTTTCATACCATATAAGAAGAAAGCAAATCAAAGTCTTACATAGGTAAATTATACATGAAAAACCTAGGAACACAAAAACATACAAATAGAAAATAAAACAAACATCTGGGCGTCCGCAGACTCGCTTCATAAGCCCCAACTCCTCCTTAATTAAGCCTAGCATGTGTAATTCGTCCATTGATTCTACGGTGCACATACGTGTGAAGCTCACAACCGAGCAATTTCTTCGCAAGAAGCTAGTCATAAGTCGAAAGAAAGTGGTCACATTAACAACAGTGTGACAAGGTAGCAATGGGTAAATAGGCCTAAAATTAGCACATCACTGGTGATGGTTCCACATTCTTCTCTATGGAAGATTTGAGGTGTGGACAAATTTTGGCATGATGGTATGGATTACTAGGTGTTGCTTAAGATAGTAGTGGCTCCAACTGACAAGAGCAACATTGCGATGGATCCATGATGCTCTTAGGGTAGACAAGGTGTCTACAAATCCTCAATAGAATGTACAATGTGATAAAAAATAGAATAGTGTCAAGGAACTAAGGCCACGTACAACGCAAGGCTCTTACGTGCAGTTTCGTGACCGTTTGCCACGGTGGAGGGCAGCACATGCAAGCCTGGGCGCTTGCATGCGGCCTGAGACGCTCCGGCAAGCGTTCGACGCTTGGCTTGGCTTGAAGCGCCGAGGCGCTTGAAACTGTACAAAAAATGTTCAAGGAATATGTTATTTGCATTGTAGCTTTTGACGCTTAAAGAGGCTCTTATCTATTTAAGCATCGTTTGAATAAATCTACCATTGCAAGCTAAGGCTCTTACATAGATGGTTATTTAAGCATCGTTTGAATAAATCTATTTAAGCGCCCTTGCATTGTACATACCCTAAACAATCTGTGAGAGATTTTGGTAATACTTATTTTGGAATGGAACTGAAACTGAAGCCTACCCTGAGTAGTAGGAAAAACAAGAGGATGGGTAAGAGACAATAATAATAGATTTAGGTCACAAAAGTTCATTTAGATAAATTTTGGAGTTTATGCTGATCGATGCAACGGGTTGTGCATGGAGAGAACCAATACAATGAAGTAAAGAAACAAAACTATTCGTAACAAATATTTTCAAGCAATAAAATCTAGATGTTATAATGCCAAAAACTAGGTAACCATGCTATTTTCGCGGACCATCTTGCTAGATGCTATGGTTAAAACTTAAAAAAAAAAAATCAGTGGCTCATGATTGAATTGGACCAACTTCAGTTGCCATGCCCCCAATCAATATTATTATGAAGAACATTTGAATCTTTAAAATGAAAGAATTACACCTGATCTGAACTTGTATATATACACCCATAAGCCTTCTGAACAAACAAACAAGCTAAGACGATAATACACTGCATTGGTGTTTCCGCTAGACCAGCGTGCTGCAGGCAGACGTGGAAGGGTTGTAGAGCGCGGGGAGGAGGTATTTTCTCCCTTGTGCGCCATTGGCGTTGTAGCTGGCACCGCTCGCTTGGTCAATCTTCAGGTCGCCGGCGTATCCCGGGTACGAGCCGCTGCCGAATTGGCCCGGGCACGCCGTGGCGGCCTCCAGGGGCGCGTCGCTGGAGCCCTGGTAGTACGCGTCACGGAACGGGTTGGTCACCACGCCGGCGAACTCGCTGGCCAGGTTGATGATCATGCCGTCCACGCCAGCGTCGCCGTTGGGCGGAATGAGGGGCGGGCTCTGCGGTCCGTACAGCGGCTGGTGGAACGGCCACGCGCACTGGCCGGGGCACTGCGTGGCCGAGTTGCCGACCCAGACGTACGTGGTGCCGGACTTGGCGTCCGAGCCGTGCAGGCCGCACTGGCTCATGCAGAAGCCCTCCACGGTGACGTTCTGCGCCGTGAAGACCAGCGCGACGCCGCCCTTCTTGGGCTTGGCCCTCGCGGCGAGAGCGGAGATTTGCGCCAGGGTGAGGGACGTGCCCATGGAGCAGCCGTCGTCGGACACCTGGTTGTCGAGCATCACCCGGGTTTTCGTGGCCCCGCCGGCATTGGCCGGTGTGACTTGCACCGCCTTGGACAGGTACTGCTGGTCAATGATGTTCCACCATTGCGACACGGACGGCGAGGCGGCCCGGGGCATCATGGTGAGCGAGAGCAGGAAGTCGTAGATGATCGTCTTCTGCACCTGCGTGAAACTGCCGTACCAGAGCACGGACACGAAGATGTCGGCGTGGAGCACGGCTCCGTTGTGGTAGGAGAGCATGTCGGCCGGATTGGGTTGATACAGCTCCATGCGCCTCCTTGCCCCCATGGATAGCTGGGCGGAGCTCACGAGCAATACCAGTACTGCAAGCACGGGTGCCTTTGGACGAGTTGCAGCCATTGCAGCCTAGTGAAGAGTGGGTGATTGAACTGTGGCCTGATGCCTGTATGTGGTGGACTGGTGGTGCTGATAGGTGTTCAAGTGTGTCTGTGTTCTGATGCTGATTAACGAGTGAGGTGAGCTAACTGAAGGGCAGAACCACACATTTATAGGGACCTTGGCCCTTTGGTACACTTAAGTCTGAAGCACTCGTGTGTTCCCCGATGCTTCCCCGCCGTTTAAACTTTAACGGCGTGCAGATCTCGAGAGACAGCCAGCTAGGGCTTGTAGCAAGGTCGTAGCAACTTGCAAGTATCGGTACAGGTCCTGATGAGCTGTTGGGGTGGGTCTAGAACATAAACAAAGTGCAGGTCAGCGGATTACCACGACCAGACGGGCGACAAAGCTTGTTTCGCCACACCGGCTGCGGATTCAGCAGACAAAACGCCCCACATTTTTCAAGACGAAGGTTCCTTCTTTCCATAGTGTCAGAGGGAACACAACGAGCCATTGCTGCGTCTGACATACACAGCCTGTGTCGCTAACTCGCTATTGCGGCGGCTGGCTGAATAGCCCCGGAGAATCCGTTCGACGAATGGCACTTTCGTGGTACTGGCAGGCAGGCAGCTCGTGTGTCGCATCGCGGGTCAGGCTAGATGTGCACGGGCCGCGTCGGCAGATCGGCGTCCACCCAGGTGCGGACCGCCCCGGAATGCGGCCTTCGCCGGAACCGGGACCGGGAGGGAGGCCGTATGTGGCGCACACGTTTGCGGATAGAAATGGCATCCGTGGGCGTGGCCGGTGGCTGCCCTCCTCGTGGCGCGATGAGCACGTGATGACGAAATGTTGGACTTGTGATGCCATGCAAAATGTATGTGTTATGGTCATGGATCTGGGAATTTCAGTCCAAAACATGCATGTTTCCGCAACCATTTTCGCCTACATATGTATTTATCTCAGTTCCGTGGGTTTGAGTGAACTGAGACGTGGAAGTAGTTTTCTCAATTCACTCCAACATATGTGAATTGATGTGGTTACATCTTTATCCAAACAGGCCCTTACGGCGCTTTTTGAACCAAGGATGACGGATAAAAAGGATGCAGCGTAGTGTTGTACTATTGCTTGCCGATTTGCTTCAAAGAAAGTGTGTCAGGTTCATGCAATCAAACAAAAATTATGTGCTTAAGCATACTTGTTGGTTTAAACCCCCTACTAGAACTTTATTAAAAAACAGATAAAAAGTGAAGTTACAACCAAAAGATCAAGAAACTGAGAAAGTCAAGAAGAAAATAGCTAAAATTACATAAAGCTTTCTAGCCATAAATCTATAAGTGGATGGTAGGTTGCTTTTGCCCTTAGGATAACTAGAGCAACGAAAATAGCTTTGCATCTCTCGACTGAATGGGCAAAGTTGTTGAAGACAATATCATTGTGCATAATCCAAATAGCCGAGCACATTGTTATGATTATTTTCATGAAGAAAGGCAATCTGGTTTGATCCTTGATACTTTCCAAAATGATGAAGACATCAATGGTAGTAGGCAGAAAAATATTTAAGCTAAACCAACAAGCCATAGCAAAAGGGCAATGAAAAAGAATATGAAGAACGTCTTCTTCAACATTCAGAGAGCAAAAAACACAATTGTAGTCTGGAAGGTGCATATTTCTTCATTTGAGGAGGGATCTGATGCACAAGCGATCCATTAGGACAAGCCAAAAGAATAACTTTCTCTTGTCTTGACAGTCTGATTTCCATAACCACTTGTATGATCTGTGTATAAAACGGTGGCCAATAGGGCCCGTTTAGATCAAAGGAACTTCAAAGGAAAATTGTAGGAATTGAAAACGTAGGAAAGGAAGTCTGCGTGAGCGTTTGGAACAGAGGAATTGGAAGTTCCTTTTCCTTTGGAATATTGTAGCTCAGCTGTGATTTCATAGGAAATAAAACATCCGCTTAAAACTCTGGTTTTTGCTTCCTTCGCGTGTGCCCGAGGCAGCAGAGCCTGGTGGGTGACTCACTCTGAGAAACGGTGAAGCTTGTTGCCATCACAGTGAGAAGATGGGACCCAGGTGTAGGGGACAACATGATAGTGCCTAAAATATGCTATTTGTGAAACTGTGTGCTTGCCTATGTTTTTTATAAGTGAAAACATAAAAGTGCTTAAATCTCGTTTCTTGTGTTCTAAACACCTCTACCTACATTTTTCCTACACCTTTTCATTCCTCTGGTTTCCTATTTTCCTCGTATCCGATTCCTACATTTTATTCCATTCCTCTGTTTTGGATTCCTCTGTTCCAAAAAGGTGATCCCCAGATATAGGACCATACATCACGGACGGGCTGCGGCTGTAAGTTCTCAAGAATGACAAATAACTCTTGGAAATGTGCATTGGCTTCAGTAGAAAGTAGAAAATGGAATAATGTTTGGCGCAAAGGTGTAGAGCCTGCCACTTCGAGTGATACGTGCTGATTCTTAGCGAAGGAGAAAAGCTGTGGAAATGCTTGGCTACAAACACGTCCTTCGCAAAAGGTCATGCCGAACATTATTTGGATACCATGGCTATACGTTTAAATGGAACTTGTAGTTTGAGAATATCTCGCCACCAAAAAAGATCCTCTAGGAACTCTCGTAGAAAACTTGTAGTTCGTGAGCCCGATCGAGAAATCGACCAGGATGCGAAATCAGCGAAGGCCTCGCGGGCGTAGAGGTTCATGTGGTGAGCTAGAGCCAACGGCTCAGCTTCCACAGCATCCTTGAGACCGGGGGAACATGTGGAGGGAAGGTGGCTGCTTCTCCTCCTGCATGACTCGCTCAGATTCCTACAGGTGTAGGTTCCCAAGCTGATCGACAACGAAGTTCAGGCTACCGAAGGTGATCTCGGCGTCTGGTTCCATCTTCTCCACGTTGTCGAAGTTGAAGATGAGACCCATCTGAAACACGTGTGACCTATGCACAAAAGGCCCCTGCTTGGTGCGCCAACATTTGAAGGTTTTGACCCAGCAGTGGAGATCATCGTATCACGCACACGAAACTAAATGGGTAGCACACGAAACATGAATTTAAACTGGTTTAGGTACGTGGCACCCTATGTCCAGTTTATCTCGTATGTTCGAGTTTATAAAGGGTTGCTGATGACTAATTGCCCATGCGATTCACCTAGAATGGATTATCATATCGATCTGAAGCTCCCTACCTTGCCATATATAGACCGAAGGTAGGGTTACATGGATGTCGACCGGTTTATAGATATGTTTCATATTCAGTTACAGAGAAATCATAACAGAATATATATATGGTATCTTGTTTAGGTTGGCAGCCCAACTCCATTCTTCAGGTTGCTTGACCACCACGTCTGATGAGGTACATCCCGATAGTAATGGGCCGGTAATCGGGGACCATGGATCCATATTACCGACAATTAACTTATCTGATTTTACTATCTCTATTATAAAAATATTGCTTGACTGGACAAGACTAGCCTTGCTAGGGCTGGAGATCTAATTTAGCTTGCTTGAGCTGGCGAGAAAAATGCTGAAAAACATAGGTCTCGATCAAAATGCTTTGTCCAACGCAAATTTCTTACCTAGCTAGACTACACAGTAGCCAGCAAAAGACCCAAAGGCACCCTTAAAACCTTCCTCGTGACCAATATCATTCACACTAGCCTCCGAGTTATTTCACAGATCACAGCCCACGCCGAGTCCATCCACGTTCGGAGTTGTTGCATCCTTGGTGATCTGTTTGACTAGGATGGTATTGTTGTTGTATCATTTCTGGCTGAAATCCCCTGGTCCAATAAGTAACAAAGATCTTCAAAAGTGCGATATCAACACTTACCACAGTACACTTCTTATCACTCTCTTATACTATATACACAGTGTTACTACACAATTCTGACAAGATTGTTTCTTTAGCCGTTACACCAAAGTCGAACACGTAGAGGTTGCAGGGTCGAACAGAGCGGGAAGCAGGTACTTCCTCCCATGCGCACCATTGGCATTGTAACTTGCCCCCGTCGTGCGGTCCACCGCCAGGTTACCTGCGAAACCGGGGTAGGCGCCGCTGCCATAGACCCCTGTGCAGGCAGTGGCAGCCTCCAGCGGTGCGTCCTTCTCGCCCTGGTAAAACCCGTCGTGGAACGGGTTGGTCACCGTGCCGGCGACCATGCTGGCGATGTTGATGACCATACCGCCCATGCCGACGTCGCCGCTCGGCGGCACGAGCGCCGGCGTCTGGGGTCCGTACAGCGGCTGGTGGAACGGCCACGCGCACTGTCCGGGGCACTGCGTGGCGGAGTTGCCGACCCAGACGTAGGCGGTCCCGGCCCTGGCGTCGGAGCCGTGCAGGCCGCAGCGGCTCATGCAGAACCCGTCCACGGCCACATCCTGCGCGGTGAGCACCAGTGCGATCCCGCCCTTCTTCGGCCCCGCCCGCGCCGCCAGCTGCGGGAGCTGAGCCAGCGTGAGGCGCTTCCCCAGCGAGCACCCTTCGTCGGTGACCTGGCCGACGAGCGCCACCTGCGCGCTGCCGCCGGAGCGCGCGCCGTTGCTGCTGCTCCGCGCCTTGGACAGGTACAGCTGGTTGATGGTGTTCCACCACTGCGACACGGACGGGGACGGTGCCGTCGGCGAGGCGGTGGTGAGGGACTGGAGGAAGTCGGTGACCACGGCCTTCTGCGCCGGCGTGAAGCGGCCGTACCAGATGATGGACATCGGGATGCGGCCCTGCAGCACGGCGCCGTTGTGGTACGTGAGGAGCGCGCTGGCCGGTGGCTTGTACAGCTCCAGGAGGCTCCTGGCGCCGACGGAGAGACGCGCCGAGCTCAGGAGCAGCACGGACACCAGCACAAGTGCGACGTGGCTCGTGTTGTGCTCCTGCCAGCCGCGAAAGCAACTATGGGGTGATGCCATTTCTCACTTTATCAGGGAGGAATTCGCGACTTGCTAGTAGCCTAGTAGGTGACGATTGAGTGAAAGTGCAGGAGTGGTTTATGAGCGTTGTTTGAGTGGTTTGCGAAGAGTGACGAGATCGAGTATTTATAGGTCCGAATTCCTCGTGTGCCGGTAGTTTCGTGAAGCCTTCCCTGCCCATCCCTGGGGTAGCTGCCTTCGCTTTGGTTCTGGATCGGCTAGCTCTGATCTTGTTTTGAAACCGCGGCTAGCTCTTATCTGAAGCTGACTCGGTGGGAGGCAGCTGGATGCGTTTGGAGCCGAGTGCGACGGCGATTGCGTTGTCGCTCGCTTCCACGCCAGGCAGCCACCATGCATCCACGCAAGCAGCATGCAGCAAGCGTCAAGGCGTGTTGACAAGTAGCACTAGAAAGAATCGAACTCAAAGTACTACCATAGGGTTGTGCCGGTCCATGATGAGAGGCTTGGCAGGTTAGGCTTTGCTCAGTTGTTGCATGGTTGATTGTCGGCTGTCGCTCTGAATCTCGAGGCAGCTAAAGAAGATAGTCGACGCCTAGTTCAACAGTCAGCAGTGGTGCTAGGATGACATGGATCGTAGTGTTTTTTGGTTGAAAAATTGCTGGGATTGATGCATGATTTCTGCAGGGGGAATGTGGCAAATTAGTCCACACAAGAAACATATCCGAAGATTTATGGTTATCATAAACAGAACCCGCCTTTTCTGTTTTCTTGACCAATAATGATATACGGCGGGCGTCCATTCCGTTCTAACGCCGCCTCCGCACTTATCAAACAACTACGGACTCGACCGCTCACCCGCCCCGCGTGGAACCAACCCACCCATGCCGCACGCCGCTCCCGCACTCATCCTTATCCTCTTGACCGCACGCTCCTGCAACGCTCGCGCCCCTCCATTTCTACTGCCACACCCGCGTTGCTCGCCGGGACGGACGTCGCGCGCCACCTTGCTGTCGCCCCGCCAGCCCGCCGGCGCTCCCTCCCTTCCCCCCCGCGACCTCCATGTGACCCCGCGCTCTCTAGTGACCCGGCTCCTGCTCCCCCTACCGGAGATGAGGACGATGGCGGCGGCTCCGACGAGATAGGTCGGTCCTTCTCTGGATCTCAGTTCTCCTCCTCCTCCTCTGAGCCGCCCTCCTCCTCCTTCTCTGGATATGAGGGACATGGTGGTGGCTAGGGTTCCGGCGAGCTCTAGGATCCTATTCCCTCCTCCCTTCGGCAAGCTCGAAGGTGATAGGGCAGGGGCTGTTTTGTATGCTTTTTTTTGTTGTTTCCCTCGTGTTACAATGTGTTTTTTTTTATGTTGCAACAGATGATTTTCACATGTTGCAATGAGATTTTTGGGTCGTTGCAACAGATGTTTTTTTGCTATGTTGCAATACTACTGCCTGAGATGTTGTAATACATAATTTTCGATGTTGCAACACATATTTTTTTTGATGTTGCAGTACATGTTTTTCGATGTTGCAGTACATGTTTTTCGATGTTGCAGTGCATGTGTTTTCAGTGTTGCACTACATATTTTTACGATCTTGCAGTAGTTATATCCCGATGTTGCACTACATAGTTTTTCCATAAATTTACAATATTTGCATTTGAAGTGTTTCATGCTCTTTTAGGACAGGGGCGCAATGAAGGAACGGGGTGCGTGGAGGAATGGGGGACAAGAACGCGGTGGGGAGCGGAGGAGGTGTAGGTTCCCTTCTACTCCATTCTATAAGCGGGGGTGGGTAGGGTTCCGTAAGGGACCGTCCGGACGCACTTATGCACCGAACGTCCGGCCGCTAGAATCACCGTTTTTGGACGGGCAAGTGCAGAGTTTTGAACCAGTGAGTTAGTGATGTATAGGAGCTTCTCCACAAACAGCGGTGGAAACGAGCAGGGCGATACGGGCATGATTTCCTTCCTATGTGGTATGTGCCTCGAGGAAGGGAAAGCGCGACACGAGCTCTGCTCACGTGGTATCTAGAGCGCTACATGTTGCCTCGTTCGGTTGGCTGGTGGCTGGTGCTGATTTGTTGTAAGAGAAAAATACTGCTGGCTGACTGGTAACTGATGCTGAATTAGTGTGAGAGAAAAGCACTGCTGCCTGGCTATTTGGGCATCTTGGTCCTAAAGTTGACACTGACCATTCTCTAGCCAGCTGTTCACGGTCTGTTCATGCTACACAGGATCCAAGGCCCGCGGACCGCGGTGTCTCGTTCTCTTCCTCCTCCATTCCATGGTTATCCGTCCAGCCGGTCCCTTGACAACCCAACAACCTACTACTGCTAGTAGTAGTCCTCCTAGAGTAGCATTAGCACTGACAGTCAGCGGCTAACCATTTCTTAATCAACATCACGTTCGAGATGTTGCCGATGGCTGAGGGGATAAGGCCGTCCGGAGAACTAGAGTACGGGGGGGGGGGGGACACGCGCGAGACACGGCGCAGCCGGGTTTATGAGCCCTAGGAGCGTCCTGCAAGATGACAGCCTGCCTGCCTGTGTGCTGTGTCTGCTCACCAAATCCTCTGTCCCGCGGCCCGCGGAGAACTGTACTGTGCCATGCTTAAGACCAGCCGCCGTATGCGTACCCGAGACTCGCCGCACTTGTGCATCATCAAATCGCTCTAACGCGTCATTACGCGTACCATGCATTAGGCCTAGTTTAGTTCAGAGAATTGGGAAGAAAAACACTGTATCAGAATTTCTGTAGTATTTCGTTTATATTTGGTAAAAATTATCTAAATTTTGACTAACTAGGCTTAAAATGTTCATCTCGCAAAGTACAACAAAACTGTACAATTAGTTTTTGATTTCATCAACATTTAGTACTCCATGCATTTACCGACATTTTGACGTGACGGGGAATCTTCTTTTTGCATAGCGGAATTTAGGGAAGAATTTGAGGAACTAAACAAGGGGTTACTTTGTTCGACAAGTACCACCTGGTGATTTCATATGACTATGAGTGGATGCGTTAGGTATGTAACCCGTGGATTCATGGTAGAATTACTGATGTTACTGGAGCGCTGGAGACTAATTACTCTCTGCTGAGGAGGCTGGTTACCTGACGATACCTGCACTGGTGTGGTACGTGTATTTGCACTTGTCAGGATAAACACAGCTTCTGTATCTATATCCTGACGGTAAATTCTGAAGCGGGATAAACAGCAGTACCTATTACTACATGTAAGCTTCGAGTGAGAGCGAGCTATTCTGTAGTACCTGACATGGGCTTAAATTGCTGCTAGACTGTTCTTGACTGTAAAATGCCAGTACGGCGTCCGTAGTCGTGGCTGTTAAGGTAGAGCCGTACTAGCTACTTATCAGCGGTGAATCCAGGACAAAACATTTTCTTTTTTTTTTCTTTTATCTTTGTGAGAGGGAGAGAGAAGAGGTGTATCACTACGGGCCTACTTGGGCTAATACTAAGCCCCTATTCGGCAGGCTGTTTTTGCGGCTTATAAGCTGGCCGTGGCTGTCTTACTATGAAAGAAAAATACTATTTCACGGCTGATAAGCTCAGCCGTAATTTACCGTGTCCGTGTCCCAAGTAACCGTTCCGTCTGCAGGCCTGGCCTGCAATATGTCCGGCTGTGCAGTTTCCAACTTTCCCTCAGCCGTAATTTACCGTGTCCGTGTCCCAAGTAACCGTTCCGTCTGCAGGCCTGGCCTGCAATATGTCCGGCTGTGCAGTTTCCAACTTTCCATACTTCTATGCGGGCCGCAACCGCAAGGGGCAGGGCTCCCTATTTGCAAAATACGTCCATCCTGAAGATTTACCAGGACGCAGGCAACCGCGAACGGCGATCTACTCTAGCGACAGGCATGATAGTATGATACAAAAGCAAGCTTCGTCCTCTCCCCGGATCGAAAACAATTAATCACCATAAACGCGTGTTTTAGCCGTTGGACTAACAACCACTGTACAGTAGAGATAGCGTGAAGTTACTCGCTCCAGAACATGTAACTCCCGTGCAAGAGGAACTATGGGTGTGTTTAGATCCTTTAAAATTCCAAAAATTTTACAAGATTCCCTATCACATTAAATCTTTAGACACATGCATTAATTGAGCATTAAATATAGGTAAAAAAATAACTACTTACACAGTTTTGTTGTAAATCACGAGACGAATCTTTTGAACCTAATTAATCTATGATTAGACACTAATTACCAAATATAAGAGTTCATGTGCTTCCAAAAATTTTACAGCAGCAACTAAATACAGCCTATAGCGCAGGCATTGCATCCAACTGCATGCAGACATCGCAGAAGCTTTCGAAGCAGCATGCATTTGCCAACTGAGCATGCATTCGCATTCCGTTTTCGCCTTGCAAGAGCTGGCTGCTAGCTGGCCTCCAGACCTTGACGAAACGTTCCAGGAAAGGGGCTGGGGCGCAGCAGTAGGACACGCCAGAAAAGACGAGAGCATCGGTACTGTACTGGCGTGATAGCTCCACGTCCATGCACGCATCAAAACCTCATGAATGGCACGACCCACCTAGCTCGCTCGCCCCCATGCAGCCTTTTTTTTTCTCACTGCCCTTCAACGTCACCATCCCCACCGGTGGCCGGCCCGGCCACCTCCTCCCGTCCCGCCTCTGCATGCGTCGCCTCGTCACGTGTGGGTATACGACGCGTGTCCACGGACCACGGCTAGCAATAAGCGAGGGGCCGTTCACGATTCACGAATCACGAGCGCGTCGTGAAGGCGGTAGGGCCGCCTGCCCGCAGCGCGAGCGCGACGCGCCTAGCCGCTTCACCACCAGCTGGCGGCCGTCCGTACGCGGATCTCTATGCGAGCCCACACCGGGGGTCCGGGCATCCGGCCCGGCGAGCAGGAAAGCGCTGGGCGGCGGGGCCGGCGCGCGCGTACGGCCTCGCCGCGCTCTGGGTGGGTGTGGGGGCGTGTTCACGCGGGACTTGTACCTTCGCTCGCTTTACCAGCCGCCGTACGCTGATGGGCCTCGTCAGAGATCTCCATCTCATCTCATCTCATCTCATCCGATCCGATCCGATCCGATCCGATCATACGAGTGCGTCTTCCTTCCCCGATCGATTGGCAAATAAGGTGACGGGTTTCGCTAACCCCACAGTGACCGTCCGTCAGCTCACAGCCTTGCATGCATGATCAGTTATGTACGGTACAGAGACGATGCAGTTGGTGCTCGCCTGCTGGGATCATGGCTGTGATGGTAGTACGATCCGACGGACCACTTTGTTCTAGCTTGGAGATTTGGGATCGACGGGGTCCCGTCCCAGGTTTTGCCGTGCGATGGGAAATAACATGGCAGGATCACACGTTCTGGTATAGGATAGGAGATCCATCGATGGGCTCCTCGCTCACATTTCCCCTTGCATCTCCGCGCTTGGTTTCTTTCGTCCTCTCCTCTACAGTAGACTGGTAGGGGGGCCAATCTGTCAGCCACTGCAGTCTCTCTATACCCTGGCATGCATGCAATGCAGATGCAGGCCAGCACCAGCCTGGCTGGCAAGTTATGTGGATGGGAAATGGCCTAACCCTGATGCTACCGGCGGGGCCTGTGACTGGATTAGTCGATGGTACTGACAAAGTGAACAGTGCACACCAACAGTTGGAGTACCTGCGTACTGCTGCTGCTCTGTTCACAGCCTGTAATAACTGGGAACCGGGCCCATAAGCCAGTGAAGCAACGTTCGGAATCCACACACCGGGCCCGGCCCACCACCATCTCCCAACGGCCTTGTTCAGTTCCCAAGGCCTTGTTTACTTTGCAAAAAATTTGTACCGGATGAATAATGTCACTTTCGTCTTATTTGCCAAGTATTGTCCAATCGTGGACCAACTAGGCTCAAAAGATTCATCTCGTGATTTCCAACTAAACTGTGTAATTAGTTATTTTTTTATCTACGTTTAATACTTCATGCAAGTGGCTAAAAATTAATGTGATGGAGAGAGAGTGAAAAAACTTGGAATTTAGATGACATCTAAACATGGCCCAAATCGGGGTGCGCATTAAATGCGCGTGCACTGTAGCGATTCGTTTGTATTTGGTAAAAATTGTTCAAATTTTGACTAATTAGGCTCAAAATGTTCGTCTCGCAAAGTACAATAAAACTGTGCAATTAGTTTTAAATTTCATCTATATTTAGTACTCCATGCATGTGCCGGTATTTTGATGTGATGGGAATCTTCTTTTTACATAGTAGAATTTGGGGTTGAATTTAGGGCCTTGTTTAGATCCCAAATTCCACCCCAAATTCCACTATGCAAAAAAGAAGATTCCCCGTCACATCAAAATATCGGCATATATATAGAGTACTAAATGTAGATGAAATCAAAAACTAATTGCACAGTTTTGTTGTACTTTACGAGACGAATATTTTAAGCCTAATTAATCAATATTTGGACAATTATTACCAAATAAAAACAAAATTGCTACAGTGTAACGAGATATTTACTATGCAAAATTTGCATCTCAAATTTGGGATCTAAACAGGCGTAGGAACTAAACAAGGCAACGTTCGTATCCCGCTGCCTCAAATTTCAAGCGCCTCGAGAAGCCAACCTGCTTTTACCCACTCCAGCAGTCCCCACTTTGCCCGTCCCCCCCGCAATCCCCAACTTGCCCCTGCTTTCCGCCCGGGCCAGCACCGGTTTCCGCGGCACTAAGTGCCGGGGCAAAATGGTAAAGTGCGCACCCAACTACAGCTGGGAGCTGGCAGGGGCCACGCAAAGCCAGCTGTCAGTGACCGTTCGGGCAGCCCTCCCCATCATACGTCACGCGCAGCGCGCAGCGTCCCACGCCCCAGCCCTCCACACTCCACTGTCCGTGTCTCACTCACACACTTCGCCGGCTTGTGGCCTCTATAAAACCCGGCCCCGCTCATCCCCCACCCATCCATCGCAAATCCGCAAGCAAGAAGACGAATCAGCTGAAATCACTCGTCCAAGAACACCCCACCCCAAGTAGAAATTTCGTCTTGCAGAGCCACCAATGGCTTGTTCCACTGCATCTTTAGCGGCGACGCTGCTGGCGTTCGCGCTGATGTTCCGGGCCTGCCTCGCGGGGAGGAGGCTCACCGCGCTCGTGCAGGAGCCGGCCATCACCATGAAGTACCACAAGGGCGCGCTCCTGTCGGGCCCCATCGCCGTCAACTTCATCTGGTACGGCGACTTCTCGGCGCCGCAGCGCGCGGTGATCACCGACTTCGTCTCGTCGCTGTCCGCGGCGCAGCCGGAGCCGTCCGTGGCCACGTGGTTCAAGACGGCCCGCAAGTACTACGCCAGCTCCAAGGTGCGGTTCCCGGCGCTGCGCCTGGGCTCCCACGTCGTCGACCAGAACTGCTCCCTCGGCAAGCGGCTCACGGAGAGGGACCTCCTCAGGCTCGCCGCCAAGGGGAGCCCGAGCCGCGCCATCAACCTGGTGCTCACGGCCGCCGACGTGGCCGTGGACGGGTTCTGCATGTCCCGGTGCGGCACGCACGGCGCGTCCCCGCGGTCCCGCTCCGGCCGGTTCGCGTACGTGTGGGTGGGCAACCCGGCGTCGCAGTGCCCCGGACAGTGCGCGTGGCCGTTCCACCAGCCCGTGTACGGCCCGCAGTCGGCGCCGCTCACCCCGCCCAACGGCGACGTCGGGGTCGACGGCATGGTCATCTCGCTGGCGTCCATGATCGTCGGCACGGTCACCAACCCGTTCGGCAACGGCTTCTACCAGGAGGGCTCGGCCGACGCGCCGCTGGAGGCCGCCACGGCGTGCGCCGGCGTGTACGGCAAGGGCGCGTACCCCGGCTACGCGGGGTCGCTGCTGGTGGACCAGGCCAGCGGGGCCAGCTTCAATGCCAACGGGGCCCACGGGAGGAAGTACCTGGTCCCGGCGCTCGTGGACCCGGACACGTCGTCGTGCGCCACCTTGGGGTAGATTTCCCGGGTCGTAATTAGCGTTTGTGATGACCGATGAGGCGGTGGTGGTGCTGTGGAGAGTGTTCCACGCGGCTAAAATTTGTACTTTGTAGTGGATTCTTTCATTTGTTCAATGAAAAAGAAATATTTTCACGCACATCCTGGTCGTATGCTTGTCGATTTTGTCCACAATTTACTCCATTCCCCAAAGATTTTGCCAGCTTTGAACATGACCAAAATGCATGAATGTATGGCGTGAAATCATGTGCTATTCTGCACCTGTTCGTGCAGATGGTAAGGCTGCGTTTAGTTGGCAAATTTTTTGGCGAAATGGAACTGTAGCAGTTTCGTTGTTATTTGGTAATTAGTGTCCAATCATGGTCTAATTAGGCTTAAAAGATTTGTCTCGTCCATTTCGTCTAAACTGCGTAATTAGTTTTATTTTTTATCTATATTTAATGCTTCATGCATGCGTATAAAGATTCGATGTGACGGGGAATCTGAAAAATTTGGCAAAATTTTTGGTATCTAAACGGTACCTAAATGTTCGTTGTACCAAGGGAAGAAAGATAACAAAGACATAAACAATAAGAGTTGGTCAGAAAAATAATGCTCTCCGGCCATGGGAATTGCGAAATCCGCTAGCATGTTCCGTCAAGTCATGTGCGAGCGCCGAGCAGCGAGCACATCGAAAGATACCTGCTTCGATGTTACGCCGTCGAGCTGTTCTGTAAAACTAGTTGCAATTGCAAAGGTCAAAAGGGCAGGGGAATTGGGAAACAACCGACACCGAGGCCGGGCAAAGTGAAAAATGCGTACACTTTATGGGCCCCCAGAGTTGCGTCGGGCCAGAATGTGACACAGTTCCAACGGCCCAGAACAGCATGATGAAGGTTTAACCAGACTGGGCCTTCCAATCCAACGAAAAGCTCCGATCTGTCTATCTCAGTATTTCACATTCTTTTACCGGCGGTTAGCACCATTAGACCAGAGTGTCTGAGTTTCATTCGATTCATACAAACATTTCTAATAACATGACAATATTTTTGAGAAGGGAGAAGAATTGAGTTTCATGAAGATAAAATTCTCTGGCTTAGATTTCAACTCTAGATCAGTCATGAAATTAAATGTATATAAAAACAATATAATGGATTTTTTAAAAAAAACAATATAATGGAACTATATGTTCAGGGCAGTTGTTTCATCCATATTTTATTGTATGTGGCATTCTTTGAAAAAAATACTATGAAACTCTTCAATGAGAGTTGTGAGTGTAAGAAACGGCGGTCCTAACACCAACGAGCTGCGCGTCGGGGATCCGGATGGTGTGCAAGAAGAACATAAGCGGTTTATACTGGTTCGGGCCGAGAAGTGCCCTACGTCCAGTGGAGGAGGTGAGTTCTGTATTATCTTGCACCACCGAAGTACTTGTAGTAGGGGTTACAAGCGGATGAGAGAGGGAGGAGCTCCCAAGTCTCAAGGTGTGAGTAGAGAGTATGTGTGTGACTCTGCTGGTGCCCTCGCAAGGTCCAGGAGAGTTATATGTTCGTGTGTCGTCTCGCTTTGTGGTGTTGTTGTGGTTTTTTTGTTGTCGTTGTTCGTTGTGGTCATCCATTGGAACGGTCCCTGCATGCTCCTTTTATAGTCTCAAGGAGGTGCAGGGTTACAAAATGTTGGTACGTGGTGTGACCCTTGCTGGAAAAGGAGCCCAGAGGCCTCGGGAGGGCCTAATCTGGTGGCGACGTGGTCTCCACTGTGGAGGCATGGCGTTGGTACTTCTGGCACTGTTGCTACATGTTCATGCATGTGCACCACTATGGAGGGAGTGGTTTTTGTCCTTTGGTGTTGTAGCGACGTGCCCTGTCATACCTGGTCCTGTGGCTGGCGTGGAGTGCTCGTCCTTATAGTTTGACTGGCATGGAGGGCCGAGGTCTCGGAGGCGGGAATTGCGGTGCGATCTTATCCCGATCGTGGGAATAGTGGCCAAGAGCGGCGTTTCGTACGCCGCACAGGCACGAATCGTGTTTATAGTGCCAGTATGGGAGACATAGTGGCCAGCAGCTCTTCCCCATGCCGTTATGAGCGACGAAGTGGTGATTTGACCCTGGTCATTCCTGGCTTGTCCGGTTGGGCAGACGCAAGAACGTGGGTGACGTCACAGGGGGGGTCTCGAGCGCGCCAATGGGGGAGCGGCGTCAGATGCCGGTCTCGGGTGAGACTGAGACGGATAATGCCGTTTCTGGAGCCCGGACGAGGCGGCGATGTTACCGTGGGTCGGCCTGTGTCCGAGATCCCAAGGCTGAGGCCTCGGGCGAATCAGAGGTGTTCCGAGACCCCTCTGTGTGAGGCCTCGGATGAAGCGGGGAGATGGGCTGGTTTAGTCACATGTCTTGCTGGAGGCCCAGCAAGGGGGAATTTAGTCCGTCTCTCTTTAGTTGATTTCTCCCTTAAACGGGGGGCCGGATGGTTTTCACCTTAATTTGGGTACCCCTAATTGTAGTACCCGACAAGAGTGACCTTAGCAAATATGATCTTTTGGGATGACAACGGAACAACTAGTAAAAACCAGTAAAATGGAACTCATAGTAACATGGATCATAGCATAAAAAAAACTCCTTGTGTCCTAGAAAAGGTGCACATCTCGTTTTCAAAAAGTCAATGAATAGTGTCAATATTTATGTTTCTATAAATAGATTTACTATAAAAATATAAAATATATTGCATGACCAATCTAACGATATCGTAGATTAAACTAACATGTTTAGTTAAAACTGATATTGGTTGAGTTCTTGGAAAACTAGATGCACAATCTTTATAAGATGGAGATAATAATAGAGGAACCAGAAGCTCTCAGCTTCTATCTCAAAGAACAACACCATAACTCACAGCCGCATTCACATCCTTGGGCATGCCGTGACAGCCTTCGCAGCGGCACCATATATATAAAGTTTTTTATGCACTTAGAATAAAACCGACCTTAGCTCAGTTGGTAGAGCGGAGGACTGTAGTATGAGCAGATAAATCCTTAGGTCGCTGGTTCGAATCCGGCAGGTCGGATTTTTTTTCTCTGACCACGACCTGTTTTATATATTTGTTCTTTTTAATAACAAGTCATCACTTTTTTTTGTCACCACGACGGCACGACCTGCTTTACCTGTTTTATATACTTTTAATAACAAGTTATCACTTTTTTTTGTCACCACGACCTGTTTTATATATTTGTTCTTTTTATTTTAATTTAATAACAAGTCATGACCTCTTTTGGAACTTGCGTCAAGTATCACCCCGAAGTACTAATAATTGATCTCAACTGCCAGAGATGATATGTTCATGAAAGTGCGCTTCCTCATACTAGAACAAAGCTGTGCAGGTGACAGGGATAGCATTGGCCATTCTAAAGATGTGACGCGAGGCACTCACTGACATCTCTCTGCGTTGGAGAGTCAAGTAATCTCAAGTTTGATCAAATTTATATGATAAGATAATAATATTTATGACATTAATTAAGTATTATTAGATTCTTCATTAATTATATTTTTATAGTATATCCATTTGATGTTATAATTTTTTTTTGTAATTTTCTCTATAATTTTGGTCAAACTTAAGATGCTTTTGTAACACCTCTGGTGTTACTAGCGTACTTAGCATGCGATTAAGGTCTAAAAGAAATTAACAAAACAAATTCCGTGGGTTTTAAAATTTCAAACGCACATAAAATGATAAGCGAATTTCTATAAATAAAAATAAAACATCAATTGAATGTAGTACTTAATAAAATTTGAAGCGCAAGTCTAGTAGATGAAAACGCAACTTTTGTTCCGATAAATAAGTGATCAATAGCATAACTGGTAGCTCAAGAATTGATTTGGAAATGGGTTCCAGCTCCTAGAACTATAATGACCAAGTCTGAAAACCTAATGGTAATGTCGCTTTGGCATTTAAATTTTGATTAAAATTCGTAAACACTAGATCTATGTTTTTGCACCGATAATTGCACCTTTGCGAGTACTTTAGCACGGTGTAGTTCGTAGGGTGGAGTGATGTTGAGTGGTTACTCCAAAAATGGCCGGAAGTTCCTTAGAACGAGCTGTAACCTTGTGGTCGATGCTCTGTTCGTGAGCCAGCGTCAGCACGACGAACCCGTTTTGGCATCACTCCATCTCCCTCTCTGGTTGTCCTTTTGACGTGCTATTTGTTTCTTTGGGAAGCTGTTAGGGCCATCTTGAGGGCAGAGGAGTTGGTTTAACCTCAACCAAGACGGGTAAGTGTTGGTACACGCTTTAAAATCCGTGCATAGCACGTTGTCGGTCGTTCGGCCGAGGTGTGCGCGGTCACCACGTCATTTTACTCGGCGTTGCCTGGCCGAGCCGCACCCCGTGCACGCGCACCACCGTGCGTTGGCCGGCCGAGGCCGTCTTGGTCTGACCGTGGCGTGGTCGCGCCTTGGCCACTCTGGCCGCGGCACCTGCTGCCAGCCACGCGGAGCCGCTGCTGCTCGCGCGCGCGTTGAGTGGCCACCGCTGGCCCCGCTGCCCTCCCCTGTGCTCACATGGCTGCCTCGTCTTGACGTGGCTCTACCCAGCGGTCACGCCACGCTATCCCTTTACCACGTTCCGCCAGGGCGAAGACTGACCGAGCCGTCCTCACCTTTCCGTCTTGGTTTTTCTTCCCTGTCACCGTGGCCGACGGGCCGCACCATCGCTTACGGCAAGGAGACCAATTCAAGGCAAGTTTTCACCTCCACGCCTTCGCCATTAAGTGTGTTAGACAACCAACCCCACTCCGCCTAGAACCGTGCCCGGACAAGCCGCAATTTTGGAGCTCTTCACTCTCAGTGTCGATAAAGCCGAGCCATGCCATTACCAAGGGCAGCGCTTCCTTCGACCATCTCGAGTCGAATTGGATGCACCAGTAGACTCGCCTTGAACCCCTCTTCCTCCCGCGCACCTTAGTCGAGCTCCTGCCGCTACCCTGCCGCCGGTGACACGACCGTGTCATCACAGAGCGCCGCCGCATGGTGCGGGCGCGCGTGGTCAGGTCACCTCGGCAGTTCTCCACCTCGACCATCGGCACTGCTGGCATCCGGGTAAGTCATGGATACTCGTGCGCCATCCCTACCGCTCTCGGGCCGCCTAGACTCGCCGGAACGGCCTCGCCACCATGGTGAATGGCCGCTCGCCGCTACAGCTCGCGTGCGTGCGTAGCTCAGTCCCCTGTGGTCACCTAGCGTCACCGTTTGGGTTGTAGGTGGTGGTCGACCGTTTAGCAGGGGCATAGTGGGCCCCAGATGGCCGGCGGGACCGTCCGATGCCGGCCGGAGCCGCGCCGGCGGGCACGGGGGCGTCGGGGACCGGCTCAGGGAGAAGAAAAGATTGTTGGGGGCGCTTCGTGCATAAAGTGTCTCTGGTGCAATAGGGACCTGAGGCTCCGCGTAATAGCCCTTTTGTTCAGGGGCTCTTCTGCAAAAAGAGCGACCTCGCGCGCGCTGTGGGCCAGTTGGGCCGGCCTGCTGTCGCCTGACCCGTCCCGCGTGGGCCGCATCCGGGTGCTAGGCCAAATAGTGGGCGCCGGCCCGTTGCTTTAAAAGTATATCTTTCAATTGTTTTTCCTTTTTCTTTGTTGCTAGGAACTTGTAAATTTAATATCTAAATGTATAGGAGTCCAAAAATGGTGAAACCAATTTTGTTAGTTTCCTAAAATCATGATCTAGATAAAGGTGTAATTGGTTCATGTAGATTTCTACTATTTTTAGGCTTGCTCTAATTAATTCGAGGCGTTTAATATTATCAAACATGAACTTGTAAGAATTGTTATGAATAATCAGTGATAGTATTAACGCTGAAAATTTTATAGTAAGCTAACCATAATGTTAGTTGTCCACTGTAATTTTTGTAGCTCCAAAATAATTAGTTTTGTTAGGTAGCTAATAAACCCTAGTTTGTATATATATTAAATCGACGAAACGAAAAGAGCAACACCCTGGGTTGTTGGGAAATAACGCTTAAGTCGATAACATAGATACGAAACCTAGTTCGTTAGCCATAAGGTTAGCTCGTTAGCTTGAGAGACGAAATCGTATGATACGAGGTTGCGATTGCCGTCGATTATTTACATTTCTATGTCGCATCTCCGAATATTATAATAGGAACAATGACGGAGCGTGAAGTCTTTTGGAGCAGCGGAAAAGATGGTGTCCTGATGACCGTGTCGCCGTGATGGAATGCTAACTTTTGGTTATATCTTAATTCCCATCCAGGCAAGCCCCGGTGCATAACCCTTATTTTACAAATTATTATATATATATATATATATAGGTTGTGCATTTACGTTGCAGGAGTTTTATGATATCCACATGCATATATATATATCTACCCATGAGTCTTACTAGTACAGGATCGTGTAGCTGTTTTGCTTAGGTTTATCGGTAGCGTGAGTAACCTGTCGTTACTCACAATAGGTGGTTATTATTATTATTATTACCCTAATGATGAAATGATGGAAAAGGAAATGGTGACCGGGCAGGGATATGGTATGGGTATTGGTGGGTGTAACAGGTTATGTCCCGCGGCCACGGGGCATAGCTTGGTTGCACTTTTTCCCTGTCCGTGTCGATTAAGGACCGTTCGTTGCACTGGATCCCCGGTCAAGTCACAGATTTATTATCCCGAGCATATACTAGCGGATGGGGGCTAGGAAGACTTGTTACTCTCTTGTCATGGGCTCCGGCTCTTTTCGGACCGACTGATTGGAGGCGGGGATAGGTGGAGGTCTTAGCACCGTATTGAGGCCGGGCCTCAAGTACGGGAGCTAGGAGTCCAAGTTTGGACGGGGACCTGGAAACCTGTGACAGGAGGGGAACGGGTTGGTCTTGCTTGTGCCTGGGGTACAAGCGAGGCGTGTGTTTTTCGGGGTACCCAGCTGGGCACATTGATTCGCGAATCGCCGTTTCTACGTGACGGTACGACTTGACTGCACTCTAGCACCGTAGTAAGAAATGAAAGATGAAAGACGAAAGATGGAAAAATTGGTTCTGATGGCTCAACCTTTGCTTGAAAGTAGAACAGGTGCTTACCTAGAATGGTTGGTTAATACACTACTGATAACTGCTAATAAAAAGTAAATATAAGGATGCACCTTTAGTAATGCTTCCTGCAGTTGCAATAACCCACAAGCCAGATAGCCTTGCATACCCTTGGAGTCTTTTCTTCTGACGGGTAAGTCTTGCGGAGTACAATTGAGTACTCAGGGTTTGTTCTACCCTGTTGCAGGTAACAGGTGTTTGAAGCTGACAGTTGTGTGTGGAAACCTCCTGGTGGGCTCAGTGGGGATTTCCTTTACGTTGCGGATGTAGGGTTGATTTATAACTCTCACCAAAAATGTTTCACAAGGGAAAGATTTACCACCTGTTATCATTTGCTGTATATAAATGTTCATCATGATAATTTTAACTCATCATCAAATGGTTTCATTTCCGCTGAACTTTGATAATATTTTATATTCCGCTATTATAATCAAATAATGAATTACTCTGATGTTGTACTAAAAGTGATATATGAAATGGTAAAGTTGTTATAAGCTTTATCTCTCATTTATGATCCTGAGGTAAAATGTGGACTTTCGAGTTCTCCCGTTGGGTGTGCTCGACGGAATCGCAGAGTTTAGTGCTCTCTCTTGGGTACTTAGTGTCTAATGGAAGATAAGTACTCTTGGGATGACATTAAATTAGGCGGTTCTGCCACAGGTGGTATCAGAGCATAAATGGGGAAATAAAGCTTCAAAACCCTTTTCTAAATTAAAATTTGACAACACCTTTTTGCAAAAAGTTAGGACGTTTGCATACGAAGTTATATAAGTAGCCCTATTACTATAGTTAAGTCTCCGGAATAAGTTTAAGTAGGCTTTCGTCCGGTAAGCTAACTGGTGTGTAGCATGCGGTCCTAAAGTCAGACGTGCTGTTTTGCTATAGTCATCGTGCGAGTCCTACTTGCAGGTGCCCTGTTTCTAGGTACCACGCGTCCCTGTCCCGGAGTTACCGTTGTACAGTGGCTTCATGTTTCGCGTTCACTCGTGCTTCACGGCTGTCGGGGCTTACGTTTTCGGCACTCCTTCTGCGCCCTTGTCGGACCTCTGCCCTGCAACCATGCTAGTCTTTATGGCCTCGAACACCGCTCGCCTCGTGTGCGTAAAAATCCTGCTATTTTACTTTACTGATCCTCGTGCAGGGCTCGAGGGTGGCCTGCGCCAGGACCACTGGCTGCTCTGCCTTTTTAAGGGGGCAAGCCCAGCCACTTGGTGTCACCACCCAGTGCATTCCAGCTCGCTTAGCCCTTTTCTCTTGAGCAAGCTTCTCCTCAAGCCTTCCTTGCAACCACCACCCACCTAGGATGGCAGGAGTCTGGGTTAGCAGCTACTGCTTGAACACCGAGGGTTTTCCCAAAATCCTGTATGCCACCCTGCAAAAACTCGGCGTTCGGGAGCGTCCCGAGTATGAGGGCCGTGAGTACATGAAGCGTGGCACTGAGCGGTGTAAGGTCACCGTCTACATTGGCAAGAGTGAGGAGTTCCCCGACCTCACGGAAGCCTGGAATGTGACTGCAACCGGGTTTCGCTTCGGCGACACCTACCAGGTTGTGGCCCGCAAAGCCTTGCAACATCTCTGTCAGATCTTTGAAGGGCCCATTGCTCGTACCCCCATGCGGTTCTTTCCCCCTTGGGATAAGAATCGGCGGGTATGGAGGGCTTGCATGGAGGCTTTGCATGGTCTAGACGTGCAAGAGGACAACCCGACCTTGGTGCACCTGACCTCGTACTTGCTTGCCCTGGATGAGCAGTATGACCGGCAGGCCTCGGAGCTAAGGGAGTGCCTCCACCGAGCTGAGGAAGCCGAGATCTTCTCTAGGATGCTCGAAGTGCAGCTTGCTGAAGCTCATGCCAATCTAGCAGCCGCTGAGAGTCGAGAGGCTGCCATGGCGGAGGCCGTCAAGGTGGACCAAGACCGTCATGCCCAGGAGCTGGAGGACGCCTATCTTGCCACAAGGGCCAAGCGTAGGACGCTCGCCACGGAAAGGCAGGAACCCTTAATCCTGGAGGGGATCCCTGTCCATCCGCTGGAGCGAAGGAGAACTGGTTTTGCAGCACCTCCACCCACGGAAGCCTCGGAAGTAGAGTCATTGTTTCCCCTCACCCAGCCACCACCACAAGAAGGAGCAGATCCACAACCTAGTGCAGCAGAAGAACCCCAGGAGCCCAGGAAGGAAGCCGTTTGGGCCGACGAAGTAGATTAGTTGTCCTAGGGGAGATGTAATCGTTGCTAGTAGTGCTTTTCATCGTTGTTCCCTAGTGTTGTAATCTTTCCGTTGTACCGCATCCGTAGTTGTTAAGGCCGCCTGGTTGTACGTTCGAGCGCTGTGTCGAGTGTGGGAGAGTGAATGTCTGTATGTTGCACCCGTGTAAGGCCGTTGGTAATGAGTGTTTGCTTTATCGGTTGTGTTTGTTACGTCGTTTTTCCTTAGACCTCGTTCGATTTGCTTAGGGTTCTTGAGACGACAATAAGCAGGTTACAAGGGGAACAACTGTTCTGATGCAACAGATCGGCCGTGATTGGAAAACAGAGGACACTGTATCACTAATTGTGGATGTCCCAGTAGAACACTTGAATTCCCTTGATTTAAATCCGCCTTGGGATTTACTTACTTGTTCCTTATTTTGAAAGGAACCCGTGTTGCCTGAATTTTTCCCTTACTCCTCTGATTCTGTGGTCTATGACCCCGTTGTTTTTACTGCGAGTAAGTTGGTAATAGTTACTTAGTTAATAGCTTATGGTGCCGCGACGGAACCGAGGGCCACCTGTGGAACAGCTGCCACCTGGTGACGCTGCTCGGCGCGCGCTGGTATCGAGGTTGTTGACCAAGTGCTTTTACCGAGTTACACCGCGGTATCGCTCTTGCTATAAAAATTCTCTTGGTAAAAATATTCTTGTGTTCAAACGGGAAATCCACAACGGGTTGATGGAATTGTGCTCTGTCAAAGTAACAAGGTTTTTGAAGAAAGGAAAAGAAGAAAGAGAAAAACAACAGGAAGGTTAGCCGCACGTAGGTCAGAGAAGTTGAATTGCCCGACTCGACGTCGTTCCTGTGACCGGTTTGACAATGCTACGCATGCCGGGTCGCTGTCACTGTGTGCCCTGCGGACGCCGTCGGTGGTGGGACCGCGTGTGTCGCTCCCGTGCGACCGCGGCGTTGTGCCGCACTCGCCTCGTCTTGTCGCACAGTACGCCCCTCTGATCCCGGCACCCGTGTCGGCTCTCGGTTTTCGCTCTTGTTCCCGTACCGGACCCCCCTCTCTTTCTTTTCCTTTGGGGCCCCGTTGCTCGCACGCCGCCTGGTCGAGCGAACCCCATCCCCTCCTTTCTCCTTTGCCCCACTCAAGCTCGCACAGGGAGCGCACTATGGCCGACGCTCTCCCCACCTTGTGACCCCCCCAGTGATTCCCATCTCCTCCGCTTCCGGTGCACTGCATCACCACCTCCGTCCACCAAGCTTTTATAATGCCACCTTGCTTGCTCCTCCTCCATTCAACCCCCAGATCTAGAGTAGAGCTCATAGTATCAACTTCCTCCGTCAGCGCTCAGGTAGAAGAAGCTCAGGAAGCCGTCGGGAAGAAGTGGTTGGAGGCTGAGCTACGAGATCCAGCCGTTGCTCGCAGATCTAGGGTTCCTAGTCAGAGGCAATGGTGTAACTGGAGAAGAAAGGATCTAGTTTCTGTTGGAGAAGTTCAAGTTCATCCCTGGTTAGTTTAGGTTTAGAGTTAACGATGATCTTTGTACCAATCTCCAATTTCTGGCTTTGTTGGGCATACGCCATGTTCTGGATAATCGTTTTCCTATTGCTCTTCCACTGTCCCCGTCTTCGTCGGTTTCTAGAGAGGTTGTGAGTTGTATTAGAGTTGTTCTTAGCCGTGCTATCTCTAGATTCCAGAGTGGTTTAGCGTTTGAAGTCGTGTAACCTCTCATGTAAGCTCAGATCTGTGAAATGTAATCGTGCTTCCCTCTTTTGTTTCTTGTTCCGGATCTCGGGACGAGATCCTTTTTAAGGGGGGAAGGATGTAACACCTCTGGTGTTACTAGCGTACTTAGCATGCGATTAAGGTCTAAAAGAAATTAACAAAACAAATTCCGTGGGTTTTAAAATTTCAAACGCACATAAAATGATAAGCGAATTTCTATAAATAAAAATAAAACATCAATTGAATGTAGTACTTAATAAAATTTGAAGCGCAAGTCTAGTAGATGAAAACGCAACTTTTGTTCCGATAAATAAGTGATCAATAGCATAACTGGTAGCTCAAGAATTGATTTGGAAATGGGTTCCAGCTCCTAGAACTATAATGACCAAGTCTGAAAACCTAATGGTAATGTCGCTTTGGCATTTAAATTTTGATTAAAATTCGTAAACACTAGATCTATGTTTTTGCACCGATAATTGCACCTTTGCGAGTACTTTAGCACGGTGTAGTTCGTAGGGTGGAGTGATGTTGAGTGGTTACTCCAAAAATGGCCGGAAGTTCCTTAGAACGAGCTGTAACCTTGTGGTCGATGCTCTGTTCGTGAGCCAGCGTCAGCACGACGAACCCGTTTTGGCATCACTCCATCTCCCTCTCTGGTTGTCCTTTTGACGTGCTATTTGTTTCTTTGGGAAGCTGTTAGGGCCATCTTGAGGGCAGAGGAGTTGGTTTAACCTCAACCAAGACGGGTAAGTGTTGGTACACGCTTTAAAATCCGTGCATAGCACGTTGTCGGTCGTTCGGCCGAGGTGTGCGCGGTCACCACGTCATTTTACTCGGCGTTGCCTGGCCGAGCCGCACCCCGTGCACGCGCACCACCGTGCGTTGGCCGGCCGAGGCCGTCTTGGTCTGACCGTGGCGTGGTCGCGCCTTGGCCACTCTGGCCGCGGCACCTGCTGCCAGCCACGCGGAGCCGCTGCTGCTCGCGCGCGCGTTGAGTGGCCACCGCTGGCCCCGCTGCCCTCCCCTGTGCTCACATGGCTGCCTCGTCTTGACGTGGCTCTACCCAGCGGTCACGCCACGCTATCCCTTTACCACGTTCCGCCAGGGCGAAGACTGACCGAGCCGTCCTCACCTTTCCGTCTTGGTTTTTCTTCCCTGTCACCGTGGCCGACGGGCCGCACCATCGCTTACGGCAAGGAGACCAATTCAAGGCAAGTTTTCACCTCCACGCCTTCGCCATTAAGTGTGTTAGACAACCAACCCCACTCCGCCTAGAACCGTGCCCGGACAAGCCGCAATTTTGGAGCTCTTCACTCTCAGTGTCGATAAAGCCGAGCCATGCCATTACCAAGGGCAGCGCTTCCTTCGACCATCTCGAGTCGAATTGGATGCACCAGTAGACTCGCCTTGAACCCCTCTTCCTCCCGCGCACCTTAGTCGAGCTCCTGCCGCTACCCTGCCGCCGGTGACACGACCGTGTCATCACAGAGCGCCGCCGCATGGTGCGGGCGCGCGTGGTCAGGTCACCTCGGCAGTTCTCCACCTCGACCATCGGCACTGCTGGCATCCGGGTAAGTCATGGATACTCGTGCGCCATCCCTACCGCTCTCGGGCCGCCTAGACTCGCCGGAACGGCCTCGCCACCATGGTGAATGGCCGCTCGCCGCTACAGCTCGCGTGCGTGCGTAGCTCAGTCCCCTGTGGTCACCTAGCGTCACCGTTTGGGTTGTAGGTGGTGGTCGACCGTTTAGCAGGGGCATAGTGGGCCCCAGATGGCCGGCGGGACCGTCCGATGCCGGCCGGAGCCGCGCCGGCGGGCACGGGGGCGTCGGGGACCGGCTCAGGGAGAAGAAAAGATTGTTGGGGGCGCTTCGTGCATAAAGTGTCTCTGGTGCAATAGGGACCTGAGGCTCCGCGTAATAGCCCTTTTGTTCAGGGGCTCTTCTGCAAAAAGAGCGACCTCGCGCGCGCTGTGGGCCAGTTGGGCCGGCCTGCTGTCGCCTGACCCGTCCCGCGTGGGCCGCATCCGGGTGCTAGGCCAAATAGTGGGCGCCGGCCCGTTGCTTTAAAAGTATATCTTTCAATTGTTTTTCCTTTTTCTTTGTTGCTAGGAACTTGTAAATTTAATATCTAAATGTATAGGAGTCCAAAAATGGTGAAACCAATTTTGTTAGTTTCCTAAAATCATGATCTAGATAAAGGTGTAATTGGTTCATGTAGATTTCTACTATTTTTAGGCTTGCTCTAATTAATTCGAGGCGTTTAATATTATCAAACATGAACTTGTAAGAATTGTTATGAATAATCAGTGATAGTATTAACGCTGAAAATTTTATAGTAAGCTAACCATAATGTTAGTTGTCCACTGTAATTTTTGTAGCTCCAAAATAATTAGTTTTGTTAGGTAGCTAATAAACCCTAGTTTGTATATATATTAAATCGACGAAACGAAAAGAGCAACACCCTGGGTTGTTGGGAAATAACGCTTAAGTCGATAACATAGATACGAAACCTAGTTCGTTAGCCATAAGGTTAGCTCGTTAGCTTGAGAGACGAAATCGTATGATACGAGGTTGCGATTGCCGTCGATTATTTACATTTCTATGTCGCATCTCCGAATATTATAATAGGAACAATGACGGAGCGTGAAGTCTTTTGGAGCAGCGGAAAAGATGGTGTCCTGATGACCGTGTCGCCGTGATGGAATGCTAACTTTTGGTTATATCTTAATTCCCATCCAGGCAAGCCCCGGTGCATAACCCTTATTTTACAAATTATTATATATATATATATATATAGGTTGTGCATTTACGTTGCAGGAGTTTTATGATATCCACATGCATATATATATATCTACCCATGAGTCTTACTAGTACAGGATCGTGTAGCTGTTTTGCTTAGGTTTATCGGTAGCGTGAGTAACCTGTCGTTACTCACAATAGGTGGTTATTATTATTATTATTACCCTAATGATGAAATGATGGAAAAGGAAATGGTGACCGGGCAGGGATATGGTATGGGTATTGGTGGGTGTAACAGGTTATGTCCCGCGGCCACGGGGCATAGCTTGGTTGCACTTTTTCCCTGTCCGTGTCGATTAAGGACCGTTCGTTGCACTGGATCCCCGGTCAAGTCACAGATTTATTATCCCGAGCATATACTAGCGGATGGGGGCTAGGAAGACTTGTTACTCTCTTGTCATGGGCTCCGGCTCTTTTCGGACCGACTGATTGGAGGCGGGGATAGGTGGAGGTCTTAGCACCGTATTGAGGCCGGGCCTCAAGTACGGGAGCTAGGAGTCCAAGTTTGGACGGGGACCTGGAAACCTGTGACAGGAGGGGAACGGGTTGGTCTTGCTTGTGCCTGGGGTACAAGCGAGGCGTGTGTTTTTCGGGGTACCCAGCTGGGCACATTGATTCGCGAATCGCCGTTTCTACGTGACGGTACGACTTGACTGCACTCTAGCACCGTAGTAAGAAATGAAAGATGAAAGACGAAAGATGGAAAAATTGGTTCTGATGGCTCAACCTTTGCTTGAAAGTAGAACAGGTGCTTACCTAGAATGGTTGGTTAATACACTACTGATAACTGCTAATAAAAAGTAAATATAAGGATGCACCTTTAGTAATGCTTCCTGCAGTTGCAATAACCCACAAGCCAGATAGCCTTGCATACCCTTGGAGTCTTTTCTTCTGACGGGTAAGTCTTGCGGAGTACAATTGAGTACTCAGGGTTTGTTCTACCCTGTTGCAGGTAACAGGTGTTTGAAGCTGACAGTTGTGTGTGGAAACCTCCTGGTGGGCTCAGTGGGGATTTCCTTTACGTTGCGGATGTAGGGTTGATTTATAACTCTCACCAAAAATGTTTCACAAGGGAAAGATTTACCACCTGTTATCATTTGCTGTATATAAATGTTCATCATGATAATTTTAACTCATCATCAAATGGTTTCATTTCCGCTGAACTTTGATAATATTTTATATTCCGCTATTATAATCAAATAATGAATTACTCTGATGTTGTACTAAAAGTGATATATGAAATGGTAAAGTTGTTATAAGCTTTATCTCTCATTTATGATCCTGAGGTAAAATGTGGACTTTCGAGTTCTCCCGTTGGGTGTGCTCGACGGAATCGCAGAGTTTAGTGCTCTCTCTTGGGTACTTAGTGTCTAATGGAAGATAAGTACTCTTGGGATGACATTAAATTAGGCGGTTCTGCCACAGCTTTGCTCTCCAAGATTCTTGGAATGCCTTGTAATTTGAAATTGAGGAAGTACTCTTTTGCCATCTTTCATTTTCCTCGGATCCAATTGGGAAGTTATTATGATTCACCAAACAACCACATGAACAATGACTGTCAAGTGGAGTATGTTTCACGTTAGCCCTATTTGTTTATTTGGGAGTTTGTAACAATGACCTTCAAGTGACCATCTTACTTCGACTAGTTGCCTAATGCCATTTTGAAAAATGCAGGCATTGAAAAAATAATTATCACGGTATTATTGGTGCAGGAGTCTGGGACTGGGAGGCCCTTGAGTTGATTTTTTTTTCTTTACTATGAATTTTGTATGATTTCGCAAAGTATCCGCTCACTGAATGTGGAGTCTATGTGAAACTGCCGTGAGAGAATCCTGGAGTTCCCCTCCACGTCTGATGGCGCCAGACAGCATGAGCAGATCGTCGCCGCGAATCTGTTCTGCAGGTCGTGCTCCATGGCAAGTCGGCAACAGTCCAGGCTTAAAAACAACACTGCTCGTAGTATCTTTGCGTCTGATACGATTTGCAGAGCTTCAGTGTCATGCATTATACAGTCTGAGGCTCTCAGCTCCAGACAGAATAATAGTAGATAAACTTCACTGGTAACTTACTCCCTCCGTCCTCAAATAGACTGCATTCTAGCTATTTTCAGACAAAATAAAAGAGAATGCAATAGACGCATGTATCCCTCATTTACCTTTCTAATGTATTGAAATCTGATTTTTTTCGCATGATTATAAGGTGAACTCTTAGTTCCCTATATAAAATATGGCAAGTACATAAACTACTTCTCTTATATAAAGTAATCATATATTTTATTTAAGTAAATATTATCTTCTTGTTCACTGAATGTATTATATTTGAGAATAAATCTTAAATATCAGAATAAACTGTATCTAAGGTCGGAGAGAGTACGGCGGAAACAATCATCCAGCTAAACTCGCCTCTTCATTCATATCCTGTCACCACACCGAGCAAAAGTTATGATCTCGATCATGGTTACATGTCCCACTTGCAGCAGCTTTTGAATGAATAGTTTACTATAAACTTTGCATGCCAGCTACTCCGTACAGATGTTTGTCTCTTGGAAAAGTCTTGCGACCGCTGCGATGAACACTCCTCGCGGTCGCCATGCATCATTTTTTTACTCCTCCGGATGAGGACTTTGCCGCGCCGATCGATCGGTCTGCCTGCCCGTCCGATGCTTTGCCGCGTGATCGCACAGTGTAAAGGCTAAAGCCGCAATTGCTTAGGGGGTGTTTGGTTTGGGTGTTAAAGTTTAACAAACACCGTATCACTTTCGTCTTATTTGACAAAAGTTTCCAATTTTGGATTAATTAGGTTTAATAGATTTGTCTCGTAAATTACTCCTAATCTGTGGCGACATACATACAATTAGTCTATATTTAGTACTCCATGCATTCGAGGGAACATTGATGTAATGGGTGTTAAACTTTAACAAAACGTAATCAAACAGGGCCTAAACAGGGCGTCCGCTTGTCTCATCTGCAAAACAAAGGGGGCCGCTCCGGCCGGATTCCCTTCCGCATGTGAGCTGAGCTGATCTCGCTGCCGCTTACGAGATTCGGTCAGTGCAAGGCCCTAAAACGCAACAGCTACGCGTGTTTTACAGTGTCTTCTCTTTGCTCCGTCTTGCATTGCACTGTCCACCTGGTTCCTGTTCTTGGCGTGATCCCCACCAGTTCGTCCATTCTTTCCGAAAACCTAGCAGCGCCATTGTTTAGTTCCCAAATTCTACCTCTAAATTTTACTATGTAAAAAGAAGATTCTCATTATATCAAAATGTCAGCACATACATAGAGTACTAAATGTAGAAGAAATTAAAAACTAATTGTACAGTTTTGTTGTACTTTGCGAGACAAACATTTTGAGCCCAATTAGTCAAAGCTTGAACAATTTTTACCAAATACAAACGAATTAGATGCGCACTGTTCTAATTCGGAACGGCCGGTTCCGGAACTGAGCACGGGCAGCGTTGCTCTGCTCCATTTCCATTGTGGCAGGAGAGACCTGTCAAACATGACGCGGTTCACACAGGGGCTTTGTTTAGATGCACCTCAAAAGTTAGAATTTTTTCACTCTCTCCATCACATCAATTTTTAGACCCATGCATGAAGTAGTAAATGTAGATAAAAAAATAACTAATTACACAGTTTAGTTGAAAATCAAGAGATGAATCTTTTGAGCCTAGTTGGTCCACCATTCATCAGGTTCAAAAGATTTGCAATCTAAACGTGACCAGGATTGCAAGTCTGCAACGCAAAGCAGAAAAGCCAGTTGGTGGTTGCAGCAGTTAGGGCTAGCAGTGCTTTGTTTCCTCGCTGTTACTGTGCCTGTGGGTCACCACTCACCAGCTACTTACTGCTTTGCTTGACTTCAAAAAAAGTCCAGAAATGCTAGATTCAGAAAGCAACCAAGAAGGCTGTAGCTCTGCTCATGCCCAAGTTTGTCAAAGGAAGCAACTGGAGCTCGGTGGCCTCTTTTTCTTGAGAGTTCAATGGGGCATTTGGAAAGTGGAAACGGGGAACTGGAAGCTGGCCGAGAAGTAGAACGCCGAGGGAATATATTCAGGTTGAATTGAAGGGCCTCACCCCGGTCGCACCTCTCGCAGGCCATGTCAATGCACGCATGTGGTGATCGCGCGCGGCCTGCCTGCTGGGTTGGCGAGTGGTTGAATGCACATTTACTGCATGAGCATTCAGCGAGTGTCCCAATCTTGGATGCCATGCCATGCAAGGCGCAGCGCTTCGCTGCACTGCACTTCATGAGAAGGATGATAGCTAGAGAGAGAGGACGAGAAGGGAGAGGGGTGGGCCTGCACCTGCGCTGCTGCAACGGCGAGAGACACCGACACAACCAACCATAAATGAGTGGCGACCCTACACAGGCATCTCCACCTCTCTCCGTGTGCGCATGCACTGATCTCGGCTGTACGTCCTCCTCTCCGAGCAGCAGGCAGAGGCAGAACTCGATCCACGACTGCTACTTGCTGCCAGCAGGTTGATCGATCGGGTTCGAGGAGGCAGTAAAACAGTAAATCGATCACGGGCAATTAGTGGTAGCGCCTGGCATGCAGCGTACGTTATTTAAGGCGGTTCATAGATGTTAAAGTTTAACTCTCATTACATCAATGTTATGGCAAATGCATGGAATACTAAGACTAATTGCATGTATGTCGGTACAAATTAGGAGTAATTTACAAGACGAATCTATTAAGCCTAATTAGTCCAAAATTGAAAACTTTTTATCAATAAGACGAAAGTGCTACAGTGTTTGTTAACCTTTAACACCTCTAACTAAATAGGACCTAAACTCACTACAGATTACATAATAGTAACCGGTGATGGCAGGCAGGTACATGATGTCCTCTCGTTTCAGGTAAGGTAATCATCACTCATCAGGTGCTCCTGTAATCACCTACCACCTGAAGTAGGATGAAACTGTTGCTCTTGTGTTCTCTGCCTCTCCTGATGTCTCCTGTTCACCCCCCTGGTGCAGTGAGCCAATGACGGGTAAAAATTAATGGTTTGTTCGATCGCGCGGTCACAGAGACAGTGAATTGCGAATGATTACTGCGAGGCGATGAACAGCTAAAGCTATTACAGCACATGGAATGATACGTACTCCCTCTCCCTAAAAGCTTCAATTTTTAGTTTTAAGTCAAACTTTTTAAACTTTGACCGAATTTCTATGAAAAAACGCTAAGATTTATGGTACTAAACTAGTATCATTTGATTTATCATAGAATATATTTTCATAAAATGCTTATTTTATGTCATAAATTTTGTTCATCTTTTCTATAAAGTTAGTCAAACTTAAAAAAGTTTGACCGGCACGGATTTAGGAATTGAAGCTTTCAGGGACAGAGGGGTACATGATACAGGTTGTCAGCTTCGCAACAGTAGAGTGCTGGACGTCTGCTGGAGCTGGACAAGTGGACAGGCACCACTCTAGCGACGCTTGCATGGGAACGGGTACTGGCGTAGCAGCATGCTTCTACGTGCACGCTAAACTGATAATTATTGTGTGCGGTTACCAAAGTTTTTTGGTTGGTTAGGACCCAAAGGATGCATCAAGCAGGGCATTATTCTGAGCGAAAGGCTAGCTGCATTTCCATGTGGAAGACGAGGCATGGTGCGTGAAGTCACTATTTTTTCAAACTTGCGACAGTGCAATACCAGTCCATGCATGTACCTTTATTTGGTCAATTCAGAGCAAAATTAGAAGAAAGTAAATAAAAAGAAACCGTGACTGTTGCCGACTTGCCGTCCTCTATGAGGTGCTTTGTTACAGTATTATACTAGCAGTAGTTGCTTTGATTCGCTGGGAAGGACAATGATTAGCAGCACCGTCCCTGCCACCTTCGTCCAAGATTGAGGCATTATTCCCTTGTCCTTTGTATTTTATCTCTCAACTCAGTGTAAGCTACCCCCCTCGATAGAATGGTCCTTCTCTTTCGTCGCTCGTGTCCTTTGTACTTATTTAGTTTGCGTTTTAGGTCAAGTTTTCAAAACTTTGACTAAGATGACCGAAAAGTACACTAACATCTACTACAACATAAAATTAGTTTCTTCAAACACTCATGAAACATGCCTATGCATTTATTTTAACTTTTATATGTTAGTATATTTTTTAAAAGTTAGTTAAAATTTTAAAAGTATAACTTTTTTTGTGAGGAAATTTAAAAGTTTACTTTACCCTACGAGAGTATGACCGAAACTCTGAATAATCTAGTGATATATTCAGAGTTTTTTAGTGTACTTTTGAAGGACTCAGGGCTTGTTTGGTTCGTGTCGCAGTTTGCCATGCCAAACCTTCGGTAAACTGTAGCTGCCACAAAAAGTTCAACGAGCAAAATTAAAGCCACACTTGTGGCAGCAAGAAAATGAGTCAATGACGTGTGAGCCAGGGTGCTAAGAAAGTGTGGCATGCCTTAGTTATGGTGGCGAACCAAATAGCTGCCAGAAAAAAATTGTGGCATGACACGTTCTGGCCACGAACCAAACAGACCCTCAATTGATCAGCATACTCCTACTTTTATTTTATAGCGTTATGACAAATGCCTTTCTGAACCAGAGAGGCTCCGGCAATTCATATAAGAATATATTTAGAGACCGTTTGAATCCTTTCATTTGGAGAAATTGAAATCTACTTGATAAACTAGACTATTTGGTTTGGAATTTGACATTCCACCACTTTCCAAAGTTCACATATAAGCCTATCTCAAATTCATAGAGTGTAAGATGAAAATTGATTCTATAAATCACCATGTTATGTTTCTACTTTGCAATTTATTATATGCTCTTCAAGTCGCTCCCAAACGACAGAAATACAACACATAAGTATCTTTCTTGTATAGCCAACAATAATATACAAATGTAATCCATATACAACTATATCAACTTATATGTGTCTAAATTATAGTAATTATTAAAATAAATTCAATTCTAAGGATCCAACCTGCCTTAGTTTTATTTACAAGAAAATGAGGCCAACCACACAGTTCTTAAGTACTGGCAAAAGGTGACCTGCGGAAATCGTATAGACTAGAATGGACATGGTTGTTATATGAGGCTAAAATGACATGATCAAGGTTTTACTGCCAATTGGTGACTTATCTGCAGTTGAGACAGATTTATACGTTGTAATGCTGTGAACCGAAAGGTCCTGTTGCAATACATACGTGCCGGAGATAGTTTGTAATGGCCTCAGCGACTTCAAAAACATATTTCGTATGCCAATATTTCCTTGGTTATGTCGTCAATGTATGTCGTGGGCTCGTGGCTCTATCATCACACACACACTAGACGAATTTTGCACCATGATCTCTAGCACCTCATTTTGCCACGTCACCTCCTTTCCTCGAGTGCCAGATTGTGATCGGATGGTTGAAACGCAAGCTGGTGAACCAGCGTGTTTAGAATCTACATTCTTCTGCGCTCCTCCCGACTCCAGTCGACTGCTCGTGTACTCTCGCCGCTGCGAGCACCAGCATTGGCCCAGCATGAAAAAAAGGAGGCGTCAGCTCTGCACGTGAGCTACCTTCTCCGGGCATGTGCCGGGGCCATCGGCGGGCGCGCGAGCGTGCTGGGCGGCGGCACGGGGAGCGGGGCAATGGACGGGCTGTGGAGCAGGGCATAGCAGCGGTGCCACGAGCAACAGATCAGACTGGCGCTACCCTTTTCTCCTTGGCCCGCGTCGCACTGAACCTCCCTCATCACTCAACCTGGCCCAGTCAAATGTGACGAGGAGACCCCATTCGCAACAATCCCTCTTTGCGTTTCCGTCTTCAATCCGTTAAGGCAACAATTTTTTAGTGCTAACGGAAGAAATCAAGCTATACATTCACCGCCCCAACCCAAATATCAATATCTACTGCGACAAATAAAAGGCCATCTATGAGAAGCGAAGAACTTCGATGACCTTAACTCTAATAACCGGCAAGAGTGAACAAGACGATCCTTAAGTTTCACAGTGTTGTAATTTAGCCTAGAATGGAATCAATGTGTATCTTGAACAGAACCTGCAAAAAATTTTTGATTGACAATTCTTAAACATGGAGTCATCTCTTGTGAGCCAAATAGCACAACAAAAAAACATATGTCCCCATAAATAATAAAATATTTTTGTTTATGTCCTTCTGACTTTGACCATATATCAAATCGGTAATGCTCTCCTCAGGGCATCCGTCCGAATTTCAGACGCAACGCTTCCTGGGCTTGCGCGCTATCGGCCCAACAACACCTGCTATCTCTCTCTCTCTCTCAAATATCTCTCTCCCACTCTTTGCCGGGTCATCCCCTCCACTCCACTCGTTCCTTTCGAAGCAGGTAAGGCCTGCCGTCGTGCCCGCGCTCGACCACTGCCGACCATGGTCAGCTCACCGCAGGTTTTGCCCTCGCGCCGGCATTGTCCCGCGTGTCTTTCCGACCCGGAGCCACCTTCTACACCCCAGGGCCCTCCTCATCAGTGCGGCTCTCGGCCAGGCCGTGGGCGCGGGCACTGCTGGGTGAGGCTTGTGGTGGTCGCGCAGTACTCATCCTCGTACAGGAGCGAGGAGGAGGATGATGAGGGGGGGCTTTGGAGGCGGCGGAGGTTGGAGGTGGGGTCACGAGCTTGCTGGCTATCGCGGTTCCCAGCGGGTAAGGCGACGATGCTGTGTTTCAAGTATTTGAAGCGTTTCAGGCTCATGTTTCAAGTGTTTTATCTTGATGTTGTAAAAGTAGATCGTGGGATGTTGCATATGTTGCAATGACAATATACACATGTTGCAAGCTTATGTTTCAAGTGTTTCAGTTATTTTCACACAAATGTTTCATTGTTTCATCCGGATGTTGCATGACATGCATGTTTCGAACGCATGTTTCAAGTGTTTCAGGTGTTTTATACGTATGTTGTAATTGTGTTCATCTGGATGTTGCAAAAGTAGATCTAAATGTTGCATATGTTGTTATGGCTATACACACATGTTTAAGAATATGCATCAAGTGTTTCAACTAGATATTTCAAAAGTTGATCTAGGGGAGCACATGATGCCATGGCGTCGGTGATTGGGGACAGTGGCTTGCCGTAGCCGCCTGCTACTACTGCTGGGGTGCCGCGTGTGGGTCACCGTGCGGACGCTTGAGGCCGGCAGATGCCTCCGCGGCGCGCATCCACACGCGGGGTGAGGCGGGCACGCTCTTGTCTTATTACGACCCCTGTTACGTAGCTGTGATGCATTCGAACAGGGAGCAGCGTCCGAATGCCTCTAGCGGCGGAACGTCCGGATGCTAGCCCTTCCGATATCAAATAAGTTCAACATTGGTCCGTGGAGGAATCCCCGTAACTACGACGACGGTGCGACATCGACTCGGGCCGGCATGAGCTTAGTAGGGTGTCGTGCTTACCAGCAGATTCAGCACGACACGACTGAGTGCTTATAGGGACGAGTTGGGCACGACGGCCCAAAGCGTAACGTTGTGCCTATTTATTAGTGTCGTGCCATACCGGGCCAGGGCCGGGCTGCCCGTTTAGCCAAGCCGGACTTTTTTCAGTCAACGAACAATGTTTTTCTCTCACAACAAATCAACGAACTGTACTTTCATCCATGGCTTTTCAGCTAAGCGAACGGGCCCATATCGGAGAGGCATGGTTGGGCTTGGGCAGAGCCCGAGCGGGTAGAATCCACCTTGAATGCAGTATCGTTGGCGCGCCCCCATCACAAGGTTCATAAAGACGGCGGGAGCAGACGCTCACCTTTTTTCCCCTCTCACTTGATTCGACCATACACTGGTCGCAATTCTCGTCACGCTTTTTCTAGAGAAGACAGAGGTTAAACCCCTGTTAGTACTTTTCAAAGAAAAAAAGTATAAACCTCCCATTTCGGTTTTTTTTCGTTCCATTTTTAACAAGCAGCTGAAGCATTTTGATTTCTTGGTGCCTGTCCCTGGATTCCAATGTAAATTCCGCTGTTGGGAACGGCAGATTACAACTTTGAACACAGTCTAATTTTCATATATAAATATATGCTCAATAATGGAGGCCGAGTCGAGAGTCTGCACACAGACCCAGGACAGTGCACTTGCAGAATGCCGTCTGTCCGGCGAGAGGCAGCATGCATGGTTGATGCACGGGCCAGCCCCAGGTGGGCTACACAAGCCTACGGTCAAGCTATACACTCCTAGTCCTAGGTGTTCAAGTGCAATGCAACCGGCCGACACGGGCACGGTGCCACGGGCTTGTGATTCAACGCGACAGGAAAGGAATCCACACTTGTCCTGCCTCGCCATGCATGCATAACATATCAACCGCACGTCCCTGCAGACACGTTCACATGCACGCTAACGCTAGTAGGCGAGGTCTGAACAAAACAGAACAAAACAAAACGAGGCTAGCGGTAGTAGCAGCTTCAATTGATGCTGTTAAATGGAGTAATACCCAGAAATTTCTGAATAAAGCAGTGCAAATTACGTAGCGTTTTTCAGGTGTTCAGACTCCATGTTATGTAAATACAGTAGGCGAGTTTCCGTAATTTGACGCTGGAGCTGCGTTTACTGTGACAGCGAGACTGCGTTTATAAAGGGAGAGAAGAGACCATGAACATTGGCTGCACGTTGCATCGGCGGCGTCGCGTCGCCGGGAAGCGCCAACTCCTCTGCGTTTATAAACAGACAGATGCAGTGACTCTGGCGACACAGTGCTCGTCACACAACTAACGGCTGAAATGGCAGCAGCAACAACCCGGCGGATGCCAAAGCATTGGGGCTTGTTTAGATTGAAAAAAAAGTGAACCCAATAAATAGTACCACTTTCGTCTTATTTGACAAATATTATTCAATCGTGGACCAACTAGACTCAAAAGATTCATCTCGTGATTTCCAACTAAACTGTGTAATTAATTATTTTTTTACCTACATTTAATACTCCATGCAAACAGTTAAAAATTGATGTGATGGAGAGAGAGTGAAAAAATTTAGATTCTGGATGGCATCTAAACAAGCCCTTGGTCCATTTCACACTGACGTGACCTTGTGCGCTGCCGCTGTCGCGCAGATGGCTTGGCTGAGAAAGGCAGGTACCGTTGTTAATTTATTGTGAGAGAAAAAATACTATTAAATAACTAATTGATTTGATTGATAAACTCAATTGAATAAGATATTAATAATGTTAGGATTATTTTGTTATCCATTACTGATGGCCAGCAGCGTCCACCCTGTTCGTTTGGATTTATCAGCAGAATCAGCAGTCATCTAGTAGTGTTTTTCTCTCACAACAAACCAGCGAACAATACTTTCAGCAACAATAAACCAGCGAAACCAACGGAGTGGTCAACGTGCCAGTTTTTACTATCAATCAAATCTACCTAACCCTAACGCCTCCGCCAATAATTTTCTCCAACTTGGCTTCACACAGCCATGCCGAGCCGTCGAATCAGCAGCCATGGAATTAGAGGATGGGAAGACAGAAAACGACTTCACCAAGTAGTATCTTTTGATTTCATAATGTCAACATGACACGACTTTTAGGATTCTAACTAGTGCTAATAATTTTTTAATCTTCAACTGAAAACCCCTCTTTCCGCTACAGTTTACTCTGAACTACTACTACCCTTCACATTTTTACCGTTTTATTATATCGGCAAGTAAGTAAATGAATTCTTGTCTGAATTTATGTGGAAAGAGAAAAACAGCCTACCCTTTATTATATATACCCAAAAAAAAAATTCCACAGCGCGCCGCGCGCCCCTCGTTGTGTTCTCCTTCTCGAGGACGAGAACGCACGCACACGCGGACACGGAAGAAGCTACTTACAGGTCTCAGGCTCTCAGCCTTCTTCTTGCCCCGAGCACCTCACTCGCAGAGTCGCCCTCTCGATTCTCTCTCAGTCCAGCTCCAGCCGCAGCAGCAGTCCCCTTCCCCCTCCTCTATCAGGCGTTGCCTCCCGCAGATCCGAATTGGAATTTGGGCCTTCGTTCCACACCACCAATCCGGTAAATACGAGGGCAATAACTCCCTCCTAGCTGCTTCAGAGTTTCTTTCGCTGTTCTCTCTCGCTCGCGCGCAAATTATTATGCTGGGAAAGATGATATTCTTCCCCTTTGGTAGCTTTGAGCCCAAAAGGCCGAAGCTTTTCCGTTCTTCCCCACAAATATCTGGAGCCGCCGCAGCTTTTGTTTGGTATGGCTATGGGTTGAAATAAATAGTATGCGGGGATGCCCACCAATTGGCATGCTGCGCTTTCCATCCCTGCAGCTGCAAGAGGCCTTCTTTTTAGATCTGTGTTGTGCCTTCCTCCTCTTCCTGGTACCCTGTGATTGGAGTCAGGATTAGTGTTTAATGAAGCTCCTTTTCTTTGCCAACTTTTGGATGATGCTTACATCTTATCAGTTCGCGTGCTTCTTGGATAGGTTGCCTTCTTTGGGTTTGCTCGCAGCACACACAAAGCCATTTTACTGCTGGGAGGCTGCCACTTTTAGCATCTCTGGCTCTCGAGTGATCTCCAAGGTATGCAGCCCCCCACTCCCTTGGAAGAAACGGAAAACAAAAATGTTTTGGTTCTCGGTTCGTGGAGCAAGGAATTAACTTCCCCGCATCCCTCCATGATTTCTGAAGTTCTGATTAGAAATTTTATGAGGTTGCTTGATAAGAATCGTCTTTCCTTTTCTCTGATCTTTCAAATTGTTCGCTTCTCTCTGGTTTTGCTTGCCTCGTCCGCTTGCAAGATCTGTATTCGGTTGACTTGGTTCTTCTCAGTTTCTTTGATGAGAGAACATTGGCGTACGAAATGAAGTAGCAGTAGCAGTAGCTCTATTCCCCACTCCCATTTTGAGTTTTTAGCCTGAACTGCGGCAGTTCATCTTGGTTGTTGAAGCATTCATTTCTTCAGTCGTAATGGACGATGGGATAGCTCGTAAGGCCGGTCCTTTGCCTGCTGCAGGAAAGGAAAGGGAAGTGATGGGGGAGTGCGAGGACGGCAAGGAGTACAGGTGCTGGGAGGAGCTGTTGCCGGACGCGCTGGGCCTCATCTTCCGCAACCTGCCGCTGCAGGAGGTGCTCACCGTCGTGCCGCGGGTGTGCAAGTCCTGGGGGCGGGTGGTCGCCGGCCCCTACTGCTGGCAGGAGATCGACATCGAGGAGTGGAGCCAGCAGCAGAGCAAGCCGGAGCAGATCGGCCGCATGGTCGAGCTACTCGTCGGCCGCAGCGGTGGCTCGTGCCGCCGGATCAGTGTCTCCGGGCTGCCCTGCGATCCGCTCTTCTCGTTCATCGGAGACAAGTAAGCGTGAAATCTGACAATGCTCTATTTTTGTGTTTCCGTTGATTTTGTCACCATTCCTGTGCGAAGTGAACATTTCTGCAAAATTCTTGTGATATTTATTTGCGTATATTAGTAGATTAGAATTCTACGCTCATTTGTGTAGAGCAGCAGTTAGAATTCTACGTTCATTCTAAGCCTCTCCATCAGGTTCCGTTTCAGGCTGTCGGTTATCTCAGCGGTGCGAGCTGTGATGGGGTGTATGCTTATCAGCACGGCTTATCAGCCGTGGTATAGTATTTTTCTCTCACAACAAAACAACCATAACCGGCTTATAAGCCGCAGAAACAGCCTGCCGAAACAAGTCTGGCTGTGTTCCCCATGTAATGCAAAATGCTAACTACTTTGGAACGATAAATGCAAAATGCTAAAATTTTGATGGGTGTGTTTAGTTCCATTCAAAATGCTAAATTTTGCATGAGCTGGGTGAGGGCTTTTAGCTTTTTTGGCTTTTTTCGCCTCAAGAGGCCAAAATTCAAAATGGAGAATAGATACCTTTTCAAAAATTTTACATGGGCCCTGTTCGGCAGGCTGTTTTTTTTTTTTGCTTATAAGCCGGCTGTGGCTGATTTGCTATGAGAGAAAAACACTTCCACGGCTGATAAGCTCAGCCGAACAGGGGGATGATGTTTAGTTCCATTTTGTAAAATGATGGGCTAAAACCTAAAAAATTTTTTGGTGAAATGGGAAACTATACACACCCTCTGTCTTTTGAATTTCTGAAGTTCAAATTCAGGTCCATTGATTTGTCCAGGCTGGCTTAGAAATCATTCTGATTGATTAGGAGGCTAGAAGTGGGCCTAGTCAAACTTTGAGATTTGGGGCTGGACGGCTGGAGCAAATACGGCAGGCTGTTTTTTTGGCTTATAAGCCGGCTGTGGCTGATTTGCTGTGAGAGAAAAACACTGTTCCACGGCTGATAAGCCGTGCTGATAAACTCAGCCGAACAGCAATCACCTCTCGCAGAGAGTATGAATTCAAACTGCTGTTTTTCTCAGTACGATATATGAGAAGGAAAATGGTAGATATGGAGCTTGCAGCATTATGCATTCCAAGGCATGTTTTAGCCTTGAATCTCACTTGTAGGATATGGATTCGCTACGAAGTTGATCAATTGATATATACTACTGTTCTGAATTGTTTGCATGATGACCTAGGATTAGACACTGTTTCGGAATTGAGCTAATATATTCTTTGTCCATGCGCAATACTCCTCTAAATTATTGGATTTGCAAGTACACACACAACGCACAAGTACTGGCACGCACATGCATACAGTCATACACTCATCAGGCTGTCACAATTACACCACGTCCCATTGCCTATTGGCAGGTCAGATCAGGATATAAGCGTGGGTTCAGTCATCAGTTGGTCCGCATATTATTGTAGTAGCAGCTCAGATTTTGCACTGACTGATCCTGCTGCATTTTGTTCATGTGTTCGCTGATCATCAACTAGTGCACGAGCCCTTCGGACCTTGGAGATTCCCAGGAGTGAGATCAGCGACTCCATCGTGGAAACCGTGGCGCCGCGGCTATCAAACGTCACTTTCCTAGACATCAGCAGCTGCACCAAGATCGGAGCCCGTGCCCTGGAGGCGTTCGGCAAGCACTGCAAGTCCCTGGTGGGGCTCCGGCGGGTGATGCACCCGATCGACCTGGTGGACAAGGTGTGCCAGCACGACGAGGCGCACGCCATCGCGTGCAGCATGCCCAAGCTCCGGCACCTGGAGATGGGGTACATGCTGATCGCGACGGAGGCGGTGCTGGAGATCCTGGGGCAGTGCCGCGACCTCAAGTTCCTGGACCTGCGCGGCTGCTGGACCGTGGACGACAAGTTCCTGCGGGAGCGCCACCCGGGGCTCCGCGTCCTGGGCCCGCGCGTCGACGACTGCTACGAGAACAGCTACTGGGAGGAGTGCTCCGACTACTCGGACGACTCCTCCATCTACTCGTGGGAGTTCATGGACGACGACTACTACGCCGTCGGCAGCGACGACGAGGCCATCTGGGACGACGGGCAGGGCCTGGAGAACCTCGAGGTGAGGTTCTACGGCGGCGGCTTCAGCGAGAGCTTCGCCGGCTTCGACTGGCCACCGTCGCCGTGAGACCTGCGGTTGCGTTGCGTTGACCGTTTGCGGTTCTTGCTTTTACTGTGGGCGTGCGTGCGTGAGTCTTTGTGTGTTGTTCCCGAGCTTTGCTTGCAGATGTGTGCTGTGCTGCTCTAGTACTGTGCCTGCGACATCACTCGATCTTCTTCCTCTAGCTTGCAGATATGTGAAGTGAACTGCTAATTGTACAATCTAGATGTAAACTCCGGTGTTTACATGAAGGAAATCAGTATGCTGCACCGGTGAGATTTCACGGATGACCGATGCCAATGCCATCCCCATCCTAGTCGGCTAGTCCTAGAGGAAGAAGGGGGGGTGGGGGGCGGGGGGTGTGGAGAGAAAATACACGAACACTGATCTATGGTATGGTGTCTCCGATGAGATCATCAATGTCAGGCAAACATGGCGCAAGGATCTCCTGATGAGTTGTATCGTAGGAGTACTGTATTGGACAGGTTGACGTGCAGTCCGCAGGCGCTAGGGAAGGACACTGGACACCGCAGCGGAGAAGAGTACCCTGCCCGCTCGCTTTGAGATGCACATGTCAATGCAGCGGAGGAGCGGCAGGGGCGGGGCGGGGCAGGGCAGCCCCCGGGCACACGCAACGCAAACAGCTAATGAAAAGCTACCCCGCTTTTGGACCGGACCGGAGTCACCGGACCACGGCGCCTGGCCGCCTGATCCCAAGATTTTGCCCTAAAACCATGTGACAAAGCGGGATCTTTTCTCAGAATCGGTGGGGAATGGGAATCGATGGGTGCCAGTAGCCCTACTAGCCTGGGTGGCGTCCGTCCGTGGCTGGCAATGGCACTGGCATCTGCCAAGCCGATTGTCTCTTGCAAGACAAGTTACCCCGCCCTCTCGCTGCCTGCCGTGCCGCCTGCGCTGCGCCTCTGCGAGAGCCTTGGCGCTGCTGCTGCTGCACGGGTTTTTCCCCAATTCCCACGCGGGTGCAGCCTATTTTATCTACCTTGAGGTATGGTCAGGTCTGAATGGAAATGGATGGATGCCTCTGTACCAGCACTAATAATCTACAGAGATCGTTTGGCCAGGATTTCCCTACAGTACTTGACATCACGCGGCTGGTGTATGTAGGAACCTGTGTATCAGGAATGGTTCTTTTGCAGCGGGTTGCAGTGCACTGCTCAGAGATCCACACAAACAAATGAAGAAAGAGGGCCATGTATATGAACCTCATATTCGTAAATGAACATCTATCTATAATAAACTTGAGTTGAACATTTTCTTTCCTCTTTCATTTTAATGCTCGAGTCGAAGAGGAGCTAGAGCGCAGTGAAAACAAAAAAAAAGAGACTTTGATCTGAATAGAAAAGACGGCTGTGGGGCCACTGTACTGTACTACAGTACATACACGTTTTTGGCAAATTATCCTACTTGTACAGCACTACGCTTTGCTGTGGCTGTGTGGGCCAGTGCCCGAGATCTTTCTTGATTAGTGCGGTCTCAAAAGGATAGGAAAGCATGAACTTTTTGGAAATCCACAATTGACACCGGCATCAGGATTGTTAGGGTGTGTTTAGATGAAAAAGTTGGGGTGAAAAGTTACTGTAGCACTTTTCGTTGTTATTTGGTAAAATTTGTCCAACCATGGATTAATTAGACTCAAAAGATTCGTCTCGAACTTTACAGACAAACTATGTAATTAGTTTTTTTTTACCTACATTTAATGTTTCATGCATGCGTTTAAAGATTTGATGTGATGGGTGAAAGAGGAAATATTTTGGGTTCCTGTACGAAGTGAACACGGCCTTAATGAGGATTTCTGAATAGGATGTCCGTACTCTTGCTATTCCAAGCCATGCTCTTTTCACTTTCCCCTTTCGTTTTTGTGTTTTCCATGTGTCCTTACCTCACCTGCCACGCCTTTGTTTGTCCCCTAGCTTTATTAACTTTGCAAGATTCTCTGTTGGGACTTGTGGTTGACAATAGCATGTAGGAGTAGGGCTGCCGGCTCAGCCTTATCACGTTGTTGCTGCTCCTGTAACCATCGCTGTGCTCTGCGACTGTAAGGGTGTGTTTAGGTGCCCAGTAAAACTTTTGAAGCACAGTAACTCTTTCGTTTGTATTTGGCAATTAGTGTCCAATCATGGACTAATTAGGTTCTAAAGATTCGTCTCGTGATTTATAACTAAACTGTATAATTAGTTATTTTTTTACCTATATTTAATACTCCATGCAAGCATCTAAAGATTCGATGTGGTGATAAAATTTTTAGAATTTCGAAGGAACTGAACACAGCCTAACTCCCTTTGGCATCAGCAGCATCATGAGAGCAATCAGAGGCCGTCTGCAATATTCTTTGTGTGTTGGAATGATGGCCAAAAGACTTTATGTCGGCCCTGCGGTAACAACGGATCAGCTTTGCCCGCGGTAAAACAGTCTGGTAAAGGGAGACTGATTATTAGTTCGACTTTTGATTTGCATTTGTAAGCATTATTTTTTTTGAAACATATTTGTAAGCATTATTACTTATTAGTCTGGCACTCTTGTATAACCAGGGGACTGATTAGTTAAGGCCTGAGGCCCTGACGCATCACCGAAGGATGTGCTTGAAACTCGGAATCCGACACCAGAATAAGCCCAACGCTTAACAGAAATTGATGATTGTGGACGCTGATGCTGTTACTGCTGTAACTGCAGGAGAATCCACTGTAACCGAACTGAGGTAGTAGCAATCTGCAAACAAGACAGTGCACTCAGTGCATGCGACGCTTTCCCTTGATATAACTATTCTCCCTCAAATAAGCAAGGAACGATCCACTCCCATGCCCTAACAGATCGACCCAGAGCTTGTCACTGTCACTGCATCTTATTCGGCAAGTGTTGTATAGGACGATCAGAATAAGAACGACAGAAAATGCAAACAATAGTGACCCTGGGAAAGCACGGAGATATATTGCGTTCTTACTACGTCCTGTATTACAAGCCAATACCACGTGTCGCTTATGAAGGCACTTAATAGTTAATACAGAGGTCAGAAAAGGAAACTGATACAGGAGCATTGAGCCGCAACAATGTCAATTATCGAACAGTGCAAACGATACAGCAGCAGGTTTAATTATTCCCGGGACTGAGCAGTGACCATGGCTGGTTTTGCATTGAACTTCATTACCCTGTACTTCAGAAGTAGGGTCTGTAGCGCATAGGGCGGCGGAATCTGGGAGCTCTCCTGCAAAACCATAAAAGATTATGTTAGCAAAGAGAACTGGAAATGTTAGCAAAGAAAACTGGAAATCAACATTGTAATAGTACACCACAAGACTTACCCATAACCATATGGTGGGAAGTACGGTGCGCCGTATGATCTATAAGGGTAGCCATGGTAGGGATTATACCCACGTGGTGGACGCTGCTTCATCCCAGGAACATTAGTCCTCTTCGGCGCAACCTGTCGAGCGCATAGCAAAAAGGTAAAGCAGTTGAGAAGTGTTTTTATTTTAATCTCTTGAGATCGCATTGAGCCTCTGCCAAATCTTTCTGCACCTTAATCTGGCGACCATGCAATTCAGATTCATTCAAGTTAAGAGCTTCCTGGACAGCTTCTTGTTCCAGAAATTCAACATAAGCAAAACCTTTTGGCTGCCCAAACTTGTCAGTCAAGATTGTCACCCTGTTGACAGTTCCACATGCTTGGAAATGCTGCTGCACTTCTTCTGGGGTGCAAGCATAATCAACCTGCAGTATATGATTGTATATCAGTTAAAATGACATTAACTTAGTGCCGACTGCCAAATGGATAACAGAAATGTAAGCCACAAACTACGTGTTATACCATTAACCAACACACTAGGTAAACTAAGCACCAAACAGGTGAAAAAGATCTACAACACAAAATGCAACTGAGTGGAGTAATTGATAGTTGATGCCGTAGTCTTGTATACATGAAGAAAACCATCACTTAAGCAGTGACCACAGTATAGGGGCAATTTTGTTGATGCTGAACTATGAAATGCTTATAAGATATAATAACTCTTAAAAGACAAGTATTCCTTTTGAAAATAAACTTGGTGCAGTCCTAGAAGGTTATTCATTTTAAAGGTTACTTCCTTTTGAAGGCATATGTATGGCAAAATAGGAGAATCTGTGTAAGTCAGAAACAATGTGCATTTAAATGGTATTGAAGCTTAGGTCTAGGTGCCACTTCAGAGGGAAATCGAGTACCGACTTTTGCAGGTCAATATGTACTATACAAGGCAAACGTCACCACAAAGGGATATTGGAGAGAAGTGGCAGGCCAAATTGTAATACGTAAAACAAACAACATAGAAAGGGATATGTTGGAGATACGAGAGTCAATAAATACAAAAAAAAAAATCAATACTTAATACTTGGTTAGGTCACAAAAACTTGATGTTTAGGACAAGATTTGATCAAACATTAAAAAAAATACAAACATCAATAACTACATACATTAGTCTGGAAGCATGTCAGTTATATGTACTGATTTTTTTTTCTCTCAAACAGTTCAGAAGAGCTGCAAGTCATTTCATTAAGAAAAGGAGAATAAAACAAGTGAGAGAAGCAGAATGCCTTCTCGCTAAAGACAAGCCACCAAACACTGAGCGACCACCACCAGCACACTCCGCTACATAGAAGAATTAATCAACCACAGTGAGTGACCGTAGGGTCAGCTCCTGGAGAGCTAAAGCCCCAGCAGTAAACCATAAACTGCTCTCATGTGGAACAGCCTGCAGAACAGCTCTAACACATGGTCTTGTTCCATCAAAAACATAGTTATTCCAATGCTTCCCTAGTTCCCAAACACAGTTCAGTTGTATGTGTCGATTTGTGTTCAAAATACTTTCAAAATCTCTTATATTTGAAGAATTTCAAGAATATACTATAGAAGTAATCAGTGGTTAAGATATGCATTGAAGACCGTGCTAAGTCAAATGTATCTTGTGACCAGAGGGAGTATCATACCAGGAGCCTAAAACTTTACACTGGATTTTTTTTTTTTGCAATTTCAGACTAATGCAAGAATGCAAAGGAAACAAGGATCCATCATAGTCATTTTTTTCCTTGTAGCGTCCAGAACTGTTCATATTTCAGCTAATTTCTACAGTAAATCTGCATGTCACTAGCATGTACCAAAATATCAGGCGGCGTTTATTAACACCATCAAGGAGGTGCAAAACAATTTTCATAACACCATTGCTATATTTTTAGTGAATCCGCATTCACTTGTATGCACCAAAATACCTGGCAGCATTTATTCTCATGTTAGTAAGAGAAAAGAAGTCATCACTATATGACCAAAAAAAAACAAATGTTAGGTGAAACGTAGAATAAAAAGACAAAGGTAGGAAGATAGCCAAAGCACAAGTTCAGAAACAACAAAGAATAGAGTCAAGATTAAGGTTTCCTACTGTTACACTTACATGTCATACCTATGCACCACTCAGGTGATATCAGTGGACCAGCAGCTACGAACCACATCAGAATCCGCCATGCCGGCTCCAGTCAAAAAGTGCCATCCTTCTTTTGCTTCGCCAGGGAGGTCATCTAACCTATGATATCTATACTATACCTTTTTACTCTTTCCTTTTTTTCCTTTCTTTTTTCCATGCACTTTTTTTATATTTTTTCAGAGATATTTCTATCTTTTTTTTCTTTTTTCTTTTCATTCAATGCTAACTCTAAAACATGACACAGGTGCCCATTAATCAATTTGAAAGGCTTGCTCAAGCACACTAGCCCTGCGACCATCACCATTACTTAATTAATGCACGAAAATAATAAAATAAAACACCATAAAGACAGATCAAAGGAGTATTGATAGAAAAGGATGATGATAAGCACACATAAAGCATTTCATAATAGCAGCGCCAAGGTAGTTGGCTTTTTGAGAGAACTAATTCATAACTAAGCAAGTGCCAATGAAATATCCATTGGCTACTAGGCAATATGTATGTGCCATTACATAATAGATATATCCATGTTTCATACTCCGTGCTTCATACACGTCGAATAACAAAAATATGTTATATAGAAATTTAAAAGTGACATAACATATTCACGCTAATACGCATTGGATGCATATACTCACAATAAAGAGAGGGAGATAAGAGAGATTTTAAATTCTTACATTTCCAACATAGACAGAGCGAGCATCGACCTGCTCCTTCGCCTCAGCTGTAGATGCACTAGGGTCACCTCCTGCAAAACAGAAGAGCGATTATGTCAAGAGACAAGAGACATTACATCTTGAAGACTTGAACTAAACAAGCAAGCTAAAGTTAAAGTAACCCCTTGACTAAATCAAGTCATGTACTCATGTTGGACCAGCATATCCACCAGAAGACACGAATGAGGTAAGGCATAAAAACGAAATCTGGAGGCCTCATCATATTTGACTTCTCCTTTCAGATATACACTATGTTGAAACATGGGACGTGGATCTACATGCACAGAAGAGGTACTAGTCCCTCTGATCACAAATACTTGGCCAAACATTTGGAACTTTGAAAATCATTATTATTTATAAATTTTAGTTCCAAAGCATGAATATAAAAAATGTAGATTAGTCTTAAAACTTTACTAATCTCATAGTACGGCAGAAAATAACGGTCGAGCATGTCATGTCCAATAAATGACATGTATTTTTTGTAGTAGCGAGTACCAATTTGATCAACATAAATATAGATCACCAGAAGGAAATCCCTACATAGACAAGATGTCCATACTCTGCACGGAAGAACTTTTCATTTAAAACCACCAAACAGTACCCAAGACATAATAAAATTAACCCACGGAACAAAGTACGCAACTACTCAGAAGAATGAAAACGACATTTTAGTAAAAGAACTAGTTCCATTGCATGTACACGAATGATGAATCCATGGTTAGTGTTATTATTAGCTGGACTTCTGGAGTATTTAGTAAGCAAAAAATAGCAGAGGGATTGTCGATTTGCCACACTGGGGATCAGTGAATAAAATATAATGATACAAGTGGACATCCAATAAGACAGAAACACCAAAAATAGGATAGAAAGTATAGGAGGCCTAGGCACGAGTATGACAACAAGGGATAGGCATACATGGGAAATATAAATTTTATCACGAAAGCTTCTTAGCGAGTTCCTGGTCTTGTGCATAAGAAAAGAGCCTCAGCAACAGAATATGAAAGGACATCTAAAATCCATGTCAAATTCGAATCTAACTGCTCTGTGATCAGAAAACACAAATCTAAGTTACATGTACAGCATGTAATAAGCATATTAAATCAAGAATTCGAGGTGTGTAGAAAATATGTATGGCATGATCACATACTTCACACACACTGAACAGGTTAAAAAAATAAGGAAGTGAACAGACGTAGGATTTGTCACAATCTCGCTTTTTCCCAAGTTAACCAAATAACAAATTCGGCCGTAGTTACATACGCTGATCTTAACTCGCTCAAACACGCTTAAAGCTTCTTGTACACACAGATCGTCACAGGTATATAGCATATCAAACCGCTCTAATGAAGCCTAAACGCACCGCATAAAGTACCAAGCATCGAAAAGGCAAGGTGGGCGAGCACATAAGAAGACAACCTTGCATCTCCTTAGCGACCTTGGCCTGCATATCGCGGAGGGCGGCGGCCTCCTCCTCCATCTCCTTCAGCCTGCGCTTCATCTCGTCGAGCTCCTGCAGCTGCACGCAACCCAAGGGGGTCAACAATCCGCAAGGACCTAGGGCTAGGGTATAGCGTTAGACACACGGATCCAGAGGTGGTACCTTCGCCGCGTCATCCCCGGCGGCGGCCATATCGACGTCGGCGCCGTCCATGTCGCCGTCCTCCGGGATCTCCTGGCCGTAAACCTCGTGCTCCTCCTCGTCCATGGCACCGCGTGAGCTCCCTCGCCTCCCCGATGGCCCGATCTTGACCCGGGCCTTGTTTAGATTCCATGGGAAGCAAATTTTTTGCATAGTAAATGTCTCGTCGCACTGTAGTAATTTTGTTTTTATTTGATAATAATTGTCCAAATATTGATTAATTAGGCTTAAAATATTCGTCTCGCAAAGTATAACAAAATTGTGCAATTAGTTTTTGATTTCATCTACATTTAGTACTCCATATATATGTCGATATTTTGATGTGATGGACAATCTTCTTTTTGTATAGTGAAATTTAGGGATGAATTTAGGTATCTAAACAAGGACCCGATTCAGTTGCGGCAGGTCCAGATTATTTTTTTTTTCTTGACAAAACATACCTATATTAAAAGTTAAGGATACCGTACAACATACGAGAAGGACACAGAAGACAGCAGTGTCGACCATTTTGCACAGAGGCCCCTAAAAACACAGAAATTACAGCAGTGTGGGGGATAGTTGCTAAATGCATTGGTGCCAACAATGTACCTCGCTCCTTCAGCCAAAGTTGGCTCTGGTGCGACAGATGGCTTCCAGCTGGTAAAAAATTTCATGCCATTGGTATAGCCGCCGTCTGCTGGGCTATCCGGAAAACTAGAAACCAAGCATGTTTTGATGGAAAAACTCTTAAGAACCCAGCCTCTATCATTTGCTTTGCATGCGCGCTTATGAAATATTGGGCAGGTCTATTCCTTGGAGATGGATAGAGAGGCACTGGAGGCTGGTGTGAATACCATGATACAGATTGCTGCCAAGCTCCTCGGGAAGACGCTGAACAAGGATGGCAAGCTGCTCCTGGAGGACAAGCCTGATGATGAATCTCAAGAGTGATCAGTTTCAAGCTTTGGGGTGTGCTGGTGCAAAAGCATGGGCGGAGCCAAGTATATGGCAAGGGTTGGCAGTCGCCATACCTAAATTCTGTCCAAAAAAATTAAGTATATGTTGTGTATAGACGTCAATGCAAGTACGAGCTAGTTTCAAAAAAAAAAAAGCAAGTACGAGTTGGCCTGTTGCCTGCTAGCTTCTGGGTCTGGTGGTTGGGCCAGTGTGGGACTGTAGTGATGGGCCTACGATACACAGCAAACCCCACAGAAGGAACTAAGGAAGGTCTGTCTAGCAGAACACATGATAGTCTCGATGGTTGTCTGCTCATATTCTAGTCTAGAACAATAGAGACCCTAACATCTTACAATCGGGCAATAGAGATCCTAACATCGTACAATCGAGCGTAGCGAGTGTAGAGAGGCAGCATCACAGCTTTCGGCGACACGGCGTAGTGGATGGTGGAAGGCGGCTGTGAATCCTTGCACGTCGGCGTGTGATTGGTGACTCGTCCGAGTAATCAACATCAACATAATCTCCATTTAGTGAGTTATTTTAAGTGTCAATATCTTGCGGGGTTATATTATATAGGCTTAGGCTTTATAAACTCTACCACACCTAAAAATTATCCCTGCCTCAGCCACTATGCAAAAGCTTTCTTTTGGGCCGAGTGTTTGGCCGTGCTATATTAGCTGTCGTTTGCTGGTTGTCTTTAAACTTCTGGCTTGGTCCTTTTCCTGCGCTCTTTTGTTTTCCCGTTCTAGTCTGCGTTTGGCCTAAAGGTTCAGTTAGGGCTTGTTTAGTTCCCAAAATTTTTGGCCCAAAAGTAAAAAAAATTGTGTTTTCGCAATTGGGAACTAAACAGGCCCCAAAAATTTCAGGCCGAAATTTTTTGTGAAATCGGGCTGCTCGGGTGTTGGGCTGTGTGTCCCTCCACATCCGCAACCGATCGCATATCTGTGCCGCAGCAGCCAACCCTATCCTCTCCATCGCTAGTCGCACCATTCAGCACTCGACCAACCCTAGCCGCCCCGCTCTCATCCTCTCCAACGCATCACCACCACTCTCGACCTCTCCATCCCGGCGCCGACGCACTCACTCCATTCCACCACCGCCACCCAGATCCATGGCCTCCCCCTCCAGATCTATGCCGCTGTGAAAGGATCTAGCAAGTGGCCTAGAGGAGGGGTGAATAGGCCTTTTTCTGAAATTTAATCAACTTCACGAAACCAGTCAGAACGAGGAACCTCCGGGTCTAAGCATGGAGGTTCCGGGGATAAACATGGAACCTTTGGGGATTGGAGTAAGAAATCGATCTACTGCGGAATTTAACGAATGAAAAATAGATCGAATGTAATACCAGCCTTCCTGGGGAGTATGTTGAACTATCCAACCAGTTGGTTGCACCTAGAGGATGAGGAATTTGTAGATCGGATGCAAACCCTAAAAACAAATCAAATCACAAGTAATAGCAACAATAATCACAATCACAATCACAAGAGACACGAGGATTTATCCTGTGGTTCAGTTCGCCACAAAGGTTGGCCTACGTCCACGTTGTTGAGGTTAGCCACAAAGGCTATGGAGTCTCTTGCAACTCACTCCTCTTCTCCAACCTACCACCAAGGCAATAGGTTAGAGGGTTCCACTAAGTCACAAAGGGCAATACAAACGTCCCGGTGCTCAACCACAGTGGATTGGGAGCTATCGGGCGATCGCTAGCCGTCTAGGAGCCAAGCTCCAAGAGTAATGAACACACCAAGCGGCTAGGGCTTCATCAAGTGCACAAGAATGGAGGAGAAGGATCTTCACGAGCTTTCTCACACTCTCTAGAGCCAAATCCCTCAAGGAATCACAAAGATTTGAGCAAGGGAGTTGGGAGCACCAAGCTTGGGAGAGAGAGAGCTTCTGTTCGACAGGGATGAAGGAATGGAGAAGATGACCGTTGGGGGGCGAATGGGTATGGTATATATACCACCCACGTCACCCACAAAACGGTCAGCTTAGACAGACCCCAGAGCTTCCGCTTTGGGGCGCGGAGGTTTCGCGCCGCGGAGGTTCCGCGTTGGCCAGGACAGATAAGAATTCAGCTCGGTTGGCTTTTTGTGGTTGGGATTGTTTGAGATGTAGATGGAGTTTTGAGCACTTGGTTCCACCCAGCACACCATTAGTATCTCCCTTGATAGTACAACTTGTCCTATAACTCAATTTCAAAATATAAAAAGAATTAAACTAGCTCTTAGAGCTGTTGTAGGTCATCCATTTGAGTTGGGGGGTCTCCTCCTTTGTTTCTTTGCACCCACGACGAAAGTTATGCTGTCAAACACTTGTCAAAGCCATTAGCCCTTTAATTATGTGGTCAACATCACCAAAACCCACTTAGAGCTTGATTGCACTTACAATCTCCACCTTTTTGGTAAATGTTGACAACACAATTAAAGCTTACATTTAATTGAAAGATTGAGCTTTTGATAGCATGAATACAAGGGCTCCCCCTTAATATATGCAAGATTCATTTGGAATTATAAAAATGTCCCTTCAAGACATACTTTGCATATGTTAAGAGCGAGTGTGAAGGATACATTGTATTCATGTCATCGTTGGGTGCAAAAGATCTGTGTCACAAATAATAATCTGTGATGAGTATGACAGTTTATGCACAAAAAATATCATGGGTTTGCAAACCGCGGAACCTCCAGGCCGCGAAGCCTCCGGGCCTGAGCGCAGAGCCTCCACGTTCTGCATACTTAGAATACTTTCAACAAAACAGAAGGCATCACATATATAAACAAACACCACACAGATCTAACATGCTAGAAACATATGAATATAAAAAAGTTCTACCATAGTTCTAGCATACCATTACACATAAAGTTCACATATCCATGTCCATGACCACCAAACTCCACACAAAGACGATACAAAGTGTTATTACAGACCACTAAGAAACAGAGTTTGAAAACGACCTCGACTCTCACAACTCACAACGTCCTCTCACTATTACTACCGACGAAACGATGACGACGACAAAAGTAACATCTCAATCTTTCCTCTCTCCCCCTTTGTCAACAGGTGCCAAACAGGGAGAGAACAAGAGAGGTAAAGCCCTGTCGTCTCATTGCTCCAGTCACTGCCAATGTCACTGTCATCATCATCTGCCGGGTCGATTTGCTGCCTGTTGCCCAAAACATTCCTCTCACCGGACTCCTCGTCACTGTCACTGACAACAGCCCGGCTGGCTTGGTGAGTGGTCGTCGTGTGTCTCTGTGGCCTGGGCTGCCCTCTCTCTCGCTTGATGGAACTCATCCTCTCACCAAGTGTCTCATGATCATGTGGTATATCCATCTCAGGCTCATCCTCGCTAGAGTCCTCATATGGAGGAAACACAGGTGGAGGTGGAATCTCTCTAGTCACAAGTCTCATCTGCCTTCTCATGTCATTGATGTCTTTCCTTCCCTCATATGCAACATCTACAACATCCTGACACATTCAAAAGATGTTCTTGAGCAACTCCTTGTGCTTGCTCCCCCTAGACCTATGGTGGGAAGCAGGTCTGCTGCTACCAGCCCTGTGAGAAGGTCTACCCTCTACTACAACTGACGTGCTTGCTGCCCCAACAAGAGCTTCCCATCCCGTGTGCTACCACTAGGTCAACTTGTAGGGCCTATGCTCCACATCCTTCTTGAACTCGATGCCGGACACCCTCTCAATGATGTACAGGACATAAGGTTCATAGGGCAGGTCATTTCTGGCATCATCCATGGAATCACTCAACTCAACCCAAATGAATCTACTGATGGAGAATGCATCACTACCAGGTGCCATCATTGCTAGCAGGTTCTTTGCATACTTCCTCAGAGAAGTTGAGTCACCACCTTTTGGGTTGATAGTCTCTCTGAATAGATTGTTCATGGCATAGTAGAAAGACTTCAACCCCACTGTCTTCCCATCTGCCAAGTCTCTCCACTCATAAGCAAAGACAATATCCTCAGGCTTCATCACATTCTCAGTGTGAATGGTGTCAGCAAACATGTCTCCATTTCCAAAGCCAAGAAGATGAGCAAAGGTGGTGAAATCTATCTTGTAATGATCTCCTTCCGTCATCCAATGAATGGTCTCATTTGCTACATCATGGAAGAAGGTGGCGTGAAACTGAGCTAGGATCTCTCTGTTCCAATCATATTGGAAACCCATGATATCTTTCAGCTCATGCTCAGTCATTGTATCTATCACTCTCTGGGAGTCGAAAGTGTTCATGCTCTCAATGTGATTTCAATCAATATACTTCATCTGAACAATCTTCTTCTCTTTGGCTAGAATGACAGTCTTGTAGAAGTCAAACTGAAAGAGTGACCAAAATCTATAGTCCATCCCTTTGTCATTCAACCAAGCATAGGGATTTGCTGCCCTAGTTTTCTTGACTTGCACTCCCAAGTTGTGATAGTTATTGTGCTACCTTTGAACTCCATGACCATAGATCACAGGCTCTCTTCTCATTGGGGCACCCTGATGCTGAACCATATAGGATTGATCAGACTCTAGAAACTGAGGGGGTGTTCCTGGAGCACCAATAGCTAGAATAGTCTTCCCCTCTCTTCCTCCATCATCAACTGGTCCTTCACCATGTCCAGCAACACCTCGGCCAGCGCCACGACCAGCACCACTGCCACTGCCTTGCCCACCACCTCTCCTAGATGGGAGCTTGCAGCGGCCTCTACCATGAGCCTGCTGCTCACTGCCACTCTGCAGCTCTCGAAACACAAGACCTCTGATCTCCCGGTCTACTGGATCAAGATTCCCTTTGGATCGCTTCTCATGCCTCTGACTCGAATCACCTTCCATCTAAAGAAAAATGCGTAGAACCGTATAAGAAACTATAGCCAAACATAATAGCAGCATCACAAGAGGTTTGAGTAGAATTTTGAATCAAACCAAGGCTATCAGTTCATCCAGACCGCGGAACCTTCGCGCTCTAGCGCAGAACCTCTGGGACCCGGAGCCTCCGCGCAGAACTGCAGAGCCTCCGCGTTCTGGTGAATAAGCCTAAATTTGATTCAACTTTCTACTCAAATCTAGTGCAATGTACTATCAAATCCAGCTCTAGGGAACAAAAACAAATACATCTACGCAAGGAATCAATTGAAATGATGACCCCAAAATGAATCCACTGTGAAATTAGGGTTTCACCTTGGATGAGAGAAATTGGATGGAAGAAGGGCGATAAAGGTCGTGGATGGCCTCAAGAACTGCTCCTCTGCTGCAGACGCAACTGAGGGGCCAAGGATTTGGCCGGCTGCAACAGCTCCTCCAACTGGCGACGAAGACGGCTTCTTCTGCCTCCAAGGACTCCCCCTGAGTCCTAGGCCTTTGTGACCACCACTACGCACGCACGCATAGCAGGGAAGGGCTAGGCGGTAGCACAGCAGTGGTGATGGCAAGAGTGAGCGCGAGCGCGCTTGCGAGAGACAAGGGAGCGGTGCGGCTCGAATGAGGGCCCAGTAACACAGGGAAGTTACTGGGAGGGGTAAAAAGGGAAAGAGAAAGGAAACATTTTGATTTTTACCCAAACCCTAGCGAAACCGTCAGGGCGCGGAGCCTCCGCACTAGGCCACAGAGCCTCCGGGACGCGGAACCTTCGTGAAAAAATGCAGAGCCTCCACGATCTGACAGAGAGCAGAGACTAAGTTTGTATTCCAAGGAATTTCTAAGTGTTTTGCTTAATGGTCATGGACTTCTTGTCTCTTGTAGCTAGACAGCAAAACAATCAACATATAACAATAGCTACTGGAGACAAGATTGGACATAAGAACCAACATTTTGAAACACTTATTAACATTTTGCAAACCTATCGAGTTTGAGTAGAAAATAACAGTCAGAGGCATGCAAGATTTCAAACCACATTACGAGAGTCAAGTATATTTAGTTCACTCCTCAAAGCACAGAACCTTGACTCGTCAAGAGGCTTTGTGAAGATATCGGCTAGTTGCTTTTCGGTGCTCACATGGTGAATTGCGATATCTCATTTGGTTTTGTGGTCTCTCAAGAAATGATGACGGATGTCTATGTGCTTAGTTCTTGAGTGGCTTACGGGATTGTTTGCAAGCTTTATGGCACTTTCATTGTCACACAAAAGTGGGATTTTGGTAAAGCAACATCCGTAATCATTGAGGGTTTGCTTCATCCAAAGTAGTTGGGCATAGCATGCACCGGCCGCCACATACTCGGCTTCAGCGGTGAAAAGGGCTACAAAATTTTGCCTCTTAGAGCTCTAAGACACTAGGGACTGTCCAAGGAATTGACATGTCCCTGATGTACTTTTTCTTTCTACTTTACAACCGGCGTAATCGGAATCCGAATACCCAAGTAGATTGAAATTGGAGCCCTTAGGATATCACAAGCCAAAGTTAGGAGTGTGCATTAAATATCTTAAGATTCTCTTAACGGCCATAAGATGACACTCTTTCGGGTTAGCTTGAAATCTAGCACACATGCACACACTAAGTATAATATCCGGCCTAGATGTACATAAGTAAAGTAGGGAGCCGATCATGGAACAATATACCTTTTGATCAATGGCTTTCCCATCTTTATCCAAGTCTAGGTGCCCATTTGTTGGCATAGGTGTCTTGATGGGCTTGGCATTCACCATATCAAACTGTTTGACATATGAATGTCCCTTCCTTCAATTGCTTGACTTAAAATTCCGAGGAAGAACGTCAATTCACCCATCATAGACATCTTAAACCTCTTTGTCATAACCCTACTAAATTCTTCACACAAAGTTTGATTAGTACTACCAAATATTATGTCATCGACATATATTTGGCACACAAATATATCATTTTTAATCTTTCTTGTGAAGAGAGTAGTGTCGACTTTGCCTATTTCAAAGCCTTGCTTGAGCAAGAAATCCTTAAGGCATTCATACTATGCTCTTGGTGCTTGCTTAAGCCCATAGAGCACCTTATGGAGTTTGTAGACGTGGTGAGGATGGTTTGGATCTTCGAATCCCGGTGGTTGCTCTACATAGACTAGCTCGAAGAGTGGACCATTGAGGAAGGCACTCTTCACATCCATTTGATATAGCTTGAAATCATGATGGATAGCGAAAGCTAGAAGCATTCAGATTGCTTCAAGCCTTGCAACCAGTGCAAATGTCTCTTCGAAGTCTAACCCTTCAACTTGAGTGAAGCCCTTAGCAACCAATCTTGTCTTGTTCCTTGTCACCACACCATGTTCATCTTGCTTATTTTGGAAGACCCACTTGGTGTCGATCACATTGGTATTGGGTCTTTCCACCAATTCCCATACTTGATTTCTTTCAAAGTTGTTCAATTCCTCTTGCATGGCCATCATCCAATCCTCATCCTTGAGAGCTTGCTCTATTGTCACTGGTTTCAAAGAGGAAACAAATGAGTAATATCGACAAAAAGTTGCTAAGTGTGATCGAGTTGTTACCCCCTTTCTAATGCTCCCAAGAATGTTGTCAACGGGGTGATCCCGTTGCACACTTTGATGTACTCTTGGATGAGTTGGCCTGTTAATTGGTTGATGTAGGGGTTGTTCATCATCATCTGCATCAACTTGAGGCTCATTATCTTGAATACGTTCATCCTCTTGCTGATTGTTGTCCCAGACCCTGGAGCCTCCGCGTTCAGTCGCGGAGCCTCCGAGCCCCGGAGCCTCCGCGTCCTGCCGGTTCACAGGACCTGGGACAGCAGTTGGCCCTTGGAGTGGTGTTGAAGCTTGGAGTGGAGGATCTTCTTCTTCAGTAGCTTCAACTGGTCTCACATCACCTGTGGCCATTTGCTTTATCGTTTCACAAGGTGGCTCTTCTTTTCCTACAACATCTAGATCAACTTGCTCCACTTGAGAGCCATTAGATTCATCAAACGTCACGTCTACCGTGATTTTAGTTCTTTCAGTCGAAAGATTGAAGCTCGATAGGCGTGCTTGTTTGGACCATAACCAAGAAAAAAACCTTCATCAATCTTAGGTGTAAATTTAGAGCTTCGGGGCTTCTTGTTAAGAATGAAACATTTGCACCCAAATACTCTAAAATATGACACCTTGGGTTTGTTACCGGTTAGGAGCTCATATGAAGTCTTCTTGTAGTACTTGTGAAGATAGAGGCGGTTGATGGCATGACAAGCGGTGTTGATTGCTTCGGCCCAATAGTTGTCCTGAGTCTTATACTCATCAAGCATTGTTCTTGCCATGTCAATGAGAGTGCGGTTCTTCTTCTCAACCACCCCATTTTGTTGAGGAGTATATGGAGCCGAGAATTCATGCTTTATGCCCTCTTCATCAAGAAACTCTTCAACGTTGGTGTTACAAAATTCGGAGCCATTGTCACTTTGTACCTTCTTGATAGGTAGCCTGAACTCCCTTTGTGCTCTTCTAATGAAGGTCTTCACCTTCCCTTGCACTTCACTCTTATCATACACAAAGAACGCCCACGTGAAGCGAGAATAATCATCAACAATAACAAGACCATATTTGTTACCGCCAATGCTAACGTAGGCAACCGGTCCAAAGAGATCCATGTGGATGAGCTCCAATGGGCTTGTGGTAGTGACGATGCTCTTTGGTGGGTGTGGTACGCCTACTTGCTTTCTAGCTTGGCAAGCTTTACATATCCTATTTTTCTCAAATTGAACATTCGTTAGTTCAAGGATGTGTTTCTCCTTTAGAAGTTTGGCCAAGTTCCTCATCCCAACATGAGTCAGTCAACGATGTCATAACCAACCCATGCTAGATTTTGCTACTAAACAAGTCTCAAACGTTGCTTTACTTTTGTTGAAAACAACTAGGTAAAGCTTGCCCTTCAAGCGATCCGCAAAAGCAATAGAGGAATCCTCCCTTCTAATGGTGGTCACACCCTTATCCATAAAGTAATAATCATAGCCCATCTTACATAATTGTGATACAGACAATAAATTGTAACTTAACGAATTAACATGTAAAACATTGGAAATTGAATGATCTTGAGTTATAGCGATTTTACCTACACCAAGCACTTCTCCTTTTGAATTATCCCCAAATACTATGTTTTCACTTGGACCTTCCATTTGGGTGTAAGATGAGAACATACTCTTCTCTCTGGTCATATGATTTGTACATCCACTGTTAAGCACCCAACTTGATCCACCGGAGGAGTATGCCTGCAAAACAAGTTTAGTTTCTTCTTTTAGGTCCCCAATTCGCATTGGGGCCTTGAGTGTTAGCCACTAGAATCTTAGGAACCCATAGTGACCTCTTCACATATATTTTGGACTCATTTCCAACATATGTGGCAACAACTTTACCAAGGTTGTTACATCTCAACACATAGCTAGAGGACATGCCCTCTTGGGATGCATGGGTCTTGGGCTTGTGAGCATACTTGTTCCTCTTGGGCACAATTGGATTTTCCTTAACCTGTAGACAAATGTTAGAAGCCTTAGGAGCTTGCTGCCTTGGTTGAGGTTGTGTCTTGTTTTTGTTAGTGCTGCTGTGCTTCCAGACCCCGGAGCCTCCGCGTTTTGGCGTGGAACCTCCAGGGCGCGGAGCCTCCGCATTTAGGCTCAGAGCCTCTGCAGTCTGCACTGGCAGCACCTCACTAATGGTCCCCCTCTTCTCGAATCTAATGCACGGCACTCCATTTACCATGTGTCTCTTTGTCTCCCTTAGTGTGACCAAGTCCATCCTTAATGAATGGATGTCTTCCTTGAATAAATTTGGGCTTCTTACTTGCCTCATCCATGCATCCACTAGCTATGATATTATTGAGTCTAGCAATCTCCTTCATAACTTCCATATTTGCAAGGTTAGTAGCACAAGCTTCTAAATCAACATTATAGCATTTATCACAACCTTTACTAGTGGAAGCATTAGAGATCTCACTTGCTTTTGTAAGATGTGAGGTTTTATCCCAAAGGGTGCTAAATTGATCTCCAAGCTCCTCATTTCTTGTTTTGAGGGCATTGTTCTTTTCTTGAAGAATATTTAGATCATCCTTTAGGGTGGCTATGATACTCTCCGCTTGGTCAACTTCCAAGTGTAAAGTTTCAACCTCACTTCTTCCCAATGCAAGAGCCTTCTTGCAAGTAACATAGAGTTTATCTTGTTTGGCAAGAGTGGCTTGAGTTTTCTCTAATTCTTCCATTAGCTTGGCGATGAAGTTCTTAGATTTTTTATCCATTTTACTTATCAAATTATTTACTTCATCATCACTAGATTCATCACTAGATTCATCACTAGAGTCATCACTAGAGTCTATGTTAGATTCATCACTAGGTAGAGGAGAGGATTTAATCTTAGTTTTAGATTCTACCTTCTCTCCTTTGCCCATGAGACAAAAGAATGTGGATCCCTCCTCCTCATCGGTCATGTCGGTGAAGAGCTTCGGTGAGGAAGAGTTTTTCTTGATAGCAATGGTTGCAACTTTTCTTGTTTCTTCTTCACTTGAGCTATCATCATTTGAATCCCATTCATGACCAATGTGAGCTTGACCTACATAGTTCTTCTTGTGATGAGTCTTGTCATCTTTTCTTGTAAGCCTTCTTCTTCTTATCTTTCTTGTCTTCTTTGTTCTCATAGGGACATTCAGCAATGAGATGGTCCGTGCTTCCACAATTGTAGCACTTCCTCTTTAGCTTGTTGGGAAACTTTCTCTTAGCAAACTTGTAGCCCTATCTTTTCAATCCCTTCTTGTACTTCCTTATGAACAAAGCAACATCACCAATTTCACTGGAGGATAATTCATCATCTTCATCATCACTTGAGTCACTTGATGAGTCAACCGTCTCAACCTTACTTGATCTTGATCTTGGTCCTTTGCTTGAGGTAAAGGCTTTGCTTGACTTGTTTGCCTTGAGAGCTACATCTTTGACTTTTAAGTTCTCCATCTTGGATTTAAGTTCTCCAAACTTTCTTCTTTGTTGTATCTCTATCTCCATGAGCTTACGAGTAAGTATTCTTCCAAGCACATCACTAGGAGAGAACTCCTCAAACCTTTTCTTCTCTCTAATCAATGTGACAAGAGTAGGATTCCTAGGTGCAAAAGCTTCCAACATCACTTTCATAACATGATGATCATCCAAGTCATCTCCTCCCAATCCTCTAATCTTGCCAACTATCACCATCAATTTATCAAACATCTCTTGAGGGCCTTCTCCATCCTTGATCACAAATCTATTGAGTTGAGCCATCAATAGATCAATCTTGTACTTTTTCACTTTGCTAACCCCTTCATGTGCAATGTGAAGAGTGTCCCAAATCTCCTTTGCAATCTCTAACCCAATCACCTTGTTGTAGTCTTTCGGACTCAATGCACTAAGAAGAGCACTTGTAGCTTGAGTATTGCGATGTATGTTGTGGATATCTCTTGGTGTGAGATTTTTGGGATCTTCCGGATCATCAAAACCTACACACACAATGTTCCACAACTCCGGATGGAGACCGGTAAGGTAAGCCTTCATCATATGCTTCCACTTGGCAAAGTTGGTTCCATCAAATGGAGGCAACTTGCCCGTGGGTATGTTGATGTGAGTGTTAGTGGGCAAATTTATAGAATCATAATTAAAGGATACAGTCGAATATGATCTCTTGGGCTTGGACTTGAGTGATTTCTTTGGAATCCTTTGAGCATAGTATTCATCATCACCATCTCCATTCTCCGACTCGTTGCTTGGCTGTGGACTTGATTCCACTTTTCTTTTTGCTTTGTGTTTCTTCTTCTCCTTGCTCTTGTTCTTTTCTTTTTTGCTTGTCTCCCTTGGAGGATCCCTTTCCATCGAGCTTGAGCTTTGGAAGTCGCTCAATTGCTATTGTAGGATCATCCTCAGGAGCTTCTAGTTGTTCTCCACTTGGAACGTCTTCATAGCGTTCCTCTCCATCTTCCTCCGGTACTCTTTCTCTAGGACTTGCCATTTTATCACACGGTTAAGTGCTCTTACGAGGAAACCTTGCTCTGATACCAATTGAAAGGATCTAGCAACTGGCCTAGAGGGGGTGAATAGGCCTTTTTCTGAAATTTAATCAACTTCACGAAACCAGTCAAAACGCGAAACCTCCGGGTCTGAGTGCGGAGGTTCTCGGGCGCGGAGGTTCCGGGGATAAACATGGAACCTTCGGGGATCAGAGTAAGAAATCGATCTACTGCGGAATTTAACGAATGAAAAATAGATCAAATGTAATACCAACCTTCCTGGGGAGTATGTTGAGCTATCCAACCAGTTGGTTGCACCTAGAGGATGAGGAATTTGTAGATCGGATGCAAACCCTAAAAACAAATCAAATCACAAGTAATAGCAACAACAATCACAATCACAAGAGACACGAGGATTTATCCCATGGTTCGGTTCGCCACAAAAGCTGGCCTACGTCCACGTTGTTGAGGTTAGCCACAAAGGCTATGGAGTCTCTTGCAACTCACTCCTCTTCTCCAACCTACCACCAAGGCAATAGGTTAGGGAAATACAAACGTCCCGGTGCTCAATCACGGTGGATTGGGAGCTATCGGGTGACCGCTAGCCATCTAGGTGCCAAGCTCCAAGAGTAATGAACACACCAAGCGGCTAGGGCTTCACCAAGTGCACAAGAATGGAGGAGAAGGATCTTCACAAGCTTTCTCACACTATCTAGAGCCAAATCCCTCAAGGAATCACAAAGATTTAAGCAAGGGAGTTGGGAGCACCAAGCTTGGGAGAGAGAGCTTCTGTTTGACAGGGATGAAGGAATGGAGAAATGACCGTTGGGGGCGAAGGGGTATGGTATATATACCACCCATGTCACCCACAAAACTGTCGGGTCAGACAGACCTCGGAGCCTCCGCGTTGGGGCGCAGAGGTTCCGCGCTGGCCAGAATAGATAAGAATTTAGCTCAGTTGGCTTTTTGTGGCTGGGATTATTTGAGATGTAGATGGAGTTTTGAGCACTTGGTTCCACCCAGCACACCATTAGTATCCCCCTTGATAGTACGGCTTGTCCTATAACTCAATTTCAAAATATAAAAAGAATTAAACTAGCTCTTGGAGCCGTTGGAGATCATCCATTTGAGTTGGGGGGTCTCCTCCTTTGTTTCTTTGCACCCACGACAAAAGTTATGCTATCAAACACTTGTCAAAGCCATTAGTCCTTTAATTATGTGATCAACATCACCAAAACCCACTTAGAGCTTGATTGCACTTACACGCTGTCATCCGGATCAACGAGTTCTTGCGCGCGATCGTCACTGGCAGGCCAAGGCAGCGACTTCAATGGCGACCACAGCGCATACGGCAATGCCGACACCGGCCTTGGCAACGACGGGCGCACCGTGGATTTCTTCACGGCTGCGGGCGCGACCGGCGTCTACACCGAGGGTGCGGGTTCAAGCAGGTTCAACTTCGACGAGGGGTATGACAGCTACTAGAACCCCCAGCTGCAGTTTAACCACCTTGACCTCAACGCCGGCGAGCCCTGGAGTGAAGTTCAGGTGTACGCCGCCCACCTTCGCGGAGAGAAGGAGGTGTTGCCGCCTCCCGTTCGGGTACCAAGGGGCGACGTCGCTCGCAGCCTCAGCTTTTGGCCGCCTCGGGCGATCGGCATCGAAGGAGGCTCAGGTGGTACTGCATCCGTTGGAGGAGGCATCGTCCCTCCTCTGCCTCATCCTGGGAGGGGTGCATCAGCAGGGACAAGCTGTCGAAGGGGGCGCACCCAGCGTCAACGCGAACCAGGGCCAGCCTTTCACGGTGACAACTTCGATGAAGGCAACGATGTTTGAGACACCGGAGGCATGGTACAAATCTGACCCCTCTGACTTATTAAATAGTTAGCTTGCTTGCTTTGTTTACGAATTAGTCATGTCTTGATGCGTATGTGATACAAGAATTTCTCATGTCTTGGTGTGTATGTGATACAAGAAACTTTGTTTGATGAAGTGTCTAGGATCCTTTTTGTTCCAGAATCTAATAAGTGTTTGATTCATTTAGAAATGCATTTATCTAACTTCTTAGATGTGGTAAATTAAGTGTTTAGGGCAACTTTATACATGCTTTGTTTACGTACTATTCTGAAGTGTCTAGGATCCTTTTTTCCATAATCCCTGTTGTTCCTTGACATCATTTAGGTTACAAAGCATAAAGCTGACTGGACAGCAGACAACACAGTGAGTTTTTGTGAGTGCTGGTTGCATGCAATGCAAATTGGGAACGTGCAACATGGAGCTATGCAAACCAAACATGGGTGGAAGGACCTCTCTAATAGGTACCTAGCAGCAACAGGTTTGAAGCATGACAAAGAGCAGCTTCAAGGCAAGCTGAGGCAGCTAAGGACCCAATGGACGTTTTGTAACACACTACGCAAGGCTAGTGGTTTGGGCCAGGATGAAGAGGGAAATGTTACAGCAACAGACAAATGGTGGAAAGATCATACAAAGGTTATAGGTTTATTTGTGTATTTCGGTTTACAGTAATTCTGATGACACTTTTTTTTGGGACGAAGGGAGTATTGCTTATCAACTTAACTCAATTTATAGGGACAGTCAGATTTGATGAAGTTCCGCACCAATGGTTATCCTATGTACTTAGAGTTGATGGATCAAATGTTTGAAGGACACACTATTGATGGGTCCATCGCTTATCATCCTTCTACAAGTGAACCTGTTAACTTGGATGAGGACAGCTCAGATGACCAAGTAGGTGAGGAGAATGACCAGGTGACCCCCATGAGCATTGGTTACAAGAGAGCAAGCAACACCAGCACTACTGCATCCAGCCCTAGCAGGAGATCCACCAGCAGCAAGAGATCCAAGAGTCCAGCAGTGAGGGCAATGACTAGTCAAATGACCACACACAATGAACTTTCCTTGCAAAAGTTTGCTTTCATGAGGGAGGCACATGAGCACAGGATAAAAATGCATGAAAGACTACTGTCAGGCCCAACCTTGAAGATCAACGAGGTTACCAGGATAGCTCAAGAAATGGGTATTTCAGCAGACACCCCAACATTGTGGGATGGGCTGCACAACCTTGTCCATGATGAGGTTGATATGGATTCCTTCCTTGCCACAAAGGGTGATGCAGAGAGGATGCGCATCATCGAGAGGGCAGCACAGAAGCCTCCTCCGCGGGTGGACAACTAAACCCTTGAAACTGTGTTCGTCTTTTGCATGTAGTAATGGGGCACTTCTAGTACTATAGTTCTACCAGGCCGTGTGTTTGAACTATGACTGGCTTATTTGTGTGTTTGAATTATGTCTGTTTTATTGTATAATTTGAACATCTATGTTGTAGTAATGTTAGTTTGAAGTATGGTGGCGGTTTGAACTATGTGGTGCATGTGTGGGAATGTGTGGTTGTTACCTTTTGTGTAGGTAGTGATTGTTGACTAACTTGATTCTTTTGTCTGTTAATGACAGCCTCATGATGCTGTAGCACGACATCAGCTGCTGTTATAGATGCTTGATGAAGAGGAAGAGGAGATGATGGATGAGATTATGGATGATGATGATGGGTTCATCTTTGGTATGTACCAGTATGCTTTGCACATTGACAAGTACATGAATAGGGCTGAGTATAGGCAACCAAAAGTAACTGGATTTGAATGGGTTTAGGACAAACTTGCAAATAATAACCAATGTTATAACATGTTTAGGATGAACCCAAGTATGTTCTATAGCCTCCATGATCTGTTGGTGGACAAATATGGCCTCAAATCTAGTTCGAAGTCATCATCTATTGAGGCTCTAGGGTTGTTTCTTTGGATGGTTGGGGCACCACAGTCTGTTAGGCAAGCTAAGGACAGATTTGAGAGGTCATTAAGGGTTGTCTCCAACTTGTTTAACAAAGTCCTGAAGTGTATGGTCAAGCTTGCTGCTGACAACATTAAGCCAGTGGACCCACAGTTCACAACTGTGCATGATAGACTGAGAAGCCCTAGGTTCTATCCCTTCTTCAAGGACTGCATAGGAGCTATAGATGGAACTCATGTTCCATGTGTGGTGCCAAGCGACAAGTTTATGCACTACTTGTGCCGCAAGAACATTAGTACACAAAATGTCATGGCTTGTTGTGACTTCGACATGAGGTTTACATTTGTTCTTGCTGGTTGGTCTGGGTCTGTTCATGATATGAGAGTGTTCAATGATGCAACAATAACATATAGCCATGCCTTTCCACATCCACCAGTAGGTACATATTTTTCTAGGAGTACAATACACGTGTTGCTTTATGTTTAAGTACCTGGGCCTAAGATAATTTTTGCTGATGTAGGGAAATACTATCTAGTGGACTCCAGGTACCCTAACAAGATGGGTTACCTTGCTCCTTACAAGGGATCCAAGTACCATCTGCAGGAGTTCAGAGACGGCCCCGATCCAGAAGGTAAAGAGGAGATCTTCAATTATGCTCACTTTTCTCTTAGGAATGTTGTTGAGAGGTGTTTTGGAGTTTTGAAAATGAAGTGACAGATCTTGCAAAAGATCCCTAGTTACTCACCTTATAAGCAAAGCCAAATCATAGTTGCATGTTGAGGTGTACATAATTTCATGAGGAGCAGTGGCATAGTGGATAGGCACTTTGCTAGGTGTGACCGAAATGACCTGAACCTGAGGTAGTCGATGATGAGTCAGACTTGATGAATGTGTTCCGTGATTCAATTGCGTATACTATGGCAGACCGTTCTTAACAGTTTTGTGTGTTCGAGGACATGTATATTTTAATTCTTGCGATTTCTGTGAATGTTTGAGGACATGTACATGAACTATAGTGTTGTTGTGAGCAGGTTGAGGACAATCTGTGGTTGTAATATGCATGAATAATTGTTGTTTATGTTGCATGATAAGATATGAATGAAAAATGCTGAATACAGCTGCTGTGTGCTTGTTGATGGAGGCCGGAATGCATGCATGCAGTTTGCATGCAAGCCATTTAATGCTGCCCAAACTACATTAAAGGGGGTTCTGCATCTGTTATGTAATTTTTTTGGCAACTAAACAGCAAAACACCAAAATTTTTGGTGTCAGTTTTTTGGTGTGCTGTTGTCCCATTTTGAGTTTTGGCGTTTTTGCAAAAATTTTGGGGAACTAAACAGGCCCTTACTTGTAAGTCTGCCCACTCTGGCATGTTTGTTTGCTTTGGTACTTGTAACGGTCTAAAAATGTTGTATTTCCGTTAGAATCTAATGGAAATGGGATGCCTCCGGTTTGGGGGAAAAAAGCATCGCCCTCAACAAAACGGCCACTAGCTGTTTTAGCACTACATTAGTTTGAGGTTTCCCTAGCACAAACCACAAAATTGGAAACCTCATAGAGATAGGACGACGTTCCCTTCAGTGTCTTGTTCGGTCAAGTTCTCTCTTGTTTTGTCAAAGTTCTCTCTTCGCTAGGTGTTGTTCTACATTGAGGTTGATCGTCGTCGTGCTAGACGGTGGGCCCTAGTCCAGCTGTTCTTGGGAGCGACGATGGTGGGGCATACTGTCCGATTTTAATTGCGCTCCCCCTGAACCTGGTTCATAAAAAAATGCTTACTCGGACTACACCACCAAATCTCACCTCCAGGACACTGGAACAGATCTAATAGGTATTGCTAACTAATACAGATTAGTATTTTTGTATGACTAGCAAAAGTGCCCATCCATTGCAACGGGAGAAAAAAATACCGTTAGATATTTATGGGAAACAATGACATGAATAGAATAGAATGTAGTTATTTATGTTTTATTATCCTTTCTATAAATTTTAATAATTTTTATTTTATGATGACAAGACACACATAATACTAAGTTAATAGTGGCAATAATACGTAAATGTCATATATTAAACCTATATCGAATTAAAATACAATATTTATAGATTGTATTGGTCCGTTAAAGTGCTTAATATTTTAGTTGATGGTTTGATTAGCTAGACTATCGGCCGATCCAAGTTTTAAAAGAATAGATTCTGTTTCTAATCAAAACTAACCATCAACGTGCTTTTACGGGAGGTCCTTGTGCATCCATGGCCGCCACCATGGTCAAAGTGCTTGGAGCGCGCCGCCTATCCGTTGCCTGATCAAGCAGCGCCTAGATGTCATGGAGGAACAAGGAAGTTGAAGCCGTTGGTCTACCCTTCCCCTATCTCTCCTGTGTCGACGTTTGGCGATCACGGTGGGGTCCTTGAACAAGTCCTGGAGACGGCGAAGGCGCGCGACACCATCCTCCCCAAAGAGCATGGCTGGCAGTCATAGCACGTGCAGGTGCCGGATGACCTCCTCCCTCGGGAGAGATTCCTCAGAGCAGCGCTTTGTCCGCGACGCGTCGGCATCAGCGGCTTTGACCTCTTCAACGCCGCAGGCGAGGCCACCTTGACCACGCCCAGATCGTGGCCGGTCTTTGTCACCCTGCACGTCCCCAAGAAGTATGCACGGGTGTCCTATATAGGTGGGTTCTTTTATGGGTTTCTATAGGAGAAACACAAGCGAGAGGTTTTGACGCAACGTGACTGAGTTTGGTTCGTATACGACGCATAGTGCCTTAGTTTCCAAAACAAATACAAAAGGAATCCGGTTGAAACATCTTGTATTTGGATTGACTTTGTCAATCTCGAGATTTGTCAGTCTAATTTAGTTCTTTGGAGGTGCTCATAGGGGTAGGATGTGCATACGTGCGTTCATAGGGGTGAGTGTGCGCTCATATATGAGAGCGTCTGTGTCTATAACTGGGTCTCACAAAAAATGATTCTAGTTATATTCAGGTCATTTGAAGATGTCATACGATGCCATGCATATAGACGTGAAGAAAGACAATTTCCATATTTGTGGAGTTAGTCAGAGGAAGACGGTCCAAAAAAATAGACGGACTAAAAAAATTGACTGAAATTTTGCCCCTTTAGAAACTCAGAAATATTGGGGAAAAGAAAATAACGAAAATTTTTCATGGAACGGACAATGTACAAAAAAAACAAACAGGAGATACTCAAAAAATGTGGAAAGAAGAAAACGTCAGCCCTTGATGGGAATTGTAGAAATATTTTTATATAGACAGGATTAGATAATAAATTGTTCACAATTTTAGTTTACCGTTTAATTAGTTAGACCATCCCTTTAATTGTTCAACTGAAATACTAAATGGAAGAAAAAAACTACCATGACCAGAAAAAATCAAGCGGAGGTGAACAGAGAAAAAAAACGAGAAGCACCACCGTATGCAGTCCGAGCAGAGAGCGGACCAAAAGGCTAAACGGCAATCGAGTGAGTCCCGGTACAATATGGAGACCAAAAGCTAAGAGGAGTTCATACTAAACGGAAAAGAGAACTCCAATGATGACGAGCTTAGGCTGATTCGAATAAGGCAGACTGGAGGACAGCCCGGACCGGAACAGAACCCGGACTAGAATAGGAATATACATATATATATAAGCATACCGGAGTAGAAAAATCTTGGTGGAAAAAAAATCTTGGCGAAAATTTCACCTCTTTATTATTAGGTATAATATAAATAATACGACGTTATAGGAAAGTGTGTCATACTATAGAGATCCTCAGATCATAGGGGATGTTTGGTTGGCCGCCATCCCTTGCCATGCCACATAGCGTTTGGTTTCCGTCTAGGCTGCGACAGCCATAGCTGATCTGTGTGTTGGATTCCGCCACAACTGTGGCGACCACATTGCTCGCTACCATGCCACAACTTCGGTGGCCGCGCCACACCTGGCATGTTGCCTATGCCTATAATGGCGCACATGCTTATAGCTTAGATGAATTTATTTAAAAAATTACAAATCTAATTTTGTTTTAAAATTATTAAGCCTATCTCATGATAGATCTTTATGACCTATGTCGTATAGGTTTCGCTTTTTCCCATACTAACTTTATCACCTATATCATTCCATACTATCGTTATCACTTGTATCATTCTACGTGGACTCCGCACCAGAGCCGAAGTCTGCTAGTGGGCTGCAATCCAATCTATACCCACACCAATCCACGTCTCGGCATGTGGCTTTTGTCATGAGACTAAATTAATCCAAACATGGTGGGAACCAAACTATTTGGGAAAGTCTTTACATGATATAAAACAAACTCAATCCATATGGCAACCCGTGGGTCGTATCCATTAGGGCAGTCCCAATGGTAGAAACTAGGCACGGTTTCCACGATTACCATGTCAGTAAAAATTCTCTATAGAAACTATCTCACATAGTGGTAGTGTCTTCTAATAATAAATATTGACATTTATTATCTCTCACTTATCCCTTTCCCCATAAATATTGACATCTATTATCTCTCCCCTATCCCTTTCCCCACTCTCTGTTCGTTCTCTACCAACCAAATCCAGACCGGAGAAGCAGCATGCGGCACCGGCGAGCGCGCGCGGCACCAGAGAAATAGCACACGGCGCCGGTGGGCGAGTGCAGAAGCGCGGGCGGGGAGGCGAGGCGCCAGCAGGTGGGCGCGCAGGGCGGTCAGCTCGCTAGCATGGAGGCATAGTCGGCCGGAGGGCGAGCGCACGTGGCGCAGGCACGCGCGAGGCGGCGGGCACACGAGGAGTCGGCGGGCGAGCCTGGCTGTCGTGGCCGAGCATGGCCGGCAAGCAAGTGCGGATGGCGCAGGCAAGTGTGGCTATCACTAGCAATCGCGGCTGACGTGGAACGCGGCGGCGTGGACGAACGCGGCAGCGCTATCGAGCATGGCTATTGCGGGCGAGCACGGCCGGCATGAAGCGCGGCGGTGCAGGCGAGCGTGGCCATCGCTGGCGAGCGCGTCCGGCATGCAAGCGCGGCGGCCATGTGGAGGCCAACGCCCGTGCATGGGTTCAACGACGAAGTGCAAAGCAGTGCAGGAAAGCCTCATGGAGGCCAACGCCTATGTCGTGGCTGCTATGCCTCTTGCCCTCGACGAACGCGTCCATGGACAGGGTGAGTCGACTCTTCAAGGCCAGCAGCATGGTCCTCGTGTCCGTCGACCGGGGCGAGCTTGCTAGTGACACCGTGACGCTGCTGCTTGCTAGCGAGGCACGCGAAGCAGCCACCGAGGCGCGCATCCGCTGTGGAGTCCACCGAGAAGCATTGCGGCCGACGAGGATGACACAACATGCTGATGCTCGATGTCACCATCCGTGCCATGCTCTCTATGTCTGCCGCCACGTGTTAGGCTCGGCGCGCCTGGCCTAAGCCTCCACCGCTGCGGGGCTCTCCGAGTCCGCCAGAGCGAACCAAGGGGCGCGCAGGAACGGAGGAAACCAGAGCGCGCTAAGGAAATTGGCGGCGGCGGCGCAAGGGATCCGGGTAAGAGGAGGAAGAAACAAGTCGAGTCTCCCCATCGGTGATTCCATCGTTTCTTAGCGCATCGGTATGAGAGTAGACCCCGTTTCATTTGGAAGAAATCGTTTCTCAGTTTTTTCTTCTCTCTCCATAATAAATCTACTGCCACATCAGCAAATTGCTGAGTTGTCAAGATTATTAAGATAGATAGAAACTACCATAAATGCCCCATTGGGACTGCCCTTAGATACCAATTTCCTAACCCATGGTTACCGTTCGTTGGTGACTGGTGACTCACAATGTCATGTGGACACAACCAGGGCAGTCTCCAAGGGGGCACCAACTGTAGTTAATGACAATTAGTAGTCTGGGAAAGGATAGAATTAATGAGAGATTAAGGATAATTAATGGGGAGAGAACCAAGGAGTTTGTGGTTGGCACCTAGGGGCTGGGCAGTCCTATATATACCCTTAATCAACTTATGAGAAGCAATCAAGAAACAAGTTATCTCCTAATCTACCTCTACTGTTCTTAATCTCATCCCCTTCATCTTAATCTCACCCCCTTCACCATAGGGCATCCAGGGAAGAATCCTAGCGCCAGTTACCAATCTAACTATGAACTCCGGAGTCAGGGCCCTGCTGTCTTGGGCACCAACGCCCTTGACAACCTGGTATCGGCTTCCAGGCATTCTTCATCCTATGTTGTGCCACCACCACCCCCCAACCACCACCACACCTTCCACCTTAGCTGCCTCCATATCCTCACCCATGGCTGAACCATCAACAACTGATCTGGCCAAGATGATCAAAGCCTTGACCACCTCCATGAACGCCTCCATCAGCACCCTCTAGAGTCAGGTGGCGGCCCTGCAACAAGAGCAACCAGCAGCATTGTCGGCCCCTAATTTTAGGGTCCACTGTGCATCATGTACCAGCTCTTGGATCAGTAGCTGATACGCACAATTCGAATAAGATTGATATAAAAACCATACTTTTATTGCTAATGGAAAAAACATATTACATGGTTTGGGTTACATAGCTTGGGCCACTGGCCTTATATCGTATATTAGAGTTCTAAGACAACAGTCCTATGACAATGTGGCTCCATTCCTACAGGAACTTTGGAGTGCGGACGTAACCCTAGACTTATCCCTAAAGCGTATTCCTATATCCCAACGTCGTATTCCTAGCATAGCTCCTTCGTGTAGTCATACGGCTCCGTCTTCGAGTATGCTCTAGGTGTCCTATCCTCGCGTAGCTTTAGTAGCTCCATCCAGGTGTATGCTCCTGTAGCTTCTCGCCTAAAAACACAGAATGGAGGGGGTTTAGTACATATAGTACTTAGCAAGCCCTAAACTTTGGGTGGAGGCGAGGTGGAAGGGGAAGGCTGTATCGTGGTGGTTAAAGTGGTGGAAGTGGTTAAGGTAAAAGTGGTAGGGTGAAGTAGTTATAATTATAGGTTGGACCCCTAGCAGAGTATTACCATTCTCACCAGTTTTCATGATTAATTATGGTTACCCAGTTAGTAGAGATGCATCTTACCATATCATTGTAGTTTGTGGAAGTCTAATCATAGTGTCCCATTCTCGCATCTGCCCATTCCAAGGACGTGGTTATTCAAATAGATTTGTGAAACTCTACAGAGGTGTACAAATTTCCCCACATGATAGACACAAGCCAACACCATGGTCATGGCTTAGAAAGGTCTAACGAGATCCCGTACCTGCTTAGGTGCTACCCTAGATTTCCATATAACTCTAAACGGCTTTACAGGGGTTGGAAAACGACGTGGAAGATCACTTAGCATCCACACCAACAACGTGGAAGATCACATAGCATCAACACTAATCTCGGGAGGATACTTAATCGTCCCATCTCATATTCTCAGATGATACCACATCATCCCATCATACAATATCGGATGATACCTAATCATCCCAACATAATAGCGTCAATGATACCTAATCATCACATGAACAATTAATAACTTAGGCTTGTACCCGGCCTATAAATAATGTCAAGGGCTCGAACGTGGCAAAATAATCCAAGGGCTTAACATGGAAGATCACATAGCAACCACGCCAACTGAGTCATGGAAGATCACATAGCAGCCATGCCTGCTCCTGATGTTCCGCTGCCAACATCGGCCTCCTAGTAGAAATTATACTTCAATCTAACGGGGTGTGAGATCAAGTCTACCCATATAGACATGTGGATGTACGTAACATCTCACTAGGCGAGAGAGGCTATGAACCAATCCTTATGTGACCGAGGTGAGTATCTCCCATAGGAACCCTCACCAGGTATTCCTGCCAAGGTAATATATCCCCACATAAATTACCCCCACTCGCCCCCTGTCGGGGTTTAGTCAGGTTTTACCAGTTCAAGTTCCATAATTATTATCATCGGGTTCATAAAGCTCATATCACATCAAGGTAACCATTACTTTATCATCATTAATCTCATTATCATAATCAATTTATAAGGGGTTTCAAGTAATATAGGTTGGGTTTATTAATTGGTGGAGGTGGATAGTGGAGGGTTTATGGTGGAGGCTAGCAAATATGGTGGTGGAAGGGAGGTGGTTAAGGAGTGGCATGTAATTTTGAGGGAAGGGGAAAGGTGGGTGTTAGGTCTTGCCTCCATCCCCTGACAATCATATCCTCATCCAATTCCCATGTCTTCTGTTCCTGTCTTCTAGACTTCATCGAGTTCCATCAGGTTCTCCACGTCCTCTGTCCTACGCGGTCTAGCGTCGACAAGCAAGAAACACAAACAAGGAAAATAACAATCACGACATGCAAAACAGGCATAAGCAATCAACGATCCTAGATGGGTTGGTCCTATTGGGTGGTGGGTCGTTATCTAGCCTATCATTATTATGTCAATTTGAAGTAAGATTTGGATAGAGGTGTTCCATCCATAGGGTAGGGCTTCTATGGGTTAGGTTAGAGTGGGTGGTTGGTTTGGCGGAAAACACGACCACATTATCATATTTCACTATTATGTGAACCTGAAAGAGACAGCCTGACCAAGTCATCATAGATGACCTGGCTAGTCTCCATAGGTCCACCGGGTTAGCAACACATACACACATGCGTATGTATGTGCCTCGGGTTAGTTAGGTTAAAGAGAAGGCAGAGGATAAAGTTAGCCATACATAGGTGTATACCTTGGTATCAGGCATATCCATGTATGTGTAGATATCTTATTATTTCATGTGACTGGATGCGGGTATACTCGAGTACATGCCATGGTACATGCACATACGCGAATATACAGGTAGCGACTACTATGGCGAAGGGTATTATATTATCTACGTGAGGTAGGGTAAGTGTAACTATCGGCGCATACATTATTTATCTAGGCATATATATATATATATATATATATATATATATATATATATATATATATATATATATATATATATATATATATATATATATATATATATATATATATATATAGTGTATATATGTACATGGACATATGCGGCTACGAGGCGTTAATTAATAGACGCATTTACGAATTACTACTTAAATAAGAAAAGCAATCATATCTAGAATTTAAATGGGCACCAACAATTAAGAAAAAGCATTTTAATGTGTAGGGTTTTATTTTGAGGAATTATGGTGCAAGAATTACGGAACTCGGAATTAAAACGAGAGAGATATAAATTACTAAAGTTTATCAGCAAAACGCGAATGGAAAGAGCATGCGATTTATTTCTACAATTTTTACTAAAGTAAAATGAGTGACAACTATTTATATAGGTTCTAAGGTGGCTCTAGTTTATTTAGAAATTTTCTCGGAATTTTTCTGTTATTAAAAAGTTTACGATTGATCTTGTGTGCACATATCTTGGGTACACGTAGCATTTTAACTGTGGCTGTCGCGCGGACCTGGTCAGCGATCCAGACTGACCAGCACTGTGTGGTGAGCCCATGCACCAATTCTGTGAACCCGTTCTCCTCCCCCCTTTGGTTTTTGTGGACTGGGTGTACGCAGGAAAATGGAAAGGGAAAGGGGAGGGCAGTGGCTGCCACGTGGGCCCTCAGGGGCGACGTGTCGCCTCCCCATTAGGCTGAGCGACGTGGTCAAGTGCCCGTATTGGATGGCGGTGGCACGACGCTGGTCGTCTTCGCCCCCGTGGTCAGTCGAGCGAACCAGAGACAGAGGAAAGAGCGAGGAGAAAGAGGGAAAGAGAGAGAGGGAGAAATAAAAGGGCGAGGGGAGATAGCGAGGGAGCAGAGGGAGGCGAAGGCGGAGGCTGAGGCCACGGCCCCAGCTCTAGGGAGCAGAGCGCGTCCGCTGCTCCTCGACGTAGAGAGGGAGGCGGAGGTGAGGGACAGAGAGAATAAGGGGCACACGGCGGGGGGTCTCCGGCGGCTACCTGCGGCAAGCACGATGGATGACCTCGGTACGACGAGCGGCTTCGGCAGGCGAAGGCGGACTGTGCTAGTTGGCGAACGTTCACCCAATCTGAATGCAGCGAACGATTTCAGACATCCCACGACTTTCCATTTTTGGCAAATTTTTTTTTGACAACTTTCCTTTTTTTGGAAAGTTTTCCATTTTTAACCCAAAAAAAAAGGAAAGTTACAAAGTTAGACGCATAACTTTTACGTATAACTTATACGTGTAATATATATCTAACTTATACACATGACTTGAACGTGACAAAGTTACGCACATAACTTATACATATAACTTACTACGTGACAAAGTTATACGCATAACTTTTATGTATAAGTGTCGGTGTAGCCATGCCACAAAACAAATCCGACTAGAAAAAATTGATACTACATAATGTGCATAAATTATTCAATACAGCTTATACGCAGAAGTTATATGTCATAAGTTAGTACATATAAATTGGTATTAGAAAAAATTCTTCGAAACATATGTAAGTGGGGTCTAGTTTTGTTCGCCTCGTCGCGTAGAACACACCAGTGCCGACGGAATTAAAATCAGATACACCGTTAGAAAGTTATAGCATTTTGAAATAAATGTATTGTATTTTTGTAAGCAGACATCAGCACTGATATCACAGCCAGAAAATGGATTGGGAAGAGGACTGCCGCACACGGCAGTCTGACGCGCAGTGGTTTGATCGTTCACTTAATCCCGTTCGGGCGAACAATCGCCGAAATGGAATTGGGTGGTTCGCCACAGCTGGACTTGGACGGAATGGGCCAAGGTAGAATCCATAAGAAAAATAATTAAATATTTAATCAATTAAATGGCTGCTTTGAGATATGTACAGTTTTTAAAAGTGTCAAATTACTTCATTTGCATCTACTTAGTGAGATGTGAAAATATGCTAATGCATATTACTTAGTGAGATATTTTTAGTAGTGCCTCTACAAAATGACTAAAAAATCATTACACCATCAATTGTGATCTTGCTTTTTGGTATCATTGAACTTTGAATGCCCAGTGTGCAGCTCCTAGGTCGGCTAAGTTCAAAGGATAGCGAGGGGCTAGCCGGCTAGGAAAGGGCGAAATTTAGCTCTCGATCGATCTGGCCCTTGTTTAGTTTCCAAAATATTTTTCAAAATATTTCAGATTCCCGTCACATCGAATCTTTAGACACATGCATGAAGCATTAAATATAGATAAAAAATAAAATTAATTACTCCCTCTGTATCGGATTTAGAAGTCGTTTTGGACAAGGTTTGAGTCAAACATTGGGAATATAAATCATCAATAACTTTTAAGTTGTTGAGTTTGCAAATGTAAAAATTATATGAATAGATTTGTCTTGAAAAATACTTTCATAAAAGTATACATATATCACTTTTTTATAAATATTTTTTATAAAAACAAGAGGTCAAAGTTGTGTTTTGGAGACCGTATCGCTGTCCTAAACGACTTCTAAATCCGATACGGAGGGAGTACACAGTTTAGACGAAATGGACGAGACGAATCTTTTAAGCCTAGTTAGTCCATGATCGGACAATAATTGCCAAATCACAACGAAAGTGCTACAATAGCGCTACTCAAAATATTTTGGGAACTAAACAAGGGCCTGGGCACGATCTCAACAATTGAATGCATTTACTTCTTCATGATCCTTTCAGTTGTGAAACAGTAGCGTCCAGCAGATGGATACTGGTTACCGACATTGTACAGGCTCACTCTACTAGGCCTCTGGTGCTAGTTGACACGTTTGGAAGTTTTTTTTACAACAAACAATTTTATTATCAGCAGCGACGTGCAGAGTAGGTTTACATTGATCAAGCTTACAGATTGTAGAGCTTGAAGGAGAGAGCGCTGGTGTACATGATTCTCATAGGAGCAATTAGACTGAGAATATATATATCCTGAGTGCATCCGCCGTGGTGTTAAGTCCTACTAATCTTGAATATATTGAGATCCCTACATCTTGATTGGTTGGAGAACAGCTGAGTGAAATGTTTGATCCTCCAGTCAGGAGGATTGGAGTGGTCAGCTGCACTGGAGGATTGAAGTGGAGTGATCAGCTGCATTGAGGAATTGAACCAATTGTTCAGAGTCTTAAAGTTGAAACTGGCTTCCGGCGCCAAGTGAGGTGACGAGAGAACGAGCCGAGCGCGAGTCACTGACAGTTTGCTACTATCGTATGTCTATTTATAAGATATGACGGTGCGCAAAGAGCTCTCGATTATGAGCTTTATTGATTGGAGCTCACTGTTTTAGCTTTTCTGCTTAAAGAGAGCCTTGTTAAGGCGCATCAACAGAGATTTAACGCCTCTGTACGAGGTGATAATATCAAATCATGTGCGTGCTGATATTCCGGTTCTGAGCAACTCATCGATCACAGGCCAGTTACACTTCAAAACAAGCATCTCATTGCCAGTAGTTTGTGTTTGCCCTCAGGCCCATCAGGAGCATACGGTAACAAAGAAACAAAAGCACCATGCAAAGTACAGCAAAAAATACAATGTTGTAGTTTAAACTTAGCTTTCAGGTCCTGACTAATGATGTAGTTTAAATTTAAACTTAGATAATTCAGCAGTTAATGACATGTTTTTCCACAAACTAGAAAGAACTAGAAACCGTGTCATCTAACTGGTTTAAACATGAAATGATACTTCAGTCATAACTAAAACAAAGCAATTCAGCAAGTAAAGCAAATACTGCCTACTTCAACACGGTTACATCACCATTGATGTATGCATATTGGATGCGGCGACTGCTGGTTGGGTGGAGGCTGGCTAGGACTCTGCGTTCCTCTTCACATTCACTTTCATCCATACTACTTGGATCAGGCAATATCCACCTGCCATTCAAAATTTCCCCACAATGAAAAATGATGAGAAATTTATAAAGATGGTAATGAGATGTATCAGCATACCGGTTTTGTCTGTAGTTGCTGTCTTCAATAATGTGGTGCACCTTACCAACCATTGACCGATACTCAGTTCTGTCAATCAAACAAAAGCTAAGATATATATAGAGAATTATGGTGACTGAATCTCCTTTAACCAGATAATCGAAATGTTCATACAATTAAAGTCTAGTGCAAAACAAAACCAAATACTAACACTAACATGCAATTTAAATACCAAAAAAGAAATCTAATATACATACTGCTTTGTCTTGAAATATTGCAGGATTCCACGGAGATCATCAAAATAGAGGAATGGGGTTCCCATTTTCTTGTCATAGTAGTTCATACCAAGAAACTTCCCGTCGATATCAACAAGGGGGCCTCCAATCCCAACCTAACCAAGACATGGAGATCATCAGCTTTGCAAATAAGGCTAAGGTACTCATTCATGTAACATGTAAGTGGGCAGAAAGAAAATCAACAAATAGTACCTTACTGATCTTACAAGTAGAGTAACAAAGATGCTTGCAATCAAAAGGGCCTGACCAGCAGGTTAGTTTCCCTCTTGTAGCCATTAATGCACCTGATTCAAAAGAACGGCCCACAGCTACTACCTTGGAAGAATGATTTACTGAACATTGTTCAAGATTCACATGACGAACAAAACGGCAGTTCTTGACACTGACTAGAGCAACGTTGTACTGTAAACTACAATGTTTCAATGTCCCTTCTTTACTTTGATTGTTTGGAAGCAACACCTTAATCTGCAAATGATACAATGATACTTGAGCAGTATCCTGGACAAACAAGTATCATAGTGTAATTAGAAGCACCAACCTTCAGGCCCTCAACAATCTTATTTGAACCATCAGGATGCCTAACCAAGGTTGCTGAAGTCAGAATAGTCTGACATTCATCATCGAAGTTAATGAAAAATCCTGTGCATGAAAAAAACTTTGTTCCTCCTGGATACAGTAATTTTGATTATTAACTACTGATGGTCATAATATAAATAGGAATACAAGTTTGGACACTACTATAAACTCACCATTGAACGAAGCAAGAGCAACAACATTTTTTGATAAGAAAAGAGAAAAACTTCTATTGAATTCACCCCAGACACCTTCATCAGGATATACATCACCAAAAGGACCATGATGAGCATTAAGCAAAGCAATGCCACCTGCTAAAAGAGACAGCGGTATAATAATTGTCAGTTGTACAGCAGATCTGTGAAAAGGCTCAATTGCCAGATAACTAAGTGTACAAGCATTGATTCACGATTGATCATATCCCTTGATGTACTGGGGGGTAACCCCTAGACCCATTCTCAGACTGTGCCTTGCTGGAAGCAATCTCATATGCTGAAGAAAGAAGGCAGATTAACAGACATGCTAATTCTAAATACAGTAATGTAGCAATCACATAAGTTTCTGCAAATAGTATGTAAGATTAGAAGTATATGACATATTGTGCAACCACCCATTAGAAGTGACTAGGCTTGAATATACCCATGAACATCTCTATGTTTTAAGGAGCGGCTGATGTTCATGGTGTGCAGATCTTTTATGGAACAATCTATAGACATACGTGTAGCATTTTATTCTACCAAACAATTGCACTATCTGCGTGTATATATGTAGGAATGGTTGATGATACGACTTTATATGTATATATAAAAAATTTTAGATCATAGAACTTCTGGATGAATCTATAGACGTATGCTGTGGTATATACTTAACTGAAATAATACATACATTGCAACGCACATGCGCAATGTGGGTAAGGTAAAAACGTTAATTGGTTAGCGCTAACACTACAATACAAACTGTAAAAAGACTAACTATATTAGTATAAATGTTATGCTTAATTTGAACCACTAGAGGACCTTACAAATAGTGATTTTGTACTCACCTTGAGGACGGGAGTAGAGTTTCACATCTTTGGTTCTTCTTCCTTTATTCCTGTACAAGAACATCAATGAGTGCCAACCCAAAGGTGTGAAATATGCATGGTAGCCTGGACATAAAAATTCCAAGAAAACAAGAATTGAGCAGACCTCCATAGTCAAGATTCACCATATCCCAACTAATAATGTGCATATTTTAGTCTCAACAAAAATTCTACGGTTTTAAGTTAGACAAACATATATGGACACTACACAACAGAGTAAATGTGACACATGCCACTAGGACCAGCTGGCTCTGTTTGGTCTTTCAGTAGAGATACCAAAGCAAACATTAAAAGCTGCAGCTAGAAACATAGATAAGCAAATTGGAAATATATTGGCAACCTGAAAGTGACAGCCTTCACCTTTTCACCAAAAAATACTCACCTTTGAGGGGATGTACGTAAATGCTCCCACTGTTCAAGAATTGTACTCCTTGGCAAGATAATGGGTCTTTCCATATCCAAAACAAGGTTCATGCCAACAAAGTTCCCATCAACATCAAAAGACGCACCCCCCTGCCAACCCTAGAACAAAAAATAAAGCAGCGGGAAACGAGGGTTACACTGAAACAAAATTTATAAGGAATAAGGAATATGCTTACTTTCACAATTGACATTCTCATGGAAATCTTAAATGCTACTGTTTAACAATAATTTGAAAATACTTAGAAATGTAATTTTGAAGTATGTACCATTGCAGATCTAACCATACGAAATCCATTCAACTTAACTATAATAAAGTTTAAAAGGTATTAGAGGTCAAACTTTTTGCAGTACAGTCAACGGTGACAAATAAAAGTAAAAAAAGAGGGAATGCAATGGGATTTTTAAAATGATTAAAACACTCATAATAATGCAAGTGTACCTCAGATAATTTACAAGTAGAGGACATAATAAGATAACCACCAGCTTCACCATTGCCATATCCATCTGAACGTCTAAGTTTGCCGCTTGTGGCCATTAGTTTCCCAGATATGTCTCGGGCGACTACTACTACCTTAGTCTCCGGCATCAATTCCACAACATGATTGAGAGGTACGCAATAAACATCAAGGGTGGTCGTAGCTTTGACAAAAGCAATTTCATGAGCCAAATCATATTCTTCCAGAACCCCTATGACAACTTTTCCTTCATAGTGCACTTCAATCTATATTATAAAGCAAGAAAACAGTGTAGAATGGTTACATTTATTTTGAGTAAACAAGGAAAAAACATACTAAATGGTCATTATCAAGACCAACCTTAACGTTACTATGGCCTTGTTGTAAAGCTCTAACCAAACTTGCTGCAGTAACAAACTTTGTGACGTTCCTCCGGCGTTCTATAGCTACGCCAGAGGATGTAAATAGCACTTTATGTCCTACACAAGATCATAATTTATATCATTCACATCTAACAATGTTCAATTATCTGAAAACTAAGGGTAAAGCAGTGTAATCACCATCAGACAAAGCAAGGGCGACAACACTTTTAGACAAATCTGTTGCAACTTCTTCACCCAACTCACTCCAGATACCTTGATTGTCCCAGCATAATTCATCTAGTTACATGATACAGGACATCTGTGAGTGCTCTAACGGTCATATAAAATACATGCAGAAAAAAAAGGAAGAACAAGCAGACCTGAAATCAATGACTCAGTTGTCCCTCCTTCCCCACTGCAAGTTCTTTTATTCTCATTTGAGGATTTCGTGGGATCAGCAGCAGCTCTCTTACTTGCTACCATCTTTCAAACCGAAGCAGAATTAAAAAAAAAGTGAAATGTGAGTCATAACCAGTAAAGTTTGGGGGGGGGGGGGGGGGGGGGGGGGGGGGGAAATTACTCAGATCAATCAACAATCTAGAAAAATAAATGTTCACCACAAACGCATCTTGCACCAACATGAAATAAAATTGTTTAGTCATACAAATCACAGCTCCTTTGCGGCCAAAATCGCAAACAAATCAATAACAAAATCTCACAAATGCAAAAGCGCTTGTGTCAGGATGAGAAAGTAGATACAAAAAGGCAAGATAGGCCTTCACTAGCAGGATGAGAAAAAGGAGACGCAACACGGCAATAGCAATCTTTCCTGCAGATCGAGGTACCAGGCAGCGACTAGCGATGTCTGGCCGGGGGGCTCCGGGATGCTGCACGAAAGGGAGGGCGCAGGAGCTTGGCGCGTTGACCGGCGAGGATAAGCGGCAGCGCGCGCGGCGGCGTGAATCGCGCCCAGGCCGGGGCGGCGTCTGCGCCTAGGACTCTGGCGGCTGCGGGAGTGGCTAGGGCGTGGGGATCGAAGAAGAAAAAAAGTTTACGAAAGTCTGTTTTCCCTAGACTAAAATCAGGTAAATTATCTTTCTCCTTCGGGAACACAGGGATGCGCTGAAAAGGCGGAGGGTGAGTGCGGTCGTTGTCTGCACGTCTGTCGCCGGTCGATGTCCAGTCCGGTCTCGAGTCCGCCTAGCTGTTGCGCGACTGGAATTTTGTTTTCGTGCTCGCCCTTTTATCTCGAGGAATCCAGTAAAGACCGGGCTCCATCGTGTCATCCTGCAACGGAAGGAAACCATAGTGCTCTAGACGCGTCGATAGTTCGATGTTGCCGATAATGCACGTAGTAGGTGCATCCATCAGAATCATCAGAATTCTGAAATCTACTACAGGTAGTTGATGGAATCCGTCGTCCCCTGAAAAGCACACTGGATCCCATTGAACCATGCCAAAAGCCGGGGATCAGTGCCGGCTTGCTGCTGAAGAGTGAAGTAACCCCTGAATTGACGTTATTAATGTCATAGTACATGCCACTGTTATGAGTCATGGCAGCGATCACACCCGGACGAACAACGACAGATGGGCCTACTGTCCTCTCCCCGAGTCGCCGATCCCGAATCGGTCACGATACACAAATCCTCGAATCACGCGTCGCGATTACCATAAACCGATGAACAAACAGGCCATTATTTCGATGGCGCGCACTCGAGTTTGGTAAGTTTACCCTATATATACGGCGGTTTGTTGGGGAGGAGATCAAACGTAATTTTAGACGGATTTTGATAAAACTGCAGATACAAATAACCGATCTAACCCCTTTTTCTTATCCTCAGATCTGATCTGCAGCAACCAAAAGCACCCGCCCTATCTCTCGCCGTCGTCGCCAGGGCAACAATGGCGACTCTCCTGCAGTGTTTTATTCTTTCTATTAAAATTTAAAACTATAATATTGATCGTAATATAACAATGTCCTGTTAAATCTATATCAAATTAAAACAAAACCTTGATAATATTTTCTCCTATTGGAATAAGGCATAGAAATATATCGTAACTTTATTTTTCATACTGTACGTGTCTTGGTGGGTTAAATATCGAGTCTTGTGACTTTCTTTGATGGCCGGTGGTGAGCGTGATACGCAGGACATGTCGCCAGAGGAGCCTCGCCGGGAGCACGATACGCAAGACACGCCGACGAGGTCTCTTGAGACCCGAAACCCTACACGCCCAGGAGGGACCCCGTCAGGGTGTGTGGCGGCTATGAGCTGCCCTAGCCGATCTGACTGCTCTAGGGCTTCGCCATCGTTGAAGCAATGAACATCGTCGAGAACGAAGAACGAGAAGAAATAGTAGATTGGAAAAGTATGAGAAAAGATAAAAAGTAGATGTATTGATAGATTCAATTTTGTGGTGTCAATTGGTCGTCACCCTTTATATTTATAGAGCGGCTGGTCTTCCATGTTGGGTCACAAACTCCAACTCGTATAAAAAAATTTAAACCTATTCAGTCCAGAATCCAAAGTCCATGTTATTCCTTTTCTAAACCAGAAAATACTCTTTTATGCTCAACCAATCATGTGAGAGCTTCTACTGAGGTTACGTGTGCATGCATACCAAATAAAGTAATTTAACTCGTTGTAGGACTCTCTTAATCACGGCACGGCATGCATGCAAGTGTGTCATTATTCTGGATATTTAATCCTCTTCAGACTCTATCATTTACTGTGGACGCATGCAAACTCTTTGATTTTCTTTTTCCTTCACATGACCGGCTGACTTGACGTGCTGAACTTGTTGCCGAGAGATTTATATGTAAATTTTGCAGGATGGTACGTGTGTATATATGGGATTGCCTAAAATATGTGTGAGGATTGTACATGTGCAGTCCGTTTAGGATTGTAGCCTGTAGTGTGCATATTAGTTTTTTCGGCGTCTTGACGTGTAGGGGGTCGTGGAGTCCGTTTAGGATTGTATGTGTGCATATCTGTTTTTTCTGTCGTGTTGACGCGAGATTGAGTCTTACGTGAGATTGAATCACGGACGGTTACATCTTACACGTAAGATCATGTAAGATCACGTATGACGAAGGGCTGATGGTGAAAAAAAAATCATGGCGGAAATTAGGGAAGTTGCAGGTGAGGTGAGTCCGTATACATATACGGAGGCAGACTTTTTGACCACTGATATGGTCATCTACACATATACAGAATCTACACATATACGGAGGCACGTACATTGGACAGAAACGACAGACAGAAAAGGAGCGGAAACAAAAAATCCACAGAAATTTTCTCTTTTAAATATTAGGTATAGATGTTATTTCAAAATATATGCATCGTGGATGTAGTTTATGATTGTATGCCGTATAGTGGTGCCAAATAAAATAAAAAAAATAAGTAAATGGTCTAGCGAAAAGTTATCAAATTTGGTGTTATCTGAACGTTTGCCATGCTAGCTATAGCCCAACGATTGCTTTTGTACGTGGGCTGCATGCCCCGCCCCTCCCGCGCTTGAAAACGGGCTGACCAACCTCCGGACTTTCATTTGGTGTTGTACGTGGGCTACCTGACCTGCCTCTCCCACGTGGGGCCCGACTTCTGTACGTGGGCACATGGCCACTGGGCCACTCGGGCGCGGGGTCACGCGCTAGGCGCGTAGAGCGACCGGTAGCGGGTTAGCTTTTGCGTAGCAAACTCTTTCGGCAGGAGGGACAAAAGTTTTAATTAAAACCGAGCTATACCTGGACGGAAACGGCAGATAGAAAAGGGGCGGAAACAAAAAATACTACAGAAATTTTCCCTTTTAAATATTAGGTATAGATATATTTTACTTCCCTGAGTTGGTTATAAGCGGTTTTAAAGATAATTTTATCTTTTTTTTTATTTATTTCGGTAAAATCTTTGAAAAATTATAGTAAATCACAGGAAAATCATAAAATAAAAAATCAAATTTTGTTAGACTCCACATGAGTAGATCTATATAGTAAATATATAATATGATATACTTTAGTACAAAGTTATTGTTGTAGATTTTGATCTATTCTTTTCTGTAATTAATTGGAATAATTCATAACTGTAATTTATATGGTCTAATTGTGGTGAAATTTTTATGGTAGCCTAATTATTGTATGCTTTAACTGTAATAAAAATTTCATACTCATTGGATCATGTATAACTTAGTTATAGATTTATTTAGGGTTTATGCTTCATACAATAATTTTTATTACACTTCAAACATACAATAATTAGGTCACTATAAAAATTTTACCACAATTTGACTATAGAAACTGCAGTTATGGATTATTTTAATTAATTACAGAAAAGAATAGATCAAAATCTACAGCAAAAACTTTGTACTAAAACATACCATATTATATGTTCACTGTGTAGATCTACTCATGTGGAGTCTAACAAAATCAGATTTTCTATTTTATGATTTTTTCTGTGATTTACTATGATTTTTCAAAGATTTAGCTGAAATAAATAAAAAAAAAGAACAAAACCACCTTCAAAACCGCTTATAATCGGGTCTGGGAGGTAAAACACATGATTTCAAAAGTTGAGGGAGGTGATTTGCCCGGTTTTAGAGTTTAGGGAGGAAAAACGGACTTTAGTAAAAGTTAAGGGAGGAAGAGTGGACTTTTTCCATCGAAGAACTAAGAGATTAGGGTTACAAGTTTCTATATATACTCAAGCCACCGATGGGCCTTGGATGGACCGAATTGTTGTGGACCTTACGCCTGCAACATCGAGAAAAAATTAGTGGGTTTGGTTTGCGGGGATCGAGGACGGGGAATGGAACTCATCCCAGTTCCACCAGCATTGAGGATTGATTTCCTACCAATTATTAAATCCTTGCGGGGTAAATTGATCCCAACCCAGTCCTTTAAGGCTTGTCCGGTTAGTCTCCAATCTAAGAGGGTTGAGGGGGATTCAATCCTCTACGGTGGCGTTTGGATTGTGGGAAATAGGTGGTGGGACAGGGAACTGGGGTAGGATGAAAACTATATACAACATTTGGATTGTAGGATAGGGAAATGCATGGGATAGGGAAAGGGAAATCAGTGCTTCATTTCCCATGGATTCTATCCCGATGGGAGGCGTGGGATGTGACCAGGTTATGAGCTCCGGCGACGCGCTCCTTGTCGACCTCGGCCAGCAACGTCTTGCCTCACTGCCTAGGTCATGCAAGGCCGTACCATGCTTCACCGCGCAAGGCCACCAGGGCTCAACCTTGTGTCCCCACGAGGGACAGCAGAGCTGCAGCTCGCCTAGCCGCTTTGCATCCGCCATACCTCGCCGAACTGCGCTCGCCTAGACCTGGGCGTTGGTCACGCGGGCGGGCAGCTTGCTGAAGTTTCCAACCTAGGCCGCTGGTGGAGGCATGGAGTTGTGGACGAGGACAAGCACTGGTGCCTAGGCCATCGCCGGAGCCATCCCTCGCCTAGCACCCAACCCGCGTCCCGCGGGAGCATCCTGCTCGATTCACTTTAGTTGGGCAGAGAGGATAAAGCTTCTGAGGTGGCGTGGAAACATGGGGTGGGAAAGGGAAATAGGAAAACAGATTGCTCCAAACCCATGGTTGGGTATATGGTTTAGGAAGAGACAGGGTATGGGTAAGGGTTTGGCGCTTCATTGTTCAAAAACCACCGGCGCGGGTGGGTTTGGACGGGATACGGTGAAGTGGCATGCAAAATTACCCTTTTGCCATTGAAAAAGTCACAAATAAAACTCGGTGGATTACCTTCCTGATGAGTGGTGGCATCTTAATCTATGCACCCATGTATGGTTCGGTCCAGTTGATTTCTTCTTTGTCTTATTTTTTCCCCTTTTTGATGAACTTCTCAATTCTCATCAGCGAGCGCAAGATCGACCTCAGTCGATGCCATAGGAATTGGGACACAAAGTGTGGGTTAGAAATTTTGTTTTCCAAGCGATTAGGGTTCAACTGAATCTCCACGCCGCCCTGCAGTAAGCCTGTTCCTATTGCGTCACAACCGTCGAAATGCTTGAGGTGATCATGGCATTCTCTGATTCCTTCTTACGCATTGTGGTGTTCACTCAAATGAAAGGCGTACTTAATATTAAGGGTCATCAGGGCATGAAAAGAAGGCTCCTAAGGAGCTCGAGAGCATCTTGAACCAATATTTTGGATATTCGAAATTTCGGGGAAAACAACTTGAAGCTATAGAAGCTGTTCTATCAGGTCTGCTCACTTACTGTGCTTGTGTGTCCTTATATTTATATTGGCTAGCACTTGTGTTGTTGAGATGTTTTCAAAGTTGTGGGTTTTGTTTAATATGTTAAACAATTTATCTGTAGGAAGAGATTGCTTTTGTTTGATGCCAACTGGTGGTGGAAAGTCGATGTGCTATCAGATTCTAGCTCTGGTGAAGACAGCCATTGTTCTTGTCATTTCACCCTTGATAGGTGAACTGATCTGATATATTTTCCATAATGTGATAGCATTTATTACTTGGAAGTTCATACTGACAGTTCCTTGATTCGATTGAAAAATCTGCTAACCAGCACTAATGGTAAGATTTATTAGCCATAGATCTGCTTTTCCTGTTATTCTTCATATGTCATGGAACATCATGTGCTCAGCATATGAAATTTACAGGAGAACCAGGTTGCCAGCTTGAAAAATAAAGCGATCCCAGCTGAATTTCTCTCTTCAACACAGGCATCTCACACTAAACAAAGGGTAGGGTCCCCACATGGTACAAAGTAATGCTCTTCTGGAATAGCTCAATTGATGTGTAAATTTTGGACCCTCCTGTAATTCTATCGGGGTTATAACCCCGGAGTGTCTCAAGGCACCGAATAGTTGGTAGGCCTAGTGGCCCGCCACTCATCGGCTAGCAACAGCCTGAACGATCGAGGCCCAGCTAAGCCAAGCACGCCAAACCAACGCCTAAGCCAGGGTCGGTGGCAACCCCTTCTCCTGCCTCAGCCGCATGAAGGACGTGCGACCTCTCCCCCGTCACGACCTCTAGGCAGGACGGGAAGAGGTGTCGAGCATGATTCAGTGTGCTTGCTCTCACAACAGCAGGCATGCCGCACTGACCTCACATGGCTGAGAGGACAACCATCACCTTGGCCCAATTAGACACCATTGTTGACGGTAGTTAACGTATATCATGAACCGTCAACCTTCCTTGTGAAATGCATAAATATTATAGAATAGAAGGTTATTACTGACAATTTCCATGAGTTTTGATGAATTGCTATTTTCCAGGGATTATTCCAGAAAGCATACAAATGAGGATTTAATTGCATAAAAAGACGAAACTTTCCCGCGACGAAAACTACGCTAGAAGAATCAGGAAGACACCAGAAGACACCGGCGCGAAGGGAAGCACCAGAACCTTCTAGGGGGTGCCGACTGGCCCCACCCCTTGGTGTCGCCCGGCCTGCTACTATGGGCCCCACTTGTCATCTTCTGTGACCTCCCTCCACCACCTCTAAGGATGCATCTTGGCCCTACGTTAAGTCGGTTTGATCCAATAGCTCTCGTGCACCTCACCGGACTATATATACGGAGCCTAGACCCCCTCCCTGAAGCATTTTCTGATCAAGAGCTGAAGAGCCAGAAACCCTAATTCTACATCCCATAGAGATCTAGGCTAACAATCAAGAGAGATTAGTTCTTCTTAGAATTAGTCTTGTTTAGAGATAGAGAGAGAGTTGGAGAGTGGAGTATTGGAGGAGTTCTGGCCTGTCGGTGCTTCTCTGCTGCTGTATTCTTTGGGATCGAGTTCCTTCGCACAAGACTTGCTTCTGAGATTCTTTGGTAATCGACTTCTGATTCAAGTAAGCAATTTACTCATATTGTTCTTCAAGTTTGCAACTCTTTTAAGTGCTTTGACCTTGGTAGCTCCTTGATTGAAGCAGTATTCGTAGTGTAAGCGTGGTGCTTAGACTAGGGTTACTTGTGAATGTCCCCTGATTTTCTGAATGGTGGTAGCTCGCGAAGGTGACTTTATAGCTTCGTTGAATCCTCTGTAGTCCCACCTCTCGTAATAGGTTTGGCAGGCTTATAGATACTGGGTAGAGGAGAACTCTGATTTCTGCTCCTATTTTGGTTATCACCCACGATAGAATGATAGAAGGCATAGCTTATCGAGATTAGAATTAGAAAGTCCTTAGTATTCTCCTTGTTCTCGATATTTTCTAGCTTGATTGTGAATTGGGTTAAGTTTATAGACTTAGTCGTCATCACCTATTATTCCTTTGAGTTTGATATTAAAACCGGGATAATCTTGGTGAAGTGCTATAACAGTATTATATCTGTGCGCTTGCGGATAATCATATTTACTAGTGTGCATTTAATTTATACTAATAAACATTTCTGACGCCGTTGCCGGGGAACGGTTTGCTGAGTTGACTTTAAATTTAGCTTAATCTTGTATTATACTTTTACCTTTAGTTTTTAGTTCATTTTTGTTTTTACGTTTTTACCATGGAACCCGTATAACTCCGCCTATGTTGACTGGAAGACTTTCTTAAGTCGTCTCAACATAGCCGGTCCCAAGCCCGGGTAAAGGAGGAGGGTGTGTTAAGGTCTGGCGAACCAACAGTAAAAAAATAGCCACTCTCATGGATTTGAAACCCACAAGAGATTCGTTGGGGCGTAACCCTCTTAGCGACGCGCTACATCGGAACCCGGGTGTGGTGTTAAATGGGCAAGGGCCGGGTCGTCATCCCCTTAGTGGCGCGTCGTATCGTGACCCGGGTACGATGAAAAATGAGCAAGGGTCGGGTCGTCGCAACCTTAGTGGCGCGCTACATCTACGCCCGGGTGTAGTGAAAAATGAGCAAGGGTCTTCGCACTTCCCTCGACGGGTGCGAAGGGTAAGGAAGCTAGCCGAGCCAACTAGAATTCGTCTAGGTAGCTGGAACGTAGGGTCCCTAACGGGTAAGCTAAGAGAGCTAGTCGATGCAGCAATTAGAAGACGTGTAAATATTCTATGCGTTCAGGAGACTAAATGGAAGGGCCAGAAGGCGAAGGAGGTGGAGGATACGGGCTTCAAACTTTGGTACACGGGGACAACATCGGGTAGGAATGGTGTAGGCATCTTGATCGATAGGAGCCTTAAGGATGGAGTCGTTGATGTTAGGAGGCAAGGCGACCGAATTATCTTGGTCAAGCTAGTAGTTGGAGATTTAGCTCTAAATGTGATCAGTGCCTATGCCCCTCAGGTAGGTCTTAGCGAGGGCACCAAGAGGAAGTTTTGGGAAGATCTTGATAGCATGGTTAGTACCGTGCCTATCAGCGAGAAACTCTTTATAGGAGGAGACCTCAACGGCCATGTTGGTGCGACTAATGTAGGTTTCAAGCGGGTGCACGGGGGGTTCGGATATGGTAGTAGGAATCAAGAGGGGGGGGGATGTTTTGAACTTCGCGCTGGCATATGACTTGTTGATAGCGAACACCCTCTTTAGGAAGAGGGAATCTCATCTAGTAACCTTTCGTAGTGGACAACACTCGAGCCAGATCAACTTTATCCTTACAAGGAGGGAGGATAGACATGCTTGCTTTGATTGTAAGGTGTTACCTGGGGAGTGTGTTGTCCCTCAACATAAGCTTGTGGTGGCGGACTTTCGCTTTCGGGTACGTGTCCACCGGGACAAACGGGCCAAGATTGCGAGAACGAAGTGGTGGAAGCTTAGAGGGGAAGCAGCGCAAACGTTTAAGGAGAGGATGCTAGACGAGGGGCCTTGGGAAGAAGGAGAAGATGCCGACGACATGTGGCTAAAGATGGCAACATGTGTCCGGAAGGTGGCTTCGGAAGTGTTTGGCGTGAGTAGGGAAGGCAAATGGGAAGCGAAAGACACATGGTGGTGGAATGACGAGGTGCAAAGGGCTATTAGGGAGAAGAAGGAGTGTTTCAAGCGTCTCCACCATGACAAGAGTGCAGCCAACATCGAGGGCTATAAAATAGCGAAGAGGGCTGCAAAGCGAGCTGTGAGTGTAGCAAAAGGTCAGGCGTATGATGGCCTTTATCAGCGGCTAGGCACGAAGGAAGGGGAGAAGGACATTTATAGGATGGCTAGAATCCGCGAGAGGAAGACAAGGGACATCAACCAAATAAAATGCATCAAGGATGGGACAGATCGACTTCTGGTGAAGGATGAGGAGATCAAGGACAGATGGAGAGAGTACTTCGACAAGCTGTTTAATGGGGAGAATGAGGGTCCTACCCTTGAGTTGGACGACTCATTTGATGATACCAACAGACGCTTTGTGAGGAGAATTCAGGAGGCAGAGACCGGAGAGGCTTTGAAGAGGATGAAGGGAGGTAAAGCGATGGGCCCTGATGGTATCCCCATTGAGGTGTGGAGATACCTAGGCGCCAGAGTGATAGTATGGTTGACTAAGCTTTTTAACCTTATTTTTCGATCTAACAAGATGCCTGAAGAATGGAGGAGAAGTATATTAGTACCTATCTTCAAGAACAAGGGAGATGTTCAAAGTTGTACTAACTACCGTGAGATTAAGTTGATGAGCCATACGATGAAGCTCTGGGAGAGGGTTATCGAGCATCGCCTAAGGAGAGTGACACATGTGACCCAAAATCAATTTGGGTTCATGCCTGGTAGGTCGACCATGGAGGCGATTTTCTTATTACGATAATTGATGGAGAGATATAGGGAGCAGAAGAAGGACTTGCACATGGTCTTTATTGACCTCGAGAAGGCATATGACAAAGTACCGAGAAATGTCATGTGGTGGGCCTTGGAAAAGCACAAAGTCCCAACTAAGTACGTTACCCTCATCAAGGATATGTACAGGGATGTGGTGACGTTTGTCCGAACATGTGATGGTGACACCAATGACTTTCCAATTAAAATAGGACTGCATCAGGGGTCAGCTTTGAGCCCTTATTTATTTGCTTTGGTGATGGATGAGGTCACAAGGGACATACAAGGTGGTATCCCTTGGTGTATGCACTTTGCTGATGATGTGGTGCTAGTTGACGACAGTAGGGCAGGGGTTAATAGGAAGTTAGAACTATGGAGGCACACGTTAGAGTCGAAAGGGTTCAGACTTAGTAGGACTAAGACCGAGTACATGAGGTGCGATTTTAGCGCGACTAGGCATGAGGAGGGAGACGTTAGCCTCGATGGGCAAGTGGTGGCCAAGAAGGATACTTTTCGGTATTTAGGGTCGATGCTACAAAAGGACGGAGACATTGATGAAGATGTTAGGCATAGAATTTCAGCCGGCTGGTTGAAATGGCGTCAAGCTTCTGGCGTCCTCTGTGACAAAAGGGTGCCTCAGAAGCTGAAAGGTAAGTTCTATAGGACGGCGATTCGTCCGGCGATGTTATACGGTGCTGAGTGTTGGCCTACAAAAAGGCGACATATCCAGCATTTGAGTGTAGCAGAGATGCGTATGTTGCGTTGGTGTTGTGGGCACACAAGGAGGGATAGAGTCCGGAACGACGATATTCGGGATAGGGTTGGAGTGGCACCAATTGAGGAGAAATTGATTCAACATCGGTTGAGATGGTTTGGACATGTCCAACGGAGGCCTCCTGAGGCGCCGGTGCGTAGTGGAGTTCTAAAGCGGGCCAATAATGTAAAGAGCGGTAGAGGTCGACCTAAACTAACTTGGGACGAGTCCGTTAAGAGAGATCTTAAGGAGTGGAATATCTCCAAGGATTTAGCTATGGATAGGAGCGCTTGGAGATTGGCAATCAACGTGCCGGAACCGTGACCTCTTTTTGTCTCCCTTTATGTCTTTTTTGTGTCTCCCTGTTTCTCGTCTCTTTTGGGTTTCATCTCTAGCCTACCCCAACTTGCTTGGGACAAAAGGCTATGTTGTTGTTGTTGTTGTACCATGGAACCCGTATCCCAACTTTTATATCAATACGGAGCACCATCGGGCTCGTACCTTAAGCCAGTAGAATCATCTAAACCCATCACATCATCTGGCTATGAGCTACGTCCGGGGTTAATTCATTTAGTTCAGGAACACACTTTTTCTTGTAGTGATAGCAAAAACCTCTATTCCTATCTAGCTGATTTTGAGCAGACCTATGCCTGCCTCCACATTGAAAGTATGGCCGATGAAACTTTAAGATAGAAGCTTTTTCCTTTTTCTTTAATGAGAGAGGCTAAACACTGGTATAATCGCTATATTGGGAGTACTTAAGGAGATTGAGAAGCTTTATGCTCTAACTTTTGTTTACATTTCTTCCCTATCCGAAAAGTCACTAAACTTCGTTTGAAAATTTTAAGTTTTGAACAATAGAAAAACGAATCACTAGGTAAGGCTTGAGAACGTTTTGATAGTATTGTTAATTCAGGTCCTAGTCTTGCTTTGCCAGAACCCATGCTTTTGCAACACTTCTTTCTAGGCCTTAATAGAAAAACAAAGAAATACCTTAATTTGGCCGCAGGAGGAGCGTTCATGCATATTACTGCTGAACGTGTGAAAACCATTCTTATGAACATTTTAAATAACATTCCTGAAGAAAGAGAGGAGTTGTTAGAAGAAACCTAAATAGCTGAACCCGAACTTTTGCTTGAATCATCTCAACCTTCAACTGTTTTAGAGCCTGAACTAACATAAGAGAAAGAGGAGCCTGAACTAACATAAGAGAAAGAGGAGGAAACTCCACTTTCTAATTTTATGCTTGATTTTGAGGATGATCTTTTTACTAAATTTGGAAATACCTCAAATTATTATGTAGAGTTTCTTAAAAATATAACAAAAGAATTAGTATCAGTTTTAAGTGACAAGTGTTTAGAATGATCAGAGCTTTTAAATGAAATAATCCGTCTAGATTCTCCCTCTGTCACCATTCAATGCCAAATTGATAAATATCCTTTCGATACCTTTTACAATCCAGTAATAGGTGTTAATATCATGTCTGCTGCTTTTGCTAAGAAATTATTAGAAGACATGCCATTAATTTCAACTAATAAATTGCTAAAAAGTCTTTCAGGACATATTATTCTAAGTTTGAGAATTTTATGTGCCCTTCCAATTATAGTCAATGGATTTCAAGTCCAGTTGAATTTCTACTTTTTGATGTTTAGGAATTCGCCGTGTTGATAGGATTGCCAATAGAAAGACTTATCCAAGAAGGACAAATAGGGAAGTTAGATGTTAGACTTGGAAAAGGATTTAAGCTCTCTATGCCCATAAATCATTCTTTGAAAGCTAAGATAGAGCCACTTCCCGAGCCTGACCCAATAGAAGAGGTTAAGGTAGCATCTCTTGAAGAATTAATTGAACCAAACTTAGAAGATGATGCCCAGTTTTTCACCGACGAGGTAGATGAGGATGAGGGTCCTACTGATCCTGAACCTCTCGATGAATTGCTAGAGCCACCTAAGCCTCCTATTGAATTGAAACCTTTGCCTTCTGGTCTTAAATATGCTTTTATGAGTGATGATCCAGATTCTCCTATGATCATAAGTGATAAACTCTCTCAAGAAGAATCTTTGCGCTTAATAAATGTCTTAGAAAAACATCGTGCTACTTTTGGCTATTCACTCAAGACCTTAAGGGAATTAGTCCTGTTCTTTGCACCCATCGCATCCCAACTGATCCAGATATTACCCCATCTAGAGAGCCCCAGCGTAGGATTAACAATGCGATGAGAGAGGTTGTTAAAAAAGATGTTTTAAAACTGTTGCATGCCAGGATTATTTATCTTGTCTCGCATAGTGAATGGGTAAGCCCTATTCAAGTTGTACCTAAAAAGGGTGGAATGATTGTTGTTAAAAATGACAAGAATGAATTTATATCCCAAAGAATCGTCACCGGATGGAGAATGTGCATAGATTATAGAAAACTTAATAAAGCAACAAAGAAAGATCATTTTCCGCTACCCTTCATTGATAAAATGTTAGAGCGCTTAGTGAATCATTCTTTCTTTTATTTTCTTGATGGTTATTCGGGATATCACCAAATTCCAATCCACCCTGATGATCAAAGCAAAATCACTTTTGCATGTCCATACGGAACTTATGCTTATCGTAGAATGTCTTTTGGATTATGTAATGCTCCAGCTTCTTTTCAAAGATGCATGATGTCTATATTTTCTAAATTGATTGAAGAGATTATGAAAGTTTTCATGTATGATTTTTCTGTTTATGAAAAAACTTTTGATGATTGTGTTGAAAACTTAGATAAAGTTTTGCAAAGATGTGAAGAAAAGCACTTAGTCTTTAATTGGGAAAAATGTCATTTCATGGTTAAAGAAGGAATAGTGCTAGGACACTTAGTGTCAGAAAGAGGTATAGAGTTAGATAGAACTAAAATTGAAGTGACTGAACAATTGCCTCCACCTGTGAATATAAAAGGAATCCGAAGTTTTCTTGGTCACTGTGGTTTTTATCGTCGATTCATAAAAGATTTTTCACATATTGCTAGACCACTGACTAACTTGTTAGCTAAGGATGTTCTTTTTAAATTTGATGATGCATGCTTGAAATCTTTTAATACTCTTAAAGAAGCACTCATCTCTGTACCAATCATTCAACCCCCTGATTGGTCATTACCTTTTGAGTTAATTTGTATGTGAATTTCTCAATGTCAGGATATCCTTCCTTGGCAGTTGAGTTGCATTACTTTTCTTCTGATCGCATGCTAGTGGCTAGAATCCTTACTAAAATCTTTTATTCTTTCTTGTCTCGTTTTAGTTGATCAGTGCAAAGGTTAAAAGGATATTGTTGGGCCAATGTTTTTTAACCATGTTGCTAGAATGCAGTCAACCATCAAACCTAAAATAAATTTATTTCATCGGTAGTACAAGTGCTATTATTTATTATAATTGTAATGCGCATTGCTAAGTACCTATGATTTTTTTTCATAGGATGCAGACTAAAATTATTGGAATGGAGGCAAATATCGAGGAACTCCTTGCAAAGGTATGCATTGTCCTGTTGTTGGTGTATGGTTGACTTATTTTTACATGTTATTCCATCTGAAATGTAGAGGGTTTGTGTTTTGTAGTGCAAAGTTTATAACGTGATAGTTCAAAATTTCGAATCTAGCGGTACAAAGTTTGTAACGTGATACTTCAGAGTTTATAAATTATAAGTGTAAATTTTTTAACCTAGTAGTATAAAGTTTATTGTGTTAGTTCAAAGTTATAATAATTTCTTAAGTGTAAAGTTTTGAACCTATTAGAGCAAAGTTTGGAATGTGATAGTTCAAAGTTTATAAATTTTAAATATAAAATTTTGAACCTAGCAGTACAAAACTTATAATCTAATAGTTCAAAATTTTGAACTTAAACGGTACAAAGTTTGTAATGTGATCGTTCAAATTTTGTAAATTTTGAGTGTAAAGTTTTGAACCTAAGGGTGCAAAATTTAAAGTTAAAAAATTCTAAGTGTAAAGTTTTGAACCTAATAGTGCAAAATTTATAATGTGATAGACCAAAGTTTTGAACCTATTAGTATAAGTTTGTAATGTGATAGTTCAAAGTTTATAAATTATAAGTGTAAAGATTTGAATCTAGCGGTACAAAGTTTATAATGTGATACTTCAAAGTTTTAAAGCTAGCAGTACAAAGTTTGTAATGTCATAGTTCAAAGTTTATAAATTCTAAGTGTAAAATTTTGAACCTAGCAATACAAAGTTTATAATGGGATAGATCAAAGTATTGAATCTAACAGTACAAAGTTTGTAATATGATAGTTTAAAGTTTTATAAATTTTTGAGTGCGAAGTATTGAACATGACAACACAAAATTCATAATGTGATAGTTTAAAGTTTTTGAGCATAGCAGTACAAAGCTTGTAATGTCATTGTTCAGAGTTTATAAATTCTAAATGTAAAATTTTAATCCTAGCAGACAAACTTATAATATGATAGTTTGAAGTTTTAAACCTAATAATACAAAGCTTGTAACGTCATTGTTTGAAGTTTATAAATTCTAAGTGTAATATTTTGATCCTAACATCATAAAATTTGTAATGTGATAATTTAAACTTTTGAGCCTATCAGTACAAAGTTTGTAATGTTATAGTTCAAAGTTTACAAATTGTTAGTATAAAGTTTTAAACCTAGTAGTACGAAGTTTATAGTGGCATAGTTAAAAGTTTATAAATTCTGAGTGTAATGTTTTTGTTGGAGTGTGCTTGTATTAGGCCCATGAGGCCCATGTATGGTACCTATATAGCTACCCTTCTAGGGTTAGCCCAATCAATGAATCAGACATTCTAGCATGGTATCGAGCTGGGATTTTCCTCCCTTCCCCTGACCCCTGACCCGCCCAGCCGCCGGACCGCCGCTCCTCCTGGAGCCGCTCCCGCCGGCCATGGCTGGCCGTACCCCCTTCCTTCCCCACCTTCCTCTCTTCTCCCCCACCTTCCTCCCCCTTCCAGATCCCGGATGCAGTTTCCCGCGGCCTCCTGCGCTCTGCTCGCTGGATCCGACCATCGTGGTCTCGCCAGCACCCGCCGCCCAGCCTGTGACCCATGACCCGCCGAGCGCCGATGGGGCTCCTCCGGGCCTCCTTGCGCCGCCCCTACCTCTCCCTTCCCCTGGAGCCCGTCCCCCACCTCCAGGCCTCCCTGCGCCGCCCCTCCTCCTCCCTTCCCACCGCGCAGCGGCCGTTTTCACCACTGGCGCGGCCGCCGGGGGAGCGGGTGGTGGGGACGCTGCCACTGCTGCCGCCGCCGGGGCTCCTGTGGCCACAGCTCCCCTTCTTCCGGCTGCGGGTCCTCCTCTGGTGCCTACAGGAGCCGGCCCGGCCACTCTGGTGCCTACACGAGCAGGACCAGCCACCCTCCAGACAGCTCTGACCGGTCTCCTAGGTGTGGACGCCGGGGCCGTGGGCGCTGATCATCCTCACGCCGCCCTGGCTGCCCTACTACGCACCACACAGGAGGTCTTCCCTGCCCCGCCGCCGCCGCCACCGGATTCCGACTCCGCGCTCGGCGCCGCTCTTGTCTCTGCACGGGCCGCGGCCGTAGCGGGACAGGCCCGTGTCCGTGCGGCCGCCCTAGCCTGGGAGCGCGAGCGCGATGACGCGGATGCTTTGGCTCGCCAGCTCGCCGAAGCAGAGCACCTCCTCGCTCACGACATCGGCGATGCTTCCTCCGGGTCGACGGGTCCCCGCGTCTCCACTCCCACTGCCGCTGCTACTGATGCGGGTGGTGCTGCTGCTACGGGCGCGGGTGCGGGGGGCCCTGGCGCCTTTGCCTACTCCTTCAACGCCATCGCCAGCCCTCCGCCCGCAGTTCCTCCTGCCGCAGGGCTGCGACCCGCCAATCCTAATTGGATCGCCGACTCGGGCGCCACTTTCCACACCACGCCCGATGCGAGTCTACTTTCTTCTCTCCGTCCTCCCCACCCTTCCTGTCCCTCTTCCATCATGGTCGCCAATGGCACCTGCATTCCTGTCTCCTCCGTGGGCACTGCCAGTTCCCACGGCTCCTTTCATATCTCTGATGTTCTTGTGGCTCCCGGGATGGTTCACAACCTTCTCTCTATTCGCCGTTTCACCACTGATAACTCTTGCTCGGTTGAGTTTGACCCATCTGGCCTTACCGTGCGGGATTTGGCCTCCCGGGCTCCTCTGCTCCGGTGTAACAGCACTGGGCCTCTCTACACCCTTCAGTTTTCGGCGTCTGCTTCACCTTCTTCGCCTTCCTCCGCCGCTTTCGCCGCCACTCCTTCCTCCACCACTTGGCACCGTCGCCTCGGCCATCCTGGCCGGGATGCCCTGATGCAGCTCCGTCGTAGTTCCGACATTCGTTGCTCTCCGGCTCACGATGATCACTTGTGTCATGCGTGCCAGCTGGGCCGTCACGTTCGCCTTCCCTTTCAGTCCTCATCCTCACATGCCCCTCGTGCATTTGATCTTATTCACTGCGACTTGTGGACTTCTCCTGTTCTCAGCATGTCTGGCTATAAGTACTACTTGGTGGTGGTCGATGATTTCTCCCATTATTCCTGGACTTTTCCTCTGCGTGCCAAGTCCGAGGCTTTCCCCACTCTTAGCAACCTCTTTGCTTGGGTATCCACTCAGTTCGGCCTCACCATCAAGTCTGTCCAGTGCGACAATGGCCGTGAGTTCGATAACTCAACCTCCCGTGCCTTCTTCCTTTCTTCCGGTGTCCACCTGCGCATGTCTTGTCCGTATACCTCCTCTCAAAACGGCAAGGCAGAGCGTATGATCCGCACCACCAACGACATCATGTGCACCCTTCTGCTCCAGGCATCTCTACCCGCTCGCTTCTGGGCTGAGTGTCTGCACACCTCCACCTATCTCCTTAACCAACTTCCTTCTACTGCCTGCCCAGCTCCCACTCCTCACCACGCTCTTTTCGGTACCCCTCCTCGGTACGACCACCTTCGAGTCTTCGGGTGTGCGTGTTACCCTAACACCGCCGCCACCGCTCCTCATAAGCTGGCTCCCCGGTCGACCCTCTGTGTCTTTCTCGGATACTCTCCGGATCACAAGGGTTACCGATGCTTTGACCTTACCTCTCGTCGTGTCCTCATCTCTCGCCATGTCGTGTTTGATGAGTCGGCGTTCCCTTACTCCACCACCTCTCCACCCACACCTCCCGCTGACCCTGCGGAGGCTTCCTTCTTTCCCACTGACCCGGCGATTCCGCCACCCTTCTCTCCCTACCCTGCAGGTACTGCTCCGGCGCGCTCTCCTGGTGGTCCCGCGTCGCCCCAGGACCTTCCGGTGCCTGACACGGTCGAGGCAGCCCCGGAGCTTCCACCCTCGCTCCCTGTGGCTTCGCTGCCTCCCGTTGTGCCGGATGCTGCCGTTCCGATCGCGGGACCGCGCACACCGACCCCACCTCCTCCCGGGCGCTTCGGACTCGTCTATCAGCGCCGGCGGGAGCCGCGTCCGCCCTCACCTCCTCCCGGACGTTTCGGGATCGTCTACGAGCGCCGGCGTGAGCCGGCTCCGCCGCTCTCGTCCCCAGCGCCGTCGTCGCCGGTGCTTCCTCCGCCGGCATCACCACGCTCTCGCGCCGACCCGCCGGTGTACCACCCACCTCTTCTTCACCGGGACCCTCGTCACACTCACCCGATGGTGACGAGGCAGGCGTCTCGCCCGCAGGCCCTCACCGCCGCCGCCTGCGAGCTGGAGATCTCTCCGGTACCCTCTTCCGTTCGCGCGGCCTTGGCGGATCCTCACTGGCGCCGCGCGATGGACGAGGAGTACGTGGCCCTCCTCGCCAACCAGACGTGGGACCTAGTGCCTCGTCCGCCGGGTTCCAACATTGTCACCGGCAAGTGGATCTGGACGCACAAGAGGCGGGCTGATGGTTCCTTGGAGCGCTACAAGGCTCGCTGGGTCCTCCGCGGCTTCACTCAGCGGCCCGGCATTGACTATGCTGAGACGTTCAGTCCCGTGGTGAAGCCAGCTACAGTCCGCACCGTCCTCTCCCTGGCTCTCGAGCGCTCCTGGCCTGTGCATCAGCTGGATGTCAAGAATGCCTTCCTTCATGGCACTCTGACTGAGACGGTCTACTGCAGTCAGCCGACAGGTTTTGTGGATGGTTCTCGTCCTGACTTCGTCTGCCGGCTCAACAAATCTCTCTACGGGCTCAAGCAGGCACCCCGGGCTTGGTACTCTCGCTTCGCTACCTTCCTGCAGACTCTTGGGTTCACGGAGGCCAAGTCTGACACCTCCCTGTTCATATACCACTATGGGGGTGAGACTGCTTACCTGCTCCTCTATGTGGATGACATTGTTCTCACTGCCTCCAGCGAATCTCTGCTCCACCGCATCATTGCCTCACTCCAGAAGGAATTTGCTATGAAGGATCTTGGGGTGCTCCACCACTTCCTCGGCGTCACTGTTGAGCCCCGACCTTCTAGCCTGTTCCTCCACCGGCGGCAGTTCACTTGTGACATTCTGGAGCGAGCCGGGATGACCGCCTGCCAGTCCTGCTCTACACCGGTGGACACCCATGGCAAGCTGTCAGAGGCTGGGGGTCCGATGCTTGGGCCAGCAGACTCCACCGCCTACCGGAGTCTTGCAGGCGCGCTTCAGTACCTCACTTTCACACGGCCGGACATCACTTATGCCGTCCAGCAGCTCTGCCTGTACATGCATGCTCCGCGGGAGCCTCACCTGGCTGCTATGAAGCGGCTTCTCCGGTACCTCCGTGGCACCCTTGGCTACGGGCTGCTCCTCGGCCGGTCTTCCACTGCCGAGCTGGTTGTCTACACCGACGCTGACTGGGCGGGATGCCCGGACACCCGCAGGTCCACCTCCGGCTATGCGGTCTTCCTCGGCGGCAACCTGGTTTCTTGGTCGTCCAAGCGCCAGCCCGTGGTTTCCCGCTCCAGTGCCGAGGCGGAGTACCGTGCCGTGGCCAACGGCGTGGCAGAGGCCGCCTGGCTCCGCCAGCTCCTGGCTGAGCTTCACCGCCCACTCGCCAGGAGCACGCTCGTCTACTGCGACAACGTCAGTGCGGTCTACCTCTCCACCAACCCCGTGCAGCACCAGAGGACCAAGCATGTGGAGATCGATCTACACTTCGTCCGCGACCGGGTGGCCATCGGCGACGTCCGGGTTCTTCACGTCCCGACCACCTCCCAGTTTGCGGATATCTTCACCAAAGGCCTCCCTTCCTCGACCTTCTCCGAGTTTCGCTCCAGCCTCAACGTCTCCAGTGGCTAGTTGTGGCTGCGGGGGGGTCCTGTGTGTTGTGCTCTTACTTGTTTTCTTTCTTGTTCAGCCTTGAACTCCGCTGCGCCGGTAGTTCAGACTGCGGGGGGGGGGGGGGGGGGGGGTTGGAGTGTGCTTGTATTAGGCCCATGAGGCTAGGCCCATGTGGCCCATGTATGGTACCTATATAGCTACCCTTCTAGGGTTAGCCCAATCAATGAATCAGACATTCTAGCAGTTTTGAACCTAGAAGCGCAAAGTTTAAAATATTATAGTTCAAAGTTTTGTACCTAGAAGCATAAAGTTTGCAATATCACAATTCAAAGTCTATAAATTCTGAGCGTAAAGTTCTAAACCTAGTAGTGCAAAGTTTATAATGTGTTAGTTCAAAGTTTCGTTACACAGTTTTGAACTTAGTATAAAGTTTATAACTTCATGTCTTTTTTTTAATCTATTTATCTTATTTTTTTTTCAGGGTACTAGTGACAACTATTTAGGTACTAAAGAACGGAAGCCACATGTATTTTTATATTAGCTTTTTGCTTCTTAGCAAATAAGATGTACTTATTTTTTTAGTTTTCTTTTAAACTTCATAACTATTTTTTATTTTTGTTATGTATCGGTTGAATTGTTAATCCTATATAAAATATCATGGAACATGTGATATATGGTTTTTAAAAATAGTACTTCTACATCTATTTAGATTTTAAAATATCTCCCCGCCTTTTTCATCTCCCACAACCCCGCTATCCCGAAAAAGAAAAAAATAGCTTTGTAGAATCTAAATCAATCTGTTGGTCAGAATCTAGATATGAGAAACACTAATGGGCCGGTCCAAAATAAAGTAGACAGCGAAAGGAAAAAGAAATTGATCTATAGACTACTCGTGCACGTGTGCCGAGAAAGTTGTGAACACACGCGCGCCGAAGTCTGTCAGAACGAAGAGCTCCCATGAATGAAGAGCGTGGTTTAAAAAAAACTAGGCATCGCGGCTAGGCCACCGGGCGCCGTGGCTAGACCATCGGGCGCCGCCGCAGCTAGGGCAGCAGGCGCTGCCTCGGCTAGGGCACAGGAGGCCTCGGTTGCCTCAACGTCCATGGCCCATGGCCCTCCATAGACACCTTCGGGCGGAGGCTCTCCATCCATGAAGAAGAGAAGGCGGTGTGGGGAGGGAAGGAGGGGCGCCGGGCAGCTAGCGGTGGAGTTAGGGCGCGGGCAGGCATCGAGAGCGTCGCGTCTGTTCGTCGTACGGAGATGAATCGATAGGCCGGGGAGATGAATCGATAGGCCGGGTAGATGAATCGATATATGAGATTAAGCAGAAGGGCAATACGGTCAATACGGGAAAATACATGTATTTAAGATGAGAAATATGATTAAAGGTATCAAAATGTCATGGAAAACAAAGTGTCAATGTTTCAGATGTCATTTTAGCGAAGCCAACGTTAGGAATCCTATAATAGAGAAGCCATATGTTTTGGAGTCCTATAATAGCAATTTTCTCCAAATTTGAGTATCACCTAATACTTCTTTTTTTATGTCAGAGTATTAATTGATAGTTTTTTTTTTATTTCAGATTGGATCAAGTATCATTCCGTAATAATTTTTTATTTTTATGTCACGGTACAGTTCATACTTTCTCAGATTTGAGTATCACCTCATACTTCTTTTGATGTCACGGTATCAGTTGATACTTCTATACTTACTGTATTTCACAAATTATCATCCAGGATACATATACTGAAAAAGTATGAACACCTACTAGCATATACTTCACCGGCCGATGGCACACTCTTCAAAGCATAAACACTAATATAATCTCCTTTTAGACCACATGCCTACTCTGATGAGTACATGAACATATTTCGGCATGTAAGGAATAATATGTATGTATGTATCCATACTTCTCTTAGCCATGTATGTAGATATACTCGCACCATGTATGTACATATACTCCCAGTGAAAGCTGATTCCTATTTCGGCATGTGAGTAAGGAATAATATGTATGTATGCATGTATCCATACTTATCTTAGCCATATATGTAGATATACTCACACCATGCATGTACATATACTCCCAGGAATAATATGTATGTCTGCGTACTTCTTTTATAGCACAAGTATGCAGATATACTCATTTTTATTAAAAAAAAAGTATCCACTAATACTTTCAAAAGCAGTATGCAGATATATGTCCATATATGTGCTCTTCGTCATTCATCTTAAAAGTATGTACACATACTAATATGCATGTACGTCCAAATATGTATATATACGTGCTATCCGTTAATAGTTATCCAGCAGGCGCTCCTCGGATTTATACTAGAAAAACTGGCGCGGCTTTGCCGCGCCCTCCACGGAGGATCAGCCTACGGTATATCGAGGTTCGAGGATGGTGGTGGTGTAGAGATATGGACTGAGTAGAGCGAGAAAGTCACGGTGGACTGGTGGAGGCATCGAGGACATGGAAACATTTATGTTTTTTCCATTAAGCTGTTGCTGGTTGTGGAACCGATACTCGGTTGATGAAATTGTAGCTGTTATTTCATCATAAGTTCATAACATAGAAGATTTAGATAATTCCAAAAGCTAAATACGCAATTGTTTTTTTATTAAAAAAAAGCATTGCTAAAGGAGCAGAAGCTCGAGTTCATCTCACAAACCAGATCATCTGGATAGTAGTACTTTCGCATGAAAAATAAACGGCTTACCGCTGCCAGCAGTTACAAAGATGATATGAAATTCTGTTGGAAGCCAAAGAACATCATTGTCAGCTCCATGGAAGATCTGCAGCATGGTATCATGGTAATATGGGAAACAACATCTTCATTAGGTAGTTGACCAATGCTATTAGCACGTACATCAGATGGGGTAACAATGATAAGATGTGTGCCTTAGTAATGACAATCTAATAAAGGATGTTAAAACAAATGTGAAACATATAATTTAGTAAAAGGAAAGGCTACAGTAGTTATGAGCATAGAGTCTCTTTGTGCCACACGTACATCTTAGCCTAATGTCGATATCTGGGACCAATTAGTGCACATACATGGTATGCATATGACAACCTCCTGCAATGGAAATTATTGACAAAGAAAACATTACCATATCTTTGTGGTGATTGCCATTGCACAAAGGCAGTACTGCAGTCAAATTCATGATATTTAACAGGGTTCTACATTGACTCAAAATATTAGATATATGGACAAAAGCAATCTGAAAGCACATATGCATTGTTGTGTTGCACCGAGCATTTTGGGTGTTGTAGGAGCACATGCCAATATTTTTCGAGCAATGAGGAAACAGAAACCGAAGTATATGAATATGCATACATCATTGAAGAGTATTAGGCAAGAGCTGTTTTGTCTGAGTTAAAAGAATCAAGTTGAAGTGAATATATTAGATATGTTGAAACTAATAATCAGATTAGGAACTGTATATAAGAATCATGCTTAAAAAGAAGCGATCTGATGTGAATGTAATAAGGTGGAAAACAAAGTATTTACCTCAATTCCAGTAATGTGCATAGCTCATCCTCCGGAACCTGCTAATAGTACGTGAAACCAATCCTCCAGCATAGGCACAGGTAGAAGATGATCTTCTTGAAACTAAATCCTGGAGTAGTCAGAGTTTAGGTTTATAAATATAGACCTTGGAGTGGCCTCCAGGTAGAGGCACTTTTGCAGATGTAATACAGGTTAGCAGACCAGATCAGCAAAATGAAAGCTACTAACCATATCTCACATCGGCATTCCATCGAGCACATGGTATGCAACTCTTGTAGAGTCGTTCACAGCTACCAGGAAATATAAGATGGCATGGTCATCTGAACCTGTGACAAAGGAATTGTGCAGAGGTCGATCAGAGAACATTAGATCTCCAAGAAGAGAACCGATGTTCATATCAATCCATACCTGCTTTGTGGGCTTGTGTGCAGGGGAAGAGAGTGTGAGAAGGGGATGCGCACGGGATCACCAGGTGCGTCGGCGCTGCCGAGGCACGGGCGCGGGCGCGGCGGAGGAGACGGCGGCCGGTGCCAGGGGGCGGATCACGGCCTCACGGCTACCAGCGGCGGCGTGGCGGCCTCGGGGAGGGGGGCTGCGTCGCGCCACCTGGGCGCCGCCGGCACGGCCACGCGAAGCGTGCGGAGGTGGCCTCGCTCGGGGCCTCCCACAGCGCCACCACGTCGGGAGAGAGGGAAAGAGAGGGAGAGGCTGCAGCGGGGACGCGAGCGGCGCAGAGGCAGCGCCGGGACCGGCGGGGGTGGCCTTAGCTGAGGTGCGTACTGCGTAGGCAGTGTGTCGGTCTCGACTATGCATGGGAAAAGTAAGAGGGCTTCGAGAGGGCGCAGAAACTTCGAGGCCAGGCCGGGGACGGCCGTGGCGGCGGCGGCTGGCTGGCCGGCGAGCTGCGACGGGTCCACGCGGTCCCGGGGCCGGTCCTCTCGCTAAGCCGCGGCCTGCTGGGCACGCGGCCACGAGCACCGACGGTCTGCAGCCGTACTGGCGACGGCCATGGCAGCCGCGTCCGCGCGCTGCGCGTCGCGTGGGAGAGGACGATGAAGGGAGGGGCCGGGGCCGGCTGCCGCGGGCGTCTGCCCTGCTGGAGCCGTCACGGCCGGCGGGAGCTGCAGGGACACGTGGCAGGCGAATAAGGCCGATCTCATGGGCCTTGTTTAGTTCCCTATTTTCCCCCAAATTCCACGATGAAAAAGAAGATTCCCCGTCACATCAAAATGTCGGCAAATGCATGGAGTACTAAATGTTGATGAAATCAAAAACTAATTACACAGTTTTGTTGTACTTTGCGAGATGAACATTTTAAGCCTAGTTAGTCAAAATTTGGATAATTTTTACCAAGTACAAACGAAATGCTACAGGAATTCTGATACAGTATTTTTCTTCTCCAATTCACCCATCTAAACGAGGCCGTGGTGCAAATTTCGTTATTATAAGATAAGATAAGATTAGGTGGGCCCATTCTAACGAGCGGGGCAGCATCGACATTCGACAGGCCGCACTCGAGACACGAGTGGCTTCTGGAGTGTTCGGCGACCGATCTTTTCCCGAACCTTCTGAATTCTTCCCCAAGCCGCGCCCCTGTATAAAGCTTCGTCCACTTTCCTACGGCATTCGCACCACAAGAATCCACGAACAAAGCAGCGAGGGAGAAAGCGCATCATCCCAGCCAGGCAGCCAACCCAGGGAGGAAGAGGCCAAGTGGGGGGAGTGTCATGGCTTGCACTGTCGCTTCCAGGAGGGCCGTCCTGCTAGTGCGCGCGCTGGAGAAGCTCCTTGCCGCGTCGTCCGCGCCCGGGGCTGGCTCCGCCGTCAGGCCAGTGGCAGTCGCCGGCGGCCTCCGCAGGTACAACACCGGCGCTCAGCTCCGACGTTACGAGGGGGCCGAGTCCGAAGACGACAGCGTCCGCGAGTACGAGAGCCGGCGCGGCAGCCGGGACTACGCCGTGCCCAGCCTGTTCTCAGGTAGTCGTCATCTTCGTGCCATGCCAGACTCGTTTGCTTCGTTCTTTCAAATGAGACGATGGAACTCCATAGATTTGAAATGGCTGTGCTGACTTCATCTTGTTGGTCCCTGTCCAGATATCTTCCGTGATCCATTCAGTGCGCCGCAGAGCCTCGGCCGCCTGCTGAGCCTGATGGACGACTTCGCGGTGGCGGCGCCAGGCCGTGCCGGTGCGGTGCGCCGTGGCTGGAACGCGAAGGAGGACGAGGAGGCGCTGCACCTAAGGGTGGACATGCCGGGCCTGGGGAAGGAGCACGTCAAGGTGTGGGCGGAGCAGAACAGCCTGGTGATCAAGGGCGAGGGCGAGAAGGAGTCCGGCGAGGACGAGGACGTCCCGCCTCCGAGATACAGCGGTCGCATCGAGCTCGCGCCAGAGGTTTACAGGATGGACAAGATCAAGGCGGAGATGAGGAACGGCGTGCTCAAGGTGGTAGTGCCTAAGGTGAAGGAGGAGCAGCGCAAGGACGTCTTCCAAGTCAACATCGAGTAGATACTCTCTACTATCTTCCAAATAGAGTCAAAGTGCCCGTACTCTGGCGATTTTTGGTTTGCTTTTCATTAGGGGAGGGGCACTGCCAAACTAGAATTTATCCTTTTTTTTAATCTGGAATCAGGTTTCTCTTTCCATCGTCTTGTCAAATAAGCAACGTACTCTGGCGATTTTGGTTTGCTTTTCATGTCAAAGTCCGGTGGACTCTCTAATGAACACGGTCTGTTGTTTATTTCTTTTTTGGCGAACGTGCGGTGCACGTATTTCATTAAGCAGAAAGGAGTTTTTACAGCCAAAACAACGGTAATCCAAGGTTACCGAAGTTTGCACCAGAGACCTAGCCGTGATTACATAGAACAATGTTGCGACCTGGAACCGTAAGCACGTTCCGTGGCTAGACCAACGCCATCAGCGACGTCAAACGCCTGTATCCCGCCAAACTCCAGGAGTCGACCTCGTCTTGGATCAAAGAGCAGAGCTGCATCGGGGTTGTGGCCTCTCCATTGAACGTTCTAGCGTTTCGCTCTTTCCAAATCAGCCACCCTATGAGGAAGAACAAGGAGTCGAACCCGCGGCGGATGCTCTTCGGTAGCAGCTTTTTATTGTGTAGCCAGCCAGCAATTGCCTGATGTTCGTGCCTGACCAGCACATGCTGTAGATGCAACTTCCTGACCCAGAACTCCCAAACCTCGCGTGTATAGCAGCAACCGAGCAGAAGGTGGTCCATGGTCTCAACTTCCTGGTCACAGAGGACGCAGGAATTCATCTGCTGCAGGCCATGCTGAAAGCGCCTGTCAGCAGTCCAGCACCGGCCATGCATCACAAGCCAGTAGAAGAATTTGACCCTCGGCGGAGCCGGCGTCTTCCAAATTTGCTTCGCGCCAAGTGGCGCCGAGGAGCCGAAGAACATGGCGCCATAGGCCGACGCCGCCGAGTAGCGTTGATCAGGTGTAAGCCTCCAGGTGAAAGTGTCAGGCTGCGACGACAGTTGGACCCCGTCAATGAGGTCACACAAATTCCCAATCTCCAGCAACGCGCGCATAGTAGGCGCTCCTGTGAAGTGGCGAACCCATTCATTGTTTCTCAGGGCATCCGCGACCGTCGCCTTCCTTTTTCTTGCTGCAACCGAGGCAAACACCGTAGGTGCAATTCGCATGGGACACGACCCCATCAACCAGTTATCAGTCCAGAAAAAAGTGGACTTGCCGTCTCCCAGGTGGAAAGTTGTGGCAGCCTGGAACACCGCGATGACCGCACGTTCAGACGACCTGAGCGCCAGTCGTCCCTCAGCACGCGCCTGAACCTCCCAGCGAACCCTAAGGGCGATGCCAGCTCTCCTCAGGTCCGACACACCAAGTCCGCCGAGATCCGTTGGGCGACAAACGGCTTCCCACGCGACCCTGCACTTGCCAACCGCCGCTGCCTCGGAGCCGCACCAGATGAAACCCCGCCGAAGCTTGTCAATTGTTTGAATTGCCCACGGCGACAGCCCCAGCGCTATAGCCATGTGGACAGGGATGGCAGACAAAGTTGCCTTGACCAGTGCCGTGCGCCCGGCAGCGTTCAATAGGTCGCCTTTCCACTTTGGAATGCGGCCGGCGATCCTGTCAATGATTGGCTGCTCATCACATTTCCTGAGCCGGCGCACAGATAGTGGCACACCGAGGTAGCGACAGGGGAATCCCTCAATCTTGCAGGAGAGAATGTCCCTGATGAGTGCGACGTCGTCCTCTGAGCAGTGCATTGGAATGGCCACGCTTTTTTCCAGATTCGAGAAGAGGCCTGAAGCAAGGCCGAAGATGGACAGTGCCGCTTTGACAGTCTCCAAATCAGAGGGCGTCGGTACTAGGAAAAGCACAAGGTCATCAGCATACAGGCTAACCCTTGATCCCACGTCCACACAGAGAGGCGTCAGGAGTAGCTGCTGCTCGACCCAGTGGAGAGTGTGGTTGAGAACCTCCATGGCAATCACAAACAACATTGGCGACAGTGGGTCACCTTGCCGCAAACCCCGAGCATGGCAAATTCTGCGACCAGGATGTCCATTGAGCAAGATCTTGGTGCTTGCCGTGGATAGGACGATGGACACCCAATTCCTCCATCGTCGTCCGAAACCCATATGTGCCATCACCTCGATCAGGAAGCTCCAAGAGACCGTATCGAAAGCCTTTGCAATATCTATTTTGAGCAGAATGGTGGGCGATCTCCGCTTGTGCAATTCACGGCAAGCAACCTGCACGAACCTGAAGTTGTCATGTATTCTTCTCCCCTTGATGAAAGCGCTCTGATTGCGCCGGACGAGCCCATCTAGAACCCTTGCGAGCCGCCTAGCCAGGCACTTGGTTATTAGCTTGCCACAGCTATGGATGAGGCTAATTGGCCGGTAATCCTTGATTGCCGTCGGGTGGTCTTGCTTCTTGAGCAGCAGCATGTAGGCGTCATTTAGTTGACTGAAGCTTCTGGAGTCCTGCGACCAGAAGGCATGAAAGGCGTTCATGATGTCCGTTTTTATGATTTCCCAGGAAAGCTTGTAAAATAGGCCAGTGAATCCGTCAGTGCCGGGCGCCTTGTCATTTGGAAGCTCCATGACCATCTCACGGACTTCCTGCTCGGTGAAGAACAGCTCGAGTACAGAGAGGTCGGGCACCGGGATGCCAATAGTTGTTTATTTCGATTACCTCTTCTAATCGAACACGTTCTCCTTTGTTTTATGTCGTCAATATAAGGTAGGATAGATAGATACCGGAACCAACACGACACGCACCATAGAGAAACGACCTCCTTGTTCCGGTTCCGGCGCCGCTGGCAGAGCAGAGCCGCAGAACAGAGGAAGCAGCCATGGCGCAGCCGCCGGAGGCGTTCCCACCGCAGGGGATCACGGACGATCTCTTCGACTTCTTGCAAGAGATCCATGACCATTTGGCGTATGATCCTCACAACAGAGATGCGTTATTCGCCCTCTTCACGGACTTCGGCAAGCCCGAGATCACCGACGACGAGCACGTCTCCGCCCGAGCGGTACATCTCCTCCGGGGCCATCCTCACCTCGTTGCCCGGTTCAATGGCTTGGTTGACCCTGTGCGTCAAGGTTTGGAGCTCGTAAAACGGGCGGAGAAGGCGTTGAGGCCGGTGGACTACGATCGATTTGTCGCAAAGCTATACAGCGTCAGCTTGGAACGAAGCCTCGACGCTCATGAAGTTTACCAAGAGTTCAAAGAACTCCTCGGCGGGGAGCACAACGACCTGCTCCGGGGTTTAGCCGCCTTCCTGCCAACGAAATACGGCCCGCCGCCGCCATCTCGCGCAAGCGCAAAGGCGGAGCGGGAAGAGAAACGCCGGAGGCCGGGAAAACTTGAGCAAATTCATGGAGCACATGATCGGCACTTGCATGTTGCACCGTAGAGACTGACTTGAAGAATCGCTGTGGTCATCATGATCTGGTTACCGTGGGATTGATTGAAGCATCTCACTCCGCCGTTGGCAGCAAACTGACATCGTGCTGACCGCTGACCAGCCTGGCTTTGTAACAAGATCAATTCAATCAAGGGCTTTATAAGAAGATCACACTTGTTTCAACTTTTAGCTAGTTTCAATATCTGCTTTCTTTGCTGTAACACGTTTGTCTGAAATATCTGTTTTCCATTTTAAATGGCATAACAATGAAGATTGTGTACCTTAGTGGCTGGATCATGTATACTTGTATGTTCTAATTACTCGTAGTGGATCCTTCAACACGTAACAAAGAGACAAATTTGTCCCCATGACATCAAGAAAAGTTGGTCTTGTGCGCCACACATTCCACTTCTTGGTTTAGGCCATCGGACACTGTAAATTTATGGATTTGTGGGTTTGTGCGCCACACATTCCTCCGATGCTATCCTAAGTAGTTCCGACCGCCGAGGCATGTCGACAAGTACAACGGCAAGATGGAGCCTAGCCACGGTCTCGAGGGCTACCGACTTGCGATGAGGGTTGGAGGGGTGGAAGACGAACCTTTAGTGCTCCCTTGGAGATCAAGGAAGCTAGAGAGAACCCCAAACTTTGCATGCCCTTACTCTCCGGATATGCGGAATAAGGACGATCAAGGGAACCTTAGAGGGGGATCAAACTCATTTCCAAAACCCTAGATCAAAATTCGACATATGCTCTCCTACTCCCTCTCTCAATTGTAAAGAAGACGCTCCAGACACTCTTTAGTAAAGCGTGTCTATACTTTAGTCTCTATCTCTACAACTAAAACATTCATAACTATTCCGTCCACAGGTGCGACACCAAAAACCCGCTACAACAAATCCCCGGGTGCGACACCAAAGCCGCTCACTCTATTTCGTCCACCCGTGCGGCAACCTCCGTGATCTCCTGCGCCTCCAATCACAGGAAAGATATGCAGTGGTTTTGCATGCGCGCCTCCGTGATCTCCTGCGCCTCCAATCACAGGAAGAATCTGCGGTGGTTTTGCATGCAAGCATGAAAGGAATCCAGGGCAACAAGGGATGTCAAATCGTCCACCCGGTGCAATGCGAAGTCGCTCGCTCCTTCCGTCCACCTGACAAATAAAAAGGTCCCCGCTCTTGCCTCTCTCTCTCTCTCCCAGTCAAGATCGCACCCGTGTGGGCTCAAACCTGGGTGCCGCACAGAACCCGGCCGAGTTCCTTCCCCATCCACGACAGACCCGTCCTTGGCAGCGGCAGCGACGGCAAGATGACTCCAAGGCGTTGTCTATCCACCTCCCTTTTCTCAGGCGAGGACACAAAGATGCAGTCTCTTGATGTGATTACATGTTGTACTGGTTACATGCTGTACTAGTTCCTCCATCAGTCCATAAATGGAAGAATGAGGACACGGAGATGCAATTCCTAGACGTGATTACATCCCAATCCATGACAGATCCTCAACATCTTGTGGCACGACCGTCGCCCTGTGGCGTGGCGTCCTGGAGGTCCTCGGCAGTAGACGTAAGCGAGGGCGACTCGAAGGTATTGTGCATCTGTAAGGTCCAAATGGCTAGAGGGGGGTGAATAGCCTATTTAAAATTCTACAAGCTTCACTAAACAATCACGTTAGTATAAAAGATGGCTAAGCTTATTCTAGCACTAGCTCAACTACACTATGCAAGCCACCTATACAATTCTAGTGAAGCAAGGCTATGATCTCTAAAACACACCAACAAGGCTAAGTCACTAAGCTACTTACTCCTATGTGATAAAAGCTACACTAAGCAAACTACACTAGAACTAGTACAAGAAAGTAAAGAGCAAGTGACTTGATTCTTAAACCAACGAAGTAGAGAAGTAATGCATTCGAAGAATCAATCACAAAGATCAACCACAAGACAAATCCTCGGCAAAGAGATGACACAAGATTTTTTCCGAGGTTCACTTGCTTCCCGGCAAGCTACTCCTCGTTGTGGCGATGCACCCACTTGTCGGTTCGCGAGCTAATCAACTATCAAGAGTTGAGCCCTCGGCGGGCGCCGCACAACCGCACACAAGATGGGGATCCTCCAAGCCACGAGCTCCACTAGAGTATCCAATTTGCGAACTCCCGCGGGGAAGGATCAAGAACCCCTTACAACACTTGGTGAGGGCTCCAACAATCTCCAATTGCGAGCTCAATCACCTCCGCTGCTCCAAGCCGTCTACCGTGTCGGGAAACACGGAAGAGTAACAAGAAATCCGCAGCAACTCGAAGATCAAGTGCCTCTATGTCACACCCATTTTTAAGGACAAAAATAGGATGCATAAAGTACTCATGTGCGCCCCAGGTCATGATCGCACACATAAGCAGACAAATTACATAGTATCATCACAGTGCTTATTACATAGCGAATAAATATTTAAGACATAGTCTTGAACAATAAATAATAATAACTAGTAACAATCTCCAGCGGAAACTCCACACAGGGACACGGTTGACTGGTTGACACCAAGACTAGTACTCATTACGATAATCTTCCTCATAATCTTCATCTGTTATGATGGAAATAGCAAGAGTGAGTCCATGTCGAACTCAACAAATATAACACAGGGTTCATGAGGCTCAAATGGCTAGACACTGTTTAACTGCGGTTAGCTTTTAGTCATATATTTGACAATTGAATAGCTTCAAGGTAAACCACTTCCCATTAATGAACCAATGATCAATTGCAATAATGATAACGAATAACATTAACATGAGCATAATAATAATCAACATTACTTAAACATAATATAGCAATGGTGATCATCTATCTGTAAATGTTCCAAGGCCGCTCGTATCCGTGAGCACGGCTAGTATACCAGTTTTTAACTCTGCGCAGAGGTGTACACTTTCACTGTGAGTCATGATTTCCAAATGAGTGGGGAGATCAAGCCCAAACACCCAAAAACCATATAAAGCCACTCAAGAGTTCGTCTAACAAGTTAGGGCCATTAGATTCACTCAGCAGGCAGATGTAGAACCCCCCTTCCCTGTGGTACAACAACCGCAACCTATACACACTAGGCCAGGGGCTCGCACTACACCCAACGTGGCAAGCCATTCTTACGCCATTTAAGGTAACCACTAACAAGCTAGAAAAGGTCTCTTGAATAACTAAAGCCAGAGCCATATAGCCCTCACAACTGTACTGTATATCCCGGATGATCACGTACAGATAAGTCCTTACGGAGAGTAACTAGAGCACCAAAAATAATACACATGCTCTAGCCCCCTTTTAACAAAAATTAAACCATCTTAATGATTGATTGCTTGATCCATTAATCTTATTGCAAGATCATTGTTCTTAGTTTAAGCACTAGCCATAGCTACCCATATGCATTCCCAAGGTTGACAAGGAATCAAGATAACAAGCACTAAGTTATAATCTCTAAGGTTGTCAAGGTAAGCATATGCATATGTATGATAATTCGATGAATAGGTAACAAGGATAGTCCTGTGTTATACTTGTCTTGATCAAAGCTCTCCAAATAATACTGCTGACTTGGCTCGAAGTAATACTCCGAATCGTCCAAATACTGCTCACCTTCTATACTCGATCATCAATCAACAACATACATGCATCCAATCAAACATACACGAAGCAAACAAAGAGATATAATTAGAACAGTACACCAACAGTAACAAAACAGTAATAAAAGTTTATAAAACTCTTCTACACGTTTCTACGATCACACAGACGCAAAGATCACCAAATTCGGAGTTAAAACGTGAAAGTTATGAATTTTCTAAGATTTCCTATTGATAAATAAATACTTAATTATAAACTCGAAAATTAAATGATCAAAACTAACTGTACAACTACACTAACAGATATAGTTCGCAAATACGAACCTAACGCAACTTGAACGGATCAAATCGGAGTCAAAACGAAGATTTTATGACTAAAACAATCCTAGTGGCAAAACTGTAAATACCTGAAAACGTATTTTTGATTTAACCGAAAGAGAATACGCTTTCAAAACGCGAAAACGTATTTTCAGCATTACGTTTTGGACCACAGGTTGATTTCCAGAAACCCGAGGGTCTCTTTAACAAATTTACCCCGCGAAGGGGTAAGATCTATTCTTGACCGTAGATCACGAGATGGACGGCTCGGGTTCATCAGCAGCTCTACAGTACCTAGTCCGGTCATCCCCCTCAAATCTGGCCGGCGGCCTCCATGGCCGGCCACCCAAGGCTCGCCGGAAACAACCGGTTTTCCTCTTTCCGGCCACCGTTTTCCCCAAAACCAACTCCAATCGGACGAGGAGCTCAATGCGAATCCATCTATGCGGTACAAGCTAGCTACGGTGAATTGAACATGATCCGCGACGAGAGGAGGGCGGCGGCGCCATGGCCGACTTGCCGGTGATCTTCAATACCGCACAATATAGCTCGAAAACTTAAAAGAAAGACATGAAGAGAGAGAGAGGAGAAGATGGCAAACTCACTCAATCGGAAAAACTAACCACCGAAGCACCCGAAGACCTCCCCCTCGCACAACCGAAGCCGCCGACGCCTCCCAAGCCCTAGAGCTCTAAATCCCGTGGCAACCCTAGCTTTTTAGTTGAAAAACGGAAACTAGAGGACCTATGCGACCTATTTATAGCATCAATCACCGATTTCGGTTACCAAATCCCGGAAACAAAATTCGATTGAAGTTCGGTCGGTGGATGTTCGACTCTGGTCCGGTTACGAGAGCTTGAAGACGACTGACAGCCGGGTCCCACCGGTCAGCGACTCAAAGAGGGGAAGGGAAGGAGCGGCTACGGATCGGACGACTGGGCCGCGTGATGGCTGCGGTACTGGGCCGGCTGGCTCGGCTGTCGGGCCGGCCCACGCGATTACGGTGCGGGGTGAAGAACAGGCCGCCCGAACGGGCCGTCGGCAGCCTGGTAAGAAAGGTAAGCTGCTTTCTTCTTCTTTTTTTTATTTATTTCCAAAACTTATTTCAAATAGAAATTTTCTAAACCAAATCAAATGAAATAAATTTCACACCACAAAGTAAAATAAATGCAGCAGCATGAATGCAACACCAAATATAATTTATTATTATTTTAACTTTGTCATTATTTGTTATCCAATTTATTCAAAATTTGTTATCTCTAAAATTTGGGTGTTACAAATTCTACCCCCCTTAAAAGAATCTCGTCCTCGAGATTGGACTGCTTACTCAAATAACTGCGGATATGATTTCCTCAATTCATCCTCTCTTTCCCAAGTTGCCTCTGCCTCTGAATATCGATTCCACTGTACTTTACACATCTTAATAATCCGACTTCGAGTAACCCTCTCAGCAGTCTCTAAAATCTTAATTGGAAACTCTTCATATGTAAGATCCTCCTTAACAGTCAACTCTTCTAAAGGTATCTGCTCCTCAGGCACCCTCAAACACTTCTTAAGTTATGAAACATGAAACACATCATGCACTCCAGATAAATTCTCAGGCAACTCTAATTGATAAGCAACTTCCCCACGTCTAGCGATAACTTTAAATGGTCCAACATACCTTGGTGCTAGTTTACCTTTCATGTTAAATCTCTTCACACTTCTCATAGGTGACACCTTCAAATAGACATAATCACCTACTTCAAAAACTAGATCTCTTCTCCTATTATCAGCATAACTCTTCTGACGAGACTGTGCCACTCTCAAATTCTCACGAATCACTCGCACTTGATCTTCTGCGTTTCTAAGAACATCTGTACCAAACACCTGAGATTCACCTGTCTGATCCCAAAACAATGGAGTTCTACACTTACGTCCATACAAAGCTTCAAACGGTGCCATCTTAAGACTCTGTTGATAACTATTATTGTAAGAAAATTCTGCATAAGGCAAGCTCTTATCCCAACTAGTTCCATATTGCAATGCACAGGCTCTCAACATATCCTCTAATACCTGGTTGGTCCTTTCAGTCTGTCCATCTGTCTGTGGATGATATGTTGTACTAAAATTCAATTTAGTTCCCAAAGATCCATGCACAGCTTTCCAAAAATGCGACGTAAACTGCGTACCTCGATCAGACACAATCTTCTTTGGTACTCCATGCAAACAGACTATTCTTTCCATATACAAGGTAGCTAATTGTACTCCCATGTAATTAGTCTTGACTGGTATAAAATGAGCAACTTTAGTCAACCTATCCACTATCACCCAAATAGAATCATAACCTCTCTGAGTACGCGGTAACCCCACTATAAAGTCCATACCAACTTCCTCCCACTTCCATTCAGGAATTTTCATTGGTTGCAACAATCCAGCAGGTCTCTGATGCTCTGCTTTCACCCTCTGACAAGTATCACACAATGCCACATACTCAGCCACATCTCGCTTTAATCCAACCCACCAATATTTCTGTTTAAGATCCAAATACATCTTAGTACTACCAGGATGAATAGAATAAGCTGACTCATGAGCTTCACGAAGAATTGCCTGTCTAATAGCTTGATCCTCAGGTACACACAACCTCTTTCCAAACCATAAAATCCCATTATCATCCATTCGAAAACCTGGTGACTTACCAATCACTATATCCTCCGCTATCTTCTTTAGTTTCTCATCCTTCAACTGACCTTTGTAAATCTCTTGTTCTAAAGTAGGCTCTATCACTAATTCCATTGTATTAGTAACAATTCCCAAATTCAAATATTCAAATTCAGCACATAACTCACTAGTCATAGACAATGTTCTTATCTTATTGGCATAACTCTTCCTACTAAGAGCATCAGCTACTACATTAGCCTTACCAGGATGATAGTGTATCTCAATATCATAATCCTTAATCAACTCTAACCATCTACGTTGCCTCAAATTCAGATCTGACTGAGTGAAAATATACTTCAAACTCTTATGATCAGTGTATATGTCACTCTTATGTCCAATCAAATAATGTCTCCAAATCTTTAATGCATGAACTACAGCTGCTAACTCCAAATCATGTGTAGGATAATTCAACTCATGCTTTCTCAACTGTCTAGATGCATAAGCCACAACTCTGCCTTCTTGCATAAGAACACATCCCAAACCTTGACGAGAAGCATCACAGTAAATGGAAAACTTCTTACTCAAATCTGGTAAAACCAAAACAGGCGCTGTAGTCAACCTCTTCTTCAATTCCTCAAAACTAGCTTGACATTTATCAGACCACACAAATTTGGCATTCTTTTCTAACAGAGATGTCATAGGTTTAGCAAGTTTAGAAAACCCTTCAATGAATCGTCTGTAATATCCAGCTAAACCCAAGAAACTGCGAATCTCACTAACATCGGTAGGTGGTTTCCAATTCAATACATCCTTCACCTTGCCTGGATCCACTGATATACCTCCATTAGAAACAATATGACCAAGAAAAGAAACTTCCTTCAACCAAAACTCACATTTACTTCGCTTCGCATACAGTTTATGCTCTCTAAGCTTCTGCAATACCAACCTCAAATGTTCAGCATGCTCTACCTCTGTCTTGAAAAATACCAGTATATCATCGATAAACACTACCACAAACTTATCCAAATATTCCATGAACACCTTATTCATCATGTACATAAAGTATGCAGGTGCATTGGTCAATCCAAACGACATAACAGTATACTCATACAATCCATACCTTGTAGTAAAAACTGTCTTTGGAATATCAGAGGCACGAATCTTCAACTGATGATAACCAGAACGTAAATCAATCTTAGAGAACACACAAGCACCTCTCAACTGATCAAACAAGTCATCAATCCGGGGCAAAGGATACTTATTCTTGATAGTTACCTCATTTAGGGACCGATAATCAACACACATCCTCTGACCACCATCTTTCTTATCAACAAAAATAACTGGTGCTCCCCAAGGTGATGAACTAGGTCGAATAAAACCTTTATCTTGTAATTCTTTAATTTGTTTCTTAAGTTCTTCTAATTCATCTACTCCCATCCTATATGGTCGTTTGGCTATAGGTGCAGTTCTAGGTAATAATTCAATAAGAAATTCAATGTCTCGGTCAGGTGGCATACCTGGCAATTCATCAGGAAAGACATCCAGAAATTCCTCAATCACTGAATTCTCCTTAATAGTATCTTCAATCTGATTCACCACCGCGGTTGGTTGCTTCTGCATTGCTACATCCACATTGATTTTATCTCCATTAGGCGCAGTCACAACTACCACTTTCTGCTGACACTGAATCTCTGCCTGATTTTGCTTCATCCAGTCCATACCCAATATCACATCAATCCCAGATGTTCGCAACACTATAGGAGTTATCTTAAACTCTACCCCCCTTAATACCATACTAATTGGAAGACAACGATTACTGGTTTGCATGGTACCTCCAGGTGAATTTACTAAGAGAGGTTCTTTCATAGCTAGCATGGGTATACTATGCATTTTAACAAAAATATTGGATATGAATGTATGAGATGCTCCAGAGTCAAAAAGAACAGTTGCGGGAGTGGAATGTACATTGAACGTACCAATCATAACATCTGGTGCATCATGAGCTGTATCAGAAGACACGTGATTCACCCTTCCAGTACCCGATTGCCTCTGGTTGCTCTTCTGGCTCTGAGGAGTCTGTTGGTTCTGCTTCTCAGGACAATTATAAGACAAATGGCCCTCTTTATCACAGACAAAGCATCTAATAGGAGTGCTGGGAGTACTATTCTTCATGGGGGTAACATTGGGATTTCCAGTGCGAGGAGTCTATTGCCCAGTCTGCTGATACTGTTGACGTTGTGGATATGATGAACGCTGCTGCGACTAATTACTTTGCCAATTTTGGGACCACCTCTGATTCGAATTGCGATTCCACTGACTAACCGGTCCCTGAAACTTCTGATGAAAACCATGCTGAGAATTTGTGCGTTGACGGTTGTTGCTTCCTGAGCCTTGCACCTTCATCTTCCTCTTTCTGTCCATCTCTCTACGCTCATTATCAAGCACAATAGCTTTGTTCACCAGCTCTTGAAAACTAGCATAGTTATTCCCCTTCAGTTGCAAGCGAAGATCATAATAAATTCCCTTCAAGAAAAGACGCTGCCTGTCTGCATCTTCCCTAACTTCATTGGGAGCATAGCGAGCCAACTGGGTGAACCTGTCATGATATTCACTCACGCTCATCTGTCCCATCCTAAGGTTTCTGAATTCTTCTTGCTTCAGCTCAATTATACCCTCAGGAATATGACGAGCTCGAAAATCTCTAACAAACTCATTCCAAGTGATGGGAGGAGCATTGTCAGGGCGTGCAGCCTGGTAAGACTCCCACCAAGTCTGAGCTGTCCCTTGTAACTGACCAGATGCATATAACACCTTTTCCATATCATTGCATTGGGCTATGTTCAGCTGTTTCTCCACTGCCCTCACCCAATCATCTGCTTCTAAAGGATCAGCAGCATGAGAAAACACTGGAGGGCGTCCCTTCAAAAATTCTCCACGCTTATCCCTTACTTGAACAGGTGGTGGTCCTCCAACAGGGGGATTGTTCTGCATGTGCTGCATAAACATCTGCATCAGCTGATTCTGAGTTTGCATGAGTTCCTCCATAGTAACGGGTGGATTAGCACCCCCACGACCTCTGCCACGACCTCTGCCTGACATCTGTTTCCAAAACACAAAAGATGAAATTCAGTACGATCCGAGATGATGTATTCAATAGATAAACAGAATCTGATTTTTCTGGGCGAACTCCAAATTCAGCAACTCAGTAAAACTGTCATATCTCGAGCTACAGATGTCCAATTCAGATGATCTTTACATGGTTGGAAAGCTTATAAAATTATCTACAACTTTTATTCACAACACTTGTTCTGATTCTATCAATAAATTGGTCAAAAACTGAACTTAACTGAAACTGTTTCAGAATTCCAGACTGTGCAGTAACTCCAACTTGGAACAGGTATATCTCTTAACTCATAATAGATATTAAGGTGATTCTTGTGGGATTGGAAAGATATAGAAGTCTAATTATTCCCAGTAAAATTTCTTAAATTTCCCATAAACGGATTTTAAGTTATTTCTAAAACATCCCAGACTGATCTAAAAATCAGCAAAGGACAGAACTAAGTTAACCTCATATTCAACTAATATATATTGATCAAACTTAATATTCTCAACCATGGAACTTGTAGGCATGTCTACAAAACTCCAGCACACATTACAAAGATCCAAATCACACATTATCATAATAACAATCTATCAATCACACAATTGTTCACACCACAAACTGACTCTTAAAACAATCCAAACTTAAAATTAACTCGCAACTACTATCGTTCTGATTACATAGGGATTTTTCCTATTTCCTAATTAAGCTTCTCATAAATCTTAGGACGACCTAACTCCGCCCTTAATTGGTCAATCTCTTTATAAGCTTGCTCCTTAAGTTCTTTTTCCTTCAGCAACTCATCCTTCAAATCCACCTCATGGAGAGCCAATTCACGAGCTAATGCCACCGTAGCTTGTAAAGTCAATGAGGAATCATCTGCAAGCGGCACGGTCCAAATACCCTTGTCATGTAAGAAACAAGGAAAATGCCGGAGTGCACCCTTTAACGTCTTGTCCGAGCGTAGACCATGATAGTAAACAAATGCATTGAAAGCGACATCCTCCATGCTTGTCTCCACGGTTGCCCGGCTCACTCGGGTAATGAACTTTGACTCCACCTTAGGCTCCTTAGTGGTAGGATCCCTTTTCTTGACCCATAACTCCGTCTCCCAATAGGAATCCATCCATGGATGACTATACTCTGCACTGCGATACTCCAAAGTAGCTTCCTAGTCGTAGTAGTAGTTGTCCAAAGTTCTTGTCAACATATCATGGAAGAAAGCATCGGCCTTAGGGACCACGATATGAAACTTCGTAGTCCACCCCATAACTACATCCTCCATAGGTGTATCACCAACTCTTGATTCAGCATCAGATAGCTCTTGATCACCCTCCTCATATGGCTCCTGGGGTTTGAAACGGGCAACATACTGTGCAGCTGACAGACGGGGATGAGGAGGCATCTACAAGATTTAGACATAGATTAGATAGAATCAATGTATTTTCGCAATAGAATGAAGTAGAGGAAGCATAAAACTTTAGTAATTAACAAGGTGAAAAGAGGAAGCATGAATTAAGTGAAATATGGATGCTATCAACAACCATTCTAACTAGGCTTGCGTCCTACAGTCAATACGGCTCTGATACCAATCTGTCACACCCATTTTTAAGGACAAAAATAGGATGCATAAAGTACTCATGTGCGCCCCAGGTCATGATCGCACACATAAGCAGACAAATTACATAGTATCATCACAGTGCTTATTATATAGCGAATAAATATTTAAGACATAGTCTTGAACAATAAATAATAATAACTAGTAACAATCTCCAGCGAAAACTCCACACAGGGACACGGTTGACTGGTTGACACCAAGACTAGTACTCATTACGATAATCTTCCTCATAATCTTCATCTGTTATGATGGAAATAGCAAGAGTGAGTCCATGTCGAACTCAACAAATATAACATAGGGTTCATGAGGCTCAAATGGCTAGACACTGTTTAACTGCGGTTAGCTTTTAGTCATATATTTGACAATTGAATAGCTTCAAGGTAAACCACTTCCCATTAATGAACCAATGATCAATTGCAATAATGATAACGAATAACATTAACATGAGCATAATAATAATCAACATTACTTAAACATAATATAGCAATGGTGATCATCTATCTGTAAATGTTCCAAGGCCGCTCGTATCCGTGAGCACGGCTAGTATACCAGTTTTTAACTCTGCGCAGAGGTGTACACTTTCACTGTGAGTCATGATTTCCAAATGAGTGGGGAGATCAAGCCCAAACACCCAAGAACCATATAAAGCCACTCAAGAGTTCGTCTAACAAGTTAGGGCCATTAGATTCACTCGGCAGGCAGATGTAGAACCCCCCTTCTCTGTGGCACAACAACCGCAACCTATACACACTAGGCCAGGGGCTCGCACTACACCCAACGTGGCAAGCCATTCTTACGCCATTTAAGGTAACCACTAACAAGCTAGAAAAGGTCTCTTGAATAACTAAAGCCAGAGCCATATAGCCCTCACAGCTGTACTGTATATCCCGGATGATCACGTACAGATAAGTCCTTACGGAGAGTAACTAGAGCACCAAAAATAATACACATGCTCTAGCCCCCTTTTAACAAAAATTAAACCATCTTAATGATTGATTGCTTGATCCATTAATCTTATTGCAAGATCATTGTTCTTAGTTTAAGCACTAGCCATAGCTACCCATATGCATTCCCAAGGTTGACAAGGAATCAAGATAACAAGCACTAAGTTATAATCTCTAAGGTTGTCAAGGTAAGCATATGCATATGTATGATAATTCGATGAATAGGTAACAAGGATAGTCCTGTGTTATACTTGCCTTGATCAAAGCTCTCCAAATAATACTGCTGACTTGGCTCGAAGTAATACTCCGAATCGTCCAAATACTGCTCACCTTCTATACTCGATCATCAATCAACAACATACATGCATCCAATCAAACATACACGAAGCAAACAAAGAGATATAATTAGAACAGTACACCAACAGTAACAAAACAGTAATAAAAGTTTATAAAACTCTTCTACACGTTTCTACGATCACACAGACGCAAAGATCACCAAATTCGGAGTTAAAACGTGAAAGTTATGAATTTTCTAAGATTTCCTATTGATAAATAAATACTTAATTATAAACTCGAAAATTAAATTATCAAAACTAACTGTACAACTACACTAACAGATATAGTTCGCAAATACGAACCTAACGCAACTTGAACGGATCAAATCGGAGTCAAAACGAAGATTTTATGACTAAAACAATCCTAGTGGCAAAACTGTAAATACCTGAAAACGTATTTTTGATTTAACCGAAAGAGAATACGCTTTCAAAACGCGAAAACGTATTTTCAGCATTACGTTTTGGACCACAGGTTGATTTCCAGAAACCCGAGGGTCTCTTTAACAAATTTACCCCGCGAAGGGGTAAGATCTATTCTTGACCGTAGATCACGAGATGGACGGCTCGGGTTCATCAGCAGCTCTACAGTACCTAGTCCGGTCATCCCCCTCAAATCCGGCCGGCGGCCTCCATGGCCGGCCACCCAAGGCTCGCCGGAAACAACCGGTTTTCCTCTTTCCGGCCACCGTTTTCCCCAAAACCAACTCCAATCGGACGAGGAGCTCAATGCGAATCCATCTATGCGGTACAAGCTAGCTACGGTGAATTGAACATGATCCGCGACGAGAGGAGGGCGGCGGCGCCATGGCCGACTTGCCGGTGATCTTCAATACCGCACAATATAGCTCGAAAACTTAAAAGAAAGACATGAAGAGAGAGAGAGAGGAGAAGATGGCAAACTCACTCAATCGGAAAAACTAACCACCGAAGCACCCGAAGACCTCCCCCTCGCACAACCGAAGCCGCCGACGCCTCCCAAGCCCTAGAGCTCTAAATCCCGTGGCAACCCTAGCTTTTTAGTTGAAAAACGGAAACTAGAGGACCTATGCGACCTATTTATAGCATCAATCACCGATTTCGGTTACCAAATCCCGGAAACAAAATTCGATTGAAGTTCGGTCGGTGGATGTTCGACTCCGGTCCGGTTACGAGAGCTTGAAGACGACTGACAGCCGGGTCCCACCGGTCAGCGACTCAAAGAGGGGAAGGGAAGGAGCGGCTACGGATCGGACGACTGGGCCGCGTGATGGCTGCGGTACTGGGCCGGCTGGCTCGGCTGTCGGGCCGGCCCACGCGATTACGGTGCGGGGTGAAGAACAGGCCGCCCGAACGGGCCGTCGGCAGCCTGGTAAGAAAGGTAAGCTGCTTTCTTCTTCTTTTTTTATTTATTTCCAAAACTTATTTCAAATAGAAATTTTCTAAACCAAATCAAATGAAATAAATTTCACACCACAAAGTAAAATAAATGCAGCAGCATGAATGCAACACCAAATATAATTTATTATTATTTTAACTTTGTCATTATTTGTTATCCAATTTATTCAAAATTTGTTATCTCTAAAATTTGGGTGTTACACTCTAGAATGCAACTCTCAAGCAATGCACTTGAATCTCACTCAATCTCACTCAAGATGTGCAACTATGCAAAGAGATGAGTGGATGGGTTATTCTCTAGCTCAAAGGATGTCTCTAGGTCTCAAAATATGCAAGAGTTACCCTCAAACCCCGGACATCCTCTATTTATAACGAAGGGGTACGCAACTAGCCGTTACCGGACGACTCAGTTGAAATCGCGCTGACCGGACGCGTCCGGTCACTACAAGACAACTGTGAATAGTGCGCGTCAGAACTAGCCGTTGCCCTGACCGGACGCGCTCTAGCGTTTGACCGGACGCGACAGTGCCAGCGTCCGGTCGCGTTCCAGTAAGCTCCCGTTGAGACCGGACGCGTCCGATCGCACGTGACCGGACGCGCCGCGCGTCCGATCGGCACTTCGCAACTCTCTGCTCCTCTGGACGCCTGACCGGACGCTCCGGTTCCGTGAGGGACCGGACGCGCCGGTCGAGCGCTCTACTTCAGCGCACAGGAGAACTGACCGGACGCGCTGGTCAGGCCAGACCAGCGTCCGGTCACAAACCCTAGCGCCCACGCCGCGTTGAACTGACCGGACGCGTCCGGTCAAACCGAGACCGCGTCCGGTGCAGCGTCCGGTCACTGTATTTTCAGTGATAAACAATTCGGACTTCCGCCACCTTTTCTCACCTCCGGCGCAAAAGAAAATAGACATTTCATTTCCTCGAAAACGTCTGAATCCCGCGCTCGCACGCTCGGCGGGAGGGAGAGCGAACCCCAAACCCCATACTACCGTTCAAACACCACCGCCTTCGCAAATGTGCCAACACCACCAAGTGTACACCATCAATGTGTACGTGTGTTAGGATTTCACAAACATTTTTCAAGGCGTTATGTTAGCTCTCAACTAGATCCTAATGCATATGCTCAAGACATTGATCTAGTGGCACTTGATTCCCGAGCTAACTGTGATTGCCCCTCTTGATAGTTGGCTATGTATCCTAAACCCGGTCAATCACTTCTCTACTCATCTTAGACCGGCAAAAGGAAAATCCTATGGTTATACCTTTGCCTTGCGCTCTTAGATCCTTCTCTTCCACTTGATCATCATGTCCATCATTTTATGTGCATTCCATCATGATCAACATTTCATGTCCATGCACCATCTCTTTGTGATCTTGTGGCCACCACTCCTTGCCACGTACACCTTCATCACATGTGTTGCTTATGCCTAACTCAAAACACTTAACACATGGCATTAGCAACTTGGTGTCATTAATTACCAAAACCAAACTTGGGCTTTCGGCATCCACCTCCCTTTTTTACATATGTTCTTGAGCACAGTGATAGACCGGAGACAACAAACAATTTTTTCTTCTTTGCTTTGATGGATTGCAGATTTGAGTGGCCAGTGACATAGGGGTTAATCCCCGGTCGCAGAAAAAAGCAGTTCAAATTATTTTGTCCATTTTGACATACCTAAATACCTTAATTTATAACGTTCACCGCCACTGTCTACAGCGGATGAACATCTGTAAGGTCCAAAAAGGCTAGAGGGGGGTGAATAGCCTAATTAAAACTTCTACACAAATTACTTAACCACAAGTTAGTATAAAAGGTGGCGGAGCAAAATGCACTAGCTCTAACTAATTAAGCAAGCCACCTACACAAGTCTAGACAAGGCTATCCACTAAACACAACAACAACAAGATAGATACAAGAAGTAAATCGAGAGAAGAGCTTCGAGTGATTATACCGCCGTGTAGAGACGAGAAGTACCAATCAATCAATCACACAAGAGAAATCCTCGGGAAGAGAATGACACAAGAATTTATCCCGAGGTTCACTTGCTTCCCGGCAAGCTACTCCTCGTTGTGGCGATGCACCCACTTGTCGGTTCGCGAGCTAATCAACTATCAAGAGTTGAGCCCTCGGCGGGCGCCGCACAACCGCACACAAGATGGGGACCCTCCAAGCCACGAGCTCCACTAGAGTATCCAATTCGCGAACTCCCGCGGGGAAGGATCAAGAACCCCTTACAACACTTGGTGAAGGCTCCAACAATCTCCAATTGCGAGCTCAATCACCTCCGCTGCTCCAAGCCGTCTACCGTGTCGGGAAACACGGAAGAGTAACAAGAAATCCGCAGCAACTCGAAGATCAAGTGCCTCTAGAATGCAACTCTCAAGCAATGCACTTGAATCTCACTCAATCTCACTCAAGATGTGCAATCAAACAAAGAGATGAGTGGAGGGGTTATTCTCTAGCTCAAAGTATGTCTCTAGGTCTCAAAATGTGCAAGAGTTACCCTCAAACCCCGGCCACCATCTATTTATAACGAAGGGGTACGCAACTAGCCGTTAGAAACAACGCAGCAGAAATCGCGATCACCGGACGCTCCGGTCAGGGTGACCGGACGCGTCCGGTCACTACGCGACAGACGTGAATAGTGCCGTTCGAACTAGCCGTTACCGTTGACCGGACACGCTCGACCGAGCGACCGGACGCGCTGGTCACGACCGGACGCGCCGGTCCCGTGACCCACCGGACGCGCCGGTCAACACCGAGCCGCGCACTGCAAAACAACCACCGGACGTGCTGAAGAACGGACCGGACGCCACAGTGCCCGCGTCCGGTGCGACTCCAGTAAGCTCCCTGAAAGACCGGACGCGTCCGGTGACCTATGACCGGACGCGCATCGCGTCCGGTGTTCCTCGTGAACCGCTGTTCGCCTGACCGGACGCGCCGGTCGCACAGTAACCGCGTCCGGTGCAGCATCCGGTGCAGTGTCCGGTGCACGCAGTGACCTCCGTTCGCCTCCGTTTCTTTTCCAACTTTCGGCGCAATAGAAAATAGGCATTTCACTTCTCTAAAAAGCGCCGAATCCCGCCTCGCAAGCTCGGCGGGAGGGAGAGAGGAACCCAAACCCCTCTCTACCGCTTAAACTCCACCGCCTTCGCAAAAGTACTAACACCACCAAGTGTACACCACCATGTGCTCGTGTGTTAGCATTTTCACAAACATTTTCCAAGGCGATATGTTAGCTCTTTACTAGATCCTAAATGCATATGCTCAAGACATTGATCTAGTGGCACTTGATTCCCGAGCTAACCGTGATTGCCCCTCTTGATAGTCGGCTATGTATCCTAAACCCGGTCAATCACTTCTCTACTCATCTTAGACCGGCAAAAGGAAGAACCCTATGGTTATACCTTTGCCTTGCGCTCATAGATCCTTCTCCTCCACTTGATCATTATGTCCATGCACCATTTCTTTGTGATCTTATGGCCACCACTCCTTGCCACGTACACCTTCATCACATGTGTTGCTTATGCCTAGATTAATCACACTTGATACAATAGCATTAGCAACTTGGTGTCATTAATTACCAAAACCAAACTTGGGCTTTCAATCTCCCCCTTTTTGGTAATTGATGACAACCATCACAAAGATATGAAATGAAATCAATTTTCAATTTCGATAGTATTAGCTCCCCCTACATATGTGCTTTCATGAGTTTGGTTCAATTGTGCACATATGTATGGATTAGAATTTTGGGAGAGTTGCTACTATCAAATTGATGCTAAGGTATATAGAATGGACCTTTGAAGCGTGATACCAATCGGAGTTGCCTTTATATACCATCCTTAGCATCGATGTAGCTAGACACCACTTGTAATTCATCACTTGTAAAGATCACAAACACTAAAGTACCCCGTGAGATCAACATTAAAAGCATAGGTGTCTAGATACCACTTAAAAAGCTACTCTCAACAAATCATCATTCAAGTTCTAATTCTAGCAATCACCATACAAACATGAATAAGAATTTAAGCTTTGCAATGCAACAAATCATCATGTTAATGCGCATACAAATGCAACAAATAGTTCATGAGCTTGCTCCCCCTACTTGTGTGCTTAAATTTAATTGATTCCTTTCCAAAGTCCTATCTTATGCTTTTTCTCCCCCTTAGTAACTTTTTTTTTGACTTTTCTCTCCCCTCTTATTATATCTTTCTCCCCCTTTGTGACTTTTCTATCTTTGTGACTTTTCTCTCCCCCTTTGTCAACAATCACCAAAAAGGTGCCAATATTAGTGAGAGTTAAGTCAATCAATATGAGGGAGTCCAAATTATGGTTCAATCTAGATCATTTGCCTAGAATATGTAATTCGGTTTGAACCAAGGACAAGCTTCTTCACACCTCATAAAGTATAAGGGTTATCTTGACCATGTTGAATTACACATCATGAGCTCATTTTCTAGATTCAACACTAGGTTTGCAAGCCCACAAACATGTCATATGCTACCACTAGATCAATCAATCATAGAAGTAATAGTGGTACCATATATACATCAAAATCATTTGATTTCCATGAATGAGCCTATTTGTCATGCAAATATGTCTAAATGTGCTAAACATGTCCTTAGCAAAGTATGGATGATATGTCAAACAACTTTACCTTGCTATGTCGGAGGAGAGGCATGTCATATAGGAATGTGGGGGTGCACTCATCTCAAGTTGGAGAAGTCAAGTATGTTCAATTCATTTTTCAACTTGTAAAATCTTTTCTCATCAAGTGGCTTTGTAAAGATATCGGCTAGTTGATCTTCGGTGCCAATACTCTCAATGCAAATATCACCCTTTTGTTGATGGTCTCTTATGAAGTGATGCCTTATGTCAATGTGCTTTGTTCTTGAATGTTGAACTGGATTTTGAGTCATCTTGATAGCACTTTCATTGTCACAAAACAATGGCACATTCTTGAACTTGATTCCAAAGTCATTCAAGGTGGCCTTCATCCAAAGCAATTGTGCACAACAACTACCGGCACTAATGTATTCGGCCTCGGCGGTAGATAGTGCAATACTATTTTGTTTCTTTGATGACCATGAAACAAGAGACCTTCCAAGCAATTGACAAGTGCCACTTGTGCTCATTCTATCAATCTTGCATCCACCATAGTCGGAGTCCGAATATCCAATCAACTCAAAATTAGACCCCTTTGGAAACCATAATCCAACATCATGAGTGCCCTTAAGATATCTCAATATCCTCTTGGTTGCTTTCTAAGTGACTTTCTCTAGGTGAAGCTTGATATCTTGCACATTTGCACACACTAAACATCACATCCGGCCTAGAAGCGGTGACATAGAGCAAACTTCCAATCATAGACCGGTATTGCTTTTGATCTACCATGTTGCCACTAGCATCAACACCCAATTGATCATTTGTGCCCATTGGTGTACTCATTGGCTTAGCATCTTGCAATCCAAACTTCTTGATCATGTCCTTGATGTACTTGCCTTGACTTACAAAAGTGTCATTCTTCATTTGCTTGATTTGAAGTCCAAGGAAGTAACTAAGCTCTCCAATCATAGACATCTCAAACTCATTTGCCATCATATTTCCAAATTCTTCACAAAAATCTTGATTGGTTGATCCAAAGATAATGTCATCCACATAGATTTGCAACACAAACAAGTCATATCCAATTTTCTTGGTGAAGAGAGTGGTGTCAACCTTTCCCATCTTGAACCCTTTAGAGAGAAGAAAATCCCTCAATCTTTCATACCATGCTCTAGGTGCTTGCTTCAAACCATACAATGCCTTCTTGAGCTTGTAGACATGGTTGGGCTTCTTGTCATCTTCAAAACCGGGAGGTTGCTCAACATAAACTTCTTCATTGATGTAACCATTAAGAAATGCACTCTTGACATCCATTTGATAGAGCTTGATGTTGTGTGCACAAGCATATGCTAATAATATTCTAATAGCCTCCAATCTTGCAACCGGTGCATATGTTTCTCCAAAGTCAAGACCCTCAACTTGAGTGTATCCTTGTGCTACTAATCTTGCTTTGTTCCTCACAACCATGCCATCTTGATCTTGCTTATTTTTAAAGACCCACTTGGTGCCAATTACATTGTAGTTCTTTGGTCTTTCCACAAGTTCCCAAACTTGATTTCTAGCAAAGTTGTTTAGTTCTTCATGCATGGCATTTACCCAATCGGAATCCTTCAAAGCATCTTCTATTTTCTTAGGTTCTTCAAGTGACACGAATGAGTAGTGCTCACAAAAGGATGCTAATCTTGATCTAGTTTGAACACCACTTTGAATTCCACCAATGATTTGATCCAATGGATGATCTCTTGCAATACTAGTAGGTTGGAGTATTGGGAGTTGATTGCTTCCACTAGCTTGACCTTGATCTTGCACTTCATCATGAGAACCACTAGAGCTTGCTTGATTTGTATCAATTTGCACACTTTGGTTGATCACATGAATATCATCATCATCAACTTGCCTTGGCCTAACATCACCAATGTCCATGTTCTTCATTGCATTTGACAATTGATCTCCTCTTACATCATCAAGGTTTTGATCTTCATTTTGAGAACCTTGGGTTTCATCAAACTCAACATCATGAACTTCTTCCAAGGTGCCATTTGTGAGATTCCAAACTCTATATGCTTTGCTTGTGGTAGAATAACCAAGTAAGAACCCTTCATCACATTTCTTTTCAAACTTACTCAATCTAGTGCCTTTCTTGAGAATATAGCATTTGCAACCAAACACTCTAAAGTATGCAATGTTGGGCTTTCTTCCATTCAATAGCTCATATGGTGTCTTTCCAAGCTTTCCATGGCAATAGAGACGGTTGCTACAATAGCAAGCCGTGTTAATGGCTTCACTCCAAAATGAATGACTCACATTGTATTCACTAAGCATTGATCTAGCCATGTCAATCAAAGTTCTATTCTTTCTTTCAACTACACCATTGGATTGAGGAGTGTATGTTGGTGAGAATTGATGTCCAATACCAAGATCATCACATAAATCTTCAATTCTTGTGTTCTTGAACTCACTACCATTGTCACTTCTAATCTTCTTGATGGTAGTCTCAAACTCATTTTGCACTCTCTTGACAAAAGACTTGAATAGATCATAAACATCACTCTTGTCATAGAGAAAGAACACCCAAGTGTATCTAGTATAGTCATCAACAATCACAAAACCATACTTGTTTCCACCAATACTAGTGTATGTTGTTGGCCCAAACAAGTCCATGTGCAATAGCTCAAATGCCTTTGATGTACTCATTTCACTCTTACTAGAATGTTTATTTCCAACTTGTTTGCCGGCTTGACAAGCACTACAAGGTCTATCCTTCTCAAAAGTCACATCTTTCAAGCCTCTAACTAAGTCATGCCTCAAAAGTTTGTTCAATTGTTTCATTCCAACATGACCAAGCCTTCTATGCCACAACCATCCCATACCAGATTTGCTAAGCAAGCATGATGTCAATTGGGTCTCACTATCATTGAAGTCAACCAAGTATAAGCTACCATGTCTAAATCCTTTGAATATCAAATTTGATCCATCGACACTTATGACTTCAACATCATCACTACCAAATATGCACTTGAAGCCAAGATCACAAAGTTGTGCCACCGACAAAAGATTGAAATCCAAGCTCTCAACTAGCAATACATTAGATATGCTCATGTCATTTGAGATAGCAATTTTACCAAGCCCCTTGACCTTGCCTTTCTTGTTGTTGCCGAAGGTGATAGCATCAAAACCACCATTTTGACTTGTATCAATTGATTTGAACATACATGAATCCCCGGTCATATGTTGAGTGCACCCACTATCAAGCACCCAATGCCTTCCTCCGGCTTTGTAATTGACCTACAAGATAAGATCAATTCCTTTTAGGTACCCAAACTTGTTTGGGTCCTCCAAGGTTAGTGACCAAGCTCTTTGGTACCCAAATGGCTTTCTTCTTTGAGCCCATCCATGGTGCACCAATGAACTTAGCATGAACACCAATTGTACCCTTGGTAAGTATATAGAAAGAGTCAAACTTAATTGAGGATACATTAGCATTGGATTTCTTGTTCATGCAATGTCGCTCTATGTGACCAACTTGCTTGCAACTTTTGCAATAGCTACCATTGTTCTTCACAAAACGAGTCTTGTGAGGAGCAAAAGCGGCTTTGCCTTTCTTGGGGTTATAGCCCAATCCCTCTTTGTAGAGAGAAGCTCTTTGGCTACCCAAGCACATAAGCAAGCGGTCCTCACCACCATAAGCCTTGGCTAAGGTGTGATTGAGCTCCTTTACCTCCTTCTTGAGATTTTCATTCTCAACTATAAGTGTGGAGTCACAAGTGAAACCATCACTACTAGATGAGGATGATGTAGATGAGCTACATGAAGGGTTAGTGGGAGCAACAACAATAGGCTTATGACAAGATTCATCAATTATATCACAAGATATGCCTATGTTGCAAGTTTTAGCTTTTTCAACATTAGTTGGCATGTTTTCACATTTTTCAACTAGAGAGGAATGAGCTTCTTCAAGCTTAGTGTGAGACTTTTGAAGTTTCTTATGGTCTACCTTTAGACTCTCATAAGATGCTCTAAGCTCATCAAGTTCTTGCATAAGATTTTTCTTTTCCTTAAGCAAGCCCTTGCATTCCTTTCTAGATTCTTTATAATGTTGAGTGCAATCTTCTAGCATAGTGATTAGTTCATCTTTAGTGAATTCTTCTTCATCACTATCACTATCACTAGCATTATCATGATCACTCTCATCATCGGATGATACCTTAGCGGCCTTAGCCATGAAGCACGATGGAGTGTCGAAGAGGGAGACCTTCTCTTGGATAGCAATGCTAGCATGTCCCTTCTTCTTGCTCTTGTAGTCATCCTCATCATCACTTGAGGAAGCATCACTATCCCATGTAGCAACATGAGAGTCATTCTTCTTTTTATGAGAGCTTTCCTTCTTTTCTAGCTTCTTCTTTTGCTTCTTCCTCTCCTTCTTGATAGCATCTTCATCATCACTATCATAAGGACACTTTGCAATGAGATGATCTTTGCTATGGCATCTAAAGCATCTCATGGTATGCTCATTCTTCTTAGATGAGTTCTTCTTCCTTCTTGCACGATAGCCCTTCTTCTTCATGAATTTGCCAAATTGCTTGACAAAGAGAGCCATCTTCTCATCAATGTCATCACTATCACAAGAGCTTCAGTCTTCTTCACTTGATGATTCAATCTTGGATTTGCCCTTGGATGTGGTGGCTTTGAATGCCACACTCTTCTTCTTTTCATCATCTTTCTTCTCATTCTCCTTCTTCTTCTTCTTGACCAACTCATCCTTCTCATCATCTTCTCTATATGAATCATCGGTCATCACTTCTTGAAATATTTGTTGAGGAGTTGAATCCTTCAATGTAGTCCTCACTAGCACGGTGATCAATGTATCAAACCTCTTGGGCAAGCTTCTCAAGAACTTCATAGAGAATTGGTTGTCCTTGACTTCCTCACCAAGTGCCTTGAGCTCATTGACAATGACTTGCAATCTATGAAACATTTCCGGTACACTCTCATCATCTTGCATCTTGAAGCTTGAAAATTTTTCTTGCAAGATATATGCTTTAGCGGTCTTTGTGCCTTTGGTGCCCTCAAATATTTCTTCTAGCTTGGCCCAAGCATCATGTACAACTTCTATGTTCTTCACTTGCTCAAATGTCTTGTCATCTAATGCCTCATGAAGAGCACTAATGGCAATATCATTGCATTGGAGCTTCTTCTCTTCCACCGGTGTAGGTGCCTCCGGATTAGCAACCTCAAATTTTGTTTCGGTGACCTTCCACACTTCTCTATTGATTGACTTGAGGTGTGCGGTCATCTTAACCTTCCAAAATGCGTAATTTGTGCCATCAAAGTGAGGTGCCTTCTTAGTGTTGTTGATGTGCAAACTTATTTGAGCCATTTCTTCTTCACCGTAGGTTGTTAAGCCTCAAATAAACGGTGCCTCGGCTCCGATACCACTTGTAAGGTCCAAAAAGGCTAGAGGGGGGTGAATAGCCTAATTAAAACTTCTACACAAATTACTTAACCACAAGTTAGTATAAAAGGTGGCGGAGCAAAATGCACTAGCTCTAACTAATTAAGCAAGCCACCTACACAAGTCTAGACAAGGCTATCCACTAAACACAGCAACAACAAGATAGATACAAGAAGTAAATCGAGAGAAGAGCTTCGAGTGATTATACCGCCGTGTAGAGACGAGAAGTACCAATCAATCAATCACACAAGAGAAATCCTCGGGAAGAGAATGACACAAGAATTTATCCCGAGGTTCACTTGCTTCCCGGCAAGCTACTCCTCGTTGTGGCGATGCACCCACTTGTCGGTTCGCGAGCTAATCAACTATCAAGAGTTGAGCCCTCGGCGGGCGCCGCACAACCGCACACAAGATGGGGATCCTCCAAGCCACGAGCTCCACTAGAGTATCCAATTCGTGAACTCCCGCGGGGAAGGATCAAGAACCCCTTACAACACTTGGTGAAGGCTCCAACAATCTCCAATTGCGAGCTCAATCACCTCCGCTGCTCCAAGCCGTCTACCGTGTCGGGAAACACGGAAGAGTAACAAGAAATCCGCAGCAACTCGAAGATCAAGTGCCTCTAGAATGCAACTCTCAAGCAATGCACTTGAATCTCACTCAATCTCACTCAAGATGTGCAATCAAACAAAGAGATGAGTGGAGGGGTTGTTCTCTAGCTCAAAGTATGTCTCTAGGTCTCAAAATGTGCAAGAGTTACCCTCAAACCCCGGCCACCATCTATTTATAACGAAGGGGTACGCAACTAGCCGTTAGAAACAACGCAGCAGAAATCGCGATCACCGGACGCTCCGGTCAGGGTGACCGGACGCGTCCGGTCACTACGCGACAGACGTGAATAGTGCCATTCGAACTAGCCGTTACCGTTGACCGGACGCGCTCGACCGAGCGACCGGACGCGCTGGTCACGACCGGACGCGCCGGTCCCGTGACCCACCGGACGCGCCGGTCAACACCGAGCCGCGCACTGCAAAACAACCACCGGACGCGCTGAAGAACGGACCGGACGCCACAGTGCCCGCGTCCGGTGCGACTCCAGTAAGCTCCCTGGAAGACCGGACGCGTCCGGTGACCTATGACCGGACGCGCATCGCGTCCGGTGTTCCTCGTGAACTGCTGTTCGCCTGACCGGACGCGCCGGTCGCACAGTAACCGCGTCCGGTGCAGCATCCGGTGCAGCGTCCGGTGCACGCAGTGACCTCCGTTCGCCTCCGTTTCTTTTCCAACTTTCGGCGCAATAGAAAATAGGCATTTCACTTCTCTAAAAAGCGCCGAATCCCGCCTCGCAAGCTCGGCGGGAGGGAGAGAGGAACCCAAACCCCTCTCTACCGCTTAAACTCCACCGCCTTCGCAAAAGTACTAACACCACCAAGTGTACACCACCATGTGCTCGTGTGTTAGCATTTTCACAAACATTTTCCAAGGCGATATGTTAGCTCTTTACTAGATCCTAAATGCATATGCTCAAGACATTGATCTAGTGGCACTTGATTCCCGAGCTAACCGTGATTGCCCCTCTTGATAGTCGGCTATGTATCCTAAACCCGGTCAATCACTTCTCTACTCATCTTAGACCGGCAAAAGGAAGAACCCTATGGTTATACCTTTGCCTTGCGCTCATAGATCCTTCTCCTCCACTTGATCATTATGTCCATGCACCATTTCTTTGTGATCTTATGGCCACCACTCCTTGCCACGTACACCTTCATCACATGTGTTGCTTATGCCTAGATTAATCACACTTGATACAATAGCATTAGCAACTTGGTGTCATTAATTACCAAAACCAAACTTGGGCTTTCAACATCTACTGACCCATTTGGCAAGCTCGGGTAACGATTCATAATATTGCCGCGTACCAAATGTCACTCATTCTTTTGTGTGTTGTTATATTGTTTGTCAATGCTTGAAGGTTGTAGCTGACAGGGGACTCAAGCTACTGCCAGTGAGGCAGTGACCTTCATTTTTAGTGTCATTGTAAGTGCTACCCTATAAGAATCAACTAACTAATTTTTTAAAATTGATTTGTGCATGGATGTTATCTTCGAATTTGAAGGTTCCTCAAAATTTTCCTTTCTCTAGGGTTTCCTGAATTTTGTAAAACCAGTGTTAAAAGGCTCAATGTTTTTAATTGTTTTTGGTGGAATATATTGCACATGGTCTGATGAAGCGGTGATTCGAATTTCATGTCAATCAGAATTTGATGTGTTTTTGTTGATTTTGTCCCCATAGTCACTTATCGCTCTTATCTTTCTTTCCTAGCATGCGCAACAAACAAAGAGACACACGATCTGCCAAATCTCATATCTCCTTTCAATCATCACGAAAATCATGCTTATGTGCGCCTGCCCCATCCATCGTCCATGTAAATAGAAACAAATCAATTCCCTCGTTAGCCCGGCAAACGTCCTAAGTCCTATGCACTTTCCATCTCTCATGCATGTTGATTATAAATAAAAACAAATCAATATCCGTTCTTATCGACAGTAATGTCAAAATTAGTTGGATTGATTTGATATAGGTAGTCTACAAGGGCAGATAGATGGGGAAAACGAGGAGAGCTTAGTAGATTGGATTTGTTCAAATTGGATGATTACTGTAGGATAAAACATGCAGTATGTTTTCTATTACAAATTGGGTCCTTGATAATGAAGAATTGTGAGTTAATATGTTGTTTTTTCTTTAGATTAGTGAACCATGCTAATAGGCTGTTTTACAGAAGTTACGGAAGACACTGTATATCATGGTTATTTCAGTTCTTATGGAATATGCAGTGCACCGTGTTTAAATATATTTAAGGCAATAGTAGCCAACGTGTTTTATCATTGATGTTAATTTTATACAGCCTAAACGCTCACTACTTCTATATTCTTTCTGCATAACTATGGCAAGGAGGGAAAATCTTGGCTGAGATATTGGGAAATTGCATAGTGACTGCTTTTTATCAATAGGTGAGCAAAAATTCTTATCTACGCAATCGGTCATAATGAACATATAGTGTACTATTGGTTTATGCTTTAGCATATTTTTACCTTAACAAATTCTATATTAACAAATTAGACTTGAGTTATGTAATTGGTCAAAGAAAGATAAGTAATTTATCATTTTTTGCGCAAGGCTCTGTAACATGTACAATTCAGTAAAAGTACAATCTAGGCTGTAAGGTATAAAAAAAGTAGAATAAGGTTGATTTGGCAACATGGTTGCAAGCCTGATGAAAATTACAGTTTGAGTATGCCATTTAGAACTAGATTATAGGCTTGGCATGAACATGCAAGGCTCTAGATGGAACGAGAGTACTTTTAGTTGGAAAACTAAAATTACATATGACATGCCAAGTTATATAGATGCGTAACATCTGAAGCTTGTGTAATATATTGATGTTCCAAACATTACGCCTGCAGTATCTTTTTGGATAACAATACAACAAATGTTCTCATACATATGTTATCGTTGCATTATTTTTTTTCGTTGCAACGCACGGGTATTTACCTATTCTGTATAAAAATAATCACCATTTATTTTTAGTGCCTTGATCAGGCATGGTGAGTTAGCGTTGGTGTGGAAGCCATCACAACTAGCTTGGGGCAATCCAATAGAAATTCCATTTACTTTAGCAGTTGAGATAATTATACGTGCATACAAAAGCAATTTAAAGTAATTCAGGTGAGACTAAATTTGTGAACTTAGTAGGAATTGACACATTTATTATGTGACATGAATTTATTTATTTAATGTTGGCCGATTCCAAGTCAATATAAGATATAGTGAGATTCATGTACCAGATGTATGTGTGGAATAATAGAATTGAGACATGTGCTGTCAAAATAAACATGTATTTTTGTGTTAACTGTGATTGCTTCGTTAATATTCATGTAATAATGAAATTGGCTACAAATAGAATAATGCAAAGATCACATTTGAAAACATTGTGTTTTTGTGTTATATGGTACAAAATGTGTGTTGTGTTATATGGTACAGCATGCGTGCAAATTATAATTATCATAGACTTTTTTTTTTGTTCCTGTTGTAACGCATGGGCATTAGAGATGAAATGAAAGTATCTAACCTACAAATAAAGCGTAGCGAGAGGGGGGGCTTTTCTTGTAGTGTAAGAACTCGCTTGAGCAATCCATGAGAGGAATTCTTTGCTGGACGTAGGGCTTTGTGCTTCGAACCAAGATAAACATTCTTGTGTTTTGAGTGTTAATCATCGAAGTCCCATACACCAATCACTAATCACTAGTCGTGGTTACGAATCCCCAACAGTTGGATTTACTGCCTGTATGAGGGTGCCCAGGAGCACCCCTCCGCTTTGATTTCGTTAGTAGATTTATTTTAAGTAAACCTTAAGCAAACTAGATTAAAAACTTGGTGTAAAAGAGAGATTTGTCCCCTTCCCTTCTTGCCACCTCCTCTCACTCACCAAAGAGGAAGGAGAGGGGCCTAGATGGAGACTGTAGTGGTGGCGACGTTTCCAGGGCGGTGACTCCTAATACAAATGCTTGCTAAGACTCGGGAGATAATGATTTCTATTTTTATCGTAACAATGGTTAGCAAATATTGTTGAGCCTATGATATTTTGAATGATAATAGTTGCAGGGGCAAATCCAGGTTCAAAAGTTATTGATACCACCTTCACTAAACACATGACGAATGTTCATTTATAAACCCTATTTTGCGAAGTAAAACACAAAACATCATTGTTGTCACGTGACAACATAAAAATGTGCAGGCTTCACCCCTTGAATAGTTGGATTGTTCTGAATGCCTAGAGATAATTTCATGTTCTTGTTTTTTTTCATGTTTTGTATTATCAATTATGCTTTAGTTCATATTTGCTCCATTCGTTCTAATTTATAGATCGTTTAGCCTTTTTAAATATACACAACTTTTATAATGTATCTAGACATATCGTATATCTAGGCGCATAACAAAAACCATGTAAAGGTATCTAAAAAACCAAAACAACCTATAATTTAGGATAGAGGCTGATATTAAATTATGATGGCAATGTGTGAAAATGAGGGATTTCTTGTGTGTAGAGAGAAAGAGGAGAGAGGGAGGAGAGAGGTGGACGTTGTTCTTTGTGGAGAGAGATATGGGTTTCTTGTGTGCAGAGGGAGGGAGAAAGAGAGAGGTGAACGTTGTTCTTTGCGGAGAGAGACATGTGGTTTCTTGTGTGCAGATGGAGAGAGAAAGAGAGAGGTGGACTTTGTTCTTTGCGGAGATCTAGAGCACGCGTATAGCTTTGGAGCTATCGTATGTTTCTTTGCATTGCCAAACAACTATTTTAAATTTGTTTCTAAGGAACATATTTTATGGTTAGCCACGCCACAATTTTGGATTGGATTTAAATAATTTTCTAGCCATTTCTAATATTTTTGAAATATAAAATGGAATGTGATTCATAGAATGATATTCAAATCCACGAACAAACAAGACCTTGGAGGAAAGTTTAAACGATCCACCGAAGTCGAAATTATTTTGTCCAAAATACATTTGACAATCTTTGCGTGCGTGTCGGTACTCCCCTCGGACCGACATTTCCAAACTCCACCGAACGAGATCCGTGTTCGGCCCACCTGCACCTTCCTCTTCCTTCTTCCCCAGCCGTGCGTGCTTCTCCACTTCTCCCGGGCCCCACCTCCCCGCCCGCGAGCCTGCGACACGGAGAAGCTTCCGGTTCCCAGCCGGCCCGGCTCCACCGGCTCTTCCTTTCCCTCCGGCCGCCGCGGCGTCCAAGCGGATTAGCGGAGAGCGTCGGGGCGGCAAGATGTGGGTGTTCTACCTGATATCGCTGCCCCTGACGCTGGGCATGGTCGTCGTCACGCTCCGCTACTTCGCCGGCCCCGCCGTGCCGCGCTACGTTGTCATCACCGTCGGATACGCATGGTTCTGCTCCCTCTCCATCATCATCCTCGTCCCCGCCGACATCTGGCAGGTCAGATCCCTTGCTGCGTCCCTCCCCCACTTCGTCATCCACCGCCCCCGGTTCCGGCCATCGTCGGCCCCGGGCTCCGCCGGTTTGGCTGTCGGTGCTGTTAGATCCACCGGGTGGAGCTCGTTTTGTGTTCTAGTTGCGTTGCAATTTTTGAGTGTATGTACGAATTGAACCTCAAACTTCGTGTTACGGCTGGAGCACGCTTTCGAACTGATGCGTATTGCTACGAATGAGGTCTGGGAAACTGGCTTCACCCCTGCTGTCTATTTAAGTGTCTACCAGTTCGTTGCATAGCTCTTACAAATGCAGTGGAAGCCTTGTCCCTGAGGCAAATTGATTGTTACCCTGGGACTAGGAGTATTGCATATAATCTGCCTGACTGCAATTTACGTTTAGAGAACTCTTTTTCTACTCGAGTCTTCATAACTGAATAACTGATTGTGGTTCAACCCTCTATAGTGCTGATGCCACCTCTTCGAAACATCTTCTTTTGTTTGTTATATTTATGGAGTTAACCCAGTATTCTGTCAATTCAGAATTGTTTGGTTAATGAGAAACCCTAGCAGCTAACTTGGCCTACCTTAATGTGATGTCCTTGCCACTTATCTTGTATCGGTGTTTTAGTAATACAGATTTGAGCACAAGCCAATTCTTGATGTCCTTTTTAATCTTTCAAAGCCAACCCCCCCTTCCCTTTCAAAAAAAGATACATGTATCCATTAAATCATATCGATATATTTATTAGCGGTAATGAAATGACAAATTTTATTGTCTACTGACTGGAAAATTCTCTTTTTATACTCCTTTGGTTCAAACCCTTCGATCATTTATATTGCAGACATTAACTGACAGTGCGAAGGGTGGCATTGGATTCTTTTGGAGCTGGTCCTATTGGAGCACATTTATCCTAACATGGTATGCTATGAACATGTCTTGCATAAGTTCCTCCCAATGGTTGAATTTCCCTGATTCTTAGTGTCATCTAAAAAACAAAGAAAAACATCTATTTGATGACTTGGCACATCCATTTCCAGTTATAACCATGATTTTAGTACTATTTTCAAAATGTCCAATCTCTGCCTTCTATGTTGCTCCATCATTTGGGCATCAATGCAACTCTTTTGGCTTTATCCAAACAGGTCGGTACTTGGGAAAACACTGGCTATACATTATATGGTCTGTAGAAGGAAAAAAATGCTGGAAAAATTCTCTCCCTGTTCATATAATACAATCAATATTGACTGCTAGATTTTGTGGGTATCTAATCTTATGCTGAATGTATCGTTGCAGCTTACTCATTTTCTAGTAGGGCAGCTCAGTGTGAACTTAGTTCTCTTGTACAATCATAGTCATGGTTTGCTTGGGTCTTCAGTCGCAAATTTTATTGAATGGCTGGATGCACTAGTGTTTCTTCGGAAGTCTGAACATTTGCATTGGTGTTGATATTTCTAAACAAGGCTTGTTTTTATGTCTTCAAACAGGGCTGTAGTTCCTACTATCCAGGGCTATGAAGACGCAGGAGACTTCACTGTTAAAGAAAGGCTGAAAACTAGCATTCATATGAACCTGCTTTTTTATTCAATTGTGGGAGCCATTGGCCTTATTGGTCTCATACTACTCTTAATCATGCATAGAGCTTGGTATGTTCAATCTTTACTTGAGCAAAATTTCACACTATGATCTGATGTCTGAACATAGCCTTGCAGTGTCACTTTAATATTCTTCACCATTGTGCCTTTGTCATTTTCATGGTATTGATGCTGCCAAGCTAATGGTGAACTGTTTTGCTGAAACATCTATATAAGTTTTGATAAAAAAGCAGTTCAAAACATTATGTTTAGTGCCTAGATGTTGTGGGTTAATTTTCCCTAAGTTTCTGTTGAGTACTCTTTGTCTCCTAGCCTGTACTTGACTAGTTTATTTGGCCTTGTGTCTCATAGTCACAGGTCATGTTAGCTGTGGAAGGCTAGTTGCTCTGGTCTAGTGTTTCCCATGTGGAGGGGCGGGGTTCTTCTCCCTCCTTTGTACAGTTCCTCTTTTCTCTCTTAATGAAATGATGCACAATCTCTTGCGTGTTCCAGAATTTAGTGCCTAGAGTAGTGTTGCACAGCCACTTTTGGTTCTTGAGATGAATAAAATATAATCAGTGGTACTATCAAAGTCACTGGCGGAGCCCCGTGAGGGACAAACTTGGTCCTGGCCCCCCCTACCTGACAAAACTTTAAGGAGCATCAACACTAATCCTATATGAATGGGCTGCTTTGTTGAAAATTTGAGTAGTGTTCCATGTCTGCGTCTGCATGCATGCTGCACTCAGCAGTCAACTACTTGCTCTCTCCTGTAACGTCTCTGATCTAGCACATCTATTTTTAAAAAATTTCAATGAACTAGGATCATGCCCGTGCGTTGCAACGGGAACAAAACAAAAAATAATGCCATAACAATTTTAAGTTTATACTTTTGTATTACTGCGATTGCTGCACTTCAATAGGTTACATTGGCGAGAGGGTTCCTGGCACTTAGGAAACATTTGCAATTCTAGACCCGTGCAGCAGTTGACCAAATACAAAAATCAAAAACATGATGAAGAATAAAAAGTACTCCAAAGATCATCGATGGTCATCAATGAAAAAAATATTGCTCCAAAACTTTGCTAAGTGCAAGTATTTGATTGAGAAATATGGGAACTAAACCTAAATTTCGGTGGATACACTTTGAGGAAAAAGAAAAGGCAAAGATGATGGAAATAAGAGGTATCACATATTTTGTAAGGTCCATGTACAACATGTTTTAATTTCAATTTTAAATCTTGAAAAAACAAATCTTACTGGGTACAATAATGCAAGAGATGAAGCCAAAATGAGCAGCTTGTTCAGAACCCCTTCCAGGTAAGACTGCACCCAAAACGAATATTAGAAAATCTGAAGTGACTTCATGATAAACTAATAATAGTCCACATACTTTTTTGTCGTGCATATTAATGAAAACTGTTGCCAGGCATCAGGGTCTTGCACGTTTTCTCTCATGATGCTTGATGCATTACTGCTTCCCTAGTGGCAGTGCCATCGCCCAATTTTTTTGCTCTCTCCACTCCTAGACCCCCTCCTGCTTCCCTAGTGGCAGTGCCATCGCCCAATTTTTTTCGCTCTCTCCACTCCTAGACCCCCTCCATGCTGCCTTCCATTGACTCCATTGCAAACTGACCTGTAAGCGCAAAACCATGTCAGATTATGGCATGACAGACTGACTTTAGAGTATTTCTTGTTTCAAAGAAGAACATTAGTATGTGCATGTAAGCTGCAAGATTCCAATGTAAGAAATGGAACTCTCAGAGGCAGGGATTGAACTGCTAAACTAAATGGACTTTAATCAAATACCAGAAATCCAATGGACAAAAAGGTTAACCAAATTTGCTATCATTAAATGGTCAGTATTACATTGAATTGAGGAAGTTTAACTTACAAATTATCACAAAAGTAAGCATCAAAAAAAGCTTTCCATAGCAACAGCCAACATGTTAAGATTTCAAAGAAAAAAAACTCAGTGGCAACAGCCAACATGTTAAGTAATGCATACAATCCATGTGACACGACTCTTCATTTTTTGAAGTCTTTGCATATACAAGAAAATACAAGAAAATGAGGATGGTTGTAATTTCTAACAGAAACATCTTCTAATCAATGCATTTTAATGTGAACACTGAAGTACTGAACACACCTTTTTTCAGCAGGGAAGTCTTTGTGAAATAAGAAATTGTATATCTTTTCTTGAACCTGCATTGCCCACGAAATCAATTAGTGTTAAGAATTCATCGCACTTGTAGCTAGTTGGTGCCTTAGGTTGCCCAATTTTTGTCACCACGTAAGTAACCATCATACACTTGATCTTATGGCCCATGTGTGCTCTATTATGTCACTCAGATTGTACAGTGTCCAGTTCAAATAAGAAAAGGACAATGACAGTAGATCAAAATAGTCTATCCCGAGAATAAAGTGGCATATCTAGAGGTCATTGACTGCATTTCTCAGTCTGTTCGACATGCAGAATGGCTAATATTTCTTATATGTCATATAAGGAGAAAGATTTAGCTGCACAGTCACAATGCAACTTGACCAGAAATAGATTATAAGAACTAAATAAAATATCTCATTTATCTTTTTCATTTACCACGTGTATGAAGGCATGCTAGATCAATATGAAGAGGACCGGTCTGCTAAAATAGAAATAGATGCACATGAAATCCTCACCAGTGACGCATTTCGTCAAACACCTCGTGGTTTACTGTCCACGAGTACACGACTCCACCAGGCACAAAGTGACAAAGGGGCATCCTCCACGAACGGCTTGCCTGCTGTTTGGTTCCTGCAGACAGGCTCGGCTGCCAGCCACCGGCTGCGCACTGCGGATTGCAGGGCAGTGACGCCTCCCCGGTGCCCGCCTGCCCGCCGGACGACCAGAGCTCCTGCCTGCGTCGCTGCCCTACTCGGCGGCCTCCGCAGACAGGGAATAGAGGGAGCCGGGGGTGGCTGCCAGGTGGTGCGGCGCCGCGGAGCAGGGGCCAATCGGGTGAGACGGGGAGGAGAGGTGGCCGTGTGGCATGGCGTCCAGGTGGTGCGGCGGCGTGAGGACCAAGCGAGAAATCAATGGATGGGGATTGGGGAGGGCGAGGCAGGCGGCGTGCTCCTGGACGCCTGGCCTACATGTCGGTGCAAATAGGAGTTACTGAGGTGCGATGGCGCTGCGGCTTCACCACGGTGCGGTAGACGGGTCCTCTTCGTATTTTTTAGCTGTAGAGATTAGGAGACAATTTTGGAGTTTATGAACAACCTCAAACGGATACTGTAGTAGCAGTACCTTTTCTCATGCACAAGGCTGCACCTGCACCGCACGTCAGGCTGCAGGCCTCCTTCACGTCTTGCATGTGGCTGCTCGCCACCTTGCTCTGCTAAATGGCCGCTGCTTGCTGAGTGTTTTGTAAAGTATGCAAATCTTCCCACCGGGTAATTATTTGGCCATTCTACATGGATCGGAAATGATTGTTTTGTCCGTTGTTTGGTGCAGTCAATTTAGTTTCGGTGAAAAAGAAACAATAGTTTTGCATTGTACTTCAATTTTATAGCTGTTGATTACCACTAATTGCCCCCCCCCCCCCCCCCCCCCCCCCCCCCCCCCCCCCGACATCAAGGCACGCTCCGCCACTGATCAAAGTACTGCTTTCATCCCCAATAGTATATTTCTTCTGAAACTAGCTGTCCTTTATACAAGTATCTAGTAGGGTGTTTGACCTAAATTAACTTTTCTTGACAGGGATGGTGGTATTGTGGGATTTGCAATGGCATGCTCAAATACCTTTGGATTGGTGACTGGTGCTTTTCTTCTTGGGTTTGGGTTAAGCGAAATTCCAAGAAACATTTGGAAAAACGCAGACTGGTCTCACCGCCAAAAAGTACTTTCCCATAGAGTTGCCAAGATGGCTGTAAAGCTTGATAATGCCCATCAAGAATATTCAAATGCAATTGTTGTATGTATATTTCATAAATTTTTAAGCGATAGCATGCAGTTTCTTCATGTTTCTGAAGTGTTGGTCAATTCCAGGTTGCTCAAGCTACATCAAATCAAATGTCAAAACGTGACATTTTGAGGCCTTACATGGATATTATTGATAACATGCTGTCTCAAATGGTACTGCTGTAATCTGCAAGTGTGTTAAATTTAAATATTGCTTATTATATATGCAAAATATCTTATTATTTTTGTCTCTCGCAGCTGCGGGAGGATCCATCCTTTAAACCTTCTGGTGGTAGATTAGGTGAAAATGATATGGACTATGATACTGATGATAAATCGATGGCCACACTTCGGCGCCAACTCAGGAGGGCTCATGAGGAGTACTATAGGTGCAAAAGGTATTATAGAATGAACCATTGTATATATTTCATTTAGTAATAATGTGGGGTTGTGGACTGTCAAATATGACACATGCAGGTTTGTGAAAAGCTAGCAAGCAGTAAATACTCTAGTATAGAACAAATAATAACATTAAAAGTGTGACTGGTGCTGCCCTATTTAACCACTAAGTTTTAAGGGTGCTGTCATTGTGCAGTGAGTATATGACTTGTGTCATGGAGGCCCTCAAACTAGAAGACACGATAAAAAATTATGAACGCCGTGATGCTAATGGATGGTGAGTTTATTGATCTTATTATATTTGCAGTGTAATCTCATTGCTTTAAAAATATTGTTTGCAAGTAGCATTTCAATCTTATAGGAATATTATTTTGTCCCATTTGATTATATTTACATGATGATACCTTTTGGGAGTTTGTTTTTTCCTTTTGTATCTTAGTGCTGCATCTGTCAAACAAATTATGTCAAGTGATATATATCATCAGGGAAGACTTAATGTGTAAATTAGTAAATTACAAAAAAGAGCAAATTGTGTGCTGCCTGTACTCTTAACAGTTCCACAAAAGTTTTATACTGCAAGCAATACTGCTGACCAAGAATACTTGAATGTTGGCAAATTGTTCAATTGCTATTGATGCTTGTGCTTGTCAACCTGAGGAACTTTACAGACATCAATTCTATTCTTAGTAACTGCTTGGAAAACTTTAAGCAATATGTACTGCAAACAAGTTGTGCTCATCCGGGATTCTCTGATAGATGAACCTATATTAGTATTGATCTATTTTTTTTAACAGGAAATATGTATCAAGTTTTAGAGAAAGTCGTTCGGGCACACTTGGATCAATTTTAGACACGATTGGTACTCTTCTTACCTTCACTGCATTTTTTTTTCATAATTCCTTACAACAAGCATCTCAGTTAGATTAGATTCTTACTTTGTTGGTAAATTTGTTACATGTGGTTAACATTTGATGGAGCTGACTCAAGGATACTTTGTTGCATTTCCAGAGTTCATTTGGTGCTGTATACTGAGAAAGCAGCTTCAAAAGGCATTTGCTGTTATCCTTGGCTGCATGTCAGCTGCTATACTGTTGGCTGAAGCTACTTTACTTCCAAGTGGTGTTGATCTATCTCTCTTTTCTATTCTTATAAAAGCTGTAGGAAAACAAGAGGTTTTAGTTCAGGTAAGAAACTGAACACTTCTCCCCAGTTTACCAAAAAGTTTTGTTACTTGTGAGGCTGACTACCCCTGCAATACTATCTTGTCTCTCTGCAATACTTACTATCTTGTCTTAGTGATGACATTAGATAATTTATTTGCATAGGACACAAGACTCATGTTCATCTGTCACCTACTGATTAGTTAAATTTCAAACAAACACATGTACGCTTTATATATGTGAGTATAGTTACTAGGTGACACTTGGAGCATGTGAAATGACATCCTTTAACTCCTTTTCACTATTGCCATTGGGGGAAAATCACTCTTTTGTTTAACTCTGTTATAACTTCATAATTTTCAGTTTTTTGGCCATCTTTATGAACTTAGGTTTGTTCACAGGTTGCTGCTTTTGTCCCCTTGATGTATATGTGCATTTGCACATATTATTCATTATTCAAGATTGGTATGTTGATGTTCTATTCTCTGACTCCAAGACAAACCAGCTCTGTCAGCTTGCTTATGATCTGTTCGTAAGTTTTAATGCTTGATGTGTTTCTATTCCAAAGCCACTAAGGTCATTTTAGTTATTCACCAAATTTTGTTTTGCAGAATGGTTGCAAGATATGCACCTCCTATTTCTTATAATTTTCTGAATCTCATCCGCCTTGGTGGCAATGCTAAAACTACATTTGAGAAGGTAATAGTTGTGTTTTTTTTTTGTTGTTCTTCATTGTTTGTGGTATATCTATATCAATTCTGTACATGAGCATGCCTTATTACTTGTCACCTGGAAGGGAATGGTTTTTGGCTTCTCTCTTTCATTTATTTATTATGTTTTCTGTTTACCAAATAGAAAATTCATTCCTAATCGCTGACAAATTATCTGTTTCAGAGGATGGGGAACATTGATGATGCAGTCCCTTTCTTTGGCAGAGGCTTCAACAGGATCTACCCACTGATTATGGTTGTTTATACGCTATTGGTTGCTAGTAATTTCTTTGGCCGTGTGATTGACTTTTTGGGAAGCTGGAAAAGTTTCAAGTTCCAACGTGAAGAAGAGAATATAGATGGTCTAGATCCCTCTGGAATGATTATTCTACAAAAAGGTAGGGGTCCACAGATGTTGCATGTGGAGAAGTGGAGTTATTTTACTCCCTCCGGTTCATTTTATCTGACACAAGTTAGAATGACACTGTCTCCTAGATGACACTTTGACCATTCATTTGCTTTATATATATTCCATTCATTTGCTTTATATATATTATGTATGCTTATAAACTTATAATCATTGAATAGTATAAATCCTTACCAGTCTAATCATATAAAGTTTGTATTATAATAGTTAAAAATTATTAGCCTAATTGTTGGTCAAAGTTTTTAAAGTTTGAATCTTGATATGCGTGTGCGCCCGATAAAATGGACTGGAGGGAGTATTTCTTAAGTTTCCTGAAGGACTTCAGTTTCATACTTTCATTGATTTCCTTTGTTAGTGAAAGGCAAATCAGGATCCTGAATTATGATTGACGATGATTTTCCTAGCTTTTACTGGGAATGAATATTTGCGTAACTACTGTTGAATTGTTGCTGCAAAGACTGGCATTTAGTTCTTCTGAAAGCATGATTTGCTTTAATAATTGAATGTTTTTTCTTCTTTTTGTCCAGAGAGATCTTGGCTTGAACAAGGGTGCAAAGTGGGCGAGCAAGTTATTCCATTGGCAAGGAATTTCAATGGCGTGAACACAGATATTGAATCACAAAATGTGCCATTGGTGCGTAGAATCGTTCCCTCGTTTACATAGGAGATTCAACTATCAGTATGTTTTAGTCTAGGGATAGTTTAGTGGGTGAGATGGATTGATATCTTCTTTAGCCTTCGGTCATTTCCAGCTGAATTTTAGCTTATTTTTGTTACTTAGTACCTACTGGTTTCTGTTTCTACTTGGCTACTGTGTTGCAGGTTGAAAACACGGTGGAGATGAAAGTAGGGGCAACCTCTTCCAGAAATGACAGGAGAGCCGGGCAGTTGAAATATGCAAACAACAGGGAGACTATCGCCAGCAAATACACTTCTATTAGAGAACAGAACCGGCAGTCAGGGAAGGCAATGAGAAAGGAAATTTCACCGAACTCTGTATCTTTGCTTGAAGAAAGAAATTCTGAGCAGCGGTCCAATGCGGGTGTACCACCAACTGGTGCGTCTGCAACATGGGCCTCGATGAAGATTGGTTTTCAAAATTTCAAAGCAAATATGGGTTCGAAGAAGTTTCTTCCTTTGCGCCAAGATCCAGGATTTGTTCTGAATTCGAATGTCTCTTCACCTGAATCTCTTGATGACATATTCCAAAGGTTGAAACGGCGGCCTGCAAATGTGCCTGTGGATTACCTTGACGATGACGATGATGACAACACAGGAGATATGGATCTGCATTTCCAGGATCAATGAAATAGGTTATGATGTTCTTTTAGGTTTAGAATATGCATACACAGAAAAACTAAAAGAATTGGTAGCATTAGATGCTCGAAGGAAGATATAGGATGTATAGATCTGATGATGATTTGGTGTGCTTCCTGGAACGTCTGCCCATTTGGAAACTACAAAATGGAAGTACGATACGATGACAGCCTTTGCAGAAAGGCTTGAAATTTTCCCACCAAGAAGGTTTGGGACTTCTCTCTACTTCACACTACTATACGCAGGTAACATTGTTGACTTGCTGATTCTCTCACTCTTTGAATCTGTATTGGAGATGCTGATGTGATCGAAGCCAAAGTACGATTTCATGTGAAGGTTAACGTGCCTGAGTTGTAACCAGTAAAAACGTACTATCAAATATATACTTGATCGGGAGAATACCCCCAAGTGTTTTTGTGTGATAGACGTCAGACTTGTATTTGATGGTATAATAACTTGCGGACACTTCTTTGTCTGCTGCTTGATCTAAAAAAAATGCCCATTTGTACTGCATTAACTGGTTCTCTTTTGTTGGGTGCACGTGTTATAGTAGTAGGTGCGATCAGAGGTACAACACAAATTCGTAAAAAACACTGTCAGCTGGCATGAACATATTATAAAAAGGATTTCATAGTACTAAAGAATTGGAGATGATGTAACATAGAGAAGACACGTCTTGTACATAAGCATAAAAGATTAATCATCTGTTAAAGAAATAGATAACTCTACTTTATTACCCTGAACAATTCACTTTGTTCGCTTAGCGTTGGCTTGAGTATCCCAATTTATCTCAATATACAAGTCATTTACATCAGTAGCTCACTAGCGCGTGCAAATATGATATTCATGGAAGTTATTTATGTTCGCAAGCCACGTTATCTATTAACATGCATTCATTTGTTTACGTTAGCATAGCATACTATCCACTAAAATCTATTCACGGTTCCTGCAGCAACATTGTACGAGGTGTACTTCTAGTTATATTAAATTGAGAGTACAATTATACCCTAGTTTATATATATTAGAGTAAATACAGAAACCTAATATTATTCACCTCCAATGCATGTCCTCGATGATTGCTTCGCCAGAAAGCTCTGAGCATAGAAAAGGCAACATGATCCAATGCCATGGGAAATTCCTGTGACGCATTGAAAGAGTTTCAGATGACTTGTTGTCGAAGATGATCAAGGAACCATCGATTTGGAACAACAAATACTTGCCATACTAAAGCCCTGTTTGTTTTAGCTTTCTAGGAGCTTTTGGACCTTAGCTTTGGGACATTTCAAAAGCCAAAAAGCTCCCACGAGCCAAAAGCCCAAAAAGCTCACTTTGAGGAGCTTCTGGCTTTTGGCCTCCGGGAGCTTTTTAGCTTTTGGAAAGTCCCAAAATTAAGGTCCAAAAGCTCGCAGAAAGCCCAAACAAACAAGCCCTAAGAATCCAGCGAGCAAGTGACACAAAGATGCAAACAAGGAACACAATCATCCCCACCAATCACATCAACCTTGCAAAAACCAAAACGACATGAAGAATGCCAGGCTGAAAGCCTAGATAGGCACTCACATTGGAATTGTCTACAAGAAACAAGGTCCAACATGGAATCGATGAAGGCGTTACCCTTTGGTAGCCCATAGGGCATAAACCCTAATTGCTATGGCAAGATTGGACGTCGACCTTGAAAGGATCAAGATGCCCAAGAGGGGGGTGAATTGGGCTTTTCTAAAAAATAATTGCAAGAATTAAATTCTACAAGCCGGAATTCACCCCTAGTGCCTACTTGTGTTCCTAGAGAGTCTACCGATAAAAGTTTTGCACCCTAGTTTCCAATCCTAGTCTAGCATGGCAATTCTAGGAAAGTAAATCAAGCAATGAAAGTAAATACTAGAATGTAAATGCTTGAATGTAAAGGGCAAGGAACACGGCGATGTTTTTCCGAGGTATCGGAGAGTCGCCACTCCCCACTAGTCCTCGTTGGAGCACCCGCGCAAGGGTGTAGCTCCCCCTTGATCCGCGCAAGGATCAAGTGCTCTCTACGGGTTGATTCTTCGACACTCCGTCGTGGTGAATCACCCAAAACCGCTCACAACATGAGTTGGGTCATCCACAAGCTCCGCCGGATGATCACCAAACTCCCAATCACCACCAAGCCGTCTAGGTGATGGCGATCACCAAGAGTAACAAGCTAGAACTCTCACTTGACCACAACGAGCCCAAATGAGGAGATGGATGCACACTTGGTACTCTCTAATCACTAGTGAGGAACTCTCAAACTTTGATTCTCAAATCTCTATCCTCACTAGAGCTCTTGCACTCCCTTGCACTCTAAAGGGTTTTCTCAGATGTTCAAAATGAGCAAGAGACCTCTAAAAGAGGTGGAGGGGATGTATTTATACACCCCTCAAAGAAAACAAACCGTTATGTTCTGACACGGCCTGACCGGACGCGCCGGTCGAACTGACCGGACGCGCCGGTCGCCCGTAACAGTCAAAACCCGCTTTTCAACTGAATGACCGGACGCGCCGGTCAGGGGTGACCGGACGCGTCCGATCGTGCAAAGGAGCTTACTGTACTCGCACCGGACGCGAGGCCGCGTCCGATCGGTGACCGGACGCGTCCGGTAGTCTCTGGACCTTACTGGACTGTGACCGGACGCGCCGATCACACCCAGGTCGCGTCCGACGGGTGTTTCCCTCAAGTGACACGTGTCGGCCACTGACCACCGCGTCCGGTCCTCGCGAGGACCGCGTCCGGTCGTCAGGGCCGAAACCCTAGTCGCGGTAACGTACTGACCGGACGCGTCCGGTTGTGCCGAAGACCGCGTCCGGTCAGTGGGAAACAGCCCGAAACTTTCCGAAACGCGTCGCAACTTCAACCAAGTTGCTTCCAACTGAACTTTGAGCTATTCTAGGGTTGCCTAGCGCCAAGTTTAACAAGTGTGCACCACACCTAAACATAGGACTCGCCTAGGTCAAGCTACCCGTTCATGCCCCCCTTTATAGTACGGCCAAAAGAGAAAAACGAAGATCCTAACGACTATTCCGAATGTGTCTCAACACCTCGACATCCGGAACTAACCGTCCTTAATCTTGACGTCACTCTTTTGAAAACCGAAACGATTTCCATCTAGGGACACGAATACCATGGTGCCCAAAGCAGTTATAACCTCCATGACCTAACTTACCAACGTTTCTGCAAAACACACGTTAGTCATGGTAATAAAGCGTTGTCATCAATTGCCGAAACCAAACCTTGGGGCCTAGATGCTTTCAGACCTCACAACCAGCGAGGCTATCGCATGGGGAAGACGGGGGACCAAGGGTGGTAGCTTAGGAGGGCCTAGGGTAACAGTCACAGAGAAGGATGAGGAGATGACGACTATAGCACAAGATGTAGCTGTAAGGATTGAATGGCCAGGGGCATTTGAATTGAGATCTAAAATATGTAAAACAACAATCTTGGTGTATGCGAACTTCAAACCTCAAAGCAGCTTGGCACCTAAGTTTTTGACAGAAACATACTATGAAGTCCTTAGGGCCATCATCCTACACAAGTCCTTAGCAAGATAACTAGCAGAGCATGCTTACAAGTCTATTATGAGCTTCACACACTTTTTGAAACAATCCTCTCTACGGCTTGTATGTCTCTCTAAATGCTTCATGGTCCTCTCTATAAGTGATGGCATATGTTGGGTGGAGGAGTAGCTCCAAATGTTCCAGAGGTAGCACTAATATAGAGGCTCCTAGCTGTTAGAAAAAGTTGACATACACAAACATTACCGGATGATCCACCAACCTCCTCTAGCCATGCCAGATCATACAATGGCGCTGTGCTAGCTGATTTCGCTAGCAGCTAGTTGAGATTTTACCAGAATATTTCCACCATATCCACATGTTCTCGCTTCAACTCTTTCAAGTTGGATGCTTTGGCCCCCCTTAATGGTACGACAAAAGGAAAAACAAAACCCTAATACAGACTACTAGCAAATATCCCCATGCACGCAGCTTACGTTCGTTCTAGAGTGTTTTATCAATCATCCTTTGCACCATAAGTCGATCAATCACCAAGACTTGGGATCAAGACACTTGTGGCCATTCACGCTGCAACTAACTCAATTGCATTAACCTATGCAAAACATATGTTAATCTCATTAATCACCAAACCCCCATAAACACTACATTGGGGGTCTAGACGTGTCAGTGTTGCTCCCATAGGTGGAGGATGAAATCATGCACTCGTACACTGTGTAGTGACAAACTAATCATTCACTTCCTTAGATTAGAAATATAAGTCTACTAAAACATTGACACAATTACACGATTTAGATACTATGAAAATATTTTCATTATAAATCTAGTAATGTTGATTTTATATTGTTGATCCATAAAAAGTTTTAGATATCTATAATCTACTATGATCTACAATAAAAATGTTTGATTTAGAATAAATCTAGATTATTTATATTTCTGATGACTTTACGAACTGAAGTGTAGTTGGCTTGATTTATTCTCTCAAACCATTTTAGTTGGGCTGTCTTTTCTGTCTTGAGGTACATCGTTAAAGTATGGTGACAAACTAAACAATGAAGAGTAGTTCTAGGGCTCTGTTTGGATTGACTAAAATAAGTTCCTGGCTACTAAAAAAAGTTTTAGCCTATCCAAAAAAGTCCAGCTTATAGTCTAATTTGAACTTTCAACCATCCAACTTATAAAAATCTAATTGCAGGTTCTCTCCAGCTTTACAACTTATAAAAAGCTGTGCTCATTTAAACGGGGCCTGTTTTTTTAGTGACAGAGTATATAATGATTTATGCTAGAAACACATCAATTTTGATTAGGTTTGAAGCTCCCAATCTTATATTAACCATAGAGACCCAATATTTATATGAAAATAGTGATTAAAAAATCTTATTGTATCTTGTACATAGTGTTCCATGTTCTCTATCCTACAAATTTTGTTAGGTCGACTTGTAAGTGGAGAGAAAAAAAGACAAATCTAAATATGAGTATGTTTTACCACGTGAAACAATTTTGGGAGTAATTGAGATGAAATTTTGTTCACATACAAATTGAATTAGAAACTTCAATAATAAATTAAACTTTTTTTCAAAGAAATAATACTAAATCAAGATTTAATCATGTTGCCTAAGAAAAGACACGATTAAAAAAACGTGTGAAATGCTTATCTTTTTTTCGAACTTCAATAGACCCTAAAACTCTAGTGGTTAGTAATGTTTCGGGTGTAATTGCACATTCTTATTTATGCCTAAATTGTATTATACTCCCTCAATCCCAAATTATAAGGCATTCCAAGAATCTTGGAGAGTCAAATGATTTTAAATTTGACCAAATTTATATGATAAGATAATAATATTTATGACACCAATTAAGTGTCATTAGATTTTTTATTAATTATATTTTTATAGTATACATATTTGATGTTATAAATTTTTGTAATTTTGTCTATAATTTTGGTCAAACTTAAGATGTTTTGACTCTTTAAGATTCTTAGAATGTCTTGTAATTTAGAATAGAGGGAGTAGGGTAGTAGCATAAAGAGGAATGGGTCGTCAGGTCGTGCCTTGCTGATCTCTTCAAGTTTCTACTGAATCAAAGCAAAAGTTAGCGACTTAGCTTGAACAATTCAAGCGACTTAGCTTGAACAATTCAAGTCAACAGAGGGGACGTCGATATGCCATGTATGTATACAGCTCGTGTAGCGGCATAGGTATAGCTAGATTAACCAAAAAAAATGGCATTACTTGATGAGTTGATGTTAAAACCAATCAAAGAATATCGATCAATGGATTAAAGTACAAGTTCTTTGCTTTAGATCTGTACAAAGCATGAATTTTGGATAGCCTAGCTGCATGCCTCTTCGACACCTAGGCGAAAGCCATCAATAAAATGCACCAAAAGAAGAAAAAAAAATGTTCGCAAAACACTAGAAATAAGTCCTGCGTGCATGGCCAGACGAGATGTCCCGATCAGAATTCAGAAGAGGACCCACTTGGCCGCGGCGGCCCTCTCCTCGAGCATCTTGCCGCGCGCGGCCATCGAGCACCCTTGGTCCTTCTTCCCTCCTCCCCGCGTCGCGTGCAGCAGCTTGGCCCAGAAACTCGTGGCCGTGGTCCTCCTCCTCTGCTCCCTCCTCGCCCGGAGGAACGCCGCCACGGCGTCGGCGTCCCCGACGACCCGCTCGTGCCGCATCAGCAGCGACACCCGCCTCATCTCGTCGTCGCCCGGGCTGGCGCACTCCGACGACGCGGCGCTGGAGCCCTCCGAGGAGTAGGCCGTGGACGCCTCCGAGCAGCAGGAGGACGCCTCGTCGTCGTGGTATCTGCTGTACCCCTCCGCCGCCTCCTCGCCGCGCACGACGGAGGGCAGCGACGCCGAGAGGGACAGGTGGGACAGGCGGTCCCGCAGGCAGGACGCGCAGACGCCCGCCCCCTGCTGCCGGTGCCGCCGGCACCGCGCGCCCTTCGACTTGGCCTTGTTGTTGCCCATCACCATGCCGCCGAAACCGAACCGCCAACCAGCTCGCCGGCAGGACCGGAAACGCTCTACCACCGCTTCTCGTGTAAAAAAACCCAGCAGTTACCTGTCACCGTGTGTGGGCGCGCTCGTGTGCTACAATATATAGTACGTGGGTCGGGTCAGGCGGTGTGGGTGCGGAGTGCGTAGCGGGGGGGAGGGGGAGGGGGAGGGGAGCTTCGCGGATGCTGCAGCTGCACGCGAGCTGTGGAGGAGTTTGCGATGCGGTTGGACTTTTTGAGGTGGCCGTGCGTAGGCGAGGCGCGGGCAGCGGAGGAGCCTGGCTGGCGGCGTGTGCGCGCGGTCGGGGGGTTGTGCTCTCGTGCCGACGTGCGGTACGGACTACCAGGGACAAGTAGTAGTACTAGGCACGCACGGCGTTTGATCGGGCATGGGGTTTTTTTAGTGGGTCCATCGGGGTTTTTTCGCGGCCTTTTCTTTGGCTTTTCTAAAGGGATCTTTTTGGAAGCTTCCGGTCCTGGTGGATCTGCGATGACATGCGTGGTGGTTCGTCAGCTCCACGGCGGGGAATTTCACTCCATTCTCTCTCGCGCTTGTGTTGGGATTGTCCTTTCTTTTGACTACTGCGGGTGATGGGTCTGCTGATCGCCATCCATGAGACTTTCTTTACTGTGCGTCTGTGTGTTGGTGCGCCTACCGTCAGGAAGCCGGGAACTGTTGATAGGTGATGGAGACAGACAGAGAGCTTTGTTGATGGATGGGACACATAGGTCATGGGCTTTCCTAAATGGAAAGAAAAATGAAGGTATCTAACCATGTTTTTCCTTTTCTGATGTTCCCCCTATCCCATGTAATCAGGAGCTCCCTTGAGTTTTGTTCACAAGGAAAATTAATTAACCATTTTATGCTCCTGGAATTTATCTTCTTAATGTATCAAGCTAAATTCTGTCAACTAGGTTGACGTTACTGCAAACACAGAGATCCCATCTCCATCAGACACAGGCGCACAGCGAGCTCGCGCTGTTGCGAAGCAGCTGCGAAAACGGCGGGAATGCGTCCAGTCCAGGGATCTGATGTTTTCTGTACAATCCGGGCGTCTGAATCAGGTCAACGAAACCACTTGAAGATGGATTGACGTTTGACGGCTTCCTGGTTCCACTCCACGGCGGCGGAAAAAGAGGCCCATGCTTCTGTCTGCGCTAGACCGAGTCCGAAACCTCCGCAGTTGGTCTAACCTTGCTGTCTCTGTTTTGAAGATTTTCCGGCTACTGCTAGGGAAAGTTCATAGCCATAGCCCTAGGCTGGTCTAACGAGACATGAAACTTCCTGGCATGGTTTCGACGGCAAGCAAGCAAGCACGGTGCACGATGCTGCCTTCGCTACGACTTCCGTGAAACTTTGCTCCAACTTTCAAATAGGGCAGGCAAAAACAAATTTGGCACCAGACGTGGGGCGTGCTGAGTGCAGAATGCGAACTTGCGTTGGTAATTCGCACGACGAAAGTCGGCACCAGCGGACGCGATCTCGAATAGTTTTGGTGTTGTGGCCAGGGGACCAGCGTAAACAATCCGTTTTCACTAGCGCGGTGGCCGGTTTTGCCTCGCCGCCGTGCACGCCACGCGCGCAACCGGCCGCCGCCCGCGCGCGGGGCGCGAGACGAACAGCAGGGGAGCGGGGCACGTGCTCAGTGCGGGGTCCCCGAGCCGGGGGCGGCGGCAGCGTGGTTGCTGGCGATCTGGCGTACGGCAGCTCCGTGTCCAGTTGTCCTTGCGCTCATCAGCACATGGATGACGCTTCCTCGTCGGCCGAGACGCGGACGGGGATGTGTTTTGCTCTGCTTTATCTCGGGCGACGCCCCCCGTCGGTGGTGCCGCCGTGGCGGTGCGACCTGATTTGGCACTGGCACCGCCTGGGAATCTCGCACGCCGTCGTAAACTCGCTGTCAGAACCTACGATTCGTTTACACGGACCCTCGCCAATTCGCCATAATGCGCCGGAGTCGCACCGCCGCGCAGTGTACTATCAGGCCTTGTTTAGTCGTATAAAGTTATGATTTTTTCTAACGGTAGCACTTTCGTTTGTATTTAATAATTAGTGTCCAATTATAGATTAACTATATTCAAAAGATTCATCTTGTGATTTATAACTAAACTGTATAATTAGTTTTTTTATTTATATTTAATACTTCATGTATACGTGCAAAAGTTGATGGGATGGAGAGTGAAAAAATTTCAACTCTAGCTTTGCATCTAACCAAGGCGCTAGTTTCATGTTCAGATAGCGCTTTCGACAGAACACGGAGTCACCGGCAAGCAGTCAGATTCTCCGTACTGCTGTACACCTGTACTACGTGCAGGTGCAACCACCTTCTAGGGAGGTAACCTGAGAGCAGAGGCAAGGTGTTTGTAGGCTTTGTAGCTGTGATTCCCTGAAGGCCTAACAGGGAACGGGATAGATGCCAACAGAATAGAAAGCACGTTGCTACGTGTTGGACTTGGACCGATCCATACTTAGCAGTCATCGTGCCATGTCACAGCATGGGAAGCCTGGCATACTAGCCAGTGGCGTAGTTAGGATTTATAGCTATGGTGGTCCATTGTCTAAAATTTTTTTATGCGCAATAAATTTAACATGTTGGTGCACATGTATATGAATTACAAAACAAAATTAAAAAAAGGACATACATAGTTCATAGATGAGTGTTTCTTAACATAGAATTGAAATATTACGTATCCATAATAGTTCAAGAACTATATGTCACTACTTCTTCTTATTCTTGTCAGGCCTGCGCCTTCTAATAGCCATGAAAGTGTTGATGATCTCTTATTTACTCAATTGTAAGAAGATATCCCGTTCAATAAATGTCACTCGACAATCATCCAGAAGTCTATCACCCATCTTATTTCTCAACTTAGTCTTGATAAAGGTCATTGTAGAAAATATTCTTTCAACACTTACGGTAGCCACTAGTAGAAGCAATACCAACTTGATAAGTAAATAGACCCAATGATAAACTTTATCCCTCTTTGTTTTAGCAAGTTTTACTAAGAGGTCAACAAGACTGTTTAGGCTTTTGAACAATTCATCTTTTCTCATGTCATCAATAAAGGTTTCAAGTTGCAAATCGAGTCTTAGCAAGTCGAGCTTGAAAAATCATTAGTAAAATTCATCAAGTCTATGTAACTTGTTTGCATCAAAAGAAGGGAAGGAATCTGCTGGATTCAAAGGAGCTATACAGAGTCGCGATTGAGTCTTCATCTTAGGTTTTTGATGTACGTACCTGATCCTGATGGCTGCCGGGTTGCTGGTTGCTGCTCACGGCTTAGCGTTTGCCGTCGTGGACTCGTGGTCCTCGTGGAGTCGCCGCGCCCTGTGCTCGATCAGTCGATCTCGATGGTCATACCCACGCCGCACGGAGGAGAATACGCGAACCGTCGGTCTCTCGCGAGTCGGCCGGCCAAGCAACGTACATGATAAATTCTCCAATACAGACTACATGGATGGGCTTCGTTGGGCCGAGCGCAGGGTGGTCCACGGCCCACAGGGACCACCCTGTAGCTCCGCCCCTGATACTAGCGGTGGACAAAATAGCACCAGGATCATTTAAACGAAATGAACCGAACCAATTTAACCAAAACAAATCAATTAACAAGTATTTTTCATAGTATGTTTAGTTAAGACTTTTGTGTAATTTCGAGATTGGTGATTTATTCTGTTATTAAGTGGCATTAACCGATTTAATCAAATTTCTTTGTGATACTATTACATTAAACATCAAAACTATGTCTATTTGCATATTTATCCCTATGAGGCTTTATTTGTTACAAGCATTCTTTCTTACTTTTCCTTTTCTTTTGATGCTGATGCATTTCTTGTTGGGTCGTTTCATATGCAAATGTGTTGTTGCATTGTCTCAACAATGTGTCTATTCGGTAGACCGTACCAGCTACATCCAGTTGCAGTCACTGTTAATGGCAGCCGAACGGATTGAATACTCCTTCCGTTCAAAAATATATGGCCTTATAGGTTTGTGTGCAGAAATTAAGGAGAAATAAAAAATGTGGTGCACAAAAAAATAAGGAGAGAGATAGAGAGGTCCATATAGAGATATATCGGAAAAGAAGAAAGGTTCATTGGAAATTGATAAAATCAGGTATTTTAGGACAAAATTTAAATCTTATAAGATCATCTATTCGGGACGGAGAGAGTAATATTTTTGAAGGAAAACAGGAGGGACTACTGTGCATTTATTGCATTAAAGTAAAACATTCCAAATACAAAGATCAAGAAACAAAGAAATAAATAAAGATAATAGAACAGATTACACATAAGCTTCTAGCCATAAATCAATTGAGTGATGAAAAGCTGCTCTTGCCCTTAGGATAACTAAGGCAAACTCTGCTTTGAACATGGCCCTGCAACGCTGCACCGAGGCCAGTATGCTTATGAAGATCATATCATTCTTCACTGCCCGCACATAGTGATCACAATCTTCATAAAGTAGAGCAAATGAAGCTGAATCTCAGAAAGAGTAATATATATCGAGGTCAACTGATTTTGGTCGATTTAGTTTTCTTCACTAGTGTGGATGAAATTCTTGCTAAAAGTATAGAGGCAGGGTCATAACTAGAGTGTAGCTTTGCCAACAGCACAGACACCAGAATGATAGAAAATTTCTTAAGAAACCCCATACCCACCCATAAAAAAAAGCTAAGGGCGTGTTCTAGACTAGGGTTGAAATCAATAGATAATGATCTTTAATGATATCTTTTATACTGAAACATCGTAAACTCACCATATTTTTCATTTAACTATGCAGTACTGAGAGAAATTAAAAAAATCAAAATAAGTAAATTGCACTCACCATACAACAACTATCCAAGTGGGTGCACGTTAGTAGAATATCTTGTAATTTGTTCAATTTAATGCGGCAACTATCTAGGTGGGTGCATATTGGTCCAACATCTTGTAATCTGTTTAATTTGATATGAGAACTTAGCTCATTGGTGCATATACGGTCCGAGAATTGTAACAGTGTCTTTGTACACTCTGAATCACTGTTATTGGAAGCTACACCCTAGCACGCTCATCTCATCATCACTTAGCTTGAATCGTTTACTATATTATTGTACCATTTCTGAATTTGGCCAAATAAGAGCTTCCATTGATTTCATAAATTGGAAAATACCAAACTAGCCATTTTTCTTTCTATACTCTAACACTGTTTTCATCAGTTTTCACCCCTAAAAACAAAAGCTGATACACGGGTTGTCCATTGCATGGAGGAAGAGCTGCAACTCTGTTTAGGGGTTTTTTCTATACTCAAATTCAAAATAGAAATTTAAGGTAAGCCTTCGATGGCCAATATGCCGCAACGATTTGAATTGGGTGATCTCCTTGTGTTGTCATGCACCCACGTACACTTATAATATGTCCACATCTCACAAATATCATTAGACCCTTAATTGTACTAACATCAATGTGCAAAAACCCACCAGGCAACCGTGTGCTTTCCAAAAACTTGATCGCCCGACACATTGAGCAGAGATGTCATGGCATGGCCCGGCTCGTGCACACTCACATCTGGGCTCGGTGGCATCACGCGCATGCGTGTGGCACGTCATTCATAGGACCACACATAGTTCACCTGTTTAAGTTGAGTCAATGTTTAGTCAAAATCCGTATCAAACTAAACTATACTGCACTATAACATTTAACATGGGCTAAGATTTATTTGATTTTGTTGAATTAAAAATAGATCAAGCCTAAATTAAATCCAACAAGTAAGAGATCAAGCTTGCCTACAAATGAGTCATTATGCCAGCAATTCGAGCTAAACGTTGGATGAGCTTAGCACGCTATGATGTAGCTCCCAATGGCATCGAAGGCATGTGCTTGGACCATATATGCATCAATGAGTCAAGTTCTCGCATCAAATTAAACAGACTACGAGATGTTGGACCAACATGTACCCACCTAGATAGTTGCCGTATTAAATTGGACAAAATATAAGATGTTGGATTAATATGCATCCACTTGGATAGTTGTTGTATGGTGAGCACGTTGATGAACGAAAAAGGTTATAAACAATATCATATTTTAAGAACTATTTTCCGTAAACGGGATCTTCCACTTTCGTTTTTAGCTCCACTCCAGACCTTAAAGTGCATCGCAGTGGCAAAAGCCTGGCTGCAGGCCCAGTATGAAGTTGCTGGATCAAAACAGGGAGCAAATCTGCTCGTGGCGATAGCCTAGATTGGCCCAATTGAGAAGGTGGTGAGCCTTAACAAACGACCTGAGCCAGTGCAAATCACAATAGGAGTGCAATGAAGGCTGCAAGCACATAGCCCGCAGGCTCTGTAACTTCTCTGAAGACAAGTTGTAACATCCCAGATGTTAAGAAACAATTAAAACTTGATTATGAAGCATCATCAAGCATAAACATCAAATGACATGCCATAAATGCATTCATGTTGCACAAGTTATTTTAGTTATGTGGCATATGTTGCATGAGTTACATGTGTTGCTTGAGCAATGTTTCCCATGTAAGGTTGATATGTTGCACATGTTTCAAATACCTTGTTTATGTTGCAAGGAAATGTTTCAAGTATAGTTTTAGAATGTTTCATGTTTCATATACATGTTTCAATAGTAATTTGATATATTGTTTTTACTAGTATGATTAATATGTTAATAATGCCATGTTTCTTATCACATGAAATAATATTTTATTAGTGTTAAATAATTAATCATGTTTTAGTTAAAAAGAATAATCAAATGAATTTAAAAACCCTGAAATCCAGACCCTGATTTACCCCTTTTGAAATAATTCAAAATCTAAGCAAAATTTGGGAAAAAGTTTAAAACCAAGTTTGTAGAACTTTTCAAGGGCTACAACTTTGGTATTTTGAGTTTCCAAAGTTTTAGTGTAAAATATGGAGCAATTTTGAAAAGAAGCAAATTCCGAATTTGACCCCTTTTCATCCCCAAATGCAAATTTCAAAATGGAAGCAGAATTTGAAAATATTTTGAATAGCAAAGTTGTAGGTCTTATCTAGATGTACAACTTTGGTGTTCTAGGTTTTCAAAGTTTCAATGTAAAATTTTGAATAAAATTGAAAAGATTCAAATCTCAAATTTGAATTTCAACTCAATTTCAAAAAGTAGGCATAATTGGATGATGACCCAATTATGAAGGTTGTAGATCTTCAAAAGTTTCACATTTTCTATTTTTATAGATTTTCAAGTTTTATTCAAAAATTTAAAGTAATTTTGAATTTTCTGAAATCCTAAAAGTGCTCCCATTTGAATTTAATTTCAAATTTCAAAAACTATTCAAAATCTGAGTTTGGTCCAAAAAGCAAAGTTGGAGATCTCGAGAAGTTGAACAACTTTCGTTTTTGGAGATTTTGAAGTTGCTAAACAAATTTAGGAGTAATTTGAAGAAAACAGAAAAAGAATAAATGAGGTGGTTTTAGCTGCTACAGCACCGCGCGATGCCTGCTCACCGTCGACGTCGCTGGCCTTCTCACCGCTTCCAGGCATATCCATGCCACCTCTTGGCTCTTCTTGAATATTCTTCATCTTGCCACCTCTTCTCCATGTGTCATACTCTTTTGAAGTGGAGAACCTTGTCTTCTCCTCTCCATTTCACTCTCTTCCTCCATCGTTCCCTGTCTCTTCCTCTCTGTTGGACAGCAGGGGCCAAGGCCGAGCAGGAGCAGCAGAGCAGCAGCGGCGCTCTTTCTCCTTTCCCTGCCGGTGCTGCTCCTTCTCCGTTTCCCCACCACAGCAGGCGCCCCAATCCCTTCCCTTTTCCCGCTCCCTTGCCGCCGGCAATCGCCACTGCAGCAGCAGCCGCCGCCATGTGCAGAGCCACCGGCTCACGTGGCCGAGTCGCCACGGGCCATCTCGGGCCAAGCTATGACCGCCAACGAGTGCGTCCGACCATGGAGATACTCCCTCGCCACTCTATCGTCGTCGACAAGCATCACAGTGGCCGGAATCGACGCTTTCCCGAGCTCCCCTGCTCTGATTTCGCGGCCAGGGACCTCGCGCGACAATTGAAAGTTTTCCAGGGTTCCCAATGTAAATCTCGTGGCTCATATGAATAGTGCGCACAGTGCAGTTTTTCTTTTTCTTTTCTTATTTCGGCTGAAACTTTAGAAATTCATAGCAAATCATAGAAAAATCATAAAATAGCAAATGAAGATGTTTTGAAATCCTCATGACTAGATCTATGCAGTAGAGTCATAATATGATAGGTTTTAATAGAAAGTTTTGCTGGGTATAGATGGTTATTTATTTGTCTTGGAAATTAGAGTTTTCAAAGAATAATTAATATCTGTAGATTTCATGCTCCAATTGATGTGAAATTTTTAGGGTAGTCTCCTGATGCTATGTATGTGCTGTGGTAAAAATGTCATGACCATTGGATGTGATATGATTGAGTTATTGCTTCTTCTTACTTAGTGATGGATAAATAGTGTTAAATTGATTTACAGTTAAATTGAGGAAGCAAATTGTGTTTTCTGTAGATATGGTAAATACAAGAGTTGTTTATAACTTCCTTATCTTTCATTTCCTAGAATTTCATGATTTTAAGTCTAATATTTTGAGAGTTATAGATTTTGTAAGATGCCTATTAAATTCTGCTTACTTTCTGACCTGATCTACAAGATGCAAATGTTTGGGCTATTTAGCTTGTGAATCATCTCTTGGCAATAATTATAAAGTTGTAGTACTTTTTATTAGCTTTCCAAAATGTTAAGAAACACTATTTTTGGTAATCTAGAACTCTATTTATAGCTGTTGCAAGTGAGGTAACAGTTTCTGTCCAAATCTGGACAGAGATGTCTTTGTGGTGTTGTTTGACCTTGTTAGCTATAGGATCGTCTTAAGGTGATAATAATAAAGTTATTAACAACTTGATAAGCTTTCTAGAAAGCTAAGGGACATGTCTTGTGGATGGGTAAAACTCCAGATCTGCTCCTCTGAAGTTACTGTTAGTCTTTTGTCTAGAATTTTGTGTAGACCTAGAACTTTGGCATGTTTGCCCTGGTTAACTTTGAAATTAGCTTTTGATGTAATTAAATAAATGTAGTTAATTATCTAAGCTTTTCAGAAAGTCTAAGATCACCTTTGTTGATGCTTGGATCTTTAGTTATGGTTGAGTGAAGTTATGTATATGCTGCTGTCCTGATTCTATGAAAGTCTTAAATTGGTTGTTTAAGTTAGCTTATGTGAAGATCATAAATGATTCTTTAAGCTAAGATATGCTTGACGTTACATACTGCTTGTACATGCCTTTTTCATAATGTAGCTTTGTTAGTAAGTTTGTATGCCAAATAAACTCATAACTTGTATGTTAAGTGTGAGATACTTTATTATCTTAGCATAATAAGTTGTGTAATGCTTGGTTGTCTAACTTAACCTCTAGTGCTTAAGTTAGATTGATATGATCATAGCTTTGACTTGCTTAACTATTGTAGTAAGATAAGTGTTGCTTCCATGATGATCACATGATTAACTTGCTTATAATAATAAGTAACATGTATGTTGTTAAACTTGATCGTTTCTTAGATGCAACCTCTTGGGTAAAACTAAAGTTAAGTAGTTTTCTTAACAACATCTTAAGGTGATTAAAGTTGTTTAATAATTCTATTGGATTGTAACTGTACCGCGAAGGAAAGTTGTACTCTAAGTAGATGGTTAATGTTTATCCTTTCTAAATGTCTCTTGTATGCTATGCTTTGTTCATTATCATGCATCATGGCATGCATTCCATCATGTTAAGCATCGCATCATTTATACACGTGTAGTGCCTACGAGAGTGAGAAGATTCGTGGTGAACAAGTGATGACGAGGTTGGTGTTGGTCAATCTTCGGAAAGGTGTCATCCACCTGTGATGTTGGCACCAAACTTGACTTCTACGAGAACTAACCACCGCTGCAACGCAGGCAAGCCCCGGACATATAACCACTTTTCTATTTTATAAATGCTTTATTACACTTAGAGTCTAGTGTAATGTGCATTATGTTAGTAGGAGTTGGTTGATACCGTTGCTGCATTGATTACCTTGATCTACATTTATATCCAGATGATATCCCACAAGTATATGTAGGTCGATCTTTTATGCTTAGTAATGCTTAGACTTCGGTAGAAGTCGAATAATATTTTCTTTGATCACAAGAATAGGTTTATTACTTGCTTCTCCTGGCCTAATGACAGGTCATGAGAGCATGTGGAAATGAATATAAGAATGAACTTGAGACCGGACGGGGCATGGGAATCGTCTTTGGTGGTTGGTCCCGTCTGTGTCGATTAAGGACCGTACGTTGTTGGCCCTCGAGTCAAGGAGTTTTTAATAGTACTAGCCATGTACCCATGTTGGGTAAGTCTTACTTTGGCTACTCCATTACGAGAACGTCTAACCTCGCACTGGGAGTGGAGAGATGGCGAGAGTAGCGTGTACCCTCGGGGCTAGAATCGGGCCGGGTTCGAGGAGTACTGTGCTCTCGGGTGGCGATGGACACGTTCTGGTTTTGGGCGACCCAAGTAAGAGTTGATATATGCAGGTCAATGACTTGCATATGTCGTGTGGTTAGGAAGCCCCAGCTGGGTAGATCAAGCGGTTCGAATCGTCGTTACTCCACGAGAAAGGAGTCTTGACCTTGCACCAACATCGTAGCAACAACTGGAACATGATTACTATTGGACTTGAGATGGAAAAGAAATGAATAACAAGTGTGATGCTTATATTTATGATTGAGATAGATACAGGTGCAAAAGTTAGCTATAATTAGGCTATACTAAAACTGGAGCCAAAACTTAATTAAAAGTTTGAAAGCAAGGATGCACTGGTAGTAAGCTTTTCTGCAAAACTTCTCTTTTCTAGCTTCACTACTTCCCTTAAGCCAGCATATCGTTGGAGTCTTTCCTTTTCATCGGGTAAGTCTTGCGGAGTACAATTGAGTACTCAGGGTTTGTTAACCCCTGTTGCAGGTACTGACGGGTACTGTTAACCGAGGTCATGTCGGTGGGCTCGATATGATCTGGTTGTCCTCTCCTGACTTAGGTGCTCTACCTAAGTTGTCTTCTGTAGTTCTACTCCACTTCCGCAATACAAGTTAAGTTTGTAAAAAGTTAACTTAATCCTGATTTATAAATTCATTGTTGTTATTCTTCCGCACTCTGATGTAAAGTTTTGTACAAATGTTGTAATGTTGTAGTTACTCCTTTGTTGATCCTGGTATGAGTTGTCAAGCGTAGTTGAATCGAGGTCCTGCGAGGGCACCCGACAGATCTTCTTAGGTTATCTGGTGTACATGCATCGCTGTCAGAGGTCTTAGGGACAATGACAGGTGCATGTGGGCCATATAATTTAGGAGGTTCTGCTACAGGTGGTATCAGAGCTCATACAATGGATCAGCTACAACATTACATTTGAAAACTTCAAAATGAATTTACAATATAAAAGTTTTTGAGGGTAACAAGTTAAAAATGGACTTCTATCTATCTTCTTGCTTGCTGGAAGACTTCATGAAGATTTTCTGATGGCTCAAGTACAAAGGCTTCAAGAAGTTCTTTAATTCGTCTTTGGAAGGTCAAGAGAAGAGTCAACTTCATCGATAAAGCTCTACTGAAGTACCCCTCAATAGTCTGTCAGGTGCAGTGAAGATAGTGTATAGTAAAAAGCCTTATAATCTACTAACATGATGAAGATGAAGCACTCCTAACGTTGAGAAGACGTATAGGACGAGCATATCTCATATCATGCATAACATGACAATATAATGACACTTAAAATTCCCTCCTTATGTTTAGAAAAGCAGTTATTATTCGTTATAGCTGTTCTATTGATGAATCTCGTCATGTACCAGGTTCTATTAGTCCTTTGATGATCACTGCTCCACAAGTTCCTAATTCTTGGGGAACTTCTAAATGCACTTTATTTACCATGTCGACTATGTAAAACCTAGGACTACTCCTTGCATTGACTTCTCCATGTATGCATGTGTCATGTTTTGATTTCTTCCCTACTGACACATGCTATTACTTTGATATTGATCACTTACATGTGTTTGACGAGAGTTACTTTAGTTGTGCTTTATAGTGGTGCCTCGACCCGTGACTATGGTGCTGTGTTAAACCTGGAATACTCTGTGATTCATGACCACACGAGTTCTATCAGAATATGCACTGGTACCGTAGTCGGTGCTCCTGAACCATTATAGCTCACAATTAAGGTGTTTTCACTCGTTGGACATTCATCGGAGAATTCTAACCTCTCCAGATCCTTTGTTATTATAACCAATCTCTGATCTTGGTTATAATACTGACATTGTTAAATGAGTTACTGCAGTTGTGCCATATGCTGGTACCATGATCAGTGACAATGGAACAGCGTTGTATCCTGGAGTTTCTTGTGACTTGCTACCATAAGGAAATACCGGACACTTGCTGTTATCAGGGTCTATGATCATGATTCCTTATAGTCCACAATTAGGGTGTTTTCATTCTCTAGACGCTCCTTAGGGATTCAAAATTGTCTTTTTGAGTCCCTAGACGCCTTGTGATTGTGACCGACTTCTAATCTCGGTTATATTCTCAATATTGTGAGACGAGGGTTATCGTTGTTGTGCCCTATAGTGGTGCCACGTTCCGTGACCACGGTGCCGCGTCGGAACCTAGGGTCTCTTGTGTGTCCGGGTCACACAGGTTTCTGCTGGGTGCGCGCAGGTATCAAGGTCTGTGGTCGTGATCCATTGTAGTCTCATGACTAATATGTCCTCACTATTTGCAATATGTCTTGGGAATTCATGCTCGTACTTCTTTTGAATTATCTTAATTCTTGATGTTGGAACCATTATCAAATCGTGGTTGTAATCTTGATTTCTTCTGTGAATATTTTTGTTTCAACAGAAGACCCTACTTTCTTGAAAGTTGCTCCAATTGTGCACTATAGTAGTACCATGATCAGTAACAATGGTATAGCAAGTATTCTGAAAATCCCTATGGCTGATCACTGTACGGGAATACGGGGTATTTACTATAGCAAGGTCTATGACCATGATTCATTATAGGCCGCAGTTGACATGCTTTCGATTCTCTTGGAATTTCTTTTTGAAATAATCCATGTCTTCGGGATTTCTCTACATACCTTGTTAATTACAACCATCGTTATGAAATTGGTTGTAATTCTTGAACCAATCCTTATTACTTTGTGAACTTTCTTAAGGTTAATGTGCTTGACACATTTCCTTTTCTCTGATGTAACCCCACGGGTGATGTCGTTCCCTAAATCTCGGGACGAGATTTCTTTAAGGGGGGTAGGTTGTAACATCCCAGATGTTAAGAAACAATTAAAACTTGATTATGAAGCATCATCAAGCATAAACATCAAATGACATGCCATAAATGCATTCATGTTGCACAAGTTATTTTAGTTATGTGGCATATGTTGCATGAGTTACATGTGTTGCTTGAGCAATGTTTCCCATGTAAGGTTGATATGTTGCACATGTTTCAAATACCTTGTTTATGTTGCAAGGAAATGTTTCAAGTATAGTTTTAGAATGTTTCATGTTTCATATACATGTTTCAATAGTAATTTGATATATTGTTTTTACTAGTATGATTAATATGTTAATAATGCCATGTTTCTTATCACATGAAATAATATTTTATTAGTGTTAAATAATTAATCATGTTTTAGTTAAAAAGAATAATCAAATGAATTTAAAAACCCTGAAATCCAGACCCTGATTTACCCCTTTTGAAATAATTCAAAATCCAAGCAAAATTTAGGAAAAAGTTTAAAACCAAGTTTGTAGAACTTTTCAAGGGCTACAACTTTGGTATTTTGAGTTTCCAAAGTTTTAGTGTAAAATATGGAGCAATTTTGAAAAGAAGCAAATTCCGAATTTGACCCCTTTTCATCCCCAAATGCAAATTTCAAAATGGAAGCAGAATTTGAAAATATTTTGAATAGCAAAGTTGTAGGTCTTATCTAGATGTACAACTTTGGTGTTCTAGGTTTTCAAAGTTTCAATGTAAAATTTTGAATAAAATTGAAAAGATTCAAATCTCAAATTTGAATTTCAACTCAATTTCAAAAAGTAGGCATAATTGGATGATGACCCAATTATGAAGGTTGTAGATCTTCAAAAGTTTCACATTTTCTATTTTTATAGATTTTCAAGTTTTATTCAAAAATTTAAAGTAATTTTGAATTTTCTGAAATCCTAAAAGTGCTCCCATTTGAATTTAATTTCAAATTTCAAAAACTATTCAAAATCTGAGTTTGGTCCAAAAAGCAAAGTTGGAGATCTCGAGAAGTTGAACAACTTTCGTTTTTGGAGATTTTGAAGTTGCTAAACAAATTTAGGAGTAATTTGAAGAAAACAGAAAAAGAATAAATGAGGTGGTTTTAGCTGCTACAGCACCGCGCGATGCCTGCTCACCGTCGACGTCGCTGGCCTTCTCACCGCTTCCAGGCATATCCATGCCACCTCTTGGCTCTTCTTGAATATTCTTCATCTTGCCACCTCTTCTCCATGTGTCATACTCTTTTGAAGTGGAGAACCTTGTCTTCTCCTCTCCATTTCACTCTCTTCCTCCATCGTTCCCTGTCTCTTCCTCTCTGTTGGACAGCAGGGGCCAAGGCCGAGCAGGAGCAGCAGAGCAGCAGCGGCGCTCTTTCTCCTTTCCCTGCCGGTGCTGCTCCTTCTCCGTTTCCCCACCACAGCAGGCGCCCCAATCCCTTCCCTTTTCCCGCTCCCTTGCCGCCGGCAATCGCCACTGCAGCAGCAGCCGCCGCCATGTGCAGAGCCACCGGCTCACGTGGCCGAGTCGCCACGGGCCATCTCGGGCCAAGCTATGACCGCCAACGAGTGCGTCCGACCATGGAGATACTCCCTCGCCACTCTATCGTCGTCGACAAGCATCACAGTGGCCGGAATCGACGCTTTCCCGAGCTCCCCTGCTCTGATTTCGCGGCCAGGGACCTCGCGCGACAATTGAAAGTTTTCCAGGGTTCCCAATGTAAATCTCGTGGCTCATATGAATAGTGCGCACAGTGCAGTTTTTCTTTTTCTTTTCTTATTTCGGCTGAAACTTTAGAAATTCATAGCAAATCATAGAAAAATCATAAAATAGCAAATGAAGATGTTTTGGAATCCTCATGACTAGATCTATGCAGTAGAGTCATAATATGATAGGTTTTAATAGAAAGTTTTGCTGGGTATAGATGGTTATTTATTTGTCTTGGAAATTAGAGTTTTCAAAGAATAATTAATATCTGTAGATTTCATGCTCCAATTGATGTGAAATTTTTAGGGTAGTCTCCTGATGCTATGTATGTGCTGTGGTAAAAATGTCATGACCATTGGATGTGATATGATTGAGTTATTGCTTCTTCTTACTTAGTGATGGATAAATAGTGTTAAATTGATTTACAGTTAAATTGAGGAAGCAAATTGTGTTTTCTGTAGATATGGTAAATACAAGAGTTGTTTATAACTTCCTTATCTTTCATTTCCTAGAATTTCATGATTTTAAGTCTAATATTTTGAGAGTTATAGATTTTGTAAGATGCCTATTAAATTCTGCTTACTTTCTGACCTGATCTACAAGATGCAAATGTTTGGGCTATTTAGCTTGTGAATCATCTCTTGGCAATAATTATAAAGTTGTAGTACTTTTTATTAGCTTTCCAAAATGTTAAGAAACACTATTTTTGGTAATCTAGAACTCTATTTATAGCTGTTGCAAGTGAGGTAACAGTTTCTGTCCAAATCTGGACAGAGATGTCTTTGTGGTGTTGTTTGACCTTGTTAGCTATAGGATCGTCTTAAGGTGATAATAATAAAGTTATTAACAACTTGATAAGCTTTCTAGAAAGCTAAGGGACATGTCTTGTGGATGGGTAAAACTCCAGATCTGCTCCTCTGAAGTTACTGTTAGTCTTTTGTCTAGAATTTTGTGTAGACCTAGAACTTTGGCATGTTTGCCCTGGTTAACTTTGAAATTAGCTTTTGATGTAATTAAATAAATGTAGTTAATTATCTAAGCTTTTCAGAAAGTCTAAGATCACCTTTGTTGATGCTTGGATCTTTAGTTATGGTTGAGTGAAGTTATGTATATGCTGCTGTCCTGATTCTATGAAAGTCTTAAATTGGTTGTTTAAGTTAGCTTATGTGAAGATCATAAATGATTCTTTAAGCTAAGATATGCTTGACGTTACATACTGCTTGTACATGCCTTTTTCATAATGTAGCTTTGTTAGTAAGTTTGTATGCCAAATAAACTCATAACTTGTATGTTAAGTGTGAGATACTTTATTATCTTAGCATAATAAGTTGTGTAATGCTTGGTTGTCTAACTTAACCTCTAGTGCTTAAGTTAGATTGATATGATCATAGCTTTGACTTGCTTAACTATTGTAGTAAGATAAGTGTTGCTTCCATGATGATCACATGATTAACTTGCTTATAATAATAAGTAACATGTATGTTGTTAAACTTGATCGTTTCTTAGATGCAACCTCTTGGGTAAAACTAAAGTTAAGTAGTTTTCTTAACAACATCTTAAGGTGATTAAAGTTGTTTAATAATTCTATTGGATTGTAACTGTACCGCGAAGGAAAGTTGTACTCTAAGTAGATGGTTAATGTTTATCCTTTCTAAATGTCTCTTGTATGCTATGCTTTGTTCATTATCATGCATCATGGCATGCATTCCATCATGTTAAGCATCGCATCATTTATACACGTGTAGTGCCTACGAGAGTGAGAAGATTCGTGGTGAACAAGTGATGACGAGGTTGGTGTTGGTCAATCTTCGGAAAGGTGTCATCCACCTGTGATGTTGGCACCAAACTTGACTTCTACGAGAACTAACCACCGCTGCAACGCAGGCAAGCCCCGGACATATAACCACTTTTCTATTTTATAAATGCTTTATTACACTTAGAGTCTAGTGTAATGTGCATTATGTTAGTAGGAGTTGGTTGATACCGTTGCTGCATTGATTACCTTGATCTACATTTATATCCAGATGATATCCCACAAGTATATGTAGGTCGATCTTTTATGCTTAGTAATGCTTAGACTTCGGTAGAAGTCGAATAATATTTTCTTTGATCACAAGAATAGGTTTATTACTTGCTTCTCCTGGCCTAATGACAGGTCATGAGAGCATGTGGAAATGAATATAAGAATGAACTTGAGACCGGACGGGGCATGGGAATCGTCTTTGGTGGTTGGTCCCGTCTGTGTCGATTAAGGACCGTACGTTGTTGGCCCTCGAGTCAAGGAGTTTTTAATAGTACTAGCCATGTACCCATGTTGGGTAAGCCTTACTTTGGCTACTCCATTACGAGAACGTCTAACCTCGCACTGGGAGTGGAGAGATGGCGAGAGTAGCGTGTACCCTCGGGGCTAGAATCGGGCCGGGTTCGAGGAGTACTGTGCTCTCGGGTGGCGATGGACACGTTCTGGTTTTGGGCGACCCAAGTAAGAGTTGATATATGCAGGTCAATGACTTGCATATGTCGTGTGGTTAGGAAGCCCCAGCTGGGTAGATCAAGCGGTTCGAATCGTCGTTACTCCACGAGAAAGGAGTCTTGACCTTGCACCAACATCGTAGCAACAACTGGAACATGATTACTATTGGACTTGAGATGGAAAAGAAATGAATAACAAGTGTGATGCTTATATTTATGATTGAGATAGATACAGGTGCAAAAGTTAGCTATAATTAGGCTATACTAAAACTGGAGCCAAAACTTAATTAAAAGTTTGAAAGCAAGGATGCACTGGTAGTAAGCTTTTCTGCAAAACTTCTCTTTTCTAGCTTCACTACTTCCCTTAAGCCAGCATATCGTTGGAGTCTTTCCTTTTCATCGGGTAAGTCTTGCGGAGTACAATTGAGTACTCAGGGTTTGTTAACCCCTGTTGCAGGTACTGACGGGTACTGTTAACCGAGGTCATGTCGGTGGGCTCGATATGATCTGGTTGTCCTCTCCTGACTTAGGTGCTCTACCTAAGTTGTCTTCTGTAGTTCTACTCCACTTCCGCAATACAAGTTAAGTTTGTAAAAAGTTAACTTAATCCTGATTTATAAATTCATTGTTGTTATTCTTCCGCACTCTGATGTAAAGTTTTGTACAAATGTTGTAATGTTGTAGTTACTCCTTTGTTGATCCTGGTATGAGTTGTCAAGCGTAGTTGAATCGAGGTCCTGCGAGGGCACCCGACAGATCTTCTTAGGTTATCTGGTGTACATGCATCGCTGTCAGAGGTCTTAGGGACAATGACAGGTGCATGTGGGCCATATAATTTAGGAGGTTCTGCTACACAAGTGGTATTGCCTCTGTCACAAAATTAGTGCACATTTCTCAATTCGAGGAGTCAAAGAAATAAGTTTGACCAAATCTCTATGAAAAAACACTAAGATTAATAATATCAAATAATCATCATTAGATTAATCATATCATAAATTTTATTCTAATTTTGTTTAAATATATAAATGTTAATACTATTTTGTAAAAATCTAATCAAACTTAAGACCGTTCGACTTCTCAAAATGTGAGATGTGCACTTATTTTTAGACCGTGGTACACCCATCTCCTGCCGTGTGGTGTTCACATTCTGTACTTTAGAATAAAAAGGTCTATGAAGTACGAACCCAAGTTGAGGATTAGCGGTATGCCATTTCTCTTATCACGATGGCAACTCTAGTGTCAAAATATGACTTTAATTCTTATCTGGAACACGCACTGTTGTGGCACCCCAATCCCATCATATCTGTCAATTTGCTGACTTTATTCAACACGGTGTTATGAAATTAGCTTAGTGCTGAACTAGTGTATTGAAACAAAGAAAGGAACGGAATTTTGTTCTGTCTTCTAAAACTAATTCTATATGTCACATATAATACAGTGGCAGTTTGGTATTATCCTCAGCTCAGGCCTCAGGTCGTAATACAGTGGCAGTTTGGTATTATCCTCAGCTCAGGCCTCAGGTCGTGCTTCCTATTTCCTACTCTAGCGCCAACTTCTCCACGGAGCGGCCGGACGTCCTGGCTCTAGTTGGGTCTGAATACAGCTTCCAACTATTCAATTCAAATGAGCTAAACTCTCACGTCCCGCATCTTTCTCTGTGGAAGTCGTATCTTCCATGTAACTGCCTCCTGCAAGCCAGCCGCGCTGACTTCCCGTCCTCCATCCTTTGTCCCACCACCTCCTTCCTACCATATGTTTGTAACATCCGGTCCCGACATACACGGTCCAAGCCCACTCTGCCGAGGAGTGGTTCTACCTGCGTAGCAACCCGCTTGAGCTTTCGTCCTCGCTTTACTCAAAACGGTTAACCGAAGGTTACTACGCGTCCCTGACTCTGGTATTTAAGCTGGTCAAACTCTCTCAGGATTCACAGTACGATACTAAACACCGGCTACATAGTATTTCGCGATGCTACAGTAGCTGGTGAACAGTCACCAAATTCGGCCCAATCCAACTCGGTGCTACAGTGTCGGGCTGCTATAGTATCCGAGTTACAGCACCGCCTGCTACAGTACCCTCGGAGTCCGGATGTGCATTAACCCGTAGCTACAGTATCTGGCCCACTTCCCAAGCTACAATACCATCGGCCAATTCTATGAATTGGGCCCACTTGGCCCATTTCGGCGCTGTTACAATGTCCCCTTTGCCTTCCGCTGCAGTGCGCGCGAGCGGGCTTCTGCGGGCCTTAGGCGCCCACACGGTGATCACTGCAGCGCCCTAGAAGCAGTAGCAGCCGGCTACGACAGGCCGCTGTGTCGTGCTGCCTTCTTCGCGTCCCTAGATGGTTGCTCCTCCATCAAGTCCCGCTGCGTCATGGTCCGCTGGCCACCGGTGTCATTGCAACATGTGCAACACCAGATCTACTTTTGCAATATCTCTTACGTCCAAAAACAGCTAAAACATTTGTATCATACACTTCCAACATATGTCCCCAACACCTGAAACACTTGAAACATACGCTTGAAACATGCGTGTATAGCCATAGCAACCTATGGAACATCTAGAACTATTTTTGCAATATCCAGATGAAACACTTAAAACATACGTCTGAAACACCTAAAACACTTGAAACATATGCATGTAACATGCGTATATAGTCATTAAAACATCCAGATCTACTTTTGCAACATCCAGATGAAACACTTGAAACATACGCTTACAACATGTATATATACCCATTGCAACATATGCGACATCTAGATCTACTTTTGTAACATCAAAAAAGAAACGCTTGAAACATACGTCCGAAACACAACACTTGAAACACGGGGTCGGCGTGGACATGGCCTTCCTGGTGGGGAACTATGGTAGCTAGCAAGCTCGGGTTAGGGGACGTCGAAAACAACGGCCCAGACGTAGGCCTCCCCTTCCTACTGCGGTGTCTTCGGCCGGCCGCGGGAGACGATGTCTCGACCGGCGGCGACAACCAGGGCGGGGTGGTGATGGCGTGGTGAACACAATGGCCGAGATGGACGAGGCAGACTGGGTGCGGTGGGGCGGCGGGTGATTGGGCGCGGCACGGCGAGGGACCGCCGCCAGCGAGGTGGAGTGGGGCGAGCAGATGTCGCGGTGACGCTGCGACGGCGAGATGAGTGGGAAAAATTTCGACGCATAGTGCAGTAGAGTGTGGAGAGACGAGGAAGACGTTGAGGTGAGAAGAACATGCTGGGCCAGTTCACTGTGCAGGCCTGTGCAGCCATAGTGCAGTAGAGTGTGGAGAGACGAGGAAGACGTTGAGGTGAGAAGAACATGTTGGGCCAGTCCACTGTGCAGGCCTGTGCAGCCGACGTCCGGACGGATGGACACCTAATCGTATCATTATCATTCCAGGAATTCTCTTCTGCAGCGAAAGAGTTGCAGGCTTCGTTGCCCAGGCAGAGTCCGAGAGACACTGTACCAGCTACTCCTAGCTAACTTAACGCGGCAATGCAAACCGAAGGTGACTCTGACTGGTGGAGGTGCACCAGACACGATGGCATCGTGTGAGGCGCACTTAATCCGCCTAGTGTACCAGCCAATTAAACAACGTGAGAGACAAGCTTAATCACAGTTGCATGTAAGGATGTTGCGGTGTTGTGACCCATCGATCCTGCGTTACGTTTTTTTTTCTTTTGATAAACGATCGATCGTGCGTTACATTATTGCACTCGTCAAAAAAACTAGTGTCTTTTTTTTCTCCAATGAAATGATGCCTTTAGCTGTTGCTTTATCTTCGTTTTTTAGCTGTTGCTTTATCTTCGTTTCCGCGCACTATATATTGCACACCTCGCCGCCCCCGAACGCCGTAGAGAAGGCTGCAAAGCGATCGAGCTCCAGGGATCCAGGCGCAGTAGAACCGCTTCCGCTCGTCAGTCGTCGCAGAGCGACATCGGCGAACCGCGGCGACAATGTCGGCCTCATGGTCCACCTTCTCCGCCATCCTCTTCGCCGTCCTGGCATCCGCCGCCTTCGCCGCGACGGCGCCCAGCCCCCACGGCTCCCCCGCCCCGTCGCCAAGTATGGCTCCGAGTCCTACCGCCGCCAAGACGCCCGCGCCCGCACCGGCGAAGATGGCCCCGGCCCCTGCACCGATGAAGGAGGCTCCCGCGCCCAAGGCCAGCGCCCCGTCTCCGCACCAGCACGTCAGCTCGCCCCCGTCGTCAGGGACCCCGGTTTCTGGACATGCTCCTGCACCCGGCTCGAGCACGCCGCCAAAGAGCGTCGCGGCACCGGCGGCCGGTTCTCCCTGTCCCAGCCTCGTCGCCCTGGCAGCTGCGGCTTTCGCTGCCGTCGCGGTGCACGCCTTCTAAATTTCAGAGGGTGAGTATATATGATCGAAACGCCTGTTGCTGTTCGTTGTTTTCCTGGCTGCTGCGGATTTGTTTGTTGTTTGCAATAAGCGTTCATCTTTGTTTTGGACGTCTCGTTTGATTTTGGCGACTCTGATCGGGTTGTAAGCAGATCTGTTCATGGTTTACGCATGCTTTATCCTTTTCTATCCGACGAGACGAGGAGGAGGCAGAGAGCCTGAAAATTGGCAGATTGTTGTACGGAGTAGGTTGCTACCTCTGACGGCAGGATAACGGACGCCCTATGGCCCAGACGGCGTGATGCAAGCTCACGGCTTTAGTTTCCGGAGCCGTCGGCTCGGCTGTATTACACAGCTGGTCTTGGGCGCCACTTACGATGGGCCAAATACGTACACTATAATGGGCTTCTTGCCTCTGCAGTACTTCTGTGCGCCTGTAATGTGTGGGCCTTTTGATAGACCTAATTCATTTGTAGGTGGAAAAAATCCGTTTTTGCCTCCCTCAATTAACGCAAAAATCACTTTTTCCTCCCTCAACTCTAAAACCAGAAATAACTCCCCCCTCATCTTCCAAAACCAGTCACTTGACCTCATGGCTGTTTTCCTCGGTGGTTTTTCTTTTTTTCTTTTATGTTTATTTCGGTTCAATTTTTGAAAAAATGTAGAAAACCATAGAAAAATCATAAATAGAAAATCCAATTGTGCTGGACTCTACGTGAACGGATCTACACATTAAACATATGATATAGTATGCTTTAGTACAAAATTTTTACTATAGATTTAGATATATATTCTTCTATAATTAATTCATAGTTGTAGTTTCTCTGGTTTAATTGTGGTGAAATTTTTATGGTGAGCTAATCATTACATACTTGAGCTGTAGTAAATTTTTTATGGTCGACTAACCGTTCAGTCTTTCTCATCGCTTTTCATTGCCACCGTGCTTGTGAGGTGCCAGAAGCTATAGATCTTTTTCTCGAACGTGCTCTGTGCACGGATCTCATTAAGCAGGAGTAGAATGTTTAACAAAGGCACAACACGGCCATGGTAATCCGATGATTACCAAGGCAAAACAGTCCTAACGAGGCACTAGAGAGCGATTACACAAGAAAAAACAACTTAGCGACCAAAGGGGGATCAAGCCAAGGGGCATCAGTGCCTACAAAGCATCATCAAGGCTAGTGAGGTTCAGCTCCATGGCCACCGGATCGAAATCCGGAGCGAAGAGCACCTGAAGGGCCTCGTGTTTGGAGGGTGACAACGGCGCAGTGAAGAAGGCCTTGATGTTGTCCAAATCCGGAGGAACTGGACCTAGTGCCTCAGCGATCCCAAGCTTTTGCTTCAGCACATTTTGTGCCTAGACGGTCGGGTTGGAAGCCTTAGTCTTAGCAGCCAACCTCCCACTCCGTCGCACCGTCCTCACCGTTGCAGGAGTCCTGGACCTCCTCAGCCTCGGCTTGCTGATCAACGGGGTCTCAAGAAGGATGCATAGCCGTGCCTCCAATTGTGCCAATAGTGACACATCAGCTAATAGAGGTTGAGTGTTGTGGCCTTCGTCGTCAGTTAGTGACCCGTGATGGGGCCCAAGCTCCATAGCCTCCGAATCCGGCACAGGCATCCGCAGCCGCTTCCTCCCCTGGGGGAGCAACACGGGGCCAAGCTAGGTGATCCACAATGTTGTGCCGAAAGGAGCGACCCTTCGGCTAGGACCCCCACACCCGACGGCTTCTCCATGACGACCAACCCCTCAGAGTGCATGGGATCCCATCGCTCATGGGATGGCGCAAGCGACCCTCCAGTCAGCAGCTCTGAAGCGACGGGGTTGAAGAAGTCATCACAGGAAGCCTGAGGCGGGGAGGAGTGCATGACAATCTCGTCCGCAGCAGGAATCTCGAATGGGGCGTGGGGCGTCGACAAATCAGCAGGCAACCCAGAGGTGGCCTTGACAGTGACGCTACCGAAGCGAAGCGAGCCAGTCCACGACCATGCTCTGCCACCCAGCGCACATACACCCATCAATGGCAAGGAGTGGCATGTGGTGGCGGCAGCAACAGCAATGGACCTCGGCCGTTTGTAATCACGCGCCATGTGCTGCAACCCGCGGCAGCGCAAGCAGCGGCGGGGAAGCCGACAGGTGGCCACCCGGTGAGTCTGGGATAGGCAATTGAAGCACCTACCCCGAAAAACGGCAGGGATGATCCAGGGTCTGACCCCGGCGTGAGCGCCTAGCCGAGTGAAAGGTCTAGATGGCTAGAGGGGGGTGAATAGCCTTTTAAAACTTTCTACAAAGACAAGCTAAACAAGTTTATCAATATAACAAATAGCGAGATGCGAGTTTTGCTTAGCCTACGGGGTGTTTGCAAGCCACCTATCCAATTCACAATTCTAGTATATTTGCACTCAACCGCACAAGTCAAACCGAGAAGGTAACTACAACTACAACTAGCAAGCTACACAAAAGAGCTACTCTAGCAAAGCTAACTAGCTAGCAAAAAAATAACTAAGAAAGTAATGCGGAGTTGAGTTAGGAGAGTTTCACCGAGGGGCGAAGTATTGAGCCAACCAATATGATCAACAATGAATACCAAGATAACCGAACACCGGGATCAATCAATCATAATATGAAAGTGATGACACGAAGATTTATCCCGAGGTTCACGTGCTTGCCGGCACGCTAGTCCCCGTTGTGTCCCTCTTCACCACGTGGTTCGGTGGCTAATCGGTCTCACACCGAGCCTCTCAAAAGGCACCACAAGAACCTACCAAATGGCAAAAGGTTGCAATGACACGAGCAATTCACTAATGTTGCCTTTGGCGCTTCGCCGAGGTAGGCACAAACCCCTCACAATCACCGGAGGTGGCCAAGAACAATCACCAACTCTTGCCAACGCCTCCAAGCTGCTCCAAGCCGTCTAGGTGGCGGCAACCACCAAGAGAAACAAGAATCCCGCAGCAAATCAACCACCAAGTGCCAACTAGATGCAATCTCACAATGCAAATGCACTTGGATCACTCAATCTCACTTCGAATATGCAAACAAGCAAGAGAGATGAGTGGGAGGGGAGTTGCTTAGCTCAAAGTGCTCACAAGTATGTCAAATGTCCAAGAGGTGGAGCCTTGAGCCGGCCAACGAGTATTTATAGACGTACCCCTTCGAATATAGCCGTTAGGAACGAGATTCAGCTGAACACGCGCTGACCGGACGCGCCGGTCAAACTGACCGGACGCGCCGGTCGCGCAACGGCTATTTTTCAAACAGCCGACCGGACGCGCCGGTCGTAACGACCGGACGCGCTGGTCACGACCGGACGCGCCGGTCCCGTGACTGACCGGACGCGCCGGTCAACACTGAGTCGCGCAAACTGAACCAACGACCGGACGCGCTGAAGAACTGACCGGACGCCACAGTGACCGCGTCCGGTGGGAGTCCAGTAAGCTCCCTGGACGACCGGACGCGTCCGGTGGCCTGTGACCGGACGCGCCTCGCGTCCGATCGAGCAACCGAATTACGCGCAGTTACTGGACACTGACCGGACGCGCCGGTCGAACAGTGACCGCGTCCGGTGCAGCGTCCGGTGCAGCGTCCGGTGCAGCGTCCGGTCACCACTGTGACCTCCGTTCGCCTCCGTTTGAATTTCGTTTGATTTCCGACTTCCGGCGTAGTGGAAAATAGGCATTTCATTACTCCGAAATCGCCTGAATCCTGCGCTCGCACGCTCGGCGGGAGGGAGAGAGGACCCCAAACCCTCTCTACCGCTCAAACTCCAACGCCGTCGCAAACGTGCTAACATCACCAAGTGATCATCACCATGTGCATGTGTGTTAGCATTTTCACAATCATTTTTCGAGGCGTTATTAGTTCTATCCAAATGCATATGATCATGAAATGCACATCTAGAGGCACTTAGGAGTTCAATAGCCGCGTCATTCCCCTCTTTATAGTACGGCTATCTATCCTATAATGTAACCACACCCACTAGGTGTCTTGGTTACTAAAACACAACCCTAAAGCATATACCTTTGCCTTGATCACGTAGGGTTGCATCCAAATCCAAGTGTGGCCATCATGATCACCATGTCCATCTTGCCACCAACCTTGGAATGTACTAATCCTCATATGCTACATACAACTTAAGCATAGGATTAGTACTTAGGTATTGTCACTAATTACCAACACCAAACATAGAGCTTTCAATCTCCCCCTTGTTGGTAATTGGTGACAACCCTTTCACAAAGATATTATGATAAAAATTTGATTGAACCCATGTCACATTGTCCAAGTATATTACCATGTGTAAGAAGTATGGACAAGTGATCATGAATTCAAATTGATAGCAATGGCTCCCCCTACATGTATGCTATATGTTTGGATTTTGGAAGCATACATGTTAGATAGGAAAGATTAGGAGCATTGACTATCAATAGGTGCTAAGTGTTTTAGATTATAGACCTTTGAAGCGTGATACCATCGGAGTAGCGATATACACCATCTTAGCACCTTGTGTAGTTAGATATCACTTGGAAAAGCACAAACAAAGCTAGAAACCTCGTGAGATCAACATTATAAGCAAGGTTCTAGTACCACTTTGGAAAACATGAAGCAAGAACAATCTAACTACTTCCTATTCATGCTAGTACTTCAATACACCATTCAAATTATACTAGCAAATCACCACACAATCAAGGTATCGGAGAAAAAGAAATGCATAACTATGCATCATACATATGAAGTGCACATAGAAATGCAACATTCATGTTTAAGAGCTTGCTCCCCCTACTTGTGTGCTCAAAATTTTAGTTGATCCCCTTCTTTTATCATTTTCTCCCCTTTTGTGCTTCTCCCCCTTTGAGTTCTATCTTTGTGAACAACATTTTCTCCCCCTTTGGCACCAATGACCACAAGGAGCAAATTTTAGATAGATTATCATGTTGAATTATGGGGTGAGGATCAAGTTTGTGGTTCAACCTAGATTGCTTGCATAAGTGAAATGCTTCGGTTTGATCCAAGGGCAAGCTTCTTCACACCTCACTAGAAGGGTTATCATGCACCATGTTGAAGCAAATACTTAAACAAGTTATCTAGATTAAACACTTAGGATCACAAGCTACTTAAACAAGTTATATGCTACCACTAGATCATACAAGTCATGGAAACAATAGTGGCACCATATAAACTTCAAAGTCATTTGATTTTCATGAATGAGCCTAGAATATGTAAATTATGACAAGATGCACTAAACAAGTCCTTAGTATAGAATGTATGACATGTCAACCAATTGTACCTTGGGGCTCGAAGGAGAGGCATGTCATATCATGGAGGTGCATCAACTCATGTTGGAGAAGTCAAGTATGTTCAACTCATTCTTTAGCTTGTGAAATCTCTTCTCATCAAGTGGCTTGGTGAATAGATCGGCTAGTTGATCTTCGGTGCCCACACTCTCAATAGCAATGTCACCCTTTTGTTGATGATCTCTAATGAAATGATGACGAACATCAATATGCTTTGTTCTTTGATGTTGAACCGGATTGTTGGTTAGCTTCACGGCACTTTCATTATCACATAGCAATGGCACATTCTTGAAATTGATTCCAAAATCCTTCAAAGTTGCCTTCATCCACAAGATTTGTGCACAACAACTACCCGCGGCGATGTATTCGGCTTCGGCGGTAGATAGTGCAATACTATTTTGCTTCTTGGATGACCATGAGACAAGTGATCTTCCCAACAATTGACAAGTCCCGGAAGTGCTCTTTCTCTCCACTTTGTCACCGGCATAGTCAGAATCCGAATATCCAACTAGCTCAAAGCTTGCACCTTTGGGATACCATAATCCAACATCTTGTGTATGCTTCAAATACCTCAATATTCTCTTTGTTGCCTTCAAATGACTTTCTCTTGGTGAGGCTTGAAATCTTGCACACATGCATACACTAAACATCACATCGGGTCTTGATGCCGTCACATAGAGTAGGCTACCAATCATTGATCTATAACGCTTTTGATCCACCATGTTGCCACTCTTGTCACTATCCAAACTTCCACTAGTGCCCATTGGGGTTGTAATGCCCTTTGCATCTTCTATGCCAAACTTCTTGAGCATATCTTTGATGTACTTGGTTTGGCTCACAAATGTTCCTTCCTTCATTTGTTTGATTTGAAGTCCAAGAAAGAAACTAAGTTCACCGATCATTGACATTTCAAATTCCTTTGCCATCATTTTCCCAAACTCATCACAATAATCTTGATTGGTTGAACCGAAGATGATATCATCAACATATATTTGCAACACAAACAAGTCTTTCCCAATCTTCTTGATGAATAGAGTAGTATCCACTTTGCCCATGACAAATCCTTTGGATAGCAAGAAGTCCCTCAATCTTTCATACCATGCTCTAGGTGCTTGCTTCAATCCATACAAAGCTTTTCTTAACTTATATACATGGTTGGGTTTCTTGTCATCTTCAAAACCGAGAGGTTGCTCCACATACACCTCCTCTTGAATGTACCCATTTAGAAATGCACTTTTCACATCCATTTGATATAGCTTGATATTGTGAGCACAAGCATAGGCAAGTAAGATCCTAATTGCTTCTAATCTTGCAACCGGGGCATAAGTTTCACCAAAGTCAAGACCCTCTATTTGTGTGTAATCTTGAGCCACTAGTCTTGCTTTGTTTCTTACTACTATCCCATCTTGATCTTGCTTGTTGCGAAAGACCCATCTTGTTCCAATGACATTGTGATCCTTAGGCCTCTCAACTAGTTCCCATACTTCATTTCTCTTAAAGTTGTTGAGCTCTTCATGCATTGCATTTACCCAATCCGGATCTCTCAATGCTTTATCAATGTCCTTGGGTTCTTCTATTGACACAAAAGAAGAGTGAGCACAAAACGATGCCAATCTTGATCTAGTTTGAACTCCCCTTTGTATGTCACCAATGATGGAATCCAATGGATGATCTCTAGCAATGTTAGTTGGTTGAAGCACTTGCACTTGATTGCTTGGATGTTGATGTTGATCATAAGTTGGAGATGATGCACTAGCCACTTGTTGATCTTGTTGCACTTGAGATGATGTACTAGCTTGATTTTGCATTAGAGAACCACTAGCTTGTGTAATTGGACTTTGGAGCACTTGATCTTTGTTGTCATCCACATCAATCACTTGCTTTGGCCTAATATCACCAATATCCATTTCTTTCATAGCATTGGTCAATTGAGTTCCTCTCACATTATCCAAGTTATTTTCCTCATCTTGAGAGCCATTTGTTTCATCAAACTCAACATCATGAACTTCCTCAAGTAAACCACTAGCCAAATTCCAAACTCTATAAGCTTTGCTAGTAGTGGAGTAACCAAGTAAGAATCCTTCATCACATTTCTTCTCAAACTTGCTCAATCTAGTGCCCTTCTTCAAGATGTAGCATTTGCAACCAAATACCCGAAAGTATGCAATGTTGGGCTTTCTTCCATTTAAGATTTCATATGGTGTCTTCTCTAAGAACTTATGGCAATAGAGGCGGTTGCTATAGAAGCAAGCCATGTTGATTGCTTCGGCCCAAAATGAATGACTCACATTATACTCATTCAACATTGATCTTGCCATATCAATCAAGGTTCTATTCTTCCTCTCAACTAAGCCATTTGATTGAGGTGTATATTTGGCCGAAAATTGATGTTTGATTCCAAGCTCATCACATAGCTCATCAATTCTTGTATTTCTAAACTCACTTCCATTGTCACTTCTCACTTTCTTGATTGTGGTCTCAAATTCATTTTGCACTCTCTTGATGAACTTCTTGAATATGTCAAATACATCACTCTTATCCCCAAGAAAGAATACCCATGTGTATCTAGTGAAATCATCCACAATCACAAAGCCATATTTATTGCCACCAATGCTTGTGTATGTAGTTGGCCCAAATAAATCCATGTGCAACAACTCAAATGCTTTGGAAGTACTCATAATGCTTTTCAATGGATGAGTGTTGCCTACTTGCTTTCCGGCTTGACATGCACTACATAGCTTATCTTTCTCAAATGTGACATCCTTCAAGCCTCTAACTAAGTCATGCTTCACTAACTTGTTCAATTGCTTCATGCCAACATGACCAAGTCTTCTATGCCATAACCAACCCATACTTGATTTGGTGAGCAAACATGTTGAGAGTTGAGTGTCACTAGCATTGAAATCAACCAAGTATAGATTCTCATATCTAAAACCCTTGAAGATCAAATTAGAGCCATCAACACTAATTATCTCCACATCATCAACACCAAATATGCACTTGAAACCTAGATCACACAATTGAGCAACCGAGAGAAGATTGAAGTTCAACTTTTCAACTAGGAGCACATTGGAAATGCTATGATCATTTGAGATTGCAATCCTTCCAAGAGCCTTCACATCACCCTTGCTATTGTCACCAAAAGTGATACTATCAATGCCACTATCATTTGATTTGAGAGAGTTGAACATTCTTGAATCACCGGTCATATGTTGAGAGCACCCACTATCAAGCACCCAATGCCTTCCTCCGGCCTTGTAATTTACCTACAAAGTAAATTAATGTTTCTTAGGTACCCATACTTGTTTGGGTCCTTGGAGGTTAGTAACTAAGCTTTTTGGTACCCAAATGGCCTTCTTCTTTGGACCCACAATTGGTGTACCAACAAACCTAGCATGCACACCTTTCTCACCCTTGGTAAGCACATAACAAGAATCAAAAGGAATGTAATCCATTTTAGCATGAAACTTGTTATTGTTCTTGTTCATTTTATTACAATTAATCTCTAGATGCCCAACTTGCTTGCATCTATTGCAATAACGACCATTGCTCTTCACAAAGCGAGACTTTGGAGTAGCAAAGGCCGCCTTGCCCTTCTTGGGAGTATAGCCCAAACCCTCTTTGTTAAGAGAGAACCTTTGGCTACCCAAGCATTTTAGCAAGCGGGCATCCCCACCATAGGCATTGCCTAATGCGCGGGTGAGATCACCCACCTCTCTCTTGAGAGTCTCATTCTCAACCACAAGTGATGAATCACTAGTAGTAGAGGTAGAGTTGGTTGTGGTGGATGATGATGAGCTACATGAAGCATTAGTAGGACCAACAAATAAAGAATCATCAATAATATCACATGTTAGTCCAATATCACAAGTGACAATCACTTGCTCCTCCTTAGCTTCCTTCATGAGCTTCTCCAACTTGAGGTCCTTCTCCTTGATGAGCTCAAGTAGAGAGGAGTGGGCTTCCTTAAGCCTAGTGTGAGCAACTTCAAGGTCCTCATGGTCTTCCTTTAGACACTCACGAGAGGCCTCTAGCTCATCAAAGGATTTCCTAAGAGCTTTGAGCTCTTGTTCAATTCCTTTGCACTCCTTACTCTTTTTGAGAGCAACAAGCTCCTCCATCAAGGCATCATTTTCATTGCTCTTGGCAATGAGCTCTTGTTCCAAGATTTTATATTTCTTGGTTGTCCTCTTGTAGCCCTTGCTCATTTGATCTATTATGCCCAATAGATCATCCTTGGAGTAGTCCTCATCCTCCTCATCATCACTCCTACAACCATCACTAGCACAAGAATCATCATCACTATCATCATATTTTACCTTGGTAGGCTTGGCCATAAGGCATGTCGATGTAGTGTCGAAGATGGATGACTTGTTGGAGAGGGCGATGCTTGCAATGGCTCGCCGAGTGGTTCTCTCATCATCACTAGAGCTTTCATCATCATCACTATCGGAGTTGTCACTATCCCAAGTGACCACATAACCACCACCCTTCTTCTTCTTGTTGATAGTGAAGCTCTTCTTATCTTTCTTCTCCTTGTCCTTCTTGTTCTTCTTCAACTTCAACTCCCCATCATGATATTTTTTATCTTCATAGGGACACTTTGCCACTATGTGATCGGGGCTATTGCAATTGTAGCAAAGCACCTCCTTTGTCTTCATGAAGTCCCTTCTCTTCCTTGCACCATATCATTTCTTCTTCATGAACCTCCCCATCTTGTGCACTAGGAGGGCCATGGTCTCATCATCGAATGGATCATCATCATCACTCTCCACCTTGCTCTTGCCCTTAGAAGATGAGGCCTTGAATGCAATGGGCTTCTCTTGCTTGACCTTGGTCTCCTTCTTCTCATCTTCATCTTCATCATCATTGTATTGGGCATCGGTCATTATATCTCCAAGCACATTGGTTGGTTTGACCTTGTCCAATCCCTCTCTAAAGATCATTCTTCTCAAGGTGGCAAACTTCTTGGGTAAGCACATCAAGAACTTGTGTGAGAAGTCCTTGTCCTCAACCTTCTCTCCAAGCCCCTTGAGATCATTGACAATGACTTGGAGCCTATAGAACATCTCCGGGATGGATTCATCATCCTTCATCTTGAAAGTAGAGAACTTGTCCTTGAGCATATATAGCTTGGCACTTTTTACCGTTGAAGTGCCTTCATATGTCTCTTCAAGCCTTATCCAAAGCTCATTTGCCTTTTCAAGATCTTTGATTTGCTCAAATACCTTGTCATCAATGGCACGGTAGATTGTGTCAAGTGCCGCCGTGTTGCATTGTTTGTTGATGCGGTCATTTGGAGTGAGATTTTCTTCATCAAGAATAATGTATCCTTCATTGGTCACATCCCAAACCTTCTCATGTATATTGCCTAGATATTGCTTCATCTTCCTTTTCCAATGATCAAAGGAAGAGACACCATCAAAGAATGGAGGCTTGCCATTAACATGATTGAACATAACTTGAGCCATCTTGCACCGAGGTTGTTAAGCCTTGCAAACGGTGACCACGGCTCCGATACCACTTGAAAGGTCTAGATGGCTAGAGGGGGGGTGAATAGCCTTTTAAAACTTTCTACAAAGACAAGCTAAACAAGTTTATCAATATAACAAATAGCGAGATGCGAGTTTTGCTTAGCCTACGGGGTGTTTGCAAGCCACCTATCCAATTCACAATTCTAGTATATTTGCACTCAACCGCACAAGTCAAACCGAGAAGGTAACTACAACTACAACTAGCAAGCTACACAAAAGAGCTACTCTAGCAAAGCTAACTAGCTAGCAAAAAAAAATAACTAAGAAAGTAATGCGGAGTTGAGTTAGGAGAGTTTCACCGAGGGGCGAAGTATTGAGCCAACCAATATGATCAACAATGAATACCAAGATAACCGAACACCGGGATCAATCAATCATAATATGAAAGTGATGACACGAAGATTTATCCCGAGGTTCACGTGCTTGCCGGCACGCTAGTCCCCGTTGTGTCCCTCTTCACCACGTGGTTCGGTGGCTAATCGGTCTCACACCGAGCCTCTCAAAAGGCACCACAAGAACCTACCAAATGGCAAAAGGTTGCAATGACACGAGCAATTCACTAATGTTGCCTTTGGCGCTTCGCCGAGGTAGGCACAAACCCCTCACAATCACCGGAGGTGGCCAAGAACAATCACCAACTCTTGCCAACGCCTCCAAGCTGCTCCAAGCCGTCTAGGTGGCGGCAACCACCAAGAGAAACAAGAATCCCGCAGCAAATCAACCACCAAGTGCCAACTAGATGCAATCTCACAATGCAAATGCACTTGGATCACTCAATCTCACTTCGAATATGCAAACAAGCAAGAGAGATGAGTGGGAGGGGAGTTGCTTAGCTCAAAGTGCTCACAAGTATGTCAAATGTCCAAGAGGTGGAGCCTTGAGCCGGCCAACGAGTATTTATAGACGTACCCCTTCGAATATAGCCGTTAGGAACGAGATTCAGCTGAACACGCGCTGACCGGACGCGCCGGTCAAACTGACCGGACGCGCCGGTCGCGCAACGGCTATTTTTCAAACAGCCGACCGGACGCGCCGGTCGTAACGACCGGACGCGCTGGTCACGACCGGACGCGCCGGTCCCGTGACTGACCGGACGCGCCGGTCAACACTGAGTCGCGCAAACCGAACCAACGACCGGACGCGCTGAAGAACTGACCGGACGCCACAGTGACCGCGTCCGGTGGGAGTCCAGTAAGCTCCCTGGACGACCGGACGCGTCCGGTGGCCTGTGACCGGACGCGCCTCGCGTCCGATCGAGCAACCGAATTACGCGCAGTTACTGGACACTGACCGGACGCGCCGGTCGAACAGTGACCGCGTCCGGTGCAGCGTCCGGTGCAGCGTCCGGTGCAGCGTCCGGTCACCACTGTGACCTCCGTTCGCCTCCGTTTGAATTTCGTTTGATTTCCGACTTCCGGCGTAGTGGAAAATAGGCATTTCATTACTCCGAAATCGCCTGAATCCTGCGCTCGCACGCTCGGCGGGAGGGAGAGAGGACCCCAAACCCTCTCTACCGCTCAAACTCCAACGCCGTCGCAAACGTGCTAACATCACCAAGTGATCATCACCATGTGCATGTGTGTTAGCATTTTCACAATCATTTTTCGAGGCGTTATTAGTTCTATCCAAATGCATATGATCATGAAATGCACATCTAGAGGCACTTAGGAGTTCAATAGCCGCGTCATTCCCCTCTTTATAGTACGGCTATCTATCCTATAATGTAACCACACCCACTAGGTGTCTTGGTTACTAAAACACAACCCTAAAGCATATACCTTTGCCTTGATCACGTAGGGTTGCATCCAAATCCAAGTGTGGCCATCATGATCACCATGTCCATTTTGCCACCAACCTTGGAATGTACTAATCCTCATATGCTACATACAACTTAAGCATAGGATTAGTACTTAGGTATTGTCACTAATTACCAACACCAAACATAGAGCTTTCACCGAGGCCTAGCCTCACCACCTTCTCGGCACAGCTGCTGGTTGCCCACGGGATGATTTGAAGATCGAGACAGGACACGCCGCCACCCATCAGCATTAGGAGCGAATACCCTGCTCCGCGGACCGAGCCTCAAATGAACTGGGATCCGCCGAACCTCAGTAGGTGGGGCCGCGTCACAGTCACCAGTAGCGGTCGTGGCAGCCCTCCGACGGCAGCGTTGGTGACTGTGTCGACGCTGCCTGCGGCGCCGCGGCATCGAGATGGCGACCGCCACCACAGCTACTGGGGATTGGGGGCTCACCGTGGATGGAGCAGCACCTGAGCGAGCCTCAGGAGGCGGGGCCGCACCGCCCCTACGAGGCGCGTCGCAGCCACCCAAAGCGACCACGGCAGCCCTCCGCTGGCGGCGTCGGTGACGACGACAACGCTGCTTGCGGCGCCGTGGCACCAGGATGGCGGCTGTAGCCGCAACAGTCGAGGGTGGGGGGCTCGCGGTGGAAGGAGCAGCCCCCGAGCGAGTCACGCGCACGGCCTGCAGCGACGGGGAAGGGGAGCCCTCGAGGTCGGAGTCGCCGGAGAGGGAGCCCTCCTCCCAACGCACGCGCTTGGACCTGCCGGCGGAGAAGCAGCCGGGGAAGAACGGGCGGCGTCGGGGGAGAGCGAGGAGTCCCCGACAACGCCGGCGAGGGCTGCCGGTGCCGGAGTAGCGCCCGGCAGGCTAGGCTGGGAAGGGACAAGGCGGAGTGGAGAGCCAGGAGAGGGAGCCATCCCGAGCTCATCCTGCCCACAGGGGGAGTAGATCAGGCTCAGGGGAGTTCGGATCCGGGCTTGGAATGGGGAGGTGAGGGCTAGAATGGCAGATCGGAGGGGGAGGGGCAGCGGCACTGCCGTCGCCATCGAGGGGGAGCGGGAGCGGGTCGGGAGGCTCGCGGGGGTCCATCCCTTTCAGAAAAATGCTAAGGTAGAAGCTATAGATCTAATGACACGTTGAGCAGACTAGTAGAGGAAGGGCGACGGGAGCGAAAGCCAGCCTTTTATCCAACTCAATAACTCATCGCATCCTTTGTTGGTTGCAATTTAGGTAGCCCAAGGAAAAAAATAAGACCCCCGCGAATTTGCAGAGACCCAAGGGAATTTGCAGAGACCGAGCATAAATACTAGTTTCTTTGGAATATTATATGTTGCGTGAACATTTTATTTTCTCAGGTACCACATTTCTTTTCTGCTAGAACGACATACGGTTGGTTCAGTCAAGAAAAATGCACCACCACGAAAGGGCAATTAAAGTTACTATACTTGGTTTAGTTGAAGATAAGCTTGTTCGGCTGCACTTATTTGCAACGTTGCAGCTACAACTGTTGCTTCATATCCACTGTCACTACAGTACTTTACTCTCATGCTGATGTTGTGCAACTGCTGCAGCAACGTGCAAATAAGTAAACAGTTCCCAAAAAATATCCTACCCTAGACATGTCAACTTAATTATGTTTTGAATCACTTTTTAAGCGATGTAAAGCGCACTCCCGTTTCTTTCGTTCAAATATAAGCCTCAGCTCGGTTCCTATCAATTTATCAAAGAAGAGACACATTGGGCATCATTGGAGTCATGTAGGGCGGCAATGACGGCAAGGAAGAAATGTGAACAGGGAAACAACGACATTCATGCTGGCACCGGTTATGATTTTTTACTGAAAAAATTATCAAACTTCACCACATGTGAATGATGTTTCATTGGCAAAAACGGGAGAATTCACGAACACCGAATGGCAGATATGTAAATCCTCAGCGGCAGCCTCCACGGCATAGTTGACGCCGGAGCCTCATACGGCCGCTTAACGGAAGGCACTGGCACAGACGGCATTACGCTGACGGCCGCCTAACGGAAACCGCTAGCACTGACGGCATTACGCTGACGGCCGCCTAACGGAAGCCGCTGGCCCTGACGGCATTACGCTGACAGCCCGCCTAACGGAAGCCATTGGCCCTGACGGCATTACACAGATGGATGCCTAACTGAAGCTCGCGGCGTTGGAGGGCTTGGCTCGACTACACAGCTCGGCCGCGCATGCCACGCATGCGACGTGGGCCTTCGTAGCCCTCATTCATGTTCAGGTGGGCTAAATTAATCTCTCAAGTGGGCCTCCCTCTGCCTAACTCCTTCGCGGGCCTGATCTAGAGCAACCCGAGTTCTGCCGGTCTAGAGATTGAAACCCTCTTTGGGCTTTCCGAAGGAAAAGGTCCATTCTGCTTTCCTGAACTTTTTTTCTTGAAATTTTATCACCTGAACTCTTGAAAGAACCCACCAATCCTAAGGCCTCTCGACCTTTCTCGACTTGCTACAGTTGGAAGGCGATCTCCAGGCGATTTCCAGATCTTCCTTTCCCTCACCGAGGCACGCGCAGAGCGAGCCCGTCGGCGGCGTGCTCGGCAGTGGGGCAAGGCCCTCCTGCGGCCTCCTGCGGAGCGAGCCTGGCGGCGGTGCGCAGATCCGGTGCCTGCGGGTGAGCTTTGCGACGTGAATCTCGGTGAGGGATCTGTATATACTAGTTGTTGGTATAATATTAGCTACTCATATCTATGTCTATGTCTAGTGCGTAGATTTAGTGAGAAAATAAGGGTTCCAGGCCGGCTTTTCTGCTTAGGGAGTTTAGTTCATCTGTTGTCGGTGCTGATGTGTCCTGCAACGACAGTGAGATGAAGTGTTTGGTCTTCCAGATTGTTTTCGGTGATGGTGGCATCTCCGAACAGCCTGGAAGTTTCTTCCCGAGCTCCTCTGCTGTCGTCTTTGTTGCTGGTGGTTTGGTCTTGGCGGAGGCCGGTGAGTGCGTGGTGCATAGCGAAGGCATTTTCTGTGGAGGCTTTGACATTGATGATGTTTTCAGCGGTCAGGTCATCTTTTGCGTTTATGTCTTAGCCTTCTATGTGCCTTCTTGTGCCTTCGATGCCCATGTTGTCCACGGTGGCGTCGATATCGCTACCAACGACATGGCGATTGCTAATCAGAGGTGGCTCGGTAATCATACCGGCGACAATGCTATGTTGTACGGTATTTCTTTCTACCAACTCGTGAGATCGGGTTGGTTTTCAGTTCCCACCTCTGGTGGTTTGCTTTCCCTTCCGGGTGTATCGTCGTCCGGCGTGCCGGGGTTGTTGGTGGTTGAGGCGCCAGATCCCTCGTTCTCTGGCCATCTTCCTCGGCCTGGACGTTCAGCGATTACAAAGCATGTTGGTATTTCTGATGTGCTACTTTTGGTGCCACTGAAAACCTTTGACGTTCCATTGTCGGCAAGGTGGTCGGCTTCAAGGCGACTGTTCCGACCGTTGGCGGCGAGGACGACCGGGAGAGTCTTGCAAGGACCTGGATGTAATTTTTCTTTCTTTCAAAGATGTCTTTGTAAGATTTGGGATGTAAACTGTCTGTATTATAAGTGAAATACAGCCTGGTTTCTCAAAAAAAAACTTGAACTCTTGAAACTGTTTAAATTATGTTCTTGCCGTGGACATAAATCTATTTCTGTTTGGAGTATCATAATATGTCTCCATTTTTAAATGCATATAGACATTTTCGTTGCTTTAAAAACATTTATCAAGTATTTACTGATTTTTTTAACTAAAAAACAAAACCACCTTCAAAACCAGTGCAAACCACGAGGTAATTGAACGGTTTCAAGAGTTCAAGGGGTAAAATATCCGTTTTTAAAGTGTAAGGAGAAAAATCAAAGGCAGAATGGACTTTTTCCTTTCTGGAGTAGTAGGCACTTCGTTTGGGTGGACATGCAGGGAAATTCGACTGGTTCAAGGAAAGTGACTTGCACAGCGATTCAGGGCGGAGCCGAGACACCAGTTTCTTCGTCCAAGTATACTATAGCCCAGCTCGATCCAGAACAAGAACAAAGAACAAACACATCAGAAGTAACTAGTACTAGTAAGTACGTTACAGCTTACAGGCGACATGACCTATCTCTGCCTCCATCGTCGACCACGGCCCTTTTGCCTAGAGCAGCGCTAGCTGGACGATCACACACCAAACAAGTCCAAAGCCAGCCAACGCCGCCGATCCGAGGCCGGCCGCGCTGGGGTATGACATGAACGGAGTCATGCCCGGGGTCGCCGTGGTGCCACCTCCGCCAGAGCACGTCGGCGTCGTGTACGGCGTGGTGGTGGTCGGGGTCGTCGGCGTCGTGTAGGGCGTGGTCGGGGTCGTCGGGGACGTCCGTGGGGTCGTCGGTGTCGGCGTGGTGGCAGGGGAGTTGGAGCCGCCGACGGTCACGGCGAGCTTCATCCCGGCGCCGCAGTGCCCGGTGATGCTGCACACGAAGTAGTGGGTGCCGGGCGTCTTGAGGGCCACGGTGGTAGCGCCGCTGTTGTCGGAGCCCAGCGGGTTGGCCGCCGTGCACGCCATGTACTCGGCCGCGCTCACCTCCACCACCGTGTGCAGCCCTTTCGCGTAGTTGAACACTGCAAAACCCATCAAACAAACTCGTGAGCCAATCTATCGATCTGTTGCGATCAGAACGCGTGACGATCCACATGCATGAGGGCATACGTACCGAGATTGTCCCCGACTTTAAAGTTTTTGGAGGCGGCCCAAGATGTGTAATCGACGCTGGTCGTCCAGCCGGACCCGTCGCCGACGGTGTAACTGGTGGCGGCTGCCGTGGAGCAGCAGGCCACGAGCAGCAGCACCGCGAGAGGCAACCGAGAAACCCAGGAAGAAGCCATTGATCGAGCAGTAGTGCTGATCAAGTGTTTCCGAAAGCAGCTTTAGCTTGGATGGTGTCGATCGCTGCCACTATGGGAACTGACGCAGAGACGCGGGGAAATACGGCCCTATATAACTGCAACGCGGAGTTGGTGGCCAATAGGCTTTCACCGGCCGTGTGGGAAAGAATATATGGAGCTAGCCGCTTTACCTATGAGGAAATGAAACGCTTTCGAGACGAATAGAGCGGCGATTGTTCAGGCTCGAGTCTCTGTCTGTTCATGCCACCAACCAATGATAAGGTTTTCATAATGAAGTTTCGACAACAAGTTTTCCATCATAACAACAGGACTTTTGTATAGCATGGATGGATCTTGTCGCCTGTTCATCAGCGTTCAGGGAGACCATAGATTTTGTTGTTATATGACCTCATTCCCACTGACATCCATTTCATTCCCTATCAGCTTTTAACTGAATCCTTTTGAGTAAATCTTACTCCACTAAGCTATGTAGTATCTTTTCGTCTACACAGATTCTCTCCAAAAACTAGTCCCGAACATTCGATGTTAAACGGGTGGCTCAGATGAAACTCCAGCTATTTTATTTACAGATTCGCAGACTAAGGGAGATATGCATCGAAAACACCTTTATAGCTTTGCGCCTATTTGGTATTTTAGGTGCCATATCTTTTCATATGATAGTATAGGCCAAAGTGAAGTGAATCTGATTGTGTCCGGCGCCGTCGGCGTGGCATCTGATTTTCTTCTTCGCATGGAGATCAGTTGGGTTAAGCTACCTAATCTTTCGACAATGACTTCACATTCGCATGTCGATCGCTCGAGGACGTTTTAAACTGCATATTTTCCATGTTCATGGCGAGGACATATGAGAAAATGCTTTAATTTGAATTTACACCAATGATGAGCGGCTAACAGATGCTACGAAACAGTTTCTATGTTTTCCATCATTGATGACCAAGACCCTGACCTAAACATTGCTCGATTAATTGTTAGGTGAGGTACAGACGTACAGTGCGAATTAGACACCGATTAGAAGGCAAAATGGCGGTATTTGCTGCAGTCGCACTGATGGGTTGATCCAGATTTTTTAACGTCGATCAAACAGGGTGCAGGTGCAATCTCGAAAACTGGTTGTCTGGCTACCGGACATGGACTGGTTAGGCTGGACTCAGGCTCACCAAAGAAGACAAACCATGAACCCTCGTACTTTTTTTTTGACGTTAAACAGGAGGGGCAACGCCCCTACTGGTGATTTATTAAGAGTTTAAGACAAATAAAAACAGAAGTACAAACAGAGTTTGGGAAAGAACCCTCGTACTTTGAATGCACTCGATTGTACTACGAGCTTAAAAGCACTCGATTAGGTTCAGGGTTAAAGTTCCTGCAGTTCATCTCCCTTTGTTTTCTTTTTTTGGCCTCGTTTAGATGCATCCAAAAGTTAGAATTTTTTCACTCTCCCGTCACATCAATTTTTAGGCGCTTGCATGAAGTATTAAATGTAGGTAAAAAAATAACTAATTACACAGTTTAGTTGGAAATCACGAGATGAATCTTTTGAGCTTAGTTGGTCTACGATTGGACAATATTTGTTAAATAAGACGAAATTGATACTATTCATCGAGTTGAAATTTTTTACGATCTAAATGTGGCCTTGGTCGGTTTCTTCCCTTCAGACTGGAGACAGCACGACGAGCACCTGAATTTAAGGCCTATGTGCAGGGCTCTGCATCCTTTGTTGGATCGGTCAAACCGCCAAAGATGCTCTGAGTACCTTCTTGGTTTCCGGCCGGTTGCTTTTGGGAGGCATGTCAAATTAAGTACTCGAAGGAATGGCTCGATTTCACTTTATAGTCCGCGATTGCTGAGTACTGCTCGCACCGTTCCAGAAAAAGTGACGTTTCGGATTTTCAGATATCATGTTTAACCGTTCGTCTTATTCAAAAATTTTGTGCAAATTATAAAATAAATAAATCATTATTGAAGTATCTCTAATGATAAAATAAGTCATAACAAAATAAATAATATTTATTAAAAAAATTTGAATAAGACGAACGGTTAAACACGATGTCTGAAAAACCTAAAACGTCACTTTTTCTGGGACGGAGGGAGTACTCCTCTGTTCCAAATGAAAGTCATTTTAGTTTTTCAATTAATCTAGAAATACCAAAATAACTTACAATTTGGAATGAAAAGAGTACTACTTAACATCTGTTTGGTTTAGATGTCAACTGTAAAAAGCCACTATAAGATGTGAAAAAAACTATTGTAAAATATATGATAAGAAAATATTGTAAACTGTTTGGTTGGCAATCATGAAACCTACCTTCTTTCTCTTAAAAAAGTTGTGAAACATTTATCTATTTTCACTGTTTTTTTTTAATCTGGTTACCCAGCTTTTTACAAATAATAAGGAGGAGGTAGCAATACAATTAGCTTACATACGCGAGCAGTTCTACCCTCAACAGCCTAGGCTACGAAGGTTTTAACAACTAGAAAACCTATTACTCAATATTAGTTCTTAAAACTGTTACAGGTTAAAGGGCTTTCCCCTGCCCTAGACCAGGTATTATATGTGTCCTTAATCTCAAAAGTCTCTTGCGGCAATTTCCTAGTATCCCAGAAAATGATCGCGTTTCTCTTTTTCTAGATATCAAGTGGTGAAGATTGTCAGTGAGAACTTCGGCGTTCCTCAGGCCGGACAACAGTCTTGACTCTGGAGCCTTATACAAAATGATCAAAGCTAGGGGGCAGGGTACTGACCCTAGGGAAATCTTCGTCTGGAAGAGCTTGGCACCCCCTCGAGTGAAGTTGTTCATGTGGCTGCTACTGCAGCGAAGAATTCAGTGTCGCTCGGTGCTATTCCGGAAACATATTGTTGATTCCACAACGTGTGAAATCTGCAATGCCAGCGAAGAATCCCCATAACATATCATTCATGGTTGCCCTCTCGGGAAGGAGGTATGGACCAAGCTGAACCTTCAGTCCATGATCCCACTGGACATGTGCGAATTGCATACAATCAGGAACTCTGCATCAGCTCCAATCCCTGAATTTTCTACGTTCATTGCTCTCATATGTTGGCACATTCGGAAGGCCAGGAATGCCAAGGTTTTCAGGAATGAATCACACTCAGTCGATCGGGTACTCCTTGACTGCAAAGCTGCTGCTGAGCTATGGCAATTCAGATTCCCACGGGCAAAGAGGCAGTCCGTGACGCATTGGTGCACCATTCTTCAGATGGCTAGACAAGGCCAGGGCTAAATTCAGTTTCTTCCTCCTGTACTATTTGTTTAGCAACATTTTTGTTGCCTTGCCTTGCCCTGTAATCTGTCTGTAACTTTTCACGAGCCGTTTGGGGCTAAAATAAATTTTTAATCAGGTGGGGAACGCCTCCCCCCGTCGACCGTAAAAAAAAAGATTGCCAGTGAGTGTGCCATCTTGTTATGTTTGACTATTAGCTAGGAGAACCAATCCTCAATGTTTAGATACTTTTTCCATTGTGAGGGGTGCAAAGTTTGGCAAACGCTCCAGTTTGCAGTTTGCCACTAGAGTCCAAACTATGAGGTAGTAGAGGCATTCAGTGAAGAGGTTTATAGTGGTTTCTAGGTTTCTTTCATAGAGAGCGCAGAAATAGTTTTTCTTCCACGTAGTTGGGAAAGCTGATGTCCAAAGCATGTCTTGTAAGAGTAGCCAGAGACAAAACTTGCACCTCTATGGCGCCCAAGCTTTCCAAATGATTTTCGGGAGATCCGTAGGAATTTGCCTTGCAAATTGAATATTGTAGGCCGACTTTGTTGAGTATTCTCCCGAGCTCTCAAGAGTTTGGATTATTTGATCTTCCCAATCATCTTCCAGGTTGAGTTGAGCTTACTAGATTGCATTCAGTTGAAAATATTCTCTCCGCATGTCATTATCCAAGTTGTATGCAATATCGCCTATTCAGCTCCCACCCAAAATAACATCTCTCACCATTCTCTGCTTTCTCCTACTATGATTATACAGGAGTGGGAACAAACTTGCAAGAGTCTGGCCATTTATCCAGTTTGAATGCCAGAAGGAGGCCTTACTCCTGTTGTTGATATAGTTACTTTTGTTGCGGCGTTGAACAGCGTCAAAACTATTGAGTCCACTGGTAATGTCGTTCACTTCCAAGGTCTCTCAGGGGCTCAGGGCTAGTCGAAGCAAAACATAACCATCTCAGCCTCGGCGCTCTGCTAAATTTTTCCAAATCTACAATTCCCAACCCACCCCCTAAAGAACCGGCTTGGCCACTAAAACCCATTTAGAAAAGTCATAGCAGGATCTAAGGTGTTGTGAAAATTATACTATACAAAAGTAGATACTTCAAAAAAAGTTGCTTCAGATTCTATCCGTTTGATTGACGACAACAGAAACACTTCTAGAAGCTAAACTAATAAACACAATCTTAATTATTGACCATTACACATTCGTGTAAGTCTAAGACAGCAAGGCTATATGATCGGTGCATACCCTTGTTTTGGATTCCCTGCTTTCAAGCGTAAAGCATACCTCGCGAGTACTCCACTTTGCTCCATGAAGAGCAGCGCTCGATTTTCTAGTCACTCTGATCCCTTTCTGGCTTTATGGTTAAAGGAAGGCACCGAAGTCCAACTTTGGGGGCTCTGCCAAGCAACTTAAATACCTAGTCCAGGTAAGTTGCAAGCCTGTTGGCCTAGTGGTGTGCTGCTCTGGTCAGACTAACCGAAAGAACTCTGCTACTGCCGTAGCACAAGGAAACGCTTCCATATAATTGATATACAGATTTTTTTTATGAGCAAAATATAATTGATATACAGATGCCCTCAGACGGGCTGATTCTCGTGCAAAGGGCGGTTGGCCGGTCTGCCACAGCACGAGCGTAGCGAGGTCCGTGGGCTGTGCCTGCGTGGCCCACGGAACGGCCATCGGGCCATGCCCGTTTGGCCCTGGCGGGGGTGGCGGCGACACGCGGTATCCTGCCTCGTCCACTTTTGACTAGGCCAGTCTCCCTGTCGTGGATTCCTGGCTGGGCCCGTGTAGTCCGGCCTGCTGGTCGTCCACCACACACCAACGGCTTTGTTCAGTTCCTGTCTTCAGAGACCTGAACTCTGAATGATGAAGGTGAGTGGTAATGTGGTATGAATGCACCAGAATACTAGACACGAATTAATCGTGACAAAGAAGAGAGTCCATTGGTGCGAAGTGAAACAATATCTTTGACTAACCTAAATTTTCTTCACTTCTTTTTTTCTCTAATGATTTTACATGTCATTCAGTCACTGCCCGTCCTAGCCTCTGGACAAACACAGACAGAATATTGGATGCTTGTAACAATGTAGCGATTCATGTCCCGGGCTTCGGCCATTCTCTGTACTTGCATACTGCTTACTCCTTTCTTAATGCAATGATAGCACTCTCGTGCATATTCGAGAAAAAAAAACAGAATGCTGGATGCCCACACACACTGACACTGTCCAAGTGTCCAGGACCAGGAGCCTTCAGAAAAATGAACGGCGGTCACGGCGGCTTCCTGCAATTCCACTAGCGTGACATGTCCAGCATCAGTGCTTCAGATCCGCGGGCCGCGGCATCCAGCTATTCGTCTATTCCCATCCGGCCGCTTCAATGACCAACAGTTGCTCGTCTCTTTACGAGCTGAATTTGCTCTCACTTTTCTCGTAGTCTACTGTTGTTGCACGAGCCCGACGATCTACGAACTCAGAATGTGACCATATTCTCTCTCTCTCTCTCTCTCTCTCTCTCTCTCTCAACAACAAGTCAACAACAACGCTTTGCAGAAGGCACGCAGAGCAGGCATGGCCTGAACCTGAATGGTCCATGGCACTACTCCTCTAAAAGACTAAAACTTTTGCCGGAGTACCATGCACAAGTGCCAACTGCTGCCTTCTGTCTCCACCCTTTTTTCCAGCCAGTCCCTCCCCATTGCATTATCGTTTCTTAATTTCTGCAATAATTTTTCATAAGATGGGGCGACGCAGCAGTGCCCAGTGCAGCACACTAGCACAGGAATCGACTGAAGGGGCCAGCAGGGTAGCTTTATCACCGGGGAAGGTAGGGGATCCCCCTGACAAGTCTTTGATGCCGCACGCAGCGGAACAGCAGCAGCAGCAGGTGACCTGTTTGCCCTGCCTGTGAGCCTGTCGCTCGATGCATAGGCACCATCCAGATAGTACAGACAGGCGATGGCACGCTAGGCTGATAGACTGCTGAGCAAAATAATACGGAGTACTGCATGTATTGTAGATGGATGATCCAAAGAGGCAAGAGGGGTATCGAGTGGTAGGTAAGACGTATTGTCTGAATTGTGCTTGTTTGTGTCTGCATACGGCTAATGGATGTCTGGCGTACCATTCTGAACTAAATGTGTTTCCCAGCCTCTTTTTTTTTTATTGCTATGCAGGCTGCTTGGTTTTGGAAAAAAGTAACAACCATGCCACCACTAGGATTTAGTCGGTTCCCAAATTAGCGTGTAATCAATCATCAAGGTTCGTGCACACACATATTCCACTGATCTTTGCTTCGATTCAGAAAAGTTCAGATCACCTTAATCGTTTGTCTGAAAACATTAGTTGTAGTTATACGTCGTTTAGTTATCTCCATGTATATCAATGCTTGAGTTTTTATTTTTTTTTGAATAAAAGGTTTCCCCCGCTTTATTGCCATAAAGCGATAAATGTTTGAATTTTTATCTTCGTTTAGTAATCAGGAACTGAGCTTACCTTTTCTGATACTTAAGTTCTTAAGCTCAATTATTGAGGCATAGTATCTAAACAGCGAAACTTGTCCGCGGAGACACGTATGCCACTCCGCCGTCCCTATCCAACTTTTCTATACGGTCTCTGCAGCCCCTCCGTCGATCTGATGCGGGGAATCCTTCTGATGGTAGCGCCATTGGCATTTTCCTCGATTGGAAGCTCAATGGACCACTGAAGATTAACGATTCCTTTCAGACATCCCAAATGCTCTAATCTGGCTGTCTAATCTAATCTGTGATGTTACGTATATTAGGGCGCTACTAGCGCTCGGACGTCCGGATCCGGGCGCTAGCGTCCGGACGCACCACAGGAGAAAGGAGCCCCGACCCCCCACTTCCACCCCGCACCACGCTAATGAAAACCGACGAACCCATGATTCAAAAAAAAAAACGGCCACCCGCACCGTCCCCACGCGCGCGGGCGAGCGGATCAAACGCATCCCGGGCCCGCACGCTGGATCTGATCCCACCTCTCGAAACTCCGTCTGCCCCCCCCCCCCGAAGCAACCTTCGCCTCCCTCCCCGCCGTGCAACACCCCGCCCCCCGCAGCTCGGCAAACAACTGAAACAACACACACGAGTTGCTGCAAAATCATCATGAAAAACAGCTATGCAACAAACAAAGAAACGCCTGCTGTACCAAAGCATGAAAAATACCGCAACAACGACCAAACACCTACTGAAACAACAAACAAACACCTACTGCAACATGTAGAAACTGATCTACTACACCAAACCATGGAAACTACTGCAACAGCAACCAAACACCTACTAAAACAACGGCCAAACACCTACTGCAACATGCAGAAAAAAAACAAAGCTTCAACGTGCAAGGAACACCTACTGCACCAAAAATATAAAAACTACTGCAACAACAACAACAAAAACACCTACTGAAACATACATTTCGAGAAACTGAAACAAACATATAGAAGCTACTGAAACAGGGGGAGAAAGGGGAAAAAGCCGTTGAATCTGCATCGCACCCCATGGATCCACCACGGGGGGCCGCTGCTACATGGATCCACCACCGGGGGAGGCCCCCATGCCGCCGTCGAGGTGGAGGAGGCGAGCCGGGGTGAAGAACGCCACCCACGCAGCTGGATCTGCACCGCTCCCCATGGATCCCCCATGGGGAGCCCGGTGCTCCCGTGGATCCACCACGAGGGAAGAACCCCATGCCACCGTCGAGGTGGAGGAGGACGCTCCAGGGTGGAGGAGACCCCACGCCGCTGGATCTGCAACGACTCCTATGGATCCACCACGGGGAGGTCAGCGCTCCATGGATCCACCGGAGGAACGCCAGGAGCCCGTGGCCGCCGTCAACTTCGAGGAAGCGACGGAGGAAGGAGAGGGACACGGCAGGAGGGGCGTCACTGGGAGAGAGGAAGAGAGGAAGTGGCGACGAACCGCCGGCGCGGCGTGCAGGGGAGGAGCTCACGGCACGCGGAGGAGAGAATGAGGCGAGACGAAGAGAGCGGAGCGAGCGAGTGGGGAAGGGGAAGAGCTGAGCGAGCGACGGACGAATGGATAAGGGAGCCGCGCGCGGTCGAGCGGGTGGAGTCGCGCGTGAGCGGGTTCGGGTCGCGTGGCGCGTCCGTCCCTTTCGGACGTCTGCAGTGTATCATTACCATTACTAGTATTAGTAGTTAAGTACTTCAGTTAATCCCACAATTTGCGTGTACATCCGCATGTGCTTCCTCCTTGTAGCCTGCCTCTAGACAAGGGAATGTATAATGGCGTAGCCAGTTCAGGACAAGATCCAGAGGTACAGGCCTTGTCTTGCTCTGCGACTTTCTTCAGCCTGCTGATCCATATATAGTTATCACCAGGGCCTAGAAATCGTGAGAGCGAATGATTCCTTGCCCCACTGGGAATATATAGCAGGACTTTATAAGGCAAGTTGGAGTATTTCTCCACAATTAGGCAGCCTTAATTAGGTGGGGGGGGGGGGGGGGCGCTTTACGAAATTTTCAAAAATTTTCTCCGAAGGCGACGCATCTTGTTGTCTGATTTTAGAAGTAAGCAGCAGAATGTGCCTTGATTGAGTGGCCTGGAAAAGCCTAATTTCAAAATCTGTGGGGGCCTGTTAGATGACCTTTTGCGGGTTGTTTGCGTTGGTAGTCGAGTTCTCGGTTGTCATGCTACAGCTGCATGATGTCTATGCTTGTCATTAGTCATCAGTCATCACTCTCAAGTCTTAACAGAGAACAATAGAATATGATCAGGATCGTAACATTTCAAGAATAGCCATGCGGTTTGATTTGTCACTCTAAACCCCAAAAGGAAATCCACTGAAAGAAAAATTCAAGGGCGACATGTATATAGTTCCACAGTTGCACTGAATCTGCATATGTGGTCCGGTTTTGTTTGTCCAGCAAGTGTCAGGCTACAAATCGAAGGAACAGGGGGGAGGGTAGGAGTAGGACGTGAAGCAAAGCTACGACCTGTAGCATCGACAGCAAACACACAAAGGCTGGCATATGCATGCACGAAAGACTTATAGTGTCAGGTGCACCAGTAGGCATGCACGTCCTAGTAACATTCTTTTCAGTAGTCACAGCAGTAACCACAGTACCGTTGGTCCATTTGCTCGTTTGTTTTTACCTCCAATCTTTCCACGGATTCATTGCCCCTACAAGGGGGAGAAAAAAAATAACTTATAACGTCATTACACATTGCATGGACCACGCTTTCGTGATGGTTTTTAGCGATTTCGTAAATCTATATTTAACTTGTCCGTACATACAGTCGAATTTCAACCCTTTTGTTTTAGGTCGTTTTCACCTCTCATGTCCATATACAACACATGGCTGTTCATACTTCATGGCACAACGCGATGATTCCGAACTGATGCTCGTAACGCTCAGTCAGCAAAAGGCCCTATGCCCTAATGATTCACGTCCAACAAAAGTCACCTTGCGGCTGGGAAAAGGATTCTGATCCGATCCTACAATGCAAGTTTTGCCCCGATCAGTGCCAGCAGAATGATGTGAGCGAAGGCTCTACGCATGCAGGTTCATTCACCCAACCCCCTTGCACTCGAGAGCAATGAACGAGACGTGTCAGTGTGTCATGCTGTCAACGACGTTCTTCATGTGTAAACTCGATACCTTAGAGCCATCAGAGCACACGCAAGATCGTTGCGACTTGCGACGATCGTAACATGAGATGATTGCATTGCAGCCGGCCAATTCTATCACCTGGAAACACGATAGGAGCTGGATAATCAATGTTAATTCTTATCCGGTGAATGCGTGCTGACTTGTCAGAGAAAGCAGTTCAATTTCTGAAGCAAAACTCGTCAGAGAAAAGCGCTGGTCCACCAGTTCATCGACGACGACCTCGAACAGGTCACCCGTGTGCACACGCAGGCATCTCGATCGATGGGTGCTAATAATTGGCGCTGATGCGAGATGTGAATCTGAATTCTGGATACACACAAATACGTACAGTACTGCGCTGCAAAAGACTGCATACGTAAGCTGGTCCAACAGATACATGTTTACTTGCACGCAAACATATGGAGTAGTAGTACCGCCTGACAGTGGCGCGAATTGCCACCTGCCAGTGTCATCCATGTGACCATGTACTAGGATCAAATTGATGTTACAATCATACATGACACTTGCTAAAGAGATATAGTGTTCCAACTAAGCGCCTAATAAGTGACTGGCGCAGCAGTCGTCGGAGATCTTGGCGAGTATCTCGTTCACCGCGGCGGCGATGTCATCGACCGACGACAGCCGGCACTCATCCTCCATCTGCAGTAGCAAGGACGAGGAGAATGTGTTACTGACTTATGCTGAAATTTGACTTAGGTTGATGCTTATACTAAAATATTGTGAGAGAAAAATCCTATTTCACAGCTGAAAAGTAGCTCCAGCGCCTGTTCGCTGAGCTCAGCTGGAGTCGATCGAATAGCCGCGCGCCTGCGCAGTGCCGGTAGTTTGTTACCTTGAGGCTGAGGGAGTAGAAGGCCAAGTGGTCGGAGGTGGTGGTCACGTTGAGGTGGAGCACGGTGAGGCCGAGGCACTGCAGCGCCACCACCATCCTCAGCAGCTGCCGCGGCCGCCGCGGCGCGAGCACCTTCACGTTGGCGTGGCTCTCCGCCAGGGCCACCTCGATGTCGGCCACGCCCCGCCGCGCTCCCGCTCCCGCTCCCGCGCAGCAGCCGCCACTCTGATCACCGCCGGAGCCTGCACTGTCACTAGAGCCAACCACATCCGTCGCGGCCGTGGAGTACTGAGGGAACGTGAAGAAGCCGGCGAACGGCGACGCCGGTGGCACGGTGCACCCGCCCTGGCGCTGCTTTTGCGCCTCCAGCGACTGCAGCAGCTGCTCCAGCTCCTTGACGAAGTTGATGGCACCAGCCACGATCGACGCCTGGTCACCCTGCACCCGCCGTACACCATGTTAACGCTCGGTAGTACGTTGCAAACGGAACATGCCATTCGGTCGCGACCAAGAGCTCGGCGCTCAAGAAGGTGCGGCTTAGGCCATGTTTAGTTCCCTAAATTCACCTCCAAATTCTATTATGCAAAAAGAAGATTCTCCGTTACATCAAAATACCGGCATATGCATGGAGTACTAAATGTAGATGAAATCAAAAACTAATTGCACAGTTTTGTTGTACTTTGCGAGACGAACGTTTTGAGTCTAATTAATCAATGTTTGGACAATTATTACCAAATAAAAACAAAATGCTACAGCGTAGTACAGTGCTGCTGCAGTGATTCGGATCCCCAATTTGGGGATCTAAACAAAGGCCTGGATGCCTGCGCCTGCAGGCAGTACACGATCGCTAGAGATTCCGTGACATATGCAACCAAAGCGGCATGGCGCGGCGAGGGCCGAGGCAGCAGCAGCGGATGGCCAGGCCAGGCCAGGGGGCAGCAAGATTTGACATCCGTTACAGTAAAAGTTGGGGGGACAGCGGCAATCAACAATGCAGCCGTTCGTGCACATGCATGGCATGGTGACATGACCTGCAAAGCCCTTGCAGCTAGGACGATACTGCCGGGGAGCGGCGGTACGATACCCTCACTGCACAGCTGGAGTCATGGAGGAGATTGTTGTACGTACGTACCCGCTGCGCGTAGGAGGGCGGCATGGCGGAGCGGAGCACGGAGAGGTACTCGTTCATCTGCCGCCGCCGGTTGCGCTCCACGGCAATGTGGTTGCGCCTCTGGCTCTCCATCTCCTCCGTGTTCTTCACCGCCTTCGGGCGTCGCCGCCGTCTCCGCGCCGCCGCCGACGCGGCGGCAGCCTTGCCGCGCGCGGACGACGACGCTGCAACGGCGGAGGGCACCGGCGGCGGCGGGGACACGGAGAGCTGGTGCTGCACGTCCCAGCACTCCTCCACGGCGCCACCTGGTGCAGTGGAGCACGGGCAGAGCACCGCGTCCCACGCCCACGTGGTGGCCGCACCGGCACCGGGCGGCAGCGCATCGGCGGCATCTCCTTGCAGAACCACGCCGCCCTTGTCCTCGAGCTCCTCAGTGTGGAAGCCGCAGCCCAGTGACGCGGAGCGCGCCTTGACCGTGCACGCGAGGTGCTCCTTCGGGAACACCACAGCTTCGAGCGCCATGGCCTGGCCTTCCCTTCCCTTCCCTCCTTTCTAGCTACTACCTGCCACGACTTGGCGTCTACTTCACGGAGTGAGCTAGAGCTGCATGCTAGGCACGCTCAGCTGGCCGGGTTGCCCTCGCCACGATGACCATGGACATGGAGGAGGAAGAGGAGTGACGAGGTGGTCCCTTTAAAGCGGGTGTGGAATAACATGGACGGGCAATGGAGACAACGACCCGGTCTGCCACCGTGCCACGGGGCATGGGCCCTGGAACGCGAGGGCCGACGGAGTGCGCGCGAGGGCGGGTCAGGGGAGGCAAACGACACATATCCGCGCATGTCTGCCCTGTCGCTCTGGAGCTACTCACGTTAAGTATGGTTGGTGGTGTACCTGACAGCAAGATTAACAAGTAATCTGTTGTCCCTGATGTCTACTCCTTACTTAACTACGTATTTGATGTACGGACCGGTAGTTTTCAATTGCTACCTCGATTATTTTTGCGCTAGGATTGACCAGCGCAGTCTAGCAGGATGACTCTGACGGCCTGACCATTCAGTAGATGTATTTTTTTTTAAAAAAAAAGAAGTTTTGTTTTCCATGACGATCCCCAACCCCCAACAGTTAGGCGTGCAATGCAACCCTGCAGTCTCACAACTCACAAGAAACCGAACAAGGGCAGCTCGCAGCTATAGCTCGTGGCATGCCCTCGGCGGCTCGGCCCACCGATGCTGAACGAGAACGACGCATGCGTTTTGCACAGTGACTGAGTTACAGCACTGGCATCGCAGTCGGGAACCAGGAGCACGAGGTGTCTTGCCCCCCGATTGAGAAAGCCAAGTACGCGCACCTGCCATCGGCGACGAGCAACCCAAAGCTCGCAAGAAACTGACCTCACCAGGCAGGTCTCGTGGCAATCCCGGTCCTAAAGGCTTTTTGCCCCGGATTTCAGGGGACGATCGGTGAGATACCATGCCGGCTTAGCTCCCAATTAACGCTACCGAGGTCCGGTTGGACGGACGCGGACCCTCATCAACTTGGTCGAGTGCAGACACACACACACTGGCTAGTCCTGTTGACTTCACTGCCCATTGCCATCGCTGCTGTGCTGGAGCCCGAAAGGGAAGGCACCGATCGCCATTAGTCTCCCGTCCCACGCGCTGGTCCGTCCGTTCCCCTCAGACGCCCAGCCTGCCTGCATGCTGATGCCGTAACCAACGGCGCCCGGCCATGTTCAGGAAGGAACACTGCTCGAAGGCGCGCCGTCACGTCGAGGGCGCGAGAAGCCCAGACAGTGACACCACCATTTGCGAGAACCGAGAAATCGCTGCGCTGGGCTCGTCGTCCTCGTGCAAAAGGGAGCTAGCCGCGCAGTGAGATGGCCTGGCCCCTGCCCGCCCCTCCTGGATGCAAAGGGAGCCGACGAGACCGGCTGGGGTTACGGGGAAACGATGGGCGGTGGTGCACACGTCGGTACGAGCGGGCGTAGGCATGCAGCGCGCCGGCTACAGCGGGGCCGGGTCGTCCGTGGCGGAATCTGGAAAACAACCGCGGGTTGTCCCGCCACGGTCGCTCACAGTCGCAGCTGTTGGATGGCACTGTAGGTTGATGCGTGATGCACAGGCGGTCAGCGTCGAAAGCCTCGGCGCCATTGCGATCGGACAGTTCGCCGCGCGCTCACTGTGCGTGTGCAGCGGAGTGAAGATGCTGCTAGGCTACAGCAAACAGGTGTTTTGGGGTGTGTTTAGTTGGCGAAAAGTAGGTGAAAAATTACTGTAGCAATTTTTGTTATTATTTGGTAAAATTTATTCAACCATGGACTAACTAGGTTCAAAAGATTCGTCTTGACATTTACAGACAAACTATGCAATTAGTTATCTTTTTTACCTACATTTAATGTTCTATTCATGCGTTTAAAGATTCGATGTGATAGGTGGAAGAGGAAATATTTTAGGTTTGTATGGGAAGTGAACACATCCTTGTGAATCGTGGTGTCAGGTGGTAGGGTAGGGTAGCAGCCTAGCAGGAGTTGCCCGCGGCGTACTGATACGTGAACGATACGTATCAAGAATTCAGGATAGCACTATACCGTACGTACTGTATACAGAGGGACTATTATATATACTATACTTTATAGTAAGTCCAAAAAAAAAAGAGCACTGTAACTATACGTCTTTTGGTCTATAGCACGCATGAACCCTACAGTAAAGAGAGTGGTGGTCTGACTATTCATGTCCCTCTCTCTTGAAACGCTTCTCTGTTTCCGATAGCATGGTCCTGTTTGCTCGAACTACTTCAGCAGTACTTTTCAACGAACGAACAGTATTTTCCTCTCATAATAAATCAGTATAAGCATCATCATAAGCCAAATTTCAGCGAGACTCCGCGAATTCCAACAAGGACCTCGAGAGAGTTTAGCCTCTCTTTCTCTGTGAACGCTTCTCTGTTTCCAATCGCGGACTCCGCGAATTCCAACAAGGACCTTGAGAGAGTTTAGTGCGGTCTCTAAGAGAATTGAATTTTACTAAGGGGCCATTTGGATACCTTCATTTTAGAGGGATTGGAATCTACTTAATTGATTAGACTATTTTGCTTGAAATTTGACATTCCATAACTTTCTCAAGCTCGCAAATAAGTCTATCTCAAATTCATATACTGGGAGATGAAAATGGATTCTATAAATCACCATGCTATATTTCTACTCTTCAACTCGCTTCCCTACAATAGAAATGCAACATATAAAGTATGTCCCTTGTATGGCTAACAATAATATACAAATATATTCCATATAGAACCATATTAGCTTAATTTATCTATGACTAAATTGTAATTATTAGAATGAATTCAATTCCAAGTATCCAAATGGACCCTAAAATAATTTTATTAGCTCATGAAGTAGTATTATAAATACTAGTAGATGAGATATATAAACTAAAGAAAAAAATATTAAGTTGTTCCTCATGTATATGCTTTTTAAGATCCAAGATTTTAAAAAAAGAAAACCTGTTGACTATAGAAAAATAAAGAGAGACATGGAATCAGAGTCTTATAAGAAATATTATTGCTGATTTACTAACCTATATAAAAATACAGGTATGAATAAAAAAAAGGAAATGTTTGAGTAGTGTACACAAATATTATCAATAAAAATATTAAAACATTTTTATGGGAGAAATGTATTGGACGTGTTAGAAAACGTCAAGAAAGTACTAGATATTTTTTTTAATTTTGTGACATCAAAAGAAAAAGGCTAAAATAAGCCCACCTATTAGCTCTCCTGTTTGGGACACTAGAGCTAATTTGGGTTATATTTTAGCTAGTTAATAATTAGCCCTTGGGTGATCAAACAGACCCTGATTGGTGAATTATATCTATTTATTTCCACTGGCGAGACGATTATAGTCCTGTATTTTTTTATTCGGCCAATTATTTTGGCAAAAGACGGATAAATCTGTAAAGCAAAAGCCCTGGTCTTGTTCCAACAGGCCCATTTAATGTGCTTGCTCGTGCTATGCAGTTCGAGGCAGTACTCTCGTCCAGCAGCCCGTGCAAAATCCAACCCAAAACCAAAACATCCCATCTCACGGAGGACGACCAAAAGAGGCCCACTAGCTGGAAGTTCCGCCTGGAAGACTGAAACCCCTTTCTCAGGCGCCACTGGATAGCCGACAGGATACTATTGGCCGTCCAGCGGCAACAAGGCTCCGAAGCGGGCTGGCTTGTACGGCAAAGTGGGCCGTATATTGGGCCGATAGGTTCCTGTCGGTCCTCCGCTGGCCCATAGGTTCCTCTCCCTTACGCTCACTCCCTCTCTCACCGCATCGTCGGCGGGCGCCAAATCCGGCGGAGGGTGTGCCGCTGCTCGACGGAGCGCCGTCACATCGTGGACGCGAGAACCCTGAACCCGAGACAGTGACACCACACCGTTGCGAGAACCGAAAAATCGCTGCGCTGGGCTCGTCGTCCTCGTGCAAAAGGGAGCTAGCCGCGCAGAGAGATGGCCTGGCCCCTGCCCGCCCCTCCTGGATGCAAAGGGAGCCGACCGGACCGGCTGCGGCTGGGGTTACGGGGAATCGATGGGCGGTGGTGCACACGTCGGTACGAGCGGCCGTAGGCATGCAGCGCGCCGGCTACAGCGGGCCCGGGCGTCGTCCGTGGCGGAATCTGGAAAACCGCGGGTTGTCCCGCCACGGTCGCTCACATTTGAAGCTGTTGGATTGCACGGTTGGTTGATGCGTGATGCACTCTGATGGCGCATATCGGTGCGGCCGGGGGTAGCGAGGCGGCGAGAGCAGCTCCGGCCCGCCCGGCCAGGCGGTCAGCGTCCAAAGTCTCGACCCTCGGCGCAATTGCGATCGGACAGTTCGCCGCGCGCTCACTATGCGTGTGCAGCGGAGTGAACTACAGCAAACAGGTGTTTTGGTTGTGAATGGTAGTGTCAGGTGGTAGGGTGGCAGGACTTGCCTGCGGCGTACTGATACGTGAACGGTACCGTATGTATTGTATACAGATTGACCATTATAGTATCAAAAAAAAATAGAGCACTGCAAGGCCAGTCTCAGTAGGGGTTTTATGGTCCAGTTTTCAACACACCAATATATTGGAAACCGTGCAGAAGAGTTTCATCCCATGAAACTCTTTCTACTCTCATGAAACTTTCATCATCTCTCTTCATCGATGCAGTGTCATGTCGGCTATTTAATGTCCATAAAACTCTATGAAACTCCCATTAACATTGGCCTAACTATACGTCTATAAGTCTATTGGTCTATAGCACGCATGAACCGTACAGTGAAGAGAGCAGTGGTCTGACTATTCATGTCCTCGTCTTTTTTACTCTCTCTCCTAGAACGCTTCTCGGTTTCCGATCGCGGACTCCGTAAATTCCAATAAGGACCCCGAGAGATTTTAGCCCGGTTGCTGAGAGAATCGAATTTTACTAAAATAATTTATTAGCTCATGGAGGAGTATTATAAATACTAGTAGACGAGATATATAAATTAAAGAAAAAAACAGTAAGTTGTTCCTCATGTATATGCTTTAAGATTCAAATTTGTTTTTAAAAAAGAAAACATGTTGACTATAGACAAATTTAGAGAAACCTAGAATTAGAGTCTTATGAGAAATATTATTGGTGATTTACTAACCTATATAAAAATACAGGTATGAATAAAAAAAGGAAATGTTTGACTAGTGTACACAAATATTATCAAAAAATAAATAAACATTTTATGGGATGATTTTATTGTAAGAGTAATTAGCCCTTGGATGATCAAACAGGGCCCTGAGTTGGTGAATTATATCTCTTCATTTCCTCTGGTGAGAGGATTATAGTCCTATATTTTTTCCTTATTCCGCCAATTATTTTGGCAAAAAATGGATTAAAAATTTGTAAAGCAAAACCCCTGGTCTTTGTTCCAATAGGCCCAGTTAAGGTGCTTGCTCATCCAGCAACCCGTGCAAAATGCAGCCCAAAACCAAAACATCTCACGGGGGACAACCAAAAGAGGCCCACTAGCTGGTGTCGAAAGACTCCACTCGAAGCGTCTCGTTCCCCTGCTACAGTTGAGACAGGCTACTTCGAGGCGATTCTCGCTCCCATCGCCGGATTAGGTGGCTCTCCTCGCCGCCGGTGGCCTTTGTGGGGCCGGTGTGCCTGCAGAGTCAGGGATCCGGTGGGTGGTGTACATATTTCCTCCTGTCAGAGTACTTCTAGCTAAGATAGGGTTAGGGTTCTTCGCTTCGACATCGGTTGTAACAGCCCAAAAAATGGCCAAGTAGGCCCAATTCGCGGAATGGACCGACGGTACTGTAGCTCGGGGGCAGCGAGACGATACTGCAGATGCGGCTACTGTACATCCGGATCCGGATACTGTGGCAGAGTGGTGCTGTAGCTCGGACACTGTAGTGTCGAATTGGGCCGGGCCGAATTCGGTTTACTGCTGATAGGTACTGTTCACCGGTACTGTAGCATCGCGGATACTGTGCGGTCGCTGAGGGAGTTTGACCGACTTAAATACTAGGGTCAGGGACGCGTAATAACTTTCGGTTAATCGTTTTGAGCAAAGCGAGGATGAAACTCAAGCGGGTTGCTACGCAGGTAGGACCACTCCTCGGCAGAGTGGGACTGAGCCGTATATGCCGGGACTGGATGTTACATCGGTGACGCGAAGGCGAGCTTATCCCGGTGGCCTAGGGTTCAGGCAACCGGTTCTTTTGTTCCTCCAGAGCATCTTTGGCGACCGCAGCGGTGGCGTTGTGTCTTCTGGGGATGGAGTTGTGAGGTATGTTTCCTCCTACCTTGAGAAATCAGGTTGGAGTCTCCCTTTTGGTGTCGTTTCGTCGCTGGTTGCTTAGAGCTCGCCAACACGTCTTGAGGCGCCTGATCTCCTTTCTCTCGATGACGGATTGCTCGGGCGTTCAACATTCAAGTGTGCATCGGCTTCTTCGGTGTGCCGACTGATGTAGCGTTTAAAGTGTACGTCGCTTCTTCGGAAGTTCCTTCGTCGAGCTGGGAATCAGCTTCAAGTTGTAGCTTTGGCGCTCCTCTCTTTGTGAGACAGCGCGTCGAGCGGCGACCCCGGTGGCCGGCGTTGAAGAAGACTGAGAAAGTCTTACAAGGACTTGGATGTAATTTTGCTTTTATCAGGGGTGTCTTTGTAAGAAATGCATGTAAACTTTTATATCAGTAAATCTAATGCCACCTGGTTTCTCAAAAAAAAAGTTGCAAGTTCCGCCTGGAAGACTGAAACCCTCTTTCTCAAGCTCAGCAACAACGACGAAAGCCAAACATACAACACGGTGGTTGCGACGGGCTGCGGAATGACATGCTCCGTCCCCTCTCCAAGAGTAAACATTATTTTCGCTTCTCGAAAAATCAAACACTTTCAATTTTGATCAATTATATAAAAAATATTAATATTTATATAATATGTAATTAGTATCCATAGATAGATCGTTAAATTTAATATCATAATAAACTTATTTTAAGATATAAATATTTCTAATATGTTTCACAAACCTTAACCGGTACTGATACTATAGCAACACTTGTTCTTCTGGGACCACATACGACCAACGCGGTGGAGAGCATTGACGGTAGGACAAAACCAGAACGTACAAGAGCGTACAATGATACTTGCATGTGCGGACACTCCGTCGAATCGTTGTTACTTTTTCTCATAGTTTTGGCATGACCAGTGATTTACGCTGCCACCTGAGACAGAGAGAGAAAGAGGGCAAATTTTCATGCCGAACGACTCTGGAATTCCATGGTTACGTGCCCGCAAAGCGCGCCATCCTCGTCTTGTAGCGCTCTGGCGTTTATCTGATGTTTGATATCCACCGTCATCGGGGGAAGAAAGATAGCGAGGGTGCATCTCGCACCTTTTAATGTAGTTGTAAAAAATATGACCGTCATAAAATCTAAACATCTGATACTCTTTCCCTTTCTCCGATTAATCCGCAAGTCGTGCTCTCAGTGATTGTAGGAGCTCTTTTTAACACCGTTTGCGACAACCAACCAAAGGACGACGAACGCAAACAAACACATAAATAAACAATGCTCTCACATTTTTCTTTTGTGATGAAAGGCACCACTGGCTCTCACATTCTTCGCTGTCAAATTTGCTTTGACATCATCTTGGATGATGCCTGTCGTCGTCGTTCCAAAGTCCTAGAATCTCTAGATTCATTTAATACTAGTATGTCATCAGTCGCCGTCAACCTGCTCATGGCTCGTTTAGCAGATGATAAAGTTCAATGAGCACGCCAGATTATTGGAGAATCCGTCAGTAACTCTCCGCGCACGTAACGTGATCCTCCGTCCAGGCCAACCGCAGAACTCTCCGGAGACGCCGAACCTGAGGGATCCGACGTGGAATCGAGACAACACATCACGTACTAGTATGCTTGGAAGTACTGTAGTGGAGTAGTAGTACTGCAATTGTACAAAAGTCAAAACACTTGATGGCTCACCGATCTGCATGTATACCTACACCTACCTCCTCGCGACACGTAACACCTTGGGGCCACAGTTCTCCCGTTTGTCCGTTGCACCGCCCAGTGCCCGGAGCCGCTACCTTGCACTCCTCAGACCGTGCACCTGGCACCGGGCTAGGTCGCTGTTGCGCGTGAAACCGTCGAGGCGGCACGCCGAGACGAGGGCCGGGCGAGCCAGTGGTGCCGACTAGACGCGCGTCGGCTGGGGACCCCCCCACGGCCAGCGACGTCGCGGTCCGTGTCCCAGACGTTTACCAGGTCCGCACGAGCAAAAGTGTGGCTGGCCTCGCTTGCCGTCTCGAGCGGCCTCGGCTCGGTTCGGCGGCGCACGCGGCCACTGGCCCATTAGGCAACTGGCGAGTACAGTAGCCGAGTCGCGGCAGGCTGGCTGCTGGCATTGCGCAGCTGGACAGCGCGTAGACTGGGACGTGTAGTGTACCCGTACTACTTGGCCGGACTGGGCTGACGCCGATCCCTATCTGTACTCGTGTCCTCTCGTCTGACGTGGCAAGGGGTCAGATCGGATCTGAACCCTTGCTTTCGGCCGAGGCCTCGTCTTGTTTAGTTCCCCAATTCGAGGATGACTAAATTACTATGTAACGTCGTAGTATTTTTGTTTTTATTTAGTAATAATTGTCCAAACATTGATTAATTAGGCTCAAATTTTTCGTCTCGCAAAGTATAACAAAACTGTATAATTAGTTTTTTATTTCATCTATATTTAGTACTCTATGTATATTTGATGGGAACTAAACCAAGCCCGAGCCTGCCGTGTCGACTGACGTTGACGAAACAGGGAGTCATTGTCGGAGGAGAAGTCAAGTCGGAAGCCTGGTTTGAAGTCTGATGTCCATACCGGAATTCCAAGAACCTCGCGTGGTCGATCCGTCACCGGGTTACTTTGGTTTTACACGCGGTTAATATGTGCTGGTTGTTTTGAAAAACAGGGTGGCCTATCATCTTTTCATTTTTTTAAAAAAATTTTGTTTATGCGATGGGAATGGGATTGGGATCGGGTTGAAACATCACCTCTCATCACTTTTTAAGGAGTCAAACGATTTAGTGTTTGACCAAAGTTACATAAAAAATACTAGCATTTATAATACACGATAAGTGTCATTAAACTAATTATAAAATTATTTTTCGCAGTAAATCTAGTTAGAGATATAATTGTGTAAGCTAGTCGCATCCTTTTATAGACGAACGGAGTAATAATATTTAGTATAGGCATAGGATGGATGCACTGACTATTCGAAATCATATGAAATAAACTTATGATGCACTATTTCATCTCGAATACCATAAGATTTATTATTTCACCGTTTATTTGTAGCACACGCATGAAAGTAGGGGTGAAGCTATATTTATGATTAGAGGGTGCAAATGCACACTCTAAAAAAAGAAAATTGTGATTAAAATAAATTTTCACCATATATGCACCCGTGTGAAACAAGTTTATTCACCCATAAAGTAAACGGACATTTCTCTAATTTGCTCTAACTTCGCTACTCGCATGTAGTGTGTTGCTAAGCACCTTACTATTCAGTAACTCCAAGAGCCCATGCATTTTGTAGAAATACACTACTTCCATTTCTCAAGTACCCCCTCCGTTCAAATTAGAAAAGCCAAAACAACTTATAGTTTCAAATGGAGAAAGTAACTTAGAAGGCCACTCTAGAGAATAAGTGGACAAGCTTATTATATGTTTTTTTCCGTAGAGGGTCACGGTAACAAAACTAAGAAAATCCACCATCATACATGACATCAAATTAGTTTTATATTTCACTAAATTATTCATCAAATATATTTCGGTAGTGCATTTAGATGATACTATAATAACATAGTAAAAAGTAGAGAAGTATGGTTTATAACAAAACTAAAGTGGACTATATTATAACTTAAACGGACTTGCTAGCGTTCGGATGTCTGATCCGGGGTGCTAACATCGAACTGTACCCGCTCAACGAGTGAGCGAGCACCTCAGCGCCGTCGGGCTTGCGAGCAAGCGCCACAGCAACGGGCCCCACGCCGTCTCGAACATCGCCCGCGCCAACCGCTTCCCATGCGCATCCCATGTGCAAACACCCGAGATCTACTTTTGAAGCATCCAGACGCAACAATTGCAACATATAAAAGAAGACAGATGAAACATTTGAAACATGTGTCTGAAAAACCTATAAAAACACCTGAAAAACACTTGAAAACCATTGTAAACATATGCAGCATCCAGATGAAACACTTACAACAGACGTATGAAACACCTGAAACACTTTAAACATACGCTTGCAACATGCATGTATATGTTGGGCCATTGGGCTAGTGTTGCGGCCCGTGAATGAGTGCCTCTGGACGATCAGTCGCCCTCGGCACAGTATTTCCGTAACTTAAAATACAAGGAGTAATGGCTTTTCGTACATCGTAATAAAGCGGGAGGTGGATAGGATGATTGTATCACCAGCTTCAGCATTGACAGGGGCGAATCTATATAGTGAGCGTCCGCATCCACAAAAATTTGAAAAAACAATAATAGCGTCTAAATTTTTGCCATATTCACATCCTCACGATAAAAATCTACGCACCCCCGCTAGCTCCGCCACTGAGCATTGACCCGTCAGCCGTGGCCAAACTGAAGCTGATATGTGCATCCTGATAAGCAGAGAATTTACGCGCGGTTGAATCCAGATTCCAGAGTGCACAAACACGTTCCAACTCCAACGGCCCTTCCCGGTCGCGGCTTCTGAACTGAACACTTGGATGGTAGGCCAGTCAAACTGCATGCCAAGCAAAGCGCACACCTGCCCGCGGCTTCATAGTTAATACAGCAGTTTTTGTTGTATGAATTATTCAAATTAATTATAGAAAAAATAGATCAAAATTTACAGCAAAAACTTTGTACTAAAGCATACTATATTATATATTCACTGTGTAGATCTACTCATGTGGAGTCTAACAAAATTGGATTTTTTATTTTATGATTTTTCTGTGATTTACTATGATTTTTTAAAGATTCAGACAAAATAAATAAAAAAGAAAAAGACAAAATCGCTGGTACTGTAGCAAAACCACCGTCCAAAACCGCCTGAGGGGGTGATTTGGCCAGTTTTATAAAGTTCAGGGGGTAAATTAGACCATTTCATAGTTCGGGGGTAAACTAGACCACCCCTATAGTTAGAGGATCAATTAGATTTTTTTTATTTTAGTAACTTAAAATACAAGGAGTAATGGCTTTTCGTAAATCGTAGGATGATTGTATTACCAGCTTTAGCATTGACCCGTCAGCCGTGGCCAAACTGAAGTTGATATGTGCATTCTCCCTGTAGTAGATTCCTGATAAGCAGAGAATTTACACGCGGTTGAATCCAGATTCCAGAGTGCACGAAAACGTTCCAAATCTAACGGTCCTTCCCGATCGCGGCTTCTGAACTGAACACCTGGATGGGTAGGCCAGTCAAACTGCATGCCAAACAAAGCGCACACCTGCCCGCGGCTTCCTTCCGCGATACCCGCCGAGCGCCGCAGGATGGCGACCTTTTGGCTCAAACTCCCTTCCCCTCTATATAGCCGGCTCCACACTGCATGCTGCGCAGTCAGGCTAGTCAACCCGCTCTCGTCTCCCGGGCCCTCCTCGCCTCTGCAGTCTGCACTGCCGGCTGCCGCGCGCAAAGGACGCCCATGCCTCGCCACGGCCATGCGCTGCTCGCCGCGCTCCTCGCGTCCGCGGTCGCCGCGGCGAGCGCGCAGCCGAGCTACGATGACTACGGCCAGCAGGTGCACGTCAGCACGGCCATGATCGCGCTCCTGGCCACCGTCATCGCGGTGTTCGTCTTCATCGCCTTCTTCACCGTCTACCTCCGCCACTGCACCGGCTACGCGGCCAGGTCGGACGACGACGACCGCGCCATGCCCAATTTCGACGCCTTCATCTCGCGGTCGCGGAGGCAGCGGCGGCCGCGCGGGCTCGACGCCGAGGTGGTCGAGGCTTTCCCCACCATGAAGTACGCCGAGGCCAAGGCGCTGCGGGTCGGCAAGGGCGGCGGCGCGCTCGAGTGCGCCGTGTGCCTCAGCGAGTTCGAGGACGAGGAGCGGCTCAGGCTCCTGCCCAAGTGCAGCCACGCCTTCCACCCGGACTGCATCGGCGAGTGGCTCGCCAGCCACGTCACCTGCCCCGTCTGCCGCTGCAACCTCGACCCTAACAAGCAGGATACCAGTAGCGATGAGGAGCCCGCCAGTTTCCCGTCGATTCCAGTAGCGAGCAGCATCTCCAGCGAGATTGCGGTGTCTGGGCAGGGACCGCTACCGGTGGCCGTGGTGATCGATGTAATCACCGAGGCGGAGGAAGAGGTGCGGAGGCAGGAGGCGCTGGAGCTGCAGCAGATAGGGACCCAGCGGCGAGCCATGCTGTCGCGGTCGGGGCGCAAGCCGGTTCCGACGCAGCTCGCTCGGTCGCACTCAACGGGCCACTCCCTCGCCGTCCGGCTCGACCGTGACCTGGAGCGGTTCACGCTGCGGCTGCCGGAGCATGTGCGCAGGGAGATGGTCGCCGCGGGCGAGCACCACAGCATGCAATTGCGTCGCGGCCGAAGAGCTGGGGAAGGAAGCAGCCGCGGCGGCCGAAGCGCCCCCCTCGGCCGGCCGGGCAGATGGCAGTCGCTTCTTGCGAGGACGTTCTCCGGGAAGCTGTCCTTCTTTTCGGCGTCCAGGATGACGATTAGCTCCGAGTTGGGAGAAGTGTCGTCCTCGTCGTCCACAAGGGCGAGGGGGAAGCGCGTGGCCGCCGTTGATGCCGCCGACGTTCCTGCTATGGGGAGCGTCCGCCTTGACCGCATCGGAGGCGGCGGCGGGTACGGCGGAAAAGCTGCCGCTGCGTCCCGCGAGGTGGCGGCAGCGGCGGATGAGGAGAAGAAGGCAGCTACGCAGCAGGTTCGCACGTAGAATGGGAACAGAAATTTGAACGTACTGTACAAACCAGCTTGAAAGTGATCTTCTTTCACACGCGAAAGAAATGGGCCTTTTGATCTGCGGGGAACAGGGTGCTGATTTCGAGCTCGGATCAACGCGGTAGTGCTCCAAATTCGGTTGAAATTGAATGAAAACACGAGATGTGCAGATGCTATTTGTAATTTTGTACAGGAGCAGAAATGTAACCTACAGGTAGAGATGTCTGAACAGAAGTTGAATTTTCTTCTCTGTGTATATGCCCTTTACCAAATTGTGCACTCGAGCTTTACTTTCTAGCCCTGACCCTTTCTGTTGGTATGCATTTTACCAGACTTTTCATGCGTTTTGCTTTCAGAATCAGGGCTCTACTGCGAACTGATATCGCCGTCATGTTTACCACGTTTTGAATACTAGCACGGAGCGAATTCACATGCTCCACCTCAAAACGAACACGATTGATCATAGCAACAAATACTACTACTAAGTTCAGCTTGCTGTCCATACCGTCGCAAGAAAGAGTTGTTCTTTGTTCAACCATATATGTGTAAAGCTTGGATGGGATCCAAATGTTCCAATGGCTGAACAATGTGTAAGTGAAGAAAGGCTGCAACCATCGTACGTCAGAACTCATGTTCTGTGCTCATGGTCCAGAATGAAGCTGAAGTAACTTTGTTAAAACTTTGTACTCATCTGCTTCTTCTTGCAAGAAGGTTTGTTTAAAATTTCCAGTGCTCCGTGAAGTTGTACAGTATGACACCGATTAATACTTAATAGATGGTCTCAATAACAAATGCCAAATTCAGAGTTGATTAGCAAATGCCCGGATATTTCTTTTTCCTCCTCCAGAATGTCAGCAGTTCCTATAGTCTATTAGAAAAAACTCGAGAGGTTGGCAGGAGAGAAGAAATGGATGTCCTTCTGCCTGACTTTTACGTGCACGCAGACGCAGTGCAGAAAAGAAAAAGAAAAAGGGATCAACAATAAACCACACGAAGATGGGGGGAATGCATTCGCTCTAGACGGAGACAGAAAGGCAGGCAGCAGGCAGCGAGCTGGTCAAGCCGTTTCAGACAAGGGAGTTAATACAGCAGGTTACAAGTTTACAACACGGCGCTGAACTGTTGAATCATGGAAACTTCTTTTGCGGATAAATCATGGAATCATGGAGACTTTAAACTATGGATGGTCCAAGGAATTGGCACCTGTGACAACAACCTACCAGTCGGTATATACATTACTGCTTTGCTTCAGGATAGGAGGCAGTTTTCGCCCGTTTCAATTTCTCACCGTCATATATACTTTCTTCCTTTCTTTTTTTCTCCGATCCGAGAAAATGAAAAAAAATAAATGAAGTTTCCTTTTTCTGCTATTTATGCAGAACGTCATTTTCAACGGGAAACGATTGTAACTTGCATATTGTTTTCACAGATGCACGAAAGCTTCAACAAGCTGATCCTTTCGAAAAGGAAAGGACATCATGTTACTTCCATTAATGTTAGTCCCTCTAATTATCATCAGTCTACTTGTCCTTTAACTAGGCCCCTTTTGGAATGTGAGAATTTTTTTTTGTTTCCTACATTACCTATGCTCCGTGTTATGAAATTTCTATACGATTCGTGTAAAATTCTTACGTTTCAAAAGAGTTCATAATCTTCTATCAAGGAATAGTACAAATAAAATATGAAAACTCTAAATAAAGCACTAACAGGTAGGTTATTTTTAGAAGAACAATAGTTTTTTTTAGGGAACTGGAGGGGCTGCAGCCCCTAAAGAAATTTTAATAAAAGAAGTAAATAGAGTACAACAAAGTCTAAAAAACAGGAACTAAAAAAGATTAAGGGGGAGAGAAATTAAAAGAGGAGACTTAAGAAACAAAGAAAGAAATAAAGAAGATGAAACTAAGACGCTGATCAATTACAGGCTTTGATCCATTGCTCAAAGGAAGACTTGAGGCTAGCTTTCACCCTTAGGGAGACTAGCTGAATTTCTTTAAAGAAAAGAGCCCTGCAATCCTGTATGCTGACTTGATTGTTGTTAAAGATTAGTTCATTTCTAGCTTTCCAAATTACCCAGCACATTAAAATGACAGCAACCATAAAGAATTGGGAATGAAGCTGATCTTTGATGGCCCTTATGTTCTCAAATGAGTCCTCATCTGATACTATTTCCAGATTCAAAATCCCCCAGCACTGCTGTGCAAAGGGGCAATTCCAAAACAAATGTTCAACAGTTTCTTCCATCATTTGAGAGCAGATTTCACAGTTGTATGATTCCAATTCCATTTTCCTTCTTCTGAGGATATTCCTTGTACTTAGTCCGTCTTTGAGTAAAAGCCAGCAAAAAACTTATGCTTCGGTTGACAGTATGACTTCCATAGCCATTTGAAGGCTGGATCAATCTCCTGGTGTCCAAGTAACTTTTTGTATGCTGATGCAGATTTGAATCTAACTGAGCCTCCTGAATAAGACCAAACATCATTATCATCCCCCATCTGTGTGCCAGCCATTATCTGTTGGATGCTCATCATCTGATCAAAAGTTTCTTGAGATAGAGGTAGGTTGAACATGTCAGAAATCAATTCCTGACTGAAAGCTCTTTTGACAGTTATGAACCTGTTCTTTGCAAAGGAGTATATCTGTGGGAATTGTTGCTCAAGTGTCTGAGCAGACCATGAATCCTTCCAGAAAAAGCAAGAGTGACCATTTTTAGCTTGGATGACTGCCATTTATTTGTAAGTGGGAAGCAATTTTAAAACATCCCTCCACCAAAATGAGCCCTTCTTCACCTGTCCAGGAAGTTTACCATTTCTATAGTGTTTTTCCCACACTAGATCAACCCAAGGGATATCTTTCTTATTGTAAAACTTGTCCAGGTTTTTCATCAATAAGGCTTTGTTTTGAAGCTCTAAGTTTATCACCCCCAGGCCACCCTCTTCTTTTGAATTACAAACCATCTCCCAGGCTGCCTTGGGGAAGCTTCCACCATTTATATTTGATCCTCTCCATAGACAATTTTTTCTAAACTTGTCAATCTGCTTTATTACTGCCTTGGGCAGTTCCAGGGAGCACATGTAGTAGGTTGGCAAGTAGGATAAAACTGCATTTGTGATTTGAAGTTTGCCAGCCTGATTAAGCATTGATGAGACCCCACCAAGTCTTCTCTCACACTTACTGACTAATGGAAGATAATCACTGATTTTTGGCTTAGTTATCCCAAGACCAAAAAAAGAATATCTTCCTATATAACGTATAAACATTTTTCTCAAAGCTAATATCTTTTGCCATAGTCAAACCAGACGGAATTAATAACCATGGGAGCTCAGTGTGCAAAGAATACAGATCTTCTGTGTGTTTGAGATGCTCCTGTGTAAACAGGTTTGGGTCGCTATTTGCCATCCGATGTAGACTTTCTAAGTACCCTCACTATTGGCCATCCGGCATCCGGGGTAGACTTTCTAAGTACCCATGTCTTGCAAAGATGACAGGGTTTGCGATTAGAATAAGGTACAACAGGATCAGCAGTAAGCATGTATAATCTTCAATCATCCTTAGCTTATTGTCACTCGACTACATAAGGTCATTGTAAAAAAACTCGATCCACAGTGGCTAGACAGCCCCCGGTATTCCGGCTTAAAAAGAAGATCTTCTCACGTAGATCGAAAAAACCCCCGAACCCCTTGTAATCGGTCACAATTAAGTGTTTTATTTTAAAATGAAACAAGTATCCCTGTTCTATGACATTGCCCCTCCATGCGTCCAATCCACAAAGTGTTGTAACATTAAGATTTGATTTTGTATTTTTGTAATCCACAAAAATTGTCCTTTGATGTACTGCTGTGGAACTTAACCCCTTTTCATGTATACACGTGTAATATAGGACATGATTGATGCCGCTATGATGGGCGCGTACAACAAAATGCTCCCAACATCCCTGTTCATATATTGGCAACATACGTATATCCTAGCTCCACTAAACCCTGCAAAATTTGCAGATTTAACTTGCACTCCCCCAAGCTTCGCACATTTAGAAATTAGAACCTTGACTTAACACGAACCATTCTCTAGTCCAGATGCCCCGCATCCACAAGACATCCTAAATAGTTCAAAACTCGATTCTTCCCATATTCACGTTCGCTGTCAATCTCAAGACATGCATATGAATTCTGGCACTGTCATAGCCTGCTTCGAGATACAGTGTTCGGCAAGAGAAGTCGTTTCTTAATTAGTGAGGGCACAAAATCCCTTTGGTCTCAACAAGGACCGAGGGACATGTATCAAGATGACACTTCTTTTTTTCTCGAATACGCAAGAAAATTGCGTATCATTTTCATTAAGGAGGATGGAGTTATAATTACAAGATGCCTTGCGGCTGGAGCAGAACATCAGAAGCGATTACATGAAAGTTGAACAATCAGATGCTTAGCTAAGCGCTGGTCCTAGTTTCCTGGCGCTAAGCTAGCCAACCCGCGTTGGCTCCTGCCTCAATCCAGCGCTGAGCCTCTGCATGTATGATCTGGATGTGGTCGAATGCCGTGCTTGTAGCTTCTCTGAAACACCGGGCATTCCTTTCTTTCCAGACGTACCAGGAGACCAACGCGAGGAGGGAGTCCATTCCGGCCTTCTGCTCGCCGTTCCTTGTTGAGCGCAGCTGCCTCCACCACCACCAAGTGATGGTTGATTGCTTCTTCTGCAGAAGGTTCTGTCCGAGCGCTTGGCACACATAGAACCAGACCTCCCGGGTATCAAGATGACACTTAACTATTAACTATAGTTTCAATATCTGCCTTTTCGCTGCCTCATGACAGTTTGAAGTATCCATTTTCTATTTAAAAATGGCATAAAACTATGATCATTATCGTTTTCATGAGCATTAGTGGTTGGACTGCCGGATGTTCACATGTTTCATGTTTTTAATTCGAGACTGTCAGGCAGGAGTCTACTGTCTACCAAAGGAGGCATAGCCAAATACCAAATAGCGATATCAACAAACATCCTAAAAATTCACCAAACAAGGACAAATAACCAACTCAATATATATTTCCATGATGAAAGAAACCAAAATTAAAATCGATGCCCAAGCAAAGAAAATGTTAGCAGTTTTCTACTATAATGCACTGCACACTGCATAAAGATTGAACTTAGTAATGGGGGGGGATCAGTTTGTAGACCTTGACAGAACAGCCAATCCAGTATGTTTTCACTTAGTTCGGATCATTAACCAAAACCAAAAATGAAATAATAGGAAATCCTATAGGGCTATAAGGATACATTCATTTCCCTGTTTTCGTAATAACTACAACAAAGAGGAATAAGGGAGTTCACTGAGGAGGAATTCAAAGGTGTAAGAGTAACTAATTGACATAAAAGAGGAAGGCTATGCAAGAGTAAGAGCAGTATTCACCAAAAAAGCAAATCAAATTCCAACTGACGGCAGTAAGGCCTTGGAATAAATATACTAAAATAGTGGTACTGAATTCATGCCGCAAAACTAGGTGTTCTTTTACAAGGATAAAGTAAATGCATCCAGATATGAGATATCTATAGCTAATTTCATTTCAGCACACAAAGGAAGAACTAATTTCATTTCAGCACACAAAGGCAGCATCTGTTGCAAGCATTGGTGTGCACCAAGGAACTGCATAATAGTTTGGCAAGAGGCTGTTCAAAGTACAGGCAGAGAAGACCTGGACCGACTATCTTTGCCTTTGCTTCTCAGTATCCCTAGCATGCTGCTGCGAATGCACCTCATCTTCATGAGGCATTTTCCCAGCACAAGCAGTAGCATAAGCATCTGCAAGCCCTGCAATACTCTTGTTGTAAGCATTGATAAACTTCTGGACAAATCTCTTCTCAGTTAAACAAATAGTATAGTAAAAGTCAATGTCTTCCTTCACAAGCCCCTTCGCCTTCAGAATCTTGATGAAATAATGCCTGGGCATCAGCCGCCTCTGCATGCTATAGCCAAGTACTGCTGGCCTATGCAAGATGTACTGAAGCTTCAACCCAACATCCACCTTCAAGAACTTCACTGTGCGACTCAACTTGCCTTCTGATATCCTCAGAATTTGGGGTGACTTGCACACCATAAGGGCCAGGTCCGCCTCGGAGCATCCAAGAGTCGCCTTCATGACATCCATTTTTGCACCAATGGAGTTGGGACCAACGCAACAGACGGCCCACAGGGCACTCTTGAACATCCCTGTATTGTGCGGCACACCAAGCTTCTCAGCACATGCCATTCTTTCCCTGACATCCTCGGGCTTCATGCATATCAGCATTGCGAACTCTGGAACATTAGAGGCAGTTAGACCAAACTGCTGTAGGAATGCTATGTTAGGCTTGACCACATCCTCAAGGTTTCGACCGAGGAGGATTGGATTGATCTTGATGGCGGAGTGCAGCAGATCGAAGCAACCCATGAAGGAGAGATAGAATTGGAGGCGAGGAATCATTTTGGGAGCGACGAAGATGTTAGGGACGATGGCAATGAGGTGGGAGATTTGGGGAGGGGATAGCCCAATGCTGATAAGCTAAGCGGAGCGAGGGGTTAGGGTTTTGTCCACCTTGTAGCAGAGGAGCCGCGGGTATCTGGCGATTCCGGCGACGATGTCGTCTTTGGCGAGGCCGACGCCCGCGAGAAAGGCGAGGGCGGCATTGGGTTTGACCGGAGACTTGAGGTAGGTGAGCCCCTTGGAGGCCCTGCCCGATTGCGCTGGGGTGAGCCCGCAGGTGGTGACCAGGTATTCCCCGGCGACGAATCAGGCGGGAGAAGTGGCTGTGGTGGCGGTAGAGAGGAGCAGCGGTGGCGAGGGAATGTCGCGCGGATGGAGGACATGAGATGATGTCGAAGGTGCAGCATCGCGACGGAACACCGCCTCGTCGGGGAAGAGACGCGCGGACGGCGGGAGAGGTTTTGTCAGCCGGGCAAGTTGGTTTAGAGGGAGGTCATGGTGACAGGTTAACCCTCGTGGTGGCTGTGGTTTGTGGGCGGGATGTCCAAATTGGCGGTGGACGGCCAACAGGTAGGCTCGTGTCAGGGGTGAAGATGTCGGCCGCTAGCGGGGACTGCTGCTATGGCGGCGGCGGCGGCGAGGGAGGAAGAGCCAGAGAGGAAAAAAAGGCTTCAGCTTTTTGGCTTCGCCTTTGTCCTAAGCTACCGCCGGTGACCCGTGTGCATTCGAGTGAACGCAAACTCTCGGTCCACCTGCGCTTCGGTTTTGTCCCTGGCGAAGCCCATTCCCATCATCGGTTGCCTCCAACCTCCATGATGAACCTCCCTTCCCATCCGTCTTTTTTATTTTTAGCCCTTTTTTCAAAAGATTTTCTCAAATATACCCTTGGCGGAAAGATTTTAGAAAATAGACCCAGAGCTTGGCGCCATCCACGCTGGCGCCAAGGTAACACAGCTTGGCGCCATTGGCATTGGCACCAAGCCCTCATGCCACTTAGTCGATTACGCCGAGCTGGCGGTGACGTGGCGGCCACCTAGGCACCGTCACCATTGGCGCCAAGCTTAGCGCCATCGTCACTGGCGCCAAGCCTGGCATTATGGATCTTGGCGTCGAGCTGTTGGAATTTGTTAAGTCTGGAATTTTACCATGACATTGATAAATTTGATGCTATCCCATGGTAGTTGGTATTCTATCATATCCAGGCCGCAATAAAAATCCTGACTACCTAATTTTACCGTGAGATGGACGTATAAAGCTCAAAATTAACATAACTTGACTATGCTAGAATTTGGAACCATATTTCTATCCCTATCTCATAGTAAATTTAAAGATTTAGCCAAATAAATCTGGATTTTTGTTACGGCTTGGATATGTTAGAATACCAACTACCATGTGGTAGACATATGGAAAAATGGTTTTTTATCCTGACTTGGACATTTACAAATTTGAAATTTTACCATAACTTGGATATTGAGAAATGTGACTAACTCTAGAGTTTTTACGGTGACTTTCTGTTTGATCACTTAGAATAACTTAAAAATACTTAGGATAAAAAATGATATACATGGTAACAGGTCTGTGGCGCCAGGCTTAGCGCCAATGACGATGACGCCAAGCTTGACGACAATGGTGACGGCGCCAAGCTGGCCGCCACGTCACCGCCAGCTCGGCTGGGGGCTTGGCGCCAACGCTAACGGCGCCAAGATGTGTTACCATGGCGCCAGCGTGGATGGCGCAAGTCCTGGGTTTATTTTCTGAAATCTTTCTGTCAGAGGTATATATGAGAAAATGTTTCGGAAAAAAAAAGACTAAAAAAAAAAAGACGGCCTTCCCGGCTCCGCCATCTATGCCGCCTTCTCGCGGCCCCGCCCTTGCCAACCCTCGCCGCCACACACTCCCCCAATCCGCCCTCCTTCCGACCGCTGCACCCCACCCGAATCTTGCCGCCGCGGTTCCATCTATCCAATCTTCCAGTGCGGCGGCTCTTCTCCGAGCACGCCATCCTCCCGACTCACCTCCAGGACGAGCGCTTCGCCATGCTTTCTAATAGGATCTATGATGCCGTGATTAAGACGGGGGCGGAATCCAACGAGGGCACGGAGGCCGCGCTCGACTCATTGGGCGCTGAGCTGACTACCCCGCTCGTCACCGACGTGCTGCACCGCCTCCGCTATGAGGAGAAGCTGGCGTTCCGGTTCTTCACCTGGGCGTCCCACCAGGACGGGTACAGCCACGAACCGGTGACTTACAACGACATCATCGACATTCTCTCCGGCACGCGGTACAAGAGCCGCCAGTTCGGTGTCCTCTGCAACGTGCTCGATCACATGAAGCGCCATGGCACGAGGTCGGTGCCGATTGAGGACCTGCTGGAGGTCCTGCGCGCCTACACGGAGAAGCATCTCACGCACATAAGGAAGCTGGCCAAGAAGCGGCGGGTTCGGATGCGTATGCCGCCGGAGACTGACGCGCTCAACGTTCTGCTGGACACGTTCTGCAAGTGTGGGATGGTCAAGGAAGCAGAGGCGGTGTTCGGCCGCGTGAAGAGGAGGTTGCTGGGTAATGCAGAGACATATAGTATCCTGTTCTTTGGGTGGTGTCGGGCGAGGGACCCCAAGAAGGCCATGAAGGTGCTTGAGGAAATGATTCAGATGAAGCACACCCTAGAGAGTTTCACCTACATTGCAGCCATCGAATCTTTTTGCAGTGCTGGATTAGTGTCAGAGGCAAGGGAGCTGTTTGAGTTCATGAGGACTGAGGGGTCGACGATATCATCACCCACAGCCAAGACATTCGATTATGATTGTTGCCTTAGCAAAGGCTGACCGGATGGAGGAGTGTTTTGAACTGCTTTCATATATGAGAAGTTGTGGCTGTATGCCTGATGTGACGACTTATAAAGATTTGATTGAAGGGATGTGCTTGGTGGGTAAACTGGATGCTGCTTATCGTGTGTTGGAGGAGATGGGGAGGGCTGGATTTCCTCCTGACATTGTGACGTACAATTGCTTTCTTAATGTGCTTTGTAGTCTTCAAAAGGCTGATGATGCACTTGAACTCTGTGAGAGGATGATAGAGGCGCATTGTGAGCCCAGTGTTCATACCTATAATATGCTGATGGTGATGTTCTTCGAGATGGGAGAGGCACATAGAGCATTAGATATATGGCTTGAGATGGACACAAGAGGATGTCAACGTGCTATTAATACCTATGAGATAATGATTGATGGTCTCTTTGATTGCCGAAGAACAGAACATGCAACTGCTCTTCTAGATGAGGTTATAAACCGTGACATGAAACTTTAATACAAGAAGTTTGATGCTATAATGCTGAGGTTATCAGCTGTAGGCGACCTTGGCGCGATACATCGATTGTCAGAGCATATGAGGAGATTTTTACAATGTTGCGATGTCGAGACGATTTGCAATCACTCAGAAGAAGAGCATAGGCCTGAGAAGGAAATGAGTGCCGTGGTAATTCCTGCTGCTGTTTCTTGTTACTGTGGATAATTAGGAGCTTATTCAAAGGTAATTGATGCTGTATTTTCTCTGATTTTACTGTCAACTATTCGTGGTAAATATATATCAAAAATGTGCTTTGGATTGTGGTCTAGACATGGTATTTAATTTGTTCATGCAATCTGCAGTGCATCTGAAGTGGCAAAACAAATAGCATATTTCAATCAAGTTCTTCTCTTATGGTATATCTTTTCCTAAACTTGCTGCCCTGTTCCTAAACTTGTTTGTTACCTTGATCTCTTCTCATCCCAAAACTAGTGCAATGCCTACTAAGAATGCAGTGAAATCTATGTATGTACAGAAATACCAATATGAAGTAGGATGCTTTTCTTTTACTATTTGGGACACTAATCTGGGTATGCCATTATTTATATCCTTAATCAGTAGTCCAATATGTGTTTTGCTTACCCTCTCTGATATAAAAATATAAGTGCTTTAGGACATTGAAAGAATTTACAAGGTGAAACTTTGGCCATCATTTTCCTAAAACAATATTTTATTTTGAAAGGCAAAATATATTATTATGAAATTTTTTAGCTATCCATTGTCAAACCTAAAAATGTTTGACTTAGGACAAACCTAAAACTACTTATTTTTATGACCGGAGAGAGTACTGAATAGGAAAACTTTTATCAGCGTGTTATAAGGATATTTTACAGTTGATTTTACTGGACTGAGTTGAATTGGCTTAGTAGTTGGTTTCTTCAGGACACGGTGTTTTAAAGACATGTCTGTTTGAATAATTGCTAGTAGCTAGGTGACTCAGTGAGTTCCTGTCACTGATTTTAAGACCTAATCTATGCTGAAAGATAAGTAAGCAACCGAGCTTTTCTACTCTCTTTCTAGAGCTAACATCACCAATCGAACTATCATGGAGCAATGGACACAAATGGTTTGGAATGCCTTGTGTAGCCAAGCTATTCAAGATCCCAATGGCCAATTTCTTCTCGGATTGCCAGATATATAAGAGCTTTACTTTGTTATCCCCATCTGGGATCTAAGCAGGAGGGAAGTGGAACCTTCCTTGAATTCCAGTTATGATGATTTAGGGCAAGGAGTTAAAACTGGATAGTTGTTGAGCCAATAGATTATTTAGCAATTTTTGCAATAATAAGGTCTAAAGGTGCTAGGTAGCATTTATGCTGGTTCAGACTGCAATTTCACTAGAAAAACCGGCGCGGCTTTGCCGCGCCCAGCTGGGAGTGTGCCAATGGATCAATCACATTTGGTTGGGCTAGTATACCTTTGTTATATATATCCCAGCAATGCTACTTTATAGGGGTAAATGTACGGCTCATAATAGTACAAGTTGCAGTACATCGATCAGAAACTGGCAACTGTAAACCAAGATTCTTTTTTGCCTATGGCCTCTTGGTAGAAGTGCAGCATTTGTGTCTTTTGAAGATGAAGGGAAATTATTCTCTGATTGAGGGACTAAATTTTCTTTTTCATCAAAAGTCTTTTGTATCTTGAGAAGATTCAGAGAGAAGAAAATGATACTCCTTTCGTCTCATTTATATGGAGAACCTAGATGTAGTACAACCGAGATCCATGTATATGTGAAGTCATAGCTAAAAAAAGAAACATAGGAGATTAAGAGAAAAAACGGTGAGACTTGAAACTTCGCTTTATTTCTTCCTGATTGTTTCCCATCCAGCACCAGCGGACGAAGCATGTCGAGATCGACCTCCACTTTGTCCGTGATCGGGTCGCCATGGGCGAGGTACGGGTCCTTCATGTCCCGACGACCTCCCAGTTCGTGGACATCTTCACCAAAGGCCTCCCGTCCTCGACCTTCGCCGAGTTTCGCTCCAGCCTCAACATCACTAGTGGCTAGTTGCGTCTGTGGGGGGGTTGTGTGTGTTCTTTCTTGTTTCAGCCTCGAACTCCGCTGCGACGGTAGTTCAGACTGCGGGGGGGTGTTGGAGTATATGTAGGCCCATGAGGCTAAGGCCCATGTGGCCCATGTATGGAACTATATAGCTACCCTTCTAGGGTTAGCCAAGTAATATAAAATCATTCCCTAAAACATGGTATCGGAGCAGAGGACGCCGGGAAGCCAAATCCTTCACAGTAAGACCAGAAGAGTCAAATTCCACAGAACAAGAGTTGTCAGCTGTAAAACGTCGAATAGAAAGAAGATTATGAACCATGGAAGGAGCAACAAGAACATCAGGAAGACGAAAGGAGCCATGAGCACCGGCGGTACCCACAGAGGAGACAGGAATACAAGAACCATTTGCGACCATAATGGACGAAGGAAGGGATGAAGAGGGAGAATGAACCGACGAAAGTATACCGGGGTCAGGAGTGGTGTGGTAGGTGGCCCCCGAATCGGCGATCCACTCGGGTCCGACCGGAGGTGTCAGGCCCATGGTGCTGAACGAGCGAGCCAGGGCCGCCTGATCCCAGCCCGTGACCCCCGGTGGAGCCCCGGAGGGAGGAACCCACGGCGTAGTAGGCGGCGTAGCAGGGAAGCCGCCGAGTGGAGGACCAGCAGGAGGTGCTCCGGTGAGCATGGCCACCGGTGGACGCGAGTCGGTCCCGGTGGCGTGGTAGGGCCACATGGAGATGCGCCCAGACCACGGGTTCTGGAAAGAGGGCCATGGTGCCCCCCCTGTGGTCCACCAGGTACCGGGGCCTGGGTAGGTGCACCCCGGCCGCCCCCGCGACCCCCACCGCGGCGACGACGACCACCACGACCCCCCCCACCTCCGCTCGGCCCGGAGGGAGGGGGACCCAGGAGAGACGACGGTGGTGGAGCAGCTGACCGTGGAGCAGACTGGCGCGGCGGAGTAGCAGCCAGAGCCGTCGAAGAGACCCCCGGGGAAGCAGTGGAGCCCGGCTGGAGGCCCTGTGTGAGCTCCTCCATGACAAGATCGTCACGGACCTCCAGGAAGGTGGGAAAGGGCCGCTGGCGGGTGATCCACGTCCTGAGGTGGGCGTAGCGGTCACTGAGCCCCCGGAGGACGTTGAGGACCAAGATGCGATCCTCCACAGGCCACCCGAGGTCCCCCAGGGAGTCAGCCATGGACTTCATCCGGCGGCAGAACTCACCGACGCAGAGGTCACCCTGGACGAAGGTGCGGAAGCTCGCATCGAGGCGCAGAGCCCGGGCCTCAGCGTTGCCCAGAAACTGACCCTCAAGGGCCAGCCATGCCCGGCGCGCGTCAGGAGAGGTGCGGACGAGGTCGTGAAGGTCCAGGGAGATCGTCCCCAGAATCCAGGAGAGGACGATGCTGTCGAGCCGGATCCACGACGGCGTCTGGGCAGCGACCGGGGCGTCGAGGAGGACGTGGTCGTCGAGGGCGTAGCGGCGAAGAGTGAGAACCACCAGATCCCGCCAACGGGCGTACGAGGGCGACTCCGGCTCGAGGACGACCGGAACGAGCAGGCGAATGTTCTGGACCCCCCCCGCCTGGTAGTGCAGCTGAGCGACGAGCGGGTCGGCCGGGTCGTGCCAGAGGACGGCGGTGTGAGACGCGCGGCGACCCGGCGAGGCGGAGGAGTGGGCCCCAACGTCCTGGCCCCCAGGGTGGGTGAGTAGCCGCTCAGCCTCGGCGATCTGGCGAGCCAGGGCATCGGCCGCTTCGCGCTCGTGCTCCCACACGAGGGCGGCCGCCCGCACGCGGGCCTGTCCCTCCGCGGCAGAAGCACGTGCGGCGGCGAGGGCAGCAGCGAGGGATGAGGCGTCACGACCGGCGTAGATCTGGGAAAGAAGTGGTGGCGGGGCCGGGAAGGTCTGGGCACCGGCAGGAGAGAGGGTGCCGGCGTCCAGCCCGGCGCCGGGAAGGTGGACGGCGTCAGCGGGGTGCTCTGTCAGGGCAGCAGCAGCGGTCCCCCCCGCCTCAGCGTCTCCTGGAGCCACGGCGGCGGCAGGGTCCCCCCCACTTCCCCGGACCGCTGGAGCGCCCTCAGCAGTGGCTGCAGCTGTGAGGGCAGCGGCGGGGTGATGGAGAGGTGCGCTGGAGGTAGGTGGGAGGGAAGGGGTGAAGGAGAGGGGCCCTGGAGCAGTGCCAACGGCGGGCAGGGGAAGGGAACGGCGGCTGCCAGCAGGAGCAGGAAGGAGGGCGGCTCCGGAAGGAGCGGCTGGCAGGCCAGCGGCTGGAGGCAGGGCGGCTCCAGTAGCGGCTGGAGGCAGGGCGGCGCCAGTAGGGGTGGAGGGCAGGGCAGCAGCGGCTGGGAAGGTCCCGGCCCCAGGCCAAGCCGCGCCTAGAGGAGTGGGGTGGCCGCCAGGAAGGGCGGCGGCTCCCCCCCAGGCCACCGGATCGGCAGGATGGTGGCCACCAGGGAGGGCGTCGGCTCCAGGCAGAGCAGCAGCGGGAGGAGATCGAAGGAGATCGGCCCAGGAAGGGGAGGAGAGGGGAGGGAACATGGAGAAGTAGGAGGAGGAAGATGGAGGCCGGCCGGCCATGGCGCCCCCCCCGGCGGGCAGAGAAATCCGGCGGGTCAGGGTGGCCGGCGGCTGCTAGAGGAAGGAGAGGCTTGATACCATGTTTTAGGGAATGATTTTCTATTACTTGGCTAACCCTAGAAGGGTAGCTATATAGTTCCATACATGGGCCACATGGGCCTTAGCCTCATGGGCCTACATATACTCCAACACTGATCCATTGTAATGCAGAAAGTGAGAACGGGCACTATACCCAAATCAATCAACAACTAAGCAAATATTACTCTCCGTCTAGCATGTCTTCTTTCATCTCTGGTTTACGTAGACTTTACGAAATAAGGACTGAAGTAGATAATTGCTAAGCATCACTTAGAGCAGGCAAAATAGATATCAGTTCAGACAACACAGACCAATTGGACAGCTGAGCACGGATCAATTGGACAGCTGAAAAAAAGTGCACATCATTAGAAAATAAACCAAGAGGTGAACTGTGACTAAAACTGATTGAAAAAGCATAAAATTATTATCCATAAAATTGAAACATGTGCTGAACTATTTAGCAAAAGGTATTGAAACTATTTCCCATGAAATATATACTAAATTATTATTGAGGTGGTAGATATATTGAGCACACAATATCGCTAAAATAATAATATATCTATTCATCTATTGAATACTTTATGTGGCTATAAAACTTGTGGAAAAAGGTAAAAATTGCGTACCATGATAGAACTGCATCAAATGCAAGGAAAAAAAGGGTCATTGAGAAGAGGATAATAATTTCTGTTAAATCAATGTAGAATATTTTTGAGGTCGTAAACCTGCATCGGTCTCTAGCAGCCTGCGGGAATGTTTGTAAACTTAGAAAAAGTTACTTTACTAATACAATGAGAGTGGCTGGAAAGCTCAGCACTAAGCTATGTTCGTAAATGTCTCTATAGTAGTGCAACAGGTTCTCCAGCAGCTGAGTGTATAAGTGTAGGCTTCCTCTTCCTATGTTTGAGGCAGCCATTAAGCATATGGATGACCCAAAATCAAGACATGATTTGTGGAGAAATGCAGTTCGAGCTGAGAAGAATCGTTTAAGCATTTAAGGAATGCTGAGTTTCTTAAGATTCCAATCACAGTAAGGAAACTTTGTTCAAATACTTCCTCAAAATATCATTCTAATGATGCCTACACAGGTAAGTAGCTTGTCCACATATGCACTGATCAATGTTGTACACAGCATGGATGTAAAAGCAAACTATCTAAGAAATTTTATCAGAGAAAACAATTTATCATATATTGCTTGTAGAATAAAATACAGGGAAAATGAGTTTGCATTAGACTTTATTCACCTATACGGCTATCCAACAGTTAAAACCTAATAGTAAACAGGTACTCCAAAGATGAAGGCATATTATGGTATCAAAGTTGTCAAAGGTAGATGAAGACAGCGTCCAAGGGTAACACCATCAATGCCACCATAAATAGTATCTAAATAAATATAGATAAGACTACGAAAATGTGGAATATCCTAAGCAATAAGAGCAGAATCCTGATGTTGAAATGTTGTGTTATAATGAGCGCACATGTTGCATTTGCAAGGCATTTATCAAAATAAATTTTGGAACACGATATTTACTAACTTACTCGTCAACACTAAAAGTAAATGCAGGACTAAACATGCTATGGATCTTTATCCAGTACATTTTTTTTGCTGAAAAAACAATTACTCCAATCTATAATTTGAGTAAGCACAAAATGAGTGATATACCAATTATAATGTGTGTAAATCATAACGAATACACTAAATGTGAGCAAAAATACGGCATGATCGATGTTGTCATTCATCTGATATATCAGGACTGTATTGGATATGAACATAAATCAAAACAGATCGGTTCAGCTATATATTGATCTTTTAAGAGAAACTGAAATTACCAGGGTAATATCAATAGTTCCAGAGGCACAGTAGAATAGAAACCGTAGAACCTTTGATGGCTCTCAAAATCCATGTTTAGGATCATATACCTTCTCTTTTCAGAGCTTGGGTCATAAGCAGTGGACACTGCCTTTGGTATGACCTGTTGCTTACTTTCCCAGGTATTGTTGTCTTTTCTTATGTAATTACTCATGTTGGGGAAAACAACTTAATCTAACATGTAAATAAAGAGAAAAGAACCATGGAACATTAGATTGACCCAAGTATGACATAAGCAAACACATACCCATTGTTATTCCAAAGCGAGTAGGAGTTAACACAAATCGCTGCTTATGGAACATGTAAGAGTCTAAGAGCATTAATAGATTTGGCACTCTTTAGAAGGATTTTAGTGAACAACGATATATTCCTTTCATCCGTATACATTTAAATAGTATCAATTTGTTTTTGTTTTTCCTCTTTCTCAGGCTACTGCTGCATCCTATGGATCTCATCATTCATTAAATGTTATACAAGACATTTTTGTGCTAGGTCGCTGAAAGAAACTTAGCGATGCATACTTATACATGGCCTCAGCTTTTATGACAATATCTATGAGATATGCTTAGTTTCAGAAAATATTGTTCTCCTGCAAAACTACGAACTTACAAAACTTTATATGACCATTAGCACTTAAAAGTATATGCATCTGCATATCAAATTTTAGGCAAACAAAAGCTCCGGGAGAATTTCAACAAATGGCATCATACTTACAGAGACGACTTGCAGCAGCAATAGCATTGCTTCAGCGAACAGCTTGACTTTAAAGCATTTCGACGAGCAGCTGTTGGACACTGTACATCTTCACGGCTGTTCAAAGCTTCAAGCTGTTGTAGCGCTCGTTGGCTCGGTCCGAAGTCAGAGAGACAAGAATGATAGCCATGGCTAGGAAACGTGCACAGAGATTTTCAGATCAGAGATTCCATGAAGATTTCAATGAGGCTGTAGGCAATATTTTGGGCGTGTTTAGATGTGAAAATTTTTGGAAAAAAGTTCCTGTAGCATTTTTCGTTGTTATTTGGTAAAATTTGTCTAACCATGGACTAACTAGGCTCAAAAGATTAGTCTCGACATTTACAGACAAACTGTGCAATTAGCTATTTTTGCAAAGCGAGCTGTGAGTGTAGCAAAAGATCAGGCGTATGATGGCCTTTATCAGCGGCTAGGCACGAAGGAAGGGGAGAAGGACATTTATAGGATGGCTAGAATCCGCGAGAGGAAGATAAGGGACATCAACCAAATAAAATGCATCAAGGATGGGACAGATCGACTTCTGGTGAAGGATGAGGAGATCAAGGACAGATGGAGAGAGTACTTCGATAAGCTGTTTAATGGGGAGAATGAGGGTCCTACCCTTGAGTTGGACGACTCATTTGACGATACCAACAGACGCTTTGTGAGGAGAATTCAGGAGGTAGAGACCGGAGAGGCTTTGAAGAGGATGAAGGGAGGTAAAGCGATGGGCCCTGATGGTATCCCCATTGAGGTGTGGAGATACCTAGGCGTCAGAGCGATAGTATGGTTGACTAAGCTTTTTAACCTTATTTTTCGATCTAACAAGATGCCTGAAGAATGGAGGAGAAGTATATTAGTACCTATCTTCAAGAACAAGGGAGATGTTCAAAGTTGTACTAACTACCGTGGGATTAAGTTGATGAGCCATACGATGAAGCTCTGGGAGAGGGTTATCGAGCATCGCCTAAGGAGAGTGACACATGTGACCCAAAATCAGTTTGGGTTCATGCCTGGTAGGTCGACCATGGAGGCGATTTTCTTATTACGACAATTGATGGAGAGATATAGGGAGCAGAAGAAGGATTTGCACATGGTCTTTATTGACCTCGAGAAGGCATATGACAAAGTACCGAGAAATGTCATGTGGTGGGCCTTGGAAAAGCACAAAGTCCCAACTAAGTACGTTACCCTCATCAAGGATATGTACAGGGATGTGGTGACGTTTGTCCGAACATGTGATGGCGACACCAGTGACTTTCCAATTAAAATAGGACTGCATCAGGGGTCAGCTTTGAGCCCTTATTTATTTGCTTTGGTGATGGATGAGGTCACAAGGGACATACAAGGTGGTATCCCTTGGTGTATGCTCTTTGCTGATGATGTGGTGCTAGTTGACGACAGTAGGGCAGGGGTTAATAGGAAGTTAGAACTATGGAGGCACACGTTAGAGTCGAAAGGGTTCAGACTTAGTAGGACTAAGACCGAGTACATGAGGTGCGATTTTAGCGCGACTAGGCATGAGGAGGGAGACGTTAGCCTCGATGGGCAAGTGGTGGCCAAGAAGGATACTTTTCGGTATTTAGGGTCGATGCTACAAAAGGACGGAGACATTGATGAAGATGTTAGGCATAGAATTTCAGCCGGCTGGTTGAAATGGCGTCAAGCTTCTGGCGTCCTCTGTGACAAAAGGGTGCCTCAGAAGCTGAAAGGTAAGTTCTATAGGACGGCGATTCGTCCGGCTATGTTATACGGTGCTGAGTGTTGGCCTACAAAAAGGCGACATGTCCAGCAATTGAGTGTAGCAGAGACGCGTATGTTGCGTTGGTGTTGTGGGCACACAAGAAGGGATAGAGTCCGGAACGACGATATTCGGGATAGGGTTGGGGTGGCACCAATTGAGGAGAAATTGATTCAACATCGGTTGAGATGGTTTGGACATGTCCAACGGAGGCCTCCTGAGGCGCCGGTGCGTAGTGGAGTTCTAAAGCGGGCCGATAATGTAAAGAGCGGTAGAGGTCGACCTAAACTAACTTGGGACGAGTCCGTTAAGAGAGATCTTAAGGAGTGGAATATTTCTAAGGATTTAGCTATGGATAGGAGCGCTTGGAGATTGGCAATCAACGTGCCGGAACCGTGACCTCTTTTGTCTCCCTTTATGTCCTTTTTGTCTCTCTGTTTCTCGTCTCTTTTGGGTTTCATCTCTAGCCTACCCCAACTTGCTTGGGATAAAAGGCTATGTTGTTGTTGTTGTTGTAATGCTTCATGCATACATCCGAAGATTCGATGTGATAGTTACTATGCAAAAATTTTTGTCTCTTTTTAGGCATCTAAACACGGCCTTTGTCAGCAAGGGAGCCTGACAAGATGAATTCTCTGACAAGTTTGACGGGAATGAAAAAGGGTGCTAGCATGCAGTGCACGCTGTCGCTAGCAGCTCAAGGGCGCTGCATAATTACTGGTGCAACGCTCACCTTCTCCATAATAATGGCCACTTGCCTAACTCCATTTGAGGACGAGCAGGGGAGGCAAGGTGAGATCAAGCACCACCTTGCCGGGCGAGTGTGACCAGCCGAGGAGGGAGGCGGAGGGCTCCCACGCCAGGTGCCGTGCTTCGCCAGTGTGGCATAGCCATGCCATGCCGCATCGCTGTCGGGCGGTCGCGGTCGCCGGTGCACAGAGGGCTTTCTACCTCCTCTGCCACCGCCACACCGCATGTGCAGCTGTTGGTTGCGCGTGCAACTACCGGAGGGCAAAGATGGGGAGGGGGGGGCGTTCGTCGGATTTGGAGCCAAATCCCTCACCCCACGAGGAGGCGCCGCTGTGGTAAAGAAGATCCTGGGCCTCCTCCTCACTCTTTGTGCAGCGGCTCCGGTGGATGTTGAGCTCGGTAGTGCCACACGCTGGGGAGGTCACAGAAGCAGTCGGTGGTGGAGGCGCTGAGCGGAGAGGGAGGCATGGGCCATGGGGAGAGGCGCGGCTAGATAGCGGCACGAGGCGGAGGCGACGAGTTTTTGGGTTCGCGAGACTTCGTGAGGTTTCGGATCCGTATGAAGCGAGCAGGACCCGAACTGATCTGCATCGAACGGTCCTTATCACGAGCTGCCTCGATCCGACGGTTAGCGGGCTAACGGGCGACGTGGCCCTATCGGGCGCCCGCGGTTTGGTAGCAGGATTCCTACGAAGAGATGCATCGGTGATACCTGAGCTTTTATCAGGTGGATCCTTTGCTTTTCAGTTTGCTTATGCTGAGCAGGAGTAATGTTTATTCTAAACATGATTTCATTGTGCAAGGTGGTTGATGTATGCCAGCACGTATTGTTGGTACAAATTGCGGTGGAAGAAGCACTGCGTTTTTTTTAACGTAAAAAGAAGAAGCATTGCATGACCTCATTCATTTGTTGAATTGAACCGGTGCTGTGAATATCGGTGCGTTTGTATTGTAGAAACATGTACAAGGTAACCCCTCAACCCCACCCATTAACTGTTGTGACGTGCACAATACACCAATCCACTGGCGCCAGAAGAACTGCAGTCTTATTTTGTTTGAATCCTATGAAGAGAACCTCTTTTATGGCCTACTTGTTCATGTAGGACCCCTTTTTTCTTCCTTACGCTCAGGCCCCGTTTAGTTGCAAAAAATTTTGAGAAAAAAATTATTGTAGCATTTTTCGTTGTTATTTGGTAAAATTTGTCTAACCATGGACTAACTAGGTTCAAAAGATTCGTCTCGACATTTACAGACAAACTGTGCAATTAGTTATTTTTTTACCTATATTTAATGCTCCATGCATGCGTCAAAAGATTCGATGTGACGGGTACTGCGCAAAATTTTTTGGGTCTTTTTGCCCATCTAAACAAGGCCTTAGATGAAACGTGAGCATCTCCAACAGTTTGCCAAAATTCACTTGGCAAATATCGTGATTTGGCAACTCGCTAAAATATATGGCAAGTGAAAAAATAGACTCTCTTCAAGAGTTTGCCATTTGGACTTGGTAAAATAAGAAAAGGTCCGCTAAGCGAACGAAGAACCCCGTTAAGAAACGAAGAGCCCCGCTAAGAAACGAAGAGCCCCGCTTAAATTTGCACGTGAAGCCGGATGCGCGCTCACGCTCAGCGCGCAAATATGCGCGTAGAGGGGGGAGATTTGTCAAGTTGCTAAATTGCCAAATTGGATGTCAAACTGTTGGAGCATAATTTTTTTTGTTTTGCCAAAAATAGATGGATGCCAAGTTGATTTGGCAAACTCTTGGAGATGAACTGAATTTCTTGCATTAAACATGTGACCCACACCACTTTCCTCAACTCCTGTCTATATGTTTCCCAATATCAAATTTTGGGCTATTTCAAAACTCTACTGCTTAAGGAAACATTTTACTGATAGCTTGTTGCAAGGTTATTATTATTGGTCACACATCCGGTTCATCTTCACTAAAATGGGACGGCGTTGCACTTTATTTAGCTTTACATGTAGAGGTTGACAATGACTAAAATTTGGTCGTTTTGGCTGGTGGCTAAAGTTGAAGACCTTTTTTTTTTGAGGGAAAAGTTGAAGACCTAACTGTAGTACATTTAGTGCGTGCACTGCAGCTGCATCAAAATTGTGGCTACACTGTCGAACCAAGCGCATGTACAATCCACAGACGGGGTCGTCTGCAACATTCTTGAATCTGACAAACAGACAGCTAAAAAGATAGGTCATACAATGATAGTGTGTTGCACTGTCTGCAAGCTGTTTAATACTTTGCATGTAGCTAGATCAATGGTGAACACTATTTTGTATACCATTGTATTACTATTTGATAGAAAACGGATCAAGCAAAAATAGATGAACATGATTACAATATTTTTTAAAAAACATCAATATAAATTAATATAAATCATATATTAAAAAAACATCAATAGGAATTAATATAAATCATATATTCGTACATCAACTTAGCTCCATACATCATGAGATGAAACAAAATCATGTGGCAACTCAGCTAATTTAAAAGAAAAAAAATGACAGCATGCAACAGGCTGATATGATCTCAGATTCTCAGTCCTTGTCCAATTTCAGAAAAGTAGCTTGCAACACCAATAGAGCATGGTAAAAATTAATAACAGCAGCAGCATACTCAGATTAAACTGACCAAACAAGAAGCGTTGATCAACTATGAGGTTCATTCACAACAACAAAAAAAATTCAGAAAACATATAAACAATTTCAGGTAGCAGCTTCATGAAAGGACAAAGGGCAGTCCTAACTTGCTATTTAGAGTTTCAGTAACTTGCTGAGATCACGGAATTGATTCAATCACCTACTCTGACCAAGCATTTTATTTCTTCACCGAGTCAGCAAGCATCAGCTTCCATCGAGCAGTCAAAGCACAACAAAGCTGACATTTCTCTAAGTTATTAGCAGCACACCTATCCCAAATGGCCAAATCTCTCTCTCTCTCTGTTTGTTTTCCCAGCGAGCAACCAAATCAGACTGGGCCCTAATCCACCTACAGCTCAAGCTCCCCCTTCCAGATGATCAGTAACAGTAACTAGGTAGTCCACTACTACTCAAGTTCAGATAGCTGAAATGCGAACAATATCATCAGATATTCAGAAATGCATCGGGTTGAAATGAGGAAATCTAATGTTGACTCATGTAAATAAACTGAACAATGTCATCGTCATCAGGTTGCTAAACGGTGTATTCCAATTCAGTAGTATGGCTTGCCAGTTCAGTTTAATTACATGGCTTGAATTTTTTCAGTTGCATCACCACTAAAAGAAGACATTTGTGGACTGAAAAAGTCACTCTCAATCACTTGCACTGTTGCCAAATACATGTCATCTAGCTTTAGGGACATCGTCCTTACCAGGATAGCAACGAAATATCACACATCAGTGAAGCAGACAAGGAAAAGCATCGGGATGCAGAAGCGTAAGGAGTACTTGTCACCTCGATCCGCCACTTCTTGTCCCCGTCCGTCGCCCCGCCTCCACCAGCGCATACACCCGTCTCCGCTCCCGCACGACCACCGTGGCCACGGGGCCATCGGGCGCAACCTGGTCTTCCCTGCTGATGCTGCGCTCCTGGGCTCCAGCGCCGCCGCAGCGCACCTGGGCTCTAGCGCGGTCGTTGCGCTCGACATTTGGTAACAGGGATTTTGGCGCGGGAAGGTTGGATTCTCCCGTGCCCGCAACCTAATCCGCGGCTTGTTCTTGGAGACGATGACATCGTACAACGCTCCCTCCTCCGGGCGATTGAGCCTGGGAGCACGAGCCGTTATCGTCGTCTCACCAGACGACGGCCTCGCCCGTCTCCTTGATCGCGAGGGTGTTTTCTGCAAAAAAAAACGAAACATAGAGACGGGCTGAATCGCCCGTTGTACGTGCCCTAAAGATTCCTAACTAGTAAATAGGTTCATGGCCACAGCAATCAATGACTTACTGGTTACTACCGCCGAACCAAGAAATTTAGCACACCACCATGGCTGTGTTCAGTTAAAAAAAAACACTATGCAAAAAAAAAATTCTCTATCACATCAAATTTGCGATACATGCATGAATTACTAAATGTAGATGAAATAAAAAACTAATTGTACAGCTTGGTTGTACTTTACGAGACGAACATTTTAAACCTAATTAATCAACGGTTAGACACTATTTACCAAATAAAACCAAAACGTGCTACAGTACTTTTTACCCCTTTTCAGGGAACTGAACACAGCCCATATCTGTGTAACACAGCCCAGATTCGACCACTTGTGCGAGTAGTAAGATGGATGGTCGTTTTATACTCTCCAGCTTTCCTCATGATGTGTACTCCCTCAGTCCCAGAAAAAGTGTCGTTTTAGGTTTTTCAGTCATCGTGTTTGACCGTTCGTCTTATTCAAATTTTTTTAATAAATATTATTTATTTTGTTATGACGTATTTTATCATTAGAGATACTTCAATAATGATTTATTTATTTTATAATTTGCACAAAATTTTTGAATAAGACGAACGGTCAAACACGATGTCTGAAAAACCTAAAACGACACTTTTTCTGGGACGGAGGGAGTAGGTAACTAGGTATCGAGTATTTAGTAACCTGATTTTTAATTCTTTAGTGATCCTAGATCCACATAGTTTGGTACTGAAACGGTGAAACCGCGCATTATGCTTCATCGAGCTCAACTAAAGTGGTACTTCCATACTTGCAGGTGACGGCTACTGGTTATCAACAGACATATCGGGGCATCAGGCGAAAGCCGCCAAAGGCATATGACCCTTGGCTTTGGCTCTCTCTCCTGTCCCTGGTCCTTGTTCAGCTGCTGTAACCTAGTACTAGTAGCTATCAAGGGCTCAAACTCAAAGGCTGTGAGCCTGTGAGGTAGACCTAGGCTAGGACGGCCATAGCGGAGTACCCTTTGCACCAGCTGAGAACCTGGAACGCACCATGCCAAGAACCCCTGGAATTGAGAGCTTCGGATCATCGGATGCCATCAAGCGAGCCCAGGCCTCGTTTACATGAGGGAATTGGGAAGAAAAATACTTCTCCTTAAATTCTACTATGCAAAAAGAAGATTCCCCGTCACATCAAAATGTCGGCAAATGCATGGAGTACTAAATGTTGATGAAATCAAAAACTAATTACACAGTTTTGTTGTACTTTGCGAGACGAACATTTTAAGCCTAGTTAGTCAAAATTTAGATAATTTTTACCAAATACAAACGAAATGCTACAGGAATTCTGATACAGTGTTTTTCTCCCCAATTCACCAATCTAAACGAGGCCTGTATCAGAATTCCTGTAGAATTTCGTTTGTATTTGGTAAAAATTATCTAAATTTTGACTAACTAGGCTTAAAATGTTCGTCTCGCAAAGTATAACAAAACTGTGCAATTAGTTTTTGATTTCATCAACATTTAGTACTCCATGCATTTACCGACATTTTGATATGACGAAAAATCTTCTTTTTATATAGTGAAATTTAAAGAGAGAATTGGAAAACTAAACAAGGCCCAGTGAAATTCTCTGAACTCGAGACCTCATGGCAGGTCCCGGCGGAGCGCTTCGGGGTTCGCGGGTTTTCACGAGTCCCGAGGTAAAATATGGCTGGCTCTGTTCCTGTCTGGCCGTCCCATGCATGATTCTCCGCGTCAAGCAGCTGTCTGAAATCCGCATATTTTTTTACCATAAGAATCTGTATGCCGAGCGATGCGACATGGGATTTCACAGGAACGGGATAAAATGGTATAGGAATTTTATAGAAGAAGAAATTCGTTTTTACAGGAAAGTGTAGGAAATAGAAAAAAAAACTCTTGCGTTCCAAACTGGTTCTATGGCATTTCGTTTTTTGGTAGGACATTTCCTTTCATGGACTCCCTCAGCTAGAAATGTAAAAGCTTTTGTCCTTTTGACCGGTAAAGATCTTACTGGTATGTAGTAGCTTTCATGACATGAAATTGATTATATTGGATTCATATTTTGAAGCTGTTAATGATTTATGTCTTGTATAAAACATAATATGCCATTAAAATAACTGTTAGTCAAAGGAATAAAATACAGTACGCCTTACTTTTATTTTTTCAGATGGAGTATATTTTCTGCTGTCACCACAAACAAAAGAAAAGACATATCAAGCGCTCTAGAGAAGGAAACATAATCAAGAAACACTTCTGGTGGTTCACTTTTAGATGAAACAAGCAAGTACAAAAAGACCCCAAACTAGGTGACTAGTGATTTTTATTAAGAAGAAAATATTCGCCTATAAATTTAAGTAGAAGGGACTCACTTCATGAATCAGGCAACTCAAACGAATTAAGAGAAAAAATGGCCACTGCTAGTGCTAAAAAATGTCTCCGGCTTTGAGTGAGCAGCGGACGGCGGTGCAGAGTGCCACGCACCGGCTCAGCTCAAAAAAGCGTTGGCGTGACCTGTGTACGTGTACCTGACACGTTTGGTGCGACTGCAAGCCCCGGCCGGAGCCTCCGCCCGGGCAACCGTCTCGTGCCTCGTGGTCGTGGCCAGCACGGACGCACAGGGGTCAGGAGTAAGAGCAACCGCAGTGTTTGCCATAAGGCAGTGTATAGGATTAAAATATTTGCTATCAGATAGCTGGAATATTGTATGACAAGTCTATAGGGTAGTCCATAGCAAAAAAATACCCATAAGCTTATGGATTACCCATAAAAAATAAAAAATATTATTTTTTCTCACTTCTCTCTTTCTTGGTTTTGCACAAGATTGTAAAGAGAAATAATTTTTTTATCTCATATAGGACCCATCTTATGGATTACTCGTTGACTGAAACATTGTATAGATAACAATAGCTATAGTCCACTGATAAAAAAAAACTGTCGACTACTTAGTCCATATACGTTTGTGGTTGCTCTGAAGCCTAAAGCGAGCTAGAGCTCGCGGTGTGGCTGAACAGTGGCGGGCCGGGGCCCGGGTGCTCCGCATGATTGAGCACTCAACAGTGGCGCGTTGCATGACAGGAGAAGCCAGGCTCTGCAATAGTGCCTCACCTGTCACTGTATCTTTCAGCAGTTGGCCGTACGAGTAAATTTCTGTTCGGCCGATGCTGAGGCCCTGTTTACACCTCGTTTAGTTCGAGAAAGTTTTTAGGCTGGGAAAGGGTTTCGTTCATACTCCGTATTTGACAATTAGTGTTCAATCATGGTCTAATTAGGTTTAAAAGATTCATCTCGTGAATTTCGTCTAAAATGTGTAATTAGTTTTATTTTTTATCTATATTTAATGCTTCATGCATGCGTCTAAAGATTCGATGTGACAGAAAATCTTGAAAAAAATTTACAAAATTTTGAAAACTAAACAGACCCTTAGTTGAGGTAAAAAGTTGAAAACTTTTCAAGATTCCCCATCACATCAAATCTTTGCACGTATGCATGGAGTATTAAATATATGTAAAAAATAATTAATTGTACAGTTTATCTGTAATTTGGGAGACGAATCTTTTAAGCCTAGAGCAACTCCAACGGTTTTGCATTTTTTGTTTGGCAAAAGATGGAGTTTGCCAACTCTCAAATCAATATGGGGAGGAGAAAAAAAGTTATCTCTAACGGTTTGGCAAAATTGACTTGCCAAAATCCAAAAAAGGAAACCCGGCGACGCGGGAGGGAAGAGCGCACGCGGGAGTAGTGCGTGAGACGGAATGCCAAGCCGATCACGAGCTTGCATATATGCCAATCCATCCCAGGATTTTGTCAAGTTAACAAAAATGCAAAGCCCATTTGCCAAACCGTTGGATAGGAGTTTTGTAGACTTTTTTACAAAAACAGGAATGCAAAGTTCATTTGCAAAACTGTTGGAGTTGCTCTTAGACTATGGTGGGACAATACTTACCAAATACAAACGACAAGTGCTACAACATATTTCAGACAAATTTGTTGCCATCTAAATCAGGCCTGATAAACCTGCTGAAACTGATTTAACGTGAGAGAAAAACACCATTCCATATCTAATAAGTCAGTCTGATAAGTTCAAACCAACGGGACGTTTCGAGACCCGGTTTTGAATGCTTCCTCCTCGGTTCAAAAGGACGTAGTTTTGGGTTTGGGACCTCTTAATTCTTTAAACAATCAATTAACTTTATAAAACTAATGTCAATATTTATGTCTTTAGATAGATTTTACTATAAAAATATATTTTATAATCAATCTCATTCGTTCTAGCTTTTTTTAGGTATGGCTATATATTTCTAGATGTATAATATAATAAAATAAATTTATGTATTTAGAAATGTTGAACGACACATAATTTAAATTGAAGGAGTAATATTTATCCAATATCATAAATGTTCGTACTTCTTTTATAGATTTGCTTATTATATTTAAAATTTTTTGATTCTCAGGAAACAAGAATTATATTTTTTTAGGGCGGGAAGGGGGTATGTATCTGCTCGTGCGTGTCATGTGGCTCTGAAATTTCTGAATTCCTAAACGGGGAAACGGCCATGGTCCATGCATGTGCTTTTCTGTGTTGAAAATGGAATACATCGGTGGAGTAGTATTGCTAAGCGGTTCTGAAAAAAAAAGAATAATTAGATCTATACCATTACAAATATCGTGCTTTCGAAGTACGCTACTATTATTCATCATATAGGAACAATGTCACTATAATTTAGTGTATATTTCAATCGTGCCATTTTACACGACTCTAGCAGGCCTTGTTTAGTTCCCGAAATATTTTAAGAAATGTAGCACTTTCATTGTTTTTTGGCAATTATTGTCCGATCATGGCCTAACTAGGCTTAAAAGATTCGTCTCGTCCATTTCGTCTAAACTGTCTAATTAGTTTTATTTTTTATCTATATTTAATGCTTCATGCATGTGTCTAAAGATTCGATGTGACGGGAATCTGAAATATTTTAGGAAATATTTTAGGAACTAAACAAGGGCCAAATAGCAACCCTAGACTCATGCGCAGGCGTATGTATCTCACATATTTTTTTTCTATGGTAAAAAATACCCCATATATTCCCTTCCTCTCCATCTCATCCCCTTCATCTCCTTCCTTGCTTTCTTCTCGTGGCTAGGCGACGACCATGATTTGTTAATTGTCAACAGTATTTTTAGCCATGACTTATCAGCTAAGCGAACATGATGTAAAGTTTAGCAAATTTCCTTTAGACTTTGCATGTCATAGAGTGTGGCTTCAAATTTTCTAGCCACACTTGCCTAAGCTTCATTGTGGCAATCTATGCCTAAGCTTCATTGTGGCAATCTATGGATATGTATGCTAGTAGTAGCTACTAGTAATAGCGAAGAAAGGCCGGTGCTTGCTGCCGAGACAGCACCGGCGGGATGGGCGTAATAAGTGACGAGTCCGACCCAGAGAAGAAAGGAACAAGCCCATGCTACCAGACGTCTTCGTCTCTCCCCGAGCGTAGCGTAATGGCGTATCGTCCTGTTCCTTTCTCGGACGTCGCCGGCCGCCGTTTGCGTCCGCTTTGATCTCCGTTCGTTTCTCTCCAGACAGAGGAGAGGAGAGCCCAAACGGAAAGCAGCCAAACAGGAGGAGGGCGAGACCGCGAGAGCGAGAGAATAAAAAGGAGGGGGCTTTCTTTCGATCGCTGCGTCCCAGCAACAGCAGCAGTCGCTCGCTCCCTCGCTCAGATCTAATCATTATTTAATCCTTTTTTCCAGTCTCACATGAGCACTCCCCACTCGTCCTCCACCTCCTCCGTCCCCCACCGCGCCTCCCCTCCCCAGATCCCCGCATCCCTAACCCTAGCTCCCACGGCGTCCTCTGCCTCGCCGTCCTCCTCCTCCGCGTCCGGCATGCGGGACTCGGCGGAGGACGACTCCGACTCGCCGCCGTCGCAGATGTCGGAGGACGACCCCGGCGGCGGGGACAGGTGGGAGCCGGATCTGAGGGGCAGCAACAACGGCGGGGGCGGGAGGTGGGCGCCGCCGGACCAGGTGCTGGAGAACGTGCTCGAGACCGTGCTCGAGTTCCTCACCGCCGCGCGGGACCGCAACGCCGCCTCGCTCGTCTGCCGCTCCTGGTACCGCGCCGAGGCGCAGACGCGCCGCGAGCTCTTCATCGGCAACTGCTACGCCGTCTCGCCGCGACGCGCCGTCGAGCGCTTCGGCGGCCTGCGCGCCGTCGTGCTCAAGGGCAAGCCCCGCTTCGCGGACTTCAGCCTCGTGCCCTACGGCTGGGGCGCCTACGTCTCCCCCTGGGTGGCCGCGCTCGGGCCCGCGTACCCGCGCCTCGAGCGCATCTGCCTTAAGCGGATGACCGTCTCCGACGACGACCTCGCGCTCGTCGCCAATTCCTTCCCCTTCTTCAAGGAGCTCTCGCTCGTGTGCTGCGATGGCTTCAGCACGGTCGGGCTCGCCGTCATCGCCGAGCGCTGCCGGTACGTCGCCCTAGCACTGAGCTTTTGTATGTTTTGTTGCACACGGGCTCTGAATCTAAGCGGCCTTGCGGTATCCAGAGGAGTATTTTACCAGCTTTCCTCGCTTTCGGTGGGTATCATACTATGCCATTCGTGCATTTGTTCAATCCTAGCTGCACCACGCAATTCCGCCTTATTTAATGTGCGCGCCTAGCCCCTTTACTCTTTTCAGTTTTATTGGTCCGGCCGTGCCATGGATCAGAATCTGATCTCGCCGGCCTTTTATGGACGTATTGGTTGGTTTCTGATCGCTACACGCCTTCCTGTGAAAATTACCAGTAAATCGATTATTTATTGTGCTCGACTTTCTAATCACCGCCTCACCGGATAGTGACACCTGCTACTGTCACAGCCGAATCTTGCCATGGCAAGTCCGCGGTATTCTGCTGCCAAAGTTCAATCTTATTACCCCTTAGGTCCTTGGCAGAACAGTCTCGTTAATTAATTGGTTACACTCAGGTTTGGGGTACTTCCAGTTGCACGCTGTCTGCTCTTCCTTATTGGGGAATAGGAGCACTAATAGCAGCATTTAAGTGTAGTACTGGTATCTCAAGCTCACGGTTGGTGCTTTTGGTTTTGTAGGCATCTTCGCGTGCTGGATCTGATTGAAGATTACCTTGAGGATGAAGAGGACGAGCTGGTGGATTGGATCTCCAAGTTCTCAGAGTCCAACACCTCTCTGGAGTCACTTGTCTTCGACTGCGTCAGCGTCCCCTTCAACTTTGAGGCCCTGGAGGCACTTGTTGCACGCTCACCGGCTTTGCGCCGGTTGCGTGTCAACCACCACGTGTCAGTAGAGCAGCTGCGCCGTCTCATGGCAAGAGCACCCCAGCTCACGCACTTTGGAACCGGTGCATTCCGATCTGAGGGTGCCCCCGATGGGGGTTTGGCTGTGACTGAGCTTGCTACGTCTTTTGCTGCAGCCAGGTCTCTCGTTTGTCTATCAGGTTTCCGGGAGGTCGATCCAGAATATCTCCCAGCGATCTACCCTGTTTGTGCCAGGCTCACCTCACTAAACTTCAGCTTTGCAAGCCTATCCGCTGCGGAACTCAAGCCAGTTATTCGCAACTGCACCAATCTTCGCACTTTCTGGGTGAGCCGCCTACCAGATTTTCATTGATGCATATACCGGTTTTTATGTGCGCTGACAACTAAGATATAGGCATTGATGTTTAATTTCTTATTCTAGGTCCTTGATACTGTGGGTGATGAAGGCCTACGTGCCGTGGCTGAGACATGCTCTGATCTCCGTGAGCTCAGAGTTTTTCCTTTGGATGCCTCTGAAGATTCTGAGGGTTCGGTCTCAGATGTTGGTCTTCAGGCAATCTCAGAAGGCTGCCGGAAGCTAGAATCAATCCTCTACTTTTGCCAGCGGATGACAAATGAAGCAGTAATTGCTATGTCGAAGAACTGTCCTGAGCTTGTAGTGTTCCGCCTCTGTATTATGGGCCGCCACCGCCCTGACCGGATCACTGGGGATCCCATGGATGAAGGTTTTGGCGCAATTGTGATGAACTGCAAGAAACTCACCAGGCTTTCAGTCTCTGGCCTGCTTACTGATAAAGCCTTTGCATACATTGGTAAATATGGTAAGCTAATAAAGACTCTGTCTGTTGCCTTTGCTGGGAATAGCGACATGTCCCTCCAATATGTATTTGAGGGATGCACTAAGTTGCAGAAGCTTGAGGTCAGAGATAGCCCTTTCAGTGACAGGGGGTTGCTCTCAGGAATGAACTACTTCTACAATATGAGGTTCTTATGGATGAACTCATGCAGGCTAACTATGAGGGGCTGTAAAGATGTAGCTCAGCAAATGCAAAATTTGGTGGTTGAAGTAATTAAGGACCACTATGAAGATGAAGGGGAGGCTGAGATTGTTGACAAGTTGTACTTGTATCGGTCACTGGCAGGACCAAGGAATGACGCTCCGCCATTTGTTACCCTCTTGTAGGACTGCTATTGGAAGAACAGCCCTGCTGTACCACGAACATGTTTGTTGTATTATTCCGTATCTAGTTTTCAGAGCCAATGAGGGAAGCTTCCTGCGGATGATTTTCAAGTTGCTGCAGAAGCACTCGTGTAAATCAAGTAAGAAGCTGCAGATTATTCTTTCACTTGATCTGGCATGGCCAGCATACAGAGTTGGGGCAATTGAGGAGCACATCCAGAGGGAGACATCTGATGGCCACACGCTAATCTTACAGTATAGCAATGATGGGTAGTGACTGATTGCACACTGACTCCAGTCAGCAGGCTTCGGATGGTTCTTGGCACTAGTCTCCAGCTCCTTGTATCTTGCCATCTTCCGTTTCATTTTTCTGCCCAGACCAAGGAATGGAAGTGCTGCCTAATGTCCGAGGCTTCAATGCTCCACCGGACATCACTTATGTTTTAGATGATCCAAAACTCAGATTCCGCTATTTTTTTTCTCCCTTTTTTTTCATTGATTTTAGCACTCATGAGTTATTTTTGTAGACGACCTGTAGACCATTATCCCTTTTCTTCGTCTCCACTCTTTGCTATTTTTAATCAAGAAGCTATTGGTGGAAATTTGAAATTTGTTCGGCATTGCTTGGTTTTGCCCCCACTCTCGCTGTGCTTCTTGTCGACATCACTGTTCCATTGCTTCCCATGATCATACTCCTATGCCCTATCTATTATGACCTCGACTGCGACAGCTCTATCGCTGTAATGACAGCTCTATCGCTGTAATAAACGCCCGTAGCCTGTGTGTTGAAATTGTCATCATAACGACAGGCCCTACCAATGATTTGCTCTGATAGTGGTCGTCCTTGTTTCATGTAGAGCCTCATGACATCAACTGCCTGCCCTGGTGGCCGTCTGTTTTTATTCTGCTGCTTTTGCCCCGGCGCCTTTCAGGGATCCTGGAGGGGTCGTCATGGCAGCCCCAACACCGCCGCCAGCTGACTGGCTGATGCTGAGAAAGGTAAACAGTAGCAGTAGTTTTCTAACAGATAGTAGTGTTCCATTGCTGCATGCTGTTGTACACCCTGTTGAGCACCACCATCTTCTTCCATCTGCGTGCTAACCACTAACGTTACGCTCCGAAACGAAACCGTAACCCTAACCTGTCGTCACGAATAGTTAAACAAGGATGTGTTGTCTCTTTATCATGGACGAATTCGTTCTTTAGATCTCTGCTGTGCCTGTGCCATCCCGGCTGAAGAGCGAGGCTGGCAAGCATGTGGTTTGTTTCCTGGGGTCACTGCACCTCGCATTTGTTTTCTCCAGGATCCAGTTCGATCTGCCCGGTTTCTTTTCTTTTATATCATCAGCTGCATCTGGGGGCGATCCACAGATCTAGATGGTTTTCTCTCTCTGAGGATTTGAGATCCCTGGTTGGGCTTTATAGATCTCAGGTTCTTTTAAGGGTTTTCCGGTATGATACCACGCCTTGTTTATGCCGCATCGTGTCTGTCATTAAGAGGTTGTCGGCTTCCTCAGGGCGCCGATTAGCCTTGTTTTGTTTCGCTTGTGAGTGCTTTGGGAGAGGCATCTGGTTTGGGAGAATCGGGCTGCCCAAGATACCCTTTCTTTCTTGCCGGCATGAAGGAGAGCTCGTCACGAACTTGCCTAGAACCGGCTACAGATGCCGTGTGTACGTGTGTGCCAAACCGGACGGTGGTGGGCGAAACGAAACCGAAGGGAAGGAAGTTTGGTGCTTGGGATACTGTTAGCCTGTTTGGCAGTTTCCTGCTACAAGCAAGTCCCGCGATGTCTTGCTTTTGGCGGTTTGGCCGGCTAGATCGCCAAAATGGTGCAACGTGCTCTGGTTAAGCTTGGCTGCCATTTGTCGTAGTCGACGTGCTACTTCGGTCTCAGATTTCGATTGACGTCGGCCAATGCAGCTTCAGTAAGCCCTTGTTTAGGTGCACCCCAAAAGTTAAAATTTTTCCACTCTCTCTGTCAATCTTTGGACCCATGTATGAAGTAGTAAATGTAGGTAAAAAATAACTAATTACACAGTTTAATTGAAAATTACGAGATGAATCTTTTAAGCGTCCATGATTGGATAATATTTGCCAAATAAGATGAAAATGGTACTATTCATCGGATTGAAATTTTTTTCAATCTAAACGAGGCCTAAATGCCCAGGATGTTTGGCTTGGCGTGGCACGCCAGGGTTCTGCATAAATCGAACAGAATTAAGTTGCTGCAGAAAAAAAAACTAATTTTTTACAGGTGCTTGTGTAATAGTAATTGTAATGACTCACCTGGTCAGTCAAGATCTCTGTACAAATACAAATTAATTAAGCGCATCATTTATTTGTGTGTGTGTTTTTTTAAAAAACCCGTTTCACACAGAACATAATGGTCCCGTAGTTGCGTACGAACAACGGGAATCGGATAGAACCCTACCATGGTGATTGGAACGTACGATGTCATCGATTCACCGCATGAACCACGGTGGTTAGGACTAGATTTCCTGTGACATAGTCACATAGATAGCTGCTTTCATCGGTGCTTGTCTCTCCATCCCTATCACGGTGCGATTATCTCGTTAGGGCCGATGGGATTTCAGATAAATTTCGTAGGAATGAGTATTAATTAAGCAGAGTTAAGCTGTTACGCTGTTGTTTGACTAGTCAGGGCCTACGAAAGAGCACTTCGCATATACGGAGTATATGAAATCTCCGATTTTTCGAAGCACCGGTTCGTCTGAAGTCAGCGGTCATTTCGTTGGTCCTATCTTTTTTTTCTCGAATACGCAAAAGATTTGCGTATCATTGCATTAAGAAGAAGAGTACAAACATACAAACGACGCGCTTATGACAAGCGTCACCGAGGGTCTTACGGCCGTAGGCCGGACCGTCCTAGCAAACAAACAGTGAGATTCGATATTACATAAAGGACGACAACCAAGAAAGGAGCGGCGCTATAAACTACGAAGCGGCGCCGTGAGAGTCCACTCCGACGTCCGAGAGGGGTGTTCTGCCGGTCCAAAGAATGGCCGCCGGGAAATACCCATCCAGAGCATCAATCTGACTTGACGTCAAATTTCCAGTGAGAATAGCTTCGCGTAAACTCTTGGGAGCTGGAGAAACTGGCGCCGCCAGCGGTTCAATGCCCATCCTCATGTTGAGCAGTACCTCTCCTCGCCTGGATGTCGGTATATGCGACAACGGCCGAGCGGCAATCCGAGTACTCCTTTTCACCACGGGTTGCCGCCTGATCGGCTCCGCCTGCTTTGGGGGGCTGGCAATCAAAGGCGGCGGCCGCTCGATCCGCACCTCTTCGATGAACCGGGCAAGACGGCGAGCAGCTTCACGTGGCGTCGCGTCGCCGGCGTTTGGTGGCACCGGCAGCTCCCCCCGCACCGGCGACAATGGAGTCGGATCCGTCGTCCGCCGAGTAGAAGCGTCCCCATCCTGAGAGACGGCCATCGAAATGGACGGGCGCCGAGGCGACGACGCGCCAGCTGAGGGGCTCAGTGTGGCGGCCGCTATGGCCGGGTCCTCCGCATCCACCGTGGGTGCATCAACGCCCGAGGGGCCATCGAACACCAACCGCTTTGGTGTGGCCCGTGGCTGCTCAAACCGAGGCGACATCGAGAGTGCCCGCAGCATCTGCTGGCACTGCGTGCAAACCCCAGTGGCCACCACCGGGACCTCGTCCTCCGACTGGGAGACCAGAGGAGGCCTCAGGACGATCTGAGAACCGTTGAGCGAAGCAGCGAGCTCCATCATCATCGGGTCGTCCGCAATGCCGCAAACAATAGCGTCCGAGCGCGTTGTCAGCGTGAGCGGGTCGAACTCGATGGGGGCCAGCGTGCCGATCGGCTCACCTCGGCCGACCTGGCCGGGATCGGAAGCGGAGGCCGGCGCTGTCCGCGTGGATTCGATCGACGGCTCACGGCGCCTCCGCTTCCTCTGTCGCCTCCTCCGCCGCCGTCCGTCAGTGGCGGGGGTAGTGGTGTTCGTGGTGGCTCCACCAAGGTCGATGGTGTTCGTGGTGGCCCCGCCAAGGCCGCGCGGCCCATCGAGGTCCGCCGGCCCATCGGAGCGCCCGGAGCACGAACACCCGAGCTCCGGAAGCCCACGCGCCTTGGGCGCTAGCAGTCGCGCGCAACGTGTCGAAGACCCTTGCACCGCAGGCATCATTGGGGCAGCTTGCAGGTAGCCACCCGGTGCGCGGAGGAGAGGCAATTGAGGCACTTTCCGTGGAGATCGGCCGGGATCGGTGGTCGACGACCTGCCGGCCGGTCCCCGCGAGCTGGCCCAGATGGCACGGGCGAGGTGGTCACCAGGCGCGTCACCTGCTGGCGGAGGATCTCCCGCCACCCATCAGCGTCAGGGGCGGAGACCCGTCGACGTCCGAGGCGCTGACGAGCCGGGATGCGGCCCTCCATAGGTCGGGCCGGCATACCGTGCACCAGCTGTGGGCGCGGTCGATGTCGCCTCCCTCGCCATCGACCTGCACCCTGGCGGCAAGGCACCGCAGCGCCATGGCCCGAAGACAAGGTGGGCCGTGTCTCCAACGTTGCCGGCTGTGGCACATGACGAAGCGCGTCTAGGTAGGGCGAGGAAGAGGTTGGCGTCGTTTCCACATCGGAGATGTCGATGCGGTCTTCGTCCGCCCAACGACGAGCCTTGGAGCGTCCCTCCGTGCCGCCCCCAGATGGAAAGGCGCGGCATGGGGGGACAGAGAGGACGACAGGGTCGGAGTGGGGACAGACGGGTGGATCAGGCAGACATCGAGGATGGCGGGTCCCCGGCCAGTATCTGCGTCGTTGTCGTCGCTCCCCTCTGGAACGTCCTCAACGAGGACCAGCGTCTTGTACACCACACTCGGCGGAGCGTCTGCCCCGACGGGGGCAGCACACGGCCCTGCACCAGCGCCATGCGCCGCTGCCCCGACGCCCGCGGCACGGGGCGCCGCCGGAGTTGTGGCCTACCGGCGCCGGTGGAGCAGGGGAAGCCGGCACCGCGCAAGAGGCTGGCCTAGCGCTGACGGGGGACATCTGCGGTCGGCCCAGCAGGGAGGCCGGCTCGCCAGCGCATCCGGCCGCTGCCGCCAGAGGCCAGGCGGATCCGGCGGACGGAAGACCAGGAGCCGCCCCGGCAGAGCCCAAAGACGACGGCAGCGGCGGGGACGGGCCGGGCCATCCACAGGCGCCCGCGCCGCCGACGCCAGCGGAGGGCGAGGGAGAGGAGAGGGCAGGGGAGGTCGGGCTGGAGGAGGGGGGGAGCTGGGGGGCGGCGGCACGAGGAGGGCGGCCGGCGCTGCCGGCGGCGGTGGCGGGATCTGGCCGCTCAGGTTGGGGCTGGGGTGCGGACAAGCGGGTTCGGCCGTGGGCGTCGGGGCAGCGGAGGTGGAGGGAGAGGGGAGGAGGAGGGGCTGGGAGGCGCCGGCGCCGGGGTCAGGGTGCGGGAGCTAGGGTCAGGCGTTGGTCCTGTCAACTATATCCTATCTTCGATATATATATATATATATATATATATATATATATATATATATATATATATATATATATATATAGTACTGAATTTTGTTCAGTATAACAGCTTGGTGTAGAATAGCGCGTATATATATATATATATATATATATATATATATATATATATATATATATATATATATATATATATATATATATATATATATATATATATATATATATATATATATATTACATTCAGCCTTGCGAGTTGCGACGTAACCTCAAGACCACATAAACACAAACGACGATCTTTTTTTTTTTCTTGTCCACGTGAAGTGAAATGAAATCCTTATCCAGAATTCTCTCCGGCTACTTTTCACTCTCTCAAGTCTCAACCCTCGATCAGTCAGTCAATCGACAACCAGACGGTAGGAAAACGGTGTAGCCACAATCATTTTGTTGGTAAACCCTCTAAAGGTCTACCTGTTACAAGCCAAAAATAATCTTGGCTGCACCCTTGTTCGTCACCTTATCCCTGTAAAATCTCGACACCTCACATACAGGGGTGGTCATGATCGATACTCACACGGCTCGCGGCTGAATGCCGCAAAGCCTGAAAAACGTAGCAGCTCGCTGTCTTTCGCCTAGCAGTAGCATCTACCGAGAGAGACGACGAAAAAGAAAATACAGTGAGATACCACAAGGCACAAGGCACAAGCGAAGAAGCTGCCCACGTCCCAATCGCAATCGGCCACGCATCACCGCTCGCCGCTCACCAACGACAAAATTACGCGCCCGAGTCTCGCAAGATCTCAGTGGCTTTTGACGAATTCATGTGGATCGCAAGTGGCAGTCGGGACAGCTCTGCTCTGCAGTGTCTGAGGTTGATTTCATTTGTGGCTTTCAGAATTGTGATTGCGGCGTCGAATTTCCGGCGGCGAGGCGAGGCGACGGTCGTTGGATCGGCGCTTGTCGCGTTCAGATCGGAGGACTACGATTTTGCCAGGAGAAAAATGTTTTTTTTTCCTTTTGTTGTTGGTGCTACATGTAGTACTTGAGTAGTGGCGATGCTGAGATCAGTCAACATCTGGTACAGTTCTCGATCGATCCTATGCAATTCCTGTCCACTCCTTTGAAAAGCTTGTTTTGAAAGTGGCCGGATGAATATGCAGTGTACTAGCTAGTGTGATATATAGCTAGGCTCTGATTGGTGCCACCGTTGCTCCATCAGAGGTCGTGATCAAATGATCCCTGGAACAATCAATCATGTGATAAATATCTCGTGGTCGTGGCGCCAAAGGAGGTGATTTCTTGTTGGGGGAAAACAGGCTTACTGTGTATGTAATAAACAAAATTGTTCAGGGGTGGTTGATGTACGTGTTAGGTTTGATCTCCCTGCATCAGGGGCCTTGTTCTCGCGCCCTGATCGGGGGCGCCCAACCCTACATGGTTGGTGCCCCCCCCCGTCGCACAGCGCTATAAAAGGAAGGTGGGGCCGGGGCTCGAGGTACGAGGTTTACCGCGCCGCTAGTCACCCCACCGACATCCTAATTCCTAACCCTAACCCGATCAAAGAGAGGGGCGCTGCCAGCGACGGAAAGTACCACCGATGCCGGCAACACCACCCCGACTTCCGCACCGCCGCCAAGGACGTCACCACCTTCACCACCGAATCGATGGCGCCGGCGAACGACCCCAACACCGGCGCCTCCAGTGGATCGGCCATCTCCGCTTCGACCACTACATCCATGGATGGTCTGCGACCTTTGCCGTTTCCCCCTCTCTGTCTCTCTAGTAGATTGTGTATTAGGTTTATGTGCACACTGTAAATCGTGATGTGTTGTTCCCAAATATGATGAAATGTACCCGATCTGATGAACTATGTATCCTACGAACCTAACACTGGTACCGAAGCCAAGGTCGATGTTTTAGATATAGATCGGGTAAATGAGAAGAAACAGAAACGAAAAGAACCAACCGATCTAAATCGGGAAGAACAATGAAACCCTAACCCTAGAGAGAGTAAAGGGGATAGAGAAAGGGGCTTCATACCTGGGCCCTCATCCCGCCGGCTGCATCGCCACCACGCGGGACAGACCGAGCCGTTGGCTCTCATCGGCGTGCGGGACCTACCCGGACCCATCATCTTCACCGCCGGCGGCCTTTGCTTGCCGCACGGGAACATGAACTGGAGCCGCCGCTCGGCACGCGTACGCGCTCAGGGTGCCACTGTCCAAATTGCTCGACGGCGACGACCTCAGCCTAGGGCGAGCTCGCGCACCGGCGAGGGGTCAGGCAGCAACGCCGTCGCCTCCCTCCGCCACCCGCCATGGATGGCAGCTTCTCTGGTTCCTCACTAAGAGGCACAAGAGAGGGGAAGGCAGAGAAATCAGAAATGAGGGTTAGGGTTCCTGTGACCGGCGGCTTCAAGGGTTTTGATCTCGCGATTTTCACTCCTGGCCGTCGGATCAGAATGAATGGCTCAGATCAGCCAATGCCGAACTGGGCCTCTTTGAGCCCAGGCGGGCGAACACAATGCTGGCCCAGGCCTAGGTTGCGGCCTGGGCGCGGCACTCTCTCCGAACGAGCGAACTGGGTCGCGGGAAAGCACGTATGCGCTGAAGTTTCCGGGCCGAATTTCGAGAAATTTCGTTTTTTCCTTTTCTAGAAGACATTAATGATTCATTATTTGATGAATTTGAATTGATTTTGATATGAATTTTTCTGTGCAATTTTGTCCAACGATATTTTGCTCAGAAAACAATGAATTTTTAGTGCTTCTGGAAAATAATAATATGAAAGATCATTAATGTTTCCACTGTGCATGATAATTATTGTTCTCTTTTGATTAAATTTGAACCAACGGGATAATTTAATTTTAAGAGAAGTAATGAATTTATGATAATTTTGATGAGATTATTATGTTGTTATTTTCTGACCAACATTGTTAATAACAATATTATAATTTTTTGATCCATGAGAAATTATGCATTAATTTTACTTCTGTCCAACGGTGATGTAAAATGTTTGCACAGATTAATTATATGTTTTAATTTGACCAACGTTAAGTTAAAGCATATGATTTTATGTATAAACGTTTCTCACTAACTCTGGTGTGGTTTCAGGAGGCAAATGCATTGTGAACATTGCAAACATCCCGACACTCAATGGGAGCAATTACCGTGTGTGGCGGGAGAAATATGAACTGGAATTTGCGTTGGGAGAGGTCGATTTTACCATCATCTCACCGTGTCCCACTGAACCAGAGGATCCGGTGAGAGGTGAAAATGAATCTGACGCTGATTTCGCTGCTCAAAAGCGTGATCATGCTGAGATAAGAATGAAATATGACCTTGAACATAGGCAATGGACTCTCTCTAACCGCAAGTGCCTGTTGGTGGCCAAGGCCACCATAGAAGAACAGATAAGGGGCTCAATCCCTGAATGTGCTACTGCCACAGAATATCTTGAGAAAATCAAGAGTCAGTTTACTGGGTCTACCAAGGCCACAGCAAGTTCACTATTAAGAAGCTTGTGAATGAGAAATACACTGGTGATAGCATAAGAGAGCACATTTTGAAGATCAACACTACGGCATCTAAGCTAAAAGAAATGAATTTAAAGGAAGATGATTTCCTGATTTATTTGATTTTTGCTTCTTTGCCAAAAAAATATGACACTTTCATTGTGAACTATAATATGCAGCCTGAAAGATGGGGCATAGAAAGGCTCATTTCAATGTGTGCTCAAGAAGAGGAGAGGATAAAGTCCTCACAAGGTGAATCCGCTCATTTTATGAAGGATAACAAAAGAAATAACTTTAATGGCAAGAATTCTAAATTACAAGGGAAACCCAAGTGGGATAAGGCCTCTTCCTCAAATTCACAGGGAAAGAAACACTAGGATTCTGAGAATCAGCAGAACAACTCCTATGGTGGAGCTGAAAAAGATCAATACAAGCACTGCTTCAGGAAGGGACACTACAAGAGGGACTGTCCAGACTTCCTGAAATCTCTACTAAAGAGAGGTGATGAATTTAATACATTTGTAGATGAATCCCTGTATTTAAGTTATGCTAAATTCACTTGGTGGGTTGATTCAGGAGCAACTACTCATGTTGCAAATTATTTACAGGGGTTAAGTGGGACGAGAACCTTGCAAAGAGGAGAAAGAACGATTAAAGTTGTAAATGGAGTGCAAGCCAATGTTGAAGCTATTGGAGATTTATCTTTAGAATTGAATAATGGTTTTGTACTTAGACTTAAAGAAGTACTTTATGTTTCCTCTTTGCGTAGAAATTTGATAAGTATTTCGAAACCTGATGATGATGGAATTGATTGCCATTTTGGTAATGGCAAATGTAAGATACTTGTTAATAATGAATGTGTTGGTCTTGCCTTCCGACAAGACAAGCTTTATTTATTATCTCTTGATGAAAATGCGAACAATGTATGCGATGAGAATATGAATGATTCCAAATCCGCGAATGTAACTAAGAAGAGGAAGCGAATTGATGATGCCTCTTCGAAATTATGGCACTGTCGCTTGGGCCATATTTCGAGGGGAAGAATAGAACGGCTAATTAAAGAATCAATTCTTCCGCACTTAGAATTTTCAGATTTAGAACAATGCGTTGATTGCATCAAAGGAAAGTATGTCAAAAAAATTAAGAAAAATGCCAAACGAAGCGTAGGAACTTTAGAAATAATCCACACTGATATATGTGGTCTATTTCCTGTGAAAAGTGTGGATGGTTATGATTCGTTTATAACATTCACAGACGACTACTCTCGTTGTGGCTATATTTATCCAATTAAAGAAAGATCGGAAGCATTGGATAAATTTAAAATATTTAAAGTTGAGGTTGAAAATCAACATAATAAGAAAATAAAGATAGTACGATCAGACCGAGGTGGAGAGTACTATACGCGACATACCCCATTTGGCCAAATTCCTGGACCGTTTACAAAGTTTCTACAGGAAAATGGCATAGTCACTCAGTACTCAACACCGGGGGAGCCTCAGCAGAATGGAGTGGCTGAAAGACGTAACCGTACCTTAATGGATATGGTAAGAAGCATGATAAGTTACTCTACATTACCGATTAGTTTATGGATGGAGGCACTGAAAACCGCCATTCACATACTTAATCGAGTACCAAGCAAATCAGTGCCTAAAACACCGTATAAATTATGGACAGGAAGGGAACCCTCACTTAACCACTTGCGTGTGTGGGGCTGTCCGGCTGAGGCAAAAGTGTTTAACCCAAACATAGGAAAGTTAGACTCCAAAACAGTCAGCTGCCATTTTATTGGCTATCCAGAAAGATCGAAAGGATATCGCTTCTATTGTCCTGACAGACATACGAAGATTGTAGAAATAAGACACGCTGTGTTCTTGGAGGATAACATGATCAGGGGGAGCATGGTAGCACAAGAAATAAGCCTACAGGAGAAGCGGGTACATGTACCCACTCCGATGGTTGAAGAACCATTCTTTACGCTACCTGTTGCTGTTGCGCCGACAGTGCAGGACACTATAGTGCCAATACCTGTTGCAAGTTCTCCCGTGGCGACGATGAATGAACATGAGGAGTCTGTCCTTGAGGAACCTATAGAACCAAATGTCGCACATGAGGAAGAACAGCAACAACCCAATGTGGAACAAGTGTCAGAGGCCCCTAGAAGGTCTCAAAGAACAAGAAGGTCAGCTATTTCTAATGACTATGTGGTTTATGAAATAGAAGAATTTCAGATGAGGGATGATCCCACCTCATTTGAAGAAGCCATGAGAAGCGACCACTCATCAAAGTGGCTTAAGGCCATGGAAGATGAAATAAAATCAATGAGTACCAACAAAGTTTGGGACTTAGAAATTATTCCTAAGGAAGCCAAAACAGTAGGTTATAAATGGATCTAGAAAACAAAATATGACTCCCAAGGGAATGTAGAAAGATTTAAAGCGCGACTTGTGGCGAAAGGCTTTACGCAAAGAGAAGAGATTGATTACAATAAGACGTTTTCTCCAGTCTCATGTAAAGATTCCTTCAGAATTATAATGGCACTTGTAGCCCACTATGATTTGGAGTTACATCAAATGGATGTAAGGACGGCGTTCCTTAACGGGGATTTGGAAGAAAATGTTTATATGGCACAACCGAAAGGTTTTGTTGTAAACGAAAAAAATATGGGATGCCGCTTAAAGAAATCAATCTACGGATTAAAGCAAGCCTCAAGACAATGGTATTTAAAATTTGATAGAACGATAAAAGGTTTTGAGTTTAAGGAAAATGTTGAGGACAATTGTGTTTACACAAAATTCAAGAATAGAAAGTACATATTCCTGATTTTGTATGTGGATGATATCCTGCTTGCTAGTAGTGATGTCAATCTACTAATAGAAACGAAGAAATTCTTGTCCTCAAACTTCGATATGAAAGATCTCGGTGAGGCCTCGTTCGTTTTGGGAATAGAGATTCACCGAGACAGAAGAAAGGGGTTCTAGATTATCGTAAAAGGCATACATAGAAAAGGTTATGAAGAAATTTAGTATGCATACGTGCAGTCCTTCACTTGCTCCTATTGTCAAGGGTGATAGATTTGGTGAACATCAATGTCCCAAGAACGAATATGAGATTAATCGAATGAAAGCGGTACTGTATGCTTCAGCAGTTGGAAGTTTACTATATGCTCAAGTGTGTACACGCCCTGACTTAGTTTTTGTTACCGGGTTACTTGGCAGATATCAAAAGAATCCATGAACAGAACATTGGAAATTAGTGAAGAAAGTCATGCGTTATTTGCAGGGTACGAAAGGCCTCATGCTAACGTATAGAAGATCTGATTCCCTGCATATAGAGGGGTATTCAGATTCTGATTATGCGGAAGAAGAAAGAAAATCCACGTCAGGATATATATTTACTCTCCCATGAGGGGCTATATCGTGGAAAAGCTCCAAACAAACCGTAACTACATCCTCGACAATGTATGCCGAGTTTGTAGCATGCTATGAGGCAACGAGGCAGGTGAATTGGCTAGAAATTTATACCCGGATTGAAAGTGATTGATAATATCAATGAACCACTGAGGTTGTATTGTGATAACAACCCAGCGGTACAGTATGCTCACAACAATAGGTCAAGTGGTGCTGCAAAACACATTGACATAAAGTACTATGTTGTGAAAGATAAAGTTCGGGGTCATATAATAAATCTTGAGCATATAAGTACAGAGAAAATGCTCGTGGATCCGCTCACAAAGGGCTTACCACCCAACGTGTTCAGAGAATACGTAGCCGGCATGGGTTTAAGGGAAAGCATATGATTTCCGAACATATGAAGGGTCTATAAAAAAGTTTCATTCCAAAACAGAGAAATATGTTGTGGCTGTTAGTCTAACGGCACTAATTGTTGTGACGATGCTATAAAAGGAAGGTGAGGGCCGGGGCTCGAGGTACGAGGTTTACCGCGCCGCCAGTCACCCCACCGACATCCTAACCCTAACCCGATCAAAGAGAGGGGCGCTGCCAGCAACGGGAAGCACCACCGACGCCGGCAACACCACCCCGACTTCCGCACTGCCGCCAAGGACGTCACCACTGAATCGATGGCGCCGGCGAACGACCCCAACACCGTCGCCTCCAGTGGATCGGCCATCTCCGCTTCGACCACTACATCCATGGATGGTCTGCGACCTCTCCCGTTTCCCCCTCTCTGTCTCTTTAGTAGACTGTGTATTAAATTTATGTGCACACTGTAAATCGTGATGTGTTGTTCCCAAATATGATGAAATGTACTCGATCTGATGAACTATGTATCCTACGAACCTAACAGTACGTATATATGTTTAGAGAAGAATAATTGCTTTTGTTTGTGATGTGGTTGTTGTTTGGCAGCACGTAAAGAGAAGCTTCCTCCCTTCCTCGCGGAAAAGTGGTAGGGAGGAAAAAAAATCTGGCAGTGGAATTAGGTACTCCTCGTCATAACGGTGCTATTCATTCTATCACAATTCACATGGGCGGTAGACTTGTAACATGCCAGTTGCCAGCAAGATGAGGACAGAGCAAGCCACAGCGTTTATGGCACGAGGGGCAGCTGCCTTTTGACGATTGGAAAGCCAAGTCATCAGTCATCAGGCAGGCAGGCATGGGAGGTAATCACTGGCGCGCACCGATCCCTGCCCTTCGATTCGGCCACGCACGACACGTTACACACGTACTACCCCGCGCAGCGGCACGTGCGCCGCGGCCCCGGTCACGGTCGATCGGTTCATTTCACCGCTAGGGGCCCGACCCGTCCGAGCCCCCCCGGCGCTGTGGCCGTGGCCGTGGCCCGTCTCCTCGTGCGCGAGCGAGCCGGCAGCTGGACGACGCGTCGAAACGCCGCGACCCTGGCGTCCACGAGTCGGCGAGGATCCCTGCCTGCGCCTGAGGTTGCGGCGGCGACCGAGCGATCACCGAATCCGGGGCGCGATCTTTGGACGTGCCCGGCCGGCGCACGTACGCGGCCCCTGGTTCGTGTGCCGGTTTTTCCACGCCCTCCTTTAATTTCCATGGCTTTTTGCTTGCTTCACCTCCCCACGTACACGTAGGGATGAGGAGGACCGCGTAGATCCTCCTCGGCGCCTCTCTACCTTGCTTGCTCAAATCTTCTTGGGTCCCTTAGTCTTCTTCATGATATGCGCCTCTTGACAATTGGTGACAAGGACTGATACGATCACGACAAAATCCGCGTATGCATGCAATACGTTATGCGTAACGGTCCAACGGAATCGTTCATCGGTGTGGTAATAGGTAGGTACAATGTACAGACTACCCTGAATATTTCTACTTTTGATAAAGTTGGGAAACGAAGGAGCTGGGGCGACTGGTCGGCAGTGCTGAATTTGGCTGTCCTGGCTTACGAACACTGTCGACGCTGCTGGACTGCACAGTTTAAAGGTAACGGATCGATGCGGCCAAAAGCGACGAGGGCGCAGTGGCGTCCTCGTGATCGGAAGCGAGATTGTTAGCATCCGAATCACAGCGAGCAAAGGAGCGAAGGAAACTGAGCGCAGGACAAACTGGGGACACCGAGGAGACGGCTCTGTGGTCGCGCTGCCTCCATGTGAAATCCTGACCCGATTACGCCCCCCTAAAACCAACTTGTTCATGAATGAGATCGGAAATGCTATAGCGAAACGAAATATTCCTCTTCTCTCTTTCCGTTTCTTTTGGGTGGTGGCCACGAGTGAAATGTCACACTCGGTTCACACAAGAGAGCCTGTTTAGTTGGGTCACCAACCCAAAAAGTGAACTCAAAAAGTGCTACAGTACCTGTCACATCAAATCTTGCGGCACATGCATGGAGTATTAAATGTAGACGAAAGAAAAAACTAATTACACAGTTTAGTTGTAAAATCACGAGACAAATCTTTTGAGCCTAATTAGTCCATGATTGGACACAAATTGCCAAATAAAAACGAAAAGTGCTACAGTAGCCGAACCCAAACTTTTTCACCAACTAAACAACCCCTAGAAGCAAAACCAAGTGCCAGGAAAATCCACGATGGGCCCGATAGTGTTTTCTTGAAGGCGATTTGCTCACCCCATGTCAGACGGGCAGATGCCAGCCCATCTCAGAGCAAAGTACTACGGACTACGGGGGTATAATTTTCCTTTTAATCGGAGCCTCATTGCATAACTTCGCAGGATTAAAATCAGAATACAAAAACACCTACCGCCTTGTTTAGTTACCAAATTTTGCACACCCGAATTACTGTAGATCACTGTAGCAATTTGTTTTTGTTTGTTAAAAATTGTTTAAACATTGATTAATTAGACTCAAAATGTTCATCTCGCAAAGTACAACAAAACTGTGCAATTAATTTTTGATTTTATCTACATTTAGTACTCCATATATGTGCCGGTATTTTGATGTGATGAGAATCTTTTTTTTGCATAGTGAAATTTAGGGATAAATTTGAAAAACTAAACAAGCCCTACAGATCGAGGTGTCTCAGAAGAGCAGATGCCGGCCCATCTCAAACCAAAGTACCACGGAGGCAAGTTTTTCTTTTTAATCGGACATCCGGACCATCATTGCTTAACTTTTGCAGGATTACAATCAGAATGCAAATATATTTTTGTACAGATCGAGGTACCCCTAAGGCCCTAACCATGGCACAACAAGCTTGTTTCGCACCTCATGTTACATACATGAAGTCATGAACGACTAGCAGAAGAAAGTTTGTAAGTAATATTCCTGTTGAGCTCCCTGGTCACCCAGGATTGCAAGGGGGATCTATTTGTTGGAAAACGCAGACTCTAGCGCAATAAAAACTCAGTTATCTAACAATAAAATTGCAGATCTAATTAGCTATTTCGTCCAAAATTTTAGAGTACCCTTTCTTGCAAACTTAACTTTGATCACAGGGGGGTTCAGATGGCTTGTCAGCAAAGTGAACCTAGCAATCGTGCATACGAGATATGAGTTCCATTCAGTAATTCACATGGGAAAATGGGTGTCCCAAAATTGCAGCCAACCAAACATGACTAAAGATTAAACTAAGAGTCTAAGAAACATCTTCATATCTTCCAAATTAGAGTTCATAAGGACATATATATCTGCTTGTACCTGCAGGTGGAGCCAGCTGTTGGTGCAGCGTTATTATCATGGTACGTATGTGGAGAAAGAAAACATGTGTGGCTGTGTGCATACATACACTCTAGTAAAATTTGAAGCCGTCATTTGTCATCAAATCTCTGATTGCAAGCGTGCACAGAAACATATATACACTCTACTACAAGATAACAGTAAACAAAGTATGCTTTGCCTCAGTTTCAAATCTCTGATTGCAAGCGTGCACAGAAACATATATACACTCTACTACAAGATAGCACCAAGCAAAATATGATTTGCCTCAGTTTCAGTCATCTGTTGCTCATGCAAACAGCCAAGCAATGGCCATAGTAGTATAGCAACCTGCCATGCATTCATCGCACAGATGCTCAATTATCAGGAAATTTTAAATTTCTTTTAAAGAACCTAATGAAATTTTAACAAAAAATATAGATCGAGCAACTTGATACAGCTCTGTATCAAAAACAAAAACTTATTGCCATAGAAAGGTTTGCTTCTTTGTAAATGAACAAATGTTTACATGAGAATTAGTACAAACCAGGACTGCAAAATTTACAAGGGCAAAAAATAACTAAAATTCAGTAAAAGCTACCTTGAATTATCATAACAGTGAAGTCATTTCTATACAGGCCGCTGGCTGTCACCCTCACAGAATTTGAACTATTGACAATTCCACACTCAGAATTTGAACTATTGACAATTCGTGTATTCACAGGACATAAATCCACCCAGTCATCTCTGGAATGAGAAGAGTCACGGGATAAAAAATGGCTATAGGGAGTTAAGGACACTGCAGAAAAACTGAAAACCACCGTCAACCAAAAACTAGAGCACGAGGGACACTCCATACAAACCAAGCACATTGAACTAGGAAATGGAGTGACAGATAACCACAGTTCACATGACACAAAGCAAAATCTCCATTGAGTACATCAGTGAACCATGAATATCATCCCCACAATAACAGCAGAAAGAAAGAATCTAATAGGCACCACCAAGAAATTCATACACGGAACGAGCACCTGTGCAGCAATTCCCATACCATGGCAACAAATAGCCATGTTGAGTCCATCCATATATCCAGAAGGGTAACTGATGAAATCATTGAGCCCAATAACATGTAACATAAAAATTGATGGAACATGTAAACAAAGTTCATATAGATCCTATAATGAACAGAAACACGCATAATACATAGACATCATAGGATCCATATAGTACACTCTTTAGCACAACCATTGAAAGTAGGCACACGAGCTATAACAGCACAGTGTGCACACTCTTTCTTATCAGAGTTCAGCTTCTTCCGACATCCTGCTAGAAGATATTTGAGAAAGCATTCAAAACCTGCAGAAGCAAAGCAAATACCTCAGCGCCCCCTTTCAAAATTAATGCGGGACCTCCCAGATCCACCATCATAATCATCCCTCATTGAGGACCCACCACTCGCCTTCATGGTTCCTCCACCTCCAATCTTCTCCACAGCTTTCTTACCCTTCTTCACCTCAGTCAAGAACTGATCCAGACCGAATGGATCATTTTCTTCCTGCTTATCGAACTCCACAGGCCTGTTTCGCTTGCCAGTCCTCTCTGAAGCACCAGTAAATCCCTTGTCAGGCCTGAACCTCTCAGTCTTCATAACCTTCTCCAACTGCTCATCTGCATCACCATATACATCTGAATCCCCATCCTTCTTAGGCCTGTACAGTGTGGACATTGTGGACTGCGCTGTGAAGAGACCCTTAGAGTAGATGTTGTACTGATCATCTGTGGCAAAACCAGAGTCCATTCCCTTGTCCTGGTTGAACAGCCGCTGGTCATACATGACCTCACCACCTTTTGCACCACCAGTGCTTGCCATACCAAGAGCAATCTTCTCACTGATATCACGATCCCTGTCTCTAGTGATCTTACTCTTCTTGCCCATTGCAGCATCCTTGGCTTCCAGCCTCCTCTCCCTCTCCCTCTCACGTCTGCGCTCCTCACGGATTCTATCACGCTCAATCCTTGCTTCCCTCTCTTCTCTAGACTCCCTGCGCTGCTCACGCGGTTCACGCGGTTCACGTGGTTGCTCCATATCCATATCTTCATCAACAGCCTCAACTGCTCCCCTGCCACCACCAGCAGGCACACCTGATGGTGCAGGCGGGGCACCAGTCCTCTCCATACGTGCCCTTTGTGCAAGAGCCCTTAGCTCTTGCTCCTTCCTCTCCTTCTCCTTCAGCATAAGTTCCCTCTGAACCTTGGAGCGCATCTGCACTGCCTCCCTCGCCTTCTGCTCTGCCACATACAATGCTTCAGAAAGCTTTGCAAAGTTATCATTGATCTGCACCTCCTGCAGCCCCCTCCCATCAGCCGCCAATCTCTTATCAAGCGGAATCGTGTAACCCTTTGGATTTTTCCAATTTGAAATGCAAGGTGGGATCTTCCAATCCTGCTGATCCTTCACAGTAACCGGCCGTGGCGGCGAGTGCATCACTGGCACAGGTGGTGACCCAGACGCCCGGGGCACTCGCTTGTGCTTGAACTTTGGTGGCTCAAGAGGATCCACTGCCATCTCTGACATCCTAATGATCCTCTCCTTTGCACCTGAATTGAAGGCCGCGGATTGCTGGGACGGCTTATACTTGATGAACTTGGACTCAGAATCATGAGTCGGCACATTCTTGGGCTGAGCTGCAGAGAGGCGGACGTTGACAACCTTCTCCAAGGCGGCCTTAGTCCGTTCAGTGGTCTCCTCGATATTCTTCTGCTCCTCCTCGTCGTCAGACGTCGCCTGGGAATCGGCCGTGGCTATCTTCGGCACGAGGTCGCTATGCTTGGAGTAGACGATCTTGCCTGCGTTCTCCCCTTGCTTGACGACGGCGTCGAAGGCGACGCTGCCGTGCGCGTCGACGGTGAGCGCAAGGATCTTGGACCCGCCCTTATCGTCGCGGCGTCCCATGCCTAGCGGGTACTGCGCGACGTGGATCTCCGGGAAGGCGCCGCCATCGCCGAAGTCCTCCGGCCGTCGCGGCACGAACCCCGTCCGCTTTCCGTACGGAGGCACGGGACGGGCGGCGGCCGCGGGCCTCGCTGCCGCGGCCGCCTGCGCCGACTCCCCGCCGTAACGCTCCTTGAACCAGGGGTCGCTGCTGTGGTCGTAGTAGGCGGACGCCGAAGTCTTGGGCGCCGGTAGGAGATCCTTGAGCGTCGCCATGGTGGCGTCCGCGCGCGCGGCGCGTTGGATCTACGGCTACCTAGGGTTCCGGCGAGTCGCCTGGTGGGGATCGGGGAAAATCGATGACGAAGACAAGCTAGGGTTTGATTCTAAATTTGGGGAAGGAAAGTGATAAGGGTGTGACTAGGACGGTGGGGCAAGGGCAAGGGCAAGGGCAAGGCGGCTACTGGCTGGGTTGGGCTGGGCCTTTTGCCGATTCGAAAAGACCCGTTTCAGAAGCGAATCCGGTAAGCTCACAGCTAGGCCTGCTAACGGGGCGGGTGGAAGAAACGGGTTTCATTGGCTTGCGGGTTGGGTTGGGTTTATAGAGAAGGCGGGTTGGAGTGGGTCGGTGGACAAAGACCCGTCGCGCAGCCTTCCGTGAGCCGTCATCCCGTGCTTGCCGCGAGTCCGTGACTGTCACAGGCTCTGTCTGGCCAGTTTGAACGGCGACTTTCGTTACGTTGTTTTCATGTTATGTCATTTGAAATAAAATGAAATTCAGATAAAACACCAACTCTCGATAGAGAATTTCATTCCATGATTTTATAGTGATTTAATTCTAAGACTCATAAAGAGTTGATAATCGTGTCAAGAGATTCATTTATATTAAACCTATTTCTTCTCTCTCTTCATAAATACACTGTCATTTCATTAAAAGTGTCTATGACAACCTATTTAATGCAAATAAAACTCACATAAAACTTCTAGCTGACGCGTTCGCGTCGCTTCATTGCCAGGCAAAACACAGGATAATCCCACCAAACGCCTGGCGTCGCGTTCGCTTCTGCCAACCGTGCGCCACCCAAAAGCCACCGTTCAGCAGAGCCACGGGACACGGTTGTCCCCTCACTTTCCCAAAACGCGAGCTCCCTCTCCTCTCTCCGTGCGGCCGTGCCCCAGCCGACCCGCTCCACCGCTAGGGTTAGCGCTGCTGCCGGCAGCTCCTAAGCGTCACCCCGCTCTGGGGCAGCGCTTCCCCTCCGCCGATACACTTGCCGGCAGCTCCTAAGCGTCACCCCGCTCTGGGGCAGCACTTCCCCTCCGCCGATACACTGACCCACCCCGTGCGCCGCCGGCCCCCGCGCCCGCAGGTCAAGCCGCTTCCCTTCTTCAATCCCCCTCCTGCAGATGCTTATATATCAAGGCAGTAGCTTGTGTGATTAAAATATAGCTTTCCCAATATTGGCTTTGCGTTATAAACGGATGTGATTATTAACTAATTTGTTGAGTAGCAGGAGATCAATCAATCAATAAAATAAAATTTCAACCGAGTTGCAGTACAAATCGATGGACATGATTTTTCTCATTGTGCAGCATGTGGATTAATATTTTTAATATCTCTATATGCCAACACGTTTTCATCTTCATATATGCCCATTGGTATTTCTAGATGGAAAAACCTCCAAAGGTTCCGGCAAAATGGGATGCTTTTGCTGCCAAAGTTTGCAACGACATTTGTGTGGAAGAAGTCCTTGCCAACAATAGACCAGAGCAGTGCTTGAATCGTGCAGGCTACGCAAATCTTTTAAGGAAGTTCCATGATCGTACTAAGAGGCCATATACAAAAGAACAAATGAAGAGCAAGTGGGATGCACTGAGAAAGAAAATATAACCAATGGAAGACTCTGAACATTAGAGCTGCTGGATCCGGTGACTGGATGTATCTCGGCTGGCGCGGATTGGTGGGCAGAACAAAATGCGGTGAGATGTCGTAATTGGCTCTTGTTTTGAGTACACATACAAGTAGTCATTTTTCATGAATTTGGTCTAATGAATGTTTTTTATGTACTATGTTTCTTTCAGGCTATGTATAACTTTTGAAACTTCACCACTTGAGCATGAGGACCAGATGCAGATCACGTTTGAATCTATTAGAAGTGGTGATGGTGAGGGTGAGGTTCAGAGTGATGGTGGTGGTGGTGTTGGTGGTGAGGGTGATGGTGAGGGGGTGACGCACCAAAGGTTAGATCCACTGTAGATAAACGGGTTGAGAAAAGGGCAGCTCATTATTCTCCCAAGGAAAACAAGAAGATGAAGAATTTTAGAGATCAAGATGAGATGAAGGCCCCAAGTAAAAATTCAGCAACTTCACATGTGGTTGATCATGTTAGAGAAGAGATTGCTAGTATGTTGTATGAAGTCATTGAGGATAGGGCTGAAGAAGGGAGTGATGAACACTACTATTCCACAAACCTTCTTATGAAGAAGGAGTATCGCGACGTGTTCATTACTTTGAAGACACCAAATGGGAGATTAAATTGGCTGAGGAGGGCATGGGAGGATAGGTAGTGGTGTTGTCCAATAAAATAGTGTTGTGCACAGGTGGCCGGTCCTTTCTATCTGTTATTAGTGTGTAAAGTAATATTGCTTTAGCTTTACCATGCATGGCTATATGGATCACCTTAGTACAAATGTTTTCTTTATTTACTTCTGTTGGATCATGTGGTAGATGATGATGAGCATGTCTAGTGCTTCAAGCGATATTGAAGTATGGTTGCATATATTGCTCTCGTATTTTATGGGCTCTACTGGTATGAAGAAGGTAGGTCCTAGGGAAATTCTGTCATGACTCGAATCCAGTGGACTGAGATCCAAACACAAGATCCAGTCAAGTGATATAGCATATTCAAAATGAGAAGGCCATTTTCCTACACCTTCATGACACCTTGGGACATGATGATGGCTTGAGATCAAGTAGAGGATTCTGTATCAAGGAAGCCTTAGGAATGTTTTTTTGGGCACGTGGTGCACCTCAATCTCAGTCAAGTGAAGAATCCACTCACTAGAATTTAGTTAGCAGGAAGTTTGTAGAGGTACTCAAATCTGTTATGAGATTGGCTATTGACTTTTTAAGGGCTAGATGATGGTTGTCTCTTTAGGCCTTGAGTACTATGATCTCCAAGTTTACATGAACAAAACATATGATTAATGACAATATAAAATTGCCACAGCCTCGTCAGTAGGGCTGGATAATGCGTTGGCTCAGCTGGGCTCGTTTACGTGCTCTCGCAAGCCAAGTAACAAAAAAACACACAAAACATAATTTGTACATTTATCTAAACTTTGGGAACAATATGCAAAAACATCCATATAAGTCTTAAACAAACAAATAAATTAAACCACACTAACATATATAAATGCGACAATACACTAAAGTACTACACCATACATTCATGGTTCATATTCCATATCATACCATATACGATGCATCCATTAATGGTTATCCATATATCCATCTAAACCAAAGTGACAGTGTCATAGTAAGTCCAGGTCTTCAAGGTCTAGGTCCAGCCATCAATCAATTGCAAAGTGCAAGGCATCAAGGTCTAGGTGCAGCCCGATTGCAAAGTGCAAGGCATCAAGTCATACAAAACTAGGCCAACAGTTTTGGCTCGTTAAGCTCTCAAGCTAGCTCGCCAAGAGCTGGCTTGTTAACTACGCGAGCTGAAATGTTGACTCAGCTCATTGAAATATAAACGGGCCGGGTCTAAAGCCACTAATCAGTCGAGTCGAGCGAGCGAGCTGTTGAGCTGCTAGCTTTTCATCCAGCCCTACTCTTGGTCCCGAAATTTGGAATGAAGTCTCTGGAAATATTCAGCCTCATCGATCACGAGGTAAAATAGTATCGATACTCCGTTGCACTGAAATGTTAATGGTCAAGGACATACGATTGCAAACATATGCACAGAGACATCATAGTCTGCACTCTGCAACACGTAAGCAGACAAGTGACAGGACTTATAAAATCACATCTTAACAGCGATCAACTTTCTAGAGCCTGATCACTTTGCTGTATATGTCATTATAGCCTGTCGACATGGGGCTGCCCGGTTTAAACCGTGAACCTTGTCACCTTTATCTGTTGTACAAATGGCTCATCCAAACGTACTGTATAGCTCATCTCTAGCTCGGTACTTTTGTAGACTGCACCAGACTCCAAAGCACTATGCATTGACAACTGTAGAGCTCACCATAGAGTCAGAGTTAGCGTAGGCTGCCATCTTTATACACCACTTACTGACAGTAAACATCTCTGACGACTTCAGTTGCACCACTCACGTGTCTCAGGCAGTTTTCATGAATCAATTGGTGCCTGCCCTATGAACAATGAGTATGTGCACTGAATTTTAGGGGCTTTCAAGAAGCGTGCCTTGCATCTCGCACATGCATTAGCCTTTTCCTTGCCTCTTATAAATAAGACTGAACTTTATCAGGCCCAAGTGCTGCAACGTCCAGAGCTAAGCTAGTTAAGCTTTTGGCTGATGCCCCATTCAACTTACTTTGCACCAAACGTTCACTGAAGAGACTGTGTTGCTGAACTAAATCAACTCCCTACATTGCAATTGTCAGAACTGAATTGGTCTGTTCCTTAGACACTTCAATGGACTATTTTTTCAGAAAACTTTGCTTTCATTCTTCTGAAATTTTGTTGAGGCACGGCTTGGCTACTCTGCACATTTGCATCTCTGAATCTGACTGCTCCATCTATACCAAACTATTCCTTATCTCTTTACTGCCACAACTCTTGCTTGCCATAGAAATTAAGGCCCTCTTTGAGTATCACTGCAAGTACTACTGCTGCAAACTCCCCTGATACATTGTTCCATTTGTTTGATAATGTAATCTACTATCTCTTCTGTACTGACCCTACACTTGCAAACCAATGAAACTGACTACTTATTTCTCTATATATCTTTCCTCTCTAAGTGCAGCACAACACCTCTGACTTGCCATCCAAATTCAGAATCCCTACATTGAATCTGACTTTACCAACAAATCAAATCTACTCTACTCTGCCACCTATCTTGCTCCTGCAATCTTCTCATTTCTTATTATGATGTTGCTCTATAATCTATAACCACAAGGCTTCTTAAATCAAAACCTCTGAACATTGATCTTATGTCGGCAACCATCTGCAATTTGCTGAACAAATCTACCAATTTTTTTATCTGTTGCCACATAATTCTTCCTACTTGAACTTGTACACCTATATTTACTGAACCTTGATATTGTGCAGATCACCGAACTATAGCGCACTTTCTATGCCTGCAACAATACTACAAGACCACTCTTTATTCAACTGAAACATGAGCTGCTCTTCTAGCATAGTTTGCCTCTATGAACTATACTGCTTGAATCACCTACACTACATGAGCTGCTCTTCTAGCATCAACACCTCGGCCAGTTCCCCTTCCATCTTGCTTCTCCTACACTGATCTCTCCACGTCGGCCAGCAGCAGCACCTAGCAAAATAAACCAAAACCCAAGGTCTCACCATTCAAAGCGGCCATGGTGAACAATCTTAGGCGGCGCACAACGTCGAACCTCCTCGACGGTGGCGTGACATCGCTCTTTTGGATGGATGGTGGTGTATATTGTGTGGTAGATGGCCCGATCCCCGATGGAAGTGGACGGCGGCGACGGCATGATGATGTGGTGGAAATGGAGGCCAGTAGCAGCAGCCTGGAGCGATGTATGGAGATGGAAGCGTGTGTGTTACTCCTATGGAAGAGTTTGGAAATAGGAGCTCGGCGCCGCCTCTCGTCTGTTGATGAACGAGCCCGAGCGAAACGCACGGACGCGCGGCCGCTGTTTCATCCAAATTTGAAAAGTGATCTCACCCGAAGCACGTATCCCCTCAGCTCTAGTTGTTGTACAACGCCAACGTGACGCCAATACATAGTATGAGATGACTGAGATAATCAGTCGCGCGCGCCGTGGCCCTAACGTACTAAAATAGTTAAAAGAGAACCGCTCCGATACTCCTCTTTTCAAAATTACACAGATCTCAAAGCAGCCTATTTAATTAATAATTATTAAATGTTTGCCTAACCTTTTTCCACCTCCGGCCTCGCATGGGTCTGATCCGTCTAAATCCAGCCCGTGCCCAGCCCAAATGCGGCCGTAACTCATCTCTCCCGATCTTCTTTTTTTCCTGTCTGTTCCATTGCCTCATGTGCATGCAGCCGGCGGCGGTGCTCCATGGTTGTCCTCGCCGCACATGCACAGGAGGAGCGTAGCGTCCTAACCAAATCCAGTCCAAACTTCCCTGATTTTCTTTGTTTCGATCTGGGTTTTCTTCCCTATGCGCTAGTAGCCGACAAAGGAGCGCACCTACACACCATGACCACGGCAGCACCTCTATCTCCCTCCTTGATGGTCATCCACAACGTCAGGGCACCTCCATCCTGGACCAGTTTGTTTAGTGCATGAGGAGCTATTCGGTTCTTGCTAGGAGAGGAGGTCCAACGGCACCATTCCATCACCGACGCCTTTCCATTCCGTTGCCTAAAATTTTTTCTATTGAACCATTGCCTGGTATGTACTGGGTTGTGGCTATACATGGCCGCCGGCTGCCTGCGTATAAGAAACAGAACGTACGGGAACCGAATAAAAGCACGAAACGATCGGGAGAGATACGGACTGGGTTTAGACATGCCAGACCCATGCAGGCCCAGGTAGGAAAATTTAAGAAAATAATTAATTACAACGAACAGTTTTGAGATCTGTGTGATTTTTAGAAAGAGAAGTACCGGAGCAGTTCTTGTTTCTTGAAATTTAATTTGGGACACGATCTTTTTAATATTTAATATTTTGTTGTTAAAATAAAAAATCATATCCTTTGGTGCACGTCTCGATGTATTTTCTTACCATATTTTAAGGCTAATCTCAACCAATTCGACTTCTTTAAGATTCTTGACTTAAATCCTATCTAGTGAGAGTAAATTTCTTGTGCATACCAAATGCTCTCAACTTAAGATCCCGTAAGATGCATACCATAGAGCCCCTTCTCCCTAACAGTACGACTAAAGAAAAAAACAAACCTCTAATACATTCTACATCAAATGCCCCCTACCATCAAGCTTATAGTTGACCTTATAGAGTCTTTAGTCTTCACCAAAATTCTTTAATTATGTCATATAGTTCGTCAATCCATACATCTTTGGGGTGACAACAATGTGTCCTTTGCTTTTGACTTAATCAATGTGGTGATCCAATGCAAAACACATGTTAGTCACAAAACTTGTGCTCGTCAATCATGAAAACTCCAAAGCCGAAACTAGGGCTAGAAGCGTTCAATATTGTATCCCCTCTCATTGCCATGAAAACTATCAAATTTGACCCACTTTCATTGAAATCGACATAAATGGTTGTGTTATCCAAACTCTTCGACTAGGAACATGAGAAATAAGCGACTCGGTGAGCTACGATAAAAGAACATGTCGAGATAGCATGACGTAAAGCATGATTGGGTGGGGATGGGGGATGCCAACACACTGTTGTCAGATTTATTTATTACCATGGGGGAAATCGAGTTGTAACATTGATTAAATTCTACAGGACTATCCCTTTACATACATGTTTTATATGTGTAGGTAGGGATGAAAACGGAGCGGATAATGTCTTATCCACAACCTAATCCATTTTATTTTGTCGGATTCAGAGCGGATCGGTTATTACACGGATTCAGATGCGAATACGGATTTTTTAGGATGTCGGAAATGGTACGAATTCGGACCAGTGTCACAGTAGAAGCGGACATTTTTAAGTCGGATAATATGTGCTTATGTGTTGTTTTTTATGATGAAAAACAATTCATTAACCAAAGTCATAAATTGGCAATCCAACATGAAATAATCACCATCAATCCACCACTTCAATTTAATTAAGAGCTTACAAAATGAATACAAGTTCTCATATTGGATTTAAGAGTAATAAAACAAGCATTGTTCAAGTGCGGACTGTGTGTTGCCATTGCTGATTAGCCACCAATCAGCTAGCCACTAGGAATACGATTACATGTTGTGCGAAAAGATACTTAAATTAGTATATATAGCTGACGATCTTTGCTTGTAGGGCTACAACAATATAATAATGCTTATGTTATAGGCTGGGCTGACTTGTGTATACTTGTTGTTTGGGCTCCTTAAAATATTCGGATATCCTATTATAAGGTCCGAATAATCCATGTTCAATTATCGGATAATCCATATCCGCCGGATTTCATTGATCTCATATCCTATACCGTATCCGCATATAATCGGATTCAAATTATCCGCATCTGTGTGGATATTAAAAACACTTCTCCATATCCTTAAAATTCGGATTCAGAGCGGATCGGAGTGAAGGATTATTCATACCACTTTCATCCCTATGTGTAGGAGTTTTACATTTGTCACATATCTTTTGATAGTTGTTGTCAGTTAAAAATATAAATTTATAGGATTCACGTGGTAGTTTTTAGCCCTTGAGAGTGAAAGAAATTCTCTCTTTTTTTAACTTAGTTAGTGGTACCCTAAATTTTATTCAGGTGTTTCCTGGCATACAGAATTCAAATTACAATTTTTATGTGAATTTAATTTTTAAGTTTACTAACTAATTATTGTTATATAGGCTATTTTTTTATATTTTTTCTTTGCGATTTATTTGGAGATCAAACTATTATTTTTTATATTGTTTATTACTAATTGTTTTATATGGGGTCTTTATTTAAATACTTTCTTTTCAAATTTTATGGAGTAAAATTGTTGTTTTCCATGATTTATATTTTCTATTCATGACCACCCTCTATTTCAAATTATAGATTGTTTTGGCTTTTCTAGGTACATGGTTTTTGTTATGCATCTAGATATACGATATGTCTGGGTATATAATGAAAGTTATGTTTCTAGAAAAGCTAAAACGATCTATAAATTAGAACAGAGAGAGTAATTATACTAGGCATAGTCTCTTTAGTTTAATCTAAAGTCATAATATGCTACGGTGTAGTATTTTTCTTTTTCAATTAATCTCGTAATTTTTGGAACCTTCAGCGAACAATTTACTTTGTTTGAAGCTATTGTAACAATCCGAATATACGATCCAAACGATCACTGAGGTCTCTGCAGACCGGGTATATTCTTTCCATGACTACTCGAACTAAGAACTAAACTTAGCTTAGCTAGTTCTAAATTCCTTATATAATAGAATATATCCACTTAGGTTTAAGTCTTCATCAACATGGGTGATTGTATTTGGGACCCCTTGTATTTTTGGGTAATTGCTATTTTGGTGATAAGTGTCATATTCACCGATAATTAAACACATGCCAACTTCATTAATTTCAATATCTATCATCGATTGTAGTCTTTTGAATGCATTCATAGGGAATTAGCCAATTAGGGATGGTATACATTTTGGTGTGGGTGAAGCTAGAAGCGAATTAACCGTCTGGACCCGGGTGTATGATTTGTTGGAACATTCAGGTGAACACGAGGTTGTTTAAAGGCCAACAAAAACAACTAATGCCATGGCACTAGGCGACTTGAACTTAGCTGTTGGTGCGTATGGGTAAGTTCGAGTTTGTGTCTGTTTTCCGAAAAAGATTTTTTTTCGAACGAATGAAAAAGAAATTTTTGCTGGAACTCGCTCCAAATGTGCCTGCCCGTCCGCCTACTCCAGCCTTCCCGCCACAGACCAGTCGCCGTGCCGTTTCGCTCGCAGAAACCCGCGAATCCGCAGCGCGGAACCCAGATTTCGAAGGAAGCAGCACGGCAGATCAGATCGCGCGGCCTCTCCGGATCCGCGGCGATCGCTTGTGGCCGCGTGCACGTTATCCCGTCACGCAGACACGTACGGCAGGCAGGGTTTTCAGGTGGGTACGGGTACGGTGCCTGTGCGCGGTGGGCTGGGGCCGTCGCTGCGCCGGCGTCGTCGACCGGACGCCCTGCCTCCTCGCTCCGAACAGCTCCAGATCTGTCTTTTCCCATGATTGACAGATGCATCGCAGCAGAGATCTACAGTAGTCCTTCCGGTGCCGGCAGGTCGTCGTTGGCACGCTCGCGCTCTTCCCCGTGTTCGTCTTTTGCCTCACTCACTCTTAGTACGTCTTACTACCACTGTTACCAGAAGTAAAACACGCGCTGAGATACCCGAAAGCAGAAACCGATCCCTGAATCCGTGAAGCCTGACAAGATTACGAGGGCCACGGGCACGCCGGCCTTGTGACGCATGGCAGCGTTTGTATTGCACCAGCCCGTGCGTACGCCGTCCAAACACACCATTGAATTCCGTTGGCTCACGGAGCGTACCGGGCCGGAGCCTGGACCTGCCATGCCAATGGTGTGGTGTGGTTGTGGTCACCAGCAGGCAGCAAATTCACATTTTAGACAAGCCGTCCGCGGCGACCCGCAATTCACGCTGCAGGGCAAGGGGACAGGGAGAGACCGAGACGCCACAGCGTAATGTCTACACCGATGAACTCGCAACCTCGCATCTATCTTGTCATCTGATGATGCTGGTGGTGTTGTAATTTGTAAACGAGTAGTACTGCCATGGCACAGTGTATCCGCACATGCCTCTGCGGCCGCAGCTGTGCGTGCGCCCATGCAGATCATGCTCATTGTCCATGGACTGCATTGCCATCCAATGCCAGGCACATGAGTGTGTTACCCGGGTGTTTCAGCGCTGAGCCTCTGAACCCGATCTCTGAAGGTGCTGTTAGGCTGTTAGCCAGTCAAAGAAGCGCACTAGGGCCAAGGGCCAAGCGGTGCGTGACAACGAGGCGCGGGAGCAGAATGATCGAGCTGCTGCTAGCCAGGCGGGGGCGAGGCGATCGATCGAGATCCAGGGTCGACAATCTAATGTGCAGCGCTCGATTTGGCTTTGGTAGCGCGACAAGCGAGTGCAGCCATGCAGGTGGTAGCAACCAGGCATGGGAGCGCCTAATGAGGAGGTCCAGCCCAGCCACGGAGGCACCGCCACTACTGACTGCTCGCCTTGCCTGCCGGTGCCGGCAATGCGATGCGATGCGAGGTCCACGAAACTGGGGATGAGGAGGGCTCATCATGATCTTCCTTCCATCGAGTCGATAACGGAATCATGATAAGCTACTCCGCTCCAGTCAGTCAGGGCCATGGAGCAGAGCAGAGCAGAGCAGAGGCAGATCGCTCGGAATGTGCCTTCTGGCTCCTTTCGATTGATCAATGATCATGGCTTGCAAGTTGCAGGTTCAACCAGCGCCCGGCAGCAGGACTGGCCTGGATTCAGAGAAAGTATTTTTGCCTCGTTGCAGACATGATTAAAGTATGTGCTTCGGTTGCCTTTATGAGTTTATATGGCTAGAAATTTTGCATATAAAAGGAAACAGTACATTTGGAACCAACCTTCTGTAGCGAACATTTGAAACGTACTACATTTGGCATAGATAAAATGCAATGCACATTTCTCTCAGATATGAAATGGTCGTGATATCAATCAACATATAACAAAAAGAATAAAATGGAATCAGGAACATAGTAACTTTCATGCACTTTTTAAATAAAGCATATATAACTGCGATCCAGATTTGTAGCTTTCCACTTGCTCTTGGGAAAGCAAGCAACGGAAGGAAAGGAACTATAATCCTGACCGATCTGAGCCTTTCCCATTTGCTCCCACATGTAAAAGGAAGGAGCCCATCAGAAAAAGCAGTTGATTCAGGAAACAGCAACTGGCAGTAGCCGGTTGATATACAATCAGTTTAGAGCATCTCCAACAGTTTGGTAAATGATTTACCATCCTTCAAAATTTAGCAAAACAAGCAAAATTCGTTCTCCAACAGTTTGCCAAAGTTACTTGCCAAATTTCCCAACTTGCTATCCCTCGTCGCCGCGCGCGTATCTTTACGCGCGCGCATCGGTGTTGCCATCGCGAGCCCGCGCGTCTCGGACTTCTTTCCCGCACACGCGTGGACAACTCTGTGACACAGCCTGCTGGTAGCCGATGCTGGCCGGCATATCAGTGGCCGTCAGAACCTGCTGCTGCTGCCATGGTCATTCGTTGATGGTCTGAAGTTGCTTTCGGACCACATGCCTGACGCTGCTGTGCACTGATTGGAGGTGCCATCCTGCTTGTGCTGCTGGTGGCCGACACAAACTGTTGATTGTGACGACCGTGGAGCGACCTTCACTCGTGACCTCGACGGGAGGAAGACCGCGGCGCGACGGGAGAAGATCGATGCGCGAGCGGACGAGGCCTGGTACCTGTCAACGACTTTTATGTGGTGGGCCCTTTTATTTTTTTTGTTTTGGCAAGTTAAAAATAGGGAACTATTGGAGATAAGCTATTTTTATCTTAGCATATTATTTTACCAAGTTGCCAAAACATAACATTTGGTAAGTCAATTTTACCAAACTGTTGGAGATGCTCTTACTACTTGTTAGTAGTTACCCTTTGTAAGGTCCTAGATGGCTAGAGGGGGGGGTGAATAGCCTATTAAAAATTCTACAAGAACCACTAAGCAAACTTGTTAGAATAACAAACGGCGTAAAGCGAGTTTTGCTTAGCCAAAGGTTGTGATGCAAGCCTCCTATCCACAAGTCTAGTAGATTAAGATCTCTAGTTCACACAAGAGCTATGTTTCTAAGGTTACACTAGAGAACAAGCTAACACTACTAGCAAAACTACAACTAGAGCTACACAAGATAAACTAGTGAATGTAAATGCAAGAGAGAGGATTGTGATTGTTATACCGACGGTGAAGTGAAGATGTTGCCAATCACCAAGATGATATTCAATCAATCAATATTGACAACAACACAATATGAAGACCAATCACCGGGAGACAAGAGACACAATATTTGTTCACCCGGTGTTCACTTGTGCACCGACAAGCTACGTCACCGGTTGTGTCGACCAACACTTAGATGGTTCCTCGGTGTGACCCTCAAGTCACTTGCCCCTCAAGGCACGCCCCGCAAGGCACCGCAAGACACCACTCTCAAGTGAGGTAACTCAATGACACGCGGATTCCACTAGAGTTGCTTTTGGCGTCCCGCCGAGGAAAGCACAATAACCTCTTACAATCAACCGGAGGTGGCCAAGAACAATCACCTTCTCTTGCCAACGCCTCCAACAATCTCCAAGCCGGCTAGGAGCGGTACTCTCCAAGAGTAACAAGAAATCCACCGGCTAAACCACCCACAAGTGCCACTAGATGCCCTCAAGCTATGCAATACACTTTGGGATCACTCAATCTCACTTTTGATTTGCAATCAAGCAAGGGAGATGAGTGGGAGGAGTTGTTCTAGCTCAAAGGAAGCACAAGTATGTTAGAAATGCCAAGAGACCTCCCCAAGGGCCGGCCAACAAGTATTTATAAGCATCCCATCCAAATAGAGCCGTTACAACTCACTTGTCCGTTTTTCGCGGGACCACCGGACGCGCCGGTCGTAACAGACCGGACGCGCTCAACCGCGTCCGGTGCCCCTCAGATTTCAAAATACGTCCGTTAGAACCTCCAACGGTCACTGCGCGCCAACGGTCAAACGAGCGACCGGACGCGCTGCTGCGAACCACCGGACGCGCCGGTGCGCACAGCACCCGCGCCCGCGAAGACACCACCGGACGCGCTCCTCGCAACCACCGGACGCCACAGTACCCGCGTCCGGTGCGAGTCCAGTAAGCTCCCTGGACCACCGGACGCGTCCGATGGTGAGGGACCGGACGCGCACCGCGTCCGAAGACTTCGTGACTCGCTGTTCGCCAGACCGGACGCGCCGGTCCCGTGGGTCACCGGACGCGCCGGTGTCAAACCCTAGCCCGCGCGCCTGACGCCCGCGCTGCACTGACCGGACGCGCCGGTCGAAACTGACCGCGTCCGGTGCAGCGTCCGGTGCAGCGTCCGGTGCACCTCTGTGACCGCGTTCGCCTCCGTTTCTTTTCCGACTTCCGGCGCAATGGAAAATAGGCATTTCATTTCTCCGAAATCGCCTGAATCCCGCGCTCGCACGCTCGGCGGGAGGGAGAAAGGAACCAAACCCCTCTCTACCCGCAAACCACAGCGCGATCAACGCCACCTTTGCAAATGTGCCAACACCAACAAGTGTACAACTCCATGTGCTTGTGTGTTAGCTTTTTCTCAATCATTTTCAAAGGTTTTCCAGTTAGCTCACTAGGCCCTACATGCAATGCACTTCATGAATTCACCTAGTGGCACCCGTGCGTCGAATAACCGATAAGACTTCCCCTCTTAATAGTTCGGCTATCGACCCTAAACCACTCACACCCTCTATGGTGTCTTGAGTGTAAAACAAAATGGCCCTATGGTTATACCTTTGCCTTGAGCCCATTTTGTTTCTCCAAATGATATGATCCACTTCATATCATCACATGACCGTCTCGATCCATCGACCTTGATTTCACTTGCTCTTCACCGTTGCATCGGTCCATCGGCGCCAAGTCTTGCTCAAGCTTCACCATCGCATGGTCCTTCGCTTCGAAGCCTCGACTTGCCCTTCACCTTCACAACCGGTCCATCGAGCCAAGCCTCATCTTGGTCTTCACCATCTTGGTCACATGAGTCAATGTCATGTCTCATATGCAATGACCACCTTTATCTAAATCATCCACTTAGATACAAAGGTTAGTCCTAGGTTTCATCAATTAGCCAAAACCAAACTAGGGACTTTCACCCTTCCCCACATTTAATTATTTTATTTCAAGAAATGAACGCCTCTGATTCATTTACTCCTCTTTACCTCCTCCTCCTCCGTATATGAGGTAAGGTTACCTCCTACTCTATGAGGTATGAGGAAGAAAGAACCCTAATTGAAAGCTCATGTGCAGAGCTTCTGTCTGAATTTGGTTGGGATTTGCCTTTGTCCAGCAAATGTCAAACAGGAGCTTGTCGCCATGACCGGGCCAGTGTGTTGTTGGATCTATAGCAATAGCTGTAAGCTGGTCCGGACATTTGACTGGGACTGTCGCAGAAACTGTGATCATATAGACCCGCAGGAGTCAGTGCTGGGGCACCAATAGTATTCAGCACCAGCAGACTGCAGTGTACACTTACTAAAGTCTAGTACTACGCTACAGCATACCGTTACCTGGTAAAGCAGAAGTATGCGTTCACGTTATCTTGCGCATAAATAAATCTGACAGAAGTCGGTGGAAAAGGAGGGCACAAGAAAATTCTGATTACGAGCTACAAATTCTCACAGGCCAATTCTTACTCCCATTTCTATTTAATAAACAGGAAACAGGCTGCAGCAAGTTATGCAATTCTGCCGTGCAGAGGAATCTTGTGCACTAGTACACAGATAGTGTTATACGGATGTGTATATCAGTTGTTCAGTGCTATGAAAAACTGAGGTCCAGGCAAGCCATGCACTGATGGTACATGGTAGAAAGTAATAATACAGCTACATTGCCGGTAGAGAACAACTGCCAGTTCAGGCAACAATCGTACTTACATCATTGCTAGGCGACAGTGACCGCCGAGGACCAGGTTTCCAGAAACCCAATTGGCCCTTCGGGGGTTTCCAGTTATTGGCCAGTTAGTAAAGGTTTTTCAAAACTCTATGTAAATGGTGCAATAGTGATAAGGGTCACATGAATGCATCTGTGGCAGATGCAGTCGATGGATACAAAAAAAAAGGTTAAATGGCAAAAACAAAACAATCAAAATTCTAGCCAAAATATGCTGACCGCAGAGACAGTAGGTGGGTCTCAGTTTTGTTTACAGATGGAACTCCAGTTGATAATCAGATACTGCAAAGTCCAAGCACACTACAATGTTCTGCGGCAAGAGGATTCTTCTAGGGGTTTTGCAAGCAGCTCTAAGGTTTATCAGCACTACTAATCTACCATTGTTAGGGTTCACAAGCAATGATCTAATGAAATACTATCCCCAAGCAGATGCAAATAATTAAGGGACAGGATCCCATTATGCTCCCCAATTTGATCCACATAATTTACTGACCTAGCAGCTGCAACCTTGAAATGTGATCAATTTAAAATTCTCGTTTCTTTTAAAGAATGCTTGCGATCCAGATTGATAAATAGAAAGGATATGACAGGCTGAGTAGCAATCAAGGATAATCAATGAAGGTACATTGGACATAATCAACTAATGGCCCAATGCAAACAAAATGGAATGCCAAAAACCATATTATCATCAACAAAATGATAGCTCATCATTAAGAAAAGAAAATATATATCTATAGTTCATGAAATATATCAAATTGTTCTATTCCTCTGCCGCATCCGTCTTTGGATTATTTTTGTTCGACAAATGTTCAATGCCCAAGGCAATCCTTGCCTAAAGTTCATTGCGAATTGAAGGAGCAAAAGTACAAAATGGTACGAGAGAGCTCTCATCTCTACAGCGTATGTAAATTCCTTGTTCCCTCTCTACCTACACCAGCATCCCTGGACTCTAGGGTCTTGAATTCCCCTTACGGATGTCAATTGCATGAACTGGCTTGCAGCACTGGCTCACAGGACGCTGCTTGTTATTTTTTTTTCTCTTTATGAACCAAGTAGTGTGCATGTTTTGTTGTTCCATTGAGCAACTACTTGACTAAACCATAATCCTCGGGCGGCCAAACTAAATTTAAGATGATTGAACACCAATCAAAAACTCCTAGAGCGGTGAGGAGCACACCTGAAGCATACCGCAATTAGAGTAGGCGCCTACTAATCCTTCTCCTCTTGCTCGTCGAAGAACTATGGTAACATCCTGCAGGAGATCCACCAGTAGCATCATCGCTTTGTTGACTCAGGCAGGCAGCAGCATCCAGTACACCAATGGGGCTTTGTGGCACAGAGGAAATTGATGATCCGGCAGACTTTAGGACAATGCTTCCCATAGTAATCTTCTCTTGAATCATTTCATGGCATCTTAAAACCCTCTCCTAAAACACATTAATGGTGTTTTAGACGAGTTTGGAAACAATTTGAGCAAGCTTTAATGGTAAGAAAAACATGGATAAACAAGTTTGCGCTCAGAGGCTACCATCCAATTGTAAGTGCCATATGGTTTAGTAGGAACATTGAGCTCTGAAATTATTACCTTGTTCAAATACTTGCAACTACTAGCAGCTCTCTCAATTACAGAACTTCTGCATTCCCCCATTGCAGCAAGAGCAACACTGGCAGCAACCTCTGAGGGTCTGAATACCACAAATTCAGCACCTGCAGACCCAATTGTCAGACTTTAGGAATTGATTGCTGCCAAATTGAGAATTTTTTTTATGCCGATCAATAAGGTCAGGAATCATATCTGACTGAATCCTAAATTGTACCTTTAGCAGTGCTCAAGACAAGATCGGAAGAACGAGAGCGCGCGAGCAAGGAGGGTGCACCATGATCACTCAACTTATGAAGAAAATATTCAACATATGAGCAAGCAGTAACAGCATGCATCCTCCACTTTAAGGTGTTTAGCACATGAAGCTCCATCCTTCTTATGGTCCTTCCCTCAAAAACAAACTTTGTCTCGGCTACCTGCCACACAAAGTAGAAAATTACTTGCTGGAAAAGACAAACAAAACATCACAATGTATGTGCAGGCAAGTGATGAGATCCATTGCACTGACTCACCTGCAAATCCAAGGGGAGTGGCACAAAAGTCTCTTCCATTTTCGAAGCCAAAGACAAGCATGCCACTGCCAAGAGCTGAGTCATCCAAGCTCTGTCTTCCTGCCATGATTTGGAATTGGATCTTCCTCCCATCAGCACAATGCAATTTGAGTAGGACTGTTTCCAGTGACACTAAAATTGCAAGACTTACAGGAAACTCATACGTGGAGAGGAATCTATCGAGGTAGTTCACAGACAAAACTGCAGTCAACGGTGCGAAATTGTAATGCTCAATGACCTATCCAGCAAAAAAGATGCGGATTCAGTGAGCTTTGATGCTGATTTATGTTGGAAGAGATACCGATGAACATCAATCAAGTCAAGAACCACGATGAACTCTAAAAAAGAGACCTTTATGCGAATCCGCGAGTCACATCTCACTAATATCGCAGAGAAAGGATCTCATCGATCGATTAAGAGAACTCACCTTCCAAATCCAATCGACGGCGTCCTTCCTGACGGCGGCCAAATCCAGGTCCCCATGCCGTCGCTGAAGCTTCTGGGGGTACCCCTCCGCGGGCATGTGCTCCACCTCCTTCTCCACGAGCGCGGCAACGCAGTCATCCGAGAGAAAGGGGAGCTCCGTCAGGAACCCGTCGACGGCGACCCCGGTGGCGGCGACGGCGGCGACGGTGTCGCGCGGCGGCGTAGCGGCGGCCGCCCAAGAGGACTCCTCCCCCTCCTCGTCCAGGCCGAGAACAGCAGCGTTGTCCTCCGCGCACAGCAGCACGGAGGCGGCGCAGTCATCGCCCGGCACCATGCTTGCCACGCCACCAACTTGCCAAAAACGGCACGAATGCAGGACTGGAGCAGCGAGCAATCAATACACCAGCGAAGCTCTCTCTCCCCTTCCCCTTCTCGCGAGCTGATTGCTATGGCGTCTGGATTTGCTACTCCTCCCCCTCCCTGCTCTCTCTCCCCTCTTCCTCTTCTTGATTTATTCAGATAATATAGATAGAAAAAAGGTAAATGTTTTTTTCCCTTTTTTTTCTAGTTGTGTTCTTCTCAAGTGGAGAGGACAGGGGCGAGACAGAGGGAGGGGGGAGGAGGACGCCGGCCAGGCCACTGCAGTGTGGGAAACAGGAGGAGAGAGACCAGTGGAGAGCAGGGTTTATGTAGGGCGGCCAGACGCTGGTGGAGCGGATTTTGGATAGAGACGAGGGTTTTTCTGCAAAATATCCCTGCGACTTCTTTGGGTTTGTTTTGTTTTTGGCATTTTCCTAGGACAGTTTTTGGAGCGCGGATCCTTTGCGCGCACGACACTGGATCGTGTTTTGCGTGAACGGTGTCGCAGGGACAAGGCTTTTTCCGTTATCATCAGCATCACTGGGTTAATGTATGCCAGTGAAATCGATGCAGGGTGCGCTAGCATTAAAGAGAAATCTAGTCTAGTAGTAAACATAACTCGTTGAGAAAATTATATGAACTCTTTGAAAAAATCTGAATTAATAGTACTAGTTCATTTAATTGTTGATTTACCAAGGCACCATTAAATTTTCTAAATTGGACAACGGATTCAAGAATTGAATGTTTCCAGTTCAACCCAACTACCCAAGTGTTCAGTTGTAACTACAACTACAGAATTTGATCTTAATTCCACATGAATTGGCTGGGATCCAAAGCTCTGATTCAAGGCATGGTTGATTGATGGTCAAAACTTGAGTGCCAAAATTAGACAAGCCCAGGTTTTAGCCGCTATTTGATTCACTATCAGGACTTGCCATTTTTTAGACAAATCCCACCTGTATATTTGATTTATTCTTTGGTAAAAATATTGCCCAGCTTTGGCAATAGTGTGCTCGCTGATTAGGCCCTGTTTGGTTTTCGTTTGTTAAAGTTTAACTTCTGTCACATCGAATTTGCGGCAAATACATGAAGTACTAAATGTAGACTAATTGCATGCATATCGGCACAGATTAGGAGTAATTTACGAGACGAATCTATTAAGCCTAATTAATCTAAGATTGAAATTTTTTTGTCAAATAAAACAAAAATGCTACCATGTTCGTTAAACTTTAACATGTGGAACAAACGGGGCCTTACTTGGGCTGTGCTAGCTGCACTGCACAGCAAAGTTGCTCGCTGCCTACAAGTACTGCAGGTACCAGGCTGCAGTATGCACTGTGATTCGCTTCTGCTTACAGCCTTGTATACTGTGGCTGCGTTTAGATCCGTAAAAAGGTGTAAAAAAAAGTATTGTAGCACGTTTTGGTTTTATTTAATAAATAATGTCCGACCGTTGACTAATTAGGTTCAAAACGTTCGTCTCGCAAAGTACAACCAAACTGTATAATTAGTTTTTGATTTCATCTATATTTAGTACTTCATGCATGTATCGCAAGTTTGATGTGACGGGGAATCTTTTTTTGCATAGTGTTTTTTTCGGGAACTAAACAGGGCCTGTGGCTGCGGGCTGCGGCTAGCAGTTCTATGTACAGTAGCAGCTAGTTATAGGAAAAAATCTACTTTTCCTCCACCAACTCTCACTAAAGTTCACTTTTCCTCCCTCAAATTCAAAACCTGACGAACCACCTTCCTCAACTTTTCAAACCGTGCATTTTACCTCCCTCGAGCGGTTTTAAAGGCGGTTACTACAGTAAATGACGGTATGCTACAGTTACCGGTGTTTTTGCTACAGTGCCCGTGTTCTGTCTTTTCCTTTTTTTATTTATTTCGGCTGACTCTTTGAAAAATCATAGTAAATCACAGAAAAATCATAAAATGAAAAAATCAATTTTGTTGCACTCCACATGAGTAGATCTACACAGTGAATATATAATATGGTATGCTTTAGTACAAAGTTTTTGCTATGAATGTTTTGCCTTTTTCTTTTTTATTTATTTCGGCTGAATATTTGAAAAATCATAGTAAATTACAGAAAAATCATAAAATAGAAAATCTAATTTTTTTTAGACTCCACATGAGCATATCTATATCTATATAGTGAACATATAATATGATATGTTTTAGTACAAAATTTTTGTTGTAACTTTAGATCTATGTTTTTCTATAATTAATTGTAATAATTCATAGCTGCAGCTTCTATAATTATTTTGTTGGACTAAAGCATACCGTATTATATGTTTACTATCTAGATCTACTCATGTGGAGTCTAACAAAATTGGATTTTCTATTTTATGATTTTTCTGTGATTTACTATGATTTTTCAAAGATTCAGCCAAATAAATAAAAAAGAAAAAGACAAAACCTTTATAGCAAAAACTTTGTACTAAAGCATACCATATTATATGTTCACTGTGTAGATCTACTCATGTGGAGTGCAACAAAATTGAATTTTCTATTTTATGATTTTTCTATGATTTACTATGATTTTTTAAAGATTCAGTCGAAATAAATAAAAAAAAAGGCAAAAACACGGGCACGGTAGCAAAACCACCGGTAACTGTAGCATACCGCCTTCAAAACCACTTGAGGGAGGTAAAATGCACGGTTTGAAAAGTTGAGAGAAGTGATTTGTTCGGTTTTGAAGTTGAGAGAGAAAAATAGACTTTGGTGAGAGTTGGAGGAGGAAAAATAGACTTTTTCCCTAGTTATAAGCCGCAGCCGCAGCCGCTGCGTGCCCAAAGCCCAAAGCCCAAACCGGCCCGTAGTGTGCTGGTGCCTTCTCCGGTTCTCGCAAAAAAAAAAAAAAAAAAAAAAAAAACCGACAAGGCACCGCCGGCTCCTCGCGCCGCCTCACCTGCCGCAGCCCGCCCCGGCCGCTCGACAACAGACGCACGCAAGGCATTCCTACCAGCAGGATCCGTAGGGAGACGAGCAGAAAGCAGCGCTCCGTCGAGGTCGGAATCTCACGAAAATGGCGCCCGACCACCCCGAGAGGCGCTCACCCCGCAGCCTTATCCGGAAGGGAAACGAGATGAGGTTGCCCCTGCCGGCCTGCCCCGGCGAAGTGACGTCAGGCCGAGGGAGGCCGGTTCTGACACTTCCGGAGCCGCGCCAGATCTCCGCCCGCCCTCGCAAGCACGGGTTCTGTGAGCGGCTCGCCCCACCTCTCGCCTGGGCTCCTCGAGCTGCGCCGCCGTACTCGCCCGATCTCCACCTTCTTCCACGATTTCGGTGGCAGCAAAGCCCACTGGCCGCCAAGGAACGGAAACTCGGAGAGAGAGGGATGTGGAAGAAACTGGTTTGGATTTCCTCGGTCTCGGGTACGCCCAAAGCCCCCAAACAGCAGGTGGGGTTCGGGAAGTGGGAAATGAGTTGTGGGAATGTGATATGAGGATTGAGGAGAACGTTATACCCAAACCCATGTTTGCAAACTGGGAAACGGTTATGCTGTATGGTCGGGAATGGGAATAGGATACGAGGAGAACGTTATCCCAGTGATTCTATCACGGCGAAGGGAATGGGATTGGGTGTGAAATGACGGTTTCTTGTTTGCCACGTGTCTCCGGTCTCCGCAAGATCTCGTCGATCTGAGTTGATTTGGGTTATAATTCTTGTTCTCCAATTTATTATCCAAGTACTAGCATTGGAATCATGAACCAAATCTATCTCAATGTAAAGCTGTTCTGAAGCTTAAATTTTGTTGACCTCATCCAAACCGAACTTAAATGACCTCAAATTTATATGTCAAGAGAAGTGTATTCATGTTAGTAAAGTCTCACTTTTTCAAGACAGACATGTCAACTTTGCAGAAATGGATTGAAAATGAAACTGGCTCTCTTAGCGGAAGTTTTCATTTCACTATTTACAAGACATGCTGCAACAGTTAGTGTACACATAATGTTGTGATCCATTGTGCTATATAAACTATATAGTCATTTGAAATTATACCTAAACTCAACACAGTCAACATGAATGATCAATTAGACCATATCTACGTACCTATATAGATAATACGATCACTCGAAACTTACTCTTGATGCAATTTCTAAATGGTTAGTCTAACACTACAGCTATAGTCACTCGAAACTGCCCTTGAAGCAATTTCTAAATGGCTAGTCCAACACTGCAGCTATAGGAGAGAATAAAAAAAAATATGAATCCAAGATCATGCCGCTGATTGGTACTGGCTTCCACTCCCTCTGCCATTGATTAGGCGCTGGCATTCACTACCTCACAGGAAGGACTCAAGGAGGGATTGGAAGGGAGGAGGCGTGGAATGGCAGGAGCTGGAGCGCGGCGGAGCAGGAGGAGGGCGCGCAGGAAATCCTGGGTGCGTGTGAGATGAAACGATCCCCTCCCACAGCGGAGGTTTCTTTGAGTTTTTTTTTTTTTTTTGAGCAAAGGTTTCTTTGAGTTTCAATACGTTGGAAAGGGTGATGGATGAGGTTTCGTCCCCATGCAACTCTAATCTTCTCTTTCTTCTTAATTAATCTGTCAACTCATCTCAAATGCTGATGTGGCATAGCAATAAATGAGAATGAAACCCTATTGAAATTTCTATTGAGATTGGTCTAATGGTTCAAGTTGTTTTCAAGCAAAGTGATAATAAATAATCAAAGTAAAATCATGGTCGACATCACATTTTGATTTGCTCCGTTTCGGTTATGTTCATTTAAACATATTACATCCCATAGAAAACAATGGGCGCATTTCACTTTTTTTCACAATCTTTGATGTATATATATTTGAACGTTGATATATTATATAATTTGTTATTAAATCCTCCAAATTTATAGAAATTTCTAAATGTTTCCAATAAATACAAATCTACGTAACATCGTGCATGTTTACAAACCCAACAATTTAAAACTTAATGTTGTTTAGTTTTTAAAGTTTTCTATTAAATCTCGAGGGCGGCTTTGGAACAGGATTTTTACAGGAATCGTGCAGGAATTTTACAGGAATCAGTTCAATTTCACAGAAAACACAGGAATAGGAAATTTTTCCCGCACACCAAACGAACCTGAGTTTTTTCAGATAAAGAGATGAAGTTTTCACTTCAACTCCTTTTTTAAAAAAGAAAGAGAAATCAATTTGCACTTGCTACAATACAAAGGTGTCTCTCAAACACAGGAATTTAAATTAAACATTATTTTGAAAATAAAAAGGGCATTCATTTAGCTGAAGAAAAATTTAATGCCTTTACTTGAATAGGCAGACCACATAAATTATAGGCTTTGTTTGTTGCTCGGTATATTGTAACCGAGCCCAAAACCGTATCCAATACGTTGCCTTGAGTAAACATGCAAAAAAAGATTTTGGATTTATTTATTAAAAACGAAGCATTCCTAGTTAGCCATATCGACCAACAAATCACTACAACACGTGTTGTAACAATATGTTTTGTTTTTTTGTCTGTCACAGAACCTCCTAATTATGATGGCCCACAAGTACACGTCATTGCCATAATGACCTCTGACAGTCGTACTTATGTTCACCATAACTTAAAAGGCCTGCTTTCCTCCGAACAGGATCCAATCACAGGAGTATTGCAATATTACAACAGTTTATTCAAAATATTCAACAGAGTAAAGTAGCGGAAGTCTTACAATAACTTAAGTTACAAACTAGTTTTTCAAATCTCAAACCTTAGGTAACATTATTACAAACCATTAGTAGAGAAGTATCGGTAGTAACTTTATTACATCAAACAAACGAGATGCCTTGCCCAAAGGCCACACAGTCTACTCGTCGTCGCTTTCTTCAACCACGACGGTCATGCAACAAGGCTCGAAGCAGACTTGTTCATGAACCGCACCTGCAACAAGGGGTTCAACAAACCCTGAGTACAAAAGTACTCAACAAGACTTACCCGACTAAGACAAAGACTCCCAGGGCATGCTAGCTTTAGGGAATCAAGGTACGGGTAATCAAGAATCAAAATTTTCTTTTGCAGAAAAGCTTACTAAGATAAGTCCTTACCTTCAACATTTTACTTTTACCATTGATGGTTCATTAACCAAATCTAGGTGATCCTAATCTAGGTCAAAGTAATTATCATCAAAACCTTTCTCATTCTTTCTTTCATTCCAGTTCTTAACTACGATGCAAGTCAGGTGATCAAGTCTCCATAACCGAGGAGCAACGACGATTCGAACCGATTATACCCAGCTGGGGATCCCTAACATCACGACATATGTAGAACCTAATCTGCATATATCAACCCTCATTTAGATCTCCCAAAACCAAAACGTGTCCATCGCCACCCGAGAGTACAGTACTCCTCGAACCCGGCCCGATTCTAGCCCCGAGGGTACACGCTACTCCCGCCATCTCTCCACTCCCAGTGCGAGGTTGGACGTTCTCGTAATGGAATCACTAACATTTTGGGCTTACCCAAGGCATGAGGCTAGTTGCAAAGTCTCGAACACAACAGGCTTACAACGAACGGACCTTAACTGACAAGGCGGAAACACTACATTGAGACTCCTTTCCCAATGCATGTTAGCAGTGGCCAAACCACCCGTCCGATCTTTCAAATTCATTCTCATATTTCAATATTCATTAAGTATGCCGTCATGGCTATATAAACATTTCATTTAAAAGCTTAACTTCTAAGCATAGCGAAGCATACTACGCATTTTCCGTAACACAGGTATCAAGGTTGATATCGCAATAATCAAGGATGACAATGCAGCAATTAGGTTATCACTCAACTCCTAATTACTTAATGCAATAAACCATAATACAATTAATAAAATATTTGTAAAATATCAAGGTAAGGTTTAAATGCACCGGGGCTTGCCTTGCTCTGACACGACAACTGACTCAGACTCGGAGACTCCAACGTCTGGTCCCGAACCCACCGACGATCGCTCTTCTCCGGAGACCTGCTCGACGACTTCGGCTTCCTCGAAAGCGGTGACTACACGAATACATAACATGCTTTAACATGATGCTCAATGATAAACATGATGCTTGATGATAACATGCCACGGTTTATGATTTGAGTACAACTTCCCTTCACGGTACAATCGTAAACAGAAAACCTACTAACTAGTAGCGACGATTTCCCGTGATACCAGCTTTTAACCTAACAAGTTACTAACGAGCTCAATCATGAAATTAAGGTGCCAGAGATCACCAAAAGGGTAGTGACCTAAGGACAACACTCAATCAAAAGGCACACAACACTTAAAGTTCTCAAATTAACATTTATTTACTATTCAAATAATTAGGGCATAATTAGAAGTTGATCAAACTTTATCTAAACAAGCTCAAACTTTTTCTATGAGTTAAGAATGATTTATAACAGTGTCATAATAAATTTCATAATTTTTGGATAAATAAAATAATTATTAAAATTTCTGGAAGTTGCATTTAATCTTTAATGGAACCAATTAATTCTACTGCCCAAAGTATTCAAATTCATGATTTAACATTTTTCCTAGATAGTTTATACATTGAGAAGATTACACAAAAATTTTCATGAATTTTGGAACTCTACACAATTTTTAATGAAATAAACAAATAATAACACTATTCATTTATTTGAAAAAGAAAAAACAAAAACGAACTCGGGCCGACTTTCTTTCTCTCCCTCCGGTCCGGCCCACTGAGCAGCCCAGCAGCGCGCGCCCGCGCGCACCCGAGCGGCCCAACACCGCGGCCCAGCCCGCTCGCTCGCCCGCGCTCGCTCACTCTCCCGTTCTCTCTCACTGACAGGCCGACCCCGCCTGTCATCGCCTACCTCCCGCGTCTCGCTCACTCTCGCACGCTCACTCACCTCCGCGCGGTGGCCGGCCGATCACCGGGGCTTCGATCGACCAACTGACCCGACCAACACCAACTACACCTTCCCACGACTCCGTTTTACTAATTTGCCCCACGGTTCGAGCTCCGGTGACACTTCACCGACGACGGTGGCGGCTCGGCAACTACGGTGACCGGCGACTCGACGACACAAAGGTGCAAAGCTTAAACTAACTAGCCAGGGAGCATCAGGGGCGTACCACGATCACAGAGGCGTGATCGGTTGAAGCAGAGAGGCACTGGAGGCGGCTGGCCACGGTGGCGGGGCTCAACCGGGACGGCGGCGACCCGAGGAGGAAGACGACGGCTCTCCGGCGATCCAGGCGGAATTGGGCCAACTCAACTGGTTCACGAGGTGCGCAAGGATGAGGCGGAGCGATTGGCGAGATGGAGATGGCGGCGGTGGAGTAGGGAGGGCGAATTTGGCCGGAGAAAGGAGGACGGTGGCGGCGGCGATGGTGAAACCGGACGGCGACAGTGGCGGTGTCGGTCCTTTTATAGCGCTGTGAAGCAAAGGAAGCAGCTAGAGAGCGCGAAGCGGTCCCTGTGGTCGCGGTGGCAGGATGGAAGGCCGTGGAAGCGGCCAGCGCGACGTCGGCGGCTCGCCGGCGCCCATGCCACGCTCTGCCGGTGTGTGATTCGCCGGTGCACTGTAGCTGTCCCCCCCCAAACTCTGAAATTCAAACTGCTTTTTCAAATTACTTTCAAATTTGTATAACAACTTGAAAAATTTCCAATGTATGAAATCTTCAAAATTTCAAGCTCTACAAGTTTTGTATTGAACACTTTTTCAAATTCTCACTGGATTTTGAAATTTGAGTTTAAATTCAAAAAGGGACACATTTTTCAGATTTGGTAATTTAGAAATTACTTTTGATTTTATATTGAAACTTCAAAATCTCCAAACATCAAAGTTGTATATCTTGACCAGACCTACAACTTTGCTGTTCAAAACTTTTTCAAAATAAGCCTCCATTTTGAAATCTTAGTTTGGGGACAAAAATGAATTAAAACTGAAATTTGTTTATTTTCAAAATTGCTCCACATTTTACACTAAAACTTTGAAAACTCAAAACACCAAAGTTGTAGCCCTTGAAAAGTTCTACAAACTTGGTTTTGAACTTTTTCCTAAATTTTGCTTAGATTTTGAATTATATCAAAAGGGGTAAAACAGGGTTTTGAAATTTAGGGTTTTCGGAGGGATTTCAAATTGGAATTTGTTGCTACTTTGATTTGTGATTACTTAGTGATCAAAACCTCACCCAAGGGCATCATTTGGACCAACATGACATGGTTGACCAAATGTCACTCTTGGTTGACCAATTTACTTTTGAAATTCTTTTACATTTTTCCCCAAATTTGAATTCGAATTCGAATCGGAAAACTCGCGACAAGTTTTTGGGACTCCAATTCAAACTCAAATTTGGAGCTTCATTTTAGATGTTTTACTTGAGCTCATACCCTACATTTGACACTAGTGTGCAACACAGTCGCGCACTTCAAATTACGCAGGGCATGGACTAAGTATTTGCGGTGGTATTCGAAATTAGGGTTTTCGGTTTCGGAGCACACCACTTAGAAACACATTCAACCTAGATAAGTAAACTTATTTTAGTTGATGCATAACAAGGTTAACCTAACAGGGATGATTAGCAATGCATTATGATGACATGGCAGATTAATTAGCACCATAACACCTGGGGTGTTACAGCCCTTCCCCCTTAAAGAAATCTCGTCCCGAGATTTAAAGCCTTGAGTTAAGTAATGGAAAAGGAAACGTGTCAAGCAAACACGTCCAAGACTTGTCTACAAAACAGGTAGGGGTTTTCTGCATTACAAAGATTTTAAAAGGATAGGTTACAGTTTAAAGAAGAAATTGCAACCTAGATAGAAGCAAAGAACTCCGGAAATTCTCCAACAGATAATCTTCCGATTCCCAGGTGGCTTCCTCTTCTGAATGTTGATTCCATTGTATCCTGTACCATTTAGTTGTTCTACTTCTGGTAACACGATCTTTTTGATCCAAAACTCGGATAGGATGTTCAGAATATGTCAAATCCGGTTCAAGTTCAACTCCCTCAACATCAACCACTTGATCATGGACTTGTAGATACTTCTTCATTTGTGATACATGAAATACATTGTGCACGGCGGACAGTTGTTCAGGCAACTTTAACTTATAGCCACCTTTCCACATTGTTGAATGATTTGAAAAGGACCAATATAACATGGTGCGAGTTTGCCTTTGACTCCAAATCTGCTAACTCCTTTCATGGGTGATACTTTTAAATAAACATAATCTCCCACTTAGAATACCAAAGGTCTACGCCTTTTATCAGCATAACTCTTTTGTCTGGACTGAGCAACTTTCAAATTATTCTGGATCTGTCGAACTTTTTCTTTGAGGTGAGTTATTCCGGAATTTGTTCTCTGAGCAGATACAACTTGATCTTTTATTGTTGATTCTACTGTGACATTAGTCAACTGACCTTGTTGAATTATTTCAATATTCAACTTTTCCAATTCATAACACAAACTGTAATCCATTGGCTTTACAGTCATACAATTGCAATGATTCTTTCTACTGAGTGCATCAGCAACAACATTTGCTTTTCCAGGGTGATAGTGTACTTCCAAAGCATAATCCTTTATCAATTCAAGCCACCTTCTTTGCCTCATATTCAATTCTGACTGGGTAAAGATATACTTTAAACTCTTGTGATCTGTATACATGTGGCAAGTATTGCCTAACAAGTAATGACGCCAGATTTTTAATGCCTGAACCACAGCTGCTAGTTCAAGATCATGTGTCGGATAATGTTCTTCATGGCGCTTCAACTGTCTCGAGGCATAAGCAATGACTCTGCCTTCTTGCATCAATACACAACCAAGGCCAATACCCGAGGCATCACAGTAAACATCAAATGGCTTTTCTATATCTAGCTGTGCCAAAACTGGAGCAGTTGTCAATGATTTCTTTAAAATTCTAAAAGCTTTCTCACATTCTGGAGACCATATGAACTTAGTTTGATTCTTCAACAACTCTGTGATTGGCTTGGCTACCTTTGAAAAGTCAGGTATGAATCGACGGTAATAACCCGCCATTCCTAGAAAACTTCGGACTTCATGAACTGAGATTGGTGGTTTCTAATTCAGAATATCTTTCACCTTGCCCGGATCCACTGCTACTCCTTCGGCTGACAACACATGGCCTAAGAATTGCACTTCTCTTAACCAAAACTCACATTTACTGAACTTGGCATACAGTTGGTGATCTCTCAGACGAGTCAGAACAACTCTGAGATGCTCAACATGCTCTTCTTTACTTTTGGAGTATACCAGAATATCATCAATAAAAACAACCACAAACTTGTCAAGCTCCGGCATGAAAACTGAGTTCATCAAATACATGAAATGTGCCGGTGCATTGGTGAGACCAAAAGACATAACTAGGTACTCATACAATCCGTATCTGGTGGTGAATGCAGTCTTTGGGATATCTTCAGGTCGAATCTTAATTTGATGGTACCCTGATTGAAGATCGATCTTTGAAAATACCTTTGCCCCCGCAAGCTGATCAAAGAGTAGATCAATGCGCGGCAACGGATATTTATTCTTAATGGTTACTTCATTCAGCGGTCGATAATCAACACACATCCTTAAAGTTTGATCTTTCTTCTTTACAAACAGAGCTGGACATCCCCATGGTGAGGAACTGGGTCTGATAAAACCTTTGTCACGTAGCTCTTGCAGTTGATCCTTGAGTTCTGCCAATTCATTGGGTGGCATTCTGTAAGCTCTCCGGGATATTGGGGCAGTACCCGGTTTTAACTCAATCACAAACTCTACATCTCTGTCTGGTGGCAGACCTGGTAGATCATCTGGAAACACATCTGGAAATTCACAGACTACTGGTATATCACAAATCTCTTATACTGAAGTTGCACATAACCTTTCAACGGTTCTCTTTGGGATAGAAAGTTGGATAAGAAGATGAGATTTATTATCTGGCAGGTTCAACCTTATAGTTCTGTGCAGTGCATCTATAAGGGCTCCTCTTTGGTACATCCAATTCATACCCAGGATTACATCTATATCCTGTTTCTGTAGTATTATCATTGAGGTAGGAAATATATGCCCACCTAACTCTATAGGTACGTCACGTACCATCTCCTTAGTACACAGTCGTCCTCCGGGCGACTGGATAAAGAAATCTTCTTGCGTTCCCATAATTGGAATGTCATGCTTAACAACAAAGGTACGATTTATGAATGTATGCGATGCACCTGAATCAAATAACAGTACTGCTGGATGATTAGCAACAGGGAACATACCCATCATAACAGGTTCTCCCTCTGGGATTGCACTTGCTTGAGTGTAGAACACACGTCCGGTCTTCTTCTTCTCACCCTTACCCTTCTGCACACTCAGGTTATTATTCTTGCTCTGAGGTTGTTGCTGTTGTGGTACGGGAGCTCTGGGATAATTGGGATTGTACTGCCTTGGATACGGGCAGTCCTTGGAAAAGTGGCCTGGCTTTCCACAATTGTAGCAGAGAAAGTTATGGGCTGCTGGAGTCTGGTTTCGAATACCAGGGGCATTCGGCTGTTGTGTAAACTGCGGGGTTGCGGCAGGATGGAAAAACGTCTGCGGCTGAGCTTGGTATTGCGGTGGACGATAAGTTGGGCAGAAATGGTTCTGAGGGTGGTAAACAAACTTCTGGCGCTTCTTAATGCCGCCAGACGGGCTTGAAAACACTGGCTTCTTCTTCTTCGACTCTTTGTGCAGTCGGGACTTCTCTTCTGACGCAATAGCCACATTGACTATCTCATGGTACGTGGCATTATAGCAGGTAACTAATGCTTCCTGGATTCTGGTACTCAAACCCCTCATGAAACAGCTTTTCTTCTTCGCATCGGTGTTCACATATTCCGCTGCATACTGGGACAGATGATTGAATTTACCCACATACTGTAGGACTGTCTGGTTTCCTTGCTTCAGCGAGAGAAACTCCTCTAGCTTCATGGCCATGACACCATCTGGGATATAATGTGCTCTGAAGGCTTTACGAAACTCCTGCCAAGTGACACGGTGGCCAGCAGGCCGTGCGGCGACCAGATTCGCCCACCACGCCCCTGCGGCACCTCTAAGCTGCTGCGCTGCGAACACGGTGAAAGTCCTATGTTTGATGTTGGTAATTAGTGACAATGCCTAAGTACTAATCCTATGCCTAAGTTGTATGTAGCATATGAGGATTAGTACATTCCAAGGTTGGTGGCAAGATGGACATGGTGATCATGATGGCCACACTTGGATTTGGACGCAACCCTACGTGATCAAGGCAAAGGTATATGCTTAAGGGTTGTGTTTTAGTAACCAAGACACCTAGTGGGTGTGGTTACATTATAGGATAGATAGCCGTACTATAAAGAGGGAAATGACGCGGCTATTGAACTCCTAAGTGCCTCTAGGTGTGCATTTCATAATCATATGCATTTGGATAGGACTAATAACATCTCGAAAAATGATTGTGAAAATGCTAACACACTCGCACATGACGTGATCACTTGGTGATGTTAGCACGTTTGCGAAGGCGGTTGAGTTTGAGCGGTAGAGCTACTCTAGAGAGGCGTTTTTGAGGAGTTGAAACGACTATTTTCCACTACGCCGAAAGTCAGAAATCGAACGGAAGCGAACGGAGGTCACAGTGGTGATCGGACGCTGGACCGGACGCGGTCTCTGTTTGACCGGACGCGTCCGGTCAGTGTTCAGCTTTTGCGCGTTTCTCGGTTGTCTGATCGGACGTGGTGGCGCGTCCGGTCATGGTCGATCGGACGTGTCCGATCGATCAGGGAGCTTACTGGACTCCAACCGGATGTGGGCACTGTGGCGTCCGATCAGTTCTTCAGTGCGTCCGATCGCTGTTTCGTTGTGCATTGCTCTGGCTTGACCAGCGCGTCCGGTCAGTTACGGGACCAGCGCGTCTGGTCGAGCCCAGCGCGTCCGGTCGTTGCGACCAGCGCGTCCGGTCGGTGGTTCGTGAAAGAGCCGTTGTGTGATCAGCGCGTCTGGTCAGCACGACTTCGGCTGTTTCAAGTGCGTAACTGCTATATTCGAAAGGGTACGTCTATAAATACTCGTTGGCCGGCTCAAGGCTCTCTCTCTCTTGGACATTTGACATACTTGTGAGTACTTTGAGCCAAGCAACTCCCCTCCCACTCATCTCTCTTGCTTCTTTGCATATTCAAAGTGAGATTGAGTGATCTAAGTGCATTTGCATTGTGAGATTGCATCTAGTTGGCACTTGGTGGTTGATTTGTTGCGGGATTCTTGTTTCTCTTTGTGGTTGCCACCACCTAGACGGCTTGGAGCAGCTTGGAGGCGTTGGCAAGAGTTGGTGATTGTTCTTGGCCACCTCCAGTGTTTGTAAGGGGTTTGTGCCTACCTCGGCGAAGCGCCAAAGGCAACATTAGTGAATTGCTCATGTCATTTATAACCTTTTGCCATTTGGTAGGTTCTTGTGGTGCCTTTCGAGAGGCTCGGTGTGAGACCGATTAGCCACCGAACCACGTGGTGAAAAGGGACACAACGGAGACTAGCGTGTCGGCAAGCACGTGAACCTCGGGATAAATCTTCGTGTCATCACTTTCATATTGTGATTGATTGATCCCGGTGTTCGGTTGTCTTGGTATTCATTGTTGATCATATTGGTTGGCTCAATACTTCGCCCCTCGGTGAAACTCTCCTAACTCAACTCCGCATTACTTTCTTAGTTTTCTTTGCTAGCTAGTTAGCTTTGCTAGAGTAGCTCTTTTGTGTAGCTTGCTAGTTGTAGTTGTAGTTACCTTCTCGGTTTGACTTGTGCGGTTGAGTGCAAATAAACTAGAATTGTGAATTGGATAGGTGGCTTGCAAACACCCCGTAGGCTAAGCAAAACTCGCATCTCGCTATTTGTTGTATTGATAAACTTGTTTAGCTTGTCATTGTGGAAAATTTTAAAAGGCTATTCACCCCCCTCTAGCCATCAAGACCTTTCAAGTGGTATCAGAGCCGTGGTCACCATTTGCAAGGCTTAACAACCTCGGTGCAAGATGGCTCAAGTTATGTTCAATCATGTTAATGGCAAGCCTCCATTCTTTGATGGCATCTCTTCCTTTGATCATTGGAAAAGGAAGATGAAGCAATATCTAGGCAATATACATGAGAAGGTTTGGGATGTGACCAAAGAAGGATACATCATTCTTGATGAAGAAAATCTCACTCCAAATGACCGCATCAACAAACAATGCAACACGGCGGCACTTGACACAATCTACCGTGCCATTGATGACAAAGTATTTGAGCAAATCAAAGATCTTGAAAAGGCAAATGAGCTTTGGATAAGGCTTGAAGAAACATATGAAGGCACTTCAACGGTAAAAAGTGCCAAGCTATATATGCTCAAGGACAAGTTCTCCACTTTCAAGATGAAGGATGATGAATCCATCCCGGAGATGTTCTATAGGCTCCAAGTCATTGTCAATGATCTCAAGGGGCTTGGAGAGAAGGTTGAGGACAAGGACTTCTCACACAAGTTCTTGATGTGCTTATCCAAGAAGTTTGCCACCTTGAGAAGAATGATCTTTAGAGAGGGATTGGACAAGGTCAAACCAACCGATGTGCTTGGAGATATAATGACCGATGCCCAATACAATGATGATGAAGATGAGGTAGAAGAGAAGAAGGAGACCAAGGTCAAGCAAGAGAAGCCCATTGCATTCAAGGCTTCATCTTCTAAAGGCAAGAGCAAGGCGGAGAGTGATGATGATGATCCATTCGATGATGAGACCATGGCCCTCCTAGTGCACAAGATGGGGAGGTTCATGAAGAAGAGAGGATATGGTGCAAGAAAGAGAAGGGACTTCATGAAGGCAAAGGAGGTGCTTTGCTACAATTGCAATAGCCCCGATCATGTAGTGGCAAAGTGTCCCTATGAAGACAAAAGATATCATGATGGGGAGTTGAAGTTGAAGAAGAATAAGAAGGACAAGAAGGAGAAGAAAGAGAAGAAGAGCTTCACTATCAACAAGAAAAAGAAGGGTGGTGGTTATGTGGTCACTTGGGATAGTGACAACTCCGATAGTGATGATGATGAAAGCTCTAGTGATGATGAGAGGACCACTCGGCGAGCCATTGCAAGCATCGCCCTCTCCAACAAACCATCCATCTTCAACACTACATCGACATGCCTTATGGCCAAACCTACCAAGGTAAAATATGATGATAGTAATGATGATTCTTGTGCTAGTGATGCTTGTAGGAGTGATGATGAGGAGGATGAGGACTACTCCAAGGATGATCTATTGGGCATAATAGATCAAATGAGCAAAGGCTACAAGAGGACCACTAAGAAATACAAAATCTTAGAATAAGAGCTCATTGCCAAGAGCAATGAAAATGATACCTTGATGGAGGAGCTTGTTGCTCTCAAAAAGAGTAAGGAGTGCAAAGGAATTGAACAAGAGCTCAAAGCTCTTAGGAAATCCTTTGATGAGCTAGAGGCCTCTCGTGAGTGTCTAAAGGAAGACCACGAGGACCTTGAAGTTGCTCACACTAGGCTTAAGGAAGCCCACTCCTCTCTACTTGAGCTCATGAAGGAGAAGGACCTCAAGTTGGAGAAGCTCATGGAGGAAGCTAAGGAGGAGCAAGTGATTGTCACTTGTGATATTGGACTAACATGTGATATTATTGATGATTCTTTATTTGTTGGTCCTACTAATGCTTCATGTAGCTCATCATCATCCACCACAACTAACTCTACCTCTACTACTAGTGATTCATCACTTGTGGTTGAGAATGAGACTCTCAAGAGAGAGGTGAATGATCTCACCCGCGCATTAGGCAATGCCTATGGTGGGGATGCCCACTTGCTAAAATGCTTGGGTAGCCAAAGGTTCTCTCTTAACAAAGAGGGTTTGGGCTATACTCCCAAGAAGAGCAAGGCGGCCTTTGCTACTCCAAAGCCTCGCTTTATGAAGAACAATGGTCGTTATTGCATTAGATGTAAGCAAGTTAGGCATCTAGAGATTAATTGTAATAAAATAAACAAAAACAACAAGTTTCATGCTAAAATGGATTACATTCCTTTTAATTCTTGTTATGTGCTTACCAAGGGTGAGAAAGGTGTGCATGCTAGGTTTGTTGGTACACCAATTGTGGGTCCAAAGAAGAAGGCCATTTGGGTACCAAAGAGCTTAGTTACTAACCTCCAAGGACCCAAACAAGTATGGGTACCTAAGAAACATTAATTTATTTTGTAGGTAAATTACAAGGCCAGAGGAAGGCATTGGGTGCTTGATAGTGGGTGCTCTCAACATATGACCGGTGATTCAAGAATGTTCAACTCTCTCAAATCAAATGATAGTGGCATTGATAGTATCACATTTGGTGACAATAGCAAGGGTGATGTGAAGGCTCTTGGAAGGATTGCAATCTCAAATGATCATAGCATTTCCAATGTGCTCCTAGTTGAAAAGTTGAACTTCAATCTTCTCTCGGTTGCTCAATTGTGTGATCTTGGTTTCAAGTGCATATTTGGTGTTGATGATGTGGAGATAGTTAGTGTTGATGGCTCCAACTTGATCTTCAAGGGCTTTAGATATGAGAATCTATACTTGGTTGATTTCAATGCTAGTGACACTCAACTCTCAACATGCTTGCTCACCAAATCAAGTATGGGTTGGTTATGGCATAGAAGACTTGGTCATGTTGGCATGAAGCAATTGAACAAGTTAGTGAAGCATGACTTAGTTAGAGGCTTGAAGGATGTCACATTTGAGAAAGATAAGCTATGTAGTGCATGTCAAGCCGGAAAGCAAGTAGGCAACACTCATCCATTGAAGAGCATTATGAGTACTTCCAAGGCATTTGAGTTGTTGCACATGGATCTATTTGGGCCAACTACATACACAAGCATTGGTGGCAACAAGTATGGTTTTATGATTGTGGATGATTTCACTAGATACACATGGGTATTCTTTCTTGTGGACAAGAGTGATGTATTTGACATATTCAAGAAGTTCATCAAGAGAGTACAAAATGAGTTTGAGACCACAATCAAGAAAGTGAGAAGTGACAATGGAAGTGAGTTTAGAAACACAAGAGTTGATGAGCTATGTGAGGAGCTTAGAATCAAACATCAATTTTCGACCAAGTATACACCTCAATCAAATGGCCTAGTTGAGAGGAAGAATAGAACTTTAATTGATATGGCAAGATCAATGTTGAATGAGTATAATGTGAGTCATTCATTTTGGGCCGAAGCAATCAACACAGCTTGCTTCTATAGCAACCGCCTCTATTGCCACAAGTTCCTAGAGAAGACACCATATGAGATCTTAAATGGAAGAAAGCCCAACATTGCATACTTTCGGGTTTTTGGTTGTAAATGTTACATCTTGAAGAAAGGCACTAGATTGAGCAAGTTTGAAAAGAAATGTGATGAAGGATTCCTACTTGGTTACTCCACTACTAGCAAAGCTTATAGAGTTTGGAATTTGGCTGGTGGTTTACTTGAGGAAGTTCATGATGTTGAGTTTGATGAAACAAATGGCTCTCAAGATGAGGAAAATAACTTGGATGATGTGAGAGGAACTCAATTGACCAATGCTATGAAAGAAATGGATATTGGTGATATTAAGCCAAAGCAAGTGATTGATGTGGATGACAACAAAGATCAAGTGCTCCAAAGTCCAATTACACAAGCTAGTGGTTCTCTAATGCAAAATCAAGCTAGTACATCATCTCAAGTGCAACAAGATCAACAAGTGGCTAGTTCATCATCTCCAACTCATGATCAACATCAACATCCAAGCAATCAAATCCAAGTGCTTCAACCAACTAACATTGCAAGAGACCATCCATTGGATTCCATCATTGGTGACATACAAAGGAGAGTTCAAACTAGATCAAGATTGGCATCATTTTGTGCTCACTCTTCTTTTGTGTCAATGGAAGAACCCAAGGACATTGATAAAGCATTGAGAGATCCGGATTGGGTAAATGCAATGCATGAAGAGCTCAACAACTTCAAGAGAAATGAAGTATGGGAACTAGTTGAGAGGCCTAAGGATCACAATGTTATTGGAACAAGATGGGTCTTTCGCAACAAGTAAGATCAAGATGGAATAGTAGTAAAGAACAAAGCAAGACTAGTGGCTCAAGGTTACACACAAATAGAGGGTCTTGACTTTGGTGAAACATATGCCCCGGTTGCAAGATTGGAAGCAATTAGGATCTTACTTGCCTATGCTTGTGCTCATAATATCAAGCTATATCAAATGGATGTGAAGAGTGCATTTCTCAATGGGTACATTCAAGAGGAGGTGTATGTGGAGCAACCTCCCGGTTTTGAAGATGACAAGAAACCCAACCATGTATACAAGTTAATGAAGGCTTTGTATGGATTGAAGCAAGCACCTAGAGCATGGTATGAAAGATTGAGGGACTTCTTACTAACCAAAGGATTTGTCATGGGCAAAGTGGATACTACTCTCTTCACCAAGAAGATTTGGAAAGACTTATTTGTATTGCAAATATATGTTGATGATATCATCTTCGGTTCAACCAATCAAGATTATTGTGATGAGTTTAGGAAAATGATGGCAAAGGAATTTGAAATATCAATGATTGGTTAACTTAGTTTCTTTCTTGGACTTCAAATCAAACAAATGAAGGAAGGAACATTTGTGAGCCAAACCAAGTACATCAAAGATATGCTCAAGAAGTTTGGCATGGAAGATGCAAAGGGCATTACAACCCCAATGGGCACTAGTGGAAGTTTGGATAGTGACAAGAGTGGCAACATGGTGGATCAAAAGCTTTATAGATCAATGATTGGTAGCCTACTCTATGTGACGGCATCAAGACCCGATGTGATGTTTAGTGTATGCATGTGTGCAAGATTTCAAGCCTCACCAAGAGAAAGTCATTTGAAGGCAACAAAGAGAATATTGAGGTATTTGAAGCATACACAAGATGTTGGATTATGGTATCCCAAAGGTGCAAGCTTTGAGCTAGTTGGATATTCGGATTCTGACTATGCCGGTGACAAAGTGGAGAGAAAGAGCACTTCCGGAACTTGTCAATTGTTGGGAAGATCACTTGTCTCATGGTCATCCAAGAAGCAAAATAGTATTGCACTATCTACCGCCGAAGCCGAATACATCGCCGCGGGTAGTTGTTGTGCACAAATCTTGTGGATGAAGGCAACATTGAAGGATTTTGGAATCAATTTCAAGAATGTGCCATTACTATGTGACAATCAAAGTGCCGTGAAGCTAACCAACAATCCGGTTCAACATCAAAGAACAAAGCATATTGATGTTCGTCATCATTTTATAAGAGATCATCAATAAAAGGGTGACATTGCTATTGAGAGTGTGGGCACCGAAGATCAATTAGCCGATCTATTCACCAAGCCACTTGATGAGAAGAGATTTCACAAGCTAAAGAATGAGTTGAACATACTTGACTTCTCCAACATGAGTTGATGCACCCCAATGTTATGACATGCCTCTCCTTTGAGCCCTAAGGTATAATTGGTTGACATGTTATACATTCTATACTAAGGACATGTTTAGTGCATCTAGTCATGATTTCTTATGTTCTAGGCTCATTCATGAAAATCAAATGAATTTGAAGTTTATATGGTGCCACTATTGTTTCCATGTCTTGTATGATCTAGTGGTAGCATATAACTTGTTTAAGTAGCTTGTGATCCTAAGTGTTTAATCTAGAAAACTTGTCTAAATATTTGCTTCGACATGGTGCATGATAACCCTTCTAGTGAGGTGTGAAGAAGTTTGCCCTTGATCAAACCGAAGCATTTTATTTATGCAAGCAATCTAGGTTGAATCACAAACTTGATCCTCACCCCATAATTCAACATGATAATCTATCTAAAATTGGTCCCTTGTGGTCATTGGTGCCAAAGGGGGAGAAAATGTTGTTCACAAAGATAGATTCTAAAGGGGGAGAAAACCTAAAGGGGAGAATTGATAAAAGAAGGGGATCAACTAAAATTTTGAGCACACAAGTAGGGGGAGCAAGCTCTTAAACATGATTGTTGCATTTCTTTGTGCACTTCATATGTATGATGCATAGTTATGCATTTCTTTTTCTCCAGTACTTTGCTTGTGTGATGTTTTGCTAGTATACAATTAAATGGTGTATTGAAGTACTAGCATAAATAGGAAGTAGTTAGATTTTTCTTGCTTCATGTCTTTCAAAGTGGTACTAGAACCTTGCTTATAATGTTGATCTCACGAGGTTTCTAGTTATGTTTATGCTTTTCCAAGTGGTATCTAACTACACAAGGTGCTAAGATGGTGTTTATCGCTACTCCGATGGTATCACGCTTCAAAGGTCTATAATCTAAAACACTTAGCACCTATTGGTAGTCAATGTTCCTAATCTTTCCTATCTAACATGTATGCTTCCAAAATCCAAACATATAGCATACATGTAGGGGGAGCCATTGCTATCAATTTGAATTCATGATCACTTGTCCATACTTCTTACACATGGTAATATACTTGGACAATGTGACATGGGTTGAATCAAAATTTTATCATAATATCTTTGTGAAAGGGTTGTCACCAATTACCAACAAGGGGGAGATTGAAAGTCCTATGTTTGGTGTTGGTAATTAGTGACAATGCCTAAGTACTAATCCTATGCCTAAGTTGTATGTAGCATATGAGGATTAGTACATTCCAAGGTTGGTGGCAAGATGGACATGGTGATCATGATGGCCACACTTAGATTTGGACGCAACCCTACGTGATCAAGGCAAAGGTATATGCTTAAGGGTTGTGTTTTAGTAACCAAGACACCTAGTGGGTATGGTTACATTATAGGATAGATAGCCGTACTATAAAGAGGGGAATGACGCGGCTATTGAACTCCTAAGTGCCTCTAGGTGTGCATTTCATAATCATATGCATTTGGATAGGACTAATAACGCCTCGAAAAATGATTGTGAAAATGCTAACACACTCGCACATGACGTGATCACTTGGTGATGTTAGCACGTTTGCGAAGGCGGTTGAGTTTGAGCGGTAGAGAGGGTTTGGGGTCCTCTCTCCCTCCCGCCGAGCTTGCGAGGCGGGATTCAGGCGTTTTCGAGGAGTTGAAACGACTATTTTCCACTACGCCGAAAGTCGGAAATCGAACGGAAGCGAACGGAGGTCACAGTGGTGACCGGACGTTGGACCGGACGCGGTCTCTGTTTGACCGGACGCGTCCGGTCAGTGTTCAGCTTTTGCGCATTTCTCGGTTGTCTGATCGGACGCGGTGGCACGTCCGGTCATGGTCGATCGGACGTGTCCGATCGATCAGGGAGCTTACTGGACTCCAACCGGATGCGGGCACTGTGGCGTCCAGTCAGTTCTTCAGCGCGTCCGGTCGCTGTTTCATTGTGCGTTGCTCTGGCTTGACCAGCGCGTCCGGTCGAGCCCAGCGCGTCCGGTCGTTGCGACCAGCGCGTCCGGTCGGTGGTTCGCGAAAGAGCCGTTGTGTGATCGGTGCGTCCGGTCAGTTTGACCAGCGCGTCCGGTCAGCGCGACTTCGGCTGTTTCAAGTGCGTAACGGCTATATTCGAAGGGGTACATCTATAAATACTCGTTGGCCGGCTCAAGGCTCTCTCTCTTGGACATTTGACATACTTGTGAGCACTTTGAGCCAAGCAACTCCCCTCCCACTCATCTCTCTTGCTTCTTTGCATATTCGAAGTGAGATTGAGTGATCCAAGTGCATTTGCATTGTGAGATTGCATCTAGTTGGCACTTGGTGGTTGATTTGCTGCGGGATTCTTGTTTCTCTTGGTGGTTGCCGCCACCTAGACGGCTTGGAGCAGCTTGGAGGCGTTGGCAAGAGTTGGTGATTGTTCTTGGCCACCTCCGGTGTTTGTAAGGGGTTTGTGCCTACCTCGGCGAAGCTCCAAAGGCAACATTAGTGAATTGCTCGTGTCATTTGCAATCTTTTGCCATTTGGTAGGTTCTTGTGGCGCCTTTCGAGAGGCTCGGTGTGAGACCGATTAGCCACCGAACCACGTGGTGAAAAGGGACACAACGGGGACTAGCGTGCCGGCAAGCACGTGAACCTCGGGATAAATCTTCGTGTCATCACTTTCATATTGTGATTGATTGATCCCGGTGTTCGGTTGTCTTGGTATTCATTGTTGATCATATTGGTTGGCTCAATACTTCGCCCCTCGGTGAAACTCTCCTAACTCAACTCCGCATTACTTTCTTAGTTTTCTTTGCTAGCTAGTTAGCTTTGCTAGAGTAGCTCTTTTGTGTAGCTTGCTAGTTGTAGTTGTAGTTACCTTCTCGGTTTGACTTGTGCGGTTGAGTGCAAATATACTAGAATTGTGAATTGGATAGGTGGCTTGCAAACACCCCGTAGGCTAAGCAAAACTCGCATCTCGCTATTTGTTGTATTGATAAACTTGTTTAGCTTGTCATTGTGGAAAATTTTAAAAGGCTATTCACCCCCCTCTAGCCATCAAGACCTTTCACACGGGCTTCTGGTGCTCCGTGCACTGTAACAGTTCAAACTTCTACTCCATGGTACGGAGCCAGTCATCCGCCTCTAGCGGCTCATCTGCCTTTGAGAATACTGGTGGACGGGTATCGGTGAAATCCACATAAGTGGTTTCCCCTCCATTGTTACGGCCTCGACGACCCTGATTTCCATTCTGATTCTGATTCTGAGCCAACAGAGTAGTGGCATTAACCAGTGCGGTAATAGCTTCTGCCAAGGTGGGTGGAAACGGTGGGGGATTCGGAGTATTGTCCCCTTCCTGGGAAGTTCTAGTACCGTCCATCTGTTGTACACAAACCATATTTATTTACATCGCTTTATTAAATTAAAAAGCAGTTAGTACAGTACTTGTATACACACAAACTTATCTTACATTATTTCATTACAAACTTGCTCGCAAGCAAGAAACTACCCACTAAGGTTCTTAGAAAGCAGGAAAGACTACTATATTACATAGCCATACAGGTCGACACTTCACTCCTCATCATCATCACTGATCACGATCACTCCATCCTCAACCTCTGGAGCACTTGCACCAGTGACATGACTTGCATCATCCCCACTTTCCATCATGGGTTCATTTTCATTTGGATCTTCTTCATTGTCCTCTCCACCAGGAACAATCACGGCACCTACATCATCTTCTACTGCCTGGGGCTGATGATTGGGATTCATCAGATCATTTAGCCTATGGACTTCCTCATGCAGAGCTGTGTTGTACTGCTCCAGGTGTGTCACATTAAGCTCCAACTCACGAACACGAGCCCTGGCCTCTGTCTTCTTTTCCAGAGACTCGTTCTGGAACTGTTTCCAAAAACGCATGTTGCGCTTCAGTCGCTCCACTTCTGATGTAAGCCTTGCAACCTCTGATTCCGAATCCAGGTTCGGATTACGGCTACTGCTTGCTCCATCACCTCTGGCAGCCAACTGATGACGCGGCACTCCTTGCGGTCCACTTTTCTTGCGAGGAGTTGTCTTCACACGTGCCATCCTAAAGCAAGATAGAATTAGGATGATGAGAACAGATAGGGGGATCTGAAGGTTAGCATGAATAGGATTGAACCTTACTTAACCCAAACCACTTTAAAAGGGAAGGTAACTTAAGCAGGTTAATCAAACATGATGCATGCATCGTACTTACGATCTAACAGAAAGATTAAGTAACACATGCAATCTTTATAACATAGGGCACTATACATGATACTTCACTATGAAGCTTTCAAATATGAGCTAAGGAAACTATAGAATAGATTAAGATAAGCAAAAGCAATTTGGACCCAAAATATCAATATTAAGTTTGTTTGACCCAAATTATTTTGAAGTTTTGCAAAGTAATACTACAATAACCCGAGTGATTATGCTCTGGTACCAGCTGTCACAGAACCTCCTAATTATGATGGCCCACAAGTACACATCATTGCCATAATGACCTCTGACAGTCGTACTTATGTTCACCATAACTTAAAAGGCCTGCTTTCCTCCGAACAGGATCCAATCACAGGAGTATTGCAATATTACAACAGTTTATTCAAAATATTCAACAGAGTAAAGTAGCGGAAGTCTTACAATAACTTAGGTTACAAACCAGTTTTTCAAATCTCAAACCTTAGGTAACATTATTATAAACCATTAGTAGAGAAGTATCGGTAGTAACTTTATTACATCAAACAAACGAGATGCCTTGCCCAAAGGCCACATAGTCTACTCGTCATCGCTTTCTTCAACCACGACGGTCATGCAACAAGGCTCGAAGCAGACTTGTTCATGAACCGCACCTGCAACAAGGGGTTCAACAAACCCTGAGTACAAAAGTACTCAACAAGACTTACCCGACTAAGACAAAGACTCCCAGGGCATGCTAGCTTTAGGGAATCAAGGTACGGGTAATCAAGAATCAAAATTTTCTTTTGCAGAAAAGCTTACTAAGATAAGTCCTTACCTTCAACATTTTACTTTTACCATTGATGGTTCATTAACCAAATCTAGGTGATCCTAATCTAGGTCAAAGTAATTATCATCAAAACCTTTCTCATTCTTTCTTTCATTCCAGTTCTTAACTACGATGCAAGTCAGGTGATCAAGTCTCCATAACCGAGGAGCAACGACGATTCGAACCGATTATACCCAGCTGGGGATCCCTAACATCACGACATATGTAGAACCTAATCTGCATATATCAACCCTCATTTAGATCTCCCAAAACCAAAACATGTCCATCGCCACCCGAGAGTACAGTACTCCTCGAACCCGGCCTGATTCTAGCCCCGAGGGTACACGCTACTCCCGCCATCTCTCCACTCCCAGTGCGAGGTTGGACGTTCTCGTAATGGAATCACTAACATTTTGGGCTTACCCAAGGCATGAGGCTAGTTGCAAAGTCTCGAACACAACAGGCTTACAACGAACGGACCTTAACTGACAAGGCGGAAACACTACATTGAGACTCCTTTCCCAATGCATGTTAGCAGTGGCCAAACCACCCGCCCGATCTTTCAAATTCATTCTCATATTTCAATATTCATTAAGTATGCCGTCATGGCTATATAAACATTTCATTTAAAAGCTTAACTTCTAAGCATAGCGAAGCATACTACGCATTTTCCGTAACACAGGTATCAAGGTTGATATCGCAATAATCAAGGATGACAATGCAGCAATTAGGTTATCACTCAACTCCTAATTACTTAATGCAATAAACCATAATACAGTTAATAAAATATTTGTAAAATATCAAGGTAAGGTTTAAATGCACCGGGGCTTGCCTTGCTCTAACACGACGACTGACTCAGACTCGGAGACTCCAACGTCTGGTCCCGAACCCACCGACGATCGCTCTTCTCCGGAGACCTGCTCGATGACTTCGGCTTCCTCAAAAGCGGTGACTACACGAATACATAACATGCTTTAACATGATGCTCAATGATAAACATGATGCTTGATGATAACATGCCACGGTTTACGATTAGAGTACAACTTCCCTTCACGGTACAATCGTAAACAGAAAACCTACTAACTAGTAGCGACGATTTCCCGTGATACCAGCTTTTAACCTAACAAGTTACTAACGAGCTCAATCATGAAATTAAGGTGCCAGAGATCACCAAAAGGGTAGTGACCTAAGGACAACACTCAATCAAAAGGCACACAACACTTAAAGTTCTCAAACTAACATTTATTTACTATTCAAATAATTAGGGCATAATTAGAAGTTGATCAAACTTTATCTAAACAAGCTCAAACTTTTTCTATGAGTTAAGAATGATTTATAACAGTTTCATAATAAATTTCATAATTTTTGGATAAATAAATTAATTATTAAAATTCCTAGAAGTTGCATTTAATCTTTAATGGAACCAATTAATTCTACTGCCCAAAGTATTCAAATTCATGATTTAACATTTTTTCTAGATAGTTTATACATTGAGAAGCTTACACAAAAATTTTCATGAATTTTGGAACTCTACACAATTTTTAATGAAATAAACAAATAATAACACTATTCATTTATTTGAAAAAGAAAAACAAAAACGAACTCGGGCCAACTTTCTTTCTCTCCCTCCGGTCCGGCCCACTGAGCAGCCCAGCAGCGCGCGCCCGCGCGCACCCGAGCGGCCCAGCACCGCGGCCCAGCCCGCTCGCTCGCCCGCGCTCGCTCACTCTCCCGTTCTCTCTCACTGACAGGCCGACCCCGCCTGTCATCGCCTACCTCCCGCGTCTCGCTCACTCCCGCACGCTCACTCACCTCCGCGCGGTGGCCGGCCGGTCACCGGGGCTTCGATCGACCAACTGACCCGACCAACACCAACTACACCTTCCCACGACTCTGTTTTACTAATTTGCCCCACGGTTCGAGCTCCGGTGACACTTCACCGACGACGGTGGCGGCTCGGCAACTACGGTGACCGGCGACTCGACGACACAAAGGTGGAAAGCTTAAACTAACTAGCCAGGGAGCATCAGGGGCGTACCACGATCACAGAGGCGTGATCGGTTGAAGCGGAGAGGCACTAGAGGCGGCTGGCCACGGTGGCGGGGCTCAACCGGGACGGCGGCGACCCGAGGAGGAAGACGACGGCTCCCCGGCGATCCAGGCGGAATTGGGCCAACTCAACTGGTTCACAAGGTGCGCAAGGATGAGGCGGAGCGATTGGCGAGATGGAGATGGCGGCGGTGGAGTAGGGAGGGCGAATTTGGCCGGAGAAAGGAGGACGGCGGCGGCGGCGATGGTGAAACCGGACGGCGACAGTGGCGGTGTCGGTCCTTTTATAGCGCTGTGAAGCAAAGGAAGCAGCTGGAGAGCGCGAAGCGGTCCCTGTGGTCGCGGTGGCAGGATGGAAGGCCGTGGAAGTGGCCAGCGCGACGTCGGCGGCTCGCCGGCGCCCATGCCGCGCTCTGCCGGTGTGTGATTCGCCGGTGCACTGTAGCTGTCCCCCCCAAACTCTGAAATTCAAACTGCTTTTTCAAATTACTTTCAAATTTGTATAACAACTTGAAAAATTTCCAATGTATGAAATCTTCAAAATTTCAAGCTCTACAAGTTTTGTATTGAACACTTTTTCAAATTCTCACTGGATTTTGAAATTTGAGTTTAAATTCAAAAAGGGACACATTTTTCAGATTTGGTAATTTAGAAATTACTTTTGATTTTATATTGAAACTTCAAAATCTCCAAACATCAAAGTTGTATATCTTGACCAGACCTACAACTTTTCTGTTCAAAACTTTTTCAAAATCAGCCTCCATTTTGAAATCTTAGTTTGGGGACAAAAATGAATTAAAACTGAAATTTGTTTATTTTCAAAATTGCTCCACATTTTACACTAAAACTTTGAAAACTCAAAACACCAAAGTTGTAGCCCTTGAAAAGTTATACAAACTTGGTTTTGAACTTTTTCCCAAATTTTGCTTAGATTTTGAATTATATCAAAAGGGGTAAAACAGGGTTTTGAAATTTAGGGTTTTCGGAGGGATTTCAAATTGGAATTTGTTGCTACTTTGATTTGTGATTACTTAGTGATCAAAACCTCACCCAAGGGCATCATTTGGACCAACATGACATGGTTGACCAAATGTCACTCTTGGTTGACCAATTTACTTTTGAAATTCTTTTACATTTTTCCCTAAATTTGAATTCGAATTCGAATCGGAAAACTCACGACAAGTTTTTGGGACTCCAATTCAAACTCAAATTTGGAGCTTCATTTTAGATGTTTTACTTGAGCTCATACCCTACATTTGACACTAGTGTGCAACACAGTCGCGCACTTCAAATTACGCAGGGCATGGACTAAGTATTTGCGGTGGTATTCGAAATTAGGGTTTTCGGTTTCGGAGCACACCACTTAGAAACACATTCAACCTAGATAAGTAAACTTGTTTTAGTTGATGCATAACAAGGTTAACCTAACAGGGATGATTAGCAATGCATTATGATGACATGGCAGATTAATTAGCACCATAACACCCGGGGTGTTACATTGTCCATCTTATTTGGATCAATTACTAGATTATAGTCACCAATTTTAATTGATAGTTCAATACTCAAAACTAAATAAGTGGCACGTTGTAGTAATTAGCATAACGACATTAAAAACAAGTGATCAATAGATTCTAACCTATGGCAAATTTCATAACTTCTACTAAGTCGTGAGTATATATGTTGTTTGGCTGCTTCCCTTTTTCTTATGATTTTCACTCTATATTTATAATACTCCATCTGTTCTAAATTATAAGTCGTTCTGACTTGTCTAGATACGTAGTTTTTACTATGTATCTCTATATACACTATGTCTATGTATCGAGAAAAGTCAAAATGACTTATAATTTAGAAGACATGGAGTATATATTAGTATCTTGTAGATCATAGTTAGTGGTTCTCACGGTTGCGTATGGGACATCTAAGGCCCCTTTGGAATACAAGTTTTTTTTTCCTGTTTTTGTGTTTTTTCTATGAGAAATGAACTGATTTTGATGGAATTCCTGCGTTTCAAAGGGCCTAAGGCCCTGTTTAGTTCCCAAAAAAATTTGCAAAATTTTTCAGATTCTCCGTCACATCGAATCTTTGGACACATGCATGAAGCATTAAATATAGATAAAAAATAAAACTAATTACATAATTTAGATGAAATGGACGAGACGAATCTTTTAAGCCTAATTAGACCATGATTGGACAATAATTGCCAAATAACAATAAAATTTGCTACAGTGTCATTTTGCAAAAAAAATTTGCAACTAAACAGGACTTAAATGTGATGCCAGTGCCATGGTCAGTTCACCAGCTTTGTTAGTTTGTTACTACTCGCTGTTAAAAAACCATTTAACTGTTGGTGCTTATTGTATCATACTAGCGTTCCTTTTTATATCAAACTTTAAAAATGCCATCAACCATGAAACAATGATTCTTCCTGCTATAGGCCACTGGCCACGTCATCTCTGCTATAGGCCACAACGGTTATAATGAAACCTGCGTAATCAGGATCCATAATTTAGAAGAACAGTAAGCCCATCCGCGCAAGAACATCAGAAGGCAGACACGCAGACAAACGCTACGGTGGCACATCTCGTCCCCAGCCTGGATCCACAATTTTGAAGAACTGTCCAGGTAGTATATGAAAAATGGTAGGAACCTGCACGTAATTTTTAAGAACCGTAAGCCCATCTTGCAAAAATGGCATTTACCGGTACACGTAGGAAAGCGCCTCGGTGGCAACTAACACGAGAAATTTATCTCAACGGAGCGCTGCACGCAAACTTCTCTGTGAAATCCTGTGCACAGCTAATCCCTCCCATCTACACGTGTCTTGTGCATAGTTTTAAATCCCCTGCTAGCCTTTCAAGATAAGGCGCCGCTATTTGAGTTCATGTATAATTTAGTCGCTATATTCCGCTATTGTCTGATATAGATCCGCTATTAGCTGTTTTAGAGATATACCGCTAAACATCTTAGCCCGCTATTTAAAACATTGATCTCGTGGAGCAGTGGATATGCAGCCTGATCAGCTGGTGTTGTGGAGCAGTTGCGCGCAACAGCAGTCGATATGCAGCCTGGTCAGCTGCGGATCCGGCTGCAGCTGCAGATGGGGGCACGTGGTCCGATGGGCAGCCCGGCTCATGAACCAACCCGTCCTGGTCCAAGAAGCCGGGTTTATCGAGCCGAGCTTCGGCTCCCCCAGCTTCGAGCTCCGTCAGGCAACTGCTCCTGCTCCTGGCTCCTGCTGGCGACTGCTCCTGCTTTCGAGCTGAGCTTCGGCTCCTCCTCCGAGCTCATAGTGGCGATTGCTCCTGCTCCTGGCCTCTCCTGGCGATTGCCCCCTGCTCTTGCTGGCGTGTGACTTTTCCATTTGGTCCCGGGCAGACGGGCAGTTTCTGGTCTGCCCGCTTGTTCTGGCTGCGGCTCCTGCAGCCGTAGCCGGAGTAAGCACAGCCGATCGGCTTGGATTCTCTGATTCTCAAACGCTGCTGCTCCAATCGCTTCTGTTTCTTTTGCCTTTTATTTAGGCTGCTGCTGGTCCTGCTGTGCAGCTGCAGCTCATCGGCTGCAAAGCTTTTCTTTCTCAACACTTTGCACACCAGCTGCAGTTGTTGGACATTTGCTGTTTGGGGGGCTGCAGCTTTGCTGTTGTGCTGCTGCAGGTTTGAGGCTCGCCTCACCTGGCTAAGCAAGAAAACGGAGAGGAGCTAAGAGCTTGGCTCCTGAGAGAGCTCACCTCAGAGATTGCATGGGCAAGGATTTGATTAGCTTCTGCAGGAAAGCCAAAATAACTTGCTTGTGCTAGCGAGACTGGCCTCGCCCGGCAAGGCAAGGCAAGACAAGTCTTATGGGCGATCATACCAAACGCGCCTAGTCATTTGGCTGGCCGGGACCGGCCAACCAAGCAAGAACATGGGGCGTGCTTGCAATCTCGTTGCCACTCTCCTCACCTCGCCACACGGGAAACAAGAAACTTACCTAGCCGGGCGAGCCAATTCAGCTCTCCCACGCGGGCAAGATAAAACTTGCTAGCACACGCCTCGAGGCAAGCGGGCAAGCTATCTAAACACATAGCTCAGCCCCATATCCTCGCTGGATGAGGCAATACAATGGTGAGCAGAGGAACCAAACAACCTCATGGTATTTGCTTTGCTCATTGTGAAGAATCGCGCACGATCCCTCTTTGCGAGGAATATTTCCAACTAATCAAAAGGAGTAAAAAAAACTAACATCGTTATTGGCCCGCAAAAAACGTCGTTATTGCTCACTAACTGGTAACAGAGTTTTCTACACTCACAGTCTCACGTACACAGCAAGCCATTAGTAAACGGTTAGTATTAAACTCTTCGTAGATACTCGTATATCATTTCCCCTCTTTTTCACCTACTATGTTCTATCCTTTGTGTGTGGATAACTCTAGTCTTGTTTATTGCCATGTACACTTTTGTGTCTCTTTAAGGTCAATCTCAGTGGTGAATTTCATGCGTTGTTGCTAAAACTGCCACAACAACTTTTATGGTGATAATTGTGACAACGGTCTTATCAAGATGAAGCTATATTAAACTCTCTCTATCTCTTTTTATAATTAACTTGTCAAGTCATTAAATCTATTGATATGTTACAATATTAAATACAAATGAAGCTCAGATGAAACCCCACTGACAATGGCCTAAACATTGGCCGCTACTAATGCCACTTTTCGTTAGTAGTGTAGAAAGAGGTATCTATTCGAATGAAATGACATTCATGTAAGTCTAGCAAGGTTTAATTTATGCACGGTATAATTTTGCCAACATATGGTAGTACTTGATCTCAAGGGGAAAATGTGCTTTGTTCCTCTTAATATTCTAAACAAAAATTGCTCCATCATCACAAATGCTCGACACTTTGATCCAAATCACGCCAAAATTTTAAAACATTTCATAATATCATGAAATGCATATGTATAGATTTGAAGGCTACTTTTCATGAAAAGTAATAATAATGTTTATAATATCAAAACACACATCATTGGGTTCATTATGAAATATGTTTTCATAATACCCTAGTCTATAAATTTAATCTAACTTGATAGTTTGACTTCAGAAAAAAAAAACTAGAAATGCTCATATTTTGGAATGGATATAAATTATAACTATATTTCAATAAGAAAAAATAACGCTCAAGTTTAAAAACAAAAGACCATATATGATCAAGAGACTTGTATTTATGATTACAAAGAGGGAGTACAAACATTTCACAAATTTGTGAAGACAAACAAAAATAATAATTTCATGTAATAAAATACGCTATCACAAGTTGAAGGCTGGTCTTTCTTTGTTTGTCCTTATAAATTGTTGCCGAAGTCACTCTTGTGGCTGCTCAAAGACAGCAATAATATATGCCAACAATTTTGTAGGGATTTTTTGGGTTTAAACTAACGGTGTTGGGAGCTATTGAGCACCAAATCTTTTTTCCTCATCTAATGCCAAGTGTCTTTCGAGCCTTATGACATACAATAGTTTATCCCTTCTTTTTTACTTTTTTTCCTAGAGTTTGAAGTAGGTTTCACCAACCCCATAAAAAACTTGTAGAATTATATGAAACAACCTAAGTGATGATTAACCAAACATATGCTAGCAAAAACCAATACATTTTGTGAACGGACCTCTAGCCGAGTTAGTTAGATGGCTCTAGTAGCGCTCCTCAGGTCCTAGATTCAATTTCCTATGAAAGCAAATTTCAGGCTAAAGTTGATTATACTAAGGAGCTCTGCTCCACTGTCTTCCTTTCAAAAAAAAAAACCAATACATCCCACTGTTCCGTTGAAACATTGTTTTTTGAGTTGCTTTTTTTTTGTTGTTGTTATGCTGCACTTCAAAATAGCTTAATATATGTGTGGCGCCATTATTTGGGGGGAAATTGTCTTGTTACTGCTTAGGTTGTGTTTTATGGTTTGGGCACATGGGAGCAAGCACTTTGATATTTTCCACTTAATCTCTAGTGTCTTTTAGTCAATATTCCTATTAGTCCTCGGTGGGAGTTTGAAAGAAGTTTCATTCTCATTTAGTGCTGTGACATATCGTCAAAATTACTGAGTTGACAAATTAATTATGAAGATAGAGTTTTATAAAGCTTCATATAGGTGAAACTCATTGGCACTGAGACCGACCTTCCATTTTCTAGGTAGGCTCGAGGAATTGCTGCAAATAAAAAGGCTATGAAATAAGGCTAGGGTGACACAAAGTCGTCCAGGCAAAATCCTAATAAATCCCTTAATGCGCCACAACAGCCTAAGTGTGATAAAACCGAAAAAGAACCAGTAGGCCTTATATATCGTGAGAAATTACCGGGTGCATTTCTCCGGAAAGGACATAAAGAAAGGTGCATCTCAGTGGGGAATCAGGTACCCGGAAAAAGCAGGTGGTAGAGGAAGTTTCTCGCAATGGCGACGAAATAAACAGTGGCTTCAAAGTGGAGAGCAAAAGGAAAGGGTGAAACCATTTTCCACCTCCACTCCCATTGTTTTTCTGTGCAGTGCCAACTGGAGACGGTGGCATGTTTGCTTGGAGTTGGGAGTTGCAGTCCAGGGCTTTGCCAGCTTTGCCTGGAAGCTGGAAGCATGATGACAGATTAGCGGATGGAAATTTGTCGCTGGGGTGAACCGGACGATCCATGAATCGTTTTGCACGTAGCACTTGCTATAGGACGCAGATTCTTCTTGGCCCTTGGCCTTTGGGAATTCCGAATTCTCGACGATTCTGCGCAGATTTTTCCTCCCGTCGACAGTACGAAATGCGTACATTGCACCCACATCGTGCACACGCGGCAAAGGTAGAACTTTCGCTGTTTCCGTTTAGTTTTCCATTTGCTAGTACTTTCGCTGTTGTTTATTGACGAAATCGTGCAGTGCCCATCTCTGCCCGTCCCATCATCTCCTGCTCCACGATTAATCAATAATTTATTTCCAACAATTAGTCCTCTGATCGGTAAGCTTCCCTTGATCGTATTTGACCAACTGCGCAGCGCTTAAATTCCCCTTTGTATATATATAAATAAAAGCGGCAGCAGAGCAACGCCAATGCCAGCCGTGTTGCCCATCGCAGCCAGCGATCCAACAGCGCACGCGCTGCAGAAGCTCTCGCGGATTTCCATCCTGACCGACGGGTGGAGGCCGCCGCTGAGGCTGAGCAGGCGAAGCGGAGGAAATGGTGTTGCCGTCGTCGTCGCCTCGTCGGGACAGGCAGGCAGGGGGGGGGGGGGGGGGGGGGGGGGGGTGAGTTGCAGCCCTGCCCGCGCAATTCGGGAAACGCCACACCACTGAGGAAACGAGGAGTCGAGGTCTTGGTCCGTTCGATCGGCACGAGGCAGCGTCGCCATCCGTTCGATCACCGCCATGCATGGACCCGGCTGTTCAATTCGGATCAAGGCATCAAGCGAGAGTGTGAACTCCGACAGGAGTTTGATGGGTGGGTGGCTGCGAGCTTTGATGGACGCATCGGTCGTTCCACTCGAGGCAGCGGCATGGCATGGATGGCAACCTCGCTCGCGTAGGGCGGCAAGGCAGGGGCATCCTTCGACCAGCCACGGCCTCGGGGAGTCGGGGTGAGTTGGGGTCGCTCTCCCGCAGGCGGCTGAGAAGTGGAGGGCATGCACGCTCCGTTCTGTTGGTGCCGTGCCGTGCCATGCGAGCAGGTCAGCTGGGCTCCGGGCCGGTGGCTATATAGGCTGTAGCACGATAACATCAGCCATGGCCGCGGACCACCAGAGGAGTAGCTAGTAGCCATCATTGAACGCGATCGATGCTGCTGGCCCTGCCCCTGGGCGTTCCGTCACTTGTCATCTTGGTTTGGTGGACGTCTCTCTCTGCCCCGCTGTTGTCTCGATCGATTAATTGGCTGTACCGTCTATCAGTCTCGCAAAACTCCATCTGCGACGGAACAAAATCCTGGGCAACTAAGCTCGGCTCCACTCTCAAAGATATTCTTCATGGCCTGTTCATTTATTTTTGCTTTAATTAATAATAAAAACACCTTTCATGGATTATCTAGAACGACCACACCACCGAATAAGATTGTCTTACCCGATCAAAAAGAAAGAAAGAATAAGATTGTCTTATGTGAGAGTGATAAGCACCAAGAGAAGTAATAATTAAAGAGGCCGGTAATATTCCCGCGGGGGGAAACGGTCGTGTAAAGATCTTTACAGACCCAGTAAACGACCGAAACCAATATTGACATGGTAAATTTTTTCGAACAATATTTATTACGGAGGATTGACATGAGAGGCAGAGAGAGACGCAGAGTGATGTCATATTTTAGAGGCATTCCTTCATCAGTTAGCTGATAGATCAAAACCCCTTTCATGAATCCAACAACGAGTGAGACCAGCTTTGTCGACATGATGCAGTTTTTTCCGACAACATTCTTAGAAACGATTCACGTGACAAGTAGGGCAGCACGCAATTCAGATTTCAACCAATGCATTTGATTATTTATATAGCTAGCTAGCTAGCCGATAGAGCAATCCGCCTTTTTCTTAACGTGTCTTTGTCCGCCACGATAATTTCCAGATCCTCATTGTCATTGTGAACATGTAAGGATTCCACAACGGACTGGAGAAAAAAAATTCCATGTGTGTATTCGTAGCCGCCCTCGGATTCCCCCGCTCCTGGACCTGTCATGTTGCTCTCGAATTCGTGCGATCGTGCCCATTTTCCGCGGATTTAATAGGGTACGCGATCGCGCACTACTCCACGAGACGGAGGACGTTGTTTCCATTCGGTTGACTAGCCTAGCCTAGCCTAGCCAGCACTGGTGGTGTCCCCATGTTGGAGTGTAAATTGTCCCTGTCCGCCCCGCCCGGCGATCTTTCTTCAATCGATCGATCGAGTCATCGAGTTATAACATCTTTATCATATCCAATAATTCCCATGCCCCGATCTGGTCTGGACGGCTGGTCTCGGTGGCGATGGAGGATAGCAGCAATGCACCGGATCGAGGGACACCTAGCATGCGCGGAGTTGGTGCCCGAAACAAAAGTAATCATCCATCGCTTTTGCACTGTTGGTCCGGAAGCATCTGATCCCCCAGCCCTGCCGGCCACGTATGCACGTACGCCTCCACGTCGATCGCCGGCCCCGGCGTGTTTGGGAGCACATATATTATGTGAGTAGATAGATAGAACCCATCATCCGGCCGCTAGATCGGCTACGATCCATCGGTCGATCGCCATATATCCCCGGGGGCGGCGGCTGCGGCTGCGATCGGATCGGCGGGCGATGGATCATGGATGTGGGTGGGTGTCATCGCACCGCAGACATCGCTCTCCATCGACCACCTGCTTCCGTACGATCATGCAGCCGCGTAAAAGGCTTTTTCACCCTGCAGCTCTGCTCCGATCCTGATCCTACTAGCTGTCTGTCAGCTTCACACTCCCTGGAGTAGAATCAAAGCAAAGCTTATGGACGGCCGGCACACTGGAGGAGCTCAAAGGCTAGCAGCGTGCGTGGAAGATGGTCCTGATCATCACTCCCCTCCCGGCTCCCGGCCCTTCTTTTCTTTTCAGGAAAATAAAAAAGATCGCCGATCGCTGCAAGGGACGACGGCTATCATTTCTTCACATTGCTCTTGCTGCCTCAGTAGATCTACATCCAACGTACTACTCACCTGCGTGCGTGCACGGCGCGGCAGATCGATCGATCGGCTCAACGGCCAGCCGGGTCATCAGTGATCGATCCCGCACATCGATGGATCCATCCATCCCGATCGATCTAAAGACGATGCGCGTGGGTAGCGTTACGTTTATCAGAAGCTTTGGAACGTCTGGCTAGCTGTTCCCCAGTACGTGGCGCAGATCGCTAGACGGCTAGACGCAACGGGTAACAGTCCAATCCGCAGATCTAAAGCGGCAGGACCCGGGAGCCTTAGAACATGCCGCGGGTACGTTAGTGCTGCCGTGATCGATCTGCCTGCCGTGCTCTGCTCGGCCTCATTCCCCTCCACTCCACGCCGCGTGCGCGCGCACAACACATGCGGTGCTTTTGTTTTTGTTTCGCCAGCATCCGAGAGGCAAATGGCAGTGGGTGGATGCTTCGAATCTGATCCCCACCTTATACCCGGGCCGAACGTGCCATGCACAGTGCCTGCTGCGATCGCGCATGCATGCACAGCCACACAGGTTTATTACTTCTATAGGCTAACTCTGGCTAAGAACCGACATCACGTAGAGAGACAAAAATAATCCTGCCCTTGTTAAAAGGGGCTGAATGAAATCCAAGCACGCAGCGGCTGATGCTGATGGCCTCCAAAAGGGCTCTTGGGCAAATATATTGCTACACGTCAGCGGTCTCATACTCCGTCTCATGCAGTATCACGTAGGATTTTTGCTGATGTGGAGCAAAGAGAGGGGAAGAGAGAAATAGGTCGTTGTTTCGCGAAACAACCACTTCATAAGCTAAAATTTAGAATTACGAAACAACTTACGTACTATTGTACAAGTGGTTGTTGTCATGCAACTCACAAACATTCCATTCCTCTTAAGTCGTCTCATAATTATGTTACATTGCATGAGACTATATGTGACAAAATACCAATGCACAAGGCCAGGGCGAGGACAGCGACACAGGGGCGGCAACATGCACGGTGTCCCTGGCCCCCCCAGATTTGCAGAGTCAGATCTCCACCAACTAGCTCGCCCCCGCGATCCATCGACCACACCACATACCAGACGCATGATGAGGGTGCCGTCGCCCGTCTCGGCGGTGGTGCGTGGTGGTGGTATATTTTTTTTGAACCTGTGGTGGTGGTATTAGTAGTATATAAAGAAGCGTATCGCACCGACGAATGGTGGCGAGCAGGCGAGGCCACGCAGGAAATTGGCCGCCGGGCCGGTGCGACTGGGTCCCTCTTGGTGCGTGCGTGGTCTTTCGTGCCCGGCCAAAGCAAAAGACGCAAAGCGATCGGCAGGTTTCCCAAGACCCAAGTCAGATTCTAACTGCATCTCTGCTGCCCCGCACCCGCACCCGCACGGTTGGAGACGAGCGAGGACCACACCACCGCCACCACACGGCTCGTCCAGGCCCGTTCGGCTCCACCCTTGCCGTCCGTGCGCCTTGGCGTTGGGCGGTGGGCGGTGGCGGGCGTCGCCACCGTAGTACGTGTGCTAGCTAGCTAGCTGGTCCGTCGCTAAGCCCGACGACGCGAATACATTAGCTTATCCTAGCTCCCGAACCCCCCATGCATCGTTAATTAAGGGAGGTAACGTTCTTTTCGCGTGCAACTGAACTAACTAGGGTAAAGTATGATAGATTATGACCCGCCATGTAACTTTTAATTTGACCGACCGGAAGAGACCGAACAAGCTGCGACAGCAGAGCTCCAATCGCCGTGCGTGTTTATTTGCGCGCAAAGCACGGTGCGTGAGCGGCCGCGCGCGGACCGTTGTGCTCTGCTGCACCGAGATGCATGGCAGTGCATGCGCCGGCGATCAAGACGCCGGATTTGAATGCGCTGACTGCCGCTGGCCATCTGTCTTGATTGCCCACCGCCGAGCCGCCCCCGATGGGCCAGCACGTACGCCCACCTCCGATCCGGCCATGCATGCGCGCACACGCTGCCACGCTCCGGACCATCCTTAGCGTATCTTCTCATTCAATCCTCGCACCAGGCACCACCATCTCCTAGGCCTAGATGCTCGGGCCATCCGCGCCACTGCGGCGACGCGTATGCACCCACAGATCGGACAGGGGCATACGTACTGTACTTGACGGTACGCACTTACGGAGTGTCGGAGTGGCAGAGCGCGGACCAAAAGGGTCTCTCTCTGTGGCACGAGGATGTCACGTGAGGGAATAACGATTCACAAGAGGGGAGCCCGTGTCTCTCCTCTCGAGATCGGAGGCCTTTTGTGCCCGTCGCAACCGCGATTCGCTTGGGTACCTTGGGCACACCGGCACATCCTCTGGTAAACTGTAAATTATCCTCACCACACTGGTACGTATGCTGGTTGCTAGCATTACGGATTTGCGGTTGCGGGGGGGTATGCCGAGTGCGTGCGCCGCCACGGATCATGAGGCGCGTCGGTCGTGCGTGGCGGATGGATCGGTCAAGCGCCAGGTTGCCATCGGGGCGCGAGTAAACAAACGCTCTAGCCGCCCACGCGGACACTCCGTGGCATGGCAGGCCGATCGCTGCAGCCATGTGCTAGATAACAGCCAGTACCCCAGTAGCATCGCGGCCGGCCGGGCGTGCCGGCCGTCGAAAAAAAAAGAAAGAAAACCTATATTCGGTAGCGGGATAGCCATTTGGGGAAAAGAGCTGCCATATATAAGCTTATGGTGTGTTTAGTTGGTAAAAAGTGGGTGAAAAGTTCCTGTAACATTTTTTGTTGTTATTTGATAAATATTATCTAACCATGAAGTAACTAGGCTCAAAAGATTCATCTCAACATTTACAGACAAACTGTGCAATTAGTTACTATTTTTACCTACATTTAATACTCCATGCATGTGTCTAAATATTTGATGTGATAGGTGGAAGAAGAAATATTTTGGGTTTGTATGGGAACTAAACAGTCCCTTATTAAAACTTGCCATAGTAGAGAGTTCTTGGCTGCTTATCATAAGCATTTTAAAACTTTGAAACAGGTGCCCTTCTGGATGGTGCCCTTCTCATACATACTGTACATCATTAAATAATACTGGGCCGATTTAACAGAAGGGCACCATCCAGCCGCGCGTGGACCGACTGACTTTGGAAGCCCAGTGCCCCGGAAGATTCACCGGACAGGGTCTGAATACATGGGCCTAATTTGTGCCACATTGTCATTGGGCCAATTAACACCAAACAAAATTATCCAAACATGCATGTAAGGGGAAAAAAGTATTTTCACCTCGTGAGTATCGCCATAGTCTGATTTTTTTTCTCCTCAAGCATCTTATCTTCTAAACTCTCAAAATAATTCAATGGCCTATTTTTAATTGGTTTTGATTTTTTTGTTAAAACATTTAGTAAAATACTTCATAAGCTTATTGATCCACAGAAAATGTCTTCTGATTTTTTTTGAGAAAAACACCTTAGTGATATTTTGGGATACAACAAATACAAAAAGTATTTAGATGCTATGAATAAATCTTTAGAAACTTTCAAATATTAGATTTAGCTATAGGAAAATAGAAAAATATATCATGAAAAGCCTAGGAGTTTCTAAAACATTTCTAATTGATGCCTAGCATGTTTGAGAACTGTCCACAGCAAAAACACATAAGTCACAATTGGAACGAATGCACAGCGTGAACTCATTCAACATTAATATATGTTGCATTATGCTGGTCACATTTCATATTTTTGCTGCACAAAGTTTTTAAAGCACAATTAGACATTGACTATAATGCTTTGGATTTTTTTCTAGTTTTTTAGAACTTGTTTCTTATTTTCTTAGAGATAAATACATTTTTGAAGCTTTAGATATATTTTCACGAGCTCTAAATATTGTACTTGGATTCTTCATATGCCAATCTATCTCTATAATTTTTGGCAACTTTTTGTTAGTTGTTAGAGATATTTTACCTGGTTTAAACATCTTGTCAAGTATTTACCTTTTTCTTAACTATCAAAAAGACAAAACTGTCTTTAAAACCACTTTAACCTAGGACAGGGAGGTAACTTGAGTGATTTTAAGAGTTCAGAGGTAAGGTGGTCTGTTTTAAAGTTTAATAAAAAATCAGACCACCCAACAGTTTAAAGAGGGGAAATGGATAGCGGTTCACGATCTCTTCTGGCCGAAAACGCTAGAATACGAGTAAAGGAAAGCAAATTCATGGCGTCCAATGAACACATGGCCAAAGATTTCGTTCTATCATATTATCCTTTTCTATCTATATGGAATTATGGATGCTACAGTGAACAAGCACCGACGAAAGAAAAAAGAATAAAGAAGCGGTGATTCGTTCTTCTTTCCCTCTTTCCCTTTGGAGGAAACCACAAAAATGCAAAACCATACACGACATGACGACGGGCCCCGGAACAGGAGAGAAGCAAAAGCGAAAGCACCACCTGTCGTCCAACCACCAAAGCATACGAAGAATCAATCGGCTCGGCCCCAGGAAGCACAGGCCCACCCAAGCGCCAAGCCAGGCGAGGGAGCCGTCGGATCTCGGATGTCAGACTACCCGCACTCATGACCTCTATATTCATCCTCTATACGTCCTAGTCAGTAAGATTCTCTCCTCTATACTTAATTCTCCTGTATCCATCCATTCTCTATATCATCCTTTATTCACTCTATCCACTGTGGGACCCACTTGTCACTTTATCTAAATATATCCATGTGTGATATAGTTTTGAAGGATTTATTGAGACGAATTTAATGATGCAATCGAAATTTAATTTGGATTTTTAGTTTGTGAGTTATAGCATTTTTTCCTTTGTTTAGCTAGTGGGGTCTGCCACAATAGAGTATAGAGTAAGTACTGTACTACTTTAAATATAGAGTGAGAGAAAGAATAAAATATCGTTTTAGAGTATCCAGTGCAGCAGTTTTTACTCTATATTCATACTCTTAAGCTTTAGAGTATCGTTTTAGAGTATCCGCTGGTCTCACAGAACCTGCCGAGCGGTCGTCGGGCGCGCAGGACACAGGACTGCAGGAGCACCAGTACTCAAGTTGGGGGTGCACACGTCATGCAGTACAGCGCCAGGGAGCCACCAGCCCAGAATCACCCTCATCCTCCACTCCTCGCGGCTCACAGAAACCTCAAAACCCAACTAGGCCGGCGTCCACTGAAAGAGAAGAGAGAGAGAGAGTGGGGGGTCATGGAGCTGTGCGTCTCGACCACCGCCTCCTCCGTCCGCGCCACCGCCGCGCCCATATCCTTCGCCCCGCCCCGCCGTGGCGCGTCTGCTTCCACCGCCGTTCCGCTACACCGCCGCATCCCAACTCGAGGTACGGCCTGGCCCATCCCTCGCTCTGTATCTGACACGCTGTCTTTGTGTTGCTTGCTCTGATGTTTCCACTTCAGGCTGGCGTTGCGCCAGTGCGGCCGTGCCTGACCCGGTGTCCTCCGAAGAGCCCGCATCGGCCTCCGCTTCCTACACCGTCGTCGTCACGGACAAGCCCGACACGCCTGCCGATGACAAGGTCGAGGTGGTTAGCGCCGCGCCTAGTGGCTCCGCGGAGGCGCCTGTAGCAGAACTGGTGTCGTCGGAGGCGTCCCCGTCCCCGTCCCCGTCCCCGTCCCCGGATGACGGCGGTCTGGATGAGATACTAAGCAAGGTATCGCCGTGCTGCTGACACGTTACCTGCTTTTGGCGCTTTGCTGTTCAGGGTCCCAGGCTGCCAGCAAAGCTTTGTTTGCCTTTCGATTCCGCTGCGTGCCACCTTTGAATGCTACAGTGATTAATTCTTATGTGGAATTAAACCAAACTGAATCCTACAGAAAGGCAATGAGCTCAATTTGACAATATAACTACAGCTGAGCAAAATAGCAACTGTTGTCCTTGGCTCCTTGCTGTAATAGTAAGAGTGCATTAACCTTTCCAGACTTTGCTGTAAGGCAGTCTATACAAAATAAAGAGAATCACCTAGGAAAATATAACATCCGCAAATGCTGTTTTGATTGGACCAATTAATCACATTATTGCCTACTTCGTGATCATGGTCGTAATGGGGAAATTTGAGGCCCAGTGCGGAGCAAAAATTTGGGCCCCATTACAAGTTGAGGAAAAATAGATATTATTCTCTTAGCATTATGTCTTGCCAAAAACAAATATTTGAACTTTTGCAATATTGACTAGCATGATACGTTATTTTTTACTTAAACTGTGCTATCCTTCTGCAATGAGATGGGAGTTAATTTCTCGGGGAAAAAATTCTCTCAAATGCTGCGGCGATTGTTGACTGAAAGGTTAAAGTGAGAGTGAGAGATATGCCTTCTTGCGACTCTATGGTGGGTATTAATTGGAGGTAGGGATAATGCATAAGCCTTAGGAGTTGATTGGCCGTGGGATGAAAAAGACTTTTTTATTGCTAATTTATTTGTTATCCATCTAATTTGTTGATTAGTACTAATATAAAGTATAGTAGTTAAAAAAAATGGGGCCCAAGGATTTTGGAGGCCCTGAGTAAATGCACACCCTGCACATGCTTGCCGTACAGGCCTGTTCGTGATGTATATAGTACATCTAACTATCATTTATTGTTTTATATCACCATCTTACTTGTGAATCAATAAGCTGAGTGATTAAGCTCTAGTTTATCCCTTAACATTTGCAGAACTCTAGAACTCCAAAGGCACAACATGTTATGAAATTACGAATATCTTAGGTTTGTTGCTCCAGATTATGCCAGACTCATCATGCTATGGCATATTTTATTTTGGTAATGCATTGATTATTTTTAACATAAAAAAGATGCTACATGTATTGTCTTAATATCATGATTCTATAGCAACTTTCATATGTGAAAATAATTTATTTTTCAGATACAAACTTTGTCTTGGATGAGTTATTCATTGCCATCTTGTTGCTTACTTATATACCGTGCCTATATTTTCCAGTTGAACATTGAAGTGACTCCGACTTTAATCCTCACTGGATCTGCTGCATTTGTTGCTTTATGGATCCTATCTTCTGTTGTTGCTGCAATTGATTCAGTCCCCCTGGTACAGAAGTTATAGTATGCCTTCATGAAATCTTCACTTAGTTTTAATACCAAATGTTCCCTAACCTGCTTGGCTGACTCGTAACAGCTCCCAAAATTGCTGGAATTAGTAGGAACTGGTTACTCAATTTGGTTCATCACACGATATCTCCTTTTCAAGGTACATCTTTTTTTGATGGAACTTTTCAAGGTACATCTGAATCCTCAAATCTGAATCACCCTATAAAACTGCCCCGATTGTACATGTTTCTTTTGTGTTCTCAGTGACCTGAAGACCGGTTTCCTTTTTCAAATTTTCTATATATGCAGGAAAGCAGAGATGACCTGTTTGCAAAGTTTGAAGATCTCATACAGAGGATTATTTGATCTATCGTCGATCTTTTGCCACGTGTTTAGGCATTACAGCCAGCTTATTATTAGGTTTTCTCCCTTTCTTTTCAAAGATTACTGAAGGGGTAAAGAAGGTTGTGTATCTAAATGTTCTCTTCATGGGGTCTGTTATCAGACTTCTCAAGTTTGGCTAGTGTGCTTCTTCAGGTCACTATGGATGTTTTTTACTCAGTCCTATGTGTATACTGTCGAGTGAAGCTTTAAAAAGATGAATACGATCAGTATGGTCTCACTCCTATGCAAGTTTTGAAGTCCTATTTGCTACTGTCCAGTAAACATTTCCGATACCATATGTTAAGCTCGAGCGGTCGAGCCTTCTGTGAGATTGACGGAGCTGCAGCTCAACTTAGCTGACTTTCAACGATGCTATTCCTTTCTTTTTGAAATCCTCTTTTATAATGTAGCAAACACATCCCAAATAAGAGAACATTTGTACATTTTGTCAGAGTGTAGCATCAAGTATACCCTTTGAACTATAACCAGTAAAAGTTCAATACTATGTCAATGAGGTTGTAGATATACTAGTTTCCGGGGAAGGAGCATGATACAACTCTGTTTTTCCGCAGACATTCAAATTCACTTAACGTCAGCATAAAGCGCCGAGACAGAAACAGACGCTTACATTGCATAGGTTAGGAACAGTACGTTACATACAAGGAGCAGCCGGAACATATCTGCCTCTTTCATTCAACAACAGCTGACCGACAAATAAAAATCAACCCTGTTGTAGGATGAACTCAAGTTGTCAATCTTTGGCTTTCAAACATGGCACTGCTGCACTATATCATTTTCAGATCAATGCTATTTTACAATTAGAGATTCTCCAAGACTGCAGATGGGTGCAAACTGTGGATCCCTGAGCGTGTTCACCATACTGAGTACCTTATGCCAAGACCATTGCAGGTAAGTATTAGCCCCTTGTGCCGGTTCAGGTAGTCCTGAAATTGTTGCCAAAAAAAAAGTGTGAGAACCATTGTACGACAAGCTAACAACAGAAAAGAATAGTTGCTTAATGCTTACCACTGCATTCTGATCTTGAACATATACAATGCCTTTCTTGTCATACTCTTGCCTTTTTGCAGGATTACTCAAAACTGTTAAAGAAATGCTGGGGCTTCAGAAACAATAACACAAGATCAAGATGTATTATAATAGACCATGATATGCCTTCCCTTATAGAATGGAATGGAATGTGCTCAACTGCTCAAGTGTGATGACCAACTATGGGTATGTTTATACCTCTTATTTGCCTACAAATCTATGCACAGTTTCACAGCCTTCAAATAAACTATCCAAGATACTTGCAAGAAGCAAGCAACGAATAGTTCTGCTAAATGAACACAGAAGTATTGTCAAGCTAGTGAGCTAGGAGCCAAGGACAGTACACTGCTGTTTATAACTGGCTGAAGCTGTTGCAAACAATAAATATAATAGGCATTTTTTGTTTAGATTTATGGTAGCCATTGCATCCTATCTCTTGTACAAGGGCATATTCTTAGTCTTGGAGCAGTTCAGCAGCAGCATCTACAACAGAAACTTTGCTTGCTTCATAGGCCAAAGAAGCAATGACTAGCATTCATGGTTATATTTTGGAGTGGTGTGGTGTGTGTTGTAATTGGGGTCTCTCCCCTTTTTTCTTCTTAATATAATGAAGCGCAGTTCTCCTGCGTTTTCGAGAAAGCATTCATGGTTATATTACGACCTGATTTGGTACTTCTATCTTAAGGCTTTAAGATGTCGTGCCATCACTAAGGAACAAGAATCAGAGCATCTATGACTATAAGTTCCAAAGTCTGAGTGCTGATACCTCAATTGTTTGCTACTCCTTAAGAATTCTGAAGAGGAAATACTCCTAGGCTCGTGGAGCTGTGGTAACAACTCCTCTAAAACTCCTAAAAGTACCATAAAATTGAGAATAGTTTAGCATAATCTGTGACAGCGATGGCTGAAGAACCATGGCCATATATCTCACAGTTATGTGAAGGCACATTAGCGTACACTAACATCCAGCCTGGTATGGCACTTTGTTACTTCTTAATTCTAAGACTATACAGGAAAACACAGAGGTGAAACGATGCTGCTTGAATGCAATCCCCGGGGACACTAACAATGGCTTGTGCAATACATGAATAGGACTGCAACTTTTTCTCCTGCTAACAATTTACATCCTGGCCAACTAATCAAGCTCACCTTGGTATGCCTCGTTAATTTCCTGAAATTTGGAGGTCGAATTTTCTTCGCCCTGCTTCTTATCAGGGTGCCATTTCTACAACAAAAGAAAACAAAGAAAAGGATCAATAGTTGTCATAACTGAACTCTATAGGAGACAAAAGATTTCCATCAGCAGAATATAGTGTCGTCAATGAAGTAAACCGTGAAGGAGGATACCACTTCAGCTAACTAGTTTGCATAGGAACACCGAACTACAAAATTAAAGAATAGTAGTCATTTTGTTGGCGGGTCAGACACTAACCAGTGCGAGGCGGATATAGCTGGACCTGATCGTCTCCTCCGACGCATTGTAATCTACTTCCAGTATCTTGTAGTAATCCTGCACACACAATTGCGCAATTAGCATAGAACACGGTACCTAACAACCCTAGGCGCGAGAAAGGGGGGAAATGGAACTCGATTCTCCATGACATGGTCTCTAAATTCCAGGTGGCCCAGATATCATATCCCCAAGACCGCAACCCAGGAGACGGGTGGCAGAATCGGGGGCGGGGTAGCGTCCCCGTCGCGCTCGCGGCTCGCGCCTCACCTTGGGCTTGGCGAGGAGGGAGATGAAGTCGAAGTCGACGGGGGTCTCCTCCCGCGGCGCCTCCCCACCGCCGCCCTCCCACTCCCACCACATCCCTCGCCGTGGAAGGGACTGGGTCCTCGCTCCGCCACCACGGGATTGCTCTTCCCACCGACGCACCGATTCTTTTCAGGGTCGGTTCGGTTCCTTCCTGGAGATGTCAGTGGCGCTGGCGGTGACGCCGTGGCTCGGTGGATTCTGTGGGCTGGACGAGAGAAGTTTCTAGATTTTTTTTTTCCCTCAATCAACTCTTCGTTTCAGGGACTGGAGCAAAACTTGACACGACCGACGCGGCCTGGCCAGAGACTTTTCTTAGGCCGAGCCCAGCAGCAACTCCTTGCCCTGGCCTGGCCCTGGCTGGGCCTTCTGTATTTGGAGAGTTTTGGGCTTGGTAGGCTGACACACCTCTGAGGGCCGGACCATTAGCCAACCGTCTCCACAGCTTCAAGTGTTATAGTTACAGCAGAGCTTGCTTGGCTAATCTCTTCAGTTGCAGTGGAGTCCAGAGAGGAAAAAGAAACATGCATGAGCGTGGATTCTTCGGCATGATTCGTCTACGGCAGTATCACGATGTTCGGCTGGCGGTAAAAGCACCGCTGAATGGTTGATGCTGATGTTAATACTGGTTTGTTGTGAGAGAAAAATACTGTTGAATGACTCACTGATTCTGGCATATAAGTTCAGGCGAGCCGGGCGTATGTCAAAAACTGGATCGCGCTCGACCAACCCAGTTTGAAACTTGGAATTAAAGTTGTGTTAGCGCTACGCTCGCCTCGCACCACCGTGCACTCAACTAAAATATTACGTACTAGGACTAGTAGTACTACTATAATAACACGGCAAAAAGGCTCCAAACTAGAAATCAGTTCGTGAACTCCAGCTTTCCCTCGCGTGTAAAGTGGCCACGCCCACCGGGATGATAAGCAATCGTTGCCCGCATTCGGAATTTCGGATCGAAGGCCCCGTCGTCCACGGAACCTGCCGTGTAATCTGGACGCCAGCTCTGCTTTGCACCCCCGCCACTTGCACTAAGGCCTGGTTTAGATTCCAGAATTCACCCCTAAATTCCACTATGCAAAAAGAAGATTCCCCATCACATCAAAATGTCAGCATATATATGGAGTACTAAATGTAGATGAAATAAAAAACTAATTGCACAGTTTTGTTGTACTTTGCGAGACGAACATTTTGAGCCTAATTAATCAAAATTTGGACAATTATTACCACTAAAAAACAAAAATACTACAGTACTCGAGGGTGGTACTGTACAGATTTGGCCACCCCGAGTCGGGGTCTAAACGAGGCCTAAACAACAACAGTGCAGAGACGACCACGGTTCCGTCAGTCCATCGACAAAAGGGAGAAGAAGGGGAATCCAATCCAGGCCTTGTTTAGTTTTCCTCAAAATTCCAAGTTTTTTTACTCTTTCTCTGTTATATCAATTTTTAGCCGTTTGCATGGAGTATTAAATGTAGGTAAAAAAATAATTAATTACACATTTTAGTTGAAAATCACGAGATGAATCTTTTGAGCCTAGTTGGTCCACGATTAGACAATATTTACCAAATAAGATGAAAATGGTACTATTTATTAAGTTGAAATTTTTTCGATCTAAACGAGACCCAGGTCCGTCCGTCCTTCGTCTGTCCCCAGCCTGACATTCCGTAGTGGTGAAGGAAGCAAGATCTCGCGGCGAAATTGCTTCACATGCACGTGCAGTTTTCACACCGCGCAGTGACCGAGGTCGGTCAAGGAAAAACACTGTACTGAGGCTATCCGCGCTCTTCATCCTCTATACTCATCCTCTAAAAGAAATATTTCATCCTGGTCATCGAGATTCTCTCCTCTATACCATTTTCTTCTGCATCCATCCATCCTCTATATTCATCCTCTATACTAGATGGGACCCATGCATCAGATTTTTTTTCTTTTTTTTTAACTCCCCCTACCCACTCTCTCCCTCCCTATTCTATCTCCGCATGAAGGACGAGACCGCGCGGGCCCGCACCACGCAGGCGCGTAGCGGACGCTCTGCTCATCCGCCAGGAGTAGCGGACGTCCGCCCATCCGCTACGATACCGTGTGGCGTATCGTGCGCCGCTGCAGGCATCCGCGTCCTGCAGGACGCTTTTACCGGAACGGCTGCAGTCGGTCTCAGCAGCAGGTCAGAGGTACAGGGCGGAGCGGGAGGAGAGCTCAACGGGGCGCATCCTTTACGTGGGTGCAGGTCGCGCTCGCAGATGCGTTCCATGTGAGCGTCGAGTACGTGAGAGACGACACGCATGGCGGCATGCGCCGTGACAGCACCACCCACCGGATGACCGCGCCGTTTCCCGTCTAATCCGACCAAACCGGCGCCCTTTTCCGCGTCGCACTCCAGCAAAAAGACTTGTTTAGATATCAAATTCACCCTCAAATTTTACTGTGCAAAAAGAAGATTCTCCATCACATCAAAATGTCGGCACATATATGGAGTATTAAATGTAGATGAAATCAAAAACTAATTGCATAGTTTTGTTGTACTTTGCGAGACGAATATTTTAAGCCTAATTAATCAATGTTTGGACAATTATTACCAAATAAAAACAAAATTGCTACTGTGACGGGACACTTACTATGCAAACTTTGCCTCCAAAGTTTGGAATCTAAACAAGGCCAAAAGCTAGCCCGCTCCATGTCTCACTCTGACACAACGACACAAGCGGGGAAAAAAACGTTAGCTGAAACTTGGAAGATTCAACCAAAGATGACACTGTGGACAACTATGCGTCTTTATTTGCCATCGCCGTTGAAAAGAAGGAAGGCTCATGGAGATAGGGATATGCTAACAGCTTGACAATCTTTCTACTGAAATCCTCTGTAGTTAATTTACTTGTGTTTTTGCTATCTATAGATAGGTCTGATGTTTATTAAGGCCTCGTTTAGATGCTGAAAAAATTTCAACCCGATGAATAGTACCAATTTCGTCTTATTTAATAAATATTGTCCAATCGTGGACCAACTAGGCTCAAAAGATTCATCTCGTGATTTCCAACTAAACTGTGTAATTAGTTATTATTTTTACCTACATTTACTACTTCATGCATGAGTCCAAAGATTGATGTGATGGAGAGAGTAAAAAAATTCTAACTTTTCATGTGCATCTAAACAAGCCGTAAAGTTACCTACTACTAATGACAGATGCACCGTACGGTCGATTACAGAATAACAGAGGCAGTGTTTAGTTTCTTCAAAATTCCAAAAATTTTACAAGATTTCCCGTCACATCGAATCTTTAGACACATGCATGGAGTATTAAATGTAGATAAAAAAAACCAATTACACAGTTTGTCTGTAAATATCGAGACGAATCTTTTGAGCCTAGTTAGTCCATGATTGGATAAATTTTACTAAATAACAACGAAAAGTGCTATAGAAAATTTACACCAACTTTTACACCATCTAAACACTACTCTACCTGAGGATTGTGTGATGGCAAAGCACTTTTGCACATCATCCCGGCCCCACATGTGCGCCATTCCTGCAAGAAAAGCGACTTGGAGCCTGGAATGGAAGCGACGCACTGTCAGTGGCAGGACCGCTCCCCGCCCGCTGCAATTCCTGCGAAGCACCAGGGTCAAAACCGTCTTTAGACCACGTGATAAACTTATGGGTCATGACTCCTTCGACCACGCCGTTTGAAAAAGATACCGACACGCGGGGCCCGCAGCCATGTGACCCCTCCCCACGGCTCCCCATGCGCCGCCCCAGACACCGAACACCGGAGGCCCACGCGCTGTACCGTCCTCGATGCCCGCCACGCGTACGTAGCCCTGCCGAAATGAACGGAGCAGCGTGCTCTGCGGGAGAGGAAGCGTTCCCACCGGCCGGTCCACACTCCACACTCCACAGTCCACCCCCACCCACTCCACGCAGCAGCGCTTGCGTTCCAGCAGTCCAGCACCACCGCCACGAGCCCACGAGGCCACGACGTCCCGGCCACCGTTTCGACCGTTACGGAGGGGCCCCGTCCCGCGACGTTGCCGGCTTGCCGCGCGCGCCCTGACGTCGTCAACGCTGCTCCGCTCGGTCGGTGAACTCAGCTGAGTCCAGGCCACTCTCCCGTTGTGGCTTACGGAAAGAAAGGAAACGGACGGCCAAAAGAGAATGGACCAGGGCCTGGTTTACTTTGCAAAAAATTTGAACCTGATGAATAGTACCGCTTTCGTCTTATTTGGCAAATATTGTCCAATCGTGGATCGACTAGGCTTAAAAGATTCATCTCGTGATTTCCAACTAAGCTGTGTAATTAGTTATTTTTTTACCTACATTTAATACTCCATGCAAGCGGCTAAAAATTGATATGATGGAGAGAGAGTGAAAAAACTTGGAATTTGGATGGCATCTAAACATGGCCCAGCTATTGTTGGGGCGTTTTTTCGCATAGCCCCACTCCTGGTCAAGATAAAAAGCTTTTGCTTGCATAACTTAAGGACGGTTATTGCACCCGTGCACCGTGTAATAACAAAAGATAGTAAAAAAGCTGCGTGGTAAATCGGCAACGTTATTCTCGAATCAATTGTTTCCTTTTACGCCGATGATATGCTTCGATTATTTTTTCTAGTGAAGGACTTAACCTCGTTTAGTCGTTTTCTTCCAAGGGAAGGAACGATATACATCTATGCTGCTATTACGGTAATACCGTGCCAACAGAGGGCTTAACTGCAAACTCGGCCGTCCCTTTCCTGTCTATTCGAAGGCAGTGGGGGTTGAGTAATTTTTCTAGTACGGCCATGAGCAAATAAACTCGTCTTGTCCCTTTCCTCCTCCCCGGCTCCACTTCGGCGCTTCCCGTACACTCTGTTGCGCTCCACGCTCCCGTCGCTGTCGCCCACCGCGCTGCTCGCAGAGTTCGTCCCGACGTTCGTCCGAAGAAATTCAAATCCGGGGCGCTCGCGTCACTCCCAGCGACGAATCCGCGCGTCGACTCGGCTCCAAGGTAAGCATTTTCCCCTGCACGATTCGGCTCCCATTCCCCTGAATTCCTCCTGCGTTCAAATCTGCGGCTGTGGGAATTTTTCCGAGGATTTTTCGGGTCTGGAGATCACCCGCATTTGGTGCGGCTGGTTCGGAGTTTTTCTGATTTTTGCTCGATTTGTTCGTCCGTTTCAGTCGGGACCCGCATGCGCTCGCCATGTTCACGGAGGGGCTAGATCGCGACGCCCTCAAGTGGGTGCGAGAGGTGAGTGAGCTCGCCGCGCCGTCGAACCCTAGCTGGTTTCAGCTGCTGCGGCCTCGGGTTCCCGTTCTCTGATGCGTGTTTTTCTGTTCCTGTGGTGTTTGTTGGTGGAATGCGTCTGCAGGGCCAGGGAGCGGCGGCGCTGCATAGCCACGACCGGATGGACGCGCTCCGTACCGTGCGCGGTGCGGCCGGCCGCGGCGGGCTTGGCATGCCAACGCCAGAGAAGTTCCGGAGCGGCCACATGCCGCGCGGCGCGACGGTGCCGCTGTCACGCTCCTCGCTGCGCAGCGACGACGGCAGCGCCGCCTCGGGATCCGACATGGACGAGTCATCGGACAACGATGAGATTGAGGTCTGCAGCGGCAGGTACTCGGTCGACTCGTCACCCCGCCGCGACGACGTGACCCGACGCACGGCCGTGCCCCTCTACCGCTACGCCACCATGCCTGGGCAGCAGAACTACTACTCTACTGATGATGGTTACTCGGACTTGAGCTCTTCTCGAGACACAGCACTGCCAAGAGCTAAGGCACAGCCGATGGGGCGGCCCCAGGCACGGGTCGTTGAGTATGCTGACGAGGAGTACTCGGACTCTCCAGGCACCTCCGAATTTTCTAGCCAGGTGGAAGGGCAGAGCAATGGTGTGACCTCCAAGGGTGGGTATGCATCAGAGTACTCCCATACTGGTCCAGCCCCAAGAGAAGTGAACAATTTGGTTCCTAAGAACCGTGCAGCAGCTGCAGAGAGGATGCGATACCAACATGACAGCCATTCTGCTCATGTCCCCGCTCGAGAGGATGTGAAATCAACACGTAAATTGGTTAGTTTTCTTTGTTTATTTAGAAAGAATTTCCATTCATCTACCCCGCTCTTTTTCTATGTGATAGCACCATCTGTAAGTTCCATTTTGTTTCAAGTTGGGGTTGCATTTAAATTTGGGGGAATATGGTAAGTATAAAATGATGCTCAACGAATAACATTCCTGTTTGAATATGATAATTGTGAAAGCATCACATAGTTGATAAATTTTTCATATTTACCCAGAGATATTTTTGTAGCCCAAATGTTCAAAGTATAGTTATTTACATGGATCTGAGACAGTATGTGTTTTAACTTTGAAATGGTTTGACAAATATTCTAGTTATAATTGATCAATTGATTCTTCAGACACAATTTTCTGCAAACATGACTGGTTCAGTGAGTTATCTTGGGTTTCCATGGCTAAATGTCTTTATTGGAGTAATCCCATTCCCATTCCCATGTGTATCTAAGCCACTCCTGATTCTGCTGAAGGATAACACACTTATGCATTTAGTTTACTAGGATAATGGTCTTGATGATTCATGGAGGAAATTTGCCTCTGAATGATCCAGAAGGAGTTGAGTTCTTCTTCCTTTTTTCATTTATTGATATGGAATGTTTAAGTAGCACAAGCACCAAGTCTCAACTGACTGAAACTGCTATTTCTCTGGTTCTAGTCAATGTGTACTATGGCACCCAAAGTTGCTATTAAATTTTTCGATGTCTCTGGAACATACCTTGATTCTTGACATTTCTTATTACTGGGTTCTGGTGTCCTCCAAAGAAAACAGCTAAATCATCTTTCTAAAATCATTAAAATAGCAGGCTATATTGTCATGTCGCTTGCTTTCTCTTTCACCAATGACATTATTCATCATCGTCGAAAATGAACTTGCAATTATAGCACTGAATGCTTCTTAGTTCTTACATGGTCCTATGTGTTGATTGCACTAGTTTCTTGGTGTGACTTTCTTAAAGATGTTCAAGTTTGATGATTTGTTTTATGTACAGAATGGGTTGTCTGATGTTCCCAGCGCACCGCCAATAAATGATTATGACCAGGACCATCATCCGGTTACTCATGATGATACTCGGCCTTGTGACAATTCAAATTTCACCAATGGCTTATCTGCCAAAAAAAATCACCAAGAAGTCAATGGAGGAGCTAACTTAGCTGACAAAAATGACAGGTAGCCTCTATAAGATGTCTTAACATAACATTTTTATTTAATGAAATGAAATGTTTCATTTTGCTTATCCATCCTTCTGGTTATTTTTTCCTGCTATGTAGGAGCACTTCGAATGCAGGACCCACAAGCAAGCCATCTAGCTCGATTCCTGTTCGAGTCCCAACCTTTCATGCCAGGTATTTTTTTGATTATTAAACAAGTGTTTTAAGTGACAGCAGTGGTCTATAATCACTTCTAAACACATTTCTTGAAACATTTTACAGTCTGCAGGGGCCCTGGTATTCTGTACTTGCTTATGATGCTTGCGTCCGCCTTTGCCTTCATGCATGGGCTAGAGGCTGTATGGAAGCTCCTGTTTTTCTGGAAAATGAATGCACACTCTTGAGAAATACATTCAGGTAAGTTAACTCTTGCACATAATTGAAGATAGGTCACTAAAACCAAACTATAAGGACGCCACTAGATATTGTATCTGCACCATGCTCGCTGCCTCTAGCAACTGTCAGTTCTGTCTTTGATGAGGAATTGAGGATAGCCATTACTTCGTGTTTTGCATTTCTAGGGTCAGGTGTCAGCACCTAGAAAAACTGCAATTGTGCAATGTATGAACATGTCTATTCTATTATTCTTCTTGGTTATAGCTGCTGCTGTCCACTATGATATGGGATTTTCTTTTCATTAATTCACCATGATGAAATGATATTGACTGTTGAGGCACATCGTGTGTTTTTGTTCAAGGTCAACTATACCAAAAATCGGTAGGAGTGTAAATCCTACCTGTCCTGTGTGCTATATAACCATGGCTATCAAAATCATTCGGCTTGCATGATCCTCCATACACTGGCCATCTTGGTAGTCCCCTGGTGTGACTTTTTTCTCAGTGTGCATGGGGATGTCTTCTGACTTCCTTCACTAATTCTTTCGATAACAATGCATTAGTTTAAATCTATTCTGTAAGCAAAGTACATCTCTAAAATTAAGTTAGTTGGTTAAATTTGAAAAATGTAACCGACAGTTACTATTGGATAGAACAGAAGATATTAAATCATTCAAAGTAGTTTCTTTGAATATCTACATAAATCTACATATGCATTTTGAACCAACATTGTGCAATGATCTTAAGAATAGCAAATTTCAGCAAGGTCCCAAATATTATTACTTAAAAATGCTAACTTTGGCTTCCACATTCAACATGCTATAAACCTTTTTGTGTACTTCATTCACAAGCTTATTAGTTATTCATCGCTCATGCTGGTTGTTCTACATATCTTCTTTTGTCACACTTTTATTTAATGTGACACTTGGGTAAGCCTTGACATTCTTGAATGTTTCATTTAGCTTGCAAAATGTCTTGTTACAATCGGAAGAGGAGCTTATGTCGAAACGCGCATCAGAGCTAGTTAGCGAAGGGGCTGCATCAAAGCCCAAGAAAACAATTGGCAAAATGAAGGTTCAAGGTACAAGACACATACATCTTTTCCATTTGAATACCGTATCTGCTGCTATTTTCTGTTTATTATTGATGAAGATCTCTAGGAAATTAGTGCATCCTATTGGTTGTTGGATTGTTGCATGTGCTCAGTTTGGACTAATACAAAAAATGCCTATAGGGATTAACCTAACTTAATATTATTCTGTTTGCAGTTCGCAAAGTTCGGATGTCTGTAGATATGCCTTCTGGTTGCAACTTTTCATCTCTGCCAATGGTGAAATTGGATTCTGTCCGGTACCGTTTATCCAATGTACAATCCACACTTTCATCAGGATGGGAGTCTGTACGGAGAGTTCGAGTTCTACCACAGCTTCCTGCTAACAGTTCGTTCTCAAAGCACAGCTTAGCATACATGCAAGCAAGTGCTCAGTATATCAAGCAGGTATCCGGCCTGTTAAAGGTCGGTGTAGTAACTACTCTGTGGAGCAGTTCAGCATATGAAGCACCACAAGGTTAATATGCTTTATTTCTCCCATAGACTTCAGCCTCTTGACTTGGTCTCATATATTTTTTCTTGCCTCAGAAACATACTCCTGCCAGTTGAGGCTTAAAAGTTCACCTGAAGATGATGTGGTACCTATGCAGCCAGGATCTGGTGAAACACATGTCTTGTATGTCCAAGAGAAGTTAAATAACATCTTATTTTATAATAGCTATATTACCATTCATTCATTTGCTCTAAATACTACACTCAGTTTGTTATATATTTGTTCAAACTTACTTTTGTAAGAAAAAAAAGCTTAATCTTAGCAAACCTGACTATTTATGTCATATTTCAGCTTTCCTGATAGCCTGGGAGATGATTTGATCATCGATGTGTCTGATTCAAAGGGAAAGTCCTGTGGTCGTGTTGTTGCCCAAGTTGCTACAATGGCTGAGGATCCTGTAAGATTTTATGAACCATTTTGCTACTTGTCTGTCAAAGTTATTTAACAAAAAGGATTCTTGTTAGTACCTGAGCTATTGCCCAGTTGATCGATTCAGTTATTATGAATCTGTTAGTCCCTGGTTCAATCCTGGACCGACAAAGGAATTCCTACTAGGTCTAGCTCCCTAAGTAAAAATTGTTGCCTCTCGCGTGCGAAGCCACAATGGAAATGTGCCGTACTCTCACTTATGGGGCCTTGGATGCTCCTGTCGATCTTACGAGGGACATGATCTTCATGCTGTGTAGTTTGTTGGTCTGGGCTTGTACATGTGGTGTGAGTATGTGTGAGATTGGTGTGAGTACACAAACATGTTCATATACTACTATGTGTGTAGTTTGTTGGTTTGGGTGTGTACATGGAGCGTGAATTTGTGTGTGGGGGATTGGTGTGAGTACGCAAACATGTTCAGATACTAATATACCCATTAGAGGTGTAAAAAAGGGCTCTTGGTATTCATATACCATTTTTCTCGTTGTATCGTATAACATTTATGCCTAAATAAAACTAATGCTCCTCCAAAAACATCTAAATTTCTTTGTGCAGGCTGACAAGCTACGCTGGTGGTCAATATTCCGGGAACCTGAGCATGAACTTGTGGGTCGTATTCAGCTATATATCCACTACACAACTGCTGCGGATGAGAACAATATGAAGGTAGAGATGCTTCAGCTCTACGAATGTGTTACACATTGATCTTATGTAACTTCTTTGTCCTTAGTTCACGGTTAACTCTACCTGCAGCCCACATTCTGCTACTATGTTCATTTAATCGGTGGTTAATTTACTATATAAATGTAAATGTCACAGTAGTTGAAAACAAGCTGTTTTGATTCTTGTTGACCTGGGAATAGCACTATCTGTATCTGCTCGTCTCTGGCTTCTGATAGTTTTCTTATCACCATGGCTATATCACGTTCATCTTTGATTTATAGAAAAGGGCTTGTTACTTGCCAAAAATGTTACGATATTAGTGAATTATCTAGTGTCTGTAGTTTTGATTTGACATACTAAGAGCATCTGCCATGTGAAATCATATTACTCGTAATTATCCTCTTAGCAAGGAATAATGGACCTAGATAATACACAAAGTTTGTTGGCTTGAATACAAGAAAATAAGGTAGCCTTTTTCAAAATTTCGCTATATATCGATTGAAGGAATACTGATTTGTTTTAGCTTGTTGGACAGTAACGGCTGTCTCTATATTAACAAGCATGATTTGTTTTAACTTGTTGGACAGTAATGGTTGTCTCTATTAATAGGCATTCTTTGCTCTGTACTCTGTAGTATGGTTCTGTTGCAGAAACTGTAGCGTATGATATTGTTTTGGAAGTTGCAATGAAAGCGCAACACATTCAACAACGGAACCTTGTGGTGCATGGCTCCTGGAAGTGGTTATTAACAGAATTTGCATTATATTATGGGGTTTCAGATGCCTACACAAGGTTGAGGTACTTCCCTATCACACTGGGCTACCGACTTTTCTACCTTCTTCTAGCCTTTTACTGCTTTATTATTGTGAATTGTGATTTATTATAATTTAACTTACGGATTGTGGCATCATTTATTTAATCTAACGTCCTTCTGCAATGCATGCCAATTATTTTATTATATGTTCTCTTGTACTTGATGTATATCAACATGAGGGCATGCCCCCATTCGGCGCTAGTTGTTTAGATTTAATAATGTATTGAATTTCTGTAACCCCCCCCCCCCCCCTCTTCATTGTCTTCTTTTTCGTGCTGTGGGATTGCTGACTGCTATTCTTGTATAGGTACCTCTCTTATATCATGGATGTTGCAACTCCTACTGCTGATTGGCTCAATCTGGTTCATGAACTTTTGTTACCTATACTGATGAAAAACCATGGTACTGCTACTTTGAGCCACCAAGAGGTACATTTCTCTCTCCCATTAGACATGTATTGTTTTCTGAACACTCTGTTTTTGGGCATGGCAACATGTTTCCTAGGTTTATGTCAATGCTACATTGTTTGTCCAAATTAAACTATAATTAGTTAAACAAATTAATTCTTCTTTTTTTATTCTGTATCTACTATTGCTTGACTGAAATTTCTTCACACAGAACCGAATACTGGGGGAAGTTGAGGAGCAAATTGAGCAAGCTCTAGCTATGGTTTTTGAGAATTACAAGTCGCTAGATGACTCTATACCGTTGGGTTTGGCGGAAGATTTTAGGCCTCCAACTGGATTGGCTGCTGCTGCTCTGGAACCAGCTATTAAGCTGTACAGTCTTCTACATGACGTCCTATCTCCGGAAGCTCAACTAAGATTGTGTGGTTACTTCCAGGTCATTATTCAACTATTCGGTAAACAAATGGTAGCTTATGTTCTTTAGTTATAACTAATGTTTTTATGTTTTTTATTCAAGTCCAGGCAGCTGCCAGGAAGCGCTCGAGGCGCTACATGCTTGAAACTGATGAGTATGTATCGGGAAATTCAGAAGGTATCAGGGTGGACTTGGTAACTGTTACCACGGCTTACCAGAAGATGAAGTCATTATGCAACAATCTGCGCAATGAAATTTTTACTGATATTGAAATTCATAATCAGCACATACTTCCCAGGTACATGATCTTATGCAAGCTTCGTTACCAATATGCTTTAATGTCATAGCCTGTTGCACACCTTCTAAGCACAGATTATTTTGCAGTCTATGAGAAATATCCATTATGTGTTATATATCTGTTTGTTCTTTCTTTCTGATCTTTGGTTTTGACATATTTCCACTTCTCTTTGTTTCCTTTTGCTTCCACAGCTTTGTTGATCTGCCAAATTTAGCTGCCTCCATCTATAGTGTAGAGCTCTCAAATCGACTACGTGCTTTTCTTGTTGCTTGCCCTCCTGCTGGTCCAGCATCACCTGTTGCTGATTTGGTGGTTGCTACAGCTGATTTTCAGAAGGATCTGTCTAGCTGGAATATCTGGTAATTTTGTTTACTGGTAAATAAATCTAAATCAAGTCTCTTATTATATTCATGTCTTTGTCATGCCTTATGTTTGAATTTCGCACAGCACTATAAAAGCAGGCGTTGATGCAAAAGAGCTGTTCCATTTGTACATTGTATTGTGGATTGAAGACAAACGCAGGATGTTACTGGAAAATTGCAGACTGGACAAGGTGAGGTGATAATTTTTTATTTGCTGCAAATTTTCATTATGTTACTCTTTCCAATTTCATTCCTTGGTACATTTGCCAATTTTCAGGTCAAATGGTCAGGAGTTAGGACCCAGCATATGACAACACCTTTTGTGGATGAGATGTATGATCTTCTAAAGAAGACATTGACAGAGTATGAAGTTATCATTTGCCGATGGCCAGAATACATATTCGTTCTTGAGAATGTATGCCAGTAACTCTATTTCTTTTAGAGATTCTCTAATTCAAGTTGTATCAGAATGAAGTCCCAAAGTCTGACGTATCATGTGTCGTTTTGATTCTTTGAAACAAAAGGCCATTGCAGATGTTGAGAAAGCGGTTATAGAGTCTCTGGAAAAACAGTATGCAGATGTTTTGGCTCCACTGAAGGATTGTATTGCACCAAAGAAATTCGGCCTCAAAGTTGTCCAGAAACTCACAAAGCGCAATTCAACTGTGCCCTATACTGTACCTGAAGATGTAAGTTTTGGTATTAATTTTTACGTTTCTTGGGTCTTCAATTATTAATATCTGACCCCCTATCTGCTTTTAGCTTGGCATTCTCTTGAATACATTGAAAAGACTACTAGAGGTTTTGCGACCTCGAATTGAGAGTCACTTGAAGTCATGGAGTTCTTGTATACCAAATGGAGGAAATTCTGCGGCCATTGGAGAAAAACTTAGTGAAGTTACAGTGACATTGAGAGCTAAATTCCGAAATTACATGCAAGCAGTTGTTGAGAAGCTTTCGGAGAATGTGAGTGTCCTTTTACATCCTGTTACTTGTTCCTGATCTCAGCTGGTTACAAATTCTTGTGAATCTCTGATAAGGTTAGGAAAGGTGCTAGGCAGTATCTAGGCATTTTGCCAAATTTGCACACAGCATGTGTAGCTGAATAAATTATATAAATAGAGTAGCTGAAAACATTATATAAAAAGAGAGGACCAATAGACATACCTTAGTGACTTGTTGATGCAAAATTTATGTTCCTAGTTCCTACAGCAATACAATACCAGAGGGAAATAATGACAGGATTAACAGCTTTACAATAGACAATAGTGCACTAAAAAATAGCAAGTTAGATACTTATCTGAATTATCTCAGCCATCTCCCATCCATCAGACCATATCAGCTTGGACAGCAGGTCAGCAGTACAGCACAACACCTGGCAAGTTATTATAATTCATAAATAAAGCTCTAGTTCAGAGACAGATAGTTCTCACAACATAAGAAAAACAGTCACACAGCAGGAGTTCATAAGTTTAAGAAACACATGAATGCATCATAAAAGATAAACCATGATATGATAACCTCTGCTTCGGTTTCCCGCGTCTGCGTGAGCTTCTGCTTCACCCGAAAAAAGTGGCCCGCGCGCACTCATCCGCTTCCGTGTTGCCTCACTCGCCTTCTCACTGCTCCGCCTACCCCCCTAGGCCCCATGTGACCCCCTTAGCCTAGCGCCTAGGTGGCCGCAGAACACTGATATCTGATATCTTGCTGAAACTAGGCACAGACTTACCATGTCATAAAACCAAGTCACTTTTCATGCATAGCTTTACTTGAAAATGAGATTTGCTTAATGATTTATCTTTATCCATGCAGCAAGTTCTGGCATGGATCTGCTTTCGTGACACCAGGATTTAGTTTCTAATGTAAATTTATCATTGTGGGTACTTTTCTTTTAGAGAATGGTCCTCTACCTAATAAATTTCTATGTATATGCCACATTTCACCTCGGATCTACCAGTGTGAGACCAGAATTGTGAATTTATCATGTTCATTTGATCCTCACGGTGTTATAATTTTGATGTTCTATGTAGGGGCGATTTCATCTATATGATCATTCTTTAGTGTTTCAGGTTTTATACTAATATTCTATCGAACCAAGTCCTGATTCCATATTCAACTTTATGTTGCACCCCTAGCTATGTAGTTATGGATAGAATGGGAGAGACCTTACTAGCACTTTACATAGAAGTACATTTGTTGTGAAGAACAATTTTCTTACCAAAGTTTTTATGCAGACCCGGATGCAAAATACCACAAAGCTCAAAAAGATCATTCAGGATTCAAAAGAGTTGGTGATGGAATCTGATATCCGCAGCAGGATGCAGGCCTTGAAGGATCAGCTAATTGAGGCAATAAATCATGTGCACAAAGTCTCTGAAGTACATGTTTTTGTAGCCATATGCCGAGGTTTCTGGGACCGGATGGGACAGGTATGTGAAGTATCAGTAGTGAGTAGGGATGGTCCTTTTTCGTACTACTGTTACTAATTTGATCAATATTTAGGATGTGCTGAGTTTCCTGGAGAATCGCAAAGAAAATAAAGCCTGGTATAAAGGTGCACGAGTCGCAATCTCAGTAAGTTCATGTTCCCACGGTCCCCTTGAACTACCTTTTCTTTTGATGCTTCCCATCTCTAACTCTAGTTTAATAAAACCTGTTAATCCGGCAGGTCTTGGATGATACTTTTGCAACCCAGCTGCAACAGCTGCTAGGTAATACAGTCCCACCGAAGGAACTAGAGCCACCCAGATCTATCGTGGAAGTTCGTTCTATTCTCTGCAAAGATGCACCCCGCCAGAAGAATTCTAGTTTCTATTATTGATGATCAGGCTTTAGCTGTACATAGTAGTCATGCGCATCAGCGCATGCAGCTTTTATCTTGGAGAGAAAAGGTCAAAGTGCTCGGATAGCCGGATCTTTAAAAGGAAAGCAATAGACCAATGAGGTCTAGAGGAGGCTCAATGATATCTGAGAAGCTAGCCGTGTCTTGCACCATAAAAATTGTTTTTGCTGGTAACCTGGCTATGTTCCCATTGCCTGTGGGATGGGGTCTACATTTGGAAACTGGATTGCGCTTTAGAGTGTAGTCCAATTAACATTGTAAGTTAGCTTCATTGATAGCACATAGCTGTGGTTAAGCAGTTGCTCTATTTTTGAACATGTTAACTGTTCTTAGGAATTCTTTGAAAGGTATGGACAAGGACAAAAAATTGATGGTTTTTTATGCCCCTGTATTGTAAAGCTATAGTGAGGAAAGAAATGCATATAAGTCTTTAAATTTCAATGTAAACCGTCTTATTCCATTTTCAAGTATGAAAACAATGGATGCTTCATGTGGCCACCGACTTAAAGAGTAGCTCATCTTTGCTGCTTTTGCTGCGAGCTCAGTGTCACTTTTCGCCGACGACGTGGCTAGCGCATGCAAAACCCGCTCCCATTCCCATATCAAGGTGCAAGCAGGATGCCTCGTTCTTCAGCCTTACAAACGCCTATACAGTTCATGCATGCCCCTTTGGTATCGTCTCCAACTCTCCATTCTCCACGTCGGCGTGCCCACATGATCATCTCTTCCGGTTCCGGCCGCGGCAGCCGGCTGCTAAGGTACAACCACGACTCCGCCCCTCCGCGATCACTAGAATAGGCTCTGCCAAATTTCCATCACGGGCACCCCTGCACGCCAAACACCACTGCGCGATGACCTGAATGCCAGTGTGCGTCTGACTCACCGGACACGGCGAAACTGGTACCTTGGTACGACCGGCGGCCAGGCTCGCGCGTCCATATATACTCAGCAGCAATCAGCGCCACACACAGGCACACAGCCTCCGAGCCATCTACCGTTTCATTTACACTGGCAACACGCGGCCCATCACAGATTCACAGCATTCGACTGCAAGAATTGCATCAGGTCTATTGCGGCCGGCTATGAGTGTCACATCGGAAGCTATCGGATTATAATCATTGACGAGAACTTGACTTGAGTCGCCACGCAAGGAACTCCATAAACTTGACATCACGGTTACAGAGTGCTAAAGTTTCACAGGATTTCACTCAGAACACCAATCTGCTGTATGCAGCATGAGGTGACACCGGAATTATTCCATACTTCAGAGGCATGGCCAATGTTTGATCGATGGCTCCATCAGCTATTACATCGCTAATCACTGGGCACTGAGGACTTCAATCTCGAACACCAGCACTGAGTTTGGTTGAATTCCCCAGGCTTGGAACCCGCTGGCTCCATAAGCATAATCAGGCGTACACTGAAGCAAGAACACTCTAATATCAGATGCCAGGGAAAGCTAAGATGAAAAATGATGAACTTTAAAGAATATCAAGTGAGAACAAATTATCAAAGCAAAGATAATGCATTGCAGAAAGGGGAAAAAAACCAGTCATAACAAAGCTTTTTTGAACAAGTTAATCCATCTAGAGATAGAGTGCCTTCAAAATTGCAGTAGTAATAAAATGCTAGAAGAATCAGTAAAGCAAACACATTTAGACAAATTTAGGTGATCAACAAAACAAACACATTCAGACTAGTTTCACGTCCGAGGAGCATACCTGGATACGAGCAACTTCACCCACTTGCATGGTCATAACTCCCTCATCCCATCCTATAAACAGAGCAATTAGCACAACAGTAATTTAATTGGGATGGTTTATTTGGCTAATAGACCATGATTTTGCAGGCCTGTGAAGTTTTGGCATGCAACATGAAACGGGACTGACCCTGAACAATGACTGCTCACTTTTGGAAAAAAAAAACTAAAATGCTCTAGGCTTCATCTGAGTTAATTCATCAAGGAAAATATGACTGACAATTTACAACCATGGCTAAAAGAGAATATAAAGCAAACAATGCAAATCTGGAGTTCTACCAGAAATAAAACATCATGATAAGTAAAGATCATGCTCCATTTATAAATGACATCAAAAGTACAGGTTAGATAGACAAATATAACATACAGGACTGGAAGCAATCATAATGGTCAGGTAATGGAACCCTTGCTAAATCGCGAAGTAATGCATATGAAGATAACAGGCCAAGTTATTAGGTTTCTACATGAACTGATGATATGTGGCATGATTACCTTTGATCACTGAACCCAGACCAATGTTGAAACTGAATGGCTGCTGCCCAGGATCCTTGGTGCTGAAAGAAACAACAACAGAACGCAGTGACTGACAAGAAAAGAACTACTTTCAGTGTACACGTGCTTATTCCACTGATTAGCTACACTTCGATGTAAATCAAGAAAATAGATTGATAGTTTACCTCCAAAATTTCTTGGATAGATCACGATCCTTCCCTGAAAATAAACCCAGAACAGTAAGCAAAAGTTAGCGAACAATTACTGCAGATCAGATAGTGTTAGTCATAATACAAAAGAAAGAGAAACGAATTATGCAGTGCACAAGGTTCGCTTGCAACTCTGGATCAGATCGATCTCAATCCTACGACTGAACATCGCATCCTAAGCATCAAAGCCGAGGGGGGGAAAAAAAGGAGTCGCTGCTTATTCACCGAGGCTACTAGACGGAATGGATCTGAAAGCATCTAACTCTAAACCCAAAAGTGATGCGGATCCAAGAACAACGTAGCGAATAAGAGGTCTATGGGATGAAGGGAAGGAGCGAACCGTAGCCGGTGCAGTGGACGGTGACCTTCTGGCCCTTTACCGGCTTGGGGCCGGTCCCTGCTCTCAGGATCTGCTTCTCGAAGCCCATCGTTCGCTTCTCCTCCGACGGTCCTCTGTCTCCTCTCTTTGGGCGGCGGCGTTTGTGTTGCGAATTGCGACCGGAGTGTGGCCTAATGGTAGCGTGGCGATATTTGCCCCGCTTTCCGCGGTATCTTTTATCCCTTTCTGCTGCAAGGTGCGCAATGTCTTTTTTCCTCTGCCGTCCGATGGACATTTTTGTAAGGAACCAAAATGATTACTCTCTATTTTCTCTCTTTTTTATTACTCTCCTTAGAAAAGTGTTGCTACGGTATCCATACCGGACAAACTTTTTAAAATCTAACTAAATTTATAGAAAATCTTAGCATCTTATTTCCAAATAAGTTTATTATAAAAATAGATTCAAAGATCTATCCAATGCTACTAACTCTGTAGTATAAATATTAATATTCACTTGTATAAACTTAGTCAAAGCTAAAAGCATTTGACTTCTCATAAAACAAGAACGACACTTATTCTAGAGCAGACAGAGTAAATGTCAAAGAGCTGTTTGGATCCACTAGCACATAAACACCGTGTAGGTGGTTAGACAGTAAGTTGAATGTCCGTGGAGCCGTTCGGCTGTGCTGATAAGTCGGTTAAAAAACATTGTTGGCTGATTTGCTGTGAGAGAAAAATATTATTCCGGTTGAAAAAATAAGCTAAAAAAGATTATAAGCCGAATGAACAGGGCCAAACTATTAGCAGCTCCAAGCCAACTAATGAAACTAAGGGCATGTGTCGACTAACTGTAAAAGGAGGTACTGCTAGCTGTTAACATAGTAATCTATGAGAGGCGGCTGTTGCAGCAGCAACACCAACGGCTAAAAAAACAAGTGTCAAACAAGGCCTAATAGTTAGCAGCCTCCTAACTAATAATTAGTAGATCTATTTGAATCCACTAGTAATAACTTTAGCTGCTAAATTTTAGTGCTAGTGGACCAAAGATATCATAAGTTTATTCTAGATTAAACATAAATCTTATGTTCTTAATCTATATAAAATATTCAAAATTAATGCTCAAAGATATTTCGGTCAAAACTAATAGATAAAAAAATAGGAAGAACAAAAAATTATCACTTTTAATAAAAAATATTTTTCAAGAGATCAACGATTATATTAAAACTCGACATATCACGTCCCAAAACTACACATAAAAACCCAAGATAAAAGAAGAAATAATATTCTTATTCATGTCCTTCTATCATGCTCTTTCCCAATAGTTTTCTATAGCCTATGCTCTAGATAAATCGAGCCCATCAAACATGGAAAAAAAATAGTGCAATTCACCAACACTAAAAAGTTTGACATTCTGCACGATCAAACACACCAAAAATCAAATCGAAAGACATCTAAACCACTAATCATCTATCACGATAAGACAACAACCCAGAGTTAATATACATGTAGGAAGTGTGAAGCACCAATTTCCTCACAGTGACTATGGATTGTTTGCGAATAAAATCTACACCACTTAACTTGGATTAAACAAATTATGGGAGCGTATGCTATAGAAACTAGCTTCTTGTGGAAACTATGAAAACTTCAATCAAGTCCACAGGATTCTAATCCGATGGCCTCAGCTGAAGGTGGGTCAATTAATCACTTAAACCCTCTCCACCAATCTCTTTCTAATTATTTTTTTGCAAATGACTCCACCAGCGCCTGTACGTTCGGGCTCCGTTACGTTCCGGCTCCGTTACTCCCATCCTCGCGATCCATGCGTGAAGATCACCGCCTGAAGATCGATCGTCGATGTCGTCTGAAGATCGCCGCCTGAAGACCGATCGCAGATCAAAGGCCAACGCGTAGACCAACGCAGGACCAAAGCAGGACCTCCACTTCTCCCTGGCCAACGCACAAAATAAAAACGGAGAGAAAACGTCAATTTGTCCAGCAAGATTTCTCGATAGTCGATAGGCATGGCAAGCATTCACATGGTCATACCAAAGCACGCATACTACAGCTATATTGACATGGTTAACTCAAAACATTAGTACATCTATATTCTCATGGTTAAAACCAAGGCACGCACACTTCAGTTGTATTCACAATACAGAGGTTCAGATAAAGGTTCACGATACGAATACATTCCTAGTGTTAAAAATATCAGCCAACAATATTGTTTGGGCAATTGCGTGCGTCATGATCCGCAACTTGATTGCATTTTCAACATTTTTGTTTATTTTTACCCTGACCTCCACTTCCAGCCTTCTTCTCCTTGCCCTTCTTAATTCTTTTGCATCTTCCTTTTGACTTGAGATCATTTGGTGGATGTATATCGACTTCATTTGAAATTTTAGTACCCAGGAAAGTTTCATATTCCTCATGTTTATCAACTCGCAGAGCAGTCGTCCTTGTTCGTCCACCATAAATTCATAAAAGAAAGCAGGATTTACTTCCTTCTTTCGCTCGAGTTGTGCCACAAACATTTGTGCATCTGCGTCCTTGATTTTTTTTCTAAGGTCACCGAAATAGTTTTGCGTGCACCCAACATTCTCAAACCCACCCTCACTGACACGAAGAAGTCAATATGCCTGTGATGTGCTAATACTAGCCTTATGACAATTTAACAAAGTACTCTTTGCTCTCTCACTGACTTTATGGTTGGATCTTAGCAAATGTCTCTTATCTGGCGGCACAAAACCATGGCTGTGCTCCTCAACCATTGAATATATTCGGTACTTCTTGTCACTGTCAAGCCTCACAAGAATATGTGCCTGACAACCACATCTGGTTTCCATCACATTTGGCAACTTTCGTTTTTTCCTGGATTGATCACTAACTTTTTTTACGCTCTCCTGTCTATACCCTTCCCTTGAACAACAATATTGCTTGAATAATATTTCATCATTTTCCTTCTTGTGCTGCCCAACACGAACAGAGAAACCAACATCGTGTGCATACGATTTGTAAAAGTTTTCCACATCTGAGAGAGTATCAAAGATCATTCCAACCATAGGCTTCAAATGATTCATACAATTTGTGTCCTATATAAGTGTTAAATTGTATGAGCAACAGACTAGGTAGAACTAGTTCTTTGAAAAAAAATTACAAGTTCTTTGCAACTTACTACTAAACTCGGAGAAGGTTTCGACTTCGGTGTACTTGGCTGTTCAAGGTGGGCTCCAACTCTGGCGTCGACCGTGTCGATCGTGATGTCACCGTGATCATCGGCTACCATGGCGGCAGCGGGGGTCTCCATGGCTGCAGCAGGGGTCTCCATGGCCGCTGACGCCGAGTCCATCGTGGCTTGATGGAAGGCAGCGGGCTAGCGGGTGCTGCCGTCCTAGGGCAGCGGCCTAGCTGGTGATGTCGTCCGGTGGTGCTCGGTTGGACTCGCGCGATGGACCAGCGAGGCGGCGGCGTGATCGCGCGATCGTCGTCGTGATTCGCGGACGGACGGAAGACAAACTGACGACGTAATGGTGGTCACGATGGACGAAGACAAACTGACGGACGAAAGACAAACTGATTTGCTGGGCTAAAGTGATTAGGAAGGGATTGGTGGGAGGGTTTAAGTGAATAAAATGACCCACCTTCATATGAGATCATTGGATTAGAATTCTGTGAACTTGATTAAAGTTTCCATAGTTTCCACAAGAAGCTAGTTTTCATAGCATACGCCCACTTGTCCTTGTATTTGAAGATTGGGATCATATCCAAATATCCAATATGGAGGTTGGCAGTATAAAAAAGGAGTTTGGCCAAAAACCCATCGAAAACAGGAGGAGACGAACAACCAAACCAGAAATCCGGCCCCGTTGCTAGAAGCCTAGAATCCACCATCCACGGCATCCATCCATCACCACCACCGTCTGTGCCCCACGAAACCGTTCCAAAACCATTCAGTCCAGCGGACCAGCCCGCATAAACTCCCGGCGTAGAGCCCCTCGCCGCCGTCCTCCGTCCCCAATTCCCCGCGGAACCTCCCAATTCCGCACCCACCGTCCCACCGGCGGCCACCGCCGATGGAGACCTAGCAGTAGAGCCGCCCCTACCCCCAACCCAGCCGGGCAGATCCACCTCCATGGAGACCGAGCGGATCCGGGAGCTCATCCTCCTCACGCTCCGCGCGCCGCACTCCCGCCTCGCCCTCGTGGGTGGCAACCACACCGCCGCCCGCTTCTGCACCCGCTAAGCTCGCCTCCTCGCCCCCTTCCCGCCGGCCTTCTCTTCACCGCCGTCTCAAGTGGCAAAAGACTCAGCACTCTTGCTCAGCTCAGCCCACGCGTGCGCGATGCCGGCCGACAGCGTCGTGATCCGTCTTCCCGGCCCGCGCGCCCTCCGCGTGCTCGCGCGCTCCGTGCTCTTCGCCATCGCGCTGCTCTCCCTGCCTTGGCTCCGCACTGACGAGGCACCCGCCCGAGGCCGCGCCGTCGACACGTGCGGCGCAGCCGCGGCCCAGGCGGAGCTCCTGCTCCGCGACCTTCGCCAGGAGGCCCTGCTCGCCCACGGCGCCCGCGCCGTCGTCCTCGGCGCCGATGGCGACTGCGATCCGCCCGCCCCGAAGCGGGACCAGGACAGCGTTCTGCGACCCGTCTCGCTGCGGCGGATGCTGATGATAGGGGACTCGTCAGTGGACTTTCTGCTGGATTTTGGGTACTTCAGCGAAGATGCTGACAGGTTTGCCTTCGCCGATCGGGTGCTCAAGCATGGAGGCATTCTTGCCGCCCCAATTGACTCGCTGAGCGCGCTCAGCTTGCCGCAGAACTACCGCGTCACGTACATCCATCGCTTCGCTGAAGCTTTTGTTGGGGTCAAGAAGATTGCCCCCGCCGACGACAACAGCCATGCCGGCACCAGAACGGAGCTGTCATCACCTCCTTCCCTGAAGGAAGGGGTGCTTTACAGTCAGCCGGCTGAGACTACCAATGGTGAATTCAAGAACATGGCAAGGAAGCTCTTGCTTTCAGACATCACTGGGACTCCAACGGCGTACTACAAACGTAAAATGTTGGTGCAGATGCTCCGTCAGGATCAGAAGAGTTGATTCTGCATCTTCTATGGAATGTGAAAAAGGCTGCAGGTGTGAAAAAGGCTGCAACCTGCAGCGGTGCTTTTATGGAGTAAAGCTTCTCCAGCCTCCCTCAAGAGCAGCAACAACACATCAGTTATGGGCTGAACCGACTGCATACACAGAGAATGCATGGTACTCATTGACAAAGTCAGTGAACCAGCATGAATATTCTTAGCATCTGGTTTATTCTTGCTGGGTTTCTCATCTCATGTATGATGTATCTGTGCTGATCTGTGACGTTCAATGTGCTGATCTGTGACATCTGTGACGTCCAAAACTGTCTTCGTGTTCTAGCTGCTGGATCCTTTACTTTGGGCCTGTTTGTGGAGAATGCTTGGAGCCCCTTTCTCCGCCAACAACCCTCCATTAGAGGAACCATAGTAAGTTTTTCAGACAAAGAAAATGATATTTCGAGTAATTTTGTGATGTTCAGACTTCAGACAGCACCAATGCCACCATTCTCCAACAATCACAAGAACATACGGTACAGAACATTGTGTCAAAGGTCCGACCCACCGGAGTTAAAGTTCTTCTGGTTGTGCCAAAGGGCCTACCCACCCCAAGTTAAAGTTCTTCTAGTTGGTCGGTCGCCATGGGCTGCAGAACTCGGATGATTGTGTCCTCCAGTGCAGGCAGGCGCTAGAGGCGATGACAATGGATCACTTCCTGCTGGGTTTGTGTCTTTAGCCGAGAAGTCTGGATTTTTTTTTTTCGAGTAGTCTCGGTCTCGATGACTCGATGCTTTGTTATCAGACTAGGAGGGTGTCATGCCGTGGTGGCTACATTCGTTCGAGGAAGAACATGCCAAAGCCCGTTCCGTGCGGCTTTCTTGCCGGCTGGATGATCTGGAAGCAAAGGAACGCCAGGACGTTCACTGACTCTAGCGCATCGCCATGAAGTCTGTCCAGGCAGATTGTGGACGAGGCTAATACGTGGGTCCAAATAGGTTTCAGGCAGTTGACGTCGCTTCTGTTTCTTCAATGAGTGAGCGTTCTTCGTCCTATCTTTCAGCAGTAGTTTTCAACGAAGAAACAACGTTTTTCTCTCGCAACAAATGAGCATCAGCATCGGCAGCCAAATTTCAGGGAAACGATCAGGGTTTGTGTCGGGCGTCGCCCATGTGTTCTAAAGTTGCGGTTTACCGTTTGCGTCTCCCTCCCTTCATTGGTAAACTGAGAAAATAATAGAGCAACTACTACAGACAAAAACAAGCATGGTATGTCATCGTAGGCCGAGGTATATGCGATGCTAGAATTGAGCCACCTGAGACTGGCAACTGAGAATTCAAGAACATGGGATGGGGAGGAAGCTCTTACTTTCAGACATCTCTGGTACCCCAACGGCCCACGAACGTCGAAGGTTGGAGCAGATGCTCCGTCAGGATCAGAGTTGAATGTGAACACTGAACAAGCTGCAACCAACAGCGGCGGGCGGTGCTTCGCCTGCTAGATGCTGTTCCATCTTTCCGGGACAGCAGCAGCAGCAAGTAATGAGCTACTCCGTAAGCGATTGCATACGCAGTAGGCGGTAGGCATGGTAATCGGCAAAGTTCAGCCATATTAGCTAAAAAAAAAGATCCGACAAAGAAACCGAGACTCTGGTAATTTTGCGCTGTTCAGACTTCAGGCTTCAGAATTCAGACAGAACCATGTGTCTCCAACAATTACAAGAATATACAGAAGAATCTGCCACCAGGCCGACTTATTTCCACGATTACACGACCAACAAAACTTCTTCCTTTACAATGAAAGAGACCAGACAGCAACCCTCATTCCTCAGCAGCACCAAGAAATGCAGAATGTGCAGTAATATATCGTACAGGATTACAAATGGCACAATAGAAATCTCAAAAAGCTTGAATGAGGTACACCACAGAAAGCTGGGCTGAGGGAATCTCAAGTCCCCTTGATCACAACAACAGGGCAGCCCACATGGTTGATACAGTAGTTGCTCACACTGCCCAAGAACACCCTGTACAAAGGAATCGATTCATCAGATATTCAGATTGCGGCTTCGATTTGATACAGAAATCGGACAGCAGAAGAAGAGCACAGTCACTCAAATACTCAGACTATCAGGCACATGTAAACTGTAGTAAGAGCGAGGCTAATAATACAGCCTGCAAGCCGGCTATAAGGTTCTTTGCAGCCTTCTCTCAGCCCGTCCATACAGTAGTTAGCTCTTCATCATTAATAAATGACCCACTTGTCTCTCTCAAAGATTTTCTTGGTCCTGTGCCCAAGCCGGCTGAGAGCTTACAGCCCGCTTCTCCTATCTCTCCTCTCCTCTCTCCTCCACCTCAGTATTTAGTCAGCTTACCGCCTGCTATTATACTTGCTCTAAACAGGCAATAGTATGACTGTCAGGCACTTGTATAACTGACATAAAGGGACAACTGGCTGTCAAACTTGTAACGACACTTAACGAAATGCAGAGCGATGGCAGCACTCAGACAACAGTTCCAGCTGCAAAAAGGACTGTTCACTGACATCCTAGCAGAAAACTGAGCCATTGCACAAACCAGAGCAGGGTGTTTTAACTTAACTTTCTTTGGTGTTATGTGTACATGATACACAGAAGAATGCTATACTGCCTCTTTGATCATGACAAACATATCAAGGGATTCATAATTGAACAAATGAAGTATTATGTTACAACATCAAGTGATGGTAAGCATAGCAACGATTTTTATGCAACTGAACTTGTCAAAACAGTTTGAAACTGTTATCCACTGATGAGAGAACAGATTAAAAACCAGAACTTCCTTGCAGCTCACATTGTGTATTTAAACATTATGTCATTAGCAACGACTCTCAAATATGATGCCTGATCAGATTAATAGAAAAACAAAGTGATAATATGTAAAACTTTGCTAACTTAACAGCAACATGTCTCGCAGTAGAAGCTACAACTAATGCAAATTTTGCGTGCAGTTGGAATTTAAGTTTGGATTTAGCTCTGTTCAGTGTTCACCTTTTTTTAATCGTTGTTGTGAATTGTGATGCCCACAAACATTTCCCTTGGCAGGTTGTCCAGCCAGCTCTTTATTCAATGTTGTTGCTTAAAGGTGCACATCATCTATCTACTACTATATACTTAAGATAAGATAATGTTGTTTTCTGATGGAGTACTAGCTAGTTCAGAAAATTACTAGTAGCTGGCTCGCTTCCTAACAACAAGTTATGATATTGATCGGGCACAGAGTCTGTCCCAGATAGGCAGCACAGCATCGAAATCAGCAGTAGCTTTAGGTAAGCAAAGCACAAGACAGGATCTGTGTTTCTACCTCTTGAGCGGCCCAATGGCACGGCAGCCCATGACGAGCAGATCGGCCTTGCGGTTGGCCGCCACCTCGCAGATCTTCTCCTTGGGGTCCCCAACCACCACCTCCGTCTTCACCTCCATCTTCATCGAGAAACAATCCCCCAATCAGTGAAACCGGAAAAGGGAGCGAGGACTGAAACTGAAGAACAGATTGGTCCATGCTTCCCCCGCTTACATTCTTCTCGGAGCAAATCTTCAGCGCGTGCTCCAGGATCGCCTGCGTGATGCGCCGCTGGTGCGCCTCGATGGCCTGCGTGAACGCCGGCACCTCCACCCCGCCTGATCAACCAACAAACGCCGATCGACCCCGACCAGGAGAACACCCGTCAAGCCCGGCCCCGCACCAGATGGACAAGAGCTACTACTGTCTGTAACGAACGAGCACGCGTGCCCGGCGAGACGGGATTGGGTTCGCTTACTGGGGCCGCCGAAGGGGATGGGCGCCGGGTTGAGCCCCGCGGCGATGTTGGGCGGCGGCTGGACGTGCAGCACGACGAGCTCGCCGTCGGGGCGCAGGCGGAGGTTGTCGAGCGCCCACCGCAGCGCGTTCATGCTCTCCTCGCTGCCGTCCACCGCCACCACCACGCTCGCCAGGTTGCCGGTCGCCATGGGGGAGCTCCTGCCTCCGCCTAGGTCTCCGTCGCTCGTTCCCAAGCCTCGCCGGCTCCTCGATCGATGAGGGGTCACGAGGCGCGATGGGTCGGTTCAAGTTGCGTGCTGCCACCACCTCCTCCCCCTTCCCTGCAGACTCTGGCTGTTGAGCTGCCTGAACTCTCGCTAGCTCATAATTGTCCGGCTCTACTTTGATCTAATCCAAGCGGTGGCTTGCGGCCACATGGTGCTACGTGGCAGCGTACGGACGCCCCGATCTGGAAGCTTTGCGCGGATCTGGCCCAATCACCCAGCGCTGGCTGACCGGCCTGGTCGTGACAAACTGAAGTTTTGCCGCCCCAACCCTTTTTTTTAAAATTTTTTGCGTGGATGCCAATTTATTTCAAGTATATCATTCTATAATCAAGGACTCATGGTGATCTTGCCCGTGTTTAGTTCCCAATTCGGGACACCCGAATCTGTACAGTGCATATTTAATACGCACTGTAGCAATTCGTTTGTATTTGGTAAAAATTGTCCAAACTTTGACTAATTAGGTTCAAAATATTCGTCTCACAAAGTACAACAAAACTGTGCAATTAGTTTTCAATTTTATCTACGTTTAGTACTCCATACATGTGCCGCCATTTTGATGTGATGGGAATCTTTTTTTTATAGTGAAATTTGAGGTTGAATTTGGAAACTAAAGCGCCTTGTCTGCATCTGCTCGGGTCAAAGTAAATCCGCCACGCTTACAAACCGCAGATGAGTGAAGACCGCGTTCTTTGTACTCCTCCGCGGAGTACTAGTGCCAAAGCTGTAGTAGGAGAGCAAAGAAGCCTTCGAGCTTTTAAGAAACAGCAATGGGAGACGACTTCACCATCTTGTCGATTGCAGAAATTTGTAGTGCTGTAACTATGACGAATAGATGGATGAATGCGTGAAGGTCTGTCGTCGGCGAATAGAAATTGGAGTGCTGTAATCCATGCCCCTGTCCCTGTTGACTCCGATCAGATGTTCAGCCTAAAGACGCTCGCCGGCTGAGGGTACGACTATCACTCTCCGTCATGTTGTGGGGCAGGGGCTGCGTTGTCGCCAGAGAGTTCTCAATAGCCAGAGAGCAGCAGTGCAGAAGCAGCGGGCCGCTAGCCGGCGAGATACGCTCTGGGCCTGGGAATTGTGATCGGTTGTTATTGACACTCCTGTTGTCCTAGCGTTTGGTGAGTAATCATTCCGATTACGTAGATCCTAGTGGATAAGAAATTTTTTACAATTCTGGAATCTGATCTAAACAAACTAAATTCTATAAGATTTTAATAAACAGACATAGAATCCAATAAAGCACAGTAGCTTTTTTCTACATAAAAAAACTCAATCCGCGGCGGGTAGAGGGCCTCCGGTTTTCTGGTTCAAGAAGAAGATCTTCTCATACAGATCAAGAAAACCCCCGAACCCCTACCCCATCCATATACAACAGCATTGTAGCTCCTTGAGATGAGCTGGTCACAGACCTATGCTTTGGATGTAGGGCAGACAAGGGAGTTTTTTTTCCCTGACCGATGCGGCCGAAGCCACAAATAAAGAGTGAGTCCCTTGGGATTCGAACTCTGACCACCCTAGGTAAGGTTGGACGAAAAACTCGAAGCTCATTAGCTGGCTCGGCTACTAACTCTATCCTACCATAGCTGCGATGGTAATGGATATCCTTAATACATCATGATCTCTAAGTTGGTAGTTGCGCCTAGTCCTCGCAGGCTTCCTCCTCGGTCGTCCTCCGTTGGTGGGCCAGATATATGGTCAGTAAGGGTACCCCGGACCCATATCTCTGACACTAAGGGTTAATTGTTAGCTAAAAAATTAGCCCTAGTACATTTAAATAAAAAGGGTTAAGCCAAGCATTCAACTAGTTGTTAGCCAAGCTAGCCAACCCAAGTTAATTTAGACTATTTTTTAGCGTAAACCAATAACTAGCCACGTGTATCAAATAGTTCCTAAATTATCCCCCTCTGACTTCTTCATCCATGGTCAACCGTCGAATAGGGTGCTTTCAGCCTCCCACCCCCACTCACCTATTGCATTGCATGTGTTGCCTTCTGTCACTGTCCCATCGCCCTAGGCCCTAGCCCATTTCAACCGTCCAGTTGATGATCCTAATGCTGAAACTATACATAGCACTCTGAAAACCACAGGTAATTATGTAACCCTCTTAACCAACGTGCTCGTAGGAAGAGCTTAGCGGTGCGCAATTTTCTTTCTTTCTTTTTGTCTCCTTTGAATCCATTATCTTCCTCGTATCTTTATGAAACCCATCTTTCTTTGTTCTCTACCACCCGTCAACCTACCACCACCGCTGAACCAGACACCGTTCCTGACCCCTCCTCTTCTAAGGCTGTCAGCTATAAAGACTTTTTTTTTTGAAACCATAACGGTCGTCGAGCATGGAGAACTTAGGGTAAGTTTGGTTCTATAGCCAAGTCTCATCTTGCCTTGTCCAATTAGAAAAGAAAGCAATGTGGTTCGCTTGGTTTGCTGCCTTGATTTCTGTGCAAGCTAGATTTTTGTTGTTGGAGTGAGCTAGCCAAATTGGCTCTCATCGATGGGCAAGATTAGGCTCACTTGAGCAAAGATCGGTTAGAGCTTGCTTCACAACCTAACTTGCCCTTAACCGCTCTGGCATCATCCACCGTCCTAGACTGCAGTGACCTCGCCGTCAACCGGGCTACCCACCACCCACCCAGACTGTCCCTCCCTTCAATGACTAAGATTAGACTAACCTGAGCATTCAAGATCACGCAAAGCTAGCTTCGCATCCAAACATGCCCTTAAAATCTCTAGCCTCATCCACTGCCCCTATCCTGTGGCGGCCTCACTATCAATCGGCCGCCCACCCGCGTCGTTCCTCACCTAATTTCAGTCACAGCCCATACGTTGCACGTCGAAATACTCCCTCCATCCAAAAAAATGCAATTATAGAAATCATGTCGATCAAACTAGCTTAAGGGTCTGTTTGGTTTGCCCCTCCTAAAGTTTAGTCAGCTAAATCTAGTCCCATTTAGTCATTTTTCACCCAAACACTATGACTAAACGGGACTAAACCTAGTTGGGACTAAACCTCACCTCTTAGTCACTTTGGAGACAAACACCTTGACTAAAATGTCTCTTTTAGTCACCCAAACCAAACTTGTGGTGACTAAAGTTTAATCCCTGATTTAGGTGACTAAACTTTAGGAGGGATGAACAAAACAGGCCTTAAATTTGACCAAATTTATAGTAAATAATACTATCATTTGTGTCTACAAATAAATTTATTATAAAAAATATATTTATAACTAATCTAATGATACCTATTTTGTCTTATGAGTATTAACATTTTTTTTATATAATTTAATCAAAGTCTAAACTGTTTGGCTTCTTAAAATCTAAGAATTATAATTGTTTTTTCGGAGGTAGTAGTGATTTTGGATGCTGTACATAATGTACTCCTACGTACTATACGTACCAGTGCTACTGCTTTACTCCACTCCTGTGTTCCCCCACCTTTCAAGTCATGGTTCCATCACTGTCACGAGAGATGTTGGAGCAAATCCCGAGGTGCAAAATGTGCTGGATCTCACGAAACAACTGTTCTTTAGCAGTTCCCGAATTTAAAACCTCCTTTATGGAACGAGCATGCGTGTCGACCTGTGGTGCACGTCTTCGTACTCGTACCCCCGCTCAAACGTTGCCCAAACTCTGTGCGCCGGACGGAGGACCTTATCTTCCCACGTCGGTCAGGTGCACATGCGAATCTTGGTTGTGGGTAGCTTGGTGGTGGTAGGAGCACAGCACAGTTTCGTGCTACAGAAGCCCCCAAGTCCGACGGATCGAAGGTACTCCTACATACACAGGCGCACAAGCGAGCACAGGGCTAGTGGCTGTAGCTCGGCGGTGGCACACGAGATCCGAGCGCCGCTTCCCCGCTGGCTGCTGGTCTCCCGCAAAGCCACCCACCGCGTCGTTTTGCTGCGCGGGAAGGGAGGCCGGAGCCCGGATGCGCGCCCCGGCAACAGGACGAAAGTAGCAGTGCGCCAGTGCTCCGGCTCGCTGCCGCCTGCCTGACGAGTGCTGCTGCGGTTTGGCACGTACAGTAGCACGAGGGTCACTCGTCGCCCTCGCCCGCCCAATCGCGGCTCGCCGCCCGCTCTCTGTCCCTGGCCCGTGGATCCGGCTCAGGATCACTGCTCTGCCCGTGAGTTTCCGTCTGCGCAGGCGCAGCACTGCACAGTACTCCTACTACTGGTCCTGGGCGAGGCCGCGAGGGTACCCGCGGAAGAAGTGTGTGAATCGCGACATCTGCGCCCCGATCCGGGGCCCAGGACTGGACGGGTCGGCAGCCTTCTACGCAGGTACTGTACGCTCGCGCGTCGTCGTCGTCGTCGGTGCCCATTCCGTCCGTAATAACTGCGTGCGTGCCGGCGTCGTGAAAGATCCACCGGTAGGCAGCAGGTCCGTCCCAAGGTGGTTCTCGGCTTCTCGTAGCCTTTCAGCCTGCTGAGGCCTAGTGTTTCTACTTGTGGTAGCCTACATGGTCTACTAGTACTCCTACTACTCCGTAGCACTGCTCGCAAGAGTGCGCACTGTTCATACTGGGTGTACTTCGTGAACAATGGGAATCCCATGCTTCCAAAGAACTCATCCGATCTTTGTCTTTCCCTCTTTTTTTTTTTGAGATAATGAGCTTTAACCGGATGAGCGCCAGTAGAACTAGAAGCGGAATGGTGGTTATTCTGAGCCCTGCCTCGCCCTGGAGGGCATCCGGCCGTACGAGTCCGCCATTACTGCTTGAGGTTTTTTTTTTGATGTTATCAAATTCATCGCAATCCACGTATGATTGGATAAATTAGGGGTGAAATTTAGATCAAATTTCACTTCATCCTACTCCAATCCACACCATAACACGTGGGTTAATGTCAATCTGACTGTATCCAGATGAGACCTCACATAGGCTGCGTCGCGGCAAGGAAGCTGGCTGGACTGGTGCGGCCGGCCTCGCGGGTTTGACCGGCGAGGACCAGCGGTAAAATAGTCTGCCGTGCAAAGGGACGTTTGCGTGAGCGCACCCGCGTGGGCAGGCCCAGGCCACCAGACGATGTTTGCCTCGGCTTAGGGGGCAGTGCGGCCGTTCGTTAAAAAGAAATGATTCCTTTTACCTCTTCGATCTGGCTCCGTTCACTGCAAACTCAAAATATTTTCTCTTTCATCCATCACATCAAATATTTAGATATATGCATAGAGTATTAAATATAGATAAAAAATAACTAATTGCTAAATTTGTCTGATTTTTACGAGATGAATCTTTTAAACCTAATTACTTTATGGTTGGATAATATTTATCAAATAAAAATGAAATATGCTATAGTAATTTTTCACCCACATTTTTACAAACTAAACACACTACTCTTTGGTTGGGCAGGGCAAAGGTGCAGCTACCCACGACCCGGATGCGGTATCGTCCTTGTTTAGTTTCCAAATTCAACCCCAAATTCTACTATACAAAAAGAAGATTCTCATCACATCAAAATACTGGCACATGCATGGAGTACTAAATGTAGATAAAATTTAAAACTAATTGTACAGTTTTATTATACTTTGCGAGACGAACATTTTGAGCCTAATTAATCAAAGTTTGGATAATTTTTACCAAATATAAACGAATCGCTACAGTGCGCATTTAATACGCGCAGTAGCCCAAGATTCCGCGTTTTGGGCTATTCCCTGCCTGGTGACTGGCCCCTTGTTTAGTTGCTCAATTCTCTCTAAATTCTACTATAAAAAAAAGAAGATTTTCCGTCACATCAAAATATCGACAAATACATGGATTACTAAATGTCGATGAAATCAAAAACTAATTGCACAGTTTTGTTGTATTTTGCGAGATGAACATTTTAAGCCTAGTTAGTCAAAATTTGGATAATTTTTATCAAATACAAACAAAATGCTTTAGGAATTCTAATACAGTATTTTTCTCCCTAATTCTCTGAGCTAAACAGGCCCGGGTGACGTACGATTGAATATCACGCTTTGATTGTGATTGGACCGTGCAGAACAGGACCGAGTAGCGTAGAACACGCCCATGCATCTATCCATGATGATCTCACGGTGTGTTCAGTTGGTAAAAAGTGGGTGAAAAATTAATGTAGCATATTTCGTTGTTATTTGGTAAAATTTGTCTAACTATGAACTAACTAGGCTTAAAAGATTCGTCTCGACATTTACATACAAACTATGCAATTAGTTATCTTTTTTACCTACATTTAATGTTCCATACATGCGTCTAAAGATTCAATGTGATAGGTGGAAGAGGAAATATTTTAGATTTGTATGGAAAGTGAACACACCCTAGAGATAAAAGTTTACAGCTTGTTCGTTTCGCTGGATAAAAGTACTGTTCGCTGGTTTATTACGAGAAAAAAATACTGCTAAATTATTGCTGATTCTTCTGATATGGTCAATCGAACGAGGTTTTAGTTTCAGGTAGATTAAAAACTGCAAGACCACCGGACTCACGTAGGAAACCACTACTAGCTTTTTTAGAGCATGTTTAGTTGGTAAAATTTTTGGCGAAATGTAACTGTAGCAGTTTCGTTGTTATTTGATAATTAGTGTCCAATCATGGTCTAATTAGGCTTAAAAGATTTGTCTCGTCTATTTCGTCTAAACTGTGTAATTAGTTTTATTTTTTTATCTATATTTAATGCTTCATACATGCGTCTAAAGATTCGATGCGACGAAAAATATAAAAAATTTGATAAAATTTTTGGCATCTAAACGGTGCCTTACTCCTCTGCACACGTCGGAGTCTCTCTTTCTTTCCCATACTCTCACGTCTTCCTTCCAATCAGCAGTTTTAGCATACTCCGTAGTGCATTATTAGTGACCTGCAGAACCTACAAGCCGCTACTTCACCTCCACCGTGGCATCTGAACCTAGCCAGTGTTGGTTGGAGGATAATAAAAACTGGTATCAAACATTAACACATGAAGCTTTTTTTGAGAAAACGTTAGGGGTGTTTGGGTTGAGGAGTTAAAGTTTAACAAATACTGTAGCACTTTCGTCTTATTTGACAAAAAGTTTTCAATCTTAAACTAATTAGGCTTAATAGATTTAGCTCATAAATTACTCCTAATCTGTGCCGACATGTATGTAATTAGTCTACATTTAGTACTCCATGCATTTGAGGAAACATTGATGTGATAGGAGTTAAACTTTAACACATTGAAACCAAACAGGCCCTTTGCACATGTTTCCCTAGGAGGAAGTTCAGAAAACTTACACACTCGTCATCACATCACGATGAGGTACCATAAGTAATGGGGTTGAACACGAACAAAAGACACCACTAGATGGTGGAACACACTCTGTTTGACTAAATTAACACATGAAGCTCATTTGTCGTTCTTTTGTTTTCTTTTTTCTCTCTCTTCTCCAAATTCCTTCGTCTCTAGCTGCAATGGCACCACCATACTCACGCGCGTCTGACGCATGTGCCTCTACGCTCATGCTCAGCATTGCCACGCTCGTGACTAGGGCCGCAACGCTCGAGCGCCATAGCTCCACGACCAGCGCCTCCATCACCCGCACATGTGTTGGATGAGTGCCGCTCCTCTTCCCCCCTCTTGTGATAGCAAGCTCAGTTGTGGCCGCATAGCCTCACCCACGTGCCAGAACATTGTCCCGCCCCTCATGTGCAACCTTCTTTCTCATCACCGACGTCGTCTAGCCTGCACTCCTCATGCCCCACCTGAGATGACTCCATCCATCAATTTCTAAAGGTGAGTTAAACTTGTAAAGAAAATGAACCCCATATTAGGTCATTTAGTTCGGATTTTGGTGTTTGATAATTAACATAACCATTTAGACTGTGTTGGGAGAATTAACTTCGTCCAAAAACTCAAGCCCAAACTTTGGAGTGTGAAAAATATAAAAGTGTTGATGCAAAAGTGGATCTGCAAACACAAAGGGCTAATACCCGGAATCGATATCCAAAGCGTGCCAGTCAATTTGACCTGTTAATCGACAAGGATAAAGATACGAGCACTTTGGTCCTGACAACAGCGATACGCCCGGAAGTCACGGCCAAGAGGTACTCACGCGGAACTCGAGGATCGTCGAAGGTCGCACTGAAGCGATGCAGCTCGCCGAATCGATGAGAACTCGTGAAAAAGAAAAATATACGAATTGACGAAGCCGCCGAAAAGTAAATAGATGCAAAATAAGAGTAAAAGCTGGTTTTGATATTGATTGATTGATTACATTGTCATTCAATCTATATTTATACCCTGATCTACAGAAACATAACCAAATACGACTAGGACACTAAGTCCAAATCTAAGAAAACACATGACTCTTATACAAATCAGACTCTAACAAACATAGAAAAGAAAATTAATTCCTATCTATTACTTTGTCCGCCTTAATTACGATGGAATTCCTATCGACCTCCATCGGCACACTCCCTGTTTCATCAGCAGCAGTCTTCAAACCTCCTTTTATCGGCATACTTCCTGCTTCATCAGCAGCAGTCTTCAAACCTCCCCTCATCGGCATCAGCAATAACATCCTTAACCTTATCGGCAACGCCTCAATCTAAATTAACTTCTCCATACACCGTTACCATTCATCGGCAGCTTTCTTCACATGCTGTCTTTCATCGGCTATCAACATACACAATAACTTTTCTTCTGCTGATTAGCCCACTCTGACCATCTTGACACGTGCCAAAAAACGGTGTCAACAAAAAGTATCCTAAAGAAATTCACTTACAGGAAAAAGTATAGCGAATAATGTATTTCAACTTTGTCGGCAAGAATTAAACTTCGCCTATCGACTTCGTCGTCAAGAATTCAACTTCGCCTATCGACTTCGTCGTCAAGAATTCAACTTCTCCTATATACTTCGTCGTCAATAATTCAACTTCGCCTATTGACTTCGTTGGCAAGAAATCAACTTCGCTGGACAGAGAAGTAAGAAATAATCTGAAGAGAACAACTTCATTGAAGAAAAGAAGATTGAACGTGAAAAAGAAGACTGAATCAGGAAGAAACGACTACTTCACCCTTACATAGATGAATGGTTGTAAATATTTTAGTCAGGGGTAAAATAGTCATTTTATGTAAAATACGAAGACTAGGGCCCTATAAATACCCCCTCTGACATGTATGGTACGATCATGAAATGAATATAACTTTGCACACAACTTTGTATTGTCTGAAATGTTTTTGATGATTGTGTGAATTGTGTCATCTGACCTGAACTTTTCACCCAACAGACTAATATTGTTTGCTAGTGTTTTTGGTACAGTCCAAATGGGTGCAAAGTGGACGTGGACTTAGGCAAAGTGCCGATCTAGATGATCAACACCTCAATCATAACATTAAAAGTATTGTTCATGACCTACAAGACATGCAAAATTCTAGAACATTGCTATCTTTGGCAAACCATTTTAAAAAAAATTATAGTTTCACAACATATAAATTATGTATTATGAAAGTATTTCTCATAGTGAAATATAAAAAACGTAAATCTTATGACTGAACCTATATAATTTTTTTATAAAATCATTAGTCAAAGATGCAGATGCTTGACTTAAGGCAAAGCTAATATGATATATGTAATAAAAAACGGTGAAAGTACTATGTAGGACTACCATCCGTGACTTAAAATCATTATTTTTAATAAAACATAATAAGAGTTAATAAAAGGTTAAACACACCGGTTCTAACTAACTGAAAAATTTAAAAATTATAGCAACTAATAGGATCAAAATAAAAAATACAGATTAATAACATCATGAAACATGGGTTGCAAAAAGAGACAACATAATAACTGAACCTAAGATTTCAAGTAAATGTATACTCTATGGAGGTGCCACACAGCCAGAGAGAAAAATTTATAGATATAGATAATTAAAAACATATATCAATGATTGACAAACTTACCACTCTTAGATAGAGATTATATAATATGCATATGAAAACTTTTATTAGTTGTAGTTATTAAACATAAATACTCCTCCTTGGTTGGTATATGATGTTCATATTTCTCAAAACTTAGGCCTGCTTGGTTGGTGTGCGAGGCAGCCTGCCTCGCAGACGTCGATCTCGATCGGCAGGGGACCAAAATCCACAGCCTAGAGCCGCTGTCTGGCAGGCAAAGGTGCTTGTGTGGGAGACTAGAAAACACGGACTGGTAGGCTAGCCCCCTACCAAAGCTAACCAATGAAAACGTATGTAGTGTATTTCTGATAGGCTAGCCCCCTACCAAAGCTAACCAATGAAAACGTATGTAGTGTATTTTAAAAGATGGGAACTGTGTCCAATATAATCACCCTGTTCGGCTGCTCTTATCAGCACGGCTTATCAGCCGTGGTACAATATTTTTCTCTCACAACAAAACAGCAACAGCCGGCTTATAAGCCGCAGAAACAGCCTGCCGAACAGGGTGAATGTTTATGATTCGCACTTCGTATCACTCATTTATTTTTGTTGTTTATTTTCTGTCTGACCAATTAAACAGAAACTATGGCTCTGATTGGGTTGGTGGTCAAAATTTAGTTACTGAAACTTAAGCAAGCCAAAATTTTAGCAGTCATTTGGTTGGCTATCCAAATGACAACATCTCACAATTAGCATGGCAATTTATGGCAAATATTCTTGCCCTAGTTTGGTAATTTTTCTTGCCAAATCTTTGATATGATAGTTTTTGATAGCTAACCAAGCATCTCCAAGAGCCTTTCTAAAATTTACTTCCTTCATCCCATAAAAAGTGTGTTTCTCACTCTTTGAGGAGTGAAACATTTTTAACTTTGACCAAATATACATAAGTACATAAATTGTTGAATATATTTTCATAAATAAACTTATTTGGAGATACAAATTAATGTTGCTAATATTTTCTATAAACATGGTCAAAGTTAAGAAAGTTTGTAGCGTACTATTTTTGTGACAAAGGAAGTACTCTCTAAATCATTATTCGTCGGAGAGTCATTTGAGTAAAAATCTATATTCATATAAATTAGGGAATATAAAGGGTTTGTTTGGTTCCGTGCTCACCTCGCCTTGTTGCGCTACCACAAACAACAAGGCACTTGCTTGGCGAGCCAATTTGGCTCTCCCACAGGGGCAAGCTAAGGCCATCTTTGGCCGGGCTCCGCCCGCGGTGCTCCGTTGTGGGAGCGGGAGCCGGAGTGGCAAAGCCACAAATCCGGGCTCCGCCTCCATACGTGCAAAAGGGCTTCGGCTCCTCTGGCGGACGAGCAGAAGCGGCTCCTCTGGCCAGCACGTTTGGTGTGGCTCCTCCGCTGAAGCTGTCGCGGAACCGGAGCCGGAGCCCGGCCAAACATGGCCTAAATCTTGCTTGCACGATCCTCGAAACATCCATGCAAAATAACCAAACAAATATAGTCGCTTGCTTCCTCGCTGAGCAAGGCGTAACGATTCTTGACCGAGGAGCCAGCAGGCCCAAAAAATCCCTTGGCGTTGCTCTGTGAGGGCACCGTTTTCATGATCTTCTTCGACCAACCACTGAATGTTCCATCAGATAAAAAATAGCTCATTGAATCAAATGTATTAATTTGGCATAACTTTACCAACAACTTCATGAGTGGTTGTAAACTGTTTTTTTTTGTCAATATCCATTTTCAAAATAGTTTATGGGGTGAAGCTCCTTTTTTTATACCCTCGCAGAGGAATGGAGAGACGTGAAGCCGAAAAAGTAGCTTTTCATACTCTCTTCTGCATTTCCCCTCTCTCAATCATGCATGAAGCGATTGGTGAAGCAGTTTTGCTAAACAATTTTTCAAAACGGCTCAGCTTCACCGAGAAAGCTGCTTGTGAAGCTGAGGGTGTTTGGTAGAGCTTCTACGACCTCAGCTTCACAAAGTTGTTTTTAGCTTCTCGTGCCATACGGGTCTAGGCGAAACAACATTTCCCGGCCGTTTTTCAGCTTCACTCACATGCACAATTGTATAATACTAGCTTCTCTCGGCTTTCTCTCTGTTATCTCCCCTGATAAGTTGTTTTACCAAGAGTTTATAAAAAAACAGATTCAGCTCTACCAATAAAACTGCTCTTGATTCACTAGTGAAGCTGAGTTAAATCAAACGTGTCCTAAAACACTTCAAAAACTGAGCTACGCCAAACGGGCTCTTCTATTCGGTTTCTCGATTCACACCCCACCAACCATGTCCCATGTTGATTGATATGACTTTTATTAAATTATTTTCCTACCACGGTTTTTTTTACTAGATAGATTTTCCTACCAAGGTTGGTGCGGTTGTTTAGTACTGACGCTACGTGGAATCGGAACCAGAAACTTTGATACGCCCCCAGATTTTAAACGGACTGTAGGCAGACCAAGCAGAGCGAAACCCCGTGAGGCGGGACTAATCAATACACAACCTGCCGAAGCATAAACGAACCACCACGCACCGTGTTCACTCTAGGCGTCGTTTAGATTGCAAAATTTTTCAACTTTATCTACTGTAGTACTTTCGTTTGTATTTAGCAATTAGTGTCCAATCATGTACTAATTAGACTCAAAAGATTTGTCTCATGATTTACTATCAAACTGTACAATCAATTATTTTTTTACAAATATTTAATGCTCTATACATGTGTCTAAAAATTGATGTGATGGAAAGAGTGAAAAAACTTAAAATTAGGCTGGCATCTAAACAGGCCCCAGTGAACCCAAGCGAGGGCAAATCTTCGCGAGATCCCGGCGGCCTGCCAAATCCCCGGGGGCCGGGGCGGCGCGCGGTGCGCCACAAAATCGGGGCCCGAACAGCGAATCCGGGCGGCTGCAGCAGTACGCGGCCGTGCCGTGCGGCCAATCCAATCCAAGGCCACCTCCAATCCACGCGCCTGCGCGGCAGCATCTCCTTTCTCTTCCTTCCCACCTCCGCCTCCGCCTCCGCCGGCTTTCTCCTTGATTTCCCACAACGCGCAGGCTGAGGCTGAGGCCGAGGCTGAGGCCACGGCAGGCCAGCAGAGAGCATCGTCACCGCGCACGCGTCCGGCCACCACGCACCCCTTCACTCCGCACTCCCCTTTCCTTTTCAGGAATCCTCAAGCCGCCCACTTGGCAACATCCCTACGCCTGCCTCGTCTACTACTCCTACTGCCTGCTGCCTGCTGTGCTGCGTGCCTGGCTGGGGCCCCGCCGCGCCGTTCCGTGTGGCGAGGGGGCATAAACAATGACTGGGCCGGCCGGCCCCGTAGCCACACTGCGGCCTCGTTTAGATTGCGGAATAGGGGTGAAAAACACTGTATCAGAATTCCTGTAGCATTTCGTTTGTATTTGGTAAAAATTATCCAAATTTTGACTAACTAGGCTTAAAATGTTCGTCTCGCAAAGTACAACAAAACTGTACAATTAGTTTTTGATTTCATCAACATTTAGTACTCCATGCATTTGCCGACATTTTGATGTGACGGGGAATCTTTTTTTTTCATAGTGGAATTTAGGGGAGAATTGGGAAACTAAACATGGCCTGCCTTTCGTTCTCCTACTTTTTATGCTTTGTTTATTCGCGGGGATCATGGGTAATCGCGTGGGCCGTGCCTGGCTGGGTTTATTTATGCCGACCTGCCAATAGGAGCAAATCCCCTTGCCTTCCTCTCCTCCGCCTTTCCTCTCGCTCCCCTCTCCTTTCGCATCACACCACGACTCACACCGCCGGTTGGCTTCGCTGCTCCGAGCTCTTCCACCCCCGCCTCCTCGTGAAGCGCGTGGAGACTGGAGAGGGCTGCCTCTGGGGTTCGCCTCTCGGCGACCGAGTGCCTGCGTCTTCCACGGAGAGGGATCGACGGCGGGGATGGCGAGGGAGCGGCGCGAGATAAAGAGGATAGAGAGCGCAGCGGCGCGGCAGGTCACGTTCTCCAAGCGCCGCCGTGGCCTCTTCAAGAAGGCCGAGGAGCTCTCCGTGCTGTGCGATGCCGACGTCGCGCTCATCGTCTTCTCCTCCACGGGGAAGCTCTCCCAGTTCGCCAGCTCCAGGTGCGTAGTATGCAGTTATACACGCTCCCCGCCGCGCCCGTCTACCCCTCCTCACTTCCACCCCGCGCCGCCATGTTTCGATAGATCTACCAGCTGTCCTCCCTTCACGCCTTTCCAGTCGTCGTAACTCGTAAGATCCGGCCTGGTTAGGGTTCCCGCCCGCCGCGCCGGCGGCCGCGTGATACTTCCAATTCGTATGTTTTCATATCTCTACTTAGAGGTCACGCGATGATATTGATCGTTTTCGATCGAACTTTTGACACGTAAGTGAAACTTTTGGAACGGTGTTTTGGGTTAGGTTTGAGGTCGCGCACGTTGGTGCGTCCAGTGTCCATAGGAAATGGGAGTATTGGGGATTTTTAATCTATATTTTAACTGTAGTTTCGACATTTGCAGATTATTATTTTTATTTGCTTTTTTTTCCGATTGGGGCGGGGGCATCTCGGTTGCCCCTGCCAGCACTGTGACATCTGTTATTTGCTGTGCGTATCAGCGTGTAGAGAGTTTAATTGCTATTGGAGGTGTGCGTCTTCCCAGTTCTGCGGTGGGGTAAAAGTCACCACTCACCTCTGCCAATTGCGTACGGCTCTGTCCTTGTGATTTTATGTGGTGCTGGGTGCCATTGCATAGTGATCAAAAGAAGGGTCTCGTGCTTTGTGCGATTTTGTCTTGCTGCAACTAAGCCTGTTGGTTGGCCTTAACTTCGTATTTCTTGCTAAACCATGTGCTACCCATTGTAGGTTGATTAGAAATTTGTATTTACTAAATCATGTGCTATTACTGTTTGATCTGCAATTGTTTGTACCTGTTATAGTTTGTTATCCATTCTTCTTTGGTTACCTATGCTGAAAGGGAGCCTTCCCCAAATTAATCATTTATATGTTCTTTCGTTACCTATGCTGAAAGGGAGCCTTTCCCAAATTAATCATTTATGTGGCGCGTATACTTGTTATACGATATACTCCATTTTGTCTAGATTCTGTTGGCTAGGGTAGAATGTGATTGTTGGGAATAACTTTTGGAGTTTGGAGTTAAGTGTAGTAGGATTCTAACACTGTTCCAGCATCTTGCAGTATCATATTTGTTTGTGTTTCTTTTATATGAACAAACATTAACTAACTAAAAGTATTGTCTATCAGTTTTTTAACTTGTATGTAGAGAAATGTTAGTAAGCTTGTTCCTGCAGATGCATTGGTTTTAATTTCCCCCACTTGGTTATGCAGTTATACTTTTTTCAGTGAGATTCATATGTTTTGTTGTGCTTTTACACATATTGCAGTGAAAAGTTTTGTCTGATCCACGAGACACATGGCATTCCTAGCTAGTCTTTCTTTGCACAATTTCAGTGTCATGTTATTGTTTATACTTAACCTCTTTCCTTTGCTAACGATGCTTTGATCTTAAGTTTTTAAATTTGCATCAATTGATCAGTTTGCATGATATGATCACCCCAGCGTTACGCCTTGTAAGAGTTTGGATGTGATACCTTTGCTTTGCTGAATTTGGAGCCTTCAAAATTTTAGACAAGAATAAATTACTGGCTAGTAATTGCATAATAATGTTAAGGCTGCAACATGTTAAAGTGATATGCTTTTTGTAAACAACAAATTTTAACTTAGAAGCACAACTTTAACACAAACTTATGTTAATGTATTATGTACTCCCTCCGTCCATAAGTCTCCATCGTTTTAGGCTTCGGCACAGTGACCAAGGAGCAACAAAGACAGCAAACGAGAAGCAAACAAGCGCCGATTTCCATTTAATACCCCACGTCCCTTCATTTACCACACTCATGTACATAACCCCGCATGCTCACGTCCGTCCATTGTTAGCCTGCTCACGTACGTAATCCCACACGCTCACGTATATACCGCAAAGGCGCAGCGCGACGGACTCCTAACAGGAGGGGACGGGAGAACAGTGGGAGTTTAACTTGAAAATACTATGCAAATAGAAGTTGTTTATTGAGGTCTCACATATTTTGCTTGTTGCCCCGTTAACCCATGATAATATACTAATTTGCCATTTTCCACTGAGTAGTGTGATCTTTATCTTATTTTGTTTGTCTGGTTTAGTCGCCATTGAAGGGCGTGATCATATTAACTTATGGATTAAGCTGTTTGTGACCATTGACCAACTTATTCTTTCTTTGCATTGGGTTTCATGGACCCTTGAGTCTGAACCTTTTGCTGACTCTTGTTTTAGATAATCTTTTATTTCTATTGTTGCTTTATGAATATCTCACAACTACTGTGTTATACTGCTGTTTTTACTTAGTACAATATCTCCTACAATGAAAGCACAGATATGTATCGTGTATATAGCTAGGAAGATTTACATACTTTCAGTTGTGCCTTTGGAATTATAAAATCAGCCTAGAATTATGAACATGCTTTCACTTCTAGTATCTAATTTCATTTTCGCTTTATTGATTGGTTGTAGCATGCTATGGTGCTGACATTTCCTTCCCTTGGACAGTATGAATGAGATCATTGACAAGTACAACACACATTCTAAAAACCTGGGGAAAGCAGAAGAGCCTTCGCTCGACTTGAACGTATGTACAATTCTTCTCTAATCTAATGCTAGGCAGTATGTAGTACTTGGAAACCCATGAAACAATAGACACAACGTGGGTAATATGTTGCAAATTGGGTCATTTTATGTCAAAGGTCTGGCTGGTTAAAATCCTCATATAATGTGCTGTCTTTATCTGGGTTAATAACATTTAAATTTTGTTTCACTGAAATTATTTATATATTTTTTTAAAAACTCCATTTGTTCCAGCTGTGCAATAATTGCTCCATGGTGACTTGCAGCTTGTTCAAATGATGTTCTTTTTCGGTCTTGACTTGAATCAGCTACGAAACACTATAATTATCCTTTTATATAACTCCTTTATTTTGTTTAATCACCGGATGGCAATAACATTATCAGCATAAGATTATGTTTGATGGATCATTACTTATAAAGTCGAGGGAATATTTGGCTTATTAATTGTCTATCTAGAAAGGAAAAAAATGAATAGTGCATTTACTATATTTTTATATAATTTTTTAATCCAACAAGATTTTAAGTCATTTTTTAACTTAAGTTTTGCATTTTTTTTCAACATAACCATGTAGTTGAGAACGTGCAATATAAATGCGTTTTGACGCTCTTTTTTATTATAAAAAAATGACATAAGCCTGTTGTTTTGTGGCATACTGGCATGTTTATTTTGTTGGTGATATTGACAGTCGTGCCATATCTTTTCAGTTAGAACATAGCAAATACGCAAATTTGAATGAGCAACTTGTGGAAGCAAGCCTTCGACTCAGGTACATCTGATTCCTTGTTTATACATGATCCATGGAAAAAATAGTCTTCAATGCATATGATTATGATGCCTCATGTTTTCTTTATAGGCAGATGAGAGGTGAAGAACTTGAGGGATTGAGTGTTGAAGAACTCCAGCAATTGGAGAAGAACCTGGAAACTGGTCTGCACAGGGTGCTTCAAACAAAGGTATGGCTGTTAAACATGTTGCTATGTCAGTTTTCTTTAAGTAAGGCTTGTCATTAGCAAATATTTGATAGGACATATGATCGCAGGATCAACAATTCTTGGAACAGATCAGCGACCTGGAACGGAAGGTAATTAACAATAAATGGGTTGATTAGTTGTTGCATTGTAGTATTTTCATGTATAGGTTAGCTTCTGTAGTTTAAGGTCAACTATTTTTATTTGGTGAACTACTAGATGCTTTAGCTATGATCTGTTACATCCACGACATTTATCTTGTAAATTGTAATAGCATATTTGTTACTTGGTTGATCTAGTGAATGGTTTGCTCCAATACAGGATCCAACTCATGTGATTTTGGTATGAAATACTGGAATCTGGAACTAGTCTAGAATACTTGAAAACCATTTGTATGATATAAGGATTGAGTGAATGTAGATGTTTAAATAATTAAATACATCAATAGTCAAGATGATATTCTACCTCTAAAGGACCATTATATTGGCTATTCGTGGAACACTAGCTTGCTGTTCCTAATTGTTGTGAGATATCATAAGATAGCTATCACTTTTGCTAAGTGATAACGATTGCTTAGCTTACATATAGTTAATGTTCTGTTAGCTGTTGGATTGTGATACACTGATACAGTAGTAAACATTTAACAACTGAGATTCTTTTAATGAATATATAAAATACATAAGTGGAATTACAGTGCTAACTTTTTTCTCTTGCTTTTGGGAAACGCATACACCAACCCTCACAGGGGCAAGCAATGTTGTTTCGTTTTGAACACATTTCCGTGATAAGTAATAACTTTTTAGTAGAGGGAAGGTACACTTTTTTTAATTTACCGAAAAAACTGATTGCAAACTACATGAATTAAACTCATTCTATTGCAACTTCAACAGAAACATTCATGTCTTTATTTTTAGGACAGTTATCTCGAAGGGAACGCTCTTATCTCAATGTAAGAATATAGAGGTTTTCATGCTGATGTGTAAAGCTGTTCAAATATTGCATTAGCAGATGAAATTGTTTTTTGGCACAGAACTACGGCAGACGATTACCGCTGAACTTTTTATAAACATATGTTAGGGTCCAAACATACAAGTTCTGATAGTGAGAGAGTTTCAAGAGCAAAAAGCAAAAAACACTAGCTGCTAAGTTACATTCTCAAACAACATGCCCCAAATTAGAAATGGAGTGAGTGTAATTAGAAATGGAGTGAGTGTTGGCCTTGGTCCAGTGTGACCAAGGGTAGAGATCAGAGGCCACATTCTTGATGATTTGGCTGGTGGTGACATCATTGGCATGAAAGTCTTCCAAAGGTTTCACGGAACGGAGGTTATCACCATGGATTTTTTTTTATGATAACATGACACCGTGGATTGAACTCTTGCTGTCAGCACAATCCATGCCCCAAAACATCCCAGAGTTCTGCTGCTTCGGAGAAGATCATGGGTACCAGGACGTTGAGCCAGGACCAAACCTGCCTTGCACATAGACAGAAGAAGAGATGCACCTGGTCCACCCATTGGCTGCAAGGGAATCTGTTTTCTCGCAAACGACACTCATTAGTTTAAGAATACATATAAAGCTTGCTTTTGATATTATGTCTCCTTGGTTTAAATGTGATAATAATAATTATGTTTTCGGTAGGTTCCTCCTACTTTTTCTAAAATACTATTGCAAGTTAGACACTAATTTTTCCCATGCTTTACTGCAGAGTACACAGCTGGCAGAGGAGAACATGCAACTGAGGAATCAAGTTACTTCACTTCTTTAGCTAGCCTTTGTTTCTTTCAGAAGGATCCGTCTGATGTTCTGAACACATTTGCATTTCAATTTTATACCTGAACACAGGTATCCCAGATACCCCCATCTGGCAAGCAAGCAGTTGCTGATACTGAAAATGTTATTGCTGAAGATGGGCAATCCTCTGAATCAGTGATGACTGCGTTGCACTCTGGAAGTTCACAGGATAATGATGATGGTTCGGATGTATCTCTCAAGTTAGGGTGAGTAGCAAGTAGCCTTTTCTATTATGCAGAGTTAGTTTGACCAAATAGATCATTTTGTCTATTCTTACTCTACACCTTATTGGCTAAAGGAAGGCCATCTTATATTTGCCTATTCTCATGTGCTACCTCTGACCCACAAAGGATACAATTTTTTTTTGAACGCAACAGAGGATACAATTCTAGAACAGTGTTCATTAAAACTTTCCAAATCTGTATAATAATAAGGTACTAATATTTAACATTAAATATATATTATTAGATTCATCATGGAATATATATTTTTATAGTGTATACCTATTTGAAGTTATAAATGTTGATTCTATTTTTTTTGCAAACTTAGTTAAAGTTAAGATAGCTTGACTTGACTAGACCTAGAATTGTATGCTTTATCGACGGAGGGGGTACTTTGTTCAATGGTGGCCTCGCCTTGATTAGGCTTGCAAACAGCAATGGTTCGATTCTCTAAGTATGGGTTTAACCTGAATAGGTTTAAGTTTGGATACATACATTGTAGTGGTCCTATTCGCAACCAACCAGTTTTCTTTTCATCAAATTTATATTTCTTAGTTGATCAATTAGGCATTTCTTTGATGCCCAAACATTATTTTAGCACTTAAATTAGCTGTAATCTACATAGAGTTTTAGATATAAAGGTAATTTCTAGGTCTGCTCAACCATGGTCAGGCAGGTTGAAATTTTGTGTTTTATGTCAATAATATTGTGACTTTTATTATTTTGCTTTTTTTTCATCTTCTTACTACAATCACCATCGTCGTGCAGGTTGCCTTGTGTTGCATGGAAGTAAACTGAAAAAGAGGCTCCGTGTGGATCTGGGTGGAGCTGCACGGCCTCAGCGGATAGGCACTTGTGTTCTGGTCTTATGGACGACCCCCGACTACTGCAATAAACTTGCATTGGAAGCGAGATCAGTTAACCTGATTTGTCATCCTTGTGGCTTCGTGATGCGATGTTCCGCTTGTACCGTTTGCTAGGATGTTCACTTTTGTTCTTATATCACTATTGTACTGGTCGTGAAATCTATCTACTATGCAAAGTTACCTATGGCTTGCAACTTCTCTAACGTTTTACTGAAAACGGCGGCAATGTGAATGGCGCGCCGTAAGCTAAGCAATTCTTCGTGATATGTGCGTGTAGTAGACACCGTTTAATTTCCATAACTGCTTCTTTCTGTACACATTTTTTTGTTTAAAAATTAACACTGGAATAGGGTACTTGTGAAAATTTGATTATGTATGTATAAAAGTCACACATTAATTTTATTATTATACTATAAAAGAGCGAAGGAATTGAAAATAACCTTTCACTCTGGTATTTTCTACCCACCTAAAATTTTGTCCCTTAGATCTACTTTAAAATAAGATCCCCTGCATCTAAATCTCACGTTCTAATCTGACAAACGGACCCGGCCGGAAAACTTTTTAACGTTTACGCGTGTTTATGCAGCCGCGGCTCCCTCCCCACGTTTTTTTTCACCGGCAAAACTACCCGCCCACCGGCACTCGCACCTCCTGATTGTTTGGTTTGTTTCCATCGTGCCTCCAATTTATTCCTTTCACGTTTGGTCGACAACGATAGGTCAAGCATGCTTGAAGCTCATCCACCGCCATCAATAGGATCCCGTCGCCTCGGTGATCTCCTTCCTCTACCTGGCCCCTCTTCATCGTCACGAGGCCTGGTACCAGCGGCGGCGGAAGCGGTGTCGAGCTACAGCTGGCCCTCTCAGATCCGCTCCATAGCAGAGCCCGGCTACAGGTGTCGTTGAACGAAGGGGCGGGGGCGGGGGCGTGGCCGCTACTGCCTCGACACGCCCGTCGGGGCGCCTCCATGACGCTGATGCCCATCGGGGCGCCTCCATGATTCCACGGAGGAGCAGGGCCGTCCTTCCGTGATCCCATCCACTGTCATCCTCGCTGAGGGCATCACTCACCCAATCGCCGGGCTAGACGGTGAGCACGCGTGGAGGCGTGCCGCTGTGGATACTGGATCCTGGACATCAGGACCTAGCAGCAGGCTAGGAGTTGCTAGCTGCATCTGCCTGCACGCTTGTTCTGTCGTTGGCAAATTAATTCTACTAAATCATTCGTATGGCCTAGATTATTAGTTTCTTTATATGTAAAATAATGCGTTATGTGTATCTCTCAATTATATTTTTTTCTCTTTTAATCTTTTGTATACGTATGCACCAATTGGTCTTATACATGTATAGAACAGCAGTCTAGAATATGAGGAAAGAGGAACTATGTATCCTGCAATCGATAACCAGGAACACTTGATATTGAAGACTTCATTTCAATTAACATAAAAAAAATCAATGTTATAAAGTAAAGATAAAGGAACTAGGAGTTGAATAGGTATGGCTCTGCTCCTTCATATGTATGCACTATGAACAGCCTTTTTTTTCTATTTTTCTTTCTGTGTCCAGAGTGGCGACAATGGCTGGATTATGCAGGGCTCTGCACAATAAATATGCAGCTAATTTTGAGGACAAATTTGAAGATGAAAACTCAATTTTCTCGATCGCATCTACAGTTTTTTCAATTGGCCGCAAACGAATAAACAAAGAGAACAAATAAGCATTAAGAACAAGTGAAAGTAGTGAGGAAATCTAGATAAGAGCGGATTCATGGCGAGAGTCTCATCATTGAACTTGTTTTTTTATCATCTGTCTGTTTCTTACCATTGTTATCAAGTTCCACAGTTTTCTGTTAAGCTCGGTGGCGGGCCAAGGGTGCTCATGGCACCATGGTGCGTGCCGCTCTGACGTGCCCGGCGCCAGCAGCGAGGAGGAGGCCAAGATCGAGGACAATAGGAAGAAGAGGGCACATGGCCAACCGATGTGGAGGTGGATCTTGAACGCCTTGAAGAAGACACGAGGCATCATCATCCTCAACGCCCTTATGGTCATCTATGGTGTGCGCATAGTTTATTTTTTCTAATATCAGTCCCTCTCTCTCTCTCAACTGCTCGTAAGATACCCGTACAACTTAGGCGGCGAGTCGCATATGATTTGATATTTATTGTGTGCTGCAAATATTACATTACATATAGTTATTAGTTATTACAGGTGAGTGTTTTCTTATCTTGCTTGATTTAATTTGTTTCCCCTGCGTGGCTGCGCCGAAATCAGAACGCGCGGCAGAGAGAGCACTACACTGGGTGGAGTTGTTGCTGCCGGTTCAGACATCCTGCACAGGATCAACCATCTTCGACTGATCACCCACGGGGATGAAGAGAAACAGGATCCCGTTTGCTTCCTCTTTGCCACATTGGAAGGAGAGGCATGCGTGGTTGTATTTTCAATTTGTGCTGTGTGTATGATTAGTCCATTCACTTTGTGTGTATCACACTCCGATGTAATATCCTTCAGACCTCAATGTGAATCTCTCAATATATGAGTGTCGAGTTTCATTCGTATTTTCAATTTCAGAGATTCAGTTATTATGAATATTGTTTTCATTTTGTGCCTTTTCAATCTCAGAAATTACCTCAAACTGAAACTCATGTCTGTCTATAAATGAAGCTTTGGTTTGTCTACAACTGAAACTCATGTGTTATTGGGTTCTGTTGTTAACCGTATCAAATTGTTCCTGATGCTAATTTAAATATGACATGATTTTCTTACACCAACTTAATTTGGAATCCTGAGCATTTATTTGGTTGCTTGTGGTGAGGGCTTAGGGCAGTCCCAATAATAGAAACTATGCACAATGTCTAAAAAGACCATGTCAGCAAAAGTCATCCGTAAAAACTAAGTCACACAGTAGTACAGTCTCCGCGTAATAAATATGACTATTTTCTCTCTCCCTTATCCCTTCCTCTCTCGTCTCGTTCTCTCTTCTCCCTAGCGAGTCAGCAGAGCGAGTACGCAAGCGCAGCGCTGCCAGCAGAGTGAGCACACACGCGCACAGTCCTAGCGCGGCTAGCGGAGCAAGCTCGCATGCGCAGCGGCATCGCCTCCAGCGAGCACGCGCAACACACTTGGGCCGTATCGCGGCGAGGCCAGCAAGGCCTGGGCGTATCGCAGCGGCGGGCGAGCGCACTGGCGTCCAGCAAGCGAGTGCGCGGCGGCCGGCCAATAGAGCAAGCACGCACGCGCAGCGGCGGCGCCTCCGGCGAGCACGCGCAGCACAGCCTGGGCGTATCGCGGCGCTTCGTGCGCGGCCGGCGCTGCCTGGGCGTATCGCAGCGGCGAGCCAGTGCGGGTGAGCGTGCGGCGGCCGGCGAGCACGCAGCATGAGCGAGCCCTTGCAGCAGTCATCGAGTGCGGTGGTGGCCGGCAAGCGCGCGGCATGGGCGAGCCCTCGTGGCGGCCGGCGAGCGCCCGGCGCGGGCGAGCCCTCGTGGCGGCAAGCGCGACGGCGGCGTGGCCTGCTGCTTAGGCAATGGTAGCGGCGTCCTGCTTGTTTCCTGCGCGGCAGCGACGAGCGTGGAAGAGTCATCGGCGTGGACGAGCGTGGAAGAGTCATTGCAGGAGCAGTCCTATCGCGGACCCCACGGCATCGACACTGCTCGTTTCCTCCCAACACTACTTTTGCGGTTTCTACATGCATCGTTTCAAGCGTAGATGCAGTTTCTCCCTAAGAAACGGTTTCTTCAAAAATTTCTTCTCTTTCTTCGTTAATTCGACTGCCACGTTAGTGTTTTGCTTAGTTAGCAGGGTAATTAATAGGGATAGAAACTACCATTAATATTCCATTGGGACTGCCCTTAGGGCACGTACCGCCATAAAAATATTCGATCAATTTGTAGTGAGGGCTTAGGGCTTTTATCTTGTCTTGCCACACACTTTATTTTATTTTGGAAAACAAAGAATCTCTATTTTTATTGGAAGCATAATTGGTGTATATGTGTAACTTTCAACTTCAAATGTAAGCATATCAACTTGTGAAAGGATAAATACATCTAGCATTTATGACGGCAAAAAAAATGGCATTGCCTCACGACTAACTAAATGGTTTATAGTCTCCTTGTATCTGTTTTTTTGTGAGTGTTGTCAGTCGATGTCTTCTACACTGATTAAACATCCACAAAGGAAAGCAATTGCCAAGTGTTGTAATTCGTGTAACTTCCATCACATGCCTACTGATTAAAGGAAAGCAATTGACAAATGTTGTCATTCGCACAACTTCCATCGCGTGCTTAGGTGTAAATCTATCATAATCATAGACACGTGCGTGCCGCACGTGCATGTTCACTAGTGTATAAGACTATCCGTACTTGTCATATTCTAAATTCATCATCTAAAAGGAATATTCTGTCCTGGTCATTGAGATTCTCTCATCTATACTATTTTATTTCACACTTATTCATCCTCTATATTTTACTCTATATCAAAAGTGGACCCATGCGTTAGATTTTTTTCCTCTTTTTATCCCCCTCGGTGCCCTTCCCGCTTTCTCTCCAGGTTCTCTCTCTCACACTTTTCCATGCAGTGGGACCGGCGCATGGCGTAGCGGACACTTCTACCTCCGCTCAGAATAGCGGACCGATGCCCATCCGCTAGCGGACAGATGCCCATCCGCTATTTTTAGCATGGCTCTTCCAATACCCGGTGCAACAACTTTTCCTCTATTTGTATACTGTAGGGAGCTTTAGTGGGTGCCGGTGCAGACAGTCTAAGTATCAACATATTCACTTTCATGCCATATCCATATGTGTTAACATCCATGATCGGAATATAGTAATACAAGGACAAATAATTGTTAGACATCCTGAATAGATTCAAAATGAGGATCCCACAGAATCGGAGGAAAGCACCTCTCCTGTTTTCGTAAATATAAAAATAGAATCCTGCAAATACAAAAACAGGCGGAATAAAAAAGAAAACGTGTCAGATTGGGACGGGATTTTTCCCGTCCATTTTCATCCCTACCGATGATGCGTGTCTTGTGCCTTTCTCGGCCCATCGCCTCCAAGATCACGGAAGTTTATGGCCGATTACCATTTTACATCGAATTGATGCAGAAAACACACCCTTTAGGCCCCTTTTGGATCAAAGGAAAAATCGGAGGAACTGAAAACGGAGGAAAAGAAGTCTGCATGACCGTTTGGAACGGAGGAATTGAAAGTTCGTTTCCTTTGGAATACTGTGCCTCAGCGTTGATTTCGTAGGAAATAAAACATCCGCTCAGAGCTCTGGTTTTGCTTCCTTCGCGTATGCCCGAGGCAGCAGCTGTGTTGCAGTACGAGCGGGCAGGTTTCCTATGTTCCAAACGGTGCAAATTTTTCATTCCCATGGTTTCCAATCCCGTAGTTTTTCACTTTTCACTTTCCTTCATTCCTATATTTCCTACCATTCCTCTGTTTTGCATTCCTTTATTCCAAACAGGCCCTTAGACCCAGCGGCGGAGCCTGAGCCGCCTGACATAAAACAAAGGAGGGGCAAAACACGACAAACGTGATTAGATAATGGATGTACTGATGCCTGAGCTTGGTGCTAAATAAGCTAACTATAGCCTAGCTTTAGAAACCTGTTCAGAGTAGGGGGGGCAGCATCCCAGCTTCGCCTCCAAGAGGCTCCGAAAGTGTTTAGACTTGCCTCAACCCTCTAGATAGTCTGGTTTTTCTCTCTTAATTATAATCGAATTTTTAACTTCCCGTAACTTTTGAAACAATTTGTTTATGCACTAATGTCTCACGCAGTGCCATGTCACCAAAAGGAGGTAAATTGGTACTATTTGAATCATCTAAGGATTTATTTTGGTATTTATTTGCTACTAGTATCTATTATGATTACCTTAGTATGTATGCTAGTGTCACTTGATTCTATCTATAACCATGTTAGTATAGAAAGCATAGTGTTGTCATCAAAGTGTGGATGACATGACATAGACCACAAACACCAACAGTATAAAAACAAATTTTAGAAGAAAAAACAAAAAGATAATATATAGCAAGGGTATCAGCTAATGAGAGTAGTCCATGTCACTTAATTAGGGCATGTTTGGATGAGCTAAAGCTAGTAACTAGTTGGGCTAAAAATTAGCTGACTTAGCTAAAAAAATAGCCCATATATTAGCCTTATTATTTGGATACACTAGGGCTAATATTAGCTAATTAGTAATTATCTCTTGTACCCAGACATGCCTTTAGCTAATCTGGTTTAATATTTTTCTAAGCTAAAACAAATTTCAAGATTTTTCTAAGATTAAACAAGATTTAGGATTTTTAATTATCCATTCTATCCTCTTACACCTAATGCGATCTCATATAACACAAAACTATCTAGGATGTAAAAATAAATTGTTTTAAAAATCATGTGAGATTAAAAACCTATTTTAGTAAAGGACACAGTTATCCCATGACTGGTCACGCTCCCACGCGAGCGCACGACCCACCCGCCCGCCGCCGCCTCCCACCACTGCCCGCCGCCGCCAGTGACACGATGCCTTGCCGGTAGCGATGAAAGCGGACGGAAATGGACGGAAAAACCCTGTTTCTACTTTCGTTTCTATATTTTTTGGCGGAAACGGGATCGGGTTCGGAAAATGCGGGTTCGAAAACGGAATCAAAATATGCGGACATACGGAAACGAACAAATACGGATGGAGAGCCGGAAAATTAAATTAAGATCACATAATATAATATTCTCAAAGTATACATATATAAAGTCATGTAATAATATATTTAAAGTTTAATATTCATTTACATGCTATGTACGTGAACATAACATGCATATTTGGTGATTCGTAGTTATATTAACCTAACATAAGGACATGTAATTGCTGAACATGTTGAGCATAGATTGAAAACGGGATAAAAACGGAATAAATACGGGTCTATTCCATATTAAAACGGGATTACTCGGAAACGGACGGAAAACACCATTTTCTACTTCCGCAAATACGAAAACGGGATCTCGCAAATACGGAAACAGACAGAAAAATATAGAAAACGGAACGGGACGGTACGGGAAAAATTCCGTCCGTTTTCATCCCGCACCGCCTGCCATCTGCCATTGCCTGTCAATCCCGCCCTCTGCTAATTCGTCGTCTCGATCAATCGATCGTCGATGAGCCTCCCCCGCCCCTACCACGTCCAAACCGACGCCTCCACCACCACAGCTACCAGTGGTCCGCTGCCTCGCCCAGTGCCCACCCACCGCCGGACCAGCCTGCTGTCAGGGATCTAGAGTCCAAAGGAGGCAGCAAACCCTAACCGGCCTCCGGCGGAGGTGTCGTCGGCGCAGCTTTGCACAGTCACACAAATCCGCGATCGTCGTGTAGTAGAGTTTATGTTTAATAAATGAAAGTGAAAATCGTACTGTCATGAAAGTATTTTCGTTTGCAAAGGTACTGTCGTGAAAGTTGTGGAGGTTAAAAGTGTTTTTCAAGACATGAGCTCAAAACATATGATTTTCTGTTATTAAAAAAAACCGTGGTCGTCTAGGCCCAACAGAATCGGGCCCAACCACCCCAGCATGGCAGCGGCAACAAACTAACGCCCACACCTCACGAGGCCGAGCTTCCGTGCCCTCGCCTGTTGTCTTGTCGGGGATTTCTAATTATTTGTCATTCTTACAGTGGCCGACTCTTCGATTACTAGAATTGTCCTGAAAAACAGTAACTTAGCTACAATTTTACCATTTTTCCTGACGTGGCACGCCACCTCAGCTGAACTTGGCGCCTCCGTCGTCCGTCCTACTCTGTCTGCCCATTGCAAACGGCACCGACAACTTCCCGTCAGCCCAGGCACTGCTGGTGCCGTCTCTCAGTATCTTCTTTCTCCCTCGACTCCACCTTCTATCCAAGGAGACGCAGACGCATCTCGGCTCTTCTGTCCCCAATCAGCAGATGCAGACGCATCTATTCTCCTTCATCCTGCTTGCCGGAGCGGCAAGCAAGAACGGTGCCTCCTCCGTCCTGCTTGCCGGAGCAGCAAGCACGAAGGCTTGCACTTTCGGCCTCGCGAGGCGCATGCACTGCGCGCATCTGCAGCAAGGGTCCTGTGCGGATGCACTGGGCCAAACAGAAGCGCACGCACGATGGCGCCCTGACGCGTCCGAGGAGCACGTGCTACGAGGGCTCCGACAGCACGGGCGACGGGGGCAGCGGCGTGGCTGGCGACTGCTATAGCTGCTGCAGCGGCGTGGCTGGCGACTGCTATAGCTGCTGCTCGTGGCCGCCTAGGCGGGCTCACCGGGCCAGGCGCCGGCCGCGGCGGCCTGCGCTTGCGCGTTCGCCGAGCATGAGGCGGCAGTTAGCTCAGCGAACTCAGGAACGGCACGTCGGAGCTCCGTGGCCCACTTGAACGCACGAGCGAACAACACGTCGGAGCAGGCTGTAACACCCTGGTGTCATACTAACTGAAAATTTGTCATGTCATCATATGCAATGCAAGGTATTCATGATTATATCAATCATGATGTGCATCAACTAAAATAAATTACATTTTATAGGTTGAATGTGTTTCTGTGATATGTGACTTAAATCAAAAAACTCTAATTTCGAATATCACCGCAAATACTTAGTTTGTGCCCTATGTAAGTTGAGGTGTACAACTGTGTTGTACACTAGTGTCAAGTGTAGGTTATGAGCTCAAGTCCAACCCATAAAATGAAGCTTCAAGTTTGAGTTTGAATTTGGAATCCAAAACTTGTTGCAAGTTTTCGATTCAAATTTGAATTCAGATTTAGGGAATTATTAAAAGATTTTCAAAAGTCAACTTGGTCAACCAAAAGTGGCATTTGGTCAGACATGTGATGCTTGACTCAATGATGCCCTTGGATGATAGGGTGATCACTAAATAATCACTAATTAATATAGCAACAAGTTTCAATTTGAAATTCTTCCGAAAACCTTAAAATTCAAAATCCTGGATTTACCCCTTTTGTGTAATTCAAAATCTAAGCAAATTTTGGGGGTGAGCCAAAAAGCAAAGCTATAGATCTAGTCTTGTTGTACAATTTTGGTTCTGGGAGTTTTCAAAGTTTTTGTGTAAAAGTTGGAGTAATTTTGAAAAGATTCAAATCTCAAATTTGACCCCTTTTCATTTTCCTATTCCAATTTCAAAATAGAGGCATAATTTGAAAAAAAAATTAACAGAAAAGTTGTAGGTCCTACCTAGATGTACAATTTTGGTATTTTGAGTTTTTGATGTTTCAATATAAAATTTAAAGTAATTTTGAATTTACCAATTTTCAGAAAATGTCCCCTTTTAAATTCAAATTCAAATTTGAAAATCTAAGCTGAATTTGAAAAAGTTTATATTGAGAAAGTTGTAGATCTTTAAAAGTTGAGAAACTTTTGTTTTTACAGATTTTCAACTTTTACAAAAAAATTGAGAGTAATTTATAGAATTGAGTCAGTGGCATTTTCGTAAATAAATCAAAATCGGCCTCCAACAGGAGGGTACCACCTCCTAATTGCCGCCGATAGCCTTCGGTCGGCTTCCAGGCGTGCCCGTAGCCGCCAGCAGCTGCTTTGGCATGGCCAGGGCGTCTCTACGTGTCGCCTTTGAGTTGCTTTGCCTCGGCTATAAAGCCTGAGCCATTGTCATCGTCTTCTTCTTCCCCTGCTTTGCCATCGCCACCGCCTAGCTCCGCTGCTCGCTGCTGCCTCCGTCGAGCCGCCTCCGGCTAGAGCGACCGTAACACTAGCTCCGCTAGGTTGTCGCGCGGCTCCCGAACCCACTTACATCTTCTCGTGCACCGTAGTTCCTCCGCACGTCACCGTCTTCTCCACCGCCGGTCACCAGCGCCGCTAGAGCCGTCCTCATCGTGGCCAGCCACGTCCGTCGCTCCTCCGTCTCAAGCAAGCATTTTGTCGCATTCAGGGTGAGCCTCCGGAGCTTTTAGCGCCCTCAATTTTGCCTTTACCGTCCTTGCTCGCCAGAGAATCGTGCGCCGACGCCACCGAGCCGCCATGGCCAGTGTGGGAGGGGTCTCCGGTGTGTCTCCTGTCGTGTTGAGTGTCTGAGGGAGTTCGAGAGGTTGTGTTGGTTGTGGTAGTCGGGTTAGTCTAGTCGGAGCCTCGTCGCCGGCGTCATAGCCACCGGCCGTCCACCGCGGTTCCATGGCCGGTAGGCGGAGAGAAGGGGAAGTGGGCCGAGCGGAGGGAGGGGAAAGAGGAGGAAGAGAGAGCGAGCGAGCGCGGGTGTGCTTGGGCCGAGCTAGACCGAGAGAGAGAGGCGGGCCGGGGAAAGGAGGAGAGAGGAGCGCGCTGATTGGGCCGGTTGGGCCAGAAAGCGTAGGGCAGCAGGCCTACTGATTTTTTTGTTTTTCTTTTTCTATAATTGTTAAATAGTAACATTTTTTTGTTTATTTCATTGTGATTTATTTGGAGCTCCAAAAATGATGAAAATTTTTGTGTAGCCTCCCTGTGTTGTGTACTATTTAATAAAAATATGAAATGCTAATTTTGATTACTTTTTGAAGATCAATTAATTAGCTCCATTGATTAATAAATGACTTTCCTATAATTTTTCTAGGCTTAATTAATTATGCAAAAATTGTGAACATTGTTTTACCACTTAGTTATGATGTAAGCTTCCTAAAATAAAATTTTAAGCTTAATTGGACAAATTTGATTTTATTCTTAATTTATGTTTTATTAATTAATTAGTTAATCAAGTAATTAGTACTTGATGATTTAGAGTTTGTTTGACTTTGTGATTGAGTGTTGACCTTAGGTCACGAATTCTTAATGATCTTTGGTATCTTTAATTAATTTTTTGATCTCCCTTAATCATGTTGTTAGGGTTTAATTAATCTTATTTCTTGTAATTAGCGAAAATCATTATCAAAGTAGTTAACCTAAGGAAACCCTGGGCTAGGATTAGGTGAAGCTTTGTTGGCTTGCAACTATACCGTGAAGGAAAGTTGTACTCAAGTTCTGAATCTTGTTATGTATCCATCAAACATCATATTTATTACTTCATCATGTTGAGCATACCTTGTCATCTCATGTAGTCCCCGTGAACGAGGAGATTCCCGAAGTCGAACCCGTCCCCGAAGAAGAGTCGGCGTCAGTGGAGGTGGGATTTGACATTTGTGGGACTGACCCGGAACCAGAAATTCCCGTCGACCAAGGCAAGCCCCGGATGCATTTTAAACCTTCCTTACGTTTTGAAAAGCTTTATTTCACATATGTTAATGCTTTATTGCATTAGGTGATAGGAGTTGAGTGATAACCTAATTTCTGCATTACCATCCTTGATACTTAAATATTTACCTTGTTACTGTTTTATTTGAAAATACTTAGTATGCTTAGCCTTGCTTAATGAGAAAACTTTGAAAATGTTTAACAAAGTTTGAAGGGTTGTTGTGTAACAACTAAATGAATGACAATGATGTTAATTTGAGACCGGTGGGTGGACTTGCATCGAAAAAGGAGTCCTCATATAGTGTCTCTGACCGTGTGAAAGTCCTATGTTTGGTGTTGGTAATTAGTGACAATGCCTAAGTACTAATCCTATGCCTAAGTTGTATGTAGCATATGAGGATTAGTACATTCCAAGGTTGGTGGCAAGATGGACATGGTGATCATGATGGCCACACTTGGATTTGGACGCAACCCTATGCGATCAAGGCAAAGGTATATGCTTAAGGGTTGTGTTTTAGTAACCAAGACACCTAGTGGGTGTGGTTACATTATAGGATAGATAGCCGTACTATAAAGAGGGGAATGACGCGGCTATTGAACTCCTAAGTGCCTCTAGGTGTGCATTTCATGTCATATGCATTTGGATAGAACTAATAACGTCTCGAAAAATGATTGTGAAAATGCTAACACACATGCACATGGTGATGATCACTTGGTGATGTTAGCACATTTGCGATGGCGTTGGAGTTTAAGCGGTAGAGAGGGTTTGGGGTCCTCTCTCCCTCCCGCCGAGCGTGCGAGCGCGGGATTCAGGCGATTTCGGGGAAATGAAATGCCTATTTTCTACTACGCCGGAAGTCGGAAATCAATCGAAAATCAAACGGAAAAGAAACGGAAGTGAACGGAGGTCACAGTGGTGACCGGACGCGGTCACTGTTTGACCGGACGCGTCCGGTCAGTGTCCAGTGTCTGCGCGGTTTTCAGTTGTTTGATCGGACGCGAGGCGCGTCCGGTCACAGGCGACCGGACGTGTCCGGTCGTCCAGGGAGCTTACTGGACTCCGACCGGACGCGAGCACTGTGGCGTCCGGTCAGTTCAAACAGCGCGTCCGGTCGCTGTTTCGTTGCGCGTGGCTCAGGGTTGACCGGCGCGTCCGGTCAGTCACGGGACCGGCGCGTCCGGTCGTGACCAGCGCGTCCGGTCGTTGCGACCGGCGCGTCCGGTCAGTGGATCGCGAAACTAGCCGTTACGCGACCGGAGCATCCGGTCAGTTGGACCAGCGCGTCCGGTCAACGCGAGTTCGGCTGTTTCAAGTTTCTAACGGCTATATTCGAAGGGGTACGTCTATAAATACTCGTTGGCCGGCTCAAAGCTCTCTCTCTTGGACATTTGACATACTTGTGAGCACTTTGAGCTAAGCAACTCCCCTCCCACTCATCTCTCTTGCTTCTTTGCATATTCGAAGTGAGATTGAGTGATCCAAGTGCATTTGCATTGTGAGATAGCATCTAGTTGGCACTTGGTGGTTGATTTGCTGCGGGATTCTTGTTTCTCTTGGTGGTTGCCGCCACCTAGACGGCTTGGAGCAGCTTGGAGGAGTTGGCAAGAGTTGGTGTTTGTTCTTGGCCACCTCCGGTAATTGTGAGGGGTTTGTGCCTACCTCGGCGAAGCGCCAAAGATAACTTTAGTGGATTGCTCGTGTCATTGCAACCTTTTGTCATTTGGTAGGTTCTTGTGGCGCCTTTTGAGAGGCTCGGTGTGAGACCGATTAGCCACCGAACCACGTGGTGAAGAGGGACACAACGGGGACTAGCGTGCCGGCAAGCACGTGAACCTCGGGATAAATCTTTGTGTCATCATTCTTATTGTGATTGATCGATCCCGGTGGTTGTATATTGTGGAATTCATCTCTTTATCATATTGTTTGGTTGGCTCAATACTTCGCCCCTCGGTGATACTCTTCTAACTCTCTCTTGTATTAATTACTTAGTTACTTTGCTAGAGTAGCTCTTTTGTGTAGCTTGCTAGTTGTAGTTTCCTTCTTGGTTTGACTTGTGCGGTTGAGTGCAAATATACTAGATTTGTGAATTGGATAGGTGGCTTGCAAACACCCCATAGGCTAAGCAAAACTCGCATCTCGCTATTTGTTGTATTGATAAACTTGTTTAGCTTGTCTTTGTAGAAATTTTTAAAAGGCTATTCACCCCCCCTCTAGCCATCAAGACCTTTCACCGTGTCAGTTAAGGACCGTCCGTTGTAGTCCCGTTTGGTCGAGACTTTGCAACTGATCGCATGCTCCGGTAAGTCTAAGACCTCGGTAATGCCATCATGTGAATGGTCAACCATGCACTGGGAGTGGAGAGATGACGAGAGTAGTGTGTACCCTCGTAGCCAAGGGCTGGATTAGATGTGTACTGTACTCTCGAGTGGCACTGGAACCGGTCATGTTTTGGAGGATCTGAGTGAAGGTTGATATATGTAGGTTAGAGTCCTACCTATGTCGTGCGGTTAGGGATCCCCAGCTGGGTATAATCAATTCGAATCGTCGCTGCTTCTCGGATAAGGAGACTTGACCTCCACAACTACATCGTAGTTAACAAGTGGAACTTTGGTCAGAGAATAAGAAAGAAGTTGTATGAGTTATCTGATCTAGACTAGGATCACTTATATTCTGTTAATGATTAATGATGAATTAAAATATGGATCTTAAGGACTCACTATTAGTAGCTTTTATGTAAAAGAACTTTGATTCTTACTGGAACCTCACTTTGATTCTCCTGAGCCTACATTTTGGAGTCTTCTCCACCTTTTTGTCGGTTAAGTCTTGTGGAGTACTTTTGTACTCAGGGTTTGTTGAACCCCAGTTGCAGGTGTGTCTCATGAGCAGGTTTGTTTCGGACCCTGCTACATGACCGTCTTTACGGTAAGCGACGATGAGTAGTATGTTTGGCTCTTGGGCAGAGCGCTACGTTTTGGTGGTTTGTAATAAGTTACTCCAGTATTATAGTTGTAATAACTAAACTTAAGGTTTATAAGTTTGGAACAGATGGTTTGTAAACTTATGTCATGTAAGAATTCCACACTTTTACTCTGATGTAATTTATTATATAAACTGTTGTAATACTGCAATGCCTCTGAAATGTGATCCTGCTTGGAAAATCGGGGATGATTCGGGTTTCCCAAGGACACCCTATAAACTTCTTAAGTTCTATGGTACACATGTATAGTTGTCAGAGGTATTTAAGATGATGAAAAATACAGGTGGGCCATATAATTTTGGAGGTTCTGCCACTCAGGCCACCTCAACTGAGCTAAAGGCGACACCGCCCTTGTCCTGTTTACCCAAGGCAAACGGTGTGGTGCTTCACTAGGTGGTGGACGCCAGCGTCCTTGCACCACGTGCACGAGCTCGAGGAGCCACTCCGCCTCGCCCCGTGTGGCCACCCCGACCGTCTTCCACAAAAACGCGCGGCCTGCCTCCTCCAGCTGCACCCTGTGGACCCCAGGAGTGCTCCCTCGCACTCCAGGCCGAGCTGCGCTCTCCTCCGCCACGCCTACGCGCTTGAGGCACTCGGCCGCCACGAGCTCGCCCTGGCTGAGGCGCCCGGACCCGGCGAGCCCACGATCACCCTTTCCCCGGATGTAGGCCCCTGTAGGAACTAGCCTTGGCCATGTCCAACGAAGAAGATGACCTTCTTTTCAGAAAAAAACAAGGAAGATAAACCGTGCATAGGACAGCCTGACCCCACTCGTAGGAGGGGGGAGCTGATGGACAGCTGCGGGCGCCGTTGGTCAGCGGAGGCGGAGGCGTTAACTTCCACGTTGGCGCGCTGCGTGACATGTTTGGTTACTATTTTTCAGAATAATGGTACGATAACCCTGATCATTCCTCGGCCGTAAGAGTGGCAAATATAGCCTGTGTTTAGTTCTAAAGTTGGCGTGGCCAACTTGGAACAGTACCGGCCACGTTGCACTGTAGTAATTTTTGTTTTTATTTGGTAAAAATTATTCAAACATTGATTAATTAGGCTTAAAATGTTCGTCTCGTAAAGTACAACAAAACTGTGTAATTAATTTTTTATTTCATCTATATTTAGTACTTCATGCATGTGCCGGCATTTTGATGTGACGGGGAATCTTCTTTTTGCATAGTGCAATTTGGGTGTAGGAATTGGGAACTAAACAAGGGCATATGACCTGTTTAGTTGATAAAAGTTTTTGGGTTCGATTACTGTAGCACTTTTCGTTTTATTTGATAATTTATGTTCAATCATGGACTAATTAGGCTCAAAAGATTTGTCTCGTGATTTACAACTAAACTTTGTAATTAGTTTTTTCTTTTGTCTACATTTAGTACTCCATGTATGTGCCGCAAGATTTGATGTGACGGGTAGTGTAGCACTTTTTTAGTTCCCTTTTGGAACTAAACATGGGTAGTGTTTAGATGGTGTAAAAGTTGGTGTAAAGTTCCTGTAGCACTTTTCGTTGTTATTTGGTAAAATTTATCCAATCATGGACTAACTAGGCTCAAAAGATTCGTCTCGACATTTACAGACAATCTGTGCAATTAGTTATTTTTTTACCTACATTTAATACTCCATGCATGCGTCCAAAGATTCGATGTGACGGAGAATCTTGTAAAATTTTTGAAACTTTGAATGAACTAAACGCACCCGCTCATACTCCCTCCATTCCAAATTATAAGGCATTCCAAGAATCTTGGAGAGTCAAACGATCTCAAGTTTAACCAAATTTATATGATAAGATAATAATATTTATGACACTAATTAAGTATCATTAGATTCTTCATTAATTATATTTTCATAATATACATATTTGATGTTATAAATTTTTGTAATTTTTTTTATAATTTAGATCAAACTTAAGATGTTTTTGACTCTCCAAACATTTGGAACGGAGGGAGTAATTAGAAATCCTGTCCTGTCCGGTCCTCCCAATCCTCCTCCGTCCTTCCTCCCCTCCCTCCTTTTTTGAACTGACCACGCCGCCCGACGCTGCTCTGCGAGCCTGCAAAGCTGCAACAGTGTTGCAGCAACACCCCGTTGCCTCGCTTTTCTTCACTCACGCCGCCGCCACCGTCGCGCGCCTTGACAAGTCCGGCGCTAGGTCTTGCTCCCTCCTCCCCAGCTTGTCGAGGCAATGGATGACGGCGGCGAGGGCTCCGCGGCTGTGGCTGCGGCTGCGGCTGCAGAGGCGGCAGCCGCGGAGGAGGTGGTGGCGAGGAACCCTAGGTGCTTCCTCGACGTGAGCATCGGCGGGGAGCTGGAGGGGCGGATCGTGGTGGAGCTCTACGCTTCCGTGGCGCCGCGCACGGCGGAGAACTTCCGCGCGCTCTGCACCGGCGAGAAGGGCGTCGGCGCCGAAACCGGCGTCAAGCTCCACTACAAGGTCCGTTCTAGCTCCCGTGTGCATTTCTTTCGGCTGCAGGGGGTTGGGGTTTGGTGCGGTGCGGTTGCCTGTCGTGGGGTTAGTGCGGTAGTGTAGGCATTTCGATATGGGAGTCGTGTGATTTTGTTGGTCGAATTGGGGTTCTTCTTCTCTATTAGTGCGATTCGAAGATTAGCAATTAGGTTGTGGAATTTTGGTTGGTACAAATAGAGAGGTTTGCTCGATATTAATTTGGTTCTCAATCTGTAACTACCGAGTTCCTAACGTTCGCTCGGTCGAATTTTAGCTGTAAACTTCGTCAGACGTCAGGTGTGACCCATGAACCAGTACAATGATTTCGCGCTGACTGTTGCAGCTGTCAGCTTCTGGTGCGCTTTTTACTGTCAGTGAAAGTACCCCTGGCTCTCGGAGCCTGGTCTGATGTGCTAAATGCAACTTGATCGGTGTACTGTTACCGCAGCTTATCCAACGCGGTTTTGCCGATCTAGTTAGTTTTTGATGTGCAAGTGACGTGCGATTATAAGCCCGGTTCGGCGGGCTGTTTTTTTTTTTTTTTTTTTTGCTTATAAGCCGGCTGTGGCTGATTTGCTGTGAGAGAAAAACACTGTTCCACGGCTGATAAGCTGTGCTGATAAGCTCAGCCGAACAGGGGGATTGTTTTAGTTTGTAGATTTTGTTTTACTTCATTCAGTGCTATGTTTCCAAGTCCTTTTGCTTTGATTCGACAGACTCGTTTTTTGGGGTCTTTATTAGGACTGTTTCTGTTTGGTTGCAATGTTGTTTGTTTTTTTAATCTAAATTGCTGTGCTGCTTTGCAACTACTAGTGCTGGTACAGGTAAACTGGCCCCAGGGCCGGCCCTGAGATTTTGGGGACCTGGGGCAAGACTAAAAATTGAGGCCCTTAGTATTCGCAAAAAAAATTTTTGAGCACCTTAGAACATATGTACATCCATTATCGCAGGAGCAGTTTGGATGCTAAGAGTAGTTATCTAGCATGCTGGTTATCATTTTCATCGATATCCAAATTGTCATCTACTGTAAGGCCTTGCAATCAGGGAATTAGTAGTACGTACATGTTTTAGTATCTTAAGTTTTACTAATTATAAATAAAAAATACCAATATTTATGATATCAAATTAATAACCATTATATTAATTATAAATGTTGTTTCACAATAAATATATTTGAAGTCATAAATATGAATATTTCACTAGAAACTTGATCAAATGTGGACTATTTTAACTAGCATACAATCCATAATTGCTTTCTTTCTTGAATGGAGGAAGTATTTGTTTGCTCCTACGAGCAATAATTACTGATTCATCTATATTTACCCTATGTTCATATTATTTTTTAAAAAATATCGGATGCGTCCTCTGTGTGATCACTCCTTTTCTCCTCTTTATTTTCTAACTACTAACGGCATCACTTATAGAGTTATAGAATAGAAGACATATTCTAGATTTTTGAAATACAATTGAAAACTAGCTCAAAGCATATACATCCTACAGCTGCATGACACAGAAAGACAGTTTGATGCACGTGTTGGCGTGTTGCACCTAGGCTCGTGGCCTCTCATACAGCAGTGTGCTGATAAGCCTGCCTGAACCCCAACAATCCAACATACTACTACACGTTTCCCAAAAGCCATCCTACTCCTACGTACATCGTATACCAGGCTTGACGGCTACTCTGCACCGTGTACAGGGGGGGCCTGACGGCTTTGGGGGCCCGGGGCGGCCGCCCCGCTCGCCCGCCCCCAGGGCCGGGCCTGACTGGCCCTACCTCCATTTTGGACCTCATCACACTTCGCATGCATTTGTCCTTCCAATAGTTGCATTCTTTTCTAGTAGTCTGAAGTACTTCCTGAAAGCCCACACATACGGACATACCATTGGGCTATCAAATTTCATATATTTTCTGTGGTTAACGTTTTGTGTGGACGGTGTTTTTGTCAGCACTGGAACCCAATGCCCAGGTGAGCAGTACCTGCTCCCCTTCCCTCTCCTCCTCCCCTGCACTAAGGAAGAAGAAGAGCAGAGCTCTTTCTTCAGCACACACACACTCACACTGCACAGTTTCAGTTCCTGAAACTGAAGACACAAAGAGATGGTGGCAAGAGCTCCCATACTTGTCTACCTACTCCTAGTACATGGCTTACATCACCTTCTACCAACTATGGATGATGCAAATCTACCAACTATAGTACTAGTGATGGCCTATTGCCATACTTGCTGCAGTTTCAGGACTGGGCAGCAGAGCTGACCATCTACTTGCCCTTGACTGCATTAGGGAGAAGGAAATGGAGGATCAGCAGATTATGTCTAACAGTTTTGTTAGCAGTGTGTGGTGTGATATGGCTTACTTGGTTTGAGATGGTTAACATTTTGAGTGATGTTTGTCAATTGTCACTTTAAAAGCTGAGATTCTTCAAAATCTTGTGTTGGAATGATGATGCATGAGCATTACTCAAATACATAATTGACACAGCAGTGACTACCCTTTCCACTCTGCTGTTTGCAAGTACATGTATCCAGTTGGACCTTCAAAAAAAATGTATCCAGTTGTGCAATTATCTTAGTTGGACTTCCATGCTTTGTACTTTGTAATGGTGGGAACTCGGACATATTGTGGGAGTTGCTTTACCATTTCTTCGTAGGAGCTTGGTGGTGTGTGTCTATGATGTTAGTTGGATATAGTTAGCAGAAGTGCATAATCATTGCCTTGAGACTCAATAAATCATTATTCATTCCTTTGCTGAAAGAAAGATGATGGTAAGCCTTTGTTATATAGACCAGAATTGGTCTGTTCTTTCTCGACAACTAATTCCACTTTTGTCCTCTGCCAATTGATGTCTATTTTTCTGCCTAGATTTTTAACCTCCAAGATTTTTTTTTCCTGACAACTTTAAATGCTTCTTGCGACCAAAAATGTTACTTTCAGGGCTCTTGTTTTCATCGCATAGTCAAGGGTTTTATGGTGCAAGGCGGAGATATAACTGTTGGTGATGGAACTGGGGGGCAGTCGATATATGGATTGAATTTTGAGGATGAGAATTTTGTCTTGAAGCATGAGAGAAAAGGGATGCTATCAATGGCAAATGCTGGCCCCAACACAAATGGGTCTCAGTTTTTCATCACTACCACCCGAACACCTCACCTGGATGGGAATCATGTTGTTTTTGGAAGGGCTATAAAAGGAATGGGGGTGGTTCGTGCAATGGAGCATATTTCTGTTGATGAAGCTGATCGTCCGACTGATGATATTGTTATTGTTGATTGTGGAGAACTTCCAGAAGGTGTCAATGATGGAGTTGTAAATTTTTTCAAGGATGGTGACATGTATCCTGATTGGCCAATTGATCTCGATGAAAAGCCAGCAGAAATTTCTTGGTGGATGGATGCTGTGGAGTCTGCAAAGGCTTTTGGAAATGAAAGCTTCAAGGTTCCTTTTCTTTTCTTGACTGCATCTTATGTCATGTTCTGTTTTTAAGTCTATGCATGATTTCAACTGTGGCAGACTGTCACTATTAGGCTATTCAGGTTAGTAGCAAACTAGAAGCCATGCAGTTAGCTAATGAACTTCATGTCAATTTCAAAACACAGCATTTTGTGAACACATTAGTGAACTCCACTTGATAAGTTAGCTACTTTGAAAATCCAGGCCTAATGGAGGGTTTAGGAGGAGGGGGCCGGTCACACCCTGGCCAACCGCGTCAGCAGGAGGGGTGCGCCCAGGTGTGGGGCGGCCTCCCGCCACGCCGCCAACACTCATATCCCGGAGGATCTAGAATAAAGGAAAGAAATAGGAAAGAATAGAAATAGGATCAATCTAGGAAATAAGATTAGATGGGATTTGATAGTAGTTTATTTGAGATGCAAGTCTACCCAGGACTATAAATATAGGAGCATTGTAACCATCTCAATTCAAGAAAAGAATAGCCTCAGGCTTCCCCTCTCCTTCCCCTACGCCTCCCTCTTCCTCCCCCTGTGCCGACGCCTCCTCCCTCCCCTAGCGCCAACACCACCAGCCCATCAATCCTAGCCGCAGCCCCCAACCGGCCCCAGAGAAGAGGACCCTTACACCCAACTACAGTCTGCATCTCTTGCGTTTTGATTTTAGCCAAATTGTTTGCTAAACCTAAATGCATTTTGGATGTTGCAACTTTTGCTACTGCCTCTATACAGAGACAGGATTACAGGACAGCGTTCAGAAAATACAGAAAATCCATGCGGTACTTAGATCTTTGCTGGGAGAAAGAAGACATTGATGAAGGTAGTTTTCCCTTTTTCTCATCACTGGTCAGTTTGTTTATTCAAAAGCTTGGTAATTAAAGATCAGCGCACATTTTGCTTTTAGTCCTGACAGTCTATTTATGCTCAGAGAGGAGCACTGCTCTGAGAAAGACAAAGTCAATTATATTCACAAATAGCTCTGTAAGTTCCGTTTCAGCCTCTTGTTCGTGCACAGATTTCTGATTCTGTAGTATAACTTTTTTCAAGGTTCTATTTTCTGCATCATTAGTGTTTCCTCAACTGTACCTACAGTTGAGCCGCCCGTTAGTTGTGCAAACATTACTTTGTCTTGCTAGTATATTGAAGCCAGTTATAACTTCTTCAGGCTTGCAAACTGAAGTTGGGAGATTTCGAGGGTGCTTTGTTAGATGCTGATTTTGCACTGCGTGAAAGGGAGGACAATGCGAAAGCTTTTTTCCGACAAGGACAGGTTAATGTCTGTCTTTGGTATTGAATTGTGGAAATTTTTAAACTTGAAACATCATATCACAAATAACGTTATGTGTCGTGTATGTGCAATAAGCCTGGTTTGGCCAAAAACTGTGACTAATGAAGTATTAATTTTCCCATGATTTTTTCTCTATATGTATATGTATTTGGAGAGTTTTTCTTACATAATGATGTATGTGGAGAATATAACTGGCTTATTTGCATGTGCTCTTTTCGATGGAATGTCCACTTAATATGTTACATTCCTGCCACACTATCGTAGTTTTGTAAGTACAATTCTTGCCATTACTGATACCGTATTATGTCCTTGTTGTCTTGGCATTGGTAGGACTGACTTTTAGTGTCTTCATAGTCAAATACTTTTGTGCCTTCATAGTCAATTCAAACCTCCTTTCAGACACATCAGGTTTCACATCGTACCACATTTGCAGGTACGCATGGCACTCAACCATATTGATGCAGCAGTCGAGAGCTTCAAGCAAGCGCTGGAGTTAGAGCCAAATGATGGTTTGTGTATCACCCTGTCTTCTTCACTTGTTATTAATCTTTTGTTCACAACTGAAACCACTGGATTTTGTTTGAGATATCCTCCAGGAGGAATTAAGCGAGAGCTTGCTGCTGCAAAAAAGAAGGTTGGTTTGTTACTTCCCTGAATCTTAGGACTAAGATACCATCTTTTTCTGGATTTTCACTGGCTATTCTGGCAGATTTCTGACAGGCGAGATCGGGAGAAGAAGGCGTTTTCAAAGTTGTTCCAACCTTCAGGAGGATCAGAGAAGGGTGACAAAGTACTTTTCTACTACCACATTCTGTTATTTTCCTTATAAAAATGTTAGTCTGGATCTTTGGATATGACACGAGTCATTGCCAGCTAATATTGTTGAACAGAAGTGTTGATGATTTGTTTTGTTCTCTTGTAGGAGAATAGCTGATCCTGCAAGTTTAACTTTTCGTAGTTATTCTCTTGTCGCAAGTCACAGTTTTTAGGTAAAGTACAGCCTACAGCCAATATATCCATCGGTTTTTTTGAACGTGCTTTTTTTAGATAATGAAAAGTTTTGAATGTGTTTTTTATTGTTTTAAAAAAAGATTTGAACGTGTTTTTTGCTTGCACATTCTGAGTTCATGTTCTATGTTCTTTAGGTAACAGAAGGGAGTTTGCACGACCGGAAATACCCTCATTTGACCGAAATAGTTGGGGTGACACCAGAGCCTTTTTGTTTCCAGCATGGATGGAACCATGGATCCATGATTCACAACGTTTCGTAGAAATGTATTGCCTGGCAATCGGCATTGACTGAGCATTCAGCTCAGGCTGTGTTTAGTTCCTCATGGAATGCATTTTGCAAAATATCAATTACTATGGAATGATGAAATGTAAAATGCCAAAATTTTCATGGGTGTGTTTAGTTTCATCTAAAATGCCAAATTTTTCATGGGGTGGGTGAGAGCTTTTTGTCTTTTTTGGTCTCTTGAGGTCAAAATCTAAAATGGAGAATGAATACCTTTTTGCCAAAAATTTTGTATGGTGTTTAGTTCTATTTTGCAAAATGGTAGATCAAAACCCAAAAATTTTTAGGAAAAATGGGGAACTAAACACACCCTCAGACACGTATAGTGCCTGGCGTTGACTTAACAGTCAGATTCTCAGACGCGTTTGCTGACAGACGGTTTGTCAGTAAATCACCATTGAGTTAACGGCGAGTGGTACCGGCATGCACGTGCTTTTGCTTATTAACGGCGAGTGGTACCGGCATTCACGTCCTTTTGCTTATTTTGTCTTGTGTCAATGCAATGGAGTTATTTTGCACATAGCCAGCTAGCAGGACCATGTCGCCTCGTTTAGTTCCAGGGTATAAAGTTTTAGGTTATAACATGGGGGAGGTTATAACATGGGGGTGTCGTAGAATCCATCAGTAAATCGCGAGACGAATTTAGTAAGCTTAATTAATCTGTCATTAGCACATATGTTACTGTAGCACTTTATTGTCAAATCATGTACTAATTAGGCTTAAAAGATTCATCTCGCAAAGTAGTCGCAATCTATGTAATTAGTTATTTTTTTAGTCTATATGTAATACTCAATGCGTATGCGTATGTCCAAACATTCAATGGGACAGAGTGTATGGGAGAGAGCGTAAATTTGGGGAGGAACTAACAAGGCCGTAATAGCCCTGAAGTTGGATTGCACAAAAAACTGGAACCATTAATGCAAGCACAGTAGTGCAATTCTACAAACTCATTTCAGTGCGGCACCTGATAACTCACGCCGTGTATTTTTCCACCAAAACATTCTACCATCGCCAAACTAACTCTACGTAGACTTCCTATGGTGTCTATGCATTGTAGTTGTCCAGGCCCAGGTCCCTCAAGGCAGACGAGGCAGCATCTTTACAGCTTCCGTGCAGCGCCTTGGCCTTTCTAATAAGCTTTTCTGCACCATCATTAAGCAGGATGGTCCTGCAATGGCATCACCAAATGTCAGGATGTAGGATGTCTATAAACTTGCTGCATTAATAGCGAATGGAATTGGAATGCCGTCCAGAGATCTCATTGTTAGCCAGACTGATTCTGCGTAGGTTATGGTGTCAAAAAGAAAGATGTATGTACATTCCAAAGCATACCTGTTTTCAGGGTTTCGGACAACAAGATTGCGAATCATAAGGCATGCTTGCTTCTGAGTCTGGCCGGAGGAGGGGAACCTTTCCATTGACTGTACTGCCAGAGTTCCATAGCCTACTTCCATTGCACGTGCTGCATTTTCTGGTGACCTCAGTGTGAGGACCGTCACCATAGACATAACCTGCGCATTCATTCACCTCAGGACAGTATCTCAATACAGAAATTCTTCAGTATTCCAATTTCAATAGTACCTCTTGAATTATAGCAGGATCTTCAGAAAATCTGGATGTCAACTTTAGGAACCTATCGAAACCACCTCGCTGAATGATAACAGACTTGTTTGCATCGCTTGCAGCAAGCTTAAAGACGAAGAAAAAAATGTGATGTTTGGTTTATTGAAAGTTCAATGTTCTCAAGCAGAAAAGGTTGCAGTGCTACAGCACACTACCATACCTTGGACAACAAAGAGCAGCAAGATCTTGCTATAACTTTGTTCTTCTGCTCACCAGCCTCATCAATGCATTGAAGAAGCACATCAATTCCACCATTTTCAGATATGGAACGACATATTTCATCCTGTGCCAACACACAACAGAAGATGGAAAAGCTCTCTTATGTCATCTCATAATCAAATAGGTGTAGCTACCTTTAGCATTACAAATATAGTTCCTTCAATGGAAAAAAATGATAAAAACATTAGAAATGGCAAGGATGGCTGACAGTTTATTATAAAGAGTATCATATTTTTTCAAGCGCTAGATTTTTCTGAATACTGGCCACATGAAAATTAAATTTTCACTTGCCAGGGGCTGCTAGCTACAGATGAAAGACTAAACCAATAAGGGCCTTTTTGGACACGGGGTTATCAAATTAAATCCATACAATTTAGTTCAAATCTGAATCCCAAACTTGCCAGAGTGGATACCCTCCTGAGAAATTATTTTTCCAATTAAACTGAAGGTTGAACAACTTAAAAATTGATAACATTGCAAAGCTTACATTGACTGCAATCGACTTTAAAGCAGCACAAGCAGATGGCAAGCTGGAAGGAGCAACTTGCTCACGAAGTGCATTGACAAGAACTTCAGCAACCCCGATTTCAGCAAATCTCCGGGAGTATCCATATACCTGGCCAAGTTCATCTGTTTTAGTCCATATTTCAATTACCATTTGCCAAGGAAAAATATGCATTGGGTTATAAACACATCGAGGCAATTTTGAATCAAAGTTTGCAATCGAGATACACATGCTCTGATGACATTGAGAAAGGTTGCATACAAAAAGAAAAAAAAGATGGGCATAACAATGTCACCAAATACTGAAGCTAACACCTAGCACTTCATCGTATGTTAAGATGCTCCTTTAGTATCTAATCATTACTAGAAGTGTATTTAGTACTAAATTGCAAGTTAGAAATCTGATTCTATTCAAATGACTACTGAGGTGCTGTTTTTTTTACTTTTTGTTGCATTCCTATTGAAATGATACCAAGAAGTTACAATATTAACAAATGACATATAGAATCATCACCCCATGCACACAACTAGGTATTAGCACAGGCTATTCACCATGTAACAATCTATTTCCATAAAAGATCACATAGCAAATGCACTGCCAGGTACTTCCACAAACCATGGCATATTAGCAATTAGCATAGAAACTGGTGCAGCTGCCAATGTGAAACACTATAACTGTGAATATAGGACACACCTGAGAAGCCACCACTCGGTTGTCATCAGGTGTCAACAGAACACGTATGGCATCGTACAAGCTTTGCACATTAGCTTTTGATTTATCCTTCATAACCCGCAGAATGAGTTCATCAACCTTCAGGTCCATAAAGGACTCTTTCACAACTTCATTGCCAGCAGAACCCGATGCCACAACACTAAATCCAGCATCCAATAAATCTGAATTTTCTGAGCCTCCTTTCAAGAGATCCATGACAATTTTGGGTCCCTCACTTTGTCTGAACTTTTCAGTGCTTGCCATATCTGCAGATTGAATATTTCCTGAAGTTAGAACAGAATGGAGGTTGTCTATGACAGGGTATAATTTAGAGTGGACAAGACCTTTCTCAGCACCAGTTTGCAGTGCAAGATCAAGAAAAAGTAAAGACTAATGGATTGTAATAAGGAGGTAAATAACTATGCATAGAACCACAACTGATATGCGACAGGGTATAGCAGAACAAGACATTTTATAGCTGTGCAGTTTGTGAAACTGCATACGGATGGAGGTTTATATAATACACATAACAGTCATCTGAATACAGCAACTGCGTGGTGAATTTATCAGAACAATGAATTCATTTTTTTCTGAAATTGTTGAAAACACTTTCTGTCATTTTCCCGGCCGAGTCCTGGAATGACGATTTGTACATAAAAACATCTATTTCCTACCTTAATTGAAGGGCAGAGCTCCTGCCATTACTTTCAAAAAAAAAAACACTAGTTTCTAGCATGCCATTTCATAGCGTTCGTGCAATTGTAAGTTCAGTCGAGCAGAAACATGTAGCCGCTTCCAAGTGCATCTTCACAATATCCAGGAATATACATATGCTACCATGCTAGTTAAAGAAAATTGCTACCGGGAAGTCATTATTACAAGCATGTTGTGAATAGAAGAACCATGTAAATTGCCAAACAAAATGACACATCTCAGAGAACCCGCAAGGACACCAATGTCATACCACGGAGCACGGAGCTCAGCGTCTTCAAGGCCGATACAAGCAGCCTCTCCTGCTGAACCCGAGGGGACGCGCACAGGGCGACGAGCGCCTCCACGACGCCATTCCGTACCGCGATCGCTGCATTCTCCGAACCCTCGCCGGAGCAGCACAGGCCGCGCAACTCATCGAGCAGAGAGACGAGCCCGTCGAGATCCTGCTCCGACCCGCCGCTGGCGCTGTGAGAGGCCTTCAGTTCGTCCAGAACCCGCACCACCGGGCTCACCTCCGCCGCGGTGGCCTCTCCCGGCACGCGCTTAATGATCCCTGGAGGAAGCAGCGAGGGGCTGGGTGAAGATTGCAAGAGTGCAGAGAACGTCGAGGTGCGGATCTGACCAAGAGTGGTTACCGGAGAGATCGGCGCCCTGGAGGGAGAGCGCCTCAACGGCGTCGGCGAGGGCCTCATCGGGGTCCATGCCGAGGTCCTCCATGTTCTCCCGGACCATGGAGTCGAAGGCCTCCTGCGAGATCGCGATCGCCATTTCCTTGCTCTGCTTGAGGGCGTGGGTGCCGGTGCCGCCCAGTGCTGAATGGAATGGAACCAAGGCTTTGCTTGGGTTTTCCCCTTTCGTAAGCGAAAGCCTAATGGCAATTTTGAATTTTGAATGGTCTCCGTCTTTTGCTTTTCTCTATCTACTATTTACGTACTCACTCCATCCCAAATTACAATACGTTTGACTTTTTTTATCCCAAATTTGACCATTCGTCTTATTCAAAAAATTTGTGTAAACATAGTCAAATTTAAGTCATTCTTGAGGAACTTTTATTAATATACCAAACCACGATAAAAGAATTGATATTTTGCACAAATTTTTAAATAAGACGAGTGGTCAAACTTGGTGTCAAAAAAGTCAAACGTCTTATAATTTGGGATGGAGGGAGTATCTAACTGGCACTAAGCTAAGATATGAATGGTTTTTTTTTCAAACTAAAATATGAGTACATTAAATTATTCGTATTTATAGTTTGCTTAGCTTTTTAAGTTTGCAACTACCACCGTCCCAAAAAAAGAATATAATTAGTTATATCTATGGTCAAACAATCTAAAATTAATTAAATTTATAGAAAATTTAGGTATATTGTGAACATTGCATGATGTATCCAACTATGCTTAGTGACATCATAAATAATGACTCTTATTTTTATAATCTTGATCAAACTCAAGGTGATTTGACTCTCTACTATACAGTGGTGCAAAGGCAAATGAGTCTCTGACCATCATCGATTAAGATAATAAACGCATCAATTTATGGAGCAATTCAGCAGTACAAAGAAGTGAATAGCACGGAGCATAGGGCCATTCGGGATACTACACCAAACTCTGGCCCTATAACTCGAGTTCATGGTGTAACCGTGTGTGAAACAAGCAACAAAGCCAGCATAGTTCCCAAATTACAAGTTATGGACTCCGGGTCATGGATCTCATCAACAATGGTTAGTTGGTCACGGAGAGGAAATCAAGTATACATGGCCAATCGAGGGTTAGAGGCGATGGACTGCAACCTATGTTGTACCCAATGATGTAATTGTCGATGTTCTTTCATCATTTCAGATGCGTTTTGAATTGGTTCCGGAACGTTGAATCTTGCGATATGTCCAATGTTTCGAGACTGATCATTGAATCCAGCATAAGAGCATCTTCAAGAGCATTTCTAAAATTTACTTTCTAGTTTATCATTTGGAGAGTTATTTTTGAGTAAAAAATTGCTTCTATGTTTTTTACTCTCCAACAACTTTTCTATATCTTGTGCACACTCTAAAGAGCCATCTTCGCTCTCTGTCTTTGGCTAGCGAGAGATCTGGAATAGAGGATGTCTATATTTCGATATTAAATTAAAGAGGTTGTTGGAGAGTATTTTTTCACCAAAATCTCTATTTCTATAAATTAGCAATAATATAAAGAGTTTCTTAGGGTGCTCTAAGGACTATACTTTGGCTTTGGTGCTCAATAGGACTTTGTTCTGGAACGAGTAAAGCCACTAAGGAAGATATGATGATTGAAGAATATGGATAGAATACTATATTTTTATTTTAGATTTTTTCTTGCATAATTTAGGGATGTACCATGTCAAATTTTAATATAACTCCTCCTTCATTTTGAAAAAATAGTTCCCAAGTTACTGATGGTAGAATAAATACTTCTAACATTTTTTAGTCTGCCATGCCCTAGATGCGGTGGTAGGCTGGTAGCGTAGATATGGCTCCAACACCACTTTCTGTGGTGAGAAAGGAGTGTGTTTTCTTGGTTGTCTAAATCTTCTCATCAGCCAAACACAAATACAACTATGGCATCACTATTCACTACAACGTGGCAAGCTGTGGTCGGGATTCAAACTCCCTAACAAACATTGATAAAAACCATTGGTTTTATATACAGGAACGCATAGGTGAAAAGTAGCGTCAAATTGTAGGTTCCTACCAAAAAAAATCTTACACCCAAGACAAGTTGCTTTGCTTTGCAACGATGATATGCATCGGTATCAGTTGGCTACGAGACCAGACACAACCCCCTAATTAGTAGTTGGGACGCAGCGGAATGACTAGAACAACTTGGGAAAAAACCTACAAAACAAAATGAAGGACAACACTTACCAAAAAACAAACAACAAGAAACAACACGACTGAGAGGCTAAGTTGTATATCATCTTACCCGTGGTAGCCGACTCTCTTAGTTGCGAAGTTGGGATCTGACAGATTTTCCAATATTTTTATATATTTTTACTTTTTTTTGTCTAATAAAATTATCGGTAAAGCTTTTGTCATCCCGTTAAAAACAGGAGACACCGCTAACCCGCTAACAGTATACAAACCCATCATCACTTGGTTGAGAGGGCACTACTTGTCCAAAAACATCCGTTCGTGGCTTGGATTGGGGTGACATCGGCACGTTGTGTTTGACCCGGGCGAGAGGAATGGAATGTCAGGGCAGGCAGTCAAACAATTCTGCGAATGTAATCCGATTCAGGTGGTCATACTGCCCCATCATTAGCGGTTGAGACGTGTGATCTGTGTCTGTGAAGTGATCTGCATGTTAATTAATTATGTGTGTGGTGATGCAGACGCGCACAAGTTCAGAACATGACCAGCACTTTCCTCAACAAGTCTCGTATGGATTATTGTGGTCGGCTTGAAGGATAACTGCCGTACACGTAGGATGACCAAAGATCACAACATGATTTATCAGCGAATGGCACTAACGATCAAATAAATTGACTTTACAGCGATGTTTACCCAAGGAAAGTTAACGAAAGTTACGTGTGTGTGTGTGTGTGTGTGTGTGTGTGTGTGTGTGTGTGTGTGTGTGTGTGTGTGTGTGTGTGTGTGTGTGTGTGTGTAGCTATGAGATTAGATCCCTGATTCATTGCATGACACCAATTTGCTCGACTACTGTCGGTAAGAACAACCGGTTGGCGTCTCAGCGTGTTCAAACCACGTCATCAATCGAGTCACCTAACAACAATTATGTCGTGGAGTGGCGGACGAGGCCACCATTGCCGACGAGCTCACCTCCGCCCAGCGATTTCTGCACCAGGCTCGCTCATGGCCTGGCTGCAGGAAGACACTGGACGCGGACTGCTGGACTCAGCCGGGGCCGGTGCTGGTTTTCTCCATAAAATGAAGCACATCTCAAGAAATCCAAGTGACATTTCTAGAGTATCGCATAATCTCTTCTATCATTGTCGTTTAGTACATCCCGGTAAACCGAACGCTGAAAAAACGAACCGAATTGTACACAGTACATGCATTGGGTAGCAAATGGCGAAATGCCACGGCGAAAAACGGCTATCGTTGTTCCAAGAAACATTTACCCTTTCATTCATGTCGCCGACCTAGCGGCGCCGCGGCCGCCGAGGTGCGCCGAGTGGCTGTGGAACCCTTTGGCCAGCCGGTGGAGGCCCGGGTGTAGCCGGACGCAGCCCATTAGGTTCTGACGTTGCGGCATCGGCATGCCACCCCCTCTGCTGGCGCCGCCTTCTTGATCTGCTTCTTGTGCTTGCCGGACGAGGCGTCGCCTTTGGCAGCCGCAGGTCCTGCGCTCGCCGTCTTCACCGGCTGTTGCACCGGCGCGTACTTGAACACCGGGTCCTTGCTAATGTTGCCGGCGGTCCGGCCTTTGGTTGCCCTCCGGAAGAGGAGCAGGTCTCTGAGCCGCCACTTCTTCCTGCCGCCGCCATTGCTGGTGGCCGGAGGAGTGGAGGGCGGGGGCGTGGCAGCGTCGGGGTCCATGGGAGAAGAGGCTGAGTCGATGCCGCCCGCGTCGTGTTTGGCGCCGGTGCCAGGAGGGGAGGGGGCATTGGCCGCCTTGGCCAACGCGGCGGCGAACGGGTCGAAGCTGGCATTGGCACTGCCAAGCCCGGTCAGGCGGCTCCGTAGTCGGGGAGACCACATCACAGACCTCGCCGATCGTGGTGAGGACCCCACACTTCCACTTTCGAGTAAACGCGGCGGAGGCTTCAGAGGTCGGATCTTGCCCTCGTCGAAGAGCTCGTCGGCCGTCGTCAGCTCTTGCGCCTGCGCGGAGGCCTTGTCGAGGAGGACGCCGAAGTCGAAGTCCGCGTCGTCGTCCATCTCGCCCGCTTCCACCGTCGAGGCCATGCTAGCGAACTCGGCCTTCGGCTTCCCTAGCTTCTCTTCCCAGTCGAATGGCACGGTGGAAGTGACCATCGACTTAGACATCGAGTAAGACACGCGGGGTTGGAACCCCCTGTCGTCGTCATCGTCCTTGCCGCCGCCGCCGTTGACGCTGTCGAACTGCGCGTATATGGCAGCGGCCCGCGCGGGGCTGGTGCGAGCGCTGGTGAAGTGCTAGAAGAGGTCGAAGGGGTAGGCGTCGGAGGCGCCAGGAGGGAGTTGCTCGAACGGGTTGGGCGACGGGGGCGCCATCACCGCCGTGTGGCCAAGAAGGGGTTGCCAGCCGCCACGTCGTCGATGGAGGCGAAGGGGTTCATGATCGTGGACTTTGGGGTGTAGGCGCCGGCGGCCGTGCTGTCGAGCAGGAACTCCTGCGGCGGCCGCGGTGACATGACCTCCATCACGTTGGGTATGGTCTACGGAGATGCACGTCGCGGCGAGGAGCGAGGAGGTTTTGAGGCTGAAAAGAAAGGCGCAAGAGGTGGATACAAACGTGGCGGAGACTAATGTAAACGAGCAAGTGCTGCCTTCTTGGGTTGGGGGCTCCACCTCAAAGCAAATTCATGCGGTTTCAGTTAAGGACTAGAAACACTGGCGCGGCTTTTGCCGCGCCCTCCTTTGATGGACCTGTCGATGAATTGAAATTTGGTACAATGACACCCTATGTCTGTTATTCAATTTGTTTGATGCAGCAACGGGTTGATCTATGAAGCACTATGAATGTGCACTGCAATAATTAAGTATGCAACAATACACCTGGTAGTGAAGGTTCAGAATACCGGCAACAATAACCAATTATATACTGTCTCTTTGTAGATTGGTACAGGGCATAAGTAAGTACTCCAGAAGGAACTAGCAGTTTTGAGAGTTCTGGATCTGGGTGTTTGTACTTTGAGTGTGGGTCACCACGGAGGTCTACAGCATTTAGCATTTGAGTGGTAACAATGGAATCCTCTGATTACATGCCATAGGAGTGCCATCAGCAGTAACAAACTGAAACTCTGAACAGAACTGAATTTTGCTTTGTAACTGTGCAGCCAACTGAGTAGTAATGGAAGACGAAAATTCATGAAAGACCCCACACTTCGTGAATCCACCAAAATTAATGCCTCTAGTTCCCTACTAAATAATCTAGGGTCTGTTTGGTTAGAGGTGTTAAAGTTTAACAAACACTGTAGCACTTTGTCTTATTTGACAAAAAGTTTCCAATTTTGGACTAATTAGGCTTAATAGATTCATCTCGTAAATTACTCATAATCTGTGCCGACATGCATGCAATTAGTCTACATTTAGTACTCCATGTATTTGCCGCAATATTGATGTGATGAGAGTTAAACTGAATGATTCATGAAACAAACCGGGCCTAAGGCCAGTCTCAATGAGGTTTCATTAGAGTTTTATGGGCATTAATTATGCTGATGTGGCATCATATTAATGAAGAGAGAGATGATAAGAGTTTCATGGGAGTAGAGAAAGTTTCATCCCCATGAAACTCTTCTGCACTGTTTTCAAAATCTGGATGTATTGGAAACAGTGACATGAAATCCTCACTGAGACTGGCCTAAAAAGATGCCAGAACACCTTTAGAGGAACATAGTAGCGTCAATAAGACAAAGTACATAAAGAGAGCTATGAGTCGACAGTGATAACATTGAAGACACCTCGAAGTGATTTCGGATCATATTTGAAAAATATAGGCCTTGTTTGGTTCACGAATCATTCAGTTTATCTCCCATCACATCAGTATTCCCTAAAATGCATAGAGTATTAAATGTAGATTAATTGCATGCATGTCGGCACAGATTAGAAATAATTTACGAGACGAATCTATTAAACCTAATTAGTCCAAAATTGAAAACTTTTTGTCAAATAAGACGAAAGTGCTACAGTATTTGTTAAACTTTAACACCTCTAACCATACAGGCCCATAGAAGGGGAAATGTAAAGTATCAACTTCTAGTTTAGCAGATAACATTAAGGCCGATTTCTTCAAGCGCCTCTTGTCATCCAGTATCGTACAATTGGGGGCCTTCTATAGCATACAAAATGGAATCAGTATGAACATGGACATTATTATTAACAGGAAAGACGCAAGCATAGTAATTCATGCCACTGACAGACTTTAAATATTTAACCAAGCCTACAATGTAATTGACAATTTGAGCTCAAAGATCCCCAAAAGCATGAAACCCTATTATGGAATAGAAAACTACATGAAAGAGGCATTTGCACTGCAAGAACTGATGCAGGGCCGTTCGGCTGGAATTATAAGCCGGCTGAAAAACACTGCTGGCTGATTTTTCGTGAGAGAAAAATACTGTTCCGGCTGAAAAAACAAGCCGAATAAGACGGATTATAAGCCAGATGAACAGGGCCGACATGTATGACAAAAGAAAGGGAATCAGTAGTACTTCGTGGTTGTAGCTGACCATTCAACTCCCTGATGAGCAAAAACGAATCATTGAAAATAGGTCAGATTCAGTGAAATAGAGAATAAACAGAAATGAGCATGAGATTTAGAGAAAAGAAGATGACCCCGGATTCGGATGCAGTGCCGTCCACGTAAAGCTTGATGACAGTCATCAAGTGTCATGGCAGCAGTTGACCATTGGTAGGCGATGAATAGAATCTCTGGTGACCTAGCAAGAGCAACTGGAGCACTGATAGGATATGAAACTGCACCTACTGTTGACCCCTTTTATAACGTAACTAAAACAGCACTGCAATGTAACCATTATATTATTTTATGCAGTGGTATTCTAAAACATAAATGAAAGAGGAATCTATTTTTGGAGCTTTGCATAGCTGGATACCATTACTTTGAATTCAACTCATAAAAATGAAAAACGGACAATCGAGTCAGATATTATTTTCGTTCTTGAAGACTCTTCTCAAACATTTGTATACTGTAATGAAGTTTCACCATAATATGCTAAGATATGTCAGATACTCATGTCAAACTTACATTTGCCTCTATAAAGACAATAAATGTGATAACGAATGGCACCTAAGCAAATGCAACTCAATGAATCTCAGGCTCTCAGCAACATTGGTCTAAACAATACACAAATATAGGCTTTATATTTTAGGCAACATAATATTTACAGGTTGAGTTTATCACCTGCGTGTAAATACAAAAATGTATCCTATGGGTAAGGTTCGTTGCCAAGCAGTTCTTCCCTATCAGCGTACCTAGATTTGGAGCGGAGTTATTACATACGTTTATCTAAAAACAGAATTTCTTAAAGACCAACCTTCCAAATTTTGGGGAATGGAAATATCCATGTGTCAGGCGCGAAATGAGTAATCATAGATTGTTTAAATTACAATCAGAGGCAGGCAAAGAGACGTGGACTTGGAGGTGGAGGGACACTGCTGCTCGGCTCTGAGGCTGATAGCGTGCCGACCATCCCCTACAGGCTGGAGTGCTGGAGGACCCCTCACCATTGCGCGGATCCGAGGTCCAAGTACATCATCCTCACCGGCGATGGGATAGCCGAGGAGAACAAGCGCACCCCGTGCAGCTCTCTAGATTCCGAGCTCCAACGACGCATGGATCCTAGCCGGCGGAGCCCACCACCAAGATGGCCGCGGCCATGGCTCGTCTGCGGCGGGGCCGCCGCACTCGTGTGCTGTGGCGCTGGGGACCGCTCATGCCTGCGCCGGCACGTCAAGGGCTGCCTGCACCCGGGCCGCCGCGATGGGAGCCTTGGTCGCCGTTGACCTGCGGCGCCGGGGGCCGACCGTGCTGGTCGCCGCCGCAAGTGGGGTCTCGCACGCCGGTGCGCCAGGGCCTTGCCGGCCGCTGCTGATTGAGATAGAGGAAGAGGGAGGGAGGGGCTGCGCCCGCCGCCATCCGCTACGGCTGGCCGCCATAGGTCATACAGATCTGAGAGAGCGGCGACACATGGAGAGAAGACCATAAAGGGAGAGGCGTCGCGCTGCCGCCTCGCGACACCAGGCAGGAGCGCCGTCGCCACCGTGGCCTGCGCACGCTGCTCGTGCCGCCGTCCGCGCTGCTCCTCGCGCCGTGCCTCGCGCCATTGCCTAGCGCTGCTCCTCGCGCCGCTGCTAGGGTTAGGCTTTTGGGGCACGGGTGTCAACCTGTCGGGCGGTGAGGATGGAGTGCGGGAGACTGGGTAGGCGAAGGGAGGAGCGATCGAGCGAGTGAAGAGCAGGATGAGGGAGATGCACGCCGCAGCAGGAGGCAGCTCGGCGGAGAATGCGGAAGGGACGAGCGGGTTCTCGACGATTCGCGACCCGTGCGTGTGCGATCCGCAATCGGACGGTTCATATCTTTAGTTAGCTTGATCAACGGTTTGCGGGTTAACAGACGACGTGGCCCACTCCATAGGCGGACCGACCCACAGGGCAAGGTGGGGCGGCCGCCCTACCTCCCCTAAGGCCGGCCCTTAGTTCCCGGCGCTTGCACTGGTCCCTTCCGATGGCATGAAGGTTGAAGAAGAGCCGCGGCGCTTCATTCTAGCGTAAGAGAAAGAGAGCGACGGACGAACTGGGCGCTACGCCATTCCTCGTCTATTACCTGGGCCGTCTATGTCTCCCTCGTGGGCCAGCGCTAGTGTATAGGGGGCAGTTCACCTCACCCGACACTCCCTATACGGCGGTACACCAACCCCCAGCCCCAGGCACCAAGCTTCGAGTAAAGGGATGTACAGGAGACAGAGGAAAGTAGGATATACTAGAATTTAATTCATTTTTCTATGTTCTTGGATCTACCTGATGCACTGAACTTTAAGTTCCTGCTACTTCCGGCTCAAGTTACAAACAGTAAAAAGCTAATCTCAGTCGTTACCCCAGATGTTCATCTTGTTCCTGATCCGGGCCTTCGTGTAGCAATTGATGTCGAAGGTATATTTAGGATTGGTACGTCCAGATGCCCTTTACATTCTTCACCGTATCTTTTATGATCAATACCATTTGCTAATTGATTTGTCTTTTAAATTGATATATTTTTTTTACTATAGTTCTCACTTGAAACATGTATTATTATAGATTCTTTGCTTAATAGGGAACATCTCAAATCTTGTTTGTTTGGTCTATAACTTTTGCTCATGATATGCATGTCGTCATATTTTTGAGCCAAAAATTATAATAAGGTCGCCCTACCTCCATTTTCGAGCTGGGTCCGCCACTGGCCCGCTCCACCGCCCGAGAATCCCAACGGATTTCATCTTATAGAGATAGAGATTCCTTCATTTAAACAGGCGGAAGGGCATTTGTCTGCCCATGGGCCTACACAATGGCTTTGGCGGTGTACCGAGGCTGGAAGGCCCAACTTGAGTTTTATTTTTTTTAAAAAAAATATTCTTCGAAGACAGCCAAAATTGTAGCCATGCCAATCTCTATATCTCTTCTCTACAACTAAAAAAATCATAAAGGAATCGCTCATCCGGCGTCGCACGCTCGCTCGCTTGCGTGACTGCCCGGCGCCAATCTCCCAATCACCGCGCAATAACTGCAGCTCTCTCCGTTCTGCACCGCTCGGCTCCCATATTCATCCACGGTTGCCCCAAATCCTAATTAGCGCTTTCTGAAAAGGAAGCCCCCATCTCCAATTTCCATCGCTGCATGCCCTCGGACGCTCGCCTCGCTTGCCCCGCGATTTTGGCAACCGCACACGATTCTCCCCTATCACCGCCCTCGCCCTGGGGTTGTGCCTCTCCACCACTGATAAATTGGACACCGGCCCACTCTATGCGACGCTGATCACTGTGACTCACCTCCTCAGAGACGGCACACGCGAGGTTTTGAGTCGACTTCCTGGACCAAAAGGTATGGGGAAGTGGCTCTGCCGCACCGCGCTGCAGCTGCTGTCGCCGCGGGTGTGCGAGGCGCCCGGGGGCCGGCCCGTGCCGGCACGCCACCTGGCCTGCGAGGAGTCCGACGTGCCCAGAGAGAGCGCGCGATGCAGGATCATCTTCTCGCACGGCTGCACCGCCTCGTGCCTCGACAACCTCCGCGCCGGCTGGAGCTTGCCTGTCTCTTTTCCTGTCTCCATCCGTGTACCCACACACGTGGAGATCACCGGTGCCCTCCCTCCACTAGCTAGGCCGTCATGGACTTTTGGGTCCACATACACGGAGCCGTCTGTCATCCCGTTAAGCTCCGTCCGTTCTTTTCTCATTCTCGGCTCAAAGCTGTTCGCCTGCGTGCAAGCTCCAGCCGGACCTCGTGCACCGGTGCATGCACGCGCACGCATGGCGGAGCGGCTGCTCCAGGCGCACCAGCCACGATCAGGGAGAGGTGGCGTGCCTCCGAGCTCGGCGCCGTCCGCCCCGCCGCGCTCGCCGTCGCGGCCGGGGACAGCGTGCTCTCCGCCGTGCCGCTCATCCGCGCCGCGCTGGCGTCCCACGCCTCGGCGGCGGTCGTCGCCGGCACCGGCTCCCCCACGCGCCGTCTCCGAGATCTCGCCGTCTGCACTCTGCTCCGGCGGCGGCATCATCACCTGCATCAGCTCAGCTGCGCCGCGAACGGGTTGACGTCGTCGCCGTCGCTGCCCGGCACCGGCTGCTTGTCGGCGTCGACGTCCGAGGCTCGCTGCAGCTGCAAGCGCGACAGCTCCGCCTCAAGCTCAGCTTCCATCCGGTCCATGTCATGGCGCCCATCACCGTCGGACTGGGACAGGGCGCCCTCCTCGTCGCCGCCAGCGCGGGCGATGGCCCCCTTTGACGACGTTGACGGATCGAGCTCTCCAGTTCTTCCCTTCATTATTTTCTCCCAACTTTTAATTGTTTCTTTTACCGAGGAACGTGCGGCACAACTAGGGCTTGTTTAGATGCCAAATTTTCTCTCAAATTCTACTATGTAAAAAGAAGATTTTCCATCACATCAAAATGCTGGCACATGTATGAAGTACTAAATGTAGATGAAATCAAAAACTAATTGCACAGTTTAGTTGTACTTTGCGAGATGAATCTTTTGAGCCTAATTAGTCAATATTTGGACAATTATTACCAAATACAAACGAAATGCTACAGTCCATTGTTGGTAGTTTGAGGCAGTCACCTATAGTGATTGGAAACGTGTGATTACACTGCAGGGATATGACTTTGTTATGGTTGGTGTTTTTTTTATTTGGACTCTGCACTATGGCGGGTAAGATTGTGAGTCGTTCCTATTGTTGTTTTGAATTCAATGACTCCACATTGCAATTCTTCATCTGGTTTATGAATCCTTCAAAACTTGTAGGAGGCTACCAGGCAAGGAGCTATTGCAGCATTGGACTTTGAGACTAATGATTTGAGGTGAAATCTGATGTACATTAACTGATAAGCTGATACTGGCACAATTACACCACACAAAGAAGTATCAGCCAACCATTCAATAGTTTTTTCTCTCACAACAAATTAGCATCAGCATCAGCCGCTTTTACAGCCAGCCAGGACAAATTTTTAACTAAAACAGCATATAATTGCTATTTTTATTTCATAACTATTTTTACCAACTTGTTTGGTCAAATCCTTTCTGGACTTTTGATTGGAGGATGCTCTTTCTATATATCTTACGTTCCCTTGGAGGCTAATTGCCAAACTTTGGGATGCACATCTTGGTTTGCTTGTATCTCTACTATGACATCTCTTATCAATGCTTGCTCTTGAGCCTACTGCTTCGAGAAGGATAGGCCTATCCTAAAGACAAATCAAGCATTCCTGGATTCTACTTGCTATAATGTTATCCATTAGTTCTCTCTGCAACCAGATTGTCAATTTTCAGTTTTACTTTAATTTTCTTTGTATTGGGAACTACACTTCTAATTATGATTCCTGAAATTTGTAGTAACAGATGGCGCATCGGAAGGTTCCACCATGCTGAATTTCGACATGGATGTTGAGACGGGGCCCAGCTCCCATCTAGAATATGAATGCATGGATTTTCTTTGTATTAGAGTTCTGTAGTAGAGCTAGACCATTTAATATAGAAAGGTTCACAATGCCAATTCTTATTGATGATGGGCTATAAAACAGAATATTGTGAACATCACACTAAAAATATCGTTTTTTGGTAATAACAGAACACACATGCAAACTTCAACTATTGCGACATCATTTAGTCCCTGTTGCAATACACAAGCATTATCGTTTTTTAATAGCATAACACACATTCAGACTTAAATCATTATCACATTATTTAGTTCCCGTTGCAACGCAAGGACATGGTCCTAGTGAAATGAAATAAAAATAAAAATGGTATTTGGAATTCCTTAAAAGATCCTTTTATATTAGGAAAAAAGGTAGAATTCAAAACACCGAAGACAAACTTGCAAAACTCTACATCCCTTCAATGTCCACGCTGAAGACACGTCCAAAAGACGCCAAATTTCCCAAACACTTTGCGTGTACCACAATTCACACCAACTCACCATCAGCCAACGAAATTCAATCGAACAATCCCAGCCATCAAAAAATCCACCAGAAAAAAACTGAAAAGAGCCAGACAAAAAATCGAAGATTTTTCTCCTCTCCTCCTCAGCTTCTTTAAGCCCAAGCAAAAACCTCGCCACCGGGACAGCCCAGGAAACGAACCGAAATCCTAATCGCAGCCCCACTCCCAGCAACAACCTACGCCGCCCCAAACTCCCAATCCAGAACTCCAGAGTCCAGAGGCAGACCGGCAAGCTGGACACCTGCGGCATGGAGCGGGTGGCGCTGCTCCGCACCTCAGGCCGCCGCCTCCTACACCGCTGCCGCAGGGGCAGGCCCGTCGTGCCCACCGCCGCGGCCTCATCCTTGGCACGCCGGACGTCCTCGTTCTCACTCCCGGCGCGCGGCTACTCGGCTCTTACCCGCGGCGGCGCGCGATTCCTGGCCGCGGCGGCGCCGCTGCACTGCTCCGGCCGGTACTGGCCGGCCGCGGCGCCCCAGCTCGCGCGGAGGCTGTCCGCCCCCGCTGTATCTACCTCGCCCTCTCCCGTGCCCTATGGTGAGAACAGAACTGCTTCTGTTTGAACCTATCTCTGTAGCGGAAAGGGTTGTGAGGTGTGCTATTTTACTTACAATTGCCGAAGCAAAAGAAGGCAATGTGTTGAATCGCTGCGAACTGCATAGTTGGTTTGGAATGAAAATGATGGCTAGTCTATGGTGGCGTTTCCTTTTGTGTACTGTTTTACTCCCTCCATTCCAAATTACAAGGCATTCCAAGAATCTTGGAGAGTCAAAGCATCTTAAGTTTGACCAAAATTATAGAGAAAATTACAAAAATTTATAACATCAAATAGGTATACTACGAAAATATAATTAATGAAGAATCTAATGATACTTAATTGGTGTCATAAATATTATTATCTTATCATATAAATTTGGTCAAACTTGAGATCCTTTGACTCTCCAAGATTCTTGGAATGCCTTATAATTTGGGATGGAGGGAGTAGGTCTTATGATTGATTTTTTGGCACATAAATCATGCATTTGCTCTGTGATTTTTGCTCATAGTGTTGACATGAGGCTGCTGGAGCTGATAATATGCTACTTGAAAAGAAGCCATCATCCAACCTGCGTCCTTTTTGTTATTTGAAAAAAAAAATCAAGGCCATATGTTCATCAAATGTGTGACCTCTTTCTTCTGGCATAAGCAGATACAGATGACGTACATGAGTATGCCGCAAAGCTCGGATTTGAAAAGGTCTCTGAACAGACTATAGATGAGTGCAAATCAACTGCTGTTCTTTACAAGCACAAGAAGACGGGTGCTGAAGTGATGTCTGTGTCAAATGACGATGAGAATAAAGTGTTTGGTATTGTTTTCCGAACCCCTCCGTAAGTGCAGTCAATCCTTGTTTCTTTGTTTTGTCTATGGTAAATTAGTATTCTGATGTCCATTAGACATAGGATTTGCTGTAAAATAATGATCTAGCCAGCCCTAGGCACATATAATGAAAGAATGAATCATTGCATGTAAGCTTATTTTGGTGTTTTAAAGAAGATTTTTTTATTACTAGGAAAAATTCGACTGGCATACCCCACATCCTTGAACATAGCGTTCTCTGCGGATCAAGAAAATACCCTTTAAAGGAACCATTTGTTGAGCTCCTAAAGGGCAGTTTGCATACATTCCTGAATGCATTCACATATCCAGATCGGACATGTTATCCGGTTGCATCAACAAACACTAAGGTAAGACCTAGTGACCACAAATGTGCTTGCGTCATTTGTTCAGTAACTCTTTGTTTAACATTATCATCGTACACTTGGTTGCTTTCCAGGATTTTTACAACTTGGTAGACGTATACCTTGATGCCGTCTTTTTCCCTAAATGTGTTGACGACTTCCAAACATTTCAACAAGAAGGTTGGCACTATGAGCTTGACAACCCTGAAGAAGAAATAACATACAAAGGTTTGTTTGCTCAATCTAACTTAATAGAGCGAGCAAATTTACATGTGACATTACTTGTCATTCAAAAGGCATTCGAATATAATCCTTTAACAATTTTAGGTGTTGTCTTCAATGAGATGAAAGGAGTTTACTCTCAACCTGACAACATAATGGGACGTGTATCGCAACAGGTAAATTAGTGTTCTGTTTCAGATGTTCAATTTCTTGGCATCTTGTTCGATTTTACTAGCCTTTAGGAGAATGCAATGCGATTGCATATCTTATTATCCTTTACACGATATTGCCCTGAGATCTCCTTGTCAAAGGGCATAACATGATCAGGCCCTTCTACTACCTTAATCTATTGCTGAGATTGAAATTTGATGGTTTGACCATATAATTAGTTGAGTTTTGGTTAATTTCTGTACTATCATTACCAGATGAGACCAGGTCCAGACCTATAGGTTGGTATATTGCTCTCATTTTTTTTTCATGATGAGTTGCTTGACTAAGCATTGCAATGAATCTGGGTCCAGAGATGTTGCATTTCCCCTGTATTCATTCTGCTTTCTTGTTTAAACTGGGTTTATTCTAGGCTTTAGTACAGTAGGTTGCAGTAACTTTATTAGTATATGCTTCCTTGATGGATTCTTTCCCAATTTATCTGTTTGTGCTAATATACCTGGGTGCTTCCTTTTTTTTCTGTTCATAGGCATTTTTAATTGAAAGCAGATATGGCTTAGGAATAATAGTAGATTGATTATGAGGAGTACAAGGGGTGTACAATATATAGGCAAGGATGACCTGGGGTTTATAGATCAATGACCAATCAGGAGGATCCTTGCCTAATACCAAATCACCTACTATAACAGCCCTGGGCGCCTAGGCCCATGCGACTAGCAGCCCAATAAGCCTACGCTAACACGCCCCCGCAGTCTGATGGTCAGCCACTGCGCACATTCAGACTGGACCTAAACTCTGGTTTTGAGGATCCCACCCATCCTGACTTCGTTTGTTGGCTCAACAATGGCCTCTCTTTTCATGATCTTATTTTTCCAGTTGGTACAAGTACAAGGACTAACTTTTCAGAACATTCTGCAGGCACTTTCCCCTGATAACACATATGGTGTTGATAGTGGTGGGGACCCAAATGAAATCCCAAAGCTTACTTTTGAAGAATTCAAGGTTTGTTATCAATCTGGATCCAAATTTTGGATTCTCACTTATTGATACTTACTATGCCATTTGCTCGTATATACTTTGTACCAGCAATGCAGTGCTTCATGATGTCTTTTCCTTTGAGCTGTTAGCCATTGCTTGGGCCCTTTACTCTTTTAGAGTTAATTTTAAATTTTTAATAATTGGTGGTTTTCATTGTGATGTATAAAAAAAACAAGTGCTAGATCACCTCACCAGATTTCATTCTAGCACCAACAAAAATTATCTATATCTTTTGGAGTAGCACTAAGCTAATATTGGTTGCTTAGTTAGCTGTTAATTACTTAATTTAGTTTTCACTCTTTGCTTGTATGTCTTGCTTGTCTGCAGGAGTTCCATAGTAAGTACTATCATCCAAGCAATGCTAGGATCTGGTTCTATGGTGATGATAACCCAAAAGAGCGGCTTCGTGTTCTAAGTGGTAAGTTGCAAATCTAAAAGCAAATACTGATTGTACTCGCATGGCTGCTGTTTTTTTTAACCACCTTTTTCATGATCCTCCAATTTTCCTGTTTCTTATGCCTTGTAAAATGTTTATCCTTTTCTTTCCCCTTTCTTCTGTAGAATACCTTGACCAGTTTGAAGCCAGCCCTGCTCCTAATGAATCGAAGGTTTGGCCACAGAGGCTATTCAAAGAACCCGTGAGGATCATAGAGAAGTATCCTGCTGGTCAAGAAGGTGATTTGACAAAGAAATATATGGTGTGCATCAATTGGCTTTTGTCAGAGGAGCCATTAGATGTAGAAACTGAGCTTGCACTTGGTTTCCTGGATCATCTATTGCTGGGGACTCCAGCTTCACCACTTAGAAGGATTCTTCTTGAAAGTGGTTTAGGAGAAGCTATTGTGGGAGGTGGTGTTGAGGATGAGCTCCTTCAACCACAATTTAGCATAGGCCTGAAAGGTGTATCAGAGGATAATATTCAAAAAGTTGAAGAGTTGGTTATGCAAACTTTGAAGAATTTGGCAGAGGAAGGATTTGCAACAGAAGCGGTGGAGGCTTCCATGAACACGATAGAATTTGCTCTTAGGGAGAACAACACAGGGTCATTCCCTCGAGGCTTGTCACTGATGCTTCGTTCGATTGTATGAATAACTATCTCATGATTTTCATTTTAAGGAAATCCATATGTTTGAAGATATTCATGTAATGTCTTCAACTTCACAAAAAAAATGCAGGGGAAATGGATATATGATATGGACCCTTTTGAGCCTCTGAAATATGAACAGCCACTGCAGCAATTGAAAGCACGAATTGCAGAGGAGGGATCAAAAGCTGTGTTCTCACCGCTCATTGAGAAATTTATTTTGAAGAATTCACATCGTGTCACAGTTGAAATGCAGGTCAGTAGAGAACTTCTCGCTTCATATTGTGTACACCGAGCTAGCCTATTTTATGGCTCAGGTATACTTCAAATATAAACCTTCAATGTGCAGCCTGATCCAGAGAAAGCATCACGTGATGAAGCAGCGGAGAAAGAGATCCTAAACCAAGTGAAAGCTAGCATGACTCAGGAGGATCTTGCGGAGTTGGCACGTGCTACAAAGGAGCTAAAGGAAAAACAAGAAACACCAGATCCTCCAGAAGCTCTCAAGGCTGTCCCTAGTCTGTCATTGCAAGATATCCCAAAAAAGCCTACTCATGTACCAATTGAGGTAGTTCTTTGGCTCGCAATTGTGACATATTTCGCCAATGTTCTGCATTTTCTTAAAAAAAAAATCATGAAACCTAGCCTAGTGTTCTATTTGAATTGTTCCTAGTTCTTAGTTTTCCAAGTAGTTTCTGAAGAAATCAGCAGCTGCCCAGCTTAGCGCTAAGCTAAATATAAACAACAACAACAACAACAACAACAACAACAACAACAACATAGCCTTTTGTCCCAAGCAAGTTGGGGTAGGCTAGAGATGAAACCCAAAAGAGACGATAAATAGGGAGACACATAAAGGAACATAAATGGCACAAGACAGAAAGAGGTCACGGTTCAGGCACGTTGATTGCCAGTCTCCAAGCGCTCCTGTCCATAGCTAAATCCTTAGAGATATTCCACTCCTTAAGGTATCTCTTAACGGATTCGTCCCAAGTTAGTTTAGGTCGACCTCTACCGCTCTTTACATTATCGGCCCGCTTTAGAACCTCACTACGCACCGGCGCCTCAGGAGGCCTTCGTTGAACATGTCCAAACCATCTCAACCGATGTTGAATCAATTTCTCCTCAATTGGTGCCACCCCAACCCTATCCCGAATATCGTCGTTCCGGACTCTATCCCTCCTTGTGTGCCCACAACACCAATGCAATATACGCATCTCTGCTACACTCAATTGCTGGACATGTCGCCTTTTTGTAGGTCAACACTTAGCACCGTATAACATCGCCGGGCGAATCGCCGTCCTATAGAATTTACCTTTCAACTTCTGAGGCACCCTTTTGTCACAGAGGATGCCAGAAGCTTGACGCCATTTCAACCAGCCGGCTGAAATTCTATGCCTAACATCTTCATCAATATCGCCATCCTTTTGTAGCATCGATCCTAAATACCGAAAAGTATCCTTCTTGGCCACCACTTGCCATCGAGGCTAATGTCTCCCTCCTCATGCCTAGTCGCGCTGAAATCGCACCTTATGTACTCGGTCTTGGTCCTACTAAGTCTGAACCCTTTCGACTCTAACGTGCGCCTCCATAGTTCTAACTTCCTATTAACCCCTGTCCTACTGTCAACTAGCACATCATCAGCAAAGAGCACACACCAAGGGATATCACCTTGTATGTCCCTTGTGACCTCATCCATCACCAAAGCAAATAAATAAGGGCTCAAAGCTGACCCCTGATGCAGTCCTATTTTAATTGGAAAGTCACTGGTGTCGCCATCACATGTTCGGACAAACGTCACCACATCCCTGTACATATCCTTGATGAGGGTAACGTACTTAGTTGGGACTTCGTGCTTTTCCAAGGCCCACCACATAACATTTCTCGGTACTTTGTCATATGCCTTCTCGAGGTCAATAAAGACCATGTGCAAGTCCTTCTTCTGCTCCCTATATCTCTCCATCAATTGTCGTAATAAGAAAATCGCCTCCATGGTCGACCTACCAGGCATGAACTCAAACTGATTTTGGGTCACACGTGTCACTCTCCTTAGGCGATGCTCGATAACCCTCTCCCAGAGCTTCATCGTATGGCTCATCAACTTAATCCCACGGTAGTTAGTACAACTTTGGACATCTTCCTTGTTCTTGAAGATAGGTACTAATATACTTCTCCATTCTTCAGGCATCTTGTTAGACCGAAAAATAAGCTAAATATAAACTTGTTATGAAAAATCTAGCCTTGATGGGAGTTACATGTATTGGGCTACTGGCCAGAAGTTATTACTACAACTTGGTAACGAGGAATGTTATTTAGGAGCCAATATGTGTACACAACAACAACAACAACAACAACAACATAGCCTTTTGTCCCAAGCAAGTTGGGGTAGGCTAGAGATGAAACCCAAAAGAGACGAGAAACAGGGAGACACATAAAGGGACATAAAGGGCATAAGACAAAAAGAGGTCACGGTTCAGGCACGTTGATTGCCAATCTCCAAGCGCTCCTGTCCATAGCTAAATCCTTGGAGATATTTCACTCCTTAAGATCTCTCTTAACAGACTCGTCCCAAGTTAGTTTAGGTCGACCTCTACCGCTCTTTACATTATCGGCCCGCTTTAGAACTCCACTACGCACCGGCGCCTCAGGAGGCCTCCGTTGGACATGTCCAAACCATCTCAACCGATGTTGAATCAATTTCTCCTCAATTGGTGCCACCCCAACCCTATCCCGAATATCGTCGTTCCGGACTCTATCCCTCCTTGTGTGCCCACAACACCAACGCAACATACGCTTCTCTGTTACACTCAATTGCTGGACATGTCGCCTTTTTGTAGGCCAACACTCAGCACCGTATAACATCGCCGGACGAATCGCCGTCCTTTAGAACTTACCTTTCAGCTTCTGAGGCACCCTTTTGTCACAGAGGACGTCAAAAGCTTGACGCCATTTCAACCAACCGGCTGAAATTCTATGCCTAACATCTTCGTCAATGTCTCCATCCTTTTGTAGCATCGACCCTAAATACCGAAAAGTATCCTTCTTGGCCACCACTTGCCCAAGGAGCAAATATGTGTGATGTGGATTTTTCAGATTCCCTATTTTCTGAAACTTTCACCTAAATAAAGAGTTAATGTGACATTGGTGAACTTAAAAGTCTTTTTATCGGTTAGCACAAAATTTCTAGGAAAAGTTAACACTTACCAGTCAAATCTAACTTCTATGTACCATATGCCTCCTTACCCTGCACAGTAAGAAACTTTGTGCCACTTATTGGTGCAGGCTGAATGCCTCTATCTGTCAGCAAAAGTTACCAATCGAGTATATCATAAATATTTTTCTCGGGATATGACTTACCAGTCAAATCTAACTTCTATGTACCATATGCCTCCTTACCCTGCACAGTAAGAAACTTTGTGCCACTTATTGGTGCAGGCTGAATGCCTCTATCTGTCAGCAAAAGTTACCAATCGAGTATATCATAAATATTTTTCTCGGGATATGTATTGGGTGGTTTCATAATCTTCGAATTATAAACTTTTAAAATTTTAAAATAATGAGCAGTGTTACCTTTCTTTTCCTATTTCTTTTTCTTTCTTCATTTTTTTGTTTTATACGTAGACTACAAATTGATGGTAAATGACAAACACATGTAGGTTGGAGAGATAAACGGTGTCAAGGTTTTGCAACATGATCTCTTCACCAATGATGTCGTCTACTCTGAGGTTGTATTTGATATGGGTTCAATGAAGAAAGAACATCTGCAATTGTTGCCATTGTTCTGGTGAGCTGGTTGACTGATGCATTGCTGTTGATCTACCATGAAGATATTCCTGCATATTATATGGCTTTTGAACTAATTATGAGCATGTGTACCAGCCAATCCTTACTGGAGATGGGCACAAAAGACATGGACTTTGTGCAACTTAATCAATTAATTGGTAGAAAAACTGGAGGCATATCAGTTTACCCATTCACATCATCGGTTAGGGGAAAAGAAGATCCTCTTACCCGCATCATCGTTCGGGGAAAGGCAATGGCGCCACGAGTAGAAGATTTGTTTAATCTGGTATGTGTTTCATAATGTTGTATGTGGACCATATTGGCAAAGGGAATGCCAGGTGTAGAAGACATGCTTGCTGGTTAATTTGTTGACTTGCATGAGAACTGATCTTGTCAGACAATTGCTGCTATCATATTTACATAATGAAATAAATGATTTTTCTGTTATTTCAGATGTACATCATTCTTCAAGATGTTCAATTCACAGAACAGCAGAGGTTCAAGCAGTTTGTTGCTCAAAGTAAAGCAAGAATGGAGGTACTAAACTGGCATCTTTGTGCTATATATTGTCATAACCATGGCTTTGATCTGGTTATTTAATGCTTTGTCCAATACAGAATCGATTGAGGGGCAGTGGCCATGGCATAGCAGCTGCTAGAATGGATGCTAAGTTAAATGCAGCTGGATGGATTTCTGAACAAATGGGTGGTGTTAGGTAAGATTCTTTGTGTTATATGCACATATGTGGATTGTCAGGTCGGCTGGTTCCCAGAATCGAATTTATCATTACCACCCTGTATGCATATACCTGGAGTTCTCTGTGCTAGACTACTGTAGCTTACATCTATGATTTGGTCTCTTGGTTTATTCTTCTTTTTTTTTTGTGTGTGATGGATTTTGCTTTCAGTGCTTTGAGAAGCCATTTGTAAGAAGTGCAGTTGTCTTCCACACAAGTAGCCATAATTCTTATTAACATGCTGCCATGTGAGATATTCGTTTATTTATATGTTGCTGTTGGCAGTTATCTTGAGTATCTGCGGGACCTGGAAACTAAGATTGATCAAGACTGGGACAGCATATCATCTTCACTTGAGGAAATGAGAAAATCACTCTTTTCCAAGAATGGTTGCTTGATCAACCTAACAAGTGACTCGAAAAATCTTGAAAAATCAAGCCAACATATTGCCAAATTTCTTGATTCACTCCCAAGTAGCCCATCCCTTGGAAGTGATCCATGGCTTTCTCGGCTACCTTCTGTGAATGAAGCCATTGTTGTCCCAACTCAGGTAACGGCTAGTTGTCTGAATGCTTTCAGCAATCATGGAGAGGTTATTACTCATTGGCAATTTGGCATAGTTAAAAATTTCAATATCATTTTATCTGTTGGTGAAGGTTAATTATGTTGGAAAAGCTGGAAACCTTTACCAAAGTGGATACCAGCTCAATGGAAGCGCCTATGTCATCTCAAAGCACATAAGCAATACATGGTTATGGGATCGTGTTCGAGTTAGCGGTGGTGCATATGGAGGATTTTGTGATTTTGACACCCATTCAGGTTCTATTCTAGCTCTGTCTGATGACCTGTCATTTCAACATTTTCTATATAACTGGTAAAACAATAAGAAAAATGTGTCGTTGCCCATTCATATTTATTATTATAGTTAATTGTTACACTTTCTGCATGGTAAACTATTCATATAGTGCTAAATATTGTTTACTGTTTCAGGAGTGTTCTCATATTTATCATATCGTGATCCAAACTTACTGAAAACACTAGAGGTCTATGACGAGACAGCAAGATTCCTCAGAGAGCTAGAAATGGATGATGATGCACTCACAAAAGCTATTATTGGAACCATAGGCAATGTTGACGCCTACCAGCTACCAGATGCTAAAGGTTACAGCAGGTATGTAAGCCTCTATTTATGCTGCATACTCTTGTCCAGCACAAATCAACCAACAATTGATGATATGCTTATCATTGGTGGTTTTGATCGAAACATCGACACCTATCAGAGCTGATAGTGATGTACTGTAAACTGGCATCTTGTCACTCGTAGGCCTGTTCATGGACAGTGCAGTAGGCCGAAGCTTTAAAATGATTATTAGAATAACTAAAGTTTAGTAAATTGGTACTTTGTTTTGGGGAAATGGGTCCTGCGGCTTGTGCGCCCTGACCGCTGAACACATCTTTCTGCTGGTTGTGATATTGGTTGGGTCGAAATTTATTATCTTAGTAGATAGATACGGCAACATTTGTTTCTCATACATTTTGTTATAGATTGACTGTTTTATGAAAATACGAAGAACAAACATGCATGAACTAGTTCCATAGTCACAAAGTTCTAGGACGATCGAGTCGTGGAACAAGAATCAAGGAATGTGTTATGCTTCTTAAGAAAGGTTTTCCCACTGCGGGGACCAGATTGTTCCCGTGTTTCCAGAACGGGAATGGCGTTTCCCGAACGAGGAATGTGGCACCGTACCATGTTCCCAATGACGACTATCTCTTTCTTTCGTGTGGATCATAGCACATAAATATTATGTAGCTGTGCTAAACATGCATAATGGCTTTTTTTCAGCCTAATGAGATATTTGCTGGGCATCACGGATGAGGAACGCCAGCAAAGACGTGAAGAGATACTATCAACAAGGTAGGCAAATCCATGATCCAATCGGCATACCTTTTTCTTTTTCAGCTTATTGGATTGTTACGCTGGATTTAAACTATATTGCTTTTTTTCATGTGACAGCCCAAAGGATTTCAAGGAGTTCGCTGATGCTGTTGAAACCATCAAGGACAACGGGGTCGTGGTTGCCGTTGCATCACCAGATGATGTTGAAGCTGCAAATAAGGAAAACCTAATATTCCCTGAAGTAAAGAAGTGCCTGTGAGGTCCACCGCTCAATAAGGTTTTTAGTCGGGAGGTGTTTTTTCAACTAGCCTTCACCAGACACCAGTGAATGCCAAGTCTGACAGTGTAACATATTTGCGAGAGCTCTACGACCATTGGTTATAGCCCAATCTCGGTTTCTCTTTTCCCATGCAATTTTGGGAGTCAATAATTAGTTCAGAGGTAGGAGCGAAGCATATAGATGTATGCTAGATTGCTAGCGTCTTCCCATGTTAACTCAGAGTTCAAAGTCGGATGTACACAAATGATTCAAACAAAATAGAAACAGATGATTAGATTTCCACAAATTGTTCAGGATTTCCATATTGGATACACCGTGTGCAAGGATAACAAACTGTTTAGAAAACACTTTTTCGATGAACGTTTTGGTCACGTTTCCCCACCGAAATTGCTAGTATCTATGATTAATTATTGTTGTCCTTGCGAAGCCGGACAAAGGATGACTTTTTTTTCGAGTAGAGCATCTGGTTCACTGGTTGATCATGTGAGTGGATTCCTGCTCTGCTTGTGGTGCGCTGTGCCGACTTGTTCAAGAAGATGCGTTGCACGTTTCACTAAAAAAGAGGGCGCGGTGGTTGCCCGGGCAGGGAAACATCTGTTCGTGGCTTGGATTGGGGTGACATCGGCACGTTGTGTTTGACCCGGGCGAGAGGAATGGAATGTCAGGGCAGGCAGTCAAATAATTCTGCGAATGTAATCCGATTCAGGTGGTCATACTGCCTGCAGTGTCTGTGAAGTGATCTGCATGTTAATTAATCATGTGTGTGGTGATGCAGACGCGCACAAGTTCAGAACATGACCAACACTTTCCTCAACAAGTCTCGTGTGGATTATTGTTGTCGGTTTGAAGATAATTGCCGTACACGTAGGATGTCCAAAGATCACAACATGATTATTAGCGAATAGCACTAACGATCAAATTGACTTTACAGCGATGTTTACCCAAGGAAACTTAAGGAAAGTTACGTATATATATAGTTATCAGATTAGATCCCCGATTCATTGCACGACGACGCCAATTTGGTCGACTAGTGTCGCCCTGTCGGTAAGAACAACCGGTTGGCATCACAGCGTGTTGAAACCACGTTGTCAATCGAGTCACAAAACAACAATTATGTCGTGGAGTGGCGGACCACCATTGCCGACGAGCTCGCTTCCGCCCCGCGATTTCTGCACCAGGCTCGCTCACGGCCCTGGCTGCAGGAAGACACCGGACGCGGTCTGCCGGACTCAGCCGGGGCCGGCGCTGGTTTTCTCCATAGAATGAAGCACGTCTCAAGCAATCCAAGTGACAGTTGTAGTAGTATTGCATAATCTCTTCTATCATTGTCGTTTAATACATCCCGGTAGAGAGTAAACCGAAGGCCAAACAGAATAGTGAAAAAACAAAACGAATTGTACACGGTACATACACTGGGTAGCGAATGGCGAAATGACGATTCATAAAAAAAGGGCGAAATGCCACCACGAAAAATGGCTATCGTTGTTCCAAGAAACTTTTTCCCTTTCATGTCGCCGACCTGGCGGCGCCACGGCCGCCGAGGTGCGCCGAGTGGCCGTGGAACCCTTTGGCCAGCCGGTGAATGCCCGGGTGCAGCCAGACGCAACCTATTAGGTTCTGCCGCTGCGGCATCGGCATGCCGCCCTCTGCTGCCGCCGCTTTCTTGCTCTGCTTCTTGTGCTTGCCGGCCGAGGTGTCGCCTTTGGCAGCAGCGGGTCCTGCGCTCGCCGTCTTCAGCGGCGTGCCAAGCTGCTGCACTTGCACCGGCGCGTACTTGAACACCGGGTCCTTGCTAATGTTGTCGGCGGTCCGGCCTTTGGTTGCCCTCCGGAAGAGGAGCAGGTCTCTGAGCCGCCACTTCTTCCTGCCGCCGCCATTGCTGGTGGCCGGAGGAGTGGAGGGCGGGGGCGGCGTGGCAGCGTCGGGATCCATGGGAGAAGAGGCTGAGTCGACGCAGCTCGCGTCGTGTTTGGCGCCGGCGCCAGGAGGGGAGGGGGCATTGGCCGCCTTGGCCAGCGCGGCGGCGAACGGGTCGAAGTTGGCATTGGCACTGCCAGGCCCGGTCAGGCGGCCCCGTAGCCGGGGAGACCACATCACGGACCTCGCCGATCGTGGCGAGGATCCCACACTTCCGCTTTCGAGTAAACGCGGCGGAGGCTTCAGAGGTCGGATCTTGCCCTCGTCAAAGAGCTGGTCGGCCGTCGTCAGCTCTTGCGCCTGCGCGGAGGCCTTGTCGAGGAGGACGCCGAAGTCGAAGTCCGCGTCGTCCATCTCGTCCGCTTCCACCGTCGCGGCGAACTCGGCCTTCGGCTTCCCTGGCTTCTCTTCCCAGTCGAATGGCACGGTGGAGGTGACCATTGGCTTAGACATAGAGTAAGACACGCGGGGCTGGAACCCCACGTCGTCGTCGTCGTCCTTGCCGCCGCCGTTGACGCTGTCGAACTGCGCGTATATGGCGGCGGCCCGCGCCGGGCTGGTGGGAGCGCTGGTGAAGTGCTGGAAGAGGTCGAATGGGTCGGCGTCGGAGGCGCCGGGAGGGAGTTGCTCGAACGGGTTGGGCGACGGGGGCGCCGTCACCGCCGTGGTGGCCAAGAAGGGGTTGCCCGCCGTCACGTCGTCGGTGGAGGCGAACGGGTTCATGATCGCGGACTTTGGGGTGTAGGCGCCGGCGGCCGCGTTGTCGAGCAGGAACTCCTGCGGCGGCCGCGGTGACATGACCTCCATCGCGTTGGTATGGTCTACGGAGATGCGAGGAGCGAGGAGGTTTTGAGGCGGAAAAGAAAGGCGCAAGAGGTGGATACAAACGTGGCGGAGACTAATGTAAACGAGCAAGTGTTGCCTTCCACCTCATAGCAAATTTATGCGGTTTCAGTTAAACGAGGCAGGCGGAAGGGCATGCAGCGGGTGGCGCTGCTCCGCACCTCAGGCCGCCGCCTCCTACACCGCTGCCGCAGGGGCAGGCCCGTCGTGCCCACCGCCGCGGCCTCATCCTTGGCACTGCTCCGGCCGGTACTGGCCGGCCGCTGCGCCCCAGCTCGCGCGGAGGCTGTCCGCCCCTGCTGTATCTACCTCACCCTCTCCTGTGCCCTATGGTGAGAACAGAACTGCTTCTGTCTGAACCTATCTCTGTAGCGGAAAGGGTTGTGTTGTGAGGCGTGCTATTTTACTTACAATTGCCGAAGCAAAACGAGGCAATGTGTTGAATCGCTGCGAACTGCATAGTTGGTTTGGAATGAAAATGATGGCTAGTCTATGGTGGCGTTTCCTTTTGTGTACTGTTTTAGGTATTATGATTGATTTTTTGGCACATAAATCATGCATTTGCTCTGTGATTTTTGCTCATAGTGTTGACATGAGTCTGCTGGAGCTGATAATATGCTACTTGAAAAGAAGCCATCATCCAACCTGCGTCCTTTTTGTTATTTGAAAAAAAAAAATCAAGGCCATATGTTCATCAAATGTGTGACCTCTTTCTTCTGGCATAAGCAGATACAGATGACGTACATGAGTATGCCGCAAAGCTCGGATTTGAAAAGGTCTCTGAACAGACTATAGATGAGTGCAAATCAACTGCTGTTCTTTACAAGCACAAGAAGACGGGTGCTGAAGTGATGTCTGTGTCAAATGATGATGAGAATAAAGTGTTTGGCATTGTTTTCCGAACCCCTCCGTAAGTGCAGTCAATCCTTGTTTCTTTGTTTTGTCTATGGTAAATTAGTATTCTGATGTCCATTAGAGATAGGATCTGCTGTACAATAATGATCTAGCCAGCCCTAGGCACATATAATGAAAGAATGAATCATTGCATGTAAGCTTATTTTGGTGTTTTAAAGAAGATTTTTTTATTACTAGGAAAAATTCGACTGGCATACCCCACATCCTTGAACATAGCGTTCTCTGCAGATCAAGAAAATACCCTTTAAAGGAACCATTTGTTGAGCTCCTAAAGGGCAGTTTGCATACATTCCTGAATGCATTCACATATCCAGATCGTACATGTTATCCGGTTGCATCAACAAACACTAAGGTAAGACCTAGTGACCACAAATGTGCTTGCGTCATTTGTTCAGTAACTCTTTGTTTAACATTATCATCGTACACTTGGTTGCTTTCCAGGATTTTTACAACTTGGTAGACGTATACCTTGATGCCGTCTTTTTCCCTAAATGTGTTGACGACTTGCAAACATTTCAACAAGAAGGTTGGCACTATGAGCTTGACAACCCTGAAGAAGAAATAACATACAAAGGTTTGTTTGCTCAATCTAACTTAATAGAGCAAGCAAATTTACATGTGACATTACTTGTCATTCAAAATGCATTCGAATATAATCCTTTAACAATTTTAGGTGTCGTCTTCAATGAGATGAAAGGAGTTTACTCTCAACCTGATAACATAATGGGACGTGTATCCCAACAGGTAAATTACTGTTCTGTTTCAGGTGTTCTATTTCTTGGCATCTTGTTCGATTTTGCTAGCCTTTAGGAGAATGCAATACGATTGCATATCTTATTATTTCTTATTATCCTTTACACGATATTGCCCTGAGATCTCCTTGTCAAAGGGCATAACATGATCAGGCCCTTCTACTACCTTAATCTATTGCTGAGATTGAAATTTGATGGTTTGACCATATAATTAGTTGAATTTTGGTTAATTTCTGTACTATCATTACCAGATGAGACCAGGTCCAGACCTATAGGTTGGTATATTGCTCTCATTTTTTTCCCTGATGAGTTGCTTGACTAAGCATTGCAATGAATCTGGGTCCAGAGATGTTGCATTTCCCCTGTATTCATTCTGCTTTCTTGTTTAAACTGGGTTTATTCTAGGCTTTAGTACAGTAGGTTGCAGTAACTTTATTAGTATATGCTTCCTTGATGGATTCTTTCCCAATTTATCTGTTTGTGCTAATATACCTGAGTGCTTCCTTTTTTTCTGTTCATAGGCATTTTTAATTGAAAGCAGATATGGCTTAGGAATAATAGTAGATTGATTATGAGGAGTACAAGGGGTGTACAATATATAGGCAAGGATGACCTTGGGTTTATAGATCAATACCCAATCAGGGGGATCCTTGCCTAATACCAAATCACCTACTATAACAGCCCTGGGCGCCTAGGCCCATGCGGCTAGCAACCCAATAAGCCTCACGCTAACACGCCCCTGCAGTCTGATGGTTAGCCTCTGCGCACGTTCTTTTTTTGAACGTAACCACTGCGCACGTTTAGACTGGACCTAAACTCCGGTTTTGAGGATCCCACCCATCCTGATTTCGTTTGTCGGCTCAACAATGGCCTCTCTTTTCATGATCTTATTTTTCCAGTTGGTACAAGTACAAGGACTAACTTTTCAGAACATTCTGCAGGCACTTTCCCCTGATAACACATATGGTGTTGATAGTGGTGGGGACCCAAATGAAATCCCAAAGCTTACTTTTGAAGAATTCAAGGTTTGTTATCAATCTGGATCCAAATTTTGAATTCTCACTTATTGATACTTACTATGCCATTTGCTCGTATATACTTTGTACCAGCAATGCAGTGCTTCATGATGTCTTTTCCTTTGAGCTGTTAGCCATTGCTTGGGCCCTTTACTCTTTTAGAGTTAATTTTAATTTTTTAATAATTGGTGGTTTTCATTGTGATGTATAAAAAAACAAGTGCTAGATCACCTCACCAGATTTCATTCTAGCACCAACAAAAATTATCTATATCTTTTGGAGTAGCACTAAGCTAATATTGGTTGCTTAGTTAGCTGTTAATTACTTAATTTAGTTTTCACTCTTTGCTTGTATGTCTTGCTCGTCTGCAGGAGTTCCATAGTAAGAGCATCTCCAAGAGTTTGCCAAAATTCACTTGGCAAATATCGTGATTTGGCAATTCGCTAAAATATATGGCAAGTGAAAAAATAGACTCTCTCCAATAGTTTGCCATTTGGACTTGGTAAAATAAGAAGAGGCCCGCTAAGCGAACGAAGAGCCCCGTTAAGAAACGAAGAGCCCCGCTAAGAAACGAAGAGCCCCGCTTAAATTTGCACATGAAGCCGGATGCGCGCTCGCACTCAGCGCGCAAATATGCGCGTGGAGGGGGATGTTTGCCAAGTTGCTAAAATTTGCCAAGTTGGATGCCAAACTATTGGAGCACAATTTTTCTGTTTTGCCAAAAATAGATGGATGCCAAGTTGATTTGGCAAACTCTTGGAGATGCTATCATCCAAGCAATGCTAGGATCTGGTTCTATGGTGATGATGACCCAAAAGAGCGGCTACGCGTTCTAAGTGGTAAGTTGCAAATCTAAAAGCAAATACTGATTGTACTCGCATGGCTGCTGTTTTTTTAACCACCTTTTTCATGATCCTCCAATTTTCCTGTTTCTTATCCCTTGTAAAATGTCTATCCTTTTCTTTCCCCTTTCTTCTGTAGAATACCTTGACCAGTTTGAAGCCAGCCCTGCTCCTAATGAATCGAAGGTTTGGCCACAGAGGCTATTCAAAGAACCCGTGAGGATCATAGAGAAGTATCCTGCTGGTCAAGAAGGTGATTTGACAAAGAAATATATGGTGTGCATCAATTGGCTTTTGTCAGAGGAGCCATTAGATGTAGAAACTGAGCTTGCACTTGGTTTCCTGGATCATCTATTGCTGGGGACTCCAGCTTCACCACTTAGAAGGATTCTTCTTGAAAGTGGTTTAGGAGAAGCTATTGTGGGAGGTGGTGTTGAGGATGAGCTCCTTCAACCACAATTTAGCATAGGCCTGAAAGGTGTATCAGAGGACAATATTCAAAAAGTTGAAGAGTTGGTTATGCAAACTTTGAAGAATTTGGCAGAGGAAGGATTTGCAACAGAAGCGGTGGAGGCTTCCATGAACACGATAGAATTTACTCTTAGGGAGAACAACACAGGGTCATTCCCTCGAGGCTTGTCACTGATGCTTCGTTCGATTGTATGAATAACTATCTCATGATTTTCATTTTAAGGAAATCCATATGTTTGAAGATATTCATGTAATGTCTTCAACTTCACCAAAAAAAAATGCAGGGGAAATGGATATATGATATGGACCCTTTTGAGCCTCTGAAATATGAACAGCCACTGCAGCAATTGAAAGCACGAATTGCAGAGGAGGGATCAAAAGCTGTGTTCTCACCGCTCATTGAGAAATTTATTTTGAAGAATTCACATCGTGTCACAGTTGAAATGCAGGTCAGTAGAGAACTTCTCGCTTCATATTGTGTACACCGAGCTAGCCTATTTTATGGCTCAGATATACTTCATATATAAACCTTCAATGTGCAGCCTGATCCAGAGAAAGCATCACGTGATGAAGCAGCGGAGAAAGAGATCCTAAAACAAGTGAAAGCTAGCATGACTCAGGAGGATCTTGCGGAGTTGGCACGTGCTACAAAGGAGCTAAAGGAAAAACAAGAAACACCAGATCCTCCAGAAGCTCTCAAGGCTGTCCCTAGTCTGTCATTGCAAGATATCCCAAAAAAGCCTACTCATGTACCAATTGAGGTAGTTCTTTGGCTCGCAATTGTGACATATTTCGCCAATGTTCTGCATTTTCTTTAAAAAAAATCATGAAACCTAGCCTAGTGTTCTATTTGAATTGCTCCTAGTTCTTAGTTTTCCAAGTAGTTTCTGAAGAAATCAGCAGCCTGCCCAGCTTAGTGCTAAGCTAAATATAAACTTGTTATGAAAAATCTAGCCTTGATGGGAGTTACATGTATTGGGCTACTGGCCAGAAGTTATTACTACAACTTGGTAACGAGGAATGTTATTTAGGAGCCAATATGTGTGATGTGGATTTTTCAGATTCCCTATTTTCTGAAACTTTCACCTAAATAAAGAGTTATTGTGATATTGGTGAACTTAAAAGTGTTTTTATCGGTTAGCACAAAATTTCTAGGAAAATTTTACACTTACCAGTCAAATCTAACTTCTATGTACCATATGCCTCCTTACCCTGCACAGTAAGAAATTTTGTGCCACTTATTGGTGCAGGCTGAATGCCTATCTATCAGCAAAAGTTACCAATCGAGTATATCATAAATATTTTTCTCAGGATATGTATTGGGTGGTTGATAATCTTCGAATTATAAACTTTTAAAATTTTAAAATAATGAGTAGTGTTACCTTTCTTTTCCTAGGTAGGTTATATTTCTTTATCTTTCTTCATTTTACTGTTTTATATGTGGACTACAAATTGATGGTAAATGACAAACACATGTAGGTTGGAGAGATAAACGGTGTCAAGGTTTTGCAACATGATCTCTTCACCAATGATGTCGTCTACTCTGAGGTTGTATTTGATATGGGTTCAATGAAGAAAGAACATCTGCAATTGTTGCCATTGTTCTGGTGAGCTGGTTGACTGATGCATTGCTGTTGATCTACCATGAAGATATTCCTGCATATTATATGGCTTTTGAACTAATTATGAGCTTGTGTACCAGCCAATCCTTACTGGAGATGGGCACAAAAGACATGGACTTTGTGCAACTTAATCAATTAATTGGTAGAAAAACTGGAGGCATATCAGTTTACCCATTCACATCATCGGTTAGGGGAAAAGAAGATCCTCTTACTCACATCATCGCTCGGGGAAAGGCAATGGCGCCACGAGTAGAAGATTTGTTTAATCTGGTATGTGTTTGATAATGTTGTATGTGGACCATATTGGCAAAGGGAATGCCAGGTGTAGAAGACATGCTTGCTGGTTAATTTGTTGACTTGCATGAGAACTGATCTTGTCAGACAATTGCTGCTATCATATTTACATAATGAAATAAATGATTTTTCTGTTATTTCAGATGTACATCATTCTTCAAGATGTTCAATTCACAGAACAGCAGAGGTTCAAGCAGTTTGTTTCTCAAAGTAAAGCAAGAATGGAGGTACTAAACTGGCATCTTTGTGCTATATATTGTCATAAGCATGGCTTTGATCTGGTTATTTAATGCATGGTTATGGGATCGTGTTCGAGTTAGCGGTGGTGCATATGGAGGATTTTGTGATTTTGACACCCATTCAGGTTCTATTCTAGCTCTGTTTGATGACCTACCATTTCAACATTTTCTATATAACTGGTAAAACAATAAGAAAAATGTGCCGTTGCCCATTCATATTTATTATTATAGTTAATTGTTACACTTTCTGCATGGTAAACTATTCATATAGTGCTAAATATTGTTTACTGTTTCAGGAGTGTTCTCATATTTATCATATCGTGATCCAAACTTACTGAAAACACTAGAGGTCTATGACGAGACAGCAAGATTCCTCAGAGAGCTAGAAATGGATGATGATGCACTCACAAAAGCTATTATTGGAACCATAGGCGATGTGCTACCAGCTACCAGATGCTAAAGGTTACAGCAGGTATGTAAGCCTCTATTTGTGCTGCATACTCTTGTCCAGCACAAATCAACCAACAATTGATGATACAAATTAACCAACAATTGATGATACCAATTAACCAACAATTGATGATATGCTTATCATTGGTGGTTTTTGCTAGAGTTAATGATTCTATTGAGTAGGGCTAACCCTAGAAGGGTAGCTATATAGGTTCCATACATGGGCCACATGGGCCTTAGCCACATGGGCCTAAACATATACTCCAACACCCCCCCGCAGTCTGAACTACCGGCGCAGCGGAGTTCGAGGCTGAACAAGAAAGAACACACACAACCCCCCCACAGACGCAACTAGCCACCGGTGATGTTGAGGCTGGAGCGAAACTCGGCGAAGGTCGAGGACGGGAGGCCCTTGGTGAAGATGTCCGCGAACTGGGAGGTCGTCGGAACATGAAGAACCCGCACCTCGCCCATGGCCACCCGATCACGGATAAAGTGTAGGTCGATCTCCACATGCTTCGTCCGCTGGTGCTGGATGGGGTTGGTGGAGAGGTAGACCGCACTGACATTGTCGCAGTAGATCAGTGTGCTCCGGGAGGGTGGAGTGTGCAACTCAGCCAGCAGCTGCCGGAGCCAGGCGGCCTCCGCCACACCGTTAGCCACGGCGCGGTACTCCGCCTCGGCGCTGGACCGGGAGACCACCGGCTAGCGCTTGGACGACCAAGACACCAGGTTGCCGCCCAGGAAGACGGCGTAGCCGGAGGTGGAGCGGCGAGTATCCGGGCACCCGGCCCAGTCAGCGTCGGTGTAGACGACGAGGTCGGTGGAGGAGGCCCGGTGTAAGAGGAGGCCGTAGTCGAGTGTGCCCCGGAGGTAGCGGAGGAGACGCTTGAGAGCCGTAAGGTGAGGCTCCCGGGGATCATGCATGTGGAGGCAGACCTGCTGAACTGCATAGGTGATGTCCGGCCGGGTGAAGGTGAGGTACTGAAGGGCCCCGGCAAGACTCCTGTACGCAGTGGGGTCGGCCACCGGTGGTCCCTCAGCCTCAGACAGCTTGCCCTGAGTGTCGACCGGAGTGGAGCAGGGCTTGCAGTCAGACATCCCAGCCCGCTCCAGGATATCCCGTGTGTACTGCCGCTGGTGAAGAAGGAGCCCAGCAGGACGATGCTCAACAGTGACACCGAGGAAGTGGTGGAGCTCACCCAGGTTCTTCATCGCAAACTCCTGCTGGAGAGCTGCAATGATCCGGCGGAGAAGTGGCTCGCTGGAGGCGGTGAGGACAATGTCATCAACATAGAGCAACAAGTATGCAGTGTCGGCCCCATGGTGGTAGACGAACAGGGACGTATCAGACTTGGCCTCCATGAACCCCAGGGTCAGCAAGAAAGTAGCAAACCGGTGGTTCCACGCCCGAGGTGCCTGCTTGAGGCCATAGAGGGACCTGTTGAGTCGGCAGACCATGTCAGGACGGGTGGTGTCGACGAACCCCGCCGGCTGACTGCAGTACACCGTCTCGGTAAGAAGGCCGTGGAGGAAGGCGTTCTTGACGTCCAGCTGGTGGACGGGCCAAGACCGAGCAAGCGCCAGTGATAGCACGGTACGGACGGTGGCCGGCTTGACCACCGGGCTGAAGGTCTCATCGTAGTCGACGCCAGGGCGCTGAGTGAACCCCCGGAGGACCCATCGAGCCTTGTAGCGCTCGAGAGAGCCGTCCGCTCGGCGCTTGTGAGTCCAAATCCACTTGCCGGTGACGACATTGGCGCCCGGCGGCCGGGGCACCAACTCCCACGTCTGGTTGGCGAGTAGCGCGGCGTACTCCTCTTCCATCGCGCGGCGCCAGTGAGGGTCCAACAGGGCGTCGCGGACGGAGGAGGGTACCGGAGAGACCACCGCGTCGCCGGTCGAAGCCTCGAGGACACGAGGCGGCAGGGTGCCAGCCGCGTGTCGTGTCACCATCGGGTGAACATGCCGCGGGTGTCGGTGAAGCAGCGGCGGGTGGTAGACCGGCGGGGTACCACAGGCCGGCGGAGACAGTGGCGGTGGTGTCGGTGTCCCCGGTGGAGAAGGGACCACGAGCGGCGGTGGCCGCGGCCTGCGCTGGTAAACCCGTACCGGCGCGGCGAACCTCGACGGAGGCGCCGGGGCGGGTGCCGAGACAGGATCCGGCGTCGGCAACCGGCACGACCCCCCGGGGCAGAAGCGGGGGATGAAGGCCCCGGGTCTGCACCAACTGAAGAAGACGGGGCCGCGCCGGAGGGCGAGGGGCCCGGACTCGCAGGGGAGCCGGGACCGGTGGCCGGCGCGGAGCGCGGCGAAGCGGTACCTGCAGGAGACCACGAAAAAGGTGGCTGGACCACCGGGTCAGTGGGAAACAGAGAGGGAGGGTCAGCGACCGGAGGTGAAGTGGTGTTGGAAAAGGGAAAGACGGACTCATCGAACACCACATGGCGCGAGATGAGAACACGTCGGGAGGTAAGGTCGAAGCATCGGTACCCCTTGTGATCTGGGGAGTACCCGAGGAAGACACAGAGCGTGGAGCGAGGGTCCAGCTTGTGAGAAGAGGTGGCAGCAGTGTTGGGGTAACAAGCACACCCAAACACGCGGAGGTGATCGTACCGAGGCGGGGTACCGAAGAGGGCGTGGTGAGGTGTGGGAGCGGGACAGGCAGCGGAAGGAAGGCGGTTAAGAAGGTAGGTGGAGGTGTGCAGGCCCTCAGCCCAGAAGCGAGCAGGAAGAGAGGCCTGAAACAAAAGAGTGCGCACGGTGTCGTTGGTGGTGCGAATCATCCGCTCTGCCTTGCCATTCTGCGAAGAGGTGTATGGGCAAGACATGCGCAACTGAACACCGTGAGAGAGGAGGAAAGCTCGGGTGGTGGAGTTATCAAACTCGCGACCATTGTCACACTGGACAGCCTTGATGGTGAGACCGAACTGAGTAAACACCCAAGTAAAGAAGTGAAGGAGCGTGGTAAACGTATCCGACTTCGCACGGAGGGGAAAAGTCCATGAATAATGCGAGAAATCATCAACAACCACAAGATAGTACTTATAACCAGAAATACTGATAACAGGAGAGGTCCATAGGTCGCAATGTACAAGATCAAAAATGCGGGCCGCATGAGAAGAAGAACTAGAAAAAGGAAGACGAACATGTCGGCCCAATTGGCACGCATGACACAGTTGCTCATCATGAGCTCGAGTACATGGAAGACCAGAGCTACGACTGAGCTGTATCAGGGCATCACGTCCAGGATGGCCGAGGCGCCGGTGTCAAGTAGTGGAGGAAGTAGAAGCGGCGAAGGCAGCTGACAAAAGGGACGGCGAAGAAGACGAATGCGCCGCCGGGAAGCGAAGGGTGTAAAGGGGCCCGGTGCTGTCACATCGGAGCAGAGGACGCCGGGAAGCCAAATCCTTTACAGTAAGACCAGAAGAGTCAAATTCCACAGAACAAGAATTGTCAGCTGTAAAACGACGAATAGAAAGAAGGTTATGAACCATAGAGGGGGCAACAAGAACATCAGGAAGACGAAAGGAGCCATGAGCACCGGCGGTACCCACAGACGTGACAGGAAGACAAGAACCATTGGCGACCATAATGGACGAAGGAAGAGAGGAGGAAGGAGAGTGGAGCGACGAAAGTATACCGGGGTCAGGAGTGGTGTGGTAGGTGGCTCCTGAATCAGCGATCCACTCGGGTCCGACCGGAGATGTCAGACCCATGGTGCTGAACGAGCGAGCCAGGGCCGCCTGGTCCCATCCGGCGACCCCCGGCGGAGTCCACGCGGCGCCGGGTGGAGGACCAGCAGGAGGAGCGCCAGTGAGCATGGCCACCGGTGGGCGCGAGTCGGCCCTGGTAGTGTGGTAGGGCCACATGGAGATGCGCCCTGACCATGGGTGCTGGAAGGAGGGCCATGGTGCCCCCCCCGGAAACCCACCGGGAACCTGAGCCTGGGTGTGGCCCCCCCGGCCACCCCCGCGACCCCCACCGCGTCGACGGCGACCGCCACGACCCCCCCCCCCCGCCTCCGCTCGGCCCGGTGGGAGGAGGACCCAGGAGAGACGACGGCGGTGGAGCAGTGGTCCGCGGTGGAGCAAACGGGCGCGGTGAAGTAGCAGCCAGGGCCGTCGAGGAGGACGAGGACCCCGCGGGAGTGGTGGAGACCGGCTAGAGGCCCTGCGTGAGCTCTTCCATGACGAGATCGTCGCGGACCTCCAGGAAGGTGGGGAAGGGCCGCTGGCGGGTGATCCACGTCCGGAGGTGGGCGTAGCGGTCGCTGAGCCCCCGGAGGACGTTGAGGACCAAGATGCGATCCTCCACGGGCCACCCAAGGTCCCCCAGGGAGTCGGCCATGCCCTTCATCCGGCGGCAGAACTCGCCGACGGAGAGGTCACCCTGGACGAAAGTCCGGAAGCTCGCGTCGAGGCGCAGAGCCCGGGCCTCGGCGTTGCCCAGGAACTGGCCCTCAAGGGCAAGCCAAGCCCGGCGCGCGTCAGTAGAGGTGCGGACGAGGTCGTGGAGGTCGAGAGAGATCGTCCCCAGAATCCAGGAGAGGACGATGCTGTCCAGACGAAGCCACGACGGGGTCTGGACGGCGGCCGAAGCGTCGAGGAGGACATGGTCGTCGAGGGCGTAGCGGCGAAGAGTGAGAACCACGAGGTCCCGCCAGCGGGCGTAGGAGGGTGACTCCGGCTCGAGAACGACCGGCACGAGGAGGCGAATGTTCTGGACCCCCCCCCCGGCCTGGTAGTGAAGCTGCGCCACGAGCGGGTCAACCGGGTCGTGCTAGAGGACAGCGGTGTGAGACACACGGCGACCCGGCGAGGCAGAGGAGTTGGCCCCAGCCGGAGAGGCGGGAGAGAGGAGCCGCTCCGCCTCGGCAATCTGGCGAGCCAGGGCGTCGGCCGCTTCGCGCTCGTGCTCCCACACGAGGGCGGCCGCCCGCACCCGGGCCTGCCCCTCCGCGGCGGCGGCACGCGCGGCGACGAGAGCAGCGGCGAGAGGAGAGGTGTCACGGCCGGCGTAGGGTTGGGAGCCGGCGTAGATCTGGGAGAGTAGTGGTGGTGTCGGGGCCGGGAAGGCCTGGGCACCGGCAGGAAGGTGGTTGCCGGTGTCCAGCCCGGCGCCGGGAAGTTGGACGGCGTCGGCGGGGCGCTCTGTCAGGGCATCAACCCCCCCATCCTCAGCACCTCCTGCAGGAAGGGCTGCAGCAGGGGCCCCCCCAGTCACCCCAACCGCCGGAGCAGTGAGGGAGGAGGAGCCCGAGCCCCCGGCGGCTCCCTCAACAGCAGCGGCTGCTGTGAGGGCAGCAGCAGAGGGAGGGGAGGCGCTGAGGCCAGGGAGGAGAGCAGGGGAAGGGTGGCCCTCCAGAGCATAGCCGACGGCGTGAGGATGGAGATGGGAAAAGGGCAGCAGCAGGGAAAACCGGCCGGGCGGCCATGGCGGGCAGACCGGCGGTCATGGCGGGCAGAACCCCTGCGGCGGCGGGTGGGGTGGCGGGCAGACCCCCAGCGGCGGCTATCTGGGCCCAGGAGGAGGTGGGAAGAGAGGGGAAGGAATGGAAATAGGAAGGGGAGGGGGGAGGGGAGCGGCGGCCAGCCATGGGGAAGCCAGGCCCCTGCGCCGGCCAAGGTGGCGGCGGCGGCGGCTCCACCAGGAGGTGGCGGCGGCTGCTAGCAGGAGGGAGAAAAACAGGCTGCTGATACCATGCTAGAGTTAATGATTCTATTGAGTAGGGCTAACCCTAGAAGGGTAGCTATATAGGTTCCATACATGGGCCACATGGGCCTTAGCCACATGGGCCTAAACATATACTCCAACAGTTTTGATCGAAACATCTACACCTATCAGACCTGATAGTGATGTACTGTAAACTGGCATCTTGTCACTCGTAGGCCTGTTCATGTACAGTGCATTAGGCCGAAGCTTTAAAATGATTATTAGAATAACTAAAGTTTAGTAAATTGGTACTTTGTTTTGGGGAAATGGGTCCTGCGGCTTGTGCGCCCTGACCGCTGAACACATCTTTCTGCTGGTTGTGATATTGGTTGGGTCGAAATTTATTATCTTAGTAGATAGATACGGCAACATTTGTTTCTCATACATTTTGTTATAGATTGACTGTTTTATGAAAATACGAAGAACAAACATGCATGAACTAGTTCCACAGTCACAAAGTTCTAGGACGATTGAGTCGTGGAACAAGAATCAAGGAATGTGTTATGCTTCTTAAGAAAGGTTTTCCCACTGCGGGGACCAGATTGTTCCCGTGTTTCCAGAACGGGAATGGCGTTCCCGGGACGAGGAATGTGGCACCGTACCACGTTCCCAATGACGACTATCTCTTTCTTTCGTGTGGGTCATAGCACATAAATATTATGTAGCTGTGCTAAACATGCATAATGGCTTTTTTTCAGCCTAATGAGATATTTGCTGGGCATCACGGATGAGGAACGCCAGCAAAGACGTGAAGAGATACTATCAACAAGGTAGGCAAATCCATGATCCAATCGGCATACCTTTTTCTTTTTCAGCTTATTGGATTGTCACGCTGGATTTAAACTATATTGCTTTTTTTTCATGTGACAGCCCAAAGGATTTCTAGGAGTTCGCTGATGCTGTTGAAACCATCAAGGACAACGGGGTCGTGGTTGCCGTTGCATCACCAGATGATGTTGAAGCTGCAAATAAGGAAAACCTAATATTCCCTGAAGTAAAGAAGTGCCTGTGAGGTCCACCGCTCAATAAGGTTTTTAGTCGGGAGGTGTTTTTTCAACTAGCCTTCACCAGACACCAGTGAATGCCAAGTCTGACAGTGTAACATATTTGCGAGAGCTCTACGACCATTGGTTATAGCCCAATCTCGGTTTCTCTTTTCCCATGCAATTTTGGGAGTCAATAATTAGTTCAGAGGTAGGAGCGAAGCATATAGATGTATGCTAGATTGCTAGCGTCTTTCCATGTTAACTCAGAGTTCAAAGTCGGATGTACACAAATGATTCAAACAAAATAGAAACAGATGATTAGATTTCCACAAATTGTTCAGGGTTTCCATATTGGATACACCGTGTGCAAGGATAACAAACTGTTTAGAAAACACTTTTTCGATGAACGTTTTGGTCACGTTTCCCCACCGAAATTGCTAGTATCTATGATTAATTATTGTTGTCCTTGCGAAGCCGGACAAAGGATGACTTTTTTTCGAGTCTGTAATCACGTAAATGGAAATGCATCTGGTTATACGTCTATGGTACTGGTATTTGATAAGCTTGTCCAAGCAGATCAAACAGAGCATCTGGTTCACTGGTTGATCATGTGAGTGGATTCCTGCTCTGCTTGTGGTGCGCTTGGTGCTGCTGCGGAGAAGCCATGGCCACGGATCGCACCTCCCACGCTGCTCAGTAGGCCACGTCTGCGACCGCCGGCCCTCGCTTTGTGTTGTGCACGCTGCTGAGAAGGGCGTCTTCAGCGGGGAACGTGGGTGGATCGTCCTTTGCATCGCATCGCGATTGCATGCCTGGATTGATAATCCTTTGCATCACGTTGCCACGGAAGGCAGGCGAACATGACCAGGGTTTTCCTAGCACATTCTACATAGGACAAACTGCCGAGATTGAGCTTTATCCCCTGTAAATTAGCTGGACTTTGGTAGATTTCTGCTTGATACTGGTCTCCTTTCCTGACGAGTTGCTTAAGGGACTGTCCACCCTGATGTTTTCTAAATAGATACATTAATAATGTTGGTTTTGATGTGGCAGTCTGAATGTATTTAAGGAGTTTGCTCATGCGGTACATACCATCGAAGACAATTGGGTTTTTGGTTGCCCTGTCCATGACTGCAGCAGAGCGAAGGAACAATGGTTTCTCTTTCACCAATCACCATGCAACATTGGGGGCAAGAACTGTGAAGCAGAGTGTCACTGTATGCAAGATTGCTATTGATGCAGTGTTTCCCCTTGTAGATTCAGTGCTCAGACGATTCATATAATTCTGACAGAATATACTGAAGAGATGATGAGATTTTGCTCAGATGGGCAAATGGCAGTGGCACTACACAGGATTCCCTTTCCATGATATGGGCCACATACATGGCTGCAAATGGAACAGGATGCATTCACCCGAACGATTAGTGCATCTGATCATGGCCGAATGAGATATCGCAGTAATTACATCAACAGCTTGCAGCTATGACGAAGTAGGACGACCCCACTGGCTCACTTCCTGCTCTGCTGCTGGGCCTGGTGCTGCTGCTTGTGCAGCTGCGCTGACGCGATGGCCAGCATGGACCTCACCTTGGCCACGGCCGCGGCCTTGTCCGGCGGGCAGCTCGCCAGCGCCGCCCGCAGCGACCGCACGGCGTCGTCGGGCCGTCCCGCCCCCAGAGCCGCGCACGCCTCGTCCGCGACCCTCGCGTCGTAGCAGGCCGGAGGGGAGGCTCCCCGGTCCCCCTGACCCTCGGGCCCCTTCTCGGGCTGCGCCGGCGGCTGCGAGGAGGCTGAGGCTGGGGCGGGGTCGAGGAGGGCGCAGGCGCGGGCGTACTCGGTGGAGGCGATGGCCGCGTCGATCTGCGACATGAGCGACTCGGGTGTCGACGGGAAGCTGCGGATCGCGTCGAACGGGCTCCACCCTCGCCGTCCGCCGCCGCCGACCCCGCTCGACATGGTTTGGTGGATCGCGACTAGCGTAAGCGATGAGGAAGAGCCGATGAGGCCACGCGAGAAATGCTGTTGGGAAGTGGGAACTGACCACACGGCCGGGCTGCTGAAGCGAATCAACCGAACCGATTTTGAACCGACTACACAAATCGCCGTTGACTACTGGTGACAGGCGTCGGAACTCAGGGGCGTATAGAGCTTCTTCAGGGAGGGGTAGAAATCAGCCGCCGCTGCCTGTTCGCTTGAGCTTTCCGCCGCTTATTTTCAGCCAGTCAGTAGTGTTTTTCTCTTACATAAACCAGTCAACAGTACTTTCAGCCGCTTATTTTCAGCCCAAGCGAACAAATGAGCATCGTCATGAACTGATAACATCAAATATTAATCAGAGGAAAATTGGAAGGCCACCAATAGGTGGATCACTAAATTTAATTAACCACCACCAAATCCAATTGTGTACCCCCAACAAGCATCACTCAAAAACTTTAGCTGCCAGGTCGACTAAGCTAAGTTTTACTTTTACATCGTATATATACCAGGGCAGAAAGAAGAAGAAAAGAAAAGAGTGCAGTCGCAAAAAGGAAAAGAAAAGCTGTATGGTTGTCTGTTGAAGTTGGATCAGCAGGAGTCTCAATTGAGCTGCTGGGGGACTAGTAGCTCATGCACTGATGACACCAGACATCCACGGCACGACAACAGGTGCAGTGGGATGAGCATCTCTGTAAGGCTCTGAATACTTGTCTTTGAAGTTCAGTTTGGGGTGGTCAGCCTGCAAGTAATAACAGCAAAAACCATTATAAGTGACATATATTTGCGAGGGAACCAGAAATGACTTTTGCATGTACTCCCACACGACAAATTCAAAAACAAGTGACCAGAAGTTTGAACAAATAGTAGTCTTGTATTATAGACAAAAACCTAACATGAAGGAACCTAAAGCTTTGTCTAACTATTTATTAGTAATGTAGCAAGACAAATCAGCTTGCCCAATCATCATGCCATCATAAACCAGACTTATGAACATAAGGAATAACATACACATTTACATCCACTATAATAAGAAAATTGATTGTTAGTTTGTTACCAGGACTAATGGGTTTTTTTTACAAAGAATACAAGCTTAAATAAATCTAAGAATGTAAACCAATATACCACTAACTTGTCCATGCACCATCCTAACTCGTTATTCAGATTAGGTAAAAATTGCTACAAAATGCATATCTCAGCTAACAATGAGATAAACTGCACTTCATCCACAAGCTTCAACGAGTTGCAAACTTGCAAAAAATAAGATTACTCTGCAATCGTAGCGAAAAACAACTGTAATGGCTATATGAAAGTATGGTACAGTAAATGTGCAACAGCACCACGTTTTTATCTTGCTTCTGCTATACAAATCCCTACAGCAAGTTATAGACTTAAAGGAAACTACGGTGGTTTTGAACTTGTAAGTAATATACATCATCACCTCATTTCCATACTATTAATAACAATTAACCTGTGAGATACACACAAAATGCATAAAACACAGAGGTCTTTAGTTAGGAATCATGAAGAATCAGACATTGCCGACAATTATCCAAAAATCAAAGGGCTGCAGTGGTTGCCAAAACACATATAGAACAGACATGCGCTACCTGTTTCAACCAGCACTCCTGATGCTTATGCTCATATTTGTCTGGTGAGAAGCAACCAAATTCCGATGGGCAATAAACCCATATATTGCACTTCAATTCCCCTGGCTTGGCATTCTTAGCTTGATCAAGACAAGCTTGACAACAATCAGCAGCAGATTCTTTGTGGTGTGTTAAACCCCATCTAACAGCGGTGCCATCATAATCTGTATGTAGCTCAGCATTACATTGTGGGGACAACGGTGGACCTGCTACTATCTCTTCTTCTGCAACAGTAGAGAACATTAGAAATCATAAATTAACTCATCAAGTAAGTACACAAAGGATCCAACTTGACACCAAGTGCTCTAAACATCATAAATCAACACAAACACATTGCATCACGATATAAGAACAAACCTTCTGGTTCATTTTCAGGTTTATCATCATGTACAGTATGCGTGACTTCGTCTGGTATCCAAAGGCCAATATCCTCCATAAGCATATGCCAGTTGGACTTCAGGGCTCGTTTTAACATTCCTACAGGGTAAGACCAAACTCAAGTTTTACAGTTGAGGAAACATAATATATGGAAGCACCAAAGATACCAAAACAGAAAGTTATGGTCACATACTGGTTTCCTCACTAGATAGGTCCAAATTTGATTGATTCTGAGTGGATGCAACTTTGATGTCTTTTAACTTCTCAACACGCCATGATTCCACCACTTCTGCCATATGCCCATATATTAATAAAAGAGAGAGATATACTTCAAGCTCTGTATAATAATAGAAGACTGGTTTGGAAATAAATCAATCTAGATCTTGCATGCTGCAAAAGCAAGAAGGAAGCATGCATAGCACAAAGCCAGAAGGATCACATTTAGAGTAATTTTTTAAAGTGACGGAGAGCATAGTGGAAACAGACTAAGCAGAGACTGAAGGAATGCTCGTGCTAAAAGACTAAGACCATTAGCTCATTGGGCTTCCTATCTCATCATTTTTCCTTACAGATTAATTCATAATTTCATTATGCTCAAAGAACCACTCAGGCGAGCATTTAGCAATTAGCACGGGTCATAAGTGCAACTTGAACTGATAAGCACTGAGAAATTTTAAAACACTTCTCTTCAGGTCTCCAGTGGATGTGTCAAAATAGGCCCTTAGCACAAGTGCATGCCAAGTGGGCAACGAACAATGAGATAAGATAAACATAGAGGGCCAAGTTATGCACAGGTGATATAACAAAAGAGCACAATCTCATTGTACATAAAACAGCAGCCCTAAACAGAATACCTCTTTGTTGCGCGAGACTACTGTTATCCTCCAAGTCGTGCAGCCGCCGCACAATATCATAAGAAACCTTCTGCTTCAACACCAGAGGCAGCTCCTCCCGCCGCTTGAACTCCTTGGCGAATTTCTTCTGCAGCTTCTTTACCTTTGCATTCAGAATTTCAGTGAACTAGATCGTAAGTACTGGTACTAATCTATCTATCAACACAAAGAACATACAAAAAAATTTAAAAGAGTCCATTGGAAGTACCGCCCGAACGAGCTCAACAGGCTCCGCCTCACGGCGAATCCGGATCGACTCCTCCACCCTCCTAATCTGCTCCTCCGTATACTGCACCACTTCCGCGCCTTAAGAAAAGATCAAATAACACCCAGTCAGATCAACCAAAGAAAACCGAAGGTGTAAACATGGCGAGGGATTACACTCACGGTTGGGAGCGGTGGGCGCGAAGGAAGCGGGGGCGGTGAGGGAGCGGAGCACAAGCAACGCGGCGACAAGGTTGCCGAGGCAGACGGCCACGGTGACGCGCCGGTAGGAGCACCACCCCGTGGTGGCGCGGCCCCCGAACGACACCGCCCGCGCTATGCCCCTCGCCATGGCGCCGCCTCCGCCATCCCTACCGACGCGGCATTGCGCCCCGCGGCCTCCGATTCGCGAGCTCCCCGCCTCGATCTTGCACGACCGCGCACCCCACGACTCGACCGACGCCGACGACCAGACCAATGCGCAGGCTAGGCACGATCGCCGCGGTGGTGGGAACTTCTGGAATCCGGCCGCGCCTCCGACTTCGCAATTCGTTTGGGCGCTCTCGTTTCCGCAAACGAAGAAGGGGGGAAATTCTGGGGCGGCGGTAAAGCTACTAGGATTACGAAGCAAATCCCTTTGTTGGGGCTTTCAGGCTGCCTCTGTCACGTGGGGGCTCTGTTGATGCTGGCATTGTGGCCCATTTGTCAGATTAGGTTTTTCTACTAATTCGTAATATCGTGTGGTGTACAGGACTGTGCCCGAAGCAGAGTGACAGGAGGAATGCACCGAAGGGATTTCACCATACGAGGGCTGTATTCATTAGCAGCCATTTTATTAGTACGCATAATTAAGTACTTTAGTCATTAGTGCAATCATTAGCAACCACTATTAGTACGCATAATAATCAATTAATTAGTGATGGCCTGTACTGTATTCTCTATTACAAATTGGTGCCTCGTTTAATGCTGGAAGCTTCAGTTAACTTGCCTCAGAAGGTAACAGAATCTCAGATACAGGCCCGTCATACAGGCATAGTAGTACAGAACAAAGTTAACACTGGGTTGTACAAGCAACAGACAACCAGCATGATCTCTGTCATTTTGAGTGACTGACCTGATCAATCACTCGCGGAAAAGTGTAAGCCAAGCAAAGGTCCTGTGCTTGGCCTAACAAATGAGGCGAGATATGCCTTTCGGCAATCCCAGCGACCAACCAACTCAAATCAGAACTATCAGGCCTACTTGCAACCACTCGGCCGCCTGACGACATCTCAACCAAACACCAATAAAACATGCACTCAGAGTTAACGTCAAAAACAGTACAATTTATAGACATATATCATTGTACCGATGAACCGAGATTACAGTGTGATTTTGCCATTTTGCATCGGAGTTTAGGTTGGACCAATTAGTCCCCAAAAAATGCAGGATCTCGCCATTGTTATTTGGCCTTCCGTTAGCACTGTGTCAATATTTCCGGGCCATCTTCGGTAATGAGTATCGTGTGCTCGAACTGTGCTGACAAGCTGCCGTCTTCTGTCACTGCGGTCCAGTCATTGGACCACATGACAGGGTTTATGCTCCCTATGGTTAGCATGGGCTCTGATGACATAGAAGGATAGAAAAAGGGGGATGAAGTGAGTTAGCTTCATATGCTTTACCTTGCCGAGTGAGTATCAGTTAAACTAAGAGTTTTATTTTACTCTTATATGTTTACTAGCCAGGAAACAAAAACACTAGATGGCAGTAGTGTAAAAATATGCTCAAGACGCAAAAGAAACCTAGTAATTATGTGCAGAAAGATGGCAGTGACCAAATGCAATGATCTTAGATGAGGGCTGAAAGAACCACAATATAATGTACCTGAATTTTTTCAAATGTTATTTCTAGGTTTGACTGTATGTGAAATTTTAATCACAGGTCAATAGAACAAGGGCAGCAAGTTTAATCAAACTGTGGAAAGGTGTACCTATAGTAAATGTTTGATTTAACATCATACGGCCCCATTCATTGTTTCCTGCAAATTTTGAAGTCCATGGCACAGATATCACAACCTAATATGGTGCGAAGTGAACTACAACCTTGAGATAGTTGGGAGACGAGACAAGAAGTAAAAAAATGTTTTTGTCAAAGTGGAACTCACTGAAATGAAGCACAACAGGCTCAGCATGAAAAACTTTTCCAACACCATGGCCGACAAAATGTCGAACTACACCAAACTTGAACTTGTCTGCATGATCCCTTCAAAGATTGAGTGTCATAAGAACGGTAGTTGTCAGCTTGAAATCATGGAAAAAAACGTGTCAAAGAATCATTATTGACATAAGTCTACAGAAGGAATAAGAGTTCATTTTGATTATCAGATCTGTTACACTGTATACTGTTTTTTAAGACAATACAACTTATCAATAAACTGTATACTGTTTTTTAAGATAAAGGCCTTGTTTAGATTGCAAATGTTTTCAACTCTAGCTACTGTAGCACTTTCGTTTGTATTTGGCAATTAGTGTCCAATCATGGACTAATTAGGCTCAAAAGATTCGTCTCGTGATTTACTACCAAACTGTGCAATTAGTTATTTTTTTTACCAACATTTAATGCTCCATGCATACGTCCAAAATTTGATGTGATGGAGAGAGTGAAAAAACTTGGAATTTGGAAGAGAAGAGAACAAGGCCAAAGATAATAAAAGTATTCCATGCATCTGTTAAAGAGCATTGATTATTCAGAAATAATCTCTAGCCTAACCCCAACTTGCTTAGGCATAAAGGTTTTATTGTTGCTGCTGCTGTTTCATTATTGTCAAAATTCAAGTCATGTTCCGCAATAGATGCACCATAACTAAAATGGTAGCAATATATAGAGTTTTATTTGCAGAAAGTTTGCAAAACTTATTCAGAATCTAATCAAATAGTTTAAGAATCAGCAACCGTAGAAAAGTTATGACGAAAAGATACAAGCACATGTGAAAATCCAGTGATACAGCTTCCCGTTTACATACTGTATAGTTCTACCAATTTGTTTGATCTCCACCCCAGGTGCACAAATTGATATAGCCTTGTCAAGACATTCTCTTGTCACCTGATTAGGAAAAAATACATAAAATTTAGAGTGAATCATCATAGCAAACAATGCTTTTTTGCTAAGAGAAACTCCTGCAAGAATAGCCTTGTAACCAAGAAACTGTACAATGAATAGTACCTTGATCTAACATTCTATCATCAATTAGATCTCTTAAATTTAGATTCACATTCTTCACAATCAGTATTCTCAATTTGATGGTACTTGATTACTTAAAAGTTAAAACTGATCACCAGACACTTAATAGTACCTTAACTAGTTTCTTAGCTTCGTCATCAACATCACCACAAAGAAATGTAGCGGATGTATCGCCATGGTAGCCCTGGAATGTGGAAAATAAAATATTATAAAATTGCAATGGAGCATTTCACAAATGCACTGGGCGTAAGTGGATATGCATTAAAAGATCAAACTTGCAGCAGTCCATACCAATAAACAGATGGGACTGAACTGATATGGACATATGCAAAGTTTTGTGTGAAGTGAAAATGAACGGATGTGCATGAGAACAAAATATCTCTTGAGAAAATCATTACAAAGTTTATCCAAAAAAAATCAACAGCATTGATGGCAGTCAAGTAAGCACAGATATTTTCTTGTGATGGAAGCATAAAAGTTCAGCCTACCCCAACTTGCTTGGGACTAAGGGCTGTTTACTTCAAGCCCTGGTCTGGGGCTCCATGGCCAGGCAGATCCATCCAACCCCAGGCGTCTAAAATCCGACGGCGGGGATGGGTGCCTGTGCCAGGCACAATTGCCAGGCTTTAAATCAAACAAGCCCTAAGGTTTTGCTGGTTTTATTGTTGTTGACTTGTTGTTTGATGGAAGCCAGAAGTTTCAAAGAGAAAAAAACAATCGTTTCAGTTGGTAGGAATAAGTTTTGAGTGACTTACACTGAGGTAGACAGTAACATCAATATTGATGATATCTCCATCCTGCCATGAAGATTAATTGTAACTTTTCTGTATGTACTCAAAGTTGTTATCTCTGGATATTGGATGGCTTACCTCAAGGGGACGAGAATCTGGTATTCCATGACAGATGCATTCATTCACTGAAGTGCAGACACTCTTTGGGTATCCACAATAACCAAGAGGTGAAGGATACGCTCCATTATCTATTATCATTTGGTGCACTGCTTTATCAATCTCATCAGTCGTTAAGCCTGGCTGTCAATAAGATAAAAATCATTCTCTGGCATTTAAATCTTGCTTACTATAGTGCTACCTATTTCAATATTTCCAGATATAAATGACACTAAACAAATGGCACAACAAGACTTAACTATTGCCCATACCAGAGAAAATGAGAGTGATAATTTACAAGAGAAAATGAGAGTTATTGCCCAAAATTTAGTTCTGTCCTATGCCTTAACACTACGGAGGAAACATCAAACATGTGGCCAAACAGTACACTACTTTAAGAATTGTTGAATGGAACGAGGTTTATCTAGTGGAAACAATAGTTTACTGATTGAAAAGATCAAACTTTATTAGCAACAAGACATTACCTTTACAAGAGTCCCAGCAAACTTCAAAACCTGTGCAGCAAGCTTTCCAGAAGCTCTCATGCACTCGATCCCTTTCTCGTCATGTATTTCTGGTCCATTATTCATACCAGGTCTTTGTTGACGAGAACTGACATATGGAGGCCGTTGTATATGATTGGGAACACTAAGGCGTGGAGACACTTTCCCAGGACGCAGGCGTCTAGGGTTGTTTTCTGGTGCATCATCCCGACTTCTGTGAAAGTTATGTCACATTAACACATTTATTAATTGTGGATCCACATGTGCAATTCAAACATAAATGACACTTACCATGATGTACCCATAATTTTTGCAGCAAATTTAAGACATGGTCCACATTCCATAAGGTCAGTAGCTTTTAGAAATTTCATAGTGCTTAATTAATCTCAATCTCTGGAAGTACTGCGTATCTAATTCTACAGCAACTGTGTAAGCATTAAATCACTCCTCAGCCCTTTTTTTGCCATGTAGACTTAAAACAACACAACGATATTTGTAGAAAGAAAGTCAGTCAGTCACATTAGATTACATCAATCAGGTATGCCTAGACCTGGCCACCTGTTCAGCCTTCAGCTGCAAAATAACCCTATAAACTAGAATTCATGTAGTTTGAGTGACAAGTAAAACTGGGAGCAAATTATTGGTTTCATATGCCCAGGAGGAACACTTCAGAGCAGCTTAGATGCTGTACTAGTTATGCAACAAACCAGGAGCAGGAAATATGACCCGTCTGCGGGAAATTAAAGCTCACCTCCTGTTAAATAGGATATCCACCAAGTTGCATAGCGTTCTCGTCGCTTGATATGTCACCCGCCTGCTGCCTGCAAGTAAGAGCCGTCTCAGCGAACTTCTGCTCTGGGCCAACGCGATGAAACCAGGAGCACAGCCGCGGAGTGGCAGTGCGGTAGATGGGGGCGGGCAGGTACCTGGGAAAGCGGAGCGGAGGAGGAGCGGCCTGCCGGAGAGCGCGAGGCGGTCGCCGAGGAAGGACGACAGGAGACGCGGCGACGACAGGCTCGCCATGGGCGGCGGGGCTGAAAGCAAAACGAGAGCTGCTCCCTGTTTGTGGCGTGCGGCTTGTGTGGTTTGGGGCGGGGTGAGGCGGCGAGCGCCTGGCGGGCTGCCGCGCCGGCCTGCGGCCTGCCTGCCTCTAGGGCGCGGCGGTTCTCACTAGCGTAGTAGGCCGTGGGCTAAGTCGGGCCAAGTTTTTTTTTTCCTGATACTAAGGGCAGCTCCGACTTCAGAAAAACAGGTTCAGTTGTAGCTTCACCTACAGAGCAAATTCTGTTGGAGAGCTGAAGCAGTATTTTTTGGACCGTCTGCCAAAACAGCTTCGCCTGGTAGTCCAAAAGATGAAATATCCATAATACCCTTTTTATTTTTTTTATTTTTTTCTTTTATTTTCTAACCTTATCTCCTCACACAGCCATATCTCCTCGTGCTGGCCGTATGCACCGCAGCTCCCTCAACATTATCTTCTCACGTGGTAGCACGCAGCACGGCACTCCGCCCTCCGCGGCCGCACGTAGCACGCCGCTCCCTCCGCTCTCGCGCTGGCTCCGTCCTCCACGCCGGCGGCGCGAGCCATCCTCGCGCCGTCTCCGCTCGTTCTTGTGCGGCGGCCGCACGTAGCACGCCGCTTCCTCCGCTCTCGCGCCGGCTCCGTCCTCCACGCCGGCGGGCGAGCCATCCTCGCGCCGTCTCCGCTCGTTCCTGCACGGACACGCCGCCTACGCCGCTCACCGCGCGGCTGCGCCGTCATCCCTTCCCGCGTCGGCTGTGCCTGCCTCGACCGTGCCCGCACACCTCTGCGAGGGCAAAGACGACCATAGTTGTGCGTGGGGGCCACCAGTGCCAGGCGAAGCCGGTGGAAGCTAGTATTTTTTTTTGCTCCTTTTCTCTCTCCTCGCTTGTCTCAGCATGATTTTAGGAGCTTCGCGTCGGGAGCACTTGCGTTCTGACACGTTTGGTGATGGGAGCCGTAAAATAGCTCATGGAGCCGGTCGAGAATTTCTACCAAACGGCCCTAAACCGTGGAAGCCAAGTAAGCCCACGTTTAAATTGATTCGGGGGCCCGAACCTGCGACGTGCCGAGACGACCCCTTTCCCTTTTGTCATCTGACTATCGGAGCCTCGTCCGCCGCCGCCGCCGCCGCTACCACCTCCTTGCGCCATGGCGGAGAAGTCGCCGGCGGCCGACGTGGAGGCCGGTCTCCTCGCCCACCTCAACTCCGCGGGTGAGGTCCCCGACTCCCGCTCCTTCGCCTCCTCCCTCGGCGTCTCCCACCTCGAGCTCGTGGGCGTCATCAAGAGCCTCTCAGCTTTCCGCATCGTCGAAAGCAAAGTACTCTCCTCCCGCTCTTTCCACTGTCGAACACCAGGCTTTGTAGCCAACTATCAAACTCCGAGACTTGACAGCGGGGCTCTTGCTTGCCTTCCCGCAGGACATCATCAAGGAGACATGGGTGCTCACCGAAGAGGCCAAGGGCTACGCCGCCAAGGGCTCCCCCGAAGCACAGCTCGTCGCCGCAATCCCACCGGAGGGCGCCTCCAAGGACGCTCTCAAGGTGAGGCTTTTGTTTACATGGATTTATTGTTACTTCACTGGAGGCTTTTGCTTTTGCCGGGTACTGATGTGTAGATTTGGTGTGCTTAGGCAAAATTGGGAGATGCTTTCGATGTTGGCATGAAGGCAGCTGCGAGGAACAAGTGGATAGGGTTCGAGAAGGGGAACAAGGACTTGGTCCTTAGGAAGGTATGGATTTGAATTTGTTGTGATTGTGCAATGTGGGTATGTAGACAGCTGCAGCAAGCAACTTTATAAGATATATTGTTTGCCATAGTGATTTTTCTCGAATTTCTATCCATATATCTAATACCCAAACGATTGAAATATTGTTGTACTAAGGGCCTGTTTGGACACATGGCTAATTACTACTTGGGGCTAAAAATTAGCCCAAATTAGATATGGTTGGTTATCTATTGGCTAACAACTAGTTGAAGACTTGGCTAAAGAATTAGCTCTCCTGTTTGGATGCACTAGAGCTAATTTTTAGCTAGCTAGCAATTAGCTGATGTGTCCAAACAGACCCTAAATTTTACTGCACATAATAAGGGCCTGCTTGATACAAGTGCTAATTGCTAGCTAGCTAAAATCAGCTCTAAAATGCATCTAAACAGGAGGGCTAATAGGTGGGCTATTTTTTTAGCTAAGCCTTCTAACTAATTGTTAGCCAACTAGCTAGCCAACGTTAGCTAATTTGAGCTAATTTTTAGCCCAACTAGTAACTAGCCTGAGCTCATCCAAACGGGCCCTAAGTATATTGGCTCGATTTGGCTTGTCCCTGTGTGTTGTGCTTTTATCTGTGGTTCAGCTTCTATCTTAAGATAAGATTTCACATGCGGCACTTGTGCTTCATTTTTTTATTCAGGTTGAGAGCGTAAAGGATGAGTTGCAAGAGCAGCTTAGAAGACTAGAGAATGGGGAGGTTTGTGTACTCTTGGCTCATCACTTGACCCCCTATCCCCACCCTCTCAGCTGCATTGTCAATAGGAATCATTTCATGAACTGTTTGGCCACCACGCAAATATTTGTTATACAACTCACTGTGTGATCCTTTTTAGCACATTGGAGCATCGGCATTTACTTCCAAGTATTGTCTACAAATGCAATTTATATTGTACTAAAAATATTCCTTAAAAAATAGATATTATATTAAAAATACTTGCTATTTTGTCCCTTCATTTTGCTCTTCGTTCTTCCCCTTATATAAAGGAAAAGCATTTTGATGTAGGCTGTTCCTGATAAAGTGATCGATGATTTGAAGAGAAGGAAACTTATTACGAAAGAGTAAGTACATTGGATCTGAGGAGATGGGTTACTTTTTGTACTATGCACTAATGTGGTAGTACAGATTTGTTCATATACCTTGATGCTTGACAGGAAATCAATTTGGCACTCTCTAAAGAAGGGGCCTGAATTTGTTTTAAAGAGAAAAACTTTGGCTACTGATGTGACAACAGAACACCTTAGGAGGTAATGTTATACCAGTTTTTCCAAGTTAGTTTGGTGACTGTTTGATCAAATTACTAGTTTGATGTATCTACATATAAAATTAAACATTTCAGGTTGCGTTTTAGTTTGCCTGCCTGGTATTATCTGTTCATCATGTTAATTTGTTATTTTCAATGTGCATTCTTGTAAATCATTGCAATACCACGTGATCTGCTTCTGAATGTTTTTATTTGGATCTCGAATGTCTGCTTCATTATCTGGGGAAGTTGGGATATTTTTAATTTTTAATTTCGGAAAGACTTTCTACCTTTTAGTGGTGACTGGAAGGACCTTGAATTCAAAGACTATAATTATGGAGCTCAAGGGCAACCTATAGCCAAAGGTTATGTGCAGCCTTTGATGGAGGTATCTCCTACAGTTTCTGCAATTTTTCATACCAGTTTTATGATAAATTGAGAAATTCCATAATATTACTTGTGATTTACTTTCAGGTTCGTGAGGCAATCGAGAACATCTTTATTATGATGGGGTAAATAAAAAACAATTTGTTTGTCATATTTGTATTCAGCAAAGTGTTTAACAAATTATTAATTCATGTATTGTCGGTGCAGATTCACTGAGATGCCAACCAACAATTTTGTTGAAAGCAGGTGTGTTCTTCTAACATTCATAGAAAACAACGATATACATATAGCACAGCATATGATGACGATGTGCTGCTTTAAGATAAGATAACAAAGTGCTTGCTTTAAGATAAGACAAGAAATGCAGCTTTCTACGTGCCACATTTTATAAATATTACTAATACTTGTTATCTTTTTCAACAAACTTCTATTTCACATCTCGGCGTGAATTTCTGGGCCAATATAACATATAGATTATATTATAGCTTGCTGGTTTAAGGGTCCCTATATTCCTAATTTTGCATGTTTTTGCTGCTTCTTTGCCAGCTTCTGGAATTTTGATGCACTGTTTCAGCCTCAACAGCATCCTGCTCGGGATTCACATGATACATTTTTCCTGAAAGGTATGTTTGAGATACTATACAATCTCATAATCAAAAGTTGGATATAGATCTTAGTTGTACATCAAATTTTGCAGCCCCAGCAACTACACAACAGTTGCCTGAGGACTATCTTGAGAAAGTAAAGCAAGTTCATCAGTCTGGTGGTTATGGCTCCAAAGGGTATGACAGATATTATTTAGGCACATTAGCTTAAAAGTATTGGTTATATAAGATTGTTGTCTGCAGATATGGTTATGACTGGAAACGGGATGAAGCTGAGAAGAATCTTCTCCGTACTCATACAACCGCTGTTTCCACAAGAATGTTATACAAGCTTGCTCAGGAGGTAATTCAGTCAATGTTGTTTACTGTACTTGGAACTTTGGTGATCTTAGTCTGTCCAACTTATTGGCAATGGCATTACATTTTTTTCATTTTGGTTCATGATATTTATCTTTTTATTATGGTTGCCATTGATCAGAAACCTTTTGCTCCAAAGAGATATTACTCCATTGATCGGGTTTTCCGCAATGAAGCTGTTGACCGGACTCATCTTGCTGAATTCCACCAGATAGAGGGTAGTGTTCTGTTTCCTTGCTTATATGTAGTAGTCTATTTGTTATCCCAACACAAAAGGAGTAAACTTTTCTTTCATTGAATGTAGCTAATGTTGCATTTCTCATGAATATCTTGTAGGTGCACAAAATTATATTGATGAACATATGCACAAACTCAATCTCATCTCTTGAATCGAACCGTGGCCCATGTGGGAGGTGGGAATTAACTCATCCCTCTTAAGCTGACATAAGCACAATTGGATTTAGTCCAATTAAAAGGTGGACGAAGGGGATGAGGTGATTCCACCTTTTACTTGGGCCATTCAGATTGGATAGGAGATTGAGTTTGTGCATATCTTCACCAATATACTCTTGTGCACCTGATATTTCCTCTATTTTGTATTATGTAACCATTTTGCCATGCAATGCTTCTTTTTTTCAGGACTTATCTGTGATTATGGTTTGACGCTTGGTGATCTGATTGGTGTATTGGAGGATTTCTTCTCGAGTCTAGGTGATGATTAGTCTGTTTTATCACAATTCATAATATATCATGCAAAGATTATACCCTTATTGTTGTCATCCCTTTTCTTATTCTTAGGCATGTCCAAGCTGCGTTTCAAGCCTGCCTACAATCCATATACTGAACCCAGCATGGAAATTTTCAGGTCAGATACTACTCTTGCTCTGCTGGTAGTTTCATTTTATGATCAAACTAGACTGATTTTGCAATTATTTTTTCAGTTACCATGATGGTTTGAAGAAATGGGTGGAAGTTGGTAATTCAGGCATGTTCAGGCCAGAGATGTTACTTCCCATGGGACTGCCAGAAGGTGTTAATGTTATTGCATGGGGTCTTTCACTTGAAAGGTAGAACAGTGCTTTCTCACTTTGAGGTTGTGATTTGTCAGATTAAATTGCTTTGCAATATTGTTGATGAACTAAGCAGAAACTATAGTTTGATTTATTTTGTGAAATGTCATGCTTCTTTTGAAGTCTTGGATATAATATGTTTTTTGGTCCCTTCTCTCTGGAGATCGTAAATTATATGTTATTATTGCGAAGAGTAAAATGTATGGACGGTTCCCAAACTTGTCCCGAGGTATCATTGAGGTCTCTAAACTCTCAAAATGCATTTTTAGGTCTCCAAACTTGTCCTTGGGTGTCATCCAGTTCCAAAACTGTCATAGTGCGGAGCAGGTCAGGGCCCATTTGGATCTGGATGCCATTTTAAGAGTTTGAGACCTAGATGCCACTTAAGAACAATGTAGGAACCTAAAAATGCATTTTGAGAGTTTAGGTACCTAAACCCCAGGATAAGTTCGAGAACCGCTCATTTATTTTACTCTATTGCAAATATGTGTACTCACAATATTCTGTTTCTGAATCCAGGCCAACGATGATCCTTTATGGTATCGACAACATAAGGGACCTGTTTGGACCAAAGGTATCTGTGCTATACTGTTGTGACGAAATATTTCCCTGTTAATGAACCTAACTCATGTTTTGTTCTTTCCAGGTTGATTTCAACCTCATCAAGAGCAACCCACTGTGCCGGTTGGGACTGTAGTGACTAGTGCGGTAGAGGGATTCTGAAGCTTGATCACAATGGGCCAAAGATTTTGTTTCCTTTTTTGTTGTTGTACTCCCTTGAAGTTTATACACTGATTCTTGTACTTTTGACAGAGTCCAAAATGCAATGTAGTATTTTGTGAGATCATAGGGGAAGCATGTTTATACCACTTTTTGTTTTGTATATTTCAGTTTATTATTTCTAGCAAAATAGAATGCTGAATGTTCTTCTAACTGTTGTACCATGGATCTCTGATTTTTATTGTCCACTTGCATCCTTAGGTTTCAAATTGTGCTGTTCAGGGATTGGGAATATGTTAATTGTTCAGGGATTTTTAATTGTTATACCGTTGCTAACTGTTAGCATGCGCACCGGGGATGAAGCCCCACCCTAAAAAAATCGTGGTGGCATTCGGGGTTGAAAATTTGGATAAAAGCTTCCTTTCTAAGATTCTTATTTGCTCCTAACTCTGGAAAATAAATTTTTGAAATGGGTCAAAATACGAGGAAACTAAACTGCATCTAGAGACGTTCTAGCCAGCTTCTAGAAAACTTTACAATGGAAATGTCGTTTCGTGACTAAGCTGGTATGAGGTATCGCCTTATCAGGCATAGGAAATGCTGAAGGTGACTTTAGCAACTTTCCTTACTCAAACTTAAGAAACTAAAACTTTGCTGAAACAAAGGCCTGTTTATATCCCATGAATTGAAACCAATATCTAATAAGTACTTACAGTTCCTGTGAACCGCCCAAGAGACATCTAAATGCCATCTAGTAATGGTCAATAATCTGTTCTAGACTTACCCACTGCCATCAAGATGGAAATGTTGTCTTGTACCGAGCTTATGTATCTCCCAAAGCATGGCAGTTTTCGGGATTAAAGCAAACTAAAGATGGCGTCAAAATTGTGGCCAGAGAAATTATTTTGGTTCACGACTGCAGATTTAAGTCAGATAAAACAATGACTAGAAGAAAATCTACTTAATGACCAATGACTATCAAAATTTATTACAATTTTGGAGCAAAGTAGCAGTAGAGATCTAGAAATCGAAGTTCCCATGTTTCCCTTGTAGACTCGATGTATTCCTCTCAGAACGTTTGGTGCGTTGCTTACCATCACTGTCAGCTCCTGCACCTGCTTTGGTCCTTCCAATGCCTAGTTTCGGCAAGCCTCGATTTAATCCATCCAACAAGACGCATGCTTTGCATAATTTCTAACCCAACAGAAGTTCGTCAAATTCAGTTACTCCAACAGAAAATGCTAAGGATTTATAAGATATATAACAAGGGCAAAATAATGTGGTTCGAATTATTGGGTAAACGTTTAGTATATGCTGTGCATACAAAGCAAAGGACCTGTGGCACATTATCGTGATTCGAATAGGTTAGGGAGTAAACAAGGCATCTTGAAGCACTAACACATGTGTAAGCTATTTCAATGGAATTAGTCTTCACTGTGTGGACTGTTCTTCCAATATACTAATTGCTTATGAAGTACCTTAGAAGAAGCAGAGTATTCGACTATTTATGTTCCATATGCATAAAAAGAACTCAATTGATTTCATGACAATACCTGACTAGAAATGTAGCCACATCGTTCACACGTTCCTTGCTCGGGCATCCTTGTTGTTGTGGAGATTCTGAAATTTTCGCCAGATTTTATGATGTCTAGTATAGCTCTAGGCCTGCAACATTGATTGTCTACTGAGCCAAGGCTACTGAAAGAACATGCAGACATCAATTGAATATATGGAGAAATCTCATTATTTACCTCATTCTTTCTAAATCTTTAATAAATTCACGAGCAAAACCTCGGTATGCATTTGGTGAATAGATGCCTGGATCATGAAATAACCAAATTAACCCATTCTCAATTCTAACAGAATCGTGGCACAGGTCAATAAAATTAATAGATTTGTGGTACATGTTACATCAGATTTGGAGGAATGAAGTTGAGCAGAAGTGTACTTAAGTGTATGGTATTAGTGTAAGAAAACACAGCATAACGTATAGATGCTAGAGCAGACTGTGATGATTGACCTATATTTTGATTTAAGTACCATCCTAGCATCTTCTGATATTGGAATAAAGTGATCTCCTTCAATGTGGAAAAAAATGAAAAGAATTGAACAGAAAAGGAACCAGACATTACATTCTGTGGAAAAGTAATCCAGCTTTTTGAAGTATGCATACGTGTCATACAGTTAAGGATTTAAAATATACTTGAATAAAGTCAGTGTAGTAAAAAAAATTAAAATATAAGATATTTCATAGACAGGATATATGACAATCTCCTTCTCATAGGTGTATTTGAAAGGCTTGCATCTTGGTATTGGCCCATCTTCACCAGTAGTTATAAAGGTACATCTACTTAACCTATAAAGGAGCAACACATCCTCACAAAATCAACCAAAAGTATAAAAACTAAACTCTGGAAACAGCATGTCCTACAACCAACATATACCTTGCAATATCACCACGCAGAATGTTCAGCAAGACAGTTTCTGCAATGTCATCTGCATTATGCCCGGTTACAATCTTATCAGCTTTCAGGAGAGCAGCACCTCGATCTAATGCCTACAGAGAAAAGGATTGCCTGTGAAGATGGAGTAAAGAACTAGAGATAGATGTGAAAGGCTTGCAGGTAAAGACTACCTGACGTCGAAAAACTCCACAGAAAGTACAATTGTTTTTTAGACCAATTGCTTTCACAATATCATCCATTGTCCAGCCATACAAATCTTTATAGGAAACAATCTTCAGTGGCAAGCCATACTGCAACAAGGGAATAGTAGAACTCACTGAATTTAAATAGAACACAGTAAAATATTGACAGTCAAAGGTTCCAGAAAACTGAGCAAGTGTTTCTGCGAGTGGGGGACCTGTAATTCATTCCTTTTAACAGTTTCTAGCGAGTCGTCTCTATATCCTGTGATTCCTTCATCGACGGATAAAAGGAACAAATCAAGTCCATAGTTGTGATGGCGGTTTAACTCCGATAACACATATGCAAGCACGGTTGAATCTGCATTACAGAAATAAAAGAAATGTTGGAATCTGCAGGAAGATCAAGCATATTTAAACAAGAAAGAAGCATGTGGACATGTGGTATTTAACTAGAAATGCATAAAAAAATTCCTTTGTACTGTGGCTAAACTCAAATGGCACAGTAATAACTACTATGAATGGTTTAATAATGCTCATGAATCATGATGGAATGGCACTTAACCTATGAAACCTTATAATGAATAGATCAAAGACACACAGCCATAAGGCTCCAAAGAAGACGGTAACCACCTTCCGTATTGCTATGTAGTTTAGTAGTTATTTCCAGAAGAGAATAGACATGTATTATGAAACATATGTATATATTTAAGAATTTAAAATGTACAGAACTGAAAAGTAAGATGTGCATTGCTATAAATAGTACTATCTGCTACTTCTTTACCAACTGATGGCATGTCCAAATTTGGACTTACCTTTTCCACCAGAAGCTCCAATTGCCACACGCTCACCAACTTTAAACAAAGAATTCTCGATGATAGTTTGATGAATTTCGTCCTCAAAGACGATATAGAAGCATTCCCTACATATCTAAAAGAAATAATCTAAGCAATGTTCTAAACAAACAAAAGGATGGCATCTTAAGAACATCCATGGCATCCACATAAGCAGCCCTTTAAAGAAATCTAAGCTCATCGTTGTATTCGCTAACATCCACAGAACGAGATGTCACCATAAGGATAGAATGTACACGTTCAAAGGAACACAAATATGCAGGAATCACACAAGTTGCGTAAATAAAACATCATATAAACAAAATTCTTCACAAAAAAATTCATGAAAATTACACCAAAGGACACCATTTCTTCATCCCCACTTTGCAGAACTACAGCAGAAACCAGCATGACCTAAAATTATTACAATTAAGCTACCCCGAGTAAAATGAAATTGACTATAACATCACAACAAATTACAACGGAAGCGTGACGATGGCGAGGGCAGTCACACCTGTTCTAGGGTTTTGGGCCGCTTCAGCGCGGCCTTCCTCTCGCCGCACCTCACGCAGAGGCGACTCCCCGCCCTTGGCGGCGGCAGCCTCGCGCCGTCAGCGGCGGAGCCGTCCATGGCGGGGGAGCTTCGGGCTGGTTCGAATAAACGGACAGCGGCGAAGTGGCGGCGCCGGGAGGGAGGACCGGAAGAGCGGAGGTGATCCGAGCGGCGGTTTGGGGAAAGGCGCGAACAGTCAAGTGGGCTCCGGCTTTGGGCTTTTGACCCAAATAAGACCGATTTGTGAGGGCCAAGATTGGGCTGGATTCCGGATGCCCTGAATCCCTGATGGGCTGATAGATTTTCATGGGCTACATTGTGACCCGATCTAGTTTTGTTCCAGAAAAGCCTTGCCTGCCATTATTATGCGAGACCGTGTTGCTTCACGTCACGTGCTGCCTCGTACCCTACTGCTGCTCTATACGAACTCTCTCTTTTTGTTGCACACTGCACATAAAGAGTGCAGGTGTTACCGTTACAGTGCACACAGGGGAAGTTGCTAGTAGCAAATGTCAATTCTTATTCACAGCATTTTTTACACTAATTGTGAAAAGGTGGTTGCTTTTATCCGGCCGGTCACTCATCTTTATTTCGGAGACATGTAGCTTTTTCCTATCACCGGAGCGAAAAAGGAGGGAATATTTCGTTTCTACTCATCCACCGTACCCCTATCATGGAGGAAATCATGGTATGGCACTTTTGCGCGATCCATCGTCTCCCCACTAATCAAACTCTCTTTGAGCACCTTTTCCTCCTTTTACCCGTCTCTCTCATCATCATCACAAAAGCTGTAGCTACTAGTCTTAGCAGTCATCTCGCCATCTATCCATGCATGCATATACATATTGGATACCAGAACTTCAGTCATCTAAAATTTTGTCATAAATATGAATAGGTGAACTAAAAGAAATTTATTTTTTTTAATTTTCATCTAACCACTAATTTCATTAGTTGGCAAATGTGAACTACTAGTCTTTGTCTAAAAAAGTTTCGTGCTAATACTGGACTAAATTTTGCTCACCTAAACTTTTATTCTAGATGATCGAGACAAGATGGTGTACGATAGCGCAACTAATAGAAAAGCCGTCTGCACAAAATCGCCAGACCTTTTTAGCTTAGGCCGTGCCGAAAATTAAATGGGAAAAAAACGAGGAACGTGATGGTCGGTAAAAGCGGGAGTAACTTTTGTTAGTATCGTAATGATGACGCAAATTCAGCCTGGGGAAAAAGATCCTCGGCGCCGCCCGGCCGTCAAAGCCTCAAAGGCGATCATCGGTGCGCACGGCCCGGTCCGACGATTCGACGGCTCGTGAGGCCATTTACGCTTGGAACCCAACGCCGCCACCGGCCAAAGCGCCCGTGCGCATGACGGCCATGAATGCCGGAGTGGCATGGCGGCTTGCATTGCTCTGCCTCCGCCGTCTCCGTGTCCGTGTGGATGAACCACGGTCACGCCGGCTCACATAAATAGTCGCCGTAAACAGATCACGAGGGGGGCCCGGCCGCCCCGTGCGCGACGGCAACGGGATCACGCCTTCCGTTCCGTCCCACGCGCAAATTCATGGCGGTGCCGTAGGACGACGGTAGTAGTACGGAGATACGCATACTCCTACACTGGTGACTGGTCCCAGTAACTAACGACTAACCGCATGAGTATTATTACCACCACGTGCCCTAGCTACTAGCAGGATCGGAGTAACAGGTCGCACGCACGCGTGCACGGACCTGGGCTGTCGCCTCCCCTGCACGGCAGCAGTTCGTCCCTGTGTTCTTCCCATGCATCGATGGATCGAGCCTCTGCACTCTGCTCAGTAGATCTGGAGCCTGTTGAGATCGATGGATGTCAGTAATTTGGATCGTTCTGAGTTATGGACGCCGGCGGTTGCCCCAGTAAAGTCAGATCTGGAAAGGGAAAACGAGGACAGACTAACGGAATCTTGATCGAAGCTGGGCAGGCCAGATGGGACTGGGTCTGGGGAGGGAGCAGCAGCACTGAAAGCCGCGACCCGCGAGAGCACCGCAGATGGATGGATCGACCGGCAGCACAGCAGAAGCCAGAAAGCAACGCAACAGCGGCGCGGCAAGTACCCCTTGGAAAGGATGCCGTTGATTCCCACGGCCGCGGTCCGGTGCTAGATTCGATCGGCTATGCAAGTGTCCCGCGCATTGCCTGACACTGACCGCCGTCTCCTCGCCTCGCCTGCTCCACTCCGCTGCCGACGTCGCCTCCAAGCAAGCCTGCCAGAGCGACCCATCCATCATATCTTTTCAGTATATATATATTTTTTCCTTTGAAATGGCACGAGAACCACCCGTCCAGAGATAAGATAAGCTGTGATTTGATGAGGCCACCGTTGAAGGAAAGCAAATCTACAAGCTCAAGCTAGAACTAGCTTTATTACGTACAGTACCACCAACTTGCATGCAACCCCGCATTGGCGGTTGCCCTGCGTCAGTCCAAGCAGGTTGCGGCGAAACAAGCGTGGACAGCGAAGCAGATGATTCTACTAGTACTACTACTCCTACATCCCAGTAGCGCTGCGCTAGTGACTAGTGTAGCCAAGCAAGCAAGCATCGGGTTCCTTCAGAAAACGGCAAGCAGCGTTTGTCGATCATAGGATGGGCGCGAGAGAGCGATCCGGCACGGGGAGGGAGAGGATAGGCCCGGAAAAGAACAAACCGCCCGATTGCCCGAACAACTGCCAGGACCCGCGTCCATCAGTCCATGCGCTCCGCTTTCACCCGCCCACGCCCATCTGCTGCGCCGCTTCACTGAATCACTGTGCGCCACTGTCACTGTCCCATTGCATGGCGGCGACTGCTCAGTCACAAGACGGTGCCGGTGCATGGGGATTGGGGACCGACCGTCTGCGACGGGAAGGAGAGGGAGAGGGATGGATGGATGATGATGCCAATTTGCCAAGTGCCAAAACAGAAGGTTCTTGTGCTGCCAACAAAGGTGCTGCCCAGGCTGGGGTTTTCATTCATGTTTGCTCTGTATAGTAAGGCTGTGTTTAGTTGAGAAAAATTGGGTGAAAAGTTACTGTAGCAATTTTCATTGTTATTTGGTAAAATTTGTTCAACCATGGATTAATTAGACTCAAAAGATTCGTCTCGAACTTTACAGACAAACTAGTATGCAATTAGTTGTTTTTTTTACCTACATTTAATGCTCCATGCATGCGTTTAAAGATTCGATGTGATGGGTGGAAGAGGAAATATTTTAGGTTGGCATGGGAAGTAAACAGGGCCTAACATCTCTGCTGCCCAGCTCTGACCTGATTGTGCTTGTGCCCCCCCTCTACTGCTGTTTTCTCTGGCACCGGTGTAATTGTGTCGGCTATAGAGATTACTGTACTACTTACTGGAGTACTACTGCCAAGCGAACAATCTCTTTATTAGTTACCAGTACAGCAGAGATGTTCAACTTGCAGTTTTTTTTTATCCAACTAACACAGCTCCTTTGCTCGCTCTACAGGCATAGTCAATGGTTCTATAGCAGTGCTACTTAATTCTGAGATTCCTGAATGCAGGAAGCACGATCCGGTATATGCTTTGCAGGTCTGGTATGTTTCTTGGGTGCAGCGTACTTCTGTCATCTCATCTGGAAATGGATAGCACCATTGCCCATGTTCCCTGGGAGCCGATCTCTGCTGTTACTTACTCCAAGTGTCAGTCTTTTTACTGTGTATTAGTACGGACTAATACTCTACTAGTAGTAGTAGTCAGTTGCAACAGGCAAGTAATATAGGTTATTGCTTATTATATTATTCATGGCTTGGTCTTACTTTTGTCCAAATTATTACCACGGGTAAAATCGGCTGTACTAATCTGGAACCCTTCCATTAGACCATTACCGGAGAAGTTCACCAACTATAATTTTTTTTCTCCCTGCTCTCTGCGGGAGGAGAAGCTGATCGATCAATCATCGTATGGCGTTACTTGGGTAATTTAGGTGCCATTTGGATCGAACCTTTTTGTCGCAATTAGTGAGCCGCATGTGACATCAGAGAACCGCACAAAACTTCGATTGGTCAGATCGAAGGCATGCATGTGATGAGATCTTCCCTTTTTGCTCCTTATTTTCGTCATACCGTGGCAGCGATTCAACTTTAATTTGAAGCAATATATACAGCACATGAAAGTTGAGAGTGCAGATTGCCCAGTCACTCATTTTAAAAGATCCCATATGGCTATCCCAATCGGTCTGCGTCGGCTAGGATTATTGTATCCTGTGAGATGTCTGTTTGTAACGTGGTAAAGGGCATTGGATCCATTTGGACTACAAGGACAAGACGACGAAATACCATCTTATAAATAAACGGTTAAATGAGGAGAATCCAAGGCTACACTGCAAAAGAGGTTCGAGCATACAACATTCTTTTTGGTGGAGGCGCTGTCTTTGTCCATCGATATTATCCGTGTCAACTCTTGCGTCAGTAGCTAGCTCACGCACGTATCGGTGGTCAACCGTCGACAAATTTTCTCACGCCCGAGAGAAAAGATGCATGTTTTTCCTCAAAAAATGGGACTGCACAGCGTGGGGGGTTTTACAGTGTTTTGGCTATTCCTTGAAACTTTTGATGCAATGGTCCGTTAAAATTTTGTATTGGCCAAATTTTTCTAATTGAGTTTATCTTTCATCCCAAAATTGCACCAAGCCGTCCTAATATGGTTCTCCCTAACCTACATTTACCGGAGTCCTAAATTTCTCCATACATTCAATTTCCCTACTCCACGACCCACACAAACGACACATTAGCTCACTCACTGGTCACCGCTATAGGCCACGTCCACGCACACTATCGTTGCTCTACCTCTGTGATATGTTGGACTTCTTCCCTTCTAAATTATAAGTCGTTTTGATTATTTCTAGGTACATAGTTTTTACCACACCTAAATATTTTTTTTCGCGAGCGTGTCTTTGCGACACGTAATTCATTAAGCAGAAGCAGAGTTTGACTAGTTACAACATCTCTAAGTAATCCATAGATTACCGTGGGAGGATGGAAGCCAACACGACCCGAAAAGACTAACTTAAAAAGACATTACATGAAAATTGAGCAACCAAATGGGTGGGTGGTGATGAGACTAGCAAGCCTCCTCAAACCCTTCGAACTCAAACCCTGAAACGTCGAACTTCAAGAGCGCTCGAAGTGCTTCCCTTTTTGCGGAGTCGAGCGTGCCCTGTAGTCCCTTCTTGAAATCCGCCACAACCTAGGTATCCGCCGCTATGAGGCGGAAGGCTCCCACTTGGACACAAGCACCTTTTGCGCTTGAAGGGTGGTGTTCGGTGCCCGCGAGGCATACTTTGCCGCTAGACGCGTGCTACGACGGATGGAGACCGAGGATGGGGAGTGACGGGTTCGACGACGTGGTGGCGCCTTGAGGATGAGGGTCTTGAGCGGAGCGGAGACGCGCCTAGCAAACTCCACGGCGAGGGCTGAGGGGGAAGTCGGCAAAGGAGTTCGTCGAACATCCACCCCTGAAGCCTCGACATCCGCGAAGCTAAGCTGAACCATCCGTGGTGGCGGACAGGTGTCCGCCAACAAAGCCTGAGCCCTCAGAGGAGCCGCAGGCGGGGTAGATGGGCGCCCAAGCACCGAAGCATCCACCGAATGACTGACAATGAGCGGTGCGGCGAGCTGAAGCGAGGCAGTGAGCTCATCGAACATCGGGTCAACCCAAACGGGAGGCTTAGTGCCCTCGAACAGCGCCAACACGAGCGGATCCGGCTCTTGGGGGCAGCAAGTGACAGACGAAGAGGCAACATTACCCATTACGGCAATGTCGATCTCCTCCAGTTGCTTGCTCCGCCGCCGTCGGCGACGTCGAAGACGGGAGCCGTTGGTGCCCCCACAGCCACCCGCGCGGCTCTATCCGAACCACCGCAAGGCGCGTGCGAGGGGGGTCGAGAACCACCTCCCCCAGCCTCAGGTGCCGTCACCATGGCCCGCCTGGGCCACTTGCAGTCCCTAGCGATGTGACGGTATCCACGACAGCGCAGACAACGTTGTGGCATCCAGCAGGTCGCTACTCTGTGCGAGTAGGAAAGACAGTTGAAACATCTGTTGTGTAGCTCCGCCGGGATCTTCCGGACCTGCGGGAGCTGCTTCACGGACGAAGCGGCCGCAGCTCAAGAATCCTGCCGTTGGAGAATCTCACGCCACCCATCAGCATCGGGGTGGAGACCCGTCCACGACGACCAAGACGTTGGCGAACGGGGGCGCAGCCATCCACCGGCCGAGCGGGCAGACCGTGCACCAGCTGGGGGCGCGGCCGGCGGCATGCAGCAAGCCTACGACCACGTCCCAGGCGACCATCGTCTACCTCGGCCCGGCCCCTGTCCACCGCTGGACGTGGATGGGCGCGCGGTGGAGGCGCCGACGCCGGCGACACGTGACGGAGAACGGCGTCGATGTAGGTCCTGGGTCGGTCGGTCGTCGGTTTCTTCGCTGTCGTCGTCCGCCCAACGGCAGCTCTTCGTGCGCCCACCGGAGGGTTGGCCTGGGTAGAACGGGGCCGCATCCGGCGAGAGCCGTGGCGCGGACGTGGGGCCAAGGGTAGCCTCCGCCAGCGAGGAGGAGGGGTGTGACGGGGCTGGCGACGTGGGGGGCGTGGAGGCGCCGTAGGCTGCAGGGGAGCCCGGCATTACCGAAGCAGGGGATGCGGTGACGGCGGAGTCCGACCTCGGAGCAATCCGGGGCTGGCCGGTGGAGGCCCCCGCGGCACCACCACTACCCACCGGCAGCGGCATGGAGCGGCCTGCCCCAGCGCCCGCACAACCCGGAGTCAGCGGCGATGGAGGGCCGACACTGGCACCCGCACGTCCCTGCACGACGGAGCCCTGCTGTGGGGGCGTAGGAGCGCCGGCGCCGGAGGCTCCTGCGGCGGCGGCGCTAACCGCCGATGCGGACCCGATGTAGGTCCCAGGCGCCGGGGAGGGAGGCACCGACTGTAGCGACGGGTGCACGGCGGCCGGATCTAGTCGCTGGGGGCCATCCACGGCCGTCTCCGGCTCTGACGCGGCGCCGGCGGCCGGCACTAGCAGCGGTGCGGGCTCCCGCGCGGAGGGCTTTGCGGGCCAGGCAGCCGAGGTGAGGGAAGGGGAGGGGGAGGGGGAGGGGGAGGAGGAGGGGGTGGTGGCGGGGGTGGGCGGACAGGGCGGCGGGCTCGCACCCTCGACGACGACAGAGACCCCTTCCACTGGGCACCACACCTAAATATAAATCATGTCTCGGTGCATAATAAAAGCTATATATCTAAAAAGCTAGAATCTCCTACAACTAAAAAGAATAAAAGTAAGACAGCCGTTCGGTGCGAAAAAAGTTTCGCCTCACCTTTCTACCGCCCCGTGCGATCTCTCCTCCCCCGCGCGACCCCTCCCGCTCCCTCCGGGTTTGCATGTGTTCAATGCAAGGAAAACCAACGGCAAACAAGGAACCTCCTACACAGGTTGCATGCAGGGCGTGCAAGGAAAGCCACGGGCAAACAAACGAAAGTCACGGCATCGTTTCTTTATTTACGCAAACAACACCCAGGGATTCCGTCCCCTCGGCATATCGTGCGACACCTGCCATCTGCGCCTGACAAATATGGAAGCTGTCGCGTGATCACCTCCCCGTGCGATCTCCCCTCCCCTGGTGCGATCTCCCTGCAAAAGGAAACAAACCGCAGTCAATCAGCGTCATCTTCCCCGTGCGATCTCCCCTCCACGACCTGCTCCATCATCACGTCCGTGCGCCCACGCCATCGTGCTTGACGTGCAACACAGGGCCTCCTCCACCACGGCCTCTCGGCTGCCGCGCCGCCGCCTCGCCGTGCACCAACAGCACCGGAAACATCTCCGCCTCCACGACGCCCGCGCCATCGTCCTCGCCATGCACCCGAGCCGCCGTCCTTGGCTTCTGCGCCGCCGCCTCGACACCACCTGAGCACCCGAGCCGTCGTCTTCGCGTATGTACACAGGTCGACGTCACCCGTCCTCCATCGCTCGCCGTCCAGGTTGACGATCGACGCCGCCACCAACATCGCTCCTCCATCGCTCGCCTGATACGTGCTCCAAACTATTGCCATCGGGTTGCTGTGCCGCCGCCGCCGCCGCCATGGGGTAGTGCCGGCCGCCGCCAGAAAGGTCAGGCCTGCATGCTTCTGTAGGGAAAACAGCAAGAGACTGTCGTGTCGGACTTAACACAGGATCCTGACATCCTTTGTTTTTGTTGTTCTTTTACTTCTTGCTGATAGCATTGATTATATCATGTGTTTTTTGGATTATTTATTTAGATCTGATTATTGTTTTGGTACTGCTATGTTCCAAGCAGGTGGAATTTAGTTCATAATTTTCTTGCCGTATGCACGCAAGACCATTGCGGTTGTCCATTCCTCACATGGCATTGTAAGGTATGGATTGGTATTTTTTTTTTTTTTTGCATCAGCAGATGCTCACATTTTGGCATTTGTTTCCAGGTTTTGCTAAAGAACTTTCCAAGGAGAGGTATTCAGGAAATGGAGGTTATTATATGTAAGTTATCTTTGGTGTACTAGCTAATGGAGGAACTCCGATCCTCTCTGTTCTGCCTTTACACTATACTGATAACACAGGTCAAGTTTGATTAGATGATTTAGGTATCTCTAGGCTTTCAGAATTGTGATACATTATGCATTTTTTTCAGTTCAATACATGTTTGGAAAATTCCACTAGGTGCTGATGTATGTATTCTAGCAATACGTGTCTCGGTGTTTCAGTTCTAGCGCAGAGGCTTCATCTCCAGCACCTGCAGTAGGCTACGTCCACTAATTCTAATTTTGAAGATGTTGTGCTTCCTAATTTCCATTATGGCCTTATTTGATGGTGTTGTGCTTCCTTTGGTTAAGCAAGACTTTTTGTTTACTCAAAAAAAAAAATTCAGGCCCACATGTCTTGGAACAAGCGACAAATTGGTCATCATGTGGTTACATGCTTCTGCAATATAGGTTGTGTGCAGTGACTCTGAATAGACTAAATTTGTGGACTACATGGATAGCAATGTCAGAATATTGCGGTCAGATCCTAATCATTTTTCACAAAAGCATCACCATGTTGTTAGAGAAACACTACAAATAAGAAGGAAAGAGAAATACAGGAGTGGCATCTCAGCGAATAACTTCAACAAATGAAGTTAATGTCTCACTAGAAGAACTATTTCTTGATCTAGGCAACAAATTTTCTACAAGACTTTTTTTTTATTTTGTTCTGCCAAATATGAAATTGACTTAGCTCTGAATTTCATTTTATCAGTTCACAGTGCTTAGAGTTTTGTCAAGAAATCATTTAGTCTGTTGACTGCACAAGATATTTTTCATTCTAGCTTTTTTGACACGGCGTTCCAGAGCGTTGTGGGCTCGGCAAGGCCATGCTTGTGTTCGTGCGAGTGCGCGTGTGTGCGTGCTATGTACCGTGACAAAGAAAAAGGCGGGACCTTGAGCCTCTTAGGTATAGATACACGACGGCGGCCATGGCGAGCGCATACCGATGAGCGAGGCAGGTGTGGGGGCTCACCGTGGGCTTGAGGTGGCTAGAATGGCGGTGCAGTGGCGAGGTGTGGCCGTGGCTGAGTTGGTGCAGTACAGGTGTAGGTAGGGCAACAGCGTCGGTGTAACCGATCGTCATCCCTGTTCCCGGCGATGTCGAGCGGCTATGTATTATCTTATCATGCGATCTGTGTGTTTTTAATACAAAAGTTTTGTTGTCCCGTAGCAATGCACGGGCACGCTACCTATGACTTATAATTTTGAACAAAGGAAGTATTTATTTGGTGCTATATACAATGTGACGCATGATAAATTGATGGATGTTTTTTTAGGGAAAAGATTGATGGATGTTTCTAGTGAAAAATGATGCATAACTTCTTCAAAAACCAATTTAAATTTGATATATTATTTCCAAATTTTTCGTAATTAGTATGTGTTTATCCTTAGGGTCTGATATCTTTTATACCAGTGTGTGTGTGTGTGTTGAAAAGTGAAAACCCCGCGTGGGGAAGGCACTGCCATACTGTAGCCATTATGATAAAACGAAGGAACCAGTGACTGCACGGATCGAAACGGCACCACTTCCCTGCCCTCGACTGCATGCCAACATGCTCCTACTCGTAGCAGTAGTACGTAGGATATCTGAGTGCTGATTGCAAGAGGACAAAGGCAACGCGTCCAAGGCGAAGGACACCGCCATGCATCGCCCAAGGACCCAAGGACTTGGCATGATGATGACACACGTGCACGCCGCAGCCCATGGAAATGGTGCGGGTGCCCGGGCGTGACCCTGCGCGCACGGCATGCAGGGAGCGCGGCGCCGGTTTCTGCATGCTACTGGCTTCTTGCGGCCCGGCCCGGCCCGTCCACTCGGCGTTGGCGGGGCCCCGGCCCGCCCACTCGGCGCGAGACAGACAATACCCCTCTGCGCGGTACCGTACGGCGTCCGAGCGCGTCGATCCAGGGGGCCTGCTCTGCTCCGCCTGCTGCTGCCTGTTGTGTCTGGGACTACGAGGCGCACGGTCCGGTACGACGACATGGACGCGCCCTGCGTGGATCTGTACGGCGTCCGGACTCCGGAGGCATCAGCGCTCAAAATCGGCCGCTCTGGTTGACATATATGCCTCGTTGCCAAGCCCTTGTTTAGATGACATCAAAATTCCAAGTTTTTTCACTCTCTCTCCATCACATCAATTTTTAACCGCTTGTATGGAGTATTAAATGTAGGTAAAAAAATAACTAATTACACAGTTTAGTTGTAAATCACGAGATGAATCTTTTGAGCCTAATTGGTCTACGATTGGACAATATTTGTCAAATAAGACGAAAGTGGTACTATTCATCGGATTGAAATTTTTTCCCAATCTAAACAAGAGCCAAGTTGCTGCTACTAGTACTAGTACTGTGCAGTCTGCTGCTGCTACGTGAGCATGTTCAGTTTCTCACTGCCCATCTGAATTCTGGAACTCCGACGCTGCATTGCGTCTCACGGTTTCGAAAACGGTTAGCATTTCAGTCGGCAAGAAACAACCTGTGACGACGCATGGACGCGCTGCATGGACGCCGCTGGACGGCGCACCGGCGTAGGCGGCACGGCTTGCAGGACAGCGACGCCTACATTATCTGTGATCAAGCTATGGAGACGATGGATCACTTAATCTTGGGCTGCGTCTTCTGCCGTGAGGTCTGGGAGGCTTGCCTCAGAAACTTCCGCCTCCATAACCTTATTGCACTTCGGCAGGAAGACATCATGTTTTGGTGGACGTCGTAAAGGAAGCTGCTGTCCAAGGACCTTCGTCGTGGCTTTGACTCTCTCGTCCTTCTCGCTGGCTGGCTACTGTGAAAAGAAAGAAATGTCAGGACTTTCAATCGAGTCGCGTCGACGTCGACCCAACTGATGGCGGCCATTCACCAGGAGGCTGCTCTTTGGGTCGCTGCGGGCTACAAGCATCTAGGTGCGCTCGATGCACGGCGGCATTGGGGAGGGTGGCCTTGTTGTACCTAAGTCGTAAATTTGTATCATGTAATCACATCCTCGTGCGAGCTTTAAGTTGTTTAGAGTATGGCAGGGGCTTAGGCTTTGGTAATCTACGGTTTACCACACCTCAAACCTTTGTGACAAACTCATTTCCTACTTAATGAAATATGTGCCTCACTCTCGGAAAAAAAAGAAACAACCTGTGACACCGGGTTTTGCTCTACGACGGGCGCCGCGGTTGCAGCTCCCCAATTCGCCAAGCGTCGTGGGGAAATTATCTGGAGTACTGTACGTACGAGAGACACTTGCAGCAGAGCTCGGCCGACAGGCTCTCGTCAGTGGCAGGCGGTTAGAACCCGAATAGGCTGTTCGCTGGACCGGGCCCGTCCTGCCCCAATCCTGCTGCTGTGCCAAACGCCACGCTTTTTCAGAGAGAACCTTTCGGGAGTTACTCCACTGCTGTACTGCGCCGTCTGCTTCCTGCTTCGGACCACAACCCAGCCCAAGTTCCTTTCGTTCGTCAGGTAAGGCTGCACCCTGTCCCTGCAACGTTTTTTTTTTCTCCCTCTTTCCATTTCTCCCAGAATTTCCGTATGTCCCGTAACGTTTTGTCCACAGGGAACAAAGCCTGTAACGCAGAATCGCAACGTCCCTCTCCGTGAACTGTACAGTACGGGCGCGGGCGGTTAAACACGCCACCGTTCCGCTCCTCGCCGTTAAGATTTCGAATTTGAAACCCCATCAGCTGGCTGGCTGGGCACCCAACGGCACGCCAACCGTCCGATCCGCCGCGCAACACGTGTCACGCGGAGACCCGCGGGAGCCTATCTGGTAAATCCGCGTGCCGTGTGCCAGGCGCCGAAGCTTCCTCCCGTTACGTTCAGTTTGTGGGCGGCACGCCGTTCCCACCGGCTACACCCCGTTGGCCGCCGCGGCAGGTGGGGCCACCGCGCGGGCGCATCCCGTCCGTCTCCCAACGGCCAGATCCGGCTAACGGCGCCGTCAGGGAGGGCCGATCCTGGCCGTCGGATCCGGATCTCTCCCCCGCGGCCGCGGCATCTTATATTTGTACGCGCACGCGAGCGCCCGACGGAATCCAAAGCGCAAGCGGCTGCAGGCGTGGGCTGCGAGAGAAAAAGAGGAACCGGCCAAGAGAAGCAAGCGAGAGGGCAGGGCTGCGGCGGCGTTCCGTCAGATGGGGAAGTACATGCGCAGCAAGTGCAGGGGCGCCGCGGGCGAGGAGGTCGCCGCCGTCGAGGTCACGCAGGTCGTCGGCGTCCGGACGAGGTCCAGGTCCGCGGCGGCGACCGGGGGTGGTGTGGCGAAGGTCGCACCGAGGAGGAAGAAGGCGCTGGCGCCGGCCAACGTGGCGGCGGGGGAGCCTGCTGCCGTCGGCGCTGGAGGGGACGGCGGAAGCTGCTACATCCATCTGCGCAGCCGCATGCTGTTCATGGCACCGCCTCAGCCGCAGCCGTCGCTTCCGACGCCGGCGGAGGCTGCTGGTGGAGGACAGCAGGGCGCGGCGCTCGCGGCCGTGCTCTCGCGTTGCTCCAGCACGGCGTCGTCGGTGGACGTCGGGGGTCATCAGCACAGGAGCCACACCTGCCGCTCCGACGCTGCGGAGGTGACAGAGCGGAAACCCTAGAATTATTCGAATTCAAAAATGGCCCGAGATCTCCGGCGCCTCCCATTACTGAATTTCGCGAAATCTCCGGCGCCTCCCGTTGCTAAATTCCGTGGCTTTCTTTGGTTTTGGTGCTCTATCTAACAGGTTGGCGGGGATCACGCCCCGGATGTCTCGGCGAGCAACTCGGGGAGCGGCCCAGACCGCGAGAGGTTGGAGAATTCTCCCTTGTTTCTCGCAAATCCTGCCGAATTATGCCTTCCGCCGTGCTCCTGACGTCGTTCCGCTCGTGAATTTTGGGAAATTCAGGAGAGAGACGACGCCATCGAGCCGGGCGCACGGCGAGCTCAGCGATCTGGAGTCGGATCTGGCGGGGCACAAGACTACTGGCCGGTCGTTGCCGGCGGCAACGTCGGCTGCGCAGCCGATCGTGCCACCAGCACAAGAGATCGAGGAGTTCTTCGCGGCCGCTGAGGCGGCCCAGGCCAAGCGCTTCGCTTCCAAGTAAGACTCCTCGTCAAGCTATCGGCGCAGCCAGAAACTTTTTTACCGCGTGGTCTCGCGTAGCATGCAGGAATTACTGTCTTACTCTTACCGCGCGCAAATTTCTTCTCCGCGTTAATTTTCGTGGCTTACCGCTGCCGGCGTTCTGAATTGCTAACCTGACGTGCGTGCTTTGCGATCTACCTTGTTGCCACACAGGTACAACTTCGACTTCGTCCACGGCGTCCCCCTCGACGCCGGCCGGTTCGAGTGGACGCCGGTGGTCAGCATCTGAAGCGAGCGTGCGGTGCAAGGTGAAGCTAGAAAGAGAGGCGAAAAAAAAAGATGCCCCAAAAAAACATAACGGAAAGGAGAAACCAAAGAAGACGCTTTATAGCCTAGCTAACCACCATTCAACTGTGTTCGTTCATCTGCCTTGCTGCTTTTCTCTGGAGTAGCTTGTAGAATCGCAGCGTAGTTATTCACTATTTATTCAGAGGTTATCTTGACCCCAATAGATCATCATCCGCTCCGCTTACTGTAATTTCTCTCCTGTATCTTAGATGGAATTTAATTTACTGTACAGCAGCTAGCTGGCTTTGCAAAAAAAGATCTGATTTATCTATCCGAGTTTGACCACTGCATGCAGTTATTTGGGATCTCCTGGCCTGTTGCTGGTCCTGAAATCCTCTGATCCTTCTGCATCACGCTACTTCTTCCATCCATCTCTGGGATCTGGTACTTCGTTTCGTATCAACCTCCCCGTACATACATCAAAGTGAAAATTTTACCATACGTCTTGGATTTTTTTTTTGCGCATAATACGTCTTGGAATTCAACCTACAATTTTCGTAGATACACAAATTCTACACCCGGACGGCCTCTAGGTAGATCGAGATATCGAGGTAGCGGCAGAAACCATGGTGACGTACACCGCACGAACTATCTCGGCGAGGTTAATTAATTTTATCCCGGCGGATCTGATATTCTGATTCGACATAGGACTGTAGGAGTAGTACTACGCCCTACGCAGCATAATCCGTCCATGCATCTATCGACCACTGTATCCCAGGACAGGCAAACTGCAGTGGAGGCTTCTATGGCGTGCCGTGGAAAGAAGGTTGCGACGACAGGGGGGCCCAGCGGCCGGGCCCCTCTCTCTCGCCGAGGCGGATCAACCATCAGTCCAGTTAAAAAGGGTGGTTAAGCAGTTAAAGCGCGATTAAAGTAAGCCGTAAACTATGATTAGCGTGGTGGCTGGTGGCTGCCGTAATTAAACTAGTGTTGGTACACATGTTACTCGGAGGTGGAGACGAGAATTGGGATGCATGGCTGGGGATCATGCATGTGAGCACATGGATAGGGGTAGGCAGGGTGTGGCAGCAAGTGGGGGATGAGGTGGTGGACGGTGCAGCTAATGAGCGAGGAATGTTACTGCCAAGTGCCATCGGGATCTGGGCTGCTCAGTACACGTTGGTGAAAACTAGGCAGGCCAGGCCAGGCCAGAGAAGCTGGCAGGCAGAGGAGCCACGGTGATTCGGTGCCCACTGCCGCTTGTTGGCTCTGCACTGAAAGGGATTGGTGTTTTTTATTGCTGGTCCACTGTTTCCTGTGACCTTACCTTTCTGCCCATGGGCTCGCTGTTTTTTCGGCCAGTCTAGCCCAATATGGAAAATATTCACTACGCTGGTTCTTGTGCATCCACCTGTGTCGTCATCCAAATTTAAACCGTATGGTAGTACCATCTCATCATGTCAGAAACTCAGAATGTTCTTTCCAAACCTCTCAAAAAGAATGAACAACAGAAAATATAAAAATCAACCAAAAAATGAAGGACATGCAAAGTTTTTTCCCGTCAATGTTATGCGGGGTTAATTAAGCGCCTTCATCAGGAAACATTAAAGGCCAACATAACAGTGGAAAGATAACTCTATCTTAGCCGGAGCTGCTATACTAGCAGTAGAATAGTGTTCAACAGACAGTGTGGCTGATGATTGGGGTGCATGCTGGGAGATGGGCGCCATGATCTATAGCAGCTGAGAGGAGCACGTCACGTTCGAGCGTATTGATGGCTAATAAACAAGTTGGTTTAAGATTCGTGGATGGTGGGGAGATCTTGGGAAACCGGGCGGCAAGTGCTTCCTCCCACATCAATCGATCAACCAGCCAGCTGAGAGCGCATCATCAGCCAACCGGGCGGGGGAGCTAGCGAGGGCCTTTGCTTACAAAACTGGCGACAAGCGTATGATAATCAGGGGGTAAGTACGCTTTGTGAAGCGTGGCTGGCCTTGGACTCTGCGCCGATCCAGGAAGGTGAGGATCCCCAGGCCGGTGACATTCCGCGAAAACCATCAAGTGGTGGCACTGAAACTCTGGTCCTTTCGGGTACCCTAGCTTTGGGTTGGGGGTCCGGTAGTGGCAGGGTTCATTCCTGTCACCTGCCTGCCTGACTCTGCTCTGCTGTTTCGGCCTGCCAAGATCTGTTCTGCAGCTCCAATCTAGAAGACGACTTTTTCAGAGGATGCTGAGTTCAGAGACAGCCTGCTGCCTGGAGTAAATTCGAAAAGGAAACGATCCTGCAGAGAAGGGAATGGCAGAGTTTACGGCAGAGTTAAACGGCCAAATGTTGGGCATCAATTCGACGGATCGGCATAATGATCTGCTGGTGCTAGTGTACGGATCCTGTATTAAGTGCGATGTCTGCCAATTCTGGTGGAGTGGAGTAGGAGTAGCAACTAAACATCGGTTTGTATGATTTGATCGGTTTCAGGTACTCCCTCCGTGTCGTCGTTGGTGCGCGTGCCACAAGTTTAATTCGATTTGTAGAAAATACGGGCAATATTTATATCTCCAAATAAATTTAATAAAAAAACTAGATTCAAAAAACTTTCCAATGATACTAATTATGTACCATAAATATTAATATTTTTTAATATATATTTTGTCGAAGTTGCTTCTTGAGAAACGTAAACGACAGATATTTAGGGATGGAGTAAGCAAGCGACAAGCAAATCCACCGATCAATAACGCAGAGCGGGTGGAGGAGTACAGGCAAAAAGGACGATTTTATTTCTGCGCCATCAAGCGTACCATATATAGCTGCGAGGTGTGAGCCAACCACAAGTTCGTTTAGCACCATGTCAGGGGTACTTCCTGTGTACGTAGTACGCGCCGCACAATTTGTAATTTTTTTTTCTGTTGTCCCTCGCATTCATGGCTCTGCTCTCTGCATGCAACTTACGTAGCAGTAGCTACCACTACACGAACGGATTGGATTTGTAATTACGGAGCGGATAGTGTTTGTGTGCAATCCGTATATGCTCACGCCTCGCGTGATGATCGGCTTTGGATCCGATCAGGGCATTTACGACGCTGTTTATTCTCTCTAACTGATTTTTTTTTTCTGCTGGGTACCTTTCCTTTGTCCGTTTTTCTTTCTTTCCTTTTTTTTTTAAAAAAAGCGGCGACAGGATTGGCGTGTTATATTATTTTGAGGAAAACCAAATTACAAACACCAAAATCATGGAAACAGAAAAGAAAAAAAAAGAGTAGAGAAGGGTCAAACGGCTAGCTACTTTGAGAACAAATACCAACTAAGAAATAGCTAAGGGCGAGTTTAAAAAAAAACTAAGGGTGTAGTTGCCAGATGGATGTTGTATTGTATATCCTATCTGAGGGGATGCAGGTTGAGTGGAACCGTATTTCAGATAAAAGAGTGTTTCGTAAAGTTGCAAGTTGGAGTCAAACATGAATGATATATATATGGGCTAACTGGAATGCATGGACCAAAAGAAAGAAAAAATTGGCCCAACAAGAGCCCATTGCAGACGGAGACTGAACGGAGGACCACGGCCATCTGGGACACACTTTGGCTGGTCCAGCTCTAGCAGCCCTGGACAATCCAAGCCGGCCTGTGTGGGACAAGCACGTGGGCGGTCGGTCGTTGGCGCAGCGCAGCCGGTGGCCCAAACCCGTGCCTCGGCGCGCGAATTTCGGTGGGCCGGCTCGAGTCTGTGGGACGGGCACGGCATTCAGTGTGGTCGTCGGCGCCGCGGTTAGCTAATGTTACACGTCTGCGGGGGCCCATCTCACCTCGTGTCCCCGCCCTCGATCGGCTGACGCGTACCATCTCGCCCGCCGTACGTTAATGGTTCCCAGCTGGAACGCCACACGGCACGGCACGGAACTGGTGATTGCTCGAGACCGAATTGGCCAACGGCCTCACCGGGACAAGCGTCCATCATTGCATTCGGATCGCCCGGCCATGTCGCGTTGCATCGCCGATAAAGACCAACCGGCGTGCGAGAGGACAAGCCGATGCCCCGCCACTGGTCAATGTCCACAGGGCTAAGCTAGCTACGCGCGATGTCGTTGGACCTGGACGGCGAGTCGAGACCTCTGTGGCTGTGGCCTGTGGGAGGACGAACGTACACCGTTTGATTACGGCAATGATAACAACATGTTCAGATAGATAGCATCCCTCTCCGGATTGAGATTGCACGGCTTGCTTCATAATTTCATTTGTTGGCTTCATCGCAAAGCTAGCTAGTAGCTGCGAACTGAATCAGCCGAGAGCTGCTCCAAACAAAGCTGTGCGGATTCTCTTACGCAAATAATCGCCGTCTGCTCATTTGGCCAAGTTCCCTTCACGATCGATCTGTGCAGCGCAGGATAGCATGTTTCTGGGTCTTTTATTACGGCCCTGTCAGCCATCAGTTAACAGCAACACTACTATCTGGTTTTCTCGCAATGCATACTTCAGACACGGATGCATGCCAACATCTTCCGGTGCACAAGTTCCACCAAGGGATTTAATTCGACGATAGGGCGTAGGTTCCACGTGATTCTGCCGTGGCAACAGTGCCGTAGTAGCCCAGCTGCTTCAGAGAGGGAGTAAAGGGAATGCATTATTGCCGTCACCCTAGCTAACGTAGTAATCCAGCTCCAGAGGTAACGGTCCAGATCCTTCTTCATCACTTTGCACTGTGATGTGTGTGTTTCTCTCTAGCTATTCAGTCTTCAGTCTTCGCCCGTGCATCAATCAATCATCGATCGTTTCTTGTTATTATTGCTTCCGTCATGGATCGTTGCTGTTTCATGACGACACAGTGCATTGTAGCGGTGCGCTGTTGATGAGACATATCCTCCGTGAGTCGTTGGCTCCATGCCCTACGTACGCCCCTTGCCATGCCATTGCCAATGCCATCTTGTATAGGTAGCACGCCGGACACATAGGACTTAGGGGTAGTAGCAGAAAAACCATGCCATTTGCCAGCTCTTTTTCATATATCCAGCTGCTTGTTTGCGTAGTAGGACTCCACACTCGATATCTAGAGCTGCTACTATCTGTCCACTGTCCTCTGAATCTAAAGCTCATCTAACTGTAGCAATTAAAGTGGCCTTGCGCTATGAAGATTTTTATATCCTCTCGTAGATCTCATGGTGCATGCTTATCGATCCTGTTATCTATCCACGATGCCTACACGCCCGTACAGTTCAGACGGCAGGTAATGGAGACAGGCGTCCATGAAACCCGCAAAAGATGAAGACATCAGCATTTGTTGACACTCCTGTTTGCCTGTAAAGATGAGAAAGTTGAACATCACCGCTGCATGCTTGCTTGCGCCAATATAATAGCACTGCTACCGGATTATCCTCTAGTTTTCTTCTAGCTTCCTCTGCTTCTTTTTTTTGTTTCACTAAAGAAACGAGTGGCCACACCGGTTTCCTATACTTAATTCGCCGCGAGGATTCGATGGATCTGAACGCATTGCAAGCATAGAGGCAGCAGCAGCAGCAGTGCATCCATGACACACTGCAGAGGACATGTCGGGAGCACATTGGATATAGATCGATCCATCCATCCATCCATCTCTCGCTTAGTCCACTAGATTTTTCAAATGAAAAAAGATGGATATCATTTTGCCAGGAACAAAAACAAAACACAACAAAAAATGATGATTATGCAGGCCTGCAGGCCAGGGGGCGGGGACTAGGGGAGCCGAATCCTTCCTCCACTCTCGCTGCCGCCTCACACATGCTCGCTCTGAGGCGCTTGTCTGTCTTTATATACTCATCCAGCGGAGCAACGAGACAAAGAAGAGCACTGTTGATCCCCACAGGGACAGGGGCGGCCAGTGAGGCTCCATCACTGCTGAACTAGAGCCTCCTCACCTCACAGATCTGGCCACCTGGCAAATCTAATCATTGCACCATAAATTTCCCATCTACGACGAGTACACAGCCACTTTGTACAGGGTGGAGTTTAGGAGGAGAAAGCCAAGAACAAGTGAAAGAAAGAAAGAAAGGAAGAAAAGAAGCAAGACTGGCCATGGATCTGCTAGTGAGTGGACAGTTTGCTAGAGAGAGTGAAAATACACACTTTTTTTTGGGATCTTTTCAACGGGCCGGCCGGGCCACCTAGCACACAATAAGCAGACTCGATCGCTCACAACAATCTACAAAACCTATAGCCCATGGATGGATGGATGGATGGATGATGACAAGCACGATTCAAGAGGTTGATCGATCAACAGCATCAGCCTGAAGGAGGGAGGACAAAAATAATTGCTTCATGCATGTGGAGTGGCTTTGTGCCCCCATGCCTGTCTCGTCTCTCCCATCGGTAGTACGGTCACCTCATCATCATAGCTCCTGATGCTGCATGTGTGAAGCAAACAAACGTTTGATGAGACAAGGCGTCGACCAGATTAAAACGTTTGATGGGACAAGGTGTCGACCAGATTAAGCTCCACCATATGGAGATGATGCAGGCACGAGATGCATGCCGACCTGATTGGACGCGGCCATGTCGTCGTCGGTGACCATAATGTCGGCGGCGTCGGCGGCGACGCCCTGCTTGTCGCTACTGCTAGCCTTCTTGGCCGCCGGTCCGTTGCCGCCGCCGCCGACGCAGAGCGCCTTCCGCAGGCCGAGCATCTCCTTCCACCGGCTGGACGACGACCCCTTGCTGCTGGCGGAGGCCGAGGCCCTCTCGTCGTCGCCGCCGCCACGGAGCTCGTCTCGCAGCGTGGTGGGCGGCCGGGCCGCGTTAGCGAAGCAGCTGGCGCCGCCGTTGTCCTTGAGGGGAAGGATCCTGCCCTTGGAGAAGAGTTGGTCGGCCGCCATCATGGGGTGGCTCCCCACCGAGAACTCGAAGTTGAGGTCCTCCTCCTGGCACCGCAGGCTCATCGCCCGGTTCTGCACCGGCGGCGGCGGCTCCACCGCGAAGTCGCTGGAGAAGGAGATGCGCGGGCCCAGCGCGGCCGGCGCCTGCGGGCCGGCGCCGAACCCCGCCGCGCCGTCTGGGTTGTACATGTTGATGCACGCCATCTCGCTGCTGCTGGGCGTGGGCGCGTGGCTGCCTGACCTCCTCGCGCGCTTCTGCTCCCTCTCGTGTGCTGTCGCCTCCTCTTCCACCGTGAGCTGAACAGAGCTGAGCTAGGCGAGCTTCGCGTGCAGCGCAGGATGTGGTGGGGGCTTTTAAAAGGTGGTGGGATGGGATGGTGGTGGCAGTGTGCGGCTGCGCTGCGAGTAGCAAGCAGGAAGAGAAACGGTGTACCGATTGATCCGTCTAGTCGTCACTGTTTGGGCGCTTGCCGGTTGCCGGGCAGTAGTAGTTTGGACGGTTTATATAAGGGAAGAGAGGGCTTAGCGAGATGCGTGGCGTGGAGGTCTCCGGTGGATGGATCATGCTCATGGATGGGAGATCCAATTGTTTACCACCACCTAGAGTGAATGACAGATGAATGAGGTGCAGAAGCCACAAGACAGAATGCCTGTAGTATTCGTTTCAACACTCCTATAAAAAAAAAGACATCGTTTCAACACTCCCTCGGGCCTCGGTTCAAACAACAAAACATGGCACTGTTTCTTTAAGTCAAATTATTTTTAGTTTAGTTAAGTTTATAGAGAAGATATAGCCCATATTTATCAAACCTAATACTGTATGTAGTTTTCTAGAAAAATATATTTCATGGTGAATCTGATGATTCTTTTTTTTACGAAAATATCAGCATCTTTTGTAGACTAGATCAAAAACAAGATTATTTGATTTAAGACAAAACTAGAATACATATTTTTTTGGTAAAACAAAGAGAAATATTTAAAAAAACGGTAATGCTTGTATCCGTGCGTCCGTTCCGTGACTCCCGTCTGGATGAGCCTCGTCCACTCATTCACGGATCCATCCTCGTCCACTCATTTGCGTACCCCGCCCGTGTCGCACGCCCGCTCTGCACTGCGCGCCCCCACTGGCGGGACGACTCTGCTCGCCCACGCCGCCCCCGCTCGGACAGACTCCGCCTGCGCCGCTCGCCGGCGCCGCCCCGCCCATGGGCAGAGGTATAGTCATGGGTGTGGGTGTGGCCGCACCCACATGAAAATTAAAAAAACAGTAGAAATGGCCAATTTTTCACCATATTTGCACCTAGATATTATATGTCCTCGCACCCACAAGGCAAATGCACCCCCTCAGATTTGCTCTAGCTCTGCCATTAGTCCCGCCCACCCGCCATCCGAACTCGCGCCTCCTGTCACGGCCGCGCTCCATCCACCTGCCGCGCCCACTGCCGAGGTCCGTGCTGCCGCCGAGCTCCACACCGGCGACCTCGGAGCACTCCGTGGCATCGAGCTCCACAAGGACGAGCTTCATTCGTCCAAGCAACAAGGTTACGTTGCGCTAAAAGCACATGTTGCAAGCGTATGTTTCGAGTGTTTCAGTTGTTTTAAAGGTATGTTGCAAGGGTTTCGTACGGATGTTGCATATGTTGCAGTGGTTGTACACTTATGTTGCAAATATCTGTTCCCAATATCTCATCTGTTTTTCAGACGTATGTTGCAAATGTGTTTATCTGGATGTTGCATATGTTGCAAATGTTTTGTTTGGATGTTGCGTACGTGTTGTAATGGTTTTCAAGTGTTTCATGTGTTTTTTTGCAAGTGTTTCAAACGCATGTTTCAAATGTTTCATCCGTCTTCAGGCGTATGTTGCAAATGTTTCATCTAGATGTTTTAAAAGTAGAACGGATGTTGCACATGTTGCAATGACGCCGGTGGATGGTGGACAGCGGCCTGCCGCAGGGTTTCGGCTCCTACCTCGCGCCTTCCTCGCGCGGTGCGCCTCGCCCTCTCCTCTCCCTCCCCTCCCTTTCTTTCCCTCCATCTTGCCGCAGCAGTTCGAGCTCGGTAGGAAACCCTACCTGACGAGCATGCAAATGCCCACAGAGGTGGTGGCCCCATGTGAACCGACGGCAGCGCGATGCTCGCGTAGTGGCTCCGGAGCAAGCTGAGGCCCGCGACGTCCGCTCGCTACGTGCAGGAAACGAGCAGTTGCGGGCATCCGTCCGGATGTCCGGGCGCTAGTAACGCCCTTATAAAAAGTAGGATATCAGGATGGTTGGTCGAATGTTGTGCCAATTGGTGCTACAAAACATGTGTAACTGATGACTACCAGGTAAACCCTTCGGTCCTGTTTTACAAATTATGGTTTTATTAGCCAAACATATGCAAATCCATGGTTTAGAAGAAAAACAAGTCTCGAGTGGAGTTTTTAAAACTTCGAAAGGACTATTATTTGAGAATACCATGGTTTTAAAAGAGTAGAAGGTTTTTCATACCAACGTCTAGCAACATTCGAAAACCATTGCATTCTACATATCATGTTATTTGTCCAATACTCTAAAAAAGTAAAAAATGCTTTGCATCCAAACATGACCTTCGTCTCTTATATTCTCAGAGGCACTATCAAGATGTTGAGTACATCCTTGGACGGTCACACTTTCTCTAAAGTATCAGTTATATTTTTTAATAACAAAAGTAAACTTTCAGCCCGTGCAAAAATGCTTCTCCACGTCGTGTAATGCTTGTCTAGGCCGCATACTTAATGATTCACTACAGTACAAATACTAGAGTAATACTCCCTTCGTTCCAAATTATAATTTGGAACAAAGCGAGTAGGATATTTTTTTAATCAAATTTACGCTCACCGGGTAATTTAAGTCAATACCACGTCAGGTTAGTACTCCTTGACGTGAGTGGTCAGTTGGTCACTGGCTGCATATTGAATACACGCATTACTTCACGACGAGGACAGTGATTGAGTTTTTGCGAGATTCTTGTGTTTATTTATAGGGCAGCAAAGCTTCCCCGGGCATGTGGATGCGGTGGAGGAAAATGGAATGATTACGAACCTGCTCTGACTTTCTTCGCTACATGGCCTTTGGGAATTGCGATAAGAAGAAGGTTGAGTGCTTGAATTGTTGAGCATATATATGCGATCTCGAGGGGATGGATGGATCACACACACGTCTCCATACGGTATCGGACGCATGGACGTACGTGGGGGAACGAATCGAGAGCGTCGGCGTCATTAGGAAAAAAAAAATCAGTTGCTTGCGTAGGTGGCAAATGCTGGTTTGACTCTGGTCAAACTATATTTGTTCAGGCCTCCATGCATGTTCTTTGGCTATATCGCGAATAAGGTACATGCAGTTTATTTACAAACCAACTTGGTGGTTGGGTAGATTGAATTTTGGGTAGGCTTCAGTAGTTGCGCACGTGGATCTATGCACCGTGAGCTGTAGTTCCTCTGTTTTTCTCGAGCCTGTGTTTGTCCTGAAGCAGCACTGGAGGACCGTGCATTTACCTTCCATCTAACGCCATTGTATTCTTTTGGCTCCGAGAAGCAAGCGGCATCATTGTATTCGTTTGCTACTCAACGTCTCACAAATCCTCGCATTGGACCATTGAGTGATGATTAGGGAGTGACCAAGACCATTATATTGTATATAAACAAACAATGACAAGTAAAAGCTTATTCGATTATAGGCTGTGACGAACAAATCATAGAGAAACCTGGAGGACCCTCATCTCTCGTATGTCACCGTCTACAAGGCCCAACTCGCCAAACTTTTATGACAACGTGAATAATCAGCATCCAGCACGATCCATAATGTTCAGGGCCAACGTCGAAATCGATATTATCGTCGTGTCTAGATTTTGTTTGCTACTAGTACTATAGGATTATTAATCATTATTGAACATGCAATGATTGTTGAGCAATACAATGATACTTAAGACAAATTTACATATAAAAGATTTTTATTTTTTTTCTCTCGCAAAAGAAGATTTTTATTTTTTTTAATTTAACAGCTATTGACAGAGAGTTTCAAAAGTTTGACCAAACCTTGCTTAAAGCATCGGTAATGCTCCCTATAGAGCGTTCGAATGGACGGACGGACCAGACCGCACTTCGCCTCCCACACTCTGTCTTATCCACGGCGCTCGTTAGTCCACTTCTCAAAAAAAAAGACAGCGCTGCTCCCTTCTTCAGCATGAGGCTCCTCGCCACGGCCTTCTCCAGCGTGTCGACGCCGTATCCGCTCCCATCCCCCGCTGCTCCGCGCTCCTCTCCCCACTCTGTACCACACGGCCTGGCCGCTCACCCCACTCTGTTGCGCCACGGCCCACTCCGGCGCGCCGCCGACGCCATCCTCCACGCCGCCCCCATCCCCGCCTTCGTCCCCTGTCGCGCCATACCGTGGCCCGTCCTCCGCTGCTCCAGGCCAGGCGCAAGCGCAGCTAGTCGCTGCCAGGCCGTGCCACCATCCTCGGCCGCCGGCTTGCCGGTATCGACCGTCCCCCCCTCCGCTTTGTGTTGCGTCACATGGAAGAAGGGTGAAAACCGTATGTTGCAATAGTATGTTTCAAGTGTTTCAGATATTTCAGAGGTATATTGCAAGTGTTGTATATCGATGTTGGAAAAGTAGATCGGGATGTTACACATGTTATAATAGCTATATACGTATGTTTCAAATGTATGTTCTAAATGTCTCATGTGTTCCAGACGTATGTTGCAAGTGTTTTATCTGAATATTACAAAAGTAGATCTAGATGTTGCATATACATGCATGTTGCAAACATATGTTTCAGGTGTTTTTAGGTGTTTCATACGTATGTTTGCAAGTGTTTCATCTGAATGTTGCATATGTTTGCAATGGTTTTCAAATTTTTTCAGGCGTTTTCGCAAGTGTTTTAGATGCTTGTTTCAACTGTTTCATCTGTCTTCTTTTGTATGTTGTAACTTTTGCATATGAATGCTTCAAAAGTAGATCGGGTGTTGCACATGGGGTGTGCGTGGGAAGCAGCTAATGGCGTGGACGGCGTTCGGAGCGGCGTGGGCGACGTCCAGGGCGGCGCGGGCCCACTGCTAGTGTGCTCGCTCGCGAGCCTAACGCCCTAGGCGCTCGCTTGATTCCTACGTGGGCACCGTGCAGACGCTAGCGCGTGGATCAGACGTCCGGGTGCTAGCAAGTCCGTTAAAGCATAAGTATCTACAACAAGAGGTGGAAGGTATTTAACAAAAATTCTAGTAAAGGGTAATGGTAAAAAAAACAACGAAGTGCCTACTAATAACATTTCACGTTTCTAATCCGAGAATTTTCATGTGTCAACAGTTCTTTAATATTGTTATATCTATTTTTTAAAACGAACGAGGTAGAAGTGCTGCCGATTACATTAAAAAGAAGAAGTCAAGACTAGGTAGTACAACGAAACGATAGTAACCACAAAGGGTCTGGCAATGACAAACATTTTCAAATCCCTGAGTAAACGCATTTGAGTGCAATGAAGGGAATGGAAACAGTAGCATTCAAGTGATCAGAGACTTATCACCAATATTTGTATATAAACGAACTATTGACAAAGTAAAAACTGATTATATGGTCTGACCAGACAATGCAAGGCCCAGCTCGCCGAATTTTAGGGCAACATGGTTATTCAGTAGCAGTACGGTTCATAAAGTTTAGGCCCGATGTCGAAATCATTATTAGGTCAATCTCAGTGGAGAGTTTCATTACGTTGTTTCCAAGACAGCCACGTCATGTAGAATGGAATGAAATATGGATGAAACACCCATTCTCAATGGTGAGTTTCATTCTAGAGTTTTATAGACATTTAATTCCATGACTCATAGAACTCACTTATTCTCTCTCTTATTAAAAGCATTGCCACATCATCAAAACCGCTTATATGGCATCTTATTAAATGTAAATGAAACTTTGATGAAACTCCCGCTGAGACTGGCCTCATCGCCGTGTCTTTCATTTGCCACTACTACTATTAGTACTATAAGATTATTAATCCTTATAGTACATGTAATAATAGTGGACCATATCATCTGCTAATAATTTAGCGGGTCTATATAAACCAAGATGCTAGCCTTCCCTGCATTCAGCATTCCCAGAGGTGGAGTACAAGCTTCAATCCATAATTGTAGGGAAGGGAGTTCCTTTCAAGAAAAAAATAATAATTGCAGGGAAGGGAGATTAATTAGCATGGTTCCAAGGCGTTAGCCAGCACAGTCCCTTTCCTCATTAACACATGGTGATCCACCACCACCACCATGCGACACAGAATCATGCTGGGTGACTGTACGAGATCATGCCGGACAAGGGGATTTTAAAGGCTTCGTTCATGAACCGAATACCAAGGAACAAGAGAGGCCGCATAGGTCCAACCGCCGACGGTGCAGCCAGAGGTGTAGGCCGGTGGTAGCTTTCTAATTCTTGGCGTGGGCGTGAATTAGGGACCAGCTATGCTGTGCTCTCCTACTGCTGGGAACCTGAGGGTCCGTTTAATTCCCAAAATTTTGTAAAATTTTTCAAGATTCCCTGTCACATCGAATCTTTAGACGCATGCCTGAAGCATTAAATATAGATAAAAAAATAAAACTAATTACACAGTTTAGACGAAATTCACGAGACGAATCTTGTAAGCCTAATTATACTATGATTGGACACTAATTGCTAAATAACAACGAAAGTGCTACAATATCATTTTCTAAAAAATTTCGCAAACTAAACCAGGCCTGAGACTGAGACGAAGAGCACACCAGATGAGATGAGCCCAGAAAGCGACCGTCATTAGAAGCGAACAAATATGTTGTTCAGGGAGAAAGCGACTCAGGTCTCAGGGTAACCTGCTATCAAAGCAAGCAGGGTACAAGAACCAAGCAAAGAATCGGGAAAGTTTGACAGCCCTAAATAAATGTCAAAAAGGGAGTAAACTTTATTATATACTCAGTCCTATATGATTCAGAAATCTGCTAGAGATCACAAGCTATGCTATATTAAAATGAACACAAGTAGAATTTTGAAAAGAAGTGGTAGCTTGAAGACGCCCGGTAGAGGAATCAGGCAATGAGCTGAGAGCAAACAGGGAGCAGAGAGGTTGGTGACAAAATCATTTGACTGATGCCTTGACCGGTTTGTTGTAAGCCTGGGTGAGCTGGCGACATCGACCTCTCGGAATAGGACCATGTGATGATCCCCAAGAATCCTCCCCATTTTGGTTGGTTCCACCTCTATGACCAGGCAATGATAGCACCGGTCACTGGTCTTGTGCCACAAGTGACAACGGACCAGTCAAAGAGTTCTTGTTCCCTTGTAATGCTGGTACGATTTGTAATAAAATCACAAGGCCCTGTTGGAAATAGGACCCAGTTTGAACACCAATGGGCTTTCAGGATTCTACCTCACATAGGAACACGTGGTAACTTGTTGGATGATTATTCCTGCCTTCTCCGTTAAAAGAAAAGGAAAGAACACATGGCAATTGCAAGAAAAAAAACCAGCTGGAGCCTTCCAATGGCAAATTGCTCAGCAGCAAAACTAAGTGATCAACATTACTGTTCTTAAATGTGTACTGGTATCTGCCACAAAACATATTTCTGAAAATAGAATACAGGAAGCATGATTCTTATGTTGAGCAAGAGAACTACGTGCTCCACAAATGCCAGAAAAAAAATGTTTTTACCACAAGCAGAGGTCTTTATAATTTTAGCTCAGCGCTTAAGGTTCATTTATGCAGCGTTCCGAAGTGGTGTCACTATGGGGGGGGGGGGGGGGGGGGGGGGGGGGCACAGCACCAAATTCAATTTGTCAAACTACCAGTTTTTGAACAACCACGAAATTCTTGCAAAAATTTAAGTCATTTACACATGACTGACAATGACTGTAAATTGACAACCAGTTTTTTCTGTCTATTTTTTTAAAAGTCATTTATTATTTGAATGTGATCGAAAATATAGATCATAAGATTGAGACATCCATCTTTAATATTCCACTCTCTTATCTTCTATTAGATGTCAATTTGTATTTAGAGCATGGACACAAGCAAGAAAAACATGGCAAATAGAATAATCAATGGACCATGAGAAACTTCTCAAATCTGGCACTAGTCCCCATTTCCCCATCACCAAAACAAATACAGTAGGAGTCAGGACATTATCATTGTGTGGCACAATAATGTCCAGGATAATAAAACGATGTTGCAAAGCTTCAAAAAAGTAGTATATCTTATTTTCTAAACTCTAAACTACCAGGCACCAATGCAATGGGAGAACTGCCAACATACAAATTGCGATTCTGTGAGTTCCTACTAAGATTCTGCACCCAATGTCCTTACTAGGTCATATTTACAACAAATTGAAAACTCTTCAGCTAGAAGCCCATGATCATCTCAAGCAAATGAAACATAAACCATGGTTTAATCTATCAAGCGACTCTCACAAGTTAACGTGCATGAAGACCCGGAGTACCTAATTAAATGGTCAAACCGACAGTTTAGGCAAAGGCATTAAGATCAGCACCCATGTGAGCACATGAACATCACAATTCTTTTCTTCCAGTAATGCATTTAACTTTTGTGACTGCACATGCGAGGGATGGGAATGAAGAGGACCCTCGTTGTGATCCCGACTCCTTTTAATCCTATACAGATCTCAGGGAGAAAAGAAACAAACACCAGCAATCAATACCACCCTAGGGACAGTACAGATCTCAACGACACCGGCTCTGTTCAACCGGCTTATAATCCGTACTTTTTAGCTTATTTTTTCAGCCGGAACAGTGTTTTTTTCTCACAACAAATCAATCAACAGTGTTTTTCAGCCGGCTTATCAGCACAGCCGAACGGGGCCACCCTCCATCCAGAAAGAGTTCAATCATATCAATCACTAAGCTTGATAAAAAATACTAATATTTATGATATTAATAAATATTTTGTTAGATTTATTATGGAACATATTTTCGTAATAAACGGAGATATAGATGCCAATATTATTTTCTATAAACTTAATAAAACTTTTTTTTAAAAAAAATACTGAGTCCAAACATACTCCCTGCGTGTGCAGAAAAATTACAATTTTCATGGAAATTAATTAACACTCATCCCTGAATCTCACGCTAAGAATTAACAGATTCGTAATCGCCAGGACTACTTGACGTGACTATGCCAAAGGGTCAAGGGGATGCGTAGAACAGTGCAGATTTCAAGCTTTTAGGCTAACTGAAAAGTGTGGCTGTCACCCACATGGAAAGACTTGAATAAAGGACAGCTGGAGATGAAAGCAGATCATCCAAGTGGCTGGTTTAGTTGTTTGTCGGAGCAGCATGCTTAAATCTACCAGTTGGTCTCCTGTCCATAGTGCAGATCTCACTCTTTTCTGAACCTTTATTTGCGAACACGCTAAGAGGGTACAATCAGCAAGGCCATGTGCAGAAGTATGTAGTACTGTACTACTCTACTGTACGTAACATAATCATGAAAAACAAACTTAAAAAAATACACTTATAATGCATGCAGCATGCTAAAAAGTAAAATATCTTCATTACGGAACGTCATAGGTGATTGAGGTGATGCTCTATTCCAGGAAAATAATGCGGTGTCAATTCACTCCTTTGTGGGCTTACAAAAAAATCACTCCTTTGTGTACGGAGAATACACGTCCCACCGAAAGTACGAAATTCATCAGATCACCTCAATGGACCACCGGAGCGATTCACAAACCAAATATGAAATATCACGTCAACGATCACAATCAAATCATCATTGAAATGTATGAAAGCAAAAATAGGGCGTAATGTCTGGCCAGCCAACCGTAGATAAACATTGTTTCTATACCACCGTGTACCAGGACAATGAAAATAATTAATATGCATCGATTTACGATATCAAGGATCTACAACATCGCGTGTCTACATTTCGTTTGCTACTGATGATAGTACAAAATTATCGACCAACATCAAACAGCTGACTAGTACAGTATATACCAAGAGGCTATCCTTTTCAGTATTCCCAAACAGTGCACGTGTCCAAGCATCTTACTATTTCTGATTAGAGGACCAAATAGAGCTCCGCATTAATACTGATAAGACACTAGAGAAAAAGATAAATATAAAAAAATTCTCATAATAATAAAAAACATTTGGACTCTACTTCAATAAACTTGTATCGTTATCACAAACAATAGCAATTAGATCTATTTCATTTTATACAAAATTATCCACATCTATTATCATTACAAAAAATACATAAAGTAACCCTATAAAATTTGCATTAAATTACCCACCCCCAACATTACAAAAGATAATTTAAAATAACCCCTAAATTTGTATCTAAAGTATCCACCTCTACTACTATGGTCCATGAAAGATAATTTAAAATAGCCCACTAAATTTATATCTAAATTACTCACCTCTACAATTTAAAATAACCCTCTAAATTTGTATCCAAATCACCCATCTATGCCATAACAAAAAATAATTTAAAATAACTATATAAATTTGCATCTAAATTATCCACTTCTACCATTATGAAAGACAATGCAAAATATACCCTAAATTTACATCTAAATACACACATATGTTATTTATAAAAAAATTAAAGTAACACATGTAGTTATTATCTACATTACCCACCTACACGGCTATTGTCATAAAAAAATTAAAACATCCCTCAAAATATACATATAAATACTAATATAGACTATTTTGAAAATTATTCAACAGCCATAAAATACATTGTTTATATTTCTAATTACATAATTCTACCACTATTAAATTATAAAATTATAATTAAGGGTACATGCATTAAGATAGTTTTTATTTTATTATAATAGTTATCAAGTGTGGGAAAATGCTTCCTTAACAAACCATGAAACAAGCTATTCTCTTTAAGTTATATTAATACTCCATGACAATAGATTTTGTAAGATGTTATTTTAAATAAGTGTATACATTTGACTAAAAGATTATTTCATATTTGACATTGATAATTTAATTTATAAGTGCTCTATGTTTTATAAACAATGCTACTACACTTATAGTTCTTCAATACAACAAGTATCTTGAGTGCCACAAGTCTGAGCTAAAATGATTGTTTATCCAATGTACTCCATTCCAAATTGTAAGTCGTTTTTGCTTTTCTATGTACATACGTTACTAGGACCTATATTTTTTTAATAAAAGAAAATTGTAGAAACATGAAAAAAAAGATGCAATAGGCACCGTAGAAAGCTGATGACAATATATATGCAACAGATAGCACATCAACCGATGACACTATATACGTAGTTTTCAATTGAAACTCAAACAAAATCATCATCAGATATATCAGAAGCAACATGAAGCTTTTTACTTTGAGGTTGATCCAAAGAGGGGCTGGTTTTCTTCAATCCTTGCAAGCAATTTGGTGATGTTCTGGATTTGGTTGAACATTTCAAAGACGAATTCTTTAAATTAGATCCCATCAACTTCAAATTCTTGCCATTTAAGGATTGCCTTCCAGGTTTGCTAGGAGAATCGGTTTTCTGCACTCCTTTTTCTCCGGTGGCTGCTATTCCGTTTTGTTGATGAGCTGCTGATCGCACCATAGATTCAACTGGAACAAGTTTTCCATCAACCTGATTGGTGAAAACAAAAGAAACCTGCAAGATGCACATGTGCTTTGTTACCAGTTGTAGTCGTCTCCTAAAAACTAAGTTTAAACTAAGCTCTGCGGCACAGATGCCATAGATGTTGTTTGTAAATGCAAAAGTTGGTTCTCCTCAAATACAGATTAAAGATGCTAACTGTTTAAAGGCCAGCTTGTCAACCATTCTTTTTTTTTTTCAACTAACTTTACCATCTAAATCTAATTAAGCAATGTACAAACAAACAAGTGGATCCAGAGAAACCGATACTGGGTCTGAGACGTACAATCCTAAAATAAGTACTCCCTCCGTTCCAAATTACAAGTCGTTTTGGCTTTTCTAAGTGCATAGCTTTGGCTATGCACCTGGATAGACGTCACGTCTAGATACATAGCAAAATATATGCACATACTACATAGAAATGCCAAAACGACTTATAGTTTGGAATGGAGCGAGTAAGATTTATGAACCAAACCAATGAGATGCAGATGCACGGAAGGTCTTAGGTTGTCACCTCTTCGCCAGCAGAACACTGCAGTACAGTATCAGGTACAGTTGATGGATCAAAGTGATGTCCCCAACTTCCTAGGTCTTCTTCAGTAGGTCTTCCAATCTGACAACAGTGCGCATAGAAAGTTAAATGAAATCTCTTGAGGTTTAAAGCTGCAGAAATGCCTTGTCCAGTCTTCCCCGATGGGTCAAGTTAAACAAAAACTACTGGCTACTGCAGAGTTAGGAAACATATAAATAGGGTGCCATCAAAATTACCTGGTGATGTGCGCTATTCATTTTCTGCAAACATCCAGATATCTCTCCAAACCTACCAATATCAGCATAATCTTGCACTCCTGGAATTGAAGCCTTATGATCAGTGGCTGCAAAACCAGTACCATCCAAAGCTGAATTTCCATCCTTGTCACAGCGGCTACACTTCAAATTTTCATGTATTTCAGACCTGTGCAAATGAAGGTAAGCAACAATATTATACATGGTATTAACTAAGGTACAAGGTACTGCATTTAGATGACAATAGTGAATACAGATATTGCCTTTTGCAAGTGTTAACAAATTCATCTCTTGTTTGTGTGGCGCATATGTATCAGTTTTTTCTGTCTTTGTTAAACATTTTCTTCTTCTATTAAGATACTTGCATGTTCAAGAAAAATATGGAAAAATTCTAATGACAGGGTATTCTGGCCAAGCTCGAGAAATGCCTAGGAGTCTAGTTAGTCAATAGCAAGTTAGCAAGTGCTGGTATTCTTGAAGCTGAAATACTATCCATGGTTTGCCGAAAACAAATGATAATGATCTAATTTTTCCAAATAATTTATCAATTAATTATAATTTGTTATTTACACAATACAATCATGTAGAGTCTTCTTGAATCTCGGCTCCTCACAACTGAATGTGAACATGAAAGCAATGGTAACTGTTAGGCAGACTTTGTATCGTGGATGGGCTTAGGCCCAGGCACAAAGGGTAGAGGCCCATAGCCCAGGTGCCCTTGATTGTGTTGAGATAGGCTTGGATGATCAGGATCGGTTCCACTTCTATAAACCCTAATCTGTGGTCATCTCCAGTGGCGGATCCAAAGGGGGGGCAGGGGGGGGCTGCAGCCCCCCTAGGAGCATCTAATCACCACTAAAATACTGTAGCATAAGCCTCAAATCACCATTAAATATTCATGCAAATCAACATCTCCATTGTTTTAGCCACCCCCCCCCCCCCCCCCCCCCCCCCCCCCCCCCCCCCCCCCCCCCCCCCCCCGTCCCCCATCCTGCATCCGCCACTGGTCATCTCTCTATATATTCAACTGATTCCACAAACCAAACTCGCTTACAGTAACTACACCAACTTCATTGAACCACAACTGACAGACATTGTTTGCAAAGCGGATCAACAAGTTCAGCATCATTTCCTGAAAATGATTGAACAAATTAGATAGCTAATGTTTTGTCAAACTAAGCTCCACATCTACCCAATCTGTGAGGTCCAATTGTACTAACCATCAACTGGTTCCTGCTGTTTCTTTTTTAACACTCATTTGTTGTTGTCTAATGTCTTTCCCTACTAGTAACAAGATGAAGAAAGAATGAGCCACATGTTCAGAGGAACCAATTTAACCTGACATGTTCATGAAAAGTAAAAAGATCACGCAGATCTTCTGTTGAAAGAGCACTCCCCTGTAACAATAAGATGACAAATCAATACATTTGGCACTTAAAAATTTTGAACAGAAAGTAGAAGGAAACTCCAACAATTAAACCTGCATTTTGTTGTCCGCTTGCTCCTGCTGAATAACTTTTTGGAGGCCTTCTTTCGACATTTGACGCTGATATACCTTTAGAAGGATGTAGCACATAAAGTTACAGTGCAAGAAAGCAAGAAATTATCATCCATTCACTAGAAAACGAAAAAGGATAAGAAAAGATATAACCGAAAATACAAGTTTCAGGGTTGGCAACCTTCTCCTCGATGGTTCCTGTGCTTAAGAACCTATAAATGTAGACTCTCTTTTTCTGTCCATCTCTCCATACTCTAGCAGCAGCCTTTCCAGATGGCAATAGATCACAAAAAGAGCAGGTTAGGCAAGGAGCATAGTTACAAGAACGTTGAGAAGGTGATGAACATGAGATGCATAGAAATTAACCTGCTTATCATTGGCAGGGTTCCAATCAGGGTCAAAGAGAACCAAACGATTTCCACCTACCAGATTAAGCCCACAGCCACCTGCCTTGCTACTAAGTAGAAAGACAAACTCATCCTGTCAAATACAATAATTTCAGATATAATATGTTGTAACAGTTATTCAGGATACAGCCATACAGGGCAGATTTTATGTACCCTAGATAGATCATTGAATTGGTTCACCAGCTTCTGCCTTTTATTGATGGATGTTGCTCCATCAAGTCTAACATATGGGTATCTTCTTTCCCGGCATAATTGAACAAATAGATCTAATGTCTGAATTTAAAAAAGAACAACATGGCAATGATTAGTCATTCCAAACTTTGAGGGTCTCCAAAAGCAATTAATCACATTTAGTCTTCTTTGTGAACAGAGACAAGATCAGAATCATCAGATTTGCAATTTTAAAGCATGCATGTTTTAATTTGATGACAAGCATGCGCAGCACAGATAGGAAGATCTTAAGATAAGCATAAATGAAGACGTGTGTACAATCACATAGGATTTCTCACTTTTGGCGGTTATAGAAAGAAACCAAACATATGCTGATATGCCCTAAAATAGAGACTGAGGCAAATATATTGTGCCATTTGTTGTAAACTGAGATTCTCATTATTGGCTAACCCTAGAAGGGTAGCTATATAGGTACCATACATGGGCCACATGGGCCTTAGCCTCATGGGCTGAATATACTCCAACACCCCCCCGCAGTCTGAACTACCGGCGCAGCGGAGTTCCAAGCTGAAGAACAAGAAAGAACACACGCGACCCCCCCAAAGACGCAACTAGCCACCGGTGATGTTGAGGCTGGAGCGAAACTCGGCGAAGGTCGAGGACGGGAGGCCCTTGGTGAAGATGTCCGCGAACTGGGAGGTAGTCGGGACATGAAGGACCCGCACCTCGCCCATGGCCACCCGATCACGGACAAAGTGGAGGTCGATCTCCACATGCTTCGTCCGCTGGTGCTGGATGGGGTTGGTGGAGAGGTAGACCGCACTGACATTGTCGCAGTAGATCAGTGTGCTCCGGGAGGGCGGAGTGTGCAGCTCAGCAAGCAGCTGCCTGAGCCAGGCGGCCTCCGCCACGCCGTTAGCGACAGCGCGGTACTCCGCCTCGGCACTGGACCGGGAGACCACCGGCTGGCGCTTGGACGACCAGGACACCAGGTTGCCGCCCAGGAAGACGGCGTAGCCGGAGGTGGAGCGGCGAGTGTCCGGGCACCCCGCCCAGTCAGCGTCGGTGTAGACGACGAGGTCGGTGGAGGAGGCCCGGTGGAGGAGAAGGCCGTAGTCGAGCGTGCGCCGGAGGTAGCGGAGGAGGCGCTTGAGAGCCGTGAGGTGAGGCTAACGGGGATCATGCATATGAAGACAGACCTGCTGAACTGCATAGGTGATGTCCGGCCGGGTGAAGGTGAGGTACTGAAGGGCCCCGGCGAGACTCCGGTACGCAGTGGGGTCAGCCACCGGGGGTCCCTCAACATCGGACAGATTGCCCTGAGTATCGACCGGAGTGGAGCAGGGGTTGCAGTCAGTCATCCCAGCCCGCTCCAGGATATCCCGAGTGTACTGCCTCTGGTGAAGAAGTAGCCCAGCAGGACGGTGCTCAACAGTGACACCGAGGAAATGGTGAAGCTCACCCAGATCCTTCATAGCAAACTCCTGCTGGAGAGCGGCAATGATCCGGCGGAGAAGTGGCTCGCTGGAGGCAGTGAGGACAATGTCATCAACATAGAGCAGCAAGTATGCAGTGTCAGCCCCATGGTGGTAGACGAACAGTGACGTATCAGACTTGGCCTCCACGAACCCCAGGGTCAGCAAGAAAGCAGCAAAGCGGTGGTTCCACGCCCGAGGTGCCTGCTTGAGGCCGTAGAGAGACCTGTTGAGCCGGCAGACCATGTCAGGACGAGTGGAATCGACGAACCCCGCCGGCTGACTGCAGTACACTGTCTCGGTAAGAAGGCCATGGAGGAAGGCATTCTTGACGTCCAGTTGATGGACCGGCCATGACCGAGCAAGCGCCAACGAGAGCACGGTACGGACGGTGGCCGGCTTGACCACCGGGCTGAAGGTCTCATCGTAGTCGACTCCCGGGCGCTGAGTGAAACCCCGGAGGACCCATCGAGCCTTGTAGCGCTCGAGAGAGCCATCGGCCCGGCGCTTGTGGGTCCAGATCCACTTGCCGGTGACGACGTTGGAGCCTGGCGGCCGGGGCACCAACTTCCACGTCTGGTTGGCGAGTAGCGCGGCGTACTCCTCTTCCATCGCACGGCGCCAGTGAGGGTCCAACAGGGCGTCGCGGACGGAAGAGGGTACCGGGGAGACCACCGCGTCGCCGGTCGAAGCCGCGAGGCGGCAGTGTGCCAGCCGCGTGCCGTGTCACCATCGGGTGAACATGCTGCGGGTGTCGGTGAAGAAGCGGCGGGTGGTAGACCGGCGGGGCACCACGAGTCGGCGGGGACTGCGGCGGTGGTGTCGGTGTCCCCGGCGGAGAAGGGACCGCGAGCGGCGGCGGCCGCGGCCTGCGCTGGTACACCCGTACCGGCGCGGCGAACCTCGATGGAGGTGCCGGGGCAGGATCCGGCGTCGGCGACCGGCACGGCCCCCCCGGGGCAGAAGTGGGGGACGAAGGCCCCGGGTCTGCGCCAACCGGAGAGGGCGAGGTCGCGCCAGGAGACGACGGGTCCGGACCCACCGGGGAGCCGGGACAGGAGGCCGACAAGGAGCTCGGCGAAGCAGTACCTGCAGGAGACCACGAAAAAGGTGGCCGGACCACCGGGTCAGTGGGAAACAGGGAGGGAGGGTCAGGGACCGGAGGGGTGGTAGGGCTGGAAAAGGGAAAGACGGACTCATCGAACACCACATGGCGAGAGATGAGAACCCGTCGGGAGGTGAGGTCAAAGCACCGGTACCCCTTGTGATCCGGGGAGTACCCGAGGAAGACACAGAGCGTGGAGCGAGGGTCCAGCTTGTGAGAAGAAGTGGCAGCGGTGTTGGGGTAACACGCACACCCAAACACGCGGAGGTGATCGTACCGAGGCGGGGTACCGAAGAGGGCGTGGTGAGGTGTGGGAGCGGGACAGGCAGCGGAAGGAAGACGGTTAAGAAGGTAGGTGGAGGTGTGCAGGCCCTCAGCCCAAAAGCGAGCAGGAAGAGAGGCCTGAAACAGAAGGGTGCGCACGGTGTCGTTGGTGGTGCGAATCATCCACTCAGCCTTGCCATTCTGCGAAGAGGTATACGGGCAAGACATGCGCAACTGAACACCGTGAGAGAGAAAGAATGCTCGGGAGGTGGAGTTATCAAACTCGCGACCATTGTCACACTGAACGGCCTTGATGGTGAGGCCAAACTGTGTGGATACCCAAGTGAAGAAGTGAAGGAGCGTGGTAAACGTATCAGAATTCGCACGGAGGGGAAAAGTCCACGAATAATACGAAAAATCATCAACCACCACAAGATAATACTTATAACCAGAAATACTTAGAACAGGAGGTGTCCATAGGTCGCAATGTACAAGATAAAAAATGCGGGTCGCATGAGAAGTAGAACTATGAAAAGGAAGACGAACATGTCGACCCAATTGGCACGCATGACACAATTGCTCATCATGAGCTCGAGTACATGGAAGACCGGAGCTACGACTGAGCTGTATCAGGGCATCACGTCCAGGATGGCCGAGGCGCCGGTGCCAGGTAGTAGAGGAGGTAGAAGCGGCGAAGGCAGCTGACAAAACGGGCGGCGAAGAAGACGAAGAAGCCGCCGGGAAGCGAAGGGTGTAAAGGGGCCCGGTGCTGTCACATCGGAGCAAAGGACGCCGGGAAGCCAAATCCTTTACAGTAAGACCAGAAGAGTCAAATTCCACAGAGCAAGAATTGTCAGCTGTAAAACGACGGATAGAAAGAAGGTTATGAACCATAGAAGGAGCAACAAGAACATCAGGAAGACGGAAGGAGCCATGAGCACCGGCGGTACCCACAGACGTGACTGGAAGACAAGAACCATTTGCGACCATAATGGACGAAGGAAGAGAGGAAGAGGGAGAGTGGAGCGACGAAAGTATACCGGGGTCAGGAGTGGTGTGGTAGGTGGCTCCCGAATCAGCGATCCACTCGGGTCCGACCGGAGGTGTCAGGCCCATGGTGCTGAACGAGCGAGCCAGGGCCGCCTGGTCCCATCCGGCGACCCCCGGGAGAGTCCCAGAGGGTGGAGTCCACGCCGTAACAGGGAAGGCGCCGGGTGGAGGACCAGCAGGAGGAGCTCCGGTGAGCATGGCCACCGGTGGACACGAGTCGGCCCCGGGGGCGTGGTAGGGCCACATGGAGATGCGCCCGGACCACGGGTTCTGGAAGGAGGGCCACGGTGCCCCCCCTGCGGCCCACCAGGTGCCGGAGCCTGGGTATGTCCACCCCGGCCGCCCCCGCGACCCCTTCCGCGGCGACGACGACCGCCACGACCCCCCCCCCCACCTCCGCTCGGCCCGGAGGGAGGAGGACCCAGAAGAGACGGCGGCGGTGGAGCGGACGACCGTGAAGCAGACGGGCGCGGCGGAGTAGCAGCCAGAGCCGTCGAGGAGGCCGAGGACCCCGGAGAGGCGGTGGATCCCGGCTGGAGGCCCTGCGTGAGCTCCTCCATGACGAGATCGTCACGGACCTCCAGGAAGGTGGGGAAGGGCCTCTGACGGGTGATCCACGTCCTGAGGTGGGCGTAGCGGTCGCTGAGCCCCCGGAGGACGTTGAGGACCAAGATGCGATCCTCCACGGGCCACCCGAGGTCCCCTAGGGAGTCAGCCATGGCCTTCATCCGCCGGCAGAACTCGCCGACGGAGAGGTCACCCTGGACGAAGGTGCGGAAGCTCGCGTCGAGGCGCAGAGCCCGAGCCTCGGCGTTGCCCAGGAACTGACCCTCAAGGGTCAGCCACGCTCGGCGCGCGTCAGGGGAGGTGCGGACGAGGTCGTGGAGGTCCAGAGAGATCGTCCCCAGGATCCAGGAGAGGACGATGCTGTCGAGACGGAGCCACGACGGTGTCTGGACGGCGACCGAGGCGTCGACGAGGACGTGGTCGTCGAGGGCGTAGCGGCGAAGGGTGAGAAGCACCAGATCCCGCCAGCGGGCGTAGGAAGGAGACTCCGGCTCGAGGACGACCGGAACGAGGAGGCGAATGTTCTGGACCCCCCCGGCTTGGTAGTGGAGCTGGGCCACGAGCGGTCGGCCGGGTCGTGCCAGAGGACGGCGGTGTGTGACACGCGGTGTCCCGGCGAGGCGGAGGAGGTGGCTCCGGCGTCCGGGCCCGCGGGAGAGGCGAGGAGCTGCTCGGCCTCGGCGATCTGGCGGGTCAAGGCGTCGGTCGCGTCGCGCTCGCGCTCCCAGGCGAGGGCGGCCGCGCGCACACGGGCCTGGCCCTCCGCGGCGGCGGCCCGGGCAGCGACGAGGGCTGCAGCGAGGGTGGAGTTCGGTCCAGTCAGGCCGAAAGGGAGACCCCCAGGAAGGGCCGACTGGAGACTGGCAGCGGCAGCATCAGCCACGAGAGGTTGGGAACCCTCAGGCAGCGGCTGGAGTGGTTGGAGCGGCTGGAGGGGCTGCTGGAGCGGGCGGAGGCCGGCATCCGCACCACCGCCTGCATCCTCGCCCCCCACTGGTGCCTCCCCCCCAGGCCCGGAGATAGCGGTGAGGACCTGAGCAGAGGGGGTGGCGGCGGCAGCAGGGTGGGTTGCTGCGCCGTTCAGGGCGGCAGGGATAGCAGGCTGGGGCGCGGCCCCGTGCAGCACGGCGCCAAGGGGAAGGGACGCACGCGGCTGCAGGGGAAGGGGATGCGGCTGCGCCTGCTAGGGAAGGGGAGAAGAACCACCGGCGGCCAGCAGGGGAGGGGAAAGAGCGGCGGCGGCCTGGGCGGCGCCCAGATCAGGGGCGGCGCCGCCAGGTGGATGAGCATGAGGTCCCCTGGAGGCGGCTGGAGATGGGGCAGCAAGGACCTGCGCCCATGTGGAAGAGGATGAGAGGGAAGGGAAGTGGCTGTAGAAGGAGGGGTGGGGAGGTGGAGCGCCGGCCATGGCCTCCTGGCCGGCGGCGGCAGCCACCAGGAAGGAGCGGCGGCTGGACAGAGGAGGAAGGAAAGAAAAAAACTAACCCTAGGCTCTAATTACCATGTTGTAAACTGAGATTCTCATTATTGGCTAACCCTAGAAGGATAGCTACATAGGTACCATACATGGGCCACATGGGCCTTAGCCTCATGGGCTGAATATACTCCAACACCATTTATCCTTCAAGGCACAGTACAGTGTTCTGGCCTTGACTCATAATAAGCAGGCATGCCCAACCTGTATCCCATTATACCAATTAACATAATTCTTGTCATCTTGTGAAGTAGGATTGGGATGGACCAGCAGGTTGACTTGGGGATTGCTTGTTGTACACGTACATTTGAAGCTTTTCTAATTTTGTCCATGCAGGGCCTGTTTGGATGAGACCCTGCCCAGGCAGCTGTAGCCTGGACATCCAACCCCAGGTGTCCAAAATCAGACACCTAGGAACGCTGCCTGGACCAGGCAGTTGTCGAAGCAAACAGGCCCTAATACATGGTCTAATCATAAACAAAATACTAGCAAACGTAAAGACAATGAAGATTTTAGTATTAACAATGCCTTACAACATTCCCATTTCTGTCACAAGTAATTGATGCTTTAACTTGAAGAATCTCAGTTGCCCTTTTGGCTCAAGTAGCTAGTAAGAGCTATAGAAGAGTGGAGCATAGGAAATTTTCTAGGTAAAACTATGTTGATTTACATTCAGTATTTCACTATTTCTGAAAGGAAAAATGCAAACACCAGTTACTCAGTCAGTTATATAGTTTAAAGTTTCATCTAGTGTACAAATTTGTGTTTCTCCAAGGCCTTGAAGACAAGAAAAATTCTGCACATCAACTATACCTTATGACATCATATCAAAATATTATATTATAAATACCTGACCTGAGTATAATTTGATACAAGAACAATACGATCATCGGTTTTCTGACGGAGGTGCCCCAGTAATCTTGCCAATACATGCATTTTCCCAGATAGCTCTACCCACATTCCTCCTCCGCCAGTCCATGATCCAGACCTTTGCATTAATAAACAGTAGTTGTAAGATGGTTCAGCAAAAATGAAAGATAGAAAGAGAAGTGTTAAGTACCTTCCAGAAAAAAGTTCTGGCGGAAAAAAGCGCAGACAGTCATCAAAACCAGAGCCACCTGAATTGTTACTTTTTATGGTGTCGTAGATCAGCTGCAATATGAAGATAGCCAAATGACAAATACATAATGGAGTTTGCTTATAGCCAAAAAAAAGTTCAAATTATAAATTCATGATCACTAGAAATAGTAATATAAGCACTGTGCCCAGAAATTCATTATAACTTGTTTGTGGAGTTTTATTACTATCAGTTGTACAGTGCTCACTTTCGTGGAAAAAAAAACTATATAGCATCAAGAGGCTAGAATTCTGGGAATTTCAGAACAGAATAGTTAATAATCAGGAGAAATTTACATTCTCCCTGCCTAATCCTACTGTTTGAAAAGGTACATAGTAGAAACTACAAATTATTCTGGGGAAGCATACTCTTTAAGAGACTTCAGCTGAAGGATAAATGCACCTCGAGTGGAAATATTAAATTATTTACCTTTGGATGATTGCATAATTTCTTAAGAGCGGTAATATATGCTAGAATTTTGGATTGCTTTGCTTCTTCAGATATCAAGCGTTTAACCTGAAAGGATCAATAATAGGTTGTTGCAGGGAAAAAAAACTCTGTGTAACATTTATCTAATAAAAATTGTTTGAATCCAAAGCAATGTAAAATTAGGTCCTCACATTTTTGGAATGTATGAAGTGGTTGTACAGTGTTGTCTGCAGAGGAGTCAACTTGCAGCACACGACTTCAACAATCTGTACAATAGCAATGTTTTTAAGCAAGGCAGGGTAGGTAAAATATTCTTCAGAAATTATAAGGAAAATCCTTTTTAACAAAATAAATAGGGCATGATACAATTTTGTTTTCAATCAAAAGCATGGTGAGTATATTTGTTAAACTTTCACAATACAGAGCAACTTTCGCTCAAAAAATGTTCGAATGTGTGTATTAGGCCCATGAGGCCCATGTATGGTTACCTATATAGCTACCCTTCTAGGGTTAGCCCAAATCAATAGAGACTAACCTTCTAGCATGGTATCAAGCTGAGTTTTTCCTCTCCTCCTCCCCCAGCCGCCGCCTCCATGGCCGGCCGGCCCCCTCCTCCCTCCCCTTCCTACTTCCATGTCTTCCCTCCCCTTCCCTCCACTTCCTGGGCGCGTGTCGCTGCTGCCGACCCCCAGCCCCCTCCCACCGCCGTCCTCTTCCCCGGCGACCCGGCTGGTGCGGGCGCCGGTCCTGGGGCAGAAGCTGCTGCTGGGGCGGGCGCTGCTGCAGCGGGGCGTGACGCCCCCCACCCGCTCCACCCGCCCCCTCCCGCCAGCCACCACCCGCCCCCTCCCGCCGGCCCCCATCCGCCCCCTCCCGCTGCTCTCCTCCATGGCACGTCCGGTGGCGGATCTGCTCATGGGCGCGCGGCATGGCCTGGCGCCGCTGCTGCCCTTACTGCTGCCGCCCTTACTGCAGCGGAGGCAGCAGCCGCGGGCGCGGACACGCCTACCGCGCAGCCGGCGATGCGGCCCTCCTCCCAACGGCTCCCCTCCCCGGCGCGGGTATGGACGCCTGACACCTCCTGTCGGACCGGAGTGGATCGCCGACTCGGGTGCCACCTACCACACCACCCCTGACCCTGGTATACTTTCATCTGTCCATTCTCCTTCTTCTTCTCTCCCTTCGTCCATTATGGTCGCAAATGGTTCGTGTCTTCCTGTCACGTCTGTGGGTACCGCCGGTGCTCATGGCTCCTTTCGTCTTCCTGATGTTCTTGTTGCTCCCTCTATAGTTCACAACCTTCTTTCTATTCGTCGTTTTACAGCTGACAATTCTTGTTCTGTGGAGTTTGACTCTTCTGGTCTTACTGTAAAGGATTTGGCTTCCCGGCGTCCACTGCTCCGATGTAACAGCTCCGGGCCCCTTTACACCCTTCGCTTCCCGGCGGCTGCTTCCTCTACCTCGCCGTCCGTTTTGTCAGCTGCTTTCGCCGCCTCTACTTCCTCTACCACTTGGCACTGGCGCCTCGGCCATCCTGGACGTGATGCCCTGATGCAGCTCAGTCGTAGCTCCGGTCTTCCATGTACTCGGGCTCTTGATGAGCATTTGTGTCATGCGTGCCAATTGGGCCGACATGTTCGTCTTCCTTTTCATAGTTCTACTTCCCATGCGGCCCGCATTTTTGATCATGTACATTGCGACCTATGGACATCTCCTGTTATCAGTATTTCTGGTTACAAGTACTATCTTGTGGTGGTTGATGATTTTTCGCATTATTCGTGGACTTTTCCCCTGCGTGCGAAGTCTGATACATTTCTCACGCTCCTTCACTTTTTCACTTGGGTGTCCACATAGTTCGGCCTCACCATCAAGGCCGTCCAGTGTGACAATGGTCGTGAGTTTGATAACTCCGCCTCCCGTGCCTTCTTTCTCTCTCACGGTGTTCAGTTGCGCATGTCTTGCCCATATACCTCTTCGCAGAATGGCAAGGCTGAGCGGATGATTCGCACCACCAACGACACCGTGCGCACCCTCCTGTTTCAGGCCTCTCTTCCTGCTCGCTTCTGGGCTGAGGGCTTGCACACCTCCACCTATCCCCTCAACCGTCTTCCTTCCGCTGCCTGTCCCGCTCCCACGCCACACCACGCCCTCTTCGGTACCCCTCCTCGGTATGATCACCTTCGCGTCTTTGGGTGTGCGTGTTACCCCAACACCGCTGCCACTTCTTCCCACAAGCTGGACCCCCGCTCCACTCTATGTGTCTTCCTCGGGTACTCCCCGGATCACAAGGGGTACCGGTGCTTTGACCTTACCTCCCGACGGGTCCTCATCTCTTGCCATGTGGTGTTCGATGAGTCCGTCTTTCCCTTCTCCAGCACACCCACCACCACTCCTGTTCCTGATCCCCCCTCCCTCTTTCCCGCTGACACGGTGGTCCAGCCACCTTTTCCGTGGTCTCCTGCAGGTACCGCTTCGCGGCGCTCCTTGCCGGCCACCTGTCCCGGCTCCCCGGCGGGTCCGGGATCGTCGCCCTCTGGCGCGGCACCGACCTCTCCGGTTGGCGCAGGTCCGGGGACCTCCCCAGATACTGCCCCGGGGGGGCCATGCCGGTCGTCGTCGCCTGGTGCTGCCCCGGCACCTCCTTTGCGGTTCGCTGCACCGGTCCGGGTGTACCAGCACCGACCGCGGCCGCCGCCACTCGCGGTCCCTTCCGACACCACCGCCACAGTCCCCACCGGCCCGTGACGCACCGCCGGTCTACCACCCGCCGCTTCTTCACAAACACCCGCGGCATGTTCACCCGATGGTGACACGGCACGCGGCTGGCACACTGCCACCCCGGGTCCTTGCGGCATCGACCGGCGACGCGCCGGTCTCCCCAGTACCCTCTTCCGTCTGTGACGCCTTGTTGGATCCTCACTGGCGCCGCGCGATGGAAGAGGAGTACGCCGCGCTCCTCGCCAACCAGACGTGGGAGTTGGTGCCCCGGCCGCCGGGCTCCAACGTCGTCACCGGCAAGTGGATCTGGACCCACAAGCGCCGGGCTGATGGCACTCTCGAGCGCTACAAGGCCCGCTGGGTTCTCCGGGGCTTCACTCAGCGCCCTGGGGTCAACTATGATGAGACCTTCAGCCCGGTGGTCAAGCCGGCCACCGTCTGCACCGTGCTCTCGCTGGCGCTTGCTCGGTCATGGCCCGTCCATCAGCTGGACGTCAAGAATGCCTTTCTACACGGCCTTCTCACCGAGACAGTGTACTGCAGTCAGCCGGCGGGGTTCGTTGATTCCTCCCGCCCTGACATGGTCTGCCTGCTCAACAGGTCTCTCTACGGCCTCAAGCAGGCACCCCGGGCGTGGAACCATCGGTTCGCTGCTTTCCTGCTGACTCTGGGGTTTGTGGAGGCCAAGTCTAATACATCTCTGTTTATCTATCACCATGGAGCTGACACTGCGTACTTGCTGCTCTATGTTGATGACATTGTCCTCACAGCCTCCAATGAGCCACTTCTCCGCCGGGTCATTGCCGCTCTTCAGCAGGAGTTTGCTATGAAGGATCTGGGTGTGCTCCACCATTTCCTTGGGGTCACTATTGAGCCTCGTCCTGCTGGGTTACTGCTTCACCAGCGGCAGTATACTCGGGATATCCTGGAGCGGGCTGGGATGACTGACTGCAACCCCTGCTCCACTCCGGTTGATACTCAGGGCAAGTTGTCAGAGGCTGAGGGCCCCCAGTCTCAGATCCCACTGCATACAGGAGTCTTGCCGGTGCCCTTCAGTACCTCACCTTCACCCGGCCGGACATCACCTATGCAGTCCAGCAGATCTGTCTTCATATGCATGATTCCCGGGAGCCTCACCTCACGGCTCTCAAGCGCCTCCTCCGCTACCTCCGGGGCACGGTCGACTACGGCCTCCTACTTCACCGGGCCTCCTCCGCCGACCTTGTCGTCTACACTGACGCTGACTGGGCGGGGTGTCCGGACACTCGACGCTCCACCTCCGGCTACGCTGTCTTCTTGGGCGGCAACCTGGTGTCCTGGTCGTCTAAGCGCCAGCTTGTGGTCTCCCGGTCCAATGCCGAGGCGGAGTACCGCGCTGTTGCTAACGGCGTGGCTGAGGCCTCCTCGCTCCGGCAGCTTCTCGCCGAACTACACACTCCGCCCTCCCGGAGCACTCTGATCTACTGTGAGTCTGTGACAATGTCAGTGCAGTTTACCTCTCCACCAATCCCGTCCAACACCAGCGGACGAAGCATGTGGAGATCGACCTACACTTTGTCCGGGATCGGGTCGCCCTTGGCGAAGTGAGGGTTCTTCATGTTCCGACTACCTCCCGGTTCGCGGACATCTTCACCAAAGGCCTCCCGTCCACGCTCTTCACCGAGTTTCGCTCCAGCCTCAACATCACCAGTGGCTAGTTGTGTCTGTGGGGGGACTCGTGTGTGTTCTTCTTTCTTCTTTCTTGGTCAGTCTGGAACTCCGCTGCGCCGGTAGTTCAGACTGCGGGGGGGTGTTGGAATGTGTGTATTAGGCCCATGAGGCTAGGCCCATGAGGCCCATGAATGGTTACCTATATAGCTACCCTTCTAGGGTTAGCCCAAATCAATAGAGACTAACCTTCTAGCAAAAAAACAATACAGAGCAACTAAAAGAATTTGATCAAACAGATAAGCATACCTTTGGAGGCAAGTGATTGGATAACAGGGCATTTGTTCGTCTCAAGATAAACTGAATATCATAGAGAAACCATCACAATCAAATGAGTCTCCAGCAAGCACAAAAAAGGGATACAAAATATAACAAATAGCTTTAATGGAGTAAAATAGCATAGCATGACAATCAGAGTGTAGTACTGACAAACTTCTTCAGCAGGGAAGACTTGCCTGATTTACTTTTGCACTAAGCTCTGCAGATCTCTCGGATCCCAATTTCTTTTCTTCTGCACTTGCAGTGGGTTCTCTCCCACAGATGATTGGTGCCTTCATTTAAGGATAGATGGTACCAGGGTAAACAGAGAGAAGTGACTATAGGCCCACAAGAAATAAAAGTACTGAACAACAATTCTGATCATGTTTTCCTGGTTCCCCTAAAAATACCTCTAAGCGTACATGAAAAGTACTGACTGTCTTTGAATGAACAGCTGTAACTTGTAATTTGGCAGTACAGCCTGATTCATGTCAAGCTCCATACTTACTTCATAATAACGACGAAAATATGAAGCGTCCCCCAGAACCCCTGGATTTGTGAAATTCACCATTGAGAAGAACTCTTCCAAATCATTCTGCAGCACCAGAAAACATTGAGTACAGAAAATTTCAAGTCAATTGTTCCAGGATAGGCATGTAATTCCTTTTTTTCTGTGGTAGGTAGGGGTGGGGGGATACCAAAAAGTACCTGCATTGGGGTACCGGACAAGAGGATGCGCCGTGTACAAGGAAGGGCAGCCAAAGCCTACACATTATGCATTTTAGCGGTTTCAGCAGAACAAAGTCGGAGAGGAACCCCAAGTGTAGATGAATAGTGTGTGTAAATGACATCAGTAAACTGACAAACCTTATTTGTCAGTGTCTGATCATTTTTCAGCCTGTGGGCCTCATCACATATGAGAAGGTCACAGCTGCCCGGTCTTTCAAATTTTGAAGAATGCATGCGGAAAGTCTCATAAGATATGATAAGTACCTGAAGATGATTCAAACACGACATATATTTTGAGCAGAAATTGTCATTAACTTGCAGCTATGTTTTCATTTAGTATAGTGTATATTAACAAATAATGAGTAAGCAAAAAAAAAACCTGAAGATGGCTCAAGGGTTTTAAGAAACTTTCTATTCCAGAAAGAACATCAGCACGTGTGCTTTCACAGAGGGCCAGCAGCTGCACTCTGCCTTTCAACCACTTAATTATCTCAGATTCCCAGTTGCTAACTAAGCTTGTGGGGGTTACAATGACAGCCCTTTTAACCATTGGCTTATCATCGAAGCCTTGACAAAGAAGGGTATATAGTAAAGTTATTGACTGTAAAGTCTTCCCCAATCTGGACGTGTACAAAAAAGGTTTACAAGTTAGAAGTAGCTTTATAACACAGTGAATCAGTAATCAAATGAAGGTCAAAGAAAACATGTAGTATTACACATTACATGAAAGTATAATAATGGAAAACAGAGGGAAGGATTTGGTCAGCTTATTACCCCATATCATCAGCTAAAATGCAACCAGAAATACCATCAGCACTCAATGACCCAGAGACACAATCAAACATAAACTGAACTCCTTCCCTGCATTATATAGAACATAAACATGTAAAAAGATGCATGCTAAACTAAATTATAACTACTCCCTCCGTTTATAAAAATATGAAACAAAGGATAAGCTAATTAGTAGTTCAAAAACGAACTAATTAGCTTTTCCTAAACGACATACTTTCAAAAAGGAGGGTGTATCATATAACTACTTTTACAACAGAGAACAAATCAAGTGTGTAAGAATACTCAAAGCGAAAACAACAACATAAGAGCATAATACCTTTGATGGGGTCGGAGGTAACGCACAAGCAAGTGGTCGACTTCGATCGAAGCAGAATTGCAATTTTCCTTCTCACATTCATCGCGCTGCCACAAAATCAATGGCTCAATACCAGTTGGAAGAGGTTCCTCCTTTTCTGACGAACTATCGCTAGCAACAACAGGCGACTGCGGAAGATGATGTATAACTGCAAATGTCTGTGTTGAACCCCACGGGACAAATCTTTTACGAGCTGAAAGGCGCCGAGCAAGCTGCTCATTATTGTCACTATATCCATTTTGGCATGGAGGTTTGAATGGCTTACGAGCTATTGCTGCTGCATCAGAAACTGAAAGAATACGTGGAATGAGTGGCTGCCTCCTTACAACCAGGTTACCCCTGACAGAAACCAGAGAAAATATAAATGATGTCAAAGAAGATGATGTTAATGCGAAGTCGGATTAGCTGTCAATTGTCTATTTCCTGAGCAAACTGCACTACCGACTTAAACCACAAACTTCTCAGTCAGACCTCATGCATCATTCCCACAATCCCACCGTCCACCCGTCAAACAATCTAATAATCTAATGACGAAAGTAATAAATGGCTGATGGTATAGTACAATTGTACAAACATGCAGCATTGTCAGTAACTTAACATTTTATCTCATATTTCTTTCACGTTGTATATTGTCTCATAAAATTGCAGAAACTCTTGGTGTTACATGCTATCTGGTAGTTAAGGTTTCATAAGTCATAAAGAATCGAGCCCTTATTCATAATATTTCTGGAAATGTTAGATAACTTGTCACACTTGTTTGACATTCTTATTATCATAGCACGCATCATTTATAGTAATTAGTAAACAAAATGCCTTAAGTAAGACAGGGCTTAAACCAATTAATCGACATTCAAGGGGTCAGACACTGGATATTGCAGAACAGATTCCTTCAGGAATTGAACCCATCAAATACTTGAAGAAATAATCAATCCTCAACAGGATCAAGCCATGTAACATTATTAGGCTTCCATGGGAATGAGGATTTGAAAATCCTAGTCTATTGCAGTCTAAACAAGATAGTGGGTGGGGGTTTGTGGGTTTGTCTTTGGTTTATGTCATGGAACTATTATAATGAACCTGTAAACATGATCCAAAGCACCCAAATGCAAATGACATGCTTCAGACGGTTCTAGAAAGGTGTGGACTTATTCTATCACACTCTGAAATGAAGGATACAGAATGTTGAATTTTCAACAGAAACACATAATGCTATCCTTCAATGTTCAAAAGTCAGATCCATTCATCAAAACTCTCCCCAGCATCTAAACCACCACTAATCCTCGATAGTACCAATCAGTACAACAACAGCTCACGAGCACATAAGTCGAAGACGAGATCCACTAGTCTAGAGGTTGATGTGACGGCGTCAGAGCGTACCTGACAAGAGCATCCACGTTCTGCGATTTCCTCTCCTTATCGGGAGCCGCCGCGCCGCGACGCAGGCCCCAAAGTGGCCGCCTGCCGTGGCCATCGTGGTCGTCCCCGTCCACGTCACCGCCCTCGCCGCAATCGCTGCTGCCTGCTTCCTCCGCTTCGTCCCCGCCGCCCGCGTCACTGCTTTCCCCCACGTATTCGTCGTCGTCCGCCTCGGCCCCGCGGTTCGCCTCCGACTCTGACTCCTCCGAGTCGGATGAGACTGCAACGATCTCGTCCTCGTCCCCATCGCTGCCGCGGCGGTTGTACTGGCTCCTCGAGGGCATCGCTGCCGCGGATGGTGAATAAGCGGAATGGGGATGAATGGAGCTGGCTCTGGATGCTTCGATTGCTGTTTCGGCTTTGGGGATTAGCGAGTGGAGAGGCGGATTCGATTGGAGTTGAATGAATTTTGGGGAAGGCACTGCAAAATTTTTGGCGGTAGGAAGGGGGGGCGTGCAGGGGAAGATGCGGGAAATGGAGAAAAAACAACAGAGCTAAATGGGCCAAGCTAGGTAGCTAGGGTATCGACGGATTTAGCCCATCTGTATCTGGATAGCGCGTAACAACGGACGACTTGGTTAATTGGGCCACCCGTTGCAATTGAAAATGGTTAGGCCCTCCTAACAGCATCTTCACCGGATCCTTTTCCCTTAGCATCTTAAAATTTAGTATAGGTAGGAGGCTTTTTTTTTGGCAAAGTATAGGTAGGGGCTGAGAAAACTAAAACTAAATTATAATATGCTCTAGCATACTGAGAAAATCTCATCCTTCTTATATGTGGGCCTCACATGTTAGTGCTAAATAAATATCTTTTTTTCCTTTCTCTCCTATCCCATTTCCCTGTCTCAACAATGCTGCAGCGAGAACTCCGGCAGGCGGAGGCACGACACGACGACCACGGTGACGGGCACGCGACATGCCAAGGGCTACCCACTGGGCGCAGCACAAGGGCATGGGGTGGCGGGCAAGGCACGGCGTGGCGGTGAGCCGGTGACGGCATCCCCGACTCGATCGAGGCATAGCGTGGCATGGGATGGCGGTGACAAGCGATGACCCTCCTGGCATGGGGCGGATGTTAGTGAGAGGGGAAGAAAGGAAGCGAATTGGGAAGAAAAAAAAACTGGTTCTTCCTCTTTCTTCGAGGGATTCAGGGGTGGTTCTCTCATTCTTGAGAAAAAAAAAGGAAAAGGAGATATGCTATAACTTGATTTTTGCCCTCAAACTCTTTTTGAAAAAAGATTGTCACTAGGCCCTGTTTGGTTTCCTACAATTAAAATTTAGTTACTAAAACTAATGACTAAACTTAGACCTTGTTTGGTTTTCATGACTAAAGTTTAGTAGCTAAGTGACTAGCATGGGGAAACTAAATAGGCCCTTAATCTCAATACGGTGGAGGTGCAAAGGATAACCATGATCCAAGTTTTTTCTATGTAACTAGGAGATATTAGGTAAGGACTTACTACATCCAACTTGCACATGAAACAAACTACAATTGTCGCAAGCACCCAAAAATTCTAAAGACAAAACTTACAAAGTTGAGAACAGCGGATTATTCAGTTATTGGTTGAAGATTTTCTCTCTTGAAAAAAATGATTTGTTTCTGACCTCTTCGGTCGTAATTTTTTAGATCTAACATGGTCTAGTTTAGGTTTTAAACCTTGCGACACTGAACAGTTAAGATTCTGTGGTGAAATTTTTTAGTTGAAGTAGGTTACCCTCTACATGAAAGTTGCCTGTACATATCCACATGTGCATGAGTCAGAGATGCTCGATTATGTCGAGACTTTACAATGTAAAAATTCATAAAAGCGTTGCAGTATAAAAGGAAAAAAAAAAGGCAGTTAATACATAGTGGAGTATATATACTACTTATATGTACAAACTAATTGATAGCACCATCTCTGCTTCTCGAGCTTATTGAACATCCCAATCCACGAGCATGAGAGTTGCATTCAGGAAATACTGCATCTGCAGAATGAACTGACGAACTCGTCGAGAATGACTACATGTCTACGTACCAAACTTCAAAGCGCACGAGGCACGACCACACAAAACGATGTTTACATACACTTCACTCTAATTTACAGCGAAAACCAGCGATCTGGCCGACGACCTAGCAGGCTGCCACTACTCCTCCAGGTCCAGCTGGCTCATTTTGAGGTGGAGGTGCTTGTGCGCGAACGCGTAGAGCCTGCCCATCTCGTCGCCGTCCACCGCGCCGTTGCGGTTGGCGTCGGCGGCGCGCACCGCCTCTCTCGCCTTCCACCACACGAACCACAGGTTGAGGCTGCGCAGCGCCCGCTCCAGCTCCTCCCGGCTGATCCGGCCGTCGCCGTCCGCGTCGAACTGGCTCAGCCACGCCCTGAACTCCTCCACCGTCGTCTCCCCCTCCGGCAGCGCACGGTAGTACCGCATGAATGCCATTGTTACACACTACTGGTGGTCCTCGTCTGCCTGATACGGTACGGTGATGGTATAGCTATCCAGTATCCACGAGACAACCGTGGGCTAACAACGCCGCTATATATACTGTCTCCCGGCCGGTCTGCGAGGTTAGGCCGGAACCGGAAGGCTCCGGAGATTTGCAGTTCTCGGTTGCCGCACGTTTGGTGCGAGCGCGACGCCGGTCATGGACGGGGCCGGACGACATGGGGACGGGGCGTGGAATTCGTGTGCGTGTTGTTAGGCAGAGAGGAGAATCAAAGGTGCTGATCCTTGGACACCGGTTGGCATTTTGACAGATGGTTAAGATTCGTTGCATGAAACGAGAAGGCCGGCCGGCATCAGAATTCGTGGATAGGATGTGCGCGCGGGGACGAAGAATCGGATGCCTTCAACCTTTGCCGCGCACGCACTATTCATGCAGTTGGACCAGTACGTGGCCATGTTGCTTGCCTAGTGACAGATTTGAACTCATGGAGCAATGAAGAATGGGAGCAACTACGGAGTACGAACAGTTCATCTCTGTTGTCAGTCGTAGCCAAATAGCCATGTTCTGTTCTAGAAGATGGCCGAGGCGCGACGTTGCTCAAGGATTCGTAACCACCATCAGGCGCCAGGTTGCTTGTGAGAAGCAATAATCACGCATAGGCTTAGCCATTAGGTAAGCGTTGGTCAAGAATTTCAGCAAAATCTTAGGTTGATTCTGCCTTATAGCAGAAGTAATCAGCTTCACAGCTGGTATTAACCAAGATAAGAAGATTCATTAAAAAAACAAGATAAGAAGAAATTATGACATTGAGTATTGAACTTCCAAAGTTTTCCCATGTGGGGAGGAGCAGTCTTCAAGGCCGAGCAAACCAATGCGCGTGCAGGTTCTTGTCAAAAAATAATAATAATGCGCGTGCAGGTAAAATCTGAATACAGTATACCTTCTTCGACTTCAGTGAAATCGAATCTTTTTACCTAACTCGTGACAAACTTGTAGCTCCAGATAGTACCTTCCCACCACTGCGTTGTTCATCAGCAAAATGAGTCGGTTTTCTGCCGGGTTTTCCAATTCTCTAGTCAGGTCTCATGCGGCTAGCACTTTGCATTGTTTGCAACGACTCGCTGCGTCGGAGTAGTCATCAACTTCTTATTCGCTATAGTATCAGTCATGTTGTTTTCAACACTTTTCGAAATATTCATTCATAAACGCGTGCACAACATCATCCTCTTTTTTATCATCTTGCAGAGGTAAAAAGATATATGCTGCGATTGTGCATCGGAATGTGCATACTCTAAAGGCTAAAGCTTTAGAGTATGAATATAGAGTAAAAACTGCTGCACTGGGTACTCTAAAACGATACTCTATCATTTCTCTCACTCTATATTTAGAGTAGTACAGTGCTTACTCTATAGTGTGTAGTGGTGGGCCCCACTAGCTAAACAAAGGAAAAAATGCTATAACTCACAAACCAAAAATCTAAATTAAATTTCGATTGTACCATTAAATTCGTCTCAATAAATCCTTCAAAACTAGATCACACATGGATATATTTAGATAAAGTGACAAGTGGGTCCCACAGTGGATAGAGTGGATAGAGGATGATATAGAGGATGGATGGGTGCGGGAGAATTGAGTATAGAGGAGAGAATCTTGCTGACTAGGACGTATAGAGAATGAATATAGAGGTCCATGAGTGCGGATAGCCTAAGGCTCTGAAATGCTCAGTGCTTTTGTAAATTGTAACCAACCCCTTCCTCTATTGGAATTAAGGGCATGTTTGGTTCCTGCATTCACGTGAACCAGGCTGGCGAGATGCAGGACCAGCCGTTTGGTTGTCTGGTCGCCTAGTTGGGCCAGACTCGGCGCGTGCACGAGGCACCCCGTGGCCAGGCTCTGCGGGAACGAGCAAATCGGCCGTTCCTGCCGGGCCTGGCGCTTTCTCGCCTAACGACGCTATTAGTTTATAATTAGTGAATATCAAGTGATATTAATGTGTTTTAAAGATGTTTAAGACATAATTAGATAAAACAAGTACTTGAGGAGTGTATTTGCATAAAATAAAAATCATAATCATAACCTGATAATATTTTTATCTCATGCAACATATCTTCATACAAGCAACCAAACAGCATCTCTTCTCAGCCAGGCTAAGTCGATGCAGTTAACCAAACATGACAGGGTCGCATACAGTCAGCCTGTCCATGTGAGCCTGGCTCCCAGATACGAGCCAGAATCTACTAGTACGCGAACCAAACAGGCCCTAAAGAACTGCACCTGCATCAGATTTCCATTCAAAAGGAACACAATAACATTATTTTGCTTAGCATATACATATGAACAAAGTTTTTTACTCCATTCATTCCAAATCACAAGTCATTTTGTTTTATTTTATTCTATCTATCTATATTTAATAGAATGAGTTAGAGCAACTCCAAGAGACTCTCTAAATCCTTCCTAATTACTGGGAATAGAGATTTTGATGAAAAAAATATCCTCCAACACACTCTTTAATTGATTATCTATATATAGTCATCTTCTATTTCAGGTTTCTCGCTAGCCAAAGATGAAAAGCAAGAATGGCTCTCTAGAGTGCAAACAAGATATAGAAAATTGTTGGAGGGTTCAAAGATATAGAAAACGATTTTTATACAAATAACTTTCCAAATGATAATTTAGAGAGCAAACTTTAGAAAGACTCTCGGAAATGCTCTTATAATTTGATGAAACGGAGAGAGTATCTTACCATGACAACTAATCTCTATAACTAATATTTAGCTGCTAAAAAAATGAGAACCTATTTAGATCCTTGCTTAATAATTTTAGGAGTACTAATATTTTATCTACCATTCAGCTAACAATTACTCATAGTTATTAGCTCTACTGGCTACCATATTTAGGTGGTCCAAACAGGGCCTATATGTAATAGGGAAGCTTGTTGGTGCATTATTTTGTGCTACATTATGGTCCCTAAATTTCTCTATCTTCCCTCTACCTCTCACGTTGAGGAAAGAGGAAGAAATTCAGCTCCAATGAACAGTAGCATCTAAAATGGCAGTGGGTGCAGGATCTCTGCAAAGGGGGCCTACTATACGTGAGTCCTACTATATGTGAGTCCGTGACTCTTGACTAGTGGGAGACTCTCGGGTCAAGCCTTGCCGGCCTGGGGCCTGGGCCGACTGGCTGATGAGAAGTGAGGAGTGCTGAGAGAATCATTAAAAGCAGCACTGGTCCTGCCTTGCGCCTTGCGCGTTGTAGTTCGCATAAACCAGAGATCGTACTCCCAAGCAATGTATCCGTCGGCCCCTCCGGACGCGTATAACAAATTCAGCAGCTCCGGGGCTCCGCCAACGGCGCCGCCGCCGGCAGCGTACCAGCAGCAGCACGGGGCGAACATGAACCCTTCACGCCCCGGCGGCGGGCTGAGGAAATGGTCCACCGGCCTTTTCCACTGCATGGACGACCCGGGGAACTGTAAGTCACCCTTCGTTCCCCACTTCCTCTTCTTCTTCTCCAGCCAGAGTTCATAGCAGTCCTGTGGCGATTCAAGCTCAGACATGCGTTTCTTCCATGGCGCTCAGGTCTCATCACATGCCTGTGCCCCTGCATCACGTTCGGGCAGATCGCTGACATCGTGGACAAAGGCACCTGCCGTGAGTCGATCTCTTCTCAGTCTCAGCTTCCTCTGTTTTTTCTCTCCTGATGAAGTCATGAAACAACTCGAAGATCTCGCCGATTCACCACCGCAAAACTCTGATTTGGCAGCATGTCTCGCGAGTGGACTGATCTATGGGCTCATCTGCGCCTCGACGGGGATGGGGTGCCTGTACTCGTGCCTCTACCGGTCCAAGCTGAGGGCCGAGTACGACGTGGACGAAGGGGAGTGCCCGGACTTCCTGGTGCACTGCTGCTGCGAGCACCTGGCGCTGTGCCAAGAGTACCGCGAGCTCAAGAACCGCGGCTTCGATCTGGGGATCGGTAAGTGCAGCACACCCTTTATTTTGCTTCAGTTCGAGTTCTCAGCTGGTCAGGTGCTGCTGGCGAGCTTGCCTGGAAGCAAGCAACACCCTCGTCGGCTGGCCGTAAAAACGGCTTATGCTGATACTGATTCGATTCGTTTGGAGCGAAAAATATTGTTGAATGGTTGGTCGATAAGTTTAAGCGAACAGGGCAAGTCACAAATTGGGTGTGCTCATAGCCATACCTACCGAACAACTGATGTGTTGTGTCTGTGCGTGACAAGGTTGGGAGGCCAACATGGACCGGCAGAGGCGAGGAGTCACCGGCGGCACCGTGATGGGGGCGCCGGCCATACCGCTGGGCATGATTAGGTAGGTGATGGATGTGAAATGGCAACGCTTGCTTTCATGGTGATATTGTCCTTTTGTGTTGCTATGTAATTTATTTTTGTTTCCTTGAACCAATGTAATTTATCTGGCTTTTTTTCCTCTCTCTCTCGTCTGGAGTCGTGTGGACGACGCTGCTTTTTAGTTGGGCGTGAATCGTGTCCGTGGTACTCTATCTGTAATATATGTATTCTGCTGAGGTGGATTTAAGGTGTAAGTTGAATGGAGCTTAAGGTCTGATTGGTTGGTGATCAAATCACATTAAAAGTTCGTCGTGCCACAGTTTTTTCGTCAGCTGTTTGGTTCACTGCCACCTCTATGACACGGTAAACTTTCTTAGCACCCTATCTCATATGTCATAGACTCATTTTCGTGCCAAAACTTGTCACAGTATGGCTTCAATTTCGGTCGCCACACTTTCTTCAGCCGTCACAGTTTACCAAAGATTAGGCGTGACAAGTTTTAATCAACAACTAAACATGCCCAAATTTGAAACCCGCCATGCCGGAGAGGCAAATGGTTATCCACTAGTTGAGTGGAGCTTAAGTTTAGGTGATTTAGAGTGTGATTGGTTTCTTTCCCAATATAATATGATGGCCTGATTTAATAAATGCAGTAGCCTTTTGTTTGGCTGTCGTATCCATGATCCATCCACACAAGATCCATCCACACAAGCGATGGAGAGAAGCTGTTTGATTGGTCATTCCTATCTCGTCTCGGCAAGGTTTAGAATTGCGGGCTATAATAAATAGTGGTATCTAATTTTTTCGGAAGCTAGCGCAGCTACAGTGAAGCTACGACAGATAGAGGTTTTTTAAAGAAAAAACCATAAAAATACATAATTCATGCATAAAAAATAAAAGAATCATGAAATTTGGTGAACACACGTATGTTTTCAAGGCTTTAGGAGTCTAGGAAACATTATTTAATACTACTCCCTCCGTATCGGATTTAGAAGTCGTTTTGGACAGTGACACGGTCTCCAAAACACAACTTTGACCTCTTGTTTTTATAAAAATATTTATGGAAAAGTGATATATGTATACTTTTATGAAAGTATTTTTCAAGACAAATCTATTCATATAATTTTTACATTTACAAACTCAACAACTTAAAAGTTATTGATGATTTATATTCCGAATGTTTGACTCAAACCTTGTCCAAAACGACTTCTAAATCCGATACGGAGGGAGTATAGCATTATAGCACGGTTTTGTGAAAAAGTGTTCAATTTTTCTAAACACCAACTTCTCCCACAACTAAACTATAATTTTTAAATAAAAAGAATAAAAGTAAGACGACTAAATGTGCGACGAGTGTTCGGGTCGTCGCTCTGCCTTCGTTGTGCGATACCGCGACTCCCGGTATCGCCTCGCCTCCCCGCGCGAGCGCTTAGCCCGGCAGTAAAAATGGAAGGTAATCCCAATCTCCGCCCGGCGCTCCGTGCCCCTCCCCCAATCGCGAGACGTCTTCCTCAAATTGCCCGTTGCTTCCTCCCTTGAACGCTCACCTCCTCGCCAAGGTCGCCCCCACGCTCGCAAGCTCGCTCGTGGCTCCGCATCCCTCCACCAGTTCTTTTTCCCGTCCGGACGTATGAAAGCCCAAGTTTGATTTTGGTAATTAATGACACCAAGTTGCTAATGTCATGTGTTAAGTGTTTTGAGTTAGGCATAAGCAACACATGTGATGAAGGTATATGTGGCAAGGAGTGGTGGCCACAAGATCACAAAGAGATGGTGCATGGACAAATGACGATCATGGTGGAGATGCACATAAAATGATGGACATGATGATCAAGTGGAGGAGAAGGATCTAAGAGCGCAAGGCAAAGGTATAACCATAGGTTTTTCCTTTTGCCGGTCTAAGATGAGTAGAGAAGTGATTGACCGGGTTTAGGATACATAGCCGACTATCAAGAGGGGCAATCACAACTAGCTCGGGAATCAAGTGCCACTAGATCAATGTCTTGAGCATATGCATTAGGATCTAGTAGAGAGCTAACATAACGCCTTCAAAAATGTTTGTGAAATGGTAACACACATGCACATGGTGGTGTACACTTGGTGGTGTTAGCACATTTGCGAAGGCGGTGGAATTTAAGCGGTAGAGAGGGGTTTGGGTTCCTCTCTCCCTCCCGTCGAGCTTACGATGCGGGATTCGGCGCTTTTTAGGGAAGTAAAACGCCTATTTTCCACTACGCCGGAAGTCGGAAAAGAAACGGAGGCGAACGGAGGCCACCAGGGCGATCGGACGCTGCACCGGACGCGGTCACGGTTTGACCAGATGCGTCTGGTCAGTTCTCAGCAGCTGTCAGGCGCGCGGGTGCTAGGGTTTGCAACCGGCGCGTCCGGTCCCTCACGGAACCGGAGCGTTCGGTCAGGCATCCAGAGGGGTAGAGCCGGTTGTAGAGCCGACCGGACGCGCGGCGTGTCCGGTCACGTGCGATTGGACGCGTCCGGTCGCGGTGGGAGCTTACTAGACTCCGACCGGACGCCAGGTGCAGCGCGTCCGGTCAAAAGCTGGAGCGCGTCCGGTCACGGCAACGGTAACTTCTAACGCGCACTGTTCATGCTTGTCCTGTAGTGACCGGACGCGTCCGGTCACCCTGACCGGTGCGTCCGGTCAGTACGTTTTTCACTGCGTCGTCCGGTAACGGCTAGCTGCGTACCCCTTCGCTATAAATAGAAGATGTCCGGGGTTTGAGGGTAACTCTTGCACATTTTAAGACCTAGAGACATCCTTTGAGCTAGAGAACAATCCCTCCACTCATCTCTTTGCTTAGTTGCACATCTTGAGTGAGATTGAGTAAGATTCAAGTGCATTGCTTGAGAGTTGCATTCTAGAGGCACTTGATCTTCGAGTTGCTGCGGATTTCTTGTTACTCTTCCGTGTTTTGCTGCGGATTTCTTGTTACTCTTCCGTGTTTTCCGACACGGTAGACGGCTTGGAGCAGCGGAGGTGATTGAGCTCACAATTGAAGATTGTTGGAGCCCTCACCAAGTGTTGTAAGGGGTTCTTGATCCTTCCCCGCGGAAGTTCGCAAATTGGATACTCTAGTGGAGCTCGTGGCTTGGAGGATCCCCATCTTGTGTGCGGTTGTGCGGCGCCCGCCGAGGGCTCGACTCTTGATAGTCGATTAGCTCACGAACCGACAAGTGGGTGTATCGCCACAACGAGGAGTAGCTTGCCGGGAAGTAAGTGAACCTCGGTAAAAATCTTGTGTCATCTCTTTGCCAAGGATTTCTCTTGTGGTTGATCATTGTGATTGATTCTTCGAGTGCATTACTTCTCTACATCGTTGGTATAAGAATCAAGTCACTTGCTCTTTACTTTCTTGTACTTTTCTTAGTGTAGCTTTTATCACATAGGAGTAAGTAGCTTAGTGACTTAGTCTTGTTGGTGTGTATTAGAGATCAAAGCCTTGCTTCACTAGAATTGTATAGGTGGCTTGCATAGTGTAGTTGAGCTAGTGCTAGAATTAGCTTAGCCATCTTTTATACTAACGTGGTTGTTTAGTGAAGCTTGTAGTTTTTAAATAGGCTATTCACCCCCCCTCTAGCCATTTGGACCTTACAACGTAGCAGTGGGCGGAGGAGCAGTCCTTAGGGCCGGAGCGGACGCCGTGGTCTTGGCACCATGGTCGGACCACCGCACCGGCAAGCGGCAACCATCGCGCGGACGATGAGCGAGACAACCTCCACGTGCTCGCTTCCTGCGACGGCCTCGCTCGTCATCCTCCTTGCCGGCGGCGACCTCCAGATCTTCAACTCGGTGACCCGCCAGCACGCTCCCCTCACGCAGCTCCACGGCATCGCCTGCATTTCCGCGCTTTACCCTCATCGGCCATCCGGATCATACCGAGTGCGGTGCTGCTTCAAGAGAGTCGAGGACGGCCACGCCGTGTGCAGGTTTTTCTCTCTGCTGCCGGTATTGGATTGAGAAGGTGAAGTGCTCATCCTTTCTGACAGAGGGGAATCAGGCATCCTGTGGCAACATCTGTATCACATGTTAATTTGATTCCCATACTAATTCTCTATACGACTTCACAATTTTATTAGTATAATCACTGATTTTCGTATACCATTTTTCTTATTACTAGACTCTGTTAACAAATAGTACTGACCGATGCCATGGCAGTGATGAGATGAAGGTTTAGGTTGGCGGATGTGATGAAGGATCTCTGTGGGCTATAAATGATTGAGATTGTGTGTCAACATTCGGTCTTTGGTGGGTTTTTCTTTGAGGTTGGATGCTAAGGCAAGATGGAAAAATAGCACACAAGTAACAGATCTTTTAGGTTCTTTATGTATTGATGACAGTTTGGTACGTACAAGTATACAACTTGAGTGTCCTCACCTTCGGTAATATCTTGTTATTGTACTTTTTTATCACATAGTTAGTGCTTAATCCCCATTGGTACATATCACTACAAGTGGTGCTTATTGGATTTAAGGGGCTTTAAAGTTTGAAAAAAATATGCTAATGAAACTGGTTTCATGGATGTCTGGGTCTAGTAATGTTGTGTTTACCATTCCTCTAAAACTGGTTTCATAAATGTAGACTGCAGAGCGATGTAAAAATTGGTAGATTTTTTTGGAGAAGTTTCTTATTCGTGGTTGAAAGCATCTAGGCCCCGAGAGTTGGTTTCGGCAATTTATGACAACGCTTTATTACCATGACTAACGTGTGTTTTGCAGAAACTTTGGTAAGTTAGGTCATGGAGGTGATAACTGCTTTGGGCACCATGGTATTCATGCCCCTTAATGGAAATCGTTTCGGTTTTCAAAGGAGTGACGTCAAGATTAAGGACGGTTAGTTTCGGATGTCGAGGTGTTGAGTTACATTCAGAATAGTCGTTAGGATCTTCGTTTTCTCTTTTGGCCGTACTATAAAGGGGAGCATGAGCGGGTAGCTTGACCTAGGTGAGTCTTATGTTTAGGTGTGGTGCACACTTGTTAAACTTAGCACTAGGCAGCTCTAGAATAGCTCAAAGTTCAGTTGGAAGCAACTTGGTTCAAGTTGCGTCGTGTTTCGGAGAGTTTAGAGGGTTTTTCCCTTGACCGGACGCGGTTCTCGGCACGACCGGACGCGTCCGGTCAGTTCAAAACCACGACTGTGTTTCGGCGCTGATGACCGGACGTGGCCCTTGCGAGGACCGGACGCGGTGGTCAGGCCGACACGTGTCACTTGAGGGAAACCTTCCGATCGGACGCGACCTGGGTGTGATCGGCGCGTCCGGTCACGTTCTAGTAAGGTCCTGCGACGACCGGACGCGTCCGGTCATCACCGATCGGACGCGGTCGCGCGTCCGGTCTCGTTACAGTAAGTTCCCTGCACGACCGGATGCGTCCGGTCACCCCTGACCGGCGCGTCCGGTTACTCAGCCGAAATTTCAGATTTCGACCGTTACGAGCGACCGGCGCGTCCGGTCACTTCGACCGGCGCGTCCGGTCAGCCCGTGTTTTGCTGAGTTGGCAGGTAACGGTTCGTTTCGACTGTGGGGTGTATAAATACATCCCCACCACCTCTTTTAGAGCTCTCTTGCTCATTTCATCAGCTGAGAAACACCTTTGGAGTGCAAGGGAGTGCAAGAGCTCTAGTGAGGATTGTGTTTTGAGAATCAAAGCTTGAGAGTTCCTCACTAGCGATTAGAGAGTAGCAAGTGTGCATCCACCTTCTCATTAGGCTCGTTGTGGTCAAGTGAGAGTTCTAGCTTGTTACTCTTGGTGATCGCCATCACCTAGACGGCTTGGTGGTGATTGGGAGTTTGGTGATCATCCGGCGGAGCTTGTGGATGACCCAACTCATCTTGTGAGCGGTTTTGGGCGATTCACCGCGACGGAGTGTCGAAGAATCAGCCCGTAGAGAGCACTTGATCCTTGCGCGGATCAAGGGGGAGCTACACCCTTGCGCGGGTGCTCCAACGAGGACTAGTGGGAAGTGGCGACTCTCCGATACCTCGGAAAAACATCGCCGTGTTCCTTGCCCTTACTTTCAAGCATTTACTTTCTCGTATTTACATTCATTGCTTGATTTACTTTCCTAGAATTGCCATGCTAGACTAGGATTGGAAACTAGGGTGCAAAACTTTTACCGGTAGAATCTCTAGGAACACAAGTAGGCACTAGGGGTGAATTCCGGCTTGTAGGATTTAATTCTTGCAATTAATTTTTAGAAAAGCCCAATTCACCCCCCTCTCTTGGACATCTTGATCCTTTCAATTGGTATCGGAGCCGAGTTGCTCCTAATTTAGGCTTTACCGCCTAGAGCAAGATGTCTAACGGGGAAGGACCACCTCCCACCTTTGAGGGGGATGATTTTCCATATTGGAAAATCCGTATGGAGGCGTATCTCGAAGCCATAGATGTTGGGTGTCTTAGAGCCGCAACCCAAGGGCTTCCCGCTATCAAGGATCCCGCAAACCCCATTGGTGACGAGGAGAAGTACGACCGGTGGAATACAAAGGCCAAAAATGCACTCTACCGGGGCTTAGGCAAGGATATCTTCAATCGTGTGCGTAATGCAAAGAACGCTCATGAATTGTGGGAAAACCTTTGTGCTCTCCATGAGGGAACTAAGAGTGAGCGTGAGGAACGCTATCACATTGCTTTAAAGAAAATCAATTCTTTTGAGATGCTTCCCAAAGAAAGTGCTAATGATATGTACACTCGTTTGAATGTTCTTGTAGAGGACCTCAATGCTCTTGGGCTCACTCAAATGAGCCAATCGGATGTTGCAAGGAAGATCTTGAGTGTTCTTCCCGTTGAGAAGTATGGTCACATTGTCACCGTGCTTCACCAAAGTGATATTTCCACCGCAACACCGACACAAGTATTGGGGAAGATCAATGCTCATGAGATGTACATGCACATCACTCCGGAAGAGGGCTCATCATCTTCTAAGAAAAAAGACTTGGCCTTCAAAGCTAGCCATGACAAGAAGAAGAAGAAGGGCCAAGCCATGTTGGTGCAAGAAAGCTCAAGTGAAAGTGATGTTGATGATGAATCACTTGCACTCATGGTGAGAAAGACCACCAAAATGCTAAAGAAGCTCAACAAGAGTGGCATCAAGTTCGATGGCAAGAAAAAGAAATTCTTCACAAGTAGCAAAAGGAAGCCAATCTCAGAGATGGATTGCTACAATTGTGGTGAACTTGGCCACTTAGCTCATCAATGCCCTAGACCTCCAAAAGACAAGTACAAGAATAAGAACAAGGGCAAAAAGAATGATTCAAGTGATGAAGAAGAAGAGAAAAAGAAAAACAAGCCATACGAGAAGAAGGAAGGCAAGAAGAAAGAGTTCTACAAGAAGAAGAAGGGAGGAAAGGCATATATTATTGGTGATTGGCTCACCGACATTGAATCATCTTGTGAGTCCTCCGAAGATGAGAGCGGTGATGAGAAAGAGAAGGTTGCTGCATTTGTGATGGGGCCATCATCTTCACCAACATCTTCATCACCACCTTCACCGCCTCCTTCTCCATCATTGTCCACTACTCACCTATGCCTTATGGCCAAGGGTGAACGAAAGGTACAAAACCATGACAGTGATGATGATGATGATAGTGATAGTGATGATGAATATGATGCACCTTCTTATGATGAACTTGTAAAATTGTTGAACAAATACACTAAAGTCATAAGAAGGACAAGAAATAAAAATGATGAACTTCAAAATGAAAATGAATCACTCTCATCTAAGCTTGAAAGTGCTCAAAAGGCTAGTGGTGAGCTTAAAGATCAAAATGAAGTTATGTCTTCCACTCTCAAGGAGCTCAAAACTTCTAATAAAGAGCTTAGAGATCAACATGATAAACTTGAGAAGAAGCATGATGAGCTCATCACTAGACATAACTCTCTAAAAGACAAATACACCACATTGAAAATTGACTATGATAGTCTTGTGGTCGCTAATGAACTAGCTCTTGAGACACATGATGCTACTAACAATGTTGTTAAGTGTGATATAGCTACATCATGTGATGACTTGATCATTGAAAGCATTGAGCAAGGTTCTAGTAGCAAAGCCAAGAGTGTGGTTGAGTCAAGCAATTATGATGATTATGCCAAGATCAAGAGTGAATGAGAAGCTTGCAAATGAGAACAAGAAGCTAAAAGGTTTGATGGCTCTTGAGAAGCAAACAACAAATGAGTCACTCATTGAAGAAAACAAAAAGCTCAAGCAAGAAAAAGAGCATCTCAAGACCGGCCTAAGCAAGTTCACAAGAGGTCAATATTTGCAAAGTGAGCTACTCATGAACACCGTGATGAAGATGGATAGAAGTGGTATTGGGTACTTGGCAAATCAAGAAAAGAAGGCTAAAGCTCAACAACAACAAAGCAAGTCAAAGCCCAAGCCAAAGAGATGTGTTGAGTGTGGACAAGAAGGTCATTTTGCTCATAAGTGCAAAACTCCACCACCACAACCCTTGCCCAAGCATGCTAGACCCTTTGCCTTCAATGCTCATTACATGCTAAGAAAAGATTCAAATGGAAAGATGAAAGTTATGTTCTTGGGTCCCCCAAACAAGAATAGGTCAAAGAAAATATGGGTTGCCAAGTCACTAGTTGAGAAAGTCAAGGGCCCCTCTCAAGTTTGGGTCCCTAAACAAAAAGCTTGATCTCTTGTGTGTAGGTGAACTACAAGACCGGTGGATCTCATTGGGTTATTGATAGTGGTTGCACTCAACATATGACCGGTGATCCTCGTATGTTCACCTCCATTGAAGAAAATGGGATATGTCAAGAGAAGATCACATTTGGGGATAATTCAAAGAGCAAAGTCAAGGGTATAGGCAAGATTGCAATATCAAATGATCACTCACTCTCAAATGTGCTCTATGTTGCTTCACTGAGTTTCAACTTATTATCCGTTGGGCAACTTTGTGACCTTGGCTTCCAATGCTTGTTCACACCAAATGAAGTGGAAGTTTCAAAGATAGATGACAAGCAAGTGATATTCAAAGGCTTTAGATACAACAATCTTTATCTTGTTGACTTCACCTCCGAAGATGCAAACTTAATGACATGTTTGTTCACCAAGACCTCACTTGGTTGGCTTTGGCATAGGAGGCTTGCTCATGTTGGAATGAACACTCTCAACAAGCTATTGAAGAAAGAATTAGTGAGAAGATTGAAGGATGTGAAGTTTGAAAAGGACAAACCTTGTAGTGCATGTCAAGCGGGCAAACAAGTTGCAAACACTCATCCAACCAAAGCTTTCATGTCAACTTCAAGAGTGCTAGAACTTCTACACATGGATTTGTTTGGGCCTACAACCTACAAGAGCTTGGGTGGTAATCTCTATTGTCTTGTGATAGTGGATGACTACTCAAGGTACACATGGACCTTCTTCCTTCATGACAAATCCGAAGTGGCTAATTGCTTCAAGAAGTTTGCAAAGAGAGCTCAAAATGAATTTGAAGTCAAGATAAAGAAGATTAGAAGTGATAATGGCAAAGAGTTTGACAACACAAACATTGAAGCTTATTGTGATGAAATTGGAATCAAGCATGAAGTATCTTCAACCTATACTCCTCAACAAAATGGTGTAGTTGAGAGAAAGAACCGGACTTTGATCACCCTTGCAAGAACAATGCTAGATGAGTACAACACTCCGGAGAAGTTGTGGGCCGAGGCAATCAACACCGCATGCTATGCTTCAAATCGCCTCTTCCTACAAAAGTTTCTTGGCAAGACCCCATATGAGTTGCTTAATGGGAAGAAGCCGGACGTCTCATTCTTCCGGGTGTTTGGTTGCAAATGCTACATCTACAAGAAGCGTCAACACCTAGGGAAGTTTCAAAGACGTTGTGATATTGGTTTTCTTGTTGGTTACTCATCAAAGTCCAAAGCATATAGAGTATTTAACCATGCCACCGGTTTGGTTGAAGAAACATATGATGTGGAATTTGATGAATCTAACGGCTCCCAAGGAGCAATTGAGAATTGTGATGATGTAGGTGATGAACCCTTGAGGGAGGCAATGAAGAACATGCCGGTGGGAGACATCAAGCCAAAAGATGATGAAGACGATGTACAAATTGTTGATCCACCATCTTCATCACGTGTGCCTCAAGATGATGACAAGAATGAGAGAGTTGAAAATGAAGACACTTATGTCTCTCATGAACAAGCCGAGGCACAAGCTCAAGATGTTGATGCTCCCCATCCTCCTCCTCAAGTGGTTGATAGAAGAAACTCACCTCTACTCCAAGCACATCCACAAGATCTCATCATAGGGAGTCCTTCTAAGGGAGTAATGACTCGATCTCAAAAGCTTGCTTCTTTTGTTGAACATCACTCTTTTGTCTCTTGTGTTGAACCTAAGAATGTAGAAGAAGCTCTTCAAGATCCGGATTGGGTGAATGCTATGCATGAAGAATTGAACAACTTCGCCCGCAATCAAGTATGGACACTTGAAGAGCATCCTAAAGGTGCAAGAGTCATTGGAACCAAGTGGGTGTTCCGCAACAAGCAAGATGACCAAGGCGTAGTAGTGAGGAACAAGGCAAGACTAGTTGCGAAGGGGTTCTCTCAAGTTGAAGGTCTTGATTTTGGAGAGACCTTTGCACCCGTTGCAAGACTTGAAGCCATTCGTATCCTCCTTGCATATGCATCACATCATGATATGAAACTATATCAAATGGATGTGAAAAGTGCATTCTTAAATGACTTCATAAATGAACTAGTCTATGTTAATCAACCTCCCGGGTTTGAAGACCCTAGATATCCTAATCATGTTTATAGGTTATCCAAGGCGCTATATGGGCTCAAGCAAGCCCCTAGAGCGTGGTATGAGCGCCTCCGGGACTTCCTCATTGAGAAGGGCTTCACCATTGGGAAGGTTGACACCACACTATTCACCAAGAAGCTTAATGGGGAGATCTTCATTTGTCAAGTGTACGTTGATGATATCATCTTCGGATCAACAAATGAAGAATATTGCAAGGAATTTGGTGAATTGATGTCGAAGGAGTTCGAGATGTCTATGATTGGTGAGCTCACATTCATCCTTGGTTTTCAAGTCAAGCAAATGAGAGAAGGGATTTTCATCTCTCAAGAAAAGTATACCAAGGATCTTCTCAAGAGATTCAAGATGGAAGAATGCAAACCAATCAAGACCCCAATGCCATCAAATGGACATCTCGACCTAGATGAGGGAGGTAAACCGGTTGATCAAACTCTCTACCGTTCTATGATTGGTAGTTTGTTGTACCTTACCGCATCTAGGCCCGATATCATATTTAGTGTGTGCATGTGTGCTCGCTTTCAAGCGTGCCCTAAAGAACCTCACTTAAGTGCCGTAAAAAGAATCCTAAAATATCTTAAGCACACCCCAAGCTTTGGTCTTTGGTATCCCAAAGGAGCTAGATTCCAACTAGTTGGCTATTCCGATTCGGATTACGCCGGTTGCAAAATTGATAGAAAAAGCACATCCGGAGGGTGCCATTTGCTTGGGAGATCTTTAGTATCTTGGTCATCTAAAAAGCAAAATAGTGTGGCTTTGTCCACCGCCGAGGCGGAATACATTACCGCGGGGGCTTGTTGTGCACAAATCTTATATATGAAACAAACCCTCCTAGACTATGGAATTGTTCTTGAAAAGGTGCCACTTTTATGTGATAATGAAAGTGCCGTTAAAATTGCTAATAATCCGGTACAACACTCTCGCACCAAGCACATTGATATCCGCCATCACTTTCTAAGAGATCACGTTGCTAAAAATGATATATCACTAGAAGGTGTAAGAAGTGAAAATCAACTAGCGGATATCTTCACTAAACCTTAGGATGAGGCCACCTTTTGTAGGTTGAGAAGTGAACTCAATGTGCTTGACTCTAGTAACTTTAAAAAATGAGCTTGTGTTGTCCCTTGCATTGCATTGTATAATATGTCATGTTTATTTACTCGCAATGCATTTAGGGCTTGGCTAACACGGTTACGATAACCCTTCTTTGGAGGAGTGAAGAAGCCTAACCGTGGATCAAACTTGACAAGCAACCTAGCTTTACTTACTTGTATCGCATTGCATATGCATGGTTGTTGCTTTGTCGTTTCTTTTCGGTTTGGCTTTGAGCAACCTCTGTGTTCGTCCATGGGTAGAGAGAGCATTTTGACGCTCCTAAGGGTTCAAAAACTCTATTGCATGGCCATACGTTGCTCCTCGGGTGTTTATTGCCTATTTTCTTAAAAGTAATACTAGCCTAAGGCAATCTATTTTAAAAAAAACTTGAGGGTTTGAGTGAGGTCACTCATATCAGGTTCCAATTTGTGTTTATTTGTGTCTCTTTGAATTGGAACTTGATTGGGAGAAGTCGCGTCGAAGTTCGGATTGAAGAAGGGCAAAAAACAGTGACCGGACGCTGGACTGGACGCTGCACCGGACGCAGTGATGCTTCACCACCGCGTCCGGTCCTGGTGACCACCAGCACGTCCGGTCATCCAGAAGACCAACTCCTGATCTAGTGACCGGACGCTGCACCGGACGCGCTGCTGTTGACCACCGCGTCCGGTCCCGGTAACCACCACCGCGTCCGGTCATTCGCGATGACTTTCCCGGGTAACCCTCGACCGGACTCTGTCCGCGTCCGGTCAGTTCTAACCGAACGCGTCCGGTCGCTCCAGGTGCTTACTGGAGTGTGACCGGACGCTGCACCACCACGTCCGGTCATATCGACCACCGCGTCCGGTCATCGATTCCCGAGCGGATCTAACTCCTCATAAATTTCTTCGGTGCTCGGTTTGTTTCTTCAAATCTTCCACGCCCGTGCCCTAACCGCCGCCGCCTTTTCGCCGCCTCGCCGCCTTTTCGCCGGAGCTCACGCCTCCGCAGCCCCTGCCCTCTCCGGCGAGCCGCGCCTCTTCACCACCGCGCTGCTCCACCCTAGTTTCGCCCACGCAGCGCCGCCGCAGTCGCCAGCGCCGCCGTTTTGCCCTAGCCGCGCCTGCACCACCGCCGCCGTCCGCTCTGCCGCCGGTGAGCCACGCCCACAGTCACCTGCGCCACCTCCGGCCGGCCCTTGCCCTGCCTCGCGTTCGTCTTCACTCTCGGCCGTCGCGCTTCGCCCTAACCCTAACCCTAGGGTTCGCGCCGCGACGTCTCCTTCGTTCGTCGTCGAACTTTCTTCGTCGCGCGACATCTTCATTGCGAGGTTGTTACGCATCTCCTTGATACTCGTGTTAGGGTTTGCCGAATTTTCTTTATCGTTATCCTAATTGACTTTTGTTTCGGCAAATCAAAGCTCGTCCGGCGTAATTCGGGAAGTCTCGCGAATTAGGTCACCTCACCTTTTCACCGTCTACTCGTCGATCCGAGGTAGCTATCGCGTTTTGATTCATGTCTTACCTTATATGCTTGCTATCTCTAGGGTTTCGCACCTAGTAGTTTATATATGTTTCTTATAGTAGATCCATCTATTCCGTCTTTTCAGCGAGTTTGTCGGTGTGTCGGGGTGATCACAGTTCAGTTGCTGAATCCGAGGCCAAGCCTCTCGAGTGTCAGTACACCATCTTTCAGAGGGTTCCCGATAGTGTGACAGCATGGTTCGTTGCAAGAACGCCGGTGGTGCTCCTAGTGACGTGGACGACAGTCCTCCTCGTCTGTCTGAGGTTGCGCGTGGAAAGCGCATCAAGATCATGGCCAGAAAGAAGAAGAAGACACTTACAGATGCTGAGATAGCTCAGGCAGTTGCAGATGCAGCTGAGCAGGCAGAGAGGGTAGGCAGGAGCAGTAGTATTCGTATTGGCGAGCGTCGCTTTCATCTTGAAGGTCGACAGCTTGGTACAGAGGCTACCGAGGCCACTGAGGGCACAGAGGTGATAGAGGATGCCGATGCTATGTCAGTTGATCCACCTGCAGAGGCTCCAGAGGGGACAGAGGAGCAGCCAGCTCAGACTCCACCGCGTCGCCGCTCCACACGCACACGAGCTCAGGTGACCCCTAGGCCAGAGGGCCAGCGTCGTGGAGGACGTCCACCTCCTAGGGCTAGAGGCTCACCCCCAGTCGAGCACTTTGACTTGAGGGGTGCTACAGCACGTTAGGTGCAGAGCTTGAGGTTTGTTGAGGTCAGCCGGTGGTTCCCACCTCAGAGGGACTCCAGAGCGTCAGAGGGTTTCTATACTCCTCTACAGGAGGATTTTTACAGAGCTTATGTTGACAGTGGCATTGCCTTTCAACCACAGAGGGTCTGTCGCATCGAGTTACTTGTTGAGGTTGTGGGTGAGCAGCTTCGTCCGCACCTGTCCTTTCTGAAAGGATCAAGATGCCCAAGAGGGGGGGTGAATTGGGCTTTTCTAAAAATTAATTGCAAGAATTAAATCCTATAAGCCGGAATTCACCCCTAGTGCCTACTTGTGTTCCTAGAGATTCTACCGGTAAAAGTTTTGCACCCTAGTTTCCAATCCTAGTCTAGCATGGCAATTCTAGGAAAGTAAATCAAGCAATGAATGTAAATACGAGAAAGTAAATGCTTGAAAGTAAGGGCAAGGAACACGGCGATGTTTTTCCGAGGTATCGGAGAGTCGCCACTCCCCACTAGTCCTCGTTGGAGCACCCGCGCAAGGGTGTAGCTCCCCCTTGATCCGCGCAAGGATCAAGTGCTCTCTACGGGCTGATTCTTCGACACTCCGTCGCGGTGAATCGCCCAAAACCGCTCACAAGATGAGTTGGGTCATCCACAAGCTCCGCCGGATGATCACCAAACTCCCAATCACCACCAAGCCGTCTAGGTGATGGCGATCACCAAGAGTAACAAGCTAGAACTCTCACTTGACCACAACGAGCCTAATGAGAAGGTGGATGCACACTTGCTACTCTCTAATCGCTAGTGAGGAACTCTCAAGCTTTCATTCTCAAAACACAATCCTCACTAGAGCTCTTGCACTCCCTTGCACTCCAAAGGTGTTTCTCAGCTGATGAAATGAGCAAGAGAGCTCTAAAAGAGGTGGTGGGGATGTATTTATACACCCCACAGTCGAAACGAACCGTTACCTGCCAACTCAGCAAAACACGGGCTGACCGGACGCGCCGGTCGAAGTGACCGGACGCGCCGGTCGCTCGTAACGGTCGAAATCCGAAATTTCGGCTGAGTGACCGGACGCGCCGGTCAGGGGTGACCGGATGCGTCCGATCGTGCAGGGAGCTTACTGTAACCAGACCGGACGCGCGACCGCGTTCGATCGGTGATGACCGGACGCGTCCGGTCGTCGCAGGACCTTACTAGAACGTGACCGGACGCGCCGATCACACCCAGGTCGCGTCCGATCGGAAGGTTTCCCTCAAGTGACACGTGTCGGCCCTGACCACCGCGTCCGGTCCTCGCAAGGGCCGCGTCTGGTCGTCAGCGCTGAAACGCAGTCGCGGTTTTGAACTGACCGGACGCGTCCGGTCAAGCCGAGAGCCGCGTCCGGTCAAGGGGAAAACCCTCTGAACTCTCCGAAACGCGACGCAACTTGAACCAAGTTGCTTCCAACTGAACTTTGAGCTATTCTAGAGCTGCCTAGAGCTAAGTTTAACAAGTGTGCACCACACCTAAACATAGGACTCACCTAGGTCAAGCTACCCGCTCATGCTCCCCTTTATAGTACGGCCAAAAGAGAAAAACGAAGATCCTAACGACTATTCCGAATGTATCTCAACACCTCGACATCCGGAACTAACCGTCCTTAATCTTGACGTCACTCTTTTGAAAACCGAAATGATTTCCATCAAGGGGCATGAATACCATGGTGCCCAAAGTAGTTATTACCTCCATGACCTAACTTACCAAAGTTTCTGCAAAACACACGTTAGTCATGGTAATAAAGCGTTGTCATCAATTGCCGAAACCAAACCTCGGGGCCTAGATGCTTTCAATCTCCCCCTTTTTGGTGATTGATGACAACACTAAGATTCAAAAGATTGGAGTTGAGGTTTTCGAGCATGCTTGGTTCACATAAGCAAAAAAAGCAATAAGCACAAAGGGTTAGGAATTGCTTATGTGCCCCAAGCCAAAAGTGTGTACTCATAAGATAAGACATAAAACATTAGTACACATAACGATATAGCTCATAAGAAATCGAAGTAAGGCACGGAAGCACAACCTTAGAGCTATAAGCACACAAGTGACATGAATTAACACAGTGACTAGATAAACCATTAGACTCAAAGTATCTCACACGACCACATGTCACAAGAATGCAATGACTGTAAAGTAAACATGATGCATGAATGTAGCACACAAAAAAAAACGAAAACCATCTAACAAAACTCCCCCTGAAACTACTCTCTCTCCCCCTTTGGCATCAACCGCCAAAAACTAGTCTAAGGATCTGACGGGGGAACAGACGGAGTCGTGTCGGGTGCCGAGGTGCGCGGAGTAATCACGAAGTGCAGAGTGTCTTCCTCGGACTCGGAGCTATCTGGCTGACCCTCTGAAGAAGCACGTGGCAGTGAAGCAGTCTGGGTTTGAACAACAGGAACAGGTGTTGTAGTAGCGACAAGTGGAGTAGTCTCTGTGACCTGAGCCTGTAGTGAGCCAATAGCTGGGGGATCGGTCGAGGCAACTGACGAAGGAACTGTCTCTGTAGTGCCCGTCCCTGTCACAGGAGGAACAGCTGCCTCTGAAGCTGACAACCCTGAAGTAGTAGCAAAGGTAGTGTGCGAGGGTGTCGGCTGACCAGTCAACTCGCTGTATGTGGCACTGAAATCCCCGAAAGGTGTGCCTGTCAGGAGGTGAGGGCGAGGCTGGTCTGAAGGAGTAAACCCCGTGTGAATAGGCATGTAGCTCAGGGACTGGAACGACTGGGGAACCTGCTGCTGTGGAGAGGTGAACTGAAAGCTCGGCTGTCCCTGACTTGACGGACCACTGGACTGTAAAGCTGGAGTCAGGACAGAAGCAGGTGGAGGAACCCCAACAGTGACTAGGTGGCGCAGGAGATCCAAATACTGCTGCTGGCTAGCTGCACTCTGTCACTGCATCTCGACTTGCTGGCGCTGGATCTCTAGCTGCTGTCTCTGGAACTCATCCTGTCGAGCCTGTATCTGTGCAAGTGCTGCAGCTGTGTCCTGAGCCTGTCTTTGGATCTGCAGCTCCTGTCGCTCCTGTGCCTGTGTCAGCCTCTCAAGGATAGCCACCATGGCTGGATCTGAGCGGGAGGCTGAACCAGAGCCACCAGCCTCGTGGTCGTGAGGCCGAGGAGACCGATACCTGGGGATGGGCTGGTAGTCCTCGTCAGTGCTGTCAGAGGCCTCATCCTCAGGGAGATCAGCAGGCTGAGCATCAAGATCGGCAAGCTCTGCCTCAGCAAGTCCCTCAACTGTGGCGTCCTGCTCAGCTGCTGTCTCTAGAACCTCAGGTCTCTCGCGCTGTCCTAGCACTGGGGCCTGCTCTCTGGTAACTGAAGCCCATAGCTGACGGATATCATACTCAGGAAAAGCGGTGGTAGTATCGGATATCTCAGCTCTGATCTCTGCAGGAAGTTGAAGGGCAGATCTGATGATGAAGCAAATCCAGTGAGCATAGGGCAGCTGACGATGTCCCTTGAAGCCCTCAGCTAGGGTGTCCTCCATCTCACTAAGCATCAGATCCCAAACGTCAAAAGGTGTCTGTGAGAGGAGGTGGTGAACAACCCATAGCTGCATCCTAGTCAATCCCTCTCTGTAGCCAAGCCTGGGAAGAAGAGTGCGTCTGACTATAGCATCCAGGACTCGGGCTAGCGGTGTCAAGCTGGCAGGAGTGCGACGAGACCCTTCGCCAAAAGGCTCACGGAAACAGGGTCGAATCAAATCAGTAGGTGGCACTGTCCCGCCGTGAGGGCGTCTGGGTGGAGGAGTCTGACCAAAACAGAGCTGATGAATCTACGTGTCTGTAGCTGGGAGTCTGAGAATCTCCCGCACTCTAGTGCTGTACAGTCTGTGGTCGCGGCCTCGGAATGCAAAGTGTATGAACTCATGGGCAGGATCAATCCATAGTGAAGCATAGAACTCTCTAACCCATGTGCCGCAGTATGCACCTGTTCGTCCAAGAAAATCTGACAGGCCTGGCAGAAAGGACAGGTGCGGACGAAGCTGCTCTCCCACAACCTCAACAAGTGACTCAAGGCGACAGACCCTCTGTGGTCGAAAAGCAATGCCGCTGTCAACAAGAGCTCTGTAGAAATCCTCCTGTAGAGGAGTATAGAAACCCTCTGAAGCTCTGGGATCCCTCTGAGGTGGGAACCACCGACTGACCTCAACGAACCTCAACCCTTGCACCTGACGTGCTGTAGCACCCCTCAAGTCAAAGTGCTCGACTGGGGGTGAACCTCTAGCCCTGGGAGGTGGACGTCCTCCACGACGCTGGCCCTCTGGCCTAGGAGTCACCTGAGCTCGTGTGCGTGTGGAGCGGCGACGCGATGGAGTCTGAGCTGGCTGCTCCTCTGTCTCCTCTGGAGCCTCTGCAGGTGGATCAACTGACATAGCATCTGCAGCCCCTGTGTCCTCTGCGCCCTCAGTGGCCTCTGTAGCCTCTGTGCCAAGCTGTCGACCTTCAAGATGAAAGCGACGCTCGCCAATACGAATGCCACTGCTCCTGCCTCCCCTCTCTGCCTGCTCTGCTGCATCAGCAACTGCCTGAGCGATCTCTACATCGGTAAGTGTCTTCTTCTTCTTCCTGGCCATGATCTTGATGCGCTTTCCACGCGCAACCTCAGACAGACGAGGAGGACTGTCGTCCCCGTCACTAGGAGCACCACCGGCGTTCTTGCAACGGACCATGCTGTCAAGCTGTCGGAAAACCTCTGAAAGATGGTGAACTAACACTCGAGAGGCTTGGCCTCAATCCGTATCCGCAGGCTTGGCCTCGGATTCAGCAAACTGAGATCACCCTGACACACCGACAAACTCGCTGAAAAGACGGAATAGATGGATCTACTATAAGCAACATATATAACTAAAAGGTACGAAACCCTAGAGATAGCAAGCATATAAGATAAGATATGAATCGAAACACGATAGCTACCTCGTATCGACGAGAAGACGGTGATGGGGTAAGACGACCTAGTTCGCGAGACTTCCTGAATTCACCGGACAAGCTCTGATTTGCCGAAACACGAGATAATTAGGATTATAATGAATGGGTTATGGCAAACCCTAACAAGGAAATCAAGGAGACGCGAAACAACCTCGCGAAGAAGACGACGCGCGACGAAACCTCGACGACGAACGGCCGAAACGACGTTACGCGAACCCTAGGTTAGGGTTAGGGCAACTCGTGACGAGAATCGATCGGAGACGTGCGCGAGGCGGTCAACGGCCGGAGGCGAGGCTGGCAGGCACGGGCGTGGCTCACCGGTGGCAGGGGCGCGGCAAACGGCGGTGGTGGCGCGGCAAACGGCGGAGGCGCGGCTGCGCGGCTGTGGCGCGGGCAGGCGCAGGCTGGTGCGGGCTGGCGCGCGCGCACGGGCGAGTAGGCGCGGGGGGAGTCGCCGGAGAGGAGGGAGAAGGCAAGGTGCGGCGGCTCCGGCGAGAAGCGGCGATTTCGGCGGATTAGGGCACGGCGGCGGCGAAATCGCGGGCGGATGAAGGAAAACGGGCCGAAGATGAACCGTTATATGAGGGGTTAGATCCGCTCGTCACACGATGACCGGACGCGGTGGTCGATATGACCGGACGCGGTGGTGCAGCGTCCGGTCACACTCCAGTAAGCTCCTGGAGCGACCGGACGCGTCCGGTTAGGACTGACCGGACGCGGACAGAGTCCGGTCGAGGGTACTTGGGAAAGTCATCGCGAATGACCGGACTCGGTGGTCAACAGCAGCGCGTCCGGTGCAGCGTCCGGTCACTAGATCAGAAGTTGGTCTTTAGGATGACCGGACGCGCTGGTGGTCGCCGGGACCGGACGCGGTGGTGAAGCATCACTGCGTCCGGTGCAGCGTCCGGTCACTGTTTTTCACCTTTCTTCGTTCCGAACTTCGACGCAACTTCTCCCAATCAAGTTCCAATTCAAAGAGACACAAATAAACACCAATTGGAACCTGATATGAGTGACCTCACTCAAACCCTCAAGATTTTCAAAATAGTTTGCCTTAGGCTAGTATTATTTTTAAGAAAATAGGCAATAAACACCCGAGGAGCAACGTATGGCCATGCAATAGAGTTTTTGAACCTTTAGGAGCGTCAAAATGCTCTCTCTACCCATGGACGAACACAGAGGTTGCTCAAAGCCAAACCGAAAAGAAACGACAAACTAACAACCATGCATATGCAATGCAATACAAGAAAGTAAAGCTAGGTTGCTTGTCAAGTTTGATCCACGGTTAGGCTTCTTCACTCCTCCAAAGGAGGGTTATCGTAACCGTGTTAGCCAAGCCCTAAGTGCATTGCGATAAGATAAAACATGGCATATAATACAATGCAATGCAAGGGACAACACAAGCTCATTTTTTAAAGTTGCTAGAATCAAGCACATTGAGTTCACTTCTTAACCTACAAAAGGTGGCCTCATCCAAGGGTTTAGTGAAGATATCCGCTAATTGATTTTCACTTCTTACACCTTCTAGTGATATGTCATTTTTAGCAACATGATCTCTTAGAAAGTGATGGCGAATATCAATGTGCTTGGTGCGAGAGTGTTGTACCGGATTGTTAGCAATTTTAACGGCACTTTCATTATCACATAAAAGTGGCACCTTTTCAAGAACAATTCCATAGTCTAGGAGGGTTTGTTTCATATATAATATTTGTGCACAACAAGCCCCCGCGGCAATGTATTCCGCTTCGACGGTGGACAAAGCCACACTATTTTGCTTTTTAGATGACCAAGATACTAAAGATCTCCCAAGCAAATGGCACCCTCCGGATGTGCTTTTTCTATCAATTTTGCAACCGGCGTAATCCGAATCGGAATAGCCAACTAGTTGGAATCTAGCTCCTTTGGGATACCAAAGACCAAAGCTTGGGGTGTGCTTAAGGTATCTTAGGATTCTTTTTACGGCACTTAAGTGAGGTTCTTTAGGGCAAGCTTGAAAGCGAGCACACATGCACACACTAAACATGATATCGGGCCTAGATGCGGTAAGGTACAACAAACTACCAATCATAGAACGGTAGAGAGTTTGATCAACCGGTTTACCTCCCTCATCTTGGTCGAGATGTCCATTAGATGGCATTGGGGTCTTGATTGGTTTGCATTCTTCCATCTTGAATCTTTTGAGAAGATCCTCGGTATACTTTTCTTGAGAGATGAAAATCCCTTCTCTCATTTGCTTGACTTGAAACCCAAGGAAGAATGTGAGCTCACCAATCATTGACATCTCGAACTCCTTCGACATCAATTCACCAAATTCCTTGCAATAATCTTCATTTGTTGATCCGAAGATGATATCATCAACATACACTTGACAAATGAAGATCTCCCCATTAAGCTTCTTGGTGAATAGTGTGGTGTCGACCTTCCCAATGGTGAAGCCCTTCTCAATGAGGAAGTCCCGGAGACGCTCATACCACGCTCTAGGGGCTCGCTTGAGCCCATATAGCGCCTTGGACAACCTATAAACATGATTAGGATATCTAGGGTCTTCAAACCCGGGAGGTTGATTAACATAGACTAGTTCATTTATGAAGCCTTTTAAGAATGCACTTTTCACATCCATTTGATATAGTTTCATATCATGATGTGATGCATATGCAAGGAGGATACGAATGGCTTCAAGTCTTGCAACGGGTGCAAAGGTCTCTCCAAAATCAAGACCTTCAACTTGAGAGAACCCCTTTGCAACTAGTTGTTGACGGTCCTTAAGTATCAATTATAACTATCAAATAAATAGAGAAAAGGATCCAAATGAAACCAACACCTAGACTTAGGGTTTTATCTGACAGAATTCCACGAGTTTTGCTGTTTATCTATTTCTGCAGGGGGTTATCAGGAAATACGGAAGAAAGGCCCACATGTCGGATTAATGACGGGATATTAACCGAACACGTAATTATCTTACATCTAGAAGAGTCCAGAAGCCACGAGAACGAACGGGAGGCGTAACAGAGCCGGGGACAGGGCGCCCGCCCTAGTCCCTAGGGCGCCCGCCCTGCTGGCTCAGCCAATCAGGCTCCGCCTCGAGGATTATGCTCCACCGACCTAGAGGATCAAGGAAAACCGCACGATCAATGTCGGTTTGATCCAACGGCCCAGATTCATCCGAAAGGGCTATATAAGCAAGGCCCCTGCCCCTGGAGGAGAGGCCCTCGTCTCATACTTCAAACCCTAATTCAGGAGGAGAGCCTCTGATCAAGCCCTAGAGCCACCACATCAACTAGATCTCTAGTTAGCATAGCTACATAGGATTAGAACTAGAAGGAGTCAATCTTCGATTGGTTCCCGGATCTGTCAAGAGAATTCTTGGTAATTCCTCTCTTGTTCTTCAATTGTTCATCATTGTTCTTCAATATTATGAATATGACTTTGTTCTATTTCAATATATTGGTTATGACTTTGCTCTACTTGATTATATTTGCAATTATATTGTTCTTAGTTTATCATAGTTATATGCTTGGCTTAGTTAGATTGGAATTATATACATGCCTAGGATCGTATAGCGTTTATCCATGTGTACAGTGGGTGAATGATAACTATTGTGTAGACGTGGTGTCTATACCGTATTTATCTGCGATTGCACCCTATATGCCGGATTGTGGGGTAGTTCGCGATAGTGACAGCTTCGTTGATTCTTATATAGTCCCCCTCTCGTGTATAGGGCAGGCAGAGCAACACTATTACAGGGGAGTGATTGCTATGTTCTTCATCTTCCTTGCTAATATTCACTATGCATGGATATAGTCTTTTCTCACCATGATTGCCAAGTATAATTGCACTAACTATGATATGCTAGACTTTATAGTTAATAATAACTTAGGGAATATCTTTGTAGTTCATCCTAATTCCATGCTAATGACTTGCTAGAATATCTGTTGAGGTGCTTATCATTATTATATGTGGCTATCTGATCAGATTAATTATCTTTGTCACCATTATCACTTTACCTTTACTTAATGTGACATTTATACCTGTATAAAGAGATTGATAAATACTCTCGGTTATACATGCAATGATGTGTACTCAGTTCCATATTCTCATTCCATTATCAACCATGATACTTAGAAATCCCTTCCCAGTGGTAAAAATATAAATAACGATACCTGGAATACTTCCCGGTTAAAATGCTACATCGGTATTAATCTGTGCGCTTGCAGATCCCTTTTATTATTTATCTTGATGAGCAATTGCATATTTCAATACCGCGTCTCTCGTGTCATGCTGGGGATGACAACTTGGCTTAAGTGGCATGAGGGATAGGTTTGGCATTTTTGGCGCCGTTATCAGAATTAGAAAACTAAGTCTACTTTTGGTAGTGACGTTAAGAATGCCCAACAAGCATTTTTGGCGCCGTTGCCGGGGAAGGTTGATTACTAAGTAGGAATGAATATGGAACTTTGAGTCATCATTTGCATCACTAATCTGATCGAGCTTATCAATTCTCTTATACAGTTTTACCCCTGTATTTTCCATTTTGATTATTTATTGCAGGGTGATGCATGAATAGAAGACATCTTCCAGACAACTCTCACTTGAGAGTTGGGTCATCCACAAGCTCCGCCGGATGATCACCAAACTCCCAATCACCACCAAGCCGTCTAGGTGATGGCGATCACCAAGAGTAACAAGCTAGAACTCTCACTTGACCACAACGAGCCTAATGAGAAGGTGGATGCACACTTGCTACTCTCTAATCGCTAGTGAGGAACTCTCAAGCTTTGATTCTCAAAACACAATCCTCACTAGAGCTCTTGCACTCCCTTGCACTCCAAAGGTGTTTCTCAGCTGATGAAATGAGCAAGAGAGCTCTAAAAGAGGTGGTGGGGATGTATTTATACACCCCACAGTCAAAACGAACCGTTACCTGCCAACTCAGCAAAACACGGGCTGACCGGACGCGCCGGTCGAAGTGACCGGACGCGCCGGTCGCTCGTAACGGTCGAAATCCGAAATTTTGGCTGAGTGACCGGACGCGCCGGTCAGGGGTGACCGGACGCGTCCGATCGTGCAGGGAGCTTACTGTAACCAGACCAGATGCGCGACCGCGTCCGATCGGGGATGACCGGACGCGTCCGGTCGTCGCAGGACCTTACTGGAACGTGACCGGACGCGCCGATCACACCCAGGTCACGTCCGATCGGTGTTTTCCCTCAAGTGACACGTGTCGGCCCTGAGCACCGCGTCCGGTCCTTGCAAGGGCCGCGTCCGGTCGTCAGCGCCGAAACGCAGTCGCGGTTTTGAACTGACCGGACGCGTCCGGTCAAGCCGAGAGCCGCGTCCGGTCAAGGGGAAAACCCTCTGAACTCTCCGAAACGCGACGCAACTTGAACCAAGTTGCTTCCAACTGAACTTTGAGCTATTCTAGAGCTGCCTAGAGCTAAGTTTAACAAGTGTGCACCACACCTAAACATAGGACTCACCTAGGTCAAGCTACCCGCTCATGCTCCCCTTTATAGTACGGCCAAAAGAGAAAAACGAAGATCCTAACGACTATTCCGAATGTATCTCAACACCTCGACATCCGGAACTAACCGTCCTTAATCTTGACGTCACTCTTTTGAAAACCGAAACGATTTCCATCAAGGGGCATGAATACCATGGTGCCCAAAGCAGTTATTACCTCCATGACCTAACTTACCAAAGTTTCTGCAAAACACACGTTAGTCATGGTAATAAAGCGTTGTCATCAATTGCCGAAACCAAACCTCGGGGCCTAGATGCTTTCACTTTCTACCAGGCTTGTCAGATTTTCTTGGACGGACAGGTGCATACTGCGGCACATGGGTTAGAGAGTTCTATGCTTCATTGTGGATTGATCCGGCCCATGAGTTCATACACTTTGCATTCCGAGGCCGCGACCGCAGACTGTACAGCACTAGAGTGCGGGAGATTCTCAGACTCCCAGCTTCAGACACGAAGATTCATCAGCTCTGCTTTGGTCAGACTCCTCCACCCAGATGTCCTCACGGCGGGACAGTGCCACCTACAGATCTGATTCGACCCTGCTTTCGTGAGCCTTTTGGCGAAGGGTCTCGTCGCACTCCTGCCAGTTTGACACCGCTAGCCTGAGTCCTGGATGCTATTGTCAGACGCACTCTTCTTCCCAGGCTTGGCTACAGAGAGGGATTGACCAGGATGCAGCTATGGGTTGTTCACCACCTCCTCTCACAGACACCTTTTGACATTTGGGATCTTATGCTTAGTGAGATGGAGGACACCCTGGCAGAGGGCTTCAAGGGAAACTGTCAGCTGCCCTATGCTCACTGGATTTGCTTCATCATCAAATCTGCACTTGAGCTTCCTGCAGAGATTAGAGCTGAGATATCTGATACTACCACCGCTTTTCCTGAGTATGATATCCGCCAGCTATGAGCTTTAGTTACGAGAGAGCAGGCCCCAGTGCCAGGATAGCGCGAGAGACCTGAGGTACCAGAGACAGCAGCTGAGCAGGACGCCACCGTTGAGGGGCTTGCTGAGGCAGAGCTTGCAGATCTAGATGCTCAGCCTGCTGATCTAGCTGAGGATGAGGCCTCTGACAGCACTGACGAGGATTATCAGCCCATCCCCAGGTATAGGTCTCCTCGGCCTCATGACCACGAGGCCGGTGGCTCTGGTTCAGCCTCCCGCTCAGACCCAGCCATGGTGGCTATTCTTGACAGGCTGACCCAGGCATAGGAGCGACAGGAGCAGCAGATACAGAGACAGGATCAGGACACAGCTGCCGTGTTTGCACAGATACAGGCTCGACAGGACGAGTTCCAGAGACAGCAGCTAGAGATCCAGCGCCAGCAAGTCGAGATGCAGCGTCAGCAGTATGAGATGCAGCGACAGAGTGCAGCTAGCCAGCAGCAGTACTTGGATCTTCTGCGCCACCTAGTCACAGTTGGGGTTCCTCCACCTGCTTCTATCCTGACTCCAGCTTTACAGTCCAGTGGTCCGTCGAGTCAGGGACAGCCGAGCTTTCAGTTCACCTCTCCACAGCAGCAGGTTCCCCAGTCGTTCCAGTCCCCGAGCTACACGCCTATTCAGACTGGGTTTACTCCTTCAGACCAGCCTCGCCCTCATCTACTGACAGGCACACCATTCATTGATTTCAGTGCTACCTATAGCGAGTTGACTGGTCAGCCGACGCCCTCGCACACCACTTTTGCTACTTCTTCAGGGTTGTCAGCTTCAGAGGCAGCTGTTCCTCCTGTGACAGGGACGGGCACTACAGAGACAGTTCCTTCGTCAGTTGCCTCGACCGATCCCCCAGCTATTAGCACACTACAGGCTCAGGTCACAGAGACTGCTCCACTTGTTGCTACTACGTCAGTACCTGTTCCTGTTGCTCAGACCCAGACCGCTTCACAGTCGCGTGCTTCTTCACAGGGTCAGCCAGATAGCTCCGAGTCCGAGGAAGACACTCTACACTTCGTGATTACTCCGCGCACCTCGGCACCCGACATGACTCCGTCTGTTCCCCCGTCAGATCCCTAGACTAGTTTTTTTGGTGTTTGATGCCAAAGGGGGAGAGAGAGTAGATTCAGGGGGAGTTTTGATAGAGGGTTTTCGCTTTTATTTGTGTGCTACATTCATGCATCATGTTTACTTTACAGTAATTACATTCTTGTGACATGTGGTCGTGTGAGATACTTTGAGTCTATATGGTTTATCTAGTCTCAGTTTTAAATAATGTCACTTGATTGATTATAGCTCATAAGGTTGTGCTTCCGTGCCTTACTCCGATTTCTTTTGAGCTATATCTTTATGTGTACTAACGCTTTATGTCTTATCTTATGAGTACACTCTTTTGGCTTGGGGTACATAAGCAATTCCTAACCCCTTGTGCTTATTACTTTTTGCTTATGTGAACCAAGCATGCTCGAAAACCTCAACTCCTATCTTTTGAATCCTAGTGTTGTCATCAATCACCAAAAAGGGGGAGATTGAAAGCATCTAGGCCCCGAGAGTTGGTTTCAGCAATTTATGACGACGCTTTATTACCATGACTAACGTGTGTTTTGCAGAAACTTTGGTAAGTTAGGTCATGGAGGTGATAACTGCTTTGGGCACCATGGTATTCATGCCCCTTAATGGAAATCATTTCGGTTTTCAAAGGAGTGACGTCAAGATTAAGGACGGTTAGTTCCGGATGTCGAGGTGTTGAGTTACATTCGGAATAGTCGTTAGGATCTTCATTTTCTCTTTTGGCCGTACTATAAAGGGGAGCATGAGCGGGTAGCTTGACCTAGGTGAGTCTTATGTTTAGGTGTGGTGCACACTTGTTAAACTTAGCACTAGGCAGCTCTAGAATAGCTCAAAGTTCAGTTGGAAGCAACTTGGTTCAAGTTGCGTCGCGTTTCGGAGAGTTTAGAGGGTTTTTTCCCTTGACCGGACGTGGTTCTCGGCACGACCGGACGCGTCCGGTCAGTTCAAAACCGCGACTGCGTTTCAGCGTTGACGACCGGACGCAGCCCTTGCGAGGACCGGACGCGGTGGTCAGGGCGACACGTGTCACTTGAGGGAAACCTTCCGATCGGACGCGACCTGGGTGTGATCGGCGCGTCCGGTCACGTTCCAGTAAGGTCCTGCGACGATCGGACGCATCCGGTCATCACCGATCGGACGCGGTCGCGCGTCCGGTCTCGTTACAATAAGCTCCCTGCACGACCGGACGCGTCCGGTCACCCCTGACTGGCGCGTCCGGTCACTCAGCCGAAATTTTGGATTTCGACCGTTACGAGCGACCGGCGCGTCCGGTCACGTCGTATTTTGCTGAGTTGGCAGGTAACGGTTCGTTTCGACTGTGGGGTGTATAAATACATCCCCACCACCTCTTTTAGAGGTCTCTTGCTCATTTGTTTAGTTGAGAAACATCTTTGGAGTGCAAGGGAGTGCAAGAGCTCTAGTGAGGAGTGTGATTTGAGAATCAAAGCTTGAGAGTTCCTCACTAGCGATTAGAGAGTAGCAAGTGTGCATCCACCTTCTCATTAGGCTCGTTGGGGTCAAGTGAGAGTTCTAGCTTGTTACTCTTGGTGGTCGCCATCACCTAGACGGCTTGGTGGTGATTGGGAGTTTGGTGATCATCCGACGGAGCTTGTGGATGACCCAACTCATCTTGTGAGCGGTTTTGGGCGATTCACCGCGACGGAGTGTCGAAGAATCAGCCCGTAGAGAGCACTTGATCCTTGCGCGGATCAAGGGGGAGCTACACCCTTGCGCGGGTGCTCCAACGAGGACTAGTGGGGAGTGGCGACTCTCCGATACCTCGGAAAAACATCACCGTGTTCCTTGCCCTCACTTTCAAGCATTTACATTCTCGTATTTACTTTCATTGCTTGATTTACTTTCCTAGAATTGCCATGCTAGACTAGGATTGGAAACTAGGGTGCAAAACTTTTACCGGTAGAATCTCTAGGAACACAAGTAGGCACTAGGGGTGAATTCCGGCTTGTAGGATTTAATTCTTGCAATTAATTTTTAGAAAAGCCCAATTCACCCCTCCTCTTGGGCATCTTGATCCTTTCAGTGGTACAAAGATCTTACTCTCTACGTAAATCAAGAATAGTGTTTAGATTTCTGCTAGATAAGAGTAAAAAAATTGGTAGATTTTTTTGGAGAAGTTTCTTATTCGTGGTACAAAGATCTTACTCTCTACGCAAATCAAGAATAGTGTTTAGATTTCTGCTAGATAAGAGTAAATTGCTTCCATATCTGCAGACATGTTTTGTCTCGGATTGGGACTTGGCTGTGTTTCAGTTTTGTGTGAATTCTCGGTTGTTTCAGTTTTGTGTGACATGCTAGGTAATTCTCGGTTTATTATACAAATCTGGCATGTTTTTTTTATCTTTGATTTTTTACTGATTAGTAAGAGGGAGCAGTGCATTTTTCTCATATGTATTCCTGGAAGAGGCAAGCGAGTTCTATAGTGGAACTATGGAGTGGTTACATGAGCCAAAATAGCCTATTTTGCAAATAGGTAATTCATGGTATTTTTAGATTTCCTGACCAATGATGGTAACGGCTCTTTATGCTAGATAGTTGCCAATAGGACCACATGTTCTAATAATGAATATTTTTTGTACTTATCTAATTGACTGTTTTTCTCATGAAACTATCCTCATAATTTGATTGGTAAAAAGATGGCTGAGTAGACTGACATGGAATGACAGAGTCCACCTCTGAATCCCGACTAAAAAGATGGCCACTGCATAATCGGTGCAACTGCCAGAATTGAAGATCTGCAGTGACAACAATCGTTCTTGGTCAGCAACAGTGGACCCCTCCAGCTAGGTTAGGCAGCGGCACTTATGACTTAATTTCATTGATGTTGAGAATGCAGCTTTCAAGCTCTAGGTTGTCAATGCATCTATGAGTAGGACTAACTAGGACATGTTCTTTAAGGTGACCTAAGTGTTGAATAGATTAGTAGTTCAGTACAAAACATAGATTATTACTCTTGGGATTCCTAAACAAGGAATTGTTTATTTGTTTGCGCCATGCTTTTCTAGACAATACTGTGAATCTGCCTCCTAGATAATATCTGGCCCCCGTGAACAGGCGCCGGCCATGATTCAACCAAGATGGCTGTCATATCTTCTTTGGTTCCCAGTAAATCATCTACATCCTCTTAGATCAATATACTTTACATTATGTTTGAGATCCTGAAGGTTTCATTACTGTTTCTCTGATGAAATGGATGGAATTCTCCTTGCTATTGTAATACCCATCGACCATTCAGCTCGAATAGGCGATGTTGGTTACCATTGTTTGTAGACATATGTGAGTTGTATATTGATGTCTTCGGGATCATTATTTGGTCATTCTGAATGCAACGTTTTTGCATCACCGTTGTATGAATAGACTATTGGTACATTCACCAGTAAGAATCAATTTCAGTGTACATGTCAAGGATAACTAATATCTGATCCAGTGATGTCAAATTTTTAATTTGCACAAGGCTTGTGCTAATTTCTCTTGAATTTGACAAATGGATTTTGTATGGAACATGTGTGAAGCTAAAGCTATGAGATGTGACCCATATATTTGTAGAGTTTTTGGCAGTAGGATTTGCATAGCTGCTGGCTTTAAAGTTGCTTGTAACTGATTTAGCATGAGGTGCTTGTCATTTATCCAATCCACTATCCTCGATTCCTCTCTTAAATTTTGCAGTGATTCATCAGAACCTAATTCATGTGATTCGGTTTGCAATTGTGGGCTGGTGATGATGACCTTCAGTTGTCTCAAGAAGGAAGGTTGAGCGTTCAGAGTGACAAGGAGTACCCTTACACTGGGACCAATGGTAAATGCTCATTTGGTTTCTGGCTCCATCGATTGAGAAGGGCAGCAGGCCAGCAGCTCAAACTTGCGATAGGGATTCACACCACGGCAACTAACCGAGCTGGTGCTCTAGAACCTTGACATCCTTGGGAGGGTAGGGACAAGATAGGTGACATAAGTTCTCGACATATGCACTGCATTTTGGCTCTGGCATTCGAGGAAAGCCATTGGTGAAGAAGACGAAGGAAGAATCTGGGTAGAATATTATGTATTTTTTATTTCAGATCTTTTCATGTGTAATTTAGGGATGTACTGTGCCAAGATTTAATATAAGTCCTCCTCTCCTTTGCCAAAAAAAAAGGTAGGTGATATAAGCACCGCTTCAATGCAAGGAAGGTGGTACAGGAGTGAAGGAGTCCAAATAGGACTGCAGGAGGGATGGCGAAGGATCTAGAGCTTGTGCCCGAGTGGCACCACAATTTGATCATAATATCACGATTGAATTTGTAACGCATTGTTTTATTGTACCTTTAGGCCTTGTTGGATGTTGTCGAATTCAACTCAATCCATACCTTTAGGCTTTGTTGGATGTTGTCGAATTCAACTCAATCCACATGTGTTGGGGTGGATTGGAGTAGAATTTAGTTGAATTGGGGTGAATTCGACAACATCCAAACAAGGCCTTATTGAAATAAGTTTTATGTTATCCGGAGTGGTGTCACAAACCATTTGGACCACCTATTATTTTTCCACAATAAATTATTTTAGGGGGAAACATCTTGTTATTTAAAAATAAAAGAACAATAAGTTACAAGAAGAGGTAGAAAATATAGTTGTAATGAACTATGTTCTTATAGTATGAACTAGATTCTTTCAATTTCACATTAAAGCTTGAATAGATCGTTGTAATATTAATTTGTTCAATATCATTTTTTGTATCAATATAACACACATTTTTATTTACATTGTAGTCGTATTATTTTTGGATTAAATGTTAATTTAACGTTGGTATTTAATTTCACAGTATTGTTATCTTATCGTACGATTGAAAGGTCTTGATGGCTAGAGGGGGGGTGAATAGCCTTTTAAAAATTTTCTACAAAGACAAGCTAAACAAGTTTATCAATACAACAAATAGCGAGATGCGAGTTTTGCTTAGCCTACGGGGTGTTTGCAAGCCACCTATCCAATTCACAATTCTAGTATAATGGCACTCAACCGCACAAGTCAAACCGAGAAGGTAACTACAACTACAACTAGCAAGCTACACAAAAGAGCTACTCTAGCAAAGCTAACTAGCTAGCAAAGATAACTTAAGAAAGTAATGCGGAGTTAAGTTAGGAAAGTTTCACCAAGGGGCGAAGTATTGAGCCAACCAATATAATCAACAACGAATACCAAGACAACCGAACACCGGGATCAATCAATCACAATATGAGAGTGATGACACGAAGATTTATCCCGAGGTTCACGTGCTTGCCGGCACGCTAGTCCCCGTTGTGTCCCTCTTTACCACGTGGTTCGGTGGCTAATCGGTCTCACACCGAGCCTCTCAAAAGGCGCCACAAGAGCCTACCAAATGGCAAAAGGTTGCAATGACACGAGCAATTTACTAATGTTGCCTTTGGCGCTTCGCCGAGGTAGGCACAAACCCCTCACAATCACCGGAGGTGGCCAAGAACAATCACCAACTCTTGCCAACGCCTCCAAGCTGCTCCAAGCCGTCTAGGTGGCGGCAACCACCAAGAGAAACAAGAATCCTGCAGCGAATCAACCACCAAGTGCCAACTAGATGCTATCTCACAATGCAAATGCACTTGGATCACTCAATCTCACTTCGAATATGCAAAGAAGCAAGAGAGATGAGTGGGAGGGGAGTTGCTTAGCTCAAAGTGCTCACAAGTATGTCAAAATGTCCAAGAGAGAGAGCCTTGAGCCGGCCAACGAGTATTTATAGACGTACCCCTTCGAATATAGCCGTTAGAAACTTGAAACAGCCGAAGTCGCGTTGACCGGACGCGCTGGTCCAACTGACAGGACGCGCCGGTCGCACAACGGCTCTTTCGCGAAACACCGACCGGACGCGCCGGTCCAACTGACCGGACGCGCTGGTCACGACCGGACGCACCGGTCCCGTGACTGACCGGACGCGCCGGTCAACCCTGAGCGGCGCACAACGAAACAGCGACCGGACGCCACAGTGCCCGCGTCCGGTGGGAGTCCAGTAAGCTCCCTGGACGACCGGACGCGTCCGGTCGCCTGTGACCGGACGCGCCTCGCGTCCGATCAAACAACTGAAAAACGCGCAGACACTGGACACTGACCGGACGCGTCCGGTCACACAGTGACCGCGTCCGGTCCAGCGTCCGGTCACCACTGTGACCTCCGTTCGCTTTCATTTGATTTCCGTTTGATTTCCGACTTCCGGCGTAGTAGAAAATAGGCATTTCATTTCCCCGAAATCGCCTGAATCCCGCGCTCGCACGCTCGGCGGGAGGGAGAGAGGACCCCAAACCCTCTTTACCGCTTAAACTCCAACGCCATCGCAAATGTGCTAACACCACCAAGTGATCATGTCATGTGCGAGTGTGTTAGCATTTTCACAATCATTTTTCGAGGCGTTATTAGTTCTATCCAAATGCATATGATTATGAAATGCACACCTAGAGGCACTTAGGAGTTCAATAGCCGTGTCATTCCCCTCTTTATAGTACGGCTATCTATCCTATAATGTAACCACACCCACTAGGTGTCTTGGTTACTAAAACACAACCCTTAAGCATATACCTTTGCCTTGATCGCGTAGGGTTGCGTCTGAATCCAAGTGTGGCCATCATGATCACCATGTCCATCTTGCCACCAACCTTGGAATGTACTAATCCTCATATGCTACAAACAACTTAGGCATAGGATTAGTACTTAGGCATTGTCACTAATTACCAACACCAAACATAGGACTTTCAATCTCCCCCTTGTTGGTAATTGGTGACAACCCTTTCACAAAGATATTATGATAAAATTTTGATTGAACCCATGCCACATTGTCCAAGTATATTACCATGTGTAAGAAGTATGGACAAGTGATCATGAATTCAAATTGATAGCAATGGCTCCCCCTACATGTATGCTATATGTTTGGATTTTGGAAGCATACATGTTAGATAGGAAAGATTAGGAGCATTGACTATCAATAGGTGCTAAGTGTTTTAGATTATAGACCTTTGAAGCGTGATACCATCGGAGTAGCGATAAACACCATCTTAGCACCTTGTGTAGTTAGATACCACTTGGAAAAGCACAAACATAACTAGAAACCTCGTGAGATCAATATTATAAGCAACGTTCTAGTACCGCTTTGAAAAACATGAAGCAAGAGAAATCTAACTACTTCCTATTCATGCTAGTACTTCAATACACCATTTAATTGTATACTAGCAAGTCACCACACAAGCAATGTATCGGAGAAAAAGAAATGCATAACTATGCATCATACATATGAAGTGCACATGGAAATGCAACAATCATGTTTAAGAGCTTGCTCCCCCTACTTGTGTGCTCAAAATTTTAGTTGATCCCCTTCTTTTATCAATTCTCCCCTTTAGGTTTTCCCTTTTAGAATCTATCTTTGTGAACAACATTTTTCTCCCCCTTTGTGCTTCTCCCCCTTTGAGTTCTATCTTTGTGAACAATATTTTCTCCCCCTTTGGCACCAATGACCACAAGGGACTAACTTTAGATAGATTATCATGTTGACTTATGGGGTGAGGATCAAGTTTGTGATTCAACCTAGATTGCTTGCATAAATAAAATGCTTCGGTTTGATCCAAGGGCAAGCTTCTTCACACCTCACTAGAAGGGTTATCATGCACCATGTTGAAGCAAATATTTAGACAAGTGATCTAGATTAAAACACTTAGGATCACAAGCTACTTAAACAAGTTATATGCTACCACTAGATCATACAAGTCATGGAAACAATAGTGGCACCATATAAACTTCAAAGTCATTTGATTTGCATGAATGAGCCTAAAACATAAGAAATCATGACTAGATGCACTAAACATGTCCTTAGTATAGAATGTATGACATGTCAACCAATTATACCTTGGGGCTCGAAGGAGAGGCATGTTATATATGGGGTGCATCAACTCATGTTGGAGAAGTCAATTATGTTCAACTCATTCTTTAGCTTGTGAAATCTCTTCTCATCAAGTGGCTTGGTGAATAGATCGGCTAGTTGATCTTCGGTGCCCACACTCTCAATAGCAATGTCACCCTTTTGTTGATGATCTCTAATGAAATGATGACGAACATCAATATGCTTTGTTCTTTGATGTTGAACCGGATTGTTGGTTAGTTTCACGGCACTTTCATTGTCACATAGCAATGGTACATTCTTGAAATTGATTCCAAAATCCTTCAATGTTGCCTTCATCCACAAGATTTGTGCACAACAACTACCCGCGGCGATGTATTCGGCTTCGGCGGTAGATAGTGCAATACTATTTTGCTTCTTGGATGACCATGAGACAAGTGATCTTCCCAACAATTGACAAGTCCCGGAAGTGCTCTTTCTCTCCACTTTGTCACCGGCATAGTCGGAATCCGAATATCCAACTAGCTCAAAGCTTGCACCTTTGGGATACCATAATCCAACATCTTGTGTATGCTTCAAATACCTCAATATTCTCTTTGTTGCCTTCAAATGACTTTCTCTTGGTGAGGCTTGAAATCTTGCACACATGCATACACTAAACATCACATCGGGTCTTGATGCCGTCACATAGAGTAGGCTACCAATCATTGATCTATAAAGCTTTTGATCCACCATGTTGCCACTCTTGTCACTATCCAAACTTCCACTAGTGCCCATTGGGGTTGTAATGCCCTTTGCATCTTCCATGCCAAACTTCTTGAGCATATCTTTAATGTACTTGGTTTGGCTCACAAATGTTCCTTCCTTCATTTGTTTGATTTGAAGTCTAAGAAAGAAACTAAGTTCACCGATCATTGACATTTCAAATTCCTTTGCCATCATTTTCCCAAACTCATCACAATAATCTTGATTGGTTGAACCGAAGATGATATCATCAACATATATTTGCAATACAAACAAGTCTTTCCCAATCTTCTTGGTGAAGAGAGTAGTATCCACTTTGCCCATGACAAATCCTTTGGTTAGCAAGAAGTTCCTCAATCTTTCATACCATGCTCTAGGTGCTTGCTTCAATCCATACAAAGCTTTTCTCAATTTGTAGACATGATTGGGTTTCTTGTCATCTTCAAAACCGGGAGGTTGCTCCACATACACCTCCTCTTGGATGTACCCATTGAGAAATGCACTCTTCACATCCATTTGATATAGCTTGATATTATGAGCACAAGCATAGGCAAGTAAGATCCTAATTGCTTCCAATCTTGCAACCGGGGCATAAGTTTCACCAAAGTCAAGACCCTCTATTTGTGTGTAACCTTGAGCCACTAGTCTTGCTTTGTTTCTTACTACTATTCCATCTTGATCTTGCTTGTTGCGAAAGACCCATCTTGTTCCAATGACATTGTGCTCTTTAGGCCTCTCAACTAGTTCCCATACTTCATTTCTCTTGAAGTTGTTGAGCTCTTCATGCATTGCATTTACCCAATCCGGATCTCTCAATGCTTTGTCAATGTCCTTGGGTTCTTCCATTGACACAAAAGAAGAGTGAGCACAAAATGATGCCAATCTTGATCTAGTTTGAACTCCCCTTTGTATGTCACCAATGATGGAATCCAATGGATGGTCTCTTGCAATGTTAGTTGGTTGAAGCACTTGGACTTGATTGCTTGCATGTTGATGTTGATCATGAGTTGGAGATGATGAACTAGCCACTTGTTGATCTTGTTGCACTTGAGATGATGTACTAGCTTGATTTTGCATTAGAGACCCACTAGCTTGTGTAATTGGACTTTGGAGCACTTGATCTTTGTTGTCATCCACATCAATCACTTGCTTCGGCCTAATATCACCAATATCCATTTCTTTCATAGCATTGGTCAATTGAGTTCCTCTCACATCATCCAAGTTATTTTCCTCATCTTGAGAGCCATTTGTTTCATCAAACTCAACATCATGAACTTCCTCAAGTAAACCACTAGCCAAATTCCAAACTCTATAAGCTTTGCTAGTAGTGGAGTAACCAAGTAGGAATCCTTCATCACATTTCTTTTCAAACTTGCTCAATCTAGTGCCTTTCTTCAAGATGTAACATTTGCAACCAAAAACCCGAAAGTATGCAATGTTGGGCTTTCTTCCATTCAAGATCTCATATGGTGTCTTCTCTAGAAACTTGTGGCAATAGAGGCGGTTGCTATAGAAGCAAGCCGTGTTGATTGCTTCGGCCCAAAATGAATGACTCACATTATACTCATTCAACATTGATCTTGCCATATCAATTAAGGTTCTATTCTTCCTCTCAACTAGGCCATTTGATTGAGGTGTATACTTGGCCGAGAATTGATGTTTGATTCCAAGCTCATCACATAGCTCATCAACTCTTGTGTTTCTAAACTCACTTCCATTGTCACTTCTTACTTTCTTGATTGTGGTTTCAAACTCATTTTGCACTCTCTTGATGAACTTCTTGAATATGTCAAATACATCACTCTTGTCCCCAAGAAAGAATACCCATGTATATCTAGTGAAATCATCCACAATCACAAAGCCATACTTGTTGCCACCAATGCTTGTGTATGTAGTTGGCCCAAATAAATCCATGTGCAACAACTCAAATGCCTTGGAAGTACTCATGATGCTTTTCAATGGATGAGTGTTGCCTACTTGCTTTCCGGCTTGACATGCACTACATAGCTTATCCTTCTCAAATGTGACATCCTTCAAGCCTCTAACTAAGTCATGCTTCACTAACTTGTTCAATTGCTTCATGCCAACATGACCAAGTCTTCTATGCCATAACCAACCCATACTTGATTTGGTGAGCAAGCATGTTGAAAGTTGAGTGTCACTAGCATTGAAATCAACCAAGTATAGATTCTCATATCTAAAACCCTTGAAGATCAAATTAGAGCCATCAACACTAATTATCTCCACATCATCAACACCAAATATGCACTTGAAACCGAGATCACACAATTGAGCAACCGAGAGAAGATTGAAGTTCAACTTTTCAACTAAGAGCACATTGGAAATGCTATGATCATTTGAGATTGCAATCCTTCCAAGAGCCTTCACATCACCCTTGCTATTGTCACCAAATGTGATACTATCAATGCCACTATCATTTGATTTGAGAGAGTTGAACATTCTTGAATCACCGGTCATATGTTGAGAGCACCCACTATCAAGCACCCAATGCCTTCCTCCGGCCTTGTAATTTACCTACAAAATAAATTAATATTTCTTAGGTACCCATACTTGTTTGGGTCCTTGGAGGTTAGTAACTAAGCTCTTTGGTACCCAAATGGCCTTCTTCTTTGGACCCACAATTGGTGTACCAACAAACTTAGCATGCACACCTTTCTCACCCTTGGTAAGCACATAACAAGAATCAAAAGGAATGTAATCCATGTTAGCATGAAACTTGTTGTTGTTCTTGTTCATTTTATTACAATTAATCTCTAGATGCCCAACTTGCTTGCATCTATTGCAATAACGACCATTGCTCTTCACAAAGCGAGACTTTGGAGTAGCAAAGGCCGCCTTGCCCTTCTTGGGAGTATAGCCCAAACCCTCTTTGTTAAGAGAGAACCTTTGGCTACCCAAGCATTTTAGCAAGCGGGCATCCCCACCATAGGCATTGCCTAATGCGCGGGTGAGATCATCCACTTCTCTCTTGAGAGTCTCATTCTCAACCACAAGTGATGAATCACTAGTAGTAGAGATAGAGTTGGTTGTGGTGGATGATGATGAGCTACATGAAGCATTAGTAGGACCAACAAATAAAGAATCATCAATAATATCACATGTTAGTCCAATATCACAAGTGACAATCACTTGCTCCTCCTTAGCTTCCTTCATGAGTTTCTCCAACTTGAGGTCCTTCTCCTTGATGAGCTCAAGTAGAGAGGAGTGGGCTTCCTTAAGCCTAGTGTGAGCAACTTCAAGGTCCTCGTGGTCTTCCTTTAGACACTCACGAGAGGCCTCTAGCTCATCAAAGGATTTCCTAAGAGCTTTGAGCTCTTGTTCAATTCCTTTGCACTCCTTACTCTTTTTGAGAGCAACAAGCTCCTCCATCAAGGCATCATTTTCATTGCTCTTGGCAATGAGCTCTTGCTCCAAGATTTTGCACTTCTTGGTTGTCCTCTTGTAGCCCTTGCTCATTTGATCTATTATGCCCAATAGATCATCCTTGGAGTAGTCCTCATCCTCCTCATCATCACTCCTACAACCATCACTAGCACAAGAATTATCATCACTATCATCATATTTTACCTTGGTAGGCTTGGCCATAAGGCATGTCGATGTAGTGTCGAAGATGGATGACTTATTGGAGAGGGCGATGCTTGCAATGGCTCGCCGAGTGGTCCTCTCATCATCACTAGAGCTATCATCATCACTATCGGAGTTATCACTATCCCAAGTGACCACATAGCCACCACCCTTCTTCTTCTTGTTGATAGTGAAGCTCTTCTTCTCTTTCTTCTCCTTCTTGTCCTTCTTGTTCTTCTTCAACTTCAACTCCCCATCATGATATCTTTTGTCTTCATAGGGGCACTTTGCCACTACATGATCGGGGCTATTGCAATTGTAGCAAAGCATCTCCTTTGCCTTCATGAAGTCCCTTCTCTTTCTTGCACCATATCCTTTCTTCTTCATGAACCTCCCCATCTTGTGCACTAGGAGGGCCATGGTCTCATCATCGAATGGATCATCATCATCGCTCTCCACCTTGCTCTTGCCCTTAGAAGATGAAGCCTTGAATGCAATGGGCTTCTCTTGCTTGACCTTGATCTCCTTCTTCTCATCTTCATCTTCATCATCATCATATTGAGCATCGGTCATGACATCTCCAAGCACTTGGTTTGGTGTCACCTTGTCCAAACCCTCTCTTTGGATCATCTTCCTCAAGATAGCAAACTTCTTAGGTAAGTTCATCAAGAACTTATGTGAGAAGTCCTTGTCCTTGACATCTTCTCCTAGGCTCTTGAGATCATTGACAATAACTTGTAGCCTATAGAACATCTCCGGTATGGACTCATCATCCTTCATCTTGAAGCTTGCAAACTTATCCTTGAGCATATAGAGCTTGGCACTCTTTACCGTTGAAGTGCCCTCATATGTTTCCTCTAATCTTGTCCACACTTCACTTGCCATCTCAAGATCCTTGATTTGCTCAAAGACCTTTGCATCAATCCCATTGTAGAGAGTGTTGAGAGCCATAGTGTTGCATTGGTTGTTGATGCGGTCATTGTTGGTGAGGTTGTCGGGATCAATGATAGCATAATCATGATGTGTCACCTCCCAAACCTTCTCATTGATAGAGCCAAGATATTGCTTCATCTTTCTTTTCCAATGATCAAAAGATGAGACACCATCAAAGAATGGAGGCTTGCCCCCGACATGGTTGAACACAACTTGAGCCATCTTACACCGAGGTTGTTAAGCCTTACAAACGGTGACCACGGCTCCGATACCACTTGAAAGGTCTTGATGGCTAGAGGGGGGGTGAATAGCCTTTTAAAAATTTTCTACAAAGACAAGCTAAACAAGTTTATCAATACAACAAATAGCGAGATGCGAGTTTTGCTTAGCCTATGGGGTGTTTGCAAGCCACCTATCCAATTCACAATTCTAGTATAATGGCACTCAACCGCACAAGTCAAACCGAGAAGGTAACTACAACTACAACTAGCAAGCTACACAAAAGAGCTACTCTAGCAAAGCTAACTAGCTAGCAAAGATAACTTAAGAAAGTAATGCGGAGTTGAGTTAGGAAAGTTTCACTAAGGGGCGAAGTATTGAGCCAACCAATATAATCAACAACGAATACCAAGACAACCGAACACCGGGATCAATCAATCACAATATGAGAGTGATGACACGAAGATTTATCCCGAGGTTCACGTGCTTGCCGGCACGCTAGTCCCCGTTGTGTCCCTCTTTACCACGTGGTTCGGTGGCTAATCGGTCTCACACCGAGCCTCTCAAAAGGCGCCACAAGAGCCTACCAAATGGCAAAAGGTTGCAATGACACGAGCAATTTACTAATGTTGCCTTTGGCGCTTCGCCGAGGTAGGCACAAACCCCTCACAATCACCGGAGGTGGCCAAGAATAATCACCAACTCTTGCCAACGCCTCCAAGCTGCTCCAAGCTGTCTAGGTGGCGGCAACCACCAAGAGAAACAAGAATCCCGCAGCGAATCAACCACCAAGTGCCAACTAGATGCTATCTCACAATGCAAATGCACTTGGATCACTCAATCTCACTTCGAATATGCAAAGAAGCAAGAGAGATGAGTGGGAGGGGAGTTGCTTAGCTCAAAGTGCTCACAAGTATGTCAAAATGTCCAAGAGAGAGAGCCTTGAGCCGGCCAACGAGTATTTATAGACGTACCCCTTCGAATATAGCCGTTAGAAACTTGAAACAGCCGAAGTCGCGTTGACCGGACGCGCTGGTCCAACTGACCGGACGCGCCGGTCGCACAACGGCTCTTTCGCGAAACACCGACCGGACACGCCGGTCCAACTGACCGGACACGCTGGTCACGACCGGACGCACCGGTCCCGTGACTGACCGGACGCGCCGGTCAACCCTGAGCGGCGCACAACGAAACAGCGACCGGACGCCACAGTGCCCGCGTCCGGTGGGAGTCCAGTAAGCTCCCTGGACGACCAGACGCGTCCGGTCGCCTGTGACCGGACGCGCCTCGCGTCCGATCAAACAACTGAAAAACGCGCAGACACTGGACACTGACCGGACACGTCCGGTCACACAGTGACCGCGTCCGGTCCAGCGTCCGGTCACCACTGTGACCTCCGTTCGCTTTCGTTTGATTTCCGTTTGATTTCCGACTTCCGGCGTAGTAGAAAATAGGCATTTCATTTCCCCGAAATCGCCTGAATCCCGCGCTCGCACGCTCGGCGGGAGGGAGAGAGGACCCCAAACCCTCTTTACCGCTTAAACTCCAACGCCATCGCAAATGTGCTAACACCACCAAGTGATCATGTCATGTGCGAGTGTGTTAGCATTTTCACAATCATTTTTCGAGGCGTTATTAGTTCTATCCAAATGCATATGATTATGAAATGCACACCTAGAGGCACTTAGGAGTTCAATAGCCGTGTCATTCCCCTCTTTATAGTACGGCTATCTATCCTATAATGTAACCACACCCACTAGGTGTCTTGGTTACTAAAACACAACCCTTAAGCATATACCTTTGCCTTGATCGCGTAGGGTTGCGTCCGAATCCAAGTGTGGCCATCATGATCACCATGTCCATCTTGCCACCAACCTTGGAATGTACTAATCCTCATATGCTACAAACAACTTAGGCATAGGATTAGTACTTAGGCATTGTCACTAATTACCAACACCAAACATAGGACTTTCAACGATCCGTGTGTTTTTAGTTAAAAAATTTAGTTGTCCCATAGCAACGCATGTGCACGAACCTAGTAATAGTAAAAGATAAGTAGATAATAACTAAATTGTCACTTTAAAAGCTAAAACTAAAATAGCGGCGCTATTTTAAAGCTATAGCTAAGAAATTTAGTGGCGCTAAAGCACACTATAGCGGTCATAGCTGACATAGCCGAAAAATAGGAATAGCTTAGCGTGGGCTTTCTTCAGAAGCTATAGCGTCGCTATAGCCCGCTATTTAAATCCATGCATCTTGTGCTAACCATAAACGCACAAGTGCGGATGTGAGCACATCTTGTGAGCCCAGCCCAGTGAAACAGGAGGAAATCTCGTTTCAGCCTAGCTTAGAGGTGGATTTTGCATCTTGGGAGCCTGGCTGAGGTGCTTCTACAGATGCGGGAATCACCCTTAGGTGCTCCAACGTTGATTAGGAAGCTGGTGGGGTGGGCGGGGGGTGGAATCTGATTATCTCTTTGCCTTTCTCATTACTTTGTTGCTTTTACTTTTGATGGCAAGTCTCTTTGTGTGACAACTAGGATGCCTAGTAGTGTTTTAATGGATTCCCGTTATTTAAAAAAAACTCATTCTAAGTGTCAACTTTGCTAAGGACATGTACCTTGCCGACCCTAGGGATACTTTAGTTTGCCTTGTAGAAAAACTCAGGACAATATTTGGGGGGGGTTAGAATCTACCTAGACTAAGACTTATCATCTAAATTTTAGAGCCAATTCAACCTTTTTGGGGTTTAGACTCTACCTAGACTAAGATTTATCATCTAAATTTTAGAGCCAATTCAACCCCCTCCCCCCTGACCATTTGTTCCTTGCAACCGTAAACTAATTGCTGAATTTGAGAAAAAGGTGAACTCCAACATTAGACAAAGACAACATATATACCTTAATTTTCAAAATCGGATAAAATATTTCTTTACCATTTCAAAATAGTTTCTTGGATGGTTTTGCTAGTGTGACAATCGGCTCAGATATGAGGTGGTCCGTCTCTTTCTCTTATATAAAAGATTCATAACTTTTTGTATGAAATCTGATGAATATAAACTTTATATCAAAATTTTAGAGATTGATGCGATCTAGAATTTATGGTTGATAATTTCTTTTATTTGAGATCTTTTAGAGGCTCTATTATTCTTTTTAAATTATCAAATTTTGAAATTCATTTTTTTTTGAATTTTTCAATGATCTCGGTTGTTGATATGGTCTATTCCAGAGTTGTAGTTTTTAAGAAGACCTATAGCTTTGTAGTTTACAACTCTTTTTATCTGAGATCGTTTAGAGGCCCAATATTTGTTCTAAATTCTTAGCTCCTAATGAGATCCGCAATTTTGAAATTGACACCATCTATATCTAAAATTGTTTATAGCCTAAAAATTCATTTTAAATTCTAGATTTTGAAATCCAAATTTTAGGATTCTTTAAAATGACCTCGAACGTTGATGGTCTATACTAAAGTTGTAGATCTCGACAAGATCTATAATTTCATAGTGGGTGCCTTTTTATCTGAGGTTATTTAGAGACCCAAATATTCATTTTAAGTTTTGTGGTTATGATAGTTAATTTATTTTTTCAAAGACCTTAAATGGTGACATGCTCTATACCGAATTTATAGTGCTCGACGAGATCTAAAACAATTTAGGGTCTGTTTATTTGGGCTTCCTAGGAGCTTTTGGACCTTTCAAAAGCCAAAAAAAACTTCTAGAAGTCAAAAGCTAGAAACTCACTATAGCAAGCTTTTGGGCTTTTTGGCTTGAGAGTTGTTTGGCTTCTGGAAAATCCAAAAGCTAGGAGTCTAAAAGTGGCCAAAAGCTCAAACAAACAGGACCTTAGTAGATTTTCTGCATTTGAGATCATTTAGGAGCCCAAGTATTCAAGAAAAGATAGCATGACTAAAAAACCCAAGAACATGTAGGGCGCGCACACCAGACATGTTATACATCAGCCAAACACAACCATAAAAACCACACAACACTATTTAGGGTAATTTGTCTGATTTTGAAAGTTAAAGGGTATGTTGTCTGACATACGAGTTCGAGAGTGTTTCTTAAATTTACCGATAAGTTCAAGAGGCAAATAAGACTTTAGTCTTTATTTAGCAGTGGGATGTAATTTAGAAATATATATATATCCTACTTTATGGTTATGGAATTATTTTTCATAATAATATATATTAATACTTTATGCATGCACTAAGGATATTTTGGTTTATCATTTATAATGATAGAGGTGGTGTAAGGTCCTAAATGGCTAGAGGGGGGTGAATAGCCTTTTCAAAATTCTACAAACTTCACTAAACCAAGATGTTAGTAAAACAAATAGCGAAGCTTCTTTAGCACTAGTTCAACTACACTATACAAGCTACCTAAACAATTCTAGGAGATATGAAAGCTATGATCTCTAATCCACAACAACAAAGCTATGACATTAAGCTAATTACTCCTAGGTGATATAGAAGCTACACAAAATACGAAAAAACAAGACATAGAGCACAAAGGAGATGAGCAAGTGTGAAAGCCCAAGTTTGGTTTTGGTAATTAATGACACCAAGTTGCTAATGCCATGTGTTAAGTGTTTTGAGTTAGGCATAAGCAACACATGTGATGAAGGTGTACGTGGCAAGGAGTGGTGGCCACAAGATCACAAAGAAAAGGTGCATGGACATGAAATGACGATCATGGTGGAGACGCACATAATATGATGGACATGATGATCAAGTGGAGGAGAAGGATCTAAGAGCGCAAGGCAAAGGTATAACCATAGGGTTTTCCTTTTGCCGGTCTAAGATGAGTAGAGAAGTGATTGACCGGGTTTAGGATACATAGCCGACTATCAAGAGGGGAAATCACGGTTAGCTCGGGAATCAAGTGCCACTAGATCAATGTCTTGAGCATATGCATTAGGGTCTAGTAGAGAGCTAACATAACGCCTTGAAAATGTTTGTGAAATGCTAACACACATGCACATGGTGGTGTACACTTGGTGGTGTTAGCACTTTTGCGAAGGCGGTGGAGTTTAAGCGGTAGAGAGGGGTTTGGGTTCCTCTCTCCCTCCCGCCGAGCTTGCGAGGCGGGATTCGGCGCTTTTTAGAGAAGTGAAACGCCTATTTTCTATTGCGCCGGAAGTCGGAAAAGAAACGGAGGCGAACGGTGGTCACTGTGGTGACCGGACGCTGCACCGGACGCGGTCCCGGTTTGACCGGACGCGTCCGGTCAGTTCAACACAGCGCAGCGCGTCTAGGGTTTGTGACCGGACGCTGGTCTGACCTGACCAGCGCGTTTGGTCAGTTCACCTATGCGCAGAAGAAGAGCGCGCAACCGGCGCGTCCGGTCCCTCACGGAACCGGAGCGTCCGATCAGGCACCTAGAATGGCAGAGCTGAACGTAGAGCCGATCGGACGCGCGGCGCGTCCGGTCGTGGTGGGAGCTTACTGGACTCCGACCGGACGCCAGGTGCAGCGCGTCCGGTCAAACGCTGGAGCGTGTCCGGTCACGGCAACGGTTACTTCTGACGCGCACTGTTTTCGCTTGTCCTGTAGTGACCGGACGCGTCCGGTCACCCTGACTGGAGCGTCCGGTCAGCGCGATTTTAACTGTGTCGTCCGGTAACGGCTAGCTGCGTATCCCTTCGCTATAAATAGAAGTTGGCCGGGGTTTGAGGGTGACTCTTGCACACTTTGAGACCTAGAGACATCCTTTGAGCTAGAGAACAACCCCTCCACTCATCTCTTTGCTTGGTTGCACATCTTGAGTGAGATTGAGTGAGATTCAAGTGCATTGCTTGAGAGTTGCATTCTAGAGGCACTTGATCTTCGAGTTGCTGCGGATTTCTTGTTACTCTTCCGTGTTTCCCGACACGGTAGACGGCTTGGAGCAGCGGAGGTGATTGAGCTCGCAATTGGAGATTGTTGGAGCCCTCACCAAGTGTTGTAAGGGGTTCTTGATCCTTCCCCGCGGGAGTTCGCAAATTGAATACTCTAGTGGAGCTCGTGGCTTGGAGGATCCCCATCTTGTGTGCGGTTGTGCGGCGTCCGCCGAGGGCTCGACTCTTGATAGTCGATTAGCTCGCGAACCGACAAGTGGGTGCATCGCCACAATGAGGAGTAGCTTGCCGGGAAGCAAGTGAACCTCGGTAAAAATCTTGTGTCATCTCTTTGCCGAGGATTTCTCTTGTGGTTGATCATTGTGATTGATTCTTCGAGTGCATTACTTCTCTACATCGTTGGTATAAGAATCAAGTCACTTGCTCTTTACTTTCTTGTATTAGTCCTAGTGTAGTTTGCTTAGTGTAGTTTTTATCACATAGGAGTAAGTAGCTTAGTGACTTAGTCTTGTTGGTGTGTTTTAGAGATCATAGCCTTGCTTCACTAGAATTGTATAGGTGGCTTGCATAGTGTAGTTGAGCTAGTGCTAGAATTAGCTTAGCCATCTTTTATACTAACGTGGTTGTTTAGTGAAGCTTGTTGATTTTTAAATAGGCTATTCACCCCCCTCTAGCCTTTTGGACCTTACAAAGTGAAAGATTCTTATATCGACGTTGAAGAGTAGATATATAGCAATGAATCAATCATAGTAACAAGAGAATCCTCGGCAAGGGATGACACAAGATTTTTACCGAGGTTCACTTGCTTTTCGGCAAGCTAGTCCTCGATGTGGCGATACACCTACTTGATGGATCACGAGCTAATTGGCATTTCAAAGCCAAACCCTCAGCAGGTGCCACACATCCAACATAAGATGGGGATCCTCCAAGCCATGAGCAATCCACTAGAGTAGCTAATCGCGATCTCCCACGGGAAAGGCTCAAGAACCCCTCACAAATCCACTGATGAGGCTCGAAACAATCTCCAATCACGAGCTCAACACCACCGCTGCTCTAAACCGTCTAGGACGTCGGGAAACACCTAAGAGTAACAAGCAATCCGCAGCCAACTTAATAGATCAAGTGCCACTAGATGCAACTCTCAAAGCAATGCACTTGAATCTCACTCAATCTCACTAGGATGCACAATCAAGCAAGAAGATGAGTGGAAAGGATGTTCTCTAACTTAAAGTATGTCTCAAGTGTTTAAAGAGTCAGGAGTTTGCGTCCCAAGGCCAGCCAAACAAGTATTTATAACCAGCCCTAAAAGATAGAGCCATTAGGCTCAAGAAACTGCTCTGCGTACGCTGACCGAACGCACAGGTCTGATCGATCGGACGCGTCCACAGCGTCCAGTCGCACCTGCGTGACTTCGCCGATGCTCGCCACGTGTCCCGTTTTAAATTTCATTCGTTCGATCTCCAACGGTCACGAAATGTTATCTTCTCAATCATAGCATGACCGGATGCGACGCTAGAATTGACCGGACGCGCCCTGGAGTCCAGTCGCGATGAATTCACGCTACTGAACACTTCGACCGGACGCACTGCAGAACTGACCGGACGCGGCACACCCGACGTCCGATTAGAGTACAGAAAGGGTCCAGAGAACATTTTTATCGACCGGACGCATCCGATCGTGACTGACCGGACGCGCCATCGCGTCCGATCAACCCCTCGTGTTCTGCTGTCCCTCTGGGTGCCTGACCAGACGCGTCGGTCCCGCGAGTGACCGGACGCGCCGGTGGCAAACCCTAGCACTTCGCCCCGCGCACCTGCCGGTTGAACTGACCGGACGCTCCAGCCGCGTCCGATCCAGCGTCCGGTCACCCCAGTGACTTCCTTTCGCCTCTGTTTCTTCGTCTGCAGCGTAGTGAAAAATAGGCGTCTCATTTTCCAGAAATTTGCCTAATCCCACCTCTCTACCCCTCAAACTCCATCTCCTTCACAAATGTGCTAACACCACCAAGTGTTCACCATCTTGTGCTCATGTGTTAGCATTTTCTCAAATATTTTTTAAGGAGTTAGCATCTCACTAGATCCTAAACGCATATGCTCAAGGATATGGATCTAGTAGCACTTGATTCATGAGATGACCGTGATTGCCCCTCTTGATAGTCGGCTATCAATCCTAAACCCGGTCAATCACTTCTCTACTCATCTTTAGACCGGCAAAAGAGAATCCTATGATTATACCTTTGTCTTGATCATCTCATTCCTTGTTCATCACCTATGTGCATGTTTACCATCATCTTTATCTTCATGCACTTGTGATTTTATGGCCACCATCATCATGCTCCTTGCTCCTTCATCACATGTGTTGCTACGCCTAATTCAATTCACTTGACACAATGACATTAGCAATTTGGTGTCATTAATTACCAAAACCAAACTTGGGCCTTCAGGTGAATAATTTAGATGTGGATTAATGGTGTTCCTTTATATTTTCTTCAATGGCCCCTCTGATAATTTAGATACAAACACTGAATTACTTTGCATTATCTTCATAATTACACACATGCGTAATTTAGATATAAATTAGGAGTTTATTTTAAACTAACTTTCATAATGGTATATATTGGTATGCAATTAGGGGTTACTTAAAATTATATTTCATAATGGTGAGGATAAATAATTTAGATGCTAGTTCATAGGGTTAATTTGTGTTTTTAGAATGACAGATGTGGGTTTTTTTTTCACAAAAAAGGAAAGGGTTGTTTCAAATCTAATTATTGTAAGAATGTTTTATTTTTTGCTAACGCCTCTCGTGAGAAATGTTGAGTCGGAGCTCCGTGGTAAGATTTCCATCTTTTGACTTTTGGATACGAGAAGCGTAACTTCTGTTCATTTCCTCTTCTTCAGAAGAAACTTTGGGAAAAATATGAAGGAAACAAGGCGCCCATCACACACAGGTGCATGGTCGGCCCAATACATCAGTGGGCCACCACAGATGTGCCATCATCTCATGTTTATATTGGGCTTTTTACAAGGGCTCTTAAACCATGTATGCTGTCTAGGCGGTTCGCGGTTAAGCCTTTGGGCCTGCGAGCTCGCGTCGCGGCGCCGGTGGTCGTATCGACCCCGCCGCCACAGAGGTTCCTCGTCAGTCCTGGTCCTGGACTCCTGGCTCCCCTTGCCGCGCGGCAAGGGTTCCGGTGTTCCGCCTCCGCCCATGCCCTGATGCACGCATGGTTGACGGCTCCGTGCTTACAGCGGTCCGGCCAAGTTTCTTTCAAGGTCTTGTTAGATTGAAAAAAATTTCAACACGATAAATAGTATCATTTTCGTCTTATTTAACAAATATTGTCCAATCGTGGACCAACTAGGCTCAAAAAATTCATCTCGTGATTTTCAACTAAACTGTGTAATTAGTTATTTTTTTTACCTACATTTAATACTCCATACAAACAGATAAAAATTGATATGATGGAAAGAGAGTGAAAAAACTTAGAATTTTGAGGGGAACTGAACAAGGCCCAAGTTCATACCAGTAACAACCGACGCGCGCGGCGACGGGCGACCCATCCCTTGACCTATTCTCTCTGTCCTCCACACAGTGGAAGTTGCCAGGCGCCAAGCGGCAAGCCATGTGGGCAGTCGGCACTTGTGCAGCGACATGATGCGGTCCTGTCACACTCCCCGTAGCCAGACAGTAAAATTGGTGGGAGTCAAAGTCATGGGTCTCACGGATAGCACCTCCAGGTCCAGCTGTCCAGGCGGCGTTGCAATGCGTTCTTGGTTCTTGCAATTATGCTCGCGCACCGACGAGACAGACACGATGATGAAACCACGCGGCAGCAGCATCTGATGGTGCGTGATCGCGTACAAGCTGATTGAATCTAGCATGTTGCGCTTATGTTGACGGCTTCCTTCATTAGTGTACTCTGCACGTCGGGAAAAAATCCTTCAGCGGCGAGCGGTAAGTTTACTGCCTCGAAACAAGCTGATTGAATCTAGCATGTTGTCAGTTGTCACATGGACTCATGGACACATGGCAGATTGATGGGAGATGGCTCCTTCTCTGAAGGCCGCCGGCCCAGTCTGAGCGGAAGATCACGTACCTACATTTGTGAAAATGACACAGGGGGTGTTTAGCTGTGGAGAAGAAAATTGATAGGTGTCACATTGGACGTATCAGAAGGATGTCGGAGGAATTTTTTTGATACTAATAAAAAAATAAATTACAGAACCCGTCAGGAAACCGCGAGACGAATCTAATGATACTAATTAATCTGACATTAGCACATGAGGGGTACTGTAGCATTTAAGACTTTTCATGGACTAATTAGGCTTAAAAGATTCGCCTCGCGATTTTTTCGAGAACTGTGCAATTAGTTTTTTTTCGGTCTACATTTAGTACTCTGTGCATGTGTCAAAAAAAAAAAATACTGTTTTACCGTAGAAGATTTTTTTTTGACAACTAAACACAGCCACGGTCTCCGCACTTCTGTACTGCATTTGTGATTGTGCAAAGGCCGTCTGATGGACACCTCACGCAGAGTGAAAATGACACAGCTAAGGGCAGAGAGCTAAATTTTAGTCCGAGTGAAAATGACACAGCTAAGGGCAGAGAGCTAAATTTTAGTCCGTGTCATATCGGATGTTGACTGAGATTAACCATGGAATGTTCGGATACTAATAAAAAAACAAATTACATATTCCGTGAGACGAATGTATTAAGCCTAATTAATTCGGCATTAGCATAATTTTTACTGTAGCAATTAGTGCTAATCATGGACTAATTATGCTTAAAAAAATCGTCTCGCAAATTATCCTCACCCTATATTTTTAGTTTTACAAATAATTTATATTTAGTACTTCATGCATGTGTTCAAACATTCGATGTGATGGAGACTAAATTTTAGTCGCCAAACCAAACACCCCTGTAACCGAACCATAGTCCAGCCACAGCTCACAGCTGCCCATACCTACACAACTAGTCGCCTATGTGGCTATGTGCAGCCTGAGACCCTGATGGTGTGTGTGTATATATATATATATATATATATATATATACACACGAATACGGTCACTTTCTCAAGAATGGCTGAAAGGAAGTATACATAAGTACTGCATCACTAGAATAGGGTTGATTCTGTCATTTTCGCAAGCTCGTTGGCGTTGAAGGATTCAGATGTCCACTCCACCTACCTACCCCATCGAACTAAGCTTCAATAATAGGCCCGTTCGGCTGGAATTATAAGCCGGCTGAAAAACACTGTTGACTAATTTTTTGTGAGAGAAAAATACTGTTCCGGCTGAAAAAAACGAGCCGAATAAGACGGATTATAAGCCAGATGAACAGGACTACAGAGCCGATGCTAGCTGATCCCTCGTCTGCAATTTTGCAGCCCATGAAAACGAAGTAAACCCTCCTTGGAAGAATCAAATCACATGTCCTTGCGAAGCCGTCCTGTCCCGATGAACCCAATCTCACAAAAAAACTAGTGACGAGATAGAAGTGCAGGACGTCACGAACTACCAAAACCATGTGAGGGTAGCGGAGGAAGAAACCCCGGCGGACGCATGGCAGCATGGCCTTGATCGGAGTTCGGAGAACGGAGATGGAGCTATCGATTCCTGCAAAGCAGAAAGGACAGTGCGGGCAATTTGACAGTTGCAGTAGCGTCGCCCTATTCACTTGGTTGAAAAGTCACAGTTGAAAGTATTGTTTGCTGATTTATTGTGAGAGGAAAATACTGTTTGTTGGCTGAAAAAATACGACTTATAAACGAGCGAATAAAGTCCGGAAGTGTCTTTTCCAAATGCGGCATACCCTCCCTTCGGAGTTCAGAGTACCAAATGCGGCATCATGCTGCACATTTCCTGCTTTCTACAGAGTCAGGGAGTGTCTTTTCCAAAAATAAATAGATGAACAATAGTATGAAGGATCCAAACAAATATCATACATTACCTTTCTTTTACAAGAATTTCAGTACAGATAGTTCGATTACCGCCCATGTTTCTAAGCAGGGACGACTCAGATGTGTTGCTCCAGAAGAAAATACAGAGTCAAAAGATGAACATTGGAGGACGAGAATATTAGTACTAATAAGAAAGTTACAGTTAGGTTAGAAAGAGCAAACACTTTTCTATGGAACCGGCAGAAGCTATAAAAAATTATACCTCCTTCTCATCACAGAGACCCACGAGCTAACTAATTCAATGATAAGCAAATCTAGTTAACAACTCCCGCGCGAGTACATACAGCAGTTTAAGTACTCGCAAATTCGAATTAGCGAATAGATAAGTGGCGTGCGTTGCAGAAACCAACGAGCTAGGGAACAGTGCTCCCGATGTACGATCGCGCACACGTCGGCGTCACTACCCTCTCCTTCCATTTCAAGGGCCCCGTAGGCCGTAGCTTCCACCAGGTTGACCAGCTCCAAGCCTCCAACTCCAAGGAGGAGAGAAGCCGGCACAAGCAAGCCGTCAACACACGGATCAAAAATCAAAACGAGAGCCGGCTCTTTTAAAGCAACACAAGAGGAAGCAGTCGGAGCAGGCCGCAGAGTTTGGGAGAGGGAGATGGACGTGAAGCGGTCGCGGAGCCCTCGGGCTCCGGCCGAGGACGACAAGAAGCGTGCCGGCGCGTGGCGCGGCTCCGGCGTCCGCCCGGAGATGGTGCTCATCGGCTTCCTCCTCACGCTGCCCCTCCTCTTCCTCGTCTTCGGAGGCCGCTGGGGCAGCAGCTCCTTCCCTTCGTCGTCGTCGTCGTCGCCTGCTACCTCCTCCTCTCAGCCGGTCGTCTCCAAGCCCGTCGCCCGCCACGTGGACGCCGGCGACCGCGGCGCGACGCCCCAGGGCCAAAGTAAGCTTCCTGTGTCCTGTCCTCTGCACTCCGTTTTGGCCTGTGAATTTCGGGGATCACGTCGCACGTTAGCTCGTTGACCGGAGGCCGTGCGTGGGAACTGGGAATTCTCGCGTTTCCCGCCCCCGATTCTCACACGGGGTTGGCCGTTGGCCTATGAACGGGGAGACGCTGTCGTATGCAATTCTCCCCGCCTTTCTGTTCGTCAATGGCCAAACGCGAATTGGCGTTTTGTCAGGAGGTAGCTCAGCGTCCGATTCTAGAAGACGTCATCGTTGCTCGTTCGTGGTACTTTGTATGGTACGCTGGCATTGTGGCCAATTGGCCATGGCGGAGCACACCGCACATTAATCAGATCACATGAATTGTGCCTCCGGAGTTGTGATCGGATCGCTGATCTGCTACTTCATGAACGAGCAGTTTTTTTTTTTTGGGGGGGGGGGGGGCAGGATCGAAAATTCAGATCCGACTTGCTGCGTGCAGCAACACTGCAACAGTGGCTCTGTTCATCCGGCTTATAATCCGTCTTTTTCAGCTTGTTTTTTCCGCTAGAATAGTATTTTTCTCTCACAACAAATCAACCAAAAGTATTTTTCAGCCGCCTTATCAGCCCAACCGAACGGGGCAGTGAGTTTGTGGACATGGACAGAGGCGATACTGTTTGTTGTGTCAGCGACTCGGCGTGTGGGAGGCGTCGTGATGCCATCACGCCGGTGCATGATGCATCACTGGCTCACTGCCCGGATCTTGTCCTGCCTCGCTAGTCGTCACAGTTCCTTCGAAAGGCTTCTGCGTAAATGCCGGGGCGTGTGTTCTGCTCTTCTAGATGGGCCCAGGTTTTGCTTGAGTGATCCCTGGATTTAGGACACCAAACTGTTACTTTTAAAGTAGCCTTAACCAAGGCCTTATTTGGCAATGTGCTGTTTTTGAAAAGAAAATACTAAGTACTTTCGAGGTCCAAATAAAGTGACGCTGCCCAGTGTTAGGAAGTGATAAATTGCACTTTATTGTCTGCCGTATTTTGTTGCTACCGTATTTAGTTGAGAATGAGACGTATTATTTTTTTTGCTACCAGATTTAGTTGAGAACGTGACTGCTTGTTTTTCTCTTGTTTCTCTCCTTTTACTAATCGCAGTATAGACGTAGCAACATACATCCTACCCTTATAACCACCTTTAAATGACTCAGCCAATAGGTCTTGTTTCTATAAGCATTTGTTGTTAACAAGCACGTTGCCTACCACTAAGGCCACTTGGGAGTTTCGTGTCTCTGTTTACAAAACTCTCATATGTTGAAATAGTACAAACAAGTTTTATTCCAATGAAACTCATTTCATCCCATAAAACTTTTTTTATCCCTCTTCATTTATATTATGTCACGTCAACTTATTTAGTGTCTATGAAACTTTTGTTAAGACTGGCCTAAAAGAACAATGTAATTAAATCCTAGAATAAACTAAAAAAAACAAGATCATCCATGTCAAATCGAGCTCCATCAACCCAACTAGCTGCCCTTGAAAAAGATGTTGGGGCCTTTAGTTTGCAACGACCATGCACTCTTATATTTGAAGTGAATGCTCGATGGCCCTGTTTCTGGCCAGAATAAGAAGCATCTAGCCAGTTGCTTTCAGGAAAAGAAAGATATGTGGTTGTGAAGAATGAAATGATTGACCATAAGACAACACCATATATATGGACATTCAAATAGAGAAAATAACAGTTAGATTTCCAGAATCCGTGCTATTGCGTATGCTTTTTTTTTTACCGCCTTTTAGTTCCATACGCACTTGTACTTTTCTGATTACCGTCATAAAGATTATCAAAGTTGGTTGCCCAAAGAAAAAATAATGATGACATGTAGCACCAAGACCCATTTGTCAGCCTCACACATTGGGCCAAAATCTTGAATTTACAGATGTTTGCAATAAATTTCCATTTTTCTTGCATCCCTCAACTCATCTCTGATAACTCATTCACTCACTTAAAATTATTCTCTGCAGAACCTGTTGCTCTGAAAAACGTCTCTGCGTCGACGGCAACATCTGTGTCCCAGGATAAGCTTCTGGGCGGATTACTGTCCGCGACATTCGACGAATCCTCCTGCCAGAGCCGCTACAAATCGAATCTGTACCGGAAGCCATCCCCTTTCCCGCTCTCCCCCTACCTGGCGCAGAAGCTGAGGAAGTACGAGGCGTACCACAAGAAGTGCGGCCCGGGGACGAAGCGCTACGGGCGGGCCGTCAAGCAGCTCAAGTCCGGGCGCAATGCCGACTCCTCGGAGTGCAAGTACGTGGTGTGGTTCCCCTGCAACGGACTGGGCAACCGCATGCTCACCATCGCCTCCACCTTCCTCTATGCGCTGCTCACCGACCGGGTGCTGCTCATGCACGTCTCGGCGGAGCAGGAGGGTCTCTTCTGCGAGCCGTTCCCGGGCAGCTCCTGGGTGCTCCCGGGGAACTTCCCGCAGAACAACCCGCACAAGCTCCACATCGGCGCGCCAGAGAGCTACGCCAACATGCTGAAGAACAACATCGTCCGCAACGACGTCGACCCCGCCAGCGTGCCGGCGTCGTCGCTGCCGCCGTACGTGTACCTCCACGTGGAGCAGTTCCAGCTGAAGCTGTCGGACAACGTCTTCTGCGACGAGGACCAGGCGATGCTCGGCAAGTTCAACTGGATGATCCTCAAGTCCGACAGCTACTTCGCGCCGGCGCTGTTCCTGACGCCGATGTTCGAGGCGGAGCTCGCCAAGATGTTCCCGCAGAAGGAGGCCGTGTTCCATCACCTGGGACGGTACCTCTTCCACCCGACGAACCGAGTCTGGGGCATCATCAAGAGGTACTACGAGGCGTATCTTGCCAGAGTGGACGAGAAGATCGGGTTCCAGATCCGGATCTTCCCGGAGAAGCCGATCAAGTTCGAGAACATGTACGACCAGCTGATGCGGTGCATCAGGGAGCAGCGGCTGCTGCCGGAGATCGGCACCGCCGAGACGACGACGACGAACGCGACGGCCGACGCCGGGAACGGGAAGGTGAAGGCGGTGCTGATCGCGTCGCTCTACTCGGGGTACTACGAGAAGATCCGCGGCATGTACTACGAGAGCCCCACCAAGAGCGGGGAGATCGTGGCGGTGTTCCAGCCGAGCCACGAGGAGCAGCAGCAGTACACGTCGAACGAACACAACCAGAAGGCGCTGGCCGAGATCTACCTGCTCAGCTACTGCGACAAGATCACGATGAGCGCCTGGTCCACCTTCGGGTACGTCGCGTACAGCTTCGCCGGCGTGAAGCCGTGGATCCTGCTCCGGCCGGACTGGAACAGGGAGACCTCCGACGTCGCGTGCGTCCGGTCCGCGTCCGTGGAGCCGTGCCTGCACTCGCCGCCGATCCTCGGGTGCAGGGCCAAGAGGGACGTCGACGTGGCCGCCGTCAAGCCGTACGTCCGGCACTGCGAGGACGTCGGCTTCGGCCTCAAGTTGTTCGATAGCTAACTCTCTGAGTGGACGGACAGCTCGACGATCCAATTCCTCTTCCCGAACTACGTAAACGTACCTGGCCTGTGGAGTAATTTTAGGCATTTCGAGATTCGTTGTATTCGTTTACACGGTACAGTACCTACCTGTAGTCCTGTACAAGTGCAACTAAAGTTACAGAAATGGCTTTCAGTACTGTATTCAAATTCGTTCTTCAGAAAACAAATCACATATAGGCACTACATTGACTGCTAGAGATGCTTCCTCCTACCTGAATTTCATTGTCATACAGATACTAACTGGAATGCAAATTGACGGCGACAATGACATACAGTTATTTATTAATCCCGTTCCGTGGAGGTTCATGCCCGGCCGCTTCCAGTTTCCTCTGCGCCCACGGCATGCGTAGAGCAATTGACGGCAACTCAACGGGGAATGCCAGGTGTCCATGTACTTGTATACTAAAGTACTTGTGTTCATGTCACTGTCACATGCCTCGTCGCGCCGGGAGCGGAGGGGACGAGACGCGCGTCATAGAAGCAACACCGTGAGCGTGAGGCCAAGCGCTCCCCTAGTTGGGTGTTGTATATAGCCGGTCGGTCTCTCGGTTAGCTTGCGCGGCCGTGCTTAAACCTTGCTGGCGGGCGGATCGCTGCATCATGCAGACATGACGCGAAGTCGTTGACTGCAGCTTGGCGCGCGTCTGGAAGGTACTGTTAACAAATAACAATGGCTTTGAGAAAACGTGCTGCTTTCTGCATATCCGAATTCGATCATTATAAGATGGTAGTGTATGCTTGTTTAGTCAGCGAGCCGGGAAGCGTGCGCGTCCAAGAAAGAGCGGGTGCGGCGATGGAGGCGGCGAGGGCGCGAACGCCGCGGGGAGCGCACAAGGTGGCGATCGGCGGCGGGGAGCTCGGCGCCGGGAGGAATAATGGGGACGGAAGCTACAAGGCGTGGCGGTGGTGTGGGTGGCGCGCGCCGGTCCGGGCTGAGGTGGTCGTCGTCGGGTGCTTGGCCTTGGCCACCTTGACCTTGCTCGTGCTGGTGCTCGGCGTCGGCGGCCGCGGAGGCGGAAGCCTGTCCGCGTTCTCGCCGCCGAAGTCTACTGAGTTCGTGCAAAAGCCAGGTAACCATGCCAACCCGATGAGTGAGCATGTTCGTTCTTCATGAAGTGCGTGACACTCACGCATGCGTTGGAACTCGCACAAATGACATTACGGTAAAGGATCGCTGAAGTAATTTCCGACAGCAACATGGCAATCGAACTGTTTGACAAATGAGACAAATCGAATGCAACAAATCCAGTGATCCATCACGATTTCGTGCCTTCTCTTTCTTCGTGTACAATATATAGATACGTATTACATACTCTTGATCACCATCATGACAACAACCTTCCCTACCCGTCTTATAGGTAGCTACAGTAACTTCGAGTCGGCATTCTCTTCTCTTTCTGCATAGAGAAGAATATTAGCATCTACCACGTGAAAGTGAATTATGAGATTTATTTCATTTGTATCTAATAATACTAATTTGATTTCTTTTAGACAAAGAAAACTTTATTTAAATTAGACTTCCTAAAGACAATACACACAACTATTATAAAAAGAAATAAGAAAATAAAGATGGAAGAAGAATATCTAATATGATTAAAGCAACATAAAATTTCAGATTCAAAGTACAACTGGAAACCACCATTCAACATGCTTTCCAGTCGCAGAGAAAAGTTTGACGCGATTACTCTATTCCCTTGTAATCCTTCTGTTCCAAAATGAAAGTCGTTTTAGCTTTTCTAGGTGCTTTACATAATAAAAGTTGTGTATCTAGAAAAGTCAGGACGACTTACAATTTGGAATGGAGGGAATAGGTACTTTACATAATAAAAGTTGTGTATCTAGAAAAGTCAGGATGACTTACCATTTAGAATGGAGGGAGTACTGTGAAGCGAAATGGTCAAAGCCCACGAAACTCCACTATGCTTCTACAAAAGAGAAGGTGGTGAATAGTGCACCTAAAGCACCTTACATGTCTTCGAAGTACAGTTGTCCTCAGCTAATAAATTGGTAACAAATAACTATCAATCACAAACTATAACAAATACCATAGACTAGAAGACCGACATTCCCTTGAGTGGTAATTGGGCGTCTTCTTTCAAAAAGCTTCCATCAAATTGGGGCATCTCTTCTCCTTCTGAACAATAAAGCAGCAACCCACATTAGACCTTCGGATGAAGCATGCGATCTTCCAAGACAACGCTTCCAGGTAAGAACACGACGCTATTGACGTTGTTGTCGCCTGTCTTGCATAGAAAAGGTTTTCACCTTTAAATCTCAACGCATAGGGTAGTCAATTGATACTTGGTATGACTCCTTTCAAAGTGCTCTTCCGAAGGAGCCAGGGCACTTGAGGATGTCACAAATTGCAGCTCATCCTCCATACCATAAAACGGCTTAGACTCATCTATGACTAAAAAACGGCTCCTCATCTAAAATGTTTGGTTCAGCTCCTGGACCGAAGTTGCTGCTGGAGTTGGAACTAGGCCAAACAAACCTAATTTGACATGTTAACATTATTGTGTTTTTTTCTATAAATTTGGTTAAACTTAAAAAACAATTTAAGTTAGAATAACTTTTTTTGATAGATATCATTGATTAATTAAGAAGAGAGAGTTTTGGGGAGCCAGGTGACCCCCTTACAAGCTCGAGAGGCGATACCACTCACAGCAGACCGCTATAGTGGTTGAGAGTTCTAAAGTTAATTACTCAAAAGCAAATCACGATCTAAAAGGGGCCTAAGATTTTCAAGATTTTGAGTTATTCTAACTGTGCTCTATGTGAACGAAGTTAGAATAACTCAAAATCTTGTATATTTTAGGACCAAGGTAGCAATAATTTCAGTATCTGTGCGTCCAAATTTGTTTCTAGACCTTCGGGGCGAGTGGAATACGAAATGCTCTCCTTGTTGGCATTGGCAGTATATTGAACTCTCTGATTATAACGCTGTTCTGGTTTTGCACAAAGATGGGTGGACAAATGTTAGCAGTTTGTTTGATAGAATGAAATAAAATTGATGTGGCATTATTATTTTTAATCGGATTTTTAATCTCTTTTCTAAAGAAAATAATTTTGAAAAGGAACCGCTGCCGCTTGGGAGTACAGCTCACAATCCGTATAAAAGTTAAGATCCTGGCGCCTTTGAACCACCGACGTTGTGCTACATGAGCTGTAATCTTGTACATGCATTTACGGAATGAGCGCATTTTTGCAGGCTTTTTTAGATCAGCCCATTTCTGTAGCGTAAGCCGTTCAAATAAATAATACGGAGTACTACGATGCAATTATCTTTGGGTGACACTAATCAAACTCATTTGTACCATTCTAAAAAATAAAACTCATTTGTACCGTGCATTTTCCGCAGCGTCACGTGTCCATGCTGATGCAGAGGCTGCAGGATTGAACGCCAAGCCCGCGCCGCCGACTCGGCACGACCAAGACCGCCTCATCGGCGGGCTCCTCTCGCCGGCCTTCGACGATCAGTCGTGCCGTTCCCGGTACGCGTCGTCTCTCTACCGCCGTCCCTCACCGTTCCGCCCATCCACCTACCTCGTGGAGCGCCTGAGGCGGTACGAGGCCCGGCACAGGGGATGCGGACCCAGCGGGCCTCTCTTCAAGGAAGCCGTCGAGCACCTGCGGTCCGGCCGCAACGCCGCGCGCTCCGAGTGCCAGTACGTCGTCTGGACGCCGTTCAACGGCCTGGGCAACCGCATGCTCTCGCTCGCCTCCACGTTCCTCTACGCGCTCCTCACCGACCGCGTCCTGCTCGTGCACGCGTCGCAGGAATTCGACGGCCTCTTCTGCGAGCCCTTCCCCGGCAGCTCCTGGACCATCCCCGCCGACTTCCCGATCACCGACTTCGCCAGCATTTTCACTATGTGGTCGCCGACGAGCTACAAGAACATGCGCGAGGCGGGGGCCGTAAGCGGTGACCACCGCAACGTCTCCGCCGAGACGCTGCCCGCGTACGTGTTTCTGGACCTCATCCAGTCGTTCACCGACGCCGCCTTCTGCGAGGCCGACCAGCTCGTGCTCGCCAAGTTCAACTGGATGGTGATCAAGTCCGACGTGTACTTCGCGGCCATGTTCTTCCTCATGCCGGCCTACGAGCGCGAGCTCCAGCGGCTGTTCCCGGAGAAGGAGGCCGTGTTCCACCACCTCGCCCGGTACCTCTTCCACGCGTCCAACGACGTGTGGGGCATCGTGCGCAGGTACTACGAGGCCTACCTTGCCAGGGCCGACGAGCGCGTCGGCCTCCAGGTGCGCGTCTTCCCGGAGATGCCCGTGCCGTTCGACAACATGTACGTCCAGATTGTCCGCTGCTCGGAGCAGGAGGGCTTGCTGCCGAAGGTTGTGCGCAAGGACGGCGAGGCGAACCACTCGTCGCCGGCCGTGGTGCCGGAGAGTAGGACGAAGCTCACCTCGGTACTGGTGACGTCGCTCTTCTCCGACTACTACGAGCGCATCCAGAGCGTGTACTACGCGAACCCGACGGAGACCGGGGAGTACGTGGAGGTGCACCAACCGAGCCATGAGAGGGAGCAGCGCACGGAGGCGCGCGGCCACAACCAGAGGGCGCTGGCGGAGATATATTTGCTGAGCTTCTGCGATCGCATCGTGACGAGCGCGGTGTCGACGTTCGGGTACATCGCGCACGGGCTCGCCGGCGTGCGGCCCTGGGTGCTGCTGCGCCCACCGTCCCCCAAAACACATGTTGATCCGGCGTGCGTTCGATCGAAGACGGTCGAGCCCTGTCTTCAGGCGCTGCCGCGACAAATGTGCGGAGCAGCAGATGCGACTGATATTGGAGATCTAGTGCCTTATGCCCGGCACTGTGAGGACGAGCACAAAGGTCTCAAGTTGTTCCCTTAAGCCTTAGTGTTTGTTGCAGTCTGTGTAAATAAATGCATACTTCGTGTGTTTTCGTGGTTTGCTGTCAAAAGTACAAACTTATATCTGTTGGAATTTATATGGGCTTAGTCTAATAATCAATTGTAAAATTCCTAATAAATCTTAAAAACTCATTCATGTGAGTAAGAAGGGATGTGAGAACTCTTTAGTACCACCTTGCTTGTTGAAGTGGAGGTAGTCATAATTAAATATGTAAGTTCCTCAACTCTAGTGTGAGGAGGAGTAAGAGAAGCCCACACGCTCGCTCGCCTCGCCGGGGCGGGGTGAGGGTGCGCGGCACCTGCGTGAATGGTTTTTGGTTTCTTGGTCTTCAAGTTGTATGAGTCCTAATCGGTTACAAATGAAGAGTCCTAAATCAATTTAGATCGTGATCGCGATACGAGATTGGTTGGACAAGACTGTATAAGTAACCTGCCGGCCACGCTAAAACTCAGTTGAGCTAGGGTTTTTGCCTCTACTCGCTATTGCGTCGTCGTTGTAGCTACTCCAGTCTGATCGCTTGCGTGCACCAGCGACTGGGTGAGCAGGTCTCCGGAACCCTCGTCTTTGCGATCCTGCACCGAGAGAAGGCGAATAAGGTTTTTGGGAAGCGTTCTTCACGCGACTGCTCACAAAGCTTCTACAATGGCTCGTCTTTCAAAGGGTGCATCGGCGCGCCGGCTTCGTCGTGCTAGAGCTTGCGGGATCGTCGTCAAGAATACTCCTCCGCCTCTCATCGACGACTTCAACATCAACGACATTGACATCAACGATCTCGCTCCATCACCACCGTCAGCCACATCTTCAACACCATCTACTGCTATACAACCGAAAGGTATAATTCTCTTGATCTAATCTTGACGTTCGTACAATCTAATCTATCTGCTGGACTATCAATGCTTGTCATGTTGATGCTGTGGAATATGCTGATCTGCTATGCTAGTATGCCATACATATTTAATCTAGTTCATATATTTATCATGATTTATGTTCTAGATTTAATCATGTTTTTAATCTGAAAATTGTCTAATTCTTTAACAATATCACCAGAGATAGATAGGGCGCCTAAAAGGAGTTCAAGTATGTTTTCTGCTGATACAGATGAACACTTAAAGGCCAAAATCTTGCCGTTGACCATGTGCTAAGAGAGCTGTTTATATATATTTTTTCTCGAATACGCAAAAGGTTTAATCTTTGTATTAAGATCGATGAGAGCGTTTAGATTAAAGACACAGTTTGGCTGGCACGGTTTTTACGTTCGTTCACTTTGCCAGACTATCCAGTTCGATGACTTGCACAATGCCTCTGGCACGACGGCACGTGTTTGCTGACCGGACTGGTTCTTTGATTTTTCGGTAATGCTGTCTTTCCGGACGGATCCCGCGTCGCCCATTCGCGGAAGGGACTAGTCTGCGTCGCCGCTTTGCGCGCCCCTGCTCGTGGACGAACCCCGCCCCCGCTGGTGCCGTGCGCTCCCGCTGCACGCCCCCGCCTGAACTCGCGTTTTTTTTTGGTTGCGGCCACGCTCCATCCGCTTGTCGCGGTCCTTGCCGAGGTCTGTGCCGCTACCGAGCTCCACGCAGGTGATCTCCGCATCACTCCGTAGCATCGAGCTCCACGCCGACGTTGAGCTTCGCGTCGACGAGCCTCCATTTTCGTCTACACAGTAAATAGATATTGCGCATGATACAAGCGTCAGTTTCAAGTGTTTTAGATATACGTTGCAAGTGTTTCATATGGATGTTAAAAAAATAGATCGAGATATTGCATATGTTGTAATGGTTGTACATGTATGTTGCAATCTTTTATTCCTAATGTTTAATTTGTTTTTTCAGACGTATTATAAGTGTGTTTATCTAGATTTTGCATATAATTCACACATATGTTTGCAAGTGTTTTTATCTCGATGTTGCATATGTTTTTGCAATGGTTTCAAGTGTTTTTCATGTGTTTTATTTGTAAGTGTTTCAGATGCATGTTTTTAGTGTTTCATTTGTCTTCAGACGTTGATCGGTTTTTGTTATGTTCGTTTACATGTCTTCTACTTCTATCTCATCTGTAATGCTGAACAATGTATTTCCGTTGATCTAATGGAAATGGGGAGGGTTCCTCGTGTGGAAAAAAACTGTCTTCAGACGTATGTTGCAAGTGTTGCATCTGAATGTCTCAAAAGTAGATTGAATATTACATCTTCCTCCTCGCCTTCTGCTGCCACGCCTCGGTGTCTCCTCCTCCTCCTCCTAGCATCGGCTGGGCATCCACCGTCTCCTTTCTCTCTTATCGATGCTAGTGAAGTTCGGGACGGCCATGGACCCCACGTGGGCGCGTGAAACGGTATAGAAAAACAACTATAGGCACGGACATCAGAAATCCCTGCCCGTCCAGACGTCCAGACGCTAGCAAGCCGTTGATTTTTTTTGGGGCGTTCATTTCCTTATCCGCAGGGCCATTTGCGGTATGTATCTTCTGCGTAGTAAATACTTTTTGCTGTGTCCTTCGCGTGTCTTTGCGCCACCTCATATAACAAGCATAACACAATCTCTAGCATACATATTAGTGCTAGACTTATGTTGTTATCTTAATCACCAAAACTAAAATATACTATGATTTAGGCACATAATCCTTACAACCATCAAATTCGGCTAATTAAACTCCAAATGAAAAAGTTATAGCCTCTAAAAGGTTCGCTGCTGTTGTGGTTGGGTGGCCACGACCCACGACCATGCTATGGTGTCGCGCGTTTGGTGCTGGTGGTTGTTTATGCGGTGGGCAAGCAAGGGCACTTTCTACGCAAAAGCCTTGCCCAGCTTTGTGTTTTTTTTTTTGACAACAAACAATTCTATTATTAACAGCAAGAAGCTGTTAGTAACCTTACAGAGTTCAAAGTTACAGACTGAAGTGCCTCATGGAGAGTGCACTGAATATGAGCTGCACTAATGCAGGTACACAGGAGGCCTGAAAGATCAGGATTTTGTGAGTGTATTAAAGCCTGTCTAGCAAGAGTATCAGCCGTCTGGTTTTGAGTCCTTCTAATTCTGCAAACTCTTGTGTTTCTTTGCCCTGTGAAGTTGGAGAACAACTGAGTGTAGTATTTGATTCTCCATTCTGGTGGATTAGTTCTGTCCTGTGCATTTAGAAATTGCACTAGCTGTTGGCTGTCTGAGAGGAAAGTGACCTGCTGAAAATCAAGTTTGTTAGTGATGATAGCCGCTAGGGCCAGCGCCGCTGCTTCCGCCATGAGGACAGAGGCTGCATCACTGAGAGTTGCCTTGATGTAGATCATCTGCACCGGGTCGAGGTTTGTGTTTATTATGAAGACACCTAGGCCTGCATTTCTTAGATTACTGGACAGATTATCAGGGGGTATTGATGCATCAGTATAGCATCTGACTCCCTCAAGAAGTGTAGGAAAAGTAAGTAAGTGAGGGTCCACCATGCTATGTGCAGGTTCCTGCAGAAGAAGGGGTGATTGTATATCTGTGTGTTGTAGTGTTGTATCTTGATTGGTTGAAACTCCACCCAGATTGCTTGGCTGGTGCAAGTGTTGATTAGTCATAGTTGGGCCTGCAGGAGAATGTGACGTACCTTGTGTAGAGTTGGGCGCCTGGTGATGTGGTGGTGGGTGGTGATGTGCATCGACTGTTGGGGCGATAGCCGACCGGGTGGCCTGTAGCAGTCGTGCCTGAGTATTGGAGCTGATGTGAGCAGCAACAGCATTATGTACCTGTTGTGTTGTCCAAGTTTGTCCCCTGAAATGGTGGTCATTTCTTGCTTTCCATATATACCATAGTGTGAATAAAATCTTATGGAAGAGAGCATCAGTCGTGTGGTTGGAGATTTGTGTTGGGCTAACCACTCCGAGCACCACACTTTTTTTCCGGGCAATTGGATCATTCTTCTTTCTCGCCCTCTCCTCGTGCATCCCTTGCTCGTTCTGGTTTTCTACCGCTGCTGCGGCTCCGGCTCCCTACGCTGCAGCACCATGCAGCCCTATGCTTCCCTATAGCACTGTCCAGCAAAAAGCAACGCGCAAACGGAAGGAGCCGGAGGAGCCAGTAGTACTGCTACAATACCCAGAGCCAAAGCTGCCAGAGCTCCTCCAAACAGGCCCTCAGTGATGGCAGAAACGTCCAAAGGTTTACGGACGCTTCGTTTTCGCCTAGCACCCATCATTCACGCTTTGGACAAGTACATTCATACACCTCACCAATCTTATTAGTTGTCACATAAAGTGTTATTGAAAAGATCGAGATGCTGCATATAGAGTGAGTGACAGAAGATACCTAAAAATAAACAACGGACTTGCATCAGATCAATTAAAAACAAATTATTTATGATCACCCGTGCATTTTCGTGGAGTATCTACACTTTTATGGATATATACAACAAATTTCTGGATTGCCTACATTTTTATAGACATTCAAGCAAATTATCCCCAAATTTGCAGAGATTTAGCGAATTCAAATCAAACTCAAATGTAAACTATGCGTAGCTCAAACCAAACTTCAAGAGGAAGACACGTTAGCTAGCATGTCTTCGGGGGGAGCCCTGTGCCCCTGTGTAGCCTCCTTTGTAGACAACTGGCCGAGCTAAGTCCTCACCTAGTTGGTCGTATTTGATTTTGCTTGGTCAGGCAATCTCTTAGCATGTGTTTGGTTGTTGGATTGGATTTGCATCGTGTATCCGTTTGAGTGAGCGCAGGCTAAATGGAACATATTTTAGAAAAAAAAATGTTTTGGTGAGGCTACATGAATGGATGCAAAACAAAGGCTAAAATATTGTTTGGTTACTTACATGAGTTGATAAAATATATGTAGCATGTGAGACTGACGTGTTGGTCCGCCACCCTCATCATGCATCCACCGAGCTAGACCGAGTGAAGCTTAATTTGAGCGTATCTCGCTGCATTGTTTAGACAACTTTATACACTAGAAGAATTCCCCGTGCATTGCTGCGGGTATTACAACGAATTAGGATGGATTTGAATGTTAACCACTGAAAATTAGGAGTATACATATGTAGGTACATTTATGAACTTGTAATGTAAGTAAATAAATCACACAACAATTGTAGGAAATACATAAATCACAAAACAACATTGTTTAACTATATCGACATAATTCGCAAAAAAAAACTATATCAACATATATCAATGATAGATATATATTTTTGAGAGGAACTTGATTTACAGATGCAACAACCGAATAGGTGTCTAGAAAAAATGGTACCAATAGTCGATGTACTATTATGTAACCTGCACAAAACCTGTACTGTTAAGATGCAGGATTGTAGGCGCCGACGCCAGGCGATGCAGTTGAACAGTTTGGTTGCCTCTTGGGCGGGATGTGGCCGGTGTGGCAATGTGGAGCAGCGTAGAAACTCGAGTTGAGGTTGGAGACTTGGAGGAGCACCACGGGAGGCAGCAGGCGCAGCAGAGGATGCTAGCGCTTTGGAGCAGCATGCAGGAAGCGGCGGCGTTTTCTTTTCCATCGACAGTGTCACGAAGGAAGCAGCGGCCTTCAGTTCTAAATATAGACGAAATAAAAAACTAATTATATAGTTTGGTTGTATTTTACGAGATGAACGTTTTAAACCTAATTAGTCAATGGTGGGACAATTATTACCAAATACTATAAACAAAATACTACAGTACACTACCGTGCTCCACAGTAAATTCGGCGGCGGCGAATTGGGCCAACTAAACAAGGCCTTATAAGGGCATATTTAGTTGGCAAATTTTTTTAGGTTTTGCTACTGTAGCACTTTCATTATTATTTGGCAATTATTGTCCAATCATAGCTTAATTAGGCTCAAAAGATTTATCTTGCAAATTACAGATAAACTGTGCAATTAATTTTTTTATCTATATTTAATACTCTACGTATACGTCTAAACATTCAATGTGACAGATACTGCGTAAAATTTTTTGAAACTAAACAAGACCTTACTTTTTTTTTTAAGGTGGGTGGAGCTGTTCTATGTAGGCGCATTTATGGAGGAGGCAGCGGGACAGTGCTTGTAGTGGTGGTGTATGACGTTTTCCTTTCGGAAAAAGTCTAATTGACCCCCCCAACTATAGACAGTGGTCTAGTTTACCCCCTGAACTATGAAATGGTCTAATTTACCCCCTGAACTTTACAAAACCGGCCAAATCACCCCCTCGGGCGGTTTTGGGCGGTGGTTTTGCTACAGTGTCAGCGGTTTTGCTACAGTAACAGCGGTTTTGTCTTTTTCTTTTTTATTTATTTCATCTAAATCTTTGAAAAATCATAGTAAATCATAGAAAAATCATAAAATGGAAAATCTAATTTTGTTGGACTCCACATGAGTGGATCTACACAGTGAATATATAATATAGTATGTTTTAGTACAAAATTTTTGTTGTATGAATTATTCAAATTAATTACAGAAAAAAATAGATCAAAATTTACAGCAAAAACTTTGTACTAAAGCATACTATATTATATATTCACTATGTAGATCTACTCATGTGGAGTCCAACAAAATTGGATTTTCCATTTTATGATTTTTCTGTGAGTTACTATGATTTTTCAAAGATTCAGATGAAATAAATAAAAAAGAAAAAGACAAAACCGCGGTTACTGTAGCAAAACCGCTGTTACTGTAGCAAAACCACCGTCCAAAACCGCCCGAGGGGGTGATTTGGCCGGTTTTGCAAAGTTCAGGGGGTAAATTAGACCATTTCATAGTTCGGGGGGTAAACTAGACCACCCCTTATAGTTTGGGGGGTCATTTAGACTTTTTCCTTTTCCTTTCCTTCAGCTACAGAGTCCGAGGCAGCAAGCCTCAGGTGGCAGAAGCGGGTGGACCATGAGTGGATGGATTTTGCTTTCAATACAGATGGGACGGCTTACGTTAGTTGGTGACGTGGATCGCTGAGGGATCAGATAAACCTTGTAACGAGGTTTTGCTTTGATATCCACTCATACAGGTCGGATAGAGCAGAGTAGCTAAACAAGGCCATAGCTGTCGCTGCCCTTCGATGCTCTGCTTTTTAAATACTCGTTTATTTGAAAAACCTCTAAATCCTGGTTTTTAATGCCACTCCTCAAGTCGGTCTCAGTGGGGTTTCATCTAAGTTTTATTTGCATTTAATATCATGACACATCAACAAATTTGATAACTTGACAAGTTAGAGGGTGTTTGAGACTGCTCCACAAACTCTGCTCCATAAACTTTATCGTGGAGCAGCTCTATAGAAAACTGGAGTTTATGGAGCACGTCTTTAGGTGCTCTTACAACTCTACTTTTTTTCTCGAATAGAGTACGTGGAGCTGAAACTGTTTCGCTAAAAAACATGGAGCGGAGCTGAAAAAAATGGAATAGAGTAGTCCCGAACACCCCCTTAATTATGAAGAGAGATAGAGAGAGTTTAATCTAGAATGTCTACGAGTCATGAAATTAAATGTTTTTGCTACTTTTTCTATTTCCAAAATATAATTATTACATGTTGAACAACTCTGGATAGGGATAGACACGTGAGTTTTCTAGTATCAATCCTTCCATTTGACGAGGGAGTACTTCAGTTGCTCTTATATACTTCCTCAAAAAATACTTCCAATATACTTCCTCAAAAAAATTTCCACTATACCATGTGAGATGAAGATTTCTTTCCAAGTTTGCCACGTGAACTCGATAGTTATATTCCGTGTTCCATACCATCAATCAGACCGTGTGACGCCACATTATAACCATGCAATCGACATGAAGGGCTTGTTTAGTTAGTGAAAAAGTTTGGGTTCGGCTACTGTAGCACTTTTCGTTTTATTTGGCAATTTGTGTCCAATCATGGACTAATTAGGCTCAAAAGATTTGTCTCGTGATTTATAACCAAACTGTGTAATTAGTTTTTTCTTTCGCCTATATTTAGTACTCCATGCATATGTCGAAAGATTCGATGTGACAGGTACTGTAGCACTTTTTGGGTTTGCTTTTTAAACTAAACAAGCTCGAACCCATCTTGGCCTCTTGGGCCGTTCAGGGCCATTTAAGTCCAACCATGCAAGTCCTGCAAAACTTCTCCCACGCGGTGGACGGCCGCACGACTTTGACCACTCCCAAAGCACAAGACCGAGGAGTCGTGGACCGACGGAGCGAGGGGAGCGAGCGAGCATATATGAGACGCGTACGGGGACGGTCGCTTAGCTCGTGGTGATGGGGAGGCCAAGCAACAGCCACGGGAGCGGGGGCGACGAGGAGCGGCTGCCCCTCCGCGGCGCGCTGGAGACGCAGCAGCGGGCGCCGGGGACGTCGCCGCCGCCGCCGGTCCACCACGCCGCGGAGCAGCTGAAGGAGGCGAGGCGAGGGGGCAGCAGGCTGTGGCGCGCGTCCGTGCGCGCCGGGCTGCTGCTCTGCCTGCTGACCGTCCCGGCCGTCCTGCTGCTGCTGCGGTGGCAGGCCGACTCCTCGCCGCAGTGGGTCTTCGACTTCGAGGCCCCCGAGGAAGACGACGACCAAGGTACGCGCATCTACTCCCGGCTCCTTTGTGTATATATATACGATTCAGACCATACGTCTTTGTTTCTGCTCTACGCAAGAACTGTGCCAGACGATTAGTCCGTACCAGTTCTCGTCGTCGCCGGTTAATGGATGAGAGTCCATAGCTAAACACCTGAGCCGATTGCTTCGCTCATGGATGGATGTAAGCAATGGACACGCAGACGCAGAATTCGCACTCGTGCGACAGCTGTTTGTTTGCTTTTGCGATTCCGATTCCGAAGAGACAGCGCCACAGCGTTAGCGAGCGATAGGAGGCACGATGCTTGGTCGTCTTCGCCTGCCGGCTGCCCAGCTGCCACCGATAGGGACAGGAAATTAAAAGCGGGAAGGAATGTATCGAGCTTTGAAGGGAGTAGACAGGAAATCAAAGCTGGAATGGATCGAGCTTTGAAGCTTTCTTTGGAGAGTCCGTCGTTGGAGTTGGAGGGGTGTTGCGGGGAGATTGGATCGAACCAGCAAAGCAGACTCCTTTGCCGTCTCCCGGCTTATTTTATTCGGGAGTAGCTCGTACCAATCCTGGTGGAGTGGTGGTGTTTGGCAGCACCCATCAGTAGCAGCAGTATATATTATACTTTACTTTATTATGCCTCTTGAACTTTTTTTTTCAAAAATAATTTGTGCCTTATGGTAGTACTAGTTGAAACGGTTTTCAGAGGTGATGCCATGCGCAATTGTATAGCCACCGGCCAAGTAAGTTCAACGCGAGGCGAATGCGATGGATGCCCGCAGAAAATCCGAACGGGGATGGCCGGACCGCCCTTGCAGTAGCTTCCATGTACTTCGCCGGCGGCCCAGTGCATCGCCGTGAGGTGGGCCCCACAGCACGAAGCTTGTGGCGGATGCCAGATCAAACAAAACTGACTCTTTCCTCTTTTCCTATCGTGGGCAAAAGGACGATAGCCGTGTGGAAGATTCACGGAAGCTAGCCATGGAAGGTTGCAAATATTCCCTCCATTTCAAATTTAATCAACTTATAGGGCCTATAGATTGTAGTCCAATATTTCAAATTAAATCCACTTAGGTCCATCCAACTCTTTGGATTATAGAAAAACATAAGATTCCCGCTCTTATTAATTGAGTTACTGTAGCATCTTTTGTTCACATAAATTGTTTGTAGAAAAAAACATAGGAAACTTTCCCTTAGTACTCGGTTTCACTGAAATATCATGGAAAAAATCAACTCAAACCTTATTGTATCTTGTTCATGTGTTTTTGCTATTTGTGCATTTTTTCCAATCATGTGTTTCATAAAGGGCCATAGAGTTGTCCTAAATCAAGTTATTTTAAGTTTGATGAGCACCAATATTTATGACACCAAATTGGTACCACTGGATACATTTAAAACATATCTATTCGATGTCATGATGTTTTACCCTTTTCTATAAAGCCCTTGTTTAGTTCCCAAATTCAACCCCAAATTTCACTATGCAAAAAGAAGATTCTCATCACATCAAAATGCCGGCATATGTATGGAGTACTAAATGTAGATGAAATTAAAAACTAATTGCACAGTTTTGTTGTACTTTACGAGACGAACATTTTGAGTCTAATTATTCAAAATTTGGACAATTTTTACCAAATACAAACGAAAGTGCTGCAGTGCTACAGTACCTTACTGTACCGAATCGGCACCACCCGATTCGGTATCTAAACACGGGGAAAGTTACCCAAACTTTAAGATAGTTTGACTTAGGATAATTCTAAGAAAATAATAGACTTTATGCGGGGTTGGAAGAAAGAGAAGAAATAGGTTCCACATTTATAGCTATCTGATGCATGAGCTCTAAAAAAACCCTGTGAGAGAAGAAAGTGAAACATGTATATTAATAATGATGCGCGTTCTATCAGCCAAGTACTGTACGAGTGGACTCATAGATGAGTTGTTAATGTACATAGAAGTAACAGTAGACTGTGTTATTAGTCATCCTCTAAGTGCTAGAATGATTATGCTTTGGTCGAAATTTTGAATCCTAAATCACCGCCATTCAGAACTTTGAGTATTATTCGACTACAATGTGTGGCATAGTAAAACCTAAAGTGATTTGATTTAGGATGATTATAGAAATTGGTTTATTTTGGCATAGAGCGAGCACATTTTGCATTATTATAAATCCCGTACATCATGCGCCAATCTGCCCGGTCGAGAAAAGGACACCAGGGAACCTTGCATCGATTGCATCGCGGTGCTTAGTTTCCTCCGCCAAATTAGCTCATCTGCTCGTTCTCGGCCGCTCCAAAGTTTTAGCCTTGCGAGGCGTGCGTGGACGGCTATTTAGTGACCGGGTCACGAGTCCTCCATCAGCTCCACGGAGCCCCCGAAACCGGCTGTAGCATTTTATCGATCGCTGCTGCTCGCAATGGCGTCGCAACGGTCGCTGGTGCGCGTGCTTGTGCTCTGCCTTCTCTGCGGCGCTTGTGCAGCGGCGAAGCGGCGGCGATACCTCTCCGTCAGCATGGACGAAGAACTGCTCAGGTCCAAGCAGGCTCACCTCGACCGCCCTCCCTGGAAGAAGTCAGGTACGGACCACGATCGAACCATCATTCACCTGAAACTACCCCACCCCAGCGCAAGAATCACAAACGCCTTAAAAGCTTGCAGCACAGTTGCATAGTGCTACTACACATGCTACCCGTCAGGATCAGGCCAAGCTGGAAACGGCTATTCTAGTCCGGTTATTATATTATGGGGCTTCAACGGGAGCTCAGCCACAGTCCCATGGCCATGGCCCATGGGGAGGAAGGATGGGCGATGGGCGATGGGCGATGGCCTGACTCGTTTGACTGGCTCTGCCTTGCTCCCTCGCTGTCCCAAAAAGGCCAAAACCGACAGCGTGCTCGGTTGCACTTGCACGCACGCGCCTAGGGGAAGCAGAGCCCATGTGCACGGGGACGACGATGAGCAGAGACTGGGGCCTGGGGAAGGCGGGAAAGCAGAGCGCAGACTGCAGAGAGCGGTGGTGGAGGCGAAGAATCCCGCCCAAACTCTTTCCCCAACGCGGCACGCGACGCGCTGGCCGTGCTTGGTCAGCTTTTGGATGCCTCCATGGTCTCTTGAATGTGCAGTCTTACGGAGAATCTACATATAGTTCCTTTTCAGGAGGACTGTTTGTGTCGTGTGAATCTTAATAGATTCTTCAGCATGTTTAACGTTTTTCCTTTTTAATAATTTTTATATATACAACTGTTCTGAATAGCAAAAGTAACTCTTTTAAAAAAAAATAGTGGAAATTTAGCCTTTAGGGATACTGTTCTCAAAGAGATAGGAAGGGAATTTATTCATCATGATCTTAATAAACTCATGCTGCCCTAAAAGTTCACTATACTCCCTCAGTTCCAAAATAAGGTGATGTTTTTTTACTTCTGGACTTCTTATTTGACCGTTCGTCTTATTTAAACTTTTTGTATAAATATTATTTATGTTGTTATGACTTATTCTATCATTATAGATACTTGAATAATGACTTATTTATTTTATATTTGTACAAAAAATTGAATAAGACGAACGGTCGAATAAAAGTTTAAAAGTAAAAAAACGTTACAGAGGGAGTAGGTTATTGCGTTAATTGTCCCAGTTTACTGTTGCTCAACTCTGGTGGCAGGTTGCACAAGAGGATATGCTTTTTATGCACCCTCTTTTTGTCTGACACAAGCTGTACAAGAATAAAGCATATGTGGCATAGGGATGTCACAAAGAAATGCTCCCCCCCGTCCCACCTCTTTTACTTCTAGACTTCTTGATAAATATTATTTATTTTGTTATGACTTATTCTATCATTAGAGATACTTAAATAATGATTTATCCATTTTATTATTTGCACAAAAAATTGAATAAGACAAACGGTCAAACAAGAAGTTTAAAAGTCAGAAACGTCACTCATATTGGGACGCAGGGAGTATGTGGTCCTCATCTAACCATAATTGTCTCTGTATGGAGTGTGAGTCATTTTTTAGAAGATCACCGGGGGATGAACTATTCCCACATGAATATCATTACCACAGACATTTTAAGTTAACGTATAATTTTGTTGTCCATAGACAGTAAATAGCATCTTCACACTAATGTTGAAATGATTTAGGGGGTGTTTAGTTCCCACCCAAAAACTTTACACCCCATCCCATCAAATGTTTGGAGACATGCATGGAGCATTAAATATAGATAAAAAAATAACTAATTGCACAGTTTGCATGTATTTTGCGAGACGAATCTTTTAGCCTAATTAGTCCATGATTGGACACTAATTGCTATAGCTAAACATGTGCTACAGTACCCCCTGAAGACTTTATAGCCTTTGAACTAAACACACCCTTAGCTATACGAAGAAACTGTAGCTGTTAAGCTAGAATCAAGTTTACTGCTTTGTTACTCCAGTCAAAGAAAAGGTTCACACTTCGCACGTCGTGTATTCTAAGAAAAAACTTAAGTAAAAAAAATTATCTCAAGGGTGGATGGCATAGAGAAACTGTCGCACTTGGTGATACAAACAAGACCATTCGATAGGTGCATGCATATCCAGCCAATGGTTTTACAGTTACAGTGTGCAATACTGCTCCCAGCACGAGGGAACAGCAAAGGACTGGGTCCTTCCCTTCTCCTAGTCGGCTAGTCCCTTGAATTGCAGAAAGGGCGGGTCTATGATGAACGACCTCCAAGTGCTAGTGGGATGCATAATTTCTTTCAACTTGCAAGCAATTTTAATTGCGAAAAGAAGAAACAACCTACCAGCCGTTGAAAACAGTAGATGTGCACATTTAATCCAAGGAGATGGAGTTGTTATGCAGTGTCCATTGTTGCATGCTTCATGGTTATATTCATTGAAGAGCCACTCTTTCTGTTAGTCCTTCCTGGCATCGTGTTTTTTCTATATCGTGTTGACTACTTGTAGCTGTAGTGCTCCACTTCTCCTCTGGCATTGGCAGCACCCATGTGCCAACAGCCCAACACCATGTTCTTCCATGATAGTGAACTACAATGTGCAGTTGACTGACCCAAACCTCTTTATATATTCTTCAGATATACAAGATGATATGTCCGATGATCTATCACCATCGCCACAAATAGCCTACGACCGACTTCTGGGTGGCCTTCTGGTTGAGGGTTTTGATGAGAAATCATGTAGAAGCAGGTATCAGTTTGCACGCTATCACAATTCACCAAGCATACCTTCTCCATACCTCATAGAGAGGTTAAGGAAACAAGAAGCATTGCAGAAGAAGTGTGGTCCAGGCACCAAAGCATACAAGGAAGCCTCAAAGCAGCTGAAGTCTGGTCAAAGCATCAATGTGACAGATTGCAACTATCTGTATCTGATTATCCACGCTGGCTTAGGGAACCGGATGCTTGAGATCACTTCAGCATTCCTTTATGCGCTACTTACAAACCGGATTTTGCTTGTGGACCGTTATAAGGAGATTGCAGACCTTTTCTGTGAACCCTTTCCTGGAACATCGTGGTTGGTTCCTTCAGATTTCCCTCTGAACAATGACGAGTTCAGTCAGAGTAGTCCTGAGAGCTATGGCAACATGCTGCAGAATAAAGTTTTCGGTGGAAATACAGATCGATATTTGGCTGGTAATAGACCTCCCTATGTGTATCTCCACCTTGATGGCACCTATGGTTTCCATGACAAACTTTTCTTCTGTGAAGACGACCAACAGTTCCTGCAAGGGGTTTCATGGTTGATCATGAGAACAGACATGTACTTTGTGCCGTCCCTATTTCTCATTCCAGCTTTCCAAGATGAACTCAGCAGGCTATTTCCTGAGAAAGACACTGTTTTCCATCACTTGGCACGCTATCTTTTTCATCCGACAAATAATGTTTGGTATTCGGTTACAAAATACTTCCGGTCCTACCTGGCAAAAGCTGAAAAAAGAGTGGGAATTCAGATCAGAATATATGAAACCAAAGGTATCTTACAAAGAAATGGTCCGTTCCCACACATTTTGAATCAGATCCTCTCATGTGCTCAAAATGAAAAGCTGCTTCCAGAAGTTAGTATGGCAGAGGGAGCAGCAGCTGAGACTCAGAATAACCGAACAGCAGCTGGGACTCAGAATAACCGAACGATTGCTGTTCTAACGACTTCTTTGAGCTCTTGGTACAGTGATCAAATTCAGAAGAAGTACGATGAGCAACCAGCAGTTGATGGCATAACTGTCAGAGTGTTCCAGCCGAGCCACGAGGAATACCAGAGGTCAAGGAACAAAAAGCACAACATGAAGGCACTTGCTGAGATCTATCTACTGAGCATGAGCGACGTACTGATCACCAGTGGCTTTTCCACGTTTGGGTACGCTGCTCAGGGGCTCGCCGGCCTGAAGCCATGGATCATGTTTAGGTCGGAGAACCACGTGATGCCAGACCCACCGTGCGGCCGTGCCATGTCCATTGAGCCGTGCTTCCATCAGGCTCCCTCCTACGACTGCAAGGCGAAGAAGGACGCTGATTTGGGCAAGGTAGTGCCTTACGTGAGGCACTGCGAGGATGTGAGCTGGGGGCTGAAGATTGTAAATCAAACTCATTTGTAGCTGTAATTTTGTCAGGACTCACGACAGACTTGCTTGCTAACTAGGGCAGAATTTTTTGTAAAAGAAACTATACAAAATGTATTCTTTCCCTCCTGTATTTGATCCAAGTGTAGATAGTTGATAAACAGATCCATTAATCTGTTCAATCTGTTTATTCTCTGATGTCAAAAGGAAGAAAAACATGTTTACTGTCTGAATCCTGATCATCGCTCATTTTGCCAATTCGTTGGCATGCCTTGTTTTATCCTTGTGTGTGACTGCCATGAGTCCATGACTAAAACTGGCTGTATGGATTTTTTGCTCGGTTTTCAAAAAAAAAACCTGGGCCACCCCTTTGTCTTTTATTTTCTTCGTCCGGTAAAACCTGCGGCAAATCTTTTGTTATCGTTTAAAAAAAACTGCTTTCAATATAAGCAGGACTAAATGCCTTTGGCCTAAAGAAAAAGTCCATGACTAAAATCCCCTTGCAGTTCACTTGTGATTTTTGAGATTTCTATAGCATGATACAAGACGCTCGTAGTTCCAGCCATTAAACTACAAGAAAAGGTGTCGAGCGAACAGGTTAGTCAGAAAGATTACTGCAATGCAGTCAGGCACAAGGCAACGCACGGACCACGAAGCCGTTGAGGGATGAGACGCAGACGCCGTCCTCTCCTCTAAAGCCCTAATGCATGTGGCACATCTCGGTTTAAGTCAGCGGAGAGGAGGCGCCCTTGAATGAGTGGTACGGAGCACGAGATGTGTGAGGACGACGGCGGCGGCCATGGCGCGCCCGGAACCAGTGGGCTTTGCGGAGTTTCGGGTAGTCGGGGAGCCCAGCCATAACTGATGGCAGGAATATTGGGCCTAAGTACATGAAGTGTGGGCTTTTAAATGTGGCCCGTATCCATATGCCAAGGCCTCAAAGGCATGGGCTTCTTTTAAGACGATAGGCATAGGCTTTGAACAGGAGGCCACTTTACTCGCAAATGTTTATCCCCTTGTGATTTACCGGATGGATGGACGATCGTCCGCTCGTTTCCCACCCGCTCATTCCTCCTGCGCCCCTTCCCCCATCGCGGTATCTCCCCACCTGTCGCACCCACGCCGCAACACTCCTTTGCCAAGCCGCGCCCCCGCTCCTGCCCCCACGCGCGTCGCACGAGCCGCGCACCCTACTGCCTTCCTCTTCCTCCTCCAGTTCGGCGCGGCGGTGGCCCCGACGTGAGCACGAGCTTTGATCCACACGACCACCCCCGGCGACCCCCTTCCTCTTCTCTGACCGGCCACCCCCGGCCTCAACTCTGGTGCGGGGACAGGCGTGACCCTGGCGCCAATCCCGGCGCGGGCGCATGGCCCTGCTCCGGCACGGGTGCGTGACGTTGTCCCGGCCCACGCCTTCCACCCACTCCCTATCCCAGATCTCGCCCTCCGATCCGACCGCGACCGTGGTGGGTTCGATTCTCCATCTATCGAGGCAGCAACTATGGATCTGAGCCGACAGGCGGTGGAGTCATACTGGCAATTTGTCTGAGCAGATGTTGCGCTTGAAAGTGCATGTTGCAAGCGTTTGTTTCAAGTGTTTTAGATGTTTCATAGGTATGTTACAATTGTTTCATGCGGATGTTACAAAAGTAGATAGCATATGTTGCAATAGTTATACACGTATGTTGCAATTGTGTTTATCTGGATGTTGCATATGTTTCACACATATGTTGCATGTGTTTTATTTAGATGTTATGTATGGTTGCAATGATTTTCAAGTGTTTCTTGAGCATGTTTCAAGTGTTTCAACTGTCTTCAAACGTATGTTGCAATCGTTGTATTTGGATGTTTCAAAAGTAGATCGGGAGTTGCATCTCTCCTCCTCCCACCTTCTGCTGCATCGTCTCTTCCAGAGCCGGCAGGGCATCCATACGGACGAGGGATGAGTGACGGGTGCGGGACGAGGGAGCTGCATGCGTCGGGCGCAAGCGAGGGAGCTCCGTACGGACGGACGCTGCCTCCGGAGCAGGATGGACGCTGGGCGGAGGGGGCTGCTTACGTAGTGGTTTGGGAGCAGGGGCGCAGGCGTGTGGTGATGTGGGCGCGACGGGCGGATGCTCTCCTGTTGCGCGGGTGCAGCCTACATGGAGGACACAGAGGTTGCGTCGAACGGGAGCCGTGTCCGGACGCGAGTCTAGGGTCGGACGTCCAGGTGCTAGGCTTGCCTAAGCTTAAGCAAGCAGTTTATAACAGCCTGAACTGCGTATGTGACCCAGACCAGACCAGGTGCAGAGCGGACCCAGACCAGGTGCAGAGCGGTGTGATATTTACCCTGCCCAACAATGCTATCGCTGTAAAAAATGTTTTAAGTTTCAGTTCGTTTACCAAGCTTTCCACAATGGCCAATCTCCATAGGTCAGAAAGGACACCTCGAGATGCCCACCAGATGGGCTACTCGAACCGGGCAGTACTTAAATAACTAATGGTCATGCTAGTCAACTGGTTAGTTTATGACACTATGACGATCTACGAACAGTGGAGATGCTCTTCTTCAGTAATTAACCATGTCCCCTGTTGATAGCGGCAGTAGCTCAGTGCGGCACCCAGCTGGAGTGTAGCTTACGTTTAGTTGACGTTTGGATCCAGGGACTAATAATAAAACTAATTATAGAAGCCGTGACTAATTGGTGAAATGAATTTATTAAACCTAATTAATTTGGTGAAATGAATTTATTAAACCTAATTAATTTATCATTAGCATATGTTTATTGAAACACCACATTGTCAGATCATGGACTAATCAAGATTAGTAGATTCGTCTCGCAAATTAATGTCAATTTACACAATTAGTTTTATAATTAATTTATATTTAACACTCCAAATTAGTGTCAACATGTGATGTGACAGACTAGACTTCAAGAGGCGGAAACACTCGCAAATCCAATGCGTGTCGATCGACTAAAAGAAATAGTGCAATTACTGTAGTCTCCCGCTCCAAAATAGCAGTGTCCAATCTAACGCACACCGCGCCATAGTTTTCTACTCCTTAGCCTGTGGATTCGCGTTGCATCTCGAGCTAGCAGAGAGACAGGAGACACAAAATGCAGCAACGCAAGGCCAAGGTCGTCTGGGGCGGCGCCGAGAGCGCGGTGGCGCAGGAGATCCCGGCGGCGTCACAGATGGCGATGGCACGCAACGGCAGCTGGCCTGAGGCCGAAGGCGCTCCGGAGCACTCACCGGTGCCGCGGAAGAAGAGGCTGGCCCTGGACGAGAAGCGCTGGAACACAGTGGTCAACGTCATGCTTGTCGCCTTCGTCATGGCCGTGCCGCCGGTCATCGTTGTCTACGCTGGGGGCGGCGTCGCGCCCGCGGTCTGGATCGCGGCCGCCAAGGCCCAGCTGCGCCGAGGTGAGTTCCATACGTCCATGTTGCTGTTTATTTGTCGTGGTAGCTTCATATGGATCTGGGTGCTACACACAAGCTTTAGCAGATCACAATGCCAGTGCTTAGAAGCACGCCCTGTTCACTTGGCTGATAAGCCATGACTGAAAGTACCATGGCCTAATAAACCAGGCTGATAAGAAGGGAACAGGGCGACAGTGCTGAAGATTCGCAGCAGTTCTGCATTTTCTGTGACCTGTCCGATTGGGTAATCTGAACTAAAATCTGAGCATCTTAATAATTTCTTCGCTGAACTCTCATCTGCAATTCCTATACATCCTTCTCTGTTGGCAGCGTCTTTCAGCCCTCCCTTTGGTAGGACTTCCAATATCTGCCTAGCTGGAAATGTAGGAGTCATCAATCTGAACTATGAAGTCAAACCTGATAAACTCCGTCTGCTCCGTGCAGGTTCCGGCGATGGCTCCTTCCCGTACGCAAGAAGTCCACCTGACAAACTTCTCGGTGGCCTCCTGCCTGATGGACTCAACGAGAGATCATGCCGCAGCAGGTATGAGTCTTCCATGTACAGCCGGAACACGGCACGGCGACCTTCTCCGCAGCTCATAGCAAAGCTGCGGAGACACGAAGAGCTCCAGAGACGGTGCGGGCCGAACACCGACGCGTACAGCCGCGCCGTCCAGCAGCTGAGGGCCGGCAAGAGCGTCGACTCGCCCGAGTGCAAGTACGTGGTCTCCATCTCGCACCGCGGCCTCGGCAACCGCATCCTGGCCGCCGCGTCGGCCTTCCTCTACGCGGTGCTCACGGACCGCGCCCTCCTCGTGGACCCGAGCAACGAGATGGACGAGCTCTTCTGCGAGCCGTTTCCCGGCACGACGTGGCTGCTCCCGCGGCGGGACTTTCCCCTGGCGAGCTACACCAACTTCAGCATCGACACCGCCGAGAGCTACGGCAACATGCTGAAGAACAAGGTGCTGAGCACCGACGTGCCGCCGCCGACGGCGACGCAGCTGCCGGCGTTCGTATACCTCCACCTCGACCACGACTACGGCGACGAGGACAAGATGTTCTTCTGCGACGACGACCAGCGGCTGCTGTCGAACGTGCAGTGGCTGGTCATGAGGACTGACATGTACACCGTGACGGGGCTGTTCCTGGTCACGGCGTTCCAGGTGGAGCTCGACATGCTGTTCCCGGAGCGCGACGCCGTGTTCCACCACTTGGGGCGGTACCTGTTCCACCCACCCAACCACGTCTGGGGCCTCGTCACGCGGTACTACCGCGCGTACCTCGCGCGGGCGGAGCTCCGGCTCGGCGTCCAGCTGCGCCACTTCGATTCCTGGGAGCAGCAGTCGCCGGTCGTCCTCCGGCAGATCACGTCGTGCCTGTGGAGGGAGAAGCTGCTCCCGGAGGTTCTTGACACGGAAGAGGACTCCATGCCGATGCCGGGCGGCGGCGCCAGAAGCACAGCCGTTCTGGTCACCTCTCTCGGGTCGTGGTACTACGAGCGCATCAAGGGAATGTACTGGGATCACGCGACGGCGACCGGCGAGGACGTGAGCGTGCACCAGCCGAGCCACGAGGGGCAGCAGCAGTACGGCGAGAAGTCGCACGACGAAAGGGCCTGGGCGGAGATGTACCTGCTTAGCCTGTGCGACGTGCTGGTGACCAGCGGCTGGTCCACGTTCGGGTACGTCGCGCAGGGGCTCGGCGGCATGACGCCGTGGGTGTTGCACAGGCCCATGAACGTCACGTCGCCGCCGGACCCGCCGTGCTTCCGGGACATGTCCATGGAGCCGTGCTTCCACGCGCCGCACGCCTACGACTGCAAGCTGAAGCGTGGAGCCGATACAGGGAAAATGGTGCCCCACGTCAGGAACTGCGAGGATGTGAGCTGGGGACTGAAACTTGTCGATACAAAGTTGTACAAGGCTTGAAATTTCAGAACCGATTTTGGGTGGACCAGGTGCTGACAAGTGGCAGGATTCTCTGCCAATTGTTCGAGACATGCGCAATCGGGGTCTAAATCCCTAATGCCTCATTTGGATGCATGTATATCCATTTTAATTTACATGTGTTATAGTGGATTAGAATGAAATTTAGTTTAATTTCACTTCAATCTATTTCAACACATGTGGATTAAGATGAATACATGCGCATCCAAACAGGACCTAAGTGACTGTTCGATTACATGAGAACTATTCCCAGCCAGACAATATTTTCACAAATTTGTATACCGCGGGAACCATTCTAGGAAAACCAAACGAAGCCTAAGGCATTGTTTGGCTGCACATCAATCCACCTCAATCACTCTTAAATCCCAATCCATATGAATTAAGGTGGATTGGAGCGCAGCTAAACAATTTCTAATGTATGGCTTCATCCCAGGTTCTCAAATTGCAACCAAGCAGGAAGAAAAAAAGGACAAAATTAAGATTCATGTGTTGTCTTGTAACATTAATAGAATCTTTACATGATCCTAGGTACCTGCGAAGGGTAAGTAGGGGTTAATGCTGGCAAATTTGAGATAGCATGTTGACAAAATTTCAAATTATGTATGATTGGGCATGTTAAAATGGGGTACTCCTTCCGTTTTAAATTATAAGTCGCTTTGACTTTTTTGATACATCCAATTTGCTATGCATCTAGATATAACGTATGTCTAGATACATAGCAAATTTTATGTATCCAAAAAGTCAAAGCAACTTATAATTTAGAATGGAGGGAGTAGATAATTTTGTTTGGAGGCTAGGTGCACCTAACATGTGGTCCAGTAAAAACCTGAAACGTGTAAGAACCAAAGATGGCCACGTTGTGCAATAAGAAGGTGACTCGCATTCGAACCATCTCCAATGCAACCGGCTATAGCATGTATACGTGGAAAGAATCACCAACGGAAGCACCCACCAGCGTGGCAGCCCCCTACCACGCATGCCAAAACAGTTTTACGACGGTCAATTTTTTGTCACAGATCAAACCACTTCTATGACGATGTTTTTGGATTCGTCACGGAAGTTCAAATGTGACGCGCTTTCTATGACAAACCATTTTTCGTCATAAAACTGAAATTATGACGAATTTAGCTTCTTCAGTGACGAAAGTTGTTCGTTATGTAAGTGCAGATTCCTAGTAGTGGTGGTGTATGACTCCCCTCACGAGGAAGGTAAACAAGAGTTTATTAATGGACTTCACTTGGTGATGGATAATTGGAATAGACCAACCTTAGTCGGTGGGGATTTAAATATTGTAGAACTCAAAATGAGAAGAATAATGGGATGAATAATTATCATTGGGCTAATATATGTTAAATGACTGGTGCAATGAATATAAGAACTCTAGTAGGGCTTACACTTGGTGAAACAATCAGGATCAACTAATTATGACTGCCCTCGGTAATTTTTTTTTTTGGCAACATTGCTTTTGAAAGTAAGTAGCTCCTAGCTGTTGTTAGGACATAGGATCCAAAGCCTTTAGTGATCATGTCCCTTTAATTATTGACTTTGGAGTTCATGAGGATATAGCTAGGCCTCTCTTTAAATTTGGTAAGATGGTAGTTGGAAAGGGATGTTTTCCATGATTTAGTAGAAAAAGGTTTTGGATGACCCTTGTCTTGAAAATGACTCTTCGATGGCAGGTTTGGTCGGGGTAATTGAAAGGATGGAATAAGAGTTGGAAGGTAGGAGTTTAGAAATCTTTCGTTTGTGAAGTAGAGTTTTGGGTAACGAGAGTTTAGAGGACCAACTCTCACTAATCAATTTTCTAGAAAGGTGTGGCAGTTGGATGAGAACCATGCTCTTAATAAAAAATAAATACATCATCACCGTTCATCATGACCTGTCATATGATCTTCTACTTAAAACTTTCACACCGAACTGGGGTTATAATTTTCTTCTTCAACTCTCTCTTATTCTCTCCACGAACCCTTATAAAAAAAGCTCGTACAAGCGGATCCAAACAGGCAATGCGCCCCAAAGCGGTCACGAATCCCCGTCCATGCGCACCAAGGCAGAAGTCGAACCCGGCACCCTAGCGACATGACCCGGTCGGCCGGGCAGCAAGTGCTCAACGACTCGACTACCTCACGATCCGCGGCACGACTGTGCAACAGGCGAGAACCCCACGTCCGATGTCCTGACTCCATCGCCACGCCTAGTCGCTCCAGTTTCACCGACAACGTCGTGCCGAGGACGCTCCCACTCGGCACCGTGCCGTCACGTCGCCACTGTACGGGACCCCACTTTTTTTCACCTGAAACGCATCGAAAACCCCTGTGCCACTCGGCCCCCATCACGTGCTCGGCCTCGTAAACGCCCTCAATTTTTCAGCCGCGCGGCCGTTCGTGGCGCGACACGACGCCCCACGTCGCGACCGCGACTCCTCTTTGTGCTTTTCCACAGACCACACCGCGGCGGAAGCGCGGGGAGAACTGAAGAACCCTGCGGCTCAGCTCGGGCGCCACGCCACATGGACATCAAGGAGCGGATCCGCCGCTCGCCGCCGCCGATGCCGACGCTGCAGGCGGTAGGGGAGGCGGCGTCCGCGCCCGGGCACCCGCACGGGAGGAAGGGCCGGGTCGCGGTGCTGCCCCTGTCGATCGCGGCGCTCGTGGCGTGCGGGGTCATGCTGCTGCTGCTCGCGGGCGGCTCCGCGGCGAGGAGGGGCGGTCAATTCTCCGGCGCGGATCGTACCACTCTCTCCGGCGGCGGCGATCGTGGCGGTCTTGACCAGGTCGGACCGCGCGATGGTAGGTAAACTACACGCGCGTGGTCCTCGGTTTGACGTTTTCCATTTGTACTTCGACTGTTTGGGACCACCATCTGGTCGCATTTCTGAAATTCCCCCGAGTACTTTGTGCGGCGGGTCTCGACGTGACGTCTTGTATGGCAGACGTGACGTCCTAATCAATATCTGGGTTCTGGGGCTTCGTGACTTTCCCATGCTATATGCTCCATACTCTTTACTGTAGCTGTAGTTAGTGTATCTTTTGAAGAACTTATCAGTCATTTGTTTTTCCTACAACTATGTATGTAGTGCTTTTCCTACATAGTAGGCCAGTAGCAATTTAGCTTTCAGTGATTGATGCGAAATTGCAAGTGGATATTCATCGCTGTGGAGGGATAGTAATTGTCACTGAAAATGTTTTTTTTTTCACTTCTCACGGTACAACTTTTTAGGAGCAGTGGTCTTGAATTACCTTGGCTGACGCCTGCACTGTAACACCACTGTGTATTTGTGGAGTCTTGATCTTGCAATATGATATCGCTTCTCACTGCATGTGAAGTAGTGCACATTTGATTGCACTAGCTAGCTACTGTGTTTTAACATGTAGGTATCATCCCCAGTACTTTTTTTTTTCTAGGCGGTTCACCGTTATTATAGCATCTGTGATAAAAATAATTTGTTCTGGTTTTCCACTTAAACTATGGCAAAAGGTCTCATTTAAGTTTTGCCGTGATGCTGTTCATGAAAGCATAGATTTTTATTTTTATTGAACTGATAATTAAAGTTAATAATTCACTGTTGCCTCACCTTTCTTTCCTTTTCTTTTCTGAGAATATCCACGACCTCACATATGTGTATGTCATGAATGTAAGATAATGGAAGAATGAAAAGTGCCATTTGTCTTGCACAGAATTAAGTCAAATTATTCCGTCTGAACTCTGATATAAAACTATTCACTTCCTGTGTTCAGGTGAGCATGGAACTATGGTGTCTTCCAAAGTTCAAAGGGACAAACTGATTGGTGGCTTGTTAGCTCCTGGTTTTGATGAACAGTCATGTCTAAGTAGATACCAATCAGCATTGTACCGTAAAGAATCGCCCCATTTAGTATCAACCTACCTTCTGGAAAGATTGAGAGAACATGAGGTTCTCCAGAAGAAATGTGGCCCAAATACAGAGTCATACAAGAAAGCTATTGAGCAACTAAAATCTGGTCAGGGTATTATGGTTGGAGATTGCAATTATTTGGTATGGGTATCTTATAGTGGTCTTGGGAACAGGATCTTGACAATTGCCTCAGCATTTCTCTATGCCATCCTTACAAACAGAGTTTTACTTGTAGATGGAGATAAAGGCACTGCAGATCTTTTCTGTGAACCGTTCCCTGAAACTTCATGGTTACTACCGCCGGATTTCCCTATTGTTCAATTTAAGAACTTCAGTATTGGCTCCCCTGAGAGTTACGGGAACATGGTGAAAGCTGAAGCTATTCACTCTGATGGTTCTTTTAAGGGTCCTAAACCTGCCTTTCTATATCTTCACCTGGCTCATGACTATGATGATTATGATAAGCTTTTTTTCTGTGAACATAGTCAGCAACATCTTCAGAAGATCCCATGGCTGATCTTAAGATCCGATAATTACTTTGTACCTTCACTTTTTCTGATCCCATTATACCAAGAGGAACTCACGAGGCTGTTTCCTCAGAAAGATGTTGTATTCCATCAGTTGGGACGTTACTTGTTCCACCCTACCAATGTTGTCTGGGGCTTGATTACAAGGTACTATGATTCTTATCTTGCCAGAGCTGATGAGAAGTTAGATATCCAGATTAGAGTCTTCGATACTGAAACCGGTCCATTTCAGCATGTCTTGGATCAGGTCCTTGATTGCACACTGAAGGAAAAGTTACTACCAGAGATTAATGTACAACAGCCAATTATCTCGACAGGGAACATCAGGTCCAAAGTTGTTCTGATTACTTCTTTGAACTCAGGATACTATGAAAGAATCAGGAACATGTATTGGGAACATCCAACAGAGAATGGTGAGATAATTAGCTTCCATCAGCCAAGTCACGAGGAGCATCAGGATTCAGACAAGAAAATGCATAACATGAAAGCATGGGCAGAGATTTATTTGTTGAGCTTATCTGATGTTGTGGTAACAAGTGCATGGTCAACTTTTGGGTATGTAGCTCAGGGTCTGAGTGGTTCGAAGACGTGGCTAATGTTCAAGCCAGAAAACCGCACTGCGCCTAATCCACCTTGCCGTCAAGTTATGTCTATAGAGCCGTGCTTTCATGCTCCACCTTTCTATGATTGCAAAACTAGGAGGGGAACTGATACAGGAAAGCTTGTTCCACATGTAAGACACTGTGAAGATATGAGCTGGGGGCTCAAGCTAGTTGATACGGGTGAGCTGTAGATGACAAGATCATAGTCACATAAAACGGGTTCACCACCTTCGACCCTCGACCCGGGTTCGTCGACCCCAACCCAGGTTCACGGGTTCATTTTCGACCCAAAGTGTAAAAATCTCTCGCAGGTAGTGTACCACGTACCGCGACCCCATACCTCGACCCCATCGACCCAGAAACTTTGTGACTATGGACAAGATGAGGTGTTTTTTTTTCTTTGTTTGATTCATATATGTACAGTACAACCGAGTGCTTTGTGCTATGAATTTTTCAGGTATATAGGTTCGAGTTTGTATTTATATTGAAGGCAAGATTTGAGTGATGTAGTTAATACGAAATGGCACAGTATGCTGATTGCGGTCAGGTATAAGCTTAGTGCAACTATAAGAGTTTTGTGCATATAAATTATCTGTATCTCTTATAGCATCTCTTCATGCGATTATAGCATGCTTGAACTGGGGAAAAAATCGACCAAGGAAATGAAAAGTGAGCAAATATGGTCAATCGCAAAGAATGATAAGCTGTATTTCCATGTCTTCCATCCCCACTACCATGAGCTATTAATACAGTTCGTCAGCTATTGAAGCTTTTTATTCAGTTTTCATGACAGAAAACTTTGCAAAGAGCAGAGCTAACAAGGGCCACTTCCTGTTAGCAAACATTATGACCTTTTTGTGGCATAGCACTGGACAGTGAAAACAAAGCTTTTGGGAGTTGGAGTTGGGACGAGTACTTAGGAAGAGGAGAATGCGTGAATGATATTTTTGTTGAACGGGTCCGAAAGGTGTGTCAAGAGATTGTCGATGGGGCCGGCATGAGTTACGGATGCTTGCACCATGAAGCCAAGCATGGCTACCATTGCCAACCTCCCTGTGACAGTAAGGAATCACGTTATTAGCAAACTTAAGTGTAGGCTTATTTTTTATCGCAAATTGTACTGAGAGGAACCTACCATTCTTGATTTCTTTGAGCTTCTCTTCATGAGCATTCTCTATATCTTTTGCAAGCCCTAGTGGATTAAACAGTGGACCCCCAGGGTAGCTATCGAAATTTCAAAAATGTAATGAACGTTATGTAGGCAAAGGGTTGTCAGGTAAATTCTTATTGTGCTTCAACGCTCACTTACCCTGGCTGTTGACCTGCAAGTGCAGCCTCCAACCCTATGAATGTTCCTTCCTCTGCCTGTGATCCTGGATTTTTGAAGTCCATGTATCTCTTGGTTTCAGCGAATCTGTCAGGATTAGAGTTTAATAGAAAACAATGTCTGTTTTGTTTTTCTTGTAAAAAAAAATGTCAGTTTTGTTTTCCGTGAAATCAAATCACAGCCTATCCGATCCCATTTTGTATCGCAACTTTCTTTCACCACCGACGAATTGTTTGGCTGTTTATTAGGTTGATGATGAATTTACCCCATCAAGAGAAGCTGAACGAAGAAGAGCGCCGTGGTGTTTGCGAATTCGAATTTCGCCGCGCCTGCTTCAAACCACACAGGGAGGTCGCTGTTCCCTGATACACGGAGCAGCTGCAAAGCAAGGGTTGAGTCAGCCTTGTTCTCCAAATCAGTAAAGCCCATGTGAATCTGGGCTTTAGCTACTAGGCCAATGATTAGCAGGGCGTAAAATGGAAGAGGAAAAGCCCAAATCAGCACTTCGGCAGCTGTACTTGGCGTTGCAGCCTTGCAGGTCGAGCCCGGTTTATAGAAGCAGTAGTAGGTCGGTTTGCCGATTAGTACCACATCGCCTATGTTAGCGAACGCGCGTCCCCAGAGATGTATAAAAGTAGGCTGTGGGCGAGCGTTGGAACTTATCTTTGCGCTTGGGGCAATGACGCAGCTCATGAGGTAATACCGAGGCGCGTCAATTGCTGGTTGAAAACTATTTCCAAACCCCCTCTGCGGCCCACCAGGGCCACAGAGAATTTCTGGAAGGGCTCCCTCTAACCAGGGTAAAGCCCACAATTCAATATTGAAATTCTGAAGTACTGCTTGCATTTGTTAGTTAATGAAATCCACAATTCCTAATTGGAATCAGTTTTTGGTAATTTTATAGTTTCAAAGATGCAAATTGGCGGTCACTATGCAAATGGGCGTTCATTATTATTTCATAATTTCAATAATTTCAATGAAAAAGGGTAACATGATTCGTAATTGGAATAGTCTGCTGTAGGCCTGTGAAGTTTTCCCATCTAATATTTGATTGATCTTTGGGGAGTACTTTGACAGACAGACGGGATGGTGAGCAACTTACGTCAGTGAAAAGGATGCCGGCGACCCCTGCCATCGCGAACCGGCAGTGCACGAGCTCGGCCTGAACGTACCACTTCAAGCTTGCCGGGTCCTCGCCGAGGCCCAGGGGATCGAAGCCGAAGTCACCTGGTAGTCTGCAATCAGAGATAAACACTCCACTGTCAGCTGACGAACATCATCACCACCTGCAGAGAAACACCGGCAGACATATCAGAGCGTCAGAAAACCGACGTGCCGTCGAGGTGAGGCGGCGGGTCCAGTCCGGGCAACCAAGTCGGCCGCTGGGTGCCGGCGGCTCGGACGGCGACAACCCGAGCTCTGGGTGACCGCGCGTGGTGTGCAGGCATGGCGAGCGTGCGTCTGCTGCTCCGACCCGCCAGCGGCTTGGAGGGGGCGGTACGGGTACGCAGGACGCTTCCATGGCTGTTGGCGGCTGTTACAGTGGACGCCATGGCTGTCACAGCCACCCTCGCTGCCGGAGATGCAAGCTTGCCGGACAAACTACAGCCGGAAATGGTTGTTCCGTGCTTGATCTTGTCTTTTGGCCGGGGGTGTTGGACAGGAAAGCTCTCTCGGTTCTGGATACGGAATCAGAGGCGTTCGTTGCTTCGTTCAAAGGCTGACGGGCTGTGATGCTGATGCCGGGCGGAAAAGCGCAAAAATGTGGCTGTTTGCCAGGCTCCGATCTGATAAGACGAGGGGAACTTGGGCCACATTATCTGTGGTCTGTGGACTGCACGAGCGCTGCTACTGGTTGGTGGTATTTCCTTCTTTTTGCAGGCTGAGACGGGAAGCAACAGATGGGCCTCTGGCGGGCCGTGTTCGTCTGCACTCACTAGTTCATTAGGTTTTTTCTTTCGATAATACATGCTACAGACAGCGACGCGTGGTGTGACGTGCGTTACAACTCTGACTTCCTCCGTCTCTTATTCTCATTAGGACACCGCTCGCTCACTCCACTCGGAGGAATCCCACCACGCCTTGACCCCGCGCTGCTCACTTGCTCCTCGCTCGTGCGCCGTCGTACGCCCCATCTGCGTCGCTCGCTCCTCGCTCCTCTCCCTCGCTTGTCGCACGCTCCACCCGCACCTCGCTCCTCGCTTTGGCCGTGCGCCGCGCCACCTGCTTCTTCTCGTAGCACGCGTCGCCTACCGGGCTGAGTCAAGGCCGGTGATGGTGGTGGTGCTCGCGCGCTGCTGGTGCTAGGTGCTGGTGGTGCTCATGCGCTGCCGCTCGCCGCCAGCTCTGACCCCAACGGCTGGAATAGACCGGCTCAGGTTTCTCCTCCCCTATGTTGCAAATGTATCTTTCAGGTGTTTCAGTCGTTTCAAAGGTATGTTACAGTTGTTTCTTATGGATGTTGCAAAAGTAGATCGGTGATGTTCCATATGTTGCAAGTGTTTCAGAGGCATGTTGCAAGCGTTTGTTCAAAAAAAAATTTATCTGTTCTAGACGTATGTTGTAAGTGTTTTGATTCGGATATTTGCATATGTTTCACACATATGTTGCAACAACATGTTCCATATGTTTCATCTGTTTCAAACGTATGTTGCAAGTGTTCTATCTGGATGTTGCATATACTACAATAACTATGTTGCAAGTGCATGTTTCATCTATTTTCAGTTGTATGTTGCAATTGTTTTATCTGAGTGTTGAAAAGTAGATCTCAATGTAGGGCTATTTAGCGAGGTAAAGTGAGCTAGTGCGGGAGTCATGGCGGTGTTGGCTATAAGCTGGCGGCAACGCTCCATTGGAGGACGTGCAGGCGTCCGCGCTTGTGCACGTGGCCCATCCCTATACGACATGTTGCCTCCGCTGGCCCCGCAAGAGGTCCTGGAGCATAAGCTTGTGGCATCTTCCCGTGTGATGGAGATGTAAACCCTGGCTATGGAGGTGACGCGGGTGCGACAAGGCTGAGACGCCATGCGGGCGCGGCGGACACTCTGTTACGCGAGGGACGGAACAGGGTGCGACAGAGTTACGTCCGGACACGGGCTTAGGGGTAGATGTCTGGGCACTGGTTATTCCCTTTTTCTTTTGTTTCAAGAAAAATTTTGGATGTTTTTTTTCAAGAAATGTTTGGGAAGTTTAGCTTGAAAGTACTGGACAGGGATCAGGATTCAGTGACTTTGCTTTGTAAAGTCACGCTGTAACTTTCGCTTCATCCTGTGCGTTCAATGTCGATTCAAGGCCTCTTAGCCATTCAAGGCAAAAATAGCGTCGCGTGAGGAACAGAGGAAGGCAAGTGGGAGGAGATGCATTCGTGCTGTCTCGCACCTCGCTGCTGTCCAGCTCGCCCTGTCGGCTGTCCGGCTAGCGCGTCGCCTCGGCACTCGGCCGCGAAGCTCCACCACATCGCCCCGGTCGTTCTCCCCCGCGTCGCTTGGCCCTGAAGGTCACCGCATCGCCCTCGTCATGCTCCATAGCTCCGGTGAGATGATGGAGAAACTCGGCCGCGCCGCCGTTCGTCCACGCGTTCACGCGTTCGCGCCGCCAGCTCTCCTGCGACGCGCCCCGCCGCAGCAGACCTCCTGTGTCGCGCGCCGCCAATGGAACGCGTCATGGCCGAATGACCACGGAGGAGCTAGTTCAGCGGCCGCCGGCCAGGCGCAGGGAGAGCAGGACTGCAGGAGCATGGCCTCCGGTCCGGGTCTGCCGGCTGCCACAGTCACGGCACGCGCATCGCCCGCCCGCATCCTGTGCCTGCAACGGTCGCCCGCTCGCCAAGCCGTGTGCCCACGCCGGCCGCCCGCACGGCGCACGCCATGACGCGCTCCGCGCTGGCCGTGCACGCACGGTGCTGGCCGCGAGCTCGCCACTTTGGCCGTGCAGGTTCACCGCGCTGCCCTCCGCGATGGCGGCGCTCGCTCGCCGCATCCCATGTCTGCGACGGCCGCCGCTCGCTGTGCAGCCCTCCGCGACGGTCTCACGCGCTCGCCGCATGTCGTGCCTGTGATGGCCGCCCGCTCGCCATGCCCTGTGCCCACACGCCGGCCGACCACTCGCCACTCCACCCAACGCCCTGGCCGCGAGCTTGCCACGCCAGTCGCGCATGCTTGCCGTGCTGGCCGCAGACCTCCCACTCGCACGCCGCCAATGGGACGCAGCAGGGAGGAGGCCGGACAACCACGGGCACGGATGAGCTAGTTCGGTTCATTACGACGGCGAAAAGCAGGAAGAGCATGAGGTCAGCCTCTGACAGAAGCCCGACGGTAGAAGAGCGAGAGAGAGGAACACGCGCGATCACAAACTGGACACAAATATTTGGTGCTGCGAAAGTGGCAGCCTTTCTCTATCGATTGAGTTCAGATATAAGTAAGGGCCTGTTTGGTTTCAGCAGTTAAAGTTTAACTCCCATCAGATTAATGTTCCCTCAAATGCATGGAGTACTAAATGTAGACTAGCTGCGTGACGTGGACCGCGTCCTTCTTGTCGTGGCAGTCTTTGGCCTAGTGGCCAGTTTTGCCGCAGTTCTTGCAGCGATCGTCGGGTGGTGGCCTCCCGCCACTAGTGTTCCCGGCGCCTGCGTTCTGGCCGTCATGGCCATCACGTGATGAGGATCCTGCACTGCTGCGCCCGCGTCCGCGCCCTCGGCACTTCCCGCGTTTGCTGGAGCCAGCGCTGCTGCCAGAGTTCTCCTGCTCACGACGTGCCTTGCGGCGGGCCTCCCAGTCCTCCTCACAGAGCATCAGACGCCCCATGGTGTCCGTGATATGCTTCGGCTTGGTGCACTCCTCGAAGACTCGCAGCCTCCCGATCACCTCCTCAACCATGACGTTGTTCAGGTCGAAGAACATCTCGAAGGAGACCACTGCCTGATTTAGCCGATCGGGCACCACCCGCAGGCCGCAGCAACTTCTTGACTACCTTAGAGTCAGTGGTTGTCGTCGAGGGAGTGAAGATTGTTGGTGAGGGTGGTGATGCGGATGCCGAACTCGTCGACAGACTCGCCTTCCTTGAATGGGATGTTGCCGAAGTCCCGGCGGAGCTGCTGCGCGCTGGCCTCGCACGCGCGCTCGTCCCCTATCCTCATATTCTTGACCGCATCCCAGGCCTCCTTCACCATATCCTTCCTGGCGAGAGTCCTCCAGAGCTTGGAGGGCACCGAGCGCAGAGACCCGCCATCGCTTGTCGATCGTCGTGGTCATCGACGTCGTCGCGCTCCTCCCTAACGTTGTGGCAGACAACGTCCCAGACACCGAGCGTCTGGAAATTCACCATCATCACCAATGCCCATTTCGGATAGTTAGTCTGTGTGAGCATCGGCCACGCGACGTTGGCGGACGGCCTCTCGATGATGCGCTCAATGATGCATGGCCTGGCGTCCCGGGTGCGTGATCAGCGGTTGTTGGAGCGGTCGTGACGTCGTGGTGGCAAGCACGATGGCGCAGGGGGTCTTCTTCTCGCCGGAGCCATCACCAGTGAGCGCCTTGTTGGATGGCGACAGCGATATGGTGATAGCGACAGCGCAACCTCGGCTCCGATGCCAATTGACAGAAACCCGACGGTAGAAGAGCGAGGGAGAGTAACACAGCGATCACAAACTGGACACAGATATTTGGTGCTACGGAAGTGGCAGCTTTTCTCTATCGATTGAGTTAAGATATAAGCAAAATACATGCAGAATTACATGGCCATGGTTGGCCGAGAGGATCACGGCACGCTCGTGCTTGGTCGCTGCCATCCTAGCGCCCTGGGCCGTGCCGTGGAGAGAGCGCGTCATGCGCGCCGTGCGCGCCAGCCGCAAAGAGCCAGAGCGCAGTCAGCAACTAGCTAAGATTAGGCAACAGCTAAGTGCGGCATGCTCAGGGCTTATTCAAACAGCCTCCAGGCTTGCCAGCGCGGCTGCCGCAGTCACGATTGACAACTCCGACGCGTGGTCCAGCATCGCTCTTCCGGCATAGGATGGCGGTGGAGGCGCGGCGCAGGAGGGCTGCTACAACGCAGCGCGCGGTGCCGGACGGCTGCAGCGGCACGGCGCGGTGTAGGACTTGAGCGATGGAGGCGCGAGGTGCGGGAGGGCAGCGGCCGGTGGCTGCAGCGGCTCATCATGGGGGTCTCAGCGTGAAAAAGTGAGGCAAGTTTCTTTGGGCCGTCGAATGCTGCTTCGACGTCGGATACAGACCCGAAAGTTACGTTGTGACTTGCAAGAGCAACGTTACCGAATCTGACAGTCTGTTTGTAACCACCGAGAGTAACATGATAAAACGGTCATACAGTAGCGCAGCAATATCTTCCAGTGGTACAAAACTACAAGACACGAGGCTCTAAAATTATTTTTTAAAAAATAGCATAATCATATTCCAATATTTATTCTGAACGGCAGTGCTAAGCCGCCACCCAAAAAACTCTAGAAAATCACAAACAAATCTCTAGGTCAATACACTCCTGATTCTGATTGTGATTGATGGTGATCCAGCTAAGACCAACTGTTTGATTGCACCGATGCCCGATCGGCTTCGCCGACTGCACCGACGTGCTTTCCGCGTAGGCGCGTACCGACCTCGTACGTGCTCCGTATTATTGCCTGTACTGTGTAAAATATACAATACGATTTTCCTATGGTCATCTAGTTGCTCCCAAAAGAATACCACTTTATTTATTACTCCCTCCATTCTAAATTATAAGACATTCTAAGAATTTTAGAGAGTCAAAAACATCTTAAGTTTGACCTAAATTATAGATAAAATTATAAAAATTTATAATATCAAATAGGTATACTATGAAAATATAATTAATGAAGAATTTAATGATACTTAATTAGTGTCATAAATATTATTATCTTATCATATGACTCTCTAAGATTCTTAGAATGCCTTATAATTTAGGATGGAGGGAGTATATTAGTAAGCATATAAAAGAAACAAGAATACCACTCCGAAGCCGCCAGTCCGATCCACGTGGTCCGCTACACCCTACAACTACAAGCTCTCTGCTTCTGGGCGGTGCTGCGCGTTGCCCGTTTGCCCGTTGCCGTCTGGCTGCTTAGGCTATCCGCTGTCCTCAGTGATCACGCGTTTACATTGTTATGATAATTATGATATAATATAACTCACTCAACATATAGTATCATTAGATTGTTTGACAATAAACTTAGGCCTTGTTTACTTCCCTTCCAAATTCTAAATTTTTACACACTCTCTCCATCACATTAGACGCATGCATGGAGCATTTAATGTAGGTAAAAGAAATAACTAATTACATAGTTTGGTTGTAAATCACGAGATGAATCTTTTGAGCCTAATTAGTCCATGATTGGACACTAATTGCCAAATACAAACGAAAGTGCTACAGTAACAAAATTGCAAAAATTTGCAATCTAAACGAGGCCTTAAAGATTGTACACGTTGGTGAAACAACGTTTGGAGATCTTATTTCACTTCATCAGCAGACTTATATAAAGACTCGCGAAGGTTTTATAGGATTCTCAGAACTTACTTCCCTTGGAGGTTCTCGAAGCTTTACTTTGGTTTGGAGGTTTTGTAAAGGTTCCAGTTTCCTTTGGAGGTTCTCAGATGTTAAAGAAGGTTTAACCTTCATTCAGAGATTCACGAAGGTTAAACCTTTTCTCAAATGCTTTTGAAGGTTCTCAGAGATTAAACCTTCTTTTAAAGGTTCTTGGAGGTTAAACCTCCTCACGAATGTTCCCAGAGTTTAACTTCTCTTGAATGTTCTTGGAGGTTTAACCTTTCCTTGGAGGTTCTTCGTTCTCGAGCTCAGGACAACAAGAATTAGGGCTTCCTTTCCATTCCAGAGAACTTTTCCTCCACTCATTATGCCCTTGGACACTTTACATAGGAAAATGGTCACTTAAAAACAAACCCTTGGCGGGGACTGATTTTTACATGAAGCAACCTAAACCTCTATTTGGGCCTCCTCCGGGGAGGCCTAGTAGTCCATATCCTCATGGGCTCCGTCAACGCTACATAATTTTTCTATATAACATCGAATTAATAAGATGTTACTATCCACTTGGATTAGCCACTTAGCCTTAGACCCATCTCAATGATAGCTTTCAGCTTTGTTCTCATTTAATAAGATGGCACCTAACCATATTAGATAACTTCGTAGACAAACTTTCCAAGTTTAAATGCAACAAGTTCATCAGAAAAAAACAACCATGCATTGCAGAGGTTGTTTGAGCCATGAATCAAATACTATTTACTAATGTGGTAGCTAAAAACAAAATAAGGATTTATTTAGTTTGGCACCCGATAAATCTGTCGCAAAACATTCTCAAACGTAGGATTTTAACTGTCTAGGTTGTCTTGTTAGGGTTATTAAACAACCCCTAAAACTGTATGAGGTGGAGAAGGGTCTCTGCATGGCGGTGGAGAAGGATCCCATGGAGAAGATAAGTCGCGTAGAGGTTTGAGAAAAAAGTAAAATAAGTGAGAAAGAAAATAAAGAAAGAAAAAGAAAAAAGATACTATAGACATTTTAGTGTTTTCAATACTCATAAAAAGCTATTTCATCAAACCTTTTTTTAAAACAGCTTAACCTCTGTCAGTGGAGCTGCTTCATCAGACAAAGCAAAAAAAAAAAACTACATTACCAATGAAGTAGAACTACCAAACGGACCCTTGCATCATTGTAGAGTGAACAGTAGTGCCTGTCCGCATGCATCATTCTACGTCTTGAATCGGCATGCATCATTCTACATCGGTCGGGACACGGACATACTTTCTCGGTAAAGGTGGAGGTGGGTGCACGTGCATTGCCCGTGGTCAAAGGTCACGAAGGTAAACGAGTTCACTTTAACTTATCAGTTATGATATAATATTTTTCTCTCATAATAAAATAACATCAGCTAGCTTGACAACCGCAGAAATCATCCGACGAACCGAGCCTACCAAGGAACGCACGCTGGATTCTTTGTAGCCGCACCACTCATCGACTCACCTACTGAAACGTAGTCACACGACGGTCAGAGGTCGGTGTAAAAGTCGTATGAAAGCGATTGGTGACTGACTTTACAGTATAGTCATCCGGTGGCCACCGTTAGCTATGGCACCAAATTAAAACTTACTTTACGTACGTCTGCATGCCAAGAAATTTCGTGAAGCTAAGTTTTCTTTTCAGTGGGAGATCATGGAATCTCTTCGTAAAAAACAATCATGGAATCTCATCATAAAACAAAAGCACTAAAACAAAGAGGAAGATCCGGAGATGGATGGACGAAGCTAAGGCGCAGGAGCAGGATCATGGCATGGACCAGAAGCTGCCGTCATCCATCATCATGATCTCGTTCAAGCCGTCCCAGATGTCCTGTTCCTTGGGCACCGGCCTTGTTCCCTGCTGCGTGGTCGGCGCCTGCGCCACGTGCACCGGCGACGCGGCGTTGGACCCGCAGTTCTCGCGGAGGCTCTCATCGGGCAATGGACGGTGCGGCTGCGGCTGCACAGCCGCCCCCGCCCACGAAGGCGCCGGCGCGGTCACCACGGCGGCAGCGTCCGCCGGGAAGTTGAGCTTGGCGCGCTGGCCCCGGAACTCGACCGCGGCGACGTCGTAGGCGCGCGCGGCGTCCTCGGCGGTGTCGAACGTGCCGAGCCACTTGCGCACGGCGCGGCGCGGGTCGCGGATCTCCGCCGCCCACTTGCCCCACGGCCGCCGCCGCACGCCCATGTACTGGCTCACCCTCCCCCGCCTCCCTCTCCCTCTCCGCTTGCCGCGGCTCGCGGAGCACTCTGCGCCGTCGCTGTCGCTGCTCGACCCAGCGACGAGCTCGCAGCCGCCGGGGCACCCGTCCGCGCCGCACCTGGCGCACGCTGCGGGAGCGGGAGCCTCTACGGCCGGCGGCGGCGGCGGCGCTGACGCCTCCGGGAGCAACGTGGCGGGGGCGGTGGTGTCCCCGGACACGACGGAGATGAGCGCGCGGAGGAAGAGGGAGTTCTCCTGCTCGGTGTTCGGGAGCTGGAAGCCGCCGCGCTCCAGCCTCGGCGTCATGGCGGGGTGGTGGTGGCTGTGCGACGACGTGGCGTCGGTGGGTCGGTGTCGCGAGAAAGTGGCGGAAAAGGTGTCTTGGACTCCGAGGTCGCGGCGATGATGTCGCAGGGTGTTGTGCTGTGGGATTTTTATACCTAGGCGCGCGTGCATGCCCACCGGCACGAGCGTCACGCGGAGTCCAAGCGGTGCCGCCCCGGGTTGTTTTGGCGCACGTTTCTCGTCATCAGTGTGAACGGGTGCAGATAGTTTAAGATATGAATGATCAGAAATAGAAGGCTGGCGAAGATATATGATTAGGTTAGGTGGATGCAAGTGGCTTCGATTACAGTGGTATTCTAATCTGCGGAGGTTCATACGGTATTATTATAGTGTCCGGTTTGGCACTCTTATCTTATGATTAGTGCATATCATGAGCTCAACGCACGTTAATTTCGTGCTGGACCAATAAATATACCCCTTTTTTTTTTTTCAGAAAGATACCATTGATGTTGCTATAAGAAAATAAAGTGAAGTACTATTGATGTTACTTCAATCCTTGGTTAGCAACTGCTTGGTGCTAATTAATTCAACGTTTCATTGTTTTGGTACTATAGTATAGCTCATAAAGTCAAGAATTAATTGGTAAGTGTTGAAACAAGATGAAAATTACCATAGAGAGAAATTCAGACCAACTGTTGCTAGCTGTGATATGCTACTGTGTACGAAAACGCAGTGTTTTCCCGTCTGCCCACCCTGTATCCACACCAAGTTTACCCCCTTGGACTTGGGGACTTTGGGGTTGTCCCTATCGACCCTGGACGCCGAAACCCCATGTGGATCGTGGAACGGAGTTGGAAGACCCTGGCGACCAGTCGTTGAACTGAATAAACAACTCCACATTAGAGAGGTCAGACTGCGACCTCGCGCTCGCGGTGGCACGGTACGGGATCGAACTGCAAGGGGGGCGGTTCGGAGCGAACCTGTTGCTGACCCTCCGCTCCTGTAGCTCTTTCGGGCGGTTACGGGTCGATCCGCCCCTCCCATCGAATAAACCATGCGGACCCACGGAGCACCTAGGGTCGAACCTGTTTCGACCACTATTGAAGTGACTGGCGTATGCAGTATGCATGCAGCTACTATTTCAATAAAGAATTGGTCTAAAATAAAACTAAGTAAAAAAATGGTCCAAAATTGTGAACGCAAAAAATTGTGAATGAACAAGCTTGACACTGTATCAGCTTGTGGCATTGTTGCACTCATGCAAACAATTGGTCCAAAATAAAACTAAGTAAAATAAACAAGAAATCACAGGAATTTCTAAATTGAGAATGCGCAAGGTGTCTCATGGGAGACTCCATTTTCAGCAATAGCATACACTTCCCACAAATCAGAAGTCATGATAAACTACATGAATTACAAAGCCTCAAAATTAAAATACATAGTTATCAAATTACATAACTATAACAACTTTTCTAGATGAGATTTTGAAACCACTTGTTTCACCGTTTTGTCCCAGGTCATCTTCCTTGTTTTCATGACAATTGAAGTGACTGGACCTGTACATCAAAGAATGCATCAGGTTTATGTACATGTTGCTGCAATGTAAATTCAGAGAAGTGACTGGACCTGTACAATAAATTCAGAGAATAGTATATATATGTGCTACTTAGCATCAGGATAATAGTAATACAAAGAAGACCTGAACTAGTAGTACACACAACAACAACAAAATAGAGATTAATAGTTACATAAAACTGGATCAGGAAAGAAGATGGAACAGCTATATAAATCTTCCACAGCTAAATAAAGACTTTTTGGACTGCACTAAACAACCAATGTCTAGCACAAAAGTATAAGGAACATATTATGCATACAAAATCTGAACTGTGAACTGCCATGAATAAACATTGTGCATCCTCCAGAGATGATACACCCCTGCCAGAGATGATGCATGAGCATGGCCTAATGAGTTCAGCCATGTCAAATGATCAGTACATGTACATGTATCCCATATATATCAAACTTTGATGGGCCATCGAAACTCAGTCAAGTTTCCAGAATTCAGTAACCATACATAGAAAGTAAATGAAGTGCAATACCTGGATATTACCTATGAACATCATGCTTGATCCTCTTCCATAATCAAATCATCGACTGCTGCAGTAGAGAACTGCGTAGAACCTATGTACCAAATTGCAGGGTTAGAGATTGAACGACTAATTTAAAATGTGTTGAACCTATATATATCACAGAAAAGAGGTTTACCTTCTGCCCTATACCAGTCTTGGGTACATATAAGCGCTTCTACTGTCTCAGGGGTCAGGCTACTTCGAAAATCATTTATGGTTCTTCTTGCCATGCTAAAAGCTGACTCTGATGGTACAGATGAGGCTGGAACAGCGAACAAATCTCGGGCTATACGAGAAAGGGTCGGATACTTTGTCGCATTACCCATCCACCAATTTATTATGTCAAACTCTTCAGCTCGAATTGGGTCCTCATCCAAATACCTATCAAGCTCCGTGCTTCTCCGAGTTCGAAGATCATTATTGACTTTTTGATACCATTCCGCCCATGGGTCATTATTCACTGAACAAACACTGGGTATTTGTTGTGTAGATGCTGCACATGGGGTTTCTTGTTCAGAGTTGTATGCTGAAAACAGTCCACGGACTAGTTTTTCTACTCTATCAATCTTTTCCTTTCCTGTCTTAGGAAAGGCCTTACTGAAAACAAAGTCAACAAATTTCAGTTTGAACCTTGGGTCAAAAACCACAGGAACACATAGTGTTATCTGTGACTTGTTCCAATATTTGATGAATTTCTTCTTCATCTCCTTTAGTACCTTGATCATCTCCTTTAGGAACCTTGCCTTAGCTTGATCTGCCACAACAACTTCAGAGTTATAATTATCTTCTTGCTCAGCATTTTGTAACTCAAGCTCAGTAGTTTGTAACTCAAGCTCAGTAGTTTGCAACTCTTCTTCCAAATCCATCTTGATCTTCCACATGTGATGAAAATAGAGGTTTGTGGTAGGGTAGTTAGTGCCTGAAATAACTTTAGTTGCCTTCTTGAACACCTTTAGCAGGTTACAAAGTACACCAACACTTTTCCATTCTTCAGGGGAGGGTAAGTATGTGTACTTGTGGTCCTCTGATTCTAGCACCTCAAATGCTTTCCTAAATTTCAGGGCTGTTTTAAGCATCAAATATGTTGAGTTCCAACGTGTGATCACATCCAGTGATGGCTTTTTCTTGCATGTAATGCCTTCTCGTGCAACAATTTCTCTGAACATTTGTTTTCTAGAAGTTGAAGAACGAAGGTACTTGATGCTTTCACGGATGTTGTCAACAATCGGTTCAACAAACTTGAGCCCATCTTTCACAATAAGGTTTATGACATGTCCAGCACATCGATGGTGAAGCAGCTCTCCCCACACTGGTATCAATTTCTGCTTCACAAGATGGTGCTTCAACAAATCAATCATAGTGTTATTTGCTGATGCATTGTCAAGTGTTATTCCAAACAACTTGTGTTCAATGGACCAACTTTGAATGCAATTAAGGATATTGTTGAACAGCTCAACTCCACTATGTGCTGTCTTCACATCAATAAACTGAATTATCCTTTTTTGTAATTTCCAGCTAGCATCGATGAAATGACAAGTGACAACCATGTACGCTATGGTTTGATTGCTTGTCCACATGTCAGTAGTCAAAGAGAACCTACAGTTTACATTCTTGAGGATATCCTTTAGTGCAATTTTCATCTCTTGAAATTCCTTTATGCAGCCATTTCTAACTGTGGTTCTACAAGGCACTTTGAACAAAGGGTTCAGACTTGAAAGAAATCTTCTAAACCCATCATACTCCATAAAGAGGAAGGGAACCCCATGCAAGGATATCTTTCTAATCAACTCATATCGTGACACATCCGGATCATACCTCCAATCCTTCAAACGTCTGCCAGAAGGAGACCTTAATGTAGAACTCAAGTCTTGCACAATCTTGAGAGCACTACTACGTTTCTTACATCTCTTCAAATGATTAAGAAGTGCACTTGTTCCCTGACCACGCCTGGCACCCATCAGTTCATCACAGTGTTTGCATCTTGCTTGCACAACAACTCCATCCTCAAGAACTGGTTCAAACTCTTTCCAACACTGAGACCTGAAGTTTTTTGTAGCCCTTGCAATAGCTGCTTTCTCTGTTTCGTCATTCTCATTATCACCGACATCAATTACATCTGAAATGTTAACAAAAGCAGCAATAATAAGTGATCTAAAGTAAAATAAAAAATAATAAGTAAAAGATTCCTTGACTACAGGCTGCCAACATCTACATTTTGTACCAGAAAGCTAGCTAAAATCTGCCTTAGTGTCCTTCAACATCCAAGACAATTATTTTATACCAGAAATCTAGCTAAAACCTGCCTTAGTGTCCTTCAACATATCCAAGAGAATTAACACAGCAAAAATTCTAATACCATGTAGGAAAAAGAAAAATCATTAAGACCAGTGGTTTTTCTCTCTCTAAAATCAATACATTCAGATCTTATGATAGACGGCAAGAAAGTACTTAAGTCCAAATTTCTAGCCGGTAATGATTACCAGCTAGAACACTATCCGGAAGATTACTAGATACATTAGCTTCAGCCATGCACAGAATTTGTCGGCTCCTGAGATAAGAAATTGTACAAATTCAACTTTAGGAATGCATAACAACAATTATCAATAACCTAGTTGAGGGTATCAAAAGAGCAGTTTAGCTAGTTCACATGATGAAGAATTATTTCAGCAAGTTTACAGTCTTTGAGGTGTGCGGTGTCATCACCCACAAGCAAGAGACTGACAGAATTAATAATTGCAAAAGGATATTTTTTAGCCAAAACAAAGAAGGATGTATTTGGTGTTAACATGATATCAAAAACAAAAATAACTATAGTAGCTGACGAATGAAAAACTCAATAATGGAAATGTTACAGCATATAACAGATGGAAAGAAATCAAAGAATAACAAGAATATTATGGTACTGAAGAGGAAAACATGACTTTGACAAGCCAAAAGGGTAGAACATGATAGCTGTAACAGGTTTGCTACAAACTCGCTTATCATCTTGCACCTTGAGGTGCATAAATTTAGTTAAGGAATCCCAAAAGTTAATAAGCAACAAATATGTTGATCTGCCTTTCGCTAAGTGTTTGAGTTTTACAAAATTGAGCACAGGAGTGAAAGGCACAACTATGTTTAGAAGCATACAATTAAGTCCATCTGATCAGATGACTAGAGCAGACGAAAGGTACTCCATTGACGAGTTCTTTTGGACTAACTTATAGTGGCAGAACAGTAACTTTTGACCAGCAGGGCAATATACAAGACAGATAATGTTCAGAGAAAATTCGAGAAAGTTTCAGCAAACCACTATATACAATGTACTTTATATCCAAAAACGCAGTAGAACCAGTTCAAATTAGGAAGCTGAAAACCGTGCAAAAGCTGATGGTAACCAAAAAGAACACCCTGATCCAAGCGTAGCAAAGCAACACGGTCTGATTATAAATAATGTTACTACAATACTATTGTATGCTATAGATGTTCAACATACTGGTTTACAGGTGATGACACAGGAAATACACATAATGAGTACTTGAAGAATATCAATCCAGTAAATTATAAGAGGCAACGTCAAACAGAACATACTGGTGTTCAATTTAATAATAAAGAAGCCAATCCCTCCTGAATTGGACATCTTACGCATCTGGAGAGGCTGAGTGTATTTGATGAATTCTTGTGGCAGCAGTTTAATTAATACTTTAGTTCTTTACATAATCACTTTCAGTAGATGCAATTACTACCCAGTACATTTTAGATGAAAAAAGTAAATGTGTGCAATCCATCCTTCTTCTAGACCCCTTTTGCCTGCTCTGTCAAGCTTGGGGAAGCCTTTGCTCAGATCGTACCAAAAATATCTAAAAACTGAGGTAGATGGTACTGAATCTAATATATCTACACAGTCTGTACACTTTTTTCAGTTCAGCACCTAGACTTCATCAGAAAGTAGTATCATGTTAGAAGCTCGCCATGCAAAATCGCACCCATTTTTACTGAATCTCCAAAGCCAATAATACTACCAGATCAAAGCTGTAGTGTATGATTAAAAGCTAAACAAGTGGCTTCAGACAGCAGCGGTCTAAAGACTTGAGAGTTCCCTGAGCTTACAATACTTCTGGTTCTTTGTTTTTTTTAATACTATCTTCCTCCTAGAGTAATTAGCGTGAATGTGGAATATCCATCAAGACTTTTAAGCTCTCAAAGAAATTCTACAATAAATTAATATCATTATTTGCATTTTTTTATTCATGCATGGAATCTATTTAAAGGTGACAATTGTTCCTTTACAATTATTGTAATTTTGACTTTGAAAGTAGAAAATATTTTGGCTATCTAAGATTGTGTTTGATGATTAGCTGATTTCTCCTTTTCATGTAGGCATCACCAAATTGTCAATCATGGATACTTTCAGTATCTAGAAGTCAGTTTTCCAAAAATATCTTAGGAAGAGATTGTTAATGGCATTTATTGAGGTTAATGTATACTACTCTCTATGTTCCTACTTCTCATCATGGCCTAGCAGTTCTGCTTATGAGAGCTTTTGTTTTTGCTGACAGTTCTGCTTATGATGTGCATGGCTGAAGCTAATGTATCTACATTCAGATCAGGTGTATGTGCATCCATACACATTTACTTTGTTAATGGAAGAATTCCATTTTATCAATTTGTGGCTGAACATTCCCAAAAAGAATCCAATCTAACCATTTTAGCATGAATATAGCATCATAGGGCATATGGAACATATTAAACAATATTGAGAGCAATTTAGAATTTTTTGTCATCAATCTAGTAAAAGAAAACAGGAGCTTCATTTTACTCTAAAGAATGAAGTATAGAAAAGGTAAAGGGACCTCACCATTGGATGAGCTAACATCAATTGTTGCCGGTGAAGTGGTAGTAGCCGGGGATCTCACATAATCTCCCACATGCAGTTCACATGCAAGGCTCGTAGATTGGGAGATCAGCCTTGGGGATAGCATCATCCGAATCCCTGTTGATCTTGCTGGAACTAGTGGCGACACATGCGACACTGGCCCTTCTGGTGACTTGAACCGTTTTGCTGGTTGTTCTTTTCGCTGTTTTACTCCGGATTCCTTCCGCTTTGTTGCTAATGAGAAAACTTTCTGCATCACACGGGAACAAAATATAAGGCCTAAAACAGTCCAAGACATCCTCATACAAAGGTGTGATCAGTACAGTTGCTATGGAATCAATGAGGATAGGGAGGGAACACGCACAGCCGCAACTGAGGCCTCGGCGGTGGCGGCGATGCCATCTTCAGCTCCCTCTGGAGGAGGCAAGGGACGGGGCTGCCCTGCCCGTGGCGATGGCCGCGGCAGCGCCCTTGGCTGCATCTCCGTGACGGGTTGGAGAGGTGCCCGCTTGGCTTTGTGTTTTGCTGGTTGTTCTTTTCGTTGTTTCACTCCGGATTCCTTCCGCTTTATTGCTGATGAGGAAACTTTCTGCATCACATGGGAACAACAATGAATCAAAGATTTATTAACTTCATGTTGTAATATTCTACCAAGACAATGGATTGAGGTAAGATTATAGCAAACCTAACCTTTGCAGTGGTAGTGGTAGCGCCGATAGGTGCCGAGGTCTCAGCTGTGGCGTCAAGGGCGGCAATAGGGAACGACTGGTCCTTGTCGTGAACATCAGCACCAGCACCTTGGTGTCCCCCACCAGCGACAGCGTCAACTCCAGCTCCCCCAGGAGGAGGCAGGAACCGCGACTGCCCGGCCATGGCTGGCGATGGGGCTAGGGTCATGGGATCTGGGCTGTAGGAGGCTGCCCGTGGCGATGGTCGCGCAGGGAGACGAGCCGCCCGTGGAAGTTGTGGCGACAGTGGCGAAGTCGCCCGTGGCAGTGGCGGTGGCAGAGGATGAACCGCCCGTGGAGATTGCGACGGGGGTGGCTCAGTCGCCTGTGGCGGAGGCGGCGACGCCCTTTGCTGCATCACTCTTTGCTGAAAGTGGTAGAAACATGGAGAAATTAGGTTCAGAAACTCCATATCTACAACCAATTAGACCAGTTCCAGACTTCCTATTGTGTAAGTAGCCATGAAAAGGCAAGGAAAGGCACAACGCTACAACCTGAACCATTTTTCAATGAAAAGTTGAGGGAAAATGTTTCGCAACTCAAAATATGAAAATATGTTCAGAGTTAACAGAACAATATTTCGCAATTGGCACTGGTTTAGGTATCCAAATAGCATTAAGAATCCAAATAGAAAGAGCCATTTTTCACAGCTCTCCGCACCAAACTAGATAACGCTAGCAGTCAGCGGTGAAAGTAAAGACATTCATTTGATCTCCAAAGAGAAAAATCAGAACAAATCTAACTACAAACCCTGGACTTTGAGGAGATGGAATGAGACCTCACACAAATCTAACTAAAAAAAATACTACCAATTAGTAATAAATATATATGATGATGCATCCTTATTCTCCACATAATCATTCAGTACCAACAATAATGCTTTGGGCTATCTAATATCTATGTTCAGAAATCAGTAAAAAAAAATACTACCAATAATGCTTGGGAGATTAGAGAGTACAAGATATGGAGTTCTACTCAGTTCTCAGTATCATATAAAGTAGATCATGATCGATTCTCTCAGATTTCAGTCAATGCAAAATCATAGACTCTTACTACTCCCATCCAAGATCTACACGAAATCTTTTTTTCACATGAAGGAGTCCAATAGCAAATCACAGACTCTTACTACTCCCATCCAAGATTCCAATCACGAGAGGAAGGAGCAAGTGAGCATACTGGGGGACTCGACGGCGACGGGAGGACTGGCGGCGGAGGTCCGGGGGTCTTGACGGCGACGGCGACCGGGAGGGAAGAGCCGTGCCACGGGGCGTGCTGCAGGGAGAGAGGAGCCACGTCGTGGAGCTCCCGCACTCTCGGTCACGGCGACGAGAGGAGTGGCGGCGGAGGGCTGGAGCCCCAGGCGACGGGAGGTGCAGAGGAGCCGTGAGGCGGCGCAGGTGAGTCGCGGGTCGACCCTCGGGTCGATAGGGTCACGAACCTTTTGCCCCTCTTCTGTTCCGGGTCGACTCGATTCGATCCACTAGCTATTTCGAGGAGCGGAGCGGCTTCCGAAGCGGGTCGAACCGAACCCTTTGCAGCTTTAGTACGGGACCACAATAGTTTTTTTAGTACTAGTCCAGATAACCATCCCAAGTGGTATTTTGTATTCGCCTTGTAGTCGGCCGTCCCACCAAACCAGTACGCGAGGGCCGGGCCGGCGGTGCGTGTGCGTTTCGCGCGCGTCCTCGTCGTCGTGGATGTCGACGAGCGTAAAGTGGTTCGGATCGGCGCGGCGGTATTCTTGTCAGCTGAGGTCAGCTAGTTAGTGTGGTCCTCACTTAATCGCTTCTGACCCGTCAAGATACCAACTTGTCATGTCGACCGGGTGATTCCAAAAAGAGTCCTGTCCTCATGAACTGAACTGTACAAAGCCATCTCTAAAGAACAACGCTCTTGTGCATGTGAGGGCTTTGGGGCTTAACGCGATGTTAGCTCGAAGTGTTTTTCTCTCATAACAAATCAACGAACAGCACTTTCAGCCATAACTTATCAGCCAAGTGAACAGGACGTTCGGCTTCAGCGCTTCACTATCGTAGACCACCGTGGGGCGGTGGTTCAAGGAGAGAGAGCGTGACATACAAGATATCAATGAAGCCCCGTTTGGCACAACTCAGAGTGAAGTTGTTTTTTTTTGGCTCAACGAGCAGCTTGACAGGTGAAGCTGAGTACCGTTTGGTAAAACAGCTTCTCTAGAGGCAAAGAAAAAGATTAAAGTATCAAAATACCTCTAGCCTTTTTTCTTTTCTCCCCTTGTTGCCATCTTCTTCCCACGGACGATGCCCAACGCCTAACGCCCGATCCCGATCTCGGATGGCCGACGACTGAGCCCCGAGTGTCCGCGTCCCCATCTCGGCGGCTGCACCCCCTACCCCGCGCATCCCGACGGCCATGGCCCCCAGCCCCGCACATCCTGGCGCCCCAGTCCAAAGTCCCAGGCGCACCGGCTGCGTCCGCGCATCCCCGCGGCCGCGTGTGGCCCCCGGCAACTATGCCCGCGCATCCCGACAGCGACGCGAGTCTCTTGGCGCGTTCTTGCCCCGGCGGGCCGGTGTACCTCCATTCCTCTGTGGTGCTCGAGCCCGCACTCCCGAGGCGGACCGCGCTGGCAAGGGTCGTGCTCGCGGCCGGAGACAACGGAGCCCGCTCTCCTGGCGGCGGCCGCTCCCGCCTGTGGCTGGAAACGACGAAGCCCGCGCTCTCGGTGGGGGCCGCACTCACCCACGGCTAGCGAAGATGGAGCCCGCCAACCCGGTGGCTGGTGACGACGGCCCATGCTCCTGGCGGGGGTCACGCCCACCCGTGGCCGGCGACAACGGAGCTCGCCGTCCACGGCGGCGCCTCCCGGTCACACGCCCCCCAACAGCAGCCCTCTCGCCCACGAGGTCCTAGCGACGGGCACATGCAATCCTTTTCACCTCGTGGGGCCCACGTGTGGGAGAGAAAGCTAGGATAAGCTACATTTTTTAGCTTCACCCAAATCATGCTTTTGTGAGGGGAGAAGAAAAACAACTTCACCCATAAAGTTATTTTAGAAATAGGTGTTGGAAAAAAAGCAGCTCACTGTGCCAAACAGGCCCTAAACCTACGACGTATGAGTTGGTCATCACGTTAGATTTTATATTGATTATTAATTTGGGCCTATTTTTATTTAATTAAAATTAAATTAATTTAAATCTTAGTTTTAAGTGCAATAAATGTTTCAGACTTGCTAGTGTCTGGATGTACAATCCGGGCGCTAGCGTCCGGACAGTGTCCACACAGGGAGCGAGCGAGCTCACAAGCAGTGGTCTCGCGCTGCCTCGAACGTTCTCCGCGCCGCCAGCCGCTTCCCACGCGAATCCCATGTGCAACACCTGATCTACTTTTAAAACATTTAGATGTAACAGTTGAAACATGCAAAAGAAGACAAATGAAACACTTGAAAGAAGCGTTCTGAAACATTTGCGAAAACGTCTGAAAAACAATTGAGAACCATTGCAAACATATGCAACATCCAGATGAAAATACTTGCAAACATACGTATGAAACACCTGAAAACACTTGAAACATATGCTTACAACATGCATGTATATGCAACATCCAGATCTGATTTTCCAACATCTAGATAGAATACTTGCACCATACATCTGGAACAGATAAAACATTTGGAAGATACACTTGAAAAATCATACGTATATGGCCATTACAAGATGTGCAACATCCCGATCTACTTTTGCAACATCGATATACAACACTTGCAACATACCTCTGAAACACTTAAAACATACTCTTGCAACATGCGGTTTTCACCCTAATTCCGTATGACGCAACACAGAGCGGGGGGACAGCCGATTCTGGAAATCTGCATCTTGGCCACCATCATCCATAGTCGCTGCTGGGGTGAGTCGCCCCTGCTAGGGGAGTCTCCGCTACCCGATCGCGTATGCATCACTGTTGGAGACTGTCGCCGAGGGAGGCAGCGGACCGGCCGCCATGGAGAGATAGAGGGGAAGGCCGATTGGTCGCGGCTCCTAGCGCGAGCTGCCGCCAAAGAGGGACGGAAGCGAGCGGGGGCACGATGCAGAATGGAAACCACACACATCAGTCGGTGAGCATGATGGAGAGGGAAGAAGTCGCGCGACGGCGCTCAAGGGTGGTGGGGAGGGAGGATGAAGGCAAGCGGGCAACTAGGTGCAATGAAGAACACCGCGCCGAAGGGGGCGCCATGGACCATGCGGCGGTGGCGAGAAGAACTCGACGAGTGGAGAGTATGGTTTGATCTTGTTTCTGGGGTGGATTGGCTGAACGATTCTCAGTTAAGCGAGCACAGTAGAATGTTGGACCATTCAGGTTGGTTCAGGTTGGAGTCGCGGCCCATCGATGAAGGCGGCAAGACAGCCTAAGCCTAAGCATTTCCGTAAATGTTTTTGTCCCACATGAGACTGTAACTAGTGGTTAACTTAAATAAATAACTGTTGTGTGCACCTGACGTGGCACAATGTGTCATAATAGGCCTATCCCTCCATGACATGTTGTTTCATGGTGGGCTAGTCCGACTCTATTAAAAAGGACGCCTCTTGTCTATCTCGCACGAGCACGCATAACATCATGTTAGTCTTTGTTTCTTTTATTCAATGATGAGAATCTAGACACTTTTCGATCTGATATATTTGTAGCCATCTTAATGGAATCATTGGATCTTTTGATATGAACAAAAGATGTAGTGTTTTTAATAATATTTCCATATTGGGAAAGTGTGCTATTTTTGAAGCACTATATCTCCATTTATGGATTTTTGAAGTAGTATCTCTTGTTTTGGTTATCAAAATTTTAGTCAAGTTCAGTGGTAGTTGATGCCATCTTAGAGATCTTATATGACAAATCTTATTATATCAATGTTGTAGATAATTAAGCTTTCTATGATCTAACAACGTTTGAGTATTTTTGAATGCATGGGTATAAGGAACAATGATGCTATCATGAACGATAGTGTATCGGTAGGTGCTTGGATGATGGGGTTAGGACATTTCAGTGTATTATTTGTTGTTTGTAATTGCTTTTTTATGATGGTGTTTGTACTAAGGATTCCTTGTAATCATGTGTTTTGCCTTCAAAGTGTGGTGTTGTGATCCACATGCTTTTATTTATGGGTTTTCTAGTGAAGTTCTAGGAGAGACGACATAGTCGTAAATGTTTAAAGACCTAATTTGGCCCCTGTGCTGATGCCAACAAGGAGTCCTTTTCTTCGTGTGTATGTTCTTAAACTATAGGGGTTTGCTTGTGGATGTCGATGCAAAATCTCCACCTCGTCCTCCCACTACTACAAAAAAAACTTTTCCAAGGCGGTTGGAATTGGGCCTTGAAGGCGGTTGGGCCGGTTGCCCGTCTCGGTTAATGCCTGGATTAACCGAGGCGGTCGTTTTTTATTAACCGAGGCGGTCACAACCAACCGCCTCGCAAAATCGATTTGTGGAGGTGGTAAAAACATCAAATCTATTAACCGAGGCGGGCCTAAAAAAATATCCCTATTTTCGAAGGCAGGCCACTTATAATGCCCACCTCGGTTAATATTCCCAAGGCCCAGCAAAAAAGCCCATATCCAATCCATATCGGGTTTATATATATACACATGAGTTAGGGTTTCACATCTCTCACTCTCTCACTTCTCCCTCACTCCCTCAGCTGTCGCTCCCTCTCTCACTTCTCCCTCACCCGACACCGCACACCACACTCCCTCACCCGATGGCGCACATCGCGCCACCCCAACGCTTCCTACCCTGCCCGGCGCTGCCCTCCCCCGCCCGACAGCGCCCCCTCCTCTATGCCCTTGGATCTAGTGAGAGCCCCACCAGTTGCAGTGGCCCACAGGGCTTCCCCCTCTTGGCAGGTGTAACACCCTTGGTGTTATGGTAACTAAAACTGGCCATGTCATCATATGCATTGCAAAGCATTCATGTTTTATCAATTTGATGTGCATCAACTAAAACAAGTTTACATTTTCTAGGTTGATTGAGTTCTGGTGATGTTTGACTTGAATCAAAAGCCCTAGTTTTGAATGCCATTTCAAATACTTGGATTATGCCCTATGTAATTTGAGGTGTACAACTGTGCTCTACACTAGTGTCAGGTGTAGGGGATAAACTTAAGTGCAACATTTAAAAATGAACTCCAAGTTTGAGGTTGAATTTGAGTTTCAAAACTTGCCCTAAGTTTTCCAATTCAAATTTGAATTAAAATTGGGAGGTTTATTAAAATAAATTTATAATTCAAATTTGGTTCAAACAAATGTGGCATTGGGCAGGTCACATGTGATTTGACTCAATGGTATATTTGGATGATAGTTGTGATCACTAATTAATCACCAATTAATGTAGAAATCAAGACGAGTTTGAATTTGATTCAAAACCCTGATTTCCGAAAAATCCTGTTTTACCCCTTTTTATGTAATTCAAAATCTAAAAAGAATTTGGGGGTGACCCAAAAAGCAAAGTTGTAGATCTTGTCAAGTTGTACAACTTTAGTTCTTGGAGTTTTCAAAGTTTTAGTATAAAATTTGGAGTAATTTTGAAAAGATTCAAATCCCAAATTTAACCCCTTTTCATTCTCCTATTTGAATTTCAAAATGGAGGCAAAATTTGAAAATGGTTTTAAAATCAAAGTTTTAGGTCTTGTCAAGATGTGCAACTTTGGTGTTTTGAGTTTTTAAAGTTTCAATATAAAATTTAAAGCAATTTTGAATTTACCAATTTTCAAAAATTGTCCCCTTTTGATTTCAAATTAAAATTTCAAAATCTACGTTGATTTTGAAAAAGTTTATATTGAGAAAGTTGTAGATCTTGAAAAATCTTGAAACTTTCGAATTTGGAGATTTTCAAGTTCTTTAGAAAATTTTTGAGTAATTTGAAAAATAGAGTCAGTGGAAGTTTTGTAATTTTTCCAAATCGAGCAAGGCAGCAGGCAGCTCACCGCCGGCGTCCTTCCGGCCACTTCTAGGCTAGTCTGCGGCCACCAGAATCTACTTCGTGCTGGCAAGGCTGTTCACGTGTCGCCCTCGAGCTGCTCGGCCTTGTTTATAAGGTCCAGCACCGGCCGCCAGCGTCTTTTCTTCCTTCCTCTCCGCCACCGCCTCTGCACCTCGCTCCCCCGCTCGCCGCCGCTGCTAGCAAGCCGTCTCCAGCCAAGCTGCGAGTGCCAACGAGTTCGCCTCGCTCCTGCGCCCCCGCCTAGCCCGTTTGCGCCGTGTCTTTCCACCGAGGTCGGCCGGAAGCCGCCTTCTTCCTCCCGGCGGCCACCATCGCCGCCGTGCTCGACTGCGCCGTGGATAGCACCGTCTACTCCATCTCCGCCTTCACGAGCACACCATTGTGTTCGTGGTGAGCCACTAGAGCTCGCTATGCTCTCAATTCTTTCTTTACCAGTTTGGCTTGCCAGAGTGCCGTGCACCATCGCCACCATGGCCGCCATGGCCAGCGTGGGGGTTCCTCCAATGCGCCTGCTACTGTGTTGGGTGCCGGGGTAGCTTCGCGGGGTCGTGTTGGTCATGCTGGTGTGGTCCGCCTCGCCAGAGCCTCGCCGCCGGCTTGGATCACCGGCCAGCCACCGCTCGGCCATGGCCATCGGCTTGAGCAGGGGAGCGCGTGGCCTTGCTGGGCCGGCCGATCGGTTGGGCCAGGGAGAAGAGCAGAGAGAGGCGTGCGCCCTTGTGCAGCGCGGGCCGGGTGGGCCGATTGGGCCAGGGAGAGAGCGGGAACGGGAGTTGGGCCAGAGAAAGAGAGAGGCAGGGAGTGGGCCGAGCTGGTGATTTGATTTGCTGTTTTCTTCTTTTCTAAAAATATCAAATAGTATTGAGTTTTGTTTATTTTATTGTGAAATAACTAGAGCTCCAAAAATATTCAAAATTTTTGTGTAGCCTCTATGTACTGTGTACTATCTAGGAAAAATATGAAATGCTAATTTTAATTATTTGTTTGCATATCAATTAATTAGCTCCATTAATTGGTAAATGAGTTTTCTATAATTTTTCTAGGCTTAAATAATTATCTAAAAATTGTGAAAATTGTTTTGCCACTTAGTTATGATGTAAGCTTCTTAAAATAAAAATCTGAGCTTAATTGGACAAATTTGAATTTATACTTAATTTATGTTTTATTAATTAATTAGTTAATCAAGTAATTAGTGTTTAACCATTTAGGGTTTGTTTGACTTTGGGATTGGGTGTTGACCTTGGGTCATTAACACTTAATGATCTTTGGCATCTTATTTAGTTATTTGAGCTCATGTTTAACATGTAAATTGGTGAACCCTAATGACATTTCATGTAAAGTAAAACTTTTCAAAACCCTAATACACTTAGTTAGTTTTGTTGGTTTGCAACTGTACCGTGAAGGAAAGTTGTACTCAAGTTCTTAATTTTGTCATACCATCATCAAGCATCATGTTTATTACTTCATCATGTTGAAGCATGTCGTGTTATCTTGTATAGTCCCCGTGAACGAGGAGGTTAACGTGGTCGAACCAATCCCCGAAGAAGAGCAGTCGCCAGTGGAGGTTGGATTTGATATTTGTGGGACTGACCCAGAACCATAAATTCCCGTCGACCAAGGCAAGCCTCGGATGCATTTAAACCTTCCTTGCATTTTGAAAAGTTTTACTTCACTTATGTTAATGCTTTGTGGCATTAGGTGATAGGAGTTGAGTGATAACCTAATTACTGCACTATCATCCTTGATACTTCAATATTATCCTTGTTACTATTTTATTTGAAAATACTTAGTATGCTTAGCCTTGCTTAATGCGAAAACTTTAAAAATGTTTAACAAAGTTTGAAGGGTTGTTGTGGAACAACTTAATGAATGATGATGTTAATTTAAGACCGGTCGGTGGACTTGTATCGGGAAAGGAGTCCCAATGTAGTGTCTCCGATTGTGTCGGTTAAGGACCGTACCGTTGTAGGCCCACCTGTGTTTCGAGAATTTGCAACTGGCCACATGCTCTGGTAAGCCTAAAACCTCGGTGATTCTATCATGTGAGCGGCCAACCGCACACTGGGAGTGGAGAGATGGCGAGAGTAGTGTATACCCTTATGGCCAAGGGCTGGATTGAAGGTGTACTGTACTCTCGGGTGGCGCTGGACCCGGTCACGTTTTGGAGGATCCGAGTGAAGGTTTATATATGTAGGTTTGAGTCCTGCATATGTCGTGTGGTTAGGGATCCCTAGCTGGGTATAACTGATTTGAATCGTCGTTGCTCCTCGGTCATGGAGACTCGATCACCTAACCTACATCGTAGTAACAAGTGGAACTGTGGTCGAGGATTAAGAAAGAAGTTGTATGGGTACTTGAGTTAGGATAGGATCACTTAGATTCTATTAATGATTAATGATGAGTTAAAACATTGATCTTAATGACTCACTATTAGTAGCTTTTATGCAAAAGAACTTTGATTCTTGCTCCATCCTCACCTTGATTCCCCTGAACCTGCATTCCTGAGTCTTCTCCACTCTTTTTGTCAGTTTAGTCTTGTGGAGTACTTTTGTACTCAGGGTTTGTTAAACCCTTTGTTGCAGGTACGTCTCATGAGCAGGTTTGTTTCGGACCCTGCTGCATGACCGTCTTTGTGGTAAGCGACGACGAGTAGTATGTTTGACTCTTGGACAGAGCAATGCGTTTCCGTGATCTGTAATAAAGTTACTAATGCTACCCACTACTGTGATTGTAATAACTAAACTTAAGGTTTGTAAGGTTTGGAACAAATGGTTTGTAAATTATGATATGTAAGACTTCCACACTTTTACTCTGATGTAATTTGTTATATAAACTATTGTAATATTGCAATGCCTCTATAATGTGATCCTGCTCGGAAGATCGTGGACGATTCGGGTTTCCCGAGGACACTCGACAGACTTCTTAAGTTATATGGTGCACATGCATAGCCGTCAGAGGTCTTTGAGACAATGACAGGTGCATGTGGGCAATATTATTTAGGAGGTTCTGCCATAGCGGGATCCGGCAAGCCCCACCAGCCACCAGTGGCAGTGGCGGCAGTGGTGGCTTCCCCCATCTCCCCTGATGACGGTGACGCCTCCTCTCCCTCCCCCACCCTGACGTGCTCCCTTTCCCGGCGGCGCCCCACTCCTCCACACCGTTCGTCCTCCCCCAGTCCTGCGGCCTCCACGCGACCTTCCTCTCACCCTGACATGCCCCTCCTCCCCTTCCACGCTAGATCCAATGTAGGGTGGCCGGATCTGGTGAGTGGTTGCTTTGGGGGCCTCGGATCCGGCAGCAGCGGTTTCGGCGGGCCTAGATCCAGAGTCGGCGGCTCCACGCCAAATCAGGTGGAGGTCGGCCGGATCTGGTGAGTGACGGCGGCGGCGCACACACGGATTCGGTGCGGTGGCATTGGGCTTGGCGGGCCCATTGATGGGCTCAGCAGGCTCGTCGATGGGCTTTTCCTTTTTTCCCAATTGATTTACCGAGGCAGGCAAGCAACTACCTCCGTTAAGGTCTGATTAACCGTGACCTTTTGACGGAGGCGGTTGGGAAGCCCGCCTCGAAAAATCTTTTTTGACCGTCTCAGAAAAGATTTCTGTAGTAGTGTCCTTGACTTGACAGATGGAGAGGTCTTGATTTCCCGATTCTAGGCGCTTTGTGGATGAAGATGGGACAAGGCCATGAGAATAATATAACAGAATCCGCCTAGCGGTAGCAGGTGACACTCATGTTTATGGAGTTACATAAGAGAGATATGGTGAAGGTTGCCTCACGGAACAAGCAGACAAGAGATGTGTGGTTTCCAAAGCTAGGGTTAAAGGTGGGTTTGTTGGGCTAACAAGTTGATGGTTGTTCTTTGGGCCCATCTCATTTGGCTTGTTCTAAAATTTTGGATGGGCCCCATTAAAAAATTATAACGAGCCAAGTTAGCCACGAGCGAGCCAACGAGCCGTAAGCTTTTTTTTTTATTCAGCCCTAGTCACACAATTCTTTTGCATTGCTTAGCAAGCATATCCGTCAAGTTGGGAAAAAGGCTCGCAGTCACCTTTTTTGGCACATAGGTGAAAAGTTGGTCTCTAACAACTCGTTTCTAAGCTTGTGTTTCTGTACCCTGCACAAAAGTGTTTCTGTACCCTGCACAAAATCCTTCTCTAACTCCTCATTTATATGGTTGTGCTTGGCCCTCACAATCTACGTGCCAACTAGCGCCACAGAGTGGCGGAAATTCCATTACTTGCACATTTTTCCCTTGCCTGCTTCTCTAAGCGGCGATCTGGTGACTGGTGCGCCCCAGCCGATCGTGGCTGCAGCCTGCAGCTAGCCACCCCTGGCCAGTCCTGGATGGTTGTGGGGTGGCCGCCGCCGTTCGCTTGAGATTATCAGCCAGATCAGACAGTTATTCAGTAATATTTTTCTCTAAAAAAAACCAGCCAGATGAGCCAGATTTCAGACAAACGAACAGGCTGTTGGGGGTGGCTCTGGCCTAGCTGCCCGTGGGCTGGCGGAGGCAGCGGCCGACTGTGGGGTGGCTGCAAATTGGCGGTGATTAGGGCATGCATGGGTAAATGGAGGCGGTCGGTGCTCAGGTCAACCGAGATATAATTGTGCAGTTTTATTTGATTTTGTTTAAGAACAAAGGGAACCCTTGGAGAAGTTTTTTCTGTTTCCAATAATCTTTCGGAGCATCCTAAATCATAATTTTTGGAGGTTTTTTTTAACTCTTGGAGATGCTCTTAGGAGCGACTATTGTCCATATACCATGAATATTATACCTAGCATATGCTATTGACAACAATCACATCACCAACAAAAACATTTTTTTTTCTTTTGCTCGAACATTATTTCCTTTCGTGAAACATGTTTTCTTATGCCACAGCTATTGCATCTTGGCTATAGGTAATGCAGTAAAAAGAACCATACACCCATCATATTAAGTGAAAAAGTTATTTTGTGCCATTATTCCTCAAAATTATATAGATGCATGCCCCTCATCCTCACTTATTTACGGATGATGAAGTACTTAAATCTCGAATACAGGTTGTAGTTATCCCATATTAGTAGGAACAATAAGCTAAGAAAAATGCAGGTCAAATCTGCTAAAATTCTTCGTGCCGAACGAAGCACAAATTTGCCTCAGTTTTTCTCCCAGACAGCATAGCCATCTCCATGCGCCACGACCTGGAAGCCTTCTGGGATGAGGTGCTCACAATCGTATCTTGATCCAATCTTCACGATGACCTTACCGTCGATCTCAGCGAGGTACAGGTCGGCGTCGGCCTCGATGATGCGCAGCTCACTGTCCGCCTGGATCCCGTGGCGGTCCCTGATGGACACCAGGTGCGCGATCTCGTTCTTGAGGCCCCAGTCGAAGAAATGATCGTAGAACTGGGGAAACAGAAATCACAAATTTTCAAGAGTTCATCACGATCTCGCACGGAAATTTACAGCTTTTCAGAAGCAAAAAAACTCACGATGGATGGGTTGCCGGGGTGCGTGAGGATATAGGCGTAGCCCTGCATGACCTTGTCGGCGGGGAATGGCCACATGTGCTGCGTGGAGCCGGTGTCGTGGTTGTCGATGAAGGTGACGGCCTTGGCCGGCCACCACCCGATCAAGCCGGGCGCCTTGCCGTCGGCGCCGCGCAGCCGCCACAGCTCGCCATCGACGGCGACGTTGAGGATGCCCTTGGTAGTGAAGTCGAACGTCGTGGCCGGGCTGGCCTTGCCGCCCACACGGTTCAGCCAGTTCACTAGCTCCTGCCGGTGCGCGTTCTGGTCGTAGAAAGGCTTGCCGTCGCCGCCGTAGGCCAGCGAGGTCCATATCTCGGCGACGGCGAAGCAGGGCTCGGTGTTGTCGATGTAGATCTTGGCGACGTCGGCGGAGTAGCCCTTGGCGAAGTCGAGGCGCCACGCGTCGAAGCCGATGTCCGTCTTGAGCCAGTTGAGCCAGCCGATGAGCTCGCGCTGGACGCGCGGGTTCAGGTGGTCGATGTCCGGTGCGCCGCCGAAGTCCGCGCCGGTGTCGGGGTTCCCCGTCCCGTCGGAGTACGCCCTGTCGTCGCTGCAGATCATGTGGGGGCCCCAGTCGAGGCGGGAGTCCGGCGTGCCGCCCTCGAAGAGGCAGTAGATGCCGCGGCCGTCCTGGTGCTCCGCCGTGCGGTGGTTGATGACGATGTCGGCGATGACCTTGACGCCCTTGTGGTGGAACGCTTCGATCAGAGACTTGAGCTGCGCCTCGTTGCCGTACTTGGAAGCGTCAAGATCGTAGAGGCGTCCTGGCAGGTAACCTGTGCACGTCACCACGCGAAGGAGAGACGTGCGGTCGTCACAGCCCACAGGTTAGCACACGCAAGAAAGTGAAGCACCTGGCTGGTTTGCAGTGGGAGTTACAGAGTATAGAGGAGAAAGCAAGCACCTTGCTCGGCGAGAGAGTGCGACGCCGGAGGGAGCCAGACATGGGTGATGCCGGCCTCGGCGATGTCGTCCACCTTGCCCATCAGGAAGTTGTACCATCCTCCGTTCTGCTTCCACGACTCCCAGTTGAAGCCCTGGTTGAAGGTGGCACGAACTCAATGTCAATCTCTGTAGAAACCATTATTAGCAACTGATGTGTGAGGAGCAACACTAAAACTACCTGGAACAAGATTTGCCCGGCTGCCAAATTGGTCGACAGTCCCAGAAGGACGATGAACAGGGCCAAAGGCAAGCGCTTGTTCGCCATGTTCTTCAGCTCTGCGCCTCTGCAGGTGTGCCTATGAACTGGAGGAGATGGCTGGATGGAGCTGGACGGTGCAACTGGCCGGGTATTTATAGGCGAGCATGCATGCTGGATGTGCTTGAGCTTGAGGCTCGAGCGTTGCTTTCTCACAGTGCATTAATAACCGGCCGCCGCCGGAGCTTGTCATCGGCCGGTGAGCCCATCCATAGGCGATTTAACGACCAATGACGGCGGAGCCCTCGAAAGGCAGCCCCGGTCGAGACGTTTTTCTGTTACCCCTGATGAGGATCGGTAACGTACGTGAGCCATCCTGAAGCAAAAACCACGCGGTGGAACTGCGTCCCGCGCAACCGATCGATTGGAGAAGAGAACCAGCAACCGCGAACGGCATAGCGTTTGCGAGGATGCCGGGTTACATACAGATCGAGAATCCACGGCGAGTTGCGACAGAAAAACTTCGGGACACGAACGTTCAGACTTCAGAGGTCCTCACTCATCAGAGGGCATTTACAATTTACTAGCGTCTGTGTCACTTCAAAAAAATCTAGCGTTCAGATATTTGCACCCCTCAAAGCCAAGGTCAACATAGACACTGAAGAAAGAAACCATGGTCACTGAATGCAGTGGTATTTGACCACGCGTACGTGCTGCAGGCTGTATACTGCTTCGATGTACTGTATGAGTATGTGCTACAGGTTCATTTGAGGATATGGTTCGTCTCTCGAAGCGGATAACTCTAGGAGCTATGAGTTTCGAGTCCAGCAAACTTCCAGAAAGAGAGTCTGAGCCACTTGACAGATCTACTCCTCGACCCTACACGATGCTGGAAGTTTATCCGAGCTGCATTCGATCGAGAACCATAAGTGATCCATGTCGATTTCTTGACAAGGATAAGGTAATCATGCTGAGCTTGTGCCTGTATAAAGAAAAAAAGAACAGAGGGAGAGAGAGAATCTAGAATGCCCAACTTGATGGTGAGCAAAACAAAACTCGAACAAATTGGAGACGCGGGGAATCGAACCCCGTGCCTCTCGCATGCGAAGCGAGCGCTCTACCATATGAGCTACGTCCCCTTTGAAGATTGTGCACAGCATATAAGTTATGTATATTTTCTTTGTTAGATGGCCACCCATTCCTTAACACAAGTCAATTACAAACTCCTGAATAACATGTAGCCCATTTGGTACATGCCAAATTGTAGTAGAACTCATCCTCATCTTATATGCTTATTTTGACATCATGAATGACCAGATCGCCTGAAAGATAATTAATAATTTACAATTGTGTGGGTCATTTAGCTCTAGCATTTTCTAAGATAAAGAAATATAAGTATGCTACTTTAATGTTGTTCTAAGTCAAATTTTTTTCTAACTTTAACTAGCTACATCTTAAATGAAAAGGGTTATACATGTAGTTTCCATAAATCTGACAAATTCAATATTATGCTTTTATATCTTTGTAAAATTTAAGTTTTTTTGCGAGTATAAACTCCAAGATATTAATGATCAAAATTAAAGGACACACCTGAATATTGATTGAGCAAGTAGTATTCCATTGCATAGTTGTGAATTTCCTGTGGCCAGTAATCAAATGGATCTGCACATACCCACTCCCAAATCCCAACACTACAAAGGCTAACAATTTTTTTCCAATAGTTTTGTTAGGGCAGTTTTAACTCAGAAACTCATGAGATACTCCCTCCATTCTAAACTATAAGTCGCTCAGACTTTTCTACATAATTTTTTATTTTTTTATTACATATGTAGATATACATTATATATAGGTATATAATAAAAGGAGATGAATGCACCGTAGGTCCATTAACTTTTTACGTTATATTATATAGGTCCACGAACTTTCAAAACTGCATATTTGGGTCCATAAACTTTTTAAGTAGTTCACTACATATCCATACACCTTCGTTTGGGGAATAGATCTGACAGGATGGCATGAACTTAGGCCACATGAGCTGCACATGAATGCACCACATGTTCATTAACTTTTTTGCGTTGTATCATTCAGGTCCATCAACTCTAAAAACACAGTTTGGATCCATAAACTTTTTAAGTTGTCCATTGCAAGTATGTAATCCTTCATTTGGGAGATAAATCCAAAGTTGTCATCGGCTAGTGTGGCGCATGGGTCACATGTGCTACACATGAGAGCTGAGTGGGCGCTTTTTTTTTTGCCGATAACCCCCTATGGTTGCTTCTCCCTCCACCTTCCTTGTTCCCCACTCGCTCTCTCTCTCTCTCTCTCTCTCATCGTAGACGTTGCCGCTGCTGTAGCGCCTCCCTCAAATTGATGGCAATGTATCACTGAAAGCGTTCAGGTCCACAATGCTACTGCTTCTCAGGGCTAGGGCGACAAACTCGGATAGTTATGTCGCGATGTGCCTGATTAGGGACTCGTGCTCTTTCATTTTTTTGCAGTAGGCCCATAATTTTGCGTGGCATTGCTTTTTCAGTCCTCGAGTGTTACATGAGTTAACCATTAAATTACTCTCTCATGAGTTAACCATTAAATTACTCTCTCTGTTTCAATTATGAATCGCTTTTGTCTTTCTAATAGGTATATAGTTTGTGCTATGCACTTAGATATATACATTATGTCTGGACATAGCAAGAGCTATGTACCTAAAAAGCCAAAACGACGAACATAGTGAGTACATAACTATGAAAGTATCAAATCCCGGTACCTATTCCCTAGACGAAGGGGTATGTATCTATAGTGAATAACTTTAAAAGTTTATGGGCTTAAATTTGTAGTTTAGAGTTAGTGGACATGCATGACACAACCTATAAAGTTAATGAACCTACGGTGCATTAATGTGCATCTCAAGTGACCCACATGCCACACTGATTGATGCCATAGACTATCACGTCAGATCTATTTCCCAAATGAAGGGTATGGACTTGCATACTTAAAAATTTTATGGACCCAAATCTACAGTTCCAAGTTGATGGACTTGAATGACATAGCCCGAAAAGGTAATGGGCCTGTGATGCGATGCATTTATTTCTAATAAAAATCATGTATCTAGAAAAACCAAAACGACCTATAGTTTAAAATGGAGGGAGTAGTTTCTATACTTACTAAATCATGTAGACACTAAATATAGAAATCATGTTTCTAATGAATAGTTTCTTCAAAATATTTTTTTATCCAATCATGTGTCTTTTCTCTTCATCACGTACCTATCACATCTCTTTATATTTTGGTTCTCATTTATACATAGTTTCTTATCTAAGAAACTATTTCCTCGTTTCTCTTCTTTAATTTCAATGTCAATTATCATTTTGTTTAGTTGACACTCTAATTAATAAACATAAAAACCACTCTAGTTTCTGAGTTGGGACTTCCTTAGGAATTGCTAACTATTTTTAGTCTATTCGAATAACTGCATACCATAACTGTGCCTAATTAATTTGTAGCCAATTTGATAAACTACTAGGAAAGATGCACATTATACTAGAAAAAAACAATAAACACACCAAAACCAATACCACTCGTAAAAAAAATACGGTCAGGAAATGTCACATTTATGTGCAGTGCAAAACAATGTCGCCATCGCCTATAAATAAAAATTAGTCACACAGTAGTTGCTTCCACACATCTCACCCAGTTGCAGACAGTGCAAGCACCTTGAAGTGAACAAAACAAGTGGACACATCACACATGGCGAGCACAAGCTTGTGCATGTGCTTCTTCCTCGTGCTTCTTGGACTGTCCTCCAATCTGGCACTCGGCCAAGTCCTGTTTCAGGTAACATCGACGTCGACACCAAATAAATAGCATACTTTCTCGTCTCTTTTTATCTGCCATTTTGGTATTCGTACGGGTCATATTTTTTTATTAAGTTTGGCTAGATTTATAAAAAAAAACATTATCAATATTTATATCTCTAAATAAGTTAATTATAAAAATAGATTTAACGATCTATCTAATAATACTAATTATGTATTATAAATATTAATATATTTTTTGTATATATATTTGGTTATTAAAGTTGAGTATGATTATTTGACTTCTTGAGAAGTAAGGCCTTGTTTAGATGGTGGGAAGTTAGAATTTTTCTAACAGTAGTATTTTCGTTTGTATTTGACAAATATTGTTCAATTATGAGCTAACTAGGCTCAAAAGATTCGTCTCGTGATTTACAACTAATCTGTGCAATTAGTTATTTATTTCACTAATATTTAATGCTTCATACATGCGTCTAAAAATTGATGTGATGGAGAGAGTGAAAAAACTTGGAATTTGAAAGAGAAGAGAACAAGGCATAAGATTGACAGATAAAAAGTGACGGAGGAAGTACAGTATACCACAAACTCTCTGTCGTTCGTTTTGTACCGTACGCTGTCTCGATCAGAGTAGCGGTCGCCTGGTCGGGCTGTGAAATTTTTGTGTGTATGCGTGGTTGCATCAGGGCTTCAACTGGGAATCCTGGAAGCAGAACGGGGGATGGTACGAATTCCTGATGGGCAGGGTGGACGACATCGCCGAGGCCGGCATCACCCACGTCTGGCTCCCTCCGGCGTCGCACTCTGTCGCCGAGCAAGGTGTCTGCTTTCTCCTCTACTCTAATGTAACTCCGATCCCACCACTGATTGCGCTAACCTGTGTGTCCCTACTGGACGTCTCCGTTGCTGGCTACGTGCACAGGCTACCTGCCGGGGCGCCTGTACGATCTTGACGCGTCCAAGTACGGCAACAAGGCGCGGCTCAAGTCCCTGATCAAGGCGTTCCACGACAAGGGCGTCAAGGTCATCGCCGACATCGTCATCAACCACCGCACGGCGGAGCACAAGGACGGCCGCGGCATCTACTGCCTCTTCGATGGCGGCACGTCGGACTCCCGCCTCGACTGGGGCCCCCACATGATCTGCAGCGACGACAAGGTGTACTCCGATGGAACGGGGAACCCCGACACCGGCCTGGACTTTCCCGGCGCACCAGACATCGACCACCTCAACAAGCGCGTCCAGCGCGAGCTCATCGGCTGGCTCAATTGGCTCAAGACGGACATCGGCTTCGACGCGTGGCGCCTCGACTTCGCCAAGGGCTACTCCGCCGAGGTTGCCAAGATCTATATCGACAACGCCAAGCCCTCGTTCGCCGTCGCCGAGCTATGGAGCTCGCTGGCCTACGGCGGCGACGGCAAGCCTTTCCATGACCAGAACGCGCACCGGCAGGAGCTGGTGAACTGGGTGGACAATGTGGGCGGCAAGGCCAGCCCGGCCACGACGTTCGACTTCACCACCAAGGGCATCCTCAACGTCGCCGTCGATGGCGAGCTGTGGCGGCTGCGCGGCTCCGACGGCAAGGCGCCCGGCATGATCGGGTGGTGGCCAGCCAAGGCCGTCACCTTCGTCGACAACCACGACACTGGCTCGACGCAGCACATGTGGCCTTTCCCTGCCGACAAGGTCATTCAGGGCTACGCCTACATCCTCACGCACCCCGGGAACCCATGCATCGTGAGTTCTTGACTTCTGTTCTGAATCTGAAAAGCAATAAATTTCCGTGCAAGATTGTGATGAACTCACGAAAAAAAATGTGATTATATTTCTGCTTCCGCAGTTCTACGATCATTTCTTCGACTCGCGGGCCTCAAGAATGAGATCGCGCACCTGGTGTCCATCAGGAACCGCCACGGGATCAAGCCGGACAGCGAGCTGCGCATCATCAAGGCCGACGCGGACCTGTACCTCGCTGAGATCGACAGCAAGGTCATCGTGAAGGTCGGACCAAGGTTCGATTGTGCACCCCTCATCCCACAAGGCTTCAAGATCGTAGCGCACGGAGATGGCTACGCCGTCTGGGAGAAGAACTGAGTCACATTTGTGCCTCGTCCGGCAGGAAGAGTTTTAGCAGATTGGACCTGCATTTTTCCTAGCTTATATTACTTCTAATACGAGATAGCTACCGCCTGTATTCGAGATTAGTACCTCATCTGTTAACAATGGCTGATTCCTGCAATGACTAACTGGAAAATATACCAGATTATTCCCCGCCGTATGATACACTGATGTGTCGCACAATCATACTGGATCATACGTTGCACCATTGATACATGGCTAAACTTGTCATGGAGTCAACCTAGGGTCGTCTGATTATCCACCATGATGTCACTAAGTCTCCTTCGGATCATATGACACAATCCAACAACCTTTTTATGAAACTGGGTAAATTTCATTACTCAACAGCTAAAAATCGTTAGCCACAAGTACCTGAACGCTATCAGGAACAGAACTCATAATCTGCTCCTCACCCTGATTACATAACAGACCCAGCATAGCTAGCTCGTGAGCAGCTTGATTACACTCTCGACATTTGAAAACACACTCAAAACTAAGAAAGCAAGACACCAAGTTCTTGATCTCCGTCACCAGAAGCCCCACAGCATCATCATCGAAATCATTTGTCTTGATTGCCTGAACGACCATCTTAGCATCTGTCTCAGCGATCAGGTGCACAATCCCCAAGTCCGCTGCAGCTTGTATACCTTGGAGGCACGCCACAAGCTCTGCATGGAATGCACTTAGAAGATGATCTACCTTTCCCCACCCAGTGATGACCACATCTCCAGCGTCATCCCGGATCAAAAATCCCCAGCTACCCGATGATGAGCTTGGCAGGAAAGAAGCATCACAGTTCAGCTTTAGTACATCTGATGGAGGTTTGCACCATCAGATGAGGAGCATACCTACATTAATTTTGAGGAATGATGACACAAAATAACCTTTTTCACTGAATATGACGAGTGTATGGTTCTTTGTGCTGTTTACCGACTAGTAAGGTTGCCTTACAATTGGAACGGGTACCTAGTATTTATCGTTAATTTATTTTTTTATTAGCAAACATGTCCGTCCGTTACAACGGAACTTAATATGTATAGGAATAAGACTGTAATAGATGTGAGTAGTTCTAATCCATATGAATAAACGTAGGTCATGAGCCCAGGTCACATATAGGGCGCGACCCAATACGTATTGAAAATCGGACTCTGCATTCATCATCGCTAGACGCGAGTTATCCTAACTCGTATGAGTATGGGTCATGAGTTCAGGTCACATACGAGACGGAAACTCTCTATTGTTCGAGTAGTTAGGGAGAGGTGGACGAAAAAATAGATAAAGAGAAATTTTGCCTCTTTAATATAAGTAGCAAATATGCCCGTGCTCTACGTCGGGAAAAATCCATTATACGTTCATATAAACAAAACAATGAAAAATTTACATATTTATTTATTTATGTTTTCCTTTTCTATAAAATTTTAAAGCTATAATTTATTTGTTAATTACCATGACACCCATAACTTAAGTTAATGTTTGCATTAATATGACAGTGTCCTATTAAGTCATAATGGAATTAAAACACAATTGTGCTAGAAATTTTTTTTTGGGATAGAAGCATATACTCGTGGATTGATCATAGATCACTTGGTTGGGTTCCTTGAGGTGGAACCTGTCTACTTGGGTTCAAGTCCTCAACTTGGCACGGGTGCTCGCATTTTCCTGGTTTAACGATGCTATGCTTTACGTGGTAGGCGTTGTCTACGTCAACAGCGAGGCACCTGTGGTGACTTTGTAAATCTCGAGATCTGTCGATGTCCATGTCGACAGTGAGGCACCTGTGATGACTTTGTGAATCTTAAGATCTATCGGCTTAATCCTTTAGAGGTGCTTGTTGACGGTAGTTAATAACCATCATGAACCATCAACTTAACTCAAAATAACTGCATAAAAGGAATCACCAATATAGAATAGGGGCTAAACTGATAGAATTCACGAGTTTTGGTGAATCTGTATTTCGCAGGGATTAAACAGAAAAAGAGCCCAAGATGACTCACATGTCGGACTAAAAATCATATTCTACGCAGGAACCAAATCAAAAAGATTCTAGAGAACACAAGAAGGCGAGCCACCAAAGGGGGGCCCAACTGGCATTCACCCAGGTCAGCCGACCCCACCCTAGGTCAGGCGACCAAGGTGGGTTCCACCTGTCAGTTTTCTTCGCAAGTCGGTTCTCCACCGCCTTAGGGTTTTCATCTTTGCCGTTGATTCAAGTCGGTTTGATCCGAGAGCTCTGGTGCATCCCACTTATAAGCGGGACCCTACCCCTAGGTCAGATCATCCTCAATTTGGGTAGAAACTCTGACCCTCCTCTACAATCAAGAAACCCTAGATAGGATGAAGGGCCAAGCATTTAAGAGGAGATTAGTCTTGTAGTCTTTCAAAGATTAGTACTAGTCTTATTTAGAGATAGAGAGATAGAGTGTTGGGAAGAGTTTGGAGGAGTTGCTGGCCTGTCGGTGCCTCCTCTATGGCTTGTACCTGTGAGATCAAGTTCTATTGGAGGTTGCTTCTGATATTTCTCTGGTATTCAACTTCTAATTTGAGTAAGTAACATTGATATTATTGTTCTTTCGGTTTACGACTCTTTTGAGTGCTTTAATCTTGGTAGCTCCTTGATTAAAGTGGTATTCATAGTGTAAGCGTGGCGCTTAGACATCGGTTACTCATAGATGCACCCTACTTTCCGGATCGGTGGTAGCTCACGAAGGTGACTTTACTTCGTTAAATCTTTTATAGTCTACCTCCCGTTTGTAGGACTAGTAGGACCTGGTTGCTAAGAAAAACATCCTCTACTGGTGTCTTTTCTTAAGTAATGTCTCCATTGGAACAATCATAACATGTCTTTTCTTAGTGATCTTCTCTATAGCCCTATACTCTCCATTCTTGCTTGCTTCTCAGGGGTTTAAGCATAGGCTTAGTTTCTCGTATGTTCCTCAGTAACACTCTAAATTTTGGCATGATTTAAAAATAGGTGAATATGATTTATTATGCAATTTTGTGAGCAAACAAACTTAGAAGAATGATAATTTTTATTAATTTAAAATCAAATATAAGGGTAGGAACATGATTGTGCACTCATACTGCTGCATTGGATTTTTGTTTGGAGTGGTTTGATTCAAATTCAAAAGAGAAATTCAAAATCTATTTGAAATTCCTTGGAAAAACTGGAAAAAAAGAAAAAGAAAACGTTTTCCATTTCATTCTTGGTTTTTGGCCCATCGGCCCAGCTGCCTCCCGCTTTCTCCCCCGCCTCCTGTTGTTTGGGCCGCTCGGCTTTTCCGGGCTGGTGGCCAGAGCGCGCGGCCGCTTGCTTCACTTCCTCGCCCCGCTTCCTTGGGCCGAGCCTATCGTTGGCCCAGCTATCGCGTGCACCCGCGTCCGTCCCCTCTGTCGCTGACACCGCGAGCTCACATGTCAGACCTGCCTCCTTCCTCAAGCCGACGCCGAAGTCGCCTTCCTTGTTTGCTACCGATCGAATCCATCCCCTTAATCTCTTCTTTCCTTAGTTGGAGCGCCTTCGGGCTATATAAGCCGAGCCCGCGCACCCATCCGCTTCCATCTCGCCCTCTAGAAGCCGCTGTGGCTCTTGTGAGCATTGCCGCCACGAGCACGAGCCCTACCCGCCGCCTTTGAGTTCGATTCGTCGAATTCGTTGCTTCTCCGAGCTCGTAAGATGGTTTCCAAGCTTCGCGTCACGTTTCCGAAGTCGCCGAGCCTTCTTTTCTTCTCCCTAACTGACTCATGTCGTATTACCGTGTTCACAGAAATCCGCCACCACCATCCCGAGCCAAGCACTGCCCTCGGTCCATCACTCGACCTCGTTCTTGTGCGTGGTGAGCTCGCCATGTCCTGCTCTCCCTCCCTGTACCCTCCGTTTGTCAAATGGTGCCCGGAGACGCCGTTTCATTGAACTCCGGTGAGCTCGGGCCGAGTCTGGCCATGGCACCGCCGTGGGGCAACTGTGGATGGCCGGCGGGGCTCTCCCCTTCTCACTAGATGAGATCTGAGCTGTCCAATTTGAATCTAACGGCCGAAATTAGAAGATACCGGTTCGCCTGGACTTTTTGCTAAAGAGTCCCTACGGTTTTGCATAATATAACTTGCAGTCCAAAACGTAAAACCCAAATCCGTTTTCTTCTTTTGAAAGCGTAGTTGCTCTCGGTAAATTCAAAAATACGTTTTCACTTATTTACAAGTTTGCCACTAATTTTGTTTTAGCCATAAAATGCTCATTTTAACTCCGTTTTGACCCGTTCAAATTGCGTTAGGTTCGTATTCGCGAGCTCTACATGATGATGTTACTGTACAGTAGGTTTGTAACATTTTAATTTCGAGTTTGAATTAAAGTAATTATTTATCTATGGGAAATCTTAGTAAATCCATAATTTAGTCGTTTTTAGCTCCGTTTTTCGTGATTTTCGCGTCTGTGTGATCCTAGCGAGTTGTAGATTTATTTTAAAGATTTTTTATCTTATTTTATTATTGTTGGTGTACTGTTCTAATTATAGTATTATTTGTTTTGCATGATTGCTTTTGGATGAATGTTGTTGCTATTGTTGATCGAGTATAGACGGTGAGCAATTCGTTGGTGATCAAGAGTTTTTCTTCGAGAAAGATCATCAGGACCAGTTTGATCAAGGCAAGTATAGCATGGGATTTTCTTGTTGTCATATTCACCTTAATCACATAAAATCATATTGCATGTGTCTACCATGAATGCCATTAAGGATTTTCTAGTTTTGATCTATACCTTGTCACCTATGGGAATTTTGCATTGGGTAGCTTTTACTAGCGATAAACATAAACTATGATCTTGTAATATGATTAATAGAATATGCAACAACACTAAAAGATAACTTTTTGATTACTGTTTAAAGAGGGCTAGAGCATGGGGCTATTTTTGGTGCTCTAGTTTCTTTCCTTAAGGACTCATCTGTGGACGAACATCCGGAATTGACAGTACAACTGTGAGGGCTATATGGCTCTGGCTTTAGTCAAGTACGAAGACCTTTTCTAGCTTGTTAGAGGTTACTCGAAAGGGCGCAAAAGGGGTGTTTCTCGGGATGGGTGTAGTGCGGCTTCTGTCCTTATGAGTATAGGCTGCGGTTATGTGCCATAGGGAAGGAGGGCTCTACATTCGCAGGTTACAAAAACCTAGCGGCTCTAACTTGTTAGACGAACCTTTGAAAGGCTTTATAGTGTTACCCTGTCTGCTCACCTTGGAAGTGTTTTGGGAGTAATTAACCCGAGCATATGGGTAATCACGACTCACAGTGAAAGTGTACATCTCTGCGCAGAGTTTAATAAACTGGTATACTAGCCGTGCTCACGGATACGAACGGCCTTGGACCTTCACAGAATAGATGAACATTTATTGACTTAATATGTGTTTTGCTATTCATTATTCATATTTACATTGATCATATGTTTATTGTGGATTTAATGCAAAACTTGTCGCTACTCATATGATAAAACTGTGACAACTAAAAGCTATATGCAGTCGAACCGAGTCATGCTTTTGTTGAGCCTCATTATACCCCATGTTATATTTGTTGAGTACGATATGTGCTCACTCTTGCTATCTCCACACACATCAAGATGGGCAAATGAACAGGATTGGCAAGAGGATTATCGTGATGAGTATTAGGCTTGTTGTCAACCAGTCAGTGTACCTGTGATTGGAGTCACAATGAGAGAGTTATCTTTTCAATTTTTCCGCTTTATTTGTGTAAAGACTTTGAGTTAATTATCGTGAGGTAATAAGCAATGTGATGATACTCTCCTTTAATTTGTCGATTTACGTGTGATTGATCTCTGGGCGCACGTAAGGTTGTGTATTCCATTTTATCCTTAAAAATGGGTGTGACATCCTCTCTGTGGTAAAATATAAATAACGATACTCTGAAATACTCTCGGGTGAAGTGCTACATCGGTATACTATCCGTGCGTTTGCGGATAACCTTATTATCTTGTGTATATTTAATTCATACCAACAGTGCTTATAGGGTAGGATTTACGTACGTGTGTTTAGATGGGTGAATGTGCGTGCGTGTTGTGGACGTCTACATTATACTGTGTAATTCTAAAAAAATGTAACCTATAGATTTGATACAATTAAACTTTTTAAGGTTGACCAGATTTATAGGAAATAATAGAATATTTCTATTTTTAGTAGATTTATTATAAAATATATTTTATAATTAATCCAATGATATTTATTTGGAATCATAAATATTAGTACTTTCTTGTATCAATTTGATCAAACGTTAATCTGTTTGATTAATTGGAAAGTGAGAGTTATATCTTTGTTTTGAAACGGAGGAGTAGCGGATAGAAGATAATGTTTTTATTAATAGGTGTGGCATAAGTATATAAGAAAAATATTCCACGAAAAGGAAAGTATGTTGGAGCAAAAAGGAAAAAAAATTGTTTAGGGTCGGTGACGTGGGTACAGTATATGGTAATATATAGAAATAAAATCATTTTGCATAATAATTACTCCTGATCGCCCTTGCATTTAAGATGTTTTTTTTGTTAGTTTATTAAAGAGAGAAGAGGGGGGGTGTGGGGAAGGCTCTCGGCACCTGATCACCCGGTGGTAGTTCTCTTCTTCCTAAATTCCCCACACCTAGGTCAAATAGCCGCCAACCAGTTTCGCTAGAGAAAACCGAGTCGGTGGATATGCAATTCATCCTACAATCTATCAGTGGAATTGGCTCCGATCTGCCTCTGCCGGTGGTGTCGGTGGCCTACTGCACTTGCACGACGAGAAGCTCCACTCATGTCGTTAACATCAGCTCTCATCCAGGTCTGCTTCGTCTTTATGGGTCTGTTCTTGCCTCCTTTCGTTTATGATCACAATCTGGATTATAACGAATTATATCTATCTATATATCCATTTCTCTCTGTATATATGAGTATCCGAAATGCAGGCAGTTTTGATGTTGATTTTTGAAGAAAGGAATTGATATTATTGTATTGGAATATAGTTTAATTTCAATCTTTGTTGCCATTTTATTTTAATCTGGACGGGCTGTACTGTGTAATTGATCTTTTATATTTTTGCGTTAGATCTGTTTATAAACCCTGGAGGCTTATTCCATTCGCCTGTGGCACTACCAAATGCATGGACACAGACAATATGAGGACAGCGGTGACTGATGGTGCCATATACAATAATACGCGTCTACATGAAGAATTTTTTGAACCTGAACTTGCTGACCGTAACGAGAGTAAGTGCTTCAAAAATGACCAAATCTTTTACGTTTTCCCATTTTTTATCCATGCTCTTGATTGAGTCGCAAATCAAGCCACTCAATTTTTCACCGTCTTGCACTGCGTGCAACATTGCTAAGATGTTAGAGTTAATGCACCAGTCACTAGCTAAACAAGTCTAATCATCGTTCACCCGTGACACTTAAAATAGTTTTTATTAAACGTGATTTGACCATTTAATTTATCATTTACCCCGTAAACTAGATTCATACCTGCTTGTTAGCATTTAAATGTCGTTTAGACGTCTTAAACACTTGTTTATTAGGTGAACGTTGCTTGTCATATTAGATACTTCGCCTTCATTCCTTGTACACTGAAATATTTCCGAGTAAAGTTTTGAGGTTTATATCTGCACCATTTTTCTTTATCTCTACCTCTCTTTAATACACCAAAATTTTCTTTACTAAATCCACCCTCTCAACCACCCCCAATCATGGCTAATATAAGTCCCATCCAAAATTTTGTACCAAATAAAGTAATCCAACTTCAAACACATGAATGGCCTGAATCTCTCGTCAGGCCTCCTTCTCTTATTAGTAGTGTGCCCGTGCTAAGTGCTAATGCTACAACAAAATAAAAAACAAGAAAATTTGTAAAAATAAATAAATAATCCGATTCATCAAGATTTATGTCTTATATATTGTATAACCAAATATTTTTGTTAAATAATGAATGTCAAATAACAAATAATCCTTTGAGGAGGAGACTACATCATTGGACCCACTCACCCACAACTTTCTTTTATCACCACATTGTTTAAACTTGAGGCTACAAAGAAAAAATATTTTTGTCACATAAAGAAATATGAAACACTAGGTGTTTGTGGACTATTTACTTACCACATCACCATACTATACGTCGCTATACACAACATCTGGTGCAATTCCCTGAGGCATCTTGTTATGGTGGGGAGCGTCTACCAGCGCAAGAAGCGGAGCCATGACTGAGATACGGGCCATGCAGCGACGTGCCAGAGCACGGTCACAGGAGTCCTCCAGCGCATGCATGTTCAGTTAGTGAGATCCGATTGATTAGGAGTGTGTTAGTCCGTGAGAGTTATTCCTTTGAGTTAGCCGAAGTTGTTAGGATTTGGCTATAAGTACTCAACACTTTGGTTTAATGAGAACTAGCTGGAGATTGAGACCAATCTCTCCTGCTCCCCTCTTCGTGGGCGACGGCGAGCATGGCGCCGCTGCCTCGCCGCTGCTCCACTCTCGCTCACCAGTCTCTCTCTCGAACCTCCTACCCAACACGTCTAGCTGCCACAACATCTGGTATCGGAGATGCCAGGACCCGAGCCTGCTTCCGCTTCTACCGTCGCCACCTCCACAGCTGCTATAACATCCACCGCGCCGCTCGCCGCTCTTGTGTGGCCTGTCTCGGCCCTGGCCCCTACCACAACAATGCCGGTGGCTGCGATAGACAATCTCACGACTGCCATCTACTAACGCCATTACGATTCTAAAAGAATCCTTACATAAGGCCGGAGAAAATGTCTCATTGTAATATATTCCTTCTCTTTGCATGAAGCCTTTCGCCACAAGTCGCGCTTTAAATCTTTCCACATTCCCTTTGGAGTCATATTTAGTTTTGTAGACCCATTTACAGCCTACTGTCTTGGCTCCTTTAGAAATTTTTTCTAAGTCCCAAACACTGTTGGCGCTCGTTGATCTCATTTCATCTTGCATGACTTCAAGCCACTTCGACGAATAAGCGCTTCTCATGGCTTCTTCAAATGAGGTGGGATCACCCTCCATTTAAAATTCTTCACATTCATAGACTTCGTAGTCACCGGGAATGGCTAATTTTCTTGCTCTTTGAGACCTTTTGGGGGCCTCATTAGTTGGCGCTTGTTCTATATGGGGCTGTTGTGACTCTTCCTCATGTGCGACAACGGGCTCTATAGGATCCTAAAGGATAGGTTCCTCATGATCATTTATTGTCACCACGAGAGAATTAGCAACAAGTGTTGTCACTACAGTGCCTGACACTGTTGGTGCAGCAGCAACAGGTAGCAAGAAGAATGGCTCCTGAACCATCAGAGCGGGCATGTATACCCGCTTATCCTCAAAGTTAATTTCTTGCACTACCATGCTCCTCTTGACCATATCATCCTCCAAGAACATAACATGTCTTATTTCTACAAATTTCGTATGTCTATCAGGACAGTAAAAACGATAACCTTTTGACTTATCTGGGTAGCCAATAAAATGGCAACTGACTGCCTTAGAGTCTATCTTCCCAATGTTTGGGTTAAATACTTTGGTCTCAACTGGACAACCCCACACACGTAAGTGGTTAAGTGAGGGTTCTCTTCCTGTCTATAACTCATATGGTGTTTTGGGCACTAACTTGCTTGGTACTCGATTGAGAATATGAAAGCCGGTTTTTAACGCCTCCATTCGCAAACTTATCGGTAAACTGGAATAACTTATCATACTTCTCACCATAACCATTAAAGTACAGTTGCGTCTTTCAGCTACTCCACTCTGCTGAGGCTCGCCCGGTGTAGAGTATTAAGCAACTATGCCATTTTTCTGTAAGAACTTTACAAAAAGGTTCAGGAACTTGGCCATATGGGGTATGTCGACCGTAGTACTTCCCCCACGGTCGGATCTTACTACCTTAATCTTTAAATTATGCTGATTTTCTACTTCAGTCTTAAATATCTTAAATTTATCCAATATTTCTGATCTTTTCTTAATTGGATAAATATAGCCATAACGAGAATAATCATCTGTGAATGTTATAAATAAATCATAACCATCCATATTTTTTGTAGGAAAAGGACCATAGATATCTGTGTGAATTATTTCCAAAATTTCTACGCTTCGTTTGGCGTCTTTCTTTATTTTCTTAACATACTTTCCTTGAATGCAATCAATGCATTGTTCTAAGTCTAAAAATTCTAATGACGGAATAATTGATTTCTTAATCAATCGTGCTATTCTCTCCCTCGAAATATGGCCTAAACGACAATGTCATAATTTCGATGATACGTCATGAATTCTCTTCCGCTTATTACTTACATTCATAGACAAGGAGGCACTCTCATTATTAGTGCTCATAACATTCACATTTTCACAAAGTGATAACAAATAAAGCTTGTCTTGTTGGAAGGCAAGACCAACACACTTATGGTTAAACATAATCTTACATTGGTCATTATCAAAATGGCAATCAAATCCATCATCGTCTAAACGTGAAACACTTATTAAGTTTCTACGCAAAGAGAGTACATAAAGGACATCTGTAAGCTTAAGTACAAAGCCATCATTTAATTCTAATGGGAGTTTTCCAATGGCTTCAACTTTAGCTTTGACTCCATTTGCTACCTTAATGTGTCTTTTTCCTCTTTGCAGGGTTCTTCTCGTATGAAATCTCTGTAATGAATTTGCAACATGAGTAGTTGCACCTGAATCAATCCACCAAGTGGATTTTGCATAATTTAAATACAAGGACTCATCTACAAATGTAATAATGTCCTCACCTCTTTCAATCAGGTGCTTCAGGAACTCTGGATAATTTTTCTGGTAGTGTCCAGTCTTCTTACACCATCTACATGTGTCCTTGTCTACTTGAACATGGTTGGATTTCTAATGGTGATCTTTCAGTGGAGCCTTTCCTTGTGGCTTAAAGGAGGAGCTATTGTCCCACTGAGGTTTCCCTTATGGTTTAGCGTTCTTGTTGTTAAAGTTCTTTTTATTTTCCTTCATATGGTTGACGGAGTCACCATGTGAGCTCTTAAGCCTCTCCCCTTCTTGCACACACATGGCAATGAGCTTCTCAATGTCCCACTTATCTGGTTATAAGTTGTAATTAACAACAAAGTTCTCATACTCTTTGGGCAAAGAAGCAAAAATCAATTGAATTAGGAACTCATCCTTGAGCCCCGTGTCCATTGGCTTGAGCTTGGATGTCGTGTTGCTCATTTTCAGTATGTGCTCTCTAATCCCTCCACCAGTGTATCTCACTGACTAACTTCTTAATAAGAGTGCTTCCATAAGCCTTTGAAGAGCCAGTAAACTGACTCGTCACTTTCTTTAGATACTCAGTGGCGGTGGTACATTCTGGGATTGATCCCCTTATTAGATCCTCAATGGAGCCTTTAATCACCATCAAACACTTGTGGTTTGAACTATCCCACTTCGCATGATCAAGGTCATACTTCATTCTTACTGATGCATGGTCATGCTGCCGAGTAGCGAAAGCTACATCAGTCTCATTTTTTGCCCTCACCGAGTCATCAGGCTCAATGGGACACGGAGAGATAAGCGCTAGATCATTATCGGACTGCGCAAGTGCTATCTCAAGCTTCTCTTGCCATAGGTTATAATTGCTTCCATTGAGAGGTGGAATGGACGAGATAAACATCATTGGATTTGACATAATAATTGCATGCCATCATTTAACGTTGGTCAAAATTAAAACATTCAATGTTCTTCTACATCAACTCTATATCATCGTTGGACAGAAATAGAACTAATGCATAAACTCATAAATAAAATTTATAATATTACTATCATTAACTTTGGTCAGAAAAATAGCAATATCATAAATACAACATTCTTCTACATTAATTCTATATCACCGTTGGGCAAAAATGGAATTAATGCATGAAAAAGCTCATGAATCAACTTATTATTATCATCAACGTTGGTCAGAAAATAACAATATCATAATTTAACTTAATCAAATTGGACTACTCCAATTAAAATTTTCCCGTTGGTTTCAATTTTAATTAGAGGATAAACATATTCATAGCAGCAGAAACATTATATTAATTTATTGTACTTATTCAGAAGCATTTCAAGGTCCTCATTTACTCTCAAATTCTAACACGGTGCAGAAATTATGAGATATTTAAACTCATACTTTGACTAAAATTCATCAAAATTTGCTTTTGAAAATAATAAAACTCGAAACAGACTCTTCTGTACATTTTGGCCCAACCGAGAATAATCGGCCCGCGGCCCATCTCGCCCGCGCGCTTGCACGTGTGGCCCAGTGCGTGCTGTCACGCTCCCCCGCGCCTAGGCCACAACCTAGGCCTGGGCCGGGAAAGTGCTCTCCCGCCTGGGCCGAAAGGGGCCCGGCCGTTCCTGGCCATTGATCTGAATCGAACGGTCCTCACGGCTCTTGGGCGATCAAAACCATGGCCGGCTGGCTCCCCAAAACCCTAGACCTCATTCTCTTCTTCTCCCTTCTCCTCAGCGCGAAAATGGAGGGCGGCGGCTGCCCGTAGTGGCCGGAGAGGATGGTAGCGCCGCCGCGCGCCTTCGCCGGTGCGCGCACCCACCTGAGGGTGAGCGCGCCGCTGTCGAAAGGTTGTGCAGCGGTGCCCTTTGCCCGGTCCCGGGAGGATCCACACGACGGAGAAGCCGCGCCTTCCGGTGGCTCAGGTCCTTCCCGCCGCCGTCTTGTAGACGGTCGGCAGTGGTGACCGGCGACGGAGGAGCCCATCGGTGAGTCCCCCTTCCTCTTTCAGTCCATTTCTGTCGGGTTAAGGTTAGGGTTTGATAGATCTGAAATCAAAATTTGAATCACCTCCTTCTAAATGTTGAAACTGGTACTACCCCAGGCTAGATCAACAACCTAGGAGGCCACCGATACCATTGTTAAACCTTTAGGATCAACTAGGAGTAGATCAGCGGGTGTAACTTCACTAGAAAAGTATAACAGAGAGTTCTTCATCCTAGGACATGAACTAGAGAGAGGGGATAGAAGGGATCAGACCATCGGGCTTGGCGGATGCAGAGCTCGCCATGGACGGTGTCGGTGAAGGGGTGGCAATCACGTCTCGGCGGTGGTGTAGACGACGGACGTGGTGCAGAGGCGGCGGTGGAGCTTCCCGTCGCCGTCAGTGCCCTCTCTCGATCGGACTAGGGTTTGTAGGTGGGGTTTGTGGCGGCGGTGAACCTCATATCTAGAGCCCCGGCACCCTACCTCCATTTATATGGCACTGCGCGACAGGGGCCCACCAACTATGGTTCGGTTGGGCGCCCCCGATCAGGAAGCGAGTCAGGTTCTGACTTGGTCGTTGGATCGAGCCAGTGGAGATCAATCTAACATCTTCTATGATAATCTGACATATTGCTCTGAAGATATTGGATTAAGTAGCGGTGAAGTAACACAGGGAGTCATCCTAGACCTATGAGACCCTCTTGGAAGCTGTGTTGGGTGGCGCTCGGATGATGTTGCACGGCACCATACCATGTTTGGCCTGGTCTTCGGAGCCTTTCTACTGCTTGTGCCAAGAAGACTTCCTTGTATTTCATCTGATTTTGCAATATGCTCATAAAAACCTTGTGAAATAGGGGGTTAATGTTAGCACCAGGTGGCATAAACCTTGTGAAATAGTATCATAGAATGCTTAAACATGATATAGAATTGTTTTGTAACTTGTGTCAACAACTTATTCTATGGGATAAATTGACATCTCAAAAAAATTTGATTTTGTAAATATATTTGTTTTCTCTTTTAAATGCGCACAAAAGGAATAAATAAAGACAAACTGCACAACATGGCCACAAATGGGTCATCATAAGACTAAGACATTTCTATTTTGAGATAAAATGGTGCACTATAGTAACTAGGTTCAACATTACTTAATTGACTATTGCAATCTTTTGTCTTGGTGTATCGTTTTATCAAAGAATGGTTTAACATACATATTCTATCTCCCTATAAGCGCCTATGATAAGTATTAAGTACTTGTCCTGATATCGATATACAGTGGTTTACTATAGATGCACGGTCCAACAGTACATGTTGAAAATGGGTGCTACATGCTCTAACCCTTTCAGTCCACGGGGAAATGATAGATTGATCGAACGGCACTGCTAGCGTCCGGATATCCGGACGGACGCCCGTGGCTGCAGTCCGTTTCCGCGCTTCCATTTCACTGGTCCACTTGAGGGCCCACGCCGCTCGGACGTCGCCCGCTGGCGCCTGTGTTTCGCACGCCCACCCGGAGGCCTATGCCATACACTCGCACGAGCACCGCTCGCGCCCCTCCCGCTTCCCACACACATCCAATGTGCAACACCACATCTACTTTTGAAACATCCAAATGCAATACTTACAACATAAACACTTGAAATATGCGTCTGAAACAGTTGCAAAAACACATGAAAACACACTTGAAAACCATTTCAACACATAAGCAACATCCAGATAAAACACTTGCAACATTGTGTGAAACATATACAACATCCAGATAAACACACTTGTAACATACACTTAAAAATAGATAAAACATTGGGAACAGACGCATGCAACATACGCGTGTAAACCATTGCAACATATGCAACATCCGTATGAAGTACTTGAAATATACATATGAAACATCTGTAACATACGTTTGTAACACGTGTTTCTAACGCAACGGGCGGCGCGGCGAACTCACGCGGTGGAGGCGGTCACGACAGCAGATCGGGGCACAGGACGCAGGGGAGGCGGTCACGGAAGGTCTACCTAGGCGCTGCGGTTCGGGAACAGCGGTGAGGAAGGACATGAGGCCAGCGCGGCCAAAGAACTCGGAAACGAAGATTGTGGCGTGGCCCTGCGCCTTGGCGCCGTTGATCCACTATAACGAGCAGGGCGAATCTGCGCGGGCAAGGGCACGTGGCGCGGGTGGGAGCGAGCGACGCGTGTAGAGCGAGGCAAGCGGAGTGTGCGGAGTGATTTGTCTGTGTGGATGGTTCCATGTGTCCAGAAGGGAACAGGGTGTTCGAACGCCCTAAACAAATCATTACAATTCAACGAAGGCTTATCCAGCGGTACTTAAATTGCTGGGACTGACCGTCGTCCTTGCTGCGATGGTGACCGACGGCCGCGTGAGGAGAAAATGGACAATAACCAGAGTGCCACCCAATTGACAGTGCAGCGTGTTACTTTATTTATTATCGGCATTCTCTGTAACGTGAATGAGGTGACATTTTTTGCTACTACATTACGAAAACAAATCATGCCATGGAAGAAGGCAGCGTCTACTTTACAAGAAACATGAGCAAGGAAGGTCGATGGTCACCGGGACTCGGTGCTCTACTGCTCCTACTCCTCGTCCTCCTCCCTCTCCCTGGGCACGGCCCCGAAGCGCTCCACCAGGAGGTCGGCCACGATGGGCACCAGGTCCTTGCACGGCACGGACTTCTTGTACACGTCCGCCAGGTGCGAGTCGCTGCCGACGCGGCCGCCCACGAAGATGTCCGCCGCCTCGACGATCTTGCCGTCGCTGTCCTTGGTGAGGCAGCCCATGAAGCCGATGTCCGCCACCTGCACCTGGCCGCAGCTGTTGGGGCAGCCGGTCCAGTGCATGCGCACGGGCCGCGGCACGGACACGCGCTTCTCCACCTCCCGCGTCACCTGCAGCGCCCGCGCCTTGGTCTCGATGATGGCCTGCCCGCAGAACTGGTTGCCCGTGCACGCCACCAGCCCCCTGAGCAGCAGCGACGGCTGCGGCGAGAACCGCTGCTGCAGCAGCGGCTCCGCGAGCAGCGCGTCAAGCCGCTCGTTGCTCACGTTGGGGAGCACGATGTTCTGCTCCACCGTGAGCCGGAGCTCGCCGGTGCCGTACTCGTCGGCGAGGCGCGCGAGCTCGAACATGTCCGCGGCCTGCAGCCGGCCCACGGGCACGTGCAGGCCCACGTACGACAGGCCTTCCTGCTTCTGCGGATGCACGCCGAGGTAGTCCCGCCGCTTCCATGTCTTGTCAATGAGGTCCTCCGGCGCGGCGCGCTCCAGCACCCCGTTGGGCATCCTCTTCTCCACCTCCGACCGGAACACCTCGATCCCCTGCACGCACATGCGCATCGTGTCAGCCACCATTGTTCTTCTTTGTTATTGAGCAGCCGACACTTGGCCAGCATCATGATCTAACTGAATAAGATGAATCTTACGAGTTCGTCGATGAGCCACATCATGCGCGTCTTCTGCCGGTTGCCCCTGAATCCGAGGTCCCTGTACGCCTCGAGAATGGCCTTGCACACGGGGATGACGTCGTCCCCGGCGACCCAGGCGTCGAGCGGCAAGGCCTCGGCCCACCTCTTGGGGCTGATGAACCCACCCACCAGAAGGTTGAAGCCGAACTTGCCGTCCTTGACGGCCGGCATGTACGCGAGGTCGTTGATGTGCGGGTGCTCGTACAGGTCGTGCGAGCCGATCACGCAGACGTTCCATTTCCTCGGCCTGCAGTTACCGGCAACAGCGTGCGTGTCAGATTGGTGACACCGTGTCAACGCAATAAGAATAGAAACAGAGAGATCGACTGACAGGTTGGTGATGGTGGGGTTCCCCAGGGAGTTGTTGGTGATGTAGGAGGAGAGCAGGTTGGTGTAGGGGCGCGTGTCGACGATCTCGTGGGGGTCGACGCCGGCGAGCGGGTTGCCGACGGGGTTGCGCACGTTGTCCATGCCGCTCTGCAAGCTGGTGAGGCCGACGGCGCGGAGGCCGTCCAAGATGGCCGGGACGTCCGGGAGCGTCACCCCGCGGATCTGCCAGTTCTGCCGGGTCGTCACGTCCGCGCACCCGTCCGCGCCGTACGCCTCGATGACGCTCGCCAGGTACCGCGTCTGCTCGCTTGTCGTCACGCCATTGGGCAGCTTCAGCCGCATCATGAAGCGCCCGTCTGCAGCACGGCAAAGACATGGAGAGGGGGCGTTACTCGTTAGTTAGCATACTCGTTAGTTAGCAAATCACCATTTCGTCTCACGGTCTTAGGGCATGTTTAGTTTGCAAAAAGCCACTATAGCACACTGTAGCATTTTCGTTGTTATTTGGTAATTAGTGTTCAATCATGGACTAACTAGGCTTAAAAGATTCGTCTCGTGATTTACAGCTAAACTGTGTAATTAATTTTATTTTTTATTTACATTTAATGCTTCATGCATGTGTCCAAAAATTAATATGACGGGGAATCTAAATTTTTGGGAAATTTTTTGGGAACTAAACAGCCCCTTAGGCTCAGAGCGGAGTGAACCCAATCCGAGACGTCTCTATCCTCGGTAGGTCCAAGAAAGAACGAAACTGAAACCTCTGGTTCGGGATAACAGAATGTATGAAAGATCGTTATTTGTGACGCAGGTATATTCGTTGTCCATAAAAAGCTACTATAAACAAACTTTTGTATGTCACATTTGACCGCGAGGATAACATAAGTTTCACCAGTTCATCACGGAAAGAAATGCATGATGAATCACGAATCTACAACTAGCAGGTTTGAACTAGTGAGGAAGTGAGCTTAACTCAACTGGGTGGGTGGAAGATGTGAACATACATCCAACCACTCGAGTTCAAGTTTTCTCTTGAACTGAATTTGGGTGTTATTTCTCTTCTTAATGAAAAAATCACCTAGTTACTCCTAGGTTGGATCTCGCAGGTTTGAACTAGTAGTCCATTAACATTATAGAGGTAAGAAAGGGGAAAAAAAAAGCAATTCCAAGCGCTGGGTGTGGCATTTCCTTTGAATTTTGCACACCTGGGATGCTTGACCTTTGGCTCTTCAGGTGTATTTTATTTAGTGCAGACCTTTAGCTGGATGCTTCTATTTGGTACATAACTTGACCTTTGGCTCTTCAGGTGTATTTTATTTAGTGCAGACCTTTAGCTGGATGCTTCTATTTAGTACAGTATGTACCAACCTCTTGATGCCAACAAGAAATTTTCTATTCCCAACTATAAGTCCAAGCTGAGACTTCCTTTTTCAGTTATGTCTGAGGAGGTTTTTAACAGTCGGCAGGAGATCTGCTGAACTTGTATTGATATACGGGAGACTATAGTACCGGACTACTGGTTGTGATTTTAGGATAGAAATTTTGTGCATCCGACTACAAGACCCCCACGCAGCATACGCATACGTATGCGAATAACCACTGTGCAAACACGTTGACGTAATTACTCTAATATAATATGCATTAATGAGCTCTGAAACGAAAACAAACAAGATTCAGATTCCAGAACGAGGCCAAAAGTAACATAAGCGCGCGAAAATGATCAAATGGAAGCATCGAACGTGCAGACTGTCTGCAGAGCAGTTATGTATACACCATTATGCAGCACGTGAAGTGAAGTGCATCAAGAACAGAGTCGTCTAAAATCGAGCTGCAAGTAAACTAGCATTGCAGGGGGGCGCAGAGTGGACGTACACTGGTGCTTGCGGCGGTGGAAGAGGCCGAGCCACTTGAGGCGGACGTCGACGTCGTCCTTGGTGAGCTTGGCGGCGTCGATCTCCTCCATGGGGATCTTGGCGAGGTCCTTGATGCCGTCCTCCATGAACAGCCCCATGGGCTCCTTCTCCAGCTTCACCTTCTCCTGCGGGTTCAGCCCCGTCCGGTACTTTTCCTTAAGAACCCAATACCCTCCCTCCCGCTCCTCGACCCTCGGCTCCAGCCGCTCAGGAGACGATGATGGCATGGAGACGGCCGCTCGGGCGCGGCCGGTGCGGCGCCGGGACGACGACGACGCGTGCGGTGAGGGCGCGAGGAAGCGCTGCAGGGACGCTGAGGAGGCCATGGATGGCGGTAGCGGTGGCGGTGCCGTTGGCACTGCTGCTGCTGCCGTGCCTGTGCTGTGGTGGTAGCCATGGGTGGCGAGCGTGTGGTTGTTTATTGTGGGGCGGGAGGGGGCGCGCCGCGCTGGTTACTGGCTCTTGGGGAGTTCAAAAGGGCAGGCAGATGCAGCTCGCATAGCATGTGTTGTATTCATGTTTTTTTTTTCTGTCTCTTCTTTGCCCCCAGAAGCTGATTTTCCTTTGTCATGTACTCCCTCCATTCCAAATTATAAGGTATTCCAAGAATCTTAGAGAGTCAAAGTATCTTAAGTTTGACCAAAATTATAGAGAAAATTACAAAAATTTATAACATCAAATAGGTATACTATAAAAATATAATTAATGAAGAATCTAATGATACTTAATTGGTGTCATAAATATTATTATCTTATCACATAAATTTGATCAAACTTGAGATCCTTTGACTCTCCAAGATTCTTGGAATGCCAGTAATTTGGGATGGAGGGAGTACTCATTCAGTCAGACACTCCTGCTGCTACCTCGTTGACATAAGCTACGTTGAGAACAGCACAACATTTCAAGTATTATATGTCTCTGGAAAACTAAATTTTCTGGAGAGTACGTACTGTCACATTCACATCCAAGTAGGCCCCATAACCACCAAACCAAGGTTCTGGACGAGCAGCTGTTTCGGACCAATGGAAAACGCAGAGGAAGAGGCAGAAAAGAGCTGCCCCGGGTTTCAGCAGCTGCTTGCTTATTGCTGAAGCAGAGGAGGCGTCGTTCCATCCCACCCAAACATCCCCAGGGCCAAGAGCCGGACAGTTTGGTAATCTCGCGGCAGCAAACTCACGTACGCGGCAAACATGTGGGGTGGGGGGAAGGGGGCCCGTGGATTTAGTTAAAGCGTAGCTGACCAATCACACCGAGGCCACACACACGAACCCGCGATAATTTAAAACAGGTTTGCAAGGTCTAGATAGATACACCGGCAATGCAAGGCGCCCCATGAGCCGCCTAAAGGGTCGGTGTCGCTCGTCGGCGAGACGCCCGCGCACGGGTCTGGCGCGAGGCGTGCCGTGCACTGGCTTCTCTCTAATAACTCCTGCTGCACTCTTCTGGTCGGACCGGGCCGCGGTGGTACGGACTACGGACTAGGATCCTCGCCGGGTCGACAGCATTGGTCACTTGGTCAGTGCTTACCGAACAGGCAGGAGGCAGCAACGGCCGAGACGGGACGGCAGCGTGGCTTGGCGGCACCAGCGGCCAACCACACGTTCGGTGGCCACACGCCGCGCGCGGCCGGGCGGCCTTTGATGCGCATGCAAGGGCGACGTGCCCTCTGCGGCTGTGCCCATCCATCGTGATGTGCCAGCCAGACAGCTGGGCGGGCGCCTCTTGGACGACGCCAACCTTCCCGGCCCCGGGGGCGCGTCTCGGCCGCAGCCTGGAGGAGGCAGCTACGCTACGCACCAAGCGTACCAAACACACTCGTTTTTTCGTAAGGGGATACTTACTACTACAGTTCCGACCATAAATTTGGAATTTGAAAGCGTCCTGCCTGGCCGTATTTGGGCGAGAAATTGCGAGCATGCAAGCTGCTGTTTTCTCGTTCAGAAAAAGACGAAAAGAGATAGTTCCAAAGTCGTAGGCTGAGCTGCCCTGGGCACCAAAAAAAACTCGGGCCATGTTTGGAAAAACCCTAATTCCCAAGTTTCTTAAGTAGAATTGATCCAATTTATTTATGTATAGTTCCTGTAAACTTTTTGTCTTCCAAATGGGGGCCTTAAGGAATTGACACAATGATAGTTTTGGCAACATGTAACCACCGGTGTGAGCTGATGCCAAAATTTTGGTAAGTCGTCCATCTCATCTGACATTCTACTTCATTTTGAGACCCAAAGTTGGGTGCTTGGCTTAAACTTAGCCGCTCGAGTTGGCGCTTCCATGAGTTCGCTTATGACAATGCCTAGTTCAACAAACTAAGTAGATTGTCCCTCATGTCATATATTTAAAACAGAGAGAGTACTTTTGAAGTGTAATCTACAACTCTATATGTCATCTGTACGTTAAGCAAACAGAAAAAATATATATATAAAACAGGCTGACGAGTGTTTCAATACGCTAGTAACTAAATGGAGCACTACAATTTCATCTGCAAGCGACGAGCCTATATATATCCATTTATTGCGTGGAATAAGCAATGTTTTCCTTAACGCTAAACAGTCGGTCACCCTTCGTTTAGCGTTTAGACCGTTTAAACGATGTAACGGAGTTAAACGGTCTAAACGGTTCTGTACAATAACAATAAAATATACATATTTATGTAGGTAAAAATAAAATTTGCTAGAACCCATACATATTTACACATGTAAAAATCAAATATTCTACCAAATAATCTTGTTGGAAGAAATCTAAATCCCACAACACTTCATATAATTACAATGTTAATTAGTTTCATATTGATTAATTAGTTTCATGTTGATTGTGATAGACGTAGTCCTTTAATTCACTTAATTATGGATTAAATGGTTGTTTAGCTCATTTAATTATGTTTAATCTGATTTTGTTTAGACCATTTAAACGGGATTGAACGGTTTAAACGGGTTTAAACGGCCCAACCGTTTAATTCACCGTTTATGACCTAAACAACACGGCTGACTTCTGTTCACCGTTTAAACGGTGTTTAAACGGACTAAACGGCCGTTTAGGCGAACAGTGGGAATAAGATGTTTAATGCCTTGTTTGGATGCTCACTTATCTAATTCAATCCATGTGTGTTAGAGTGAGTTGATGTGGGAGTTTAAATTCCATATCAATCCACTCCAACCCACATATGGATTGAGATGGATACAAGAACATCCAAACAAGCCCTAAAGGAACACTCCACGTGGATTTGAACAACTGCAAAAATCGCATATATGATATTAAAGGCCTGAACAAAATCAATATCATAGAAATATTACACTGAAACAACCATACGAGCAACACTTCAGTAATCTTGTCTCCTGCGGAAATGCCTGAGAATGAAACTGTCCGCATACATGGGGTACTTTTGTCGGATGAGACCTTTGACGCACTTCCAGAATGAAAAATCAACTTGCTCACCATCTTTCCTAACTATGAATAAACACCTTGAGTTTTCAAATTCTGGATGCAATCCTACCTGCAAAATGATACTAAACGTTAGTTCCCAAATAAGTCAGATGAACAACTAAGGTATCACCCACCAATAGCATTTGATATGATTGTAATAAAACTGCCATTTGAATTTTAGGGCTAACCATTCACTAGTGTAGCACACTGAAGTCAACCAAATAAACTATTCGAATTGTGATTATATTGTGTTTAAGTCCTTGACACGTCACACAACACAAAGCTGACATACAATTGATTGGGACTGGGAGTTCAAGCTCAAAACTCAGGGACAATAAAATATTGACATTTGTGCATGTTTATTTCTTTAACTCTCCACTTCTTGAAGATAACAACTAGAGTAATTTATTCAGTCCATTTTCAAGGACAACATACCGTGATGTAATCAATACCACATCCAATTTTCTTATCATATTCTGGATGGTATGGAAGCAAACGTTCCAGAATCGCCTTCTCATGTTCAGGACTCAGCCGATCACCACTTTCATATCTGCACCCAGTTTTCAAAGTGAAACTATGACAAAAGAGAGAACAATCCAGCAATCATAGCACATAAACTGCAAGCTACGTCAACTACCACAGGAAGAAGTAATACTTTCTGTTGGTGTATCCTAAGCCTTTTGTATAGATGTATAGTCAGATCAGTTCTTAAACTGGATCCAGCTGATTGTTGGATGACGATAGAAACACATGCCATCTCCGATACTATATAAGACATGTTATCATAAAGTAAGCCTAGTGCTGACTTTGTGTGCTTCATTACTCAGGACTCAGGACTTAGTAGCCATACACTAACAGCAGATTTGTTTTAGTAAGATGCATACTTCCACCATACAATTGCTGCCTCCCATAGAAACTAATCAAACGCACAACAATGTTAAATGAAATGCATATACACAGACATACAGTGCAGAATAGTAGAATGGATCAATGTTTACACCAGTATCATGGTCTATATACCAGTGTGAAGACTCTTTCTGCTGAACTTGGCACCATATAAAGCTTTGTTTTTCAGGAACGTGCATTGAACATGTTCCATGAAGAGAGTAGCTACTAAAATTTTGCCAAGGTACATTTTATTCATGGTGGAAAAGAGAACTACAAAGCACTGAAATGACACGAAATGGCATGGAATGGTTTCTCCGAAACATCATGATCTAGCCTTTGCCTAAATTGTTCGAAAGATTCAGCAAGTGATGCAAGTAGCTCTTTTGTTCTCTAGCCTTCCTCAGGCTTGAGCCTCCCTTTGGGAGCTTTGTTCATAGTTGTGGCTCCTTTTTTGTACAGTTTCTTCTTTTTAATAATAAAAAGCTCTAACAGTGGGGGCCTCCTTTGCTGTATTTTCCGTTCAAAAAAAGAAGATGATAAAGTTTTTGTATGAGTGAATCCGCCACCTAGACACAGTGATGCTTGTCTCAAGTAGTATGAGTATTTGTTCATCATGTGCAGATGTTAATAACTAGGAACATGTAACCATCTCTAAAAGTTTGAAAAGGATGGACAAGGGGAAATGGTGGCACCTTGCTCACAGCCTCATGCAGTTGAAATACATCGAGGAGAGGTCTTTTGTAAAAGAAAGGAGGAAACACATATTGGAATCAACTATCTAAACAACTATGCATGTTAAAATAGTGCAGGTTCCTCTCAAAATGAATAATTGCTCTAAAAAAATAGTGCAGGTACTTCCACAAAGATCAGTGTTTCAGAATTTTGCTGGCACATAGCCAGGCGCTGCAGCCAATCGAGACCAAAACATATCAAGTGCACTCAGGGGATAAGAAGTAGGATTAAATGCAAATGCTCCTATAAGAGTTGTAGATTTTCTCAATTTTTTTCTGCAGCATGTCATGGCACCTTCCCCTCAAATTGCGACATATGATAATTTGTACTCTTATGTATGTAATACATGATAGATTAATCTACTGCATGCCTTGTGGTGGAATACATCTGTGCAACCAAATTGTGCAAAACCAATTAAACTACTCCTTCCATCCCAAAAAGAACAGAAATCTTGGCTCTCGAGGAGTCAAACAATCCCAAATTTGACCAAATATATACAGAAAACTATTGATATTTTTTATGCCTAATAAGTACTACTGGATTAATTATGGAATCTATTTTCATAATAAACTTATTTGAAGATACAAATGTTGATACTAGCATATACCTAGTCTTTTTTTTCGCGACCAGAGAATATAGCCCGTTTTTCATTAAGAGTAAGCATATACCTAGTCAAATTTGGGACTATTTGGCTCCTTGTTAACCGAGATTTCCAATCTTTTGGGGATGGAGGGAGTAATTCACAACTCTCTTTTTTTAAAAAATAAAAATAAATAGTACACTCTGATTGCAATAAATTCACAGCTTTCTCAACATTGTCCATAGTGTTCTGTCCAGCATAAAACCAACTGTGGCCATTATAGCAGTGGAGTTGGATACAAATAGAAAAATATAACTGTAATTGATCCAACAGTGCCTCCGCCAGTGGGGCATTGTCAGCATTGCAGCCTCATGCACGATAAGTTTACCTGGCAGACTATCTGCGACAGCACCAATGACCTACGGTGTTAGGCTATTCTAAAATCTATTAGCCTGAATGACAAAGTTCGTGATGAATTTCTGGTGCTAATCAACAAAACAGAAGGCAGGAAGAGGGAAATGTTGCGTACTTGCCGGAGTGGAGGATCATCCGTACGAAGCCAACGAGCGGCACGGTGTCCTCGAGGATAAGATCCTCCCAGTCCACCCACTCCCTCTCCGTCGCCTTCCTCCTACCCTGGACCCCTTCCTCCTCGGGCGCCTCGTCCTCCCCCGGGCCATCAAACGAGGATTCCGCATCGGTCTCCCTCTCCTCCTCCGTCGACGTCACCGTCGCTACATCCGGCCGCCGCAGGAAGGCCGCCGGGTCGGGCGGCGCCGCGCCTTGCTCGCGCGCCCTCACCGCCGCAACCGCGCGGCCGTGCCCACGCCCTCGGCCCCGGAGGGCCAGCAGGCAAGAGGTCGAGGCGGGGTGGGCCACGGGGACGAGGCGAGGGCGGGCGACGGCCGGCGCGGCCATGGCGTGCGCGCGCGCCGAGGGAAAGTGCATGTGTGCGCGGCGAGGCGGCTGCGGCTCGGTTGGCGGGTCCGGGCGTTACGGCATGGGTACGGGCGGGGCGCGCCGTGTCCCAGGCCCGACCTCGCGCGGCGGGCCGGTCGGCGGAGGGAGGGAGGGGGCGTCGCGTGGCGGTGGCTCGTCGGGGGGTTTTCCCGAGCTGGAGGGGCCGGGGGGTCTGGGTTGCGCTGCGCGGCGGGTGGGGATGGCGCAAGCAGTGGCTGGGAAGTTAGCCGCGAATCCGCGATGCTGCACGGAGGAGTGGATAGGTCTGGGTCTGGCTCGGTGCGCACTGCGCAGCACGGGAATGAGCAGTGAGAGCGCCAGGCCCCCTCGTCGGCGTGGTCGCCGCTGCGCAGCGGGCCAGCGGCGAGCGGAGAGGAGCGGGGCGATATTTCGCGAGGGGGGAAAGGTTATTTTTCACACACGTCTAAATAAGTACCGGGAAAATGCCCAACGGAAATAAAAAAAAAAGCCTATGATAATTATAATTCGCACGCATGTTGTATCATTTTCAAATGTGATCTTTGCATTATTCTATTTGTAACCAATTTCATTATTACATGAATATTAACGAAGCAATCACAATTAACACTAAAATATATGTTTATTTTGACAGCACATGTCTCAATTCTATTATTCCACACATACATCTGGTACATGAATCTCACTATATCTTATATTGACTTGGAATCGACCAACATTAAATAAATAAATTCATGTCACATAATAAATGTGTCAATTCCTACTAAGTTCACAAATTTAGTTTCACCTGAATTACTTTAAATTACTTTTGCATGCACGTATAATGATCTCAACTACTAAAGTAAATGGAATTTCTATTGGATTGCCCCCCAAGCTAGTTGTGATGGCTTCCACACCAACGCTAACTCACCATGTCTGATCAAGGCAACAAAAACAAATGGTGATTATTTTTATACAGAATAGGTAAATGCATGTGCATTGCAACAGGAAAAAATAATGCAACGATAACATATGTATGAGAACATGTGTTGTATTGTTATCCAAAAAGATACTGCAAGCATAATGTTTGGAACAGCAATATATTCAAATGTTACGCATCTATATCACTTGGCATGTCATACATAATTTTAGTTTTCCAACTAAAAGTACTCTCGTTCCACCTAGAGCCTTGCACGTTCATGCCAAGCCTATAATCTCATTCTAAATGGCATGCTCAAACTGTAATTTTCATCAGGCTTGCAATCATGTTGCCAAATCAACCTTATTCTACTTTTTTTATACCTTACAGCCTAGATTGTACTTTTACTGAACTGTACAGATTACAGAGCCATGCGCAAAAAAATGATAAATTACTTATCTTTCTTTGACCAATTATATAACTCAAGTCCAATTTGTTAATATAAAATTTGTTAAGTTAAAAGTATGCTAAAGCACAAACCAATAGTACATTATATGTTCATTATGACCAATTGTGTAGATAAGAATTTTTGCTCATCTATTGACAAAAAGCTGTCACTATGCAATTTCCCAATATCTCAGCCAATATTTTCCCTCCTTGCCATAGTTACGCAGAAAGAAAATAGAAGTAGTGAGCGTTTAGGATGTATAAAATTAACATTAATGATAAAACACGTTGGCTACTATTGCCTTAAATATATTTAAACACGGTGTACTGCATATTCCATAAGTACTTAAATAACCATGATATACAGTGTCTTCCATAACATCTGTAAACAGCCTATTAGCATGGTTACTAATCTAAAGAAAAAACAACATATTAACTCACAATTCTTCATCATCAAGGACCCAATTTGTAATAGAAAACATACTGCATGTTTCATCCTACAGTAACCGTCCAATTTGAACAAATCCAATCTACTAAGCTCTCCTCGTTTTCCCCATCTGTCTGCCCTTGTAGACTACCTATATCAAATCAATTCAACTATTTTTTACATTATTGTCGATAAGAACGGATATTGGTTTGTTTTAATTTATAATCGACATGCATGAGAGATGGAAAGTGCATAGGACTTAGGATGTTTGCTGGGCTAGCGAGGGAATTGATTTGTTTCTATTTACATGGGATGGATGGGGCAGGCGTACATGAGCATGATTTTCGTGATGATTGAAAGGAGATATGAGATGTGGCAGATCGTGTCTCTTTGTTTGTTGCGCATGCTAGGAAAGAAAGATAAGAGCGATAAGTGACTACGAGGACAAAATCAACAAAAACACATCAAATTCTGATTGACATGAAATTGGAATCACAGCTTCATCAGACCATGTGCAATATATTCCACCAAAAACAATTAAAACATTGAGCCTTTTAACACTGATTTTACAAAATTCAGGAAACCCTAGAGAAAGGAAAATTTTGAGGAACCTTCGAATTCGAAGATAACATCCATGCACAAATCAATTTTAAAAAATCAGTTAGTTGATTCTTATAGGGTAGCACTTACAATGACACTAAAAATGAAGGTCACTTCCTCACTGGCAGTAGCTTGAGTCCCCTGTAACACCCCGGTGTTACGCATGCCTTTAGCATTGCAAATCATACGCATGATGCATCATTTGCATTCATAATCACATGTGAAATAGAGTGTATCTTTGAGTTGAAACATTGCTATGAAACGTGAATGTTGCATACACTTGTTTAGAATTGTTTCACCTTAGTTATGCTTGCTAGGCTAATAAAACATGGGTGGCTATAATTGTAAATCATCTAGAATTAGTTAGCACAAATTTTGGAGCAACTTTAGTATTCAAACTTTTGATAAAATTTGCTTTTGAAAATATTATTGAAATTAGTCAAAAATCCTCCCTATTTAGCTTTTACTTTTCAATTCAAAATCTGTTGGGAATTTTGAGTTGGTCCCTTAATAAAAGTTGTAGAGAATTAAATTCTAAGCAACTTTCATTTTTGGGCCATTTTCAGAAAAGGTCATTTTCTTGCTCAAAATGGGATTTGAAAACTGTTATTTGAAATTTGCTTGAAAATAGAAATTTGAAAAATTGATTTTTCACCTAGTGGGCCGGCGCCTCGCTTTTGGCCCGCTCGCGCAAGCCAGCCTGACCCAGCTCTCCCGCGCGCCCACACCGCGCGCTCGCCCGCGCGTGACCACGGCCCGGCCCAGCGCGGCCTTCTTCCTCTCCCTCCCGCTCGCGCGCGCCACTGGCCGACCGCGGCAGGCCACGCTCGTCGCGTGGCGGCCACATGCCGACGCCGTCGGCCATGTGGCGCCCTGCGGCCCCCGCGCGCTCCACCTCAAATCACCGCGCCCGCCCTCTGCCTCCCTTTCACTCCCCAGCTCGCTCGCTCCCTTCTCATTCCTTTGGAGAACCCGAGCAGAAGACCCGCTCTCCATCACCTCCACCACCGCGTTCTGACGACGGCAAGCCACCGCCGTCCGATTGCCCACGCACGGTGCTCTGCCACCTTCCCCTCTCCTCCGAACAGGCGTCAGCTACACCTTGCTTGCGTAAGTGGGGCTCAATCGTGCGGTTCCCGCCCACGCCGCCGTGGACGGAGCCGTCGAGCTCGCGCTCCGACCACCGGCCGCTCCTCCTCTCTTCCTTCGAAAGACAGCACCGCGTTCGCCTTTTCATCGCGGTCCTCGTGCGCACCGCGTTTCGTCCCTTCACGATCGGAGACGGCCGCTGACCATTGGCGGCCGCCGCGCTGCCGTGGCCGAGGGCGCCGGCGTGGCATGGCCACGGTCGCTCTCGACCGTGCTAGGCCAAGACGGCCTTGGGCCGGAGCCCGAGCCGGGCTAGCTCGCCTCTTCCCCGCGCGCGCGTTGCTCAGGCCGAAAGCAGCCTCGGGCCGGTTGGTTTCCATGGGCCGGCCTAGTAGTAATGAGAAAAATTGTTTTCTGTTTTTCTTTTATTATTTGGGAAGATAAATATTTTGGAAAATATTTGTGTACTCATTTTGGCTCAAAAATTGTGAAACAAATTTTGGTGGACTTCTTAAAACCAGATCTATGATGTAAAAATATTGCATGTCAAGTTTGAAACACTTTTCTGTAGAGTTTTTATTTAATCATTGAAATTGTTGTTTTCTTGATAAATGCATAATAAATCGTAGGAAGCTCAGAAAAATATGGTTCTAATTTTGTTAATCTTTTTGTGCAATGTGCTTTCTAGTAAAAATATGTTCGATGCATGTTCTGTAGAAAAATTATGATGCATAGTTCAAGTGCCTTTAATTGATGGTTTTTGTTATTTTTGATAAAGAGCAAAAATTGTATAAAACATGCATATGATAATTTTTATATAGTGATTGTTTACTGTGTATAATGTAGGAAAAATACTAAATCTGTTGTTTGATACTTTTCATAATACAAAGTATTTTTATGCTCATATTTAGGACCTAGCTTGTTATTTTTGTGTAGGAAGTTGTAGTACTCCAAATGTAATGAAATTTTTGTGGCATGCAAGGTTAGATGGTATTAAGCCACTGTAATTTTCTCAGATTTTTCTGTGCTACCAAAAGAGGTGTTGCCATTCAAACCTAGTTTTAACTAGGGTTTAATTGACCTTTTTAATGCATGATTAGTTAATAAGGTTTGCTTCGGTGCATCTTTGAAGCATCTTAGCTTGCTGTGGTGACTTGGCATGGTAGAATAGTGGTTGTAGTAGTAGTATACTAGTACATGTTCTTGGATGATGTGGACTACCTTGTAGAAGAGTTGTATTTATACTCTATCCAATAAAGTAAACCTGTTCATCTACATTTCATTCATCATTACAGGTCATCTCTCCAATGCACCTATGCATGAGCACTTATACATTTGCATCATACAGGATCGCAGGAAAGAATTCCGGTAGCAGTTCCCGAGGAGCCGGAAGAGCAGCCCGAGGTGAAAGAGCAGGAGGTGCCTGAGATAGATGAGGAGGTCAGTGAAGATCTTCCAGAGTGTCCCGACCATCGCCCAAGCTATTTCGAAAGAGGCAAGCCCCGGAGCATTTCTCTCCCGGTTTGCAAATGTTTTAATAATGCCTCACTTCAATTGATGTATTACGTTTAGGAGTTGTTTGCAACCATTGCTGCATTATACCTTGTTTACCCTTGTTCTACTATATCCTTGTTATCCTGGTATCCGCAGTCCAGTCAATGCTTAGTTGGCTTAGACCGGTAGAAGTCAGGTGATTTCCTGTCACCTGCGAGCTATAGGTGATTACCTGGATCTGCTCGCATTACTATATAGTAATGGTACAACTAAGTGTTAATATGAAGTTGAGACCGGACGGAGACTTACAGGGCTTCGGACTTTAGTGATTTCCATCTGTGTCGATTAAGGACCGACCGTTGTTGGGCCTCGGGTCTGATGGCGGAGAAACGGGCGGCTAAGACCCGCCTCCACGTCAGCAGAGACAAATATAAATTTAAATGGGACAATATAAAAAGAATAGGTATTGCGAGTCCATACTTCCATAATTATTATATTTGCATAAAAATTATGTTAATTACATCTCCGAAGAGAACACCCTTGATTAAGAGTTCCAACACGAGTACATGGAAAATATGGTTACATCATATGGCTTTCTATTACAAACTACAAAAGAAAACAAAAGGTCTTCAGTCTTGTAGTCGTGGATGGATGAATATGCATGCTTGGCATAGACTTGAACTTGATGCATGTGATTTTATTTAAAACATGACGTTTTCATTTGTGGAGGAGCTAACATATACTCCTTATATGATGGGTCGTTAGCTTATCTAGCTTTCTAGCGACCCGTGATATGCATATATTTAATTCATGCGTTACATGTGGTGCGGCACGTATGCTTGCCGGATCATTTACTTGGTGCATTGTATCATCGATGTATGTACGTAATTTGCTTTGAAGACTATATTTGACAGTCTTTTTGGATCATTTAAGATAATGATTTAGCATGTTTTGAGATGCCCGTTTGACGTATTCAACATATGATGCAATGTTTTATTTGAGCTAAGCCAAAGTATTTATTTTGCCATGGCGTAGAAAGATATGTTGCATCATCGACTTGGCCGAGGCACGTGCAATTAATTTATTTTATCAAGGTTAGCAAGCATACTCATGGTACAGTGTTGGCCAGGGATTTGCATGCACGGCGTTATATGATCCAATTTAATCTGGTTTGCCCTTTTTAACAACTTAGCTAGGCATGAACATTCATGGATGCAATCTAGCTAAGATGCAATATTTAATTTACCCATTATGCATGGCACTTGGAAGGCCTATGCTGCTCATGGATGACGTGTTTGGAAATTTATGATAAATATGACAAAGCCTATTTAGTTTGGGCCAAGTTCATGTGTTTGTAACATTTGGTTATTTTATTCTACCATGGTGCCGCAGCAGGTTGATTAGCATAGGCAAGCATGACATGGGACTTGATATGATATGAAGAAACCCATTTAATTTAGTTTATTTAATATGGTCTAGCCGTAATTTAAACGGCCTGCATTTATTTAATACATTGGTTAAGAATACTTGTTTCCATCTCAGCATGAATGCACTAGCAGGCAGTACATAGTGAACCGACATGTTTTTATGCATGCAAAGCATAATTTCTTTTGTTTTAATTATATGCTTCTATTTACATGCTGATGGGCGGAACACGGTGCTGTGGATGAGTACACTTGAGACTCACAATGTCACATTTTATTTATTTGACTGAAATGCACTAATAATTGTAACATATTCATTACGTGGAGAAGTGCAATATGGCAGTTTTGTTTATTTATTGATTAAGACGCCATTGACAAAGGTAATGGCTGTGCGACATACAAAGTATTGTTTACGTGCATGTAGTTAGACCAGAGGGCAATGTTAATTTGCATGTAATCTTTAATTTCTTTGCGGACATAGGACATGCAGATGCCAACTGGCTTTGCATGGTAGCCGGTGATTTTGGCAGGGGGACTACTACACACAGAATTGAGTGCAAGATTTGCTTTTTATCATGATTGCCAGTGAAATGCATGCTGGACTTATTAGCACGGACGTAAGTTAATTATTGAGACGCAAGACATGATTTTTATCTTGACCACCATTGAAATGCGTACCGGCGAGAAGCACGAGTACTGAAAGAAGCATGAAGACGCTAACTAAATTCGTTTGTGCAGAAGACGCTAACAAGCTAGCGACGCTCAAGACAAATATGCATGGGCTGAATATGCAGCACATGAATTTCTTTTTATACATATAGCGTAAGCAATGATAGCATATGGCGTGGAATTTGGGTTTTCCCCGTACATCTCACGGCGAGTGTTCTTGTTGATTTAAACACATGCGTGGAGTACAGCGAGGAGTATTTTTGGCATGTTGGTGGATTTAGCTCTTGTTCTTGGGAACAATGTTCTTCCATGTCCGGTTTGTACGACAAATCTAGCATGGGGTCTTGAGACATCTCAGGAGAACTTGCTCGATGGAGCCAAGCCACATATGAGGCCTTGATCATGAAGAGGATGATGAACTAGCTCTCGTTCTTAAGAACAATGCTCTTTCCTATCCGGTTTGTATGACAAATCCGGTATGGGGTCTTGAAACATCTCATGGCAACTAACTGAGAGTGAAGCTACGCATGAGGCCTTGATTTTGGAGACGATGGTGAACATAGCTCTTGTTCATGGGAACAAAGCTCTTCCCTGTCCAGTTTGTATGACAAATCTGGCATGGGGTCTTGAATCATCTCATGGCAACTAACTCAATAAAGTGAAGCTACCCACGAGGCCTTAATCATGGTGTTGATGAAGTTGTTTCCGAGCACCGTGAAGATGAAGAGGGGGAAGAAGATCAGAAGAGCGCCATGAGGCTCTGTTCCGACCTTCCGAGGAACTTCGACGTGCAGCGACGGGGGCGTGGACTCCTTGCCTTCCGGCGAAGCGGCAGCAGAGAGGCAGCCTCACGGCAGGGCACTCCAGTGACTCGGTGGCGCTGCTTGGACGAGCGGGATGCGGCAGCCTGGCGGCGGTTTGCTTTAGCGATGCAAGAAGGCAGCAGTATGGAATGGATGTGTCTACCTCTCGAACACTTCTGCAGCCTGCTATTTAAAGAGCAAGCGGCAAGGCGGTTCTCGTGTTTTGAATTCACGTCCAGGACTGCCGCGGTGGGAGTGGTTGCCCACAGATTTGGCGCTCTTTTCATTTAATTTCTTTTCACTAATCCCGTACTTAAGCGGCACTTTGACTCATTTGAATCAATCATCCCGCGCGCCAAGCACACAGGGCGCCATCGTGCAGGCGGGAGTAATTGCCAAGACCACTTGGCGCTCCTCTTATTTGATTTCAAATCATCGGTACAAGTGGCGCCCGGCGCCTTTCTTTGCGTCGCCGCGCGCGCTGGCCAGGAACAACTGCGATCGTGGCTTCATTTGAATTTGGTCTGAGCAGTTCGCGATGAGCCTGGTCATGGCGGTGGCGAATAAGAGACCTGACGACGCGTTTGTCAAGCGCGCGCTCAGGAGCTTTTTTTTTTTTTTTTTGAACAACACATCAAGTCTATTTATTCATGCACACAGGGTTCAGCGGAGTCACGAACCAAAATATCAGATACAAAACTCGGGAGGGGATCAAGCCAAACATGAGGTTGATCCGGGTCCCAATCAAGACTCAAAGGAGCAAGTTCGTGAGCACTCCTATTACAAGATCTAGGAATATAAGCAATCTGTACAGAAATAAAGGATGACAGGATCAACTCCCGTGCTTCCTTGTAGAGGACGGATGCAGGACTAAGATCACGTTCGTCCGACTGGAGCGCCTTCACCGTATTCACTGAATCAGACTCAAGTATAATTCTTCCCATACCATGGCTCGACGCCGCTTGCAAACCTGCAATGCAGGCCTGAGCTTCGGCACACTCAGCATCATGAACGGCTCCCAGGGAGCCAGATCCCACCACAGATGCATGCCCATTATGGTCACGGATAACAAAGCCCCAGTTACCTGTTTTGGTTTCAGCAAAGAAAGCTCCATCACAATTTACCTTGACGATATCCCTTGGTGGTCGAGTCCATGATGCATGCAGTTGTGAGCCTTTTTTCGCCTTCTCCTTTGTAGTCCCAAATTCCATCGCTAACAAAGATGCACGATGTACGACCTGGGCTGGAGAACGCATACCCTCACCTGCATAAGCTTTGTTCCGCGCCTCCCACCATGAGTATAAGAGCATGATCACCCGCATGCATAATTCATTACGTAGGGACAATATGGCCAAGATCACGTCGGCAGCTGATTGTTTCTGAAGCAATTCAGTTCGTATGTCTTCCAGTGAGGCCTCTCGCCAACACTTAACAACGAACTTGCATTTCAAAAAACAGTGACCCCCATCTTCATTGAGTCTCCAGCATACCGGGCATCTGGTATCTATATCCATCCCTCTCCTCCTTATATTCATTTGTACTGGGAGGCTGTTGTGGGCTAGGCGCCAGATGAACTGTTTGATTTTCGGAGCACAGTCCAAACGCCAAATGCTCTTCCACTTCAGTTTCTTGTCTATTTGTTCATGTGATGAGTTTCCTCGCTGCCTTCTTGCTCTTTGTACTGACTGATCATGGAGAGTGTGGTATGCTGACTTAACAGAGAACAACCCTTTATTATCAAAGTGCCAAGCTATGACATCCTCCCTACCAATTTGCACCGGTATAGCAAGGATATGCTGGACATCCTCCTCCCAAAAGACATCCCTGACCAGCACATGGTCCCAATCTCCAGTAACTGGGTCGATCAACTCTGAGACCCGAGTGATCAGGGTATGCCTTCTCGGAGTAACGGGCATTCTTGTTACACCACGAGGTATCCATGGGTCAAGCCAAATATTGATTGAGTTTCCATCACCAACTCGCCATATTAAACCCTCCTTCAAAGCTTTAATTCCCCGCAAAATGCTTCTCCACGCATAAGAAATCCCCATGGTCTCCTTTGCATTCAACAGATTACAATCCCGGTAGTACTTGGCCTTTAGCACCCGTCCACACAAGGAGTCCGGAGCCTTGAGTAGCCTCCAGGCTTGTCGAGCCAGCATCGCCAAGTTGAACAAGTACAAATCACGAAAGCCCAGTCCTCCTTCATCCTTTCTTCTACACATAGTGTCCCAGGATAGCCAATGCATTTTATTCTCATTGTCTTGTTGTGACCACCAATAGCGACAAATCATTGCACTGATATCATCGCATAAGGATTTTGTTAGGTCAAAACATGACATCACATATGTTGGGATAGCCTGGGCTACGGCCTTAATCAAAGTTTCTTTGCCCGCTTTAGAAAGAAGTTTTTCCTTCCATCCTTGAATTTTCTTCCATACCCTATCCTTCAGATAAGCAAAAGTCTTTGATCTCGAACGGCCCATATATACAGGGAGACCCAAGTACTTTTCATTTCTTGCTTCTGATGATATATGTAAGGTGGATAGCATATCACTTTTATCTCTATCACTTGTATTCTTACTGAACATAACGGAGGATTTATCCTTATTAATAGTTTGTCCCGAGCTCTCCTCATACAAAGCTAAAACATTCTGCAGATGACTTGCACTCCGTTCATTTGCTTTTAGAAGTAGCAAAGAGTCGTCCGCAAACAATAGATGATTAATGCTCGGTGCATCAGCACATATTCGCACTCCCTCCAATTCCCCTCTTTCCTTGGCATTAGTCAACAGAGAAGAGAACCCTTCCGCACAGATTAGAAACAAATAGGGAGAAATTGGATCCCCTTGTCTTAACCCGCGTTTAGGTATTATTTCCTCTGTAAGATCACCATTTATCTTGACTTTATATGAAACCGATGTCACACACCTCATCACAGTGTTGACCCAAGTCTCATGAAAGCCCAATTTCAGCATCATACTCCTCAAAAAAGGCCACTCAACACGATCATAGGCCTTGCTCATGTCTAGCTTTACTGCTGCATAACCTTCTTTACCTGATCTTTTATTTTGCAAAAAGTGAGACATTTCGTAAGCCAAGAGGATATTATCAGTGATTAATCTCCCTGGCACGAAAGCACTTTGGTTAGGTGAAATAATCTCATTCAAAATACCCTTCAACCGGTTGGATAAAATTTTTGAGATAATCTTATAAACAACAGTGCATAAACTGATGGGTCGAAGGTCTTTAAGCCTCTCAGGGTTTTGAACTTTTGGAATAAGAACCACAACAGTGTCGTTCCACACATTAGGCATGGCCCCACCCCTCAAAAAGTTTTTTACTTCTCGGGTGATATCAGCCCCCACAATGTGCCAATACTGTTTATAAAAGAGAGCAGGCATACCATCCACACCTGGAGCTTTGAGATCACCAATCCCATCCAGCGCGGCTTTTACCTCTTCGTCATTTACCTCCCTGCATAACATCTGGTTCATCTCAGCAGTAACCTTCACGGGAACATGCTGCAGGAGCTCTTCCATCTGTGCACCTGCATGGGACTGGAACAGGCTTTGATAATAATTAAAAACCAGCGCCCTTTTCTCCACCTCTCCTGTCACCACATCTCCTGTATCCGTCACAAGTTTCTTTACTTTGTTTCTTCTTCTTCTTCGGACGCATATTTGTGAAAGAAATTGGAGTTGCGATCTCCCTTTTCTAACCACAGCACATGGGCTCGCTGTTTCCAGTAAAGCTCTTTCTGATCCTCTAGCTTTTCAAGTCTATATTTGAGTACTTGTTCCCTCGTAACAGCCTGAGCACTAATCTGCTCCTTGCGATAGCTCTCCAAGGCTTTTCTTGCACGTTGTATTCGCTTTTCCAGATCACCCAACACATTACATTTCCAGTCCCAAAGATCCGCCGCAACATCCTGGACTGCATTCTCCACTGAGCCCCTTCTCACATTCATCGAAAGTTTCCATGCATTCTCAACAATGGCCTCACACGTTTCCTCGTGCACCCACCCAGCCTCGAAATGAAAAGGACTTGGACCACTCCTTCCCCGCTCATCATCACCTTCAGTTTCAGTCATAACAGCAACTGGTCTGTGATCTGAATGGTGTGGCTGACCATTGATCACACGGAGTCCTGGAAACCGGGTACGCCACTCCACATTGGCGACGGCTCGGTCAAGTCTTTCCCTGATGTAGCCTTCACTAGTATGATTATTATTTCGCCAAGTGAAGACATCACCCTCGAAGCCAAGGTCAGTCAAAGAGCAAAATTCCAGTGCCTCCCTGAACTGATCCATGCACCGCTGAGATCGTGGCACCCCACCTTCCTTCTCCCACCCCATCAGCACTTCATTGAAATCCCCTAGACACAGCCAAGGACGCCTTTTCGCTGCATTAAGAGTGCGCAACGCCCTCCACGTCAAGTCTTTATGCTCCGAATGGGGATCACCATAAACCCCCGTCAGTCTCCAAACAAAACCATCATTCTCCTCAACCTCTGCATCTATATACAGCCGAGTCGCTGTATGAACATGCAACTTCACCTCCTTTTTCCAGAAGATAGCGAGTCCACCACTTCTCCCATCGCAATCTCTGGATACCATGTTCGTCATGCCTAGTTTCCACCGAAAATTCTGTATTCTCTCCCTGACCATTTTTGTCTCAGACAGGAAAAGAATGTCGGGATCCTCCTCCTTCTGAAGGTTCAGAAGGCCCCGAACTGCCGGGCCATTCCCGAGTCCCCGACAGTTCCACGCGATGATCTTCATTGCTTCTCGCAGGACTGTTCTGACAGTCCCGCATTCAAAGTTGGTTCAGGCATCCTCACTTCCTCATCCACTGCACACTTCTGTTTCTTTGCTCCCTCCGTATCCTCATCTTCATCATCCGAGAATAATCTTTTTTTGCATCAATCTGCATTTGGTCATCATTCCTATGCTCTGATCTTGGACGCCTTTTAAAAGTTTTTGGAATGTTCTTCATCTGTCCATCAGCAGCGTCCACTTTTTTGCCCCCACGCTCATCATCCTCACTCTTCTCTGCATGCTCCTGCAAGGTACTGTGCACGTAGCCAGAACCCCGCCTCTCATCCTCCTCCGATGCCCCAGCCTCCGTCTCCTTTGGTGCAGCCACCACCACTGTAGTCGCTGCCATAATCTTTAGAGGGCTCATAACTTCTTTGTCTCCAAAAACATCCGCACCCCTAGACTCCTTACTCGCCGACCCAACATGTCGCCATGAAGGGCCATCGCTCGTCGACAGGCCCCCGCCGGAGGCACTGCCACTTCCCCAGCGCCCAGTACTACTCCCCTTCCATTTTGCCATTCCTCCTCCATCTGAGGATCTGACAAAACCACTTCTTGCTGTGCCCGTCAGAGACCCATCTGCCAGCCTAGCAACCCGCACGCTACGTCTACGGGCGTTTTTTTTAGCGCACGGCTGAGATGGTCCCGGCCGATTTTCCGTGCCCCCCGCAGGCCACTTTTTTCTCGCAGTTTTTTTCTCTAGGCTGGTTTTTTTATGTCCGTGATTATTTCCATGCAGCTTTTTTACGTCCGTGGAGGACATAATCCTGTGGATTAGATTGCTTGCCATGTGTTACTTAAGATTTTTTTTATTCTTGATTCACCAATGATTAGAAATAGTTGCAGCAAATCGTGAATCCAAAATTTGATATTGAAAAGCGACTTCCCATTTGATCGGCATAAGTTTCTATTAAAAATCGATGGAATTTGTAAATCGGCACAAATTGTTGCAAGACATTCATGAAAACACAGTAGAACTCATTTTAGTCTAATAAAATCATGATTCAGTTGGAACATGCTCCATATTCTCATAATTGACCTACGGTGAAGACACTGTTACATTTGCATAGTAAGAAGGCTAAAAAAAACCTAGAATCATTTGCACATGCCAAAACTCGCCACATGGATCTTAAAGCTAGTAAAATGTGGCGCCCTCTCCAGACACCGGAGAACACAATCATTCAAAGCCACCAAAGATGGCAGACACTGATGTTTGAAGACAAAGGTAAGGGCGATTCCTTGGAACAATGCAGTTATCGTCGGTCGATGGAAGCCCCAACAAGCAAATATCCAGTCCTCAAATGTTGAAGCCTTATAGTTGTTCCGTGTGTTATTGGATCGCCTTTTTTTTTCTCGAAAACGCTGGAGAGCCACACTTCATTATATTAAGAAGAATTATTGGATCGCCTTGCTTTGCAGAAGGTCTCACTATCTGCATAACAAAAATGTATCATAAAAGTAGGTTGCCAAGAAAAGGCTTCCCCTTAGATCAGAACGTTGAACCATGAGTTACATTGGTAGAAAATTACTAATTACTATAAAGTAATTACTAAATGAGTTATGTCGTACCATGAAGCAATTGAAGAAAAATAAGAGCATAACAAAGACATCAAAATTCCCTGTAAGTAAATGTTTATTCATATGGTTGTATAAGTTAACATTAAAATAATAATCTCCTTCCATCATTGTTCACAGAAACCCTGTTTTTTTAAATTGCAGAACTCAAGGCACATAAAAAAACAGTCCACACATCATTAAACAATATGTTTGTCTCATTAAACCAGGTGGTGTGGTGGTACTGAATATTAAGTTTGCAAAAAGGCCAAGCTCACATGTGTTGCTGTGATATTCATCCAGATGAAATTAATGTTGATGGCCACTATATACTCTTTTCGGAAAAACAAAATTCACATGTTTTCAATTAACCAAGAGAAGGTAAATAATTGTCAACTATATCATAAATCAATTAAGCCTATGCCAACCTACTTTCTGCTGCCTATTTTCTCACCAAATTTGTATGAGTGACCTGCGAGAGGTAAGGCTAGCTTACAGCATATATGTTCGTCAAAATAAACTGAAACTAAAAAATACTTTATTTATACGGAATGAAAATAATGTACCTTAGACCAGAGGGGCTACAGAATGACTAATCAACCTGCATGGAGGGGTGCTCACTTGATGGATCCACATAACTCGCACAGAACATGTTGGAGTGTTTGTTAGTCTATGAAATAGACTCAAATGCTTAGTATAGGCAGCTACCAAACAAAAGCCAATTGCAAATAAGCAGATGTATGGAAAATGGACAGCTTCTACCAGTATATGCATTTCAGTATACAGAGAACAAAAGATTTGGGGAGAAGGGAAAAAAATAATCATCTATAAGCTGGAAGGTGGCGGGCTGGAGCTCATGAACCAAAACGGCAGTGCAGTTGCTTTCATAGAAGAATTACATGAATGCAGATTGAATTAATGAAGTTCAAATGTATTTGAAACCATAAAAACATGAATTGTTCGAACATTCAAATTATACAGATGATTAAGCCCAGTATAGCACTAATGATCAATGCTCGTATTTTTAAAAGGTATTTATAATCCTACCAGCAACTACCATGTCATGAATTTAGAATCTTTATGTGATGAACCGAAAAAAGAACAGAGATAAAAAGAGATCAATTATACTTATGTGATGCTTGCATTCTAGTTGCCATCAGGATGATGTAGGCACAGCTACTGTAACACACAATTTTCACCCTGCACAAATTATACTTATGTGATGTCTTTCTCAAACCTGCACAAATTGTAAGACAGAGTTGTTATGCCATGGTTGGTACTTGGTAAAATTAGGTTCCTAGTGGCAAATAATGTCAAAGGTACATGTAAAATCCTAGCTATCTTCAAAATATTGGTATGTTCAATGTGACTCAAGAAAAAAGGAAGTTTATCATACTGTGTAAATGGTGACAGCTAGCACCCATGTGTGCACAGAAAAAATTAAAAAATTTGGAGTCTATCATACAGTTTCCTTGTCACAAATAATGGCTTTATGATTTAAAAAAATAACCATGCAAACACTCCAGATTGATGATGCCCAGTATGAAGGAAGCTGAATTGGCATTGAGGCATATAACTATTTTCCACCACATGCAGGGCATGATATATGCATTGTATTATCAGCTGTGGATTACATGATCAAACAAGCCATTGGGGAAAAAAAGCTAGTTGACAGCAGATTTAGTTAAAGCTAGTTGACAGCATCAAAGCAATATGGTATATAATCTAAGAAAAATGACGAGTTACAAAAATACAATATAAGCTTATGTTCCTATCTAGTAAGATATAAACTGAACCAGGACTAACATTCTTGAGACTGTCAACTTAAATGGATAGCTAAGAAAAGAAAAAAAAAAGTTCCCCTGTATAATCAGTAAAACTACATGAGCTTGAGAGGAGCATGGAGAAGGTTTTGCATAAATGAATATTGCAATCCCATGCTGACAGTTGCCATTTATGGAGGTGTCCAGGACATGGGACTAATATGAAACAAACTACACTGATTTTAAATAACAAAATTGAATTAAAGATCGAATCAGGAACTAGTTCATGTTTTGGAAATGTTGTGCTTATATTGAAAGCAAATGTGAGGTTAAACCTTGTGTTGGGGATGCCAGCTTACAAGCCAAAACTCCAGTGGCGCAACATTGCAGCCTCACAAACTATCAGAACAGAGATAATTTTGCTGCATTATTACAAAGATATTTGTCCCCAATTTCATGCCATGGCATGTCAAATGAAAATTCAGAATAATGGGAGAGATACGCAACTAACTGATGACAATATAAGATGGAATCACATACTGAAAGTGGATATGCTATCATTTGGATGAATCCTAATTACTATCTAAATGGATTAATGACAACTTGTGGATTTGGTTTCTAAACAGGCAATTTAATATTAGAAGCAATCTGCCAATGTAAAAAAAAAGAAAGAAAAAGCTCAGTCTTGGACTAACCATATGAGAGAACTCAATAGTAACATTCACACAAACACGGAGCATGCATTAGCATCACCAAACAATGATAACCACAAACAGTCGCCACCAATGTTGGTGATCAACAAACAGAATAGGAAAGTCAAATAAAGGGAGGGTAGCGTGCTGCCTGACTCGACAAAGTTCATTTGTGAAGTTCATATGAAGAAATCCGGCACATTGTGGAGGAAAAGCTGTTGCAGACAAGATTTGGATTGCCGGTGCCATCCAACGGTTGTGTGGCCACCGCCAGCTCTCAGGATGACGGGGAGCGGTAGCTGCTGTAAGGAGTTAGGGAGAATCCGATGCTGCTTCTATAGATAAGGGGAGCAACAACAGCCATCGCTGGAGGAGAAGGGAAGGAGCCGCCGCTCACAGGAAGCGGAGAAGCCTCTGCTCGAGAACATCTTGGCTGCACAAAAAAAGCTCCTAATGACTTCTGAATTTAATTTTAGGTTTAAAATAATTATGTATATCAACTAAATATCATTGTACAAAATATATATGGTTGTAATGACTAATGAAACCAGAGAAGAAAGGCAATAATAATAATCAAGAACAGACAACCAGTAGCACCATATTGAAATGTATATATAGCAAGATAAAAAAGGCAATGGTCTACAATTGTGTATGGTTGTAACGAAACCCGAGAATAAAGGATATAATAATCTACTGCAGACAAAGTTTAAACACAAAGGACTAAGATCCTTCCCAAACTCATGATTAGCTAGGAGAAAGCTGTCGGCTATGACTGTATATCTACCATAATTTCCCATGTACCCAAATGAGAAGGAGCGATGGATATGCCCAATTTGATCGACCCAACATGTGTGAACTCATCGGCTCAAAAGGAAATAGAAAAAGGTAGACCATAATGTGGGGCGACCTCACCTTGCAGGCTTGCACAGGCCACAGAGCTGCTGCACGAGGTAACCATGATAGCAGTCAACGGCTCGCATCTCCTTTCCACCGTCCACCTCGCGAGTCCGCTCTTTCATCTGCTGACACCTGCATCAACATCATGTTGTCAATACACTGACCATAAATCACATGCAAGTAAAATGCACACATGTGACTACACAAAAAAAACGATTTGATTCTTTGATCTCTAAGAATATAACATAATATGAATCAACAACATGTGCAATCATCATCAAGTAAATAAGAGAACATTGTTGATAGAAGGCAGCTCTGGGGGAGGTTATGCTGCGGGCTCTCCTTAACCAATTCAATTTCACTGTTTCAAAGAAAAGAGCATAGGTTAATCAAAGAGAGATAAGCATACAACATGATAATATGTAAAAAAATATATCTGAGTTTTGCATTGCTTACATTTAGATAATGACATGACTCGTAGAATGCATACCATATCTTAAAGAGTGGGAGACATAAGGCTCCCTCAGGCCAGCAAACTCAGGATCAATCCCGAACATTGACACCAAGGAAGCAGCCTCCTCTAGTGGGGAAAAAGGTACAATAAGGCTACAAGAAATTTAACATTTTAGGTTGTTTGACTAGAAGCTAAAAGGAATTATTGGTCTCTATGGCTGTGAACAAGTATTAAATTAGAAGTGAGCATGGAGAACTTAATTTACCATATGTAAATAAAAATAATAAATCAGTATAATAGCCACTCATTTATTGTACTATCCGTGACCCTTGTTCTGTAAGAAAATAAACGAAAAAATATGTTTTCCACCATATCTACCCACCTTAATGACCATTATAGTACAATTTTAGATCAAACGTAGGATACACATACTTGTGACCATCAACAACAACAACAACAACAACAACAACAACAACAACAACAACAAAGCTTGTCAGTCCCAAGCAAGTTGGGGTAGGCTAAAGTTGAAACCCACCAAGAGCCCCAAGTCACAATGTGACCATGAATTCTTATATCTTCTTATAACAATAAATGTTAAGATTTCAAACCACAATCATTCCTGAGTTGGATCCACAAATATTTATGGCCAAATTTATTACTACCATAAAAATTCATTTGTCATACCACAAATATAGATTCAATATTGCCATCCAAAAATACTTTGTCGAGTGGATAAAAACTCATGCATCGTTCAAAAGGTAAGACATTAATTCCAAACTCAAGAAAATCATACTTGACCAAAAACATTAATTCCAGTACATAGCTAAATGCAAGGAGCATTATCTGAACAAATTGTATATCAACTAATCTCTTGCTTGCAAGCCAATCCCATTCAATGTTTACCTTAGCATGCTCCAGCACTGTTTTGCGAAATGAAACATTAAGTTCGATTTTGGTGGTGCAAGAGTTTTCAGGTGGATTATAGGCAATAAAAAATTCAGTTCGAGAAAAATAAATATTCAATCACTTGAAAAATACAATTTTGTGAACCATAAATTTTCACTGTTGCCCTGTTCGGCTGGCTGGAAAAACGGCTTATGCTGATGCTGATGCTAATTTGTTGTGAGAGAAAAACACTGTTATTTCGCTGAAACGGTATGGCTGATAAGTTCAAGCGAATAGGGCCTGTGACCTCACACCAGAATTGTAGCAAAGCTTTTCATGATTTAAGAGCACCCCAAGGCTTGTCCAGGCATCACAAACTGCTACTACATCTTGAAGGTAGAGATGCCACTGCTGGCAATGAAGCACTGCAGCCAGTCAACCAAAACAGCTACCCACTGCAGTAAACTGCCCAGCTATGTCCCACACAACTACCTCATAAATAGCTGCTTGGTAGTGCAACTACTAAGAAGACCTGAACTTAAATTCAGTAACAGAACTAGAACTGACAGAAATTCAGTACCAAAGATGGCTAACTTACAAAATTGGTAATCAAACTCTAGGTCAGTACATCAACAAAATAAAAGAAAAGGTATCAGAATTTTGATGAAAATGGACAAGCAGGATGCTGTGACAGTATGTTAGGAGCCAATGCGAACAAACATGCTGCCATGAGCAGCTCAGTATGGTATCCATTGCTCTCTAGTTCCTATAACTAGTATATTATGTTTCACAAAGAAAAAAAATTGTCTTTGCACCAATTTGTATTTCCATTATATAAGAAAAAAAGAGATGGCCTCGTTAATCTAACTGAAGAGAATTGAAAATACACTAGCATGCAGTATAGCTCGGCAAAACAAGAAGCATTCATGTTCTATTTCGCAAGAAATACAATTAACTGTGCATAAGTTATAGCAAGAAAAAGGAGTAGTGCAACACTGGGTACTGACCTGGTCTTGCATGCTATCAAGTATCTTCCACTTTGCTAGTGATGCATGTGGAGATAGGAGCTGGTCGATTAATCTGTGAATTTGAATAAAAATATGTTATACTTACCAATCTGGAAAAAAAAACTCTTAGGAAACAAAACTAATCAGTTATAGTTTGCTGGAATAACCATATCTGAGCATTTACACTCTGGAAAAAAGCAGGTTGCTTGTGTTCTTATTGACAATTATAAAAACATAAATCTCTAATTATGCTCCTCAGCCAGCTTACAGCCAACACATCAATGATGTTAGCAACATCTCCCACAGAATGGATCAGAAATGACTACCATCCTCCCACAATCAACAAATCAATAGACAACTCAATAATTAATTGTAAAATGATCTTATATCATCGACATCCAGGTACCATTTACAGAAATGGAATCATGTTTCGAGCAGCAATTTAAAAAATAAAGATTTTAAAAGCTAGTCCAAGGAATGAAGGCTTTAGTTGTGTATTCATATGAGACAATATTGTAATTCATGCACTAGCTTCTGGAAAGAAAAGAATAGCACTTCTAGCTCGAAATCATTATTTTGTCTACCCTGTCATTATATTGGTGTATTTTCTGGTTGCCGCCTTGAATTCAAATTCAAAATTAGAGAAAAAATTATCAATTCTAAAAACAAGCAACACTGTGAGAGGATCATGGAAGTGTATTACACAAATTCACTGAATGAACTCGCCGTCGATTGGAATACTGGTGTGTATGGGAGATCTAATACCCTAATAGAACATTCTCGAAATAGAATACAGGGCAATCTCACTCCAAACTGTACAAATCACGAACTTATCTCCCCATAATTCCCCAATCCCTGATGATATTAAACAAATTGAAGATTGAAACAGGAGCAGGGATGCAGAGGGGATCCAGTCTGCTCACCGTTTTTGACCTAACTATACAAATCAAATCATGAACCTATCTCCCCGTAATTCCCCAATCACCGGTGATATTAAACAAATTAAAGATGGAATCAGGAGCAGGGATGCAGAGGGGATTCATGCCGCTCACCGTTTTTGAGGAGCCGTCGTCGAGTAGGATGCAGAGTCGGATAGGGAAAGTGGGATGACCGTCCCAGGTGGGCGAGTTCGCCGGTACCGAAATTGATGAGTGATCTCGACCGCGACCATGGCGACGGTGAGCTTATGGGAACCGGGGAGGAAGACGGCGCCAGGTAGAGGCGGCGAGGCGAGTTGCGGTGGCGGCAGCTGGCGTGCAAGGTCTCCCGTGCGGACAGCGAGGCCCGCTCACTGGTGCGGAGCTCCGCTGCGTGCGCCGGCGAGTAGCCCTGATGCGAATCAAGGAATCGGGAGGGAGAGATGAAGACCTGGATACGGGAGGAGAGGGAACTGACGGGCGGAGCAGGCGGGGTGAGGGAAGACCGAGTGGACGGGTCTGGATATTGAAACCGCAAAATCATGCGTGGTGGGGGGAGCTTACGAGCTGCGATGCGCCGATGCCGCTCGGCCTCGTGGGTCGGTGGGCCTGTTTGGCTGGCTAGCAGGACGCTCGGTACCGAATAACTATTTGGTATCCAGGTACCATATAGTAATATTATATTATATATATATATATATATATATATATATATATATATATATATATATATATATATATATATATATATATATATATTGGTTGATTTATGAAATAGAAAATGATTTGTTTCTGGCCAATGCACAACCGTCGATCACGCATATACGCGTATACATACAGTGTACATGTGCAACAAACTGCCGCTAGCTAGCTAGTGTGCCTGCACATATATGTGTATAGCTGTACTTGTTTCTACTTTATTTTATTATTTCCTTTTTGCCTTCTCTCTTGTGCTAATTATCACGATATGGACTGACCATTTATGTATGGAAAAGCCAAAATATATTTTCCTCCACGTTTTTACACGAGCGCATATGACACGTAATATATGAAGGGTATATTTGCACATGCTTTTGCATGTAGTGCATACTTATGCACTAAATTTCAAGGTTAACATTGGTCCTGTTCGGCAGGCTATTTTTTTTGGCTTATAAGCCGGCTGTGGCTGATTTGCTGTGAGAGAAAAATATCGTTCCACGGCTGATAAGCCGTGCTGATAAGCTCAGCCGAACAGGGGATTATTTCATTAACAATTCATTTCTTATTTATATATATTATCTGTATTTATTTAAATTGGAAGAATTTCACACATATTATAAGTGAGCCAAAAATCGTGTCAACGGGGTCATGTTGAACGCATGCCTTACATTTAGGTGGCCAAATAATGTATCTTTCGACCGCGAAGCTGGAGAATTATTCGGGCCGAGTGGATTGCCCGCAACGCACTGTACCGGAGCAGGTGTGGTAGGACACGGAGGCGCGATGATAAGACCGAAAAGCAGTCGGGCGGTCCCTAGGTACATGTGGTTCTTGGTGAACTCGAGACTTTACCTGAATAGTTGACTCGGTGACCAATATCTCACTTTAGCGGGTGAGTGAGGCTTGTGTGAGGAATAAATTACTAACTGGTTAATAATCGATTCGAATCGCCATCGTTCACTGGATAGTGAACACTTAACTTGTCACAGAACCTCCTAATTATGATGGCCCACATGTACCTGTCATCGTCATAATGACCTCTGACAGCCGTACTTATGTTCCTCATAACTTAAAAAGCCTGCTTTCCTCCGAACAGGATCCAATTACAGGAGTATTGCAATATTACAATAGTTTATCCAAAATACCATCAGAGTAAAGTAGCGGAAGTCTTACAATAACTTAAATTTACAAACCAAAATTTCCAAATTTCAAACCTTAAGTAGTATTATTATAAACTAGTAGTAGGGAAGTATCAGTAGTAACTTTATTACAAACACACAAACGAAGTGCCTTGCCCAGAGGCCACACAACCTACTCGTCGTCACTTTCTTCAGCCACAACGGTCATGCAACAAGGCTCAAAGCATACTTGTTCATGAAACGCACCTGCAACAAGGGGTTTAACAAAACCTGAGTACGAGAGTACTAAAAAAGACTTACCCGACTAAGAAAAAGACTCCAAGGCCATGCTAGCTTTAGGGAATCAAGGTACGGGTATTCAAGAATCAAAATTTCTTTTGCAGAAAAGCTTACTAAAGTAAGTCCTTATCTTCAATATTTTATTTTTACCATTGATGGTTCATTAACCAATTCTAAGTGATCCTAATCTAGATCAAAGTAATTCTCATAAAGATCTTTCTCATTCTCTTTCAATTTCAGTTCTTAACTACGATGCAGGACAGGTGATTGAGTCTCCGTAACCGAGGAGCAACGACGATTCGAACCGATTATACCTAGCTGGGGATCTCTAACCTCACGACATATGTAGAACCAAATCTTGTATATGCCAACCCTTATTTAGATCTCCCAAAACCAGAACGTGTCCATCGCCACCCAATAGTACAGTAATCCTCGAACCCGGCCCAATTCTAGCCCCGAGGGTACACGCTACTCCCGCCATCTCTCCACTCCTAGTGCGAGGTTAGACGTTCTCGTAATGGAATCACTAACATCTTGGGCTTACCCAAGGCATGAGGCTAGTTGCAAAGTCTCGAAACACAAACAGGACTGCAACGTACGGTCCTTAACTGACAAGGCGAAAACACTACATTGAGACTTCTTTCCCAATGCAAATTAGCAGTGGCCAAACCACCCGCCCGATCTTCTAATTCATTCTCATATTTCAATATTCATTAAGTATGTCGTCATGGTCATATAAACATTCATTTAAAAAGCTTAATTCAGTAAGCATAGCGCAACATACTACGCATTTGTAATAAAACAGGTACCAAGGGTGATATCGCAATAAACAAGGATGATAATACAGCAATTGGGTTATCACTCAACTCCTAATTACTTAATGCAGTAAACCATAATACGAGTGATAAAGATTTGTGAAACTCAAAGAAGGGTTTAAATGCACTGGGGCTTGCCTTGCTCTGACGAGACGGCTAACTCGGGCTCAAAAACTCCGACTTCCGGTCCGGAACCCACCGAAGACAGCTCTTCTCCGGAGACTTGCTCGCCAACGTCGACTTCTTCGAAAGCGGGAACTACACGAGCATATAACATGTCTCAACATGATGCGGTGATAAACATGATGCTTGATGATGATATGCCACGGTTAACAACTTGAGTACAACTTTCCTTCGCGGTACAGTCGCAAAACAATAAAACCTACTAACTAATAGCGATAACTTAAGCGACACTAACGTTTCTTACTAAACATGTTACTAACGAGCTCAAACAAGTAATTAAGGTGCCAAAGATCACCAAGAATTAGTGACCCAAGGTCATCACTCAATCAAAAGGCACACATACCTAAAGTTAACAAATAACATTTATTTAAACATTTAATTAATTATGGCATAATTAATAATAAATCATACTTCATCTAAATGAGCTTAAACTTTTTATATAAATTAATCATGGCCTAAAACAGTGTTAAAATAAATTTCATGATTTTTGGATTAATATTTTAATTACTAAAATTCATGGAAGTTGCATTTAATATTTAATTGAACTAATTAAATAACTTGCAAAAAGTAATCAAATTTAGCATTTAATATTTTTCCTAATTAGTTTATACCTTGAAAAGCTTATACAAAAATTTTCATTATTTTAGGAGCTCAACAAAAATTCTAATGAAATAAACAAATACTCTTACTATTCACATCTTTGAAAAAGAAAAACAAAAACTGCCGATCGGGCCGCTTCCTCCTTTCTCCCTCCGGCTCGGCCTGGCTACACGCGGCCCAGCAACGCGCGCGGCCCAGTAGGCCAGCCCAGCCGTGCCCGCGCTCTCTCTCTCTCACTGACATCTTGGCCCCAGCTGTCATCTCCCTCCTCTCACTCTCTCGCTCTCTCCCGCGACCCGGCCATGCCCGCACGGCGGCCAGCCGGCGATCACCCCGTCGGTGACCCAACCAACTCAACCAAAATGATCTACACCACCTCATGAACCTTACCGAACCCTTCTCTCGACCGCTAACCCCTCGGAGGTAGCACCCCACCGGCCATAGCGGCACGGTGGCTGCGGTGCCCGTCGTCCCGGCGATACCAGCTAGTAGCGGTTAAAATAAAGGGCATGGGAAGTATCAGCAGCTCACCGCGATTGCAGTGAAGCACACAGGAAGCTCGGAGCGGCGGTGGAGGTGGCTGGCCACGGGAGGCGGCTCAGTGATGCTCAGTCGCCGGCGTTGGAGAAGGAAACGGTGGTGCGGCGATTTGGGCGGAAAAAGGGCTAGCTCAGGCGGACCAATAGATGCGCGAGGGCGAGGCAAATATGATGATGCGATTTGCATGGCTGGTGGCGGCTCAGCGGCGGCAGCGGCGGAGCTAAGCGGCGGCGGTGGCAAAACAGAGAAGAAAAACGATTCCACGGTGAACTCGAGCTATATATAGGGCAACGGTCATGGTAAGAGCGCTGGAAGGCTCACGACGTCATGCTGGCGATCCTGGGCGTGCGAGAAGAGCCTGGACGGCCACGGCGGCGCTCCGGCGCCCATACCGACCGGTGGCCGGCCGCCATTGGTCACGGCACTGTAGCTCCCCCCTATTTTCAAATTCAAACTGTTTTATCAAATTACTCTCAAAATCATGTATCAACTTGAAAAATTCCCAAGATATGAAATCTTCAGAATTTCAAGATCTACAAGTTTTATATTGAACACTTTTCCAAATTCGAGCTGGATTTTGAAATTCGAATTTAAAATCAAAAGGGGACACTTTTTGAAAATTTGGTAATTTAGAAATTACTTTCAATTTTATATTGAAACTTCAAAAACTCCCAACACCAAAGTTGTACATCTATCTAAGACCTACAACTTTTCTATTCAAACCATTTTCAAATTCTGCCTCCATTTTGAAATTTGAGTTTGGGATGAAAAGGGGTCAAATTTGAAATTTGCTTCTTTTCAAAATTGCTCCACATTTTACACTAAAACTTTGAAAACTCAAAACACCAAAGTTGTAGCCCTTGAAAAGTTCTACAAACTTGGTTTTAAACATTTTCTTAAATTTTGCTTAGATTTTGAATTATTTCAAAAGGGATAAAATCAGGGTTTTGGATTTTAGGGTTTTCGGAGGAATTTCCAATTGAAATTTGTTGCTACCTTAATTGGTGATTATTTAGTGATCAAACCATCATCCAAGGGCATCATTGAGCCAAGTATCACATAGTTGACTAAATGCCACTCTTGGTTGACCAATTTAACTTTTGAAAATCTTTTAATAATTCCCCAAATTTGAATTCAAATTTGAATCGGAAAACTCGCGACAAGTTTTTGAATTCCAATTCAAACTCAAACTTGGAGCTTCATTTTACGTGTTGAACTTGAGTTCATACCCTACACTTGACACTAGTGTGTAACACAGTCACACACCTCAAATTACGCAGGGCATAAACTAAGCATTTGCGGTGACATTCGAAATTAGGGTTTTCGGTTCGAGTCACACAACTGAGAAGCACATCCAACCTAGAAAGGTAAACTCATTTTAGTTAATGTATAACATGGTTGACCTAAACATGGATGCTTTGCGATGCAATATGATGACATGGCAGATTAATTAGTCACTATAACACCCGAGGTGTTACATGACTTGAGTTACTTCATCGTAGTAATGTTGATGGAACACTTAGATAGTTATAATAGAGATGACATTATGGAAGTTGCTAATGATCATTGGTTATCATTAATTATTTAATCACATGTTTACTCTAGTATAGGTGCAAAATGTACTCGACAGGTTAATAATAATTAACTTGACAATAATGTTTTTAGAAAGGTTCTTGAAATGATAAAAATGTCTTTTTGCAAATGAGTCAGCTACCCCACTATCAAGCCCTTCATGATTTCTTGGTGTCACTTTATTTTTGGTTATGACAGGTAAGTCTAGCTGAGTACCTTCTCGTACTCAGGACGTTGTTCCCATTACTGTTGCAGATGGTCAAATGTACTATGGTTTTTGCATTAACTGCATGTACCCGACGATGGGCGACAACTAGGATCAAGGGCAATGGTCACTTCGTATCTCTTATCTGTTGCTTTTGTTGAGGATGGCTACTTCTTGGCACCGTATCTGAACTAAATGAGTGTGTGTGTCTTATGAAACTATTTGGCTTCCGCTACGTCTATTTTGAACTCGGTTTGTAATAACTATGTTTAAACTCTGATGTATCTGCGACGTGAACTTTTATATAATTTGTGATGGTGACCGCTAAACTTATTACGATCTTGGCTGGTATGTGAGTTGGTTTGAAATCCTTCGTGATTTCACGGACTACCGGGTTATACGGGCTTAAGTTGGCTAAATCGTCTGCTCTGGCGGACGATTTTCTTACTTAATTTCGTATAATTGGTCGGTTCTGTTACATCCCCTGTCAGCTACAACCTTCAAGCATTGACAAACAATATGACAACACACAAAAGAATGAGTGACATTTGGAACACGGCAATATTATGAATCATTACCCGAGCTTGCCAAATGGGTCAGTAGATGTTCATCCGCTGTAGACAGTGGCGGTAGACGTTATAAATTAAGGTATTCAGGTATGTCAAAGTGGACAAAATAATTTGAACTGCTTTTTTCTACGATCGGGGATTAACCCCTATGTCACTGGCCACTCAAATCTGCAATCCATCAAAGCAAACAAGAAAAAATTATTTGCTATCTCCAGTCTATCACAGTGCTCAAGAACATATGTAAAAAAAGGGAGGTGGATGCACAATACCTTCGAGTCGCCCTCACTTACGTCACGCCACAGGACCTCTAGGACGCCACGCCATAGGGCAACGATCGTGCCACAAGATGTTGAGGATCTGTCATGGATTGGGATGTGTAACACCCCTGGTGTTACGAGCATGCTTAGCACCCAGATTAACCTGAGAGGAGTCAAATCAAAACCTAAGTTAAATTATTTAGTGCGTACCGCTGATAATGAAAATCCGAAGAAAATATGCGTATATGTAGAACTTGTATCTTTAATCGTTTGGCATGAAAAATACTTTTGATAAACAAAAATAAAATATAACTTGAGCATTGCGGGTAAGTAAAAGATGTGAGCAAGTTCCACAAATCAGAGTGCAACTATCAGGATTGGAGAATAAATAGTGTTAGCTAGTATTTACAAGCGCAAAAATCGAATTCAAAATTCAATTCTACCTAAACTCTAGATCACGTCTATGACAGAAAGAAGTAATGGCAATGCCATTTTGACATTGAAGTTCCAACAAAAATGCTTAAGCACTAACATCGAGTTTTTTCTATAGTTAGTTGCTTCTAAGTATGTACTTGGACGGGATATGAGCTGCAGTTAAGTTGGACGTCGCACTGCTCTCGTAAAAATTGCTCAAACTTAGCTGAAACGTGTGTGAGCTCTGTTTTGGTGCTCTACTCGTGAACTGACATTCCAGTGACGATCGAACCTTGGCATTCATGTATCTTCCTCTCCAGTCTCTCTTTAGTCATGACGTTTGCTCCGATGGGTAGCTGGTGTAGTCGACTTCAGGCTAGTGTTTTTGTTTGAACCTCAACCGAGACACAGTAGGCGTAGGGCGCGCTTTAAAATGCGTGTACGGTCTTTGTTTGGTCAGTCAGGCTCTTGGTCGCGGTCACCGCGCCTTCGACGCCGCGCGACCGCGCTCTGGCGTGCCGTACGCGCCTCCGCCTTGCGGCGCTGCTGCCACCTGGCCGAACCAACCCGGTCCCTCCCCGCTGCGGCATGTGCTGCTGCCCTCTGACCTTGCCCCCGACACGGCTGCACCCCGTCGCTCGTCTGGCGTGCCGCCCTGGCTGGTTTGTCCCGCTAGGCGCCATCGGAGGGCACTGCTCGGGTTGACCTCTCCAATTTCGTGTACGTCTCCCTAGCTGCTACCATCGCCCCGCTCGCCCACCCTCTCAGTCTCCCCCTCATGCTCGCACGCTGGCCCGGGCATGGCCGCTGCCCCGCTGCCACGTCGTGTCCGCACGCGCCATTACTTGCGACGCGACGCGCCCTGCCTACCGCGTCCTTGCCGCTCTCTACTCAGGTTTGGCCCCCCCCCACTTCGTGAGCGTCGCGCCAAGTCCGGTAGGGTCAGCTTGGCACACGCGTGTGTTGCTGTTTTAAATCGCTCGAGTTCACCCGTGTCTTTCTGCGCCATGACCGCGGCAAGGGCACCACGTCTCCGCCCTTGAAATTCATCTAGCTCGTGGTTTCGTGGCCTGATTCCTCTTGGCAATAGGTAGTTTAGGAAATTCACTAGCCAAGCATCCTATGTCGTGTTGTACCGGGCCCTGGCCAAGGCGAATTTGGGATTTCCGTGACCGCCGGTGGAAATCGCCGCCGTGTCCAAGGCATTGGGGTAAGTCCCGGACCAGCGTGAAAAGATTCGATTGGTGGCGTTCCGGAGCTCGTGTTAACTTCCCCTGTCCGGTGCTCGTTTCTGTTTGTCCAGGGTGTGCGTCGTCGGCGTGATGACGCGGCCGTGCCGCCCCGGAACGCCGCCGCCCCGACTGCGCGCACGTGGCCGGACCACCTCGACACCCCCTCCGCAGCAACCATCACCTCGACCGTGTTCATCGTAAGCTGCTGATACTCTAGCGCCGCTTCTTTAGTCTGTTAGCTTCGCTAGCTCACCGGAACGGACGTGCCGACCTGGCGGTTAGTCCGTCAGCGAGGGCAGCACGGTAGGAGTCGCCGTGTAGCCTCCTTTCGCCGCCCAGGGTTGTGTTTGCGCTTCGCGGTGCTCGTCGGCTCATCAGGGGGGTAGGGGTCCCACTCCGGTGACCGGTGAGCGGGCGCCATGCCGGCCGGAGCAGTGCCGTCGTGCACGGGGCACGCTAGGGGCTTTTCTGTTGTGAAGAACGGTATTTGCGGGGGCCTTTCTGCATGAACGCTGCCTGCAGGAATAGTTCGCTTAGTGGTGATGCTATTACCGAGAAGCGCGAGGGCGTTGGTGCAATTTACACCAGCCGTGCGCGGGCTCCCTGCCCTGGGTCGCCTGCTGGGCCAGATGGCCGCGCGCGGACGCGCCTCGCGTGGGCCGGCCCACCTTGCGCGCTGCCGCGCTCGCGCGAGCCGCTGGCCTGCTAGGCCGTTTTGGCTGCCGTCGGCCCTTTAGTTCTCTAAAGTATTGCCTAATTTAGTTCTAGGGTAAAAACTTGTAGAATTAAGATAAGATTTTGTAGGAGTCCAAAAATTTTGGAATCAATTTCGTTAGAGTCCTAAAATCATAATCTGTCTAAGGGTGTATTTGGGTAATGCAGTTCATAATATTTCTAGGCTTGCTCTAATTATTGTGAGACGCTTAAAATTAGTAAATGTGAACTTGTAGTAATTTTGTGGCAATACAATGATAGTGCTAGCCTCAGAGATTTTTCAGTAGCTTTATAATATTATTACCCACTCACTGTAGTCTCGATAGCTCCATAATAATAGGTTTGATGGGATAACCGGTAAACCCTAATTTGAATACATGTGTTGAAGCGGTAAAATGATAAAGCAACAACTTGGGCTTCATGACTAAAATGTTTGTTAGTAAATAGCGCGTTGCTGGTAGCAAGGATACATGGCTTAGTACGTTAGTCTCTACGCTAGTGCGTCAGCTTGAGAGACGAAATCATTTTTTCTAATTGCGACTGTTGTGTTCCTTTACGTCTCTGCATCGCATTCACGAATCTCACCATAGGAACGGTGATGGATCGAAAAGTCATCTGGAGTAGCCGGAAGGATGGTGTCCGGAGGATCGTGCTGCCTTGACGGAATGCTAACTTGGTTATATTTTTACCCAGGCAAGCCCCGGTGCATAACCCCTATTATTCTGCACTTTATTTTATGATTGTGCATTAAGTTTAAAGGATTTGAATGAAACCCACTTGCATATAAATATCCTGATCCCATGAGTCTTACTAGTATGTCAGGATCGTGTAGATTGCTATGCTACAGGAATCCGGTAGAAGTCGAGTGATTTCCTGTCACTCGCGAGAGATAGGAATATCTTATTGTTACTATTATCATGTTGCTATCTCATGGAATATAAATGTATATGGATAATTGGAGACCGGGCGGAACGGGTTGGATGGACTTGAACCTGGTTGGGCAGCAAAGCAGGGCTCTGGTTGCGATTGTTCCGCCTGTGTCAATTAAGGACCGTTCGTTGCATGGACCCTGGTCAAGTCACAGATTTATTGTCCCGAGCATATACTTGCTTATGGGAGCGGGAAGACTTGTTTCTCTCCTGTCGTGGGTTCCGGCTCTTTCCGGACCGGCTTTTTAGGGTGGTTATATATATTGGGTTGAGGAGGTCTAAGCACCATACTGAGGCCGGGCCTGCAGTGTTGGGGGCTTAGAGTCCGAGCTTGGACGGGGACCTGGGCCCCTTGACAGGAGTGGAACGGGTTGGTCTTGCTTGTGCCCGGGGTACAAGCAAGGCGTGTGTTTTCGGGGCACCCAGCTGGGCATATTGATTCGCGAATCGCCGTTTCTGCGTGACGGTACGGCTTGACTACGCTCTGGCATCGTATTAAGAACTGGCAGTTGAAAGATGAAGAAATGGTTTCTATTTGCTCAACCCTGCTTGATTATAGACTAGGTGCTTACATAGAAGGTTGGATAAGAAATAAAATACGGCTATTAAAAATAAGAAATTAAGGACACACCCTTAGCGCTGCTTCTTGCAAACAAGAAACCCACCAGCCAAAAAGCCTTGCATAATCCTTGAAGTCTTTTTCTTTTCTCCTGATGGGTAAGTCTTGCGGAGTACAATTGAGTACTCAGGGTTTGTTCTACCCTGTTGCAGGTGGCAGGCACGGATAAGCTGACTCTTGTGTGTGGAAACCTCCTGGTGGGCTCAGCGAGGATTTCCTTTGCGATGCGGAGTAGAGTTTTATTTATCAAAACTCTCACCAAAAGTTATACCAGGAAAATACTATTAATCTGTCATCATTTTATGCATTTAAACGTTCCCCATGTTAATGTTTAACTTATCATTAAATGGTTTCATTTCTGCTGAACTCTGATAATGTTTCTATTCCGTTGTTATAATTACATAATGATTTACCCTGATGTTATACTAAAAGTGATGTAAGAAATGGTAGGGATGTTGTAAGCTTTACTCTCTCATTTGTGATCCTGATGTAAAAATGTGGATCTTCGAGTTCTCCATTGCGGTGTGCTCGACGGAATCGCGTAGTTTAGTGTTCTCCCTGGGGTACTTAGTGTCTAATGGAAGACGAGTACTCTTGGGAGGGCATTAGATTAGGCGATTCTACCACAGGATGTAATCGCATCTTCGTGTCCTCATTCTTCCATTGATGGACTGATGGATGAAGCAGTATAGCATGTAATCACATCAAGAGACTGCATCTTTGTGTCCTCACCTGAGAAAAGGGAGGTGGATAGACAACGCCTTGGAGTCATCTTGCCGCCGCCGCCGCTGTCGAGGATGGTCTGTCATGGATGGGGAAGGAACCCGGCCGGGTTCTGTGCGACGCCCAGGTCTGAGCCCACATGGGTGCGATCTTGACTGGGAGAGAGAGAGGCAAGAGACATGGGTGCGATCTTGACGAGCAAGAAGAGGAGCTACCTGAGTGTGTGGACCACCAACCTAGTTCCTTCAAACGAGGCAAACCCTAGAGCATTTTAAGTCTCCTACTTTATAAAAACAAATCTTTATATATATACATGAGTTTATATATGGTCGCATTAAGTTGTAAGAGTTGAGTGAAACTGTTGATGCATTTATTACTATCCTTGCCACATTATTACCTACATAAGTTTATGATTGAATACTGCTTAGCCCTGCTTAGACCGGTAGTGATCGGTGATTTTCGGTCACCTAGAATGACAGGTGGTTACTGGTATGCTTTAGCTATGGAAAGGATGATATCCTGGAAAAAACCATGTGTTAATGGATAATTGGAGGCCGGACGGAAAAGTTGAGGGCAACCAGACAGGGTTTTGGGGTGCTATTAGTTTTCCATCTGTGTCGGTTAAGGACCGATCGTTGCTTGTCCCACTTGTCATGATGAACACATGCCTCACATTTAGCTGGCCAAATAAAGTACCATTCAACCGTGAAGCTAGTGACACTTTTTGGGCCAGGTTAAACTCGGATTGGTAGACTGGTGCCGAAGGGGGTTAGACGGGGACACGAAGAGTGAGGCCAAGGTGCATCCTGGCAGTTGGGCAGTCCCTGGATAGTGCGGTCTATGATTGTTACCCCACGACGTTTACCTGGAAAGCGTCATTGGTGATCTGTAGCTCACTTGATCGGTGAGTGTAGTTTGTGTGAGGAATAAATCACCAGCTGGTTAGAAATCGATTTGAATCGCCATCGCTCCTGGATAGTGAGCACTTGATTTGAGTTATGGCATCGTAGTAATGATGATGAAAAACTGATGGTTATATGGATGATGTTGGAAATGCTAAATCCAAGTGGTAACTGGATGTATTGGTTAATCAAGTGATTGCTATAGTATATGTGCTTACCTAGATGGATAAGTTATAATAAACATGATGCAAAGTACTTAAAATGGTTTATTCATGATATCCCATGCTTTTCACAAATGAGTCAGCTAGTCCACAAAAAGAAAGCCTTGCATACTCCTTGGTGTCACTTTATTTTGGTTTAAGACGGGTAAGTCTAGCTGAGTACCTTCTCGTACTCAAGGTGTTGTTCCCATTGTTATTACAGATGGTCAGATGTATTACGACTATTGCATCAACTGCCTGTATCCGGCGATGGGCGACAACTAGTACCAAGGGCAATGGTCGCTCCCTATATCTTATCTGATGCTTTTGTTAGATATGTCCATCTCCTGGCACTGTATTTGAACTAAGTGTGTGTGGTTTATGAAACTATTTGCTTCCGTTATTTTATTTTGAACTTGTTTTTGTAACAACTTTATGTTCTAAACTCTGATGTATTCAACTGTCGTTGCAAACTTTATGTAATGTGACTATGGCTGCTAAACTTGTACGATCATGGTTTGTATGGTAGTTGGTTTGAAATTCTTCGTGGTTTCACGGACTACCGGGTTATACAGGCTTAAGTTTGCTAAATTATCTGCTTCAGCGGATGATTTTCTTACTTAATTTCATATAATTGGTCGATTCTGTTACATAGGGCTGCCCATGTATGCCGGTGAGCTCATAGCAGCGGACGCGACGGTGAGCAATGCTCTGACGCGTCCTATACGGTGGCGATCAAAAGAAGTAGACCACCACCACGGCATCAAGGCAAGGCTAAATCAAAAGATGGAAAGGAGAAAGGTGCGCCAGAAAGGGCTGGCCACGGTGAGGGCGAACGTGGTGGCGACGGTCAAGTTCGGCAATGTGAGGCAAGGAGAGGGGGTCAGCGAGGTGCACAAGGTCGTGGCGAGGCTGTGCGCTCGAGGAATTGGGCGGAGGTGCTGTGGTGTGGCGGCTAATTATGCCGGCGACGCGGAGCTGCTGCACGGCACGTGCATGGTGGGCATAGAACGAGAAAGGAAGAGCTGGCCGGAGGCTCAGGTATTTAACGGCGAGGGCGTAGCTTCCAGGTGCGACAGCAGCTGCTTGGGTTAGACACGCGAGCGGCTGCGTGTCCAAACTGGCACAAGCGGTGATTGAGGGCGGTGGATCGCCGGTGAAGCAGGCACGCTACTTGCTACTGGTATGCACAGTTCCAGACTGAAACTCATCCCTTCCCTTCCTTCTTTTTCTTGATTCCATTTAAGAACTCTGAAATCTCCAAGAATATAAGTTGCTCATCTTGATATATACTCCAACTTTTCTTATAGGATCAACCATCAAAACTCACTGGATGAAAAGTTATAGGGGGAAACAGAGGTACATAGAAACAAGAACTGAAACAGGATTCAGTTCTAAGGTTACTGTAGCAATACCATCTCATTTCTTTTTCTTCCATTTTCTTCAAAATTTGCATAGCAACTTGAAAATCTCCAAAAATGAAAGTCGTTCAACTTCTCGAGATCTCCAACTTTGCTTTTAGAACCACCTTTAAATTTTGCCCGGATTTTGAAATTAGAATTTGGGGAAGGAAAAGGGATATTTTGAATTTAGGTTTTTGGAAAACATTTTGTTTAACAACTTTGGACTACAACTTCTATTTTAACAACTTTTTATTTCATTAAGCATATTCTCATAAATAAAAACATAAAGAACCCTAATGATACTTATAACAACATTCCAAGAACTATAAAGACCATGGTATAGAAAACATGTGAAACACTTGTATGAAACATATGAAACATACAATAAATAACCCATGAAACATTACTTTGAAACACATGAAACATGGCAATGCAACATGAAACACTTTAAAACATTATATGAAACATCACATTGTACATAGCAGAGCTACTAAAGAAACATCTCTATGAAACATTATTTAGGAACATAACAATACTTTATATGAAACACCTCACAAGCAACATGGACATACTCTTATTTGAAACATTACTAGGCAACATACAAACATGACATATGAAACATATGCATGCTATACTTGAAACATATGGTGCATTTATACAACAGTGTTTTAGTGTTTATGCATGATGATGCTCATGACCAAGGTTTAGTTGCTTCTAACATCTGGGATGTTACACTCGGCGCGCAGGCGATGGAGCGCCACCGGCGGCGGCGGCAGGGGCCCGGCGTAGGGTAGGGGCAATAAAGCGAGGTTGCAGAGAGCGCAAGGAGTCATGACAAGGTTGCGAGGAGCGCATGGCTCATGACGGCAAGGGCGAGGGCGGCGCACTACGGAGGAATGAAGGATGTGCGTGATGCGGTTGCGAGACCTTCCTTTCTCCCAGTGCGTTGATTTGGGTGAGCCACGCGTGATTGCCAGAGGAGATGATTGCGGAGCGCGAGATGAACGCCTGGAGGCCATAGCGGAGCGAGCGAAACGATAGCCGGGGGACGATTGCTCGGATCGCAAGGACTGGGCAGACCGACGACCTGAAGGATTGTCACACAAAAGATTGTCCATCTTTTATTTTTCTAGTCGTGAGGCCAACACTCCCATATAATATCTCATTGTAACACTCGATGTGACACCTTAAAACGACCGCCCTGGTAGGCAGTACTATTTCGCTCCGACGGACAGACTCCCATATTGTCGTATTGAGATGTGAGATGTTCCTGCCTTGTGATCCTCCTGTCTAATCATGAAAGTTCACATTCGATTATGATGTGGAGTAGTGCGGGCTTTGAGCCTGGAGGGAACAAGTCGAGCCATCGACAGTTGGGCACTGTACTGCTGCCCGATGTCACAACTCCGCATTCTCCAGAAGAGGCCTCCACTTCCAAGCCCAAGAGGAGCAAGCGGCACAGGCCCAAGAACGTCAAGCTAGCTGGCCCAGAATGGGTTTGTGATGCCTGTAATCTAAAGCCAACTAGGGAGTGATAGATATATGGAGAAGGGAGACGAGAGGAACTCAACTATGATTAGAACTCTGTAAACCAAATCCCAAAAGGGAAGCACTCGCCGTCAGCCTGTCCGGCGGGCAACCTACCTTGTTTATCTTCCTCGTCTAGCCGGCGCCGCTGCAGTTCTGCGGCTGTAAGGTCCAAAAAGGCTAGAGGGGGGGTGAATAGCCTAATAAAAACTTCTACACAAATTACTTAACCACAAGTTAGTATAAAAGGTGGCGGAGCAAAATGCACTAGCACTAACTAATTAAGCAAGCCACCTACACAAGTCTAGTTCAAGGCTATCCACTAAACACAACAACAACAAGCTAGATACAAGATGTAATACGAGAGAAGAGCTTCGAGTGATTATACCGCCGTGTAGAGATGAGAAGTACCAATCAATCAATCACACAAGAGAAATCCTCGGGAAGAGAATGACACAAGAATTTATCCCGAGGTTCACTTGCTTCCCGGCAAGCTACTCCTCGTTGTGGCGATGCACCCACTTGTCGGTTCGCGAGCTAATCAACTATCAAGAGTTGAGCCCTCGGCGGGCGCCGCACAACCGCACACAAGATGGGGATCCTCCAAGCCACGAGCTCCACTAGAGTATCCAATTTGCGAACTCCCGCGGGGAAGGATCAAGAACCCCTTACAACACTTGGTGAAGGCTCCAACAATCTCCAATTGCGAGCTCAATCACCTCCGCTGCTCCAAGCCGTCTACCGTGTCGGGAAACACGGAAGAGTAACAAGAAATCCGCAGCAACTCGAAGATCAAGTGCCTCTAGAATGCAACTCTCAAGCAATGCACTTGAATCTCACTCAATCTCACTCAAGATGTGCAAACAATCAAAGAGATGAGTGGAGGGGTTGTTCTCTAGCTCAAAGGATGTTTCTAGGTCTCAAAATGTGCAAGAGTTGCCCTCAAACCCCGGCCACCATCTATTTATAACGAAGGGGTACGCAGCTAGCCGTTACAAACGACGCAGCAGAAATCGCGATGACCGGACGCTCTGGTCAGGGTGACCGGACGCGTCCGGTCACTACACGACAAACGTGAACAGTGCGCGTCAGAACTAGCCGTTGAGCTGACCGGACGCGCTCCTTCGATCGACCGGACGCGACAGTGCCAGCGTCCGGTCGCGTTCCAGTAAGCACCCGACGCGACCGGACGCGTCCGGTCGTACGTGACCGGACGCGCCAGCCGCGTCCGATCGCGCTTCGCTGTGCTCGGCTTCTCTGGACGCATGACCAGACGCTCCAGTCCCGTGGGGCACCGGACGCGCCGGTCACGCGTTTAACGTTTACGCCCAGTTGAACTGACCGGACGCGCTGGTCAGGCCAGACCCGCGTCCGGTCACAAACCCTAGCAGCACCCGCGCCGCGATGAACTGACCGGACGCGCCCCGCGTCCGGTGCAGCGTCCGGTGCAGCGTCCGGTGCACGCAGTGACCTCCGTTCGCCTCCGTTTATTTTCCGACTTCCGGCGCAATAGAAAATAGGCGTTTCACTTCTCCAAAAAGCGCCGAATCCCGCCTCGCAAGCTCGGCGGGAAGGAGAGAGGAACCCAAACCCCTCTCTACCGCTTAAACTCCACCGCCTTCGTAAAAGTGCTAACACCACCAAGTGTACACCATCATGTGCATGTGTGTTAGCATTTCACAAACATTTTTCAAGGCGTTATGTTAGCTCTTTACTAGATCCTAATGCATATGCTCAAGACAATTGATCTAGTGGCACTTGATTCCTGAGCTAACCGTGATTGCCCCTCTTGATAGTCGGCTATGTATCCTAAACCCGGTCAATCACTTCTCTACTCATCTTAGACCGGCAAAAGGAAAACCCTATGGTTATACCTTTGCCTTGCGCTCTTAGATCCTTCTCTTCACTTGATCATCATGTCCATCATTTCATGTGCATCTCCACCATGATCATCATTTCATGTCCATGCACCATCTCTTTGTGATCTTGTGGCCACCACTCCTTGCCACGTACACCTTCATCACATGTGTTGCTTATGCCTAACTCAAAACACTTAACACATGGCATTAGCAACTTGGTGTCATTGATTACCAAAACCAAACTTGGGCTTTCAATCTCCCCCTTTTTGGTAATTGATGACAACCATCACAAAGATATGAAATGAAATCAATTTTCAATTTCGATAGTATTAGCTCCCTCTACATTTGTGCTTCCATGAGTTTGGTTCAATTGTGCACATATGTATGAATTAGAATTTTGGGAGAGTTACTACTATCAAATTGATGCTAAGGTATATAGAATGGACCTTTGAAGCGTGATACCAATCGGAGTTGCCTTTATATACCATCCTTAGCATCGATGTAGCTAGACACCACTTGTAATTCATCACTTGTAAAGATCACAAACACTAAAGTACCCCGTGAGATCAACATTATAAGCAAAGGTGTCTAGATACCACTTGTAAAGCTACTCACAACAAATCATCATTCAAGTTCTATTTCTAGCAATCACCAAACAATCATGAATATGAATTTAAGTTTTGCAATGCAACAATTCATCATGTTAATGCACATACAAATGCAACAAACAATTCATGAGCTTGCTCCCCCTACTTGTGTGCTCAAATTTAATTGATCCCTTTCCAAAGTCTTATCTTATGCTTTCTCTCCCCCTTAGTAACTTTCTCTCCCCCTTAGTAACTTAACTTTTTATCTTTGTGACTTTTCTATCTTTGTGACTTTTCTCTCCCCCTTTGTCAACAATCACCAAAAAGGTGCCAATTTTAGTGAGAGTTAAGTCAACCAATGTGAGGGAGTCCAAATTGTGGTTCAATCTAGATCACATGCCTAGAACATGTAATTCGGTTTGATCCAAGGACAAGCTTCTTCACACCTCATAAAGTATAAGGGTTATCTTGACCATGTTGAATTACACATCATGAGCTCATTTTCTAGATTCAACACTAGGTTTGCAAGCCCACAAACATGTCATATGCTACCACTAGATCAATCAAACATAGAAGCAATAGTGGTACCATATATACATCAAAATCATTTGATTTTCATGAATGAGCCTATTTGTCATGCAAATATGTCTATATGTTCTAAACATGTCCTTAGCAAAGTATGGATGATATGCCAAACAACTTTACCTTGCTATGTCGGAGGAGAGGCATGTCATATAAGAATGTGGGGGTGCACTCATTTCAAGTTGGAGAAGTCAAGTATGTTCAATTCATTCTTCAACTTGTAAAATCTTTTCTCATCAAGTGGTTTTGTGAATATGTCGGCTAGTTGATCTTCGGTGCCAATGCTTTCAATGCTAATATCACCCTTTTGTTGATGGTCTCTTATGAAGTGATGCCTTATGTCAATGTGCTTCGTTCTTGAATGTTGAACCGGATTTGTGTCATCTTGATAGCACTTTCATTGTCACAAAACAATGGCACATTCTTGAACTTGATTCCAAAGTCATTCAAGGTGGATTTCATCTAAAGCAATTGTGCACAACAACTACCGGCACTAATGTATTCGGCTTCGGCGGTAGATAGTGCAACACTATTTTGTTTCTTTGATGACCATGAAACAAGAGACCTTCCAAGCAATTGACAAGTGCCACTTGTGCTCATTCTATCAATCTTGCAACCACCATAGTCGGAGTCCGAATATCCAATCAACTCAAAATTAGACCCCTTTGGAAACCATAATCCAACATCATGAGTGCCCTTAAGATATCTCAATATTCTCTTGGTTGCTTTCAAGTGACTTTCTCTAGGTGAAGCTTGATATCTTGCACATTTGCATACACTAAACATCACATCCGGCCTAGAAGCGGTGACATAGAGCAAACTTCCAATCATAGATCGGTATTGCTTTTGATCTACCATGTTGCCACTTGCATCAATACCCAAATGATCATTTGTGCCCATTGGTGTACTCATTGGCTTAGCATCTTGCAATCCAAACTTCTTGATTAAGTCCTTGATGTACTTCCCTTGACTTACAAAAGTGCCATTCTTCATTTGCTTGATTTGAAGTCCAAGGAAGTAACTAAGCTCTCCAATCATAGACATCTCAAACTCTTTTGCCATCATATTTCCAAACTCTTCACAAAAATCTTGATTGGTTGATCCAAAGATAATGTCATCCACATAGATTTGTAACACAAACAAGTCATTTCCAAGCTTCTTGGTGAAGAGAGTGGTGTCAACCTTTCCCATCTTGAACCCTTTAGAGAGAAGAAAGTCCCTCAACCTCTCATACCATGCTCTAGGTGCTTGCTTCAAACCATACAATGCCTTCTTTAGCTTAAAAACATGGTTGGGCTTCTTATCATCTTCAAAACCGGGAGGTTGCTCAACATAAACTTCTTCATTGATGTAGCCATTGAGAAATGCACTCTTGACATCTATTTGATAGAGCTTGATGTTGTGTGCACAAGCATATGCTAATAAGATTCTAATAGCCTCCAATCTTGCAACCGGTGCATATGTTTCTCCAAAGTCAAGATCCTCAACTTGAGTGTATCCTTGTGCTACTAATCTTGCTTTGTTCCTCACAACCATGCCATCTTGATCTTGCTTGTTTCTAAAGACCCACTTAGTACCAATCACATTGTAGTTCTTTGGCCTTTCAACAAGTTCCCAAACTTGATTTCTAGTGAAGTTGTTTAGCTCTTCATGCATGGCATTTACCCAATCGGAATCTTTCAATGCATCTTCTATTTTATTAGGTTCTTCAAGTGACACAAATGAGTAGTGCTCACAAAAGGATGCTAATCTTGATCTAGTTTGAACACCACTTTGAATTCCACCAATGATTTGATCCAATGGATGATCTCTTGCAATGCTAGTAGGTTGGAGTATTGGGAGTTGATTGCTTCCACTTGTTTGACCTTGATCTTGCACTTCATCATGAGAGCCACTAGAGCTTGCTTGATTTGTATCAATTTGCACACTTTGGTTGATCACATGAATATCATCATCATCAACTTGCCTTGGCCTAACATCACCAATGTCCATGTTCTTCATTGCATTTGACAATTGATCTCCTCTCACATCATCAAGGTTTTGAGCTTCATTTTGAGATCCTTGGGTTTCATCAAACTCAACATCATGAACTTCTTCCAAGGTGCCATTTGTGAGATTCCAAACTCTATATGCTTTGCTTGTGGTAGAATAACCAAGTAAGAACCCTTCATCACATTTCTTTTCAAACTTGCTCAATCTAGTGCCTTTCTTGAGAATATAGCATTTGCAACCAAACACTCTAAAGTATGCAATGTTGGGCTTTCTTCCATTCAATAGCTCATATGGTGTCTTCCCGAGCTTCCCATGGCAATAGAGACGGTTGCTACAATAGCAAGCCGTGTTGATAGCTTCACTCCAAAATGAATGACTCACATTGTATTCACTAAGCATTGATCTAGCCATGTCAATCAAAGTTCTATTCTTCCTTTCAACTACACCATTGGACTGAGGAGTATATGTTGGAGAGAATTGATGTCCAATACCAAGATCATCACACAATTCCTCAATTCTTGTGTTCTTAAACTCACTACCATTGTCACTTCTAATCTTCTTGATGGTGATTTCAAACTCATTTTGCACTCTTTTGATAAAAGACTTGAATAAATCATAAACATCACTCTTGTCATAGAGAAAGAACACCCAAGTGTATCTAGTGTAGTCATCAACAATCACAAAACCATACTTGTTGCCACCAATGCTAGTATATGTTGTTGGCCCAAACAAGTCCATATGCAATAGCTCAAATGCCTTTGATGTACTCATTTCACTCTTACTAGGATGTTTATTTCCAACTTGTTTGCCGGCTTGACAAGCACTACAAGGTTTATCCTTCTCAAAGGTGACATCCTTCAAGCCTCTAACTAAGTCATGCCTCAAAAGTTTGTTCAATTGTTTCATTCCAACATGACCAAGCCTTCTATGCCACAACCATCCCATACTAGATTTGCTAAGCAAGCATGATGTCAATTGTGTCTCACTATCATTGAAGTCAACCAAGTATAAGCTACCATGTCTAAATCCTTTGAATATCAAATTTGATCCATCAACACTTATGACTTCAACATCATCACTACCAAATATACACTTGAAACCAAGATCACAAAGTTGTGCCACCGACAAAAGATTAAAGTCCAAGCTCTCAACTAGCAACACATTAGATATGCTCATGTCATTTGAGATAGCAATTTTACCAAGCCCCTTGACCTTGCCTTTCTTGTTGTTGCCGAAAGTGATAGCATCAAAACCACCATTTTGACTTGTATCAATAGATTTGAACATACAAGAATCCCCGGTCATATGTTGAGTGCACCCACTATCAAGCACCCAATGCCTTCCTCCGGCTTTGTAATTGACCTACAAGATAAGATCAATTCTTTTTAGGTACCCAAACTTGTTTGGGTCCTCCAAGGTTAGTGACCAAGCTCTTTGGTACCCAAATGGCTTTCTTCTTTGAGCCCATCCATGGTGCACCAATGAACTTAGCATGAACACCATTTGTACCCTTGGTAAGTATATAGAAAGAATCAAACTTAATTGAGGATACTTTAGCATTGGATTTCTTGTTCATGCAATGTTGCTCTATGTGACCAACTTGCTTGCAACTTTTGCAATAGCTACCTTTGTTCTTCACAAAATGAGTCTTGTGAGGAGCAAAAGCGGCTTTGCCTTTCTTGGGGTTATAGCCCAATCCCTCTTTATAGAGAGAAGCTCTTTGGCTACCCAAGCACATAAGCAAGCGGTCCTCACCACCATAAGCCTTGGCCAAGGTGTGATTGAGCTCTTTTACCTCCTTCTTGAGATTTTCATTCTCAACTATAAGTGTGGAATCACAAGTGAAACCGTCACTACTAGATGAGGATGATGTAGATGAGCTACATGAAGGGTTAGTGGGAGCAACAACAATAGGCTTATGAAAAGGTTCATCAATTATATCACATGATATGCCTATGTTGCAAGTTTTAGCTTTCTCAACATTAGTTGGCATGTTTTCGCATTTTTCAACTAGAGAGGAATGAGCTTCTTCAAGCTTAGTGTGAGACTTTTGAAGTTTCTTATGGTCTACCTTTAGACTCTCATAAGATGCTCTAAGCTCATCAAGTTCTTGCATAAGGTTTTTCTTTTCCTTAAGCAAGCCCTTGCATTCCTTTCTAGATTCTTTATAATGTTGAGTGCAATCTTCTAGCATAGTGATTAGTTCATCTTTAGTGAATTCTTCTTCATCACTATCACTATCACTATCACTAGCATTATCATGATCACTCTCATCATCGGATGATACCTTAGCGGCCTTAGCCATGAAGCACGATGGAGTGTCGAAGAGGGAGACCTTCTCTTGGATGGCAATGCTAGCATGTCCCTTCTTCTTGCTCTTGTAGTCATCCTCATCATCACTTGAGGAATCATCACTATCCCATGTAGCAACATGAGAATCATTCTTCTTCTTATAAGAGCTCTCCTTCTTTTCTTGCTTCTTCTTTTGCTTCTTTCTCTCCTTCTTGATAGCATCTTCATCATCACTATCATAAGGACACTTTGCAATGAGATGGTCCTTGCTATGGCATCTAAAGCATCTCATGGCATGCTCATTCTTCTTAGATGTGTTCTTCTTCCTCCTTGCACGATAGCCCTTCTTCTTCATGAATTTGCCAAATTGCTTGACAAAGAGAGCCATCTTCTCATCAATGTCATCACTATCACAAGAGCTTGAGTCTTCTTCACTTGATGATTCAATCTTGGATTTGCCCTTGGATGTGGTGGCTTTGAATGCCACACTCTTCTTCTTCTCATCATCCTTCTTCTCACTTTCCTTCTTCTTCTTTTTGACCAACTCCTCTTTCTCATCATCTTCTCTATATGAATCATCGGTCATCACTTCTTGGAATATTTGTTGAGGAGTTGAATCCTTCAATGTAGTCCTCACTAGCACGGTGATCAATGTATCAAACCTCTTGGGTAAGCTTCTCAAAAACTTCATAGAGAATTGATTGTCCTTGACCTCCTCACCAAGTGCCTTGAGCTCATTTACAATGACTTGCAATCTATGAAACATCTCCGGCACACTCTCATCTTCTTGCATCTTGAAACTAGAGAACTTTTCTTGCAAGATATATGCTTTGGCGGTCTTTGTGCCTTCGGTGCCCTCAAAAGTTTCTTCTAGCTTGGCCCAAGCATCATGTGCAACCTCTATGTTCTTCACTTGCTCAAATGTCTTGTCATCTAGTGCCTCATGAAGAGCACTAATGGCAATGTCATTGCATTGGAGCTTCTTCTCTTCCACCGGTGTAGGTGCTTCCGGATTAGCAACCTCAAATTTGGTTTCGGTGACTTTCCACACTTCTCTATTGATTGACTTGAGGTGTGCGGTCATCTTAACTTTCCAATATGCATAATTTGTGCCATCAAAGTGAGGTGCCTTCTTGGTGTTGTTGATGTGCAAACTTAATTGAGCCATTTCTTTATCACCGTAGGTTGTTAAGCCTCAAATAAACGGTGCCTCGGCTCCGATACCACTTGTAAGGTCCAAATAGGCTAGAGGGGGGGGGTGAATAGCCTAATAAAAACTTCTACACAAAATACTTAACCACAAGTTAGTACGAAAGGTGGCGAAGCACAAAGCACTAGCTCTAACTAATTAAGCAAGCCACCTACACAATTCTAGTACAAGGCTATCCACTAAACACAACAACAACAACAAAGCTAGAAACGAGATGTAATACGAGAGAAGAGCTTCGAGTGATTATACCGCCGTGTAGAGATGAGAAGTACCAATCAATCAATCACACAAGAGAAATCCTCGGGAAGAGAATGACACAAGAATTTATCCCGAGGTTCACTTGCTTCCCGGCAAGCTACTCCTCGTTGTGGCGATGCACCCACTTGTCGGTTCGCGAGCTAATCAACTATCAAGAGTTGAGCCCTCGGCGGGCGCCGCACAACCGCACACAAGATGGGGATCCTCCAAGCCACGAGCTCCACTAGAGTATCCAATTCGCGAACTCCCGCGGGGAAGGATCAAGAACCCCTAACAACACTTGGTGAAGGCTCCAACAATCTCCAATTGCGAGCTCAATCACCTCCGCTGCTCCAAGCCGTCTACCGTGTCGGGAAACACGGAAGAGTAACAAGAAATCCGCAGCAACTCGAAGATCAAGTGCCTCTAGAATGCAACTCTCAAGCAATGCACTTGAATCTCACTCAATCTCACTCAAGATGTGCAATCAATCAAAGAGATGAGTGGAGGGGTTGTTCTCTAGCTCAAAGTATGTCTCTAGATCTCAAAATGTGCAAGAGTTGCCCTCAAACCCCGGCCACCATCTATTTATAACGAAGGGGTACGCAACTAGCCGTTAGAAACGACGCAGTTGAAATCGCGAGCACCGGACGCGCCGGTCAGGGTGACCGGACGCGTCCGGTCACTACGCGACAGACGAGAATAGTGCCGTTCAAACTAGCCGTTACCGAAGACCGGACGCGCTCGACCGAGCCACCGGACGCGCTGGTGACGACCGGACGCGCCGGTCCCGTGACCCACCGGACGCGCCGGTCAACACCGAGCCGCGCACCGCGAAACATCCACCGGACGCGCTGAAGAACCCACCGGACGCCACAGTGCCCGCGTCCGGTGGGAGTCCAGTAAGCTCCCTAGACCACCGGACGCGTCCGGTGACCTGTGACCGGACGCGCACCGCGTCCGGTGGTCCTTGTGAACCGCTGATCGCCTGACCGGACGCGCCGGTCGCACAGTGACCGCGTCCGGTGCTGCGTCCGGTGCAGCGTCCGGTGCACGCAGTGACCTCCGTTCGCCTCCGTTTCTTTTCCAACTTTCGGCGCAATAGAAAATAGGCGTTTCACTTCTCCAAAAAGCGCCGAATCCCGCCTCGCAAGCTCGGCGGGAGGGAGAGAGGAACCCAAACCCCTCTCTACCACTTAAACTCCACCGCCTTCGCAAATGTGCTAACACCAACAAGTGTTCACCACCATGTGCTCGTGTGTTAGCATTTCACAAACATTTTTCCAAGGCGTTATGTTAGCTCTTTTACTAGATCCTAAATGCATATGCTCAAGACATTGATCTAGTGGCACTTGATTCCCGAGCTAACCGTGATTGCCCCTCTTGATAGTCGGCTATGTATCCTAAACCCGGTCAATCACTTCTCTACTCAACTTAGACCGGCAAAAGGAAAACCCTATGGTTATACCTTTGCCTTGCGCTCTTAGATCCTTCTCCTTCACTTGATCATCATGTCCATCATTTCATGTGCATCTCCACCATGATCATCATTTCATGTCCATGCACTATCTCTTTGTGATCTTGTGGCCACCATTCCTTGCCACGTACACCTTCATCACATGTGTTGCTTATGCCTAGCTCAAAACACTTAACACATGGCATTAGCAACTTGGTGTCATTAATTACCAAAACCAAACTTGGGCTTTCAGAAGAGCACTAATGGCAATGTCATTGCATTGGAGCTTCTTTTCTTCCACCGGTGTAGGTGCTTCCGGATTAGCAACCTCAAATTTTGTTTCGGTGACTTTCCACACTTCTCTATTGATTGACTTGAGGTGTGCGGTCATCTTAACCTTCCAATAAGCATAATTTGTCCCATCAAAGTGAGGTGCCTTCTTGGTGTTGTTGATGTGCAAGCTTAATTGAGCCATTTCTTTTTCACCGTAGGTTGTTAAGCCTCAAATAAACGGTGCCTCTGCTCCGATACCACTTGTAAGGTCCAAAAAGGCTAGAGGGGGGGGTGAATAGCCTAATAAAAACTTCTACACAAATTACTTAACCACAAGTTAGTATAAAAGGTGGCGGAGCAAAATGCACTAGCACTAACTAATTAAGCAAGCCACCTACACAAGTCTAGTTCAAGGCTATCCACTAAACACAACAACAACAAGCTAGATACAAGATGTAATACGAGAGAAGAGCTTCGAGTGATTATACCGCCGTGTAGAGATGAGAAGTACCAATCAATCAATCACACAAGAGAAATCCTCGGGAAGAGAATGACACAAGAATTTATCCCGAGGTTCACTTGCTTTCCGGCAAGCTACTCCTCGTTGTGGTGATGCACCCACTTGTCGGTTCGCGAGCTAATCAACTATCAAGAGTTGAGCCCTCGGCGGGCGCCGCACAACCGCACACAAGATGGGGATCCTCCAAGCCACGAGCTCCACTAGAGTATCCAATTTGCGAACTCCCGCGGGGAAGGATCAAGAACCCCTTACAACACTTGGTGAAGGCTCCAACAATCTCCAATTGCGAGCTCAATCACCTCCGCTGCTCCAAGCCGTCTACCGTGTCGGGAAACACGGAAGAGTAACAAGAAATCCGCAGCAACTCGAAGATCAAGTGCCTCTAGAATGCAACTCTCAAGCAATGCACTTGAATCTCACTCAATCTCACTCAAGATGTGCAAACAATCAAAGAGATGAGTGGAGGGGTTGTTCTCTAGCTCAAAGGATGTTTCTAGGTCTCAAAATGTGCAAGAGTTGCCCTCAAACCCCGGCCACCATCTATTTATAACGAAGGGGTACGCAGCTAGCCGTTACAAACGACGCAGCAGAAATCGCGATGACCGGACGCTCTGGTCAGGGTGACCGGACGCGTCCGGTCACTACACGACAAACGTGAACAGTGCGCGTCAGAACTAGCCGTTGAGCTGACCGGACGCGCTCCTTCGATCGACCGGACGCGACAGTGCCAGCGTCCGGTCGCGTTCCAGTAAGCACCCGACGCGACCGGACGCGTCCGGTCGTACGTGACCGGACGCGCCAGCCGCGTCCGATCGCGCTTCGCTGTGCTCGGCTTCTCTGGACGCATGACCAGACGCTCCAGTCCCGTGGGGCACCGGACGCGCCGGTCACGCGTTTAACGTTTACGCCCAGTTGAACTGACCGGACGCGCTGGTCAGGCCAGACCCGCGTCCGGTCACAAACCCTAGCAGCACCCGCGCCGCGATGAACTGACCGGACGCGCCCCGCGTCCGGTGCAGCGTCCGGTGCAGCGTCCGGTGCACGCAGTGACCTCCGTTCGCCTCCGTTTATTTTCCGACTTCCGGCGCAATAGAAAATAGGCGTTTCACTTCTCCAAAAAGCGCCGAATCCCGCCTCGCAAGCTCGGCGGGAGGGAGAGAGGAACCCAAACCCCTCTCTACCACTTAAACTCCACCGCCTTCGCAAATGTGCTAACACCAACAAGTGTTCACCACCATGTGCTCGTGTGTTAGCATTTCACAAACATTTTTCCAAGGCGTTATGTTAGCTCTTTTACTAGATCCTAAATGCATATGCTCAAGACATTGATCTAGTGGCACTTGATTCCCGAGCTAACCGTGATTGCCCCTCTTGATAGTCGGCTATGTATCCTAAACCCGGTCAATCACTTCTCTACTCAACTTAGACCGGCAAAAGGAAAACCCTATGGTTATACCTTTGCCTTGCGCTCTTAGATCCTTCTCCTTCACTTGATCATCATGTCCATCATTTCATGTGCATCTCCACCATGATCATCATTTCATGTCCATGCACTATCTCTTTGTGATCTTGTGGCCACCATTCCTTGCCACGTACACCTTCATCACATGTGTTGCTTATGCCTAGCTCAAAACACTTAACACATGGCATTAGCAACTTGGTGTCATTAATTACCAAAACCAAACTTGGGCTTTCAGAAGAGCACTAATGGCAATGTCATTGCATTGGAGCTTCTTTTCTTCCACCGGTGTAGGTGCTTCCGGATTAGCAACCTCAAATTTTGTTTCGGTGACTTTCCACACTTCTCTATTGATTGACTTGAGGTGTGCGGTCATCTTAACCTTCCAATAAGCATAATTTGTCCCATCAAAGTGAGGTGCCTTCTTGGTGTTGTTGATGTGCAAGCTTAATTGAGCCATTTCTTTTTCACCGTAGGTTGTTAAGCCTCAAATAAACGGTGCCTCTGCTCCGATACCACTTGTAAGGTCCAAAAAGGCTAGAGGGGGGGGTGAATAGCCTAATAAAAACTTCTACACAAATTACTTAACCACAAGTTAGTATAAAAGGTGGCGGAGCAAAATGCACTAGCACTAACTAATTAAGCAAGCCACCTACACAAGTCTAGTTCAAGGCTATCCACTAAACACAACAACAACAAGCTAGATACAAGATGTAATACGAGAGAAGAGCTTCGAGTGATTATACCGCCGTGTAGAGATGAGAAGTACCAATCAATCAATCACACAAGAGAAATCCTCGGGAAGAGAATGACACAAGAATTTATCCCGAGGTTCACTTGCTTTCCGGCAAGCTACTCCTCGTTGTGGTGATGCACCCACTTGTCGGTTCGCGAGCTAATCAACTATCAAGAGTTGAGCCCTCGGCGGGCGCCGCACAACCGCACACAAGATGGGGATCCTCCAAGCCACGAGCTCCACTAGAGTATCCAATTTGCGAACTCCCGCGGGGAAGGATCAAGAACCCCTTACAACACTTGGTGAAGGCTCCAACAATCTCCAATTGCGAGCTCAATCACCTCCGCTGCTCCAAGCCGTCTACCGTGTCGGGAAACACGGAAGAGTAACAAGAAATCCGCAGCAACTCGAAGATCAAGTGCCTCTAGAATGCAACTCTCAAGCAATGCACTTGAATCTCACTCAATCTCACTCAAGATGTGCAAACAATCAAAGAGATGAGTGGAGGGGTTGTTCTCTAGCTCAAAGGATGTTTCTAGGTCTCAAAATGTGCAAGAGTTGCCCTCAAACCCCGGCCACCATCTATTTATAACGAAGGGGTACGCAGCTAGCCGTTACAAACGACGCAGCAGAAATCGCGATGACCGGACGCTCTGGTCAGGGTGACCGGACGCGTCCGGTCACTACACGACAAACGTGAACAGTGCGCGTCAGAACTAGCCGTTGAGCTGACCGGACGCGCTCCTTCGATCGACCGGACGCGACAGTGCCAGCGTCCGGTCGCGTTCCAGTAAGCACCCGACGCGACCGGACGCGTCCGGTCGTACGTGACCGGACGCGCCAGCCGCGTCCGATCGCGCTTCGCTGTGCTCGGCTTCTCTGGACGCATGACCAGACGCTCCAGTCCCGTGGGGCACCGGACGCGCCGGTCACGCGTTTAACGTTTACGCCCAGTTGAACTGACCGGACGCGCTGGTCAGGCCAGACCCGCGTCCGGTCACAAACCCTAGCAGCACCCGCGCCGCGATGAACTGACCGGACGCGCCCCGCGTCCGGTGCAGCGTCCGGTGCAGCGTCCGGTGCACGCAGTGACCTCCGTTCGCCTCCGTTTATTTTCCGACTTCCGGCGCAATAGAAAATAGGCGTTTCACTTCTCCAAAAAGCGCCGAATCCCGCCTCGCAAGCTCGGCGGGAGGGAGAGAGGAACCCAAACCCCTCTCTACCGCTTAAACTCCACCGCCTTCGTAAAAGTGCTAACACCACCAAGTGTACACCATCATGTGCATGTGTGTTAGCATTTCACAAACATTTTTCAAGGCGTTATGTTAGCTCTTTACTAGATCCTAATGCATATGCTCAAGACAATTGATCTAGTGGCACTTAATTCCCGAGCTAACCGTGATTGCCCCTCTTGATAGTCGGCTATGTATCCTAAACCCGGTCAATCACTTCTCTACTCATCTTAGACCGGCAAAAGGAAAACCCTATGGTTATACCTTTGCCTTGCGCTCTTAGATCCTTCTCTTCACTTGATCATCATGTCCATCATTTCATGTGCATCTCCACCATGATCATCATTTCATGTCCATGCACCATCTCTTTGTGATCTTGTGGCCACCACTCCTTGCCACGTACACCTTCATCACATGTGTTGCTTATGCCTAACTCAAAACACTTAACACATGGCATTAGCAACTTGGTGTCATTGATTACCAAAACCAAACTTGGGCTTTCAGCGGCGCTGGCATCTGGTATCAGAGTCGACGAAACCGAGGCCGCTGGTGGAGCTCTGGAGTCCGCGTCGACCACTCACGAGCACTTCACCAGGCTTCAGCGCTCGAGAGGAGCGATGGATCCTGTTGTCGCGAAGACATTCGACGAAATGCTCAAGCGAACGGAGGACTTCGACAAGCGTTCCGTCGAGCGCTGGGAGCACTCAGAGAAGCGGTTTGAGGAGGCGGCGGCCGCTCTCCACGAGCGCGAAGAGGCTGTCGACGCCCGCATCACTTCCCTAGAGAATTTTGCCTCGACCCAGTACTCCGCCGCCATCGTCGCCGACAACTGGGGAGCGCACTTCGACTCGCGCATGACGGATCTGGAGCAGCGCATGGTCGACCTCGAGCTCATCCGCCTGGCTGAGATCCGCGATGAACGGGATGACTGGGTGGAGGAGCTGGAAGGAGCGGTCAGAGGTCTGCAGTCATGGCATCAGGAGGTGGAGGGCAACCTCGACGATCTCCGCTACGAAATCCGCCATTTCCCCAAGGTAGCAGTGGCGCAGCAGCATCAACATCCGCTACCTGTGCGCCGTGAGTTGGCCGCCGCCGGGTACTCTGGCGGGTTCACGGTCGACTGGCCCGATGGGCACCGCGTTGAATCGACTACACGGGAGCGGGGCTATGGTTCGGTGTCGACCATAGCTCCAAACCCGGCCAATGGTACGTCCACTGATCCCCATTCCATTCCTGTTAACGCATATCATCCGCCACCCTTCATCGCCTACAACCACCATACTGCCTGGCCACCTGAAACCATCCATCCTCCACCCCCCAAATCCCCACCAGAACACCTCCAATTTCACTCCACCCCCACTTCCCCCCGATTCCACTCCCACTCTTCCACCCCACCTTCCAGGTCAATTGCCTAAGATGCATTTTCCACAATATGATGGCACCACACCTCAGTTGTGGATTACTCAAGCTCATAATTATTTCGACATGTATTCTGTTCATCCATCCATATGGGTGCGCGTGGCCACCATGAATTTCATCACGACCGCCAAGCGTTGGCTCCAGTCTATCAATCACAAGCTTCCACACACCGATTGGACCACCTTGTGTGCTATGATCCGCGAGCGCTTTTGCCGGGATCAGCACGAGCTTCTCCTCCGTCAGCTTTTCCAAATCAAAATGACTGGCTCTGTTCAAGATTATATCGACAAATTCGTTGATCTTGTAGAACAACTCTCAGCTTATACACCTAATCCTGACTCCCTGTCCTATGTCACTCGGTTTGTGGATGGTCTCCGGGATGATATTCGTGCTGTACTTCTTGTTCAGAGGCCTGCCGATTTGGATGCTGCTTGCACACTTGCCCTTTTGCAGGAAGAAGCGGTCGAGCCGCATCGGCGCAAGGACGTCAAGCGCTTTGATGCTCCCACGTTGCCTAAGCCGACCCAAGCACGCAGTGGATTCCCTCTGCCACCACCCCCTCCACGTCCTGTTCCTGGTCCGCCACCACAAGATGACAAGCGCCAACATGAGGAACGCCGGCCTGATCAGCGCCGTGCCAATGTTGTTGACAAGTTGCAGTCACTCCGCTCCTACCGTAAAGCTCGTGGCCTCTGCATGCGGTGCGGTGAAAAATGGCACCGAGGACACAAATGTGCTCCAGCACTTCAACTTCATGCATTACAGGAAGTTTGGGAGATGTGCCAGGACTTATTCCAGGATGATGCTCAGTCAGAATATGACACAACTGCAGTTCCTGACCAAGCCTTTCTATTACTTTCAGCTGATACTTCCTCTCATACAGTTCACCCTCGTACTCTACAGTTTTCTGGCAGGATTCAGGGACATGACTTTCGTATTCTGCTGGATTCAGGGAGCACTCATTCCTTCCTGGATGCTCGGTTGGTAGCTTCTCTCTGGTGTGCAGCCCCTTTCCAACCCAACGAAAGTAACTGTTGCTAACGGTGGCACTGTATCTTGTGAAGCTCACATTCCATATGCTGAATGGTCTATTGCTGGGTACACATTTCATTCCACACTCAAGCTGATTCCAATTGGCAGCTATGATATGATACTTGGTATGGACTGGTTGCAAGCTTTCTCTCCCATGGAAGTGCATTGGATACAAAAGTGGATTCAGATACAGTATGGGCCCCATACAGTTGTTCTGCGGGGTGCTCTGCCTATTCCAACGGATTGTGCTTTGGTTCAACTCCTTCATATTGACAGTTCAGAGCCTGCTCAACTGGTACCTCCTGACATTCAACTCATTCTTGATAAGTATCAGCACTTGTTCAATCCTCCAACTGAGTTGCCACCTCGAAGACCTTGCGATCATTCCATTCCGCTGTTACCTGGTGCTCAGCCCGTGGCATCTTGTCCATACCGATACTCCCCAATACTCAAGTCTGAGATTGAAATGCAGGTCAATGAGATGCTTGAGTCTGGCCTCATTCGTCCCAGTACGAGTGCATTTTCTTCGCCAGTGCTTCTCGTCCGCAAGAAGGACGGCTCTTGGCGATTCTGTGTGGACTACCGCCAGTTGAACACGCTCACAGTGAAGAGCAAGTTCCCCATACCTATAATTGATGAATTATTGGATGAGCTCTCTTCAGCCAAATGGTTCCCTTGCCTTGACCTCCATGCCGGTTTCAATCAAATACATCTTGCACCAGGCGAAGAGCACAAGATGGCATTCCAGACACACTGGGGCCAGTTTGAGTTTACTGTTATGGCTTTTGGGCTCACTGGGGCACCAAACTCGTTTCAAGGGGCAATGAATTCAACTTTACAACCCCTGCTTCGCAAGTGTGTTTTAGTCTTTTTCGATGACATACTCATTTACAGCTCCACTTATAAGGAACACTTGCAGCATTTGGAAAAAGTGTTTGCTCTGTTGTCCAAAGATCAGTGGCTAGTTAAGTTATCTAAATGCCGGTTTGCTCAGCAATCCATTGCATACCTTGGACACGTGGTCAGCGCACATGGAGTTTCCACCGACCCAACCAAGATCGAGGCAGTATCTTCCTGGCCAATACCCAAGGATACTAAGGAGTTGCGCAGCTTTCTGGGGCTAGCCGGTTATTACCGTAAATTTGTGCAGCATTTTGCTATTATCGCTCGTCCACTGTCAGACTTACTCAAGAAGGGTGCCCTTTTCGTTTGGACATCAACACATACTACAACCTTCGAGACTCTCAAGCAGGCTCTCATCAAGGCTCCGGTCCTCGCCTTGCCAAATTTTTCCAAGCCTTTCCAGTTACAGACTGATGCCAGTGACAGCGGCGTGGGTGCCGTACTGCTACAGGATGGTCACCCACTGGCTTTCGTCAGCAAGGCGCTCGGACCCCGTACTCGTGGGCTCTCCACGTACGAAAAAGAGTATTTGGCAATCCTAATTGCCGTGGATCAATGGCGTTCATTCTTACAGCATGGTGAATTCATCATTTTCACAGATCAGCGAAGTCTCATGCACATTATTGACCAACGACTCCAAACACCCTGGCAAATGAAGTTGTACACTAAGCTGGTTGGTCTCCAGTTCAAAGTCGTCTACAAGCCTGGTGTTACTAACCTGGCTGCTGATGCCTTGTCTCGCCACCCTCAGCCGCCAGTACAGTTGTCTGCCGTATCCTACGCTTCTCCTTCATGGTTAGCCGAGGTAGCAACCGGTTATGCTGATGATCCAGTCTCTCGTTCGTTGGTCCAGGAACTCTCAGTTGACCCCACGGCTCATCCTCCATACTCCCTGGTCAGTGGTGTGCTCCGGCTTCGTGACCGCATTTGGGTCGGTGCAAATAAGCCTCTGCAGGCTCGTATCATTGCTGCTCTTCACAATAGTGCAATTGGGGGGCACTCCAGCTTCCCAGTGACATATGCCCGCATTAAAAAGTTGTTTGCCTGGCATGGAATGAAGTCTGCTATTAAGGCCTTCGTGGCGTCTTGCACTGTCTGTCTACAAGCCAAGCCAGATCGCGCCAAGTATCCAGGGCTGCTATCCCCACTGCCTGTTCCAGCGAGTCATGGCAGGTTATTTCAATGGACTTCATAGAAGGCCTCCCTCGCTCCGGCAGTGCAAATTGTATCCTGGTTGTTGTTGATCGCTTCAGCAAGTTTGCACACTTCGTGCCGCTATTGCATCCATTTACAGCTCCTCAAGTTGCTCAACTGTTCCTCGACAATATTTACAGACTTCATGGTATGCCTACTCACATTGTGTCAGATCGAGATCGGATTTTCACTAGTCTGTTTTGGAAGGAGTTATTCTATCTAGCTCAGACTACTCTCTGCATGAGTTCGGCATACCACCCACAGTCGGACAGGCAAACTGAACGGGTCAATCAATGCCTCGAGACGTATCTTCGTTGCTTTGTTCAAGCTTGTCCTCGTCAATGGGTGAAATGGCTCAGCTTGGTAGAGTATTGGTACAATACTAGCCTTCATTCTTCGCTGAATCGGTCGCCATTCGAGGTATTGTACGGTCATCCCCCACGCCATTTTGGCCTTACCCCACCTGCAGCTTCTTCTGTACCCGATGTGGATACAATGCTTGCTGACCGTTCCACGATGCTTGATCTTGTTCGCCAACAACTTCTCCGAGCTCAACAACGTATGAAGCTGCAAGCCGACAAGCGTCGTTCGGAACGGTCCTTCCAAGTTGGCGACATGGTGTACTTGAAGCTGCAGCCATACGTCCAAGCTTCTTTGGCTCCCCGAGCACACCAGAAGCTTTCCTACCGCTACTTCGGGCCATACAAGATTCTCTCTAGGATCGGCGGCGTCGCATACAAGCTTGATCTGCCGGCTTCCTCTTCGGTCCACCTCGTCTTCCACGTCTCCCTGCCGGCTCCGTCCACAAAGTACCCCCTCTCCGCCGTCGTCCCCGACATCTTCGATGGTCACCAGGTACCTGAAGCCGTCCTCCAGCGTCGCCTTCATCCTCGACGTGATGGTTCCGTTCCGCAATTGTTGATCAAGTGGTCCGGCCTTGGCGCGGACCTGGCCACTTGGGAAGATGTTGAAGCTATCCAGCATCAATTTCCCTTCGCTCCAGCCTGGGGACATGCCGGTACTCAAGCAGGGGGGTGTCACAACTCCGCATTCTCCAGAAGAGGCCTCCACTTCCAAGCCCAAGAGGAGCAAGCGGCACAGGCCCAAGAACGTCAAGCTAGCTGGCCCAGAATGGGTTTGTGATGCCTGTAATCTAAAGCCCCACTAGGGAGTGATAGATATATAGAGAAGGGAGACGAGAGGAACTCAACTATGATTAGAACTTTATAAACCAAATCCCGAAAGAAAAGCACTCACCGTCAGCCTGTCCGGCGGGCAACCTACTTTGTTTATCTTCCTCGTCTAGCCGGCGCCGCGGCGCTGACACCCGACCTTGAGCAATCATAGGAGAATCTTCCTGTTCACTCACACTGTGCTGTGCATGCAATGATGCAATCATCACCCCGGGATTAACAAATACAGTACTGTACGTAACGTACAGTAAGTACTGACAATACGAGGCATCACGGTACGAGGCGCTGGCGCGTACGGAGACCACCGGCGGTATGGTACGGCCGGCGCGTGCGTGGCGCGCAGCAACCCCGTACCGTGGCCAGGTTTCCGGTGTTCGCGCCGGCCCAATCGCCAGCAGCAGACAACTGATCCGAGATGGCCAACCAACCCGGCCACCCGGGTCGTGCTGTCAGGTGGGGCCGTGCAGTCGCTGCGTGGAAAAGTCGCCCGGGCTGCGGCCGGGCCCCTAGCGCCGCAGCATCAGACACCAACACAACTGCACAAGGATACCATCCTCGACGACGGGTGATCGATCACCACAGCCTACTGGACGTAGTACGGTACGGTGTACTACGGCAGACACAGACCGATGATGCATACTACTAGCTCTCTGCAGGAATGTCCAGCAGATGCTGACATCGCCGCCGCGTCGGTGAGCGAGAATTCGCGTCGCAATCTCACCGCTGGATCAGTTCAAAGCTTATGTGCATGTGAATTCTTGACGGGGAAAGCCGTAAAAAGGGATTAAGGGACGAGCCCTAGACGCTTTCCACTCGCGTAAGCGGCCATTGACCCGCTGTCGATTGAGATCCCGTCCGTCGAGCGTGCGCCGAACGGTGCAAGGTGACCTCAGATCAGACGGCATGCAAGGAACGGAGAAGCTTTTGGCGTGCTAGTGGGCGATCAGATAACGTTACAAATTAAAAGTGCGCGGGGCCGGCCGCCGCCGCTGGTTCTTTTTTATGACCTTCCGCGTCGGAGTCGGTGTGGAAGGGCCCGATCGTGAGGGTGACCATTCACGCACTGACGACCTGCATATACAAATACTGGGGCGAGAGAGGGAGGTTGCTAGTGTGCTGCTGAAGTCATGTTTCTCCATTGCTAGTGTCCTTTTAAAAACGTATTACTAGTGCTAGTTGGTATATAGAATTGACGATGTATATACATCCTGCTTTTGTGACATGTTCAGGTATGCAACTGCAAGTAGTAGTCAACCTGGAGATTGGAGATTTTGACATGTTCATGCGTTCAGGTCTTGATTAATCTAGATGAATTCCATAAGACTCTCTGTCCATTCAGGTTGGCTACTGGAGAATTAGCGAGGTGCGTAGTGATACGGCCGTAATGCATTGACCATTGACGTTAAACGTACTGCCCCTGTTTCCGGGTCACTACTAGTCCAAGTTCCAACCGAGGTCAAGTCTTCTCGGAAAGCAACGCGCCTCCAGCGCGATGGCAGCGGCTCCCGGTGTGGAGTGCACCCGCCCAGGTTCGATTCCCGTTATGATCATCCGGGTGTCGCACCGGGGATTTTTCCCACAGGGACCGAGCGTGTGTGTGGGTGTGGTGTCGCACCGGGGATTTTTCCCACGGGGGACCGAGCGTGTGTGTTGCGTGTGTTGCTCGGTTGGCGTGGCCAGTGCTCCTGCCATGTTTTTTTTAAAAAAAAAGTCTTCTCGGAAACGCCAAAGCCAGTACTGCTATCGAAGGTGATGTCATAGACTCATACTACTCCTAAGTAACTGATCAATGCTCTGGAAGCTCTGGAATTAACATACAGAAAAATCTCGAGTATTTTACAAAACCTTACCTGTTATCCTGTTCTGAAGAAAACAATCAAGAGAAGTTCAGAATTAACACACAGGGGAAAAAAAATCTAGAGTACTATTTCAGATTCATAACTCCTGCACGTATTTTGTCATTGAATCCTTGTTTAATTTGACAGGCGAAAGCAGACTTTTCTTTCGGTTCAGACTGTACTACACACACAAGCAATCAGGAAAGTATTTATATAGTTAGTTTGAGACTTGATTATTCTGCAGAGGAGATGGTAGTTCATCTAGGCTTAACCACCTCGTCCCCGTCCTCCCAACAGGAAAGCAATGATAAGAGCATTGAGCATATGCGTATCTTGGCCTGCCAATGCCATGGGATCTCGCTAATACCCACCATTAGAAAAAACCGCAATTATTGAAACGTGACGTTGTCGTTCTCATTATATTGCGTTTTGGTCTTTCTCCCTCGATGAGTTGCTAGCTACTACTTGCCCGGCCAAGGAAACGATGATCCAGCAAAAGACAACTTGCTTATATAATAATTATAATTATTGTACTCATACCGGTTGTTGTAAGCCCATGATGCAGTGGAGTTGGAGACAGTCTTCCGCGAAATTAGACTCGTACTAATCAAATCACAAATATGAACCTGACTTGCTTAGTTGCTTCCAGAAGTAGTAATTGGTTCTGCTCATCATCAGACTAGTATCACACGGTTTGAGTTTATGCATAGAAACTCTGAAGGATTTCTCTTGCTTTTGCTGATGAAAAAGATGGTTCAGAGAATTCATGGACGGAGGAAGTCCAGTTGCTTAATTTCCATCATTCCATGTTAACCGCCGTCTGCAAGGCTGAGAGTCTGAGAGCTCAAGTGACGCAAAGCATGCCGTGCAGTTTATGGCATGTCACTGTCCACGGCACGCTACAGAGATCTGATTCGCTGATCTACTTGAGGCAAAGTTTGCCAGTTTTGCTCCAACACTGCACCGGGACGCAGCTTGTCTTTGCATGCTTTTGCTTCCAGATTTGCCCCTGGCTTCGTGTCTTCATTCGTAGTACTGCCCCAAAAGCAGCGCCGTCAGAGGTTCAGGATAAAAAGGGCAGGCAGTACATGCAATGCAACGCGATGCAGTACTCCAAGTCGTTTTTCCATTGCGAAAAAGTTTTTTCTTCTTCATTTTTTACAGCGTCGGGACAATTATAAAAGAGATCGAAAATTAACAAACGCATCATTAGGCTGATGCAAATCACGGACTGCATCAGTCCCGCCGGTCACAATCCGTGACCGATAACTATGACTTCGCAGGCCATGCATGAATCTCTGGGCGAAATCGATCGAGATACTTCGTTTGTGTGGTCTGAATCTCGTTCTGATCATTACTTGCCCTGCCGGACTGAAACAATCTTTAGTGAACATAGATATTCGTATGCGGTCATAGATCGACCTGCAGATATTTCTGTGATCTTGTCTCGAGATTGCGATTGATGGCGAGGTGCAATAAGAGAACCTGTTGGTATATGTACTGTGCGCAGGACTCGATTGGCCGATCGATCCATCCATTCTTACTCAACGACGCCTCCCTCACATGACCACGTCGCTAGCGCCGGAAAAGCTGCACTTCACCATCTCCACTGTCATGGACCGGTAGCAGTTACCGCCCTACTTACCGCGTGTCCTAGCTTCTTGTCGCCTTTTTCCACTCGCGAACTGCTCCATCAAAGCGTGCCGGGCCTAGTTCTTTTATACAGCGCGAGATCTAAGGTTTGAACCAAAACAGTTCGAATTTGCTTGCAAATTCATGCCTGGCATTGGTCATGTTGCGAAGGGTAGATCACCACAAAAAAAAAAGCGAAGGCCGGAGGGTAATTTTGGTACCTGTGCTCAAAATGGAACGAGGTGGTTGAACCATAATGTGTGCTTGCATGGCTGGATCGACGAAAGTTTCCATTTGTACACGAAAAAAGCTCAAACAGCTCATTCAAAAATGCCATTTAATCGAAAATAAGTGCCAGCGCAAAATTTGTTGCCCTCCTTTTCTCATCCCTGCCACCCTCCCCCGTGACCGAAATCAATGCCTAATAATTACCCCTTGCTGCCTTCCAGTTCAAAAATCCACCGTTCGACTCCATGTCATACCCGGGTGTACAAGGAAGGTACGATCTCTCTCTCTCTCTATATATAATACGGCTCGTTACGTCGGCAGACGTCACGCAGCTGACCGCGCCCGCATCCGCTACGCCAACGCAGCGACGGAGGGGAGGGATAAAATCCGCCGCGGCCGCCTCCACCCACCTCGAAGCTCGCTTCTCCAATTCCCCCCTTCGCCTTGAGAGGGGGCGGAGGGGAGGTGGGAGGGTTTACAGCAGCATTGCCCGTGGCCATGGAGAAGGCGGGGCAACGCCATCTTATCGGCGGCGGCGCGAAGAAGGCGGGGCCTGCCGCGGCGCCCGCGCTGGGGCTGCAGAAGCAGAACTCGTGGTCGCCGGACATCGAGCGCGACGAGGCGTGGGAGCGACGGCGCCGGGGCATGCGCCGCGGAGGCACGGCGCTGCGGCGCGTGCGGAGCGTCACGGACGACGACCTCGACGAGCTCCGCGGGTGCATCGATCTGGGGTTCGGCTTCGAGCCGGCCCCCGCCGGCGCCGGGTCCGGGTGCGCGGTGTGCGGCTGCGCCGGGAGGAACCGCCTTCTGGAGACGCTGCCCGCGCTCGACCTCTACTACGCCGTCCACGGCGGATCGGGCGGTGCGGAGGGATTGACGTGCTCGTGCGGTGCCGCGTCGGAGGTCTCCTCTGAGGAGTCGCCGCTCGGCAGCCCCATGTCCATACTCTCTCCAGGTAATCTCCGGCGTGCTCGCATCTAATCTGATAGTATGTGCTTTTTTTTTCGCTGTGCGAGGTTTGATTGTATGCAATCAACCTCTTATGTGTCGATCCATATGCAACGGGATTTAGACGTGAGTATAGTTTTGATCTCTCCGACCCGTTCGTTCATGCAGGCGACCCGCCGGAGACGGTGAAGATGCGGCTGAAGCAGTGGGCTCAGGTGGTTGCGCTGTCCATGCTGAGCCGCCACTGAGCTCTCGGGGACGGCGGCGCCATGGCCGCCGCTACCCGCTACCTTGCATTGGGAGGAGAGAAAATCAATCAATCATTCGAGATGCCGAACAGAACAGCAGAAGGAAGGAATCCCCAGTCGCCGGTCGCCTTGAGGAATTTACGTTATGTTTGGTGGGGCGCCGCCTTGCACCTTGCCCATCCTATCTTGAACTGCTAATCAACTTTGTTTCAAACATGATTCCAAATTACTTTGGTTAATTATTAATCCTCTTGCTTCCCTAATCCGTATTAGCTTTTCATCTCCATGTATGTACATGATTCCTATCAAGAGGCAGATTAATTTTCATCATCCCAAATGACTAGTGCCCTGTCTTTCTCTGCTACACTGCGGATGACGACCATAGGTGAATACGCACACATGTTTTACTCTCTGTTTTTTTTTAACCGAATGCTTCATAGTATATCCTTTCTCAATTCCTCATTTGATACAAACATGTGGTCAATTCAGAGTTGTTTTTTTAACCGAATGCTTCATAGTATATCCTTTCTCAATTCCTCATTTGATACAAACATGTGGTCAATTCAGAGTTGAAATCTGTTGTCAATCTAGAGTCTTGCAGATCTAGAGCTAGGAAACGAATTTTCATCAAAACCAAGTGGTTGGATCGGTCGGGAGACTTGTCTTGGTTCTGCAGATCAAAGACAAATTTTCATCAAAACCAGCAGAGGTGCAAAGAAATTCCTCCGTGTGGTTGATCGGTTGGGAAAATTGCCTTTTGGTTGTTGATGCAGCTGCCACATCCCTGTGCTGCGCGTTGCGTTGCAAAGAATTGTTTGTTACGTGTAAGACGACAGGCTGTGGTCCGTCTGGACGAATGGGAAAGAGAGGAGGGTGTCTGGAGTTTGGTTGTCCCTTTCTGTCGTTTCGGCGCAGCGAAGCTGTCTTTTAGAGTTTCCACATGTTTTAATGTTACCATGTACGGAGTACTAAATGTAGACTAATTGTATGCATGTCAATATAGATTAGGAGTAATTTATGAGATGAATCTATTAAGCTTAATTAGTTCAAAATTGAAAACTTTTTTTATCAAACTAGTCAACATGCACGTGCGGCACACACGTGCGTAGAAGATATCGTGTTAATTTTCCATTTTTAGCTTAAATTGTTATTATTTTATTATCATTTTTTATTTTTGTATTTTTTTAATCTAACATTTTTTTATAATTCAGATGGCATTTGGACAGTTAGTCGGTAAGTAAAATTTTAATTAATGTACTTATGATACAAACAACAACATAGGAATTATGTTTTGTTCTAAACGACTAATATTGTTGGCTGTCTTGTACAGCCAAGGCATCTATTTGAGTCGATCTATACATAGGCCGAGAAGAACAAAAAGCTGAGCAAATTTACTACCGGCATCGTTTAATACGTACTTGCCACGATGTATATGCATTAGCACGCGGGGTGCTCCAGCACCTCCATGCTGGTGGTGTACATAACCTGCCAGGGAAGCTGTGTACGTCGTTGAGACTGAAGACATGGTCGTGTACTACGCCAATGGTCCCGCCTTTGTCGAGGCGGAGGTGACAACCTATATATGGTGCCAGTGTATGGAGACGATGGGCGTCCACCGGCTCACGGGCAACAAGGCGCATGATATCCTGGTGTTCCTTTGCCTTAGTGCCAGAGCTCCCCACCAAGGTCCTCCCAACGCCTGTGCTGTACGTGCAGGCTTCGCACTCGACCTCTCGGTGCACCACGCCATCACTGACGACAGGTCGTGTAGCGGTTCATGGGAGCTTCCGCCGCCCGCGAGGGTGAGGAATATAATAGATGGGAACCATCGGGAGAGGAGGACGTTTTTTTAGACTGAATAGAATATATAGGAATCTCCTATGCATGTGGGTAATCAACACAGGAAGATAAGGGCTGGGGCGCGGGGTGGGCATGGGTATAGGCGGATGCGTTATTTTTTTTTGTAAAAAAATAAGAGAGGAGACCGACGTTCCTGGGAGAGGCTGATGATATGGGTATAGGCGGGTGGGTATTTTTTAATGTGGGAAAAAAATAGCGATCCGAGGAATCGTATGTATAAACACGCGTAAAGAATAAAAAGTTTTCCGGTCGGACCCGTTTGTCAGATTAGGACAGGAATTAGATGCGTTAGATATATTATCTAAGGGACACGAGTTTAGGAAGGTAGGAAACATCAGGGTGAGATGCTATTTTTAATTCATTCACTCTTTTAGAGTATATAGATAAGATGAAAATGCTACAGTATTTGTTAAACTTTTAACACCCAAACCAAACCGGCCCTTAGCTGCAGCGGCGCTCGTCTAGTCGTCTCCCTTCTTCGCTCCGCGCCATGCTTGCTGCCGCTGCCCATGTCACGTTGAGCTGCTGCCGACTGCAACAGCCAACAGGGCAGGCGCGCACGGCCGCATCACGGTAGCCACAGGCCAGTAACGCACCTTGTGCAAGGTCCCGTCGTCCGCTAACCACTTCAGCTTTTTTGAGCCGCACCGGAGTCCACTCAGTGCTGTGCGCCGTGCAGGCCGTGGCTCCTCTCTAATGGCAAACGGCATTGACACTTGCAAGCAATGCCGATGCCGGGTGCAGTACTGCAGTCTGTTGAACTGCACTATTTGGCCCTGGTCCAGCACCTGCCTAATCAACTAATGAAGGACAGACAACAATGTGGTTACAGCGATAATGCTGTCTCTTCTTGCATAATTCAGAGTACCCTCGAGCCAGCGCTAATGGACTGGAGGAGCGACGGTTCCTCTCTAGTCTGTACCCGAGGCGTACGGCATCTTCAGCTTGTGTCGTCTGCACCGTACCGGAATGCAGCAGGTGTCATCAGGACCGATTCCATGAGCGCCGAGAGATGCCTCCAGTTCAGGGCTCTTCGATGCGGGCCTAGATGGCCAACTGATCTGACAGATGCCTCCGACACTGCACGTGTCTCGGCCTGCTAATGGGTGAAAACCCACCCCTTACCCAACCCAACCCATAACAAATTAACTCTTTTCTTTCACCCATCCCATCCCATATTTTTATAGTTTCAACCCAACCCATTCCAACCCATAAATTAATTAAACCCACGGGTTTGCTATAAAAATCTATGGGTTTACATAAAAATGTATATATATGCTTGGATAAGACATATGGACCCTACCTCGAAGCCGGACCCTAGAAATAAAAGCTCGCGTTCACATTATAAATTTTTTTCGAAATTGACTAAAATTTGTTGCAGATGATTTAATGTAACAAGCAGCTACTTTATGCTAATTGGCACTGCCAGATCAATATGTGGGCCCCACATCAAAGCCGGACCCTAAAAATAAAGCTCGCGTTCACATTATAAAATTTTATCAAAATTGACTAGAATTTGTTGCTGATAATTTAATGTAACAAGCAGCTACTTTATGCCAGTTGGCATTGCCAGATCAATATGTGGGCCCCACCTCGAAGCCGGAACCTAGAAATAAAAGCTCGCGTTCACATTATAAAATTTTGTCGAAATTGACTAAAATTTGTTGCAAATGATTTAATGTAACAAGCGGCTACTTTATGCCAATTGGCACTGCCAGATGAATATGTGGGCCCCACATCAAAGCCGGACCCTAGAAATAAAAGCTCGCGTTCACATTATAAAATTTTATTGAAATTGACTAGAATTTGTTGCTGATAATTTAATGTAACAAGCAGCTACTTTATGTCAGTTGGCATTGTCAGATCAATATGTGGGCCCCACCTCGAAGCCGGACCCTAGAAATAAAAGCTCGCGTTCACATTATAAAATTTTGTCGAAATTGACTAAAATTTGTTGCAGATGATTTAATGTAACAAACAGCTATTTCATGCCAGTTGGCACTGCCAGATGAATATGTGGGCCCCACCTCGAAGCCGGACCCTAGAACTAAAAGCTCGTGTTCACATTATAAAATTTTGTCGAAATTGACCAAAATAAATTAAGCTGGATTCAAAATGTCATGAGGCTAATCCGTGCCAATTAGCATAGCAAAATATGCATGTGGGCCCTACATCAAAAGCTAAACAAATTACAAATCAATATATATGTATACTATGATATATTAAAAATTCAACATCAACCCATGGGCTCAACCCATTCAAACCCAAAAAAAAGAACCCAATCCCGACCCATCCAACCCAGTTTTCTATTAAACCCAACCCGACCCAACCCGCTAAATAAATCAACCCATTTCCACCCATCCAGAGTGCACCCATTTAAAAACCCAACCCATTAAACCCATTTGAATCCAACCCATTAGCAGGCCTACACGTGTCTAGACGGCGAGTCCTGTTAATTGCGATTAGGACGGCCTCGACAGCGAACATGGCACGCCTGCGTGTCCCACTGCTGGCCAGCCGAACCACTACACGAGCTCCCGGCCAAGCACACCACGCGAGCTCACAGGGACCATGCATAGGTTTGTAGCATCGTATGATTGAAGGCACTCACTGATTCCCTTCCAATCAAGCACAACAAAAGCGACGCGACCGGCGAGCAGCGAGCGTCACCGACGATGCCCGGAATGGACTTGCAGACTCTCATCTGTCATACACCTTGCCAATTTGGTTGCAAAATCTGGGTGGCAAACCAAACATCTTCAACTGTAAGTATACAACAACATACTCCTTTCTTAAGCAGTGTCTATAGGTTTGGGCACAGCGGACATCTGCAGTTCTAAAGTCTACATCATAAACAGATTGGTTTTACAAAGCACAAGGACTGATGATACAGTCATATGGTATCACACCAAACATGGAGTATAAGCACTCTACCCGGGTCAATAAACTGACCGGACTGAATCTACATACAAACTCCTCTATTCGCCGAACTTTTTCCTTTTGCAAATGGCCAAAACCTGGGTGAAAATCACAGGCAATCTATCCACCTACGACTGAAGCTCTGGATTAATGGCTGTGTCAACAAGGGCAACTCTGGCCATTGTGTGTTCGGGTTCACCTACTATATATACACTCCTTCACGAGTGATACTGCTAGGTACAGCCCCCACAGGTCTACAGCTTACCACGGACCTGTCAATGTCCTCCGCAGACAAATTCTCTTTGCTGTGGGTCCAACTTGCCGTCTCATTCTCTCCAGGACCTGCAGCAACCACCAAAACATTGTTATGTTTGAGCAAACAGGATCTGAGGTATGCTTTTCTTACAGAACTAGTGGTTCGGTAATAACAGCAGTAGTCTAATCCTTTGTCCTTTTTTAGCAAAACATAATTATGTAAATTGAAACTTGCAAGAGTATCTTTTTTGTTTCAATTTTTTTGTAAGAGTCAGAACATGAAGTTCTGTACAAAACAAATAAATGGTGGTTTACCATGCATAAAAAACAAAGGGTGTCTCCATAAACTTTTCCTCCAAAAGCGTTTATACTGATTAGTCAATGGGGGGAAACAGCCCACAACAAATAAAATTGGCCACGAATCTCATTGAATGTCAGATAGAGAAATAATATGTTTGCTTTGTGCAACACCCACTATTTTTTTTCATTCAAGTAAAATTTAACTGTGAAACTTTACTGTACATAATTTTGAGATGAAGCTAGAAAGTTGCAATTGCCCATCAATCTTATTGGTCTCATTTCTCATAACATCAGCACACCACGACAGTTTATCCTACACAAACATTTTTAACATTTGGTGGTAAAATAGAAGCTGCATATTTTCTTGGCCGTTCTCAATTTTCTTAGATCAACATAAGACCACGGATAGACAGTACAGCTATTCAATTAGTTGGAAGAGCTTGAGCAAAACATTGACAAAAACATAGGTAACTTTACAATATAGCATTGGCATCAACAGGCAAACTGCATACAGAAAAGCACAGATTGCATGACGACAACAGTTGTGGAAGCTGGCCAATCAATTCAGAGAATTTTAAAATCATTTAACTAGCTTAAATGCCACCACCTATAGCCCCAGTTGTAGGAAAAAACAATTAATCACATCCACATCGGTTTTGGCCTTAATCATTTTTCAGTTTCCCTACAGCTTTACTTCACATACAAGGTATTGCTTTAGTCAAATATGGGCATGATAGACTGATAGTTCCAACGCAGAACTCTCTGGACATCACTAGCTGTCAATGAACAATGACATTTCTCATATGAAAAAGTCACAAAAACCCAAGTTTAGAAAACTTCTATTTTCTTCAATAATAATTGTTGAGGTTTCAAACCATCCATTGCCAATCAAGTAAACAAAAGAGGCAAAGTGATATGATCATAGAGCTATACTATATTCATGATGTTGATAGGGTTGACTGTAATACTTCATGATAAGGGAATCCACATATTATAGAATTTGTTTTGTAGAAAACAGTTTTGTTCACATCAACCAAGTTCGCTGCTAGTGATGAAACGAAAGAGCTTATAGCATGTAACTAGAGCAAAAGTAGCCTCTTCAAAATGGGAAGAAATTACCTCATTCTTTTGCTTATCCAACATTTCGACCTGCAAATTAAAAAAGATAGTCGGTTACTAAACAACAGCAGATGAAAAGATTGTGATCTGTGTTTGAGAAAAAAGATAAGATTGTGATCGCACTACAAAAAAAAAAGTCAGACAAGAGGCTGCAAAGCTCACATGTTCTAGTTCAACAGAAATATTGCTGACGATAAGCTGTATTAACATGAATCAGAATCGAAGAAGATTTCAAAGAAAGCAGGCAAACATCTAGTCATAAATGGTTGCGTTAAAAAATAGTCATAAATGGCAGTTACAGCAGTTCCTTGGCTGGTAAACTAAATTAAGAGGAAATTACAGAGGAAAAGGACAACTCTTATGAACTAGATGCACACGAAAGATCTATGGTTCTTTTATCTGATGGACTTTGACTGCATCTCACTTTGTCAAATGCTCTATGGTGGTTATCATTAAAATTATCATCACAAAAAGTGCTCTATAGTTCCTTTTGCTAAAAACTAAATGTACTGTGGTGATCGACAAAAAATTAAAAAAAATGATAACTTGACCTTTTGAAAACCTAATAAAGTAAATAATGTACAAGTATTTATAAAAAAAGATGTGACAATGTGCTAAAGTACAGAAGGTTCTATGGAATCCCAAACAATCTCAATTTCAAGTGTGGATATTAATTAAACTATTTGAATTTCACTATTTCAGAAGAAATACTTTCATAAGTTAATATTATGCATGTGACCCAAGAAATAAAAATGCAAACATTGTATGAGCATACCTGCTTCTTGTGCAATTCATCGTTCAGCTCTTTAAGTTTTGCCACCTCAGCTTCCAGCTCCATCATATATGTCTGGCAATATTACAAAGTACAATTATGTCTACTTAAAATTGCCAGTAGTTTTGAGAAAAAGGAGACTAGATTCATTCAGAAATAGCTTCCACTTAGATTCCTACATCCTACATCTCCAAGACATCAGCAGTTTATATTATATTATTATTTTGCAAATAATTGGTAAGTTCGTATGCTTATACCAATGTAGCATAACTATACACACTACTAAGTCACAAATTCTGGTTTATATCAAGCAAATCTGGCGCAAAAGAATTGCCATGGTTAGATTTTCTTAACACCGTTCTTACGAAATACTTAACATGTTGAAGAAAAATAAACACTAAACTTACACCGGTACATGTGTCAGTATAACTGTTACTAGTTAAGCAGGAAACTAATGTACTTACAGACAGAACATTACCTGTTTCCTCTGACGCGACCTCGCGGCGGACTCCCGGTTCTTGATCATCCGGCGCTGCCTCCTCTCAACCGCCTTCTCCATAGCTGGTGGCTTCCTTCCCCTCAAACCACCACCGAAAACGTACGGCACCGGTGATGGCGACAGAGACGACAACTCGTCTCCTTCCATCTTCCCGAACCCGCTGGCCGTCACCGGCCGCGGCGGGGCCGCAGGACCACCTCCCTGCTGCTGACCGACAGCACCCGACACCAACCCATTCCCGAATTGCAGCGGAGGCACCAAGGGAGCAAACACATTGCCATGGGGAAACAGCATTTGCGGCTTCGGAGGAGGCGGCGGGCACACCGGCGCCGGCGGTACGGGCGGCGGCGCCGTCATGTCCTCCCTCACCACGCCGGCACGGACGAGGAACTCCTCCAGCGTGATCTCCCCGAGCGTGGGCTGCCGCTGGGCCGGTGGGGGCGGCGCCGCAGCCTCGGCGGAGGGTCCGCCGCCGACACACACGAGGTCGCGCCAGACCTCGTCGACGGTCTTCTGGCTGAGCGTGCGGGGGAGGGTGAGCGAGCCCTGGCGCTGGATGGACGACCCCCATGCGGCGTGGTCCGCCGCCGTCGACGCGTTGGCGGCCGCGACGTTGTGTATCTCCTCCGCCGACCAGATGCTGCGGAGGAGCTCGTCCATGTTCATGGACCCGAAGTCCTTGGCAGCCCCGCCGAGCGAGCTCTGGAACTCGTCGAACGTGAGCGAGTACACCGACCCCTGCCGCGCCAGCGGGAGCGGCGTCATCGGCGGCAGGTGCTCCGGCTCCTGCTGCTGCTGCCGCCTCCCGCTTCCTCCCGGGAAATTCATCCCTGATTCGCGTCGCCCACCAAACTCGACCCAATTGACGCTTCGAAAGAGCCCTCGCAAGCACGCGCACGCGCACGCGCACACTCAGAGGCCGAACGGAGCCGCCAATCAGGTGAGCTCAGAGCAGGGGTTAGGCGGAGTAGAGTGGCTTAGCGACAGGAGATAGCAGAATTAGCAAGGGAAATTCCACGGCTCAAGAGGAATTTGGTGGGGTGGCCTGAGACGGGAGGTGGACGACGCGCGTTGGTGTCTGGCCGCGGGTGCGGGAGGGAAAGAGGAAGACCGCGGCGGCGAGGCGAGGGGGGAATGGGTGGATAGGTGTCGCCCCCGAGGAGCCGTGTGGGGGCGTTTAAAACGCCGCCAGGCCCGAGGCCGCGACGAAATCTCAACGGACCCGAGTTGGGTGCGCGCCGCGTAATAAAGTACTAGTCCCCCCCTGGCTTTGGCCTCGCGCACGCCGCACCCGTACACAGACAGACGCCTAGGATCTCGGGCCTGCTGATTCGGTGATTCCTCTCCTCGTGCTGGGACTGAGGCCGGCGGGGCCGGATGTCAGTGAGGCACGAAATCTGCTGGGTGCAGCGCGCGTGTGGGACAAGGCCTTTTCCAGCTCCCGTTCGTTGGACAGACAGAACGTGGCCGCTCCGGAGCGCGCAACGTGGCGGCCTCCGCACGGCGCTGACGGCCTGCCCAATGGGCGCGCGCAAGGTGGGAGCATCTGGGCGCGCGCAGCCAAAGGGACTGGACGGACGGATCGGGGACCGGCCACCGGCCATGACGCGGCGCACCGCACCCCACGTCGTCTCACCGGTCACCGAAACCACGCGTTTGTCTACTGTATGTACTGAGAGTGCAGACTGTGCAGTACAAGAGTCCAGGCTAGTCCGCGAGCACTGGCCACGGCCAACGCCTGAAATCGTTGTGCCCGGCTTCCGTGCACTGTACAGATGGATCAGCCTCACGTCGACGTCTGGGGCCATGTGGATGAACCCCGCGCCTGAGGTTTCGTCTAAAACACGACACACGCGTGTCGTCGCCTCCAGCCGTCGACGAGAAGGCTGATGCTTCACATTGCTGCCGACTGCGCCTACATGTTTCGTTTGATGTAACATTTCGTCAGGGAAGCGTTTTTTAAAGTTATCACAAGAGATCTTTGTTTAGGAATGATTTCTATACTGGGGCAGGTGCCAACGAGCAATTTGTACCTGGCGAGACATTCTTTGCCGCTTAGGTCAGTCTCAGTGGGAGTTTTATAGTTCAGTTTCCAACCCACTTATATTTAAGAAACAGTACAGAAGAGTTTCATCCTATGAAACTCTCTCTACTCCCATGAAACTTTTATCATCTCTCTTCATCAATACAGTGTCATGTCAATATATTTAATGTCCATAAAACTCTATGAAACTCCCATTAAAACTGGCCTTAGAGCAGCCCCAAGCCCCCAAAGCACCAACATAGCCCGTAGCTCCAACCATCCATGTAGACTTAAATCTCGTCATAGGTATCATGTTGCAGAGTAGCAAAGTAACCTATAGTCTGCAGATGCAGAGATAGCAACCGCCCAAACTAACAAAATATTGGAGCACCCTCGTTACAGGAGAGACGTCTACGTTAAGCTTCCAAGTCACGGAGGCTGATGGTCTCACAGAGGTTCACAATGTCTTGCAGAAACTTCTATTGCTTAATCTGACACAACAGAGCAGAAGTACTAGTTCCTACCGAGAGCTTTGGGTGCAGAGAAAAGCAAAAAGGCTACAACATGGCAAGCTTTTAGCTCTATAAGAGCAGTGGAGAGACCAAGATTGTATTGAATGGAGTTTTGCTTCATTTCATCTCTTGCATAGGTGGAAGGCTACTCTTATATGAGGCTAAGGGCACTTATAATGCAGACTCTGTCATAGAGTCTAAAACTATTTATTACCTTGAATATTGTGGACTTAGAGTCTAAATAAGACTTGAAGTCTTGTTTTTTCTCCCTCTTTCTACAATAAATATGTTGCCACATCAGCAAAAAACCATAAATAAGGTGTAATAAATAGTCTTGAACTCTATGATAGAGTTTTATATTGTGAGTGCCCTGATGATTCCATCTTCTTGCGTAGTAGCCCTAGTTTTCCATGCCTATGTGTTTTTCAACTCTTTGTCGAGGCTGATGATGGTGTGTGTTTGCATGGTTGTTGCCCTTACCTCAAATGTCACTTTATTTAATCACGAAGCTAAGCCGCTTTTCTTCCAAGCTGGAAAACACACCAACATAATAGATTTAGGCCTGTTCTAGGACATAAAGTTTTCGGGTGTCACATCGGGTGTTGTATGGGGTGTTCGGATACTAATAAAAAAATAAATTACAGAAGCCGTCAGTAACTAATATCGTGAAAAATGAGGGTTGATTTTGTCACCTACCTAACTAATATCATGAAAAATGATCGGTAATGCTGGGTATATGACGTATGTCCGCCCAGATGGTGCCGATGGTGGGTCACGACACAGCCCAATGACCGCTCATCCATTCGTCCTTGCCCCAATCGGTTCTAAAAAAAGAAAAAAAAACTTCTTATCCCTTCTCCTCCCTCCTCTCCACGACAGCGCCTTGCGGCTGCCACTCCGTTTGTCCCGTCCCTAACGCTAATGCCACTTTGCCTCACTGCCACTGCACACACCATCTGGCGCTGCTCGCTCACCCTTGTCGCGAGCACTTTTGCCACAACCCCCTCCACCCCGTCGCGTGTGCTAGTGCTAGTGGTCCTCGCTCCTCCTGTCGCGCGTGCCACCCACCCGGCCGACCCAAGACCGGTGCTAGTGGCGCATGCGTGCGTCGCTGGTGCTAGTGTGGTCGTCCAGCCAAGCCAAGCCTGGTGCTGGTGGCGGTGGTGCTCGCGCGTTGCTGCTCACTGCTAACTCCAACACGACGGCTGGAATCCACCAGCCCCGGCCTTCCTCTCCCCTATGTTGCATATATGTTTCAATTGTTTCAGACGTTTCAGATGTATGTTGTAATTGATTCCATTTTTATGTTGCAAAAGAGATCGAGGGATGTTGCCCATGTTGCATATATTGCAAGTGTTTCAGATGCATGTTGCAAACATTTGTTCAAAATGTTTTATCTATTTCCAGACATATGTTGCAATCGTTTTTATCTAGACATTGCATATGTTTGACACATATGTTGCAACAATATGTTCCAAAATATTTTAGTTGTTTCAGTCTTATGTTGTAGCAAGTGGTTTCATGTTGCAAGTTGCTAGTGTTATATTTTGAATGTTTCATGTGTTCTACACATGTTGCAAGTGCATGTTCCAAATGTTTCATCTGTTTTTCAGACGTACGATGCATTCAAATGTTTTTTTCATGTTGCAAGTGTTTTATGTTGTTCGGGCGGGATGAGCCCGTGGGCAGGCGGGCGGTGCGTCCGGCGCGCCGGGAGGTGGGGGGTGTAACACCCCTGGGTGTTAAGCATGCATTATCATTCAAAGCATAAGCATTCAACATCATTGCATGATTAGCATTATTTGAATTTTAGCTCTTTCAAATTTAATTTGAAAAAACAAATAAATGGGAACCCTAAGTTTGATATAAGTATTAAAAAGTTAGTGTACTTTTGAGAAGTAGCAATTTTAAATAATCTAGAATAAATCAACTTGATTATTGGAGCAAATTTTGAATTCAAGTTTTCCTCAAATTCTGTTTTAAAAATATTCTAAATAAATGAGTTTTTGATTTTAAATTAGCTTTAAATCTCAAATTCAAAATCTATTGAGAATTTTGAAAAGTGCTCTATATGAAAGTTGTAGAGAATAAAATTTTGAACAACTTTTATTTTGGGCCAAATTTCTGAAAACCCCTTTTTCATCTCCAAATTCGAATTTTAAACAGAGAATTAAATCTGAAAAATATTTTGAAAAGAAAAATCAGATTTTCGCCTTAGTGGGCTTCGGCTTCCCATTCGGCCCAGCTGAGCTGGTGGCCCGGCCCGCGCCCGCGTCTTCTCCCTCCCGCTCCCGCGCGCGCGCGCCCGCGCGTGGCGTCGTGGCGCCGCGGCAGCGTTCGGCCGCCGCATGGCCGCACGCCGTCGGAGCCGCGCGACACGCGCCCTGTGGCCCCCGTAGCGTCCGCGCCCGCTTACCCCCTCCGCGCGCTCGTCCTCCTCGGTTGCTCCCTCCATTCTCCCTCGCCCGCCCGCAGCAGCAGCAGCAGAGCTCCGCCTCGCCATCGCCGGCTCCCGAGCTCCGCAACCGCCCTAGCCGCCGCTCCGGCTCACCGCCTCCGCCTCCGTCTTCGCCCTCGCTGCGCCTTGTCATTGCGCATCCGGTGCTCGCCTCGGCCCGCACGGATTCGGCCTCCACCCGTGGTAATGGCTCGCCGGAGTTCCGACCGAGCTCACCGGAGCGACCCGCTCCGTGGGCCGCACCCCTCCACGCCCCTTCTCACCCACTTCTCGAGCGTACGAGCACCGCACTTGCACCACGAACCTCGCTGACCTCACCGCGCAGCTCCTCTCGGTCGGAGCTGGCCGGCCGACGGCGTCCCGCGCCGCCGGACCGCCATGCTCGCCGGCGAGCTCGATGCCGAGCTCGTCTGGCCACCCACTAGGCACCACTGGGTTCGCGTCGATGAGAGGATCACGATGGTGCCCTCCCCGTCGTCGGAGGACTCGCCGGCGGCGAGATCACGGCCATCCGCGCCGCCTCTGGCCGGCACCGGCTGACGTGTGGGCCCGTCTGACCCATGGGTCCCGCCTGTCTGTCTCAGCGTTCGGTTCCGGGTGTCACAGCGGGGTGCACGTAGCGTTTAAGGCCGGTTTTGATTTTCGGTTTTAAAGAAATTGATTTCCAGAAAATCTGAAAAAGGTTTCCAAAAATTGTATCTCAAGATTTATAGCTCCAAAAATCATGAAACAAATTTTGAAATGTTTCTTTTGAATAGATCTACAGTTTAAAAATATCTCATGTTATTTTTGTGACACTTTACTGTGCAATTTTATTTAATTATTATATATGCTGTTATCTTAGAAAAAGTGTAGTAAATAAAATAATAAAGGGAAAAATGTGATTCTTATTACATTAGTCTTTATTAGTGATGTACTTTCTAGGAAAAATACTAGTGAAGCATGTTCTGTGGGAAATTTTTGAAGTGTAGTTCAAATGCTTTTAATTGATAATATTTGTTATTTTTAGTAGAGAGCAAAATTTGTATACAACATACATGTGATAATTTTTGTAGCATGTTAGTTTACTGTTAGTAACCTAAGAAAAATATGAAATCTATTGTTTGATACTTTTTCTAGTATAAAATAATTTCATGCTCACATTTAGGCTATAATTTGTTTATTTTGTACAGGTAGTTTTACATATCCATTTCCCATGAAAATTTAGTGGTAGGTTAGTTAGAGCAAGGGTACTCTACTGTAATTTTTGTAGTTTTTTATCTACACCAGAGATAGGTGTTGCTGTACAACCCTAGTTAAATAAGGAATAAATGATTATTCTTTATGAGAAATCAAGAATAATAAAATATGTTTGGTGTATCTTTGAAGCATCACTATGTCTTGCTGATGTTGTGGATGAGTTAGGTTGGTAAGGTTTGGTCATTTAGGGTCACTTGCTTGTGTAAGGTGTATGATAATTAGTGGAACCGCAATGTGCATGCTTTAGGGTACATGTTCTTGGATGACGTGGACTACCTTGTAGAAGATGAAGTTTTATCTTAACTGCTCATTCCATGTGCTCGTCTGCATCTCATGTCATTCCATCACTCCATCATAATCTGATGCATCATTCGCATGTACTTATGCACTTGCATCATACAGGATCGCAGGAGGAGTCGCAAGCAGCAGTACCGGAGGAGCAGGCTTGGACGGACCAGCAAGAGCCCCAGGCACAGGAGGTGCCCGAGGAGGAAGAGCCAGGCGAGGAACTGCCGGAGTGCGTCGACCACCATCCTAGCTTGTTCGAAAGAGGCAAGCCCCGGAGCATTATAAGTCTCCTATTTTATAAAAGCTATTCTTATTACCTGAATTATAATTATATATTGTTGCATTAAGTTATAGGAGTTGAGTGGAACTGTAGTTGCATTACTATCCTTGTTCACCAGATTACTGTTACCTTATTAGGTCAGAATCGAGTAAATTGCTTAGCCATGCTTAGATCGGTAGAAGTCGGGTGATTTCCTGTCACCTGCGAGCTATAGGTGAATACCTGGCTATGGTTAGCTGTATTGGTGAATCTTGAAAGGTAACCAAGTGTTAATGGATAAGCGGAGACCAGGCGGAGTCTTATAGGGTTTTGGACTATAGTGATTCCGTCTGTGTCGATTAAGGACCGATCGTTGCTCGTCCCTCTTGTCATGTTGAACGCAAGCCTCACATTTAGCTGGCCGAATAAAGTACTTTTCGACCGCGAAGCTAGTGACACTTTTCGAGCCGGGATAAACTCGGGTTGGCAGACTGGTGTTGAAGGGGGTGTACGGGGACGCGAAGAGTGAGCCCAAGGTGTGTCCTGGCAGTCGGACGGTCCCTGGGTAGTGCGATCCATGATTGTTATCCGGCGGCTTCTTGGAAAGTGTCATTGGTGATCTACGCAACCCTGACGGGGGGAGCATGGTTTGTGTGAGGAATAAATCTCCAGCTGGATAGGAATTCGATTCGAATCACCGTCGCTCCCGGTTAGTGAGCACTTGACTCGAGCTACGACATCGTAGTATTAATGATGGAACACGGATGGTTATGTGGATAATGTTGGAAATGCTAAACCTGAGGTGGCAACCTTTGATGTTAATGGTTAATCAAGTGATTGTTTTAGCAATAGGTGCTTACCTAGCATGAATAGGTTATCCTAAAAATGATGCTAAAAGTACTTATCTTTAGTTATTCATAATAACTTATGCTTTTCGCAAATGAGTCAAGCCAATTCACTATATAAAGCCTTGCATGCTCCTTGGTGTCATGTTATTTCTGGTTTATGACGGGTAAGTCTAGCTGAGTACATTCTCGTACTCAGGACGTTGTTCCCATTGTTGTTGCAGATGGTCAGATGTACTACGGGTACTGCTCCAACTGTCTGTATCCGGCGATGGGTGACAACTAGGACCTTGGGCAAAGGTCGTTCTGCTCATCTTATCTACTGCTTTTGTGGACCATGACTATCTACTGGCACTGTAATTGAACTAAGTGTGTGTGCGTAAAACTATTTGCTTCCGCTACTTTATATTGAACTATGTTGTAATAACTTTTATTTCCGAACTCCGATGTATCCTACTTTTATGGTCAACTTAATGTATCGTGTGAACTGTGGCTGCTAAATCAGTACGATCTTGGTTGTATGTTGGTTGGTTTGAAATCCTTCGTGATTTCACGGAATCTCGAGTTATACGGGCTTAAGTTTGTTAAATTAACCGCCTCGGTGGAAGATTTTCTTACTTAATCTCGTATAATTACGTTGATCCGTTACAGGGGGTGTTGCAAACGGGGGCGTTAGGGGCGGGCAGACGGGTGCTCTGTTCACGGGTGCGCCGGATCCCGACTCTCGAGTGCCGCTTGCGCGGAGATAGAGGAGCTGGTCTGGAGAATGACCTACGAGCGCAGATATGGGGACGGAGTGCGCGCATGGGGCGGGGCGAAGCTGGATGAGGATGGGGCGATGGCGGACTGGGGCGGCCTGTGTGGGCGTCTGGACGTCCTAGCGCTAGCCGCGTCCAAAAATGATTGCTAAGATCAGTTACCTTTCAAATTTAATTTTTTGTCATCTTTTGTTTATTTCTCCCATCGAAGATTTGGACGTACTTAGTATCTCAAGACACTCTTAGATTTACTCTCTAAATCATCATTTAGAGAGATTTAAATAGAAATCATTCTCTATCTTTCCTCCTTTTTCTTATATCTCATGCACTATATAAAGTTTGCCCTGCTTTTTTATCTTTAGCAAACTAGAATTCGATAATAGAGGCTGACAAATTTTGTAGATCTAATTAAGAAGCTGTGAGGTTATTTATTCGCTAAAATACCTATTTTTATTAATTAAAAAGAATATAGAGAGGCTCTTGCAATTACTTAAATTTTTTGAGGACATCAATTGGCCTTACACCATGTTGGCGTGAACCAGTACGAGTCGCGTAGATGCCATGCGTATCGGTCAATCTAAAGGTGGAAGGGTATGGGAAAGAACAAGAAGTAGAAATGTTCCTGATGCAAATATACGAGAGAGAAATAATATATAAAAGTCCTGATGTAAAATTGTCTTATATATTTTATGAGTGAATTATTAGAAACTCCTGGAGCTTTTTTCCTGCCAATACCTTTTTAAGAGTTACAAGACTGTGTTTTTAGGAGTTAAAAATAGGATACGTTTGTTGATGCTCAGGCCACTACTAGGACACCTGGTTGAGGCCGGTGATCCGGGCGCACTCCTGGCTGACGACGGCGGCCGTGGACGGGCTGCGGTCGAGCACGACGTCGTATCCGTCGGTCCAGCTCTCCATCCCGGGCACCATCACCTGCCAGAAGAGGCCCCCCGCGAGCGGCCCTCCCGCGCTCGCCGACGAGTAGATGGCGTCGTACACCATGCGGAAGTAGGCGTCCCGCATCGACACCGTATAGCCGTTGGACCGCGCGGACCAGCCGAACTCCGCCACCAGCAGCGGCTTCCGCAGCACCGCCGCGGCGTCGCCGGCGTGCGACGCCATCCACCGCCGCATGAACGCCACCTGCGCGTCGTTGCTCGCGCCGGGCACCCTGCAACGGACCGGTATGGGAGCTGTTCTCAGCGCGGTAGCCATGCATTCGCGCATGCACCTTGAGTGTCGTTAGAACTTAGAACTTACCATTGATCGGGGTAGGAGTGGATCGTGGCGAAGTCGATGCCGGGGATCAGGTTGTTGGAGATGAAATCGGTGCCGACGGTGTAGCCGCCCGGGTTGAACTTGTGCGGGCGGTCGGGCGTGGACTCGCCGTAGAACCCCTCGAGCCCGATCTCCACCATGTGGTTGGGATCCACGGACTTGACGTAGCCGGCCATCTCCGTGATCCACGCCTGAAGAGTCTTCCCGGAGAGGTCGCTCTGGCAGCGAGGCTCGTTCATGAGCTCCCACGCGAAGATGGTGGGGTCGTCCTTGTACTCCACTCCGGTGATCTTGTTCACTCTCGTGAGGACCGCCTGTGCATGTGGAGTTGTGGACACACAGTACAGAATGGTGCATCAGGCGTCTTGAGACAAATGCTGGTGCAGATGATTATTTACACATTATGGACTATGGAGTGGTCGACGGGCCTTGACATGGGTCTTGTAGAACCCTTTGGTCACGCTGTTAGTGAAGAAGTCATCGTCAGAATTCAGGTTGTGCCCCTGGGTTCTTGCCCACTGCACGTACTGCTTCTTTCCGCCGTACCCATCCCAGTTGTTCACCAGGCTCAGAATCAAATGGATCCCGCGCTTCTTTGCTTCGGATATCACATAGTCCAGACCCTTATACAGAGAGAACACGACAGATGTTAATTACCATCGTCATCGTGCATGGCAAACTGAAGAAATTTCCAGAAAACAATAATGCACAAAATCCATTCATCTATGCATGTATAGCTTCAAAAAAAAATCAGAACCGAAAAGCCGAAATATAACTTGTGCAGTTGTGCTTAACAAAAAAAGTAGCATGTGTAATCGCAAAAAAAAAGTAGCATGGGTAATCGCAAAAAAAAAAAAGAAAAAAAAGTAGAATGTGCGGCCAAGATTGATTGAGCTAAATAATACGACCGCCGTCCGATACGATACGGTATACATACCCTGAACACCTCCTCGCTGTACACCCCGGGCGACAGCTGCAGCGCCCGGTAGCCCCCGTCGCTGAACGCCCACGTCCGCACCAGCGCCGCGCCGACGCGGGCCGCCTCATCCAGCGCGGCCGTCGCCTTGCTCCGGTCGGCCGGGTCCGACGCCATGTACATGAGCCAGTACGCGTTGAAGCCGTTCGAGTAGAACCGCCGCCCACCTAGCGTGAAGCGCGTCCCGCTCGCCTTGGCAAAGGCGGCGGCTATGTTGCCGGCCTCGCCGGCGCCGTCGCCGGTTCGCACGAATGCGGCGGCCGCTAGGGCCACGACGACGGCCAAACCCAACAAGATCGCCCGTCTACTGGCCATTGTCATTGTACACATAAACCGACGCTACGATGATCGACAAGATGCAATCTTGTTGCAATGTTAACGACGATCACTATTCGTTATTTGGTACATGTGTGGCCGTGTGGGTACATAGGACTTGTTCGTGGGTGTGCGCTTAATTATATAGTAACGGCGATACATCGCGCCATGGCTAGCAGGGACTAGGGCAGAGGCGAGACGCCATGAGTCCATGACGATACGCGTGGTTGCGACCTTGCTTGCGGTGCGTGCATAGGCCGTTGGCTCTTCGGGTCCCGCCTTGATTAGCATGCATCATGGCACGAAACTACTAACTGCGTGGCGTAGTGGGTGTGCGTGGGCCGTGGGGAGATTAGGAGACGGCGGGCCGTTTAGTTGGAGGAAGTTGAAAGGATGTTCCAATGTCCCATGCTGCTGGATCGTCACACAGGGGAAGTTGTGCAAAAAGACGTGTATGCGTGATGATACAAGTGGACGGACGTGTTATTATCACTTGTCTTTCATCTTCTCCAATACTTCTATCTCTTCACATTCACCTTGTTGAGTTTTTGCATCACATGCATCATGCCATTTACACTTCATGACTTCATGTAGCTCAACCTTGCTTGTGGACTATTTTCAATATTTCATCTCACATTTGAAATAATTAGTGTAAAAATTTTGTCATTCAATTACCAAAATCCAGATAAAGTCTTTTAGGCATGTCATCCTTCGACGCCTTGCTTCCTCACCGTGCTCGCTAGCTAGATAACACATGCGCTCGCATGGGCATGTGTTGTTGCCTTTCTGCACTAGACCCGAGCGGCCCCAGCATGACATGGTGAATTCCTTGTAGTGTTGTGTCTGGGCCGCCTAAGGTTGGGATCATGGCAAGCTTAGCCCGTAGTGCCGTGCTGGCCTGATGCCAATAGTGTCGTCCAATAGGGGCCACCCATATTTAAGGTTGATATATTAGAAGAAACTTCTTGATAGTTTTTCCTAAGCAATCTTACGTACACTGAGAGAATATTTTGTAGATGGTTTCACTTCATTCATTAGTTTCCAGGAGTAGCGAAGAGTCGCAAATAAAAAATAATTGATACTCGGCGTATTTTGGCACATAGTACCTGGCACAAGACGCGACTGCAGAATTCTGGTTCTGATTTCTGAACCGGGGTTGATTAAAGACCGCTCCCGATTGCTCGCACGAGATCAATCGGAGCATCGGTGGCTTCTCCACGCGGCGACGCCTGGCACTATCTACTTTGCAAAAAAGTCCTTCAACTTTTAGGAAACTTACCTGCCGTCCAGGTCAAGACCCATGAGTATCATCCGTGTAAAAGCTCTCGGTTGAGGATATTTTCAGAACGCCCCCCATCCGGCCCGAACCCTAGCGTCCCTCCAGCCCTCCTCATTTGGTCGTTCCTCCCAATCCCCCTCTCGGCGTCTCCTCCCCCGCCGACGCCCCTGCACCTCCGTCCCTTCGTGCCCTCTCCTCCATCGTCGTTGCTCGAGTATGGAAGCCGATTGGCGCGCAAGATCCGGGGACGCGCAGATCGGGAGGACCTCGCCAGGCTCCAAGTTGTTCATGGTTGGCGGCATAGGAGGAAACCGTTGGCCCGTCCCTGAGCGGCGTGAATCGGTGACGCTGAGATAGGGCGGAGCTCGCCGGCCTTCGCGGCGCATGCTCGTCGCTCGCAAAACCCTCAGGCAGTCGGGACTCGTGATGAGAAATGGTCAAATGGAGGCTCCCATTCCTCCATGACCAGACGGCACCTCTACCTCCTCCTCCAGATCTGGCGCGATGGAGACGACGGCTGTTTGGCTGCCCACGAAGAATTAGCCAGGTACCGATGTACGTGTCACCCTCCCTTCTGCACATTGTGTACCACTGGTCCTTCATCCCTCTTCAACTCGGTCCCGATTCAGGCCCTGCGGATGTGCTTGGAATTGAAGGGGTGTCGGTCATCTTTGGATTGCTTTAGTTCTAGCTCTGCCTCTACTGCATCCATGACTTCATCAAGGAAGAACAAGGTTAGCGCAGTGCGTGCTGACAGCTTGAATCTGTGTCTTTATAATTATTTTTAATGTTGCAATGCTTTGCTTCCTTAGAATTAAATGTATGTACAACCATTGTCGTATTGTGTTGGATTTCATTCGTTACACTCCCTGTTACATGCTTTGTTGCACTGCATTCATATGAGATGTGTGCATGTGTGCCTTCTCTACGAGGCAAAATTGCCTTACTTATTTCTATAGGGGCTTAATTCAGCATTCACACTGAAGTTTGGGTTTCCATTTGTTCTGACAAATGTTTGTCATATTACAGGTCTCTAACTGTTGACTTAACTAGAATCTCTTCTTACAGTGGCAAGAGCACTCGTGTTAGCCTGCCCAATCTGCCACTAGATTTGCCTGATGGATGTGAGTTCTCGAGAATTGGAATTTTCATGTTAGTATTTTTGGGATGATAAATTGGGAAAACTATATAATGTAGTTTTAGCTGCTCAGGGAAGAGGATAGTGGTCTTGACTTATCATGCATATATGGAAGAAAGCTGAATTGCTTGAGAATTTACAGTAGAGTGTTTGGATTGTCATCTTCAATCAACACACTTTTCTTCAATCAACACACTTTTCTTAATTTCTGACAAACATAGAATCTATACAGAAGTTGTGTTATCATGTGGATACTGTCTCTGGCAAAAGTATGATGTTATCTGGACCATCATTGACATGTTAAATCAGCTGCTTGGTTGAGAACTTAGGAATAGCTCGATCTGCTGGTAGAGCCTCCGTTGTTGAGTAGCATTTTTTCTTCATTATTCATTATGAGGGATGAAATGCAGGACTTGTAATTCTTGATCAGATGGTTTACTATTTAGCTAGATTGTGTTGTAGATGAGCCATGAGATGGATGTAATTGTCAGTTACTGATGTAAAATGCAAGTTTTCATAGTTACGCTTGTCCTTTCTTTTGCACTTTTTTTATTGATAAAATAACTTTACATGTTCTCAATGCACATCATAAAAATTGGAAATGTCATGTTTTTCCTGGAATGTAGGTTGCTGGCTGTTTTGGTGACTGCAATGGCCAGTAATGTTCTATATAAACTGGTGGCAAGCAATTCAAAGGCCATTTCTCAAGGGGTCGTCAAGCAGGACATTAATGGTATAGAACCTTTATTTGTTATGTGGTGCAGATGACTGTATGGAACACTGATCGCTTCAATGCCACTACAAGCAAACATTGAGGATGTCTGAGGAAGTTCTGCCATGCTAACCAAATCTGTAATACCCTGTTTGGATCCCATGCTGCCATGTCTGAGGATGTTTGGATCCTGCTCAATATTTATACGAATGTTTGTACACTTAATTAAAGAGTTGTTGCACTGCCAAAAAGGGTTGTTGTATAATCTTGTAGTAAGATGGAAGTGGAGAAATTTGTGAAAAAAGTCACGGGATGTGTCCACACCGGTTTCTATATTTGTCTGCCTTGTGTTTGATTAGCAATTACGAGTATTATGAGAAAAAGGTTATACATTAAATCGTATTGTATATTTGTTTATGTTTTTGTATTCATGACAGGGCACCCGAAGGGCGCATGTTCTAGTAAAGCTAGGAGACTGAATGGCTTGGGCTGTACAGAAGTTCTGCACTAAGCTGGAACGTTGCATTTTTTTTCGAACCCTTTGTTCTTGTTTAGCCAACATTGCACGCATGCTGCCTTGCATGCATCTCAGTTCTCAGGTGTCTTTCTTCTCCATCGAAGCCATCAGTCACAAATCAATCACATCTTGTAGGGATTGTTGCATTCCATGTTAACATAATCGTTTTAATATTCTATTTCGAAGGAAGGGATCAATGGAATATATACTTTTGTGGTCGCTATAAAACCTCTAGGTGAAAACGTGTTTATCATGATACCCAAAAAAAGGAGGAAAATATATTTTTGTCGTCTCAATTCTAAGGCTGTGTTCACTTCACATGCCAACCCAAAATATTTCCTCTTCTACCCATCACATCAAATCTTTGGACACATACATGAAGTATTAAATGTAGATAAAACAGATAACTAATTACATAGTTTGTCTGTAAATGTCGAAACGAATCTTTTGAGCCTAGTTAGTCCATGGTTAGACAAATTTTACCAAATAACAACGAAAGATGTTACAGTAACTTTTCACCCACTTTTCAGGAAGTGAACACACCCTAAATTTCCAATCGCTGCCAACCAATAACAAACAAGCCAAGCCTCAGTAGTGAACCGCAAGCCTCCAGCCTCCAGGAGACCAGGACTGAATCAAACTAGTTTCAAAAGAATGAGCAGAACAAGCTGCATTCTAAAGGCACAGTCATGACCTTTTTTCATTACGCCCATGATTTGGGTTACATACACAATTCCAGGAAAGCTACACATCAAGCGTGATGAATATCAGCTCAATCCAGATTCTAACTAGCATGAAGCTCATGAAATGAACTTTTTGTACAGGGTGTACAGAGTTTCATTGTCACAGACTATACTGCAGTATTCAGTAGTCCACGCCATTAGCTACTTGAGTGGATTTCGCTCAATGATTTTCTTCATATGCTGCTCCATAATGATATCTTGTTCATCGGATTGTGCCAATCTCATTGACAATTAGGCCATGTAGTCAAAATCCAACTGACTTCACATCCATAACTGTTGCCTGAGAAGAGCTCTTGAGAAAGATAGACACTTCTAGCATTAGAAACTATTTTGGGTTAATACATACAAATACAAAATTACAAGCAGCAAAGAATTAATATTGAACTAGTGTGAGTTTTAGATGTTAAATTACATATATAATATAAATGTCAAAGGGACTCACTGAATAGAACTATATCCATTGCTGGATCCAGAGGCACCAACTGTGCCACAACTAGCAAGCACGGTAGGTAAAGCAGCAGCTGAAAGGCTTGCCAGTTTTGACGAAGGAAGATTTCTTCCTGGTTGTCCTCGCACCACACTGATCTTCACTAGAAGAAACTACACTTCGCATGTCTTGTGCTCTCTTCTGAGCATAGCGGAGTTTGCCTAAAATTTTGTCCATTGACGATGATCTTTTCTTTTCAAGATTCATCTGGAAAACAGAGGATTCAACATGTTTTGAAGGAAGAGGATTCAACATGTAAGTTTATTTCATAAGATACATAGCAAAAATGAGTAGACCAGGGGGAGGGGTTGAAACATTTTAAACTATACATGTGGACCACAAACAATACCTCCAGCTTCCGAATAGCTGCCTCTGCTTTGGCTTTCTGTAGATTTTCCCAAGCAGTGATCTTTGCTTCCTCCCTTTTGCACCTTAATAACACAAATAATGAGATCTCTGAATACAAGACGTAGCAGGTTTCTATCCACATTAAGTGCAAGTTTTTAAATGGCAAAAAAAAAAGAATGTGTAAGAGTAGCACATTGATTCTCTGAGTTCCTCATGCTTTCTATTTTATGTTTTACCACCGCATCAATAAGAAAAGGAACAACGCTTTATAGTCTGAGCTTCTAATGGATTGTGGCAAAATAAAAAAAACTTGACCATGGGAGAAAAATATCCCCTTTGGTTCCTCTTAAAAGAAGGGAGTAACAGACCCTGGCTGGCCAGGAAATTTGCTGAAACCAGTTCTCAGTGAGTTATCCAGAGTCTTTGAACACAAGGGTTTGAGCTCAGGTGGGCACTCTAATAAACGAACAATTGCTCCGTTCTCAATTCATTATAATGAACCCCAAGTAAGTGATATTCTGTATGTGCCACTAGCTGTAGGATGAAAATGGCCAACTAGTACTCAAGTGGGCAAAATATTTCAAGTGTATCGCCTAAGCTCACTATCTGCAATTTACTCCATCTGACTGTCTTCAAGTTATTTTTTCTCAATAATACTAAGAGTGTATTAGCAGGTCATTTAATAGTAGTCAATCAACATTCAGCACCTTTTATACTTAGTCCTTTCTGTGAATTTGAACAGGTATTACAGCCATAGTAGCTTCACTTCAACATTGAGCTGTCTTTTCTTAGTATAAACATGAAATAGCACAACGGCAGCTTGCAGTATTAGAAGTTATAAGATGACAATTGGAGCAATATATTCTTTTTGCATTAGTCCAATTCAAAACTGGGCAGTGGCGTGAAATAGGATTTTTAGCAGATGGGCAGATGTAGGCAATATCTTACTTTGACATGCATCTTTCTCTTTCTTTTTCATCAAAAGATGGAGCTCGGGTTTCAACGGTCTTCTTCCTCCATTCAACGATATTTGTTGACCTCTTATCAGAGCCTCGTGTTACATGTCGCTTGGACCACCGGGTCACAGTTACTTGGTCATCAACCTGCACGTCCCTAATTTCAGGTTTATGTATATGACTATTTGCTTCTTTCATCAGATGTCCTGAAGGCAGACTGGAGCAGGAATGCCTCGCTTTTGGAGAAGATGATATACTATCCTCAGGACTCATCTGTGTGCCGACATCTTTCTTTATGATTGGACTGGAAATCATGGAAGTTGCTTCTGTCTGGCCTTGCAGTTTATCATCTGTGTTCAGGGTGGAAAGATATTAAGATTGATTTTCGTCAAAAGAAAACTGATCAATGCATAACCCATAGTGCATAAAATGGCAAAACATTCTATTTTAATTCTGAACTTTTTCCTGCTCGTTCAAGGCAAGACAGAAACAACATATCTGTTGTATGGTTATATGCTTACACCCTACCACTTATTATATCCCTTTTTTAGAAACCCAACCACCTAGTATATAAACAGAATGGTTTCTTAAAAAGACTATCGGAGGAATATTTCAGACTTTTAGGTTAAGTAAGCAATCTCTTAAAAATCACTAGGTCTGCTTAGGCAGTGGGGTGGGCTGATTCCTAAAGCAGTGACCATAAGCAACTCTATTAGTTTCATAGGCACAACTGATACAGCCAATGTCAAAACAGCTGATGATATTATGAAACAGAGAATGCAAGATGATGACTAGATAAAATAGTTAATGGAACCAGGTAAAATGCAAAATAGCGAAACTTCACGTAGTTAAAGTCTTGTGGTACTATCTTGTCCATTTTATGGGCAGAAAATCCTTAAGTCAGTAAAATAAAAGGACTTTAAAGCAAGGTTCTTAAGGGGGGTAAGGCAAGATGTGGTTAGCCACCCCCTTCCAATTGCCTAGGCGACACCTAGGCAGTGATAAGGCGAGGAAAGGCGACACCATACCAATATAACAAGTTCAACAGCATGGAGTGGAAAAAGGAAAGGAAAAAAGAAAAAAGGAGTAATAAGGGGCTGGGCCAGCCGACCAGCCAGACCATTTACCCCACCTCTGGCATGGCCTACAAAGATACATCTACGGGGGACCCCGATTCCAAACGCCGCCGCTCGCCCTCACTCCTCACGTGAGTACTCCCTGACTTCGCACCGCAACTCGCCCTTGCTCCTTGCTTGAGTACTCCCTGACTTGGCGCCGCTTGCTTCTCTCGATCTCCAGATTCGCCGCCGCCGCCCAAAACTTCTCCCTCTCACTTCTTTTCCCTTCCTCACGGTTCTATGCCCTCAAATCGATCACTGCTGCAGTCCCCTTCCAGATCGGATATGTTGTCGCTGACCAAAGCAAGTGCTGCATCGGCAGCGGGCTCTGGAGTCAGCAGGGATGGCAGCAGCAGCAGGTTCTTGGTTTGCCTGCCCGCTCCCCTCCCATTCTTCCTCTGTTTTCCCTCCCTCCCTCTCTTTTGCGGACTTTTGACCATGGCGACGGGACGCCCAGATTTCTAGCGTGCCTTATCACCTAGGCGACGCCTTAATAACCGCTTTAAAGTATAAACTGAAAGCAGCTGACCTTTCAACTGTCAAGTTTACACAAGTGAATTGGCCTATCCAAATGAACAGCTCCAGCCACGATATGAAACTAAAACATATGTAAAGCCATAAAAAGCAACTTTATGAGTAGCCAAATCTAAATTAAGCATGTTCAATTGCTTGGCAAATACATGTACTGTACTAGAACGAGCAAAAAGCAAAAGCGGCAGAAATCAGAAATGTTTAACTAACGGGAAAAGGCTAAACCAAACCTTGTACGGTTTCTTCGGAGATATTAGCAAAAGCAGATGCCTCCATAAGTGTTTCTGTCCACGCATGTATGCTTGCAGATCTTAATATATACGGCTCCTTCTCAGCGGAGTAAGATCTGCTGCTACCATCATCACCACATCTGCCTCGTCCACTGCTGAAGTCACCAATGCGCCCGTGCTCTGGTATGAGAACCCCAGCAGAGAAAGGTGAATGCGCTGCAAAATTAGCTGCTGCCAGCACACCATCAAAGCAAGGAACAAGCGGTGAAACAGCCGCATAAGCCCCCGGAATGCCAGCTGGGTGGCCAAGTGGCCCGCTCTTCGACTTGGGCCGTCTATGATGCGGAGCCGGTGCAGACATCCTTCCCATCCCATCACAGGAAACCGGACTTAGGATCCACTTCTCTGCATCCTCCCATTTTGATGGCAGCTTCCTCCCATTGTTAAATGGAAGCACAACCCCACTGCCCCCATACCTTCTATTGCTACCAGTGCCCAGTGGCACGCGCTCTGAACTCCAACCCTTGGAGTACTGCATGCTGCCTGCACAATGCCGGTTGTAGTTCGGAGTCCCAGGGCTTGGGAACGTGCCTGTGCCTGTGCCTGATCTGCTCCGGGATGATGTCGTTGAGCTCTTGCTCATTCCTCCCGGGTTACCCCCAATCAAGCACCTCGGCGAGAGCACTAGCAGCTCAATACCTCCGGCACTGTTGAACTCATGTGAGGCCGGCGGCCGCACCAGTGCAGACCTCTCTGACTTAAGCCGCCGCTGCTTCTGGCACTCTACCAAACAAACAGATTCCACCATCAATAAGCAGTCACTTTCACCAGTTCCCTCAACACAACCAGCATTCATTTCTAGTAAACGAGATTACCTCTTAATGAGTAGGAGAACGAATCATTTGTTGCTTCTGCCGCTTCCTCCGACTCAGCCGAGCTCGCGTTCGCGTCGTCTCTCCCCTCTTCCTCGTCTGCGCGAGGAAGCTATTAGAACGCATGACGACAAAAAATGAGGCAACATAGGAGCACTGCGATTTCAGCGGGGTGAACGCCACGAACCTGGCGCAACCGTGCCCCGCGAGGCGAAGCCGCTGGGAAAGGGCAGCAGCGCGGAGGAGTGCGCCGGATCTGGATCGGCCGCGCCGCGTGGTCCCGGCCCCACCGGCTGCAGAAAGCGCCAACGGTAGAGGTGTCACGTCACCGCACGGCAGGCAGCAAAGACGGATTGAAACGCTAGCGCGCGGCCGCGGCGGCTTACGGGATGATGCCGCCCGCGCCACGACGAGCGGAGCGCGCGCGATCCGTCGGCCGCCGAAACGACCAAAAGAGCAATGATAGTAAAGCGACGAAGCGAGTGCGGCGGGGGAGCAGGAGCAGCTCCGCTTTCGCTTCGTTCAAACCCGCTCGGCTTTTTTGGCTTTATGCTTTGCTTAGCCGGAGGGTTTCGACGCCATCGCCAACCTCGGATCCCATGTGGGTTAGTTACAAGACAAGCGCGCGTTTGGAATTTGGATTTGGATCTATTGACTTGTACTGCGGCCTCATTATCATTAGTTAAGTAATTGATCGAGACGCGCCATGCCGAGAGCATGTGGAGGTTAAGCGGTGAGAACAGAAAAGGGAAGAGAGAGATTTTACTGCGGCACCGGCCGGTCGCCTCCGCCTCGTCGGCGGCTGCTTCTTGCGGCGGCGCTCGGGCGGCGGCTTGGACGCGCGGGAGGGGCCGGCGGCGGGGAACCCTAGCGCGGGCTCCGGGCGGGGCATGCTCTGGCGCGCAGTCGCATTCCCCGGGGAAGGAGACGCCAGTTGGGGTGGGGGAGCAGGGCAGTGTGTGGGGCTTGCGGGAGAGCGCGATTAAAAATGGCGCGTGGACGGATTTCGCCGCGGGCCCCGGTTCCCCTCTACATTCCCTCGCGAGTCTTGCTCTGTTTCGCCGTACGCAGCCGAGTGCTGTGTAAACTTTGCCCCGCGGGGCTAGGCTTGGTTGTGAACGCAGCGCGAGAAGTCAAGCTACGCTGGCCACCCGAGCCAGCAGCTCTCGTGCGTTTCTTCATCATACGCAGTAAAAACTACGTAGCGAAGCTCCCCAACGGCCAACGCCGCACCGGAGTGGCAAATTCTACAGCAGAAATTGCTCCTCGCATTTGCACAGCGAGCTGCGGCTGGACTGACCGGCACACGGCACAGGGTGTTCAGGCCGTCAGGGCAATCAGACTCGCGACACAGGGGCCCCCTCGCCTTCCCCGCTGCGACGCCCGTCCTGGGGGCTGGGGCCCGTCTGATGCGCGAACTCGTGGATGCGACCCGTTTGTCAGCGCTGCTGTTGATGGCACAGGTGGGCGGTGGGCCGCGCGGGTCCCCAGCGGCGTCGGAGGAGTTTTTGACTGGCGCGAATCTTTTTGTTGGAGCCTCGGAGGGACAGGGAGGCAGGGAGCGGGATGCCCACGCGAGCCGGCACGTGATCGATGCCTGTATCCGGACCCGTTCGTCATGCTCCGGCCCGTGCACTGACGGGACGAGGTGAGCTGGGATGAGCACTGCACCAGCAGCACCGGCACAGGGCCCACGAGCTGCACCTGCACTACTGCTAGTACAGTGAGGAGAGGCCGGGCGGGTTCGGCTAGAGCACAGTAATTTTTTCCGTCCGCATGCTACGGGTTCGAGTTCGAGGTGCCATGCCAGTGCCGTGCTCGCCAGGCAGAGGCAGGTGCGGTGCCGCAGTCGCGTGCTGCCATGCGCTGCGCTGTGCTGTGCGGCATCATTTTTCACTGTGTGGTTGCGGCGTGCCTGCTTTTCTCTCGCTCTGCATCCCTTTGCCCCTTTTTCTGTTTCGTGACCTACTGACGGTAACTTTTTGGTGACCTGGACCAGTGGGCTTTGTACGGCAAGTACGTAATCAGCCGGTGCATACCACTTTTTTTGCTACTGGTGCTGCTCCAGCTGTTGCATCGGTTAGAGCCAGTAGCTCGATCTGCATCGTCGTTAACTTCAAATGTTCCTAGTTTTTCTTATTATCTCTGCATTTGCACGGAGCGGAAGCTGCGAAGCGGAACAAAAGAGGGATTCGACGAACCAGTGGTCGCGTGCCGATGTACGTAGTCGTAACATGGATTCATGATGGGTTTGAAGGACACGGAATCTAAAGACAAGAGAACACCCGGAGAAGACCCGGCCTCAGGGTGGCCACGTCGACGAAACGAATGACGATCGTTGGATCTGGCAATCGACGGTGCTGCTGTCTCCTCCCATGCCAAATATATACCGGCTCCAACCTACCTAAACCGTCCGCATCCGCTTCTCCTCCCTCTCCCTCCTCTCTCAGCGACGGCTAGGGCGGACTCCGGTCGCGCGCGTCCGGGCGAGGGCGACGCGGCCCCGGAGAGGGAGCCCGAGCCCTGGCGCGAGCGGCGGTGCGAGGGTCCTCGGCGCGGTCGTGGGGCGAGGGCGTCCACGGCGCGGCGCTGGGCGCGGGCGAGGTGAGCGCGCGGGCGTGGGCGCGGGCCCAGCCAGCCGGCCGCGGTCGCCGTCGCCAGCCCTGGCCACTGGCCAGCCGCTGCCTAGGTTAAGGTGCTCTCTCTCTCTTGCTCCCCCTCCCCTTCCCTTGCCGGCGCCGGAGGACAGACGTCGATCTAGGCTTGCCTGCTCGGTCTTCCTTGCTGACGGAGGCCCACACCGGCGGATCCAGTGCCTCCATGGCCGGATCCGTCCCTCCTCCCGTTGGATTTGTGTAGAGCACCAGGCAGGAAGCCGCCGGAGGCCAAGGACGGTGGTGGCATGGTGGAGGACTGTGGGCCGTCGCCGCTGGCCACTGCCTCCTGCGGGTCTGCTTTGTTCTTCTCCTACTCTCCTCCCCATGGCATCTGTACATGTTCTTCCTCCATGCACCACCCCAGACAAGGCCGTGCAGCCAGGCGCTGCTCCAGCTGAGTCGAGGCATCCATGGGAGGGCCCCCCTCTCTCTCTCTCTCGTCACCCATGGGCGTCTGCAGTCAGACAGCTGCTCCGGCGGCCCTGCAGCCAGATCCACTCGCTTCAATGACTCTTCAACCGAATCCGTCGCTTGTCTTGCCGGATCCATCCGCTCTCCACCCGATCTGTGAGGTACGTGCTCTTCTCAGGCGCTCCCATTTTCGGTCGTGCTGCTGTTGTGCTGTATAGCAGGCTTAAGCTAGCAATTCATCCCTGTGGTGACCATGGGCATCCATTGCTTTTAGGGTTCCAGAGATTTTAATCCAGCGTGGGTGCCCAGATTTTGGCCATGCGTGTGGCTCTGGGATTTCTTGCCTGCGGTTCTTTTTGGCCAGCAGCATTGATTTGGAGCTAGATGATTCAGGTGCTCCTGTTCTTGATTTATAGGTGTATTTTTGGGTATGTGCAATCTACATGAGGCTGTAATTTTAGAAAGAAAAAGTATATATGTGAAGTAGAGAATTGATGCTTTTGCTATTCCTTGCTTAGGTTCTAGGTTTTTACATGTATTGCATTGGTCGGTTGCAGGAAGGATTTTAAATAAGAGGCTGCCTGCATAGTCAATCATCGTTACTCAGTGACAGATTACAATTTAGTTACCTTGGTGAAAGCTCTATGTTTGGTGTTGGTAATTAGTGACAATGCCTAAGTACTAATCTTATGCCTAAGTTGTATGTAGCATATGAGGATTAGTACATTCCAAGGTTGGTGGTAAGATGGACATGGTGATCATGATGGTCACACTTGGATTTGGACGCAACCCTACGTGATCAAGGCAAAGGTATATGCTTAAGGGTTGTGTTTTAGTAACCAAGACACCTAGTGGGTGTGGTTACATTATAGGATAGATAGCCGTACTATAAAGAGGGGAATGACGCGGCTATTGAACTCCTAAGTGCCTCTAGGTGTGCATTTCATAATCATATGCATTTGGATAGAATTAATAACGCCTTGAAAAATGATTGTGAAAATGCTAACACACTCACACATGACGTGATCACTTGGTGGTGTTAGCACATTTGCGATGGCGGTGAAGTTTGAGCGGTAGAGAGGGTTTGGGGTCCTCTCTCCCTCCCGCCGAGCTTGCGAGGCGGGATTCAGGCGTTTTCGAGGAGTTGAAACGCCTATTTTTCACTACGCCGGAAGTCGGAAGTCGAACGGAAGCGAACGGAGGTCACAGTGGTGACCGGACGCTGGACCGGACGCGGTCTCTATTTGACCGGACGCGTCCGGTCAGTGTTCAGCATCGGCGCGTGTTTCAGCTTTTTGATCGGACGCGCAGCGCGTCCGGTCACTGTCGACCGGACGCGTCCGGTCGTTGAGGGAGCTTACTGGACTCCAATCGGACGCTGGCACTGTGGCGTCCGGTCAGTTCTCCAGCGCGTCCGGTCGCTGTTTCGTTGTGCGCTGCTCAGGCTTGACCAGCGCGTCCGGTCAAGCCCAGCGCGTCCGGTCCGCACGACCAGCGCGTCCGGTCGGTGGTTCGCGAAAGAGCCGTTGTGTGATCAACGCGTCCGGTCAGTTTGACCAGCGCGTCCGGTCAGCGCGACTTCGGCTGTTTCAAGTGCGTAACGGCTATATTCGAAGGGGTACGTCTATAAATACTCGTTGGCCGGCTCAAGGCTCTCTCTCTTGGACATTTGACATACTTGTGAGCATTTTGAGCTAAGCAACTCCCCTCCCACTCATCTCTCTTGTTTCTTTGCATATTCGAAGTGAGATTGAGTGATCCAAGTGCATTTGCATTGTGAGATTGCATCTAGTTGGCACTTGGTGGTTGATTTGCTGCGGGATTCTTGTTTCTCTTGGTGGTTGCCGCCACCTAGACGGCTTGGAGTAGCTTGGAGGCGTTGGCAAGAGTTGGTGATTGTTCTTGGCCACCTCTGGTGATTGTGAGGGGTTTGTGCCTACCTCAGCGAAGCGCCAAAGGCAACATTAGTAAATTGCTCATGTCATTGCAACCTTTTACCATTTGGTAGGTTCTTGTGGCGCCTTTTGAGAGGCTCGGTGTGAGACCGATTAGCCACCGAACCATGTGGTGAAGAGGGACACAACGGGGACTAGCGTGTCGGCAAGCACGTGAACCTCGGGATAAATTTTCGTGTCATCACTTTCATATTGTGATTGATTGATCTCGATGTTCGGTTGTCTTGGTATTCATTGTTGATCATATTGGTTGGCTAAATACTTCGCCCCTCAGTGAAACTCTCCTAACTCAACTCCGCATTACTTTCTTAGTTATCTTTGCTAGTTAGTTAGCTTTGCTAGAGTAGCTCTTTTGTGTAGCTTGCTAGTTGTAGTTGTAGTTACCTTCTCGGTTTGACTTGTGCGGTTGAGTGCCATTATACTAGAATTGTGAATTGGATAGGTGGCTTGCAAACACCTCGTAGGCTAAGCAAAACTCGCATCTCGCTATTTGTTGTATTGATAAACTTGTTTAGCTTGCCTTTGTAGAAATTTTTAAAAGGCTATTCACCCCCCTCTAGCCATCAAGACCTTTCACTTGGGTGGTGTCATAACTATAACACCTTCTGAATTTTATCTCTGGGAGCTGCATTTTATCATATTCTTTAGAGGTGCTAATGCAGGATTTTAGCTACAGAACGCAATTTTCATGCTGGCTATTGCTGCTTCATGAACCTCCAAAGGTAAAAATCCATCCCTCTTTGGCCAGTTTCCCTTGTCTGCCAGTGCATTTCAGTTTGCTCCTATTTAATCTAATAGATTGCATTTACAGGTCCCAATTCCCAAATGTTTGTTAGTGTAGCTTATTTAGTTCATACTGAAAATTGGCCCTTACTTATTGCAGGACTATTTTTAATTGATAGAAACCATAGCTACATTTTGTGCGCTTGTTACTGTGCTAATGATTTATGTATTCCTATCCATCTCTGTCCACTTTCTTGCAAATCTGCTTTCTTGCAGGTCTAGAACTAAGGTCTTGTGGATCAGCTAGACTCGAAAGTGAATTGGTGAGTTACTTTGCTTCTATAGGCTGCTGTGGATCAGCTACCCCATTAAATGATTGATCGAGCAATTACTTTGTAGGCTGCCATAAGCAAATTTCTATTTTGCAACACGCTTAAGCTGGTTTATTTACAGGTTTGCATCTGGTTTGATATCCTATTTACAGTAGGAATTTTTTAGCTATTTTCTATTGCAAAAAAGAACATCAGTTTATTACCTCTCACGCTTAGGATAGTTACTAAGCCTCAAATATATTTCTGTTTGTGGCTTTCAAGGTACCTATCTTTATATGTCTGTAAGTCTATAGCCACTACGTGGATCAATAGAATACCACTTCGCAGAATAGTGTAGACATGTGTGTACTGTTCAAATGAATACACAAATTATTGATCTTGGTTTGCTGTTTTTAAATGCCAACTTAAATTACACTCAATGTTGTCGATTTCCTTTGATGACATGTTTGTTAAGCAAGAGACTAAAATTGCTCCTTATGTAATGTGTATCCCGGTTCTTCTGGAGCTGTTCTGGTAATAGCATTAATATTTTCTTTGGATATTGATTTGGTTAATACTTTGGCTCCTATATAGGATTGGCATTCTTTTTGTAGTTAGTAGTGTCATGTATAGCTGAAGATTATTCTGTAGAGAATGCTATGTCCTTATATTTGGTCAAAATGTTCTGGAATGGTTATTGAATGCTCGTGATTATGCCGGTAGGTCACAAATTGGTTGGGGGTTAAAGATCAGTTTATTGGATTGGCATACTCATGGTCGATGTTGTTTGAAGACAAAGCAAATAAACTCAAGAATGATATCAATGCAAAAGATGCAGCGCTCCGTGCTTCCACAGCTTCTACCTGAACGGAAGGCATCACCAAGGAAGAAAACACGGCAGGAGAATGTTGCTAATCCCACATCAGTTCTCTACAACCTATCAAGATCCTTGCTGAACGTGCGTGCTGAATTGCTGTCTCTTCTGGGAGCTTCAGTCCAGGATGATGCTCTGCTTCCCAAACAGGCCGAGAGCTCTGTCAAACAGGATGCCCCTGGGCCTGTTAGATAGTGCTGCTGATTTACGACGTCATTTTGTTGCCGCTCTCTAGCTAGCTATGTTAACATGCTCCTAGAGAGATCAGTGCACATGGAGCTGCAGCCTTTCAGCAAGTAGATGCTTCATAGCACGTATTGGGGTCTTATTCTGAACTATGCAGCGGTGTTCTTATTTCAGCAAGCTTTTGTAGCCTGCAACATGCTTGACATCTATCTAGCTGTTTGCCACAATCTGGTATTGATCTTGAGATGCTGAAATCGAGAGTTTATGGTGCTGCTGTGTGCTTCATGATCAGTCTGATGTGTAATGAGAACAATGTCTTGTGTAAATATCTTCTCTCTTCTGTAACATGTTACTTCATATTGACCTATTAGATCAAAATAATTTGCCATCACCTAATATTAGGTTTTGAGTCTCTCTATTGATCATATTCATTCTATAATATCTTAGCGTTATTCTATTTGTCAAACAAAATCGCAAGGGTGTTGTGCGGGCACGCAAATTACTAAAGACCTAATCATGTGCTACTGTGACTTGGCTACATACAGTATGTTGTGTTATGCTGTCTCAGAAACTGTCTCCTTGGTGCTTTATCCCAAGACTGTTTTATGTATAGTTATGTATGATTTGGACATCTAGCGTCCTGTTCTACAACTGTCTCACGTAAGATATAAGTAGTATCTGGGCACCTATGTATCGTGTAATATGTATGCGGTGTTTGGACATCCCGTGGTTAATCAGTTTGTTCTTCCTTTGTGCTTATAGAGGTAGGGTGTACGCTGGTATATATAAGCGTCTACGTCTATAAATGGGTCTCGCAAAAAAAAATTCATTCCATCTGGCAGATACAGCAACGGTCATGACTAGCGCGTATGGGCGCGCGCAAATCACCAGTGACAGAAGGTGGTGGCAAACAGCCGAGTCTAGAGCCTACCTGCTCTCTCTCCTTAAACGTTTGTCGCGATGATTTATGTGCCGACAATTATAACTTTATTTATAAAAAATACGTGTAATATTTTTATCTTCAAATAAATTTATTAAAAAACTAGATTTAAATATCTATTAATAATATTAATTATATATTATAAATATTAATATTTTTAAATATATATTTAGTCAAAGCTGTCGGAAACGAAAATAACATACGTGTAGGACGGGGGAGTAGACAAATGTGCGGTCATTGCTCCGTACTCCCTCCGTCCTAGATGTCGTTTCCGGTTTTTGTGCTCGCAAGTTTGACTCGATTTATATAAAATATGTGCAACATTTGTATCTCCAAATAAATTTATTAAAAAACTAGACTGAAAGACCTTTCCAATGATACTAATTATATACCATAAATATTAATATTTTTTAATATATATTTAATTAAAGTTGTTTCTCGGGAAGCGTAAAGCGACAAGTATTTAGGGACGGAGGGAGTATGGCACTATGGCCCCTTGTTCCTTTCAGAGCGACACGGAAAAGAGCAGTAGCTCTGCAGCATGTAGGAGCGTGCGGTGCGGTGATGCTTTCAAGAACAGAGGGCTTGGTTAGTTGGTAAAAATGTTTGGGTTCGGCTACTGTAACATTTTTCGTTTTATTTGGTAATTTGTGTTTAATCGTAGACTAATTAGGCTTAAAAGATTTGTCTCGTGATTTACAACTAAACTGTGTAATTAGTTTTTTCTTTCGTTTATATTTAGTACTTCATGCATATGCCATAAGATTTAATGTGACAGATATTGTAGCACTTTTTTGTTTCCCTTTTTGAACTAAACGGGCTCAAAGTCGCGTAGGCGTAGCAATGCGGCTACCGCCACTACTACCAGACAGGCACCAGGGCCAGCGTGCGTCGTTACTGTATGTAATGTCTGGGTGAAGCGAGTACAGTGCACTCGCGCATTGGCACATTTCTTCCAGTAACGCGCTCTTATAATTCAGCAGCTGGCTCTAACCTAGCCATGTTTAGTTCCAAAAATTTTCAAGATTTTTCGTCACATTGAATGTTTGGACACATATATGGAGTATTAAATGTAGATAAAAAATTAATTACACAATTTGATAGAAAATCACAAGATGAATCTTTTAAGCCTAATTAATTCATGATTGGACATTAATTGATAAATACAAACGAAAGTGCTACAGTACCAAAGTGAAGGACCGAAAACGGCGACTAGAGGGAGGTGAATGGGAGCCTCAAAGGCCCGGTTCATCTGGCTTATAATCCATCTTATTCAGCTTGTTTTTTCAGCCGGAACAATATTTTTCTCTCACACAAAATCAGCCAACGGTGTTTTTCAGCCGGTTTATAATTCCAGCTGAACGGGGCCAAATTTCTTTCAAAATATTCAGCCACTGTCCCAATTTCACCGCTAAGAGCAACACACGGTAAATGTTATCGAATCTAAAATACCCAAGTCAACTGGTGATAAGAGTATCTAGATAAATTTCTTAGATCAAAAGACAAAACGCGAAACGGGGCTCAAACAAACAAAGCACTAACAAAACTGCTTGCCGGATCGGAAATTCTAGAATGGCCAGCAGGAAAAAACCAAGCAGTAGCAAAGCACCAGGCACAGACTGAATATGTTCCTTTTTCTACCGCACGCGCTCAAGTGCTGCGATGCTGGGTTGGGCTGGTTCGGCTGGTGGAAAAGCCGGCTGGTTTCGGCTGATTCAATAGTGTTCTGTGAGAGAGAATAAGCTGAAATAAGCTGAAACAAGCCGAAACATGACTAGCAGAACAGGGCCGTTGCCTGGACGATCCGCTGAAGCGCTGCCTGCCTGCTGTGCGTGCGAATGGAGGTGCTGCACTACGATGCAAAGTCAGAAACAGAGAGGAGACCGAACACATAATCAGCCAATCGCCCTGTTCATCTGGCTTATAATCCATCTTATTCAGCTTATTTTTTTAGCCGAAACTGTATTTTTCTCTCAAAAAAAATCAGTCAACAGTATTTTTCAGCCGGCTTATAATTCCAGCCAAACAGGGCCAAAGCTCTGGTCTACTGAAACCAATCGCCAGTCACCTGGCCTGCTGTAAAACGAGCACTACAGGAAGCACCAAGAAAAACACTCGTACAAGACCAGCTAAGAGCAAGCAATAATTAGGCTCCTGTAGCTTGAAAGTGACAACTTAAATTTGGGCCCTGTTTAGTTTTTAAAATATTTTACAAATTTTTTCAGATTTCCCGTCACATCAGATCTTTGGACACATGCATAAAACATTAAATATAGATAAAAAATAAAACTAATTACACAGTTTAGACGAAATGGACGAGACGAATCTTTTAAGCCTATATAGACCATGATGGAACACTAATTATCAAATAACAATGAAATTTGCTATAATATCGTTTTGCAAAAAAAATTACAACTAAACATGCCCTTAGAAAAACAAATCGCAATGCACTTGCTGTTGGACAGGATGGAGATGCCTGCGAGCTCTCGTTCAACCAGAAGAATGCACGCACTGCAAAGCAAGCAGAGGGAGGAGGCGGACATACAGAGGTTGAGCAAACCCGCCTGGAACCGCCTGCATCGATCGGCTCCGGTGTCACCGGTGTTACAACGCCGGTATTCACCGAGCAGCTTGAGAACCAAATCTGCAGGGGCTACAGCGGGGATGAGGGCGCACGACCTGGCAACCAAAAGACCGAACCGATAGGTGCTGCCAGACCCTTCAGCAGACGCCGCTCGACTGAGCGCGCACGGCACCTGGATGCCGGCGTTGGTAGCGCACCCGCTGGCTCGGCTGGGATCGCACTGCTCTTCGGCTTCCACGCAACTAGCAAAGCCCGACACCCCACGGTCACATGAACAGAGAAAACCGAGCAAACGAACAGACAAGGGTGTGGCCAAGGAAATCGACGAAATCCGACTTAAATCTCGGTGATTCGATTCCAAAATTTGCACAGCCTAGCACGAAATTGTTCCCCAGAAATCATTACTCGAGATTAATCCAAACTCCGAGAAATCGAGATCAAACTCAAGAGCGAAAAAGGAAAAAACGAAGAACGCAGTTGAACAAAAATCACACAAAAATATGATGAATACCAGAGGGCACGAGGAGGATTCGAGCCTCCGTTCTCATACAAAAACACAGAAAAATACAACCACGAATTTCTTGTTTTTACCTCTCTCAAGAAGAACTAGAAAAGCTAACCTTAGAGAGAAAGGAGAAATGAGAGTGAGGAGAGAGGTGAGGGGATGGGGACTCCCTCGTACTGTTTAACATGGCTATTACACAATTCCAAATTTGTCCCTGCATATAATTGAGTCAAACCACTTAGCTCAAGGGCGTTATGGTCCAATCCGGTGTCATCTTCATCCGACGGCCACTGCGCCTCCTCATCAGTAGCTTCGCATCGACGCAAACTCCCCGATGCCGCCACGTGCCGTCCGTTTCTCCTCGAAACCTCCACCCGAGTTTTGAGGTTCAAACCCGTAAACCCGGCACCGATGGTTTGAGCCCAAACCACCAAACCCGCTCGCGACTAGCGTACTCCGTACGCGTCCCCCGCTGCTCGACACGTGTCACCGTCGTCCTCGACTGGCCGGCACGCCAAGTCCTCTGAGCCTCGCTCGACCCGCACGTTCGCCATCTTGACTCGGTCAACACCGTCACTCCCATGTCTTCTTTGCACTTGTCGATGTCCTAAGTGTCAGCCACTGCGGCTAGTCACCTGGCCTCTGGGTCCCTCGGTTCAAGCCTCACGTCCGTCATTCACCGCTCCTGGTCCATCGGCACGGCACGTCCTCCTTGACCTTCACCTCGTCGTCGACCACCACATCCGACCTCTACACCTGCACAACACAAGTCAAGAGACATGTCGTACACATAGCTTTCGCTATGGTAGAATTACTTACCACTCAACCTACTTCATGGATCACATTAACGATCACTTATCACAAAACGAACAAACCTTGTGTTCGCACAAAGCCAAAAATTTTCGTAAACTAAACACGTACGAGTTCTCTTTTCCTGTCAATTGTCATGACGGATTAATGACGGATGGGCTGGAATGTGATTTGACTGAGAGCCTCAGACTACTAATCACACGTGGCCCCGTTAAGTACAGACAAGGGCGGTGTCTTCTTGGCGTTGCTGGATATATAGGGAAGCTAGCAGGATCGCTAAAAGTCACATCACTGGATTAACCGTTACCGCAAAAGTAGATAGATTTTTTTTGTGTTTAGTTCTCCTAAAAAATTTTCAGCCCATGACATCGGATGATTGACATATGTATAAAGTATTAAATGTAGATAAAAAAATAACTAATTATAGAGATTGTGATAAATTTGCGAGACGAATTTTTTAAACCTAATTAATCCATGATTTGACAATGTTGTGCTACAATAAACATATACTAATGATATATTAATTAGACTTAATAAATTCGTCTCGTGGTTTCCAAACATGTCATGTAATTAGTTTTTTTTATTAGTATCAAACACCCCTTCCGATATCCCTCAAAACATCTAATGTGACACTCAAAATTTTTCACCACACTAACTAAACACCCCTTTAAAGTAGTACAACCCTGGCTATAGATTAACAGTTGAAACTGTTCAAGAGCCCCACAATTAGAGCCATGATCTCAAAATAAAGAGCAGTACACTGAAGCTACATGGGTGCAGCAGCAGCACTTCTGCTTATACTCGTGGCAATAGCCACAACTTTTTTTTTAGCAACGGCAATGGCCACGACTAGAACTAAGGGCGTGTTCTTTTCCATGGGAGAAGAGATTTAAAACTAAAATTTAACCTTAATTAGTTCCTTTGAACCAAATACGAGAGACTACAATTGAGATTAGGAACTAAAATGTAGTAGTCCCTTTGAGGCTGTTAATTGGGACTAAATACTAGAGACTAAAACTTAGATTAGGAACTAAAATGTAGTAGTCCGTTTGGAGGCGATTAATTGGGACTAATGGACCCTTTATAGCCCATACCCTCTCCCTCTCCTCCCTCGCAGTCTCTCTCCTCCCTCGCAGTCTCCCTTTAGTCCCAGGAAAGAAACACAATTTTAGTTCCTATTTTAGTCTAGTACTAGAGAAAAAGAACGCGGCCTAAAGTTCTTTATTTATAAAAAGACTGTGGGCCGAGATCTTCTCCATTATGGGCCAAACGCGAAGAACCAACTTCTTCTCACTCTCTGTTGCTACAATTTGGGTCTAACTAGTCTAAGGAATCAACGGCCCAGCCGCCCAAATATCACCCTGTTCGTTTCGCTGGATCAGTAAAATTAGCAGTCATCCAACAGTGTTTTTCTCTCACACCAAACCAACAAACAGTACTTTTAGGCGAAACGAACAGGGTGCCTAGCTCTAGCTGCACGATCGCCTTTTGGTTAGACGGGTGACGGGTCCCACACACTTCCGCTTCACCCACTTCATCGTACCACGGCCGTCGTCTCTCCCTGCGCCGGCCGAACCGATGGCGGCGGCTCTGACGGCGGAAGCCATGGACGTCGATGCGCCGGCTAGGCCGCTGACTACCTCCTCGGCCACCATGTCGCGCTCCCCGCACGACCTCCTCGCCGAGACCCGCGCCTCCATCGAGAAGGTCGCCGCCCGGATGCTCGCCGTCAAGAAAGACGGCGCCCCCAAGTCGGAGCTCCGCGAGCTCGTCACTCAGATGTCGCTGCTCCTCGTCACGCTACGCCAAGTACGTCGGCGTCGCGCTCCAAAACCCTAGCCTACATCCCAGAACCCTACCTGTAGATCTGCGGTGCTAAGTTAAGTTTGATCCGCGCAGGTGAACAGGGAGATCCTGATGGAGGAGGACAAGGTCAAGGCGGAGACGGAGGACGCGAAGGCCCCGGTGGACTCCACGACGCTGCAGTTGCATAACCTGTTGTACGAGAAGAACCACTACGTGAAGGCCATAAGGGCGTGTCTTGACTTTCAGACGAAGTATCCGGGGATAGAGCTTGTGCCCGAGGAGGAGTTCCAGCGTTCCGCGCCGGCAGACATCCTTGAGAAGACCCTCGCTGCCGATGCCTCCCACGACGTCATGCTCAAGCGCCTCAACTTTGAGCTCGTGCAGGTTGCGTATTGCTATCTGTTGCAACCCAGTAGGAACTATGGAACTCTACTTATTGCCAATTTGTGTGCTCTGTTTGGTTCCCTGTTTGAGGGACGTAAATGTGAACAGCCTGCATTGCGAGCTATGGGAGCTGTTGGTAAATTACATACCACTTTAAGCCTAGCATACTAAAATATTTGCAGTCACCTGGCAAACTTATTGTTGGCTTGGCAAGCTGATTGTATCACACGTATTTTGCTGAATTATATTATGCTGTGCTTCAACCCCTTTTAAAATTACATCTTATTCCTAGGAGGCTAGTTGAGTTTTGCACTTATTATAGTATTTGCATTATTTGCATCACTATTAACTAATAATAATCGTAGCATAATGACAATTTCTATAATCAATTTTTATGAAGACTGCACATATATTCTTCATTCAGCTCAGGTTGTTTACCATCACTTTTGCTCTCGTGTGTTAACTTGATCACCATCTAGTCACAGGCATTCTTTCGCTCTTGTGTTGCACCTTTTTTTATTTCTTTTATTTGCTTCCGCACACAATTTGAACAACTTAGGGAGAGTAGTTCTATGTCCTATGAGGTGGTGCTAGTGTTCTCTCATTTGTGCTGTTTCCTTGATTTTCTTGCTGGCTTCTAAAATAGATTTTTTTATTTGTGAATCAGAGGAAAGAGTTATGCAAGCTGCACGAGAAATTAGAACAACAGAGGAGCAGCTTGCTGGAGACAATTGCTAATCAGAAAAAGTTCCTTTCAAGCCTTCCATCACATTTGAAATCATTGAAGAAAGCATCATTGCCAGTGCAGCAACAGTTGGGGATGCAACATACCAAGAAACTAAAGCAGCACCATGCTGCTGAGTTACTTCCTACTCCGCTTTATATAGCATACACTCAGTTGCTAGGGCAGAAAGAAGCATTTGGAGAGAATATTGAAGTAGAGATCACGGGAAGCACAAAGGATGCCCAAATATTTGCTCAACAGCAAGCCAAGAAGGAAAATGGTACGTATGCATTTGCTTGATACTCCTTCCATATACTCCCTCCGCTCCGTCGTTATGTCCCTTTATGTGTCTCCCTGTTTATCGTCTCTTTTGGGTTTCATCTCTAGCCTACCCCAACTTGCTTGGGACAAAAGGCTGTTGGGCGGGCTGGAGTATCGAGGGGGCACTTAATTAGACCACTCAAAACCGAAACGTCTCATGCATGCGAATAGCCCAGCGCCGAAGCATGATATGCATGGAATGACACCTTTGGTCCATTAATGAAGGCGTGGATGCAAATGTGGCCTGTATACTGCTGGCAGAAACGGAACGACAGTTAGAGCATCCCCAATGGTCTAGCTTAGAGCTAGCTGAATCAACGATACCCCTCTCTCTCACAATATGATATAAATGCTATTGGCTCTCTCTCTTCCACATTTGCTAGCTTAGAGCTAGTACTAGCTTATATTGTTGGAGACGCCCTTAGACTTCGTGGCTGGGGACACAGGTAACTGACAGACTATGCGAGTTAATATGATTTGCATGTGATTGAAGGTCGTCCTTGCTATCTGTAAACAGCCTTGTCGTGCCCATAGTCACATAAAACGGGTTTGACCTGCGACCCAGGTTCGTCGACCCTGACCTGGGTTCGCGGGTTCATTTTCGACCCTCAGTGTAAAAATGTCTCGCAAGTAGCATACCATGTCCCTTGACCCCGTACCGCGACTCCATTGACCCAAAAACTTTGTGACTATGGTCACACTTGGTAAAAGGGAACGGAGGGACCGAGGGAGTAGTATTCACAGGCGTACTGGGTCTGGAAAAGTATCCGGCATTCACATGCGTAATAGCTATTTGCATGCAGTTGCATGCCTTGTTTCCTGTTCGCATGCATCCACTCTTCCCGTATGCAGTTACTGTGACTCCTCATTTACCCAGCCAGCTGCGCGCGGCGTGGGAGTCTGTGGCTATGGCGGGAGCATGGGCGTTGCAATAAGCATGGCGACACATGCATACAGTTGGATTGTGCGGCATGCAAGCTGGCAGCCGGTTGAAACTGAAGCGTTTTTGCGGGCTGTGAGGAATATGATTAATATAATACGAGTTAATGATGTCTTGGTCCTGGTGAAAATTGTTTAAGCGCCTGTGAATACAGGATGGAGGGAGTATGTCACAGCTATGTGTCCTTGCGAAGCTGTGTTTAGTCCGTTGTTGTGTGGATCTCCAGTCTTGTTTTTAAGTAGAGAATCAATGATGTCCTTGTAAGAACCCTGATCAATGGTACAGTCTGTACAAATTCCTTTTTTAAGTTACTGTTTTCACAAAGGCAAAGAGTTTGGTGGCTTGGTGCTTTGAGACATTTAACGTAAACCAGCAGCTTGTGTTCAGTATTGCTGCATAGCAATCTTTATCAAACTTTTCTTGAAGGCCGTGGTCTATTTTAATATTCCTAGCTGATAACAGCATCCTTGTAGTGCATAGTTGCTTAATTATTCATCTATAAATTTTAAACTTGAGATAAGTAAATCCTATGTCCAATTGCTGGATCTTCTGTTCTTACAGCATGATGACAGGCTTGGAGATCTTCCTGATGTAGTGTGTCTCATATCTATCTTGTAGCAGGCACTCTTTCAAATGGCGACAGCAGAATGGATGATGATGTGATTGATGATGAAGAAGATGCTCAGAGAAGAAGGTCAAGATCCAAAAAGAATGTGGTGAAGGAAGCTAATAATCCAGCAGTGGCCTATCAACTTCACCCACTTAAAATTATCCTCCATGTATATGATACTGAAGATTCTGGTAGCAAACGCCGTAAACTCATCACCCTGAGGTTTGAATACTTGGCAAAGTCGAATGTTATTTGTGTTGGAATTGAAGATTCAGAGGGTCTGGACAGTAATATCTTGTGCAACCTTTTTCCAGATGACACTGGTTTAGATCTGCCTCACCAGGTATGTAATTTAATTCAAAGCAGATGGTTTTGATTGCTAGTTACACCATCCTTATGGAAGTTCTAGTGTTTGTTTATGTACCTACCTATTTTTGGTTTATGTCTGCCTCACAGGCATTTAATACGATTTTAGCAGTGAAATGTTTTGTTACGACATCTGTATCTAGAATTTTCTTGGGGCCTTCTCATTCATGACAGCTGAAATAGTGACTTGTCAATTTTCTCAGATGGCTAAGATTTACGCTGGGGAGGTTCCAGACTTCAGCGACAAGGATTCAAGGCCATACAAGTGGGCACAGCATTTAGGTGGTATCGACTTTTTGCCTGAAGTGCCTCCATCTGTTGGGGATGATTCTAGCAGAGCATTAAGCAGTGCTGATTTGTCATCTGGGCTTGCTCTATACCGTCAGCAGAACCGTGCACAGGCTATTTTGCAGAGAATCCGCGTGCGGAAAGTTGCCCAGATGGCTCTTATGTGAGTCATGGTCTATGTTTTTTGCTGTTTGGGACATCGATGAAAAAAATTGGATGGTAGATTAGCCTAGGAGTGACAGTGTAATTTGACTTACGATTTTGAGCTAATGATGCTTTTGCTTCATTGCACATGTCATTCTGAGTTATGGCAATATTATGAATCATTTAACAAGCAGAAATTGTGAAACGTCCCATTTATAGCTTCTTCATATGTTCTCTACATATTGATTCTAAGCTAATTATTGACGACCTTTATTCTAATGTTATTCATGACTGTTATATACATTGCTTGTTTGATTGGTAGCATCCCTTTGAAGTTTTCGAGTCTCTTTGATTACAGGTGGCAACTTGATTATTTGACAAAGCTGAAGTGGCCTCGAATAGAACATAAGAATGCACCATGGGCATCACGCAACCCACTGTGCAGTCTACATAGTTGGTCATTGACAAGTTCTTATCCTGAGCCATCGTCTCATTCTATTTTGATGATAAGTGGGGCTGCAAGCAATGTTGACAGTGATGTAGAGAGATCTGTAACAAACTGGGAAGAAACTGAGGGTACCAGGGAGGATGGGGAGCTTCCAGTTGTGATTCCTGCTGAGAATGAGCCAAATGGTTCTACAATTTTGCACCCTGAGGCGTCACCTGAGATTCGGAGCCATTCTAGAGGCTTATCCCTGATATCAAAGAGTGCAACACCATCTAAGCTAAGCATCTCACAAAGTTTTGGTAGAAACGAGGATGATCTTGATCTCTTGATGTATAGTGACAACGAGTTGGAGGACCAGCCCTGTATTCTTGATGAAACTGAGAAAGCTAGCCCGATTATAGACAGATCCTGGGAGGACTATGCTTCCAAGGAGTTTACCATGGTCTTGAGTAAAACTACGAAGAATGGTCCAAAAGTCATGCTGGAAGCCAAGGTAAACTATGCCATCGCTATTTGTTCTAAGCCTTCATGCATATCTCCATGCTCTTGCTTTTGACATTGTGACTTCAATCACAGGTTAAGATAAGTATGGAGTATCCTCTTAGACCTCCCCTTTTCAGATTACATTTGCTCTCAGAAAAGTCTGAAACTTTAAAGTGGCACAATGATCTTCGTGCAATGGAAGCTGAGGTTTGTGATCACATATTGTGTAGCATGTTTTATTTAGTCCATTTCTGAGGGTAGCTTCTAAGCTCACTATCATGCTGTGCAGGTAAATCTTCACATCCTTCGAAGCCTACCTCCATCATATGAGGATTATATATTGACTCACCAAGTTATGTGCCTGGCTATGCTGTTTGACATGCATTTTGACGAGGAGTACGAGAAAAGAAAAGTTACTTCAGTGATTGATGTCGGTCTTTGCAAACCTGTTAGTGGAACTTTGCTTACTAGATCGGTTAGGGGAAGAGACCGAAGGCAGACTATTTATTGGAGAGGTGCTGATTGCTCTTCCAGTTACTTGTAGAGTATGTGTGATGTTGACTGGCCTCGGTTGAGTTGAGCATTGATTGCCCTCTGGAGAAATCCTTTCCTGGCACTGAGAGAACTGCTTACGTAACATTAGAGCTGACACAGATCCTTGGTTATCGCTACTGTCTTGACAACAATAGCTCGGAAAATTTCTCTCTGCCCATACAGACTAGAGACTATTTGCTGTGCTGATGGTAACTACATAAACTTATATGCCCCTGTAGAAAAACTATAGGTGCAGTTAATCACCACAAGGCTTACTGCATGAATTTTGTGCTGCTGAGTATATTTCAAGAAGCCTTTCTGCTGGTTCCTATTTTCTTGGTGGTTGCTATTTTTCTCCAGGATTCTACCCTGAACATTTTCGACTGCAGTTAAATTTTTGAAGCTTGCAGCATTCTTTTGCAACAAACAGCTTCTACAATAAACGGAGCTTGCTTACCTGGTTTGTGCCAATGGTTTATTTTACAGCCAGTACACAAACCTTTTTATTCGATTTATGTAAGTACTGGTCAATTTTCATAAAGTCATTGTACGCAGGTGGGTGGGTAAGCACCCACAATCCATGGCTCAATCGACAGGGAGCTAACACTTTAGCATGTTCAGTTCCTTCTAGCCGTCTAGAATGGTCCTGTACTGTGATTGTTGAGGTTTAGCTCATCTGCCTGAGCAAACGTGCTCCCAGCCTGGTGGAGTTAACGTAATCTCGCGGCGAGTGCGGGGGGAGCCCCGGCAGCAGGAGCCCGGCGACCCTGGCGATCCGCATCAGCCACCCCTCTGCGTACTCCGGCCCGGCGACGTAGCCGATGAGGAAGCTCCGGATGAGCTCCCACGTCGCGTTCACTACCTTGGGCGCCACCGTCAGCACCGAGAAGTAGTTCTTGTTTGGCTCCTCTTGCATCACCTGCTTTCCATTCAACGGCACAACCGCACAAAAGCGTAGTCAGTTCAGTTGCCTTGCACCACTAGCATTCCTGGATTATCTACTCCCTATTCTATCTTCTCTCTACTACTACGACTAGGGTGGGAGCTCTAGGTTTGGAGTCTTGCAGGAATCATGGATGTATGGTGCCCACAAGGAGCTTCCCTTCTTTGCATTGCATGATAAACCTCTTGCTTCCAAGCTTCATTTTACTTGCCTTGGAAGGACAATTCTGTTGCCCAATTGTATGGACTCTTCTTTTTTTTTTGAGATGATTTTTCTCTATATGGATCGGATATATCTCTATATTTTCGAGAAATGAATTAATTGTAGCAAGTATCTGTGAATGTACACACTTTTTTTTTAAAAAAAATGTAACGACCAATTCAATTTTATGTTAAGTATAAGCATCCATAGGAGGTTAGTGAAGGATTTCATAAATAAAACAGTAAACACACCGGTGTTAGACCGACCTGTCCTGTGTAGAGGCTGTTGAAGTAGAGGCAGGTTCCGAAGTGCTTGAACTGAAGCGCAGAGTCATCGTACGGCACCCTCGGCACGATGTCGTTGCAGTACACGAACCTGAAGTACCTGCTGGGCTTGCCAAGGCACGCGTCCATGATGAACCTCCCGAACGCCTCGTCCCCGACGCGAGGCTGGCCGAACGTGTACACGCCCTGCAGCCGGGCCAGCACGGCGTCCTCCCCGTGCAGCGCCAGGACGGCCGGGAACAGCACGGCGAGCGCGCCGCCGAGGCTGTGCCCCGCCACGACGAACCTGGCGCCGGCGTTCTCGGACAGGAAGCGCCGCAGCGCCTCGCGGATGGCGTAGTACGCGAACGGCTTCCGGGGGTTCGGGTCCACGACGTCTTTCGGCCAGCCGCCGTGCCTCTGCAGGCCGAGCGCCTTCATGAAGCCGCCGTGGATCTTGCCCACGCCGGGGACCTCGTACCACGAGAAATCCACGTCCGTGCACCACTGCTCCATGTCGAACGGCCTCGTGCCGCTGAACGCCACTACGGCGAGGCTCGCGTCAGACGCCTTGTCGGCGACCAGAAACGCCTGGGTCGTGTAGTCCTCTTGGAAATCTGGAGGAAGAGACGCATGGAGGTTAAGAAGCTGACATGCATGCATGCGTTTTGCTACTAGACGCTGGTGTTGTTGATCCATGGTTCTTACCATTCCAGCAGTTGTAGCACGCCAATAATTTCATCTGAAGAAACACACACACACACACACACACAAAAACCTTGGTCAGAAAACTTCTCTTTGATCTGTAGGGCTTTGGATTCAGAGGCGATGAATTGAGGTTTGACCTGCCAATGTTTCTCGACGACATTTCTGATGACGAGCTCATTCTCGTATGCTAGCTTTGCAGCCATGATCGATAGAGCAGCGTGGTAGTTGGTATCCCCTTGCTTAATTTCCTTGTCTAGTTCGACTCTCATGTCGAGTAGTCCTACGCAGGATCGGTAGTTGGGAGATGCCCTGTCTGGAAATTTCAGCTTTCCTGCAAAGGTTAGACAGACTAAGGGAGTATTGCTATTGCATTATCAGTAATAGATAGATTCTTATTGAGTTCTTTGGCTCTTTGCTCTGCTCAGTTGGCCTCCGGAGTCTAAACTGGTGGGAAAAGGGGACAATTCACATATACTTCAAGACTATGTTTTGGTAATTGGTATATAATAGGAAAATAAACGCAGAAGAGGATAAGATGAGCAGCTAGCATATTCAGAATAAAATATGAAAAGTCTTCAGGTCTCAATCTGGAGTCTAGACATAGATAAGGACATGGCAAGCCTATATCTGAACACAGATTTTATAACACATTAACACGCAACTCTATATCCGATATTAGGGAAATTGTTAATTTGTTCTCTCAGACAGTGAACTGATTAGCACTTGCCCTTGGCAGCAAGCAAATGAAAACATTCAACTTAAGTTACTTAACGCACTGGTGGGGAAGCGAAACATATATAGTCTTGCGCTACTATAGAATCCAGATGATTATTAAAAGGACCACAAGTTTGCTGAAACGCTGAAGTTAGCATAAAAGTTACAGATCCACTGAGATGAGTGTAACTTTGATACATGCTCCGATCCCTTCTTAAAATTGCAATAGATGAATATACAAAAGTTGTCAAGTTAGTAAGCTACTCCTCACATTATGAAGAGTACCTATAGGTTGTACAACACTACAACTCTTCACATTATGAATTGGAATGTTCATGCGTGTGATCAGAAACGAATAGAAGAATTCCTGTAGGTAGGTGGAACCTATAGGGCCATAAATGCAATCGTGTTGACTGTACCATCGATAGTAGCAGTACGATCTTCATATCTATGTCAACGAAACCGGTAAGCCCATGAACTGATAGTGGATAATCTAAGACCTTAATTAAGTGCGCCATTATCAAGTGATTTCAACTATATAAGTTGCCACTTGCCACACGGTTGTGCAGATGTGTAATGTGTCGTACTTTAGGGCGTCTATAGCAGAATTGGAGATGAATTCTTGTTCCCCAAACTTATTGAGACATTAGAGTGCTGGATGGATTTTCAAGCGTTCAGCCACTACGGTGCGACACACGAGTGAAAGCAAGTAAGTACCTCGCAGCGCTCTGAGGACGAGCACGAGGACACCGCCGCCATTCTCGTTGACGAGGTTCATCCAGTACTCCGTCACTCTCCCAATCAGGGCCATCGGCTTCTTCGCCCACAGCATCAGCACCTGCGCCACCAGCGAGACAAGCACCGCCCACCGCCTACGCCAGTCGGACATCTCCGTGCCGGCGGGGCAGTCCACGGCCGCGTTCTCGGACACCTTGCACGACCACATGAGGTGGAAGGGGGCGTAGAGCCCGCCTTTTTCCGGCCGCAGCACCATGAAGTCGCTGTAGAAGTCATCGCCGGCGTCTCCGCCTCCTCCACCGGCGCCAGCCATGCACCAAAGAACCAAGCTAGAGCAACGGCAATAATGGCGCGCAGCTTTTTGCTGCTAGACCCAATACGTCGAAGCAGAGGGATCCGACAACGGAGGTATATATAGATATATAGGTCGATGGCTCATGACATGTCATGCCGGAAGAAAATATGGCATTGCCAGTATTAGACTGGGAACAATATTTTTCTCTTACAACAAATCAGCAAACAATATTTTCAGTCATAGCTTCTCAGCGAAGCGAACGGGCTCAATAACTAACCCTAACATTATTCTGAATTAATCAAAGTTTATAGAAAAGAAGAACGATAAATAATTCTGAATTTGTTCAAAGTCAAATTATTCTAATTTTAATCAAGTTTATAGAAAAGAACAACGATAATATTTATGATATCAAATGAGCATATAGTTAGATACATTATTATCAGATGTATTTTTTTCACAGTTTATCTTCTATATGATATATATTAATACTATGATGTGCAGCTTCTAATTTCACCATTTGAAGGCCAATTAGCTTCTTTGTTATGTAAACTATTGCCTATACATATTGTATGATGAAATTAGAGCTGTTTTCTGATGAAATTAGAGCCAACTTGGGAATAGACAAAACACAGAGTTCTTGTGTTTTTGAGAGCTAAGGTTAGGGAGAGAAGTGGAGCGACTTTGATATACCAAATCCACCACTAAAAGAGAGATTTGAAGGGGATTTGAAGCCACCACATACTTGTTGGCTCCCATATCTTATATTTGCCTCATCTTATAGTGGAATCGCCGCTATCCCCTCTTGATTCGGTATTTTCTCTTGCCATATGTGTAATTAAGTCACCATCTTGTTTACTATTGGTCCATATATGTGAAGTGGTTGCTTGTACATATGGATGAGTTGACATGGAAGGCATATGTGTGTTTTTTGATATATTGAATACGAGATGTTGGGAGAGACGTTTTAGCGAGCTAATTGATGCAAGTATATTGTTGTTAGAAGATGGGATGGCTTATGATTTGATTGATTCAAGTTTAGGTGTTGTTTTAATTCATGCACACAAGGTGTTCGCTGATATGCTTGTGAGGAGTTTGTTTGCTAATTTTGATTAATCCGTTGCCTCTCTGTTATCACAAATATTATTCTCTATATATTTGGTTAAAATTAGAATAGCTTGACTTAGGGTAAATTTATTTAGATCCTGGAGGTAGTGGTCAGTATTAGGATTAAAGAAAGCAAATTAAAGTAACTATAGCAGATTTTGGAGATGGACAGCACAAAACAAACAGTGCAGCGTGTTCTTTCGCATGCAAACATCAATTTTCATCGTAAAGATTATAGCCCGGACTTAGGCCGTGTCATTTTAAAGCTGGCTGGGACACTCTTTTGACACGACCGAAGACACAACATGACACGACACGACATAACATATTTTAGATCATACCGATACGGCACGAGCGTGAGGACCATGCCATGTCTAGTATCTCGGCACGATGGCTGCACGGCCCGACCTGTATCTTCTGACGCAACACAAAAAAGCATGTAATTAAGCACATCTACTACACTATGACATTTTTTTAGTATTTACTATACTACATGTTATCTAATTCTTGATTTTTTTTATAAAAATGTTACATATAAATTTTTTTTGTATGTCATCAGCAGATAAAGAAAATAAACAAAGATTTAAGAGTCATGTTTGGACCAGCACCATATGAAGACATGCTGATGGTGTGGCATGTCTACTCTAGTAAAGATAACTGTCCAACCAGTGCATTTAATTGGCACCGGAGAAACACATGGTTCGGACTCTCGGTGTTCATCTATCTTCGTTGTTTAGGGTCTAGTCTTTGTTAGACTTGCGAGATTGATCCCATGATGGCAACAATTGAAGCTGATTAACCCGACGTGCAGTCTCGCAATCGCAACATGATATAGCTTTGCTACAACCATTGACTGACTAGAGTCTAGAGATGAGAACTCAAACGCTGGAAGGACCTATGCGTGTTGCACTACAAGCAAGAGCTAGCAATACAGGCATGGAAATCGGAATGCCATGCGTCGAAGCAATCTCTATATCCATATAGGTGTAGTCAAGCGTGATTTTCTTCGCTATGGATCATTTCTAGTTAGATGAATCACAAATGAGATTCTAGAAGGGACAAATAGCTTGGAAACACAACTATGCAGGAACAATATATCTAAGTCTTTATAACATAACCAGGCCTAAACATGTCACTATGGGTGATGTGCTTGACGTTTCTCCGCCAAATCTCTCTTGGCACATGCATCTTATAGGCTCTAAGTTAGAGCAAGTATAATAAGTTATATCAGCTTGGCTAATGGCGAGATAACTCAACAAAGTCCCAGATGAAAGAGAGAGAAAGCAGGTGAGAGAATGAGTTGGGTTGATGGAGGCGTCGACCGGCTGCTCACACCTTCCAAGATTCTTTTCTAGTTTGTGGTTGAGAGCAGGGCACAACCTCCCAGATTCCTTCTCTGCCAACGTATGAGAATACAGGGGGAGAGAGGAGAAAAGGTGGTAGTGGTGGGTCCCATGTAATTTAAAAAAATATTTTTAAAGTCTGTGAAGAGTTTGGGTTATCGTATGGCTTGTCTACTGGAGTAGTCTACACATAATATGACTTGGCTTTTAGTCAAGCTTATTGGCCTTGCTCCTGGTAGCTTGAAACAATTTGTTACCATGCATTACTATTACTAACATATAATTGTCTCAGGATCCAGATGTTTTTCAATGGAATTTACACCCACGGGACAATTTCCAGTGAAATCACACTACCAAGCAATAATAAATGTTGATGTTCCTAATTTTAACAAAAGTTTATGGGAACAGAAGGCCTCATTAAACATCAAAATCTTTTTATAGTACTTACGGAGAGGAATTGTAATGTTGTATTGACTCTTGCTAAGCGTAACTGTTATGGTAGTAAAATATGTTGCTTTTTGTCGTAGAGACGAGACAATTAGGCACTTATTTTAATTTTTGAATGCCACTTCGCTTGTTCTATTTGGTCGTTTATTCAGGTGGCTACTGGACAAACCTTGCAGCGTTTCTCACTTGTTTGGTGGTTGGTTAGGAGGATTTAGTAAAGAACTAAAACCACTACTTTAGCTTGGAACGGCTACTACTTACTGATCACTTTGGCTTTGTATAAATGATATTAGTTTTGAAAAAGAAAAAAGCATGTTCTCCCTGAGTCCCTGTGCAGGTTATCCATTCGGTCATCCACTTGCTACATACTTAGGCTATTCTACAGAAGGTGGCTTCTATAGACTTGATTGTAGTGGTCTTATAAAAGTTGGCGTATGTAGCTAAGGATATTTTCTTCCCAGCACATAGATGCGATCTAGTCTACGAATTGATAATCACTAAAATGTGTTGGTATCCTTTTAGTCTTGCGGTTGTGTGCCTTTTGTCAGGCAAAGGCTAGAAGTACGATTTTAAGACTTTGTATCATCTAGATCACTAGATGTAATAATGTTTTAAGAATTTAATATTAATAAAAGGTTATATATATATATATATATATATATATATATATATATATATATATATATATATATATATATATATATATATATAAGATACTCCTACTGTCCCAAAATAGAAGTCGTTCTCGCATCCCGAGAAGTCAATTTTTTAGCTTTGACCAATTATATATAAAAGAATATTAATATTTATAATATGTATCATTAGATAGATCGTTGAATATACTTTCATAATAAACTTATTTAGAGATATAAATATTGCACGTATTTTCTACAAATCTAGTCAAAGTTGAGAAAGTTTAATCTACATGCATCCCATAACGATTTTCTTTCTGAGACGGAGGGAGTACGATGTAGCAGTAGGGTCTCTTGCTCGCTCGCTTCATCGATCGGTGCGGTTTCTTGCTTTTCACGTGGCTGGATCAGAACGGGTGACGACTAACGATGACCGTTGACAGTAGCTGCGTAGGGATAGAGTGGGCGGCGGATAGGTGTGACGACCATGCCGGCATCTAGCGCGGCCGGAAGCTACGCGGGCAGAAAGCCAGAAATGAGGCGTGGTCGAAGGACGCAAGGATCGGAGACACTATAATGAGTGGTCGGGCGCCTCACATTGATCTGCACCATTAGTCCATTAGCAAGACTTCTGAAAATCGAAGGGCTCACGCTCTCTCCTCTTTTCCCCTTGCTACAGTTGTCCAAGGCGAAAAGAGGGCGAACCGCGTTTCCGGCGGCGATTTTGCCGGCTCTCTTCCTCTCCGGCGGCCGGCGAGGCGTCGTTGAGGGAGGTGGGCCGGCGAATCACCGTCCGGCTGTATATAGAGTAGGTAGTAGTCTACCTAGGTTTAGGGTTTGCCTATCGTCGGTCGATGGCGAGGCTAGGGTTTGCCGAGAGATTGTTCCTCTTCGGTGTGCTTTTCTAGGCGTCATCAGCGAGGCGAAGGTGCCGATGACGCTGGGGAATAAGTTTTCTCCACCTCTCCTTCGTCCTTGCGGCGCTCCGCTCCAGTGCCGACGGCGGGGTCTGGGAGATCTGTGTAGGAGTCCGGGGCCGGCACATCTTCGTCTTCACCAGGTGATTTTGCTGCTGGCCTTCTTTTGTTTGGATGCGGCTCTGTTCGTGGATGATGTGGTTGGTGGCTGGCTGGATCTGGCTCTTTATTCCCTCGGCGGTGGTGGCCGTCGACGGCGAGCTCAGATCCGGGAGCTAGAGGAGTTGGGGTGTGGCCCCAGTCGATGTGTGACCGTCGATGGTTTCATCCCGTTTTCTCAATGGGTGTCAGTTTTGACTCCTCTTCAAAGCCTGCGTGCGATGGGACTTCTCTAGCTCATGGTGATAATCGTCTTCTCCTTCGGTGGCGGCGGCCAGTGAGGTGGACAACCATAGAGGGTTCGTGAAGGATTTAGGGGCATCGTTTTAATACTTTTCGTTTCTAGGGTCCTTTGTGTAGTTTGGCTAGAACAGTTGTTTTCGTATCCTATACATACGTGTCTGTATTTGTACGGCTGTGTGTATGTTTTCCTTATCTAGAAATACAGATACATATTATAAAAAAAGTCCATTAGCAAGAGAGCAGCAAGCGAAAGATGGCATACACCTGTCGGCTGATCAACTCCTCCGACCCACGAGACGTTGCGTGCACGAGACCTCCTTGCAAGGAGAGAATACGCCTGGCCAATTGCCTTGCGCCGCCTGATCGAACCAACCAATCGGCATCTATGGACGTACAGTGCGTGCTAAGCCGCCGCCGGGTGCCGGCGTCAGTCGGGTGTGACTGCTCTCTGCAGCAGCGTGTGGAGCAGCCGCGCGCGCACTGTCGATCACGACATTCATGTTATCAGGACCTGATGCGAGCCCCTACTGAATTAACAGCTGGTCCTCTGAGGACTCGGGGTGTTTAGTTGCCGGGCGAAAAATGTTAGGATGTCATATCGGATGTTTTATGGGACGTCGAAAGGATGTTCGGATACTAATAAAAAAAACTAATTACATATCTCGTCTGGAAACCGCGACATAAATTTATTAAGCCTAATTAATCTGTCATTAGCACATGATTACTGTAGCACGCCATTGTGAAATCATAGATTAATTAGACCTAAAAAATTCGTCTCGCAAATTTATCACAATCTGTGTAATTAGTTAATTTTTTCGTCTACATTTAATACTTCATGTATGTGTCAAACATCCGATGTGACAGGGTGAAATTTTTTTTTATGAAACACCCCCTCGTTGGCACGTTCTGATCTCGTCGTCGACTGAAAACGCCAGGAATAACGAGCCTAACGTTGTATGAACAGTGATTCAGACAGGCTCCCCGGCCGAACCGTACTGTATTCGACAGCAATGTACCAAAACTATCCCCGGCAATTCCTTCGTGCTAAAAATTGTGCTCCGCCAGTCATTACCGTGCCATGGCCGCACTCTTATTCAGTTATCGTGCCATCCAATTTTCCGTCCACCCCCGTGCCTCGCCATCTGGGCGCCGCAGCTGGCCATGGCGGGCTTGCTGTGCAGGCACTGGCCATGATGGCCGCCCCGGCGCCGCCGGCGCCGATCTCCCCGCTGCCTCAGCTTGAGTGCTGCGGCGCTGGGGCACGGCCGCTGCCCTCCTTGCCCATGAAGCCGGCCTCCCTGTCCGCGAAATCTGGGGACGGTGGGCCTGCGTGAGGCATGCTCGCGCCGCCGCCGGCGTTGGCCTCCGCCGCCGCGGCCACCGGTGCCGGCAGCAGCGTCGCCGCGGGATCCAGCGCAGGGGAGCCTCCGCGGCCTTCCCTTGTGCCGCGCCACCAGGTCACGCCGGGGGCCGCCGCCATGGTTGCCTGCGGCCGCACCTCCACGCAACGTCTGGCTCGGGAGCAGGCGACCGTCCCGCGCGGCCCCAGCCCGCCGGTGTGCGGTCTGTCGACCCACGCAGCGCACTCGCGGCTGACGTGCGGCCATCGGCGCCGCCTGCGGGGCCCGCGTCTCCGCCGGCGACTACGCCGCCTCCGGCCTCTCCAGCGCCGAGCGCCTCCGGGGACGACGACCCCACAGCCTGTGTGGGGGCCTCTTCCGCCGTGGCCCACCTTCTGGGACAGCCGTCGCCACGCACACCCGCTGCGCAGCCTGAGTCGCGGCTGATGCCGGACGGGTCGGTGGTCCTCATCGAGGACGTCTTGGATGACGACGACGACGCCCTGGCGCCCAGCCCGCTGTTGCGGCCTGTGCCGTCATCAGGGCTCGACATCTCCCTCGTCCGTCCTTCCGTGCCTAGTCCGTCGTCATCTCTGTCGCCCCTCGCCGCCCCCTTCCACCCAGGGGACGGCTCGAAGGGGCGCTCCAAGGCGCATCGTTGGGCGGACGACGACTCTGACGTGGAGAGGTCGCCGACGGCTGCTCCAACCTCCTACCTCGGCGTGGTTCGCCTGGGGTCACAGGCCCGGATGTCGCCTCCGATCGTCAGTGCCTCTCGCGGCAGTGCTACGGCGGAGCAGGGCAAGCGGCCCGCCGCGGGAGCTCGGCCGGCCACCGTTGCCGGTGGTGCGCGCTCCGATGCCTCAGGTGCCGCCGCGGTGCGCGAGCGGCACATCCGCAGGGCTCGCCGGTCGCGACCGCACCCTCAGCTCGTGCACGGTCTACCTGCTCGGCCTGTGGAAGGTCGGGTCCCCGCCCGGCAGCGCCTCGGTCGTCGTGGACGGGGCTCCGCCCGCCAGTGTTTCTCCACTCCGGACGCTCACGGCTAGCGTCAGGTCTTGCTGCATGGGCCGGTTGGTGGTGTCGATGGGGTACGGCCCGCCCGCCCTGCTTTGGCTAACCGGTGACCCCCTCCTCGCTACCCTCCAGACCTATTCGGGAAGTGCTTAAAATGTCTCTCCACCGCGCACAGGGTGGCAACCTGCAAGCTGCCTCCACGCTGCCTCCGCCGCAAGGGGTTCGAACACATCGCACGAGACTGTAAGCAGCGACAGAAGGTGTCTCCTTCTAGCTCCGGCACAATCAGTGCCCCTGTTGGACGGCCACGGCGGCGCGTCCGGGAGCCTACCCCGAGCAACCGGCTTCGTGCCCACGGCGGCACATCGGCGCGCGGACGGTGCTGCGTCGGGCGCGGCTACTGCTGTGCCTGGCGTGTCCGCAATTGTGCCTGGCACGGCTGTGACCGTTGGTGGGGGGCGCAGGCGACGGAGACGTCGACGCCGACGGAAGAGAGACGGCATCGCGGTGGCAATGAGTGCGCCTACCGATCACGTCCGTGAGCCTCCCCCTCCTTCTGCCGCACCCTATTTCTCTGAGCCAGATCCACTTGCTTTGGCGATGTGCATGGCCGTTGGGCCTCCCGCTCTGGTCGTATCCTTTGATCCGATGCTGGAGGAGCTCGCCGCTGTGCTCGCCATGAACGGCGCTCTGGAGGCCACCTCCCTAAGGACCGTGGATCCGTCTACGGCGGGGAATGACGCCACCACGGGGTTTGTAGAGCCGGCTATGGCGATGGCGCAGGAGCCGCCGCAGCTCACGCCCCTTGCGAGTGAGGTGGCACCTGTGGAGGTCGCGAGTCAGCCTTCTAAGATGGAGACAACCACGTGGGACGGTTCGCCTCTACCATCGGAGCATGAGTCGGCGCTGCTGACGCCTCCTCGGGAGGGTCAATCCGGCGTCGCAAGTGGGGACGAAACGCCGTTGCCGCGCGAGGCCGCTCAGCGCCTCGCACAGTTTCTTGACAAGGTGCGAGTCGTGCGGGAGCCGCCCCCTGATCACCTCTCCACCACGGCAAAGGACGCCAGTCAGGAGGCCCCCGCCTATCCGGCCCAGGAGCAGACGGATTGCCGCCCAACCGTTGGCGCACATTCCCGCCTCTTGGCGGGGCGAGGTTCTCCTCAACCAGCGACTGGGGATCGCGCCGCCGACTGCACCGGTTTCACCCGCGCCCAAGGGGATACTCGACTTCCTGCGTTCTGAGACCTTGTCGTCGAACCAGGTGGAGGCCTTGGACGCGCTGTTCCCAGCGTACAACGGGCGCGCGTGCGACCTCTTCCAGGAGGACCCGTAGGGCGCAACGGTGAGCGCATTTTGGTTGATCCATTTATGTAATATCGACCCAGAGAACATTTTGCTAGGTTTGTCCAGCTATTGACCACCTAGCGCGCCAGATGCGCGTTGGTTGTACTGAAAACTCTTTCTTCTTCTTAATGCAATGATACGCAGATCTCATGCGTGTTCGAGAAAAAAAATATTCTGCAGCCCAGAGTACAAATCTGAACTCGATGTTGTATCGGCCTGCTGATCGCTTTTCATGGGGACTCACCCCTGGAGCTGGAGCCCTGGGCTGGTACAGAGGTACTCGGCCACTGTGAAGGCTGAGGCTGCCCAAAATGATTTTGGTCACCTGTACGGCTGTACACCTGTACCCAGTGGAAATATTGAACATATGAACTAGGTGAATTCTCCGCGCGTTGCTGCGGGAATGCAAGAGTAATTTGAATTGAGTTAGGAGAAATAGGATGTAGAAGGAATCTCGTTGGTGTATAATACATAAGTATATATGCGATATAAGCATAGAACAGATTTAGTTTTTTTTGTTAAAGGTGTAACTAAAGACAACAAAAACCATATCAAAGAAAACACGGTCACTAACCTATAGGATCGACCAGTATGAGAGACTAATCTCATCCACCCTCACCCCTACTATACCTGAGGGTCATCCCCTCTCCCAAAAGTAGGAGTTTTCCTTCACAAAATCATACATGTTTCGGAGGACCACATATAATCCATGTGATATGTAGTTTTGCTAGGTTTTTGCTTAGAAACGGATTTTTGCTTAGAAACAGTTATCAAAGAAAACACGGTCACTAACCTATAGGATCGGCCAGTACGGGAGGCTAATCTCATCCACCAGAACCCCTCACCCCTACTATACCTGAGGGTCATCCCCCTTCCAAAAGTTTTAGGAGTTTTCCTTCACAAAATCATGCATATTTCGGAGGACCACATGTAATCCATGTGATATGTAGTTTTGCTAGATTTTTCTTAGAAATGGGCTTTTGCTTAGAAACGGTTATCAAAGAAAACACGGTAACTAACCTATAGGATCGGCCAATACGGGAGGCTAACCTCATCCACCCTCACCCCTACTATACCTGAGGGCCATCCCCCTCCCAAAAGTTTTAAGAGTTTTCCTTCACAAAATCATACATGTTTCGGAGGACCACATATAATCCATGTGATATGCAGTTTTGCTAGGTTTTTGCTTAGAAACGACAATTTTGCTAGGTTTTTCTTAGGAACGGTCGTTTAAATGTTTGCAAAAAAGTTATCAAAATATATCTATGTGGGGTCTTATTTTGAAGAGTTTATTACAAGGAACACCATGGTGCAATTGGATTTTAATTATGATACTTGGTTTAGGTGGTACGACTTTTTTTCTATTTCAAAAGATATAGCTAGTGGAAGATAAATGGGGCTTAGTGGGCGGATGACGTCACTTAGTGGGCGGATGACATCATTTTGCTGATGTGGCCCAATGAGAAGCCAGAGAAATAGGCTAGTGGGTCTTTGCTTTATAGGAGGTATAGATAGCCAGTGGAAGATAAATGAGACTTAGTGGGCGAATGACGTCACTTAGTGGGCGGATAACATCATTTTGCTAATGTGGCCTAATGAGAAGCCAGAGAAATAGGTTAGTGGGTCTTTGCTTTATAGGAGGTATAGATATGAGAGGATCTTCCACCAAAAAGGAAAAAATGCAGGCAATCTTCTTCGAAATAATACATGAGAGGCTTCGACGTGGGGTCTGCCGACTGCAGGAGCAAAATTAAACATCTAAAACTTATTGGGGTTTGCTACGGTCGGTACTCCTAAACGGTGGTGGACGATCTATCTAAACTATTACCTACTAGGAGGGTAATTCGAAAAATATATATTTACATATTTTTATTTTGAAAAATAGAACATGCTTATGACCTTTTTGGAACGTGACTCTACGTAGTATGTTTTGTTTTTGCAACATAACTCTTGCAATGATTTTGTTTGAATGTGATATAAGTAACACTTTTGTTTGAACATGACATGAATAACGAACTAACGATTTTCTTTCTTGATTAATGTGACATAAACAAGCGAATCATATATCATATAGAGAGGGGTGTGCACACTAACATGACTTGTTATGTTACGACCGTGCAGCCTTTTGTTTTAGAATGAATAAAAGTAAATTTGTGCATGACATCTTCGTGAAAAATAAGCAAAGCACTACTATAAATTTGATTTTCAGCAACGCGACCTTTTTTAGAGGCGGGTTAATTTTCAACCGCCTCTATAGTGGTCTCCAAACTGAGTCACCTGTAGAAATGGATTTGTAGAGACAGCTTTGTTCCAGCCGCCTCTAGAAATCAATTTTAGCCATCTCTAGAAGCAGGAGAAAAAAGTTATGCAACTTTATAGTTGATATTTTTTTCATTTAAATTCATCTATGTATGGAAAGTTATGTTTGAATTTCTCATATTTTAAATTCAAAATTTTCAACGACCTTGAACGAAGAAACGGCCAAAACCAAATATATAGATCTCAAAAAGTCATAAAACTTTATCATTGATAATTTTTAGAGTCCCAAATACCCATTTAAAATCGGATGAAGATAAAATAAAGAGAACGAATATCCTAAATAGACACAAGTGTGTCACATGTGAAGTGGTTAGGCGATGAACACACGAAGGATGAGATCGCGGGTTCAATCCACCGCAGCCATGAAGTGAGCGAAAAAAATCACATGGCTTGTGTGGCTGTCTAGTGGGGACTTCTGGGATGGGATTACTTGTCTTTGTAAATCGATTTGGTAGGGACAACTCTTTTTTCGAACCGCCTCTAGAAACACAGATTCGTAGATACAACCCACAATTGGTGGCTCGAAGAGCAGGCCACGTATGCCCGGTATTTTTAATTTATTATTGTTGTTATTCTAACCAGGCCGGGCCACAGTCAGAAAGAGAGTAGATAAGCAGCCCACAATTGGTGGCCCAAACCAAACGACAGTCACGAGCCCACGAGCCAATTCCGTGGCCATGCCATGACTGAAACAACGGTGTGTTGACTTATGCCAAACTAACAGAATGACTGCAAAATGGGCCCACACGAGGCCGCCCGAGTTACATGGGGAGCTTGTTGATCTTGCAGTGCTGGTAGTCCTTGTACTTCTTGGCCTTGTACTTGGCCGGGCTCTCGTCCGTGACCAGCTTCGGCCTTCGGGTGCGGCCCGACGACGAGCTCCCCCGGCGGCTCCACGAACACCGGCCATGACATCCGCGTCTTCTCCTTGTTCACCGTCGTACGGTGCAGCACCGCCTTGTACGTCCCGTTGCTGAAAATCTACTCGATCCGTGCATGTGCATGTTCAACGAGACATAAACAAACTCCGTACCAGTTAGTAAGAGTGTCCGCATCACACCATAGACGTGTGGTGTGGGAGCGATCAGGGCAGACCCAGTGCCAGAGGCTCCCACATGAGTGGGGTCTGGGGAAGAGAATAATCGAATCAAAGTCTTACCCCCGCAGAAATTCTGCAGAGAGACGGCTTCGAACCCAGAACCTGGTGACTCGGCGAGCTAGCACTCACCAACTGTACCAGGCCTGCCCTTCTGTGTGGGAGCGATCAGAAGAGGAAAAAAGATTGCTTAGTCGCGTGCACGCTTGCCTCGATCTGATCGCCGATGTGGACGATGAGCGCGTCCGGCACGTACTTGGCGTCGTACCACTGACCATCCTTGAAGACCTGGAGGCCCTGCACCTCGTTGGGCACGAGGACGGTGAGCGTGCTCATGTCGGTGTGCGGCGCGACGCCGAGCGTGAGCTCCGGCTGCGGGCACGGCGGGTAGAAGTTGATCTTCTGCAGGAACACCAGGCCGTCGCCGCCGAACGCCTCCGCCATGGAGCCCTCGTGGAGGCCGAGACCCAGCGAGAGGTGCTCGAACAGCTCGCGCGTCAGGCGCTGCATGTGACGGCAGTACTCCTCGTTCGCCTCCCTGTACCCGGCGACGGCGGGGCTCTCGGGCCAGACGGCGTGGTTCACCTTCTCCGGCGGCGCGACGACGTGGAAGAAGAAGTCGTTCCACGTCTTCTTGCCCTCGAGGTCCCTCTGCAGCTTGGTGCCGTAACCCTCGATCTTGCCCGACGCCGGGTCCATGGCGTAGCGCTCCTTCTCCTCCCGTGGCAGCGCGAAGAAGGCCCGCCCGACGCGCTGGAGCTCGGCCACCGCCGCGGAGGGCACGCCGTGGTTCACCACCTGGAACAGCCCCCATTCCCTGGCGGCTACGACCATGCGCGCGCCGAACCCGGGCTCCGACATGTCGATCACCGGCGCGGCGGCCCCGCGGTACGTGGTCGCGCCCGGCTGGTCGTGCTCAGACCGCACGAACTCCGGCGGTAGCGCGCCTAGCGACGCCGCCAGCTCCTGCACGCTCTGGTGCGTGTCCTCCCCCATTGCAGGAAGCAGGGCCTTGCGCGCACGCAGACGCCGGGGAAGAGAGCACTGAATCAATAGTGTGGTGTTGTGGACACAGGACAAGAGTGAGTGGCGTATGGCACAGACGCGCGCGGTGCGGATTGTGTTGGTTGGTGGCTTGGTGCCCGGGGTGCCTCGGATTGGGAACGTGACTACCTTGCCATGCTGGTCAAGGAACCAGAGACGGGGAGACCTGAGAGCGAGCGCGAAGAAAGGGCGTCGCGGATGGTGTGTTTCTGGTTCTGACCGTGCGATGCACATACCAGAAATTCGTTTCTGTTCGCTCTGACATGTACTGTACCGAACTTCAGCTGTGCATGACTGCATGCACGGTGCCCCCAACAACATCCAAGGTGCGCCCTCGACTTGGCTGTGCAACTTGCCGGGGGCATCGGCAGCAAACAAGTTAGTTAATTGATCGAAACTAGAACCGACTTGTGTCTTGGAGGTGCTAATTACTGTAAATCATATGAATTCTAACTAGGAAGAAGAGGACAAGTAATTCTAATTTTAGTCCGGTTTTATTTAGGTTTTACTAAACTCTCATATATTGTTTAGACTATCTTAGCTCGACTCGACTCGTTTACTTTTTCTAACAAGCCAAGCTAAGAGCATCTCCAAGAGAAGGCTAATAATACTCCCAAAACTAAAATTTGCGTGATTAAGAGAAAAACTACCGGTCCAACAGCTCCCCAATCCTTGCCCCAACATTTGGTCGCTCTAAAAAATTGAGCCGCGCCCCTGGTATGTGCAAACCGAGGGCGCGCCTCCAATCTTCCTCCCGCGCTCGTCCTCCCCTGCTCGCGCCAATTTTCTGGATGTTTGCCGCGCTCCTAGCTCCACCTGCCATAGTAGTGCCCTCCCGTCTTCTCCCATCCAGGTTCGGTTGAAGATGGGGCAAGGCAGGGAAGCCGGTTCCCTGCAGGGGCGTGTGGCGCTTGGCCGTGCCCACATGCGGCAGCCGTTGTCCAGCAGCGCCCAGATGAGGCGGCCGATGTGCAGCAGCCCCCAGATGCAGCCGCCCCCGGCCGTCGACGCGGAGCTGCGGCCACCCACGTCCGTCGAAGCGCTGATGCGGCCACCCCCAGCAGTCGACGCGCAGTTGCGGCCACCTGCGACCGTCGAAGCGCTAAGGCGGCCACCCCGGTCCGGCGATGGTTTCATGCGGCCGCCTTCCACCACCGCACAGACACTGCTGGCACAGTCCGTCGGTGCCTATATTCTCCAGGCGATTTCAAAATATTTTTGGGTGCAAAATATTGGGGAGCTGCTGTGGAGGAAACTAGTTTTTGGGAAACAATTATTCGAGAGAGCCCCCAATACAGAGTTTTGGGGGTTATATTTTTGGGGAACTCTTGGAGTTGCTCTAATATTTTAGTTCGTTAAGTTAATGAGCCGGCTCACAAGCTAGTTTGTGAGATAAACAAGGCAAGTACTTCAATCCTACAAGGAGCCCTACTAGTGAAGTTGAAACTATTTTAGTGCACCCTTCGGCAAAACTGTTCTCCCGATAGGCAAAATTGATAAAATGACCATAATTTCCTTTCTTTTTCTTTATTTTCACTCCTCTTTATTTCTTGACCTTTTCCTCCTTATCTGTTTGGTCCCCCTGCCTTGCCCCAAGCTCCATCTCATCCCTCACCCCGCCCTTTAACCCTGGGCACGAAATACCGAGAATCGAGTACCGAACCGAATTTACTAAGAACCGAACCGAATTTATCGAAATCGAAAAATTCGGTTCCCTGTTCGGTTCCGAGTTTCCAGGAACCGAATTTACCGAGGTAAATACCGAAACCGAACCGAATTTACCGAACTTACCGAACTTACCGAATTTACAGAATTTACCTAAAATGTGATGAGTTTGAGTGTTGTTATATTATTGATTGTTTTATTGTAGACTATTATATTATGTATTTTTGGTACTCACACTTATAGTCTTGTGGACTTTTATATGCATATGTATTTTGCACTATTATTCTCTATGAAATTATGTCAAAATTAGCTTTTGAACTTGCTATTACATGTATCTGTAATCAATTCGGTACTGTTCAGTAAATACCAAAATTGAACCGAATTTACCGATACCGAATTTCCTCGGTACCGAGTTTTTTAGGAACCGATCGGTACCAATTTCCTGAGGAACCGAATTTGTATAGACAGCGAAGAACCGAACCAAACCGAACCGAACGAACGCCAGGGTGACCGCCCTTGACCTCGTGTCCCGTACCCGCCCACGCGCTTGGTGTCCCGATGAGACTCTGCGCCCTATGCCCCTAGCGGCTCTATATGCCCGGCCGGCCCAGCGAGTCTGCACCCGCCCTCACCATGCACGGGTGCACCACGACGAGTCTGCTTGGCCTCGTTTAGATCCAAAAATTTTTTTACGAAAAACTACATTAACGAATCTTGCGGCATATGCATAGAGTATTAAATATAGACGAAATAAAAAAAAACTAATTACACAGTTTGCGTGTAAATTGCGAGACGAACGTTTTGAGCCTAATTAGTCCATGATTTAACACTAAAGTGCTACAGTAACAAATGTGCTAATGACGGATTAACTATAGACCATCTCGTTGCTAACTGTTCCTACACTAGAGATGTGTGGTTCTTCGTCCTACGAGCGCTGGGGATTCAGCTACCGGCCTACCGCAAGCTACGCCGACAATGATAACCTGGTGGCGCAGACTGCATTCTTTGTCATCTCCGGAGAGACACCCAGGTCTTGACTCCCTCTTCGCCATAATCTCTTGACAGGTGTGGAAAGAGCGCAACGCGCGCTGCTTCAGAGGGTCATCGGCTGCAGTCAGGGAGATACTTCCCATCATCAAAGCCGAAGTTGAACGCTGGATGGACGCCAGCGCCCAAGGCCTGCAAGCGTTGTGTGCCACTATCTAGTGTGTCGGACAGTGAGCACGGCCGGTTCGAATGTCAAATTAAAGATGTAGTCCCTCTTTGTTGGCTTGCTGGTCTCGGCACATAAACTCTTTTCTTCTAATGCAATTATACACACTCTCGTGCGTATTCGAGAAAAAAAGACGGATTAATTAGGCTTAATAAATTCGTCTCGCAGTTTCCAGGCAAACTATGTAATTAGTTTTTTTTATTAGTATTCGAAAACCCCTTCTAATATCGCACGGAACATTCAATATGATATTTTTTCTAAAACCTTTTCACCAACTAAACACAGGCTTACCCTCGGCAACTTTGCTCCTCGCGCTTTGGCAGCCTGGTCTGATGTCCCCTCTCTGCGCCGGCTAGGGGAAGTTGATGAAGCGGATATTTTCACCGACAGTTCCTTACCTATGAGATCGTGATTTGTGAAGTTTCATGCCAAAGCTTGTGCCAAAAGATGTTTGGTAGTTGAAGGTGGAAAACAACTTCAAAAGCTGCTTCACAGTTTATTCGAAACATGCCTTTGATATTGACAGCTAAAAAGCTAGTTACCCCCACCATTCTTATAGCCGATTCATGGACCAACTATTATAAAAATTGGTCCATCATCCAAGGCTATGTTTAGTTGCTAAAATTTTTTAAATTTTTTTAGATTCTCTATCACATCAAATCTTTAACATATGCATGAAGCATTAAATATAGATAAAAAAATAAAACTAATTATACAGTTTAGACGAAATTCACGGGACGAATCTTTTAAGCCTATTTAGTCCATAATTAGATAATATTTGTCAAATAACAATGAAATTGCTAATGTAGTATTTTCTAAATTTTTTTGGAAAGTAGGGATGACCGTTTTACCCGTGCCGGTGTGGGTACCAGCGGGTTTCTTACTCGATAGGTGCAGGTATAGCTAGAAAAAAAATTATTAGAGGGTATCCGAGGCCATGAGGGTCAGCCACCAGCAGCTGTGCGGCTAGGGTGTGGGTACAAAACTTTACCCGACAACTTTAATAAAATACGTACATATGCATATCTATTGTATAACATGCCAACAAGTCTATTTATTAATTTGGTCTAGCCAATTTTTTTCTTCTGTTGTTAGTATGACTAGCAAACATGCTCGTGCGTTGTAACGGGAGAAAAAAAGTATCAAACGTTTCGCTTCATGCACAGCTACAACAGCCATGACAGCTTAATTTGTATAGGTGCTACTTCTGGTATTGTGTGCGGTTATTGTAGCAATCACAAATGAGCGGGCTCATTAATGAAGACAAGGATGACAATCTTATATATCTATTTATTTTTCTAGTGGAGTTAAATATCAAGTTTTATGACTTTTTTATGACCCATAAAAATATGTAATTTTAATATATTATCAAAGCCGGCAAGGGGTGGTCATCACCGTATTTCAACTTACACATGTCAGCCTTATTGAGAGTTTGCAATGTTATATACGGACAACTTAGAGATTTGCGTTGGCGTGTGCAGATAGCTTGAAGAAACATTTATCTTTTTAGATTAGATTAGATTAGATGACAAAGTGTTCAAGATTTAGGTGTACGGTTTGATTAGTTAGGTCATCGGCTCAACAGACGATGAGTTGGCAAATGATACAACCTTTCACTTGTGGCACCTAAGTCACCCGCCGAACCAGCAAAAGCTAGAGAAGGAAATCATTAAATGGCGACGGCCGGAGGAGGGATGGTCGAAGGTTAACACGGACGCAGCATTCTCTGAAGATAGCAAAGAGGGTGCAACAGCATATGTCATCAGAGATGATCAGGGAGCGCTCCAAGCGGCAGAGGCACTCTGGTATGAGCGAGGCCTTGATGCATGTATCATGGAGGCTTTAGCGTGCAGGAATGGCCTCAAACTGGTTGTGCAGTTGGGGCTACGGAGAGTACAGCTGGAATCTGATTGCCTTTAGGCTGTGCAGCTGTGAAAGAGGAAGGATATGCAACATTTGATCCTATTTGGAAGGAGATGGAGGAGATAAGTCTTGCCTTTTATGAATTTTGTTTCTCCCACAATAGTAGAAATTGTAATAATGTTGTGCACTGCTTAGTTAGGCAGGTCTCTAGTTCACATTGTTCGGAGGTGTGGCTTGATGCTCCGACATGCGTGTATGACTCGATCGATTTCGAGGCCTTGGCCAGATGATAATGAAAGGCAAGAAGTCACAAAAAAAATAATAAACAATAATTTATTCTTAATTAAAACCAACAACTTGGTAATAGAACATAGTATAGAAATATTTGTGTATCATAAGTAAGGGTCAATGTTTAAAAGACCTGTTATATTTTATTTATTATATCTTAATTCTGTAATAAAAAGTATAGTTACTTCATCACTCTTGGGAAAGAAAAAAACACATAAAAGGAATATAAAAGTCACGGACATGACATCTAGGAGAGGCGGCACTTTCCTTAAACCCAACGTACCGAACGTGTATGAAAAGGTGTGGGAAAAGGAAGACGAAGTGACCGAACAGAAAACAAAAATGGAATTGAGAGCAAAAGATACCCGGATCAAACGCTGTAACCAGGCTGCATGCGGATGAACGTTAATGACTATGTTGGATGGAAAAAAATGTGGCAAGAAATTTTGTCTATTTGGTATTCGATATAGAGAAGGATAAATTATATTATATTCCTTTTCTATTTGATTAGAATTCCTATTTCATATTTAGGAATCGGAGATATTTATTTGGATTATGATTTCTAGCTATCCATATATTACCTTAAGACTGTGTATATATTATAATTGGACTCCGTATCATCGTTAGAAGCGAGTTGTTCTAACATATATGACCACGGACCCAATATGTTTTAGAATCGGACTCTGTCTCACGCTGGACAAGAGCTATTCTAATTCATATATGAGCATGGATTATATATACGAGTCTAGTTAAAGGGAGATGATCAAATAAATGGATGGACGAAAAAAAAGTATGAAATTTTGTCTCTTTATTATTAGATATAGATATAGATATAGATATAGATATAGATATATTCAGTCCGCCATCATTGATGTATCACCGATCTATGAGGATGCTATTTTTCATGAATAGTTGAATAAGTGATTGTGTAAGGCGATAGTTGTCAATTTAGCTCGTGTTGTATTATTTGTATGAGTATGGCATTGAATTATGAACCTATACTGTATGGTCACTTGTTAGCTAATGTATATTGTTCTAGTGAACTCTATGTAAGTGAGATTGACGGATTTATTTGTTATTTAATTACAAATTTACTATTATTCTATCATTGTGATTTTATTATTTCATCTCTTTGCGTTCAACATCAACGGATTTCAGCTTCTCCACCATCCATTCCGATGGAAAAAAACCAATCCACCAAAAAGGCAATGCAACAAAATCGCGGTGATTTGGACCAAATACCTCGTAGATACAAAGAAAATTTCCCTTGTTCTTCTACCATGCATGGAACAAAATCAAGAATGGATTCGTCGGAGTACACTCTAAGCTAGAAAGAATTCCGTGCCCATTCTTCGCTATCTCGGCCCGGAGAGCTGAGACGACGACATGTACGACGGCCACCCGCTCATCGTCGTTGACGTCGTCGTCCCTGACCGGTCCATGGGGGACGCCATATGCTTCAGATTCATGTCGCTGCCTCCGCCGTCCGATGGCACAGAAAACCCCCGGCCGTACAGCCTGAGGAACCCGAGCGACTGCACCCGCGGCTCCCACAGCGCTATGCTGCCCTCCAGCATGCCGACCACGACCGCCATGCTCGGCCGCAGGTGTGGGTCCTCGTGGAGGCAGCACAGCGCCACCTTCACCAACCTCTCCACTTCCTCGGAAACCACCCGCCCCTGTAGCCGAGGGTCGGCCAGCTCCGCGTACTGCCCGGTCTCGTGCGCCTCCAGGGCAGCGAGCGGGAAATAGTCGCTCTTCGCGCCGCGAGACGAGCTGCCCGTTGTCCCGTTCGAGGAATTGGAGCCCTCGCCGCCGCCGTCGGTCACGTGCTCGCTGCGGTTCTTGCGGCCGCGCACCAGCTCCAGGAGCACCATTCCGAAGCTGTACACGTCGGTGCGGTCGGTGATGGCGGTGTTGCTGAGCCACTCCGGCGCGAGGTACCCGCGCGTGCCCCTCATCGTCGTGAAGAGGCCGGACTGCTCCGGCGTGAGGAATTTCGCGAGCCCGAAGTCGGCGATCTTCACCTGGCCGCCGTCCGCGAGCAGGATGTTCTCCGGCTTGACGTCACAGTGGATGATCCTCTGGTCGCAGCCGAAGTGGAGGTACGCCAGGCCCCTCGCCGCCCCGACGGCGACGTCCATCCGCTCCTTCCACTCCAGCAGAGGGCCGGTGGGCCGGAACAGCGACCGGTCGAGGGAGCCGCGGTTCATGTACTCGTACACGAGGAGGCGGCGCTGGCCCTGGGTGCAAAAGCCGCGGAGGCGGACGAGGTTGATGTGGTGGATGTTGCCAATGACGGCGATCTCGGTGCAGAACTCGCGCTTGCCCTGCATCCCGACGCCCTCGATCCTCTTCACGGCCACCTCCGAGCCGTCCGGGAGCTCGCCTTTGTACACGGCGCCGAACCCGCCGGCGCCGATCTTGATGCGGAAGCTGTTGGTCATGTCCTCGATCTCGTCGTGCGTGAACCTGGTGGGGAGGCCAGGGATCACGATGTCGTCGTCGTCATCGTCAATATCCCGCACCAGGTGCGCTGAGTCCGAAGGCGAGCGCTGCCGCCGGAGCTGCTGATCTCTGGAGCGCGACGAGCGCCCCACTTCCTTACGCCACGCCCTGATCACGGTGGCGCTGACGACGACGATGAGCACCAACGCGACCATTGTTGGGAGGAGGATGGCAATGAGGGTGCTTTTTGAGGACGAATTACTCGATGGTCTCGATAGCTGCGAGCTCTGGACCTTGATGTAGCCGAGCTTGTCGGAGGCTTTAGTGGGGTCGGTATTCATGAAGGAGCCGAGCTGGTGCTGCACCAAGTAGCAGGACAACGCCGAGTCGTCGTAGAAGTAACCGAGGCAAGAGCAGTTGCTGGTACACAGAGTCTGGCATGTGGAAACGTTGTCGCCGGACACGGTCGGCGGCGCCAGCTTGTTAGCGAAGTACTCGACGCCATTGCCAAGGCTGAGGTACGAGACCGGCAAGCTGTTATTCCCACCGCCACCAGTACTGCCGCATGAGGAGACGGACAGCGGGGCGGAGCCGTCAGACGGCGTGCAACCACCGTCGCGCGACGCCGCGAACAAGGGCGGGCACGCGCAGCCCTTGGGCTTGCAGAGCCCGAGCGCGCCACAGGAGAGGGGCAGAGCGCATCCATCGCTCGGCGCCACGAACCCGCCGTCCATCGGCGAGTTAGATGAGTTCGCCGACGCGAAGCTTTCGATTTGCAGCTTCCCATCGTATCCCAGCCTAACAACTCGCAGCTTGGCTGCAGGCAACGAGACCTGGATGACGACCACGCCGTCCGCCGCGAGCAGGTACAGCCCGGTGCCGTTCACGGCCATGTACGCGACGGTGCCGCTTCGGTCCACGGTGGATCTGGCGTCGTTCGAGAGCCGCCAGTACGTGGAGCCCATCCACGTGAGCAGCACATCGGCCGCCGTCACGTTGAGCCGGTAGTCCCCCTCGGAGAAGTCGGAGTCCGAGGCGGCGGACGCCAGGAACGCCCCCGCGGGGAGCCGCTGCGACGACACGATGGAGTCGGTGGGGCGGTCGAAGGACTGCCACAGCGTGGCGTTCCTCGCGTCGAGCAGCGCGAGGTTGCCGTGGTCGTCGAGCCGGAGCGCAGCCACGGGAGTCCCGAACGGCGGCGTGGACCAGATGGTGGTGCCGTTGGGGTCCTCGATGGAGATCCCCTTGGCCGTGAGCTGCAGCGGAGCGGTGCGGTCGGTGATGGGTGGGGCGCGGTTGGCGACCCAGACGCAGGTCTTGGACGGCGCGTGGAGCACGGCGAGGTAGAACCGCTCCAGCTGGTCCCCCGGGTTGTAGACCACGGCGTGGAACGCGCCGCTCGGTGACGCGAGGAACGCGCCGTTGCTGTCTTGGAAGAGCAGGTACGACGCCGTGAAGTCCGGGGTGACGAGCTCCGTGGCGACCCTGCCGCCGCGCGCCCGGTCCGAGGCGACGCCGAGGAGGAGCAGAACGGCGAGGTGGAGACGCGTCGGCATCGGTGCGCCCGCGGATCGGCGCGCTCATGGCATTGGGTTGAGGGACTGGGAGACGTGATGCATGGCGGACCGGGGGAGGCTGTGTTCGGGGCTCCGGAGTTGACTCGAGCGCCATTGGCCGCGCTGGCATCTGAGGGAGTTTGGTGTCCTACCAGGAGCCAGGAGCCAGCAGCACAGCAACGGAATGGAAAAAAATTGGGTGAGGACCATCCTACCAGACGTCGTGTGGATTGTGCAGCTGGTAGGTGGGCCACCATACTATTTTAACATGCGGATGGTAAATCAGATACCGTCTGAGAAATGGTAGAGCTGATTAGCGGCTAACAAATTAACAGAGCTGAACTCGCCCGTATCCAGGATCGGAAAGACTAATCATTCGAAGTAGCCTTTTGAGAGAAGGAAATAGCACAACGATGAGTTCGTATATTCTGAATCTGACCCTTCTGTGCACTACTGTCTAGTGTCTACTGCCGTTCAGTAAACCAAACGATGAGCATCGCCAGTGTACTTAGCAAAGAAATCGACTGTCTAATGATTGCCCACTGGAAACGAGGCAAATTAGACATCGCCAGTGTACTCCAGCGTCATCATATCACTTGTTCTGCTGACAGTTGCAGCACCTTTGATTTTTTTTCGAAAGCGTGCATTGCACGTGCTTCATTAAGGGAAGTTAGAGTAAAGATACAAGGCCCGGGTGACTTGACGGCGAGTTGCCATAGGCCAACATCGGGTGGAACACAAACAATAATCACCGGCTCAAACGGTGGTGCTTAGGTAGGTGTACTAAGTGAGGAAACTATTGTGCGACTGAAGTGATGCCCACTGCTGTTCAAGCCTCATGCATTCCAGACGACAAGTCCAGCCTCGCCATGGTCCGCGTCCAGCGGACACCACGCATGGGGAAGATCGCACGCAATGCTTCCCGCTTTGAGGACGAGATTGGATCGGCGAAAATTTCGTGGAACTTGGCAGAGATTGTGGCGTCCGGTGTATTAGTCACCACGTGATCAGGACGCCCCGCCCACTTGTTCAGCATGACACGTCGGGCCTGCTTCTCCGGTTGAGGATCGCGGAAGGCCGATTTGGCGGCCAGACGGTCGCTGCGACGAGGGATCCAGTCGTCGTCGATGGCCCTTGCAGTCCGGGCACGAGGCGGGGTCTTGATCAGAGGCTCCTGTAACGGTAGCCTCATGGAGTCAATAAAGGCTGCCATCGAAGCTGCCGTAGGCGCGGCAGCAACAGGCGCGGGGGCTGTTGGCGGTTCGGCAGCATCCACACCATCCACCCCCGGCGCCTCAGCATCCGCGAAGCTGAGCTCGACCATACGTGGCGGCGAACAGGGGTCCGCCAGCGCTGCCTGGGCCTCCAGAGAGGCAACTGTCGGAGTAGACGGATGCAGCACTGAAGCACCTGTTGACCAACTCACGACGAGGGAGGCAGCAAGCTCATCGAGCATCGGGTCGACCCATACGGGAGGCTCCGCGCCCTCACACAGAGCTAGCGCGAGCGGGTCAGTAGAGGTGGCGGCGTAGTCAGGAGTCATGGTGATGTTGAACTCCCTCGGCAGCTTGCTCCGGCGCCGCCGGCGTCGACGACGGATGCCATTGGCGCCCCCCACAGTCTCCTTTGTGGCTCCGTTCGAGCCACCGTGTGGCGCGTGCGGTGGGGGCTGTGGGCTGCCACCCGCCACGATGTCGTCACAAGCAAGCATAGATACAGTCTCGTCGGACGGACCGATGCACGGTCCAATCAACTCACTCGTCTTTGTCATCTGTTCCGCAAGATCGGTCGCCCTGGCCGGCGTATTTTGCAGATGTTGCTGAGTAGCGCCTATGGGAGCTGGTTCAACCACGTTGGTGGGGAATGGGCAGGAGACTGAACCAATGATCACCGTCCCCCTTGCCCTGAAAGTAGGTCCTCGACGGAGCACCTTTGATTATAAAACATCATCTGAAGACGTGTGCTGGATCGTATCTTTGGGTTAGTGCGTTGTGCTGCTCCACGCGTTTACAGCCTTGCGACGCAGGCGGAACAGCAAATACTTCCGCAGAGCGCTTGCGCGGAGGGAGCCATGTCATCCATGATGCATTCCTGATTCACAGATTCAGTGATTCTTGCTGCCTCTCCTCTCACCCCACGGGCATTTGTTTATGGGGCAACGCCCGATCCCGCGCGCCCACCCCTCCCAGATCTCACGGAGACGACGCGGGAGCTCACATGCCACGTGACATCACGCGCCCCCGGGCGGTTCGCAATTGGCGTAATACGTGCAATGGAAGTGGGCGTAAAACTAAGCCTGAACTCACTGATTGCTGTGCCTGTTCTTGGTTGATTGCCGGTAAGAAATGGACTGCCAGGCTCGTTCCCAGAGCTTCTCATGTCAGCTCTCTCGAGCCTCAGCTCACTGGTGAAGCTGACAGCATTTGTTTGTGGCTTAAGCCCAGAGGTGTTGGCCACTGTCTAGCTCCCTCGTCGGGGACACGGCACGGCGATGCCATTTTGCATCTGAGACTTGTTTTCATTATCCCCTTGCAGAGTTGCAATTGTATTTTACAAGCATCTTGATGCCCTAATTTATACCAACATGTTGTGAGATGATCGGCTTGCTTGATGAGCTGAGCTGGTTACTCCGTCTCCGTGAGGGTAGATGCATGCATCACGCACGAGCTGCAGACGCTGGTGCTGGCACCGGAGCGAGCTGGGCTGTGGCGTGTGCTGGGAGAAGCAACAGCCGACTTTCCTGCAGCTCGTGCAGGTTCAGTGGCTCAAGTTGGTGGAAGCCATAGCGGTGATAATGACTGCTTACCCTTACCCTTATATTATACAAGTAGCACAAAACATAATCTAGCTTCTGATTTGACCTTCCCGAGCACCAGAGGCTTTACGCTAACAACAAAGTCAACTACAACAAAATAAATCAGAAGCTGCAAAAGGAGGAGTGTGTTCAGACTTCAAAGGCCTGCACGGATGCACAGGATGAAAAGAAAACATCAAAGCATATCACGAGTTCTCAACACTGAACTTATATATAGTCACACAACTTCTAAATTCAGAGACCATGAGGCAATGGCCCTGTAATCCAGTGCACGCATTGTGTGAACAAGAGCCGGAGACGATAGGCTCGGCAGCCCATCTTTGCCTGCCTCCACCCTCCAGGCCTCCACTGCTGTTCGCCAAATAAGAAATGTGAGAACACATGAGACGAAACATACTGGAAACACATGAGCACGATGCACTGCGGCATCCGGCATATACCCAATGTATTCTATAGTTGTACCTAGGACCGCTGGGCCGGACAGAAGCCAACTCTCGTTACAGCTCGTTAGCATAACGCTCTAACTCGGCTCAGCTCTTTAAGAAAATGAGTTTTAACTTAAAGTTTAGCTCGGCTCGGCTCGTTAATTTCACGAGCCAACTCATCAACAAACGCAAAACAATATTAGTATAATCAATAGTTACTTATTAATTAGTTCTATGTAAGGCATTGTTTGGATATTGTTGGATTCGCCTCAATCCATATGTGATAGGGTGGATTAGGGTGGAATTTAGTTCAAGTTCTACTTCAATCCACCGAACTTATGTGGATTGATACGAATTCGACTTGCATACAAACCAGGCCTAAACATCGAGCATAAAAATAAATAAGTACGTACAATAAATTGCACCAATTTTAGACTTCAATCTCATTCATATAGCATCTGAACCAAATTTTGCTAGTTTACCTAGCGAGTTGATTCGCTAACTTATAGTCATAGGGTAAACGAGCCAAGTAACTTATATAGTCAAAGCCGAGCCAGCAGCCACGAGTTTTTTTTTGGGGGTCTAGTTTTAGTAGCACACTCCCTTGGGTAGATTAGATGGTTAACAACATGAGTTTGGGCAGCTGGCTATAAATTTTGTTTATAGTGCACTATAAATTTTGTTTGCTTTTGTCCTTAAATGATAATAAATGGCATGGCAGCTGATTAGTTTTTTTTTTAAAAAAAAACCTGGAGACAAGCAAATCACGAACCAACAACAAGAGACCTAACATTCCATCTGAAATAGTTGCACCAGGTAAACACGGGTACTATTTGCTTTGGAAATAAAGGGGAATGATCCAATCTTTTTGTTTAGTTATAGGGATAGAATCATTTCTGTTGTTTTTCCTAAGTTAGGTTGAACAGTATTTTTCAAAACCGATAATACTGTGCTGAGGAGTTCCGTCTGTCCGGTCTGGCGCTTTGGGCTTATTTAATACTGTAGGGCCCTTTTGTTGGGCCGGCCCAACTGTGATCTGCCTATACAACTCGGAAATATAGCCGTTTTCTAGTTCCACTCGAAATTGCATCCCAAAACAAAATATGTCCCGGACTGATAAGCATATATTATATCAGGCTGATTTTTATTCTAAAAAAATAAGGAAAAGTAAAAAAATAAATATTAACAAAAAAAAGTCAATTAGGATATAAAACATGTATCAATATATTGTGTATTCAAAGTACCTCTAGAATTTCTTAGCAGATGACATTATATAGAAATATTAATGGTTTAAATCTAATTTTATGAGTTTCCCTGACAAAATGGACTTATCATTGTAGGACGGAAGTAGAAAAGCACGTGTATATATTAACCAGCAGCAGCGGCTGGCGTTTTCCCTGTTCGTGATACCAGGTTGTCAAGGGCCTCAAGCCCTAGGGTAGGAGGACCTCAACTACGTAGATTGTAGTCGCGATCCGTGACTTAGGGCAAGGTTTTGCCCCTCTTCGCCTAGCTTGTTTGGAGAAGAGAGAAAGAGAGATTAGATGATGATAATATATTGCTTAATTCCTTCATAGTCTGCGTACAAGAATATATAAGCCTCGAGGCTAACAAACTCAGAGCTAATTGCTCCTCAATCTAAGGAACCGACCTATTATTTCCATCTAGCCACTAGTCAGTTCCACCTGACCCGCGGACGACGGCGCCGCTGCTGCGCGTTCTGCGGCCCGGCGTACGTCGCGGGTGCGACGTTTCCTTGTGTAGGAGCGGCCCCACATGACAACATGATACATGTGCATATATATAAATATATAAATAGATATTCCTCGGATGACAGCATCTGCTCAGACTATTTGGCAGCACACCAGCTCTTTGCACACTTGGCATCAACAGCCAGGTCGACTTTCAAAATGTTGGTTCCGTAGAAAGGTTTGGACATACACTCCACCACTATAGCCTTGGCCACCTCAGCAGATTCTGAAGGCCCTTCTAGTATCAATTCATCATGCACCTGACATGCAAACATTGCAACCAATGTTATCCAAATGATGTTATCGAATAGTTATCTGTCAGCTTCACTTCTGTTTACATCAAAGGAAACACAAGTACTGGCTTGCCCATCTTTTAAGATGTAATAAAGTTGTCAGCCAGAATGCATTGTATTATAAAAAAGAAGAGAAGACGAACCTGCAACAAGAGCCTCCAACCAAGCTCCTTAAGGCGGGCATTCCTTTCGATCTCAAGCATGGCACACATAACAATATCTGCTGCGCTTCCCTGACGATCAGAGATACCACACTGAAGGTCAAGTTTTAGAAGCAGTGAAGCATAACCATTGAGCCACAATTAGGAATCAGTACTTGCACTGGTGCATTTATAGCAGCACGCTCAATATGACCTCGTTCACGAGGATCAGACCAAGTCAAGTTAGGAAAATGGCGCGACCGCCCAAGCAAAGTGTAGACTTCGCATTTCTCGTGTACAAGCTTCTTCTGAATTTTTTGCCAAGCTAACACTTCTTTTCTATCTCTATACCAGAGCTTCAATGTATCCCTTGCCTCCTTATCCGGAACCTGGGCCACAACTCTGGAGCTTGTTATGACACCTTTTTGAAAAGATCTTTTGTACCATACAGAGCACAAACATGAAGGGAAAGATATCTAGGATACACTGCATAAGAATTGAATTGACAATTACCAGTACCTAACATGCTAGAAATTTAAATAGAGCTAATATGCCATGTCTCACAAATTGGCAAAAAAAAGGGAAAGAAACTAAGGAGCAAAGCATCCTCGTTCCTTAGCAGCAGCAGCAGGACTCAGATCAAGTTATGAAAATTGCCATAGCACGCAACTACTGTTGTCTTGCTCGGACAGTGGTGATAAAAGAGTCACTAAAGTCAACTCTAAGAAGAAATGATCAATTCCTGCATACTTTGATTAGATTGCTGACCCAAAAATCCTAGTTTGAAATGCAGATCTAGGTTGGTACTTTGGTAGCAATAAGCTTCATACCTTCCAATCCTGGGATAGCCCAACAGCTGTCTTTCCATAAGCAATGGAAAAATTAAGCGTTTTAGCTTTCCTCCTCTCTGCGCCAAAAGCATCCTAAAATGGAAACACTGAACTTAATTGAACTCCATAATTACCATTGGTATTTCTATTTATATGTTTATGTGATTCTGTAAAAAACAATGCACATATATTTCCTTAATCACATAATATAGTACTCCCTCCGTCCCAAAATAACTGCACTTCTCTCTTTTTGAAGAATCATCTTTAAAAAAACGACTACATTTATAGAAACATTATCAACATTTGGTTTTTCTAATACGTTTATTCTGAAAACATATTTCACTACTAATCTGCTGGTACTTATTACACATCATAAATATTAGTATATTTTTGTATAGATTTCATCAAATTTTTAAAAGTTTAACTCCTTGAAAAGCGAGATGTGCAGTTATTTTAGGAAGAAGGGAATACAATATGAACATCAGGGCATGAAGCATTTAGAGAACTAAAAGTACACGCAGGAAAATTCCTGCTCAATAGCAATTGATGAAAAAGATGGGTGCATCTTATTTAAAATACAAACTATGCCCTTGTGTATGGAATGTACATCAGTACAAGGGTACCAGCCATTGCAGCAATTTAATACTGTTATTTAAGGTTCGATAATGAAGATGTGAGAGTTCAAAATATTTAGTGATACAAATGTTGTTCAACAACACACGCATGCAATACAATCATGGCATTCTTAGCTCAAGCCTTCGAGGAATGCCTAGTGTTAGGGTGTGTGGACTGTGGATCCATAATGGCAGACTCAAATTCATAAAAAAAAAAAGTGCAATGGAATGGTCTATCCAATAAATAATCTGGAACAACACCACTCGACAAATGAAATAGCATTCAAAAGTTCACAAATCCCAAAATCACAAGAATGATATAAATGTATATATGTATCATTCTAAAAAATTTAGTAGGAATTTGATTGAATGAACTACAAACTACTAGCACTAAGGGATTATAATTCCAATGTAGGTACAATATATCTTATATATGTATATGAACAATAACAACAACAACAACATAGCCTGTCAGTCCCAAGCAAGGTACTAAATAGCGTATAGCGGGTTGGTAGCAGATTGGCGTCGAGGTAGCGAATTGCGGATAGCGGGCGATATTGCGGACGATAAGTTCCAACAGCGGCACTCGATAGTCCCATATAATTTTAAGTACATATATCATGAATAATGAATATAAATAATTTTAAGTGCATATATCGTGAATAATTTTAAGTTCTACAGCCGATGCATGAGTATTTGAATTTGAGGTGTGAGTCATAGTGGGCTAAACTAATTAGGGATATTTGATTCCATGCTATTGCGGTCTGCTACGTGCAATTGCGGCCGCAATATCGGCCCGCTATTTAAAATTGCGGCCGCAAAGTTCCAGGATGCAAAGTTCAGGGCGCTACCTCATAGCGGTAGCGGCAATGGACAGCTACCGCTATTGCGGGTGTAATTGCGGCCGCTACCGCCGCTATTTATTAGCTTGGTCCCAAGCAAGTTGGGGTAGGCTAATATATGTATATGAACAGTTAAAACAAATAAAAATAACTAAGAAACGCCAAAGCTATAAATAAAACTAGTAGCACTTGAAGTACCTTCAATAGCGGCACTGGAGGTTTCTCTTGACCAGGTTGAGGGTGCCACTCAAGAAGAACTTTCTTCTCATGGACAGCATCACGGATATGTTGGTACATATTCATGGCTGTCCTAGAATGGAAATCACCACCGGCCTTGAAAGCATCCAGCATGCTTTTACAATTAGTAAGGTGAGCTAAGACCCTAAGCTCCAGCTACATTAAAACATGCCTTTAATAAGAAATTAAGATGAAAGGCCATTCAAGGACAAAAATGTTGACTATTGAGCACTATTTCACACACCTGACCATAATCTGCAACAATAAGAGAATTCCCTGGAGCTGCAACAAAAGCTTGGCGAATGTTATACCTATCCTTCTCAAGGGTAGGTTGGTTCTGCAAGGGACACTTATTGAGTTTGAATACATGGTATTGACCAAAAGAATAGGGTGGTACTTTAGCTGCAAGCACTATTTACCAGATCTAAACTGTATTGCAACTAGAGTTAAACCATTTGCCACTTTTGGAGCTAAATATATTTATCCAGTGCCACTGGTTAATGCTGAAGCCTCAGGCTATAATCAGCAGACATTAATCATAACCACATCCATCTTGTACGATGACTTTGTGAAGCAGCAACATTTACATACTAGTGAACAAAAGATGTGATGTCATCAATTATTTTATTGAAAAACAAATGTAACTACACATGTTTGTCTTTCCCTCTTCTTGTATAGTGAATTAGTGATATATCATGCACTTAATAACAAGCCAGAGAAGGCGATTTAAGAAGCTCCATATAAATCCCACATAAACAAAAGAATGTGCATACCTGTAGATTTGGTGTTCTCGCTGACAAGCGCCCTGTCTCAGTATTGATATTTAATGAACAGTGAATGCGCCCCTCCGCACATGATATATGATCTCCCTACCATGGAGTAAGGGATTTATCAGATACACGACACATGGAAACACTTTGTAGACAAATGCAGTTAGCTAAGCATAATCAGTATGCTGACAAAAGCCAGCAGAAACACCTAGTAGCAATGTCCTCAGTCATGTTGCATGCTTGAATGTGAGCATGAAGTATCTCAGCACCTTTAAAGACCTCAAAGATATCTCAAGGGGCACACCACAAATGAATGATCATGGTGGAGGGGAAAACATCTCAATCACAAGAACTGAATTTAACAGTTATTTTGCTAAGAGCAAAATTTTAAAACTACATGATCCAAATCAACAAAAACTAAAACTTGATGGTGCAGATAGACACTAAATTTAGCAAACCTCATGCTTCCTCTCAACAAAAGAAGAAAAAGAGAAGAAAAAAAAGCCCTAACAAATCAGCAAGTTTTGTGATGCATCCACAGCACACAACAGAAGAATTTTGTGCTGTGAGCATATATAACATCAGCAAAATCCGATTTGCATTGCAACAAATGCTAGGCATGCTGTCTCAAGGTAGGAACGATAACTAACAAGATTGGCTTAGCTAACCTGCAACGGAAGAATGAATTTGGATAGCAATGAATCAATAAAACGTATTTGACATAAAGCTGCAATTGCATGGCATGCTTCTTTTCCATTCTTTCCTCCACCGAACGCTTCATATGCTGTTCCACAAGAGGAATCTCCATCTGGCTTTTCTGAACCACTTGTATCTTCATCGTCCTCTTGGATATCATCCATTGTGTAAATATGTTTTGTAGGTATTTTACCAGCCAAACTTCTCAATGCATCCATACTGGTTTTTGGCCAGCCACGGGTGAACTTATCAGTTTTCAGATCTTCAACAATACTCCAAAGTTCAATAGTACGATACTTTGACGTCTTCTTACCCTCTGTAGCAACATTTTCTTCATTTGGCACTTTAAAAGTTTTTCTTTGTGGCCAAGTTTCACCAGGTCTGTGTCTGTTACAAAGGTAACAAAGTTTAACTCTTTTAGGAATTGTACGGAAACGATTTGAAAGAAAGCTTGAGTTTCCAGTTTCCTTGGACATATACGCAATCAAATTACTAGAAGATACAAAAGAAAACCAAGAACATTCAATTCACTTCTGCCTAGGATATTACATACTCAAAATGGTAAGCATGCACAAAAGGCAAAGGAAAATTTATTTTCCATTTCCCATTTTAGCTCTTGCTTATATAATAGATAAAAGTAAATTATTATCAAGTTTTGGGCTTTGGGCCATGTGTCCTATTGTGCATGACGCCATGACTTGCGGTCAAACTAACGTCTTCTACACCAAACCACTACCATAATTTCTGGCGCCCTTTCCTAAAGATACATGAAGTGCACCGAGGAAGATACCACGGAGAAAAGGTATATGGAAACAGAGAAGGCTTTCAAACCTTAAATAAAGAAATCAATGAAAGGCAATACCTATTTCCAATGCCACCAAAGAGAAGTTGGCGAATTTGAATATAGCTTTTCACATTCATGTACTTGGCATCAGGACAATATTTAGATGCCCATTTCCGAAACTTATCTGTAGCTACTTGCAATTCAGCAATAGCAGCCTTTTCTATCTCTGAAAGATAACCACGGTCAACAAGCATGCCCTCTGTTTCCATCTTCACAAGTAGGGCACCGAAGGGTCGCCAATACTGTTCATAGAAATCGTACATGGTGCCCCTAGGATAACCATCCAAGACCCATCTCCTTGTTTCAAGCTTGCTTTTTAAGCTCTCATAAAGTCTCAAGCTGCTCATTGAATCTAGAGAAGAATAACAAATCCATAACTCTCTGTCTTCCCTTTGTAACTCTTTGGCTGGCTCAATAGATACAACTTTCCCTTCAGATCCATCTTTTCTAACTTTTTTCCTGCCAAAGATGGTTTTCATTGATATCTTTCCAAGTTTAGGTAAATCCTCTGGAACAGTATCCATGACTCTATGGTCATTTGTAAGTCCTTCAAGTGAATATCCACCATCTTTGTTTCTTGATGAATCCCAAAGGCGTGCAAGATGCATTGTATCAGCATGAAACCCAGCAACTTTGATTCCATAATTCTCAATGACATGGCTACCAGAACTATAGTTATGCCAAACCTACATGATGAAGAGAACATGAATGTTGACTTCAGAAAATTCAAGAAAAACAAAGCTAAAAGTAGTTCAGATGCGATTAATTTGGTATCAACCAGGTATGATTTTACCAATACAAAGCTTGGAATTTTGTCATGTTGATGATCTCATGAAACTGACAAGGATAAAATGGTGAAGTACATCCAATTTGTTTCATGTTTGTAAGAGTAAATGGTACAACATTCTACATAAGGTCGGCCTGCAGGACCTCTCCCTCCAGCCTGATAACAACTCCTTTGATGGATGGTGGGGCAAGCACAAATTCTGGTGTTGATGACCAGACTAAAAAAAGGCCTCAATTCCATCATCATTCTGGGAGCTTGGCCATTTGGAATCACTGCAATCGCTGTGTGTTTGATGGGATTCAACTGAGCCTAAATAGTGTTCTGGTTTCAGTAAAAGATGAGTTTCTCCTGTGGAGTTTGGCCGGAGATTGGGGAATATCCAATCTCCTTGCTCTAGAGCCAGCCAATGTGTGAGTTCCTCTCTAGTGGTCTCGGGTCAAGTGTGAAAAGTGAGATGTAAAAGGGTGTGTGTGGCTCTATGGGTTTCTAAACCCACTCCTTTATTCTTCTTAATATAATGATACGCAGAGAAAAAAAATAAAAAATCATTGCACCTTCTTGATGGATGGATCTTCAAAGAAAGGAGCAAACTCCATCAGGACACCCCTTCCACCATCTAGAACATCAACCCAAATGCAAGTTTTGCCATGTCCAAAATCAGCTGCCTGTACATCAGAATTTGCTGAATAGATGCTAAAGCATATTACTTCTTCATGACCAACTGGTTTCTTTTCTTTGGCACCAATATCTGCTACCTGCAGAAACATTATACTCAACTAACTACACTAGAGTTCACTTTTGAGCATTGCTTGCCATCATAGAAGTAGACAATGAGCATATTAGCTCACTAAACTAAGGAAGCTGATACAGACTACAACCTTCAGCATTACATATGACATCTGACTTCAACTCATGCATTGCCTATGGCAGGTTTTGATACATTAATGAGGAACATATACCAAACACATGGTTCAGCATACAGAGCCCCAGGATTTAAAATCTATCACCATCAGAAGTTTCTTGTAACAACTATGGAATTGGAACAAACACTAAAGTAATTCATGACAGATGACAACTCACAGTAAAAAGATATCACTCAGCTAAACCTAATACTTACAAAAAATGGAACATTTTGTGTCTTTGTGAAACAAATGGTTTTGCCTAGATGAATAAGGATGGACAACCTGACCACTCCATAGGAGCAAATAAATCAAGCAGCCAAGCAGGGTTCCTTTTTACCTCTGTGTGACATGCATGAATAAAGCTCTTGTACTTTGTAGTGAGCAGTTTAACAATGCTCCTAGCTGACTCGATATTGTCAACTACCAAAACTTTGTCGTAGATGCTAGCAAGTGCCTTCCGTGCTTTCAAAGATTCCTCAGAGAAGGCTGCTTTAGTTGGCAAAGGTGAAACCACCTTTTTTACCACAAGTTTCTTCTCCTTGTCATCACCATCATGAACTTCATCATCAAGCTCCAAAATTACCTCTGTATTAGGTTTATCAAGCAAAGGATCCTCTGCTGGTGCATAGTCACGCCAAGGAATCTCCACCTTAGAGGCTCTAGGCATGCTCAAACACTTGGGACTATCATTAACAACACTTATTGGAGCTGGCACTGATTGCACAAGCTGATTTACCATCCTATGCCTGACCAGTTCTCGATCATCACCTTGTCTATTCATTGATTTGGATGATACACGCTCTCTCAGGTTCTGCAAGTAAGGGTAGTTCAAACCCCTGCGATCTTCAGAGAGATCATCTTGTACATTTCCAGCCAATAGAGTGCTTCCCATATAGATGTTATTTGTGACATTGTTGGCAGTTTTGAGATAGAACAGCCTCCAGGCCTCTTGAACCCATTCTTGTGCAATATTCCTCACGTTTAATTTGGGATAGAATTGAAGCTTGAAACCACTGCTTCCTCGAACTGCCACATCTGAGGTATGAGAATAGTCCTGCTCCTGCCTGTCAGTCAAAACGATTGCCAGAGTTAGAAATCACCAAGTAACATCAAATTCCTAAGTCCCTAAAAAATGCCTAAAGGGGAACATTTCAGAGTGTGAATAGATTGCAAGGTACAATGACAAGCTTAAGTGTACCACTATTAGCTGGCAGCGTACAGACAGGTCAGAACAGAGCAATATCATGGGACACTAGGATGTGACACCGTGTTCCCTTGCCTAACACAGAAACCGGCACATCCTGTGATTAGTTGGCAGAGACTCTATTTACAGTGGCCCATGGGGTTAATTAGTTGCAAATGAAAGAAGAGAACTCCCGAGACAGTCTAAACCACAGCGGTAGACGCAAATCCACCTAGAACAGCACAAGCATCATTCCCGACCCGACACAGGCACACAGCTAAGCACCGGCACCGCGTAGAGAACGCCCACTTCACATAGTCCGAAGACCGAAGGGGGCATTTTAACGACCTCCGAAGGCCACAATGAACAACGAATGACTCAAGGGAAAATTGGGTGCATACCATTGAAAGATCTCATATTTTGCTATGTACCATCAAAAGATACATTCTTAGCTATGTAGCATCAAAAGATCACTTCTTTTGGAAATTTACCATTTTCCATCAAGTGAAGGGCTGCGTTATGTGGCCATCACCGTGATGCTGACATGCTGCCGCCCAGGGATGCCCGCCTATGGCTCCTCGAGGTCTGGCTGCATCAACGACTACGCGTGGTTGCATCGCGGCGGCGGCGACGGCTCCCGACCGCGTTTGACAGGAGGCTCGTCGAGGATAGCACCGGATAGACCATGACGCTGCCGCTAGAGGACCAGAAGTCGATCCTGCTGGCATGGCGCGGACGACGACAAAGACCCTGCTCCTCCTCCGCCCCCGCCTGTCACCTCCTCTTCCTGTTCGTCGTCATCGTCCTGTCCTGCCTGCTGGCAAGCCCGGCTGAGCTGAAAGATGGGGAGCCCGTCTGCTGCTGTCCCGTCATTGGAAGAGAGGATGGGATTGGGTTCGGAAGTGAAGAGGTGGACGTGGTAGTCTCTCCGCTCCGCAGCAGGGTAACGAGTAGGAAGGAGCTAGGAGGAAGAGTTGGAGAGGACCGCGTCTGGCCTGCCTGGGGTCGTCGGAGCTCAGCCATGGCATCCCTATGTGCTGAACCAAAGTAGCGAGCGATGGATAGCCTGGCCACAGCACAACAGTCCTTCACGGTGAGCAGCCGGCGCTAGCTAATTTGACGGAAAGTGGTAAATTTCCAAAAGAAGTGATCTTTTGATGCTATGTAGCCAAGAGTGGATCTTTTCATGTTACATAGCAAAAGATGAGATCTTTCGATGCTATGCATCCAATTCTCCCATGACTCAAACACGAAATAAGAGCGATTCGGTGCCACGGCAACTACCTCCTGCATCCGGAACTCGCCCGCGGCGGCGAGGCGCGGCGGACGCGGCGGTGCAGGAAGGACGACGACGACGACGACAGCCATGGGAGCGCCGCCGAGCCGTGGCGCCGCAACAGGGGCCCCGGCGCCACCTGCGCCACCACCATCGACACCACGGACCGCCTCATGTTGGACCCCGCAAGGCCGCCGCCGGCCAAGCAGAAACCGAGGCCGCAGCGGGGCGCCGTCTTCTCGCGGCGGGAGAGCGAGCAGGTGGAGGGGACGCTCGTCCGCGGCGCGGACTAGCGGGAGGTGGACGCCGAGAGCATTAGGGCGCCGGCGCGGTGCGGGGAGCCGCCTATTGTGGAGCCCCGGGGGTAGGGACGAAAACGGACGGAATTTTCCCCGTACCGTCCCGTTTTCTATATTTTCTAGTCCGTTTCCGTATTTGCGAGATCCCGTTTTCGTATTTGCGGGAGTAGAAAATGGTATTTTCCATCCATTTCCGAGTAATCCCATTTTAATATGGAATAGACCCGTATTTATTCCGTTTTTATCCCGTTTTCAATCTATACTCAACATGTTCAACAATTACATGTCCTTATGTTATGTTAATATAACTACGAATCACCAAATATGTCTGTTATGTTCACGTACATAGCATGTAAATGAATATTAAACTTTGTATATATTATTACATGACTTTATATATGTATACTTTGAGAATATTATATTATGTAATCTTAATTTAATTTTTCGGCTCTCCATCCGTATTTGTTCGTTTTCGTATGTCCGCATATTCCGATTCCGTTTTCGAACCCGTATTTTCCGAACCCGATCCCGTTTCCGCCAAAAAATATAGAAACGGAAGTAGAAATAGGGTTTTTCCGTCCGTTTCCGTCCATTTTCATCGCTACCCGGGGGAGTGGAGGCGGAGGCGAAGGCGGGGGCGAGGGCGGAGGAGGGGAGGGTGAGCGGGGTTTAGGGTTTAGGGGAGAGGAGGAAAGGGGAGCGAGGGTTTAACTAAGCGGCTGCTGCGGTGCTGCCTGCTTGCTGACCAGTGAAGCTGCGAAATCCGTCTCCGTGGTTGGACGGCGAATCCACGTCATCCCGTGGGGAGGTGTATCTATACGATCTCTCCCACAACTAAAAAATTAAGAGTAAAAGGTGCGTAAAAATTTTCGACTCACCTTTCTACGGCACCGTGCGATCCCGCGACTTCGGCTCGCTGCGCCGACAGGTGGGATTAGGACACGCAGACTCTCATATCTCCATCTACGCACGATCTCTTCTTTCTCCATGCGTGATCACCGGCAATCCCAGAGACTTGCCCCTAGGTGTGCCGCCCCCTGATCCGCCTTCCTCTGGTCCACCGAAGGTCGCCGCCCCCAGCCCGCTAGCGGCCACCGCCCATCCCGTGTGCTGGCCTAGGCCAGCCGCCGGCCGCCGGCCCTCCATGGCACGGCCCAGTTCCACTGATCCGCCTTCCACTGGTCCGCCGTCCGCCGCCCCAGCCCACCAGCGGCCGCCGCCCATCCCTGCACTGGCCTAGGCTAGCCGCCGGCCGCCAACGCGCGGCCCCACGTCCACTGCAGTGGACGAGCCCTGCCCTAAGCCGATGTCTGGCCAGTGATGGAGCAGGCCGCTGCAGCGGCACTTGGGGAGATGGAGATCGGCTAAGCCATGTTGCGCACGTCATCTCAGACCAACCCTCAGGTTAACAACTGTGCGATTCTGCCTTCCCATTCAATAGCCGATGCCCTCTAGATTAGGATTCTGTGTGTCCAGTTTTTGTTTCTCTGATTAGCATATGATGTAGTATTGGAGACTCCAGTTTATTTTTTAGCCATATATTCTGAATGTTAGCGCCTCCAAGATTGGATCTCTTGTTGATGTTTTTGATAAACAAAGACCCAGAAGGGCTACGCATCTTCTAATGCTTGGTCCAGGTCATCAAACCTCCTAACCATTATATTGTTTTTAATTCCTTGTCCGGCATTGTAGTTTTAGGTGCCAATGGTATTCAAATCATAATATATATAGTTGAGATGACAGTGATAGATACTTGTTCATTTGTTTTCTTAAATTGAACCGAGCAAGCAGGTCACCAGTATGTTTATGACAGGTTTTACATGTTCGATATTGTGATGTCACCCAGAATTATGATTATGTGGGTTCTTATGAATGGTCTTTTTTCTAAATTAATAAAAACAATTCTACATTGTTTCAGGAATTTAAATCGTTGCGCAAAGGTCTTCTCCATCTTTTGTGAGTTCTAGGCAAGTACTTGCAGCTACAGCCCAGTTGACAAATACTACATTTCACACTCTGCCCCTGAAGTACTAATGGGCATACCTATATGGCTGTATATGAGTCAAAATGTGTGTCAAGGGTTTCACCTCTATCCAACAAGGTTCATCGTAGTGACCTGTCTCCTGCAAACTATATCACTTCACCTCAATTTGGCGAGTCAGTAAGTACTTCAATCAATTCTTTTGTGCTTTTGATTATTTCCATTGTTTGTCCCTTCATTGAATAGTATTCCCTTCAATAATGAAAAAAATATGTTGGATATCAACTTAACATGCCTTGATTTTTTTTGAAAGGGTATTCTGTGCTTGATACACCTGGATTCTTGTGCCAAGTATACAAGATATGGTTTAAAGCTTGCTTTGACAGGTAATATTTTTATTCAGTTCAATGGAGTAAACTGTTTCAGTAAGTTCTTGTTGTACTAATGCTGTAATGCATGGTGTTGTTTTAGGCTCTAAATTTGTTCTCCTAACCTTGATCTATTAATGAGTGTAGTACCAAAAAATGGGCAATTATCATTTTAAGCTCTATATATGTTCTCTCTACCTTGATGTATACGAAACTAGCTGCTTGTTCATATATATATATAGAAACTTGAACAGGCTCTAAATAGTCCATTCTTGTAAGAAACTTAATTTTTGTCCATGTGTAGATGTTTGAAAATTGAACCAGCATCTGTTGAAGGAAAGGTTCTGGAAAAAACATCGGATTGCTCAACATCTACTGAAGGAAAACTTTAGGAGAAAAAATGGATTACTTCACCTAAGGTGAAGATCCCCTTTTTATGAATTGGTTTTCTTCTTCCTGTCAATGCATGATCACGTGCAAGAGTCATATTTGGCTTTAAAAGAGAATTTTATCATGTCAGTTATAAGATATCAACAGATCTTAACAAGTTATGGTAATATATGATCAATTTAAAATGGATCGCATGCAAAAAATTCTGTACAACCATGATGTTGAAATTGACTACATATTCAGATAGACAGGCTTAGGCCATACGTGCCATCTCAAGTTCTCAACTGATGGTCTTTTTTTGTGATGGACTGATGGCTCTGTACTGTTTGCAGAGAAAACAAGAAGAAACGAAGAAGCTGATTGAGACCTCGAGTATCTCAAGTATCATCTCTGAATCTCTTCTTCTTGTTAACGAGAACATGCTAATTCAATCTCTTTTCATGTCTTGTACCATGATACTGTCTAGATAGACATTCCTAATGAATCTAAAATAAAAGCAAGGCTGAAATTTTGTTTTCTGAAAATTGTGATAACCAAAGTATCAATTCTCATCTTGAACTACACAGCATGGGTTGTTATTGCAATAACTTTCAGTTCTCATCTTGATGTTGGGTATTAGCAGTAACATGTCATTGTTTTTTCAGCATTGTAGTCCGTCGCCACAGCCAGCACAGTTCAAATGCAGTCCAAACCCAGCCCCTGAGGTTACTTTGTAGAATCACAGACCTTTACTCAAATCTCGAAGTGTCTTTACCTACAAAATAAGCATGTAGCAACCTTTCTAACTTTCTAACTTTCGAAGTGTCTCCAGATTCATAAAGCCAGAGGCTAGGACGGTGCCCAAGCCCCTGTCCTAAGACCATCCTATAAGAGGCAGCTTTCTAACTTTCTCAACGTGTCCCCGTCCCTAAGACCATCCTTGTGAACTGAAGAGAAATTTCATCCTTATTTTTTATTCCTTTTTTTCTAACATTTGATCTAATTGTATAAGGATTTGAATGTGACAGATGGATATGGCCAGCTCTGCAGTGAGAACTTTTTATCTGGATTCAAGAAAAACATGCCATTTTGTTGCCAACAATAGCAAGACGAAATTGAAACAAAAGAAAATATTATATGGCTTACTTGTTCCAGTTCACTCTGGAGTCCATTGGAGTACTGCAATTGCAGTACAAGTGTGTAGTAAGAAGTAGCAGCAGCCGTAACCTCACTTGTACTTTTTGAAGCTTGGCCATCCTAAGCTGTTGCAGAGGAAGTAGCATCTTGTTCTGTTGGTGCTGAGTTCAATGCACCCACCGAGAAAACAATTGAGAGTAGGGTTTTGTAGCAGTCTTTGTGAACATGCCAATTTTCTGAATAAATCAATTCTTTTGTAACTATTTTAATGTAGTAGCTTAAAAAAATAAGCGTAGTGGCATCAACCACAAACTGACCATTCGTAATTTTGTGCTTGTGGAAGCACATCATTGCCTTCTCCCTTAAAATCCCATCACTTGCTCTATGGTTATATGTTATTCTCAATTTCTCATCGTGCCTCCTTGCAAACCAGTCCACCATTATTATCAGAAAATATGATTGCGGGCTCTTATGGTGGCCTGATCTATAATACTTATGATCCTGTTATTGTCTTGTGATGGAAATTCTCGAAGAATTTTAATTTCTGTAGTACTACAGGACTATATTAAGTGTATCAGTATCACACAACATACGTGGTAGAATAAATAGCCTTAATGAACATGGTTGTTATGGTTCATATGAAATTCGTTGTTTCGACTAAAATCAAAACTTGAATTATAATTGTTCATGTTTCATTAAAAATCATGTAATATTGTTGATTGGCTAGAAATAGAATGTTGCAAACATCATGCTAAAAAATAACATTTTTTGGTAATATATACACATTTAAACTTAAATTATCGAGGTATTACTTTTTTTCGTTCCAACTCACCAGCATGATGTTTTTTTTCTATATATGTGATCTTATTCTATAGTATATGTCTTCGTGGAATAGATCAAAAGCCACACATATTTATACGGTGAGTATTATACTTTGTTTTAAGTTTTTGTGGGAATTTTTTAAGAGACGTGGTATTACCCATGCGACAAGCACTAATATTTGCATATATACTCGAACTTTGTGTACAAGATGATATGGAGATACGGCGGAACTTAGTCGTGAAATTATTGGCGCAACAAACGGATTCAGAGATTTCTTCCTGTTGATATAAAACATTATCTTAGTCGCATCATAGAAAGGTTTATACAGTAGAGTTGTGAGCCTGCGACGCTGCGCTATTCGTGACGGTTAATTTCACAAACTTTGCCTTTTGTATTATCTATCACTTTAATGTTGATGTTCAATTTTATAGTATTATTATCTTATCGTGCGATCCGTCTGTTTTTAGTACAGATGTTAGCTATCCCGTAGCAACGCATGGACACGCTACCTAGTATACAATATACACATAAAGTTGGAGATCCAGAGGCCTCTCACAAATCCCCGTTGATCAACAGTAGCATGACTCATTTCACTGTACTTAGAACAGTTCCACCACCTGCACCGTCTGATCCGGGCTGCAACTTCCCAGCCGTTGTAACACCCCAGGTGTTTTTAACCATTTAAGCAGTGGGTTTGAGCTTAAACATGATAGATTAAGTGGTGATGAAGATGTCAAGTTCAAACCTATGAAAATGAGCCCCAACCTGAACTTGGATATTGCTCCCTTGCTTACATATGTCCCCTTTTAAAGATATATGCTTGGGTGGTGTTATTGGAGTATCTCCACATGTCTCACATCAATAACCATCTATATTGGTCACTGAAAAAGTTTCATGAAGTTTGGAGTCAAAAAGTCACATAAAATGATAAGTTATATCCATGTTGGAATGGCTTTACTAAGTGTTGGAATTGCATTATTAAGTGGATGAAATTATGGATCATCAACCAAATCTTGCAACCTTGCTCAAATGACTCTAATTGAACTCATGAACAAAAGTTATTAAGGGTTCATGTTGAGCAAATGACCAGAAAATGATCCAATAGGTCACAAAGGATAATTTAAGCTCTGTCGTGATCCTACTTTGGTCAAAGTAGAACTGCAGGTTCTGTGTATGTTTTGGAGTTCGACCTTTAATAAAAGTTGTGGTTCATCTTATGTAGAAAAAACTTTATTAAAGGGTCAAGAGCTAGTTTGGCCTCTAACCCAGTCAAATAGAGCTCACAAGATTCAATCCAGTGCTGTTTTGGAGCCCACGAATTTGGCTAAGTCCTAACTGAGGTTTAATTTCGGGTACCCTAGTTTGGAGCGATGTATCTTCCTAACCTGGCTGAACTAGTTGATGATTCTTTAATAAGAGTTCTAGATTGGTTTGAGTACAACAAATATTGTTTTTGGAGTATACCATGAATCAGCTTGGAAGTAAGTCAAACAGGGGAGCAAAGTTTGAATCAGCCACTGTTTTTAGCACTTAGAATTCTAAGTCCGAAAGTCTTGTCATTAGGTTGGCATGCCGCGTTCTCTAAATTTTACTAAGCAACTTGAGTTGACCCAAGAATAAAAGTTGGAGATTATTCATTGGAGCAGGGCATACAAAAAGTTGGAGTCCATTTGACCAAGTTTTGTGCCGGAAACTGGAGTCCAAACCGAGCAATAGTTAATCATCATTAGTCGCTGATAGTGTCAACTTAGGATGTAATTATCTCTTAAACCGTGCAGCAAATGACTTGGGCGCCTTAAGCATTTTTGTAGAGCAGCAGGAGATGAAGATATTTTGTACTGGGTCCAAGATCCGAATCCAAGCCGAATATGCCGTTTTGGGTCTCCAAACTCGGGCAGAACCACGCACGCCAGGTGTTCGATTTAATGACCACGCGTCATCCATGCATAGAGTGCGCCCCCACCATTGCTGCGCCCTGTTGTTGCTCCATCTCACGATTTGGAAGGCTAGCAACGCTCCCCATTTCCTCATTTACTCCTTCCGCTCTCTTCCTCGCTCTCACTCGCCCTCCCTCGGTCTCGCCGTCACTTGCTGTTGCTCGTGACCATGCCCGCCATGGCCGGCGAACGTAGCTCTGCCGCTGCTCATGCCTCACCTCCGGCCACCCTCGCACCCTCTGCTAACTCCACCAGCTCTGTAGCCACCTGCTTCCCCTTCCTGCGCCGTGCCATGCCGAAACCTGAGCTGGTGCCGTCGCCCATCCTCGCCGTTGGAGCGGCCACCGGGTTGCTGTCGGTGCTAGTGGCCAGGAAGCCACGGTCGGCCTCCAGCCGAGCTGAGCCGCCGCAGGCGCATGCTACCCTCGCACAGTGCGGCCTTGACCTCAGTCCCTCCCTCCCTGCCGGCGTTGCCCCACCTCGCCGGAAGCAGCTCTCCTCCTCCACCTCTGCTCGATACGAAGAAAGGAGAAGAAGGACCCATGGGTAGAAGAGAAACAAGTTTGGGGGGGGGGGGTTTCTGCAGAACTGGTGACTCAGTTGAATAGTACCAAAAGGACCTGTTTGTGGTAGTTTTTGCTCATCTTTGAAAATGCATAGTAAATCGTAGAAAATTCGTAAAATAACAAATGAGGACTTTTTGGAACCCTTGTGAAATTCTATATGCATTAGATTTATAATACAACATGTTTTAGTTTAAAGTTTTCTCTGTAAAAATAGAATTATGCAGTTAGGTTTTAATACTAGTTGAATTTGTTATTTTTCATAACTGCAAATCTAGAGCTCCAAATGATGTGAAATTTTTATGGCATGCTACTCATATGATGTTTGATGTGTGGTAAAAATTTCATGGTCATTGGTTGCTATATGAGTGAGTTATTGCTTTATCTTGCTCTCACATGATTTCTTACATTATCATTTTGTATTTTTCATAGAGGTTGCTATATATGTTCAAATGGCATGAAAATTTTACAGTAGACTATTGGGAGCATATGTAGGCCACTGTAATTTTGGTATAATTTATTGTGCACTTTTGATATGTGTTCATAATTCCACCTAATTATCTAAATAGATTAAGAAATGTATTAAAAGAATCTATTTAGTAATGGACACTATGTTTTCTGGTGTTCATTAGTCATGTGTGACATGTTGGTAAAGTTGGTTTTGTCCAATTATATGTTTGCAACATAAGTTAATAATTATTTCTTGCAAATGAGGTTTCTAGACAGATTTGGGAACTTAGCAAAGTTCTTCGTGATAATGCGCTTTGTTGTGAAACTTGTTTATACAAAAGTTGTAGATAATTTATGTATCTAGCTACTATTAAGATTTGGTGGCATTTGTATAAGTAGTTTATGAGTTATGCATGTTTCAAGTTGGAGATCAGAAATGGCTGCTCTCTGTTTATTAGGAACAGATTCTGGAACTTTGTAATTTCGACTTGTTTAATTTGTGAATCATACTGTAATGATATTAGATGAAATGTAGAGAATTTCATAAGCTTTTCAGAATGTCTTCTTGCAAGTCATTTGAATTTGTAGATCTTCAGTTATGATTAAATTACTCAGCTGCTGTTCTGATGTCCAGAAAGTGGCAGATTCTAGTTTTAGTGCTTTGATTCACTTTGCCATGTTTGTGTGGTGCTAGTATGACTCATAGCTTTGATGAAACTGAGTTGATACACCTGAGATCTGGTGTGACTTGGTCATGATTGATGTCCTTATTATCTCCTATGTTGTACTATAGTGATGATTAAGTTACATAGCTCTAGGTGCTTATATTAAACTTGGTGTGCTTGCATAGATGGTTGCTTGTGGTATTTCTATGTATTCATATATATGCATTATTGCACCTCATTTAGGTACGCTAGCTGAAACGCGTGAAGGATGTGGTGTTGGAGCCAAACCCGAAGACGGTGTTTGGTGGAACTATCCCAAAGATGGAAATACTCGGCGAGTGGTGTCTGACAAACACTGACTTAGTGTTGGATCCCAGGTAAGCCCCGGAGCATTATAAGCCTCCTAATTTCTGAAAATGCAATTGAGTATATATGTTATATGTATTGTTGCATTAAGTGATAGGTGTTGGATGAAAACACTTGCTGCATATATATCATATCCTTGTCCAGAAAGTATACCTTGAATCCTATCTAGGTTCAGGTTTGAGTAATTGCTTAGCTCTGCTTTAACCGGTAGAAGTCAGGTGATCCCCTGTCACCTGCGAGCTTTAGGAATATATCTGGTACGGTTGGCTATACTTGCTATCATGAAAAAGAACCATGTGTTAATAAAATAAAATAAGACCAGGCGGGATGATGATAATGAAGCAACAAGGCATGGAGGTCTTGGGTGTGGATCTATCCTCGTCTGTGTCGATTAAGGACCGATTCTTGGAGCCTTTCCATGTTCATGTTGAACGCATGCCTAACACTTAGTTGGCCGGGTCTGGAGACTGACCACGAAGCCGAGTAGCTCAACTCAGGCCGGGAGTCGATAAGTATAAAGTGCGCCTCGGAAGGGAGCCATAGGCGTGAGTCCAAGGGCAGGTGAGTTAAAAGTCCTGATCGTCTTGGCAGAAGGGTAATCCCTGAGAGTGCTGGCGCTGATCGAACCCGCGAAGTTGGTTCCTGAGTTGTACCAAAGGTGATCTGCGGCTGCCTTAAGTGGGGTTTGTCGAGTGAATGTTAGGAATACCCCTCAGCTGAGTTATAATTCGATTCGAGTCGCCGTCTCTCCCGGTTAGTGAGAACTTGACGGGATTATCTCCAATGTAGATCTCACTAAATAACTTGATGGTTCAGGAATGATGATGATGATGACAGCCTTATTATACCTGCTATGGTTAATATTGTCTGCTCCTAATAAAGTGATTGCTAAGTACAGGTGCTAATCTAGATGACAGGTTCTTGATGATTAACTTGATGCTTAAGCATTAAATGATTATTTATCCGTACTAAGCTTTTATGCAAAATGTTGTCAAGCTAGCCCCACTTATATCAGCCTTGCATACTCCTTGGTGTCACATTATTTCTGGTTTATGACGGGTAAGTCTAGCTGAGTACATTCTCGTACTCAGGGTTTATTCCCACTTGTTGCAGGTTGTGATGTATCATGGCTACTGCAAAAATTGAATGACTCCTGCCGTAGTGGCAGCGTGTGATTATGGGCATGATCCTTCTAAGTTATCTTGTCTCTATTGCTTTTGTTGGAAGTTGACCTTGATACTGGCATGTATTTGAAATAAGAGTAATGTTAGTTTTAAATTACTTTGCTTCCGCTACTTTTCAACTTGAGTTGTAATAACTATGTTGAACTCCGATATATGTTGAACTACTTGTGAAATGGATGTAACATGTGACTTGTTATGTTGAAACACTATGATCTTGACTTGTATATTGGTTGGTTTGAAATCCCTCGTGATTTCATTGGACTACCGGAGTTATATGAGCAAGTGTGAGAATTCGATCACTTTAGTGATTGTTTTTGTACTTGTGCTCTTATAATTTGGACGGTTCCGTGACAGCCGTCCATGTCCACCTGCCTCCAGAAACATCTATGACTCCCTCACAAACATCGCTGACCTCGTCTCCAGAAACATCTCGGCCCCGAGCCCCCGACCCTATCCATCTCCTTTGTCCCCTGCTCCCCGGCTCCCCGCGCTCGCCGCCACTGTTCGACTCGCCCTTGCTTCCCACGAGCCCGTCCTTATCCACTCAGCCCTCACCTCATACGACACTGCCGCCGCCGGTAGGGGAGCCACGCCTGATGTCGCTCCGGATGCCATAGTGAGCGGGGAGGACATAACGCCGACGCACCTACTGCCGCGTGGACGACACAGAGGTTCGTGTCCCCTTTTTCTGCTCCATCTGGATCTATTGTTCAACCTCGATGGGTTTGTGATAGAAAGGGAGTTGGGCCGCTGCCTGCTCCCCGTATCGCCCACCAGGCCACCAGGACCTCTTTGTTGCCGGACCTCAGGCCTCTTCCTCGCTCTCTCTTTCCTGATCCGAAGCGCGACCTCGAGGACCTCAGGACGAATCGGCTGCTGGAGGAGCACATCCGGATGGCCTTCACCCTGGATAAGACTGTAAGCCCCCTCCCTTCCTTCCTTTCATCTTTGCTTCCTTCAAATTTCTTCTGTTCAATACTCTCTGATCTGGCCTGATTTCGCCCGTGGATGCATTCCGTCATAGAGCTTCTTCCTAGCGATGACCAACATCGTCGGCACGCTCTGTCCCAGGTAGCGCTGTGTCAACACCATCAATGCCTGCCTCATGCCTGGCATGTCCCGTAATTTCTCACGCCCTCTGCTGCTCTATCTCCATTAAAAAATCTATTCTGCTTCATACTGCAAACAACTATCCTTTTTTCCAGGGCACCATGACACCTTTTTAAGTTTATGCATTTCCTACCGTTCTATCATGGAACACGTTTTAGTGTACCAAATATGTGTACTGCATTATCTATAATTTAGAATATATTTAGTGCATTATAGTTTCGATGCCTTTTTGTCAAGTGGTTGACCACATATTTCAGGTATAATAATTTTAGCCTTTTAGCCTCTTAAGGGACATGTATCTCACATACATCCGAAGGAAATGATGTGCCTTTTCAGTAGGATATGTGTATTTTAAGAAGGTAGGAAATAAGGAACTATAATTCTTTTAGAATTTGCACTCAACAATATATTATTGATTGATGCCGCGTTATAAACATGTCATAAAAATAAACTAGGTTTTCCCTGTTTATTGTATACGCCTCACTTACTTTGAATATGCTAAGCGTTTAGCCACCTAACATAAATTTTTATGCAGTCGGAATCAGACAAAAAAGGATGTGTTAAAGTAACATACTGGAATAGCTTCGAAACTGGTAATTTGTACCAACTTTTGCCTCTTGTTTACTCTTCTGATGGCCTGTTAGGATACTTAATACTGAGAGATCGAAGTGCAATGTCAATATATAATTTACGTCACAAAAATAGATTTACTGCAGGCAATTCAGATTCAGTGATGTGAACACATAATCTTCAAGGATAGTACAAAAAGAAATGGCCTTACTAATTGATCCAACATAAGGAAATGAACTTGCATTTTCTTATGCTTAATCACAATGCTAAATGCTTGCGAAGCAGAGAATAGGAACTGCCTTTGGATTTGTTTTTCTTCGTTGTAATGCAACATTTATTTGTACAGAAAAGCTCTTGATCTCATTGCCTTGGTACAGAATGTAATTTTGTTTGTTCTCGCTGATGAGATTGTGGCATCCAAAGTATCTAACTATTTATGCATGATGGTGAGTTGAGTTAATTCAGTTTCTTTGCATGCAATTTCTTGACACTGAACAGGTGAACCTGCTACCAATTCTTTAGATTGCTATTGGTACTGGAGTAGTTAGCAACTCAAGTATGACAGCTATTGCCATCTCAAGTGAAAAGATCCATATCATCATCCAGATTCATTATGTTTCGGTACAGAAAAAGCTCTTCATCTCATGCAGCCATTCTAACTGATGAGATTGAGGAATCCAAATTACCTAATTATTATTTATGCATCATGGTTACTTGGTTATAATTAGTCTTGAACCTATAAATACTTTGCATTTGACCTGCAATGCTGCCTTCAGTGTTATGTGGACCGCATGAGGTTTCAACAATGCTTTGCACCAAAACACCTGACAATGAACACTGATATGCACCACCTCCTCTACATATCATACTTAAATGGCTCTGCTAATTGAAACAAAGAAACACATCTCAGGTTGCCTATCTATTTAGTGTCACAACATGCTTTTACAGTTGCTGGCACCATAAGTCCATGAATCCTCCATTCTCATTGAAGGGGCCATCTAATAAGGTATATATTGTTGCTTTACAATTCACAAAACCTTCATGTTTAAGTCTGAACCCACCTAAACCTCTATGCAGCGGCAGAGGTCTCATGGTCACTCAGTTAACTCACTATATCTGTTGACCACTGTGATAACTTTCCTTTTTTTCGCAGATCTTTTCCTACAAGCAAAGAGTGGTGATGCCTGTGTTGCATATTATCATAGTGTGCTGTGAATTCTGATGTTCCACCTACTTCAAATAGAAAGAATAGGGCTTAGGTTGTACCTACTATAGATAATCTGTTCATAGGTGATTTTGTCTTTTAATGATTCTCTATTTTGTGATACTTTGAATAATAATTAGTATTTCGATTACAAAATATATATGTATGTGTATGTTGTTTTGATGCTCATTTTGCACAAAAATAATGAATGAATCTCTCCATTCTTCTAAGATTACTAGTTGTTCGTGCCTGCTGCCCGCGGCATTTGCCGCGGGGTTCCTGCTAGTTTAGCTGTAGGCGTAGCGCGAATGAGCGTTCATGGGACCCTCATCTGGACTAGAGTCCTATACAACTTGGTTATCTCTATCTCTATGTCTATCTTTATCTCTACCTAATCTAGTTTTCCTCCTGTCCCCAAAATCACCAAATATCGATTCTCTGCGTCCATACAAGAATCAATCGGAGAGAAAATCATATCAGAGAAAGAATTAAATCCAGACGTCAGATAGGGTCGAGCCTCTAGGATGCCCGGGGCGCCCGCACCGCGGCCTCGGCGCGGCCAAACATGTCCGCTTGTGCGCCGCCTCTGCGCTCATAGGCAGGGCGCCCGTGCCGTTGCCTCCCACCGCGCGTACGGCCAGGTGCCGGTGTAACACCCCAAATTTTTGCTTAGTTTTAAAAATCACTAAAAATTTAAACTTTTCTTAATTAACCTAAATCACTAACCAACACCACTAAATAATAAATAAAATAAAACCTAAAACCATAAAAAACTAAAACCTAAAACAAAAACCCTAAAACAATCCACTAATATTTGAATAATAAAAACTCTAACAAAAAGTAACATTTGGAATTTCTTGGAGTTCTTTGTCTCTTTGGTTTTCAGGAACAAGTGGTGACAAATAAGAAATAGAATATATACTAGAAAAGGAAATAGAAAAGGGAAAACGGGCTCATTCTCACCTCACCCTCGGCCTGGCCAACCGACCGGCCCACCTCTCTCCCCCTCCCTCTCTACTCCGGATGGGCCTCGCCCGGCCCATCTCCTCCCCCTCCTCCATCTTCCCCCCAGGCCGGCCCGCTCTCCCCTCTCCCCTTCGTCTACCTCGTGTAGACGACGGCGTCATCCGCCTCCAACCGACGCGAATCCCACGTCGGCGACGCCGCCTCGAGAAGCCGGCCACCGCCTCCCCTCTCGAGCTCGTGGAGCACGTGGTGCTCACCTCCCAACGCCCACAGCTCCACATAGCTCCTCCCTTCCAAATATCTCGCCGATAAGCATAGTGGCGGACGCCACGCGGCGCGCTCCGGCCGGAGCTCCGCCACCGCCATGGCCACATTCACCGAATCGGGATGAGCAGCACAGTTGGCACTGCCATGGCAATAGCTGGAAGCTTGGAAGTTAGTGTGGGGCCACGGAAAAATCTCGGCGGAGGAGAAAAGATCTCCTCGCCGCCGAACCGACATGGCCGGCCTATAGAAGGCCCGTCCATGGCCTCTGCAGCGCCACCACCACCACTCCGAGCTCTGTCATGCTCTGGGACGCCTCATCTCCCCCTCCACTCACTTCCTCCCCTCTCCAATCGCTCTCGCGAGCGATTTTCCCCTTCGGGTCCGTCGAGCGCCATTAGCGCCGCCGCGACCTCTCTCCCCCCTGTGCTGCCTCTCCGCTCGACTTGGTGACTCGATGAGCTCCGCCTCTCCCTCCCGCACTCCCTACTCCCTCTACTTCCTTCCCACTCCGGTGACCCCTCCGCCGCCATGCATGGGGCGCCGCCGAGCCGCCATGGCCGCGGGAACCCCGCCAGCTCGGTAAGTCCCGTGAGCACCTCGGTTACGTTCGGTTGTACCTACTTAAGCATAAGAGCAAGGTGAACGAGGCGTTCCACCTCCACCGAGCACCCTTGCTCTACCCTGCCACCGCGGATGGCTCTGGTGAGCTCTAGCACCGCCGGCCCTCTTTCCCGCTATGAGACGTGTGGGCGACGCCGTGACCTCGTCCGCCCCTCAGGGGCCCGAGACGAGTCACCTAGACGCCGGTGTGGCCAACTCTAGTGAGTGCGGGGGCTCACCCCCTGTCCCTCCGCCGCGGAAGGCCACCGCCGTCACCTCCCGTTCCCCTCTGTCACCTCCCGTAAGCCCCACCGTCATGACTCTGTGTGGGCCAGAGCTGGCCCATGTGTCAAAGACACGTGTGCACTGGCCCCCACCCGTCAGTCGAACAAACACACATGCACTCACGTGCACGGTCGGATTTTAATTTGCTAGGTACACCCGACAAACGTACACGGAACGTTAAAGCCCCTATTTCCGGATCTAGAAAAATTCCATAAAAATTATGATAAATAACTAGAGCTTACAAGGAGTTTAATGATGTATTTTATTCATTTTCTCATGCACAATAAAATACATCTAAAATTCTTGCTAGATGAATTAACGGAGATTAAACTTTGGAAATTCATAACTTTTCCGTCCGAACTCCGATTTGGGTGAAACAACTTCCAAAATTCATCTAAAATCATGCTCTATCTATTTAGCATAATATCACCACCATGTTCTGTATTTGGATATTTTGGTTCGTTTGCCTTTTGTTTTTCTTGTATTATTTGCCATTCTTTTCTTACGCGATCCGAATCGTCGCACAAACGACGAAGGCGACTACCAGGAGACCGACGACCCGGACTATACGATCAGTGCCGAAGGAGCCAGCAATGAAGGCAAGTTCTAACACCCACTCTTTAACTTAAACCTAATAACCTGATATTAAAATGAAAACTATGAATAAATGGAATATGATAACATGATAAAGATAGAATAATGGATGACGGTTATGACAAGCACGAGCTAGTAGGACCACCCTGACGATAGGGGGCGAATAGGGGGTAAGCCTATGCGTAGGTTACCTTGGTGGGATCCCGAGTGGGATTGCCACAGGAGATATTTGCTCAGCTACCGAAAGACAGGCCTCGTGTCTACACCTTCTAGTATTTTGTCGTACAGCCACATACCTGTATGGGCGGTCATGGTCTCACACCCCGTTAGGTCTTAGCATAGTTACTACCTGGAGGCCGGGCGGCAGCGGAATATCAGGAGCTGGTCACGGACGATGCGCCGGACGGGGACCCGGTTGGCGTGGATGGCTAGGTTGCATCTTCCATGTTAAGCAAGGTGATTTTAGGCCGCGTTCGAGCCAGTTATATTTAAGGGTTAAGTTTACCCCACTTTTATCAGGGATGTGTCCCTGGGTTGAGGATAGGTTTCCTCAGTTTACAACCCCTGATACGCCGTGGTAGGAATTATGTGAACCCTAAGATGGCATTCTCTCGGGTATGGGCCATGTTAGAGCCATCTGATCCACCGCGCATGGAAAGGATGCCTCTATCTTGTGGGGAAATTTGTACCCCTCTGCAGAGTTCTGAACCTATTTGAATAGCCACGGTCCTTGGAATGGATCCTTGCTAGGAGAAGTACACATGAGTATACTAACCTTTTGTTTATCATACCCGTTAGTAAGATTGCATTGTTGATATTATGATAACTAACCCGAGGACTAGTCGGAATGGGGATACTCCGATAGGACTCACCCTATAATATAAAACCACCTCTACCTTCTATTTTTGTTAGGACTTGCTGAGTACGTTTGTACTCACCCGTTGTTGACTCCACAGAATTCGGCATAGAAGACGTAGACATTGATGATGAGACAAAGAGGGATAACTAGGAATCGCGTTTGGAGTTTCTCTTAGGGCATGACATCGAAGCTAGGGTTAAGAGTCTACGCTCTGGCTTGCCTGTGGTTAAGTTCGAAATAAATAGTTTAGGATATGCTACACTCCACCATCGTTAGAAGACCACCAAATAAGTTGCCACTCCACGGCATAGTTATTTTTCGCTAGCCTTACTCTGTAGTTTGAACCCCTTTTAGTCATCAATAAAGATCGGTATTTCCCTTTTATTTACTTTCTGTACCATATCTGTTAATTAAGCGTATTTGTGCGTGATCCTGGCGCAAATACACATGCTTAGTGGACTCTCAGAAATGAGGGGCCAACAGGGTGGTATCAGAGCCGAGCTAGACCATAGGACTTAGCCCTAGGATTGGTTTACGCTAACTAACTTTAATTTAAAACACCTAACTACCCAACTTTAACAAACAGCTAAAACAGACTTTCCTGTATTTGTTATTCATTTAAGTTGCAAAATGTTCTAACCTTTACCTTGGAAATTTTGCAGCTACGGATGACATGTGGACCAGCTCGAACTGCTTGGGTATGTGCGGTTTTCCTCAGTTACTGTGGGAAACCCTTCAGCGCCTTGGATACACTGAGCCACCTGTGTACCACATCCATGAGTACATGGCGGGGAATTTGCCTACTTGCGAGCTTCGCCTAATTATGCCAGCCCATCCTGAGTACCCAGCACTTAAGTCATGGTATATCCCAGCATTTGGAAGAGGTGAATTTGATACATGTCTGAAAGCAGCAAGACATGCCCTGGTAGAGATTTGTGAAAACTTTGAAGAGGAAATTGAGTTCACACCAGCCAGATTCTGTCCAGTCACCAACCAGACTACAGCAAATTGGATCAAAAAAGTTGAAGAGCTAGAGAAGATTGACTCGAAGGCCTCGGAGTATGCAGGAGTGTTCACTGTCAGAAACCTGCATGCCCTGGATGCACTATATGAAGATCAGTTCAAGGAGAAGCTTTCATGGATGAGCAAATGTAAGGAATTAGAAGAAGTGACCAAGACCAACCTGGAGTTATTCAAGGAAAATCTATACCTGAAGTACGAATTGGACAACTGCTGCATTGCACTACAAGAGCTTCAGCAGAAGATACGCAAGAAGAGACGCAACAAGAAGATCAGGAAAGGAAAAAGGATGATCACAGAAAATGGAGAGCCAGCCTATGGACGTTCATCAAGGGATTCACCATCGGGAAGTTGGACAGCTAGTACTGAGGAATCAGCAGCAGATAATTATGCAACTGGGAATATCGCCGGGTAGGAAAATGGGTACGCACCAAGGTTTCTCACTCTTCGAGAATGGGCAGATAAGCATGAGCAAGGCAAATGATCGGCAAATCCATCGGGCATGCATCAAGCAGGAACGACTGGAAGACAGTCCTAGCTACTTAATAAATAAATAATGCACCCGCGTAGTAGTAGTAGTTGAGTCTAGTAGTAGTTTTTCGCTTAGTAATGGTTCAATGTCATGAGTAGTTCACGTCTTTTAGTTACATCCTAGCAGTTTATATGTATGATGTGTCTTATAGCATGCTATGTGAACTATTCCTGTGATGTAATATATTGTGTTTCTTTTATTCGTTCTTGCCTTTTTCGGTTTTATTCGCCATTTCACCATTTTTGTTCAATATTTTCTTATAATCCTAAGGATAGCCTCACAACTTTGCCGCTCTGTGGCAACAGATGGAAATGAGATCTAAAAGGATTCGGGAACGCCGTGAAAGGGCCACCGATAGACAGGTTCATGATGATGAGATACAGAGCGCACCACCTACAGGAGGCAGGTGAAATAGAAGAAATAATGGGCAAAACAGGCAAAATATTGGACAAGATTGTGGTAGAACCTCCTAAATTACACTGGCCCACATGCACTAATTATTTGGTAATATTTTGATAATAATTTATTATATCATTAGTTATGCCTTTAATTAAGTAATTAATAATTTGTTATACTTAATCATTTAAGTGTTGTTTGACTTTTGGGTTGAGTGTTGACCTTGGGTCATTAATATGACATGATCCATGGCATTTAATTATTGTTTGAGCTCATGCTTAAGTATAATTAAGTAATATTAATCCTGTTTAGCGTAATTAACCAAAGTCATTAGTGCTAATTTGAATTGTGCTTAATGTTAATCATGGGGTGTTTAGTGGTAATCTAAACCCTTTTGCCATAATAACCATGGGTTGTTTAGGTGCAACCTCATGGGTAAAAACGTAGTAAAGCTATTAACCCTTAATTTGTTTGTTGTCTTGCAACTGTACCACAAAGGAAAGTTATAGTCAAGCCATTCATCTTGTTATGTATCCTTTTCGCATCATGTTTAGCATACCATCATGAGCATACATTGTTATCACGTGTAGTGAACGAGAGTGAAGAACAAGTTGTCGAACAAGTTTTTGAAGAAGGACATCCACCTAAGGTAGTTGGAGCGGACTTTGGTAATATCTCCGAAGAACCTGACTACGCCATAAACCAAGGCAAGCCCCGGTGCATTTAAACCCTACCTTATTATTTTCAAATCTTTTACCACTTTTGCTTATGAAATGATGCACTAGGTGATTAGGAGTTGAGTGATACCCTAATTGCTGCATTACCAACCTTGGTTATTTCCATATCATCCTTGATAACTGTTTTATTTTGAAAATGCTTAGTAAAGCTTAGCCCTGCTTAATGAGTTAGACTTTTCAAACATGAAAAGTTTGAAGGGTTGTTGTGGAACAACTTAATGATTAATGAACAATGATATTGAACTTGAGACCAGGCAGGTGGTTTGGCCACTGCTAACTTGCATTGAGAGAGGGGTCTCAATGTAGTGTTTCCGCCTGTGTCGGTTAAGGACCGTTCGTTGTTGGCCCTCGGATCAAGAACTTTGTAGTACTAATCACATGGCCGTGCTAAGCCCTACTTCGGCTATTCTATTATGAGAAAGGCTAATCGCGCACTGGGAGTGGAGAGATGGCGGGAGTAGCGTGTACCCACCTGGCCGTCGTGCTGGAGCGGTGGAGTACTGTGCTCTCGAGTGGCGCGGACCCGTTCTTGTCTTGGAGGATCCGAAGTCAAGGTCGACATATGCAAGTTTTGGTTCTACATATGTCTTGTGATTGGGAAGCCCCAGCTGGGTAGAGAAGCGGTTCGAATCGTCGTTTGCTCCACGAGAAAAGGAGACTTGATCCTAGCACCCTCATCGTAGTTAAGAAATGGAACTTGGTTAGGAGATGATAAGAAAGTTGGTATGAACTACTTGAATTAGAGTAGGATCACTTTTCTACATGTAATAATTTATGATAAGCTAAAAAGATGAAAGTAAGGATCTACTTTTAGTGAGCTTTTATGCAAAACACTTGATTCTTGCTTTAACCTTACCTTGAGTCCCCTAAACCTGCATTCCTAAGTCTTCTCTTTTATTTGTCGGGTAAGTCTTGTTGAGTACTTTTATACTCAGGGTTTGTTAAACCCTTGTTGTAGGTGTGACACATGAGCCGGTCTGCTTTGGACCGTGCTGTGTGACCATAGTCGAGGTGGACGATGACGAGGAATAACTGTTGTGACCCGTGGGCAGGGTCCTATGTATATTGGTTTGTATTATATTAGTATGCTACTCCACTACTTCGGTTTGTAATAATCATACTTAAGTTTTGCAAGGTTTGAAACAAATGGTTTGTAAACTTAAGTTATGTAATCCTTCTGCACTTTACTCCGATGTAAATTATTTGTTTATGTTGTTATACTGCAATATCTCTGCAATGGATCCTGTTCGTATGATCGTGGATTATTCGGGTTCCCGAGGATACCCGACAGGCCTTTTAAGTTATCTGGTGTACATGCATGACTGTTAGAGGTTGTTATAACAATAATTAGTGCATGTGGGCCAGTGTAATTTAGGAGGTTCTGCCACAAAGATCAATCTCAGCAGCATAGTTCAGAAGAAGTACGAGTTGAAGATGGAGAAGAGGTACAGCAGAATGGACATCATTAGGAGGCATCAAAAGAAGAACTACCACCACCAACAACAACATTGGCAGAAGTTATGGATCGTCAGACACAGTTATTGGAACAATTAGCTAGAAGACCAGACAAGGGAAATGAACAAGGAAAAATGGTAGGTTTTATGAGACTTCATCCACCAACATTCGATAGCGCAGAAGAAGACCCACTGTTAGCAGATGATTGGTTACGCACTATGGCCAAGAAACTGAATGCAGTAAAGGCCATGGAAGAAGAAAAAGTCAGCTTAGCAACACACCAGTTAGTTGGAGCAGCAGGAGAATGGTGGGAAAACTATCAGGGCGCAGTACAAGATGCAGATGTCATCACTTGGCAGGAGTTTATTGATGCATTCAGAGACTATCACATTCCAGATGGAATCATGGAAATCAAAGAAGAATTTCGCAACCTTAGACAAGGAACAATGACAGTCAACCAGTATATTCAGAAGTTCACCAAATTAGCTCGCTATGCACCAGATGACATCAACTCCGACAGGAAGAAGCAGAGGAAGTTCATTAAAGGATTGCAGCCAGCACTCAGAGAGCAGATAATCGCACACATCTACCTGGATTTCAACACATTGATGAATCAGACTATCTTACTGGAAGAAGAAAAGAACAGGACAGAAGGAGAAAAGAAACACAAGTTCCTAATGTTATGGGGACGTCAACAAGAAAGGACACAACGCAGCCATATCAGCACACCCGCCAGTTATCAGCCAACAATGTAGTATCGTTCAAGTGGATCTACCAACTCTCAGCAGAACAAGATTGGTTATTCAGGAATCAACAACAACAGCAGTCAGCCTAGAAGCAGTAGTGATTCAGCAGCAGAAGTTTGTTTTCACTACCGACAGCCTGGACATCACAAAGCCCAATGCCCTTATCTCAACAACACAGCCCCAACTCAGTCTGTAGCCAGCAACAAGCCAGCCACCTCTGGAGTAGGATGCAACGCGTCTCAAAATTCAGGAACCCCTAAGCGGAATGCTCCATCATTTGGACAAGGCCGTGTGAATCACATGAATGCAGAAGAAGTACAAGCCGTACCCGACGTTGTGTATGGTGAGTTTATAGTAAACTCCACTTCCGCAACCGTGTTATTTGATTTTGGCGCTTCGTATTCATTTGTTTCGGATTGTTTCATTCTTAAAAATGGTTTACAAGTGATGTTATTACCCACCCCACTTATGATTCGAACACCTGAAGCCGTCCTCAAATGCACTCTGAAATGTCCTAAAGTGAAGATATGGATCAAAGGATTGGAATTCAAGGCAGATCTTATAATATTGAAGACACAAGGATTGGATATCATCTTAGGAATGGATTGGTTAAGGAGACATCATGGTAACATCTCATGTAGCGACAAGGCAGTCACCCTCACTAACCATCAAGGAATTCAAGTAACATGCCACCCCCAAGCTCCCCAATCAGAACCAATGGTATGCAGTATACAAGCTCAGACAGTAGAAGAAGTCCCAGTAGTTTGCGAGTACCCCGATGTATTTCCAGAAGACCTACCGAGAATGCCACCAGACAGAGATTTGGAGTTCATCATCGACCTATTACCTGGAACAGCACCGATAGCCAAGAGACCCTACAGAATGGCCGCTAATGAATTGGAAGAATTGAAGAAGCAGCTGAAGGAACTACGTGATAAAGGATACATCAGAGCAAGCTCATCACCATGGGGATCGCCAGTATTGTTCGTAAAGAAGAAGGATGGCAGCATGTGTATGTGCATAGACTACAGATCACTCAATGAAGTCACCATCAAGAACAAGTACCCGCTGCCAAGGATAGATGACCTATTTGATCAGCTAAAAGGAGAACAATATTTCTCAAAGATGGACCTCAGATCAGGATATTATCAACTGAAGATTCGACTCAGCGACATATCAAAGACAACATTTGTGACTAGATATGGACAGTATGAGTTCACCGTGATGCCCTTTGGATTGACTAATGCCCCAGCATACTTTATGAACTTGATGAACAAGGTATTTATGGAAGAATTGGACAAGTTCGTAGTGGTATTCATCGATGACATCCTCATTTATTCAAGAAGTGCAGAAGAACACGAGCAACATCTCAGGATTATATTGAGCAGGCTAAGAGTACATGAGCTATATGCCAAGTTCAGCAAATGTGAATTTTGGTTACAAGAAGTAGCTTTTCTCGGACATATTATCACAGCAGAAGGAGTCAAAGTGGATCCAGAAAAAGTCAGAGCAGTGTCAGATTGGAAGCCACCTAATAATGTGACAGAGATACGCAGTTTCCTCGGATTAGCAGGCTATTACAGAAGGTTTATAGAAGGATTTTCAAAGATCGCCAAACCTATGATAGCATTGACACAGAAAGGAAAAGAGTTCGATTGGACCGAAGCATGTGAAAAGAGTTTCCAAGAGTTGAAGACCAGACTGACCACAACACCCGTACTTACACTACCAGACATACACATAGACTTCACAATATATTGCGACGCATCACGACAAGGACTAGGATGCGTGCTAATGCAAGATGACAGAGTGGTAGCTTATGCATCCCGACAACTAAAGAAACATGAAGAGAACTACCCGACACATGACTTGGAGTTAACAGCTGTGGTACATGCACTCAAGATATGGAGACATTATCTAATTGGAAACAAGTGTCAGATATTTACGGATCACAAGAGCCTGAAGTACATATTCACCCAGTCAGATTTGAACCTACGACAGCAAAGATGGTTAGAGTTAATCAAGGACTACGACCTAGACGTACAATATCATCCTATAAAGGCCAATGTGGTAGCAGACGCACTAAGCAGGAAGGCCTATTGCAACCAGATATTAGCAGAACCGACAAACCTAGAGTTAGTCAAAGAAGTCAGCCAACTCAACCTACAGATAGTACCACAAGGAAGTTTGAACATCATACAAGTACACGTCACTTTGGAAGAAAGAATCAGAAAAGCTCAGGAAAAGGGAAGTGAAATTCAGGAACATAAGCAGAAGAGTGGCAAATCAAAGGATACAAGATTCAGAATCGACGAGAAAGGAACTTTATGGTTTAAGGACCGGATTTGTGTGCCGCAAGAGGAAGAACTGCGATGACTAATCATGGACGAGGCACACCAATCCACGTACTCCATCCACCCAGGATCAACCAAGATGTATATGGACCTTAAGGACAAGTACTGATGGAATGGAATGAAAGCAGATATCACAGAGTATGTGGCCAGATGTGACCTATGCAGAAGGATAAAAGCAGAGCACCAGTGACCAGCAGGACTGTTACAACTGTTGCACGTGCCAGAATGGAAATGGGAAGAAATCAGCATGGACTTCATTGTCAGACTACCCGTGACAGCAAAAGGACACGACTCGATATGGGTGGTAGTGGACAGGTTAACCAAAGTAGCCCACTTCATCCAGGTAAAGACCAGATACTCAGGAGGCCACCTAGCAAAACTATACATAGAGAATATACTGAGACTACACGGAGTACCTAGCAGAATAGTATTGGATAGAGGAACCCAGTTTACGTCAAGATTTTGGAAGAGTTTACACATAGCCCTTGGAACAAGATTGGACTACAGCTCCGCCTATCATCCGCAGACAGATGGACAGACAGAACGAGTAAATCAGATATTGTAAGACATGTTGAGAGCCTGCATATTGACATACGGAAAAGACTGGGAGGACAGTTTACCGTTTGCGGAATTTTCATACAACAACAGTTATCAAGCAAGTTTGAAGATGGCACCGTTCGAAGCACTATATGGAAGGAAATGTCAAACACCGTTAATGTGGTCAGAAGTAGGAGAAAGGAAATTCTTTGGACCAGACATGATTGTGGAAGCAGAAGAACAAGTAGCCAAAATCCAAGAAAATCTAAAAGCTACTCAAAGCCGACAAAAGAGTTATGCAGACAACAGAAGACGACCTTTGGAGTTTCAACCAGGAGATTTCGTCTACCTGAAAGTATCACTGATCAGGGGCACTAGAAGATTCCTAGTCAAAGGAAAACTAGCACCACGGTATATTGGACCATACAAAATTATTAAGAAAATTGGGGCTGTGGCATATAAGTTAGAGTTACCCGAAGAGATGTCAAATGTACATGATGTGTTTCATGTATCGCAGTTAAAGCAGTGTCTGCAAGTACCAGAAGAGCAGACACCTATACCGTTGGAAGTTATTGACCTACAACCAGATTGACAATATCAAGAAAGACCAATCCGAATATTGGACATTGCTACCAGAATGACAAGGACATCAGTGAGATTCTACCGAGTACAGTGGAGTAATCATATCGAGGCAGAAGTTACCTGGGAAAGGGAAAGTGATCTTCAAAAGGAATTTCCCTATCTTTTTGAGGACCGATCCGAATCTTGAGGACAAGATTCCTTTTAAGGGGGGTAGGTCTGTAACACCCCTAATTTTTGCTGAAAAATCACTAAAAATTTAAACTTTTCTTAATTAACCTAAATCACTAACCAACACCACTAAATAATAAATAAAATAAAACCTAAAACCATAAACAACTAAAACCTAAAACAAAAACCCTAAAACAATCCACTAATATTTAAATAATAAAAACTCTAACAAAAAGTAACATTTGGAATTTCTTGGAGTTTTTTGTCTCTTTGGTTTTTAGGAACAAGTGGTGACATGTTTGAATTCAAATAAGAAATAGAATATATACTAGAAAAGGAAATAGAAAAGGGATGGAAAATAGAAAAGGGAAAACAGGCTCATTCTCACCACACCCTCGGCCTGGCCAACCGGCCAGCCCACCTCTCTCCCCCTCCCTCTCTTCTCTGGATGGGCCTCGCCCGGCCCATCTCCTCCCCCTCCTCCTTCTTCCCCCCTAGGCCAGCCCGCTCTCCCCTCTCCCCTTCGTCTACCTCACATAGACGATGGCGTCATCCGCCTCTAACCGACGCGAAACCTGCGTCGGCGACGCCACCTTGGGAAGCCGGCCGCTGCCTTCCCTCTCGAGCTCGTGGAGCATGCGATGCTCACCTCCAAACGCCCACAACTCCTCCCTTCCAAATATCTTGCCGATAAGCATAGTGGTGGACGCCACGCGGCGTGCTCCGGTCGGAGCTCCACCACCGCCATGGCCACGTTCACCGAATCAGGACGAGCAGCATAGTTGGCACCGCCATGGCAATAGCAGGAAGCTTGGAAGTTAGTGTGGGGCCACAGAAAAATCTCGGCGGAGGAGAAAAGATCTCCTCGCCGCCGAACCGACATGGCCGGCCTATAAAAGGCTTATTCCCTTCGAAAGCTTGACCATTAACATGGTTGTATGTGCTTATTATGAAGTGTGTAAGTAATTCTATTTTTCCTTTACTTGCAGATGCTGCCAAAATTCTCTACGCTTGCATGCAGTGTGCTGGTATATTTTCTTGAAGGCAAGTAATTATCGTGCTATTGCATTCCATGGTATTGCAATAGAAGTTTTTTTTGAATTCTCTTTGTGTTCTGAAAGGATTTTGGTATTTCCATTCTGACTGCATTTACTCATGTTAATGAAAACTGAAAGGCTTTTGATATTTCAGAGTGGTGTGCACCTTCAATCTAGAAACAAGAATTCTGTATACAAACTGTTTTCGTGTGTAGGCTGACATATGCAAGTGGGGCTGGACCAAAGGAAGGTCAATGTGCTAGCTATGGAGTACTACGTTGATATCTATAGGAAGAACAAACCAATTATTCATTTACATCGTATCCTGATTAGTATTCACATCGTATCCTGATTAGTGAGTTTGATCTTGTTCTCTTTTTTTTCTTGTAAATTTTTTTGGGACATATGTGTTTGTCATGGCCATGTGTCTACAGTGATGGAATTCATAACAAGTGGTTGTTCATTGCTTTGTTTGTGGAGCATGTATTTTTTGCTTAACCTGAAATGCAGATATACTTCCTGGTTTAAATGAAGGCCAGGTGAAAATGTCAAAGAGTGATCCATCCTCGACTATCTTTATGGAAGATGACGAGGTATATATTTCTCATGAATTTTTTTCCTCACCATTCTTTTGTTGCTCTTGGTTCTTGTGACACCTAATGATTGCACAAGAGTGGTTCAACTCTATTATGATCTTATGTGATGTAATAACTAAGACATCGCCTAGTCATTGATGTTCATGTATCAAGTTTTTTGTAGGTTGGGAATTTTCTTGCAACAGCTCAATATGACCAAGAGCTTCGATTGATGTGTGGTTTTCACTTGTGCGTGTGTGTGGGTGTGGTGGGTAAGGTATCAGAGATGATTGATGTGTGGTTTTCACATGTATGAATGGAAGATCAGTGAAGCGTTTGATACATGTATGTTCCGGGAAATTCTCATTGGGATATACAAAGCTGGTATTTGTTTGTGCATATTCTAAATGTATAAGTTTCCAGTGTGACACACATGTATGCACTGATTTGTAGTCATTAAGTTTCCTAGCCATTTTTCAATTTTGCTAAGTCTTATGCAGCAAACAAACTATGTCTTTTGGTTGTTTTAATTTGCATGTTAGAATGTGACGTAGCGTTAGCACGGGCACTATACTAGTGTCTCTAAACAGCTTTGAATGGTGCTTGCTACTCTCGTGCAACCTCAACTTACTGATCAGTTTGTGGTTATCTCCTATGAAAACATTTTCCAATAAAAATCAAACATCTATTGACTGCAAGCATGATTCTATTATTCTAAAATGGAAAACAAATATCATGCCATCTATTCTAATAGTTCAGTAAATAATAGTCAAGAGTAGAATAAAGCAAGTTAAGTGTATATATTTCCTAGGTGCCAATTGTAACAGAACCGACCAATTATACGAAATTAAGTAAGAAAATCACCCGCCGGAGCAGACAATTTAGCAAACTTAAGTCCGTATAACCCGGTAGTCTGTGAAACCACGAATGATTCCAAACCAACTCGCATACGAACCAAGATCATAATAAGTTTAGCGGTCACCATCACATATTATATAAAACTTCGCAATACAAATACATCGGAGTTTAAACATAAGTTATTATAAACCGAGTTCAAATATAAAGTAGCGGAAGCAAATAGTTTAAGTCCATCACACACACACTTAGTTCGAAATATAGTGCCAGGTACCGATCACATCCACAAAAGCATTGAGTTGAGTACGAGAGTTGACCAAGCCCATGGTCTATCTCCCATAGCTAGGTAAAGGCAGTTGATGCAATAGCCGTAATACATCTGTCCATCTGCAACAAGTGGGAATAAAACCCTGAGTACGAGAAGATACTCAGCTAGACTTACCCGACATAACCAAAAATAATGTGACACCCAGGATTATGAAGGGCTCTATAGTGGGGTAGCTGACTCATTTGCAAAAGGCATTTTTAGCATTTGAAGAACCTTTTCCAAAAGCATTTCCAAGTTAATTATCATTAACCTTTCCTCTACATTTGCAACTACACTAGAGCAAGTATATGATTAAGCCATTTATGATAACCAAGTGATCATTAGCAATTCAACATCATGTCTATTATAGCCCTCAAGTGTTCTATCAACATTACTACGATGTCGTAACTCAAGTCAAGTGTTCACTATCCAGTGAACGATGGCGATTCGAATCGATTATTCACCAGCTGGTAATTTATTCCTCACACAAACCTCACTCACCCGCTAAAGTGAGATATTGGTCACCGAGCCAACTATCCAGGTAAAGTCTCGAGTTTGCCAGGAACCACATGTACCCAGGGGCCGATCGACTGCTCGGTCTTACCATCGCGCCCCCGTGTCCTCCCATACCTTCTCCGGTACAATGCGCTGCGGGCAATCCACTCGACCCAAATAATCTCCCAGTTTCGCGGTTGGAAGGTATTTTATCCGGCCAGCTAAATGTGAGACATGCGTTCAACATGACCCGAGGCCCAACAACGGTCGGTCCTTAATCGACACAGATGGAAATCACTACAGTCCAAAACCCTGTAAGTTCTCGTCCGGTCTCAACTTCACATTAACACTTAGTTATATCTCATGATGACTCATTATCCAAGTAGATCTAGGTAACCACCTATAGCTCGCAGGTGACAGGAGATCACCCGACTTCTACCGGTCTAAGCAAGCTAAGCCTTTACTCGACTGCGAATACCAGGGTAACAAGGATATAGTATAAAAAGGGTAGACAAGGTAAAATGCAACAACAGTTGCAAACAAGTCCTAAACTTAATGCATCAATTTAAGTAAATTATAATTAAATATTTGTAAACCGATGGAGAAAATGCTCCGGGGCTTGCCTCTCTCGAAGCAACTCGGGCGGTGATCCGGACACTCCTGAAACTCCTCACCGACCTTCTCGTCGGCCTCTGGCACCTCCTACTCTTGCACCTCGAGCTGCTCTTCCGGCTCCTCGAGAACTGCTACCGGAATCCCTTCTTGCGATCCTGTATGATGCATATGTATAAGTGCTCATACATAGGTGCATCAAATAGATGACATATAATGATCATGATGCATGAGATGTAGATGAACATGTTTAGCTTTATTGGATAAAGTAGAAGTAAAGCTCTTCTAAAAGGTCATCAACATCATCCAAGAACATGTACTATAAGTACCTGTCATCTACTGCATTCCCTTCTACTACTGACTACTATAGCCACACACAAGTACTTCTACACTAATACTACAACCACTGTACTAACATGCCAAACCACCACAGCAAATTATGATGCTTCAAAGATACACCAAAGCAAATACTATTAACTAAACATGCATTAAGAAGGTTAATTAAACCCTAATTGGAACTAGGTTTGAACAGCAACCTATATTTATATTTTACAGAAAATTCTGAGAAAATTACAGCAGACTAAACATGGCATAGCTAGACTACCACAGAAATTTCACTGCATTTGGATAAGTAGAACCACCTACACAAAAATGGCAAAAAGCATGACATAAAAGCACTAGAAAATACTTTGTACTATGAAAAGTATCAAACAACAGATTTAACATTTTTCCCATAATCTACACAGTAAATAATCACTATACAAAAATTATCACATGCATGTTTTATACTTATTTTGCTCTTTAGCAAAAATAACAAATATAAGGAATAAATAGCACTTGAACTAAACATCAATATTTTTCCACAGTACATGCATGGCATATATTTTTCATATGAAGCGCATCACATACGAAGACTAACAAGACAAGAACCATATTTTTCTGACACTTATGGGATTTACTATGCATTTCTGAAGATTAAAGCAATTAACAAGAATTAAATAAAGCTCTATATAAAAGTATCTCAAAACTTTTATTTCATATTTTTATCTTGTAGATCTACTGATAATAAACACAACAAAATTTGGTTCACCATTTTTGGAGCTAAAATGAGCAAGATATCATTTTCCAAAGCATTTAAACTGAATAAAGGAAAAATCATTTTCTTTTTCGTTTCTGAAAATCCCGTACTAAAACGCTACGCGTCCCCGGATCCGTGCACCCCGAGTCGCTCTGAGCCGCTAACAGCGGGCCCCACGACCCCACATTCCATACACACAGAGAAAGCGAACAGCGCCGGCGGCGAGCCCTTTGGCGGCGCGGTGCGCACCAACATGCTCAGCACGACGAGGCGGACCCGCCCGGCTAGAAGATGGAGCGAAGGGGGCTATGGGAGTAGGCTCACCGGCACACATGGCGACGCGGCGACAGTGCACAACGGCGATGAGCCGGCTCCGGCCATGCCGAGGCGAGCGGAGGTGCGCGCGGGGTTCATGGCGTCGAGGCAGACACGACACCCTAGAAGAAGGAAGGGAAAGGGGAGCAGAGGAGCTCCGGCCACGGCGGCTGTAATGGAACCACCCAATTATATGAAATTAAGTAAGAAAATCACCCGTCAGAGCAGACGATCTAGCAAACTTAAGCCCGTATAACCCGGTAGTCCTTGAAATCTCGAAGGATCTCAAACTTTTCAACAAGCAGCTAAGATCGTAATAGTTCAGTGGGTTACAGATTCACATGCATACATAGTTCAAATACATCGGAGTTCAAATAAAGTTATTACAACACTGAGTTTGAAATAACAAGTAGCAGAAGCATTATTGTCCAAAATCAACACACACCCTTTTATTGAAATAGTAGTGCCATACTGTAGTCTCATCCCACAAAAGCATCAAGGTAAGAAGTACGGAGCGACCATTGCCCTTGGTCCTAATAAACACCTGCAACAAGTGGGAATAAAACCCTGAGTACAAGAAGGTACTCAGCTAGACTTACCTGTCTTAAACCAGAAATAAATGACACCAAGGAGCATGCAAGGCTTTATAGTGGGGTTGGCTTGACAACATTTTGCATAAAAAGCGATAGCAACTAAATTGCAATATTAACTTTTAGCATCAATTTAACTTATTCATTTAAACCTATCTAGATTTGCACCTGTACTAGAACAATCACTTGGATAAGATTAAGCAATCAATAGTAACCATTTCTGTTTAGCTTTTCCAACATCATACTCATAACCATAACCATCATCGTGTTCCATAATCACATTACTACGATGACGTAACTCAGTCCAGTTGCTCACTATCCAGGAGAGATGGCGACTCGAATCGATTACTAACCAACTGGTGATGTATTCCCCACACAAACCACACTCACCGGCCCAGTGAGCTACAGGTCACCTTTGGTACTATTCGGAAAAACATCACGGGACCGCCATGAACCCTATACACCTTGGGTTCCTCCCGCGCCAGGTCACTCAAGTTATGCCTGCCCACGCTGGAGCCAGGTCATTCTGTCCACGGTCAACAGGCCCGAGGTGGTCTTGGCATCATCTCGGTCACCGGTCCGAACAGAGCTACTAGGCTTCGCGGTCGGAAGTACTTATCCGGCCAACTAAATATGGGGCATGCGTTCAAAAAGGACTGAGAGCCGACAACGGTATGGTCCTTAATCGACACAGGCGAAAACTACAAGCACACAAGACCCATGCCTTGCTGCCCAACATTCCGCTCGGTCTCCAGTTATTCAACCACAAATGGTTCTCTTTCCATGATAGCACATTGCTAAACATGATAGGTTTTCACCTAAGTTGTAGGTGACGGGAAATCACCCACTTCTACCGGACTAAGCATAGCTAAGCAGATATCTCAAAACTAGACTTAAATAGGATATCAGGATATATCAAAGGTGTTCAAGGAGTATATCATAGAGATATGCATCGATGGTTTCAAGCAACTCCTATAACCTAATGCAACAATATATATAACATATATATTTAACTTGTTTTGTAAAGTAGGGAGACTTATAATGCTCCGGGGCTTGCCTTCCAGAAGGTTGACGATCGGTAATCCTGACACTTCAGCAGATCACCGTCTGGCTCCTGGACTTCTGGTTCTCTCTGGTGTGGCACCTCTTGTCGCACGGCCTCCTCGGGAACTCCGTGCTCCACGTGAACTGCTTTCTGCACCGATCCTGTATGCATGCACGTGTGCATGGGTATAAGTGCAGATGGAAAAGGCGCACCGATGGGATGGCATATGATGCTCATGCGTTGCATGTGTATGTAAATGCACAATTCACATTTCACTTATCAAAACAAGTGCATATTTCTTCTCTATTTATTAATCACATACAATAACAACACATGCGTGCAATAACACAAAAGTAATTAGTTACTAATGACTTGCTACATTACAACATGAAACAACATGGCATAATACACCAGCAGCTAATTGGCGCTTCAAAGATACACCAAAACAACATTATTAACTAAACATGCAATAAAGGAATCCCCGATTAAACCCTAATTTATCTAGGTTTGAACAACAACCTATATATATTGTCTATAGAAAATTCTCAGAAAATTGCAGTAGTTTAACCATGTCAAGAATAGATTACCACCAAAATTTTACTTCATTTGGACATGTATATCATCCTACACAAAAAAGGCAAAACAGCACAAAACCATGCTTGGAAAAATACTTTGTACTACGAAAAGTACCAAACAGCACATTTCATATTTTTCTTATGATTTACACAGTAACTAACCACCATAGAAAAAGTTTCACATGCATGTATTATACAATTATTTATTCCTAGCAAAAATAACAAATGCAAGCCAAAAATGGCAATTGAACTACACCTCCATATTTTTCTATAGAATATGTATGACACCTATTTTTCAAGGAAATTACACCTTATAAGAAGACTAACAAAACAAGTCTCACGTTTTTCTGACACATATTGGAATTACTATGCATTTTTGAAGTTAATAGCATTTATCAAGTATTAAATAAAACCCTACATAAAAGTTTCACAAACATGACATACAACATATCTATGCTGTAGATCTAATCACAAGGAACACAATAAAAATTGTTTCACAATTTTTGGATCCCTAAAACTCGAGATATAGAATTTACAAGCATTTTTCAACATTTTCTAGAAAAACCATAAAATCATTTTCTTTCTTCTTTTCAGAAAATCCACAGGAAAAAAATGTCTACGCGCACCCCGCGGTGTACCCAGAGATGCGCGCCTGCGGCTGATAGTGGGCCCGGCGGACCCACGCGTCAGCGACGCAGAGGCAGGGGCGAGCCGGCTACGGCTGGATCTCGCCGCCGGTGAGGCCTGCGGCGGAGCGGATGGCACAGGGGGCTTCGCCTCGGCAGCGCGAACATGACAAGGCCACTTGCATGGCCATGGGAGCAGAAGAAGTAGCTCGCCGTCGCCATTGGCGGCACAGTGGCGCGGCACTACGGCGGAGGCGGGGCTCCGAGCCACGGCGAAGGGAGAGGAAGGGGGAACCGGTTCCGCGAAGGCAAGGCGGAGCGGAAGCAGTAGCAAGAAGCAAGGGAGGAGCCTTGCGAGGGCGCTGCCGGCACGGAGACGGATTCCAACGGGCGGCGTTGGAAGGAGCCCGGGCCGATTCGGCCTCCTCACCGGCCGAATCGATGCTCGGATGGCACTGCGAGGTGGGAAAGGTGGTGGCGGAGGCGTAAGGGCTCACGGAGGGAGGCGATGTGGAGCTCGGCAGCCAGAAATGGCGCGGCGGCACTCACGGCTTCGGCGAGCGGCTCTGCTGCTGCTTGCACTGCGCGTGAGGGCGAGCTGAGGGGAAAGGGAGGCGAGTGTGGGTGAACCTGGATGCCTGTGCAGCTTCAAGGCTAGGGCGAGGCGGCTGCGGGCCCGGCATCGCGCGGCGGCGCCGTACAACGCCGGCCACGCGGCGGTCACGGCCTGCGGCCTGTAGGCGCGGGCGCGTGGGAGCGGGAAGGAGGAAGGGGAAGGTGGGCCGGGCCGCTTGGCCAGTTGGGCCAGATGGGAGGCGAGAGCCCATTTCGAAAGAAAATTCATTTTCTTTTTCTTTACTAAACAAGACAGCACCAAAAATTTATTTTGAGCAAGCAAAAGCATTTTCACAAATTGGGCCCAAAAACAAAGTAGCTCAGAAAAATATTCTCTACAACTTTGCTTTAAGGTGCATTTTGAAATTTCAATTAGATTTTGAAATAACCATTTAAAACCCATTTGTAAATCAAAAACCTTATTTTGAGAATTATTTTTAAAAGCAAAATTTGCCAAAACTTTGAATACCAACTTTGCTCCAAAAATCATTGATAAACATTTCTAAAGTGTTTAAACACTCAAACAAACATCTATGCAATCAAACAAACCTAAATCTAGTGTAGGCCTATTGAAACAATTAAATGCAACATCTATGTTTCATTAACATGTTTCATTTGTTTCAAGATCATGTTTCAATTATATGACATGAAATGCTCATGAATGCATGATGATGCTTATGTGCATGATTTGCAGGTGCTAAATGCATGCGTAACACCGGGGTGTTACAGCGGCGCACATGGCCAGCCATGGAGGACGGCGGCGGAGGATCGCCCAAATCGGGCCTCACCTTGGCTTGGACGGCGGCATGAGCGCGAGCACGAGTAAGAGGGAGGCGCTGCGAAGCTGTGGGCGAACGGAATCGAGCGGCGGCGGCTCAATGGCGGCGAACGGCAGCGGCAGAGGAGCGGGGCGAGTGGCGGCGCTGGTGCTCCGCTCCCGCTACTATTTTCAAAATGGAGAGGAAGGGAGGCAGGCTGGGGTGCGGGCGCGCTGTGCGGCGGGGCCGGGCCGACTTGTGGCTGTGGGCCGAAAGTGAGGCGGCCGGCCTGTTAAGGCGAGAAGCCCTTTACCTTTTTATTTTTCAAATCTATTTTCCCAAAAACAGCTCAAATTCAAATTTTGAACAAGTAAACGACGTTTTCTCAAGATGGCCCAAAAATAAAAGTTGTATAGAATTTAATTCTCTACAACTTTGCTTAAAGGACCAACTCAAAATTCCAAATAGATTTCGAATTGGAATTTAAAAGCTAAATAGAAAGGATTTTTGACTATTTTCACAATTACTTTTAAAAGCAAAATTTGACAAAAGTCGGAATACAAACTGTGCTCCAAAATTCATGGTGAACACTTCTAAATCATTTGTACTACCAAACAATCATGTTAAACATCATTACAAGCACAATCATGACCTAGGTTCATTTAAACAAGTAATGCAACATACATGTTTCATATGTTTCAAGACTATGTTTCATTTTTATTTGAGCAATGCTTATGGATGCTTGATGATGCATTATGCTCAAGATTTATAGTGCCTAATGCATGCTTAACACCAGGGGTGTTATAGCCCTCCCCCTTATAAAAATCTCATCCCGAGATTTCGAGTTACGAACCATTTGTTATAAAAATCTTCATAAGCTTTTTATAGGTATTCTCCTGTTTCCCAAGTTGCATCACCCTCATCATCATGACTCCACTGTATTTTGTAGGTTTTCACCACACTATTCTGAGTGACACGTTCCTTAGTGTCCAAAACTCGAACCGGTTGCTCACGATATACCAAATCTGACTTGAGTTTAATACCTCGAGGTTCTATTTTTTCTTCTGGAACACGTAAGCACTTCTTTAACTATGATACATGGAAAACTGGAAAGACGACACTCATTGCTTCAGGTAAGTCTAACTTGTAAGCTACTGGACCCCTTCTTTCCAAAATCTTGTACGGTCCCACAAATCTTGTGGCAAGCTTTCTTCGGACTCCAAACCGTTTCTTCTTCATTGGTGTGACCTTTAGATACACATAGTCACCTACTTCGAACATAAGCGGTCTTCTTCTCTTATCCGCATAACTTTTCTGATGTGATTGGGCAGCTTTCATATTTTGTTGAATAATATAAACTTTCTTCTCGGCCTCATCAATAAAATCAATACCATAATACCTTCTTTCTCCAGGCTCAATCCAATTAAGTGGTGTCCTGCACCTCCAGCCATACAATGCTTCAAATGGGGTCATCTTGATACTTTCTTGATAACTGTTATTGTAAGCAAACTCAGCTAAGGGTAACCATGATTCCCATGAACCCTTGGAAGACAATACGTAGGCTCTCAACATATCCTCTAGAACAGCATTAACTCGTTCAGTCTGACCATCTGTCTGGGGGTGATAAGCAGTACTACGGATCAGACTAGTACCTAGGCCTTCGTGCAAATGTTCCCAAAAGTGAGCTGTGAACTGTGGCCCTCTATCAGACACTATAGTCTTTGGTATACCATGCAATCTCACAATCTCCGTAATGTATTTCGCAGCATATTGAGGTGGTCGAAAATCTGTCTTGACAGGTAGAAAGTGAGCAGATTTGGTAAGACGATCCACAATTACCCAAATCGAATCATGTCATTTTTTAGTAGTGGTCAAACCCGAGATGAAATCTATACTTATATCATCCCATTTCCAACTAGGTACGGACAAGGGTTGCAACAAACCGGCAGGTTTCATATGAATAGCTTTCACCCTACAACAGGTGTCACATCTAGCAACATAGGCTGCAATCTCTTTCTTCATCTTTGTCCACCAATAACGAGGTCTCAGCTCTTGGTACATCTTACTACTTCTAGGATGGATGGATAGCTTAGAAAGGTGAGCTTCATCCATAAGTTTATTCTTAAGCTCTTGGTCCTTGGGTACAACAAGACGGTCATCAAACCATAACACACCTTGTTCATCAACTCTAAAATGCTTAGATGGCTCCTTTTTAATTTTCTCTTTGATGTGGAATATCCCCTTGTCTGTTTTCTGGCCTTCTATTATTTTACTTTCCAAAGAGCAACTGATCTGAATACTATGTAACACAGCAGGGTGCATCAGATTGAAACCTTCTTCGAGCAATGGTTGCACATCCAAATAATGTGACTTCCGACTCAAAACATCTGTCACTACATTGGCTTTTCCAGGATGGTACTGCACATTCAAGTTGTAATCTTTGATTAATTCTAACCATCTTCTCTGTCTCATGTTCAGCTCTGGTTGGGTAAAGATATACTTGAGACTCTTGTGATCTATGAAAATATTGCACACATTGCCTAGCAGATAATGTCTCCAAATTTTTAGTGCATGTACAACTGCAGCAAGCTCAAGATCATGTGTCGGATAGTTGACCTCATGCTTTCTCAACTGTCGTGAGGCATAAGCAATGACTCTTCATTCTTGCATAAGAACACAACCCAATCCAGTTTTCGATGCGTCGCAAAACACATCAAAAGATTTCTCTATGTTCGGCTGTGCTAGAACATAAGCAGTGGTCAATAGTTTCCTCAAGGTGTGGAAAGCTGCTTCACACTCTTCTGTCCAAGCAAACTTGTGATCTTTCTGTAGTAGACTTGTCATTAGTTTGGTGATCTTGGAGAAATCTGGTATGAAACGGCGATAGTAACAGCTAATCCTAAGAAATTTCTAACCTCAGGAACCGTCGTCGGTGCCTTCCAATCCATAACCTCTTGCACCTTACTCGGATCCACTGAAACTCCATTTTCTGATAAAATGTGGCCAAGAAAAGGAACTTTCTTCAACCAAAATTCGCACTTACTAAACTTAGCATACAACTTATGCTCTCTGAGTCTAGTCAAGACAATCCTCAGATGTTTCTCATGATCTTGCTCGTTCTCTGAATACACCAGAATATCATCAATGAACACAACCACAAACTTATCCAATTCTGGCATAAAAACTGTATTCATCATAAACATAAAGTATGCAGGAGCATTTGTCAAGCCAAAGGATATGACAAGATACTCGTACAATTCGTATCTGGTGGAAAATGCGGTTTTAGGTATATCTTGTGGCCTAATCTTGATCTGATGGTAACCGGATCTCAAATCTATCTTGGAGAACACTTTGGCCTTCGCTAACTGGTCAAATAGAACATCAATATGAGGCAAGGGATACTTATTCTTGATGGTTACAGCATTAAGTGGACTATAGTCCACGTACATTCTCAGTGTGCCCTCTTTCTCCTTTTTCACAAACAAGGCGCGACATCCCCATTCAGACTTGCTTGGTCGAATAAACCTCCTTTTTCAATGAATCCTCTAGTTGCTTCTTCAGCTCAGCTAACTCATCTGGAGGCATCCGATAGGGTCTTCTCAAAATCAGGGCAGTCCTCAGAACTAACTCATCTGGGAACACATCCGGAAACTCACACACTACCAGAATCTGGTGAATAGGAGTAACTTCTATAGAACATGTCACACTAATGAGATCTGTCCTTCGAGGCAATGGCACTTGAAAAGTACCCTCACCCTAGGGATCCTTAAAGGTAAGTACTCGACTTCCCGTATCTATGACTGCTCCCCAATCCTTCATCCAATTCATCCCTATAATGACATCCAACACTAGTCCAGGCATAACTATCAAGTTCACTCTAAAATTTTTGTTACCTAGATCAAGGGTTGCCCCTCGAACTATCTGATTGGTCCAAACATCAGCCCCACTGAACTTATACGGTAACCATAACCCAGTTCTATGCATGGTTGTTCATACTTCCGTGCAAATGCTTGACTCATAAATGAATGCGATGATCTAGAATCAAATAGAACAACTGTAGGGTGTTGGTTAACAGGAAACCTACCAGCGGTAACGGGCTCTCCCTCAGGAATCTCATCCACAGTGGTGTTGTGCACACGAGCAGGATAGGTCTGTTGCTTCTTCCTGGGCGGATAGGGACATAACCTTGAGAAGTGGCCTGGTTGATCACAATTGTAGCATGGTCCCCTCACTGTACCAGCAGATCTCACAGCTCCCTTAGAGCTGCCCCGTCCCGCAGTTGCGGCTGTCTTGGCCAGCTTCACTGCCACCTTATAAGGCTTTTGTGGACCCTTGAAATTCTGACCTCTCTGTTGTGGTGGCCTGAACCTAGCACCAGGTGTGGGTGGGCGATAGGGAGGATGACCTCCGCAGGTGCTCTAGCTTGGGATGGACCACCCTCTAGTGCTCTCTTGTGACTCTTGGCTGCGGTACTAGCATTGTTGTTCTTTTTCTGCTTTAGACAATCACTGATAAAGTCATTGAATCTGGTGCGGGTATTGGTACCCACATGCTTCATCATCTTTGGATTCAGTCCTCTCTTGAAACTGGCAATTCTCTTAGCATCCGTGTCAACCATGTCAGGAGCATAATGGCATAAGTTGTTGAAAGCATGCAAATACTGAGTCACGGTCTTGGTGCCTTGATTCAGTGCTATGAACTCTCCCAACTTTATTTCGGTCAGCCCGAGTGGGATATAAACTCCACGGAAGGCATCGGTGAACTCTCTCCATGAAATTTGGGCATTCGGAGGAAAGGTGGTGCGATGATGCTTCCAACACATTCCAGCCGGCCCTTGCAACTGATGTGCAGCATTTCAGCTTTCAATACCTCAGTTAGCCTCAACACACGGAACTTATCTTCCATGGTGTTGATCCATTCTTCAGCATCAAGTGGTTCTGCCGCCTCCTTGAATATCGGCGGCCTGGTGTCCATAAAATCCTTAAAGTTGCTATACTGATTCACCCCATTGCCCCCGCCCTGGTGGTTACCGCATTGAACATTGTTGGCAATAGTACGCAGAAAATCCTCCATGTTTTTCTAGGATTGTTCCGTATTACGCTGACTTCCTAAAAACTGTGCAAAAAACATCTCTGGAGTGAGTGGGGGAGGAGGTGGCAGATGCGGTTCAGGATGGGACTCATTGTTGTTGATGTTGTTTCCACCACTACCACCTGCCCCAGCACCGTTACCACCTGTCTCAGCGGCCTCATAAGTGGTACGACGAGTGTTCGCCATCTGCATATTTCAGCAACAAGTAATTATTGAGCGGAGCTGTAATAATTGTGAGTGAATGAAAAATTATGTCGTACTAAATTCATTGGAGAGAATAAATTCATATAATAAAACAGAGGCACAATAATCGCATCCTAATTAAAACAATATTGCTAAATAAATTACTTCAAATGCAAACATCGCGTCCATTCCATCGAAATTGCCAGCATACATACACTGGACTTTTATGTGTTCGGATATCGCATTACTAGCCAAGTTCCAACATCATGTCAAGTCTCAGAAGTTCAAATCGGAATACATCAAGTTACATGCCGACAAAAGAAAGGTCGTCGCAAAGAACCTAATCACTAGCGCAAGGCAACTAGCCTACTCCTCGGGGCCGTCGTCGGGGTCGGAGACGTCACCATCGCCACCAGGTGTAGCTGCAGGCTTATCCGCGTCGGCGGCGGCGTCCATGCAAGCAGTGCCTGGAGGAGCATGCGGGCCAACCCCATAGTAGAGCGCGTGAAACTCCTCGTGTAAGTTGGCATTGTACTCCTCTACCTCATCAACTCTCTCTCTCAAAAGGTTCCTCTCGTTCCAGGCTTCATTCTTCTCCTGAACCAACTGCTCAATCATGCGGTCCGCATTGTTGTTGGCCTGAGTCAATGTATGCACCAACTGCACAGCATCCTCACCTCTCTCTATAGCCTGGTCTCGCTGTAGGGTAATATCAGCCAACTGCTCCTGCAAACTCTCTATCACACATGTCTGCTTCTTCTTCTGCTTTTTTGCCTTGAGCTTATCATCACCACGCAAGCCAGTCAATGTCCAATAAGTGCACTCTAGACCCTCATAAGCTCTGATAGCTACGAACATAGCACTCATGGCATGGTTGTCACTAGCATATCCCTCATCTGGACCTCTGACTAAGGCACTGCCCTGAGGCTGAACCCAAATAGCATCACGGGGATCATCCCTAGGAAAAGTGCCTGCTAGTGCTGCTGCAAGCTCAGTGGGAAATCTGCTCATGATGTCCCTGATGACATGGAAAGCTGCTCCCTCTGCACCCTCGCGACCCTCAAACTCCAAGTGCCAGCCATCCCAATCTGGGGCATCTCCAAGAGCAGGAAATATGATCTCCACCACTGCAATCCCATCCTCTGCCAACTGATGCTCATTCCAAGAGTACACCGGCTCCTGACCCTCTGGGTACCCCACACCATGGAGCACTCTCCAAAGCAAGGTCGGCATGCCAAACTCACTCAAGAAAGTGTCTGTGGTGTGGACCTCCCTCAGGGCAACTGGTGTCGGGGTGCTCTTCCTCCAGTGGACTTGCGAGCGGTGAGCTTAGCGCGGACCATCTGTAGCAAAAGTTTTATTACCCCACGAGAACATATTTTTAAGTGGTACAATTTTTATCAAAATGAGATAATCAAATTATAAGGGGATGAATGAATAACATGAATGAAATGCACAAGCAACATGATATATGCGCCTTCCGTACGTTCTTATAAACTTAGAAATTGAATAAATTCTAGCGATATAGACGGTGGCATACAAACGATCTCTCATATGCGTAACTAATATGTTCTACACGATAGCGCTGTTATATACCTGCAAAAGATTCATTTCAGCCCAATTCTCAATGAATGCATGAAAGCAGTAAATTTATCTACACGCTCTATACGCATCCCCAGATACGCGTACAACGGTAGTAACTACCCGAATCATCGTCCTACTCACGGCATCATCACCACAGGACGGAACAACCCACACATGGGATTCCTTTGTATAAACATGTGTATAACATGTAGATACTCCAGCATCAATAATCACTCTCCCTAGATCGGCGGTGTATCCGATCATGCTCTCACAACTCACACTTACCGAGGTGTAGAGGCAATTGAACCATACATTACCACTCAAGTGAATGGCACTCATACAATAGCACGCCGTATGAGCAACGAAACATAAATATGATGCAAGGACCCCAAGTTAGTACTTAATTAAGCCACCTAGAGTCCTTAACTGGGCATAATGGATATGACCACTAGCACACTCTTAAGTTTTAAAAATATAGTTTTGAACACCTTTTTGTTTTAAATACACTTGTGAACAGTAACACGCTAAACCATGCTCCGATACCAGCTGTAACAGAACCGACCAATTATACAAAATTAAGTAAGAAAATCACCCGTCGGAGCAGACAATTTAGCAAACTTAAGCCCGTATAACCCGGTAGTCCATGAAATCATGAAGGATTCCAAACCAACTCGCACACGAACCAAGATCGTAATAAGTTTAGCGGTCACCATCACATATTACATAAAAGTTCGCAACACAAATATATCGGAGTTTAAACATAAGTTATTATAAACCGAGTTCAAATATAAAGTAGCGGAAGCAAATAGTTTAAGTCCATCACACACACACTTAGTTTGAAATATAGTGCCAGGTGCCGATCATATCCACAAAAGCATTGAGTTGAGTACGAGAGTTGACCAAGCCCATGGTTTATGCATCTCCCATAGCTGGGTAAAGGTAGTTGATGCAATAGCTGTAATACATCTATCCATCTGCAAGAAGTGGGAATAAAACCCTGAGTACGAGAAGGTACTCAGCTAGACTTACCCGAAATAACTAAAAATAAAGTGACACCAAGGATTATGAAGGGCTTTATAGTGGGGTAGCTGACTCATTTGCAAAAGGCATTTTTAGCATTTGAAGAACCTTTTCCAAAAGCATTTCCAAGTTAATTATCATTAACCTTTCCTCTACATTTGCAACTACACTAGAGCAAGTATATGATTAAGCCATTTATGATAACCAAGTGATCATTAGCAATTCAACAACATCATGTCTATTATAACCCTCAAGTGTTCTATCAACATTACTACAATGTCGTAACTCAAGTCAAGTGTTCACTATCCAGTGAACGATGGCGATTCGAATCAATTATTCACCAGCTGGTAATTTTTTCCTCACACAAACCTCACTCACCCGCTAAAGTGAGATATTGATCACCGAGTCAACTATCCAGGTAAAGTCTCGAGTTTGCCAGGAACCACATGTACCCAGGGGCCGATCGACTGCCCTTCGGTCTTACCATCGTGCCCCCGTGTCCTCCCACACCTTCTCCGATACAATGCGCTGCGGGCAATCCACTCGACCCAAATAATCTCCCAGTTTTGCGGCCGGAAGGTACTTTATCCGGCCAGCTAAATGTGAGACATGCGTTCAACATGACCCGAGGCCCAACAACGGTCGGTCCTTAGTCAACACAGACAGAAATCACTATAGTCCAAAACCCTGTAAGTTCTTGTCCGGTCTCAACTTCACATTAACACTTAGTTATATCTCATGATGACTCATTATCCAAGCAGATCCAGGTAACCACCTATAGCTCGCAGGTGACAGGAGATCACCCGACTTCTACCGGTCTAAGCAAGCTAAGCCTTTACTCGACTGCGAATACCAAGGTAACAAGGATATGGTATAAAAAGGGTAGACAAGGTAAAATACAACAACGGTTGCAAACAACTCCTAAACTTAATGCATCAATTTAAGAAAAGTATAATTAAATATTTGCAAACCGATGGAGAAAATGCTCCGGGGCTTGCCCCTCTTGAAGGAACTTGGGCGGTGATCCGGACACTCTTGAAGCTCCTCACCGACCTCCTCGTCGGCCTCTAGCACCTCCTGCTCTTGCACCTCGAGCTGCTCTTCCGGCTCCTCGGGAACTGCTACCGGAATCCCTTCTTGCGATCCTGTATGATGCATATGTATAAGTGCTCATACATAGGTGCATCAAATAGATGACATGTAATGATCATGATGCATGAGATGTAGATGAACATGTTTAGCTTTATCGGACAAAGTAGAAGTAAAGCTCTTCTACAAGGTAGTCAACATCATCCAAGAACATGTACTATAAGTACCTGCCATCTACTGCATTCCCTTCTACTACTGACTACTATAGCCACACACAAGTACTTCTACACTAATACTACAACCACTGTACTAACATGCCAAACCACCACAACAAATTATGATGCTTCAAAGATACACCAAAGCAAACACTATTAACTAAACATGCATTAAGAAGGTTAATTAAACCCTAATTGGAACTAGGTTTGAACAGCAATCTATATTTATAGTTTACAGAAAATTCTGAGAAAATTATAGTAGACTAAACATGGCATAGCTAGACTACCACAGAAATTTCACTGCATTTGGATAAGTAGAACCACCTACACAAAAATGGCAAAAAGCATGACATAAAAGCACTTGAAAATACTTTGTACTATGAAAAGTATCAAACAATAGATTTAACATTTTTCCATAATCTACACAGTAAATAATCACTATACAAAAATTATCACATGCATGTTTTATACTTATTTTGCTCTTTAGCAAAAATAACAAATATAAGGAATAAATAGCACTTGAACTAAACATCAATATTTTTCCACAGCACATGCATGGCATATATTTTTCATATGAAGTGCATCACATACGAAGACTAACAAGACAAGAACCATATTTTTCTGACACTTATGGGATTTACTATGCATTTCTGAAGATTAAAGCAATTAACAAGAATTAAATAAAGCTCTATATAAAAGTATCTCAAAACTGACATTTCATATTTTTATCTTGTAGATCTACTGATAAGAAACACAACAAAATTTGGTTCACCATTTTTGGAGCTAAAATGAGAAAGATATCATTTTCCAAAGCAATTAAACCGAATAAAGGAAAAATCATTTTCTTTTTCGTTTCTGAAAATCCCGTACTAAAACGCTACGCGTCCCCGGATCCGTGCACCCCAAGTCGCACTGAGCTGCTGACAGCAGGCCCCGTGACCCCACATGCCTTACACACAGAGAGAGCGAAGAGCGTCGGCGGCGATATCTCGCCGGCGGCGAGCCCTTTGGCGACGCGGTGCGCACCATCGTGCTCAGCACGACGAGGCGGACCCACCCAGCTAGAAGATGGAGTGAAGGGGGCTACGGGAGCAGGCTCACTGGTGCACATGGCGACGCAGCGGCGCTGCACAACGACGATGAGCCGGCTCCAGCCATGCCGAGACGAGCGGAGGTGCGCGCGGGGTTCGTGGCGTCGAGGCAGACGCAGCACCCTAGAAGAAGGAAGGGAAAGGGGAGCAGAGGAGCTCCGGCCACGGCGGCGCACATGGCCAGCCATGGAGGACGACGGCGGAGGATCGCCCAAATCAGGCCTCACCTTGGCTTGGACGGCGGCGTGAGCGCGAGCACGAGTAAGAGGGAGGCGCTGCGAAGCTACGGGTTAAAGGAATCGAGCGGCGGCGGCTCGATGGCGGCGAACGGCAGCGGCGGAGGAGCGGGGCGAGCGGCGGCGCTGGTGCTCTGCTCCCGCTGCTGTTTTCAAAATGGAGAGGAAGGGAGGCAGGCTGGGGTGAATGGAGGAGGACGAGCGAGCGTTTAGGTTCTTTAAGGCGGGCGAGCGTGGCCGGCTCGGTGCACCACCGCCCCCGGCAGCCAGTCGCCGGCATCCACGCGGCGGACGTGGCCTGCGCGCGGGCAGAGCGCACGTGGGCGCGGTCGGGACGCGGCGCGGGGCGCGCTGTGCGGCGGGGCGGGGCCGGCTTGCGGCTCTGGGCCGAAAGTGAGGCGGCCGGCCCGTTAAGGCGGGAAGCCCTTTACCTTTTTATTTTTCAAATCTATTTTCCCAAAAACAGCTCAAATTCAAATTTTAAACAAGTAAACGACATTTTCTCAAGATGACCCAAAAATAAAAGTTGTGTAGAATTTAATTTTCTACAACTTTGCTTAAAGGACCAACTCAAAATTCCAAATAGATTTCGAATTGGAATTTAAAAGCTAAATAGAAAGGATTTTTGACTATTTTCACAATTACTTTTAAAAGCAAAATTTGACAAAAGTTGGAATACAAACTTTGCTCCAAAATTCATGGTGAACACTTCTAAATCATTTGTACTACCAAACAATCATGTTAAACATCATTACAAGCACAATCATGACCTAGGTTCATTTAAACAAGCAATGCAACATACATGTTTCATGAGCATGTTTCATATGTTTCAAAACTATGTTTCATTTTTATTTGATGCAATGCTTATGGATGCTTGATGATGCTTTATGCTCAAGATTTACAGTGCCTAATGCATGCTTAACACCAGGGGTGTTACACCAATCTAACATGCAACTAAAACTATGTCAGCAAGAAGTGTGCCATATTATGCATATATATACCCTATATAGCTAAATGCACCAGGGGCCCTCGAACTTGTAAGTGTGTGTCATATAGGCCCTTGAACTATGAAAATGCATTTTTTTGGCCCCCTAAACTTGTTAAGTGGTACACCAAAGGCCCATACTTGCCACACGCATATTTTTTGCTGACATGGCGTTGCTACGTGGCGAAAAATATGCACCGAACCCCCTTGAAACCCAATCTGCGATCATCGTTGTGGGAACCACCTCCGCGCAGAGGTGCTCGCCATCAGAAAGGACAAGGAGGGGAGCATCAGGCACTATAGGGTGAGGTGGCACCGTGGCGTGTCACAAAAAACAAGACCTTGGTCGTCGCCGATGCTTCTCCTAGTCGCAGAGCTCTTGGCGTGGCTAGTCAAGGGTCTGCGCGAGCTCTACAACCAGAGCCATGCATGGAAGCATCGCTGGCGGCTAGGGTCGTGCTTTTTGTGATGCGCCACAACACCATTTCACCCTCTAGTCCCTGATGCTCCCCACGTTATCCTTCTTGACGGCGAGCACCTCTGTGTGGAGGCGTCTCCCGCGCCAATGACGTCGATGCGGATTGGGTTTTAGCAGGGTTTGGTGCATATTTTTTCACCACATAGCAATGCCACGTCAGCAAAAAAATGTCTGCGTGGCAAGTATGGGCCTATGGTGTACCACTTAACAAGTTTAGAGGGGGCATAAATGCATTTTCAAAGTTCAGGGGTCTATATGTACCACTTAACAAGTTTAGGGGGGGCCAGAAATGCATCTTCAAAGTTCAACGGCCTATATGATACACGATGCCCCCTAGTGCATTTAAATCTATATAATAAAACAAATAACTAAACATAGATGGCAAAGAGAGGCAGACAAGAAACTCACCAACCATATCATGGACTGATTCTGAGAGATCGTTGGCCAGCAACAACAAATCCCAATCTAAAAACAACAGGATCTCATTGTCAGTCACTAGGCCACTAAACAAGATAACAAGAAAAGGATGGTTAGATTGGAATTTTGCTAACATGTGGCCAACTATGAGAGGTGGTTGTAACCAGCAACACTTCAAGCCCAATCAACAAATAACAACATTTCATAGTCAGCCACTAAATAACCCTATACGGTAGGGGTGATTCATTACATTGTCTAACATGAGTTTCCAGAAGCCAATGGGAATGTGCCTATAGCTAGCTCCTATTTGTATATGAAATGTGCCTATAGCTAGCTCCTATTTGTATATGACATGTATTAGTTCTTATACACCGCATTGATCCAAAGGGCAACATCCTTGCAGGATTCCAGAGAACATATAATATGCCCCATTCAAATGAATGAAGGTTAGGGAGGGAGACCAGCTCACCTTAGTCTCTGAAGCTATTACCACCACAGGCAACATGGAAACCCAATCTAGCCAGAGCACCATATCACAATTAGTCACCATAACAGTACTAAATTCTAAATCTCTATTGATTTGCTTGTGCTTTTGCTTCCTGAGATACATAACGATGAACCAAACAGCAAATTGGGATATGATTTAGGGTTTGTCTGAAAAATGTGTCCTAACTGAATGTAAAAGCTAACTAGGTTGTACACCATGATATAGGGTGAGTAATTAACATGCCTCCATATTTGCCTAAAACTTGGAGTGGCCTAACTGAATGTAAACTGGGACTCTTCTCAGCATAATGAAACCTAATAAAGAAAGGGGGTATATGTTAGTTTGTAACATGAACCGAAAGAGAACATGCTTTTCATGTACTATGAACATTGCTGTCAAAACATCCATATACATAACAATTAGAAAATTGGGAAAAATTACATTGCTACTGGCCTGGCCAGCTGCCATGTGAGTATTGTTGCTGCTTGCCTGACTGCCTCCAACTTGTGTGCCTACATGCGTGGCCTCTTTTCATTAACTGCCTATGCTCATATAAAATGTTTGCTTTGCTAGAATGCTGGTAATCAAAAGGTTACAACTAATAACGGCACAAAACATAGCTAACAGCACAAAACATAGCTCATGCTTTTGATTTCAAACCCTCTCAAATGCCAAGCAACTAAGAAAAAGGTGTTCCACATCGACTTACTTTAATGAATACTTAACCTATTTATCAAATGTAGCTCTGAAATAGTACATAACCTATTTATTCAAGATCATATAGGCCGGATAAAAAAAGAGTAAAATGCACTGTAGGCCTATGAACTTGCACAGCTGTACCAAATAGGTCCATCAACTAGGAAACCAGATATCTGGCCCCTCAAATTTGCGAACCCGTTCACTCCACGTCCATCTGCCAAAACCAGCCCGGTTTTGCTGACTTGGAATGTCCACCGTGGATTGGGCCCCACGCCAAATGCACCGGCGGCCATCGAACTTGTAAGCCTGTGTCATATAGGTCCATGAACTTAAAAAACACAATTTTGGACCCCTGAACTTGTTAAGTAGTGCACGGCATGTCCATGCCGACCATGTGGCATTTTTTTTGCTGAGGTGGCATGCATGCATGGCTTATATTTTTCATTTAGCCTCTTACATTTATTTTTTTTATAAAAAATAGACCTTTTCTTCTCTCACCCGGCTTGCGGAGCATTGCCAGACCTGGACGTGAGACCCTTGCATGGTCGTGCCTACTGTCGGACAGCGGTAGACGCCGCGAAGGTAGCCGCGAAGGTAGGAGCGGCTCTTCCTCCTCGTCGTCCTCCTGAGGTCCCTGTTCCGTGCTGCGTGCCCTTGCTCTTCGATCTACCGAGGCAGTGCCACGTTAGCAGCAGGCAGCACCGGCCATAGTTCTAGAGATCCGTGTCTTCTCCATCAAACACCCTGTTCGGCTGAGCTTATCAGCACGGCTTATCAGCCGTGGAACAGTGTTTTTCTCTCACAGCAAAACAGCCACAGCCGGCTTATAAGCCGCAGAAACAGCCTGCCGAACAGGGTGAAAGAGATCCCTCCATGGTCCGTGCTGGTTTGAAGATTCTCTGCATGGGTGTGTTCGATGAGTGCCCGAGTGCGCGCGCGACGCGGTCCACGCCACCGCGCTCACGATTGCGCGCATCTCCAATGCCGGGGCTGAGGAGGCCGTGCTCCTGCGCGTGCTTCCCCCCATGCACGAGATCCTGCAGGACGTCTTCGCGCGGTTGCCGATGCTGGCGTTGACAACCTGTCCCTTGGCTCTAGCGCTCTAAGGGCCTCTTTGGAGGGCTCCGGCCGGCTCCGGCTTCACTGCGAAAATACTGTTCACGGCACTGTAGCAGCGCGAGAACGGGAGCCGGAGGAGCCAGAAAAACGAGCTTCTCCGGCTCCGGTGAACAGTCACGCGTGTCAGTGAGAGAGGGAGATGAGGAGAGAGAAAACTGGCTCCGGTGAACAGTGATCTACAGTGATCCGCGCGGGTGGTGTCAGGGGGAGCCGGAGCCGTCCGGAGCCCTCCCAAAGAGGCCCTAAGTCTGGATTGGCCGCGTGCTGCATGCATGGTGGATGTTTTCAACTTCCTGGATCTTGTCTAGTTGGCTTGCATGGAGATGGACGTAAGGATAACCCCGCTGGAGATACTGATCCCGGAGATGCCGAACAGATGCATATACTGCATGCATATATAATTCTAACAAATAGATAGATCGAGACAGATGCATATACTGCATGCACTACTTAACAAGTTCAGAGGTCTAAAAATGTGTTTTTTAAGTTCATGGACCTATATGACATAGGTTTACAAGTTCGATGGCCGCTGGTGCATTTGGCGTGAGGCCCAGTCCACGGTGGACATGCCACGTCAACAAAACCGGGCTGGTTTTGGCGGATGGACCTGGAGTGAATGGGTTCGCAAGTTTGATGGGCCAGATATCTGGTTTCCTAGTTAATGGACTTATTTGGCACAGCTGTGCAAGTTCATAGGCCTACAGTGCATTTTACTCTAAAAAAATCCAAGCATCAAACGGGCCCGAATCGTGCCAACCAAGTGGCGGCGTGGCGCTCTCCTTGCACGCGAATGCCCGCTTCCCACTTCCCGCTTCAGGCACGCCGCATGCCCCCTGGCCCCCTGGCCCCTGCCCTCTCTATTTTGCCATCCTCCACGAAGCACGGCGCTTCGCTACAGTCCCCGCACCTCCTCTCCTCCTCCTGTCCCACTCCCACCTCCTTGATCGCCTCTATCCACCGAGGGACGCACCACCAATTCCCTCGCGACGCTTGATGGCGGTGCAAGAGCAACGGCACTAGGGTTCGCCGTCGGCCACCCTGTGTCACCCCGCCCCCGCGGCGGAACCTGCAACCCTGGAATTCGGAGCTCCGATTCCGTCGGCCATCGACCGCGTCTGATTGGAAAAGGCAGCATGGCGGGTCCCGGTGAGAAGGCGGCGGCGGGAGGCGGGGGAGCGGAGAGGCGCAAGTACCCGATCCACGTGGAGGACTACGAGCTCTACGAAGAGATCGGGCAGGGCGTCAGCGCCATCGTATACCGCGTGTTCTGCAAGCCACTCGATGAGATCGTCGCCGTCAAAGTGCTCGACTTCGAGCGCACTAACAGCGACCTGGTACGCGCGCGCTACACCATTATTCCATATTTCCCTCCGATCCGACCCGCGTCCGCCACGCCCCCCATTTTGTTTTTCTCCGTCTGCTTCTGTTACGTCTTGTTCACTGGATGCATGGTGCTGCGTGTCGCCGAATAGGGGTAGGGCTTACGTACCTGTGTTCATAGCGACGAGTGTGCGTGCGTGTTGAGCGTCTGCGTGGTACCATGTAATCTAAAAAAATGTCATGGCGCCTATCTTAGTTCTGCGTTTAGTAACAACTATTTGGCCCATTGATGTTCAGAATAATGGCTTGTGTGGATTCGTTTTTCTTAACAAAACGATCATGTGTATTATAGCTGAAGAAGAATTATGCTGACTCAGTGAATACCCTCCGTTCCAAATTATAATTCGTTTGACTTTTTCTTTTTTATCTTAAGTTTGACCGTTCGTCTTATTCAAAAAATTTGTGCAAACATAGTCACCAAATTTAAGTCATTCTTGAAAAGCTTTTGTTAATAAAGCAAGCCATAACAAAAGAAGTGATATTTTGTACAAATTTTTGAATAAGGCGAGTGGCCAAATTTAGGGTAAAAAAAGTCAAACGAACTATAATTTGGAATGGATTTAGTATTTGTTTGGTGGTACTGGTTAAAACTGTAGAATGTGAGGGTGCAATAGTTTGAACATTCTTTCGGTTGCATTTTTTACTGTATTTGGAACTCGGTTGACATTTCCTAGCTCTGTTTCTACACCAGGGTTGCAAGCGCCTCTGAGTAACTAACGTGAATATTGACACAGAACAACATTGTGCGCGAAGCTCAGACAATGATTCTGATAGACCACCCTAACGTTGTCAAGGCGCATTGTTCATTTGCAAAGGACCAGACGTTATGGGTTTGGTTATGCCGTATATGGCTGGAGGGTCCTGTCTTCACATAATGAAACCAGTCCATCCTACTGGATTCGAGGAAGCCATCATTGCAACGATACTTCGTGAAGTCCTGAAAGGTTTAGAGTATCTTCACCATCATGGCTCTATACATCGAGATGTGAAGGTAAATAAATGTATAATTCCAACCGGATTTGTTCACGTGTATCTGTTGTTTTCTTCTCCTTCTTTCTGACTGCTATATGTCTATATCATTTGCTCCTACTTGTTTCAGCAAAGTTAAGTGGTTGCTATTTTATCTCTCTGTTTGGTGATAGGCAGGAAATATTCTAGTCGATGCTCGGGGTGGAATTAAGCTTGGGGACTTTGGAGTTTCTGCTTGCTTGTTTGATTCTGGTGATAGGCAGAGGGCCAGGAATACTTTTGTGGGAACACCTTGCTGGTACAGAATCTTAAATAATACGGAATACTATTTCATGACATGTGGTGTTTGTTTTTTTTCTTCTTCATGCACATGTTCATCCCTGGACATTTTTAATGTACTAGGATGGCGCCCGAGGTTATGGAGCAGCTACATGGATATGATTTCAGGTAAGGTATTCCCTTACTACAACTTGTTAAGTGATTTTCATCTGCACTAGTATTGTTTTTTTGCGGGTATTTGTTAACTGGAGCTATTTCCATATACTACAGAGCAGACATATGGTCCTTTGGAATTACTGCACTTGAACTTGCTCATGGTCATGCTCCTTTCTCTAAGTACCCTCCCATGAAGGTATGCTTTCAGTAGATGTCATTACTTGGAGTAAATCCTCGTGCTATGTTGCAACAGTGCATAAAATTCTGAACTTTGTCAGGTCTTGCTTATGACACTTCAGAATGCTCCTCCAGGTCTTGACTATGAAAGAGATAAGAAATTCTCGAGGGTAAATATACTTAAGATGGCCTCCATATTTTCTAAGTTGACTATAACTTCTCATTTAGTCATTTCTGAACAATAAATTCTTACGATAGAACTTCAAGCAAATGGTTGCTATGTGTTTGGTAAAAGACCCTTCAAGGAGGCCTTCGGCAAAAAGATTGTTGAAGCAAGCATTTTTCAAACAAGCTCGTTCCACTGATTTCATTGCACGAAAGCTTTTGGAAGGATTACCTGGCCTTGGTGTTAGATATCAAGCTTTGAAGGTACACTGGTTTTAAGTTCTACTATGTGACTAACTATTCTTCATGAAATTAACACAGGAAGGTTCACCATGACGCAGGAAAAGGATCAAGATTTGATGGCTCAAAAGAAAATGTCTGATGTAAAGAAAGAAGAAATCTCGCAGGTGCACATGCTAAATATCTAATTTCGTGGAAATGGCTCTATTTTTGTAGTAAGTTGAGCAAAGCCTTTTGCCATTAGCACCCCCCCCCCCCCCCCCCCCCAACACACACACACACAGAGAAAAAACTACACGATAGCCTGGTTAATAATGAAGAGAACACCTTAGCCCTTAGCAGGAGTTCATAACCAGATTTCACATCACACATTTATTGATCCTCCCTAATATTTCTTATTTCCTTAGGATGAATACAAAAGGGGTGTTAGCAGCTGGACCTTTGACATGGATGACCTGAGTCCTGAGATCTCAAGCTGCACTGGTACTCATACAAATTTCCATCATTGATGTTCATACCATGTAATTCCGTGTAATTGACCTTTTTTCAGGGCACAGAATGTGAAGACAGTATATCATGCAAAGATTCAGATATGTCTTTCTATGACTTGGACAGCTTGCAGGATCAAGCACCAGAAGGGCCACATTTGTCGAGAGATATCTCAACGAAGTATGATGCTGACATTGTAAGTTCCCATTCCTGTCATCCTGTGGAAATTTTGGTGTTGTAACTCAGCATAAAGTTTTGGCTGACATCTAACCCAAGAAAAGCTGGTAGGAAAATGATATGACAGCCAAAGATATGCCAGCTGTTTCATCTCCTGATCAGCCTGCTTGCTTGTTAAGGTAATAGACAATGCTGTTTGTGATGACAACTAGTGCCATTTTGGAGAGTGCATTGATGACAATGGCAATGTAAACATTCTTTTTCATCATCAAATTGGTTTTCACTTGTTTCCACTGTTAGGAATGCTGCCCACAAACGGTTCTGTCAGGAAAGACAACTCTACAGAAAGCTTCGATATGGAATGTCAAGAGAAACATCCGGAGATTATTCCAACTAGCTCATCCCATGAAAGGAAGTTTTCTTTTAGTTCTTGTTCACCAGATGGATTCCTTTCGTCCAAAGAGAGGTTCGTTCTTGTTTACAGGCTAAAGAAAGCATTCTACGTGGTCTCGAGCAGTAGCATGACCAAAGTCAGAAGCAAAAGTGCAAAACCTGTCCTTTTAATAAGACTTCCGTGCGAGATAGCGTTGAAGCTTGCAGCAGTGTCTATGAAGGTTCAGTTAGATAACAGTGCCACTTACGGGTTGATGTATTTCTAAAGTGACTTAGCTTGGGTTTACAGTTATGCGCATGATCCGGCAGCAGTGTTTGACTATTTGTGAACAATTTTCCTACTCAAAATCAAGCTGCCCGATCATATATTTCTTTCCATCCCATTATGTATATGTTCACATAAATTCACTGGTCTTGAATAAACCAATTAGAAGTAGGTTGTTTTTATATTTATGCCAACATAAATAATATGTAAGCTACACAACTACTCCCTCTGTCCGTAAAAGGATGCAATTATGGGATGCGTGCCGGTCAAACTAGTTCAAGGTTGACCGAGTTTTACATCTCCAAATAAATTTATGATGAAAATATATTATATAACTAATCTAATGATACTTATTTTGTTTCATAAGTATTAGTACTTTTTTATATAATTGTAATTAAAAGTTTGAATTGTTTGACATCTTGGGACGTGTTTGCATTCTTTTATGGACGGATGTAGTATACCAGAAAGAGCATTACATAAAAACAGAAGGAAACTTACGATGGTTCTATGTCTATTGTTATTCTCATCCACCTTCTTACTGAAAATAATGGAGGACTTACTCAGATTGGGCGTTTGGCCAGAAGCTGAGCAAAAAGAGTTTAAAATAGCACTAATCCTAGCAGAGAAGGGGATTCGGCCACGGGACGAATGAGAGGAGCAGCCGTATGCTGCTGTGGATAAGATAGGCACGGTTCAATCATTTACTTTTTTTCAACTTCATTTAAATATGTAAAGTTGTTCATCTTGACGTTGGGAAGTGAACGTGGCTGAAGTTATGTGAAAACCCATGTGTTTTTTCCTTGACATAAACACTGTTGCCATCTACTTGCTCAAAGCGTGTTCTCCGTGTAGTCATGTGCTACTTGCTAACTGATAAGATGTAGTAGTTGGTGCTTTTTTTTTCTCTCTTTTTGTCATATATAATCAATTTTCTTTAAAAAATATATTATTCTTTTTGTCATCATATTATACATAATGCTATAAAACTCCAGCAGCAACGCACGGGTATCATCTATTTATTGTACTCCCTCCGTTCCAAATTATAGTTCATTTTGACTTTTTTGGTTCATCTAGTTCCAAATTATAGTTCACTTTGATTTTTTTTATTCACTTTGACTTTTTTGGTATTCACTTTGACTTTTTTGGTACATACCAAAATAGATAGACAAAAAAAGTCAAAGTGAACTATAATTTGAAACGGAGGGAGTAGTTTCTAAAAAAATTATCAATAAGATATTCACTGAAGCATCGCATGTGCTAATTAATCATGGATTAATTAATTAAGCTTAATAGATTCGTCTCATGAATTAAACATGCCATTACATCGAATGTTTTGACACATACATGGAGTACTAAATATAGACTATTTACGAAACTAAAAATATAGTGCAGAATAATTTGCGAGATGATTTTTTAAACCTAATTAGTCCATGATCAGCACTAATTGCTACAGTAAAATATGCTAATGACAGACAAATTAGACTTAATAAATTCTTCTCGCGGATTACTCACGGAATATGTAATTTGTTTTTTATTAGTATCCGAATACCCATGGTCAACCCATGTAACATCCGATGTGATACGAACTATTATGTTGGTCTCAGTGGGGGTTTAATGGCTCCATTTCCACCAAACTCATATTTTGGAAACAATGCAAAGAGTTCCATCCCCAGCATCTCTCTTTATCAATACAATGTCATGTCAGTGTGCTTAATGCACATGAAACTCTATAAAACTCATTTTAAGATTGGCCTTGCTACCACACCACCATCACTACTACTATTTGTCATCATCATGTCATAATCCCAGCAAATGATCCTCCTGAAATGCACTATGAACTTATCAATATGTGATTAGTACTATGCATATTGCCTAAAACTGATCTTGAAATGCACTATGAATTTGCACTCAACTTTCCCTCGTATGTACATGACGAACTCTAGATAAATTAACTTGCCATAGGTGCTATCGCGATTTTTTTTTTTTTGCAATATAAACAACTCCGTACGCTTGTTCTCCCATCATCTGCTTGCTACCAACCGTGACTCCAACAAATTCCAGGGATCAACCCTGACGAATCACTTTATTGTGATTTTCCCTATCTGCTCCAGTACTTTTCGTGGCAGTGTGGTGTGTTCAGTTTGGGTGAAAAAGGTAAAAAATGCACTGTAACATGTTTTGCTTTTATTTGGTAAATATTGTTGAATTATGGACTATTTGGTTCGAAAGATTCGTCTCACGATTTTACCCCTAACTATGTAATTAGTTTTTTTTATCTACATTTAATATTTCATACATATGCCACAAGATTTGTTACTGTAGTTTTTGAAAAAAACTTTTTTTTTAACTAAACAAGGCCTTCGTGCCCCGCGGATGTCCTTTCCCATCGCTTCACTGCACTGGCCGCTGCACAGCTGCACTGGCCGCTGCACATGCGGCCTCTTTACTGTACACGACCCATCCAACCCCTTCGCATCCCCACTCCTTGCAAACCTGCTCAATTCCTCAGCCCTTCCCAGGGGAACCTTCTTTACACAAACTATTTTCTTTCTTTTTAAAACTAGCTTGCATAATGTGAAGCATTATAAGTATATTTAACCGCTAGTTGAATCATACTTGCGTACGTTGTTCATGTGTGATTTTAAAATAATAAGTGGATTGTATGCTCTCACCATGTTAACTAAGCAACCAAAGAAATTGATAAGCTTAACTATACCATGTGTTGCCCATTCTATGCATTCATATATTGCATTGCATATCATAATAGGAATGATGATGAATCGATGAATCAACCGGAGGACTTGGTGTTAACCAAAAGGATGGGGCTCTGGTGATCATGTCCCGGTGATGGGATGCTAACTTTTGGTTAAATCTTACCCAGGCAAGCTCCGGTGCATAACCCCTTTTATTTTGCACTTTAATTTATGCTTGTGCATTAAGTTGAAAGGAGTTGAATGAAACCCACTTCCATATATATATCCTTATCCTATGAGTCTTACTAGTATGATAGGATCGTGTAGCGTGCTATGCTATAGGATTCCGGTAGAAGTCAAGTGATTACCTGTCGCTCGCGAGAGATAGAAAATATATTATTGTTACTATTATCATGTTACTATCACATGGAATAAATATGTATAATAATTGGAGACCGGGCGGGACTGGGCTTGGATGGACTTGGACTTGGTTGAGCAACAGAGCGGGGCTCTGGTTGCGGTTGTCCCGCCTGTGTCGATTAAGGACGGTTCGTTGCATTGGATTCCATAGTCAGGTCACAGACCTACTTGTCCCGAGCATATACTTGCTTATGGGAGCGGGAAGACTTGTTTCTCTCTTGTCATGGGTTTCGGCTCTTTCCGGACCGGCTTTTTAGGTGGTTATATATATTGGGTTGAGGAGGTCTAAGCACCATACTGAGGCCGAGCCTGCAGTGTTGGGGGCTTAGAGTCCGAGCTTGGACGGGGACCTGGACCCTTTGATAGGAGTGGAACGGGTTGTTCTTGCTTGTGCCCGGGGTACAAGCAAGGCGTGTGTTTTCGGGGCACCCAGCTGGGCACATTGATTCGCGAATTGCCGTCAACTTGATGGTACGACATGACTATAATCTGGCATCATAGCAAGAATATGAAAAATGGTAAAATGGTTCTGATTGCTTACCACCTGCTTGACATAGAACATGTGCTTACCTAGAATGGCTAGTTAATGAAGAAATCATGACTGCTAAATAAATTGAATATAAGGATGCACAGTTAGTAATGCTTCCTGCAAATGTAATGAACCCACAAGCCAGATAGCCTTGCATAATCCTTAGAGTCTTTTTCTTTTCTCCTGACGGGTAAGTCTTGTGGAGTACAATTGAGTACTCAGGGTTTGTTCTACCCTGTTGCAGGTGACAGGTGCTGATAAGCTGACACTTGAGTGTGGAAACCTCCTGGTGGGCTCAGCGAGGATTTCCTTTACGATGCGGAGTAGAGTTTATTTATTAAAACTCTCACCAAAAGTTTTACAAAGAAAATACTGGCAACTTGTTATCTTTTCATGCTTATCAAAGTTCATTATGTTAATGTTTACCTTATCATTAAATGATTTTCTTTCCGCTGAACTCTGATAACCTTTTATATTCCGCTGTTAATGTCAAATGATGAATTACTCTGATGTTATACTAAAAGTGATGTAAGAAATGGCAAAGATGTTGTAAGCTTTATTCTCCTATTTATGATCCTGGTAAAAACTGTGGATTTTCGGGTTCTCCCATGTGGTGTGCCCGATGGAATCGCAGAGTTTAGTGCACTCTCTTGGGTACTTAGTATCTAATAGAAGACAAGTACTCTTGGGAGGGCATTAGATTAGGCGGTTCTGCCACAGGTGGTATCAGAGCATAAATGAGAAAATAAAGCTTCAAAACCCTTTCTAAATTTAAATTTGGCAACATATTTTTGCAAAAAGGTTAGGGCATTTGTATACGAAGGTACATAAGTAGCCCTATTACTATAGTTAAGTGCTCGGAATAGGTTTAAATGGACTTTCGTCCGGTGAACTAACTCGTGCGTAGTATGCGGTCCTTAGGTCAAACGCGCTGCTATTGCCGTAGTCATTGTGCCAGTATTGCTTGCAGGTGCCCTGTTCGTAGGTACCACGTGTCCGTGTCCATGAGTTACTGCGGTACTGTGGCTTCGTGCATCGCGTTCACTCGTGATTCGTGCCTGTCAGGGCTTATGTCTTCTGCACTCCTTTCTGCGCCCTTGTCGGACCTCTGCCCTACAAACGTGCTAGTCATTACGACATCGGGCACCACTCGCCTCGTGTGCGTAAAATTCTGTTGTTTTGCTTTACTGTTCCTCGCGCATGGCTTGAGGGTGGTCTGTGCCGGGACCACTGACCGCGCTGCCTTTAAAAGGGGGCCAAGCCCAACCACTTGGTATCACCACTCAGTGCATTCTAGCTCGCTTAGCCCTTTTTCTTTTGAGCAAGCTTCTCCTCAAGTCTTCCTTGCAACCCCCCACCCACCTAATATGGCAGGAGTCTAGGTTAGCAACTACTGCCTGAACACCGAGGGTTTCCCCAAAATCCTGTACGTCACCCTGCAAAAGCTTGGAGTCAAGGATCGTCCAGAGTATGAGGGTCGTGAGTATGTGCGGCTTGGCACTGAGCGATGTGAGGTCACCGTCTACATTAGCAAGAGTGAGGAGTTCCCCGACATCACTGAAGCCTGGAGTGTGTCTGCAACCGGGTTTCGCTTCTGCGATACCTACCAGGTTGTGGCCCGCAAAGCCTTGCGGCACCTGTGTCAGATCTATGAGGAGCCCATTGCTCGTACCCCCATGAGGTTCTTTCCACCTTTGGATAAGAACCGACGGACATGGAGGGTTTGCTGGGTCGGGATGTGCAAGAGGACAACCCAACCGTGGTGCACCTGACCACGTACTTGCTTGCCCTGGATGAGCAGTATGACCAGCAGGCCACGGAGCTAAGGTGTTGTATCCATCGAGCCGAGGAAGCCGAGACCTTCTCCCGGATGCTGGATGTGCAGCTTGCGGAAGCCCACGCCAGTCTAGCGGCTGCGGAAAGTCAAGAGGCCACTTTGGCGGAGGCCGGTAGGGTGGACACAGATCGGCACGCCCAGGAGTTGAAGGACGCCTATCTCGTCACCAGGGCCAAGCGTAGGACGCTTGCCATAGAAGAATGGGACCCTCTGATCTTGGAGGGAATCCCTATCTGGCCGCTTGAGAGAAGAGAAACCGGAGTTGCAGTACCACGAGCACCTCCACCCACGGAAGCCTCGGAAGTAGAGTCATTGCTTCCCCTCACCCAGCCACCGCCACGAGAAGAAGCAGATCCACAACCCAGTACCACACAAGAACCACAGGAGCCCGGGAAGGAAGACGTTCGACTCAGCGAGGTAGATTAGTTCCCCTTGGGGGGTTGTATTTGTAGCTAGTAGTGCTTTTCGTCACTGTCCTCCAGCATTGTAATCCCTCCGTGTATGTCATCTGCAGTAGTAGCGTCCGTCTGATCGTAGGAGTAAGCTTGTGGCAGGAGTGGAAGTGCTTGTTCGAGGTGTTAGTTAATGAAGTTGGAACCGCAGTTGCTAGTCCATTGTGTTACCCTATCGTTTGAGTGCTAACTTCGTTAGATTTGATAGGGTTCAAGATGGCGTTGTGGGTACATGTGAGAAGATGCTATTTTTGGGTATGAACGGACCAACCTAAGTGAGATGATTTAGGGCACGTTTACCGACTAAGTGTGGATGTCCCATCTGAACACTAGAACTCTTTGTAGCAAATCCGCCTTGGGATTTAATCTCCTTGTCCCTTGTTTTGGAAGGGAACGGTGTTGCCTAAACCTTCCCTTGCAATACTCCTCCTTGTTCTATGGTCTGTTACCCCCACTATTTTACAACATGTGACTTGGCAAGGGGCCTGGTCATTAACTTTGGTGCCGCGACGAAACTGAGGGCCTCTTGTGGAACAGCTGCCACAGGATGACGCTGCTTGGCACGTGCTGGTATCGAGGTGGTGATCAATGTCTCTTGTCAGGTAACACTACTGTACTACCTTGCTATAAATTTTCCCCCTCCTTGGAAATTGTTCTAGTGTTCGAACGAGAAATCCACAGTGGTTGGTAAAATCACTATTCGCCTACACGGTCGTGTAGGCCGTTTACACGGCGTGTAAACTCTACTCGATGGGTAACTGTGTAGGCCGAGTAGCCGTGTAAAGCCATGCAAAACCGTTTCGTCCGTTTAAAAGGCCGTTTAAACGGCCGTGTATATCGACTTTTTGCTAAACGATGGGTGACCGACCGTTCACCGTTTAACGTTTAGGCTAACATTGGGTAAAATAGTGTCCCTCAGAATGACCGAGATGGTATGGAAGAAATGTGTTAGTCATGGTATCGGCCGGCATGAACGACGGGTATGACTCTGAAAGGATGAAAAGAGAAGAGCAACAGGAAAGTTAGCCCGCACGTAGGTCAGAGTAATTGAAGCGCCCGATTTGACGTCGTTCCTGTGACTGGTTTGACGACGCCATGCACACTGGGTCGTTGTCGCTGCGTGTCCTACAGACACCGTCAATGGCGGGGCCCCTTGTGCCCACTCTCGCGTGGCCACGGCGTGGTGCCACACTCGCCTCGTCCTTTCGCACAGTATGACCCTCTTTTCTCGGCACCCTTGTCAGCTCTCGATTTCTGCTCTCATCCTCGTACCGGACCCCTCCCATTATCCCATCTCCTTCCCTCCTTTTCAGGGCACGACATCGCGTACCCCCCGCACGCTGCACCATTTCCCTTTCTTCCTCCTCCCTCCGCTCGTGCTCGCACTGGAAGCGCGCCACGGCTGCCTTTATTCCCCTCGGTGAGAACTGCTAGTGCCCACTGCCTCCACCACCTCCATCTTCGGTGCGCCGCGCCCATCCTCGTTCGTCGCTATAAAATCCCATCAGCCTTCACTTCCCTCTCGCAACCTCAGTCACCCAGCATACCGCGGGCTCATAGCATAGATTCCCTTGGTGTAAGTGAGGGAGCTCGCTGAGTGATTAAGTCAAAGAAGAGCCGTCGGAAGAAGATCTACGAGATCCAGCCGTTGCTCGTAGACCTAGGATCACCAGCCTGTGGTGAGAGTGTGAATCGAGAAGAAGAGACCTGGTCTCACCGAAGAAGATCAAGTTCGCCTCTGGTTAGTGTTGGTCTTAGGATGGCGTTGTTCGAGTTCTCCGTCTCTTGTTTTTGGATTGTCTGGACATACTTCATGTTCTGGATACTAGTCTTCTTGATGCTCTTCCACTGCCCCCGTGTTCGTAGATTTCTGGATTAGGATTTGTTTGGAGTGGGTCTGTTCATGACCATGTACCTCCAATCTCTGAGTGGCTAGTGTTCGATGTCGTGTAATCTCCCGTGTAATTTCTGGATTTATGAAATGTAGTCGTGTTTCCCCTCTTCTGCTTCCTGCTCAGAATCTCGGGATGAGATTCTTTTTAAGAGGGGTTGAGTGTAACACCCTGGTGTTATGAGTCCACTTAGCACCTAAATTAGGGCCTAAAAGAAACAAAAAAAAAGTCCTTTCATTTCATCGGCAAGAACAGGAACTTAGATTTATCAGTAGCGCGGGTAACCCGTCGTTACTCACAAGTTCGGCCACTGAGCACGGCGCTCGATCCCTGGTCTACGAATGCAGCTCGGAACCTTTCCACATGGAATCAGTGTAGCCAGCACTGTAGCACGCAGAAGCACTGTAGCGCTGTGGAACGCTGTTCGCCCGAGCAGCAATTTGTATTCCTACGGTGACTGCGATGTTTTTAGGCACGTTAACATAACTGTGCCATGCTTTTTATATAGTGAGCCACCTGCAATTAAGTGATCTTTAATCGTTAGCAAACATTCTAATCTAGCTATGAACGCTTCTTGTAATTAGTACACACATATATATATATATGCGGATACTTAGAAAAAAAATAGAAATTACATAAGTATATTTTTTTACACAGCACTTAAGTGGCAAACGGTGGCGACGGGTCACGTCCCTGCTCGGTCCTTGCCGTGCCGTGCGCGCACATGGGCACTGGTCCTCCCTGCTCGTAGTCACCACACCCACACCGTCGCCCACGTTAAGCCCTGCCCTGCCGCACGTTTATAGGGGGCGCCGGGCAGCTGCCCTCGCGCACTGCTTGCTCTCCCTCTCCCTGTCCCGCACTTGGTTGCCAGCAGCACCAGTCCCGAGCGGAATCTGACGTCCCCTGCCCCTGCTCTGTACGCGAGGGAGAAGAAGGAGGACAAGGATTGGAATAGATACTTTTTCAGGATTCCCAATGTAAATCTCTGACTTATATGAATAGTGCAGCATAGTGTCTTTTGTCCTAAGGGGTAATTAGGGAAAAGTGCAGGGACTTGTTGGTAAAGTGTTTGTCTTATATGCCTTTTCTTTTTCTTTTATGTTTTAATTCGGCTGCAACTTTGAAAATTCATAATAAATAGCAGAAAAATCATAAAAAGGAAAATGAAGATGTTTTGGAATCCTTGAGAGTAGATCTTTGCAGTAGAGTCCTAATATGGCTATATGTTTACAGAAAATGTAGAGTTTTAGATTTATCTGGCTCTCACATGTTTTCTTGCAATAGTAATTTGTCTTTTTTATAGTAATTAAATTATAAAACCTGAGCATGTGAAATTTGAGTAATAGTCATATTTTGATAAGACCTACCACTCATAAAAATATCAACCCCAAACTAGTTATTCTTATATGGCATTAAAAATAACATATATGTTTATTAATAGATTGGTTAATAGAAACTTGATGATGGATAAACATGTAAATGGTTCTTGTTATGCTTCCAATGCTTTGATGAGGTAGTGGGTATGTTGCTGATCCATGATAAGTAGGGTGGAGCCCTTGAATGGTTTGCGTGGGTGCTCTCATGAAGTCATGATTAACCAAACAAGTGTAGAGCTATGTTGCTTTAAACTCAAAATGGCTGCATGTGTAGTTTCTGTTGTGGTGATCACTTCGTGATTCAAATGATGTTTTCTGTAAATGAGATGAATACAAAAGTTGTAGCTAACTTCATTGTCTAGCTTGTATTAAATTTTCATGATCATAGGCCTGATAGTTTAGGAGTTATGAAATTAACAAATGCTCTATCATGTTCTGCATGTTCTCTGAACAGATCTGAATGAGTGGTATGTTTGACCTGTGTACATATGGAATCATGTCTTGGTGGTAATAAAAGAAGTCTAGTACCTTTCTTAAGCTTTCCAAAATGTCTAAGATCATATCTTTTGGTGCTCTAAATCTCCAGTTATAGCTGTTCAAAGTGGAATGTCAGAATCTGCCCAAATCTGGACAGAGATGTCTTTGTGGTGTTGTTTGACCTTGTTAGCTATGGAATCATCTTGTGTTGATAATAAGAAAGTTATAGACAACTCAATAAGATTTCTAAATAGTTAAGAACCATGTTTGTTTAATATCTAAAACTCCACTTATGCATTTATGAAGTTGCATGTCAGATTCTGTCCATGTTCTGGACAGAATTATTGCTTTGTGTATTTAAGGCTAGATCACTATTGAATCAGCTCTGGGTAATAATAATAAAGTTGTAGATAATTTCATTAGCCTTCCAAAAAGTCTAGAATCACTTTTGTTGGATGCTTATAACTCAAGATATGATTAAAACATGTGACTGGTGTTTTGCTGTCCAAACTGCATGTATTTAGAGTGTTGCTTCCACTTACTCTTGTATAAATGATTGCTAGTGATTAACTTATATGCACATAAGAGTTATATTAATGTAGCGAGGGTAAGGAACGAATATGTGAAGCATTATAAGTATATTTAACCGCTAGTTGAATCATACTTGCGTACGTTGTTCATGTGTGATTTTAAAATAATAAGTGGATTGTATGCTCTCACCATGTTAACTAAGCAACCAAAGAAATTGATAAGCTTAACTATACCGTGTGTTGCCCATTCTATGCATTCATATATTGCATTGCATATCATAATAGGAATGATGATGAATCGATGAATCAACCGGAGGACTTGGTGTTAACCAAAAGGATGGGGCTCTGGTGATCATGTCCCGGTGATGGGATGCTAACTTTTGGTTAAATCTTACCCAGGCAAGCTCCGGTGCATAACCCCTTTTATTCTGCACTTTAATTTATGCTTGTGTATTAAGTTGAAAGGAGTTGAATGAAACCCACTTGCACATATATATCCTTATCCTATGAGTCTTACTAGTATGATAGGATCGTGTAGCGTGCTATGCTATAGGATTCCGGTAGAAGTCAAGTGATTACCTGTCGCTCGCGAGAGATAGAAAATATATTATTGTTACTATTATCATGTTACTATCACATGGAATAAATATGTATAATAATTGGAGACCGGGCGTGACTAGGCTTGGATGGACTTGGACTTGGTTGAGCAACAGAGCGGGGCTCTGGTTGCGGTTGTCCCGCCTGTGTCGATTAAGGACGGTTCGTTGCATTGGATTCCATAGTTAGGTCACAGACCTACTTGTCCCGAGCATATACTTGCTTATGGGAGCGGGAAGACTTGTTTCTCTCTTGTCATGGGTTTCGGCTCTTTTTGGACCGGCTTTTTAGGTGGTTATATATATTGGGTTGAGGGGGTCTAAGCACCATACTGAGGCCGGGCCTGCAGTGTTGGGGCCTTAGAGTCCGAGCTTGGATGGAGACCTGGACCCCTTGACAGGAGTGGAATGGATTGGTCTTGCTTGTGCCCGGGGTACAAGCAAGGCGTATGTTTTTAGGGTACCCAGCTGGGCACATTGATTCGCGAATCACCGTCAACTTGATGGTACGACATGACTATAATCTGGCATCGTAGCAAGAATATGAAAGATGGTAAAATGGTTCTGATTGCTTACCACCTGCTTGACATAGAACATGTGCTTACCTAGAATGGCTAGTTAATGAAGAAATCATGACTGCTAAATAAATTGAATATAAGGATGCACAGTTAGTAATGCTTCCTGCAAATGCAATGAACCCACAAGCCAGATAGCCTTACATAATCCTTAGAGTCTTTTTCTTTCCTCCTGACGGGTAAGTCTTGCGGAGTACAATTGAGTACTCAGGGTTTGTTCTACCCTGTTGCAGGTGACAGGTGCTGATAAGCTGACACTTGAGTGTGGAAACCTCCTGGTGGGCTCAGCGAGGATTTCCTTTACGATGCGGAGTAGAGTTTATTTATTAAAACTCTCACCAAAAGTTTTACAAAGAAAATACTGGCAACTTGTTATCTTTTCATGCTTATCAAAGTTCATTATGTTAATGTTTACCTTATCATTAAAAGATTTTCTTTCCGCTGAACTCTGATAACCTTTTATATTCCGCTGTTAATGTCAAATGATGAATTACTCTGATATTGTACTAAAAGTGATATAAGAAATGGCAAAGAAGTTGTAAGCTTTATTCTCCTATTTATGATCCTGGTGAAAACTGTGGATTTTCGGGTTCTCCCATATGGTGTGCCCGACGGAATCGCAAAGTTTAGTGCACTCTCTTGGGTACCTAGTATCTAATGGAAGACAAGTACTTTTGGGAGGGCATTAGATTAGACGGTTCTGCCACATAACCAAGTCATGCTTCACTAATTTGTTCAATTGCTTCATGCCAACATGACCAAGCCTTCTATGCCATAGCCAACCCATACTTGATTTAGTGAGCAAACAAGTTGATAAATGAGCTTCTTCGGTGTTGAAATCAATCAAGTATAGATTCTCATATCTAAAGCCTTTGAAGATCAAATTTAAGCCATCTACACTCACTATCTCAATATCATCAACACCAAATATGTACTTGAAGCCAAGATCACACAATTGAGCCACGTACAAGAGATTAAAGTTTAGCTTCTCAACTAGTAGCACATTGAAGATGCTATGATCATTTGATATTGCAATTCTTCCAAGACCAATAACATCACACTTCTTATTGTTGCCAAATGTGATACTATCAATGCCACTATCATTGGGTTTGATTGTGTTGAACATTTTGGAATCACCGGTCATGTGTTGAGAGCACCCACTATCAAGCACCCAATACCTCCCTCCAGACTTATAATTTACCCACAAAACAAATTAATGTTTCTTAGGTACCCATACTTGTTTGGGTCCTTGGAGGTCAGTAACTAAGCTCTTTGGCACCCAAATAGCTTTCTTCTTTGGGCCCACAATTGGTGTACCAATGAACTTAGCGCGCACACCCTTCTCACCCTTGGTAAGAACATAACAAGAATCAAAAGTAATACATTTCACATTAGCATTCTTATTGTTCTTGTTCTTGTTTATTTTATTACAATTTTGCTCTATATGCCCAACTTGCTTGCATCTATTGCAAAACCGATCATTGCTCTTCACAAAGCTAGGCTTTGGAGTGGCAAAGGCCGCCTTGTCTTTCTTAGGAGTATAGCCCAATCCCTCTTTGTTAAGAGAGAACCTTTGGCTACCCAAGCACTTTAGCAAGCGGGCATCTCCACCATAGGCATTGCCTAAGACACGAGTGAGCTCATCCACCTCTCTTTTGAGAGTCTCATTCTCAACCTTTAGTATGGCATCACATGTGAAATCATCACTAGAAGTAGAGGTAGAGTTGGTTGTGGTGGATGAAGAGCTACAAGAAGTGTTAGTTGGAGCAACAATAATATATTCAAAAGATGATTCATTAAGTAAATCACATGTTAGTCCAACATCACAAGTAACGATCACTTGCTCCTCCATGGACTCCTTCTTGTTCTCCTTCTCCTCGGCAAGCTCTAGTAGAGTGGAGTAAGCTTTTTCAAGCTTGGTGTGAGCAAGAACAAGCTCCTCATGGTCTTCCTTTAGACACTCATGAGATGCTTGGAGCTCATCATAGGATTTCCTAAGAGCTTTGAGCTCTTTTTCCAATCCTATGCACTCCTTACTCTTCCTTTTGAAGCCCTTGCTAAGTTGCTCACATATCTCCATGAGCTCCTCCTTGGATGGATCCTCCTCGTCGTCACTCCTATCATCATCACTAGAACAAGAAGCATCATCATCACTATCATAATGTACCTTAGTGGGTTTTGTCATAAGGCATGTCGATGAAGCACCAAAGAGTGATGGCTTGGTGGAGATAGCAATGCTTGCAAAAGCCTTCTTTATTGCCTTCTTCTCTTCATCACTTGATTCATCATCGCTATCACTTGAGCAATCACTATCCCAAGTGACAACATAGCCATTGCCCTTCTTGTTCTTCTTGAATGTCATTTTCTTCTCCTTCTTCTCATTCTTCTTCTTGTCATCATCATCATTGTTGAAAGGACAATCCGCCACCACATGATCGGGACTCTTGCATTTGAAGCACAATCTCACATTGTCCTTCATGTGGTCTCTTCTCTTCCTAGCACCATAGCCCTTCTTCATGAACTTGCCCATCTTGCGGACTAGAAGGGCCATAGCCTCATCATCAATGTCACTATCATCACTTGAGGCTTCTTTCTTGGACTTGCCTTTGGATGAAGAAGAGTCCTTGAAAGCAATACTCTTCTCTTTATTGTCATCCTTCTTCTTCTCTTTTCCTTCATCTTCACTATCATTATATTGGGCATCGGTCATCACATCACCTAGCACATTGTTTGGTGTGACCTTGTCCAAGCCCTCTCTAAAGATCATTCTTCTCAAGGTAGCAAACTTCTTGGGCCCCTTGAGATCATTGACAATCACTTAGAGCCTATAGAACATCTCCGGGATGGACTCATCATCCTTCATCTTGAAAGTGGAGAACTTATCCTTGAGCATGTACAACTTGGCACTTTTTACCGTTGAAGTGCCCTCATAGGTTCTTCCAACCTTGTCCACACTTCACTTGCCTTCTCAAGATCCTTGATTTGCTCAAAGACCTTTGCATCAAACCCATTGTAGAGAGTGTTGAGTGCCATGGTGTTGCATTGCTCGTTGATGCGGTCATTGGGAGTGAGGTTGTCCGGATCAATGATGACATAGTCGTGCTCGGTCACCTCCCATACCTTGTTATTGATTGAACCAAGGTATTGCTTCATCTTCCTCTTCCAATGATCAAAAGATGTAGTGCCATCAAAGAACGGTGGTTTGCCCCCCACATGGTTGAACACAACTTGAGCCATATTTTGCACCGAAGGTTGTTATGCGATTAGAACGGTGACCACGGATCCGATACCACTTGAAAAGTCCTAAATGGCTACAGGGGGTGAATAGCCTAATAAAAATTCTACAAATACACTAGAGCAAAGTGTTAGTACGACAAATGGCTTTAAACGCGTTTGCTCTAGCTCTAAAGATTAGACAAGCCACCTATTTCAATTCTAGTAGAGTATGATCTCTATGGCACACAAAACTAAGTCTCTACTTACACCTAAGCTAGTGAGCAAGAAACGAAACTAACAAGCTAACTAAGCTACACTAGCAAGCAAGACAAAACTACAAGAAAACTTGCAGTAAGTAAAGGTGAGAGGATGAAGCTTATACCGCCGTGTCGAGGCAAGTGAACCAATCAACAATGTTGATGTAGAGCCAATCATCAGGAGACAATCAATCACAAGATGACAATGGAGACACCACGATTTTCTCCTGAGGTTCACGTGCTTGCCGGCACGCTAGTCCTCGTTGTGTCAACCTCCACTACGTGGTTCGGTGGCTAATAGGGGATTTGCGCCACGTGTCCATGAGCTTCGAATTCCAGCGGTCGAGTCCACCCTGCGATTGACGCGTCTGTCGTGATTGTGCTCTAGCATCCGTCGGTCGACAGACGCACTCCAGAGAGCTCCCAGAGCTCGGTATCGCCCGACGGACGCGTCCGTTGAGACGCCGAAGGACGCTGCCCGGCGTCCGTCACCACCGTGACCTTCAGGCTGCCAGCAATGCGACCGACAGACGCTGACGCAATGCATCTGTCGTGAAACACCACTGCGTCCGTCGCTTCTTCACTGTTGTCTGTCAACTAGGGTAAGCTGACGGACGTAAGGGTCGCGTCTGTCGCTCTCTGAGCCAACGTCCATCGCTCATATCACATGTAAAAAACATGTTTCACTTGCTCCACTTGTTCACCCTCTTCACTTATGAGCTAGACCAAGTATGTGTATCACTTAAGCACATGTTTTAGCTCATTTTTAAGTTAAGCACATAGGGCGAAGAGAATGTGCTCTATCCAAATGCATATGCTCAATGAAGTGACACCTAGAGGCACATGCGGGACTCGAATTGATACGCCATTTCCCCTCTTCATAGTACGGCTACTAAACCTAAATGTGATCACACCCTCTAGGTGCCTTGATCACCAAAAACAAACCCTAGCATATACCTTTGCCTTGAGTTCCATAGGGTTGCACCATTCTCCCGTCTTCTTCTCCAATTATGGCATCATATGATCATGACCGTCATGCATCCTTGCCACCAACTTGGAGTGTACCAACCACCACTAACCATCATACTTAAGCATATGTGGTTAGTACTTAGGTTATCATTAATTATCCAAAACCAAACTCGAGACTTTCAACTGTGTAATTAATTTAGGGTTTAGTTCGTGAAAAAATTTGGGAAACGCTACTTTAGCACTTTCGTTGTTGTTTGGCAATTAATGTCCAGTCATGGACTAATTAGGCTTAAAAGATTCGTCTCGTGATTTACAACTAAACTGTGTAATTAGTTTTATTTTTTATCTATATTTAATGCTCATGCATGTGTCTAAAGATTCGATTTGATGGGAAATCTTAAAAAAATTTGGAAAATTTTTGGGAACTAAGCAGCCCTAAGGCTGTGTTTAGTTTCCATCCCAAAAAGTTTTCACTCATCACATTCAATCTTTAGACATATGCATAGAGCACTAAATGTAGACAAAAAAAAAACTAATTGCACAGTTGGGGTAAAATCGCGAGACAAATCTTTCAAACCAAAGTAGTGCATGATTGGACACTATTTGCCAAATAAAACCGAAACGTGCTACAGTGCATTTTTCACTCTTTTCACCCCAAACTAAACACAGCCTAAAGGGCAATCGTCCATACTGTATGTGTTTCGAGTTTTGTTTTGCAGTCAAAATGCATAGGTGTTGTTTAGTTCGCGAAATTTTTTAGGAAAAGCTACTGTAGCACTTTCGTTGTTATTTGGCAATGAGTGTCCAATCATAGACTAATTAGGCTTAAAAGATTCGTCTCGTGATTTACAGCTAAACTGTGTAATTAATTTTATTTTTTATCTATATTTAATGCTCTATGCATGTGTCCAAAAATTCGATGTGACGAGGAATCTTGAAAATGTTTGGGGAATTTTTGGCAACTAAACAATGTTTGTGGGACAGTGGAAAAATTGGATAAAAAAAAGGCAACGCGAGATGTAGTTACGTAACTAGTTAAGAAAAAGAATTAAACAAACGGTGGAAAACTGTTATTTTTTTTGGAAAATCTAAAGATACAAAATAAGTAAAAGAAAAGAGCAAACTGTGAAAATGAAAAGAAAATAAACGTGGGAAAGCTGTAGTTAATTACTAATTAAGAAAAGCGAATTAAATACTAATTAAGAAGACGAGTTGTATGTAAGTAGTACTAATTAAGAAGACGAATTAAATAAACTATTGAAAAAAAACCTGTTAAAAAGGAAGTGGGAAGGAAAAACTATCTCCACTACTAAATAATGCACCAGTCATACTCTTAGCTAAACCCATCCATAAACAGACCATCACAGTCATAACCTTCACTAAATGTACCCTAAAAATTACACCCAGAATCATCTAATCTTTCAAATAAAAGGACGAGATTAACTCTGATATCTTCTTTCTCTCACTCACTCAAATCCAACGGACAGAAACGCTGGGATCAAACTCATCACTCATCTCATCCCTGCTCGGTCCCGCGCCCACTTCCTCTTCCCGAGACGCCGCTCCCACGCCCGCTTCCTCTCCCCGAGACTCCCCGCCAAGGCGGACCGCTTCCTCCCCCCGAGACTCCTCTCCCACGCCGCACTTCCTCTCCCACACCGCACTCATCTCCCACGAGCCCACGCCGGGCGGGCGCCGCCGTCGGGGCGAGCCAGGGCGGAGCACCAGGACGTGCGTCGCCAGGGCGAGCCAGGGCGGACCCCGCCGGGGCTCGCCAGGCCGGACGTCGCCGCCAGGACGTGCTTCGCCGGTGCGGACGCCGTCGCCAGGGCGTGCGTCAGCGGAGCGCACACGCCGCCAGGGCAGATGCACTCCGCCGCCCGACCCCACGCTAGACGCTCTGCCTACCTCCATCACACCGAGCCGGATCCAAGGTGCAGCCGCCACGCTGACACTCCTCCGGAGACGCTGCCACGACGTGCATCACCAGGGCCAGACGACGAACGCCAGTGCAGTAATACTTGCTTGGAACATCCCAAGCTTTGAACTTCTCATGCCATTTTCTATCCTCTGTGAGATTTAACTATGATTGAATTTAATTGCGAACCGCTTTGTACAGTCCAGGTGTGCCAACTACTGGCCGGCGGGTTCGTGAAGGATGAGAATGAGCGGGAGGCCATGTGGGAGCAGCAGCACGAGCTCGCCGCCCATAATACTCCCTCTGCTTTGAGCTCGCCGCCCCGAAGATGTAAGAAATAATAACTTGTATGACATGTTTATTGTAGGTATTACTAATTTTAAATTGATCTAAAAATCTAGCTGTTGGTTTTTAGTTCATTATTGACAGATTTATTTGCTCTCGATAATGATTTGAAGGCAAAATTTGTTCTTTGGTTCATCCTGTTTCAGTTCAGTATAGATTTTCATATTCATGAAATGAATCAGGTCTATAGAGATGCTAATGTACATAAGTGCATTACAATCAATTATAGTATATGCAAGTGAGATGGGGAACAACTAAGAGCGCACGGTTTCTGTATCTATATCATGTGTCAGACAGTTGCATTGTTATAAAGCATTAAAAACCAATCAATTAGATATATGGATACAAGCAATTTTTGTTTCTAGAAATTGATATATACCTGACAATTCTGAGTAAACCTAGGGTCAACATTTTATTTCCATTTTGGAAATTTGTCTGTTATCTGAGAGGGATCCTGATTGGAAGAAGGGAGATTCGGCAATTGCATATGGATGGAGTGCAGTTTGAAATATTTGTGTGCATTGATCTGCTGTCATTAGTATCATGGCTTTTAGTTGTTCCTGGATTGCTCATCGAGTGATTTCTGCCTTTTGCCTTGTTATATTAGGGATTAGAGATATTAGGGGAAAATGGGATAATGCCTGTTGAGCTTAAGAAGCTTATTGAAGCTAACCCATTGTTCCGTGACAAGATACATTTTCCACACCTGAAGAATTCTAGGCTGCTGATAGTTATTAACCAGAGGTAGTCCCCTGTAAAAGAATTATCTCTGTGCTCTTTATCAATCATCATTACAGCATTTTGTTTCTTTCTGTAAGCTTACGCTTATGCAAGTAAGGATAGAACCTCAACAAACAACAAATTTATACTTGGATTGCGAGCCATGGTCTTATTTTTTGGAATAAGTTATTTCCCAGAGTTTCTTTGCTAGCCAGACTACAACAAGTAGCAGTACCAGTTCAAAGCTTAGCTGTAACCAGGGTTTTGCTGCGTGCAGATTTGATCAATACCACAGCACTATACAGAGCGAGTTTCTTAGAAACAAAGATCTCACGAAATTTTTTCTAGTTGCTTATTCTCAGCTGTACTAATAACTAATATCCATTCATCTGCATTTTACAGAGTATCACTGAATCACCTGAGAAGACAGGGGCGATGGCTATTTAGCCCAAGGAACTGATCCATTCAAATAGGTTGCCTATGTTATCATAATTCAGAAAATGATATGTATGTACTTATATAATGTGTGTAAATGGGTAATGATAACTTGTGCTACCTGCCAAAAACTGTTTCATGAAGAGAATGGAGAGTTAGAATGTTTTGGGCACAACAAACATATATTTATGTTATTTTCACTAAAAAGGAATTTCTAATCATATGTTTATTTGCATCGTGCATGTTGAGTGCTAAATGGTAACTAGCGAAGTTGTAAATGACAAGTCTTATGCAGCAAAGGGCAAATTGTCTTTTGGTTGTTTTAATTTGCATGTTTGAATGTTACCATAGCTAAAAATAATATCATCGTGTGGTTTTCATGTGCATCCCTGAAATGTTGCCGTGGCGTTAGCACGAGCACTATACTATGATATAATATGACTCAGTTCTAATCTTTTTGCCTATTATCTTTGTAGTTAACCCTAAGGAATCTGCTGTAAATAATTCCAAAAAAAAAGGCATCGAGGATTTACTGGTTAGAGGCTTATGTTTCAGGTTTTAGTTTTTCCCTCATTCTCTCTTGATATTGATTTAGGAACTGGCTTCACAAGGACGATATTTTTCTTAGTGCAATTTTCTTAGCTTTTGAGAGATCCTGATTGTCATTGATCGAATTACTAAGATCTTCTCCAGCATTTGCATGCATGTACTGATTTATCATCGATAATTGTTGTAGAAATCCTAAAACTTGTATCCAGCTTACTAGCAAAATCTTGAAGATGCATTCACAACTAAATTATTGTTTAGGGGACAGTCAGACTGCCTTGTTCATTATGTTTAATTTTGCTCTCTTTTCTTTTTAATAACCTGCTGTAAATTCACAAGTGTGTGGTCATCAATTCTAAAAGTACATTTTTTACAACAGTTATAAAAGTACATTACATGACTAAAAATTTTGGGCAGCTAAATTGCCGAATTAAAAAGTTTACACCAAGAGTCTGCAATTTGCCTATCTTTCTTTGGGAGCCTATACTTCCAAAGTTTGGATTCACTGATGCACGAGGATACTCCTAGCTTTTCTAAGTACCGGTTCAGAGTTAAGCAATCTATTTCTGAAAAGTTTCTTCTTTTGTTCTGTAGATATTTGGTTCAATACTTGGAGTTTCAGCAGGATTTGTACTTGGAAAGGAAGGTCCCATGGTACATACAGGAGCATGCATTGCCAACTTACTTGGTCAAGGGGGATCAGGCAAGTACCATCTGACATGTAATTGGCTCAGATACTTTAAGAACGATAGAGATAGTTATGAGGTGATACATGTCTTTATGTGCACTGAAACACCGAAACATGTACTCTCTTAGCGAATTGCTTGCAATCTGATGCTGTGTGTGTCTTCATGCCTGCCTGCCATTCAATTCAATACTCGTGTTTTCAAATATATGTAGCTACTAGCAACTGTGTTTGTAGTATATACACATATATCTTGAACGTTTCAGTACTCCTGCTTGTGTGAGAACGGTGAATTATGAGCACCTCTGCTAGCGATGAGCAGTGTAAACGAATGTACAAACATTATCCCTGAGGAACTCGAAGCTCTACTTAACCTCAAGTCATACATTATTAGTAGTAGAGAAGTAGAGATGCGAGATGTGACTTTATTATGCCTTGTTATAAATGAGTGTATTCCGAATTATACACATGTTATATACAATTGCGTGAGACTTAAATTATGAAAGAAATATTGTTTTTTGGTTCTTTTTATATGTGCATCCTTTGAATAAAACCGTGGTAACGCACGGACACTATACTAGTGTAGAATAAAAGGCAAGTACTGAAAGACAAAGAGAGAGAAGCGCAATACAGAAATGGGAATCAATAAGCGAATTACGCGGGAGAGGAGACGGATGGAGAACGACCCAATGGCTCAACACTCACTCCAGCATAAGTACTGTGCCCGAGTATAGTTTAGCCCTGGTTGGTTTGCCCCGGTAAACTTTAACAGCCATCGCATTGAATGTTACGGCACATGCATGAAGTACTAAATGTAGACTATTTATGAAACTAATTGCACAGATTGAGAGTAATTTATAAGACGAATCTATTAAGTCTAATTAGTCTATGATTAGACAATAATTGCCAAATATGGACGCCGGACGCGTTGACCGGCCGCGACCGCACCGGGACCGTGATCCATTCTTTGGGACGACTACGAGTGCCAGGCTCCTCGTGAGCCTCATTTCTTCACTAAATTACTATTGTTTAGTCTCAAATCACCATTAATATTTAGCTCTAGCCCTAAATCTTTACTATTTAGCCCTCTGTTTATCCCTATCCTATATCCGCCACTGTGTAGCACCATTGTACACCTATCATAGTCAGCGCCTCACGGAACACCTAAACTGTAGCAATATCTGTTCCTTTCTAGTTGAGATGGAGCTGGAGCCGTTTTACCTATAGGCACAGTAACAAAAAGTAGTAAATGGTGCTACACGCAGGGAGCTAGAGAGCCTCTGGGAGCCGCACCAAACAATGCCTCACTATCGTATTGGTACCGGCTGGTCCATGGGTTCATGGACAGATTAAGCAATAGGAAGGGCTCTTCTCATTTTTTTTCCATCTCTAGGTAGCTTCTCCTTAAAAGTTTTCATAGACATTGATTTGCATTGTACGAGCAACGATTTAGAGAAGACTTCATACTTCGAGTTGCTTTATGCTCTGTTCGTTTGGGGTGATTCGACACCAGGAACGATACCTGCCCTAGAAAGCTAATATAAATGAAAGTAACGATCTAGCCTGGAATTCTTCTTGAGGTTTATTAGAATTTCTTCATATAAATTTAGGGGGATAATTCATATAAATCTCAAAAAGGCCAATATCTGTGTTCTCTAATGAGCTTTAATGTTTAAACCCATATATAGAGGTGAAATGTGCAACATCTATTAGTACCATATTGCTAATTGATATGGAGGTAGGGAGTTTTCCTCCCTATATACATACCAATCCTCATAGGAATAGACACATCAATACTACTATTGGAAATTTCAGAAAATCCTAAGGTAGCCAAATAGTATTTTCCTCTTCTTGCTACTACGCTGCCGTTGTAGTCTCTCCATCCCAATCGTCTGTGTGCACCGGCATCTGGGAGAGCAGATCTCCAGAACCCTCATATTTGCGATCCTGCACTGGGAGAAGGCGAATAAGGTTTCTGGGAAGCGCTATTCGCGCGACTACTCCCCAAATCCTTCACCATGGCTCGTCTTCCGAAGGCTGCATCGGCACGCCGTCTTTGTCGTCGCCAGACTCGAGGGATCATCAACGGGAACGTTCCACCGCTGCTCATCGATGACCTCAACTTCGCTCCATCGTCAACTCCATCTGCATCTCCACCACCGTCAACTACATCTACAATCATGAGGCATCATTCTCGTGATCTAATCTTGTCGTTCATAATGTCTAATATATCAAGTGTACGTGCTATTCTTACAATCATAATCATATTTATTCTTATGCTATGCAATATGTTAATTTGTCATGCTAGTTTACTGTACATGCTGAATGGAGGCGGGAGAAGAGAGAGCGGGCTCGGCCCTCGCCGCATCATCGCATGCATGGCAACAGGGGCCCGGCCCAGGCCGTCCTCGTTTCATCGCTCGCAGGCTCTGCTGTGGACCTTTGGTGGTGGGAAGTTTGACAATAGTGGTGGTGGGAAGTGAGCACGTGCTACTACCCGAGAGTTGCGTGAGAGACTGTAAGTAGACGGAGAGAAGCCAATCGGCGGAACCGGCATGGCAGAGGCTCCCAAGTCCGTCCGTCCGTCCGGTCGCGGTCGGTCCCAACGACGACCAGCACGAGTCCCGGACTCCTCGCCAATCGCTGCCATTGCTTTTGTGCTGCGGCTGGTGGGGCCGTTGGAGTCCAAGGCCGGTCAATGCCAGGCAAAGTGGCCCGTAGAGTGCAGAGGCCGCCGGCAGCTGCGCTGGGCACTGCACGTACTGATACATACGGAATACTCCAACTCGTACTCGGTTTACATACGCATAGGAGTAGCCGTGCGGCTCTTTCGCGGAGACATACACGGCCCATCAGTACCTAAGTCTCGCGCCTTTGCCAACGGCGCGTCCAAACAGGTTAGATTTGAAAAAAAAAATAGTAGTGTCAAATTCAAAAATTGTTTTAAAAAAGTTTAAAATAAAATAAAAATCAACATGCTTTGGTCCCTTCTCCCTTAGACTGTCTCCAACAAGGAGAACCCAAATACCACACCCATTCTATGTTTTGGGTCAGGTACAGTAAAAGGGTAAGACACCCAAACCTTATCTTCTCCAACAGCCATCCCAAAAACAGAGCCCCCATTTGGCCTGCATCCACGCAGCAGAAGCCGCTGCCGCAGCAGAGCTCGCCACGGATCTTGCCGTCGGAGCTCGCTGTCGCGCCGCCGGAGCTCGCTATCGCGCGGGGGAGGACCTGCAACTGCTCCCGTATGTGGTGGAGGGAGAAGCCGCGACTCGGAGGAGGCCGCGCTCGAGGAAGGAGTTCCCGCAGGGGCCAAGGACACGCGTCCACCGGAGATCTTCGTCGTCCGTCCTGGCTCCGTCCTCGTCGGAGTGGAGGCGGGCCTCAGCTCTCCATCCTGAACCTCCTTCTCTGCACCTTCTATCGCTTCGTCCTCCTCGGTGGGGTGGGAGCGGATTTGGCGGTGCAGTGGGGGGAGATCCATGGGGAGGGAGCGGATTCGGCGCTAGCCCTGGCGCTCGCCATGCTTCTTGCCTTCTCCGGCGTCGCCGTCGTCTTGGTGCAGGAGACCGAGCGGATCGAAGGCAGTCGAGGCGCACGGCGTGGTCGTGGGCCCTGCGTGGAGACGCAGAAAGACGGGGAGAAGACCCTTATTTGGGTTCTGCGTAGCCTCCCACCCAAAATGAGTCACGTCTTTGCCTACTCCGTTGGAGGCATGTTTTGCCCCCCCCCCCCCCCCCCCCCCCCCCCAAAAAAACACTGTGTGCAACACATTTTGGGGATGGGTCACGTTATGGCTACTCTGTTGGAGTCAGTCTTACAAACGGAGGATCTGCTTGCCCCCGGCCCAGCGACTCACTGAGTCACTGGTTCTCTCTATTTCGCTTCCCGAAATTTTTTGAGAAACGCTACTGTAGTACTTTTCGTTGTTATTTGAAAATTAATGTCCAATCATGGACTAATTAGACTTAAAAGATTCGTCTCATGATTTACAGCTAAACTGTGTAATTAGTTTTATTTTTTATCTATATTTAATACTCCATACATGTGTCAAAGATTCGATGTGATGAGGAATCTTTAAAAAATTTTGCAAAATTTTTTTTGAACTAAACGGGCCAGTCCGGGCGAACAGGATGGCCCAAGATGCGGCGCCCCTCGGCGCCCAAGTGATCCTCCGAGAGCTACAGCTGCTCAGGACGCAGGCACCAACAAACCAACCCACCCGACGCAAGGAACCGAACCGACCACCGTCCCGCCGATGTCGGCGACGACGGCGCACGCGCGCCACCGGACGTGCCGCATGTACTGGTGCTACCAGTGCGGCCGCGCGCTCCGCATCATCTCCTACCCGACCACCGACGTCTTCTGCCCGCGCTGCTTCGGCCGCTTCCTCCACGAGATCGACCCACCGGCGCGCCCCGCGTTCCCGCCGCCGCACTTCCTGCCGCACCCGTTCCACCCGCAGCACCAGCACGACGGCCACCCGCGCCGCTGGGTCATATACGGCGCGGAGCCGACGACGACGGTACCAGGCCGCGCGTTCCGCCAGCCTGCGCCGGCGCAGGCACCTGCCATTCCTCCTGCTCCCGCACCTGCGGCGCCGGTTCGACGTCGCGTGCCCTCCCCGCCGCCACCGGTGCCGCGGCGGCCGTCCACGCCCCCGGCCATCGACCCCGGGAACTACTTCACGGGGCCAAACCTGAACAATCTCATCGAGGAGCTCACGCAGAACGACCACGGCAGGTGCACTCGAATGGGTGCGTCCGGACACGTCCTAGGGCCGGACATTCGGGCGCTAACTGAACTCGAGTCATGGGCTCCAAATGTCTGGCCACAAACATCACGGAAGGCAAGATAGCGATGGAAACCTTAGCCAGAGGCCAGAGCAGCAGAGGGACCCGAACCAAGGGGAGGACCTCGCGCCGTTGATCCAAGCCGTGACTGTGGGCTGACCGGCGGCTCGCAGCCTCGGGAAGGCCGGGGCAACAACGCGCGTGGCGACGCGACGCGACGGCAAAGGCCTGACCTGGGCTCGGCTAACCAACTGCGCACGGAGCTGCTCGGTGGCTGGGCACCTGCCGCGAACGGGCAGGACAAAGAAGCAAAATGACAGCAACCTCATAGTTTCAGCAAGGGCAAATAGAACATCAAAGGAGGTGCACGCTTTCATAAACACCATATTGAGAAATGTGACTGAGTATTCCTCGGTACAGGAGGTAACCAAAACCTACGCTCTAACAGCATTGCTGTCCTACAAATTATTATGCATCAAGCATAAACTTTTCCCAGGGCAAAAAAGATCTATTTCACCTGTTTAATGAGTTCCTCTCATCAAAAGGATGACAGACAAATTTTCCGTTAAGAAGAAAAAAGATTCGGGGACTAAGCTCTCGAGTGACTGATAACAATTCCATCCTCCACCAAAATATGATCTCAGAGAATACAGAAAAATCAGGCAATGGCTTTCGATTCAGCCTCTGCTGCTGAGACAGCCTCCACTGCTGGGGCAGGGGTAACACCTCCCGTTGTTGGGCTGAAACAGAAACAAAACAATGCATTAATCGGTGATCTCTCGAAAGAATTTGGATGTTGCAGTGGTTATTCCTGAAGTAGTAGAGATACTCACAGTCCAACCATCACTTTGAAAGCATCGTAAATTCCCCACTGAGCACCGGTAAGGGTACCAATCATGACGATACGAAGAGGAAGTCCTCTAGTGAAAAGACCCCAGAGACCAAGCTTCTTAACAGCCTGCAAGAATACAACAATATATAAACAATAGCTAGTAAGAAAAAGAAGATGATATATGTTTTGATGCAAAAGCAAGAATATATGCTTACATCGCCAACTGTAGCACCCTTGGCATTGTTCAGGAAAGACACAAGGTTGTCAGCCGGGTGAGATACAACAGCACAGAAGACACCAGCAATGTAACCGCCAGCAAAGCTAATACCCAACTGGGTAGTCTTGCTGCACTCAGATTTCGGAACAGGCACAGCATGCTTGTAGATAAGCTCAACAATGGTCTCAAAGGAAGCAAACTTCATCATGGTATCTGCATACATCATACAAGTGCAACGGGTGAGTACAGCTGATTGTAGTAAAGTTTATTTTCCTGATTACACAAAATAGAGACACAGTATGACTAAAGCTGCTACTATGGACAGTCAGGTGGGGCAATGGCATTACTGCTATCGAAAAAATGGCATGGTACATAAAAAAATGTACACAGGACTACTTATAAAAACAAGCCTTAACTGAAAATTGGCGAATGGCAATTCAAGATCCAGACAACAGTATCTAGGAAGAACCTGACTTCAAGATGGAAAACCTCTACTAGAGAACTACAACGTGCACAGCATTTTTCGTAAGACTTTAAATTTTCAATCAAAATGGAAATTTCAACCATAGTTGCTAGCGGTTTCAGCTGAAACTCAGACACAAAACTTAAATAGTACGGAATCTAACCATCCTAGAGCCACATGCTGCATAGCCATTTACGTGCAACAGATTAATACATTTTCGTTCCGACACAGATTGAAAAAAGGTATTTTTTTTCACAAATCATGTGTCAATGTCCTAGATTTTATGAGAAAGGTGAACTGAACTACAATTGTTACGGGGAACTATGAAACGAACGTTGGGGATAAACCCTATAAAGTGGATCAATAAAAATATAAAAGTCAATGGCCATTCAGAATACAGAATGGATAAGAATTATCATAATGCTGATGCATGATATCTAGGAAAGCATACCAAAAAAAAAAGTTTGTGGGTTCACAAGAAGTCAAGACATCAAGTGAGTTGTGCCACGAAAACAAGATTAGTTTTTTGAGCATTCAGCTTCAAATGTTCAATGGTTTTGCAACAGTCATTCAATGCAAACGATTAAAAACAAAAAGAAAGTTGTACTAAAGATGGCAAGAAATATGTACTTACAAGGAATCTGACGACCCCAGAGAGGAACAATTCCCTTGTAGAGCCTAAAATCATTAAGCAGCAAGAACTGTTAGGACAGCTGGAAGGAAACCATGTCTCAGAACAATAATTTTTTAGTCAGTCAATTTGCTTACCCAAGAGCACCCTCAGATCGGACAAATTTGGGGAGCCCATCACTCAACCCACGAGCAAATCCAGGTTGTGTCTGCACACGTACCTTCACAGCTTCAAAAGGGCAGAGAGCCACATCAGCAATTACCTCAGCAGATGCGGATCCTGCGAGGTAGATTAGAGTCTTGTACTTCTGGGCATACTCAGGCCCTGCAATGTCCGAGTAATACTTCTTAAAGAACTCATAGAAGCCAAACTTGCAAGCCCCCTGAGCACTGTAACCAAGCAAGGTAGGCACCCATCCCCTGAAGAGGCCCCTAGCCCCTTGCTCCTTTAACAGGACACCAAATCCAGATGAGATACTCTTGTATTTCGCTGGATCAATCTGAAAAAATAACAAACGTTTTATGTATAAAATCCCTAATTTAAACATGGAATTAATTGTTTACACAATGAATCAGGCAGCTAGTTTATATATATATATACTTCCACCATTTCAAATAGAAGTCATTTTAGCTTTGTCATAAGTCAAACTTGTTTAACAAGTTTAATGAAAAATACATTAACATCTACAATATCAAGTAAAAGGCACTATCAAGATATGTTAGTTTGACGTTATCAATGTTTTGTGTATTTATCAATGAACTTGATCAAAGTTGGAAGTAGTTTTACCTAGGACAAAACTAAAACAACTTATAATTGGGATCAGAGGGAGTGCTTTTTAAAACCTAACTATCTAAAATTATCCATTACATTACATAAAATAGAAGAGAAACAAGAATGTGACCCAAATGAAAGAATGCAACACAAAGGAGGGAATGGAGACTGAGGGCGGTTGAATGCGACACAATGGAGGGAACGGAAACTGAGGGCGGTTGGCAAAGCTAGGAAGGCATAGATTCAAGTGGATATCAAGGCCACAAACTAAAGCAAAGGTTCAAAGTAGCAATTAAATTGGCCTCAAATTCAAATGAAAAGTGTTATTTGCATTGCTCCCCCTGCTAAAACATGATAGCATAACATACATACACAAGTGGCAAATGCTCACAACTTTAGTCTCCAAAACACATCAACCGATCAGAGCAAATGTGCCAATTGAATGGTTCATTTAGAACCAAGCCTGATAGCACCCAACGACCAACACAAAGGATTCTCAGAGAATTACACACTCATCAGTTTTTTTAAAATCGTAAACAAATTGTTTCAGTGGGTAAACAGGCATAATTTTATAATGACAGATGCCAATGGAAGTGCCCACTACAATCACAATTTGTTCGAGAACTAGAACCTCCTAGCCATCAAGTCCAGTACTGAGCAAATAAAGCCTGATAGAGCACTCAGCCACCAACACAAACAATAGTCAGAGAATTACACATTCATCAGTTTTGTTTGAATCATAAACAAATTGTTTCAGTGGGGAAACGGGCAGAATTTTATAATGACAGATGCCGATGGATGTGCCCACAACAATCACAATTTGTTCAAGAACTAGCACCACCTAGCCATCAATTCCAGCACTGAGCAAATAAAGTGCACCTGATGTGGTACCAACAACGAGCACGTCAAGAAAAAAAATCTTAACAACAGTGAATCACAGCTTACAGCTAATCACAGTGATCCAATTCACAGGTCTAGGCACGCATTCACAAACCTACTTGAAGCAGTCAGAAGGGGCCCTGCAGTAATAGCGATCCACACAAAAGCTACTCAGTTAGCAAGCAGTACTACATACCAAACTACTAAATTTGAAAAAAGGCATCAAGCACACGTTTGAACAAACGAATATCACAACTGGAAAAGAAAACGAACTATCCATGCTCACAGGAAGTAGATACACGCATAGTGACGAGGGATGTGGCTAGATTTATGGCATCCAGATCACTAAGACGAAATCGAGATCGCAAGCCCACGACTACCAAGCTCCACTGCCAACCAACCAAACACCACCAGATCCGCGCGAGATTTCCCCAAAATGGGTCCCGTGGAGCACCGGGGCGACAGATCTAGGCTGCTACCCGCTCACCTGCATGTTGCACTTGACGAGGTCGAGCGGCGTGACGGCCGTGTGGGTGAGCCCGCAGCTGGCGATTCCTCCGGCGGTGCAGGCGGCGTAGAAGGCCGGCGAGTACATCTCGATCTTCTCGTTGGGCGCCTGGATCGAGAACGGCACGCCGCCTCCTGCTCCAGCCGCGGCAGGCGCCGGGGAGGAGACAGGGAGGCGCGCGGCGGCGCCAGTGGCGGCGAAGGAGCGCGCCGAGGACGAGTAGAGGAATCTCGGGAGGAGCGACTCGCGGGAGCGGTCGGAGAGAGACATCGCCGCCGAGAGATTCGGAAGATTCGTCTCTCTCGTGGGGCTTTGGGTGCTGGTGCTTTCTGAGCGCTCTCGCGGTCGCGTGAGTTTGACGAGGGAGGCGGAGGCGAATATGAAGGGGGGATTTCCAACTTGCTAGGGCATCGATCTCTTCGGAGGCTGCGGCGGAACGGGGTTCGCTGACGCTGACTGTGGGTCCCGCGATCTCGCGGGCCCCGGTTTAAGGTTGGTGGCACTTCATTTATGCTAAATATAAAATGTGTTTGACATTTCGTGCACACCGTCAGAATAATTTCCATTTCTTTCAGCAAGCTTTACGAAGAGAAGGAATGAGCAATTGGGGGTGCCTTTTTCCCATTGGATTTTCATCGCTCTACGTGCCCCCAGAAATGGATGCGTAGAGGATGGAAAGCATGACAAATCTTTGACCCATTTGGCCTTTTTACCATTCGATGCATTTCATCGCTCTATGCCTCTCTATGTGCACCAAAATGGCTGCATAGAGGACAAATCTTTGGCCCGTTTAGGCAGAAATGGATGTATACAGAGGATAGAAAGCATGACAAATCTTTGACCCGTTTGGCACTGTTTTACTTCAATTTTTTCTTCTAATTTTGCTCTCAAATTTTTTTTATGCTAAATAGGCGCAACTTCACCGGCTCCGCTCAAGATCAAGATGGAGTTTACGAAGCACGTAAAAGACCAAAAGGGTACTTTACAAACTTTAGATTTTTTTTACAGAGCTGTTCAACAATAGAGTTGATAGAATAATCTTAAATACTCCCCATAAAAACTGATGTTCTAGCCTTCACTCTATCCCACGAAGAGAGTCGCGGAATACCATGGGCCCCACAGCAAGTCACGTCAGGGCCACCCTCCCTAGGTTAGCCTCATCCACTCCAATCGCGGTAGAGAGATGGCATCCTGGCGGTCCTTGCATGGCAGAAAGTAGAAGCACTAGTGTCATCTGTGCACAGTAATGATGCAGATGCAAGGTCATGCAGGTCATTTTGCCTCTTACTTGGTACTCAGCTCCTAATTCTCAAACGTCTCTTAACGGGACAGAGGAAGTAGATCCTAAAGTTTGAGTTTTAAACCTACAATTCCACATTGATAGTTTGATACGTTGGTGGTAAATTTTTTTGGCAGCGTCGTGATTTCTTCTGTTCTGAACTCCGAAGACTTGCCGGAGATAGTGGTCAGAATATGCAGGTGAATACTCCACCGGGACGACCTTTGTACCTTGTTGTCCCGACCACCTATTTGGGGCCGGTTTAGTTGCCAATTTTTTTTTGGCAAAATGGCACTGTAACACTTTTCGTTGTTATTTGACAATTAGTGTCTAATTATGGTCTAATTAGGCTTAAAAGATTCGTCTCGTTCATTTCGTCTGAATTGTGTAATTAGTTTTATTTTATATATATATTTAATGCTTTATGTATGTGTCTAAAGATTCGATGTGACGGGGAATCTGAAAAATTTTGCAAAATTTTCTCAGAACTAAACGGCCTCCTTGACCCATGTGTAAAATGGTGGCCAGAAGGAAAAGTAGGACGGGGGTGGGGGCCGGGGACGCGGGGCCAGATGCCTCTTTTCTTTTTCTTTTTTTTTTTGAATCGGGGCCAGATGCCTCCGTGGCCCTCCCAGCAGACGGGGGCCGCCCGATTGATCGACCAACAGTCAGGTCCATGGCCAATTTGTGAGCTGGTCAATCAATTCAATTAATCAAAAAGAAAAGTTGTGCACAATTGCCTCGGCAAAAAGCAGATGAGAACATCAAGCGTTGATTCAGGAGGTGCGCAGATTGCAACAAACCCCTAAGCTGAGTGGATCTTGTAACATGCAGGCCCGGCGCACCGCCCAGGCTCACTTTACCGAGAAGTGGTCACATCTACGTAGCAACCCGCTTGAGCTTTCGTCCTCGCTTCACTTAAAACAGTTAACCAAAGGTTAGTACGCGTTCCTGGCCCTGATATTTAAGTCGGTCTGGTGATCCTGGGATTCACGGTAGGGTACTAGACACATGTTGCAGAGTGTTTCACGAGCTACATTAACACGCGTGAACAGTACCCAAGCTACAGTAACATGAATTTCATCTTGGCCAACTCGCTGATACAGTAACCGAGAGTGAACAGTGCCTGTACTACAGTACAACGCCGCTACGGTGCCCGGAGTCCGGACATGCAGCTACAGTGCTCGGCCCACTGCCGCTGCTACTGTACTCGGCCCATACCTGAATTGGGCCCACTTGGCCCATGCGGCTGTTACAATCTTTTCCAGCTCAAACTTGCTTATCCGAGAAGGAAAAAGTCCATATTACCTCTTTTAACTTTCGCGAAAGTCCTTTTTTTCTCCCTGAACTTTAAAATCAGGCAAAACACCTCCCTCAATTTTTAAAACTGTTCATCTTACCTCCCTCTCCCTGTTATAAGCAGTTTTGAAGGCGGTTTTATCTTTTTTTTTTATTTCGGCTAGATCTTTAAAAATCATAGTAAATCACAGAAAAAATCATAAAATAAAAAATCTAATTTTATTGGACTCCACATAAATAGATCTAAATAGTGAACATATAATATGATATGCTTTAGTAAAAAGTTTTTGTTGTAGCTTTAAATCTATGTTTTTCTATAATTAATTGGAATAATTCATAGCTAGAGTTTTTATGGTACAATTGCGATGAAATTTTTATGGTGGGCTAATTATTGTATGATTGAACTATAGTAAAAATTTCATATTCATTGGATCATGTGTAGCTTAATTATAGATTTATTTATATTTAACAAGCATAAACTTAAATAAATCTATAACTAAGTTATATATGATCCAATGAGTATGAAATTTATACTACAGTTCAATCATACAATAATTATCCCATCATAAAAATTTTACCATAATTGGACCATAGAAACTACAGTTATGAATTATTCCATTTAATTACAGAAAAACACAGATCTAAAGCTACAGCAAAAACTTTGTACTAAAGCATACCATATTATATGTTCATTGTGTAGATCGACTCATGTAGAGTAAAAAAATTAGATTTTCCATTTTATGATTTTTCTGTGATTTACTATAATTTTTTAAAGATTTAGCCGAAATAAATAAAAAGAAAAAGGCAAAACCGTCTTCAAAACTGCTTATAACAGGGGCAAGGAGGTAAGATGAACTGTTTTAAAAATTGAGGAAGGTGTTTTGCCTAATTTTGAAGTTCACGGAGGAAAACGGACTTTGAGTGAGGTGACGTGAACTTTTTCCATGAGAGAATCCATCACAAAAAAAAAAAAATGGCCGACAATGCCAGGCCCTAAAGCTGCTGCTCGGGCCAGGCCCATGGCTTGTTCTTCGTGCCTTCCCTCCAAAGCCCAAACCAGCCGCCGGCCACCGTTACTTCCCCTTCGCGCCACTTGCCCGCCTGCCCGCCTCCATCACCTCCTGGCCGGCAAGCAACCCGCGCTTTGGCGCCACGCACAAGTCACCGTCGCCGAACACCGCACGCCTAACTCCCCCTACGAACTCACCTCACTTCATCTCACCTCGCCACAGAATCGCTTTCGTCCTCCCGCAAAGCCATCCTTTCCCACCCGTGCCTCAATTTCCGCGCCCCAAACAATGAAACCTGCATTTGCTTTAAAACCAGCGTCGTCTCATGCAAAATTCCAAAGGCGATCCTCCGAGAGCTACAGCTGCTCAGGACGCAGACACCAACAACCAACCAGACGCAAGGAACCACCACCGTCCGCCGATGTCGGCGACGACGGCGCCCGCGCGCCACCGGACGTGCCGCATGTACTGGTGCTACCAGTGCGGCCGCGCGCTCCGCATCATCTCCTGCCCGTCCACCGACGTCTTCTGCCCGCGCTGCTTCGACCGCTTCCTCCACGAGATCGACCCGCCAGCGCGCCCCGCGTTCCCGCCGCCGCACTTCCTCCCACACCCGTTCCACCCACAGCACCAGTACGACGGCCACCCACGCCGCTGGGTCATATACGGCGCGGAGCCGACGACGGTACCAGGCCGCGCGTTCCGCGAGCCTGCGCCGTCGCAGGCACCTACCACGCCTCCTGCTCCTGCACCGGCGGCGCCGGTTCGACGTCGCGTGCCCTCCCCGCCGCCGGTGCCTCGGCGGCCGTCCACGCCCCCGGCCATCGACCCCGGGAACTACTTCACTGGGCCAAACCTGAACAATCTCATCGAGGAGCTCACGCAGAACGACCGGCCGGGGCCGGCGCCGGCGCCGTCGTCGGCCATCGACTCGCTGCCGACGGTGCGGATCACCGGGGCGCACCTGTCGGAAGGCTCGCAGTGCCCCGTGTGCAAGGAGGACTTCGAGCTCGGGGAGGCCGCGCGGCAGCTGCCGTGCAAGCACGTCTACCACTCCGACTGCATCGTGCCGTGGCTCCGCCTGCACAACTCCTGCCCGGTCTGCCGGTACCAGCTGCCGGGAGCCGGGTCCAATGGCAGCAGCCTGCAGGCCGCACCTCGCGGCGGAAGCAACGGCAACAGGAACAGGGAGAGGGAGAGAGAGCCCGCGACGTTGGTGCGGTGGGGGCCGTTCTCGTGGCTGTTTCCACCGCGCGGGATGGACGACCCCGACGATGCGTGGGAGCACGGGCGGCGTGGCAGGCACGACGCGGCCGACGCCGGCGGTAATGACATGACGGCCCTCCAGTCCTTTGTTCTTGTGGCAACCTGCGTTTTCATCTTCTCCTTCATGACCTGAAAAAAAAAACCTGGGCGATGTACGAAGACGACATATTGAAGGAACATGCCAAGTTGTGCATAAATTTAGCTTGCTGTTTAATCAACTTCGCCTTTTCTAAGCCGTTTCTCATCTATCATTTGCTTTCAGCATTCTACGCTTGGTGGCGCTCTCTGTTTCTCATATAGATGTTCTCGTGGAGTCGAACGCCTCCTACCCAGTTAAGTGATGTGATCAAGTTCTTCTCTTCCAGTCTTCCTACTTCAGATTCAGAATGCCGATGTGCTAGCAACTAACAGCAAACTACAGGTAACTATGGCGCCGTTCTGCCAGTTCAATGTCAAGTCGTCAACGGTGGAAGATTGGTGGAAGCCTGATGTGAAGATGTAGACCTGCTCTTGTAAAAATGATATCGCGTCCACTGTAAATGCGAGTAAATCACGCATCGTAAAAGGAGCGTGCAAAATTAAAAGGCAGGCTCCATGTAAAGCGAGTAAATCACACATCGTAAAAGGAGCGTGCCAAATTAAATGGCAGGCTCCATGTAAAGCGAATGTCTGGATGATATATCATGTTAACAGTAATTTCTGAAACAGACCGAAGACATTTCTATGTGAATGCGCCTGATGCTGGCAGAGCTAGTAGCAGAATCTTGTAAGTACATGTTCTATGGGACACTGAACTTCTCAGTGAAAAAAAGGCATATAAAAAAATGGGAGCATTGACGTCATAGATAGAACGGGAGCATCAAAATAATATGTTGATTTCATTCAATATGTAAATCAGATTCCTGTTTCTTGTATCAAACCATTCAATTTAGACCCAGGTGGGTCAGCCGTTTAAACCACGATGCAGCATGGTTTTGAAACCAGCGTGAAACCCATTCGTATATGATGCATTCTTCAGAGTCATCTGCAATGAAAACATCCACATTAGTTATGCATAGACCTTGATGGCGCAGGTCCCGTGTGTTAAAAAAAAGGCTTCTCACTGCTTATTATTGGTGGGTATAGTAGAAGCAAATGTAAAATACAACTGCACATATATCACCAAATAATCAGTTCTTTGTATTGGACCAACATTGTTCACAATTATGTGTTTAAATGCATGATGAGGTTTTACAGACAGGTTAAAAATTTCTTGTCCAGATCAGGCCATTTCCATTCAAGCGTGGCACAGTAAATTTTAATTTTCTCTAATTCTTAGGCATGGGGTAATGACCCAGCACAAATGTTCCAGGTGACTCTCCGGAATCAAGACTTAATAAGATATTGCTATTAGCCTATTATTAAATGTTGATGAATTGCCTTTAGGCTGAATTGCATGACTAATAAATTCAACTTTACTTGGAAGAATTCACAGGAAGAAGGAAATACAGGGGAAGGCCCAACTTTCTACTTTGGGTTGCCCTTTTCTCAGCATACATCGTTAAACACATTTTAGGAAAAGGATTTGAACAGGTGTTGTATCATGTATGAAATAATTTGAGTAGGTCTTCTAAAAACAGCATTCCAGAAACTAACCGCTATACTCTTCAAATCTGGATCTGCCCGTCCCCTCAGGCCATCTAAGATCGAAGAAAGATCTTCCTTCTTAATGTCCAATTTCTTCAATTCCTGCATGGCAATATTTATCAACATAAAGAACAGGTGTTGTAAAAGAAGGCTATCATAGATAAGCTCACTGGATTACCTCAGACAACAACGGGGAGATGATGTCAAACACATCATTTACAAATTTGTCAACACTGGTATTGGTAGTAGGTTTATCTACTTTGCTCGATGTTTCTGCACCCTTGCTCTGAACTTTGGAAATTGTCATGATAGCCTTCACTTCTAATAATGGATAAATTGTCATGATTGACTATTGAAACTTTAAGAAATCATAAATAAACTCAGGAAAAGTTGCAAACAAAATGCAAGTATATAAGTATAGTCCAACAGTAAACAACGTAAAGTGTTGCAACCTCCTTTGAACTACTATGATGTCTGTGAGCTAAGGACAAAGAATAGAAACTAATCAGTTCCAGAAATGATCATTGAATCTATGTACTTCAACACTTCAAGGTACATAAGATAGTGCATGTCAAGTACTACACAATAGTCACATATTCACCCAAGATCACAATTCACAATTGAATGAGGCAGTGACCGGATAGGATAGCTGTGGGAGGTCTCTGGCCATTCTGCTGCTGGTTTCCAGCCGATGCCATCGAGGCACAGCAAGAAGATGAGTAGAGAGAAGGGAGATGACAGATGGGAGAACAGAATGATTTATTGCTCAGCCCAAAACCAAACAGCTATTCCACCAGGAATGGACCAGTGAGAAAAGGTCTAATTTGCTATTTCCAAATCCAATATACAAACACTGGATTAAATTTAACCTACCCCTCATCACATTTCCCAACCCCATTCCCCAAATCCAAATGGTGTCTTAGCTGAATGAGAAACGCTAAAACATTAACTCGTGACAGCTGCTACATGATTTGCTATGTTTGTGTTGGCCGACATTGTGTGGACCAAAGGTCCCAAGCTTAGTGTTAGTTTGCTCTGATGGCAGTGATAAACATTTGTGTTACTCATAAGAAATCCCATACCTACTTTCGAACCATATTAAAGTACAGAGCTCTTGCCAGCCATGACCATGAGAGCATGATGTAGAAGCATAATTCAGATTCACAAAGAAGGGCATGCTAATTCTACCAAACACTTCTCTTACCCTGTCATATATGATATAATAAGTGCATACTAAAGAAAAAGCTTTTCTCAGCTAGCCAGCGATCCAAACAAATGTGGGCCATGCGCAGAAAGGTCACCAAATCATGTGAATTTTGTTGATACAACAGAACTGCCATCATGGTTTATCGATAGAGGATAAAGCGAATCTTAAACAAAGTATGGCATGCATGAATAGCTGACCTGTCTCTTTGGGCACATTATTTTGATGATGAGGAACATTAGTATGTGCTGCGTTCTCAACTGGTTGTTCTGAGGAATTTGGCACACCAGATGGAACCAAATGTGCTAGATCAGGAGGATTATCCTTACCCACAGCTGGTGCAGCCTGTACCACAGCAGTGATATAAAACATCTCTACAATACAAAAATGAAAGAATACGTACACAATCCATCCAGCATTACCTCCAAGTCCACATATGCAGGTTGCTTCCCAATGGAGATGAGAAACTTGTCAAGATTGCTTGAGCTAAGAGCTGGATGAAGTAAATTAGAAATCAACTATCAAACAAAATAATATATCAGGTAAATTGCATCCGAGGTCACCAAACTTATCTTGTATGTGCAAATAGGTCACTGAACTATAAAATGAGACAAACCCATCACTAAACTCTAAACTTTCTAAGCGGATCATCCAAGGACACTGTGTTTAGTGCCAGCACGACAATGGGTTCATATTAAAGTCGTGGGAGAATAGTTTATGATCCTTGCATTGAACCCATCACATGCTAATCATGTTGAGAACTAATATATCCGCATGCTAACTCATTCAGACATTATTCAACTCTAATGATATTAGGGCTTTATGAGATCTTCAGTGACCAGAGTGACATGCTTGGAACACAGTGATGAGTGCGTAGATAATTTTTGGAGACACCATGTAACTGATTTGCTTCAGAAGCATGACCACATGCCACACGAAAGTGATGCCCAGCATGCAGCACTGCCGCAGGACATGATGAACAGCAGGAGGGACTGCCACAAGCCCACAAGGGGGCAAGCGCACAACGTAGAATTGGAGGCTCTGTTTTCGACATGGCATGCCCACGAGTTTACCAGCTGGCAGAAAAATGGCCGGCAGCGCAATTGGCACCTGCATCGGGTGGACGAAAAATAGTATACTATACTACTAGTTGCATGCGAGGGGCTAGCAAAATATATAAGGGGCATATGGATTTAAAATGAAGTTAATGGTTTTTGCAAAAAAAAAAAAGAATCATGTTCTTTTATGCGACTGTAATGTCCATGTCACTGTGAAATAAATGAGTTCCGCATCAGGGACCTTATAGACGATCAAATCAGAAAGTTTAGTGATAATACTTCAATTTCGAGCAATTCATTACCTATTTGCACATGCAAGAGAAGTTTAGTGACCTCCAATGCAACTTGCATATATAACATTAGCCAGGTCAGGATATATTATCTGCGCAACTTCACAGAAGCATAACACCTAATATACAGTTTGCATTTCGGATAACAGTAGTTATGTATTATCGGTAGTTAAAGCAATGGAACGTCATCAGTAAAAGAAGTGTTGTTATCCTGAACCATACCAATTGTCACATCATTTGTCAGTGGATGGAAGTAGCAAATCTGTTTAGACTTGAAACCTTGATCAAGTAAAAGTGAAACAGCACTGCACACAAAAGCATAATTGTATGAATTTGTTAAACCATTAATTGAAAAGGCATAGAAAAATAGCAAGCATTACTTCAGAGTACAGAACTGCAGCAGAAGTGCAAGAGAACAAAGCATTTTCAAAAAGAAAACAAGATTTAAGGATCTCAAGCAGTCTATCCTTCATCAGTGAAGTATTTCTATCTAGCTGTCAGAAATATGACTCACAAATTGAAGGGCCAAATTCCTGCTACTATATCACAGTTGGAACAAATTTATGGTTGTAATAGCTTTCCATTAATCAAGGATATCATAATTTAGGCCTTGTTTAGAATGCAACTTTTTGCAATCTGGGCTACTGTAGCACTTTCGTTTGTATTTGGCAATTAGTGTCCAATCATGGACTAATTAGGCTCAAAAGATTCGTCTCACAAATTACAGTCAAACTGTGTAATTAGTTTTTTTTTACCTACATTTAGTGCTCCATGCATGTGTCTAAAGATTGATGTGATGGAAAGAGAGTGTAAAAATTTGGAATTTGGAAGGTAACTAAACAAGGCCTTATAAAGATACGAGACAGAGTCAATCATAAAGTCAAAGCAAGACCCCATACCTTGCAGACTCATTTATTAACGCAAAAGGAGTAACACACCCTAAGGGCACCTGGATATAATAAGAAAGTAAAACAGATTAGCAAGTATTTTAAGGAAAAAAGGAACTATTCGTTTAGATTCCTAATAAAACAAGCATGCATCTAAGCTCAAGTAATCTCCTCGCTGAAAAGAAAAGAACAAGAAGAAACACGGAGTAACTTCTACGGAGTATTTGTGTGTTCAAGCAATTAAATAGTAATAAGAAACTTTGTCATCTGGAGAAGCCTTCACTTCAAACAGTTCTATTTAACTATGAAGTAAAACCTACAACGAAATAAACCACGTGAATGGCACACCGTTGGTAAAGATGGAGATTTCTACATAAAAACATAGGAGTCCCTGACACCACTAGCGTGACCATTATAAATAGCACACCATTGGTAAAGAATAAAGATAGAATCAAGCTTTCTTGATGTTCAGTGAAACTGGTAAACTAGATGACACCACTTGAGTGACCATATGTGCAGGAATAATGGAACCGAAAGATGCACTATGTTCTTTTTTTTCATTGCTCCTATGATTTTCTAAGGTAAGATTAGAAAAATAAATAGATGAAAGTTTTGAACATCGTATAAATGGCCGACCTGAAGAACTTCTAGAAGATTTTCTTCCGGAGCCATTCGTAGACCACCTTTTCCCAACCCAAGACGTTGAGAAAGAACTAGAAGTCCAAGGAAAACAAGATTAATTAACAGAAAACAAGCAACACTAAGATGTAATCATAGCAAAGTTACCTACTTTTCATGTCAACTTTGGTGCCAGCAAGGGCAGAAATAACATATAACCGATGCTTCTTGTCCTGAAATTCAGAATTCAGAAACATTAGCATGACGACAAGTGCTCCAGTCAGAACTACATTCCACCAGTTGCCACAGATTTACCTTCAAGAGTAAATTTTTACTCAAAGCACCTCCTAAATGGCCAACATGTTTGGCCTGGCATAGCCAAATAAGAAGTAAATTAGTACTCATGATAAATCAATACAGACCATTACAGAACAAAGTATGAACTCCTTGGTCCACTCACCTGTTCCTCCACTGTCAACACAACAGGGTGATCGTAGCACGTGAAATCAATCTTAAGCTCCTGCAGAAGACAAGAGCACCAAATTGAGCCCCGGCTAGCGAGTTCCATAATGATGCTAGGAAGCAAAGTGTGCTCGGGATGCAATATCCAGAACCCAGACATCTAGGTATAAGTATTCGTACTTCAATTTATGCACATCTATGGAGAAACCCTTTTTCCTTCTATAACACCGCACGAGTAAATTCCGATGCAACCACGCCTTTTAACGCTAGGGTAGGATTTACAACTACCCAAATCCTGAAAAAATCAAGCGCGACGGAAGCATCTCGATGGTGACACAGGCAGGGGCACTGGCGTGGCCACCGGCGCCAATCTAGTCGATCTCCAAGGCACGGCAGCGAGGAAGCAAATCCGAGAAGGCTGGTAGCTAGAGAAGGATGGTGCCGAGCTGCGGAGGTGGTATAGAGTGGTGGTACTGACCTGGAGGCGCGCGAGAAGCTGATCCTTCGTGTACCCCATGGCTGGCGAGTGGCGACGTCGGGCGGCGGCGGCGGCGGCGGTCGACGAGCTGGGAAGGGACGTCGGGGTTGAAGCCACAGGCGTGCAATCGGCTGAATCGACCGTCCGCCAAATCCAACGGTTCTCGTGGGTGGTGGTCTCTCGGACTCTCGGATGCGGATGTGGTTGCGTGTGAGACAGGTTGGGTGCGGGAACGAGTTGTGCCTCGTATTGTATGGGTGTGTTTAGCCCGTTCACAAACGGGCCCAATCCGAACCGTCTTTTTTTTTTCTTCGGTAATGAGCAGGTGTCCATCCGTACAGATGCTGTGCTGAGGCATGACACACACGTTTGTTCGTTTCTAATAAGTTTCTATCCGGTCGTTCCTCTTACTATCGCACTTATCCGTTTGCCAACCGCCTCCGAGCGCACGGCCGCGGGCCCTATGAGGCGCACCGCTCGAGCGCTAGCCTTCCCAGGCACGACACGCGGCAGCCTCCAAGTCGCAGCGCTCGGCTACCGGCCCTACCAGGCACAGCGCGTCGCTGCCCTCTCCAAGTCATGCGACAGCGGCCCCCCACCCCTCGTGTGGCCGATGCTTTCCTTCCGCGACATGCAACCATTGTCACCGGCCGCTGCCTCCAATGAACACCACACACCGACGAGCCTCCTTTCTGTCGAGCAACAAGGAGATGTTGCGTTGAAAACGCATGTTGCAAAAATATGTTTCAATAGTTTCAGTTGTTTCAAAGGTATGTTGCAAGTGTTTTATATGGATGTTACAAAAATAGATCGTGATGTTGCACATGTTGCAATGGTTGTACAAGTAGGCTACAAGTGTTTGTTCCAAATATTTCATCTGCTTTTTCAGACATATCTTGCAAGTGTGCTTATTTAGATGTTGTATATGTTTTACACATATGTTGCAAAGAGAATGTTTGAAATGTTTCAGTTGTTTCAACCTTATGTTGCAATAAGTGTTTTCATGTTGCAAGTTGTAAGTGTTTTATCTGTTTGCATATGTTTCACACACATGTTACAAGTGTATGTTCCAAATGTTTCATCTGCTTCAGACGCATATTACATTCAAATGTTTTATGTTGCAAGTGTTTCGTGTTTCAGAGGTATGTTCAGAGAGTCATTGGGGCACGGCCCGGGCGCCGGAGGAAGAGGCGCGGCGAGCCAGGGGACCGCGATGGATGGGGCACATGGCGCGCCTAGGGTCCTGCGGATGGGGCGTGCTCGTCCTCGTCTCGGCTCCTGGGTCCCGTCCGCACGGAGAGAGAAAAGAAGGTCAGGGGAAGGAGCAACGGGCACGGTGAAAGTCCCTAGTTTGGTTTTGGCTAATTGATGAAACCTAGGACTAACCTTTGTATCTAAGTGGATGATTTAGATAAAGGTGGTCATTGAATATGAGACATGACATTGACTCATATGACCAAGATGGTGAAGACCAAGATGAGGCTTGGCTCGATGGACCGGTTGTGAAGGTGAAGGGCTAGTCGAGGCTTCGAAGCGAAGGACCATGCGATGGTGAAGCTTGAGCAAGACTTGGCGCCGATGGACCAATGCAACGGTGAAGAGCAAGTGAAGTCAAGGTCGATGGATCGAGACGGTCATGTGATGATATGAAGTGGATCATATCCTTTGGAGAAACAAAATGGGCTCAAGGCAAAGGTATAACCATAGGGCCATTTTGTTTTACACTCAAGACACCATAGAGGGTGTGAGTGGTTTAGGGTCGATAGCCGAACTATTAAGAGGGGAAGTCTTATCGGTTATTCGACGCATGGGTGCCACTAGGTGAATTCATGAAGTGCATTGCATGTAGGGCCTAGTGAGCTAACTGGAAAACCTTTGAAAATGATTGAGAAAAGGCTAACACACAAGCACATGGAGATGTACACTTGATGGTGTTGGCACATTTGCAAAGGTGGTGTTGGTCGCGCTGCCGTTTGCGGGAAGAGAGGGGTTTGGGTTCCTCTCTCCCTCCCGCCGAGCGTGCGAGCGCGGGATTCAGGCGATTTCGGGGAAATGAAATGCCTATTTTCCATTGCGTCGGAAGTCGGAAAAGAAACGGAGGCGAACGGAGGTCACAGAGGTGCACCGGACGCTGCACCGGACGCTGCACCGGACGCGGTCAGTTTCGACCGGCGCGTCCGGTCAGTACAGCTTCAGGGTCAGGCGCGCGAGCTAGGGTTTGACACCGGCGCGTCCGGTGACCCACGGGACCGGCGCGTCCGGTCATGGGCCCTGAGGGAACCAAGGACGTCGGACGCTGTGCGCGTCCGGTCACACACCATCGGACGCGTCCGGTGGTCCAAGGAGCTTACTGGACTCGCACCGGACGCGGGTACTGTGGCGTCCGGTGGTTGCGAGGAGCGCGTGAAAGCCCAAGTTTGGTTTTGGTAATTAATGACACCAAGTTGCTAATGCTATTGTATCAAGTGTGATCAAGCTAGGCATAAGCAACATGTGATGGAGATGGAAATGGCATGGCCACAAGACCACATGATTTGGTGCATGAAATGATGAGCAAGATCATGGTGGAGATGCACTTAAAGTGGTGGACTTGATGATCAAGTGAAGGAGAAGGATCTAAGAGCGCAAGGCAAAGGTATAACCATAGGGTTTTTCCTTTTGCCGGTCTAAGTTGAGTAGAGAAGTGATTGACCGGGTTTAGGTTACATAGCCGACTATCAAGAGGGGCAATCACAGTTAGCTCGGGAATCAAGTGCCACTAGATCAATGTCTTGAGCATATGCATTTAGGATCTAGTAAAGAGCTAACATAACGCCTTGGAAAATGTTTGTGAAATGCTAACACACGAGCACAAGGTGGTGAACACTTGTTGGTGTTAGCACATTTGCGAAGGCGGTGGAGTTTAAGTGGTAGAGAGGGGTTTGGGTTCCTCTCTCCCTCCCGCCGAGCTTGCGAGGCGGGATTCGGCACTTTTTGGAGAAGTGAAACGCCTATTTTCTATTGCGCCGAAAGTCAGAAAAGAAACGGAGGCGAACGGAGGTCACTGCGTGCACCGGACGCGGCACCGGACGCTGCACCGGACGCGGTCACTGTGCGACCGGCGCGTCCGGTCAGCGATCAGCGGTTCACAAGGACCACCGGACGCGGTGCGCGTCCGGTCATAGGTCACCGGACGCGTCCGGTGGTCCAGGGAGCTTACTGGACTCCCACCGGACGCGGGCACTGTGGCGTCCGGTGGGTTCTTCAGCGCGTCCGGTGGATGTTTCGCGGTGCGCGGCTCGGTGTTGACCGGCGCGTCCGGTGGGTCACGGGACCGGCGCGTCCGGTCTGACCAGCGCGTCCGGTCGCTCGGTCGAGCGCGTCCGGTCTTCGGTAACGGCTAGTTGGACGAGCACTGTTCACGTCTGTCGCGTAGTGACCGGACGCGTCCGGTCACCCAGACCGGAGCGTCCGGTGCTCGCGATTTCAACTGCGTCGCTTCTAACGGCTAGTTGCGTACCCCTTCGTTATAAATAGATGGTGGACGGGTTTTGAGGGTAACTCTTGCACATTTTGAGACCTAGAGACATACTTTGAGCTAGAGAACAACCCCTCCACTCATCTCTTTGATTGATTGCACATCTTGAGTGAGATTGAGTGAGATTCAAGTGCATTGCTTGAGAGTTGCATTCTAGAGGCACTTGATCTTCGAGTTGCTGCGGATTTCTTGTTACTCTTCCGTGTTTCCCGACACGGTAGACGGCTTGGAGCAGCGGAGGTGATTGAGCTCGCAATTGGAGATTGTTGGAGCCTTCACCAAGTGTTGTAAGGGGTTCTTGATCCTTCCCCGCGGGAGTTCGCGAATTGGATACTCTAGTGGAGCTCGTGGCTTGGAGGATCCCCATCTTGTGGGCGGTTGTGCGGCGCCCGCCGAGGGCTCAACTCTTGATAGTTGATTAGCTCGCGAACCGACAAGTGGGTGTATCGCCACAACGGGGAGTAGCTTGCCGGGAAGCAAGTGAACCTCGGGATAAATTCTTGTGTCATTCACTTCCCGAGGATTTCTCTTGTGTGTTTGATTGATTGGTGCTTGTCATCTCTACACGGCGGTATAATCCCTCAAAGCTCTTCTCTCTTATTACATCTTGTTTCTAGCTTGTTGTTGTTGTTGTGTTTAGTGGATAGCCTTGTACTAGACTTGTGTAGGTGGCTTGCTTAATTAGTTAGAGCTAGTGCATTTTGCTCCGCCACCTTTTGTACTAACTTGTGGTTAAGTAATTTTTGTAGAAGTTTTTATTAGGCTATTCACCCCCCCCTCTAGCCTATTTGGACCTTACAAGTGGTATCGGAGCCGAGGCACCGTTTATTTGAGGCTTAACAACCTACGGTGAAGAAGAAATGGCTCAATTAAGTTTGCACATCAACAACACCAAGAAGGCACCTCACTTTGATGGCACAAATTATGCATATTGGAAGGTTAAGATGACCGCACACCTCAAGTCAATCAATAGAGAAGTGTGGAAGGTCACCGAAACAAAATTTGAGGTTGCTAATCCGGAAGCACCTACACCGGTGGAAGAGAAGAAGCTCCAATGCAATGATATTGCCATTAGTGCTCTTCATGAGGCATTAGATGACAAGACATTTGAGCAAGTGAAGAATATAGAGGTTGCACATGATGCTTGGGCCAAGCTAGAAGAAACATTTGAGGGCACCGAAGGCACAAAGACCGCTAAAGCATATATCTTGCAAGAAAAATTTTCAAGCTTCAAGATGCAAGATGATGAGAGTGTACCGGAGATGTTTCATAGATTGCAAGTCATTGTCAATGAGCTCAAGGCACTTGGTGAGGAAGTCAAGGACAACCAATTCTCTATGAAGTTCTTGAGAAGCTTGCCCAAGAGATTTGATACATTGATCACCGTGCTAGTAAGGACAACATTGAAGGATTCAACTCCTCAACAAATATTTCAAGAAGTAATGACCGATGATTCATATAGAGAAGATGATGAGAAGGATGAGTTGGTCAAGAAGAAGAAGAAGGAGAATGAGAAGAAAGATGATGAAAAGAAGAAGAGTGTGGCATTCAAAGCCACCACATCCAAGGGCAAATCCAAGATTGAATCATCAAGTGAAGAAGACTCAAGCTCTTGTGATAGTGATGACATTGATGAGAAGATGGCTCTCTTTGTCAAACAATTTGGCAAATTCATGAAGAAGAAGGGCTATCGTGCAAGGAGGAAGAAGAACACATCTAAGAAGAATGAGCATGCCATGAGATGCTTTAGATGCCATAGCAAGGACCATCTCATTGCAAAGTGTCCTTATGATAGTGATGATGAAGATGCTATCAAGAAGGAGAGAAAGAAGCAAAAGAAGAAGCAAGAAAAGAAGGAGAGCTCTTATAAGAAGAAGAATGATTCTCATGTTGCTACATGGGATAGTGATGATTCCTCAAGTGATGATGAGGATGACTACAAGAGCAAGAAGAAGGGACATGCTAGCATTGCCATCCAAGAGAAGGTCTCCCTCTTCGACACTCCATCGTGCTTCATGGCTAAGGCCGCTAAGGTATCATCCGATGATGAGAGTGATCATGATAATGCTAGTGATAGTGATAGTGATGAAGAAGAATTCACTAAAGATGAACTAATCACTATGCTAGAAGATTGCACTCAACATTATAAAGAATGTAGAAAGGAGTGCAAGGGCTTGCTTAAGGAAAAGAAAAACCTTATGCAAGAGCTTGATGAGCTTAGAGCATCTTATGAGAGTCTAAAGGTAGACCATAAGAAGCTTCAAAAGTCTCACACTAAGCTTGAAGAAGCTCATTCCTCTCTAGTTGAAAAATGTGAAAACATGCCAACTAATGTTGAGAAAGCTAAAACTTGCAACATAGGCATATCTTGTGATATAATTGATGAATCTTGTCATAAGCCTATTGTTGTTGCTCCCACTAACCCTTCATGTAGCTCATCTACATCATCCTCATCTAGTAGTGATGGTTTCACTTGTGACTCCTCACTTATAGTTGAGAATGAAAATCTCAAGAAGGAGGTAAAAGAGCTCAATCACACCTTAGCTAAGGCTTATGGTGGTGAGGACCGCTTGCTTATGTGCTTGGGTAGCCAAAGAGCTTCTCTCTACAAAGAGGGATTGGGCTATAACCCCAAGAAAGGCAAGGCCGCTTTTGCTCCTCACAAGACTCGTTTTGTGAAGAACAATGGTAGCTTTTGCAAAAGTTGCAAGCAAGTTGGTCACATAGAGCAACATTGCATGAACAAGAAATCCAATGCTAAAGTATCCTCAATTAAGTTTGATTCTCTCTATATACTTACCAAGGGTACATATGGTGTTCATGCTAAGTTCATTGGTGCACCTTGGATGGGCTCAAAGAAGAAAGCCATTTGGGTACCAAAGAGCTTGGTCACTAACCTTGGAGGACCCAAACAAGTTTGGGTACCTAAAAAGAATTGATCTTATCTTGTAGGTCAATTACAAAGCCGGAGGAAGGCATTGGGTACTTGATAGTGGGTGCACTCAACATATGACCGGGGATTCTTGTATGTTCAAATCAATTGATACAAGTCAAAATGGTGGTTTTGATGCTATCACTTTCGGCAACAACAAGAAAGGCAAGGTCAAGGGGCTTGGTAAAATTGCTATCTCAAATGACATGAGCATATCTAATGTGTTGCTAGTTGAGAGCTTGGATTTCAATCTTTTATCGGTAGCACAACTTTGTGATCTTGGCTTCAAGTGCATATTTGGTAGTGATGATGTTGAAGTCATAAGTGTTGATGGATCAAACTTGATATTCAAAGGATTTAGACATGGTAGCTTGTACTTGGTTGACTTCAATGATAGTGAGACACAATTGACATCATGCTTGCTTAGCAAATCTAGTATGGGTTGGTTATGGCATAGAAGGCTTGGTCATGTTGGAATGAAACAATTGAACAAACTTTTGAGGCATGACTTAGTTAGAGGCTTGAAGGATGTCACCTTTGAGAAGGATAAACCTTGTAGTGCTTGTCAAGCCGGCAAACAAGTTGGAAATAAACATCCTAGTAAGAGTGAAATGAGCACATCAAAGGCATTTGAGTTATTACACATGGACTTGTTTGGACCAACAACATACACTAGCATTGGTGGCAACAAGTATGGTTTTGTGATTGTTGATGACTACACTAGATACACTTGGGTGTTCTTTCTCTATGACAAGAGTGATGTTTATGATCTATTCAAGTCTTTTGTCAAGAGAGTGCAAAATGAGTTTGAGACTACCATCAAGAAGATTAGAAGTGACAATGGTAGTGAGTTCAAGAACACAAGAATTGAAGCTTTATGTGATGATCTTGGTATTGGACATCAATTCTCTCCAACCTACACTCCTCAATCCAATGGTGTAGTTGAAAGAAAGAATAGAACTTTGATTGACATGGCTAGATCAATGCTTAGTGAATACAACGTGAGTCATTCATTTTGGAGTGAAGCCATCAACACGGCTTGCTATTGTAGCAACCGTCTCTATTGCCATGGAAAGCTTGGAAAAACACCATATGAGCTATTGAATGGAAGAAAACCCAACATTGCATATTTTAGAGTGTTTGGTTGCAAATGCTATATTCTCAAGAAAGGCACTAGATTGAGCAAGTTTGACAAGAAATGTGATGAAGGGTTCCTACTTGGTTATTCTACCACAAGCAAAGCATATAGAGTTTGGAATCTCACAAATGGCACCTTGGAAGAAGTTCATGATGTTGAGTTTGATGAAACCCAAGGATCTCAAAATAAAGCTCAAAACCTTGATGATGTGAGAGGAGATCAATTGTCAAATGCAATGAAGAATATGGACATTGGTGACATAAGGCCGAGGCAAGTTGATGATGATGATATTCATGTGATCAATCAAAGTGTGCAAATTGATGCAAATCATGCAAGCTCTAGTGGTTCTCATGATGAAGTGCAAGATCAAGGTCAAGCTAGTGGAAGTAACCAACTCCCAATACTCCAACCCACTAGCATTGCAAGAGATCATCCATTGGATCAAATCATTGGTGGAATTCAAAGTGGCGTTCAAACTAGATCAAGGCTAGCATCCTTTTGTGAGCACTACTCATTTGTGTCACTTGAAGAACCTAAGAAAATAGAAGATGCATTGAAAGATTCCGATTGGGTAAATGCCATGCATGAAGAACTAAACAACTTCACTAGAAATCAAGTTTGGGAACTTGTTGAAAGGCCGAAGAACTATAATGTGATTGGTACTAAGTGGGTCTTTAGAAACAAGCAAGATCAAGATGGCATAGTTGTGAGGAACAAAGCAAGATTAGTAGCACAAGGATATACTCAAGTTGAGGGTCTTGACTTTGGAGAGACATATGCACCGGTTGCAAGATTGGAGGCAATTAGAATCTTATTAGCATATGCTTGTGCACACAACATCAAGCTCTATCAAATGGATGTCAAGAGTGCATTTCTCAATGGCTACATCAATGAAGAAGTTTATGTTGAGCAACCTCCCGGTTTTGAAGATGACAAGAAGCCCAACCATGTTTACAAGCTCAAGAAGGCATTGTATGGATTGAAGCAAGCACCTAGAGCATGGTATGAGAGATTGAGGGACTTTCTTCTCTCTAAAGGGTTCAAGATGGGAAAGGTTGACACCACTCTCTTCACCAAGAAGCTTGGAAATGACTTGTTTGTGTTGCAAATCTATGTGGATGACATTATCTTTGGATCAACCAATCAAGATTTTTGTGAAGAATTTGGAAATATGATGGCAAAAGAGTTTGAGATGTCTATGATTGGAGAGCTTAGTTACTTTCTTGGACTTCAAATCAAGCAAATGAAGAATGGCACTTTTGTAAGTCAAGGGAAGTACATCAAGGACATGATCAAGAAGTTTGGATTGCAAGATGCTAAGCCAATGAGTACACCAATGGGCACAAATGATCAATTGGGTATTGATGCAAGTGGCAACATGGTAGGTCAAAAGCAATACCGGTCTATGATTGGAAGTTTGCTCTATGTCACCGCTTCTAGGCCGGATGTGATGTTTAGTGTGTGCAAATGTGCAAGATATCAAGCTTCACCTAGAGAATGTCACTTGAAAGCAACCAAGAGGATATTGAGATATCTTAAGGGCACTCATGATGTTGGATTATGGTTTCCAAAGGGGTCAAATTTTGAGTTGATTGGATATTCGGACTCCGACTATGGTGGATGCAAGATTGATAGAATGAGCACAAGTGGCACTTGTCAATTGCTTGGAAGGTCTCTTGTTTCATGGTCATCAAAGAAACAAAATAGTGTTGCACTATCTACCGCCGAGGCCGAATACATTAGTGCCGGTAGTTGTTGTGCACAATTGCTTTGGATGAAGGCCACCTTGAATGACTTTGGAATCAAGTTCAAGAATGTGCCATTGTTTTGTGACAATGAAAGTGCTATCAAGATGACACAAAATCCGGTTCAACATTCAAGAACGAAGCACATTGACATAAGGCATCACTTCATAAGAGACCATCAACAAAAGGGTGATATTAGCATTGAGAGCATTGGCACCGAAGATCAACTAGCCGACATATTCACAAAGCCACTTGATGAGAAGAGATTTTACAAGATGAAGAATGAATTGAACATACTTGACTTCTCCAACTTGAAATAAGTGCACCCCCACATTCTTATATGACATGCCTCTCCTCCGACATAGCAAGGTAAAGTTGTTTGGCATATCATTCATACTTTGCTAAGGACATGTTTAGAACATATAGACATATTTGCATGACAAATAGGCTCATTCATGAAAATCAAATGAGTTTAATGTACTTATGGTACCACTATTGCTTCTATGTTTGATTGATCTAGTGGTAACATATGACATGTTTGTGGGCTTGCAAACCTAGTGTTGAATCTAGAAAATGAGCTCATGATGTGTAATTCAACATGGTCAAGATAACCCTTATACTTTATGAGGTGTGAAGAAGCTTGTCCTTGGTTCAAACCGAATTACACATTCTAGGCAAGTAATCTAGATTGAACCATAATTTGGACTCCCTCATATTGATTGACTTAACTCTCACTAAAATTGGCACCTTTTTGGTGATTGTTGACAAAGGGGGAGAGAAAAGTCACAAAGATAGAAAAGTCACAAAGGGGGAGAAAGAAATAGTAAGGGGAGAGAAAAGTCACAAGGAGAGAAAAGTTACTAAGGGGAAGAGAAAGCATAAGATAAGACTTTGGAAAGGGATCAATTAAAATTTGAGCACACAAGTAGGGGGAGCAAGCTCATGAATGATTTGTTGCATTTGTATGAGCATTAACATGATGAATTGTTGCATTGCAAAGCTTAAATTCATATTCATGTTTGTTTGGTGATTGCTAGAACTAGAACTTGAATGATGTCTTGTTTAGAGTAGCGTCACAAGTGGTATCTAGACACTCTTTGCTTATAATGTTGATCTCACGGGGTACTTTAGTGTTTGTGATCTTTACAAGTGATGTATTACAAGTGGTGTCTAGCTACATCAATGCTAAGGATGGTATATAAAGGCAACTCCGATTGGTATCACGCTTCAAAGGTCCATTCTATATACCTTAGCATCAATTTGATAGTACTAACTCTCCCAAAATTCAAATCCATACATATGTGCATAATTGAACCAAACTCATGGAAGCACATATGTAGGGGGAGCTAATACTATCGAAATTGAAAATTGATTTCATTTCATATCTTTGTGATGGTTGTCATCAATTACCAAAAAGGGGGAGATTGAAAGCCCAAGTTTGGTTTTGGTAATTAATGACACCAAGTTGCTAATGCTATTGTATCAAGTGTGATCAAGCTAGGCATAAGCAACATGTGATGGAGATGGAAATGGCATGGCCACAAGACCACATGATTTGGTGCATGAAATGATGAGCAAGATCATGGTGGAGATGCACTTAAAGTGGTGGACTTGATGATCAAGTGAAGGAGAAGGATCTAAGAGCGCAAGGCAAAGGTATAACCATAGGGTTTTTCCTTTTGCCGGTCTAAGTTGAGTAGAGAAGTGATTGACCGGGTTTAGGTTACATAGCCGACTATCAAGAGGGGCAATCACAGTTAGCTCGGGAATCAAGTGCCACTAGATCAATGTCTTGAGCATATGCATTTAGGATCTAGTAAAGAGCTAACATAACGCCTTGGAAAATGTTTGTGAAATGCTAACACACGAGCACAAGGTGGTGAACACTTGTTGGTGTTAGCACATTTGCGAAGGCGGTGGAGTTTAAGTGGTAGAGAGGGGTTTGGGTTCCTCTCTCCCTCCCGCCGAGCTTGCGAGGCGGGATTCGGCACTTTTTGGAGAAGTGAAACGCCTATTTTCTATTGCGCCGAAAGTCAGAAAAGAAACGGAGGCGAACGGAGGTCACTGCGTGCACCGGACGCGGCACCGGACGCTGCACCGGACGCGGTCACTGTGCGACCGGCGCGTCCGGTCAGCGATCAGCGGTTCACAAGGACCACCGGACGCGGTGCGCGTCCGGTCATAGGTCACCGGACGCGTCCGGTGGTCCAGGGAGCTTACTGGACTCCCACCGGACGCGGGCACTGTGGCGTCCGGTGGGTTCTTCAGCGCGTCCGGTGGATGTTTCGCGGTGCGCGGCTCGGTGTTGACCGGCGCGTCCGGTGGGTCACGGGACCGGCGCGTCCGGTCTGACCAGCGCGTCCGGTCGCTCGGTCGAGCGCGTCCGGTCTTCGGTAACGGCTAGTTGGACGAGCACTGTTCACGTCTGTCGCGTAGTGACCGGACGCGTCCGGTCACCCAGACCGGAGCGTCCGGTGCTCGCGATTTCAACTGCGTCGCTTCTAACGGCTAGTTGCGTACCCCTTCGTTATAAATAGATGGTGGACGGGTTTTGAGGGTAACTCTTGCACATTTTGAGACCTAGAGACATACTTTGAGCTAGAGAACAACCCCTCCACTCATCTCTTTGATTGATTGCACATCTTGAGTGAGATTGAGTGAGATTCAAGTGCATTGCTTGAGAGTTGCATTCTAGAGGCACTTGATCTTCGAGTTGCTGCGGATTTCTTGTTACTCTTCCGTGTTTCCCTACACGGTAGACGGCTTGGAGCAGCGGAGGTGATTGAGCTCGCAATTGGAGATTGTTGGAGCCTTCACCAAGTGTTGTAAGGGGTTCTTGATCCTTCCCCGCGGGAGTTCGCGAATTGGATACTCTAGTGGAGCTCGTGGCTTGGAGGATCCCCATCTTGTGGGCGGTTGTGCGGCGCCCGCCGAGGGCTCAACTCTTGATAGTTGATTAGCTCGCGAACCGACAAGTGGGTGTATCGCCACAACGGGGAGTAGCTTGCCGGGAAGCAAGTGAACCTCGGGATAAATTCTTGTGTCATTCACTTCCCGAGGATTTCTCTTGTGTGTTTGATTGATTGGTGCTTGTCATCTCTACACGGCGGTATAATCCCTCAAAGCTCTTCTCTCGTATTACATCTTGTTTCTAGCTTGTTGTTGTTGTTGTGTTTAGTGGATAGCCTTGTACTAGACTTGTGTAGGTGGCTTGCTTAATTAGTTAGAGCTAGTGCATTTTGCTCCGCCACCTTTTGTACTAACTTGTGGTTAAGTAATTTTTGTAGAAGTTTTTATTAGGCTATTCACCCCCCCTCTAGCCTATTTGGACCTTACAGCGCGTCCGGTCTTGTCTTCGCGGGCGCGGGTGCTGTGCGCACCGGCGCGTCCGGTGGTTCGCAACAGCGCGTCCGGTCGCTCGTTTGACCGTTGGCGCGCAGTGACCGTTGGAGGATCTAACGGACGAATTTGAAATCAGAGGACACGTGGACGTCGTAGGGACACCGGACGCGGTTAAGCGCGTCCGGTCAATTACGACCGGCGCGTCCGGTGGTCCCGCAGAAAACGGTTAGTTGGGTTGTAACGGCTCTATTTGGATGGGATGCTTATAAATACTTGTTGGCCGGCCCTTGGGGAGGCCTCTTGGCATTTCTAACATACTTGTGCATCCTTTGAGCTAAAGCAACTCCTCCCACTCATCTCCCTTGCTTGATTGCAAATCAAAAGTGAGATTGAGTGATCCCAAAGTGTATTGCATAGCTTGAGGGCATCTAGTGGCACTTGTGGGTGGTTTAGCCGGTGGATTTCTTGTTACTCTTGGAGAGTACCGCTCCTAGCCGGCTTGGAGATTGTTGGAGGCGTTGGCAAGAGAAGGTGATTGTTCTTGGCCACCTCCGGTTGATTGTAAGAGGTTCTTGTGCTTTCCTCGGCGGAGTGCCAAAAGCAACTCTATTACATTGCTCGTGTCATTGAGTTACCTCACTTGAGAGGGGTGTCTTGCGGTGCCTTGCGGGGTGTGCCTTGAGGGGCAAGTGACTTGAGGGTCACACCGAGGAACCATCTAAGTGTTGGTCGACACAACCGGTGACGTAGCTTGTCGGTGCACAAGTGAACACCGGGTGAACAAATATTGTGTCTCTTGTCTCCCGGTGATTGGTCTTCATTTTGTGTTATTGTCAATATTGATTGATTGTATATCATCTTGGTGATTGGCAACATCTTCACTTCACCGTCGGTATAATAATCACATTCCTCTCTCTTGCATTTACATTCACTAGTTTATCTTGTGTAGCTCTAGTAGTAGCTTTGCTAGTAGTGTTTTTAGCTTGTTCTCTAGTGTTTCTTTAGTGACATAGCTCTTGTGTGAACTAGAGATCATAATCTACTAGACTTGTGGATAGGAGGCTTGCATCACAACCTTTGGCTAAGCAAAACTCGCTTTACGCCGTTTGTTATTCTAACAAGTCTGCTTAGTGGTACTTGTAGAATTTTTAATAGGCTATTCACCCCCCCTCTAGCCATCTAGGACCTTACAAGTGGTATCGGAGCTGTGGTCACCGTTTTATTCAAGGCTTAACATCCTTCGGTGTGAAAAATGGCTCAAATTGTGTTCAATCATGTTGGGGGCAAGCCACCGTTCTTTGATGGTGTTAGTTCTTTTGCTCATTGGAAGAGAAAGATGACAATGTACCTTGGTTCTATTCATGAGAGAGTATTGCAAGTCACCGAGAATGATTTTGCTATCATTGATCCCGATCATCTCACCGATGAAGATAGAGCAAATAGAACATGCAATAGAATGGCTCTCAATACACTTTACAATGGTATTGACACAAAAGTATTTGAGGGCATCAAGGATTTAGATTTGGCAAATGAAGTGTGGACAAGGTTGAGTGAAACATATGAGGGCACTAAGGTTGTGAAGAGTGCCAAGCTATATGGGCTCAAGAGTGAGTTTGAGAACTTCAAGAAAAAGGATGATGAAACAATCATTGAAATGTTTCATAGATTGCAAGTGATAGTCAATGATCTCAAGAGCTTAGGGCACAAGACTCAAGATCAAGATTTTTGTCACAAGTTCTTATTGAGCTTACCTAGAAGATTCAAGATGTTGATCATGATGTTGCAAAGAGATGTGCTTGAATCAATGAAGCCTAATGATTTGCTTGGTGAAGTATTGACCTATGACAAATATGATCAAGATGTTGATGACAAGGAGAAGGTGGAAGATGAGAAGAAGAAGAAGACCGTGGCATTCAATGCCACCTCCTCCAAGGGCAAAGCTATCATCATTGAAGAAGAAGAAGACAACAATGAAGATGGGGAATTTGAAATTGATGATGAGGCACTTGCTCTTGTAGTCAAGAAGATGGGTCACATGTTCATCAAGAGAAGAGGCTTTAAGAAGAGAAATGACAACTTCAAAAGAAATGAGCAACAAAGAAAGTGCTTCAATTGTGATAGCACCGAGCACCTTCAAGCGGAATGTCCTTATGATAAGAAGAAGAACAAGAAGGACAAGTTTGAGAAGAAGAAGAGAGAGGCCAAGATGACATTCAAGAAAGGCAAGAATGGTGCCTATGTGATCACTTGGGAAAGTGAAGACAATGAAGAAGAAGAAGAATCATCCAACAAGGCTTTTGCTTCCATTGCTATCAACAAGAAGCCATCACTATTTGATTCATCCTCTTCATGCTTCATGGCTAAAGAAGCTAAGGTATTATATGATGAGAGTGATGATGAAAGTGAAATGGAATATGCTCATGATAGTGATAATGATAATGATAATGAAAATGATGATGATGAACCAACTAAAGAACAACTATATGACTTGATGCAACAAACTAGAGATATAGCTATTGCCAAGGACAAAGAGTGTAAGAAGCTTTCAATGAAAGTAGCAATACTTGAGAAAGTCCTTAGTGAGCTTAAGACCACTCATGAGAGTCTAGTGGAAGACCATGAGGATCTTGATAAGGCTCATTCCAAGCTTGAAAAAGCTCACTCATTGCTACTTGAGCAACAAGCTAAGAAGGAGGTTGTTGTATCATGTGATATAGGTGTTACATGTGATATAATTGATGAATCCATTAATAAACCTATCATCATGTCAAATGCTAACCCTTCTTGTAGCTCTTCATCCACCACCACTAACTCTACCTCCACTACTAGTGATGGTTTCACTTGTGATGCCTCACTAATGGTTGAGAATGAGACTCTCAAGAGAGAGGTGGATGAGCTCACTCACGCCCTAGGCAAGGCCTATGGTGGTGAGGCCCGCTTGCTTAAGTGCTTGGGTAGCCAAAGGTTCTCTCTTAACAAAGAGGGATTGGGCTACACCCCCAAGAAAGGCAAGTCGGCCTTTGCAACTCCAAAGCCTAGCTTTGTGAAGGGCAATGGTCGGTTTTGCAATAGATGCAAGCAAGTTGGGCACCTAGAGCATAATTGCAATAAAAAGAACCAAAGCAAGAACCTTGTTAATGCTATACCTTTTGATTCTTGCTATGTGCTTACCAAGGGTGTGAAGGGTGTGCAAGCTAAGTTTGTTGGTACACCAATTGTGGGCCCAAAGAAGAAGGCTATTTGGGTACCAAAGAGCTTAGTTACTAACCTACAAGGACCCAAGCAAAAATGGGTACCTAAACTTCATTGATTTGCTTGTAGGTCAATTACAAAGCCGGAGGAAGGCATTGGATTATTGATAGTGGGTGCACTCAACACATGACCGGTACATCAAGAATGTTTGACTCAATCAATGACAATAATAGTGGTGTTGATTCTATCACATTTGGCAATAATAAGAAAGGCAAGGTCATTGGCTTGGGCAAGATTGCAATATCAAATGACATGAGTATCTCCAATGTATTACTAGTTGAAAGTTTGGATTTCAATCTTCTATCCGTGGCACAAATATGTGATCTAGGCTACAAATGCATCTTTGGGGTTGATGATGTGAAAGTTATTAGTATGGATGGTTCAAATATGGCATTCAAGGGCTTTAGATATGAGAATCTCTACCTAGTTGACTTCAATGCTAGAGAAACTTCGTTGACAACTTGCTTAGTCTCCAAATCAAGCATGGGTTGGCTTTGGCATAGAAGGCTTGGTCATGTTGGCATGAAACAATTGAAGAAGCTTACAACTCACAATCTTGTCAATGGTTTGAAAGATGTTGAATTTGAAAAGAATAAGCTTTGTAGTGCATGTCAAGCCGGGAAGCAAGTTGGAAGCTCACATCCAAAGAAGAGTACAATGAGCACATGCAAAGCATTTGAGTTGATGCATATGGATCTATTTGGACCAACAACATATACAAGCATAGGCGGCAACAAGTATGGATTTGTCATAGTGGATGACTTCACAAGATTCACATGGGTATTCTTTCTTAGTGACAAAAGTGAAGTATTTGACACCTTCAAGACATTCCTCACTAGAGTTCACAATGAGTTTGAGATTAGAATCAAGAAAGTGAGAAGTGATAATGGAAGTGAGTTCAAGAATACAAGAATTGAAGAACTTTGTGATCATTATGGTATTGGACATCAATTCTCGGCCAAGTACACTCCTCAATCAAATGGTCTAGTTGAGAGGAAGAATAGAACATTGCTTAATATGGCTAGATCAATGCTTCATGAGTACAATGTGAGTCAATCATTTTGGGATGAAGCAATCAATACCGCTTGCTACTACATCAATAGACTATATTGTCATCCATTGCTAGAGAAGACCCCATATGAGCTACTTCATGGAAGAAAGCCCAATATTTCTTACTTTAGGGTATTTGGTTGCAAATGCTATATCTTGAAGAAAGGCACTAGATTGGGGAAGTTTGACAAGAGATGTGATGAGGGGTTCCTACTTGGTTATTCAACTACAAGCAAAGCTTATAGAGTTTGGAACAACTCAAGTGGCATTCTAGAAGAAGTCCATGATGTGCAATTTGATGAAACCAATGGGTCACAAGATGAAGAAGAAAATCTAGATGATATTGGTGGAACTCTATTAGTGGAAGCAATGAAGAACATGGACATTGGAGACATTAGAGCAAAGCAAGTAATTGATATTCAAGATGATGATAAAGATCAAGTGCTCAATTCACCATTCAAGCTAGTTAGTGACTCTCAAGTGCAAGATCATGGTGCTAGTTCTTCTCATACATCAAGTGATCAACCAAGCTCAAGCAATCAAGTGCAAGTACTCCAACCACAACATATTGCAAGAGATCACCCCATTGATAGTGTTATTGGTGATATTAGAAGTGGTGTGCAAACAAGATCAAGATTGGCTATGTTTTGTGAGCATGCATCATTTGTGTCAACCATAGAACCAAAGAAAATAGAAGAAGCTTTGAGGGATGCCGATTGGATCATGGCTATGCAAGAAGAGCTTAACAATTTCACAAGAAATGATGTTTGGGAGTTGGTAGAAAGGCCAAATGACTACAATGTGATTGGAACCAAGTGGGTGTTTAAAAATAAGCAAGATCAAGATGGCATTGTAGTAAGAAACAAAGCAAGGCTAGTTGCTCAAGGTTACACTCAAGTAGAAGGTCTTGACTATGATGAAACATATGCTCCCGTGGCAAGATTGGAGGCAATAAGGATTCTATTGGCTTATGCTTGTGCACACAACATCAAACTATATCAAATGGATGTCAAAAGTGCATTTCTCAATGGGATCATTAATGAGTTAGTCTTCGTTGAGCAACCGCCCGGATTTGAAGATGACAAGAAACCCAACCATGTGTACAAGTTGAAGAAGGCTTTATATGGCTTAAAGCAAGCACCTAGAGCATGGTATGAGAGGCTAAGGGATTTCCTTCTCTCTAAGGGATTCAAGATGGGCAAGGTTGATACAACTCTATTCACCAAGAAGATTGGGAATGATCTATTCATAGTGCAAATATATGTTGATGACATCATCTTTGGATCAACCAATCAAGCTTATTGTGAAGAATTTGGTGCTATGATGGCCAAAGAGTTTGAAATGTCTATGATTGGTGAACTTAGCTACTTCCTTGGTCTTCAAGTAAAGCAATTGAAGAATGGGACATTTGTGAGTCAAGGGAAATACATAAGGGACATGTTGAAGAAGTTTGGAATGCAAGATGCAAAGCCAATTTCAACTCCAATGGATACAAATGGAAATTTGGATAGTGATCTTGATGGCAATATGGTGAATCAAAAGGAATATCGGTCTTTGATTGGAAGTCTACTCTATGTCACCGCATCAAGGCCGGATGTCATGTTTAGTGTCTGTATGTGTGCTAGATATCAAGCCTCACCTAGAGAGAGTCATCTCACGGCCGCAAAGAGAATATTGAGGTACTTAAAGCAAACAAGAGATGTTGGACTATGGTATCCTAAGGGGTCAAAGTTTGAATTGATTGGATATTCGGACTCCGACTATGGGGGTTGCAAGATCAATAGAAAGAGCACAGGTGGCACATGTCAATTACTTGGAAGATCACTTGTGTCATGGTCCTCAAAGAAACAAAATAGTGTGGCAATCTCTACCGCCGAAGCCGAATATGTAAGTGCGGGGAGTTGTTGTGCACAATTGCTATGGATGAAATCAACTTTGAAGGATTATGGTCTCAACTTCAAGAATGTGCCATTGCTATGTGATAATGAGAGTGCAATCAAGATGATACAAAACCCGGTTCAACATGGAAGAACAAAGCATATTGACATAAGGCATCATTTCATTAGAGATCATCAACAAAAGGGAGATATTGCCGTTGAGAGTGTTGGCACCGATGATCAACTTGCCGATATTCTCACCAAGCCACTTGATGAAAAGAGGTTTTGCAAGCTAAGGAATGAATTGAACATTCTTGATTTCTCAAACATGAGTTGAATGCACCCCACTCACTTATTGACATGCCTCTCCTTCGACTTTGCAAGGTAAAAGTTGATTGACATGTCATTCATTCTATGCTAAGGACTTGCTAGAGCATGTAGACATAATAAGTGATATGCATGAGCATTCATGTTAAATCAAATGAATTTGATGGATATATGTTACCACTATTGCCTCTATGTTTGATTTGATCTAGTGGTGGCATATGACATGTTTGTGAGCTTGCAAACCTAGTGTTGAATCTAGAAGATTTGCTATAAGTGTTTAATTCAACATAGGCAAGATAACCCTTATTATGAGGTGTGAAGAAGCTTGTCTTTGGTTCAAATCGAATTAAATATCTTTGGCAAGTGTTCTAGGTTGAACCAAAATTTGATAAATTTTAACCTACTCCATTAAACATTTTTTTCTTCTCTCCACAATTTGATCCCATTTTTGGGTAAGTTGTTGACAAAGGGGGAGAGAAAAAGATGATTCAACATGATAAAGGGGTAAATAAAACTTTTGATGCACACAAGTAGGGGGAGCAAGCTCATAAACAAAGTTGTTGCATTTGTTTGTGCATTTTCATATGACTTGCTCATTGCACATGTATTTAAATTCAATATACATGCTTGTGTGGTGCAATGCTAGTATAGGACTTGGATGATGAAATGATCTACTAGCATGCATAGGAATAGCTTTACATGTGGTATCTAGACTTGCCTAAAGTTTTTACAAGTGGTCCAAGAACCTTTACATATAATGTTGATCTCACGAGGTTCTTGAGCTTTGTTGGGTGTCTAGTTACTTCATGATGCTAAGGATGGTGTAAAAGGCAACTCCGATTGGTATCACGCTTCAAAGGTCCATTTCTTACACCTTAGCATCATTTTGGTAGAATTACTCTCCCAACACTTCTATCCATGCATATGTGCAAAGCTTTCAATCCAAACTCTATGCACATATGTAGGGGGAGCTAATGCTACCAAAACCGAGCTTGTGATAATTGTCCAAACTTTACTTATGAGCAAAATGATTGGACAAGTATGACAAGTTCAAAACTTTTATTATCAAAATCATCTTTGTGAGGGTTGTCATCAATTACCAAAAAGGGGGAGATTGAAAGTCCCTAGTTTGGTTTTGGCTAATTGATGAAACCTAGGACTAACCTTTGTATCTAAGTGGATGATTTAGATAAAGGTGGTCATTGAATATGAGACATGACATTGACTCATATGACCAAGATGGTGAAGACCAAGATGAGGCTTGGCTCGATGGACCGGTTGTGAAGGTGAAGGGCTAGTCGAGGCTTCGAAGCGAAGGACCATGCGATGGTGAAGCTTGAGCAAGACTTGGCGCCGATGGACCAATGCAACGGTGAAGAGCAAGTGAAGTCAAGGTCGATGGATCGAGACGGTCATGTGATGATATGAAGTGGATCATATCCTTTGGAGAAACAAAATGGGCTCAAGGCAAAGGTATAACCATAGGGCCATTTTGTTTTACACTCAAGACACCATAGAGGGTGTGAGTGGTTTAGGGTCGATAGCCGAACTATTAAGAGGGGAAGTCTTATCGGTTATTCGACGCATGGGTGCCACTAGGTGAATTCATGAAGTGCATTGCATGTAGGGCCTAGTGAGCTAACTGGAAAACCTTTGAAAATGATTGAGAAAAGGCTAACACACAAGCACATGGAGATGTACACTTGATGGTGTTGGCACATTTGCAAAGGTGGTGTTGGTCGCGCTGCCGTTTGCGGGAAGAGAGGGGTTTGGGTTCCTCTCTCCCTCCCGCCGAGCGTGCGAGCGCGGGATTCAGGCGATTTCGGGGAAATGAAATGCCTATTTTCCATTGCGCCGGAAGTCGGAAAAGAAACGGAGGCGAACGGAGGTCACAGAGGTGCACCGGACGCTGCACCGGACGCTGCACCGGACGCGGTCAGTTTCGACCGGCGCGTCCGGTCAGTACAGCTTCAGGGTCAGGCGCGCGAGCTAGGGTTTGACACCGGCGCGTCCGGTGACCCACGGGACCGGCGCATCCGGTCATGGGCCCTGAGGGAACCAAGGACGTCGGACGCTGTGCGCGTCCGGTCACACACCATCGGACGCGTCCGGTGGTCCAAGGAGCTTACTGGACTCGCACCGGACGCGGGTACTGTGGCGTCCGGTGGTTGCGAGGAGCGCGTCCGGTCTTGTCTTCGCGGGCGCGGGTGCTGTGCGCACCGGCGCGTCCGGTGGTTCGCAACAGCGCGTCCGGTCGCTCGTTTGACCGTTGGCGCGCAGTGACCGTTGGAGGATCTAACGGACGAATTTGAAATCAGAGGACACGTGGACGTCGTAGGGACACCGGACGCGGTTGAGCGCGTCCGGTCAATTATGACCGGCGCGTCCGGTGGTCCCGCAGAAAACGGTTAGTTGGGTTGTAACGGCTCTATTTGGATGGGATGCTTATAAATACTTGTTGGCCGGCCCTTGGGGAGGCCTCTTGGCATTTCTAACATACTTGTGCATCCTTTGAGCTAAAGCAACTCCTCCCACTCATCTCCCTTGCTTGATTGCAAATCAAAAGTGAGATTGAGTGATCCCAAAGTGCATTGCATAGCTTGAGGGCATCTAGTGGCACTTGTGGGTGGTTTAGCCGGTGGATTTCTTGTTACTCTTGGAGAGTACCGCTCCTAGCCGGCTTGGAGATTGTTGGAGGCGTTGGCAAGAGAAGGTGATTGTTCTTGGCCACCTCCGGTTGATTGTAAGAGGTTCTTGTGCTTTCCTCGGCGGAGTGCCAAAAGCAACTCTATTACATTGCTCGTGTCATTGAGTTACCTCACTTGAGAGGGGTGTCTTGCGGTGCCTTGCGGGGCGTGCCTTGAGGGGCAAGTGACTTGAGGGTCACACCGAGGAACCATCTAAGTGTTGGTCGACACAACCGGTGACGTAGCTTGTCGGTGCACAAGTGAACACCGGGTGAACAAATATTGTGTCTCTTGTCTCCCGGTGATTGGTCTTCATTTTGTGTTATTGTCAATATTGATTGATTGTATATCATCTTGGTGATTGGCAACATCTTCACTTCACCGTCGGTATAATAATCACATTCCTCTCTCTTGCATTTACATTCACTAGTTTATCTTGTGTAGCTCTAGTAGTAGCTTTGCTAGTAGTGTTTTTAGCTTGTTCTCTAGTGTTTCTTTAGTGACATAGCTCTTGTGTGAACTAGAGATCATAATCTACTAGACTTGTGGATAGGAGGCTTGCATCACAACCTTTGGCTAAGCAAAACTCGCTTTACGCCGTTTGTTATTCTAACAAGTCTGCTTAGTGGTACTTGTAGAATTTTTAATAGGCTATTCACCCCCCCTCTAGCCATCTAGGACCTTACACACGGGGCAGGGCGAGATGGATGGGGGCAGGGTATGCGTGCATGGCGTGATCAGGCAGACGTGAAAGACTGTAGTGATACGGTAGAAGTGTGGCACGTTTCTGTCCGATGAAATCATGTCCCATCAGAGGTCCGGACAGCTAACAATTTCTTTCTTCTTCTTCTTCTTTTTTTTGATTGGCCGATCCGAACTGTTAATGCCTCAAAGTTACCTCGTGACTGTAATAGTAATATCTGCGCGCATGAGTTAGCACAGTATGAAAAAAGAGGAAGGAGCTGAATAATGGGTTCTGGCGGGCTACAGACCGCTTCAGTCGCTGATGGTGTTAACATAATAGTGATAGTGTTAGTGCTTAGCCTGTGGCGGGTGATGTGCTATCCTTGCAGTCGCAAAGTGCTTGTATCTGTATAATCCGATTGAACTCCCTGCTACGTGTGTGCTACCTACTGCTAAGCTATGGCATCCCACGGGGTGGTGTTTTCATAATTTTTTCTCTCCTCTTAACAAAATGCTCCCCCTATTTCAAAAATAGATAGACTTATAGGATTCAAATTTTGTTTCAAAATACTTGACCTTCTCACTTCTCAATATATGCATTTCTTATTTCTCAATGTATTTTTCTCTTTTCCATATACAACTTTCTCTTTTCCCAATAAGGGTATTTTGGTCTTTTGCCTTTTGCATTGGTCTCCATGAAAGATTCCAAAACATCACGTAATATAGAACGGGCGGGATGCATGCTATAAACATGATTGTAAAAAATTCTGAAAAAATAATTCGGATCGTCATCATTTGCTTTGATCCCCTCCCACTCACCAGATTTGTATTTCTTTGATGGACCGTGAATCCGAAATGCCTCAGTGTGAGAGTATAGGACATGGACATGTCATCTTCTTAACCCGTCCCTTCATGTCCGCTGAATACTCTGATTTATCCAACAGCGCTTTTTTTATTTTTATACCGGAGGCCTTAAAACGAGTAAATTTTCTGCTCATTTTGATGTTCTGATTGAAGTCCATTATTAACCTTTTCTTTTCTTAGATCCTACTAGTTGATGTGATTAGTTGAACTTGGCAACAACCTTTGCCTCTGTAAATCTAGTGATGAACTGATAGTAGCGATTTTTGCAGTGCAATCTGATTTTTCACAACCCTGCAGAACCCTGATTTTGTTTTATTTCTTTTCCCAATATAATCAGAATTCTTTTTCTAGCTAAGATCAAATCATGTTATTTTCCCTCGTTAACACTGGGGGCAAATCCTCTTTGTTTCTTTTTGCGGCCGAGCAGGGAGCAAATCCTTGAACTGATGTGGCAGCAGCTCAATAGGCATTAAGAGAAAAATCTCACATTTGAGGTCCAGGCTTAATAAAAGAGAATGAGAGGTACTGTCACTGTGTATCGGTAAGCACAAATAAAGGCATATAGCAGTCATACATGGCCCACACAAAATTTTCAGTCACAAAGATCCCAGAAAATCCTGCATCTACTTAGATACTACTCCGTAGAGTAGTATAATATCGTCCAATGACTGAAATAGAAAAGGGATGATGCTTTGGACACAAGTAGGAGTACATCATCATAATTCATAATTCATTACTTGCACTTGCAGAAAACACAGCTTCTACACATAGCATGGCATGCAACTGGGGAGGTTGACTCCATGGAAAGCTGCCTTAAAACATGTAGCTCCATGAGAGCTCCCCCACATTGCACAATTAGCCTAGCACTAGTAGTATACAGTAGTACAATAATTAACTAATAGTAAGAATAAAATAATCCTTAATCGCGTATATATATATATAATGCTTATTTATACCGTGACCAATTCTTGATCACTAGGCTGAAGTCGTAATTAATCAGTCAGTGTTGGGTTGATGATGAATGATGGTCACTTGAGGCTTGACCTCCGAACTGATGTCTGGTGGAGGAGCTGATGACGGATCGATCAGTTGAGGGATGAGAAGCTCCAGAGGTTGATCTCACCTTCCTCCTCCCACTCGTTGGCCGCGTCCGTCGCCATGGGCGCTGGTGCGAAGAACGTGCTGCACGGGTCCATCATGCCGTACTCCATGCACTTGGGCGACTGGAAGAAGGCCTCGATGTCTGCGAGCGCGGCGAAGTCGGCGTCGCCCGCCATGTCCATGCCGTCGTAGCACAGGTCAGTGTTCCCGGTCTCCGGGGAGCTCACGCCCGACGATGCGTCGCCGTAGCTGATGCACGGAGGGGTGGCGCCGTCGTTGGCGGCCGTGGAGGCCGAGTAGGGCGCCGCCGCGCCCGCGGTGGCGCCGGCCTGCAGCGGGCTGCAGGTGGCATTGGCGGCGGCCGCGGCGGCGACGCGCTGGATGGACTTGGGCGACATGGCGGCGGCGGGGATGTGGAACGGGAGGTGCACGGGGAAGTTGAGGTCGGCGGCGGAGCCCTTGAGGCAGAGCAGGGCGGCGTCGTAGGCGCGCGCGGCGGCCTCGGCGGTGGAGTAGGAGCCGAGCCATATCCGGGTCTTCTGGTTGGGCGCCCGGATCTCCGACACCCAGGAGCCCCAGCTCCGCATCCGCACGCCCTTGTACTGCCTCTTGCCGCCGCCGCCGCAGCCCGCCAGGGCCCCGGCGCCCTGCCTCGCGGCCACCGCATTGCCCGCGGCGCCGTCGACCGCCGCGTCCTGAAGCTGCGCGCCCTTCACCATGTCGCGAACCTGTCGTGCGCCGCGCGCCGCGGTAGCTGCTCCTGGCTCTGATGCTCTGGCTGCTAGAAAGTTCGATGCGTGATGTCGATGGTTAGGAGTGCAAGAGCTCGATCAAGAAGGCAACTATGCAAGATAGCTGGGGACTGGGGTAGGTCAGTAGTTGTGTGTGGCTTCCGGCTGCTGCGAAGTGCAGCGTCCGATGGCTTATTTATAGGACACAGCCGCATTCGACTGTGCACACACACATATAGCTGTGCGTGTGATGCGCATTTTTCTAACGATTATATACTCGCATCACATTTGTTTTTTTCGTCCAATACAGCATCGATATTCGACCGTACTTCATCAGTACCAGTACTGGCATTTTCTTCAATAATTCAGAGGAAAATACTAAGATATGGATGGAGTCATGGAGAGACGAAGGATCCTACTAATTCCGACGTACGCAGCATGTCAGCGGCCATCGAGCAGCGCGGGTTATTGCCCCCGGCGACAGGCTGTATGCTTCAAGTTTACTCGATCGAGCGTGGATCGGCACTTCAGCAGCTATGAGCAGCTGCAGAGCACTGCAGCAGCCAGCAGCCTATCAGCATGCATGCATACATGATAAGTGTAATTAGTGCTGGCGTGCCGTGCAGTGGCTTGCTCGATCGATCATACTAACTCATAAGGGAAGAAGAATCTCAATCGATCGATCATCATTTTGTGCTGTACACATGTACAAACTGGACTGGACTGGCTATATATTGTGGTTGTTGGGGTAATGGTGCCACACCAAACGTTCGATCGTGTGCATGTAGATGTGGTCGAGCTAGCTCTAGCAGCTAGGTCCCGGAATGATACATGGATGGGAAATATGGTACCATGCTTTTAGAAGGTTTTTATACATACTACAGGAATGTAATAATTGTTTCTGAAACGATGAGCGTAATTTAATTTCGAAACAAGGAACGTTGGCACGTTCCCTGTTCCTGGCAGTGCTGAGACAAGTTTTGAAGCTTGAAATCTGTACACTGCTTTCCTGACAATTTACTGAACTAGTACACATAGATGGTGACTACTCGCTACTAATCAGTCATCACCTCGACACCTCGCTCGTCGCACTAACCACGTCCAAATCGAGAAGCACGTTCAACTGCCTAGCTACACGACACATAGTCGTCGACGTCTGTGTACATGGCCGCGCCAGCTAGCTATACGCAAGACAACCTGAGGAAAAAGTCTACACACCTTGCATTCTAGATCGAGAGCGAACACACCCATCAGGGCCATCATCACCCACCCAGGGTCTTAGTTAACCATGTGCTAAATTACTTTCGACCGTGAACGAACAGCAGACGAGTTGACTACGCACAGGAACGCGCACTGTGCACCGCCCATCCCTCTCCGTTCCGTTCGACACAAAAGGATAGGCAGCCACAGCGAGGCACATGCACATGCACCCCGACCCCAATAATATTCAGCGAAACAGAACAATGGACATGCCAGATTCCACCGGCGAGCTCCATCGTGCGCGCTCCCGGTCGACAGTCGTCCCCGGCCGTACGACACGAGGTCGCAAGGCTCAATGGCACGGGCACGCAGCTGCACCTGCACCGCGCGCACGCAGAGCACAGTAGTGAGAAACCACGCCGATGGAGCGGAGCCGGTTGCCAGGTGGAGCGCGTACCAGGTTCCGCGCCGCCGTACCCAGTAACATGCGCGGCGGGGGGTGCCGCGCAGCTTCGTCCGAGATGCAGCCAGCGGCACGGTGGGGGCGTGACGGCGACGGAGCGGGCGGGATCGGAGGACGCATGCGGCGTCAGCAGACGGAGGAGAATAAGGGCGTTCTGGCCTGGCAGAAGCACAACAACCAACCAACCAACCGGCGCCGTACGGAGGTGGGCCGCGGGGGTCAGGGGGGTGTGTGTGCTGGTGGGTTCCGCTAGCGTTTTTGGCCTCTGGTCAATCGCGCGGCAGGCAGCGGGTGAGGGGAGCGAGAGCGAGCCTGCCTGCTAGCTGGAGTCGAACTGGCCTCCGACCGCCAAACCGCGTCGAGCTGATGCGGACGGAGAGATGACCGAGACAGATGCTGAGAGGGATATGGCCTCGAGATACTAGATCAGCATGTCTACCCATGGTGGTGTCCTGCTGATGGGATTCCGGGATAGCGACGCTTCCATGCTTTGGTTTCTCCCGCTGCTGACGTTGCTCTGCGTAGGACGGACACGGACTATCTGGGCCTGTGGGCCGGCATCGGCTGGCACTGCCACTGCCTCTGGCAGCCGTGGGATCGATCTGTACGACGTGAGACTCGAGCACACTAGAAAACCAGGCGCGGCATTGCCGCGCCCTCGTTGGAGGAACCAGCCTGTGAGAACAACGAAATGGTTAAGGTTCATCTTCTTTAAGCAGTCCAGTGTTGATTAAATCAGAGAGAATAAAATGATACTTCTTTCATCTCATTTATATGGAGAACCTAGATGGAGTAGAATCAAGATCCATATATATATGAAGTCATAGAAAAAAAGGAGATTATGAGCAAGAATTATGAAGCTCGAAACTTCGCTTTATTTCTTCTTGGTCCATTGTAATGCAGAAAGTGAGAACAGGCACTGTATCCAAATCAATCAACAACTAATTAAATATACTCTCCATTTTCTTCCATTTCTAGTTTACATAGACTGTACTAAATAAGGACAGCAGATAATTGCTGAGCATCACTTGGAGCAGGCAAAATAGATATCAGTTTAGACAGCGTGGACCAATTGGACAGCTCAAGAGCACGGATCAATTGGACAGGTGAAAAAAAGGTGCACATAATTAGAAAATAATCCAAGAGGTGAACCACGACTACAACTGGTTGAAAAAGCATTAAATTGTTATCCATGAAATTGAAACATGTGCTGAACTATTTGGCAAAAGTCAAATTATTATTGAGGTAGTAGATATATCACTAAAATAATAATATCTATTCATCTATTGAATACTTCATGTGGCTAGAAACCTTGTGGAAAAGGTAAAAATTGCGTACCATGATAGAACTGCATCATATGCATAAGGAAAAAAAGAAGTCATGGAGAAGAGGATAATAAATTTCCATTAAATCAAAGTAGAATACTTTTGAGGCCGTAAACCTGCATCGGTAGTAGCAGCCTGCGTGAAAGTTTGTAAACTTACAAAAAGTTACAGAAAGCTCAGCACTAACCTATGTCATTGTAAATGTCTCTATAGTAGTGCAACAGGTTCACCCGCAGCTGAGTGTATGAGCGTAGGCTTCCTCTTCCTATGTTTGAGGCAGCCATTAAGTGTGGATGACCCAGAAAATCAAGGCATGATTTGTGGAGAAATGCTGTTCGAACTGAGAAGAATCGTTTAAGCATTTAAGGAATGATGAGTCTCTTAAGATTCCAATGACAGTATGGAAACTTTGTTCAAATTCTTCCTCAAAATATCATTCTAATGATGCTTACACATGTAAGTAGCTTGTCCACATATGCACTGATCAATGCTGTACACAGCATGGATGTAAAAGCAACCTGTCTAAGAAATTTTATCAGAGAGAATAATTTACCATATATTGCTTGTAGGATGAAATACAGGGAAAATGAGTTTGCATTAGACTTTATTCACCTATACGGCTATACCAACAGTTGAAACCTAATAGTAAACAGGTACTCCAAAGATGAAGGCATATGAAATTCTGGTATCAAAGTTGTGAAAGGTAGATGAAGACAGCGTCTAAAGGGTAACACCATCAATGCCACCATAAATAGTATCAGAATAAATAAAGATGAGACTGAACAGTGTGGAGCATCTTAAGTAAATCCCGATGGAAAATAAATAAGGTGTTCCAAACGCAATAAGAGCAGAATCCTGATGTTGAAATGCAGTATTAAGAACTCATCTCTAATGAGTGCACATGTTGCATTTGCAGGGCATTTGTCAAAATAAATTTTGAACACAATGTTTAGTAACTTATTCATCAACACTAAAAGTAAAAGCAGGTAATCTATAGCAACAAATCCAGGTAAGTGCAAATAATTTCTCTATGACAGCAATTCCAATAAATTGAGAATAAAATAATTGTAATGCAAGTGCAGAGATATTCTGGGATGGTAATTGGTGATTTTGATTTCGATCCTAGAGCTTTAAGACTTTGATGGAGAAATCTAATTCAAGTTTTGTCCTTCAATGACTAGGATGCCCCTGCCCTGATTGTTTGGAAAGAAGTGGTAATGTTGTCCATGAATAGTTAATACTTCAGATTTTATTAATATATTTGATTAAATATTCTTGGAGAAAGTCTATGGTTGATATCATGCTTCAGGAAAACTGAAGATACAAAATGAGAATAAATGAGCAAGAGTGCATTTGCTATTTTATTTGCATCTCATGTTCAGTCTGAGGAACATACAGAATTGAGACATTCAGGTAAAGAAAGGTGATGTGGGTGAAGAAGAAAGAGATAGAAGGGAGAAATAGCTCTGATTTCGGATAGCCTAGGGACTTACTGTAGGGAGTATGCTGATGGAAGGGCACTGGAGTGATGAGAGAAGCATCCAAGCTTAACGTTAACCCTGCAATCTACAGTATTTCCTACAAGAAGAGGAATAGTATAATGTGCAGCATCTTTATACAGAAAATGAAATGTGAATGCAATCTCCAATTAACTTTAGAGCCGATCAAAACTTTTGGCTGTTATTAGTTTTGCATATACTTCAGAGAGCTGATCAAACACGCATAGCTGCTCAACTAACTTTAGAATTGATCAAAATTGGATGCACCAAACCTTACAGATTTCAGATAATGTATACATGATAAGAAAACTAAAAGTAGTGCTCCTTAGCTGTCCAACCCATTGCTTATTGTCCAAAGCCACATGCTTTCATCTGCACAGGAGAGTGCAAATAGTCTCCACTTGAAATTTAGGATCAGTGGAATTAAAATATACATCACAATGTTGAGTAAGGAAAAGGACTCAACAGGAGTTTTAACGTTTGCTCGTTCGGCCCATCTGTGATGGTAAAATCACTATTATCCCTGTTCAGAAACAACAACACTTACATATATCTTTATTGCTAGGAAAATAAAGCGTTAAGGTGTAAATGATAGCATGCCTTGAGAAGAAGAGAGTACAATAATTTTGTACAGGATGGAGAAAATGTTGCCCCTAGATTAGCAAGGGAGCCCTACCTATAAAATACAGTCATATCATAATTGAATGGGGAAATATCATGGAGATGTAAACAGTAAAAAGGATTATTTATGTTATGATGAAGTCAAGAATAACAGATGAAGGCAATCTAGTAAGGATAATACCTCTGAATCCACAATAAATAGACAGATCCAATATGCAAAGTGAAGGAAAAATGGTAATTCATTATTCTGCATGGATGTAAACCTTGTGGTCATATAAATAAAATGATAACTCAAGGTAACAGGAAGCTATTCTTGCATAATCTAAAATTATCCGAAGGCTGTTGGTAATGATGATCCTATGCTGGTTACTGTCAGAGATAAAATGAGATCCCCAACTTGATGAACTGATATGCATGCTTCGGCACATTGAACTATAGAATATTACTTTTCCAATACATATAAGTTTACCTTGACAAGGAACAGAGCACGACTAAACCACGACTTTATATATAGGCAGATGCATAGCAATCAAGGAATCGTGATGGTACCGTGTAGAGTAAAATGAAATTTATGGCGGGCACTCCAAAAATAAATGCTTCAGAGTGGTAAGGTCTAAAAATAACACATTTAGTGGAAAAGGAGAAGGAAAATTCCATGTAGGAAACAGGGGAGAAACACAAAAGTATGAACCTGTCAGTCATCTTTTGTTTGAAGGTCATTATAATACTGAATGGCTGCTATACTGCAATTTGATTTTATGAAACAAGGGACTAATATACAGTACATCCATGTGTAATTTTAATCATCAGGACTAACAATAGGGCAAGCACATGTATATCTATATTATGTAAATATGCCATGTCAATAAGCAGCAACAAATCAGTTAATATTTGGTCAGCTGAACATGTGGATGTATCCATCATTGCAGGTGAACAAAATGCAAACAACACATGCTCAGATCCATGCCACAGTAATTGCCTGTTGACAAAATCCAACCAAACCAAGCAGGACACAACCTACAAAACGCAAAACAATCCTTAGTAGCATGTAGATTGGTAAGACAAGGGGACAAAAATAGATCTAGGCTGAAGCTGACCTTGCTTTGTTCAATTGTCTCCTTTGACCAAGATTCCCACCTCCAAATCTCACTTGCAGTGAAAAATCATGCAAAAGGAGAGTTAAAGAGAGGTAAAGCAAGGGAGGGGGCTGAGAGCGAACGTGTGAGCAAACAACAGGAGGAAACAGTGGAGCCGCGTAGACCACCTGCAGCAGCCCCCGCGGAGGAGCCGCGGCCACCGGCGGTGCCCGTGCTTTGCTGCCGGCGCCGTGTCGAGGGGCCGTGTCGGGGGCAGAGACACTGGGCGAGCTCGCGCCGGTGCGCTGCAGAGGGTGGCGCCGCCTAGACGGCCACACGCAGCGGGGATCCACCGGTGCTCGCGGCCCACGAGTACCGCGGCGTCGCAGGACGGAGAAGACGCAGGTCCCCTGGCGCGTGGAGACGGCAACGGATCCCGCCTCCGCCGCGAGCTGAGCAAGGTCACAACGGAGCGGCCCAACAGTACGGTGAACGCCGAACCTAGGGTTCGAGCCCACCATGGGCATGGAGAGGCCCCAGCAGCCCTAGCTGAAGGCTGCGCCTGGGGGCGCCGCTGGCGATAGCGCAAGGCGGGGAGGGAAGGAGAGAGGGAGGAACGGGGAGCGGCGGCCACCGCATCGGTGACGCCGCGACGCGAGACGCGAGGGAGAGAGCGATGGGGAGAGAAACACGACGGGCCAACGGGCCGAGAAGATTCGCGAGCCGTCGGATGAGCGCATAAGCGGGTGGAGACCCAAACCGCTCCACCATCGGACGGACCATGTTGCTTGTCTGCCTGATCGGACGTCTGATGGGCTAACGGGCGACGTGGCCCTATCCGTTAGCCCGCTTTTGGGTGCAGGATTCATATGGAAAGATGTCTACCGTACCTTCAGGCTCAAGCATTGCATCCGCAGACGGGACGACAAGAATGTGCCGTACGTTGCAGAGCACCGGTTCGTACAGCCGACGGTGCCAGCGCAAAGCCTTGGGCCCTGTTTAGATGCTAATTTTTCTCCCAAATTTTACTATGCAAAAAGAAGATTTCTCATCACATCAAATGTCGGCACATGTATGGAGTACTAAATGTAGATGAAATCAAAAACTAATTGCACAGTTTAGTTGTACTTTGCGAGACGAATCTTTTGAGCCTAATTAGTCAATGTTTGGACAAAAATTTACAAATACAAACAAAATGCTACAGTGCACGGCCCTGCACTGTACAGATTTTGTTGCTGCCAAATTGGCGTAACTAAACACGGCCTTGGTCGAGATAACATAAGATGCTTGAAAAGCTCCATCAGCCTGTGAGTTTGAACGCAAAACTGTCGTTGATCACATTAATTCACAAGTATTCTCGCCTCAGAATTCAAACACGCAGGTTCGTTTAGCTTGGCCTCCGGCTATTGATGAACGCAGACGCCTAGCTTTCGCGATCCGGCTCACGTACTGGCGCAATGCAACAACAAACAACGAATGAGCTCGCAGCCGCGCATTGGACCTCAGCTACCAATCAGCAACTGAATGATCCAATCCGTGAAACCATGACCATCAGCTGCATCGCGACGTGAAATAAGAAAATGAATGCGTTGTCAAGCTAATTGGTCTGCTAACCAAGGCCCTGACGCTCCAGATTACCAATAGGCATAACGAATGATCATTTTAGCCTGCATCATTCCAGTATTCCACACGGTGCCAGCCAGCAGGCATTCAGTCAGTGATCCTTACAGTAACCCGTACAGTAAGCATAAACAAATGGTCACTTTAGTCCAGATCGAAAAGCTTGGTCGGTTAGTCCAACCCCGGGGCCCCCCGGCAAGGCATGCCGCCGCCGCCGCCGCCCGGTTCCAGGCCGCCAGCTGCGGCCCTCCCGATCCCAACCCCACCGCGTGCACGATCTTGACTTGGGGTGTCCTCTCCATGTCCTCTGCTCTTCCCCCTTCCTCCGTACACACCGCGCATGCCATGCCTGATCATCATGCCCTCGGCCCTGCCTGTGCTTGATCCGATTCCGACTGCCATGCCCATGCATGCTGCTGCCATTGTCGTCGCCGTTGAACTCAACCTGGAGTAGGAGGAGTAGCAGCAGCAGCAGCCACAGAGCACACAGAAAATCAAAATCTCATGCTTAGCTAGCTGGTCTTCGTGAATCGTGTGCCTATGTCATGTGATTGGTGGTCTAAGGAAGCTACCGCTGCACTGCTTGATTCTAGTAGTAGTAAAACAATATGGTTTCCCCATTACCTGCTTAGGATAAGCTTGTTTATTGAATGTATATACTAGTTATTTAATCGGGCGATGTTTATTTGCGACACATTCATTGGGCTGGCTGGGGTTCTGTTGGTCCAGGCCTCCAGGGGGCAGGTAGGGCATGCCTGCAGGAGTTCCTTTTATAATTAGGACACTGGAGTAGAGTATCTAATTACCGACCAGGACATTACTTAGTCAAAGTAGGATGCATAGGGCCCTGGGCTTTCTTTCTTTCTTGGCCTCTATACTAGAAGGAAAGAAAAGGATATATTTGGGCAAATGGCGTCCACGCATGATTGTAACTTTGTAAGATTGTGCCGTCTCCCTCTCTCAAGTCAAGTCAGTGAAGGTTGGTGCTTGTTTATATATTAGCTAACTTTCACATTATGATGTTCGATGTATATGCTAAAGCTAAAAATAATAAAGCACCGATTATAAATGGCGAAGACAACTAAAAATTATGATTAGAAATTGTCTTATAAAAAGAATCCCAACTGTTTACTGTTAGATGATAGGTTCATCTGATAGAGCCGTCTAGGTTCATTGTATAGGCGCCGACTTCAAGTTGTAGAGGAGGCGTCAGTGTACATGCAAATAGGATAGAGAACTCTTCAAGAGTTTGTTTGAGTTTGTTGTAAATACCATCTTGTTGTACAAGCCACGTAGGGGGCTGTTCCCTACTCTATTTAACATGAAGCTAGGAAGGGTCATCTCGTTCCACCTACTTTTACATGGTATCTAGAGCCTCTTTCCTCACAGATTTGATCCATGGCTCAATCCTCTGCTGCTACTGCTGCTGCATCGCTCTCCTTCGGTCTTCTCCCCGTCGTGACGTAGAAGCTCACCCGCGGGAACTACAGGATGTGGCATGCCCAAGTTCTCTCTGCCCTAAGGGGAGCTCAACTCGCTGGGTTCATCAAGCCCACGACGAAGCCGCCATCAGAGTTTCTTGATGCTGCTTCGGCTGGTGACAAGCCGGACAAGCAGGTCGATCTACTGCCCAACCCCGACTACAAGAAATGGGTGGCAAAGGACCAGCAGGTCCTTAGCTACCTGTTTTCGTCGCTCTTCAAGGAGATCTTCGCCCAAGTGTCATCGGCGCAGACTGCGACCGAGCTTTGGGCTGCAAATCAAGGGCTGCATGCTTCGCAGTCTCGTGCGCGCGTCATCGCCACGTGCATGGCACTCGCCATGGCGTCCAAGGGGACGTCGTCCATTGCCGACTACTTCACAAAGATGAAGGGCCTCGCCGATGAGATGGCATCGGCGGGCCGCAAGCTAGAGGACGAGGAGCTCGTTTCGTACATCCCCACCGGTCTTTGATCTCGAGTTCAACCCGGTTGTCTTTGTGGTCACGACAAGGGTTGAACCCATCACCATCGCCGAGCTCTACACTCAGTTGATCAGCTTCAAACAGCGCACGGAAATGCATGGTGGGGGTTCTCAATCCTCGGCCAACATGGTGGCAAAAGGCGGTCGTGGCGGTGGCAACCCCAACAACAACTCCCGTGGCCGTGGCAATTTCAGGTGTGGCCAGAAGGGGGCCGCAGCTACGATGGTGGCAGACGCGACTTCTAATCCTGTGTGATGAGTCAGCTGTGCGGCAAGGAGGGACACACGGTGGTGTGTTGCTTCAAGAGGTTTGATGCCTCTTTCACCGGTCCTCCACAGAAGAGCGCGTCATCGGCCACTACGTCCTATAGAGTGGACACGAACTGGTATATGGATTTTGGTGCCACAGATCATATCACCTATGAACTCGAGAAGATCTTCGTGCGCGACAAGTATCATGGTGGTGATCAGGTCCACACGGCAAGTGGGGCAGGTATGGCAATTAATCACGTTGGTCATAGCGTTTTGCATTCCCCAATTCACAACATTCATCTAAAAAATATTCTTCATGTCCCAGATGCCAACAAAAATCTTCTTTCTGTTAATCGTCTTGCACGAGATAATAATGCATTTCTTGAGTTTCACCCAAACCATTTTCTTATCAAGGAGCAGGCAACGAGGAGGACACTCCTCAGAGGTCCATGTGAAGGAGGCCTCTACCCCTTGAAGCCTCACCCGAATAAAGAGGCGCTTGGTGTCTTCAAGCCCACCGTGTCCTTGTGGCACCATAGGCTAGGTCATGCATCTACTCATGTAATCCAGCAGGTCCTTAGCTGCCACAAGCTTCCATTTGTTAGAGATTCGAGTAATAATGTGATTTGTGATGCATGTCACAAGGGCAAGATTCACCAATTGCCGTACCCCAAGCCATCTAGTGTTTCATCGAGTCCTTTTGAACTTGTTTTTTATGTATGGGGACCGGCTCCTACCTCTGTTGGCCGACATGATTACTATGTCAATTTCATCGATGACTTTAGCAAGTTCACATGGATCTATTTGTTGTGTTATAAATCTAAAGTGTTTCAGTGCTTTCGTGATTTCCAGAATATGGTTGAACGTGAATTTGGCCGCAAGATACTTGCAGTCCAATCCAATTGGGGTGGGGAATATCAGTCCCTCAACTCATTCTGTAAGTGCCTAGGCATTTCCCATCATGTTTCTTGCCCCATTCTCATCAACAAAATGGATCTGCCGAGCATAAACATCGATATATTGTCGAAGTAGGGCTATCCCTCCTTGCGCATGCATCAATGCCACTTAAATTTTGGGATGAAGCATTCCTCACTGCTGTTTTTCTCATCAACCGTCTTCCATCTAAAGTCATTAGCAATGACACGCCCTATGAGCATTTGTTTGGTACCTCTCCGTATTACACGTTTCTACGATCTTTTGGATGTGCTGTTTGGCCTAATCTTAGGCCATACAATTCCAGAAAATTGGAGTTTTGATCCAAGAGATGTGTGTTCCTCGGGTATAGTAACTTACATAAAGGGTTTAAATGTTTAGATCATTTTGAAGGGCGTGTGTATATCTCAAGAGATGTGGTGTTCCATGAGCATGTGTTTTCTTTCTCTCTGTTCCATCCAAATGCGGGTGCCCGTCTTCGCGCTAAGCTCGCACTTCTTCCTGATGTTCTTAAAATCCTTCTGCCGATTTTGGGGATGCAATTCTACATGATCAATCTTGATTAATTCCATACCTACTAATCATGTGCCCAGTTCTACTGTTGTTATGGATGATACATGTTCAGATTCGATGAAAAATGATGAAGAAATGGCGCCAAATGGGCGTTATTTCATGTGCTAGGAGGCTGGCGACAAACCTTCCCCGCGCTGTATGATACATGTTTAGATCCGCTTGAACCTGTGACCGAATTGGTGGCAGCATCTTCTATGGGATCTGTGGCACGCGGGCTCTGATCTCCGCATCGGTCGGGGCTTGGATCATCTGCAGCGCGCGCGTCTTCATCGCTTCCTGCCGGCGCCAGTGCGGCTGCACAGCCCGATCCAAGCACTGGGGGAGCGTTACCTCAGTTGGATTTCTCGGATCCGGTTAGGTGGTTGCGCCCGTGGTCTAGGATGTGGTGCCTGGGTCTGATGCTACTCCATCTGATCCTCCAATGAACCATTGGCCATACACACGACTTTAGCATGATATAAGTAAACCAAAAATTTATTCTGACAGTACTGTGCGCTGGTGTATGCTGGGTACTGCAGCTGCAGGTGAACCATCCTCTGTTGCAGAAGCTCTAAATGATGAAAGATGGGTCTCAGCGATGAATAATGAGCACACAACCCTCATGACAAATAGGACATGGCATCTTGTACCACCACCGAAAGGAAAGAACATCATTGGATGTAAGTGGGTATACAAGGTCAAGAAGAAGGCTGATGGTTTGGTAGATCGGTACAAGGCACGACTTGTTGCTAAAGGATATAAGCAATGGTATTGCATAGACTATGAGGATACTTTTAGTCCCGTAGTCAAGGCAGCTACTATTTAGCTTATATTGTTAGTAGCAGTCTCCAAACGTTGGTCTCTTTGACAACTAGATGTGCAAAATGCCTCTCTTCATGGCGTACTTGAGGAAGAAGTTTATATGCATCAACCTCCTGGTTATAAGGACAGAAACCATCCAAACTATGTGTGTAAGTTGGATAAGTCCATCTATGGGCTTAAACAAGCACCCCGTGCTTGGTACGCACGCTTGTGTAACAAAATGGAACAATTGGGCTTCACACCATCAAAGGGAGATACTTCATTGTTCTACTATAACAAAGGTAGACATAGTATGTTTGTACTGGTATATGTTGATGACATTATTGTAGCAAGCTCTTCACAAGAAGCAATGAATGCCTTGCTCAAGGATCTCGAGAGTGAGTTTGACTTGAAAGATTTGGGAGATCTCCATTACTTCCTTGGGATTGAAGTGAAGAAGTGCACATATGGCTTGGTGAAGGGTCGAGATGGCGGACTAGAGGGGGGGGGGGTGAATAGTCCTTTCTAAAATTAATCGCGTCGGCAAACCGAAACAAATGCGGAATTAAAACTATCGGTCTAGCCAAGACTACACCCCTTTATCTAAGTTCACAAGCACCTCACAAAGATCCTAAATATGTAACTAAGGTGCTTTCCTTAGCAAGAGCTCTCCTAAACAATTCTAGAGCTAGGTCACACAAACCTATGCACTAGTACTTTAGCAAAGCCGGGGAGCTCCTACACAATTCTAGTAAGCAAAAGCACGAAGCCACCTATGCTTACTAGCAATGCTCAATAGCAAGGCAACTAATGCCAAACTAGAGAGCACAAATTACTTAGCTACACAAACTAAGCAATATGACTAACAAGGTTACACAAACCAAATTAGCCACGCAACGGGAGCTACTTCTATGCTACACAAGCAAGAAGGTAACTAGCTAACTACACAAGCAAACTAGTTACAAGAGCAACTACACAAGCACAAGTATATGAATGTAAATACAAGCTTGTGAATCGAAAGCAAACCACCGAGAAGATGTACACAATGTTGACACGGCGGTTTTTCACCGAGGTTCACTTGGTTGCCACCAAGCTAGTCCCCGTTGTGGCGATACACCCACTTGATGGATCACGAGCTAATTGACTATCAAGAGTCAAACCCTCAGCGGGTGCCGCACATCCACTCTCAAGATGGGGATCCTCCAAGCCACGAGCTTTACTAGAGTTGCTCTTCGCGATCCCCGCGGGGTGAGCACAATCCCCCTCACAAATCCTCCTCCGGAGCCACGCACAATCTCCACGCGTGCTTCAACGGAGTCGCAAGCCACCAAGCCGTCTAGGAGGTGGCAACCTCCAAGAGTAACAAGCACCACCGGCTTGCAACACGATCACCTAGTGCCACTCGATGCAATCCTCTCGATGCAACGCACTAGAATCGCTCTCTCACTCGATCCGATGAACACTATCAAGCATGAGTGAGTTAGAGGGCTCCCAAGCACTACCACATAAGCCACCAAGGCCAAAGTGTGCTCAGCTTACCGGCCAAGGCCGGCCACAAGGTCTATTTATAACCCCACAGTCAAATAGAGCCGTTACCCCACGTGACCGTTTTTCCGCGGGAGCACCGGACGCGCCGGTGATAACTCACCGGACGCGCTCAACCGCGTCCGGTGCCCCTCCGACACCCGCGTGTCCTCCGAATTTCAAATTCGTCCGTTAGATCCTCCAACGGTCACTGCGTGCCAACGGTCAAACGACCCACCGGACGCGCTGCTGCGAACCACCGGACGCGCCGGTGCGCACAGCACCCGCGCCCGCGAAGCAACCACCGGACGCGCTCCTCGCAACCACCGGACGCCACAGTAACCGCGTCCGGTGCGAGTCCAGTAAGCACCCTGGACCACCGGACGCGTCCGATGGTGTGTCACCGGACGCGCACCGCGTCCGAAGACAACGTGACTCACTGTTCGCCAGACCGGACGCGCCGGTACCGTAGGTCACCGGACGCGCCGGTGCCAAACCCTAGCTCGCGCGCCTGACGCCCGCGCTGCACTGACCGGACGCGCTGGTCCACAGTGACCGCGTCCGGTGCAGCGTCCGGTGCAGCGTCCGGTGCTGCGTCCGGTGCTGCGTCCGGTCACCTCTGTGACCGCGTTCGCCTCCGTTTCTTTTCCGACTTCCGGCGTAGTGGAAAATAGGCATTTCACTTCCCCGAAATCGCCTGAATCCCGCGCTCGCACGCTCGGCGGGAGAGAGAAAGGAACCCAAACCCTCTCTACCGCTCAAACTCCACCGCCTTCGCAAATGTGCCAACACCAACAAGTGATCACCACCTTGTGCACGTGTGTTAGCATTTTCACAAACATTTTCTTCGAAGGAATTAGGCACTCAACTTGCCTCGCCACTCGATCCTAACACGTATGCAAAGTTAGATCGCTCAAGTGGCACTAGATGACCGATATGCAAACAAGTTTGCCCCTCTTAATAGTACGGCCATCTATCCTAAACCCGGTCATAAACTTCTCTACACACCTATGACCGGTGAAATGGAAATGCCCTAGGTTATACCTTTGCCTTGCGCATTCCACTCCATCTCCTCCGACATTGATGCAACACATGCACCAACCATATCACAAATGATATGATCCACTTCATATCATCATGTGACCTTGGTCCATCGATCTTGACCTCACTTGCTCTTCACCGTTGCGTCGGTCCATCGGCGCCAAGTCTTGCTCAAGCTTCACCGCCTCACGGTCCATCGCTCCAAAGCCTCCGACTTGCCCTTCACACTTGCAACTGGTTCGTCGAGCCAAGCCTCATCTTGATCTTTGTCACCTTGGTCACATGACTCCATGTCATGTCTCATATGCAATGAGCTCCTTCATAACACAATCATCTGTGGACTAATTCCCTGTGTATCTCACATAAACACAATTAGTCCACCTAAGGTTGTCACTCAATTACCAAAACCAAACAAGGACCTTTCAATCTCCCCCTTTTTGGTAATTGATGACAACTCTACAAAGATATGGAAATTAAGTTCTTTTGGACTTTATGCCACTTATCCAACATTTAAGCTCTATGTCAAGATTTGGATAAGCACCATAAAACCCGACTTGGTAGTGATAACTCCCCCTACATATGTGCTCAAATGGTTTGGTTTCAAGCTTGCACATATGCCTAAATATGAAATTTGTGGGAGGATTAGCACTACTAAGTGATGCTAAGGTGTATAGAATAAACCTTTGTAGTTCGATACCATTTGATAGCTCGATACCATTTGAAAATCATAAGTTTGCCATCATCCTTAGCATCATGAGTAGCTAGACATCAAAAACACTAGAAACCCCGTGAGATCAACATTATAAGTACGGTTCTAGTTTTTCATGATAAACACAAGTCTAGCTATCATCCTATGCATGCTAGTTATCATATCATCATTCAAGTTCTATAACTAGCATACACCACACAAGCATGCATGTTAAATAAAAACTTATGCAATGCTAGCAAGCACATGAATATGCACAAGTCAAATGCAACCAATCAATGTTCATGAGCTTGCTCCCCCTACTTGTGTGCTTCTCTTGTCCAAGAGTTTTGATCCTTCTCTTTTCTTCATTGTTGCTCCCTCTTTGTCCATTTCCATGTCCAAACCCCATCTTCTCATGATGTCCCCAAACCCTAAACCCCTCTCTTGGTGCATTGACATATCTTTGTTCCAACTTCTCCCCCTTTGTCACCAATTTCCATAAAAGGTGTATTTCTCATTGATACAAAGGCTTGCATTGGGGTAGATGGTTGAGACTTGAATATTGCGTTGTTGATGGACATCACCGCACATGTTGGAATGACATCACTTGTATGTTGCTCTTGAGATACCACTTAGGATCTTTGACCTTGATACCATTAGGTGGGGCTCCTCCCCCTATGTCATAGCATGGGTCATTCACTTGATAATCTTGAGCTCTTGTGTGTGAGGGAACTTTCTTCATTTGATGATCACTTAAAATTGAGGATCACTTGTGGAACCACCGTCTTGTATAAATGATATCATGTGTAGAAATACCACGAATAAGTGTGTGATACCAATTTGAAGAATCCTCTATCATGGAACCACTTGTAGGATTTTGTCAATATGATCTTTTCTTGAACATTTGCTATCTTTATGAGTACCACTTGTAGGATATCACTTGTAAATCATGATCTAGACACCACTTGTAAATACCAATTGAAGAAATATTTTGAGTCTAGATACCATTTAAAACACCCTAGATATCTATTTGCATTGTTGTCTGTGCTTGTACCCATATCATTGTCATGAGCTTCTAGTATGACTTGAACTAAGTTGATTTGCCTAAGATTCTAAGTCCGGTTTGATCCAATGACAAGCTTCTTCACTCCTCATACTAAGGGTTATCTTGCCAATGTTGTACTTGTCACTTGTTAGCAATCCAAACTAGATCAAGTACTTGGGTTCACTAGCTCATGAACAAATTCATACACATACCACTAGATCATTTAAACAATTCAAGCAATAGTGGTAGGCTATGAACATAAACATTTCATTTGTTATGCATGATCCTAATAAACATGTACTATATGCACTAACCGCATACTAGTAAGGGATGAAATGATCATGCACATTACAATGATACCTTTGCTATTTTGGAGTAGAGGATAGTCACATAGATTCCAATTTATTACTCCAATAGCAATGTGAAGTCCAATTTATAAGCTTGGTGAAGACCAATCATTATAGAGAAATCCATTCTTCACCCATATGAAATGAGAACCACTAATAATCAAGTGCATTATCTCTTGTTGTGGTTGGCTTTGCTTTTTCTCTTTGATCAAAGCTTGCGTGAGAGAAGTACTTATGATACCAATTTTATAACCATGAATAGCTCTCTTTTGGGTGTTGCTTGCTTTTCTTGATCAACCCTATTGATTGCTTCAATTAAGCATCTCAAATATCCCTTGAATTCATCACTTCCATGTTAGCCTTCCAAGCCGGTGCTCGGTTTACCCACCCATGGGCGGCAAGCCCCCTCAGCAGGGAGAAGTGACCTCTCTCCAAAGAACCATCCTTGACACTTACTTGAATTGCCTTTGATTGATTGATCTATGGACTTAACTTTATGAGTAACCTTGAATTAGTTTTTAAGTCCTTTTCTTTCTACCAAATGATCTCCAATTATTACTAGAACTTGAACCTCATCTTCATCTTGAGTTTGATCTTCATTTTCAAATTTGAGTACCAAATTTGTACACTAAGTACATTCCACAATCAATGCCTTTGTACTCATTTCTTGTCATGCTTCTAGATCAATTCAAAACCAAACTTAGGTACCTCAACCACTTATAAACATGTTTCCAACTTGAGGACCTTTCAATCAAAGTGACTTTAAATCAATCCAATAATTATCACTTTTCTGGCAGATACTGTACCCTTCAAGGAATAATTCATATCTCCCACTATACAGATCCAAATGCCATAAAATTTGGTGGAGATGTGATTCACTAAGTCATCAAGCAGCTGTAAAAATTTGAGATTCATTTGACATATAGATTGCTACCAGATTTCAAATCTTCCACCACTGCTACATGCTGAAAACTGCTGCACTATAGCTGACAAGATGTACTCCAAAGCCGAAGCATCTCTTATCCAATTCTCATGAAATTTGTACAGCATCTTATATCATAAGTCTAGAGCATGTATGCCAAATTTCATGCCAATCCAATATGATTTAGTCACTCAAACTCAGACTTGATCTCACCTAGCTCAGATTTTCAACTTTGGACAGATTTCAATACATTGAGCAATGCTTCATCAAATATGAATCAAACTTGAAACTAACTTGTTTGAATACTTTCACAAGACATATATCCATCCAATCCACTTACTAAATGTCATCTCATGAATTTATCCAACACAAATCAATTCAAACTTGATTACTTAAGCATTTAATCCATTCAAACATCTCATAGCAAGCAACATTGCATATATATCCAATTCAATCAACTCATATGCACTTCAAGTGAAATGATCAACAAGAGATATACCTTGGTTAGCTCATGATCATCCAATAGCAAGCTTTTAACTTGAATATTTGCAAGCCATCAAATATATCCAATAAATCACCACAATCTTGAATGTTGCACTTGTATGTTGTAGTATTTGGACTCCACTTATTTTGACTTGGCATTGGGATTGGATATGCATTAAGCTTTAAAACTTGATTCAACATATGATGACCAATATGAATCAAAATGAATCAAGTCTCCAATGCCGATGGTACCTACAAACAATCATCCACTTTTTGATGGTACCCAAACAAGTTTGGGTCCTCTCAAGTTAGGAGCAACATACTTAGGCAAAGCCTTAGTATGGGTAGCGGGATGTTTTGCAATAGCAACAATAGAGGTACCATTTACATCCTTTCTAAGCACATTAGTATTATCAATTGAAATATGCTTAGAAATGTTACCTAGGGGACATGAATGTGCCATGTGTCCCCTTTCCCGGCATGAATAGCATCTTCTCTTTGATTGAGCCTTTTCTTCATTGCTCATGTGATGCTTTTCATTGCCTTGCCTCTCATGAGTTACTTGAGCCAAATTTCTTTTCTCAATTTGATTCTTGCTCATCATCTTGATATCTTGGATTTGCATTGGATGCCTTCCTCTTCCACCCCTTCTTGTTTTCTTCTTCATGATCATCAAGTCACCAACATCTTCATCATTGATCTTTACTTGAGCTTGGGGTATCTTCTTTTCATCTTGTGGCCTCATCTTTGGCTTCTTGGTTGGGCAAGACTTGGCAAGGTGACCCATCTCATGGCATTTAAAGCACACGAAATGAGATAGCTTCTTTTGTTCTTGCTTTTTCAATTTCTTGCCCTTGTTCTTGTTGAAGCCAATGCCACTCTTATCACCATAGCTTCTTTGAGTCTTTATCATGTGCTCAAAGGTGACTTTTGAGTTGTAGCACCTCTCTAACTTGTTGCTCAATTTCTTTACTTCACTTTTGAGCTCATTGTTCTCCTTCAAAATGTTAGTCTCACAAGACGTAGAAGTAGAACAAGCATATATATGTGAAGAACATGGCATATCTAATAAGTCATCACAAGAGGTGGATACATGCTTTCTCCCTACATCACATGGGTTAGTCACATTTTGCAATTGATCATTTGATCCATGTGATGAGCTCTCATTATTTTTAATTTTCTTTAAAAACATCTTAATGAGAGAAGCATGTTTTTCTAACAATTCCTCATGAGATGCAAGTACTTTCTCATGAGTCAACATTAGCTTCTCATGTGAAGATTTAAGATCATCAAGTAAGCTCTTATGTTCTTCATATGAGTTCTTTAGAAAAGAGTTTTCATTTTCTAATTTCATGGTTTTAGTTTTCTCATTTTCTAAAGACATGTTCATGCTAGCAAGTCTACTAACAAGCTCATCATATGAATCAACATGATCAATCACATTATCATTTGATACCTTTGTGTCACCTAGTGACATGAAGCAATGTGATGTAGTGGATGGGCTTGTAGTAGCATCATCAAGGCCCGAGCATGAACCAACGTTGTCACCATCAAGTGTGCTTGGGGTAGAAACATCACTTGCAACACTTGATGCATCATCACCATTCTTGTCAAGTGAACTTGTGGTAGATTGATTATCATCATCACTTGACCATGAGGTGGAGCAATCCTCCACAACCATCGTGTTGTGGTCATGCTCAACATCATCATGTGCAACCTCCTTGGGCTTGACATCATCGTCATCATCGGTGATAGCTCCATACTTTTCATTGAGATAGGCCCATATCTCATGAGCGGATTTGAGGTCCATGATCTTACCAAAGATGCTATCATCCAAAGATCTATACATGATGTTAGTAGCTTGGATGTCAAGATCTAGGCATTTCTCTTGTGCTTGAGTTAGATTATCTTCATCCAACATATGAGAAAAGCCTACATCTACCATCCACCACATTTGAGGGCAAATAAACTTAAAATTGCATATCATCCAATTTTTCCACCGTGCAAAGTGTGTGCCATCAAACATGTGAGGACAATCAACATCTAGTCCATATTCCGCCATCCTCTCGGGTCGGTGAAGACCACAAATGAGAGACCGGGCTCCGATACCAATTGAAGGGTCGAGATGGCGGACTAGAGGGGGGGGGGGTGAATAGTCCTTTCTAAAATTAATCGCGTCGGCAAACCGAAACAAATGCGGAATTAAAACTATCGGTCTAGCCAAGACTACACCCCTTTATCTAAGTTCACAAGCACCTCACAAAGATCCTAAATATGTAACTAAGGTGCTTTCCTTAGCAAGAGCTCTCCTAAACAATTCTAGAGCTAGGTCACACAAACCTATGCACTAGTACTTTAGCAAAGCCGGGGAGCTCCTACACAATTCTAGTAAGCAAAAGCACGAAGCCACCTATGCTTACTAGCAATGCTCAATAGCAAGGCAACTAATGCCAAACTAGAGAGCACAAATTACTTAGCTACACAAACTAAGCAATATGACTAACAAGGTTACACAAACCAAATTAGCCACGCAACGGGAGCTACTTCTATGCTACACAAGCAAGAAGGTAACTAGCTAACTACACAAGCAAACTAGTTACAAGAGCAACTACACAAGCACAAGTATATGAATGTAAATACAAGCTTGTGAATCGAAAGCAAACCACCGAGAAGATGTACACAATGTTGACACGGCGGTTTTTCACCGAGGTTCACTTGGTTGCCACCAAGCTAGTCCCCGTTGTGGCGATACACCCACTTGATGGATCACGAGCTAATTGACTATCAAGAGTCAAACCCTCAGCGGGTGCCGCACATCCACTCTCAAGATGGGGATCCTCCAAGCCACGAGCTTTACTAGAGTTGCTCTTCGCGATCCCCGCGGGGTGAGCACAATCCCCCTCACAAATCCTCCTCCGGAGCCACGCACAATCTCCACGCGTGCTTCAACGGAGTCGCAAGCCACCAAGCCGTCTAGGAGGTGGCAACCTCCAAGAGTAACAAGCACCACCGGCTTGCAACACGATCACCTAGTGCCACTCGATGCAATCCTCTCGATGCAACGCACTAGAATCGCTCTCTCACTCGATCCGATGAACACTATCAAGCATGAGTGAGTTAGAGGGCTCCCAAGCACTACCACATAAGCCACCAAGGCCAAAGTGTGCTCAGCTTACCGGCCAAGGCCGGCCACAAGGTCTATTTATAACCCCACAGTCAAATAGAGCCGTTACCCCACGTGACCGTTTTTCCGCGGGAGCACCGGACGCGCCGGTGATAACTCACCGGACGCGCTCAACCGCGTCCGGTGCCCCTCCGACACCCGCGTGTCCTCCGAATTTCAAATTCGTCCGTTAGATCCTCCAACGGTCACTGCGTGCCAACGGTCAAACGACCCACCGGACGCGCTGCTGCGAACCACCGGACGCGCCGGTGCGCACAGCACCCGCGCCCGCGAAGCAACCACCGGACGCGCTCCTCGCAACCACCGGACGCCACAGTAACCGCGTCCGGTGCGAGTCCAGTAAGCACCCTGGACCACCGGACGCGTCCGATGGTGTGTCACCGGACGCGCACCGCGTCCGAAGACAACGTGACTCACTGTTCGCCAGACCGGACGCGCCGGTACCGTAGGTCACCGGACGCGCCGGTGCCAAACCCTAGCTCGCGCGCCTGACGCCCGCGCTGCACTGACCGGACGCGCTGGTCCACAGTGACCGCGTCCGGTGCAGCGTCCGGTGCAGCGTCCGGTGCTGCGTCCGGTGCTGCGTCCGGTCACCTCTGTGACCGCGTTCGCCTCCGTTTCTTTTCCGACTTCCGGCGTAGTGGAAAATAGGCATTTCACTTCCCCGAAATCGCCTGAATCCCGCGCTCGCACGCTCGGCGGGAGAGAGAAAGGAACCCAAACCCTCTCTACCGCTCAAACTCCACCGCCTTCGCAAATGTGCCAACACCAACAAGTGATCACCACCTTGTGCACGTGTGTTAGCATTTTCACAAACATTTTCTTCGAAGGAATTAGGCACTCAACTTGCCTCGCCACTCGATCCTAACACGTATGCAAAGTTAGATCGCTCAAGTGGCACTAGATGACCGATATGCAAACAAGTTTGCCCCTCTTAATAGTACGGCCATCTATCCTAAACCCGGTCATAAACTTCTCTACACACCTATGACCGGTGAAATGGAAATGCCCTAGGTTATACCTTTGCCTTGCGCATTCCACTCCATCTCCTCCGACATTGATGCAACACATGCACCAACCATATCACAAATGATATGATCCACTTCATATCATCATGTGACCTTGGTCCATCGATCTTGACCTCACTTGCTCTTCACCGTTGCGTCGGTCCATCGGCGCCAAGTCTTGCTCAAGCTTCACCGCCTCACGGTCCATCGCTCCAAAGCCTCCGACTTGCCCTTCACACTTGCAACTGGTTCGTCGAGCCAAGCCTCATCTTGATCTTTGTCACCTTGGTCACATGACTCCATGTCATGTCTCATATGCAATGAGCTCCTTCATAACACAATCATCTGTGGACTAATTCCCTGTGTATCTCACATAAACACAATTAGTCCACCTAAGGTTGTCACTCAATTACCAAAACCAAACAAGGACCTTTCACTTGGTGATATCCCAAGAACGGTATGCTGCTGACATTGTGAAGCGAGCTGGTGTGGATAAAAGCAAGCCGGTGGACACACCCTTGTAAACTTCAGAGAAGCTAAGTGCAGTTGAAGGCACAAGTTTAGGGCCTGAGGACTCAACCAAATACAGGAGTTTAGTTGGGGCCCTACAATATCTCACCCTCACAAGGCTGGACATATCCTTTGCAGTAAACAAGGTGTGACAATTCTTGCACGCACCTACTACTGCACATTGGAGTGCTGTGAAACGGATACTATGATATGTGAGAGGGACTCAGAACTTGGGATTAAAGATTAGGAAATCGAAATCTATGCTGGTCAGTGCTTTCTCTGATGCCGATTGGGTAGGGTGTGGATGATAGAAGGTCAACTGGTGGGTTTGTTGTGTTCTTTGGGCCGAACCTTGTTTCATGGAGTGCTCGAAAACAACCCACAATCTCACGTTCTAGCATGGAAGCTGAGTATAAAGCCTTAGCCAACACCACTGCAGAAATGATGTGGGTTCAAAAATTGTTGGGAGAACTAAGGGTTCCTCACCCGCCGATGACTAGGCTGTGGTGTGATAACATAGGTGCCAAGTATTTGTCAGCAGATCCGGTGTTTCATGCTAGAACAAAGCACATCGAGATAGATTTCCATTTTGTCCGGGAAAGAGTAGCTCAGAAGCTACTGGACATACGGTATGTTCATACTGGTGATCAACTTGCTGATGGTTTTACTAAGCCTCTTGTTGTATCTAAGGTGAAGGAGTTTAGATCCAATCTCAACCTTGTTGGTAGCTGAGATTAAGGGGGATTGTTAGATGATAGGTTCATCTGATAGAGATGTCTAGGTTCATTGTATAGGCACCGACTTCAGGTTGTTGAGGAGGCATCAGTGTACAAGCAGATAGGATAGAGATCTCTTCAAGAGTTTATTGTAAACACCATCTTGTTGTACAAGCCACGTAGGGGGCTGTTTGTTGACATTAATTAACGCAATCACTAAATAGCAACGGTGCTAAAAATGCATGGTAATAAATTAATATGTCTCTAAATACTAGTCACCTTTTATATTTACATATACTTCTTAGCATGGAACTAGGTTGTCATCCCTGGTGAATAAAGCTTAGAAGTATATAAGTGGCACTATGATTTTATATGACTATACAGAAATATAAATGATATAAAGATATGATCAATTAAGAATAAGAACAATTAAGAACATCTGCAAGCGGACAGATAATTATACCATTGTAGCATTTTACCTAAAGTATTACCAGATTGTCATTTATAATTTTACCATTGGGAATGTCTAGCTAAACTTCTATCTAGAGTATTGATAAACTTTATATTCATGATAAAGAGAGTAAACCAATGTTATGCACTCTTATTCAATAACAGGAATAAGTCACATGATAAAAGATATATATATATATATATATATATATATATATATATATATATATATATATATATATATATATATGATAAGTAATGATGAGTCATCATAAATAAATAAGTAGATACACTCCGAGCTCCCTAACTATTACTAATAACGTAATCCAATCAGAATATTAGAGGAATAATTTCTAAGTATTCAAGTTACATGTCAAGCTACTACAACTATAATCATCGTCAAGTAATACTACCATATGTCCCAACCATAATGGAGCCATGAACAGGAGAAGTTGAGTTCAGAAACCTCTAATATACGAATATATCCTTAACCAGACAATGCTGCTCTACCAATAATCCACTGCACAGGGGGACTACAGAGGACTCAATGGGCCTATAAAAGTCACACCCATGATCTACCACACGACCCTGAACAACTGGAGGCATCTGCAGATATGCAAAGCATCTAAGCACCACGCTTACATAATGCATACCACTCATCTTATGGCCAAATAGACGAGCGCTATACGGACATGTGATCGAACTAAATAGCAACCTAACTATATTAGAATTGAAGTAGATAATGAACGATGCATTCAAGAACGTAATAAAGCTGAAGAATAATGTTGACATTGCAATAATTGTGCAAAGACAGAATTACAATAAGAGCGGAGAACTAGAACATTACCAAAACTCCACGCTCACCAACGATCAGGAATCCAAGCTAGGTTGACTCAGCTTGACTTTCTCTAGACCTCATCTAACTATGCTAAAGCTATGAACTAGAGGAACTATGATGATCTAGGATTTCTAGCTCCGGATGAACTGATCTTCAAATGACTTGATGCCTTTAGGGGGGTCTGCCCCTGTATTTATACCCCGGTGGGACGCACACGAGCCATTGGATCAAACCGACTTCACGTAGGGCTAGGATTGATCCTCAAGGTCGGTAGAAGAATACTCCAAAAGCTCGTGGAAAGGGGGAGAAGGGGGTGGCCACCCGGCCACCCCCTTGCTGGCTGACCCCACCTGGCAAGCACTCGGCCTCTGTTTTATTCTGGTGTCTTCTGGGGTCTTCTATAATATAATAGTATTTATCTCGAGGCGAAATTCCAAAAATTATTTTAATAATTAGGTATCTCTCTTCACTTTTCTGCATAACTCCCTACAAACATTAAAATTCAACAAAGCTCGTGGAATTCGTCAGATAACACCCTAGTCTTCTATGTTTTCATGTATTTTGACCATTCTCTCATGTTTATTTCACTATATATTGTTGACGTTAATGACCGTCAACAATGCTTTGTATGATTAAACGAGTGAAAGTCTCACCGGTACAATTCATGTTATATCATTGGGTGAAAATTTTTACTAAGCGAAAAACGGTGAAATTGAATATTCATCCTTAGTGTGGAGGTTGGCAACTAAGTTGGGTTTAATGGATACCGCATTGGTAGCACGTATCCCTAGGGAACGTCCAAAAATAACCACTGAACACTTTTTCTAAGGACATATGACAAAAGAAATAAGAGAGGATAGGCCATGCATAATGATTTATCGTAACAAGAATTTTGAGATCCTGTTACCTAACCCAGGTCTCGGATTATATTCCACACCTTATCTGCTTGTGGTGCCATCTACTGCAGCTGCAGGGACGAGAACCTTCGAAAGGCAAGACCAAAACCTACCAAACTACTTCGGAGCTGATCCGTCTCCACAAGGTGCAGCATACACGGCGTACCATACGTTCGTCCACCTAGGGCCATCACGTCCTCCACAGTACAATACATGGGAATAGGCGACTCCACAACGGTCCGATGGATCATGGCACAATGGCCAATGGCAACCAAGCCAACGAGGACCCTTCACACAACATATACAAGATAGTGGTCGTCATTCTGTTGATGCACAGGAGGTATCGTCATCCTCAGGGCGCCATCACCGACAGCTGGGACGAGCATCCTACTCCGGTCCTTCATACCACGAGATGCTCGTGGAGAGGCATGAGTTTAACACTCGCCTCCATGGTATAGAAGAGAACCAAGTAGAACTCCAGCAATCAGCACAACAAACCCAAGAGTGATAGCAGCATGCGAACCAACGCTTTGATCAAATCCAAGAGAACCAGGCACAACAGCTCTCGTACTGGGACAGACTGTGGAATCTTCCGTAGTTCCGTCTGCCACAGTAGTGACCTCAACGATAACATCACCTTAGGGGAGCAATCCCCGATCACAGTTTTTTCAGTACCAGCTTAGGGGAACCCCCGTCCGTCTGAAGACCAAGAGAAGTTTCGACCGCAACACCAACTTGGGGGAGGAGCCCCAAGTGAGCAACACTGTAACACCCTGGTGTTACGCATGCATTTAGCATTACAAATCATACGCATGATGCATCATTTGCATTCATAATCACATATGAAGTAGAGTGTATCTTTGAGTTGAAACATTGCTATGAAACGTGAATGTTGCATACACTTGTTTAAAATTGTTTCACCTTAGTTATGCTTGCTAGGCTAACAAAACATGGGTGGCTATAATTATAAATAATTTAGAATTAGTTAGCACAAATTTTGGAGCAACTTTAGTATTCAAAGTTTTGTCAAATTTGCTTTTAAAAATATTATTGAAAAACGGTCAAAACCCTCCATATTTAGCTTTTACTCTCCAACCTGTTGGGAATTTTGAGTTGGTCCCTTAATAAAAGTTGTAGAGAATTAAATTCTAAGCAACTTTCATTTTTGGGTCATTTTCAGAAAAAGGTCATTTTCTTGCTCAAAATGGGATTTGAAAACTGTTATTTGAAATTTGTTTGAAAATAGAAATTTGAAAATTTGATTTTTCACTTAGTGGGCCGGCGCCTCGCTTCTGGCCCGCTCGCGCAAGCCAGCCTAGCCCAACTCGCGCTCGTGCCCGCGCTCCCGTGTGCGTCCGCGGTCCAGTGGACCGAGCGCACGCCGCTCGCCCGCCTGCAACCCGCACGCCGTGCCCAACCCGCGCGCGCCGTACCGCGTGGACGCGCCGCACCGGCGGCCATGGGCGGTGACTGGCCGGCCGGTCGGAGCCCCTGCACCGAGACGGATTTGCATCCAGGGTCACTCCCGACCGCGCCTTAACCCCCGCGCCCGCTCCCGCTCTCCCCGCGCGCCTCTCATTTCTGAACGCCGCCACGCTCCTCGCCACCACGCGGCCGCCCGCCATTGCCGCAGTCACCGAGCTCGCCTGCGCCGCCTTGCCGTCGCCCGAAGCTCCGCAAGCTTCCGCGTGAGCCTCGCCTCAACGTAGCCCACCTCCGGCACCATGGTTTCGCCAAGGTGAGGGCCGGAAGGGCCGTAACCGCCACGGTAGTGCCGCCATTGCTCGCCGGAGCCCGCGGCCGTGCCGACCTCCCTACTCCGCTCCTTCTCTCTTCCTTCGAAAGGCACCATCGCGCTCGCCTTTTCATCACGGTCCTCGTGCGCACCGCGCCTCATCCGCTCACGACCGAAGACAGTCGCTGGCCGTTAGCGACCGCCGCACCGCCGCGCTGCCGCGGTCCAGAGCGCCGGCGGGGCCGTCCTCTTCCCCCCCTCGGTCACTCTCGACCGTTGCTGGGGCAAAGGCGGCCTTGGGCCGGAGCCCGAGCCGGGCCGGCTCGCCTCCTCCCCCGCGCGCGCTGCTCAGGCCGAAAGCGGCTGTGGGCCGGACATTCTCACGGGCCGGCCCAGTGACCTGAAGAGAATTGTTTTCTCTTTTTCTTTTATTATTTGAGGAAAGAATTAGTTGGAAAAATGTTTGTGTACACATTTTGGCTCCAAAAATGGTGAAATAAATTTTGTAATGATCCTAATGAGTAGATCTATGATGTAAAAAGATTGCATGTCAAGTTTGAAATACTTTTCTGTAGGGTTTTTATTTAATCATTGAAATTGTTGTTTTCTTGATAAATGCATAATAAATTATAGAAAACTCAGAAAAATATGATTCCACTTGCATTAGTTTTCTTTTGTGATGAAGTTTTTGGGAAAAATATGTGTCATGCATGTTCTATGTGAAAGTTTTGATGTCTAGTTCAAGTGCTAATTATTGCCTAGATTTGTTATTTTTGATAGAGGGAAAAATCTGAATAAAACATGGATACAATAATTTTTGTACAGTGATTATTTACTGTGTAGATTGTTGGAAAGTGTTTAAATCTGTTGTTTGATACTTTTCGTAGTTCAAACTATTTTGAGGGCATTTCTATCCTGCAGTTTGTCTATTTTGTGTAGGCAGTTCTACTAATCCAAATGCAATGAAATTTTTGTGACATGCGAGGTTAGATGATAGTAAGCCACTGTAATTTTCTCAGATTTTCTGGGTTACCAAAAGAGGTGTTGCTATTCAAACCTAGTTTTAATTAGGGTTTAATTAACCTTTTTAATGCATGATTAGTTAATAAGGTTTGCTTTGGTGTATCTTTGAAGTATCTTAGCTTGCTGTGGTGGCTTGGCATGGTAGAAGAGTGGTTGTAGTAGTACTGTAGTAGTATACTAGTATATGTTCTTAGATGATGTGGACTACCTTGTAGAAGAGTTATATTTCTACTCTATCCAATAAAGTAAACATGCCCATCTACATTCCATTCATCATGATCATTACATGTCACCTCTCCAATGCACCTACGTATAAGCACTTATACATTTGCATCATACAGGATTGTAGGAAGGAATTTCGGTAGCAGTTCCCGAGGAGCCGGAAGAGCAGCCCGAGTTGCAAGAGCAGGAGGCGCCCGAGGCAGACGAAGAGGTCGGTGAAGATCTTCCAGAGTGTCCCGACCATCGCCCAAGCTCTTTCGAAAGAGGCAAGACCCGGAGCATTTCTCTCCCGGTTTGCAAATGTTTTAATAATGCCTTACTTCAATTGATGCATTACGTTTAGGAGTTGTTTGCAACCGTTGCTGCATTATACCTTGTTTACCCTTGTTCTACTATATCCTTGTTATCCTGGTATCCGCAGTCCAGTCAATGCTTAGTTGGCTTAGACCGATAGAAGTCGGGTGATTTCCTGTCACCTGCGAGCTATAGGTGGTTACCTAGATCTACTCGCATTACTATATAGTAATGGTATAACTAAGTGTTAATATAAAGTTGAGATCGGACGGAGACTTACAGGGTTTCAGACTGTAGTGATTTCCATCTGTGTCGATTAAGGACCGACCGTTGTTGGGCCTCGGGTCATGTTGAACGCATGCCTTACATTTAGCTGGCCGAATAATGTACCTTTCGACCGCGAAGCTGGGGGATTATTCGGACCGAGTGGATTGCCCGCAACGCACTGTACCGGAGCAGGTGTGGTAGGACACGGGGGCGCGATGATAAGATCGAAAGGCAGTCGGGCGGTCCTCGGGTACATGTGGTTCCTGGCGAACTCAAGACTTTACCTGAATAGTTGACTCGATGACCAATATCTCACTTTAGCGGGTGAGTGAGGTTTGTGTGAGGAATAAATTACCAGCTGGTTAATAATCGATTCGAATCGCCATCGTTCACTGGATAGTGAACACTTGACTTGAGTTACTTCATCGTAGTAATGTTGATGGAACACTTGGATAGTTATAATGGAGATGACGTTATGGAAGTTGCTAATGATCGTTGGTTATCATTACTTGTTTAATCACATGTTTACTCTAGTATATGTGCAAAATGTAGTCGACAGGTTAATAATAATTAACTTGATAATAATGTTTTTAGAAAGGTTTTTGAAATGATAAAAATGCCTTTTTGCAAATAAGTCAGTTACCCCACCATCAAGCCTTTCATGATTCCTTGGTGTTGCTTTATATTTGGTTATGATGGGTAAGTCTAGTTGAGTATCTTCTCGTACTCAGGGTGTTGTTTCCATTGTTGTTGCAGATGGTCAAATGTACTATGGCTATTGCATTAACTGCCTATACCCGGCGATGGGCGACAACTAGGACCAAGGGCAATGGTCACTTCGTATCTCTCATCTGATGGTTTTGTCGAGGATGGCTACCTACTGGCACCGTATCTAAACTAAATGAGTGTGTGTGTCTTATGAAACTATTTGGCTTCCGTTACTTCTATTTTGAACTCGGTTTGTAATAACTATGTTTAAACTCCGATGTATCTGCGATGTGAACCTTTATGTAATTTGTGATGGTGACCGCTAAACTTATTACGATCTTGGCTGGTATGTGAGTTGGTTTGAAATCCTTCGTGATTTCATGGACTACCGGGTTATACGGACTTAAGTTGGCTAACTCGTCTGCGCTGGCGGATGATTTTCTTACTTAATTTCATATAATTGGTCAGTTCTGTTACAAACACCCAGCTTGGGGGAGTAGCCCCCAAGCCAGTTATACCCAATTTGAGGGAGGAGCCCTTGAGTCGGTCACACTTGCAGGGGAGGTAACCCCTTGATATTTTTCTATATTTCTAGCATAATTACGTAGTAGTTAAATTTCTTGCTATTAAAACACAAAAACCAAATAAAAATGGAGTCTTACACATCGGGCGTGAGCTGCACCTCCTGAATCATGATCTAGAGGGCAACGAATTCTTGTATATGAACAGAAGTTGTAATACGCGGCCTGAGGGATCAGATCCAACTGCCATTTCTAGTTCCTGGCGAATCGTCCTGTTCTTACAGCGTACCAGCTCAAAAAGATGAGGTGATAGGTATCTTGGGGTTTGACCCTCTAGCCAATTATGGTGCCAGAACCGTGCCTTGTGACCATTCCCAATTGTAATTGTGGTTGAGGCATTGAAGGGCAGACGGTCTATGTCATTGCATGGGAGTGACGTCCCTATCCAAGGTTTTGAGTCATGTACCCACTCCTGCCACAACCAACGTAGGCGCAAAGCTCTTCCAATTTTTTCCAAGTCTGGCACCCCCAAGCCACCTAACTCTTTTGGTCTGCACACTGTCGGCCAATTTACCAAACAATGCCCTCCATTGGCGTTCTCATCTCCTTTCCAGAGGAAAGATCTTCTAAGTTTGTCGATTTGTTTTCTTGCCCATACCGCTAGCGGGAACACGGTGAGGTGATAAGTAGGCATCGAGGATAGCACTGAGGTGACCGAAGTAAGTCTGCCTGCTCTATTGAGCATTCTCCCTTTCCAGCCAGATAACTTTTGTCCAATCCGCTCAATGAGAGGTTGCACATGGACCTTTTGCAGGGATTTCGTATGGAGCTGCAAACCCAAATAGCAGCACGGGAAGGACTCCCTTGTCCCTACAAAGGATGCTAGCACAAGGTCTAGGTCGATGTCCTAAGTTAGATTTCTCTAACATTTACCAAGTTATGTGTATTGATCACATGTTGTCATGTATACGTAGTTGTTTTAAGTCAAGCTTATATAACTCTGACCATGTTTGTTGTAATTATGTTCACATAAGATGTTTGAAATACATATATAGCAAAGCTAAAAACAATGAATGTACTAAAAAACGGGGTAAGAAAGCTCAAAATTATGATTTGATATTGCCTTATCAAAATATATAATCCCAACCGTGAGACTAATACTGTTGTAGCATTATTCATGGTAATATCGTTCTAGCTAGTATATGAACCAGCTCCCACTCAGTTTTCTAAGATGGCTGTCGTGCACCAGTCTCACTCTCTTTGGTGCACATTGTGTGAAAGGCACAACCTGCCGACAGATATATATATATATATATATATATATATATATATAGCGCTTGGCATATCAAATTCAGTGCTACCACTTTCAACTATCAAGGAAAAAGATGCAGTGAACATGCTGCTTAGGATGATGTCATGATCAGTGGCCAAGCTAGAGCGAAATATGGGGGTGCGAGTAAAATTTAAAATTTTAACAAAATTGCAGGTAGAATTTATAAATTTGGTGGTTTCGCGATTTTTTTAGAAATATCAGATTTTATAAACATTACCATATCCTATAACACAAGCTTGTGCATATCTTGGTAAAAAGTGTCTAACCTTTTTCTTTTCCGAGACAAAATAGATGCGTACCCTTATATAAACGAGTACACACTACTCACCCTTATAAACGCAAGCACACACACTTTGAAAGATTCCATTGGACTTATAAATCTTGAGATTGACGAAGTCACCACAAGCATCTCGATGTCGACCGGTACATCTTCTACCAGTAAGAAGCGGATGGGCACATCCATATACATGCCTCATTTATTATGGCTCCGACTCATTGCTATAGTGCATGAAGGAGCCAGAGTCGGTAAAGCCAAAAATAGTGCTTCTACTGGCTCCTAACTAGTAGCTAGTTTGTTTTAATAAAATAGATAAAAATGACTTTCTACTATAGTACACTGAGGGGGCAGAACTTGAGAGTTGAAGGTCTATCAAATGGGGACGTCGATAAAAATAGAGATAAGGTGCACAACTTTATTTTTGGTATATGATTTTGCACTGAAGCTAAAATACAAACAAAATGTGAGAAAAACTAAAATAACATTGGTTTGCACAGTGGGCTAATCTACTTCTTGCATGCAAGTATTAGGACTTGGTTTGTTTAATCAACCGAACTAGGATATACTAGATGATTTGCTAGCTAGCTGCCGTGCATGGGATTAAAACTTCTTTTGCCGCTCAACCTTGGTTCGCTGGATCTGTGGGTGCATTAATTTCTGGAGAGGGGGTGCATACATGGTAAAAAAATGATAGTTATCACTAAGTTTTTTTTTATTTTAGCGTGGGTGCATCTGCACCCACTGTCACATATACAGCTTCGCCCCTGAGTCACGATCCAGCCTGACCATAACCATTCTGTAGTTTAGTGCCGGTAGTGTTCGACTACCTGTTTGCCACGTTATATGTATAAGAAAAAAAATACTTATATACTAGATAACAAGGGAGAGAAAAGACGGTCTTCTGTAACTCCGATGGACAAACCTGAAATCCAGTAGGGTCAAAAAGACAGGAAGGCAAGCTAGCGACCAAAACCCGCCCCAATTTTCAAACGAAATTAACATCACATCGTGATCAGATACTATACCCGGTCGCTAGCACTACATTAATTTGGACAACATTGCTTTCAGATCTCCCCACCTTTATCTCGCTAGAAATGCAGCAGACGTCCACCTCAGACAGGTGTCCCGCGGAGAGGAGGATGAAGAACAGGTCTCTGAGTGGTCAGTAAACTGCTCATAAATAAGCGCAAGCCAACGGATCAGCTGCCGTCACAGGCCCACGGCGACGCGGTTTAACAGCCTAGCTCGCAGAAGAAGAAAATGCCCCCGACATGATGCCATCACTTTAGGAACCATCCGTCCATCTATCAGCTCGCGTTTTTTCTTTTCTTTTTGGGGTTCGTCGGAATGGATGGATTGTCAAAGAGGAGGGAAATGGACAGCAGGAGTGGTTAACCCTTGCATTGCAGGCGTATATCTTTCAGGCCTCGCGGCAAGGAGCTGGACTGCATTAGGAGCAGGGGACAGCAATGGGCACGGGGGAAGCTTCCTGTTACGTGCGAGTGTGCAAGATGATTCGCGTCTTGCCTTTTGGACGATCGGTTTTATCTATTGCGCATGTGAGGGTAGGCTGTTCAGTGTTAACCTGGCTAGCTAAAGTGGCAGAGAATTCTGCCGGCTGGAGGACTTGCAGGGTATCGGTTACCTACTTGCTTGCCTAACAGTTGGGATCCCTGTAGCAAAGCCAGGCGTTGCGTTTCTGTAGCTTCGTTTAGGTTTCAGATCTCCTGCCCAACTTTGTAAAGTTACTATTTCCAGATATGCTTGCATGTGTTGGTAGTTCATAGTTGCTGTTAGGATGTTGGAAACAAATCTTCTATTTACCTGTTCAGAAAAGAGTGATGCCAGGAAAAGATTGCAACTCTTCTTGCTCCAGATATGCATATGTTGGTGGTTTACTGGTTTGTAGTTGCTGTTAGTATTGCACAGACTTCTTCCACTTGTGTGTGTGTGTGCTCTCTGACCAATGGTCAGCGATACATTTTGCCAAAGAGGAGCAGGCATTTTGCTGGAGTCAAGGTTCAATTGATCATTAGTTACAACACCCATCTAGATCCAGAATCTGGGACGCTAGAATTTCGTTTATTTTGTACTTTTGAGCCTAATATATCCATATCAACCGACAACAGTATTCAAGACCATTTCAAAGGTCTTATAGACAGTTAAACTTGGCTATGTTTCAAGAAATATAGATAGTGAATATGGGCTGCAAAGTTTTAGGAATTAGCGACAGCTATCCTGCAAAATCTTTTTACATAAAGTGATTCCAACTGCTACCTAGCTTTACTACCTAGAACTAGCGTTTGCAATTATCACTTGGGTGATCTGACTTTTACAATCACTAAATAGTGGTGCGTGCTAAGGGCAGTCCCAATAGTACATTAATGATAGTTTCTATCTATCTTAATTACAGAGACAGCTAAGCAATTTGCTGACATGGCAATGGAATTAATAAGGAGAGAGAGTGCAAATGAGAGAAACGGTTTCTACAGAAGGACTCGGCGTCGTCGCTAGGAACGAGGTGCGAAGAAACTGGCAAAACACCGTTGGGAAGACTCTACTGGTCTCTATCCTCTCTCGTAGCGATCCCGTGCGCCGCTGCCGCCTCGCCAGCTCTCGCCGCGGCGCACGCGTGCCCTTCCCGGCTTCCCGCGCTTGCTCACTGCTGTCGTGCCCGCTTCTCCCGCACTCGCTGGCTAGTTGCTGCCGCGTGCGAATCTATTCCGCCTCCCCCAAATCCCCTCCCGCCCTTTTCTGGCCAAATCCATCTTCTATTCTTCGTTAAATCGTCTATGTGGCCAATCCGTCGATCCCCTGTCTAGCTTGTTCCCCAAATTTCCCTGACCTAGCCCTCGTCCAATCGACCTTGGCTCCATTCCAATCCCCAATCTCTGAGTGAGAATGAGTCCACGAGCAACGAATCTTAGTTCGAGTTTGAGGCTAAGGCGCTGGTGATTCCGCTGCAACTTGATGAAACTGTACAACCCGATGGCTTGTGGAGAGTGGAGACTGGAAAGGCTATGCAATGAGTTCTGAAATACTTGTGAACCTGCGCCACCTTATTATTTTACTATAAAATAAAATGAACTTTTGTTATTTTGTTATCGTTTTTTCTGGATTGCTATGAGCAGTATATGGTTCTGTAAAGACTGTGCAATGAGTACTAGATTAATATGCGGTGCCGACTGTGCAATTATGCAGAAAGTACTCACTATGCAATGAGCTATATGGTTGCTTGCCACAGTTGATCTATGACCTTTTTGTGTTGCATTTAAGATATTCTTTGTATAGAAACTGTCGTAGAAATCATGAGTTGAAAAGGATAATTTCTAGTGACATTAATTACTCTTAGAAACCACCTAAAGAAACCTTCCATTGGGATATGGGCCACAGAACTACAGCCCATGGGCACAGATCAAGGTACCTAGTCTAGTATTTCTAACTTTTTTTCTTAGATATGCCATGGTGAATTTGTTCGAAAGATGACTATACTGTAAACTAGTACTAAAACCAAACAGTTTAGAAAACCTCATGTTGTAAGGTTACAATATAGTATTACCCAGATATTCTGATAAAAAAGGGTCTTATAAGTAAGGATATGTAATACTGGCACCTGCATATTTTTCTGGAGCAGTAGTGCTCCTCTGCAGCTATTCGCCTATCCCCCTCATGGTGCGTTGATAGTGCTTAACAGCAGATGAATTGCTGCAAGTATATATCCTGCCATCTCCAAAAGATAGTGAAAAGTAACACTGCGTTCTTGCCTTTAACTGAATGACATAGACGGTTCTAATCCAGAAACTATAAGATAGTTCTATATTTACTAAGTCATATAGGCACTAAATATATAAATCATATTTCTAATAAATGGTTTCGAAAAAATTTAGTCCTGTTTTTCAACACTACTTCAACAGTACTTTTCAACGAAGGAATAATATTTTCCTCTACAACAAATTAGCATCAGCAGTAGCCAAATTTTAGCGAAACGAGCAGGGCCTTTTTGTCCAATCATGTATCTTCCCTCTTCTAATATCTACCTATCATACCTTTTTCATATTTTTATTACCGTCTTATCTTGTATTGTATAAGAACCATTTCATCTTCTTCCTTTATTCCAATGCCACATCACTGTTTTATTTAGCTAATCTCCTCATTAATGACCATAGAAATAAATCATCTTATTTTTTCGGGGTTAGGGCTGTCCATATAAAGCTAGATTCGGCTCGACATAAAGGCACCAATTGACTTAGCACCGAACCTGTACCCTCTGGCTTGGCACAAGAACAACTCAATTAGAGAGGACGTGAACAACCATAACTTACCAGAGGTTTGTGATGAATGGATAGTGTGCAGTAGATGGAGTTTGTCATCATTTGGGACAGGAAATCAAATTCGCCAAGACAAGTCTTCAGTCTCACTAAGGTATTTGTTTGTATGATTATATATCCACCTCAATCCATGTGTTAGGGCGAGTTGGTGTCAAATTTAAATGAATCTAGTCAATTTTCATACAAATTATTTATTTATTGTAAATCTTAGAATTAATTTTGATTTAAATGATGAATACATAAGTCCAATCAAATTTTACAAAGATTATAGGCCTGAGATCGGCAGATCTAGATCGATTTCTAGGCGCTTTGTTGAGAGAGGGATGGACCGAGGTCGTCGTCACTCGCACACCGCGCTACCACAGGACGATATAATTAATTGGCTATTTGCCATTGCAATCGTTGCCTCCTTTCTTATAATTGCCACTAAGTCTATGAGGGCCTATTTGAAATCCTGGCAGAGGGTGGCCCATTTGGCCCAACATGGCTTGGGCAACCGCGGCCTGTTTGTTTAGGCGCATAGAGTCATGTTTGTTTTCCTATCTCAGCTGGACCTGTGATGTTTGTTTGCTTGATCAGGCCCCAGTGGTCTTCAGACAGACAAACAAGTCCAACTGCATCCGCTGGGCGTGGCCAAAGGCGAGCCAGGATTCCAAACGGGCCCTGACTTGGCGGCCGTGTGGGCGTGTGGCCGACGGCTTTGGAATCGCAAACGGGCCAAATGACTTAGGCAGCACGAAGCCCATATGCAGCCCTGTAAGCCTGTGTCTTCTGTCTTGCAAGCGTTTGGATCACAGCGCCCGCGGGCCGCACACGACCAATCTAACCCCACTTGACCCGCGTCGCCGTGCCTCCTCCACCGCTTCCGCGGACGGCCAACACGTCTTCCGGTCTGCCCAAAGCAGCCGACCCGAGCCGAGCCGATGGCGGCGGCGCTGGCCGCGCTCCCCCGCACCGCTTCCCGCCTCGCGCCTCGTGTCCGCCAGCCTCCCTTCCGCGCTCTCTGCGCCGCAGCTGCGGCCGGCGAGGCCCCGAAGCGGAGGCTGGTACTGTACAGCAAGCCGGGGTGCTGCCTCTGCGATGGACTCAAGGAGAAGCTCCACGCCGCGTCGCTGCTCGCTGGCACGCCCTACTCCCTCGCGTCCCTCGAGCTCCAGGCAAGCCAATTTGCTCGCCCTTCTTCCTGCTTTGCATTGCAGTAACTAGCTCGTTCCGAGATGGATGGATGGATGGATGCTTGACTTGGATTTTGGATGTGGGTTAGGAGAGGGACATCACGACGAATCCGGAGTGGGAGCGGCTCTACCAGTACGAGATCCCAGTGTTGGCCAAGGTGCTCCCCGACGGGACCGAGGTATCATCATCGCATTACTCTCTGATTCGATTTGCTCATCTCTAGCTCTTTCAATTCAGACTTACTCACTATATGTGCCAACTAAGAAGCTTTTCAAGCATTCTTGCAAATAGTACTTTGATTCGCGGAGCTCCTCCCTGAGTTTTTTTTGTCGTTCCACACTCATATTGCAGGAAGTACTTCCCAGATTATCGCCACGTCTAAGTGTTGAGCTCGTACAAAAGAAAATTTATTCAGCGTTTGATCAGTAAGGAGGCACTTTTTTTTGGGGGAAAACGGCAATTTTATTTTATTAATTAATAGCTCCAGCTGTAAGATTGTCAGTTGTAATACTTTCTTGATTGAGATACATGAATTTCAATTTGCTTGACTAATGTTCTGTGAGGAATTTTTATAGGTTTGTTCATTGCTTTGACGAAATATAATAATATATGGAGTGACATCCAAATGCTTATGTTGGTTCTTAAGAATTTATATGTCACACATGACGATCAATGATGTCACAACGAAACACGAATAACCGAACAGAAATACCATGCGGAATCACAAGTGCTGCTTTTCTTTTCTTTTTTCCTCGTAAAAAGGTGAAATCTAGGCAACCAGAAGTAGGACATAAAAACAGAAATAAAAATAGAAAATTCAATGCAGGAACAAGTTATACCAGTAAACCGACATGCACGTGGCTCTTGGAAGTTTTGTCAGAATGACATTCTTCATGGAGATGCATGACTTGGGAAAATTATCATAATTGACAGATGGCCAGCCATTTCTTTAGCTGTTGCCATACTATTATACATGGAGTTCAGGAGTTATCCAGCTTTCTGGCTACTAACATCCCATTTTCTACTTACACTTGACTGAGATTTCTTACAACTTTAGCCTAGGCACACAAAGCTACTTCATACCCACCTTGGTGTAACTAGACAGCTGCATCAAAGGGTCACACTAGATGAACACGCCTTGCAGGGGTTTGGAAACTTATTGAACTTTTGAGGCACCTAGAGATCAAGCACTGCAGAAATAATTAAGGCACACAATCAATACACATGTATCCAAAGCCCTGTATCCATTTGATGCAGTCTATTCCAATTTTGAGGTAAACTCAGGCTTCATACTTGCTATTGCTACAATGCTAAGGTATGCATTTGCATTAAATCAACCATATAACAATGATTGCGTAACTTTGAGGAGTGCCTAGAAAAAACCCTAAACAACTTACTTCATTTTGGTTTGGGTGCTGGTGCAGTGAATGTTGTTGCTGCCACTGCAGTACTGTTTTTCTTGCCCTCAGATGTGTACTTCCTATGAAACTGTGTTGACAATTGTGGAGAAATCGTCTTGGATGATACATGCATTAATCTGCGATGTTTAGTGGTTTCATTTTGAATTTTAACCAAAGGAGGACATGAAATTTCCCCGTAAGGATAGGTTTTTGGGTGCTCTGATATTGGAGGCCAGAACAGGGATGGCATTGATGTTGGAGACAAGCTAGGAGCACAGGGTGGAACGAAGGTTTGTAGGAGTGGAGACAACGTCAAATCCATAATTTTGCCAAAAATTGAGGTATTTAGGCCAAGGTTCCTTGCACTCCATTCTGTGATGATGTTGGCTAGCTGTTTCAGCCTGTAAGTTCCTAGATAAATGCTGTGGTCAATGGAGGAAATGGAAACTTGAACTGTAACTGGTGTTGCAACTGTTGAGCCATTCATATTTGTTAACTCGACATATAATTCCTGCATGTGCATACATAAGCTGTGACTTCATGCCGATTATTTTAAAGAGAACAAAAGTCAATGTACAAGTGATTTTAGTGAATGAGAAGATAGAGTCGGTAACCTCATCTCGTCTTTGCTCCAATGTGGATCCAAGCTCAGTCTTCATCTCCTCAAGAAATCCCCTTATTTCATGAATGGTTGAGTTGAGCGTGATGTTGAAGAGAGGTTGTCTTGAGTCAGTATGTGAAGCATTACGTGGAAACAATACCGTAATCCCTCCTGGGAACCCTAGAATCTCCAAGCAAAGTGTGTCTCCAAAAACAGATGGTGTCAGAGATAAATTCAGCTGGTGTAGTGTCAGTTTTATCAAAGATGCTTTCAGTGCATTGATGGATTTTGTGCTCATGGAGGTATTTCTTGGGTCTGGAAGAACACCAAACTTCACATAAGTGGTTTCCGTATATATGTATGGCCGCATAGAAACTGAAACCTGCACGATTGTTAGCCAATATTCAGGTGCCTGTTTTGTTTGAGTGCTTGAGAATATTTTTGATTTTTTACTAAAGTGGAGTTAAGGCCATACCGTACTACTGGGGACACCTATTTGGCTATATATCTCTTTTTCGAGCATTCCAGCTTGTGAAGCTACCTGTGAGTGTGGTACTGACAAAATGAAGCCTGCCTCGATTTCTGCAGGAGAAATGAATGTTTGAATGTTAAAGAAGGCTAGAAAGAATTGGAAAAACAAAAAATGCTTATGTTATCTGTTTGGATCAACTACGGCTAATTGTTAGGTGTAGCTAAAATTTGCCGATGTGTGTTTGGATCCCTAGCTAATAGATGTATATATCCATAGGAATGGACTATTAGCTCTTGTTAACTGGTTGTATCTGGCTAATGGGCTAACAATTAGCCAGGGGCTTTGCTAATTTTAGCCTTCGGATCATCTAGGACTAATCTTTAGCATCTGGTATCCAAATAGACCCTTATGCCCCGGCCTGAAGTTGTTATCTGCTAGAAATTTTGAATTAGTTCTTCAACATGAGAGGAGGCCTCTGGTCTTACCGGCGAGTATGCCAGGATCATCAGGGATGTCTCCTGATGCCCGGAGATGAAGCAGCAGGAAGAAGGCCGAGAGGAATCCGCTGACTGCCAGGAACAGCACAGAGACGCACTTCCCGTTGACCACCTTTTCAACGACTGCGCCACACCGGCAGCGGCTGGACCTGGTCGCCGGCGCAGAGTTGGGGACGGCCTGCTCAACGCGACCGGCCTTACCCATGGTGAGTGCATCTGTCAGACTGTCGCTACTCACTAATCTCTCTTAAGCTCGTCAGTGGAGACATAATCACATAGCTGGCGGCTGCGTTGCGTTGGGGAGCAACTGGAAAGCTGGCGCCGGGGCTCGCTGCCGTTGCCGCAACGGCGACGGGAATGGGGATGGGTTTGGGTGTTAGGAGCGTTGGATGGGAATGTTCACAAGGATACAACATAGGCCGGCTGTCCATGGTTGTTGGTTTGGTTTTGAACGTAGAAAAAGTTTTTTTTAGCTCCGGTTGTTCTGACTTTCTGTCCCACGGTTTTTCCATCTAGTAGTAATCAGCCTCCTCGGAAAGTCAGAAGTGATGCTGCCACTGCAGCTGCAGTAAACACTCCTGCATTTACTGATTTTGTATATCACCCTGTTCGCTCGATGGTTTTTGCGGCTAATAAGCCGGCTGGTGCTGTTTTGTTGTGAGAGAAAAACATTATACCATGGCTGATAAGTCAGACTGATAAGTTCAAACGAACAAGATAATTATAGAAAGGGCTGCAGGGCAGGCCCATTAATATACCCCAATCTGTTTATGAGGTACTATATTTTTTTTTGTCCTTCTCAAAAAAATATTTTTTTGTGGCTTCAATTTGTTTTTGTGCTACTTTAAGTGATGTTACAAACTAAGGACAGTGCGCGCGTGCATCAGGTTGTGATGACTGATGGGCAAGAACAAGGGATTGAGCGAGATGCTTTACAATGCAACTACGTACTCAATGAAATGATTGACAATTGGATTTACATTTGGGGCTCTGCTCAGTTTTCTTCCTCCAAAGCTTACAAAACACTCACATGTCACTCACAGGCTGAACCAATTTTCAGATGATTGTGGAAAACCTCTTGTCAAGAGAAGCACAAATTTTTTTCTGGCTGGCTCTTATTGATAGGCTGAGCACTAGAGACATGATTAGAAGAAGAGGAATGCATCTAGATGATTACCAGTGTGTCCTCTGTCAGAACTCCACAGAGGAAACAGTCATGCATCTGCTCTTCTACTGTCCTTTTGCCAAGGACTGTTGGAGTTGGATGGATTTCCACTTTGCTGATCACCTCTCGATCCAGCAAATTTTTCTAGCCTGGAAATCTCCACTAAAGGTTGAATTCTCCCTGGACATCTTCATCCTCCTGTGCTGGGCAATTTGGATGACAAGAAACGACGTCGTCTTCAAAAACATGAATCCTTCGGTGTAAGATTGCAAAAGGCATTTGACAGTAGAGACTGTTGTTTCTGCGTAGATGTAAAGCTAGAATTGCTCCTTCTCTAGAATCATGGATCAATTCCAATTTGTAATCTTGTGGATTTTTTTCCACTCTTTTGCTGTCCCCTAATCCTCTTTATTCTTTTCTTTTCTCCCTACCCTCTCCTGGTTTGTTTGTAATTACACTACTTTGTTTATTAGTGCGTTTGCAGTAGGAGCCTCTGGTTCCTCCTGATTCTTAAAAAAAAAAAACAATTCATTTAGACCGTCATAATCGAGGGGGTAGCATCGATAAGACCGATTGGAAGGCAACAAGGACCTATGTATCCACAATTTTGCTGCTAAGGTCATACTCACTCTATCCCTAAATGTTTGTCGCCACGATTTGCGTGCCGATAACTTTGACTCAATTTATAGAAAATACATGTAATATTTCTATCTCTAAATAAATTTATTAAAAGAGTCGCAAAAAAATTATTAAAAAAATTCAAATATCTATCTAATGATACTATTATGTATCATAAATATTAATATTTTTTAATATATATTTAGTCAAAGTTGTTTCTTGTGAAGCGAAAACGACAAACATTTAGGGACGGCGGGAGTACTTATATGTAAGTGCTGACGCCTAAATATAAGCAGAATTTTCCTGAAATAACTACATACAGTACAAGTTGCCCATCGGTCACCACTGGTGTGAAATGTTCTAAGGCAAAATTGTCCTTTCCAAGGTGAACAACATTTGAACCACAGTGCAACATCAAACAGAGAATCTAAATGAGCTTCTTCTTTCTGAAGAACCCTTGAAGATGCCACACTTGCAAAACCGATACCGCAATGCAGACCCATAGTGCCAGAGTACTGAACCAGACAACCCTTGCATTTGTTGTTTCACTCACAGTTCGCATCTCTGCTTCCCTGCATGGGCAGATCAAAGCAATTATTAGCAATTCCGCTACAAAAAATCATGTAGGGCAATAAATCTCCGGGCTTCCCATCTCATACGTCATCACACATAGTCAAAGAACACTGAAGCTAGTCAATTCACTAGTAAAAGATCTTCCAAACAAAAGTGAACCAACCCCTCTGCTGCACAGCAGATTGGAAGTCTGAAAAACAACACAACTGATCTTCCCTGGACACAACCACCTACAATACATACAAGCTAACTCTTGTTTTCGAATAGAAAAGACTCAATTGGCAAAACACATTTAACTACAAAAGATGTTCCATAGACTGGTGGAATAGATGACTTGCCTTTCTTTGAGGTATATCAAGTTCTGATGAATGGCCTGTACTGCCACTTCAAGTTTCCGAAGCTCTAGTTCTACACCCTGCAGAAATAGATAGAGGTAGTATTCAATTAACAAACACCAAATATTGCATTGAATTTGAGCTCATCACACTTGGAACTGTAGCTCGGTACAAGAATTCGCATTCCAACCTCAATTTTGTCCTTCTTAGCAATAGCATCCCAATCTTTTGTTGCAATCCCAATCTTCCAGTCAAGATTCACAGATACTCCTGATCCTTTCTCTGCACTATCTATCCAGAAGCATGCAAGGTAGTTTCCAGCTTCTGCGGTTGTGAATGCAAATTGACCAACTGTAGCATTCTCACTGTGATGCAAGGTGTTCCCATATGGTGAAGTAACCTGCACAGAGCATTGGATTTTATCAAATAATCACAGGAAACAGTTTTCACTATATTAGCAACTCATACTGTATGTTTTCAACCAACATAATAATCAAATCTGCAAACTCTATCAGAACGATCTGGCATTTGCTCCTCTACTGCAAAGGTTCAACTCTGAAATATATTTGTAATTGAAACCATGTCATTCATATGTCCAAATGAATGTAGGCGCTGCTTGACGTAACAAAACATGTATTCAGAACCTAGATGTTGCATTGGTGATGCACATTAAATCTGAGGTAAGAAATGAAGTTGATTCTTAACTATGTATGATGGGGGATTACATAGCAAAGATAAGTCTATCAACTTTTCCAATTTACAAGATCTACAGTAAAAGTTTCTTATCATTCATTTGTTCCTGTTATGTTAGCCTTTTACCAAGGCAACGTTAAAACAGTAGACCTAAATGGTGTTTAGATTATTGAAAGATTTTTAAAAAGTTGAGCTGTGAGCTCTCACTGGCTCACTTCAGTGCCCTAACTTATTTCAATTCGCCCCCCCCCCCCCCCCCCCCCCCCCCCCCCTATTTTGATACTACATCATACTCCAACGCGCGGGGACGATTTGATTATGATTCTACCATTTACTTCTTAACCTCGTTGAACTTTTAAGTAGTTCACAGGAAGATAAATTGGCAAATCCCATAAGATGCATAGCCTAGTATTCTGCGATTCTATCCCAACTCATGGGTGACATACTAGGTGGAACCACCATTACTTAGACAGAAGGAACCAGCATGGTTTGAGAATCACCTGTGCCATGAACTGATTCATAAAAATATAGTCGAAGCATCAGGCCAACATTCAGATTCAGATTCTGTACAGTCTCCTAATGCTCTGGTGTCACCATATTGCTCGATAATAGCAGTTCTCAATTGAATGCTAGAGCATATAGAACAGCATTTCCTCGTTATTTAGTACTCCTATTTACCCCGAATAACAGGTCAGAAGACATTAAGAATATACTCTTACAATACCATGAATACACTCGAGAGAGGCACTAATTTCTGCCTTTATCAAGCACAAAATCACCCCAAGGCAGTTCAGTAACTTCAATTAACCCAATAAATTTGTGGTATCCGCCAGCCACAGCACCCAAAAAAAAATCAAACCCTTTACACTGCTCAGCTCCATTTATAATACCCAAAAGTGCCATAGGTTTAAACTCTATCGCCCAGACTAATCGCTAATCAGAATGCATATCAAGGCTCGCAGCACTGAATCAGTGGAAGGAGAACACAATCGCGGGAAGCGATACCTTGACGGCAATGGTGGGATGCGAGTAGGGGTGGGACTCGAACATGATGGAATAGTCGGCGAGCACCACCACGTTGGACTGGATCTCCTCAGACACGCACTTGGTCCCCGACTGTGGCACGTCCAGCCACACCGCCTCCACGTGGAGCGACGCGACGGCAAGCGCCACCGCGAGGGCCAGCGCCACCGCCATCTCGGCCGCCGTCCTAGGGATCTCCGCCTCGAGGGATCGGGCAGGAGGGGAAGGATGCCGGTCAGGTACTCAGGTGGAGAGGAGTATGGCGTCGGCAGATGAGACGACTGCTGAGGAAGGAAGTCGGGTAGCAGTTCGGAGTATACAAGGGGTGCACGTGACGTGGTCACGTGATGCTGGTCTTTTCGATGTGTGTATGATGGGTGGGCCCGCAATGACTCGTCAATGCTTGTTGTTTGCAATATGAAAACATATAATCAAATTATTTCTCATCACAACGGGACAAATAACTTGTTATACTCCATCTGTTCCTGAATAAATTAATTTCTACAATTATTATAAGTCAAACTTTTTTATATTTAACTAGATTTATAGAAAAGAGATAAATATTTATGATAAAAATAAGTATATTATAAAATATGGTTTATGTTGTATCTAATGATACTAATTTGTTGTCATAAATCTGAGCATTCTTTTCTATAAATTCAGTCAAATTTAAAAAGTTTGAGGACAACTGTAGGACAATAGGAGTTGATTTGGTCAATAACATAGGGAGTATTATCATCTGTACCTACCCAGTCAAAGTTAATGTACTTTCTATTTTAGATTTAATTGGCTTGTCTTAACATCACTTTAATTAAATCAAATAAATTTCAAGGGATATATAAATGATAGGTGTAATAAAGGATTAATGTTGCATGGAAAATCGACTAGAGATTTACTTTGTACACATGTTATAAGGTTAACAAAGATAGAAGGTGAGCCACACGCTCCCGCTCACAATAAGCCTAGACGCACTTAGACTCGGCCATCTAGGACATGGCATGATGAGTTGTGCGGTGCAACGAGGGTTTTGAATCTCCAAATTGTAAACAAAGTCATGTTGGAGGGGGGATGGAGTCTATTTTTGTTGAGCCGCTGATTGAGGATTGTAACACCCTCGGTGTTACCGTGCAAAACATTGACTAAATCATGTCTTGAGTGTCACGTTTATGTGTCAATGCATGTAAGAAGGTGTAAAAATAAATTTCTTGGCATCAAACATGATTAACGCAAATGGTAAATGAAAAGTATTTCATGGTTCACGTTATACCACTTAAGGTTGGAAACTAAATTTTATTGAGCAAAAATACTATAGAACGCATATGCGACCCTTAAATAAAGTTTGACATGTGAACTTTGTAGGTCGTAATGCAATGTTCGTCTTAGCAAAGTGTTATTCTTAGCTGGTGTTTCTAGTAGCTTGAAAATCGAACTTGCAAACAAAATCAGCCAAGACTTGAGTAATATTTCAAGTAGAAAAAGTATGATAGCACGAAGTTCGCGGATTTTTCCTGCAAGTTTGAGCTTAGGAAGAGTGTTGTGTTTTGGCTCTCGTCGGTAGCCTGGTGCATCACGTAGAGTATGGTGTCGGTAGTTGGGCTTAGCTTGCTTTGAGTTAGTTTTGGCGTGCGCTTTAAATTTCGTGCGCGCCACCCACTCGAGCGGTAGGCGCGATCACCGTGGGCCATGGTGCCCCACTGCCACCCTGCGTGCTGCTCCTCTGCCGCTCTGCCCCGCCTGTGCTACCGGTTTCACGCTGCAGCTGCTGACTCCTCTGGCCGCTCGCGTGTGAGCCTGTCCGTGCTGCCCCGCTGCCCCCTCCATGTCGTGCTCGGTGACGCAGTTGCCGCTAGGGTCAACGAGTGTCGCATCCGTGTCCCGGCCCCAGCGCCGCTGCTGGCCGGTCGGTGGCTGCACGCGCACGCCATGCTACTCCACCGCCTGCTCGCGCATGCCTTGGTGCCCCCCCTCTCGACTGCAGAGGTGACCGAGCGCTGACTCGGTGTTTTCCCCTCCCCCTCTCTTCGTTGTCCGCCTTGGCCGGTGGGGGTCTGCCTCCTGTACTCCGGCACAAAGGACCGCCAGCGCCCATTTCCCCGCACCCGCGTCATCGCAGTGGAGCCTGGCAACCGGCCAGCTCCAACGCACATCGAGCTCGGCCCCTCCGAGCCCAATTTTGGAGCATCCCTCCTCACCGCGCCGTTAAGGCCAAGGCCGCCAGTAGAACAAGCAGCTCCCCACTTGACCACCGCACGTCGAATTGGTGGCACTGATAGCTCCGCCTAGGACGGCTCTTCATCGTGCGCACCCAAGTCGCAGCCCTCGAGCCACCACCACGCCGCTGGCACGACCGTGCCACTGCGGGTTGCCGTCGAGCTCGCCGCGCGCACGCGGCCAAGCTTGCTCGAGGCATCTCCGGCCGAACCACCCCTACGGGTAGGTTCGTGGTGAGTCCCTGGTGCTCACCCACTATTTCCACCTTTTCCTTAGCGCCTCGGCTCACCGGAACGGGGCCGCCTCTGCAGCTAGGTCACTGCTGCCGTTGGGAGGGAGCCGTCCAGTGCGCCTCCGACCTTCCAACCGTCACCCGTCCGTGCATGAGGTCCCGCAGGTGAGCACCGGCCCCCTAGCTAGACTTGCGCGGGCCTGAGTTGCCCGGCGTAGCGGCTCTGTGCCGGCCATGCGGCGCCGGCGAGCGCGGGGAGCCCTAACGACCTTCCCGTTGCGAAGGAGAGTGTATGCGAGGGTGTTCGTGCATATGTGCTGAGTGAGTGAATAGGGAGCATAGTGGTCGCGTGATTACCGGTTCATTCGAGGGCGTTTCTGCAAAACGCCTAGGCACACGCAGCTCCCCCGCCTTGGGCCGTTTCCACGTGTGGCCGCGCCATCGTGGGCCACCTCGCGGACATGGTCTCGAACGGGCCGCGCCGAGGAACTGAGTTCCCTTTTTCTAGCGAATTAAGTATTGCTTTTATAATTTAGTTTCTGAGCTAAACTTTGATAATTGATATCAAATTGTGTAGTTGTCCAAAAATTGTGAAACCACTTTGGCTAAGCTCCTAAATTCATGATCTACCTGACTGTATAATTAGTTTACGTATTTCTGTGATGATGCCGAGATATACTAAATCATTTGGAAAGGCTTAAAAATCACTAGGATAATATTGTAGGAATTTTAGTGGCAAATCAGTAGTAGAGTTGATCATGAAACTTTCATAGTAGCTTTGTGGTATCCTCATATGCTTGATGTAAATTTGGTAGCCTTAGGTTAAACTGTTTCATACTTTCATATGGTAGCTAAATAGCCATTAAAAAGAATATCAATGAAAACATAATCTCGATCGGTAAAGTGAAGCACTTGCCAAAAATGGGTTTGATATCTTGCTTGATGAAAATGATAGATAGCTGGTTACCTTAGTCTTTAGAGCTAGCATGGTAGCTTAGCATGTGTGATGCATTTTAAGAGTTGCCATTGCCTAAATGCTAAATGTTGCATCATTATCGCATGCATGTAGAGAATGACCTGGTGGACTTCGTGACCGTCGACGATTAGGAGTACGAGGAGATCGTCGAAGAGTACACGGAGGAGATCTTCGTGTCGGAGGAGTTCCAGGAGCCACCCGTGACTGACACCACTGACATTGCACCTGCCTAAGGCAAGCCTCAGTGCATAACTCGTATTTTTTATAATCATTATATATATGTGTGTGTGGTGCATTTACGTTGCAGGAATGTTATGATACCCACATGCATATATATATATATACACACACACACACACACACACACATATATATATATATATATATATATATATATATATATATATATATATATATATATATATATATATATATATGTTCAGCCTTGCGATATATATATATATATATATATATATATATATATATATATATATATATATATATATATATGTTCAGCCTTGCGAGTTGCGACGTAACCTCAAGACCACATAAACACAAACGACGATCTTTTTTTTCTTGTCCACGTGAAATGAAATGAGTCTTACTAATGCAGGATCGCATAATTGCTTTGCTTAGGGTTATTGGTAGCGTGGGTAACCTGTCGTTACTCACAACCGGGGATTATTATTATTATCATAAATCTCAAAATAAAATGGTGGAAGGGAAATGGTGACCGGACAGAGATTTGGTATGGGTATTGGTGGGTGTAATAGGTTGTGTCCCGCGGCCACGGGGCATAGCTTGGTTGCACTGTTTTTCCTGTTCGTGTCGATTAAGGACTGTTCGTTGCATGGACCCTGGTCAAGTCACAGAATTATTATCCCGAGCACATATTTGCTTATGGGAGCGGGAAGACTTATTACTCTCTTGTCATGGGCTCAAGCTCTTTCCAGACTGACTGATCGGAGGCGGGGATAGGTGGAGGTTTAAGCACCACTTTGAGGTCGAGCCTTAAGTGTGGGGGCTTGGAGTCCAAGTTTGGACGGGGACCTGAAACCCTTAACAGGAGTGGAACGGGTTGGCCTCGCTTGTGCCTGGGGTGCAAGCGAGACGTGTGTTTTTCGGGGTACCCAGCTAGGCACATTGATTCGCGAATCGCCGTTTCTATGTTACGGTACGGCTTGACTATGCTCTGGCACCGTAGTAAGGACTGACATATGAAAGATGGTGGCATATGAAAGATGGAAAATGGCTCTGATGGCTCAACCCTTGCTTGAATCTAAAATAGGTGCTTACATAGAATGTAGGGTAATAAATAAAACATGGCTGCTAATAATCTAAGGACACATTCTTAGTATTGCTTTTCACAATCAAGAAACCCACAAGCCATAAAGCATATCATATTCTTTGAGAGTCGGAAAATATATCTCCTAGTCGGGTAAGTCTTGCGAGTACATTGTGTACTCAGGGTTTATTTTACCCTTGTTGCAGGTGTACCTTGAGAAGTTAGGCCTTGTGTAGAGGATTCTTCTGGTGGGCACAGATGGATCCTTATATCGTACCTCTAGATGTTTAATTTATTTTCGCTGTTTAAATTGTTGCACTTTGAACTCTGGTATTGTAATAAATGATTTCTGAGACTTTATGTTGTATGAAATGGACTAAATATTGTAAGCTTGTACTCATTATTAGATCCTGGATGTAAAATGTGGATTGTTCAGGTTCTCCCGTTGGGTGCGCTCGACAGAACTGCTCGATTTAGTTTCCTTTCGGGGTACTTAGAGTCTAGTGGAAGTCAAGTGCCTCCGAAAGCGTGTTAAATCGGACGGTTCTGCCACAAGGATGGAAGAAGGTAGGTGTGAGTGAGGGATGATGAACTAACACTGAGCCCTAGGTCTCAGAATCTTGCCATGTATCTATGTTTGTCATCTGTAAAAATGTAATCATAGAGGATTTTAGAGGTTAGATGGGAGAACAAGAAGGAAGTCGGCTGTGCCGAGAGGGAATGGGCCTTGGGTCTTCACATGCGCATTCCTAACTCGGGCGTCCGATGCCTTGTTCTCTGGTCTACCTGGCGTCTGCTCGCATTTGACTATCTTTTATCTTTTAATACCAAAATAGATGACCCCTAACATATTTCTCTGTGATTTCTTGGAACGGAACACCAACAACTCCCCTCTGTCTCTTCTCCTTCCTAGCGATGCATCTCCACCTCTTCCACCACAAATTAATGTGCATGAAACTGAAGAAAATGATAGAGAAACTCACCAGCCGCCTTCATCTCTAAAAGTCGCTCCATCCCTATCGTCCTTCACCATGACTGGGTGTTAGTGCCACTGCCACCACTAAGATCAATACCCGTGAGGCGTGAGCTATGAAGCCTACTCATACACTTGCCTTCTCCCTGCTGCATGGCATAGAAGCGCACAAAAATAAGAAGGGCAAAGGGCACCGTACAGGCTGACAACCTTTGTCCCTGTCTGACTATTTATGTAGAGATCTCAAATGAGCTAGAAATCCTAGACGTTGAGGCGGTTGAGCTTGTGTTGTTGTCTTCTCCTCTGTTTGCCATGGAGGTGCTCACCATGCTCATTGACCTCTACACGAGCTTCCAATATTCTCTACCTTTCCGCTTTTACCATAGGGAGTGCTCGGCTGCACGAAATTTCTTAGAAGGTTGTAGCTGTAGCTGTCTGCTATTTTCTATACTGTTTGCCACAGTGTTGTACTACTTTGCAGCAGCAGTGCTGCAAGTAGTGTACCCGAACATGCTTACAAACCATATCTTTCTACGCGTCCCTATGATTTGGGTTCATGTTTAGTCATATTTGACTCCATTTGTTGTGTTGATTTTTCTTGCAGTGTAATGGGTGACTGAGAGAGCACATCACCATATGAGTGAGTGATCGAGTGCTGTCTGAATCTAATTATATCATATTTTGGCCATTTTACTGTTGTTATGGTTGGCTCTATGTTTTTCTATCGTGCAATTTATGCCCGCACCCGTAAATGATAGGACCATAAGTATTCTCGTTCCATGTGTAATCATGCGATATTTGTATTATTTGTGTTGTATTCCGTCGGTTGCAGGATATTTGTGTTATCTACATTGTATTCCATAGGTTACAGGATATTTGTGTTATTTGGTCTAAATGTGTATAGTATGACAGTGTCTTCTCTTTATTGTTTTATCATTATTATGCACATAACAATAAGGGACCATAAATCTTTGCAGAATGATTTGGGTATAGGGATGCAAGTGAGCTTTTTTCCGCAAACCAACAAATAAACTTAATTTTTACGAATTTCACGAAACTCGCAAAAATTAAACCCAGTTGCGAGTTTGCAGATTAGCCCGCTTACATCCCTATTTTGGTACTAATGGATTTGTATTTATACAAGTTTTTTCTAATTCTTTTTTTGATGAATATGCACGTCTTCTAAAGTTTTGCAAGCCCTGCCGGGCCATTATCTAGTTCATTCAGCGTGACGGAGAAAACGGCCAGATGGAAAGACAAGTCAACGGTTTGTTCCGTCCTCTCCGGCTAGCGCCAGAACGGTGGCGAGTGCCTTGGACTACCCATAGTGTGCCTTTTTGCCGATGCTAAGAAAGGGAAGAGAGTAACAAAGCATCGAGGTGAAACGCTGTGTGTACCGATGCTCAAACAAAAAACACATGACTCAGGTAGTCTTCATTTCTCGATGCTTGGTTGGTTAAATAAAAAAGTATTTTTCAAGTCGAGCATTGGTTCTCACGATGTTAGTCAAATAGAAAAGTATTTTTCTTGCACAAAGGACTACGGAAGGATGTACTCGTGTCTAGATACCTCTCGTTTGTGCTTTTCGAAAAATAACTTTGACTAAATATATATTAAAAAATATTAATATTTATAGTTTATAATTAATATCATTAAAAGGATCTTTGAATCTAGTTGATCTTTGAATCTAGTTTTTTAATAAATTTATCTTGAGATATAAATATTACACATATTTTCTATAAATCGAGTCAAACTTGTGACACACACACCAACAACGACAAATATAAAGAGACGGATGGAGCAGATGATTCTGACCCCTCGGGTTCCCGTACACTCCAAGCCTCGATGCCAACACTGTGGCTACGTATAGTTCTTGGCATCGAGACGAGGTGGCATCTAGAGATTTTTTCAGCATAGGATACACTGTGCTTAGTCTTTATATTATATATCTACGCATGAGCTCGATCATATGATAAAGAGTGTCAGCAGATACGCATCTCCGGCCTCCTGCATTTTTTAAACAATGTTTGACAGTGTCGTCCAGGCATCCCAGCACTACTAACCACAGAAACATCAGCAGAGAAATACTAAAGCAGAAAATGACCGGAATCAACACGTGACATCCTCAAAGCGAGAGCACAACATCATGGGTTCCATGTCGATTCAGGCATCAATTTAACAAGAAAAAGTTCGCAATTAGTGGATGCACCAAGGGAGCAGACAAATAAAAGGGGAGCATCAATTTAAATGTGAAGCTGATCATCAGTCGTCGTCTCTGTACGTCGAGCGCATTAAGCAAAGGCCAGAGAGGCATGTATGAGCACTGATGGAGTAATTAATTCCCAGCTCTACGTAAGCAGCAGAGCTGATGTATGTTTATTGATTGATTAAGCAACCCGGTAACGCCGCGGCCTTATCCGTTAATACACCCAGGTATAAGGATCTTCTGTGTCTCCTCTCGTGCACTCTCTCACAAGAATTTCAAGGCGAAATTAACAAAAAACGGAAGAGGAAATTAAAAAATCGCACCACATATTTATGCTGCGTGTCTAGCTAGAACTGACGGGCAGGCTGCTTTAGGTTTAGGAGTACTACTAGCTAGCTAGTAATGGCCGTTGGCAGCCGGCGTCTCGACGTCGAAGACGACGGCGCGGCCGCTGCCGAGCTCGTGCTTGCCGTTGCCGTTGGGCTGCGCCAAGGTGATGGGAAGCTCGCCAGCCGTTGCGCCCTTGGAGCCGCCTGATGCTGAGACGTCGGCGACCTGGTTCACGTCGTCCTTGCTCTTGCCCCAGATGAGCGCGTACAGGCCTAGCACGATGATCGCAGCGCCAATCACACTGAAAGAACAAAAGAAGACGGTGGCATTATCAGCACTACTACTGGATTTTCTATACAGGAGTAGTGGAGTATATATATATATATATATATCTTTATGAAAATATCTGGATATATCATGCATCTACGACGTGGATTGCACGTTGATTTGGTACCTTCCGCGAGTGATCTCTTCTTTGAGTATGATGGAACCCATGATGGCGGTTATGATCATGCAGAGAGGATTGAAGGCAGTGACGAACACCGGGCCTCGTTGCCTCGACACGATACCTTGCACGTAGTATGCCACGCCGGAGCAGACTATACCCTGCAGTGTACGCGTATATGGGATCAAGATTGATCGATGTACAAGTAGTACGAGACTGAGCTGTACGTAGAAACACGCGACTATATACAAAGGGTAGCTATAGCTAGCTTACGGCGTAGGCGGCGGTGAAGAGGCGTGTGTCGAAGCCGATGACCCAGGCCTGGGTGTTGCGGCGCTCGGCGACGAGCGCGACGGAGCCGCTCATCAGCGAGCCCATGAGGCAGATGAGCGTGGTCAGCGACAGCTCCGCGGGGTAGCTCTTGAGCGTGTTGGCCTGGAGGACGAAGAAGGCCGACCAGCAGACGCAGGCGACGATGATGGTGATGATCCCGGTGAGGAAGCCGGCGCCGCCCTGGCTGCCTCCTCCGGCGCTGCTGTCGTGGTGGTGCTGCGCCTTGGACCACGGGAACTGCACCACGGGGCCGTGGTACAGGATCATGAGCACCGCGCCGGCCACGGTGAGGACCGTGCCCACGATCTTGGCCTGGCTGTGCACGCTCCGCAGCCGCACCTTCTCCATCCGTAGCACGAGGGCCATGACGAATGTAACGGCCGGGAGAATGTTTATGAGCGCCGACGCGAAGCCGGCCGAGGTCAGCTTCGCCCCCATGAAGTAGAGGTTCTGATCCAGCACGGGCCTGCATGTGGGCACGAAACGAACACGCACGCCATCAGATCTCGACCAGTGCTCGCTGCCATGAGAACTATATGTGCGATATATAGGTCTAAAACGAATAGTTGTACGTACTCGAGTAAGGCGAGCCCCATTATCTTTAGGAAAATTTTGATGGTCATCCTTGGCCTCGACTTCCTGCATCAGGTTGCATTGGAGAACCCAAAAAAAACACAGAGATGATCAGCTGGCTAGTTGTGCCTTGTCAACTGTACGTGCACGGGCATGCAGCAGGCAACATCGTATCACACTGGTGGCATGACGTTGGGACTATATTGTTGTGTCTACTAACCACTAACATGTGGGTGATGGTGAAGTGACCTCCACCAGTTCCCAATGCAATCAGGGGCTTTTACAAAAATATAGAGTGGAGATTTAATTTGCATTCTGTGGAGGAGTAAGCATGCATTTTGATTTCACAACTAACAGATGATCTGACAACGAAAGCAGCTGAACACTACACTTTTTTTTTTTTGCTCAAGATGGAGGTACGAAATAGAATAGACACGCTACTTTTCCAGATTAGGATCTGCAAGTGCTGGTCATGGAGCATGCACCATCTGAAAGCGACTACTGAAAATATGCTACGTCGCGGCTCTTTGCAGACAGAATTGATGAACTGATCAACAAAGTTATACGCTTAGGTAGATTCGATGAGTGACAGATGGCAAGTTTGGCATCTCCTGTAACATATGAAAATACTGAATGCAAGTGCATGAATTCCACAAAATGGATGAACTGATTAAAGTATACTATTAATTATAGGCTAACTCTTAATTAGCTAGATTCGATCAGTGACTGATGGCAGATGATTGGGCATCTCCTGCAATGGATGAACATACTGAATGCTGGTGCATGACGAATGCCACAAAATTTTATTTCCTCCTGATGCAGCACTTGCATGGCATGCATCAGCATATATTATAGCATCATCAGTTCTACCATGGAACGTCGATGATCATGCTTGTGCATGCAGTATCATGTGTGCCTATATATGAATAATCACATCCGGCAAGGCAAGGATGGAGCACACGCATGATACGTACGGAGCGTGCGCGAGAGGGAGCGTGAGAGAGAGAGATTGAGCGACATGATTAGCATCCTTACCTCTCGAACCAGAGCGCGAAGGGCGCCATGACGGCGGTGGCGAAGAGATTACGGTATACGACGAGGACGAAGTGGCTCATCCCGCGCTTGAGCGAGGCCACGGCGACGATGTACATCCCGGCGAACCCTACCTGCAGCAGGATCATGGCCAGGTACGGCTTCACATCGTTCAGAACATTTCCCACACCCATTCTGCCCGGCCGCCCGATTGATCTATCTATCAGTAGCCGCAGTCTCTCTCTCAAAACTCCTCTCGATCCTCAGCTAAACTTCTACCTGGTGGCTAATGGCTACTACCTCGAGAGGTCCTCAGCTATGGCAGTGAGGAGGCAGCCGAGGTCACGGAACCCATTTATATAGCCGCGCGCGCGCCTTCGTCACACTGCCTTTGCCGCTATACGTATAGGCGCGTAGCTATCGTAGTTGGATGTTGGATCAGCCGAGATGGCAAGTGCAGCCATTGATGGATCCGAGTCACCGGCACCCGGCTGTGTCTGTTGCACGCAGTGCTGGTTTAGCTAATTGTTCCTTTTTTTAATATTCCACTTCCGGCGAAAGGAGAAGCTGCTCGATCCGCCTCTCTCTCCTCCGCCCTACTTCCTTCAGCTTTCCCCCGTGTGCCTTTTCCCGGAAAATGCAGAGCGAACGTAGAGCCTGCCTACATACGGGCTGCCCACGAGGAGATGGATCGATCGTATACTTGCGGCAGGGAGCGGATCAGAGCCGTCAGGTCAAGACTTGTGGGAGTTTTAGCTGGCCGGACCTGCCTGTGGCGCTGGGTCTCACACGGACCCTATTTGCATGGCTAGGTGCTTGTCGACGACAGCATGCATCGTCATGAGTAGTAGGGACAGCAACGTGGAACATGTTAAGAATCATATGAAAAGATGTGGCATCGATACTGTACTGGGCATGCCACACAAAGGTTATTCTCTTCGGTCATCGAGTTAAGTCGTCGAAAGCCGAAGGTTCTGCCGAAAGAAAGTAATGAACAATGCAACAAATATCTGATGCTATATATGTAGTCACATATATATGACATGGGAATATTAACAGTTACAATTAGCATTATCATCGCTCTTGTGTGTTGCCTCTGTTGCTCCAAATAAATCATCTTTGGCACAAGCAGAGATCACTTCCCTGTGTAGATGTTTCTTTTTTGATCGAGTCCACCGTACTAGTAATAAGGCTTCGCTCTAATCCCCTCTCTCTGTTCGTCCACATCCACTAAACTGTGCCTCATTGACTCCAGTAGCCAAACACACTATCTCCGGCTCCTTCTCGAAGCACAGCCGACGCCAGCCTCTCCATTTATACCATGGATGTTGTTGCTGTCTCTAGTACATCACGTGTCTTGTCACTACCTTAACCATAAAAGATAAAATCACTTCCTAATTAATATCACTAATTTACCATGCTTATGCACTCTCACCTTGTCACCTCAGATTTGATTCTGTACCACTGTTAGGGTTAGGCTGCAATTCGACTAGAAATTTTTTATTTTGAAGATACTGCTTTCTACCATGCATAAAACGTCATGGTCGCGGTCGCCGTTCTACTCATGACAATCATAGTTCCAATAGGCATACTGCATACTAGTGGTGCTTGTCCTTGTCGCCATCAATTTCACATTGATCCCTGAAGAATACTTCATTTATTAATTCGAAATATATGTCTATTATCAGAATATCACAACATCTGTCGTGGCGCTTTGATGCACAATACTTTCTCAAAACAGTATTTCAGTATATGATGAGGCCACTCTTCATTATCAACCCAACAGTATCACCTTATTCGAGACTCCTTTAGAGCCTCCGTGTCATCAATCCTCGTGAGACGCGCTAGGGGAAAAAAGATAAATCCTATAAATTTGAAAAAGAACGTAGAAAATGAGACTTGCTTTGGGTTGTCTTTTCTATAATGGCAGAGATGTATAAATAGATATAACACTAGTATAGAAACGACTTTCGGTTCGCACTTTTAGTTTCGGTTTTGTTTGGGTTCGGGACTAATGTGTCCCGGGTCTAAATTTCACAGGCTCCGAATGCCATTTTATTCCGATTGGTAACACCAACTAAGACTAAAAATCACCCTTTAGTCCCGGTTGGTGTTACCAACCCAGACTAAAGATCCTCCAACTTTTAGTCCCACCAACCGGGACTAAAGGGTAATATTTTAGTCCCGGTTGGTGTCATCAACTGGGACTAAATGTCCCTCACCGGTGAATTCAAAAGGAGAGCGCCCAGGATTGTGTCACATATGGTGTGTAGTTGAGTTAGTAAGTAAGCTATGCGCGAGACAAGGGGTCTTGGATTTGAATCTCACGCACCGCAAGAAAGAGGTCTTCAGGGTTTAAACTTTAATTGCGAAGATAGGCTTTAGTCCCGGCTATGTGACCCAGGACTAAAGATCCCAGCCTTTAGTCCCTGATCTGCAATCCCAGTTGAAAAACCGGGACTAAAGCCTGTTCCCAACCGGGATTGAAGGCCACCTGTGTACTAGTGTAAATTTATGAGTTGTTTTAAATTGTTTATAATAATGGCAAGTATGGGTAATTTAGATACAAATTTTACAGGGTTACTTTTCTGTAATGGTAGAAGCACATAGTTTAAATATATTTAGATTCAAGGTGTTATTTTAAGCTTATTTTCTTAATGTCAAAGGTGGTAATTTTCTAGAAAACAAAACAAATGGACATTACTGTTGATGATTATTGGGGTCTACCAAATGTCCAAATATAAGACCAAATGTTTCTGTTTTTAATAAAAAAATTTATTTTTAGTACGTTTTGTAAGCATTAACATAGAGGCGCCAAAAGGATCTTCTAATATCATTTATCTTATCACAATAGAGTAAAAACAAGGCACCACATTTACCAAGAGGGTCTATAAATTACTACATAGAATTGTGATGAAAAAAATGTGGTGTACAAGAATTGTGGCAGAGAACCAAAACAACTATCATAGAAAGTTTGGTAGACCATCACAAAGTGTGATAGTGAGCCAAATAGGCCCTTAAATTTTAAATTTACAAGAGGGCCAAGGAACTTGACTACTTATCAAAGGCTTAATTATACAGTAGCTTCGATGAGTAATGGAGGTCACAAAGAGGAAAATGAAAGGTATCTATAACTATAATGCTCTAGAGTTAATGACTTGAACACATTCTACATACTGAGTGAACCATACACTACACCACCTTACTTATGCTTTTGGCCTTACTTGATGTATAAGGGTTTGGATGATGATATGCTCATAGAGTAATGGAGCTCACCAAGAGAAAATTGAAAGCTGATACAACACCCTAAAGTTTAAGAGCCTTAGATCCACTCTACATACTAAGTGAACCATACACTACACAAACTCACTCACATTTTTGTTCTCATCTCACATAAAACAACTAATTTGAGAATTTGTATATTGTAGAAGCCTTATATGTTGGTTTAACTCATCCTCAACAACTAAGGTGGAATTAAATCCACACATTTTACATTAATACACGACACAGAACACCATGCATGGACCAACTATCTTAATTTGGCTTCAATACAAATTGCAGAAGCACATGATAGGACTTGGAAAAAGGTAAAAGAGTGGGAGGTGGCAATAGCTTTTAAGGAAAGGAATTAGTCGACGATAGCAATACAGACTTTGCGCTGATAGATGTAGTGGGGTGCATAAGGTAAACTATTTGCAAAAAATAGTTTTAAGTAAAACCCCAAATGCTATTACAATTAAAACAAGCTACTCGGTACTATAATACTATACATTCTTAAAATTTGAAGACAACTTATGGGAATATGTACAGTATAAATTAAACTAAATCAAAGAGTTTTTTTAAAATTATATTAACAAATTTTGTCAAATCTGAGAATGGACACCACATATGCCTTATGTTGTAGTACCCATAGTTTTTAAGGGCGTCACCAAGGTGTCCGAGCGGTTTTTGAATCAGGGCGTCGTGCTCGCCATAGCCTGCTCGCGTACAGCGTCACCTTGGGCCAAAAGGCGTCACCTAGGTGTCGAATCCGCTGAGGCAGACACCGTGCGCGGGGAAAACGCGTCCGCGTGGGGGAAAGAGCGGCGCATTGCGCGCCCACAGGAAAAGGAGGCGCTACGTGCGTGGGGAAAAGGAGGAGCTACGCGCGTATATCTGCCACCAAGACTGTGCATCCGCTCCAGGGAGGGAAAGGGAGGTGGGAGGGAGGGAAAGGGAGGCGAGAGGGAGAGAGAAGAGTGTGGCAGTGCACCTGAAATCAGGTGGTGAGCTGCGACTCTCGCCCCATCCACGTCCACGACTTCCACCCCATCCACGACCATGATTCCTGTCCCATCCGCGACCGTGGGTATGTCCTCCCGCCTCGACGTCTCCTTCCTCTGGTCTTGCTCCAATCCTCCCCTTCTTCCTCTGCTCTGCTTCTTGTAGTCGTGCTCTGCTCCTTCTACTCTGCTCTACTATGGATGCATAAGTCCATCTTTGTTTTTAACGTTGATAGCACAATGGCAAGTTCATCTTCCATCACTAGTGATTATTATCCTAAGACTAATCCAGCTCAGAAGGGAAATGTTGAGGATCCAGGATGGAAGTATGCCTACTGGCCAAACCTTCAAAGCAAAGATGTGGTAGCATGCTCCATGTGTGGTGTCTCATTTTATGGAGGCATAAAAAGGGTGAAGAAACATCTGGCTGGTGGCTTTGGAGACACAAAGCATGCATCAAAACTACCACTTCAATTAGAATGGAGATGAGAGATTGCTTGAATGGTCATGCTTAGATGATGTTATCTCACTAGAGTCTAATTTGTTGTTATTGGGAGAGGAGAGATTTCAGATTTGCTATTTTGCTATTTTATGTTGTGCACTGCTGCTCTAGTAGCACTATTTATTATGGTATTATCTGGTATGATTTGCTTCTAAGCTCTAGTGGCATTGGATATTAAGATATGTGTATGGCGTCGCCTCGCCACGCGCCTTAAACGCCTAGGCGTCTGGAAGGGGTAGCTCGCAGCACCTCGCCTTGCCGCCTTAAAAACTATGGTAGTACCACCATCGGTCCTAAATTTTAGGTCGTTTTGGGCTTTCTAGCTAAATAGCTTTTGCTATGCAGGTAGATATATGGTATGTCTAGATACATAGTTTTTTTCGAGATCACAACTTCACATGTATTTCATTAAGAAGAAGAGAGCCGAAAGAATGACTTACGCAACGCAGCTACGGGAGAACCCATGTTGCAGGCTATAGAACCACCGAGAAAGTGGTTAGGAACCTAAACGACAAAACAACAGAAAGAAAAGCGGTTGGGAGAAGCCCTCCACCACAAGCCTAACCGACTGAACCTGCAAAGGAAAAATACATCAATGCAAGGCTGCCAACATATAGGAGATGAAGTTGCGGTGGCAGAACATCCACCGAGAAGAGACACGGAGGCAAAGCATCTGCCATAGATGAAGCGACAAAGGATCTGCGGGCGAGGGAGCTCAACACTCACTCAGCAGCACCTGCATGAGGGGGAGCCCGAAGTGACATTGACGGCAAAGTATCCGCAAGAGCAGCAACGACGGCAAAACATCCGTCAAAGAAGAGCGACAACGTCAAAGTATCCACTGCGAATAACCAATCGACTGTGGCAGCATCTAGCAGGTTGAACAGACCAATGCGAAGAGGGTCATGAAGCACACACAGGCACAACACGCGAAGGAGTAGCTCCTGCGAGAGTAGTTAGAGGTGTGCTGCAGAAGTGCTCCAGCGATGCCTTTAGGAAGGATAATGACATCCGCAGACGCTAACATCGCTGGTAGAAGCACACCAGCAGGTCTTTCAACCCCAATTTGTCGTCGATGAACAGAGTCTTCGACGATGCCTTCAATAAGGTAGATGGTGCAGGTTGCGTCACTGCCGCCGGCCCGGAGGAACTGAGCAGGATTTTCACCCAAAGACTATCCACAGACGTAGGACACCCGTGACACCCACAATGACGGCTTCGACGCGGACCGAAGCCACCGGAACAAGCACCAAAAGCGTAGCAGTTTCCACACCGCCAAAGAACCGGCGAGCAGCCCGCCAGGCACCGGCAATTCTGATAGTCAGATTGCCCAGTGAACCAGCAGGATGGGGATCAGCTAGGTCCGGCGGACGCATGCCCCTACAGGCCGCTGCAGCCCTAGCCCCGACAGCGGACGGCCACACCGGCAAGCGAGCAACGAGTAACCGGCCACAACCCTGGACAGCCATGGCTATGGATCCGCGTCGATCCAGCATAGGAGAGTGCCCCGGTGCACCGGCTACAGGGGAGCCAACCGTCGTCTCCCCATGCACACGAAGGACAGCCACGACCCTGGCGGCTGCTGGCCGTCCCTGGCCAGCCGCGCCACGGCCTGGCCCGCCGAGGCCCCTGTCGCCCCGCTGAGGCCGAAGGCGCAAGGAGATGAGCGTCGCGATGTAGATCCACTAGGGGGAAGGCAGATCTGGCCATGGGGGTGGGGGAGGGGTGGGATCTGGGCCTCCGGTCGGTTGACCCACCGGAGCATCCCGGGGAAGAGGCTGCGAGCCTCCGCCGGTTAGGCCCTGGCCGCCCAGAGCACGCCGTCGCAGATCTGGCGAGGAGATGGCCGGATCTGGCCCTGACGAGCCCGAATCCGTCCTGCTAGGCGGTGAGCACACCGGAGAACGACAGGAAAGTGGCAGGTGGTGTAGGAGTTGGAGGGAGGGAGGGGGGAGGGAGGGCTGCGGCATGCACCTTTTTTCGGGCCGTCGCCGCCGCACGCTGGAGGGCGGCGACGGTGGCCTGAGGAGAGGCCGGGAGGAGGAGGTCCTACGGGCGGTCGGGCGCCGACGGTGTCACTTCCGAGTTGCCCTAGGACCGCTCAGGGGAAGGGGAAGCGTGTTCCCTTTTGTACTAATCTGTATTTTTTCTAGATACATAGTAAAAGTATAGTAAAAGTTGTGTTTCTAGAAAAGCTAAATAAAACGACCTATAAATTAATTAGAACGGGTGGATTATAAAATTTAGCAGTCATAGTGCACTGTTCTGAGATGGAGGGAGCAGGTATCGCGCTATTTGCACATGCCATTTTGCTAGTTTTACGATATTAATTGCTGGGATAATGGATAATCCTAACATTCTGTCTCCTTTTCTTTGATGGCTGCGTTGCAAGGTGGCTAAGGCCTCGGCTGTTGCAATTGTTGCCTTAAATCCTGCAGGTTTCGTATTATTATGGCGCTACAAGCCTACAACTAACGATCGTTTGTGTGTTATACATCGAACAGAGGCTATCTCAACCGTTGAAAACTGCCCACGCACACTTGTGAGCTCAACAAGTGCAACCTAGGCCATGTTTATGGCAAATTTTTTTTGAAAAAAATACTGTAGCATTTTTTGTTTGTATTTGATAAACTTTGTCCAATCATGGATTAACTAAGCTCAAAAGATTCGTCTCGACATTTATAGACAAACTGTACAATTAGTTATTCTTTTTTTACCTACATTTAATGATCCATATATATGCCGGCATATGCGATGTGACGAAGAATCTTGAAATCTTTTTGCATTTTGAAGGGATCTAAACATGCCCTATCCATGGGTCAGCGGAAAAGCACGTAAGTCGCGGACACGCAACTCCGACACCTGGAGGAATGAATGTGTTCGGACATCATCCATTCATGCACCCTCGCTCTCCCTCCCCCTCCCCAACAAAGAAGACAAGGAGAGCAATTAGCGGCTGAGGGAGGAGGAGCACACACGCATGCCGGTGCTGCTGCGCCTTTTCACAAGTGACCACGCGCGAGCTAAAGAGAGCGATCGCGCGCCGGGGCCGGCATGCATCCAACCTAGCCAGAGCCAGCTAATGGAGGCAATCAGCTAGCAGGTATGGCGTTGGTCGCCAGCTGCTGGCTGGCTGGCTGGCTAGCTACTGCTAGTGCGTGCTGATCATATATGCGCCGATCGAGAGTGCTCCCGTGCCGGCAAAGGCGTGGTGCGCGCCTGTTAGGATTCGCATCGCCGGCCTCTCGTCGCACCCTGGGAAGAAAAAGTAACTCGCCCAGTTACCCGGCCGGCCGGCCTCCGGTTTGGTAAAAACTACCTACTCCTACTCCCCCAATGAGGCAAGCGTTAGTGGTATACACGAGACAGGAATGCTTATACAGTATCTATCTAGATCTGCACGCACGGAAAGATGAAAGAAGCGTCTGGTCTGCGTCGTCGTCTAGCGAATCGATCGGCGGTATTCCGCGTCGCCGGCGGCTGCGCGCGGCTTCGGTTCTTTCCTTCTGCCATCCAGTTCCATCGCAGGTCAGAATGGCTGGCCGGCACAAGCACAAGCACAAGCCAAGAGGGACTTGGGCACCCGGCCCATTATATAATAATGTGCACTGCAGAAAAGGAATGAAGGCCGTACGTGCTAGTGATGCCATGTATAGATGCGGTGGTGCGCACATTGGACACTAGCGTCTTTTTGTCTTCCTGGTATAGGGGCAACCACTTGTATTGGCTACGTGCAGCTATGGCTGGATCACATACCTGAAAAGAAGATAAGGTAGCTGATATTACACCGATGCAAGCTTACTACGTACGTATGTACGTTGAACTTGAAAGAGAGATTACGCTGCTCGTTAATCTCCTGAGACTGACACATGCATGACCAGGTGACCACCGTACCTAATTATTAAAGCTGCAAAGTCGTTCTCTATCTGTGGTGTCCTGTGTGTGCGACTTTGAAACCCCCTGGACCCTGGTCCTTCCCCGCTGACTATCGGCCTACCGGGAGTCTGACTCTCTGCCACATCGGACAGTGCGTGCTCGATTCAGTCAATCATGGGTTTGTCTTCGGCGGCACGCCGTACCCTCCTTTTGGCTCCTGTCGCCGTCGCAGCGCCTTCAAAAGGAAAATACATGCATCTGCCTGCACACGCAAACCTGCACTGGCCGGCAACGATCCGGCCGGCCGGCGGTGTTGGTGCAACCATGAGGAGGGAAGCATCATACGCTCCATAACGTACGCCCTGCCCCGGCCGGCCGGTCCCGCTGGCTGATGTGGCCCTGAATCACACGCACTGCAGCTGCTTTCCTTTTCATCAGTCAATATCTGTGACAGCGGAAAGCAGATTACGTGCGCCCTGCACGCCATGGTGCGCTGCGCATCCATCCATGCAGCTGATGAGCTGAACGCGAAACATTGGGCTCACAGAGATCAGACGGCTGAGTTAGGGCATGTTTGTTATTACCCCGGTTTATATGATACAGCTTACATGAGGTTTCTAATCTAGCTTATACAGGTGAAAATAGTCAATAAACATCTGCGAGAACCAACTACTTTGATTTTTCAATACCGTCACGTGCCTTGCCACAACTAGCCATAATAACTCTTAAATCTCTCACATTCTTTTGCAGAGATGGCCAAAGTGTCCCTCTTTTATCACTGATAGCCTGTTACGGAGGTACCCGGGACAGTTGTTCGGATTTCAGCGGGTGTGGAACTCAAATGTGAACGTAAGAGACAGTCGATTTATACTGTTTCGGGCCCTCGACCGTGATCGAGTAATAGCCTTTACATCCAATCAGCGTTAGCCTTTTGCATTGGATTGATTGGTATATTGTGTTGCCTAGAAGGTACTTTCCATAGGAGTCCGGCTATTCTGGCCTATCCTACTCGAAATTGGCTTCGCTTCTCTTCATGTCTCTTCTCGTCTAGCTCCCGGGCCAGGCCAGGGCCCTTTGCTAGTAATCACGCCGATACGGAGCCGTGTGGCTCCTGCATCGACAGGTGCCCCCCATTTGTAAGGCTCCAAGTTGTTTTCCTTGATAAATATTATTGTCCTCTTTCCCGGGCACTCTACAATGTTACCGGCGCCCATCAGACCCTACACGAACCCACACGCATTGTCAACCGCCATTTTTCTTCCAACACAGTTGGGTTTTTTCACATCAAGCAACAGTTACGCTAGCAACTGCCTGCCCACACACCCCTTAGGCGCAAGTCCTAACAACAAATCTCAATGTAGTGAAATAAGGCTATGTCTTTTTTCCCTATGTCACCAAGGAGCCAAGCTAGCGCTAGGTCTGCTCGTCATTGCTGCTGGCATGGAGGAAGTCCTTGACGTAGCCAGCACACCTTTGTGGAATGCCTCTAGCATATGAGATGATGGCCCTCATTGTTGTTGTTCCTCATGTGAGGTTCTAGACACACCCTAAGGCAAGTTCCAACGCACACGGGGTGCTAAGGAAGAACAATTGCAGAATCAACGGTACCACACCCTCATCATGGAATGTCAGGAGTAGTCCTAGGCCACCACAAACCATGCGCGACTAGCACAGACATGGCTTGCTTGCAAGACACTAGCTAGGAAGAAAGTCCCCTCCGATAGAGTCATCTTTGCCACCATATGCCCTTCTTCGTCCATGTTGCCATATCTATCAAGTGGCTTGAAAGGGCCACCGCATCCGATCCCTAGCTAGGGCGATCTTAGAGGAGGTGGCATCGGGCAGGGAAAGCATAAGAGGAAGTTACCCTGCATGCTATGTCTTCAACATCATCGTCGTAGATGCAAAGCCACCCGACACAGTGGAAGAAGAAACTTGGTGGATGTGATGGGATATAGATGTTTGAGATGGAAAGGGAATGAGAGGGTAAAATTGTATTTTCATGCGCCGTATAATAGCACTTCCACGGCATATTAAGTTATTAACAGAAGTGGCACATGAGGTTAAAAAAATGAAGTGGTGGTCTCCGTGGTATCACAACTTTTTTATTTTAGTGGCACATGAGGAATTATCTCTTATGTAATCTATCAAGTCCTCCCCATCTTATATAATTCTATAAGGTACCCTAGACCAACTTATTTCAATTTTTGTCTTCTGCTCAAATAGGTTAATTTGTTTAGCCTTGACGTTCCAGCACTGACTTTTTTTGTCGGAATGGCTGCATAGGGGAAAAAATTAACCTAGATGGAAGCAATTTCCACTTGCGTGTACTACCGACAGGGAAATTATTTCTGACGGCAAACTGACAGGGAATTTTAGTTTCTCCGTCGAGCTAGCCCTATCGGTAATTTTCTCCGTCGATGTCTGCGATGATGTAACACCCCAGGTGTTTATCACCAATTAGGCAGTGGGTTTGAGCTCAAACATGATAGATTAGTGGAGATGATGATGCCAAAGTCAAACCTATGGAAATAAACCCTAACCTAAACTTGGATATTGCACCCTTGCTTACATATAGGCTCAATTAAAAGATATATGCTTGGGTTTTGTTATCAAAGTATCTTCACATGTCTCACATCAATAACTATCTATATTGATCCCTGGAAAAGTTTCGTAAAGTTTGGAATCAAAAAAGTCACATGAAATGATAAGTTATATGCTTGTTTGGATTATGACTAAAACCTGCCTTACATCCCATGGGAACTAGTGTTTGTCTTCTGCTCAAATAGGTTAATTTGTTTAGGCTTGACGTTCCAGCACTGACTTTTTTTTGTCGGAATGGCTGCATAGGGGAAAAAATTAACCTAGATGGAAGCAATTTCCACTTGCGTGTACTACCGACACGAAAATTATTTCTGACGGAAAACTGACAGGGAATTTCAGTTTCTCCGTCGAGCTAGCCCTATCGGTAATTTTCTCCGTCGATGTCTACGATGACTCCATTAGTGTGCCCTTAGTTTGATTAAGCATTACGATTCGCCAAGCTGCTCCTCGGTGCACAGGACATGCACTCTACCACACTGTTCCCTCTACGACAGCACAACTGCCCGCCTCATAGATTAGCTTGACTTGTATATACTGCGCCCTCTTCTTTCTGTATGATGTATGGACAGCACTAGAAGCAACAGAAAAGCATTTTGATATTTTTTAGATCGGGTCTTTTGCCCGTATTTCATCAAGAAGAAAGGCCATAAGAAAGGTCGGAACAAGGATACAAAGGACTCACAAGTAATTCAGGGATTACCGCCAGAATTCCAACGACACAAACGAACAACAAGAATACAAGAGGGGGGTGGGGTGGACACCCACCTCCACCCACTAACGAACCATGCCTGCCAAAGAAAACGTACATCCATGCAAGGGTTGCCAACAAGGGGTGGGTCAATCCGTGGTGGCAAAGCATCCACCGGTAGAAGCAACACGGCGGCAAAGTATCCGCCAAGGTCGACGCGGCAAAGCATCCGCAGGCAGGGGCATCACGCGCACGGCGGAGCCCAAGCGACAACGGCGGCAAAGCATCCGCCAGGGCCAACACGGCAAAGCATCCACGGGCAGAGGGCATCACGCGCACGGCGGAGCCCTAGTGATATCGACGGCAAAGCATCCGCCAGGGCCAACGCGGCAAAAGCATCCGCGGGCAGGGGCGTCATGCGCACGGCGGAGCCCAAGTGAAGAAGAAGACAATTGCGGCGACACCAACACCCAAGATGGATAGGCCAAAGCGAGGAGGAACCTGAAGCGCAGGCAGGCACAGCACAAGCAAGGAGCGGCTTTGACGGACGGTGACCAACAGCGAAGCCTCCAAGGGCATGATGTCCACAGACACCAACAACGCTTAGATGGCACAAGGAGGACTTTCGCCCTAGAACCACCCCAACGAACCGCGTGACGAACTAAACCTTCGACGTCACCTTTAGGAAGGTGAATGATGCAAGCTGCACCATCGCCGCTGGCCTGAGGCGAGAAGCGGGGGCATGGTTTTCACCCAGGTGCTTGTTCGCCAACGGTCGCTGGGGTGTCCCTTTGGCCCCGGCCACCAACCCGCCACCTCTGCACGGGCAAAACACTGCCAGGTCCGGCGCGAACACGCACCGACCCGGCCGCAGCCACTCCGCCACCTAGCAGACAGTAGCAGCGCCAAGGGCCATGAGCACGGGCACCGCAACCCTGGCCACCATGGCCATGCACCCCCGTGCTCGCCAGCACCGGATCTGTGGCGGGGACCGCTGGATCTGGATAGGCAGGCCCCAGCCAGGGTCCGACACGGCTAGAGGAGACACCGGCCAGCCGCGGCCGCTACATGTAGGCGCGCCCCTCAACCTCGTCGCCGTTCCGAAGATGAACTCGGTCGGCTCAGCCCCACGGCACGAACGGTTTGAAAGCATCTAGGCCCCAAGGTTTGGTTTCGACAATTAATGACAACACTTTATTACCATGACTAACGTGTGTTTTGCAGAAACATTGGTAAGTTAGGTCATGGAGGTGATAACTGCTTTGAGCACTGTGGTATTCGTGTCCCTTGATGGAAATCGTTTCGGTTTTCAAAAGAGTGACGTCAAGATTAAGGACGGTTAGTTCCGGATGTCGAGGTGTTGAGACACATTCGGAATAGTCGTTAGGATCTTCGTTTTTCTCTTTTGGCCGTACTATAAAGGGGGGCATGAATGGGTAGCTTGACCTAGGCGAGTCCTATGTTTAGGTGTGGTGCACACTTGTTAAACTTGGTGCTAGGCAACCCTAGAATAGCTCAAAGTTCAGTTGGAAGCAACTTGGTTGAAGTTGCGACGCGTTTCGGAAAGTTTCGGGCTGTTTTCCAGTGACCGGACGCGGTCTTCGGCAGCACCGGACGCGTCCGGTCAGTACGCTACCGCGCTAGGGTTTTGGCCTTGACCACCGGACGCGTCCTCGCGAGGACCGGACGCGGTGGTCAGTGGCTGACACGTGTCACTTTGAGGGAACGCCCGTCGGACGTGACCTGGCTGTGATCGGCGCGTCCGGTCACAGTCCAGTAAGGTCCAGAGAGGACCGGACGCGTCCGGTCATCAGCCATCGGACGCGGCCTCGCGTCCGGTGCGAGTACAGTAAGCACCCTTGCACGATCGGACGCGTCCGGTCACCCCTGACCGGCGCGTCCGGTGGTTCAGTTCAAAATCGCGTTTTGACCGTTACGGGCGACCGGCGCGTCCGGTCAGTTCGACCGGCGCGTCCGGTCAGCCCGTGTCAGAAAGTAACGGTTCGTTTTCCTTGAGGGGTGTATAAATACAACCCCTCCACCTCTTTTAGAGGTCTCTTGCTCATTCAAACATCTGAGAAAACCCTTTAGAGTGCAAGGGAGTGCAAGAGCTCTAGTGAGGATAGAGATTTGAGAATCAAAGTTTGAGAATTCCTCACTAGTGATTAGAGAGTAGCAAGTGTGCATCCATCTCCTCATTTGGGCTCGTTGTGGTCAAGTGAGAGTTCTAGCTTGTTACTCTTGGTGATCGCCATCACCTAGACGGCTTGGTGGTGATTGGGAGTTTGGTGATCATCCGGCGGAGCTTGTGGATGACCCAACTCATGTTGTGAGCGGTTTTGGGTGATTCGCCGCGACGGAGTGTCGAAGAATCAACCCATAGAGAGCACTTGATCCTTGCGCGGATCAAGGGGGAGCGACACCCTTGCGCGGGTGCTCCAACGAGGACTAGTGGGGAGTGGCGACTCTCCGATACCTCGGAAAAACATCGCCGTGTTCCTTGCCCCTTTACATTCAAGCAATTACTTTCTCGTATTTACTTTCATTGCTTGTTTTACATTCCTAGAATTGCCATGCTAGACTAGGATTGGAAACTAGGGTGCAAAACTTTTTATCGGTAGACTCTCTAGGAACACAAGTAGGCACTAGGGGTGAATTCCGGCTTGTAGGATTTAATTCTTGCAATTAATTTTTAGAAAAGCCCAATTCACCCCCCTCTTGGGCATCTTGATCCTTTCAATTGGTATCGGAGCCGTGTTGCTCCTAATTTAGGCTTTACCGCCTAGAGCAAGATGTCTAACGGGGAAGGACCACCTCCCACCTTTGAGGGGGATGATTTTCCATATTGGAAAATCCGCATGGAGGCGTATCTCGAAGCCATAGATGTCGGGTGCCTTAGAGCCGCAACCCAAGGGCTTTCCGCTATCAAGGATCCCGCAAACCCCACTGGTGACGAGGAGAAGTACGACCGGTGGAATGCAAAGGCCAAAAATGCACTCTACCGGGGCTTAGGCAAAGATATCTTCAATCGTGTGCGTAATGCAAAGAACGCTCATGATTTGTGGGAGAATCTTTGTGCTCTCCATGAGGGAACTAAGAGTGAGCGTGAGGAACGCTATCATATTGCTTTAAAGAAGATTAATTCTTTTGAGATGCTTCCCAAAGAAAGTGCTAATGACATGTACACTCGCTTGAATGTTCTTGTAGAGGACCTCAATGCTCTTGGGCTCACTCAAATGAGTCAATCGGATGTTGCAAGGAGGATCTTGAGTGTGCTTCCCGTTGAGAAGTATGGTCACATTGTCACCGTGCTTCATCAAAGTGATCTCTCCACCGTAACACCGACTCAAGTATTGGGGAAGATCAATGCTCATGAGATGTACATGCACATCACTCCGGAAGAGGGCTCATCATCTTCCAAGAAGAAAGACTTGGCCTTCAAAGCTAGCCATGACAAGAAGAAGAAGAAGGGCCAAGCCATGATCGTGCAAGAAAGCTCAAGTGAAAGTGATATCGATGATGAATCACTTGCACTCATGGTGAGGAAGACCACCAAGATGCTAAAGAAGCTCAACAAGAGTGGCATCAAGTTCGATGGCAAGAAAAAGAAATTCTTCACAAGTAGCAAGAGAAAGCCCATCTCGGAGATGGATTGCTACAATTGTGGTGAACTTGGCCACCTAGCTCATCAATGCCCTAGACCACCAAAAGACAAGTTCAAGAACAAGAACAAGGGCAAGAAAAATGATTCAAGTGATGAAGAAGATGAGAAGAAGAAGAACAAGCCATACAAGAAGAAGGATGGCAAGAAGAAGGAGTTCTACAAGAAGAAGAAGGGTGGAAAGGCATATATTGTTGGTGATTGGCTCACCGACATTGAATCATCTTGTGACTCCTCCGAAGATGAGAGCGATGATGAGAAAGAGAAGGTCGCCGCATTTGTGATGGGGCCATCATCTTCACCGACATCTTCACCACCACCTTCACCGCCTTCTTCACCATCATCGTCCACTACTCACCTATGCCTTATGGCCAAGGGTGAACGAAAGGTACAAAACCATGATAGTGATGATGATGATGATAGTGATAGTGATGATGAATTTGATGCACCTTCTTATGATGAACTTGTAAAATTGCTAAACAAATACACTAAAATCATAAGAAGGACAAGAAGTGAAAATGATGATCTTCAAAATAAAAATAAATCACTCTCATCTAAGCTTGAAAATGCTCAAAAGACTAGTGGTGAGCTTAGAGATCAAAATGAAGTTATGTCTTCCACTCTCAAGGAGCTCAAAATCTCTAATAAAGAGCTTAAAGAACAACATGATAAACTTGAGAAGAAGCATGATGAGCTCATCACTAGACATAACTCTTTGAAAGACAAATACACCACATTAAAAATTGACTATGATAGTCTTGTGGTTGCAAATGAACTTGCTCTTGAGACACATGATGCTACTAACAATGTTGTTAAGTGTGATATAGCTACATCATGTGATGATTTGATCATTGAAAGCATTGAGCAAGGTTCTAGTAGCAAAGGCAAGAGTGTGGTTGAGTCATGCAACCATGATGATTATGCCAAGATCAAGTGTGAGAATGAGAAGCTTGCAAATGAGAACAAGAAGCTAAAAGGTTTGATGGCTCTTGAGAAGCAACCAACAAATGAGTCACTTATTGAAGAAAACAAGAAGCTCAAGCAAGAAAAAGAGCATCTCAAGACCGGCCTAAGCAAGTTCACAAGAGGCCAATATTTGTAAAGTGAGCTCCTCATGAACACCGTAATGAAGATGGATAGAAGTGGTATTGGGTACTTGGCAAATCAAGAGAAGAAAGCAAAAGCTCAACAACAAAGCAAGTCAAAGCCCAAGCCAAAGAGATGTGTTGAGTGTGGTCAAGAAGGTCACTTTGCTCATGAATGCAAAACTCCACCACCACAACCCTTGCCCAAGCATGCTAGACCCTTTGCCTTCAATGCTCATTACATGCTAAGAAAAGATTCAAATGGAAAGATGAAAGTCATGTTTTTGGGTCCCCCAAACAAGAATAGGCCAAAGAAAATATGGGTTGCCAAGTCACTAGTTGAGAAAGTCAAGGGCCCCTCTCAAGTTTGGGTCCCTAAACAAAAAGCTTGATCTCTTGTGTGTAGGTGAACTACAAGACCGGTGGATCTTATTGGGTTATTGATAGTGGTTGCACTCAACACATGACCGGTGATCCTCGTATGTTCACCTCCATTGAAGAGAATGGGATATGTCAAGAGAAGATCACATTTGGGGATAATTCAAAGAGCAAAGTCAAGGGTATAGGCAAGATTGCAATATCAAATGATCATTCACTCTCAAATGTGCTCTATGTTGCTTCATTGAGTTTCAACTTATTATCCGTTGGGCAACTTTGTGACCTTGGCTTCCAATGCTTGTTCACACCAAATGAAGTTGAAGTTTCAAAGATAGATGACAAGCAAGTGATATTCAAAGGCTTTAGATACAACAATCTTTATCTTGTTGACTTCACCTCCGAAGATGCAAATTTGATGACATGTTTGTTCACCAAGACCTCACTTGGTTGGCTTTGGCATAGGAGGCTTGCACATGTTGGAATGAGCACTCTCAACAAGCTATTGAAGAAAGAGTTAGTGAGAGGATTGAAGGATGTAAAGTTTGAAAAGGACAAACCTTGTAGTGCATGTCAAGCAGGCAAACAAGTTGCAAACACTCATCCAACCAAGGCTTTCATGTCAACCTCAAGAGTGCTAGAACTTCTACACATGGATTTGTTTGGGCCTACAACATACAAGAGCTTGGGTGGTAATCTCTATTGTCTTGTGATAGTGGATGACTACTCAAGATATACATGGACTTTCTTCCTTCATGACAAATCCGAAGTGGCAAGTTGCTTCAAGAAGTTTGCAAAGAGAGCTCAAAATGAATTCGAAGTCAAGATAAAGAAGATTAGAAGTGACAATGGCAAAGAGTTTGACAACACCAACATTGAAGCTTATTGTGATGAAATTGGAATCAAGCATGAGGTCTCTTCAACCTACACTCCTCAACAAAATGGTGTAGTTGAGAGAAAGAACCGGACTTTGATCACCCTTGCAAGAACAATGTTAGATGAGTACAACACTCCGAAAAAGTTTTGGGCCGAGGCAATCAACACCGCATGCTATGCTTCAAATCGCCTCTTCCTCCAAAAGTTTCTTGGCAAGACCCCCTATGAGTTGCTTAATGGGAAGAAGTCGGACGTCTCATTCTTTCGGGTGTTTGGTTGCAAATGCTACATCTACAAGAAGCGTCAACACCTAGGGAAGTTTCAAAGATGTTGTGATATTGGTTTTCTTGTTGGTTACTCATCAAAGTCCAAAGCATATAGAGTATTTAACCATGCCACTGGTTTGGTTGAAGAAACATATGATGTGGAATTTGATGAATCTAACGGCTCCCAAGGAGCAATTGAGAATTGTGATGATGTAGGTGATGAACCCTTGAGGGAGGCCATGAAGAACATGCCCGTGGGAGACATCAAGCCAAAAGATGATGAAGATGATGTGCAAATCATTGATCCACAATCTTCATCACGTGTGCCTCAAGATGATGACAAGAATGAGAGAGTTGAGAATGAAGATACTTATGTCTCTCATGAACAAGCCGAGGCACAAGCATAAGATGTTGATGCTCCCCATCCACCTCCTCAAGTGGTTGATAGAAGAAACTCACCTCTACTTCAAGCTCATCCACAAGAACTCATCATAGGGAGTCCGACTAAGGGAGTAATGACTCGATCTCAAAAGCTAGCTTCTTTTGTTGAACATCACTCTTTTGTCTCTTGTGTTGAACCTAAGAATGTAGAAGAAGCTCTTCAAGATCCGGATTGGGTGAATGCCATGCATGAAGAATTGAACAACTTCACCCGCAACCAAGTATGGACACTTGAAGAGCATCCTAAAGGTGCAAGAGTCATTGGAACCAAGTGGGTGTTCCGAAACAAGCAAGATGACCAAGGCATAGTAGTGAGGAACAAGGCAAGACTAGTTGCAAAGGGGTTCTCTCAAGTTGAAGGCCTTGATTTTGGAGAGACCTTTGCACCCGTTGCAAGACTTGAAGCCATTCGTATCCTCCTTGCATATGCATCACATCATGATATGAAATTATATCAAATGGATGTGAAAAGTGCATTCTTAAATGGCTTTATAAATGAACTAGTCTATGTCAATCAACCTCCCGGGTTTGAAGACCCTAGATATCCTAATCATGTTTATAGGTTGTCCAAGGCGTTATATGGGCTCAAGCAAGCCCCTAGAGCGTGGTATGAGCGCCTCCGGGACTTCCTCATTGAGAAGGGCTTCACCATCGGGAAGGTCGACACCACACTATTCACCAAGAAACTCAATGGGGAGATCTTCATTTGTCAAGTATATGTTGATGATATCATCTTCGGGTCAACAAATGAAGATTATTGCAAAGAATTTGGTGAATTGATGTCGAAGGAGTTCGGGATGTCAATGATTGGTGAGCTCACATTCTTCCTTGGTTTTCAAGTCAAGCAAATAAGAGAAGGGATTTTCATCTCTCAAGAAAAGTATACCAAGGATCTTCTCAAAAGATTCAAGATGGAAGAATGCAAACCAATCAAGACCCCAATGCCATCAAATGGACATCTCGACCTAGATGAGGGAGGTAAACCGGTCGATCAAACTCTCTACCGTTCTATGATTGGTAGCTTGTTGTACCTTACCGCATCTAGGCCCGATATCATGTTTAGTGTGTGCATGTGTGCTCGCTTTCAAGCGTGCCCTAAAGAACCTCACTTAAGTGCCGTAAAAAGAATCCTAAGATATCTTAAGCACACCCCAAGCATTGGTCTATGGTATCCCAAAGGAGCTAGATTCTAACTAGTTAGCTATTCCGACTCGGATTATGCCGGTTGCAAAATTGATAGAAAAAGCACATCCGGAGGGTGCCATTTGCTTGGGAGATCATTAGTATCTTGGTCATCTAAAAAGCAAAATAGTGTGGCTTTGTCCACCGCCGAGGCGGAATACATTGCCGCGGGGGCTTGTTGTGCACAAATCTTATATATAAAACAAACCCTCCTAGACTATGGAGTTGTTCTTGAAAAGGTGCCACTTTTATGTGACAATGAAAGTGCCGTTAAAATTGCTAACAATCCGGTACAACACTCTCGCACCAAGCACATTGATATTCGCCATCACTTTCTAAGAGATCACGTTGCTAAAAATGACATATCACTAGAAGGTGTACGAAGTGAAAATCAATTAGCGGATATCTTCACTAAACCTTTGGATGAGGCTACCTTTTGTAGGCTAAGAAGTGAACTTAATGTGCTTGATTCAAGTAAGTTTAAAAGATGAGCGGGTGTTGTCCCTTGCATTGCATTGTATCATATGTCACGTTTATTTTATCGCAATGCATTTAGGGCTTGGCTAACACGGTTACGATAACCCTCCTTTGGAGGAGTGAAGAAGCCTAACCGTGGATCAAACTTGACAAGCAACCTAGCTTTACTTTCTCGTATTGCATTGCATATGCATGGTTGTTTGTTTGTTGTTTCTTTTCGGTTTAGCTTTGAGCAACCTCTGTGTTCGTCCATGGATAGAGAGAGCATTTGACGCTCCTAGAGTCCAAAAACTCTATTGCATGGCCATACGTTGCTCCTCGGGTGTTTATTGCCTATTTTCGTAAAAATTATACTAGCCTAAGGCAAGATATTTTAAAAATTTGAGGGTTTGAGTGAGGTCACTCATTTCAGGTTCCAATTGGTGTTTATTTGTGTCTCTTTGAATTGGAACTTGATTGGGAGAAGTCGCGTCAAAGTTCGGAACGAAGAATGGCGAAGAACAGCGACCGGACGCTGGACCGGACGCTGCACCGGACGCAGTGTTGCTTCACCACCGCGTCCAGTCCCGGCGTCCACCAGCGCGTCCGGTCATCCAGAAGACAAAGTCCAGACCTAGTCACCGGACGCTGCACCGGACGCGCCTCTGACGACCACCGCGTCCGGTCCCGGCTACCACCACCGCGTCCGGTGCTCCGCGATGAATTCCCGAGCTCTCAACGACTGGACTCTGACCGCGTCCGGTCAGTCCACACCGGACGCGTCCGGTCACTCCAGGCGCTTACTGGAGTGTGACCGGACGCTGCACCACCGCGTCCGGTCATATTGACCACCGCGTCCGGTGATCGCGCGTCGAGCGGATCTGAGCCCCTCATATAACCTTTCGTTTTCAATCGGTTTTTCCTCTCCAGTCGAATCCGCCGCCGCCGCTCGATTCTTTCTCGCCGATTCGCCGATTCTCTCACCGCCGGCGAGCCTCACTGCAGCAGAGCCGCGCCACCCTCGCCCGCTCGACCCCCTGCCGCGCCGCGCCCCGCTCGCCCCTGCTCGCGCAGCCCTGCTCGCTGCCGCGCGCCCGCTGCCCACTGCCGTGCGCCGCCGCCGAAATCCGCCGCGCCCGCGTGCTACACCTCACCGCCGGTGAGCTGTTCACCACCGTGGTTTTCTCCAGCGCCGCAGCTCACCCCCGTGCGCCCGAGCTCCTCATTCTCCACCCGTGCCCAAGCTTTCTAGGATTTCACCCAAACCCTAACCTAGGGTTTCTAGGGTTTGCCCTAACCCTCGCTCGAGGTATCGCCACGTTCATCTTTTCGTTCACGTCAATTCTATTTCGTCGTTAGGGCTAACCTTGACCAATTTCATTCGTTGACTATCTCGCTCGGTCGTTTCAGTGCTCGATCGTCGATCTCGGGGGTTCTCGCGACCTAGGTCACCGCTTCCTCTCACCGTCGTCTCGTCGATCCGAGGTAGCTTCGCGTCACGTTTTCTCGTCGTATCTAATTTGCTTGCTATCTCTAGGGCTTCGCACCTTTTAGTAATATATATGCTTATGGTACATCTTTCTATTCTATACGTGCAACGAGTCAGTCGGTGTGTCAGGGTTAGATCTGTTCGCTAAATCCGAGGCCAAGCCTGCGGATACGGATTGAGGCCAAGCCTCTCGAGTGTCAGTTCATCATCTCACAGAGGTTTTCAGGCAGTCGATCAGCATGGTGCGTTGCAAGAACGCCGGTGGTGCTCCTGGTGACGGGGACAACAGTCCTCCCCGCCGTGATGAGATTGCTCGTGGTAAGCGCATCAAGATTGCAGCCAGGAAGAAGAGGAAGACACTTTCAGATGCAGAGGTTGCTCAGGCCATGGCAGACGCTGCAGAGCAGGCAGAGAGAGGTGGCAGACGCAGTGGCATACACATAGGCGAGCGTCGCTTTCACCTTGAAGGTCGACAGCTCGGCACTGAGGCCACTGAGGGTACCGAGGCTACTGGACCTTCCGAGCAGATGTCAGTAGATCCACCCACAGAGCAGACAGAGGCTACACAGGCTACTGAGTCTACCCAGGCTACTGAGGCTCCACAGGCCACTGAGGATACAGAGGAGCAGGCAGCTCAGTCTCCACCACGTCGCCGCTCCACACGTGCTCGTACTCAGGTGACACCTAGGCCAGAGGGCCAGCGTCGTGGTGCACGACCTCCTCCCAGAGTTAGAGGGTCACCCCCGGTCGAGCACTTAGACCTGAGGGGTGCTTCAGCACGTCAGGTGCAGAGTTTGAGGTTTGTGGAGGTCAGCCGATGGTTTCCACCTGTCAGAGATTCCAGAGCTTCAGAGGGTTTCTATACCCCACTTCAGGAGGACTTCTACAGGGCCCTAGTTGACAGTGGTATTGCATTCAGACCTCAGAGGGTATGTCGACTTGAGGCATTGGTTGATGTTGTGGGAGAGCAGCTCCGTCCGCACCTGTCCTATATGCCTGGCTTATCAGATCTTCTTGGACGGACAGGTGCTTACTGCGGCACATGGGTCAGAGAGTTCTATGCTTCACTGTGGATTGATCCTGCCCATGAGTTTATTCACTTTGCATTCAGAGGCCGCGATCACAGACTCTACAGCTCCAGAGCCCGAGAGATCCTCAGACTGCCAGCTTCTGACACTAGGATCCATCAGTTATGCTATGGACAGACTCCACCTCCCAGACGCCCTCACGGCGGTTCAGTGCCACCCACCGACCTGGTTCGACCCTGCTTTCGCGAGCCTTTTGGCGAAGGGTCACGTCGTACGCCTGCTAGCCTGACGCCACTTGCCAGAGTCTTGGATGCTATACTCAGACGTACTTTACTCCCCAGACTTGGCTACAGAGAGGGACTGACGAGGATGCAGCTTTGGGTTGTTCACCACCTCCTTTCACAGCGACAGTTTGACATCTGGGATCTTATCCTTTGTGAGATGGAGGACACCATTGCTGAGGGCTTCAAGGGTAACCGTCAGCTTCCCTATGCCCACTGGATTTGTTTTATCATCAGATCTGCTATCCAGATGCCACCAGAGATCAGGGCGGAGATAGCTAACACTACTACAGCTTTCCCTAATTATGATATCAGACAGCTTTGGGCCTCTGTTACTAGAGATCAGGCCCCAGCGCCAGGACAGCGTGTGCGCCCAGATGTTCCTGAGACAGCAGCTGAGCAGGATGCCAGAGTTGACGAGCTTGCCGAGGCAGAGCTCGCGGACCTTGAGACTCAGACTGCTGAGATACCTGAGGATGTCACTTCAGACAGCACTGATGAGGACTACCAGCCCATCCCCAGGTACCGGTCTCCTCGGTCTCACGACCACGAGGCCGGTGGATCTGGCTCAGCCTCCCGCTCAGACCCAGCCATGGTGGCTATTCTTGAGAGGTTGACCCAGGCTCAGGAGCAGCAGCAGCAGCAGATACAGCGCCAGGCACAGGATACAGCTGCAGCACTTGCACAGATACAGGCTCGCCAGGACGAGTTTCAGAGACAACAGCTTGAGATCCAGAGGCAACAGGTTGAGATGCAGCGACAGAGTCAGCAGCAGTACATGGATCTCCTGCGCCACCTTATCACAGTTGGGGTTCCTCCGCCTGCATCTGTCATGACTCAGGGTCCGTCGAGTCAGGGACAGCCGAGCTTACAGTTTACATCTCCACAGCAGCAGGTTCCCCAGTCCTTTCAGTCCCCGAGCTTCACTCCTATACATACGGGGTTTACACCGTCAGACCAGCCTCGCCCGCACGTTCTGACAGGCACACCTATTGGTGATTTCAGTGCCACCTACAGCGAGTTGACTGGTCAGCCGACACCCTCGCACACTACTACGTTTCACACTTCGTCAGGGTTGTCAGCTCCCGAGGCAGTCGTTCCTCTAGTGACAGGGACCGGGACTACAGAGACCATCCCTTCTTCAGTTGCCTCGACAGATCCCCCAGCTACTGGCGCACTTCAGGCTCAGGTTACTCAGACAGATCCACTTGTTGCTACACAGTCAGTGCCTGTTCCTGCTCAGACCCAGACCGCTTCGCAGCCACGTGCTTCTTCAGAGGGTCAGCCAGATAGCTCAGACTCCGAGGGCGATTCGCTTTACTTCGTGATCACTCCGCGCACCTCGGCACCCGACACGACTCCGTCTGTCCCCCCGTCAGATTAGATTAGTTTTTTTGGCGCTTGATGCCAAAGGGGGAGAGAGAGTAGTTTCAGGGGGAGTTTGTTAGTGGGTTTTCGTTCTTTGTGTGCTACTTTCATGCATATCATGTTTACTTTTCAGCATTGCATTCGTGTGACATTGTCGTCGAGTCGTAAACTTTGAGTCTTAATGTGTTATCCGTCTCAGTGATTAATATATGTCACCGTTTTAGCTATAGCTCTAAGGTTGTGCTTCCGTGCCTTACTCCGTTTACTTATGAGCTATATCTTTATGTGTACTAACGCTTTTTGTCTTATCTTATGAAGTACACTCTTTTGGCTTGGAGCACATAAGCAATTCCTAACCTTTTATGCTTATTGTCTTTTGCTTATGTGAACCAAGCATGCTCGAAAACCTTCACTCTAATCCTTTGAAACTTAGTGTTGTCATCAATCACCAAAAAGGGGGAGATTGAAAGCATCTAGGCCCCAAGGTTTGGTTTCGGCAATTAATGACAACACTTTATTACCATGACTAACGTGTGTTTTGCAGAAACATTGGTAAGTTAGGTCATGGAGGTGATAACTGCTTTGAGCACTGTGGTATTCGTGTCCCTTGATGGAAATCGTTTCGGTTTTCAAAAGAGTGACGTCAAGATTAAGGACGGTTAGTTCCGGATGTCGAGGTGTTGAGACACATTCGGAATAGTCGTTAGGATCTTCGTTTTTCTCTTTTGGCCGTACTATAAAGGGGGGCATGAATGGGTAGCTTGACCTAGGCGAGTCCTATGTTTAGGTGTGGTGCACACTTGTTAAACTTGGCGCTAGGCAACCCTAGAATAGCTCAAAGTTCAGTTGGAAGCAACTTGGTTGAAGTTGCGACGCGTTTCGGAAAGTTTCGGGCTGTTTTCCAGTGACCGGACGCGGTCTTCGGCAGCACCGGACGCGTCCGGTCAGTACGCTACCGCGCTAGGGTTTCGGCCTTAACCACCGGACGCGTCCTCGCGAGGACCGGACGCGGTGGTCAGTGGCTGACACGTGTCACTTTGAGGGAACGCCCGTCGGACGCGACCTGGCTGTGATCGGCGCGTCCGGTCACAGTCCAGTAAGGTCCAGAGAGGACCGGACGCGTCCGGTCATCAGCCATCGGACGCGGCCTCGCGTCCGGTGCGAGTACAGTAAGCACCCTTGCACGATCGGACGCGTCCGGTCACCCCTGACCGGCGCGTCCGGTGGTTCAGTTCAAAATCGCGTTTTGACCGTTACGGGCGACCGGCGCGTCCGGTCAGTTCGACCGGCGCGTCCGGTCAGCCCGTGTCAGAAAGTAACGGTTCGTTTTCCTTGAGGGGTGTATAAATACAACCCCTCCACCTCTTTTAGAGGTCTCTTGCTCATTCAAACATCTGAGAAAACCCTTTAGAGTGCAAGGGAGTGCAAGAGCTCTAGTGAGGATAGAGATTTGAGAATCAAAGTTTGAGAATTCCTCACTAGTGATTAGAGAGTAGCAAGTGTGCATCCATCTCCTCATTTGGGCTCGTTGTGGTCAAGTGAGAGTTCTAGCTTGTTACTCTTGGTGATCGCCATCACCTAGACGGCTTGGTGGTGATTGGGAGTTTGGTGATCATCCGGCGGAGCTTGTGGATGACCCAACTCATGTTGTGAGCGGTTTTGGGTGATTCGCCGCGACGGAGTGTCGAAGAATCAACCCGTAGAGAGCACTTGATCCTTGCGCGGATCAAGGGGGAGCGACACCCTTGCGCGGGTGCTCCAACGAGGACTAGTGGGGAGTGGCGACTCTCCGATACCTCGGAAAAACATCGCTGTGTTCCTTGCCCCTTTACATTCAAGCAATTACTTTCTCGTATTTACTTTCATTGCTTGTTTTACATTCCTAGAATTGCCATGCTAGACTAGGATTGGAAACTAGGGTGCAAAACTTTTTATCGGTAGACTCTCTAGGAACACAAGTAGGCACTAGGGGTGAATTCCGGCTTGTAGGATTTAATTCTTGCAATTAATTTTTAGAAAAGCCCAATTCACCCCCCTCTTGGGCATCTTGATCCTTTCACAGTTGTCAAGCGGCACAACGGCCAGGGCCAGCATCAGCAGCAACCGGACGCAGCGGCAAAGTGTCGCCGGCGTAGCCGCAACAGGCCTCGTGCTGCCCAATCCGGCTGGTCGGGCCACCCGATGGCCGCAGGCAACCACGCCCGAGCGCCGCCCAAGAGCCAAATCCGGGGCGGAGGGTGCCGGATCCGGGCCGAGGGGCCCCGGATATGAGGCCCCGAGCACTCCGGTGGTCAGGCCTGCTCCATGCTTGAGGTCGGTGGAATGGGAGGGGAGGGGAAGGGAGGGGAGAGGGAAGAGGAAGGGAGAATTGTTGTGGGAGGCTTTTTTGAGCACCACAGCTGGCCGCTGCCGCCGCTAGCCGGGGAGCGGCGGCAGCGGCCGGGGGAGCACACCGGCAGGAGTGGCGACGGAGGCAGGGGAGTCGCCCCGTGTTGCCCTGTACGGAGAGCGACGCGGGGGGTGTTTCTCAGCTCGAATTGAAAAGCATTTTGATATCACCACTCGTGCTTAGAATGACTTCAGCATCTTCTTATTAAACATCAGATCAGCTAATGGAGGGTAATGCTAACCTTGTCACCTGGGGCTAACGGAGAACCAAATAATATTCAGCTGAAAGACGATGCGAATGCAGCAGGTGATGTCATTACTCATTAGCATCAATGATTTACAGCTTTTGAGACGATCTACTATCTGCCTAAACTATTGTTGCTTTAGATATGGAGTTCTTGGACCCTTCAACATCGTGATATTCTGGAATCTGCCTTGCGTTCTTTTATCGAAAATGCTCCCCTTTGTTCAGTTTGTTGGAAAGAAAGAATAGCGCTCTTTTTGGTGATCTTATCCGTTAGCTTACGTTCCGCATTCTCATGATCCAGTCTGAAGCTTTGTTTGATTCAAAATACTACAAATAAATAGCAAAGTACATAAAGTTCAACATGCTTATTATGTGCTTGACTGAATTTAATTTCACAAAATGCAGTAGCATCAATTATCTGCATGCTCAGAAAAAATTATCATCTTTTCTAATGGTTTATATTTATTAAATTTAGAAAAAAAAAATTGTATTGGTATCTCAGTTGACGCACCATATTACTTTTCTTTAGTAAGTTTTTAGGGAAATAATTAGGGCCATCCCCACCGTCGCTATATATATATATATATATATATATATATATATATATATATATATATATATAGCGAGATGAAGGAACAGCAATTTTGTACGCAAGTAGGTAGGCAAAGGAGGGGAAATGGGGAGAGAGCAAAAGGCAAGGCTCATAGAGTCAGAAGGAAGTGAGAGTCGGGTTGTTCAGAGAACTACATGGCTCTAATTTTTCTCGGCTGATCTTTGGAATCAAACCACTTTCTTCTTACCGCCTGAGCCAACCAGCACTGAGGCTAATGCACTTCGCCAAACATTCTTCCATACAGTACAGCAACCTAGTGGTATTCTGGGCATTTTACCTTTCTGTAAACACACACCCTGTTCGTTTGAGCTATTCGGCGGAATCAGCAGCCATCCAGCAGTGTTTTTCTCTCACAACAAACCAGCGAACAGTACTTTCAGTCACAATAAACCAGCGAAGCGAACAATACTTTCATGGTGCAGCTTCTGCAAGTTGAAATTGGCATCAAAGCCCGGAAGCTTATCACTAATTTCTTTTTGATCGGGAAAGTCAGCTAGCACCTGTAATGTGTCTTGCCAAATTAAAGAACACTTGTGTTCCGTTCAAATGTGATGGAGTTCAAGATCCGAGCCCGTTATATTATAAATTGTTTGGGGGTTGGAGTTGAGGATTTAAGCGGGCGACAAATTTAGGTCTTGCTATATATATTGTAAAGACTAGAATGCCAATTATTCAATGTAACATGGTCTAGCCATTTTCCATCCCAGCTGTAATCTATCTTGACAGTGAAGGTTACACGCTTCACATTTATAATTTGTTTTGCAGGTAACTTCACATTTATAATGCTAGAGCCTAGACTTGCACTAAAGGTTTAGACACTGTCAATCTATTGTTGTAATGCTGTTAGAAAACTAAAGTTAGATAAATAAATTTAATTAGGATAAAACTAAAGTGAGGCTTGCTAGTTCACTTACACCGTTCTAAAACTCGATGACACGCCTGAAACTAAAGATGATGATGATGAGTGCCGAAAATGGGATGATAGGTATCTGCAGTTATATTACCAAATGAAGCATTTCCCATGACATCAAACATGTCATGTCTCATACGTGAACCCTCACTCGCGTGCTGCTTTTCCATCGTCCTGGAGTCGTTGGGCCTCGTCATCGAGCCATTGAACGGGTCGGCACTGCTGCTCGCCATCGCCATGGATCGCCAAGAGACCTACTACACGCTGATTTTCATGAGGCGGAGGCTACTAGCTAGGGACTAGGGCCTGGAAGTTGGAAGTTTCACCGAGGAGATTTCAGACAAGTTCGTAAAAGTGGCCACCGAAATCTGAGATTTGATCCTTCTTCAGGCTCCGGTGCCCGGCCAGGCACTGGCAGACACACAAAGAACACGATGTGTCCTGGGGTCCAATCCGGTGATCCATTGGATTGGCTCGGTGACGCTGAAACCAAGCGTAAGTGCCACCAGCAAGTTGGCACAATAATTCCCCATTTTGCTAGTACATTTGGAGACCACTGTCACTGTCAATTTGGTCATGCGTCGGGGTACAAGGATCACTTCCTCCATGTCCGTCCGTCTCGCCGTTTCCCACTAAGCCTGGAAGAGCGGATCACCTGTGCAGCGCCAAAAAGATACTCCCTTCGTCGCTAAATATACGTCGTTTTCGTTTTCCGAGAAACAATTTTAACTATATAATATTAATATTTATGGTACATAATTAATATAATCAATTAGATAGATATTTAAATGTAGTTTTTTAATAAATTTATTTGAAAATACAAATGTTGCACATATTTTCAATAAATCAAATCAAACTTTCGATAGGGAACTAATGGTGACAATTAATAATAAATTTATTTGAAAATACAAATGTCACACCCATTTTATGTGCGCCCAGAGATCAATCACACATAAGATGACAAATATAAATAGTATCATCACAAATGTTTATTACATAACGAATAATATCACAGAGTCTTCACGTAATTAAGCGGAAACATAGAATAATTCTTGTGGTAGCTAGCTCCATAGCACAGGTACGTCAACTGGTTGACCACAAGTCTAGTAATCTTCGGAAAAATAGTAGTAGTAATCACTATTTACACATTCGAGAGTCCATCCTGAGGTGTGGGGGAATGCAAGGGTGACCACAAAAGTACTCAACAAGTGTAACATGTGGTTCATGAAGCTCAAAAAGGATAGACACAGGTTTAACTGCATGTAGCTTTTAGTTGGTCATATTTTAAGCAGTTGAGTTGCAACAAATAGGTAATGTTCCCATAATAAACACATGATCATGTAAAGAGAATAATGAATAGCAAGAACAAGTAAGTTAATAGTGATCTCTATTCCATAAGGGTCCAAGGTCACTCGTGTCCATGAGCACGGCTGATATACCAGTTTTACACTGTGCAGAGGTTGTACACTTTCACTGTGAGTCGGATCCCCAAAAGTTTGAGGTCATGACTCCCCATTGGACAGTTAAGTTTCACTATGAAGTCTTTCCAAGGTTCGTCTAACAAGTTAGGGCCGCTAGGTTTCTGTACCCTGTAAATGTAGAGCTCCCCTTCCGTATGGCACAATGACACGCAGCCTATACTCATAAGGACAGCAGCCACACTACACCCGACCCGGAACACACCCCTCTTGCGCTATAAAGGTAACCACTAACAAGCTAGAAAATGTCCTCTTATATGACTAAAGCTAGAGCCATGTAGCCCTCGCGGCTGTACTGTAAGTCCCGGATGTTCGCTTACAGATAAGTCCTTATGGAGATGAATCTAGAGAAAACTCTAGCCCTCTTGTTCCCTGTCATTAAAAATCATCTTTTAGTGTTATTGCATATATCATTAGTCAAATTACAAGATCATTGTTTATATGAGCACTAGCAACTACCCAATGCTATAACCATAGGATTCAAGGAACAAGATCAATACTAAGGCATCCTTAACAAGGAGACACATGCAGCATGAATTAAGTGAATAGGAAACAAGGATAATCCCATGCTATACTTGCCTTGATCTAGCTGATCCTGTTGATCCGGTTCGTAATAGTACTCTTGATCATCAACGAACTGATCACCGTCTATTCTCGATGAACACATCAACAACAATCACCTAAGAGCAATCATGCAAAGCAAACAAAGCTACAAATAGAACAGTACACCAACAGTAGTAAAATAAGATGAAAAGTTTGTAAAACGAATCTACATCTCACTAGGATCACACAGACGCGAATTGCACGTAAATAGGAGCTAAAACGGAAAAGTTATGATTTAAACGAGATTTACTTTATTAAAGTAATAGATTAAATCTAATCTCAAAATTTAAAAGTTGAAAACCTACTAAACAGTAGTGCTAACATGTAGAGTATGAAATTATGAACCTAACGCAACTTGAACGGGTCAAATCGGAGTTAAAACGGAGATTTTATAAACGAAATAAGATTGAAATAAATCCTGTAAATATTAAAAACGTATTTTCACTTAAACCGACCAAGTTTACGCTTTCAAACAGATAAAGCGTAATCGGGTCTTACGCTTATGTACTGCGGGTTTGAATATAGAAAAACAGAGGGGCTCTTTTAGAAATCCAGCAACCGAAAGGGTATCGGCTAATATTAGCCGTTAGATTAGAATCGGATGGCCGAGATTAAACGGAGGGAGAGGGAAGAGGGGATTCCGGCCACCAACAGTGTCACCACGGCGGTGACTTGGCCGGCGGCGAGCAATTGCTCGTCGGAGCTAAGCATCTAGAGCCACAGTGCGTAATCCAATGATCCGAGCGCACAGGAAGATAGAGAGGATGCCCGCGAACTCACCAAGGCCAAAAACAGGGTCGGAGACGGACGTATGACGACGTGCGGCTTCCAATGGCGGCGGCGGACCTCCTGTGCACGGCAACAAAGCCAACTAAGCAACTCCGGTAAAAATTAAAAGAAGAAAAGGGTTCGGCGACTTCAAAATAGTGACCCGAACTCCTCGGTAGCTTACGGAGGTGGCCGAATCGATGAGGTCGTTGTTTTGCTTCCGAGCTTGAACGGCGGCTGCTCGGTTGCGGCGGCTAGAGCTCAAGTCGAGGGCGGCGACTTCGGGTTAGGGTTGGGAAGAGAGGCAGCAGCACCCGCGGCTATTTATGAGGAGCTCGTCGTGCGGTTCAAGCCAACCAAGGCGTCGGGACGGAGGCGGACTCCATCGTCGATGTCCGGCTCGGTTACGAGCGAAAGGAGGAAGACAACGCTTACACACGGGCCCGAGATGTCAGCCAGAGAAAGAGAAGGAGGGCGAGGCGGACTGCGGCTTCGGCCGGTTGGGCCGGCCCAATACGCGGCGCGCGGGAGAGAAGCTGGGCTTCGGGTGAGGAGGCCGAACGGGCCAGCAAAGGAGGGCAGCAGCAACCTTCGGGCCAAAAGCTAAGAAGGAAGAATATTTCTATTTCCTTTTCTTTTTCTAATATTTCAAATGCATTTTCAAATAGTTTTTGAAACCATTTTCTTCTTGTAATAAAACCCAATCAATATGAATAAAAAGATGCAGCGGCATGTATGCACAAGCATGTATCTAATCTTATAGTTGATTTTATTTATTAAAAATTATTATTTCTATAAGTTCGAATGCTCACAAAATTGCATAAATAAATTCAATTCCCCTATTTCAAAATAAGGCAAATTTTATGGTGTTACAACAAATGTTACACATATTTTTCAATAAATCGAGTTAAACTTTGGACAGGAACCAAACGGTGACAATTAAATGGGGGATAGAGGGAGTACTACGTAATAGAGCTGTGGATATGGGCTATGGGCCGTGTATTCTGGTCGGAAGGTGATGGTGAGCCCAGTACGGGATACCCACTTCACTCTGGGCCAGGCCTTATCACCTTTGCCCACTTGGATGACTTGCCTAGCCCGATCCGGCCTACTCAACACTCCCGAATCTTGCAAGCGTGCGGCGTGCCTGGCTGCCTAGTGCCTGCTGTGCTACGCCTACTGTTACCACAGAAGCGCGGGCCCACCTGATCAGCTAGCCACTGTACGCGCGAGCCGCGAACCAGACCCGTAACCCCGTCCAAATCCTGAAATCCTTGGCCTCGTCATCCGCAGCCCCCACGACCAGTGACCCCCGCCGCGGCCTCCGCCTCCTCCTTTTCCAACGCCTCCGCCTACCCCCACCACCATCTCCGGCGGTCCGCGTAGCCCGCGCAGATGGCGACGGCGGCCACGGCGTCCGCGACGGCGGCGACCCGCTTCACGCTCCTAGCGGGCGCGGGCCTCCGCAGCCGCATCAGCCGCCGCCCCACCGCCGTGCGGTTCCAGCGCCAGCGGGGGCTCACCACCACCGCGCTCCTAAAGACCGCCGACCTCCTGCCCAAGGCGCAGGGCCAGCCTGAGACGCTCGACTACCGCGTGTTCCTCGTCGACGGCGGGGGCCGGAAGGTGTCGCCGTGGCACGACGTCCCGCTGCGCGCCGGGGACGGGGTGTTCCACTTCGTCGTCGAGATCCCCAAGGAGAGCAGCGCCAAGATGGAGGTCGCCACCGACGAGGCCTTCACGCCCATCAAGCAGGACACCAAGAAGGGCAACCTTCGATACTACCCGTAAGGACTATCATAATTCATACCAGGAAAATTCGATAAGAAATGTGCGGTTCTGACTTCTTGTTTTTCCTTTTTAGAAAGGTATATAGCATCTTTTTTGTTTTTTTTAAGGATGGCAAAAGCTTTGCCGTAATTTTTATTAGACGTGAAAAAACAAAAGGGATTTTTACAAACGCAACTGAAAGACAAAACAAAGAATTTATCAAAAGAAAAAAGACAAAACAAAGAAACGACCTCAACCCGGGTTGAAAAAATACCGAAACAAGACAGAAGACCACTCACAACCCCGAAACGAAAGCAAAAGCGACTGAAGCGCCCTACACCAAATCCCAAGAGGGACCAACACGCGACTACGAGCTGCGTAGGGACCCCACTAAGCCGACTGTATTGTAGCATCACCATGTTGCATTGCCGAGTTGTATTGTGTGATGTTATCCTTGCATAGGCTCCTAACTTCCCTTGGACGTCTTACCTTCTGTTGAAAAGTTCTTTTACGTTCCTTCCAAATATGCCACCGGAAGTAGATTATGATTCCGTCAAAAACCTTCCTTCGAGGTTTATCAAAGGTGGCTCTACATCTCCTCCAATAAGTATAGATGGAGCCGTTTTGGTTTAGGTTCCGAATATGGGATATTTCGCACCAAGTCTGTACTATTGCCCAGGTCTCCTTTGTGAAAATACAGTCTTTACAAAGATGTCGTGGCGTCTCAGGCTCCACACCGCATAACTTACAAATAGGTTCATTCGGTCAGCCTCTTTTAATCAGGTTGTTCGCGGTGAGGATCTTTCGGTGAAGTAAAGTCCAACCAAAAAACCTGCATTTCTGCTGTCCTTGATTTCCAAATTGGGGTAAGCCTCAGTTTTACTGAAAGTCCCTGTAAACTGAATGTTGTAATTGCTACTAGTGTACTCCCCATCCACTGTCCACCGCCACCAAATAGTATCCTCAACCTCTTGATTCCTTCATATCTAATGAATGGCCTCCCAAATAGGTATTGTATCTTTCATTTGAAATGGAACTTAAACATGTGAATTGAGGGCATGATTGTAGACCAACTAACTGATTCAACTGAATGATACTAATGGATTCAACTGAATGGTATAGTTGAAAACATGGCATTTTTAAGGTTTTTGCTCCCTTCATCCCATCTGATGGATTCTGAATGGGGTATATTATAGGTCAGTACTGATTGTTATGCAATTGTCAAATTTGCACCTGTATTGTCTATAGTAGTGGAAAAGTTCTGTAGCTGGTCTATAGTGGTGGCAAGGTTCTGTAGCTGGTCTATAGTAGTGGCAAAGTTCTGTAGCCTATAGATTACTATGGTTGTTATGATGGGAACTGAAATTGCTAGTCTGTCTTAGCTTGGTGCAATTCAGATTCGGCTTTGATCTATACTGAAATGATTCTAATATTTTGAGTTTGACATGTAAGATCATGGAAACAATTAAGGATGTGTTTGGATGAATCACGGGCTGACTCCGGAACCATCTGATCCTAAATCTGAACCTGCCAATTCGTTTGGTTTGACGTGGGAAATGTTCTTATCCAGCACTGAGCGGTCCTTGTAGTTAAGGTTGCAGTTCATTTTTCAGAGTCATCTCGTCCGTCAGAAGGGCTATGTTGTTGTTGTTGTTGTTGTATCTCGTCCGTCAGAAAAACAAGGAGCCACCTCGTCCGGAGCTGTGCTGACCCGGACAGACTGATTCGGCAAACCAAACAGGCTATAAGTGTCTTTAGTGGAACATTCGAACTGCTCTATTGGGAATTTAGCTTGGTGTCTGTATATCAAGTTGCAAGGTTCCCACCATCTTGGTTCTTCACTTCTGTTAATCAGTAGATTTGAGAAGAAAAAATTTTACAGAGGTATCCTTAAGGATGATGGTAGTTGTAATCATGCTAGCAACTTATGATTCGTTATGATACATTGATGAAATGAACATGGGGAGGTTGTTCTCGACTAAGACAGCCTAACGCCGTTATGTTATGCTTTGACTTGATCCCTTTATTTGGGATAATACAATATCCATGGAGTGTTCCTTCTTTTAAGTTATCATGCTTCATCTGTGAAACTTACATGCTTGTTTGCAGTGCAATTAAGTTTACACTGTTATTGGCCCCGACACATTTTTGCACAGCTTTCTTGACATTGCTTGTTGCATCAGGTACAACATTAATTGGAACTATGGGTTACTTCCTCAAACATGGGAAGACCCGACTTCTGCAAATTCCGATGTTGAAGGAGCATTTGGGGATAATGATCCTGGTAATGAACATTTTTATCTGTTGCCTTTGACAAACATGGTTTTCATATTTAGCTTCACTTTCAATAAATCTTTCTTCTCTTTGGTTTTCTTTTCCAGTTGATGTTGTTGAGATAGGTGAAAGACGTGCCAGTATTGGGGATGTTCTTAAGGTTAAACCGTTGGCAGCTTTAGCAATGATTGATGAGGGGGAGCTTGACTGGAAAATTGTGGCCATTTCTTTGGATGACCCAAAAGCATCTCTTGTGAACGACGTGGATGATGTTGAGAAGCATTTTCCGGTATGACTGTGGTCCTTGTCCTCTTTTAGTGCTTGTCCTTGTTCTCCTTCAGTATCTATTTGTGGATCTCCCTGGTGGGAACTGGGGCATGTCTCACTGTTATGTCACTGTTATTGCTTTTTTTTTCTTGAGAAAAAATTCTCATTGTTGTTACTAAGCATTTCTTTAAATTTCATGTCAGATGAAGATTTTAAAAGCAAATAATGTATAGCATACTTGTTTTCCGTTCATGGTACTGGGATACCTTCATATTATGCCATTACTCACTACTGCTTTCTGTTTTTAGTTTTTGGGCTTCAGCTGAAGAGTCTGAAAGTAATAATTGGTAGCAGACTTACTTTGCATTCATGTCACTGGAAAAGAGATAAATGTTACTCCCTATAATGATCAGACTCTAATCAGTTTCCCCCTGTTTTTCTGTGTTGTTGTGAGGCTTATATGTATTGAGGGGGTGTTTACTTCCTTCAAAATTCCAAAAATTTTACAAGATTCCCCGTCACATCGAATCTTTGGACGCATGCATGGAGTATTAAATGTAGATAAAAAAAATAACTAATTGCACAGTTTGTCTGTAAATGTCGAGACGAATCTTTTGAGCCTAGTTAGTCTATGATTAGATAAATTTTACCAAATAACAACGAAAAGTGCTACAGGAACTTTACACCAACTTTTACACCATCTAAACACTACCTGAATTCAATAACAGTCCCCACTGCAATGCTGCACTTGCAGTCCATATCCAGTTTCTCTTTAGATTTGTTTTGACCATTTTGTAATATCTATTCAGGGGACACTGACTGCCATCAGAGACTGGTTCAGAGACTACAAGATACCTGATGGAAAGCCTGCCAACAGATTTGGTCTCGGCAACAAGCCTGCAAGCAAGGTAAGCCTGAACGTAACTTCTTCGGTTAGCCTGAAGCACAGAGGTTGTTCTTGCAATAATAATAATATGGTATCCTTGTTTGTCTGAACTAGGAATATGCCCTGAAGGTCATTGAAGAGACCAACGAATCATGGGAGAAATTGGTAAAGAGGAATATTCCCGCTGGAGAGCTCTCGTTAGCCTAATCTTGGCCCATGGGAAGCCACCACATTCTTTGAACTGCTTTCATGAGCATGTCGTTTTGTATGCTGTCACCATGCTTCTTCGTTTTGCATTCCAAACCTTTTTACGAACTGTTTAACAAAAATAATCTTGTCGGAAGAATAATGATTCTGGTGCGAGCTTATCAGAAGGGCAAGGAATGTTTCTTAAGTAATGATCATGTTTTCCAAAGGCACAATAGCTACTTTGGTCCCTCAACTATTACTCGAAGCTCAATTTTATCCCTAAACTTTAAAAACGGCCATTTAGGTCCTCAAACTTTAGTTTGAGGCTCAATATCATTCTACAACTACGAAGATGATCATTTCAGTTCTTAAATTGTGCATTTTGGGCTCAATTTCATCTATAAACTATCAAAGTGCATTTAACTTTTATTTTTAACTCAATTTTGTCTATTCAAAAAGAAAACTTTATATTTTAGGCACAATTTCGTCCATAAATTATCAAAATTATAGATCTGCTATTATTTTAATATATCCATGTATTCTTAAAGGATAAATAGCGTTCGATGAACTGTAATTGCTCCCACAAATATCATTTAGTCGGATATATATAAGTGGTACCATTATAAGGTAACACTAAAAATAACAAGTTCGAATTATTAATGGTCATGAAAGAGTTTTTGGATGAATATTATTTTTCTATCTCCAATCGCTGGTGGTGTTGGAGCTAATCATGTGCAACAGTGCAGCGTTCCACGTACAAAGTAGACAAAGTTGAGTTGAAAATAAAAGTTTAAAGAACAAAATACACTTCGATAGTTTATAAATGAAATTGAGCCCAAAATGCAAAGTTTGAGGACTAAAACGATCATCCTCATAGTTTTAGAATGAAATTGCATCTAAAAGTAGAGTTTAAGAACTAAAACGGACGTTTTGAAAGTTCAGGGACGAAACTGAGCCTCGAATAATAGTTAAGGGGTCAAAATGACTACTCTGCCTTTTCCAAACACAGAAACGTGTAATTTATGAAGTTGGAACACTATTGAACTGAGCAAAAGCAGTTTGAGGTCGTTAAGCTCGTCTTTCCACACCGTGCCTTGTGTTGGATTGTTACACCTACAAGTCAGAATACAGATGTAACATTGCGTCTACAGAAGTTACTTAAAACCCTTCAATTCTAAGATCGGCCTTGGTGCTCAAGAATTTCACATGAACCTAGGGAAATTTTCATGCCCAAAACAGGTCTAAACCGTGGAAATTAACCACTTTGAGCCTGAAGTAGTTGATTGAAGCAAAGAAAAGGCTTGACTTGATTACAATGCCTTGCACCAGCGTTACCAGATCCATATACGCCTTCACTTGTACCTGCAAAGCGTACTTAGGTTAGCACTAGACCCGAACTGTGTTCATGAGCAAAATCAGTATCAGTGATTGAACAAAGCCAAAGGAGTATATTATGTTTTGCAGCCATTGAGAACCCTCACATCTGATTATGACATGCCGAAATTAACAACAAAGAAAAATACTACACTAGGCAAAAATACAGTTATCATATTATGTTTTACGCCCTATGGCCCTAATCATGATAGCCTAATAAGCAGTGAACTGCTGACCGCATGTCTTTCAGTCGACTAAAAATCGAGCTTTCGAAGATCACAAGTCGCAACCTACAAGGGAATGAGAAGTGCAGGTCGAATAAGGTGGATGCCGCAAGGAAACTTGATGATGACAATGTGATTCGCTGATTCTACAGGCTGAAGCAACACAAATATCACAGAGAGTAAACCCTAATCCATGAGAGATTTACATGACAGTAGGGACTATGTGGATTCCATTACTCCTAAGAGCCATGAGCACCAAAAACTACAGAGTGAGCAAATGCACACGAAACAGATGGAAGTTAAAATTTCGACCTACATGGCTTGGACCACTTCCAGAAAATACTACACTGTTGCACATATCGGTTGAGCTAACTTCCAACAAATATGTTGGTCTGGTTTTACAGAATGTGCACATTTAGGAATTACATGTGAGAATGAAATTGTACCAACTTACAGAATCCATCTGAAAAGGGTTGCTTCTTTAAAATCCCTCTCAAAATGTTGTTCCCACTCAAAATTATTGAGTCCTAGATCTAAATCAGAAACTAAGAGTGCATGAAAATTAAGATGTCACCAGAATCATAGATTCACTCAATAGGAACACAGTAAATAGCTAAATTATATAGGCCTAAACAAATTGAAATGAAGCTAACTTAGTTGCCTGAAGCTCAGCTCTTTGCAATCTAGCTGAATAAAACATTACTAGTCTAGTAACAAACTAGAACTAGCAATCCATTCCCACTGCAAGTTTCCAGTATGTCATGAACTGTGTTAAGGAACACTTGCCGTGTTATTTTGCAAACAGGAGTTGGACAATGCAACAGATTTATAATTTTGACAAAATAGTCCAACAATCAGGCAGAATGTTCGATTTCCATCTGCCTCTAAACAATTTCTACTATAATTGACCCAACACTGCATTACAGAATGAGCAACAAGTTTAACATATTGACCTAATATGTATTAGGGAAGGAGATTTCCTACATACCATATGCAACATGTCATTCATACCTGAATTATGTCCCTAGGCCCTTGATGGTATCATTGAGCAAGCCACAAATTTCCTTTGCCAGATCATGCCACCACATTTGTGTTTTCATCTCTCCATCAAACTGCTTCCTCCACCTGGTTTCAATCAATCTGCCATTCTTTTTCCATAGTAGTGACAGCCCCTTCTCCAGTGACAACCCCGCCAATTCATTCATTTTCCAGTACTCACGAAGCACCTCGGTGACCACTGGCATCTTGGTTGCTGCATCTCGGGCCTCAAGCACCTCGGTTACCACTGGCGTCTTGGTTGCTGCATCTCGGGCCTCTCGAGCCACAGTGTTGACAGAGCCCCACGCTTTGGCACTGAGATCATGCAAGAGGCGGTCGTGCGAGGTGGCGGATTCCCCCGGCGCCGAGTGCAGGAACTTGCTCCTGAAGCGCGTCAGCTTGTAGGATACATTGGCTTCGTTGATGTGCGGGGAGACGGAGTCCCTGATGGAGTCGAACAGCGCGCCCGCGTCGATGGGGAGCGGGGATCGCCCGATGCGCTCGCGGAAGAAGGCGGCTGCGGCGAGGAGCGTGACCTCGTCGGCGTCGCTCCATCTCTTGGGATAGTTAGGGGCGACGCCATGGCATCCGTCGCCCGAGGGTTGGAGTCCCTGAACGTCGCCGCGGCCTAAGTCGACAGCGATGCCCGCGGATTCGAGACTCTGGACATCTTCATGCCCTCCGTCGACGTCCGACCAGAGCGTGGCCGCCGCCGCAGCAGCCGCAGCCACAGCGAGCGCGACCACGGTGCTCTCTGCGGATATGCGGAGCCTGCGGGAGGGAGAGCTGCATGGGCTAGAGTTTGGGTCCTGGTGGCCGTCGCCCATGCCGAGCAGAGGGCTGAGCGAGCGCTTCTTCGAACTGGGAGGGGACGGAGGCGTGGGTGCCGCGTTGGCGTCCATGGAGAATGGAGATGACCGCTCGGACGGCATCGGCGCGTCGATGCGTGGCGAGAGTGCAGGCAAGGGCGCGCGGTGTGTGGTCAGGCGTTGCTCGTCGGGGCAAGGAAGCGTAGGCGCCGCGTCGGCGTCCATGGACGATGCTGATGACCGCTCGGACGCCGACGGCGCGTCGAGGCGTGGCGAGAGTGCGGGCATGGGCGCGCGCTCTGTGATCAGCCGTCGCTCGGGGCAAGGAGCCGTGGGCGTCGCGTCGGCGTGCATGGAGGATTCGGATGACCGCTCGGACAGCGACGACGCGTCGAGGCGTGGCGAGAGTGCGGGCATGGGCGCGCCTTCTGTGATGAGGCGTCGCTTGTCGTGGGAAGGAAGCGCGGGCGCCCCGCCGGCGTCGATGGAGGATGCAGATGACCGCTCGTACGGCATCGCCGCGTCGAGGCATGGCGAGGGTGCGGGCATGGGCGCGCGCTCTGTGATCAAGAGTCGCTCGTCGCTGTAGCTCTCGTCAGCTTCTTTTTGGCCGCCGGCGTGGTGCGTGGGTGGCCGGATACTCCGATGGGCGATGGGGGTGGTGGTTTCGAGAGTAGTGTTGTTTTAGCTGTGGCGTGTGCTTATCTATATCTCTATACCTTTTTATTTTATATTTTATAATAAAAAAGTAAAATTTCATGTTTTTTTCATCTATTTATTTATTTATTTATTTTTTTGTTCGTCTCTTTCTGACTATCAGATAATACATAGTTTATTTCGTCCAAACTTATATATAACCCGTGCTCATACAATACATATGTAGAACCTCTTTAAGTAACCTAAATAGTCAGAAATCTATATTGAAATAGATTCCTCCATCCTAGATAGCTCCTAATTCTAATTCAAATAGATCCTCTGATTCCATATAACCTGAATAGGAATTTTAATTTTGTTGCAACGTCACCAACTACCGAGTACAAGTCGAGTTGTTCTTCTCGTTCGTGTGTGACTCACCGGTCAATCAATAAAAATCTAGCCTTGCTGCTACAATCTTCACGCGCAAAGTGGAAGAACTATCTGTTCGTGAGATCCAGACAAGGTGTCAATCTGCTACTGGCGGTGTTGTTTTACCTAGATCAAATTTCCATTCGTACGAATCCCTCTTCTCCTCCTAATCTATCTATCTATTATTCTCTAATACTATAGGATTTCTTTTGCTAGTCTGTTCATCCGCACTTGGTCCACCGTTTTTTTTGTTCGGTCTGGTTTTCTTTTCCGCACGTACGCTTCATCTTTTGTTCGATTGCTCAATAATTTTTTTGAATTCTTTTTGTAAGTACTTCCGTTCATATTTGTTTTGTCTTGTTTTTTTATTCCTCACGTTACCTGGTCTGTCCGTTCAATAATTTTTTTAGTATCTAGCGGTTCCTTTGTTCCGGTTTGTTCGACCTATTTTTCTGCATGCTATCTGGTCATAATCATTGGCAGGCAGGTTGATCATTGACATGTCCGCAACTAACACCGTAAATACCAACTTTAATTAGCTATTAAAATTATATTTTTATGGAGTTTCAAATAAAATCACAAAACTCGATATTTGACATAGATAATATGAAAAAATAAAGTTATGATATATTTATCAGTAAATATTTTTGTGCTTTGCAACGAAAAAATCTATTAAGGTTGTATATTTTAATTTGATGCATACTTACACGACATGGTCATATTACTACAAACAAGGATTAACTTATATTATGGATGCATGATCGTCAAAAAATAGATTATAGCTTTTAAATTTTACTTATAGAAAGAATAAAATATAAATAGATATGTACAATTTCTGGCGTTGTTATTATAAATATTTGATAGTTTTCCCTGTTGCAACGCACGGCAAATTTGCTAGTAAAAAAACGGTGGGTGAATGGTGAAATGTTTACCATGGTTTGCGCTCTCCTATTCCACCGGAGCATAGGAATGTTTGGTCTTAAAAGGGGAGGCATTGTTGGTCGCGGATCGTGTGAGAAGCTAGGGCCTAAGGTTTTGTGCTTGAGGGTTCTCGGTTTCCACAAGGTTTCACCAACTTCATCATATTTTCTCTTTCCTTTCTCTTAAAATTTACTATAAGGGATTGAGAAACCATAATTTTATGAATTTAGGGAAGTGTTGCTAAAAAACGAGAAATCCATCCTATTTTCTCTCTTCCTCCTCCTCCTCCTCTCTCTATCTTTTCCTCTCTTCGCGCAGCAACCTACGTGGTAGAGTCAGGGCGGACTAGCTCGCGCGTGGCCTCACGCGGCGACCAACTCGCGCACGGCCTCGGCATGGCGGCAAGCTCACCCGTGGCCCCAGCGACCGGCGTGGCACGCCCACATGGACCCAGTGGCCTCGGTGGACAACATAGCGATGGCACACCCCCGCCTCAACGACGTGGGCCTGAGACATCAGTGAGAGATGAAGAGAGAAAGGGGATTGAGAGAAAAACTAGTGTTGGATCCCCTTTGTTTGAGGGAGAGGGAGGAGATTTTGAGGAATTGTGAAAAAAGATTAGAGAAAGGGGGTTGGAAAGGAGATCTGTTGGAGCATGTTCTTTAGCCTCAATCCCCTTTACTGTCCTTAGTACATAAAGGAGATTGATTTTCTCAATCTGGTAAAATTGCTCTAAGCATGTTTTTAATTTGAGGTTGAAGGGGTTGAGTTAGTTTGAACCATTTTTATGGTATTTGGTTAGGGGCTAAGAGTATTGGTACAAGGTAATATATCCTTAATATCCAGGTTCATCCCATTCCTCTAAAACGAAGAAATTGATCGAACCTAATCTTTCTTCAGGAGTGCATGACCAGGTACATGACGTGGCTAGAGCGTGGGAGCTGGAGGGGCACAGTGAGTGCGAGCGAAGCTCTAGGGGTGCAACGAGTGGCGCAACACAGTCCAAGTGGGGGCGCATCGGCGCAGCGCAGTGGCGGTGGGCTAGGGCGAGCATGCAACAGCAGTGATTAGTTGCAGTGAAGGAGAGAAAAGCCAAAGGAAGAAGGAAGGAGAAAGAGGATAACACGTGGGACCATGTATCAAGGTCCTCAATCCACATCCATGTGTTTTCAAACTAAACAGAAAACCTAGGACAATCCTATCCCTCTAACCAAAAATGAAATATGATCAACCCAAAAAACAATAAAGATGGAATCAATCTTCTCAACCAAACACGCTAATTGTCATCGGACTTGGAGGGAAGGTTATTGGTGCCTTTGAGGTACAGTGGGTGAATGTAGTTCTCTCAAGAAAAAATATAGGGAGGGGACAAAAATAACAAAACCGCGATGACACATCTGATTGTAAGAGAGAAATGCATCTAGCGATGTTGGATCTGATCGACGTGATATTGAAGGGAAATTGACCTGCTGTTTTTTTAACACCTTGTTTAGATGGCTAGAAATTTGAATTTGGACCAGTGTAGCACTTTCGTTTGTATTTGGTAATTAGTGTCAATCATGGACTAATTAGGCTCAAAAGATTTGTCTCGCAAATTACAGCCAAACTGTGTAATTAGTTATTTTTTTACCTACGTTTAGTGCTCCATAGATACGTCTAAAGATTCGATGTGATGGAGAGAGTGAAAAAAATTTAACTTTAGCCCTCAACTAAACAAGGCCTAAGTATTGCTGGGCTTTTTTTCAATGTTGCATAGCCTGAACAACTTCCAGACAGCATAAATAAATGCTAGTATATCACTGCGCAGACTGACATCTGTTCGTTTCGCTGGTTTATTGTGGCTGAAAGTATGGTTCGCTGGTTTGTTGTGAGAGAAAAACACTGCTGGATGACTGCTGATTCTGCTGAATAGCTCAAACGAACAGGGTGTGAGCTAATTCCAGAATCTGATCTCAGATACTACTGCAGTGTCTGAAATTAAATGATATATACTGTTCCACAATCATCTGAAATAACAGTTGCCTTTCACATCAAAATTCCTTTCCACGGCACTGTTCCCTCGACACCATCATTCAGGAATCAGGATCCACATGGCAAACCGACAATTTCTGGATTTCCACAAGGATGAGGATCTGAACAAAGAAACCATAGCCTTGATGAAGGTAAACAAACTGAAAACAAGATGGTTTGGTTCGTCGAAGCTTAGCCCTTTTACAGGCAAGCTGAATAGAACATCACTAATTCACTAAACAAGCTAGAATAAGCAGAGCATTCTCGCCGTCCTGTTTTGTTACAGAAGTCAGACAGTGCAACTGTGTTACAAGTTTTGAGAAAATGTTACAACAAATAGGGAATTTCAGTTTACAGCTTCCTCTGAAGAACTTCTGCTGTAATTGACCCAACACTTAATCTGAGATGAGCAACAGGTTTAAACCAATCACACCAACAAACAAGTAAACTAGAGAAGGAAGTCTCCTACAAACCAGATGCAAGCCGAGCTAAGGGCCGAGGCCTTTGATGGCATCAGTGAGCAAGCCGCAGACTTCCTTAGCCAGATCATGCCGCCGCATCTGAGATTGCATCTCTTGATCAAGCTGCTGCCTCCATTTGGTTTCAATAAGTCTGCCCTCTTTTTTGCCCAGTAGTGACAGGCCCTTCTCAAGGGACACCCCTGCCATGGCTCGCTCATTCGTTTTCCAGTACTCGCCGAGCACCTCGGTGACCACCGGCATCATGGCTGCTGCATCCGGGACAGCACGTCGCTCGCCGACGTCCGAGTCGTCCTCGGAAGAGGGCACGACGCCGACGCCCCATAGGACGGAGCACAGGTCGCGCAGGCGACGGTCGCGCGGGCCGGTGGAGTGCTGGAACTTGCTCTTCAGGCGCTTAATCTTGTAGTACACCATGAACTGGTCGATGTGCGGGGAGATGGAGTCCCTAATGGACTCGAACAGCTCGGCCATGTCCGGGAGGCGCGGGGCTCGGCCGTTGCGCTCGCGGAAGGCAACGGCTGCGGTGAGGAGCGTGAACTCGTCGTCGTCGCTCCAGTGTTTCTGGGCAGCGCCGCGGCCTCCACCGACGCGGGCGGCCGCGGCTCCGAGCATCCGGATGGCCCCGTCGCCTCCTTCAGCGCGGGCGCGGGGGCGTCTGCGCCTCTCGACGGCGCCGTCGCCCGCGTCGGAGCGGACGCCGGACGCGGACGCGCGCGCGGCGGCCGTGGCGAGCGCGAGCGCGGCGGACTCCGCAGATGTGCGGCGCCTGCGCTTAAGCTCGCTACCGCGGGCGGGGGAGCCGCGGGGGCTAGGGTTTGGGCTTGAGTTGCCGTCGCCCGTGCGGGACAGCCGCTTCTTCGATCTGAGAGGGAAGGACGCCGCGGGCGCTGCGTCGGCGTCCATGGCGGATTCGGACGGGCGTCCGGATGACATCGTCGCGGCACGGCGTGCGGGGGACGCGGGGCGCGGCGTGCGGCGTGGGCGGCGTGGCGTGGCGAGGGCGTGCGCTCTATGGGGCGTGGACTCTGGCGATTGGGGTGGGGAAGTCGCCGGTAATCGATGCCACCGCGTGTCTATTGCCGCTGCGCCGGCTAGTTGCATTCCGTGATGTGCCCGCTTGCTTTGTTCGGCATTCGGCAACTTCGTCTTCACAAATCACAGTCTCTCTCGAACGTGAAGCGCTGAAGTATGCGCCATTTTATAACAAAACAAAACAGGCAATAAAACGATCGACATTAACTCCTCTTTTTTTCCCCCTAGGTTATTAAGAAATAATAAAGTTATCTGGTCGTTTGTATCAGCGGCCTTGTTTAGATAACAAAATTCACCCCTAAATTCCACTATGCAAAAAGAAGATTCCCCATCACATCAAAATGCTGGCATATGCATGGAGTACTAAATGTAGATGAAATCAAAAACTAATTGCACAATTTTGTTATACTTTGCGAGACGAACATTTTAAGCCTAATTAATCAAGATTTGGATAATTATTACCACTAAAAACAAAAAGTGCTACAGTACTCGGGGATGGCACTGTGCAAAATTGGCCGCCCCTGATTCCGGCATCTAAACAAGGCCAGCAGCTGAGAATGCACAGAGCCGTCGTTGGTTATTACAGCTTCCACCACGGGATAATAATCCATACTCTGAAAACCAAAACGTTGCCATGGCAGCGAAGACCAAAAACAAGCCCGGTGTTTTCCGCTAAAACTGACATGCATAGGAGATTTAGCCTGAGCTTTGCTAAAAAAACGCATCAGTACGGCTTAGCCGAATTACCCAATATGTTTCAACAATAATACGATGAGTGTTTTCATCTTATTAATCCAATCGCCAAATACATGGAAAAAAAGAATATGGCAGTGTAAGATGATATCAACATGTAACAACCTCTAGATGAGTCCAGCAAAAGGAGATTGTTGACAGTTATTTTGAGCGAAGCAGTAAAACCGGCTAGGCCACAAGGTTGCTTCGTTCACTTGAGGGCTTGATTTTTAGGCCGGCCCGATCACAAGATGCTCTTCAAGCCCCCAACATTATAGTTGCTCTTCACCAATCTCCAATGAGGATGAGCACAAGAGCCTCTTAGAAACAATCAACCACAAGAGCTCTGGTCCTCAACAATCTCCAAGGAGTGCCCGACAGAGTCTGCTACATCCAAGTCGTCTAGGTGGTGGCAACCGCCAGGAATAATAAGAATTCCACAACCTCAGTGTCGCTATATGCTAACTCTCAAAGTAAATGCACTAGATCATACGTCTCCAATCTCTCAAGGACGCAATCTCAACTAAGAAAACGTGATTGGAGGGTGTTCTTGAGCTATAGTTAGTGTGTGTATTTGTTAGGAGTGCCAAGAGAGGGTCTCGAGCTTGGACACACACTCTATTTATAAACCACGTTAGGAACTATCCATTATACCCTTTCAATGGGTCGAGCACATCCTCAATGGAAAGCTCCGACCAGGGGCATTGGAGCCCCTAATGACTAGTTTAAACTAGCCATTGCACGACGACCATTACTCTAGTGCAGCTTCTTCGGTGGAATCGGAGAAATACGGAGCCCACACAAATCCATTTTGTGTGCGAAAAACAAATGTAGACGATTGACTCCGCGCGAAGGTTCCAATGCTTCACCATTTAAGAAATCTGGTGGTTCAAAATCCTGTGCAGTACTGTTTCAAGGGCACCGAAACCTTTCGGTGGTCCTCACCAAAGCTTTCAGTGACTCACTTTGAAACCTCCCACACATTGCCTTCATGCCAGTTGTTGCCATGTGTGAAGGCCTATTCTTTGGTGCCCTTTTCTCTGATGGCACCGAAACAATAGGTATACTTGTTAGCATTTACTGAATTTTCATTGCGAACCCTAAGCTTCGGTGCCTAGAACCTTAGGAGGCGGAGTTTCCTGAGATGAAGCCTTGCACCACGAATATGATGATCGGAACTGGACGGTTAGGGGAGCCTAAGCTTTGGTGGTTGTCCTTTGATAGGCACAAGACTTTTCTGATAGGTATAAAAGCACTCCACTCTCTCTCTAACATTTTTCAAGAGCACTAACTTCGAATAGCCTCCCATAGGAGTAACAACATCTTTAGTACTAAGCCAACATTTTTTAAATGTTTCTCAGATGTTTGCACTTGCTTCCTCACCGTGTCACTAGATCTAACACATACACATTGTTAGTCCTCATGTAGTGGCAACTTCTCTAATCACATATGGTCGACGAAACATAAACCTCTATCATATACATGTGCCTTGAGCTCTTCTCCATCCATCCACGCTATCGGCGACACCCATGTTTTGCTCAAAGCATCCTTGTGGTTCTAACTTGTAACCTTCATTCCTCACATGAATTCTTAGTCCACAAATGCTGTTATTAATTATCAAAACCCAAATAGGGGACTATGTGCTTTCACGTGGAGCATACATGTCTTCCTATCTCATTGGATGAACACACAAGTGGAGGTAGAGATGTGTAATTCAGGATGCACTCCAACTGTTTCATTGTCAACTCGCAGACAATACACATAAATATTGTCCTGACGCCACATAGGCACATTGGAATCAAATAGGGAAGATGACCATAGGGGAGATCAAGTGGGGGGAACAACCAAAGAGGAGAAGAGGACCATCGATGTCTGACGTGTTATTTTGGTGTGTGGTCGACATAGTCGTGACGATGGTTTTGTGGCCAATGTAGTTGCTTGACAGTGGCTTCATATCTGTGTTTAAAGTATACCTCAGTCGAGATGGAAAGAAACAAAAGGAAAGAGCAAATTATGGGTGATTAGATGTAGTTTTGCCTGTTTTTGGTAAGGGGATCAGTCGCGGAAAAGATGATATGAGACGTGATCGTCGGTTTCATGTTTTGTGAAACGGGGAATCAAGGGCCAGTTCAACATTATTCACGAAAGGTCTCACCATGTTTATGTAGACATGTCCTTTATGCTCATTTTCTTTTATTGGAACTTTGCAGGAGCACTACATATCATTTTTAAGAAGAAGAGTAAGCAAATTCAACACATTGTGATATTACATTAGATACTGAGATCACTAACCTAGTAACCAAGATCCTAATTAGCTATAGCCATGGATGTAAGGCAACCCACAAGCAACTCTCGTGAGAGCCATTTCTTATTTCACCAGATCAGTGAGTTCAGTTCATCTTTAAAGATTCTTCACCCCGTTCGGCAGGCTGTTTCTGCGGCTTATAAGCCGGCTGTGGCTGTTTTGCTATGAGAGAAAAACACTGTTCCACGGCTGATAACCTGTGCTGATAAGCTCAGCCGAATAGGGTGCTTATGTTTCTATCCTTCAAGATGTCCTCAGATATATACTACCGGCACCACAGTTGTTCTCCTTTGTCTCGCGTCGTGGCTCTGCAAGAAAGCCAAACACCAATCTTTTATTGTTGCATATTCTGGTTTAGGAGCATAGTCTCCTAATTAGCCTAGATTTTGAGATGCATCCAAATCTCCTTCTCGAAAGGGCACTGAATGCAAAGATGAATTGTCGTTTCTGGCTCTTGATCGCACAACAAAGCACACATTAGAATGCACGACCAGACCTGACCATGAGCCTATTAGGTGTGAGAATTTAGTTGTATATAGGTTTAGTTGTAGATGGATAGATCTTTTTAAAGGTTATACGTAGATAGAAGAGACAAAGATCGTAGAGATAGAGATAGAAGCGTCTATAGGGCTTGGCCAGGTTCGGCCCATGCCACTTGCTTCTCGTGAGAGCCTGCTGCTTGCTTCACTGAGAAGCGTCAACCGGTGCAGGGGGCTGTTCGGTTTGGCACCGAGCCAGCCAGGCAAGTGAGCACATGCTACGTGCTATCGCCCCACTTTACAAAACTGAAGCCGTGTCCTTACGCTGACCTCCCTCCCCTCCCACCTCCCAGTCCCACCAGGCCAGCACCCTCTCCTCCCTCCGCCCACTGGATCCGAGAGACCCACGCGAAAAACTCGGGCCGGAAAAAACTCGCCAGGAAAGAGAACGCTCGGAAGGGAAACTCAGGCTCCGGCTCGAGACGAAACCCTAACCCTAGCTCCGCCCGCCCCTCCACGCCGGAGGTCTCCCCCGGCGACTCAGCCTCCGCCGGGGGCTCCGGCGGCGATGCGCCCCTCCCTGTTGGAGGCGTTATGAGCGGGGAAATGGCCCGCGCCGAGGCCTTGCCCCAGGGGGAGGCCCCCGTGTTCGGTGTCGACCCGTTTGCGCAGGCCACCAAGGCTGTGTCCCTGCGGACGCCGTTCGAGGGCGATGAGGCGGCGCCCAGGGTTCCCACGCTGCCCGCGCGGCTCGTCAGCTGGGCAGGGCCGGGGGACGCCCGGAAGAAGCACAAGAAGATTCTGCCTCCCCCTCCGGACGATGCTGCTCCCGAGCCTCCACCACAGTCACCTGTAGCCACCCCTGCGAAGGTTGGCTTGTGGGACCAGTTTGAGGCTTATTTCCGTCCTGTAACATTGGCTGATGTCGAAATGTTAAGACCAAAGCTCCCATTCGGCTACAGCAAGGTCGACTCATGTATGCTAATACCATTTCTGGGCAGTGACAAGGAGTTAATAAACCAAGCTGAGACATATGACGTGGCTGTGGCTGAAACAACCTCGTATTTGGGTGTTGGTGGAGAAGAAGTGGTCACTAACCGGGAGCGCGGCATGCAAAGCGTGCATCTGGCTAGTCAGAAAGAGAGGAATGATCAAAGCGCTGAACAGGACATACATGATGTGGTTGTGCAACAGATGGTCAGTGACAAAGAGCTTAATAGGCACAGAGGGGAACAGGGCATACACGAAGTTTCTGTTCAGTTGGGAGGGAGATCATTTGGAGTGGGTCAAGCTGGGAGCAGCAGTGGCATTGTGTTAGCACAATGTGTTGAGGAGGAAGGAGTTTCACTTAATTGGCTGCTAGGAGCAACAGGCCGGTTTGTTCTCACTTCAGAGCGACCCAACAAGAAGAGAAAGCTTCTGGGTGCCGATGCTGGGTTAGAGCAGCTTGTTCTGCTTCCACGCGTAGGGGCTGAGGCATCTTCAAGCTGTGATGTTTGTTGTCTTGGAGAAAGTTCCATGGAGTCCAATAGGATAGTTAACTGCAGCAACTGCAAGGTGTCAGTGCACCAGAAGTGTTATGGTTTGCATGCTGTGCTTGATGGGCAATGGTTATGTGCTCGGTGTACATATCTAGAGTCTACAGGGTGGTCATTGAATGAAGATGCTGGCGGCACCCAGTCGATGCCTTGTGCTTTATGCCCTAAGGAGAAAGGGGCTCTTAAACCCATTAAAGTGGAGCCTACTCGAAATGAGGGTGTTGGCCACCAAAAATTTGTGCACTTGTTCTGTAGTCTCTGGTCACCAGAGGTTTTTGTTGAGGACATGGAGTCAATGGAACCTGTACTTAGCCTTCAAAATGTCCAAGAGAATCGGATGAAGTTGACGTGCAGTATCTGCAAGATTAAGCATGGTGCATGTGTCCGATGTAGTCATGGTATGTATTGTTCACACCATGTTTTCATCTTCTGTTAAAAAGAATTGTGAAAAGCTAACATATATCTTCTTATGTTTCAGTTTATATGCTATCATGATTTAGTAAAGTGTATTCTACTGCTATTGAGGAAGTGTACAATTTCTACAGTTGTATTAGACTGCTTTTTTTTTTTGCGTTTATCAACTGTCTTTCTTCAATCATGACTTCAAATTTGACCTACCAATCCATTCTGGTTTTCAGTCTGTAAAGGGCAAAATTTCAAAACTAGGTTTGATGGAACATGCTGAAGGATTTTTTTTTCATAAATTAACTCCATGCAACTATGCAAGTTTGATAGAATTGGATTGGATTTTGTTTTGGAAGGCAAAACTGGCACACACCAATTCACCTTTTTTGTAGCAACAGAATGAGTTTGAATTATTGTGTAATATTTGTGGAGAATCTGTGATATGGCCTTTTCAAGCAAGCAAGTTTTTAACCTTTTTATCTTGTTTTTGAGTATCCGCACACCTTTGCTTGCATCAATTTAATATGCCAGCTTAAAAACTAGACGTGTTGCCAAGAATAAAGCAATATTTGATATTGTGTAGCCCACGGTTCAGTACAAATCTGAATCAAGTGTTAATCTTACTTTTTAAAGTATGGTGTAATTTATATATGTGTGTGTATATTTATTTTAAAATATATGTGGTAGAATCTGGTGTTAATTTCGTTGCTTTTAAGTAATGGAATCTGATGTAGCCATTATGAAAAAAAGAGAACAACGGAGTTATGATATTACATATATGCTGCATATTTATATGCCAACTAAATACTATCCAGTGCTCTCTGAGGAAATGCTTTCTGCATTTGTCATCAGAAAACTAGTTCATGGAACATGTTGGTATTTGCTGGCTAACTTAATTATTTGTGGTTGCATCTTCTCACAATGCTCTTTATTTGTTTGTGGGAGCCTTCAAATAAATGAATGCTTTCTGCAAATGATGCATAACCTGTTTTGGTAAAAAAAAAAAATTGTCATCCTGGTGGATGTATCTTCAACAATGGTTTACAGCTTGATATCACAAAATTTTGGTACTCTGAGTTCCTTTTAACTTGAGAAATGATCTTTATTGGATATCTGGCTACAAGCCAGTTTTCTGAAGAGCAAATCAAGATGGAATAACCGTATGTTCTATCTCAACAGTTAATCATAGTTTTTAGGATGGAAGCATGTTCAGTTTCAAACTCCTTTGATCTCCCTCAGCTTGTGTTCTTCTAAAAATTATTGTGACCTTAGTTTTAACTAATTCCTAACTCAAAGGAATACTGTCTTTCAATACTTTTTACTAAGTTTCGTGTGGTTTTCAGGGACTTGTCGGACGCCCTTTCATCCTATATGTGCAAGAGAGTCAAAGCATCAAATGGAGATATGGGGGAAATCCAGACACCCTAATGTTAGGCCTTCTATTCTTATGGTTGCCACTAGCCTTACTGATGTCAATATGGTTCACTTAGTCACTTCTCTTGTTTCTTTGCTTCCCTTTTGTAGGTTGAGTTGAGAGCATTTTGCTCAAAGCATTCTGCAGTTGGATACACCAGTTCTGTAGAGATCAGTAACCTTGCTTCTGAACAGAATCCTAGAAAATCTGGCCCAGACAATACCACCCTCAATTCTGGAAAAATTCCAATACTAAGGTTCACACGCAAAAACAAGGACAAATTCATCAATTGTGGAACCAGTACCTCTAGTTCTGGTAACCTGATCAGAGTCAAGACAATAGAGCAAGGTGCTTTAGCTAACACAGTTAGAAATGCAAATACTCAACCTATTCGAATCTGGGAAACAGGTACTGGTCATCCCTCTGTTGGTGGGGATCATATGAGAAGTTCTGGTGATATTGCTGTAGTGCTTAGAAAGGTAACTGTTACCCATGCAATATTTGGATAGAGAAAATGAATTTCCTTCCTAACCATTGTGAAGCAAAAGCACTAAAATCTGCACTGGTTTTGCAGCTAATTGACAGTGGAAAAGTTAGTGTTAGTGATATAGCATCTGAAGTCGGTATTTCTTCGGAATCCTTGGAAGCTGCTCTCGTGGTACGTCGCTTATGTATATTTGCTATGTCAATTTCATTTACAAACTAGTTTGCTATTTTTTTTATTGCCAGGGTGAAACTACCACTTTTTCCCATGGTTTGACGCTCAAAATTATTAAGTGGCTCCAAAATTCTGTGCATATCCATGGTGCTCAAGGAAATGTTTGTAAAGGGAGATCAGGGGTGGTGCAAGATAACAAATCAGATGGATTGGACACCACAGATACTGTTGACGTGAAAAATGCATTGGCCCTAGATGATGACAAGGGTGTACTTGTTGATGTGCCAGATTCCGCTCTAACTGAACCTGCGAGAACAAAATCTAAAAGCAACAGTAAGATATTGAAAGAAAATAATGCAACATGTGCAACTGGTGTGACTATTTTGCAAAATGGAAAAAAGAACATGGTTAAAGAAGGTTCTAATCCTGAGTGCTCTGCTAAACAATCTGCAAACGAATCTACTCAGGAGTTTTCCCCAATCAGCAACAAGGATGTTTTAAAGGATGAACATGGAATATTGGTAAGAAATACAATTTCTGACTTTCAGAGCATTATTTCAAGCCTGGTTTCTTGACTCTTAACTGTCTTTGAGCATGAAGTTTCAATGCATGGTTGGTATATTTTTCGTTATACATGTTTTAGTTAGGCTTCTCTGATAGAGATCTTCAAGGGGGTAGATATAATTTTTTTGTTGCCCCATTATGATTTTTTCCTTTAAATTCTACTAGTCAGGTACCTTAATGGTTTTTTTGATAATATATAACGGTGGGATTAAGGAAAACTTGCCTTGTGTAATGGAACCATCAGCTGCCTGTGATGGAAGGCCCCCTTCACCCCTGCCCCTAAACACGCCCACCCACCTGACCTTTCCTCTTTTTGAAAGTTGTCTTATTTCTTTCCATGGCAAGTAGTTGGGCACTTGGGCTAACTATATAATGATATGAACTGATGTCATTAAGCTCTGTTCACCACTATCAACTTTCTCCCAATTTTTTGAACTTGTTGCACTCCAATTTATCTTGCCTGAGTTGTGCTGTCTTGTCATTGTTTAATGGTCCTAGTGAAGTAATCTTTTATCATGGATGTAATTTGATTCACATCCTTGTGACAGATACTGAACGACACCTCTGGAAACAAAGAATTTGGTACTTCCACAGAGATACCAAATGAAAACCAAGGTAAAATCAACTTTCTCCTTTATATCCAATACGAGCTAGCTGCGTCATGCTGCTGTTGCTTCTGCGTATCAATGTGCTGTTGTGTGGGCCCAAAGCCTACAATAAATGTGGCAATTTCAGCTTGCGGCAGATCATTAGGAATTATTCTTCACCTCTTTCATGAACCTGGATCACGTTGATCTAATCTTATGGTCTTGTGAAATAGAAGCCATTTGCGTCGTATTCTATTTGCATTTACGTGGTATTCTTCATTCGTTTTAGTTACGTGGGTCTTACTATGTTATGAGCAGGTGCATTACTTGGAAGAAAAATTAATGACTTAACTGAGGTTGAACTGGGCCCATGCTTGGAGAAGGGAGTATCATCACATGACCATTGTTTTGTTCAGGCTGATAATGGTAGAGATGGGGTATATTCAGTTGAAAATAGCTTCAACGCTCGTGATTGTGATTTAAATTGCTCTCATGGACAGCCTTTCTTCAAGTAAGTTGCACATGCACATGTATACTCGATTGAATTTGTTTTTCTGCTGTTTTCACTGATCTGCTTCTTTAGTCCTTGAACCAATAAGCCACTGCTGGAAGCAGTTGTTCACCCCTCTCTTGCTGCGTGCAGCTTTGATGATTCACGTTCTTATATTCATCCATTCATTAAGAAAAAGATATCTCATCATTGGGACATTACTTTCAATCAGAATAAGGAAGCTCTGAATCACTATAGTAAGTACTTATTAGTTTCTCTAAGCTAATTACTTGTTAGCAAGTTTCGGTTTTTGCACCTTAATGTTGCAAATATATTTTTGCATGTCAAGTTTGAACTGATGTATTTTTTTTCTTCTTCTGTCCAACATTAGTACAAGAGTCATCATATCCTTCCCATGAGAAAATACCTACTGATTCCTCGGTAGAAGTAGAGGGTACAGCAGATACAACTGCAACAGGTCAAGTTTTGAAAGCAAGGTCTTCAAAAATTCTCGAGCATTCACCAGATGATGAATTAGAAGGAGAGATGGTATACTTACAATCTAGGCTGCTTGACAATGCTGTTGTTCTGAAGCACAGATATGGTAAGAGTAATTTTCCACTTCAATATTTGAGTAAAAAGAATGCTAAAACCTCTTTGCCTTATCCATTGCTCTTGTTCCAAGCTTCTCACTTTTAATGCTGTCCATGAAACCGTCCCACAAACTAAGTGGTTTGATTCTTCAGGAACTTCAACACAGTGCATGAAACTTTCTCATGAGTGCAGCTGTCGTTTCATTAATTTCTTAAAATCGCTTCTTCTTTCGTGCAGAAAAATTGATAGCAAAGGTTGTCCAAAATCTTTCTCGCGAGCTGGATGCCTTCAGTAAAAGAAAATGGGATCTTATTTTTGTGAATCAGTTTCTTCATGATGTTAGAGAAGCTAAGAAACGCGGGAGAAAAGAAAAGAGACATAAGGAAGCCCAAGCTGTACTAGCTGCAGCTGCAGCTGCTATTGCATCCTCCTCACGGAACTCAACCGTGAGAAAAGATGCAAAGGAGGATGCACCAGAGGTTTGTTTCTGTGTTTTGATTGGCCAGTTGTGAAATTAGTACATGTAGATTTTAGGAATCTTACCTTTTCTTGCGTGTAGAGTTCTCCAAAACTTGTTGCTGGATCTTCAAGGGTTGGGCAACAGACTTCTTCATTGCCACGGATTAATGATTCATCGAAGTCATCGGATGACAAATTTGGAAGTTTTCATATGCCAATTTCCTCGAAAGAAAATGGGTTATACTGTGATGTATGCATGCGAACTGAAACTCTGTTGAACCGAATATTTGTCTGCTCCAGATGCAAGGTGATTTGGATTTGTTTAAGTTCTCATGTCTTATACTATATTGTGTTCTTAACTTGGACTTTTTTAACAGGCTGCTGTGCACATAGATTGTTACAGAAATCTGGAAAATTCTATTGGGCCCTGGAACTGTGAACTTTGTGAAGATCAAGACATTTCATTAGAAGCTGCAACCGTTAGCGATAAATCACATTGTAATGGCAAAAAGTTACCCTGTGCACAGTGTGGCATGTGCCATGGCACATCAGGTGCTTTTAGAAAGACTGTAGATGGGAAGTGGGTTCATGCTTTCTGTGCTGAGGTAATTCTAAATAAGAATATCCTTTTAATGGCTTTCTTGCTAGGTCCTATAATTTTTCAAATATTTCGCAGTGGTTGTTGGACACCAAGTATGTAAGGGGACAAGATAACCCTGTAGAAGGAATGGTATGTAACCCTGTTCGCTATTGTGGCTTTCTTTTAGTATTAGTTTATCAGAAGTAATAGATCCTTCGCTAATGTTTTTTCTGTTAATTTGATGACAGTATCTGATTCTGTTGTTGTGATATTTTATTTGTACCATCTCATTTTTTGGCTGTTCAATGCTTCTATCAGGAAAGCCTTGTAGAGGGAAAAGACACTTGTTGTGTCTGCCTCCGCAATGTTGGCATGTGCTTAAGGGTACATTATTCTTCATTCCTTCTTATCTAACCTAGACTTGGAATCGAACACTGAGAATCCTGCTAAATTTGTCTGTTCCAATATGCAGTGTAGCAGTGGCGATTGCAACATTACTTTTCATCCTACTTGCGCTAGAAGTTCTGGTTTATACATGAACACAAAAGGGTTCGGTACTACACCACAGCACAAAGCATACTGTGGCAAACACAGCGTAGAACAGAAAGAGGTAAGGGGTACTAAGCTATTTTTGAAGTAATAGTCACTCGGATCTGTATGATGCTTGTTTAGTTGTTTTGCTATTACTTCTGTCTCTTAACGTATTTCTGGAAATTCTGTGCAGGCTGATGCGCAGCAATATGGACCTGAGGAGCTAACGAGCATGAAACGAATGAGGGTTAGTATGTCACATTTACCTTATATTGTTTTCCTGTGTTTGGTAGCATAGAATGTTTGCACAGTTACTAGAAATTTAATGCAAATGCTTTTATAGAATGTTTCAAATGCTCCAAGCGTTTGAACATCTCATTTAGCTGTCGTTCTATTTTATTTTATTTAATCACTAAACAATTATGGCCATTCGTGCTCTTCAACTATTTATACAGCTTAACATTTGCTCCAAACAACAGCTTGTAATGTTTTTTCTTCTTGAAGTATCAGATGCAAGAGCTCATTACTCACTGCCGCTTATGAAGAGATCAGTCTGAAACGAACAAATTATCTTTAGCTACCTTGTGAAAACTCTGTGGTTTGCTTGTATCTTTTGAGTTAGCTATTTGCAGTTTGGGTATACATTATGCTGCCACAGCACTTCATGGGCAGGTCTCATCAGTTATTATTCATAGTGAATTATTTTTCTTATGCAACCAACCTTGTGAATTCCTGTCCTCATGTGACATGCACTACATGTTTGTTTGGATGTTATTAAACACCGAGAGGAAGCTGCATAAAGTATCCTTTTAGATTCTATATCCTCCTGACTCTTGTCCCATGATTTTCGAGAAGCTTAACTTACGTAAGGCTTGGCGTTTGTATGGCTTTCATAGGATTTCATAGGTATATGGTATACCAGATCTTTATCCACAGATGTTTTTTTTTTGTGTATGTTTATACTTGTCAGAAGTTGGCTGAACTCTATATTGGGCAAGAAGGAACATTCTAAAAGTTTGTATGCATTGACTGGCTTGTTTTTTGCAGAGTGGTCTGTCTCCAGAGCGTTGCTTTCTTGCCATCATGACTTAATAGTGTTTCACCATGCGTTAGTAGGGGTGGCAAATGGCATCGGGGTGGGGACAGGCAAAGCCACAGCTCTGCCCCAATCCCCAAACTTGCAGCCCCGCCATGGCCCCGAAATGTATAACGGGGCAAAAGCTCACTGTAGAAAGGTAGAAAGGTTTGGGGGAATCACCACAGACCCACTGTGGGGGGGGGGGTGCCTTCATATATATAGCCATGTACAGGAGGAGGTAGTACAAGTGAAGTGCAATAGGCTAAGCTGTACAATAATCCTAATACCCGCAGTTGTAGTGGGAAGATCGCGAACTCACAGACTCGTCCGAAAATCAGAAAACAGCTGCACAGGAAGACCCTTGGTCATGATGCTGGCGAACTGGTGTGCCGAGGGGACATGAAGAACACGAACTTGTCCCAGAGCAACCTTCTTGCGGACGAAGTGAATGTCGATCTCGATATGCTTGGCACAACGATGATGGACGGATTTGGCGGTCATATAGACCGCGCTGACATTGTCGCAGTAGATGATCACGCCAGGGGAAGCGAGACGTACAGCTCCTGCAGGAGTTGACGCAGCCAGCAGCACTCGGCCACCACATGGGCCACAACGCAGTACTCCGCCTTGGCACTGGAGCGGGACACCGTGGTCTGGTGCTTGGAGGACCAGGACACCAGGTTGTCGCTGAGGATGACGCAGAAGCCGAAGGTGGAGCGGCATGTGTCGGGGCAGCCCGCCCAGTCAGCGTCAGAGTAGGCGGTGAGCTGGCTGACGGGTCCAGTGCCCAGTTGAAGACCGGCGGAGAGGGTGCCCTTGATGTACCGGAGAATGCGCTTGATCAGCGCGAGGTGATGCGGGGATCATGCATGAACAAGCACACCTGCTGAACAGCATATGCCAAATCAGGCCGCGTTAGGGTGAGGTACTGGACTACTGGAGGGCATCGGCGAGACTCCGGTACTCGAAGGGGTCAGCAACCAGAGCGCCTTTGATACCATGTAGAAAGGTTTTTTTTTGGGGGGGGGGGAATCACCACACACCCACTGTTTGGGGGGTGGGGGGGGTTGTTGCCTTCATATATATAGTACAGGAGGAGGTAGTACAAGTGAAGTAAAATAGGCTAAGCTGTACAATAATCATAATACTCACCCTGTCCCCATTCCCGACAGATCCCTGATCCCCATCAGAGCCCCCACAGAGCTTCAAATGAGTAGCAATAGCAGTGCAAGGATTGGGAATAGCGAGAACAGAAAACACGTGTAGGAAGACCACAAGCGAACTTGAACATCAAACATAATTTTTTTTTGTCAGCCAATAGAACAATCACTTCAAGCCAACGACACTGGAGCTCTGCAATTCACACCATATTGGCAAGAATTGGAACAATAAGCAAGGAAATCTTTAATTCACACCACACTGCAGCAAGAATGGAAAGAACAAACAAGCAATAATCAACGGATGGACTTGACTCTATGGAAAAGATCTTGTGCTGAGGCATGGATGGACCCACAGGACGCGCTTTGCGTCCTGTGGAGCGATGGCTGCTCGGAGTCCATAGGGGCAGAGACGAGATCGCCAATAGCCCAGCCCCATGGTATGGAGATGGACAGATGGAGGATGCTGGAGCCAGAGGGGATGGACTGCGGCAGGATGTGAAGGCGAGGGTGGAGCTGAAGAGATGACGAAGTGGAAGTGGTGGCTGCCTGGTGTTCTGGTGGGTGCTAGCTTTGGGCGTTCGGCGTAAGGGTTAGACGATGTTGGGCCATATCCTTCGTGGGCCAGAGTAATATACAGAAACACACATAATTTCGGAGCACCGTGGAGCCCCGCGGTGAGAACATTGAGCCTGGCCCCGCCCTGAGATGATTTCGGGTCCCTGCCCCTATGGTCCCGCAGGGGAAGTTCTGCCCACATCCCTGGCCCATGCAGGCTTGATCCGTGCGGGGATCCGCATCCACGGGGATTTTTTTTGGCCATCCTTATACGTTTGGTGGAAAATACAATGCACAATATGAAACATATTGCATAATTATATATATTTATATGTAGAATAAATCAAGGATTATGATCTCTCCTGCTATCACAATACTTTAGTACATTTCTGTACCGTTCGCATTATTCTTGCATACGGATACACTTGGCTAACTTGTTGGACATCTATGTTACCTGTCATTACTGGTTGTTGTTACTAGTAGAAGTTTTGCTTTACAAAGGATGCCCCCTTTTCTTTTATAGTTCTTATAAGTAAACATTATCCTTTTGCAGGTTGAATTGGAAAAACTACGCCTGTTGTGTGAGAGGATAATTAAGAGAGAGAAGGTGAAGGTATGTTTAGTTTGCAATTTTACAACTTATGTCTTGCCTTGAAAGTTGAGCTACATGAGGATATGGTCATGCTTGAATTAGAAATACTGGATGGACATAATGTATTATTTTTACCCCACTGATTTGTTTTACTCAACTGTTGCCACCTTCATATGTGGTGCTTTCATATGTCCAATACATGTTGAAAAGACCAGAGGATGGAATAATTATCGACCAACCTTTGACCAGTCAGAGGTCGTTAGTCTAATTTGGGAGATTTAGTGACTAAGGGCATGGGTTGGGACACTTGTTGGCCTTGGACAGAGAAGTGGTGCTATCCTCAATTTTTTTTTTTTTGAAATTCGCTAGGAGCACTGGCATATCATGTAAGACTCGTAACTGGGCAACTACGCTTGACCGCGCGCTCAAGCACAGTTGAGACTGCCTGAGAAATCTCAAAACGTGTCTACTGCAGCACACACACCACACACGCACCCTATACACATACCCACGCCAACAGTCCCCTCTGGGGATATCCCCGGTGTGACACCCCTCGTTCGCCCAGACTGGGAATTGAAAGTGGGTGGGCAGCCTGGCCACTGCCAGCACTACTACTGAGCCACGTGCTCATTCGCGCTATCCTCAATTTACCCAGTTTGTTTTCGTAACAAGCCCAGCTACTGACAGCTCAATGACACCACCATGAGATTACGTTAGCAACTCGGTATCTAGTAGCTGACACCTTAGGTCTTTGTCGGCATTGCAATATCCTTTTTCAGATGTAGGGCCTTAGCCCTTGCCTTTTATGACGGTGCATGTGGGAACTTGAATCTCAGCGCAGGCTACTCCATGTCACGGAGCTTAATCAGCTGCACCAATGCAGCTCCACATGTTTAGTTCATCGACTACTTTTATTGCGTATGCAGCTAAGCCCATTAATGGTTCTTTGGTTCCAAATAACTCTACTGTTTATTAGGTCAGTTTTGGACTTGTACATTACTTAATTTTAAGACTATATATTGTGAATCTTGACAGGTTTTGGTGTTTTGATAAGGTAGTTGGTTACTGCATTTGTTTCCTGTGCTCAGTCGTACAGATGAACTTACTAGTTGAATTGAACTGAGTTTTTTTTTTAAAAAAAATGTATTGTGAACATTAACTGGATGTCGTCCACATACTTTTATCTGACTTCATGACCTAACACTCTGTTGTTTATTATGCCAGAGAGAGACGGTTATGTGTGATCATGACATACTTGCCAAAACAAAGGACACTGTTATTTTCTCCTACCTTGCGTGCGGAGCAAGCTCAGAATCTGCAACTACTTCAGTTAATAACAGGTCATACAGTGGAGCAGCGCAAAGATCTGATGATGTCACAGTAGATAGTACTATTTCTGGGAAGAAGACCATAAGGTTTTCTCTGAATAACAGAGATGCTGATAGAAACACAGCTGACAGCTCGAGTACATTGATATCATTCAAACGCAAGTTGAGTGAGAGGGGACCTCGAGCTGGTAAGCAACTTCCGCAGAGGCCTACTATTGCTGCAGAGAAACTAGAAGATGAAGACAAGAAGACAACTGATAAGAAGGTTTGTACCGTTTACTCCTCTTTTTATGTTTCTTTTCCTTTCCCTCACTGTACTAATATGTGGAGCAGATAACTATGCAACAGAGAGAAATGTTTCAAAAGGAGCTCGTTATGACATCTGATCAAGCTTCTACACAGAATCAACTCCTTCCTAAGGGATATGTTTATGTTCCTCGGGACTCTTTATCTAAAGAGAAGGTATGGAATCGAAGTACACAGCCCCATAATCCACAGGAGCCTGGTGGATAGGATCAGTTGAAACCAAGCCGGTTCATTTCTCTCAAGGAAGGCCATAAAAAACTTGTGCAAGCTTGTTCTTTGCAACTGAAAATGACAAGTGGCAAATAGGGCTGGCCAGTGCTATTGCCGCAAGGGTGTAGCCAATCCGTGATCTTTTTTGGACCCAAGTTGCATAATGGTGCAGACTGAGTTATGTGTGAATGTATGGTGTGGCACCATAACAAGAAGGCTGCCCCCCACCCAGGGAACTCGAATGATCAGCAATATGGGTGAATTGACCTACCTGTGCTATACCAAAGAGCGTGCCAACTGTATATATGAGTTTTATTAGTGCGCAGATTTTGTAAAATTGCCCTGTACATTCTTTCCTTTGCAAATACTAGTTTAGTTGTGCAGGAGAAAAGGAATTATAAATCCTTTTTGGTTGGATAAGAAAAGAAATTAGCTTGGTTCTTTATCATGGTTCAGAAGAAAATGCAGTGGTGCTTGCGAACAACATTGGTCAGAAGTGTTTGCTCACTGGGAAGTGGTATCGTACAGGCTGAGACACTGTTTTAGCTAATTGTCGCCGGTGGCTTTCCCAGAGGCCTTCTGATTTCGGGAAACAGTGGTCTCTTTACTGGTTAACTGGTTTTTAGATGTCAAGATAGCGACAAGTTGAAATTGGCCTGTAAGTTCTTAGGTTGAGAAGGTATGATAGCTGATTTTTTTTTTTCAAAATTTATATGTGGGGGTATAATTGTATCTGAGACAGGCTTTTTTCTGCTTGCCGTCCAGATTATAACCTTGGTTAGGCATGTTTAGTAATTTGTTCAGAATGTAGCGGTTCATGTTTTCAATTCTTTTGCTCGAAGTCTGGAGAGCTCTGCCTATTACTTTCTCCGTTTCAAATTATAAGACGTTTTGACTTTTTTCTAGATTCATAGCTTTTGCCATATATTTAAGATATACATTATGTCTAGATGCATAGCTAAGGCAGTGTATTTAGAAAAGCAAAAATGTCTTATAATTTGGGACAAAGAAAGTAAATACAAAATTCATTCCAAATTATAGGTCACAACAGCTTTGTTAAGTCAACCATTTGTGATTTTGTTAAGTTATAATACATGTGGTATTAAGACATTCCATGGAAGATTTAAAGAAACAAATTTGAATTTATAGATGGTCTATTTTCTTACAAATAAACTCTGACCAAGTTTGGAAATTAGACTTAGGACAAAACCCAAGTGATCTATATTTGGGACGAATTTGGTATTTCCAATAGTTTTGTTGTGAAAAGGACTTGGAGATACCATATTCAGCTGCGGCCATTGTTGCAAATACTCACCCCATTCTTAGTTATAGCATTTTATTAGCAAATTTCTCTAGTTTTGATCTCGATTTTAGGGGGGGGGGGGGGGGGGGGGGGGACAGTAACATCCACAAATTTAAATAAATGCACTATCAAGAAGTAGGTGTTGATGTGTTTTTTCTATGTACTTAATCCAGTGGTATACTTGGCTGTTGCGTGGACTTGTGTATGCGGAAAAATAGACCTAAGGGCAAGCTTGGAGATCGCCAGTGGATTGTGACGCCCTTAGCTTACCACAACGGTGATCCCTCAACACGAACGAAATGCTTGGGGAGTACCGTGCCAGCCTGTGTCTTTGGTCGGCGGCCGGGTCTCTCACCGACGATCGTTGTGACATCAGCCCGTGAAAGTCAAGTTTTAACACCGTCCTTGCATACAGTACGACGATACGATCGAGTGGCATCCACGCTCCATGGTACTCCCTCCGTCCCAGAAAAAGTGTCGTTTTAGGTTTTTCAGACATCGTGTTTGACTGTTCGTCTTATTCAAAAATTTTGTGCAAATTATAAAATAAATAAATCATTATTGAAGTATCTCTAATGATAAAATAAGTTATAACAAAATAAATAATATTTATTAAAATTTTTTGAATAAGACGAACGGTCAAACACGATGTCTGAAAAATCTAAAACGACACTTTTTCTGGGACGGAGGGAGTAGTAGTTGGTACAGCCGTACAGGAACGACCGAGGGAACAACCCGTAGCAGACCGTACGCCATAACGAGTCGGTTTCGTTTTCCTGAATGTACGGAGCACCTTGGTTTTCTGAGTGTTAGATAGATGAAAGTAGGAAGAGTCTAAAGTAAGAGCTGGAGTGCTGGATCGTGGATCTAGTCCAGCCACGTACCCCTAGTAGCAGGACAGAAATATCAACGGAACCTTCGGAGCACAAAATCAGCTCGGCGACAGTGCGACGCGATTGCGTTCCAAGCCGGTCGTCGTGCGGCCGAAAGGCACCGCTACAGCGCGTGGAGAAAAACGAAGCAGGTACACCGGCTGTGTACGGCGACGCAGCCAAGCCATGCACCGCCTTTCAAGCGCAAAAGCGCGCACAGATGACAGATCTCGTATCGTCAGATCACTTCCCGGCGGCCTGCTTGCCCGCCTCACTGCCACTGTCCGTTCGTTGCGGTGTTCCTGGTCCAGCAAGATTTGTGATCTGGAGGCCCTTTTCTTCCTCCTACTAGACGCGACCGCGATTTTTTCTGGCAGAGTGGCAGGGGATTAGGGCCGGGCACTGCCGCCCATCTCATGGGGGCCGCGAGGTTGGTCAAAAAGGCCTGGAGGCCGGAGCACAAGCGAAGGCCAGTTCGTCCTTTTGTGCTTCCGGCTTTGTTGGCATCCCTGGCTGGGACCGATGAACAGTGCCGGGCAAGGCAATTGGCTACAGCGACTAGCGAGGAGCATAGCGGGACGGCTGGACAGAGCTTTTGGAGGGAGGGAATATTTGCTCCCGCCGCAGATGTGGATGGTGGCTCCCCCTTGGCCCGCCGGTCGTCGTCGTCGTCGCGTGTGGTGGCTCCGTCGCCCTCAGCGCAAAAGCGAGGCAGATAGGATAGCCCCGCAGATTCCGCCCCCGGCCTACCTCCATCGTCTGCTAGGTGATATTAACGGCATACGATCGATCGTACAGGTCCGTCCGGCCGGTACGCCGTACGCGCGGTTTGGTCTCGCGTTCTTGGCTCTGGCTGCGATCGAAGCATGCATGACGAGGTGGCGCCCGCCGAGACACGTCACGTCGCAGGCGGCGTTCAAGGCGGGGCATCAGCAGGCGCGGTCGTTTGCGAATCGTGGCAGTGTTTAGATCCCTCAAACTTACAAAAAATTTACAAGATTCCCCGTCACATCGAATCTTTAGATGCATGTATGGAGTATTAAATATAAGTAAAAAAATAACTAATTGCACAGTTTATCTGTAAATGTCGAGACGAATCTTTTGAGCCTAGTTTGTCCATGATTGGATAAATTTTACCAAATAACAACGAAAAGTGCTACAGAAACTTTACACCAACTTTTACACCACCTCAACACTACCCGTGTTGCGTTGCGTCCAAGACTAGCGTCAACCTGGGATGGGACGTGAGCCGTGCACCGGAGGGAAGGCCCGGTACGGCGGTACCTATCTTTCGCTTGCTTGCAATCTATACTAACTGGCAAAGTCTGCGCGTGCACAAGTTGTCGAGCGTGGAAGCTCGGCTCCACCTCCGCACGCGGACGCGGCTGGCTTGGCATTTTCTTGGACTCGTCATCGACGAATGGTCTTCATCCCTGCTGGCGCTGCCGCTTTCTCCCAGTTCCAGAAGCAATTTACCATCAGCTTCGCATGCTGGAGTTCCACACTCGTGTCGTGTGCTGCTTAATCGTCATTTGGGAGCTAGCTGCGAAGTTAATCACGCAAGGATTCTGCTCCGGATTACATATTTTATTGTATTTTCCGTACGGGATGGACACGGTGGTAATCATGCGGCCGCTTTCTGGAACGAGGTAGCTAGAGGCCTGGAGCAGGAAAAGGATCGGACGATGGTATCGTCACCTCATTGGTTTTTCGAAAAGCTCACGCAGTTGGTTTTTCGAAAAGCTCACGCAGTTTGTAATGATTCACGAAGTTGATTGCAGGTCTTTCCCACTCAGTGGCACTACATTGCTTTTATCAGTTACGTGGTGGCCGCACGAGCGAAGCAAGTACCAAAGCAAGCAGGTGTACTCGCAACTGATCCGAAGTTATCTTATGTGTAGTACTCGCCTTTATATGGAGAAGATATCTTATTTATATTCAGCAAGCTAGGAACTCAGCAATGGGATGCTGTCGTCGTCGCAACTCAGCAAGCTAGGAACTGGTGTCACGAACGCGCAGTGTGATGGTGGATCATGGATCTACATTCACAGCACGATCTCACAGAAAGTCATGTTACGTGCTAGTAGTACCGTTAGCGCGTGGGCGAGAGAGATGCGGCCCCCCACGCGCGCGAGCGCGGATCAGCCACCGCGTGCCCATGCCGCGCGTGGAGCCGGCATCGTGCTTGCGGAATCACCCGACTTACAGATGGCCAAAAGTGCTGGGCCCACAGCGTGGCGCGTAGATCGTTGTGTATGTGCTGGCACGATTTGTAGGCTGCTTCTTCTTCTTCATTTTGCAGGCCATTCGCCGGTTCTTGGAGACTTGGACACAAGCATATGGCAAGTACAGCGGATATATCCCAACTGGATATAGAGGTAAGGATTTTATATTCTTTATCTAAAAAAATACTCTGCGCTTGCCATGAGAAACTGGAGAGCCAATGATGGAGGACAATCCATGACCCGAGCGTAGAGGACCTGTTCGGCATCAGTGTTACACCTATCAATGTCCCTAACGAGGGCGATGGTGATGGCGATGACACTGGCCCTGTTCGGCAGGCTGTTTTTTTGGCTTATAAGCCGGCTGTGGCTGATTTGCTGTGAGAGAAAAACACTGTTCCACGGCTGATAAGCTCAGCCGAACAGAGGAACTATTGTTGGGGCTCCATCGGGTTCCGGATCTATGATCGCTTCCACCAGGGTGAAGAGGACCAAGATGTCCACTTTTGTTGTTTGGAATGATTTCGAGAATATCTTCGTGGATGAAAATAGTGACAAAGTCAGGTATGATAAGTGCTACATCTGCAAATGAGTCTTGATTACTAGATCTACTGATGGTACTATGCATTTGAATAGGCATCGAAATTAAAGGACCCAAATGTCACCTAGATCGGAGGGGGGCTGAGAGACATGTTTGGGTTTTGGTAATTAAATAACATGTGTGGACTAATGCTTTCATACTTAAGATGAAAGGTGAAGTTTAGTCCACAAGCCAGTCGAGCAAACATGAAGCCATGGAGAGGAGATGGCAAGGATCATGTGGTGCAAAGGCTCAACATGAGATGGAAAGGATGCTAGAAGTGGAGCGATGAAAGACACAAGTGAAGGCCATGAGGAGATTAGAGAAGAGCTAATGCCCGAGTTGGTATGATAGATAGCCGTATGGCCTTTGGATCTCAAGCTATTTTTTTAACCCTTGAGGATCCTAACAGAAGGGCTAATGAGTGGACTAATTTTTAGTCAAAGTTCAAACTAGTTGTTAACCAACTAGTTCACCATACCCAATCAACGAGAACTAAAAGTCCTGACTGTTTCAAGAAACTCACTTCTACCTATAGTTTTTCTTCTTTCCCTCTCCCTAGCCCACCTTTTCAGGCTCGCTGCGCGCACTGTACTCTTTCTTTCTCTCTCCTCTCTCTGGCATGAATGGCGGCAGGGCGAGCCCAACACCGGCCTCCTACTCCCCACTCTCCGCCATGGCCATGGTACGCCATGGACTAGCCTCCGACACAGCTATTGACGCCTCCCGCTCTTCGTTTGCAACCATTTCCTGCCTTCACCTCGCTTCCAACGCCAGGCTGTAGTCAAGAGACGTGTGCCTCATGCTTGTGTCCATTCACGGTGGCGGGGCTCTTGCTGCTGGCGGTCGATTCGCCTTGGACTAACGTTGACCCACCATTAAGAAGAGCATCCCTCATTCGATTTGGTCATCAGGTGGCTCGCCTCCATCGCTGGCCACCTCTGTCCTTGCTCTCTGCCACGGCCATAGCCCATAGCAACGTTGCCTCTGGTGGAGAGACATGCAGTGTAGATGAGGGAAAAGAGAGGAAAAGTTAGATACACTCTAATACATCTATTGATATGTATGGAGTTATTAGTTAAGAATTCAAACAGATATAATTAACAATTAGCTAGCTAATTTTCAGTTGGCTGATTTTTAATCAGAGCCAGCAACTAAAACTTGTTCCATCCAAACACGCCATATATCGGCCAAAAACCCAGTCCCGGAGGACGACCGACATCCTACACGCTTCGAGAAAGCCTAGAATTCTGAATCAGTCAACCGGCGGATCGGATAGGAGAAGCCTGCAGGACCCACGTCCCGCTCGTCCGTACGACTCGGCACGCTGGACCCGTTTCTACTGGACGTACACGTACGTACTATCAGAGCATCTCCAACAGGACCTCCTACTTGACCCCCTACTTCAGATTTAGGTAGCGGAGGCAAAAAAACCAACTCCAACAGGCCCCCTACTAGACCCCCCACATTTGTTGGCCTCCTACTTTTCCCCCTCCACCCTCTACTTCTGTTGGCCCCCTACTCTCCACCGTGCAAAATCTGGATGAGAGAGATGACAAAAGAGCCCCACGCGTCATTGACTACTAAAACGAATTTGAGTAGTATGGTTTAGGTAGTATTGCTGGAGTTGGAAGTAAAATATGAGTAGTCTCAAAATAGGTGGCTTCCTAAATAGAGAAGTAGGGGGTGTGTTTTAGGTAGTATTGCTGGAGATGCTCTCAGGGAAGCGAAGGCGAAACGAGCGGAGTGCCAGCAACAGCCTAGCACAGACACAAGCCCGGCGCTCGCTGTCACGGGCTCCCCTCATCGTCCGGGGGGGCCGCCGGCTCAGAGTCCGCGACCGCGACGGCCACGCACGCACGCGTCGTCCTGCCTGCCTTATCTCCTCGTACCGGCAACACGGATGGTCGACGGGCATACGACGGGCCCCGTTCGCGGTGGTCGTGTCGTGGTCGTCGCGCGGCGCTGCTGCATGCGGCTTGCGGGCCTCGTTCGCGATGCGTTGCGCTGGGGCGTGGAATCACGCAACGCGCTCGAGCGGCCACTTGGCCCCGCCGGGGATTATCCGATTATGCCGCCGGAAGTGCGGTGTGCGGGTGCGGCCGGCTAGCTTGCCGGAGGAAAAAGGGCTCGGTGCGTGCGTGTGTGGCTGTGGCATGGGCGCATGCATGGTCGTCGTCTGCGTCGTCTCTGGCTGTTCGGGCGTAGAACGGCCGGGATTTTTTTGAGCGGGTTCCTGCCTTTTCCTCAGGCGTCTCTCCTGGCCGGCCAAAATAGGTAGGTGTTGCGCATAACAAAAGGTGATTGAAAATTTGAAATGAATGGAAAAGATGAAAAAACAAAACGAATACGTGACTGGAATCGTGTAGATTTTTGCGTGCGTTTCGGATGAATCAGGGGCATGGGTTCTTTCTTGGTGCCTCATCTTTGTCGATATCGTGGAAAATAGGGGTAGTAGGAGTGTAGGACTGTAGGAGAGGATGGATCTAGCTAGCCTTGACATGATATCCATACATAGTGCGCAAAAAGTAAACGCATTTTCCTTTCTTCTGAAAATTATTGCAGTTGGATATCATTTTTTTAATCAAATTCACCGACTTTTTTTTTGAAACGTTAGCAGAAGCACTATTATATCATTTACTTAAGAAAAGAAGAAAACCAGAGTTTCCGGAAATTCATCGAACTTCAATAACTCGAAAGGCTAGCGCCAGTACGTCCGGTCGCAAGACTCGTCTTGATGTTGCTCCCGCACCTGTACCCACATCGCATCCCACGCCCCGCGCCCCACATCCCATCTGACGCCAGTGCATGCGTCCGAATGCAGCACCTTCGACGGCCCCCACCCCAACGCCAACGCCGAGGTGAGATGGAGGGAAGGGAAGGGAGGGAGAGTAGAGTAGAGGGCGAGGCGCGTCACACGAGGTTGAAGCTAAAGCCCTGTGGTAGGCCACTGTCCGTCAGCCACTAGCGTCATTGCAACATGTGCAACACACGATCTACTTTTGAACATCCAGATAAAACATTTACAACATACGTTTCTAGACATATGGAACACTTAAAACATGCACCTAAAACACTTGCAAAAACACCTGAAAAAATAAGAAAAGCCATTGCAAAACATATGCAACATCCAGATAAAACACTTGCAACATCTGTGTGAAACATATGTAACATCCAAATAAACACACTTGCAATATACGTCTGAAAAAACAGATGAAACATTTGGAACATACACTTGCAACATACGTGTATATATAGCTATTGCAACATCCTGATCTACTTTTGCAACATCCAGATGAAACATTCGAAACACTAAGAACATACGCTTGCCACATGCGCTTTCAGCGTAATGTCACCTTGCAGCTTGGAGGAATGGAGGCTCATCGTTGTAGGCTCGATGCCGGCATGGAGGTCGGCGGTGGCGCATGGAGCTCGCCGGTGCGACAGCTGCGCGGGCAACTCGCCAACGGGACGGTGTCCCATGAAGCTCCTCTAACATCTAGATGAAACACATGCAACGTGTAGATGAAACATCCGAAACACTAAAAACATATGTTTGCAACATGTGCTTTCAGCATAATATCATTTTGCAGCTTGGAGGAATGGAGGCTCATCGTTGTAGGCTCAATGCTGGCACGGAGATCGGCAGTGCCGTATGGAGCTCGCCGGTGCGGCAGCGGCGGGAGCAACTTGCCAACGGGGTGGCGTCCCACGAAGCTCCTCCATCAGCTAGGGGAGCGGCGGCGTCGGTAGCACCTTGACGTGGTACGGTGGAGGCGGGGCACGACGCACAACAGCGGGGGATGGGACATGGCATGCAGGGGCGGGGACGAGGCATGACACGGTGCACATGAGACGGGGATGCCGCGCGGCGACGAGGAGGCTTGGGGCGGGCGGACGACGCGGTGAGCCACGATGAGCGAAGCAAGTTGAGGGTTAGGGTTTTCTCGGCTGTCACAGTTTAGAGATGGACTAGAGAGCGTAGGTGGAGCAGGCCCGTTGGCTATTGGGCCCGGTTGCTGTGCAGGCTTGGGACCGGGGCGTTCGGATGGACACCTGCCGACGGATGTCCTCACTAGAACATTAGCGTAACTCAAAACAAGGTACTAGTATTGCGAGCAAATCTGTGGGCGATGTCGTAGCGGTTTACAGCAGGGAGACATGGTACTCTGTTTATCAAAACTATATGAGTTCGCTATCACAGAAAGTCTATGTACAAAGGGCGTGTCCTAATTTTCAGGGTGGCTGGTGGCTGGTGCTGATTTGTTGTGAGAGAAAAATACTGCTAGCTGGTAGGTGACTGGTAGCTGATGCTGATTCGATGTTAGAGAAAAGCACTGTTGGCTAGCTGGCTGACCAGCCAACCAAACAAGCTAGTATAGTGGTCTACGCATGGAAATTTAGACTAGTATATAACGTCATCCTGTGATCATCATGTTCTGAGAATCAAATAACTATAAGTTTTGCTAATCTATCGAGATCAGCACGATGTTAGTATGAACGAGCAAAAGGCTTCAATGATCCAAAATGACAATCTACTCATGATGAGATGGACAACCGTTAGCTACACCCCGTACCTTTTCTTAGGCTCGTTTAGATCCTAAAATTTTTTGAGAAAAATTTCTATAGCACTTTCATTATTATTTGACAAAAATTATCCAATCATAAATTAACTAGACTCAAAAGATTCGTCTCGATATTTACAGACAAACTGTATAATTAATTATTTTTTTACCTACATTTAATGCTTCATACATACATCTAAAGATTCGATGTAACGGGTACTATGCAAAAAAAATTTTGGTTCTTTTTAGCAATCTAAACAAGCCCTTAAAACCTATAGCTAGTTACGTGTTGTATCCAAAGTAGAAGAGTGCGAACGTTGGAGATATTGTGGTGTTCTTCGTCTCGCTTGATGACTTCGAAGAGTGGCCAATGAGAAAACAGAAACAAATACACCGCGCGAGGCCCCATTAATCAACGTGCCCCGCCTGTGCCGTGTGGAGTCGATCAGGTGACGTTTCTTGTGACAACTCTTCCTCGTCCTTGACACACACTGCACTATACCTGGTCCCCAGAGATAGTATATATTAGCACGTATACAGCATGTCGCGAGAGGGAGAGGAAGAAAAAAAAAGATAAAATTGCGTCCGTGAGGAAAATTGCATGCATCGATCACCATTGCGTTCGGTCTATATCGACAGAAAATATCTGCGGATCAGCACTCATCACCATACAAATATTGATGTACTAGTGATGTTGGAGTGTACACACACGTACTGTAAGTAATAAACAACTAGAAGCGGACACCGACCTCGTTGATCGATCGAAAAAGGAACCAAATCCAGAGGATTATTACTCCAACTTACTAGCAGCAACCAAAAAAACGGATAGACTTGTTCGTATCATCATCGTCATCTCATCTCATCTCATCTGCCGACCCCACTCGGTCGATCGCGCGCTCAGTGCAATCTCCAGCCATCGTGGGGGCAAGCACCAGCAGCCATCGATCGCGCGCAGCAGTCAACTGATGCGGCAGCGGCACATCATTCCCCCACTCGCCGGGATCTCGATTCCACCACAGCCCACTCTCCCCGCCCGTGGCCCATGTCCTCTCCTCCGATCCATCCACAGCCACCCATCCGCCCGTCCATGTCCATCCGGGCAAATGCCAGGCCGCGCATCACAAATTCGCAGCATCACAAATGCTAGCCCGCCTGCCTGCTTCATTCCCCCACCAATTCCTTCGTCCTCACCGTCACGGCGTCGCGGCCGCCGCCACCACCACCACCACCACGACTGACGCGCGCGCACGACAAGCTAGCCTGACGCGATTGCACGGTGCGTGCCTGCCTGACGCTGACACGGCACCGGTGACCCCGCCCGGCCGTCAGTTCACAGCTTGCTAGTGCGATCTGTCTCACCCGGAGCTGAGCTGAGGCCTGACAGAGGAGGGCCAAAGCGAGGCCGCCTTTCCTTTCCGTAACACAAAGGACGTACTGGTACGTGCACTCGCACCCCCGCCACTAGCTAAGGCACCACCGCACTTGCTCGCTCCCAGCATATGGAGCCCCCCCTATAAAAAGCACCACGAGTGCCACGAAACACCTCGCACCACACCGCGAGGGATTAAAGAAAAACTGCTTTGCTTTCTTGGGCGCTCCAAATGCCCGCTCGCTGCTAGTACGAACGCCGTACTTCTTGCCCACCACACGTGCACTCGCGCCGTGTGCATACAAGGACGGCGGCCGGAGTATCGATCGATCGGAGCCAAGGACCGTCGTCGTAGGGAGGAGAGGGAGACCGGAGCCAAGAGCCATGCTGCACGGCGGCGAGGAGAAGAAGGGGAAGGTGAAGAAAGGCTGGCTGGCGGTGCGCGTCGGGGCGGAGGGCGACGAGGGCGGCTTCCAGCGGTTCGTCATCCCCATCGCGTACCTGTACCACCCGCTGTTCCGCCGCCTGCTGGAGGCCGCGCGCGACGCCTACGGCTACGATTACTCCGCGGGCCCGCTGCGCCTGCCCTGCTCCGTCGACGAGTTCCTCCGCCTGCGCGCGCTCGTCGACCGGGAGACGCAGGCGGCGGCGCCGGCCTCCTCCTCGTCCTCGCACCACCGCGTGCACGCCGGCGGCGGGTCACACGGACACTACTCCCTCTCCCCGTGCACCCGCGCCAAAGTCACCTCATGATCGATCACTCGATCACGGTCACGGCCTGCCTGCCTGGTCGGGCGGGTCGACCTCTCTCGGCTTTCCTACGCACGCGGCGGCGACCGCGAGGAGCGCATGTCTGGACTGGAGGTGTGCAGAGTGAGGGGAAAGAGGCAATAGTCGTAGATTAGCTAGACGTGGGGTGCTTCCTCTTTGATTTCCAGTTTTGGGTCTTTGGCCTTCTCCTTTTTTCTGCGTTTGATTCTGCAGGCGCTTGTACTGTACTATAGAATTAACAGATGGATCGGTGTATGATTACTACCGTAGCTGAGTTAATACTCCATACACAGTTGCAGTTCTTCATCCGTCCATGTATCTCGCCATGAAATTCCTTTCAGAATTGGTCACTTCGAAATTCAGCTACCTACAGGTTCTTCTACAAACACAATCATACGATGCGTATCAGCATAGGAAGATTAGATTGCTTGGCGTGGAATTGAGGAGTGCGAAAACGTGGACAGTTCATCAACCAAGAACGAAGAACATCACGAGATCGAATTCAGGCATGCATCTCAACTCTCAAAGTGGAGCGGCAGGCATATGCCTTTGAGTGCTTTCAGTTCAGATATCTTTTTCCCTCTGTCTGTTACCCGTTCCGTCAATTATTCTCCAGCGCGTTGCACTTCCACAGCAGCAGAGCTAATGCTAATCATGATCTGCCAGATTTGGCTCTTGACTGGTCGGGTTGATTTGATCAGTCCTCTTCCTCTCTCCTGTTGCCGGTTCATGTCGTGTCGTGTCGTCTCGTCTCGTCTCGTCCACGGCGGGTTCAGTTCAGTGCTGAGTCATGGATCGACGGGGGTGAGGAGGAGAGGACGACACACGGACAGACGGCACGCGGATCTCGACTGGCTGGCCGATCGACTGGGCCAATTTCAGGTGTAGGACGCCTTTCTGCCTGTACGAGAAGTGACACCCTATTCCCTACCACTTCGTGTTCAACGTGGGGTTATAGCTGATAGGCCAAGATTCGAGCTAGCGTCAGGCAAACGGCAGATGAACAGAGTTCAGTTCCAGTGCGATCGGTAGAACCGTTGTCTTCTGTTTCCAACTGTGTAAACATTTAACGCGAAACAAGCGAGAGAGAGAGAGAAAAAAAAAGCAAAACAAGCAACTAGTAGAAATTAAATTTTCTCTATTTTTTCTTCAAAATTGGTGAGCTTTTTTTTTAAAAAAAAAACTCAAACAGAGGGAGAAACACCAGTCTCGATCGTGGCATCACTATGAAGAAAATTCTTGCATGATAGTCGAGAAACATCCCAGATGTGTCACCGAGTGCCTAGTCACACGATTACACAGTCATATGCATCGTAAATCGTCGAAAGTGGTGGTTGTACATGTATAGGTCAGAACCACAAGCAACAAAGAATGCTACTTAGCGATGCTAACCTAGTAGGCCCGTTTACAGGACTGGTAATACTAAGCATTAAAAATTGGAATACTGAAACGCACATTGAGCCATCGAGGTTTTGAGATAATCTAGCTTATATATGCAAGTAGTCCACCTTTGACCAACAGCTAGGTCTAGGTTTGGCGGTAACACTGTGCAAGTTGATTTTTAGTAGTATCTACTCTATAAAAAGCTGAAACGAACTGAACTCTAGCTCTCTGAAGCTAGCTACTCTTATAACTGATCTGATCCCACTGTCAAAGAGTATAGTACATGCCCGTACCTATCTCATTCGCACTGATACAGGATATCATGTAATTTAGGCCCTGTTTGGTTTCCACACGTTAAAGTTTAACTCCCATCACATCAATGTTGCGGCAAATGCATGGAGTACTAAATGTAGACTAATTGCATGCATGTCAGCACAAATTAGGAGTAATTTACGAGATGAATCTATTGAGCCTAATTAGTCTAAAATTAGAAACTTTTTGTCAAATAAGACGAAAGTGCTACAGTACTTGTTAAACTTTAACACCTCTAACCAAACATGCCCGTAATCCCAACGTACGCGTTGTTGAGACCCTTTTTTTTGGATTGAGCACTAAACAACTCTTGGAGATGAGGTTAAACTAGCCCAGGAATCACGTAGAGTAGTGCAGGCCTCACTCTCATCGGCTCTCCAATCTTGTAATCCCAGCTCTTTGGCTTTGCCATGCTCTTTAATCTTTTGCTTTGGCTTTGCCATGCTCTTTAACCTTTTGCTTTTGCCAAAGAGGCGATAATGGCCGCATTTTGGGCGCCACTACTAGGAGCTAGCTGTGGTGGTTCTGATTCAAGACCAAGACGGAGATGGGTCGATATTCATCTTTCACTGCCGACTGGACAAAGTGATCCAGGGTAAAGTAGGAGTCACCGGCCGGCAGAGGTGACAGCACGAGCGGCTTATTTAGTTGCCGCTGCTGCACAAGTGGAGATCGGAATTTGGGACCCCGGCCGGAGTGGCCAGATGCCATTGGGTAGCCAATCTTAATCTGGGAAAACGAATTTCTCTCAGTACCATTAGTACCACTTGCGCATAGTTGCGTTATTAGCGAAATGTTTACGAATATTTATTTAGTGCTGAAGTAAAAAGAAAATGGACTCGAAGTACTTGAAGATGCTTGATAAGCAGCATTTCAAGGATCAAGCTTCAGTTTTGAGCAACTAGCTGGGTGCTTGTCCGCTCTATCGTGCAACTAGTGCGCAATTAAACCCTAATGAAACTTAGCATGCGCCCTCCTCGCTCGTTTCACTCTTGTGTTCCTAGATCATATGCTTCGTCAGCGTTTCGTCGCATTTCATGTTGTTAGCAGTAGTGATTCCACTGACGTGTTTGTGAGCTAACCCCTTTTATTGCCTGTAGCTTGGATGAGGGCCATAACTTCAAGCTATGGTGTTCAAGCGGTGACGCACTAGCTCGTAACCTCATATAACGTGTGCTTATATGTGTTGGTCTGACGTACTGATGGCTAGCGATGAAAACGGACGGAAACGGACGGAAAAACCCTATTTCTATTTCCGTTTCTATATTTTTTGGCGGAAACGGGATCGGGTTCGGAAAATACGGGTTCGAAAACGGAATCGGAATATGCGGACATACGGAAACGAACAAATACGGATGGAGGGCCGGAAAATTAAATTAAGATTACATAATATAATATTCTCAAAGTATACATATATAAAGTCATGTAATAATATATACAAAGTTTAATATTCATTTACATGCTATGTACGTGAACATAACAGGCATATTTGGTGATTCGTAGTTATATTAACATAACATAAGGACATGTAATTGTTGAACATGTTGAGTATAGATTGAAAACGGGATAAAAACGGAATAAATACGGGTCTATTCCATATTAAAACGGGATTACTCGGAAACGGACGGAAAACACCATTTTCTACTTCCGCAAATACGAAAACGGGATCTCGCAAATACGAAAACGGACGGAAAAATATAGAAAACGGAACGGGACGGTACGGGAAAAATTCCGTCCGTTTTCATCCCTACTGATGGCTTCATCATTTCAAGAGGATGTAACTCTACCCTTAACAATATAGGTTACATTTCACTTTGTGCGAACACATGGTTAATATGTGCCCATGTGTGAGGATGATGAGTGATTGTCAAGAAGTGATCGAGCTTTGGTTTAGTGTTGAGACTAACCATAGCATGAGATGGGTATGTGCAACATGTCTCTTGTCCTATGATGTGTAGATGTTGAGTGTTGAGATGATCAACGACAATGGAGAAGATCAAGCGAGTTCGTGCCGATTGACCATGGACGGTGAAGGACAGAAATGGAGGCTTGGACTGAGGAACTGAGGGCCGGAGGATGGACTGTGGATGGCTAGCATTTGGCAACGTCGACAAGCAAGTGTACATGTGATGGAGTGTAGACAGTGTTGACCGAAGTCAAGACAGTAGTTGACCAAGTCAAGGTGGGTGCGCGAGGATGAAAGCCCAAGTTTGGTTTTGGTAATTAATGACACCAAGTTGCTAATGCTATTGTATCAAGTGTGATTAAGCTAGACATAAGCAACATGTGATGGAGGTGGAAATGGCATGGAAAGATGGCCACAAGACCACATGATTTGGTGCATGAAATGATGAGCAAGATCATGGTGGAGACGCACATAATATGATGGACATGATGATCAAGTGGAAGAGAAGGATCTAAGAGCGCAAGGCAAAGGTATAACCATAGGGTTTTCCTTTTGCCGGTCTAAGATGAGTAGAGAAGTGATTGACCGGATTTAGGATACATAGCCGACTATCAAGAGGGGCAATCACGGTTAGCTCGGGAATCAAGTGCCACTAGATCAATGTCTTGAGCATATGCATTAGGATCTAGTTGAGAGCCAACATAACGCCTTGAAAAATGTTTGTGAAATGCTAACACACATGCACATTGATGGTGTACACTTGGTGGTGTTAGCACATTTACGAAGGCGGTGGTGTTTGAACGGTAGTATGGGGTTTGGGGTTCGCTCTCCCTCCCGCCGAGCGTGCGAGCGCGGGATTCAGGCGTTTTTGAGGAAATGAAATGCCTTTTTTCCACTGCGCCGGAAGTCGGAAAAGTAACGGAGGCGAAAGGCGGTCACTGCGGTGACCGGACGCTGCACCGGACGCGGGGCGCGTCTGGTCAGTTCATCGCGACGCGGGTGCTAGGGTTTGTGACCGGACGTGGGTCTGGCCTGACCAGCGCGTCCGGTCAGTTCAACTGAGCGTAAAAGTTAAGCGCGCGACCGGCGCGTCCGGTGCCTCACAGAACCGGAGCGTCCGGTCAAGTGTCCAGAGAAGCAGAGCGCAGCGGAAGTGACGATCGGACGCGCGGCGCGTCCGGTCACGAGCGACCGGACGCGTCCGGTCGCAGCGGGAGCTTACTGGAACGCGACCGGACGCTGGCACTGTCGCGTCCGGTCATTCGCAGGAGCGCGTCCGGTCAGGGTAACGGCTAGTTCTGACGCGCACTGTTCACGGTTGTCGTGTAGTGACCGGACGCGTCCGGTCACCCTGACCGGAGCGTCCGGTCAGCGCGATTTCTGCTGCGTCATCCGTAACGGCTAGCTGCGTACCCCTTCGTTATAAATAGAGGATATCCGGGGTTTGAGGGTAACTCTTGCACATTTTTGAGACCTAGAAACATCCTTTGATCTAGAGAACAACCCCTCCACTCATCTCTTTGCATAGTTGCACATCTTGAGTGAGATTGAGTGAGATTCAAGTGCATTGCTTGAGAGTTGCATTCTAGAGGCACTTGATCTTCGAGTTGCTGCGGATTTCTTGTTACTCTTCCGTGTTTCCCGACACGGTAGACGGCTTGGAGCAGCGGAGGTGATTGAGCTCACAATTGGAGATTGTTAGAGCCCTCACCAAGTGTTGTAAGGGGTTCTTGATCCTTCCCCGCGGGAGTTCGCAAATTGGATACTCTAGTGGAGCTCGTGGCTTGGAGGATCCCCATCTTGTGTGCGGTTGTGCGACGCCCGCCGAGGGCTCGACTCTTGATAGTCGATTAGCTCGTGAACCGACAAGTGGGTGCATCGCCACAACGAGGAGTAGCTTGCCGGGAAGCAAGTGAACCTCGGTAAAAAATCTTGTGTCATCTCTTTGCCGAGGATTTCTCTTGTGATTGATTCTTCGATTGCATTACTTCTCTACATCGTTGGTATAAGAATCAAGTCACTTACTCTTTACTTTCTTGTACTAGTTCCTTTTGTAGTTTGCTTAGCGTAGCTTTTATCACATAGGAGTAAGTAGCTTAGTGACTTAGCCTTGTTGGTGTGTATTAGAGATCATAGCCTTGCTTCACTAGAATTGTATAGGTGGCTTGCATAGTGTAGTTGAGCTAGTGCTAGAATTAGCTTAGCCATCTTTTATACTAACGTGGTTGTTTAGTGAAGCTTGTAGAATTTTAAATAGGCTATTCACCCCCCTCTAGCCATTTGGACCTTTCAGAGGACTTGGTAATCGGGTGGTCGAGGACACGCAGGACACGTGTCGAGATCGCGGAGGAAACGTATCAGATACGCGACTCTAGCTGGGTTTGGTGGTTTCGGCCCCAAAACTACGGGCGACAGATTTGCCGGGTTTGGGCCTCAAAACCTATGGAGGCTCTCGGGGTGGCACGTAGCATCATCAGAGAGCTTGCATCGAGGCGAAGCTTTCTCGTAAAGGGCTTGTGGCTATCTGATGCAAGGAACTCAACTTAGACCATTTCACCCATGCAGTTAAGTGGTTGAACGAAAATATCTGATGGTACTATTGGAATGTGTAATAGGCCTATAAATAAGGGTAGTAGTAGCCCAAGATAGCTATCTCTCTCCCATCTAGGTCATTAGCACATGCTAACCAAGGTTTTCACTGTTAGGAGATTAGTAGTAGATAGGGATAATTGTCTCTCGCTTCTAGTTATACTTGCCACCGGGGAGGGTACGGATGAATCCTTGCTTGTTCATGTCCTTGTATCATCATTATTCATTTCTCACCCTCCCCAATCTTATTCATACTCACTAGGTAATAACCAATTTTATCCATACACACTGTTTTGAATTGAACTACTATTTTCTATTAACATTTTACCATATACGGTACCTGTTATATATACATATGGACTGCGTATCAAAACTGAACCCCTGATTGAAAATCTCGCGTTCACACATTAAAATTTTACTGAAACTAACTGAAACTTGATGGAATAACTCACTACAGTAGTCTGCAATTTTATGTAGATTAACAAGATTAGATCTATATGTGGGACCCACATAAAAAGTTAGACCTTAAAACTAAAAAACGCCGCGTTCACACTTTAAATTTTAGGCAAAATTGATCGAAACTTATTTTTTGAGATGAGTCAGTATTATATCAAGCTACTTTGTGCAGACTAGTGTATCTAGATTTAAATATGGGCCCACATTAAAAGTTGGACCCTAAACTTAAGAACCTCGTGTTCACATCTTAAAATTTTCACGAAATTGACTAAAATTAGTTGGAGATGCCTTGTTATAACAGACGCCAACTTTGTACAAAATAATGTTGCCAATTATATATGTGGGCCCCACATCAAAAGCTAGACCCTAAAATAAAAACCTCGTGTTCATAAATTGAAATTTTAGCGAAACTGACTAAAATTAGTTGGAGATTACTCATTATAACAGGAAGCAACATTGTGCATATTATTACAATAAAATCAACATGTGGGTCCCACATACTTTGTATTTTCTCACCCATTTATACTAATAAATGATTAATTGAGCTAAAGGCTTATCCATGGACAATCCACTCCCCATACCCTCTCTCCTCATTTCTATTGGATAAAAAAATTATCCATACCCTACCCAAATGAGGTAGATAAGGTATTGGATACCCACCAATAGGTATACTTCTAGTTTCTATATTTGTAAGAGGGAGGATGAAGGGTGGAGGCTAGACCATGTGTTTGTAAAGTTGACCTCTGGTCTTTTGAATTGATCCTCTCCCTTCTTGTTTTGGTCTCCAGTTTCTTATCTTTGTGAGCCTTCTTGTGATTTATTTGATCTATGCTCTTCCATGGTTTTGGCATATTACTCATGAGCACGAAGATCAAAGATTTTGAACCTTTTGGAAAAAAAACCTCAAGTGAGAAGATGATTTTTAAGATCTGCTTTGATTTCAAAGTTTTTGAGGGTTGATCTTTTGCGAAAAGTTTCTAAATACCCTCAGAAACATCCCCACAAAATTTGGTTTCGATTAGACTTGATTTGATCAAGTTTTGCATTTTTCCATCATGTTGCGGGGTGCTGAGTAGGAAAAATCGGCCAAACCGGTTTACCTAGAAAAGTCAGCCCATCCGGTTCATACACCCGGCCAAGCTAGTTTGACAGGCCACGCCGGTTTCCTGGGCCGAGTTCGTTTTGGTATCATTTTTTGCTTCCCAACTGTGTTTTCCGCTGTGGTGACTTCTGTGTTGTTCCACTGTACTCTCTAAGTCTTTGTGAGTTCTTCCGATCATCAGTTGGCCTGTGTGAATTTGGTTCAGGTGTTTTGGATTTTGAGTGCTTTGGGGTTAGCTTGGGACATAGGCCAAGTTCTTAGTGGAGAATTTTTAATTGGCTCTCATTCAAAACCCCCTCTGGTCCTGTTTCACTTTGTAAATCTGACTTTGTCCTATTCTAACACTCCATAAAGATCGAATGGCTCAAGAGGAGAGGGTGAATTGGATTTAAAAATTAAAGCAACAATCTTAACCTAGGTAAAATCTAAACCCCCTAGCATTGTGCCACCTAAGTTTTCCTAGAAAAAGATACTAAAAAATATTTAGGACCGTCCTGGCTAAACAAGTCCTTAGCATAGTTCACGCTAAATGTATGATCCTTAAGAGCAAGACTGAAAACCTATGTTAAGTGCTCTATCATGCAATTCCAATTGTCACTCAACAAGCAAAGGGAAAAGCTTAAACAAAAACATAATGCAAGTATGAAATGGAGGAAACAAGACAACCGGATTTTTTTCCGTGGTGCGGGATTGTTGTCACAAGTCCCTAATCCTTGTTGGAGCACTAAGAGTTACCAAGAATTGATGAGGCAAAAGCCTCAAATGGTTTAGAACATACTTATTATATGTGTTCTCCCAAAATTTAGTTTGTGAACCATCTCCTATTTTGAAAATTCCATAATTCAAAAAGCTGCAATGACCTTTAGAAGACATTTCCAATGTTAGAGTGCACAATGGATACAGCCCAGGTCGCTATACCCACGAGCTAGCGCCCCTCGGGCCTAGGTCCACCGGAGTCCACAACATAGTCAGGCCTTAGCCCAAACTCAACCCAAAATATTAGCCTGATAGGTGAGGATTGCCCCCGCCTTATATGTTGTGCTCCCCACCATTAATTACCGATGTGGGGACTAAACCTAACATCCAAAAATATGTGGTGTTAAGTTTAATTTGAACTTGTGGAAAACATGTTAAACTTAAATATTCATTTCTAAGCATGATGACATGTTCCTTCCTTGTTCGGTAACTTAAAACTATTTACTAAGAAGTTTTTTTTGAACGAGCCTTTGGCTCGGTGATCGCGATGTTTAGTGGAATGCCCGCAACTTGGGTTTGAGCATTACTCGTACCAGGTTTTTGCACCGGGGGTTTTCCCTTTTTTCGTAGCCTCAAGCGCGGATGCTCCACGATGGTCAAGGTGTTGTCCCCATCACGCTTGGAGTTCATTGATCTTCAAGTACCTCTCAGTCGCGTGTGTGTCTTTAGGTATAGATGTAGGTCTAGCTTGCGTGCGTGTGGTGTGGGGTGTCAGTTTGTGCATAAGTTCAGATACTACAGCTTGTACTTGAAATATTGAGGCATTTAAAAAAAGAAGTTTTTTTCTAGAGTTATGTTGTATCTAGACCCCTTGATTTTTAGGCTGGTACAAAACGTCTCATTTAGGACAATCATAACCAAGAAATTATGAGATAGTTCTATACTTGTCATGTTATGTAGACACTACATATAGAAATCATATTCTTAATGGATAGTGTCAGATTATTTAGCTCTGACAATGCCTAGCAACGAGATCGCGTAGATGGAATTGAATGGAAGCGCACGGGACACAAGGATTTATATTGGTTCGGGGTGCAGTGGCACGCTGAACCTTACTCCAGTGGTGCTGCTGCTCTTGTATTCGTATGCTCAATTACAGGGACTGTTGCTCCGCTACATAGTGCATTGGAATGGCGGAAGATGGATCCCGAGCCCGAGGTTCCTACCCCCTCCCCCGTATTATATAGGCAGAGGGGGTAGGGTTACTGAAAGCTCTAGTTTGGTTTTGGTGAACTGATGAAACCCATTTTGACTAACCCTATGCTCTAAGTGTGAAATTGAGATAGGTTGGTCCAAGCCAAGTATGGAGTAAGGATGAAGTCCATGGTGATGGTGTTGGACATGTGATGATGATCAAGTGCTCTCTACTTGGAAAAGAATAAAGAGAAAAACAAAAAGTCTCAAGATAAATGTATAATTGATAAGAGCTTTTTGTTTTGGCACTCAAGACACTTAGTGGGTATGAGTGTATTTAGGATAGACACTACGCCACCAACACCCATTTAGCAACACATGACCTGCAACGAAAAATTAGATGCGTTGCAGTCATTTCCCCTGCCTTAAACGAAACCGCTCATCCGTGTCCCACGTCCTACCTCGCAAGTTGCTCGCTAATGCCCGATCCAACTCCCTGCACAGAAGCGGCGCCTAGGCCCTAGGGCTTCTCCCTGCCACAATCGGTTCCTCTGGTTGGTGCTCTCCCCCCCGCCCAATCTCCATCTTGTCTCTCCCCGCGCCTGATCTCCATCTTTCTCTCGTAGGTCCCTCTTTAATCTAGTGGTCAACTTGATTAGATTGGGTACCAGCGAGATGAGGGAATTTTGTGATGTGATCTGAAGGAGATTGAAGCCTCTCCACGGAATCAATCCATCCATCTGGTGGCGGCTTCCTCAAATCAGGTAGCAGCAATGAGAGGGAAGTGCCAATGTGGTGCTCAGATGTGAAGGAAACACAACTGCGCCACTCAAATTGATGGTGTTTGATCTTAGATATTTTCTTCTCCAGTCTTCTTTTCGATGTAGTTTGGATTAATTAGTGATTTCCGATAATCTTCTACCCCAAGGCTAATTTGTTCTCTTTGATACGTAATTTCTGGGGAACCCATCCGGTAGATCGAGAGTGGCACACGACCTTCCTGGCTGCCTTCATGACCCTAAGCTCTTGCAGCTCACTTCGTCTCACAATGGGACCCCAGTCTCGGCGAGGATCTGACCCTGGTCTCCACTAGCATCGTTGCAGTTCATCTTCTCCCACTGTCTTGCAACCATCCTGCCTGGGCCTGACTAAGGCATGCTCTCCCTTCTCTTCTACACATGCTTTTCCATGTGGATGCAAATCAGTAGATGGATTTAAGTAAATACTTCATCGTGCCATGATTTCTGTGATTGATCAGTATTTTGGTACAAATCAGATGGATAGTTGGAGGCCTTCAAAATATCAAGTGTTTACCATGCCCACGAGGTGTTTGCTGAAATGCAAAGGTTTTGTATCAGAATAAAAATTTACTGCCTTTTTTTCTATTCCAGACTACAATATTTAATGGATCAATCCATCAAGGTGTTTGCTGAGTAAATTATCAATACCACAAAGTTTCTTTATGTGTTGTCATATTATTCCTTAGAAAATTGTATGATTCTGTTATATGGTTATAAGTGATATTACTTGAGGCATCAGAAATTAGGATATTATCTGATAAGTTAATTCATTTGTTATGGGAGAACAATTCAGGGCGTATACCTGCTACTAAAGAAATATGGTCATCAGGAAAGTGAGCTATCAATTGAACCATGAACCTAATAGGTAATTTTTTCTTTATATTCTTATTCATCTTTTTGCCTGCAGCTAATCCCTCGCTATTACTCTAATAACCACCATTGTAACTGAAAGCATGTATCACTTTTTTTTTGTGTAGAACATACTGAATGTTGAAGTGTCAGTAGCTTCGGTACTATGTCTCTGAATATATGGGATTATTGGCATGCTGAGCATAGTCTGTACATTAAAAGAATGTTGCCCTCTTCTATTTTTGTCACTTTATTTTTTTTCCACTTTAATCAGTCAGGATGTTTTCTGCATATACAGGTTACAGAAAATTTGAATTATTCCAAGTGAACTTCAATGTTTCGGTATTGTTTATCTTCGACATATGAGCCAAACAGATTATATATGGCCCTCTGTTGTACAACTCTTAATGAATAAATAATATCTACAGTCCCATATATGTAAATGCTCCTACAATTTCTTTGTAGATCATCTGAACTTTTACATTGTCTGCAGAGTTGCTGAAGCCACAGAGTTGCAGAACAAGGGTTATGAATGTAAGCACAGTACTATGTTCTTAATTTTGCCATGACTGTATGTAGGTATCAATAAAAGATCCAAAAACATCACTAATCTCTAGCCACACAATTGTAGTAATCAAATTGACTCAACTTCTGTTAGGATATGCAAATGTGCAGTCACCTACTTATGCTGTCAATCTAAACCTGTAGAGAACATATTCACTCTATCTGAACCAGTAGAGCAAACATAATCTAATCTCACTGCTGCGGCTGTTGTCATCCTCATAAAGTGGAACTGTGCTTTCCACTATTTGCCAAAATTAATTCTGCTTTCACTAGTTTTGAAAATAGACATGTATGATGGATTAATCGCTGGACCTTAAACTAGTTAAATTTCAGTGGTTTCAATCTACTAGACTACTATCATCACTTTGTCTTTGAATTATAAGCAACAATTATCATCATACACTATTATTTATAGAGTATATTGCCCCTGCAGGTCCAAAGAGTCGGTTGAATATTTCTCTTGTTTAGATATCACCTGAAGCATGATTAGACAAATTTAGCAGGAAAGGCCAGAAGTAGCAGCTAGAATTTATATTTTATAGTTGCATGTATATGTGTTGCCGAGGCATGACAATATACAAGAAAGTTCTGTAATGTAATATACTGGTATACGGGAAAGGATGAAATGAAATGGAATATATTTTTGTGCTCTCACTGTTCTTTGTGTTGCCTCACTGTTCATTCTTTCTATTTGCACAAAATAATTTGGGAAAGCCAATATATATATGGTCCTAGAAGTGATCCCTCTCTTACGACTTGCAACGCATCTAAGTGATGGTGTATACCAATTATATGCGTTGCTCATTTGCAACACTTATTTGTACTACTTACCAACACATAATTATGTGTTGCCGTAGACCCTTGCAACACCACTTTTTGCAACGTATACTAAAGCGTTGGTATAGACACTTGCAACACTTATTTAGATTTCTAGCAACACATATATGCGTTGCAAAAGGGGGTTTCTAGTTGTAGTGAGATAGCCGTACTATTAAGAGGGGTGAAACTTGTCGTGAAATACGGCTATCAAAGTGCCACTAGATGTTCTAACTCATTGCATATGCATTTAGATTCTAGTGAGTGCTAAAACCCTTGAAAATGCTTTGAGAAAATGCTAACACACTTGCACAATGATGATACACTTGGTGGTTAGCACTTTGGAGTAAGGGTGAAGAAGTTGGAGAAGAAAAGGAGTTTTGCAGGGACCGGACTCTGCCCAGGTAGTGACCGGACCCTGGCCCTACGTCTGGTCAGTAGTGCGTAGTGTTGGGCATGGCTCGGTCCCCTGGGACTCTGAGCAGAAGAAGGACTAGACACGTGGGGAGAACTATTCCTGGGTCCGGTCATCACTGATGTGGCGCACAGGAGTTGAGCAAAGAGGACCAGACGTTGAGCGCGTCTAGCCACCCTTCACCGGACGCGTCAGGTCGCATTTTTCCCTCTCTGGATGCTTACTGGAAGTGACCGAACTCTGCTTGAGGGTGCGTCCAGTCGTGGAAGCAAGGTGGGGGTCCGGTCTCTGGCTCATGGGCGCGGTTGAGCACCTGACCGGACTCTCGCTCGGCGCGTCTGATCGCAACTTAATTCACGTGCATGAGTGAACCAACTGTTGAGATCGTGCGGTGGACGTTGAACTGTGAGGACATGTGGCGCACATCAGTTGATCGGACGCTGGGCCCGTGCGTCCGGTCATCTCGACTGGCGCGTCTGGTCGCCTCGAGATCAGCACAATGAGGGGGCTAACGGCTCTATTTGTTTGAGCCCTATAATTAGTGGTTGGCCGGCATGGGCTCAAACTCTTGACCATTTCTATTGAGAATACACCCTAGTCAGCCTAGCCAATCTTCTCTAACTCATCTTGCTTGATTGATTCATCATTTGGTAAGATTGGAGAGCATCAAGTGCATTGCTTTGAGTGATTGCATCTAAAGGCACTTGGTGATTGTGTTTCGTTGCGGGTTTCGCTTATTACTCTTGGTGGTTGCCGCTGTCTAAACGGCTTGGTGCAGTGAGGATCGCCGAGCAGAGGGTGGTGCTTGTCTTTGGCTCCGATCGTGGTGATTGTGATGGGTTCTTGAGCCTTTCCTGTGGGAGATCACGAAAGGCATCTTTAGTGGATTGCTCGTAGCTTGTAGATCTCCATCTTGTGTTGGTTGTGCGGCACCCGATTGCGGTTTAGGTGTGTAATGCCTATTAGTGCGTGAACCTCTAAGTGGGTGAATCTCTACAACGGGGACGTTGCTTGCCAGCAAGCAAGTGAACTTCGGAGGAAAAATCATTGTGTCATCTTGCCTCCATGGTTTTCATTTGTATTCATTGTTGATCTCTTGCCCGGCTCGATATAATCACTCTATCACTCTTTGTATCAACATTTCATATACTTGTGTAGTGATAGTTATAGCTAGTTGAGTAGAGTAGCATAATTAGTGGTAATTAGCTTTGCTAGCTTGCTCACCTAGTGTAAAGTAGTGACATAGCCTTTGATTGATACATAGAGATCATAGAATATTAGACTTGTGGATAGGTGGCTTGCAACCCTTGTAGTGCTAACGTAACATTCGCTTTACCATCTTATTGTCTAACAATTTGGCTTAGTGTTGTTGTAGAAAATTTTTATAGGTCATCTCCTCTATCTATTTAGGACCTTTCAGTTACAGAGAGGGTGATCGGGCTAACATATTGAATTTCCGGTTTGTTACACGATATGCGCAACATATGGATCCTAGCTATCGTCCAAATATGCTGGCTTGGCTTGCCTTGATCTCCACGTTGGTCGACCGTGCTAGCTCTTGCGGGCCTCCTTCTTGGCGGCTGTTGGGCGATAGCCTAGTGATAGTCACATATACGGGCGGTGCAGGTACCCATGGCCCATATATCTAAGAGATAGTTTTCTCAAAATATTTTCTCTTATCATCTACCTAGCCCATCTCTTTATATTTTGGTTCCTGTGTAGACATAGCTTCTTGCATGAGAAACCATTTCATTCATCTCTCTTTCTTAAGTTTAGTGCCACACCATCATTTTACTTAGTTGATACATTAATTTAATGATTATAAAAATCATCCTAGTTTATAGGCTAGGACTACCGTTAGTAAATAATATTTTTGTTTTTTTAAATAAAACTAATACATTACTAAACTTTCTAAGTGAATCATTGGAGGTCGCCGATGCATCAAAGTCACATCTGTTTCACTCATCGCAAACTAAAAAAAAGGTCAACTGTATATTTCACGCTGATATGGACATTGCATTACAACAATCTCAAAAAAAAAAAAAAACATGTAACTTCCTCTAGTTCACGTCTTATAATGTTCGGTAGCCTCTTGCGTGTAAGCTATTTGCACTTACGGGCAAGTTCGGTGACCTCCAATGCCATTTCCACTTCTTTAAACAGTACTTGCACTGTTGTACAGATGGTACAGACAATACCGCACGCAGTAGGAAGTTTATGTCGGCAAGGTTAACCAGAAAACAAAAGAATCGAAGCCATTTTCCGTACCAAATCGCTGTCGCCGTACGTATGTAGGTTAGGTTACAATTCGACGCTAGTAGTAGTAGTAGACTTCAGTGGCGCCGGACGTACTCCTTCCTAGGTGTGTAGTGTTGGCTTTCGTGACGGACTCGCGACGATCTTTGGAATACTTCAACGTCACGTGCACGCGCCTTCTGTCCTCTGCCGCGCTATATCTGCGAGAGAAATTCGGCTGAGAACGAAACGCATCAGCAAGTCGACTAGTACGCACGCGTCCCATCCGAAGCAACTCGCACCGATGAGTACTACCTTTGGATTGCAGGGTTGGCAGGTTAACGACCGAGCGGAAGAGGAAGAAAGGCTTCACCCTGTTGATGATAAGTTGTTCGCTAGCGTCACCAAGCGACCACGTGTGGTGTGGCGGAATCTCGATCTCATAAACGCACTTGCTAAAGCCGTAAGGCGTGCTTATCACTCTCTACGGCGGAAAGATTCGTGCCAGCCAGTAGTAGCGTTACGTGCTCCGTTTTAGCGGTAGCGTTATTCTTCAGAAAGCGGCTCAGCTCGCCGATCGATCCGCCCCCTCGCAGCGTATCTTCAGCACGGCGACGCTTGGAATGGGAGAGGCGCATCTTGGCCCACTGAGGAGGGTCAACAGTCCCAATCCGGCCCAGATGCTTGCGAAAGCGAAATGCGCCATCCGGAGAGCGCACTTGGTGTGACCTGCTGCCGAAAGGGCATCTCCCTCCCACGGTCCTGCGACCTGGGGTTGCTATGGTCCGGCTGGCGCTTGGCAGGAATGTGCACTGCACCATGCACTGGTCAAACACGTCTTGGAAAAAATATGCAGATCAGCATATCACAATGTGATGCTCGTGCTCCTGCGCAAGTACGTAGTTATATGCTAGCATGACAAACGCTTGTTTAACTTTGGACTGATGCCTCTTCTTCGAAGAGGACTAAAGTCGGAATTTTTCATTATCTTAAAAAAAAAGAAATTGTGCTTGCTTTCTGACACTGAGGTTTGCTGTTGCCTTTTCTGCTTTCGATAATGCTTCAGTGAGGGTGTCCGTCCGGTCATGTCCGCGCCGGACGCGCCATTCTGGGCCAGCGCGCCGATTGGCCCAACATCGTTGTGCGGTCACCGCTACCCAACTCGTCCCACTCGCTCACTCCCGCACCCATGCACCCAGTCCCTCGCTTCCTCCTCCCTTTCACGACTCGCGCCTAGCGCGCTACCCCGACGCGCGGCCATGGCCGCCTCCCTGACCGGCGGTGGCTCGCTCCCCCACCCCGACGGCCTTCTCCCCTACCCCGGCGGCCCCTTCCTCCACCTCGGCACTCGATGTGGAAGCGGTGGCCACACAGCGATAGCTCACGGGTCGTCGTCGTCGATCGTCATGGCGGTCCTCGTCGCCAACACCGGGAATGCCCAGGCTCCGGAGCAGCCACTGGCTGTGGCCACCGACCCCCGGGGGGCGGAATCGACCGGCATATCCTTCCCCTCCCCTATGTTCCCCGACCCCCGGCGGCTCCTTCCCCCACCCTGGTGGTGGCCCTCCCCCTACACTGGCGTCTCCCACCGGGAGCCCCCAATGTCCGTAGATCCGACGGCAATGTCACTCCCCGCGCCAGGCTCTCTCTCCCCCCTATGTTGCAATTGTATGTTTCAATCGTTTCAGGCATTTCAGAGATATGTTGCATTTGTTTCATGCGGATGTTGTAAAAGTAGATCGGGGATGTTGCACATGTTGCAATTGTTTCAAAGGCATGTTGTAGTAGTATGTTCCGAATGTTTCAGAAGTATGTTTCATCTGTGTATTCCGGACGCATGTTGCAATTGTGTTTATCTGGATGTTACATATGTTTCACACATATGTTACATGTGTTTTATTCGGACGTTGTGTATAGTTGCAATGGTTTTTAAGTGTTTTAGAAGCATATTTCAAGTGTTTCGACTGCCTTCAGACGTATGTTACAACCGTTGTATTTAGATGTTTTAAAAGTAGATCGGGTGTTGCATCTCTCCTCCTTCTACGTTCTACTACGAGGGATGGGCGATGAGTGCGGGACGAGGGAGTTCCGTACGGACGAACGCTGCCTCCGGAGCGGGTTGGGCGCTGGGCGGAGGGGGCTGCGTACGCCGTGGTTGGGAGCAAGGGCGTAGGCAACGCAGTTCTGTTTTGATTTACGTGAGGGAACGCAGAGGGTGCGTCGAATGAGAGCCGTGTCCGGACGCGCCGGATGTCCGGGCAATAGGCTTGCCGTTCTCCTTTTCTTCCACCCTTGGCCTCCTTGGATTTCTAGACCACAGCACACATAGGCAAAGCCGTAAGCCCGTAACCGAGGAATATCTCTGCTGGAGCTGCCAAAGAAGGGGTTCTAGAAAAGCAGCCTATCCAGGGTCGGTCATCCCATGTGATCAAAGAGGATAAAACGCAGTTCCTTGATGGATTGCGGTTGCGGAGAAGAACAATCGTTACCACTTTACACATCACAAAAGGGCCATGTCTCTTTGTACAAAAGCAGCGAACACATCTTCAGAGATGCCGTTTAGGCACAATTGCCGGGGAAATTTTGCGAAATAAAGTCAGAACTCAAGAGGGAATGATCAATGATGTCCTTGGTTGGTTCTTCAAAAGCATCGCCGTCATGATACCACTCACTCACTAATCGCCTGCCTTCCAGTTTACAACTATGCTACAGAAGACACAGCTAAAGAATTCGTCGCGATGTGATTCACAGCTGCGAGTAGAAAGCTAGGCAAGAGACCAGGACGGGTAGAATTTGAAGCGGTCTATCCATCAACGAAGCTGCTGAAACGGTTCCACCAGGGCCATTGGCCGTAGAGACTTTCGGGAGCGTGAAGGGCCCTGCCTGCACCGGTGAGCCTGGGCCTGGCGAGCCTGGTTCAGGCATGACTCCACCAGCTTCTGCAGGTCCTGGCGCTGATAGCGGAGGAAGATACGTTGAGTCATGGCTCAATATGGTTGGTGGTTCCGTCAGTGCAGGAAACTGATGTGGTGCTGCATGGAGAAACATTCAGAAACACTGAAACGAGATAGCACATGATCATAAGCAGAACCATGAGGTAAACATACTACAGTCAATTTGCCAATTTCTTGATAGTTCAACTTCAAAGATTATGCTACAGGTATATTATTGAACAATCTGATATTTTACTTTAAGTACTCTCTATGATTTTTCTATACTTGGCGTTGGTTAGTTCGAATTTGAGCTCACCAACCTTACCAACAATACTTGGCGTTGATTAGTTCAAATTTGAGCTCACCAACATTACCAACGTCATACATAAGAAAGCAAAGGGAATAGCTAAATTCTTGATGTAGTCATTCAGAAAGTATGTGTCAGTTACTTCAAGAATAGATTTTTAAATGATCAGGGGGTGCAAAACAGATAGTGAATATCAAGACACAGATGGCTGTCACAGATAGAGTCTACAGCTACCACTGCCTTGGCACCCAATTCTGCAGGGACAGTAACAATAATTACCTGGGCATCTGGGTTGGAGACCAGCGTTTAGCCTGCACAGAAAAAGTAAGAAACCTTAATACTAGTAGGTGGGAATAAAATGGAAAATGTTGGGCAACACGTTGCTTACGAAGCAGTTATAGTTCCATTAACAAAACCTCCATAGTTGCAAGTAGAGACATTGCATCCAGCACTGGTTGGATGGGTGCTTACATTGCCAAGCATCACATTGCTGTTAGGACATTGCATACTTGGACAGGATCCCGATAATGAAGTTGGTGTGCAATATAAACTGACAGAACAGGTTCCAGAAGTTAATCCAGCAGTAAAACTAGGACTGGAAAGAATGAAATGTTACTAGTTCAAAATTTACTTGAGACTGCCAGGTCCACAGCTACACTGCACACAGTTGCTAGCAGTAAGCGCATAAGTCCCATTTGCTACAATCAGTCCATGGTCTGATGCAGATTTTGGAAATGTTGATGCACATGCTGATGCAGAAATAAACAACCACCATCAGAATAATTGTTGGGAAAGGCTGATGTTCAGAAAAGAACAAAAAAAAGGGTCTGTGATCGAATCAGTTCAACACAAGTGTCGATAACAAATAGTCAAATAGACATGTACTGAATAACTGATCATTCACCAATGTGCTGCTTATGTTTTTGTGCTGGGCACACTTCACTGAAACTCAAAAACTGAATAACAAGGAACATCTAAACATGTCAACATTCAGAATAATGGGCTAGATATGCTAGCTTACCAACTAACCAATTCCGAAACTAAAGCAGCTAAGACTTCTGGCAGTAGGGTACTACACCTTCATTTTGGAATTGGGCGACAATTGAATTGAAGATAAGTTTCTAACAAATGACTCTACTCGTCTTGATTCTTGCAGAAATGTGAAATGTGAAATTTTTTACTCTGCTATTTGCAATGTTAGTGGACAATTTAAATTACAACCGTCTTTTTTATTGCATTTAATTACAACCATCTGAGATGGACTCTTGAAACAGGTTTTGATCTGCAGCAAAATAATCTGACATAATAGATATATTTGGGCTACATGCACATGAATCCATTAAACATAGGGAGGCAAGCATCTAACACAACTATTTTCATGCCTCAAATCAACCAATTAGTAACTTGAGATACTTATGTGACCCATGTTACCATGTAACTTTACTCGTTAATTAGTTATTCACAGCATAGCACACTGGCCGAACCACCAGCAGGCTTCTCTGCAAATGGATCAAAACTATCTGATTCTGTCTACAGACTTGCATCGACCTGAAAGGCTGGAACTACCTAATACCAATTGTGTTTTGTTCCACAATGCCATCAGAAGAATTCCCAAAGACCAGATGCACATTGTATACGAGGGATTTCCAGTGCACTTGCAACATCGAGTGCATACAGCTGGCGCCTAGACTACAGTAGTTGAAAACTTGAAATAAACAGATTCAGTAAGACGATCGAGTTGCCTATTTCACCATACATGAATTCGTCAGTGCTTAGTATGTACTCCTACCTGGCAATGGGATGGCGAGAATGTCGCCTGGCGCGGCGACGGGACTCCCCATGGCATTCACATTCATGACATCCGTGACGGTGGTCTCGTAGCTTGCAGCGATGGCGGGCACGGTGTCTCCGACCTGCACGACGTAGGAGAGGTACACGGCGGGCAGGTTGTTGTCAGACGAGTTGAAGCAGACGCAGGGCAGCGGGATGACGAGCTTCTGGCCGGCGTCGAGCGGCGCGTCGGGGTCGGTGGAGGTGAGGCCGTTCTCGTTGCGGATCTGGTCGGCGGAGGCGAGCCCCGCGAGGACGACGTCGGCGACGGTGGCGAGCGTGTCGGCCGGGCGCGCGGCGTAGCGGACGGAGACGGACTTGCGGACGCCGTCGGCGCAGGAGCAGCGGGTGGGCACGCGCACGAAGAGGCCCATGGGCAGGATGCGGTGCGCTGCACCGGGGGCCCCGAAGTCGAGCGCGTTGGCGGCCAGCAGCGCCGCCGGGTCGGCCGCGAAGAGCGCGGCCACCTCGGACACCTTCATGTCGGCGTAGAGCGTGTAGCCCAGCAGCGCCGTGCAGGAGTCGGACCCGGAGCACGGCTCGATCGTCGTCTTCGCCTCCGCGCCGCGCGGCGCCACTGACACCACGGCCACCACCACCATCACAGCCGCCGCCGCCGAAGCCATCACGAAGCCACACAGCTCCGCCATTCCCGAGAGATGCTAGCACTCGCGAGTGCGAGCTTGGACAGTGGAGCTCGTGACTACTAGAGTACTCTGCGCCTCTGTGGGCATGGGAGAGCTGAGACTGAGAGGCGTCGTATGTAGTGTGGGGGCGAGGAGACGTGGGGCCATCACGCCAGCCAGACGTCGCAAAGGATGCGTCGGTGTCCGGTGAGTAATGGCGGGAGGGTGTTGTTTGCTTTTGGCAGCGCTGGGAATCTGTGCCAAGCTAGGGGAAGAGGGAAAGGTAGCAGAGTCCGCAGGTCTTTCCCGCTGCCACTCGTTGTCTTCGAGGATGGGCAGTGACAGATGGGACCGGAGGTTTACTAGACCCACATGTCGGTGACTGTGCGGGTGGTGTGTCGGTAAGGTAGCGGAATTTGGTTTGTTTTTGAAAAGAGGACGAAGCCACGCAACGGTCGGCGGCGAGCAGGGCAGACGGCGCCACGGCGGAGCCTGAGTGGGAGAGAACAGACGGTCAGGTGGTGGTCCGCCGGGGCCGGGCTGTGGTGTTCGGCGGAGGCAGCGGCGGCACTGGCACAGCTGATGTGAGCGTCTGGGCGGCCTGCTTGGGGGCGTGGCAGTGGCAGGCCGGAGGAGTGGACGACGTCTGCCTTGGCTGCCGTGCCGGGTCACCACGATACGGGCATACGGCCGAGTAGATTTTTTCCCTTGTGATCTCTGCGGATTTCACGTCCTTGCCCTTTGTTGGGCTGGCCAAACATATTAGCTGTCTCGTGTACTCTAGTAATTTCAGGATTCTAAATTTGTTCAAGGAAAATTTCTGAGTCGTATGGCAACGGTTCGTATTTTATAAGCATTTCGTGTACGTCAAATAATCTTTTATCAATAGTGTTAACGCATATTTGTAACCAAGTGTACTATCCAATGATCATAAGTTTATAATCATAAATAGTATAATATAAAATAAATACATAGTCAAAACGTAATTTTAGATTATAAGACGGTTGCTTCACCATATAATTACATCTTTCTTGCCTTCCTCTCTCTCTCTCTTCCATATTATAGAAATTTGTATGTGCACTATATGTTATATGACTTATGAGATTATTGTCGTGTATGAATGCAATCGCCCTTCCGCTCTACGATTGTCGTCCTTCCATCACACCATTTTCGATGAATGTTAAGTCCAGGAGCAGAACCAACATGATGGCTGAGATTTTCTAAGAATACACAACTATTTTGCTATCAAGTCAGTTACATAGTACCACCCTCTGTCCTAAATTATAGGTTGATTTTGCTTTTCTATGTACAGAGCTTTTGCTATGCACCTAGATATACAATATGTCTAGATATATAATAAAAATCGTGCATCTAGAAAAGTCAAAACGATCCATGCTAGTTAGGTGTGCTTTTTTAATGTAGTTCATAGTAGTGTTTTGGAAAATGAAGAAGAAATCAATTCGTACGACTTTGATATTTTGTAGCATTGGGAATACCCATAAATCCCGGCTGGTTAAGTTTTTTTCTTTTAGTGGAGCACTATCTTTATATTCATTCATCAAAATATAGTTACAAATGTCATCGGGAGGCTCCAAAAACCAAACATGTCTATCTACTGGTAATTTTACAGAGCTTCTAGCTAAGAGATATACATCAATATTTGAACTCCGCCCTTCGAAGACGAAATCAATTATTGAAAAGTTCTCTATTCTAGAATTTATTTCCAGGACGATGACGCCATACCTGCCCATCCCCTCGCCCAGGATACTTCAAATCGAGTTGGCACAATCACTGGTCAACCTTGCTGCCTTGCAAACCAAGGTCACTGGTCAGGGCCAGCCCTTCGCGGCAGGCTATCGCCTCAACCATCCCGGATGGTTAAGTGCACGGCCTTTTCTAAGAAAGCCGTGATGAGGCCAGGCCAGCTCATGGCTTCATGCTCATGGCACAGAACTACAGAAGGTGTGGCCTTGAATCTCCAGTAATCCATCCCATTGCTGGGCTGAGGCCTGAGGAATGTTAGGGCCGTTGTATGTAGGTATTGCATGGGCCCTGTCCGTGTCCGTGGGCAGTGGGCTGGGCTGAGGCCTGAGGAAAACACTTCTCTTCCACACGTTCATTTTTTTTTACTTTTATACAAAAGAAAACACGCAGACACACACATTGGTCGACAGCTAGTAGAAACCATTGTTTCTCAAAAAATCAAAAAAAAAAGAGTAGAAACCAAAGTGTAGTGTAGCAGATGTGAGGTACTCCTACGTACACATTTCTCAAAAGGAAAAGAAGAAGAAGAGATAGATGTGAGGTATACTCAGTACCGGATGAACACCATGGTGTACACAACTTGTGGTAACTGGTACGGTAGGATGAAGCGTGTTTCAGTATACGCATTGGCAGGTAGTGCCCCCCAAGCCAAGATGTTTGACCCGTAGCTTCTGAGCCGAGAGCATACGGAGTACATCTTCTGCATCCTACGGCTAGACGTAGTACGTGCTACGCCCCTGCACTGCAGCGTGCAGATGCCAGATGGGAACCAAGATGCTACAGACCCCTGCGGCGAAAAGACCAGACGTGGAAAAGAAGCTCGAGGACATGACATCAAATTAGAAGCATTTTTTTTCCAGCACTGCACGTACGCGCGGCCGGAATGACAGCGAAGTCAGTTAGCCAGAGCATCTTGCTGCTTTGTACAATTCCAGACGGCATTGAAGAAGATGCTCCGGAGTCCAAATGACGTGTTGTACTGTAGGAGTACCGTATAGTAAACTAGTAATACTAGGCTCGTCGTCGTCGAGGCTGTTCCTATGCAAATAAACACGAGCAGCGTAAAAACGCAATAGTGAGATCGAAAGAAGGTTGCGACCGATCCCGAATCCTCGGTCGATGTGGTTTCCGGCGTCTTTCTCGCCGCCGCAACGTCCAATTAGTACACTGCTGCACGGCCTGTACTAGTATGTCTGGGCGGCGAGCCGCGAGCGCGTCAGCGCGTGCGTCTCGTCAGAGCGGCAGCATCCCAGTCAAATCAGTCCTTGAGTAGGAGTAGTCTGACTCGCGCGCGAGGGTAATGCATGCGGCCGGAGAGATCACTGTGCCTGATGCAACATCAGTGTTTGGATCTCTTGCTTGTGAGCACAGATTGAGACGGGCGTCAACCATGCATGCATCTAGGGAGTACTAGCTAGCAAATCACTAGTAAATCAAACCTTGTCATAATCACCGATACTGGACGAGGTCTACTCCGACTTTTAAGCTCTAGTCGCACTGTCAATTATTCGCTCAGTCCATAAAAAAAATGCAAGTCTTGCTTTTTAGAAGTCAAACCATTTAAAATTTAACTAAAATTATATAAAAAATTACTAACAGTTATAATACAAAATAAGTATATAATAAATTTAATTGGAGGCATAAATGATAATATACTATCCACTACAAATTCGATCAAAGTTAAACTAGTTTTACTAGCATTCATCCCATAGTTACTTTCTTTTATGGACGGAAGGAGTATTTTTTATCTTATGATTGCAACTTTGCAAGGGTGAAATAACCCACTTTTATATAAAACACAATACCTCTTCACATTTTACAGTCTTTGCGATGGAACTTTGGGCATTGTTTACTGTTAACCTATTACTGGCCTGGTTCATATACCCTATTACCGGTAACTGTCGCACATCTAGGTGCATCCACCTTGTCAGATGACCGACCTTCCTCTTGGCGCTATAAAAGGGGGCGCCACCTCATCTCTGTCTCACACAATGCACACACCTTCTCCACCACTACCACTGTTGTTTCTGTTGATGTTGCTGTTACTAACTAGTTTCTTGGTCCTAGCTCCACATGCGTTGGAAGAGTAGGCCTTCAGAACCGATGTCCGTCTACAACATTTGCACGAGTGTATGAGCGATCAATTTTTTAGGAGGGGGGGGGGGGGGGGGGGGGGGGGGGGGTGGGCGGCGCTTCCCACGAATGCTCGCTTACTATTCTAGGTGTATGCATATTTCCTGGTGCCTGGCACTAGCTGCACGTGAATGACTACACTGCCTCATCTCTACACTGTATTAGCTTTTGATCAACTACGTGTCTACATGAAATAGGCTTGGTCATGTCTAACCCAAGTAACAGCACCACTGATTCCCATGACATTGGTTTCTAATTGTCACAGCGTGAGTTATATGTCATGGACCAACTCTATGACTACAGAGAATGCTCGATTGTCGTCGTTTTGTGTGTGTTGCCGGACAAGTTTTTATTACAAAGCTGCCACCTTAGCTTCTTGGATGGATTTCGCTTAAACACATGAGTTCAGCATTCCTGATCTTATTGTCTCTTTGGTGGATGTTGAAGGAAAATGCTAGCGCAAATGTGCAAAAGAAAATCTGAAAACTTCCCACGGCTCTAACAAGAAGGATTATACAAGTAAGAGACCAAACAAAAAGTCTACAAGCACTTTTAAGAGTAAGATGAACAAGGAAAAGGGGAACCGCTACATTTGCACCAAGAACGGTCATTAGGTCAGTGAGTGCGAGGACTGCAAATGGAAGTAGAACAAAAGTGCATAAACATGATTCTTAGCGAAACTAAAGGTGGAACATCAGTGTACCGTAATCATGTGTATATATACATGCATGTCTCCTATAAAATCTCAACTTTTAAATTCTTCTAATAAATATCTGGTTAATTATTTTTTTTGGTACCATTTATGTATTTAAACCTATAGGTATTTTGACATACCAGCTCGATCAACAAGGAGTTGTTTCTCAGCTGCGACATATATACGGCGACTTGATGAGTGTACACCAAACACACATTGAAAAATGAAAATACCCGATAATTGTGGGACGATGGAGCCCTAGCGACTGGTCTTGAAATCAGCGCTGTACGTACGGAAGCACAGTATACGTACATAGATACGTGAGTGCTCGGCTCACGCACAAACCTCAGGAAAACGGAAAACCTCAGCAGTCTAGGTAGCGAGTAGCGACTGGTCTCCTCGTAGGTTAGTAGTAGTAGTAGTAGTAGTACTGTAGTAGGACTCCGTAGGTAGTATCTCCAGTAGAGGTTACAAATCTGACACTGCCTCTTCTACGAGCGTTGCGTTGAGGAGACAGGCATGACCACTGAGGCACTGACCCACGGCGCCTCTACACAAACTGCGAGGGCATGCATCCAATAATGTTCTTTGGTCAAACTGAACCATCAGTCTAGTACTCTAGTGTGTATGGTGCTGTACGCCTGTCCTGTACGTGATATACAATATATATGTACACGTATGCACAGTCCTACACGGTTTAACATGTGAGGTAAACGGCTATTCGCGCGCACGCGCTGACACACCTACTACCATTTTGGTCTCGCTAGACAACCCGGCCCGTTATTTCAGCTGATGAAGCCGTCACACCAAGGTGAAACGTACAAGCAACAAACTCCCCGGCCCTTCCATGGCAAAATATACTTGCAGTGTGTGTGTATATATATATATATATATATATAGCTGGTGAGCAAGCGGCTAGAGAGGTAGGTGAAAGCTCAACCTAAAATCAAATTGGATACGAAGTTACAACGCCCCGCACCAACATATAACAACAGTTTTTGACATGATACTTTCGATTAGTAGTAACAAAAGAGTCATATTAAGACAAGGAAACAATTTTTAACACATGATACTTTCGATTAGTCACATCTATGAGAAAGGGTTGTTGGGTGTTGTGGCCGAGGGCCTCCCCTCTTGTTTTTTTTTTTTGTTGTTCTTACTTTTCTTTGCATCTTGTGGTAATCCTTGGATTACCTTGGTTAAGTTTGTACTAAAACTTTTGCTTCTTCTTAATGAAATACTTGTCTAAGGACACGGTCACGAAAAAAATGAGAAAGGGTTGTGTATTACTGAAATATTTGTTTCTAACGTGTATTACACAAATATTATTCATTGTGAATCAACGACATCAATTTTCCTGTAAGTTCTAAATATGATATGATGTTTGAGACACCCCCTCAGTTTCTAAATAAATCAAATCATAGATTTATCTTAAGTCAAACTTTTTTTATAGCGGTAGAGCTTCACACAGGCCAATAGGGGACAAAGCCACCCTTAAACTTCTGTAAACTCCATTAGTTACAGCTATTTGGCTTGATAAAAGTTAAAGACTACTAGCTATTTATTTATTCATTAATGGTTGGCCCTTGGTAGCTTTAGTTCCAAGCTCCGCTAATGTTTTCGTAAATTTGACCGAATTTATATAAAAGAGCAAAAATGTTTATAACTTCAAATGAGCATATTACAAATATATATTCAGTGACTTAAGATACCTCTACTCTTTTCTATAAATTCAGTTAAAGTTTAAAAAATTGACTTAAGACAATTCCATTAATTGATTTATTCAGGGATAGAAGGAGTACTGATGTAAAAACTAAAGGAAGTTTGACCAACAAGCAACAACACTATATACTTTGGGATCAGAGAAGATCAATCAACTTTTGAGGAAAAAAAAAGTTATTTTTAAGCATATGCTAGTTCTTTCACGGTGCTACTGCTATCAAAGGATCATCCACCAAGTCACCCACTGTGTGCGCTTTCAGCTTTCATGCTTAATTTGTCTCATGCGGCGGCATGATGTACAACAACCCTATTGCTCATTTTGACCACACGATGAAGATGAAAGCGAAGATCAAGTACTGGTGCAAAAGTGAACAGTGATGCATACACAAGACAGACACAAGGGGGCCCCCATGATGTGTTACATCACGGCTATACCGGTGGCCCACATGCACATCGTTGTGCCGTGTGCCATTCCCATTTATGCCACGCAAGAGATACCATGCTACCGAAAGCCCCTTTCTTCTGACCTCAAATGCTCCAGCAAGCGCGCGGACACATGCTAGTAGAGAAACACACACTTACAGATATAAAGGGTAAAGGCACACTACAGATCTGATCTCCTCTTCAAGACGAACACGCTTACACGCACATAAACGCATGTACAATGCCATAAAGACAATCACCAGCAGCAGAACAATATAATTTTGTTTGAACGAATAACCTTACAATTTCACAATGTAGAGTGCAAGGTACAAATTAAACATATGGATCGAGACGGTCCAATCAACATTTTTTTACACAGCAAGAAAAGAACACAAACACATGAATCTATCGTCGATAAGCTTCATTATTTCTAAAGACACGTTTATTTAGTTATATCTGCCATTTCTAGCAGCAGCACGCGAACTCATGGTAGGAGCAATGGAGGGAGATAGAAGCAAGTCGAAGTAGAGACTGGCCCATACGGAGTACACTGCATCTGCATGACTCCATGCATGTTTGTACGTGTGTGGGTGCGAGCGAGCATAGAGATCGCCGCACCGAGAGCGAGAGGTGAGATATGCTCTGACTCTGAGCCCGCAAGTTATCGCACGCATTGAAGGGATAGAGGCCATCAGCACAGCAGGGCTTGCTTGTCATGCGGGCTCTGGCCTCCCCTCTTTTCTCTCCTGTCACACTCAAGAAGGACCCGTCCTGGATGATCAGTGTAGTGCACTGTTGTTGGAATGACATGGGAAAAGAAGTTTGGACTGCCAATCGCACGGCCGATGCCTTTGCCCCGTTGCCGGGCCAGACGGCCGGACCGCGCGCGCTCAATTAAGCCCGGCCGCCGGCACCACTACCCCTACCGAGCTATAGCCGCTCTCAAATGATTGCATAATCATGCAGCTAGCAACATGCATGTAAACACCGCTAACCTAGTCCCAACGTCAGTTTACTATCTACTCCGGGCTTTACTCATCTATTCCAGTCTCTATATGAAGAGAAGATACAGATACACAACAGTAGTAGCCTAGTCAGCAAAACGACTTTCGCGTTGCAACCACCTCTCCGGGCTCCACATCTCATCGAATGTATCTGCAATTCTGCAGCAGCAAATAAAGCGGAAGATCTGGCGAGCTGTGAAAGAAAATGAGCCGGTCGCGGAGTTGCTAAACCATATAGAGAAAAATGAGGAACTGAGAATTTATGTGCTCAAGCTCAAGATAGGTAGCTTACCGGCCGATACGATGTAAGTGCTTCTTTGGCGGTTGACACTGCCGAGATCTAAATGCCGCATGGTTAAAGGGATTGAAGCCTGGTCCGAAATCTCCGGTCGACGACAACTCCGGCAAGAGGCCAGAAGATATATATCAATCGATCTCGACCGGAGACCCCGAGCCAGACAACAATCCCCCTAACCTAATCCGAGCATGAAGCACGTACATGAAATAATCTGGCTTGCTCCCTATCTGCAGCTCTACCTACCTGTTTGAAATATATACTACTACTAGCTGCCTACTAGAATCATGAACCTGGATACATACCATGGATGCACCGGTTTGCGAGGAATGAAGCCTGGTCCGACGCCTCTCGATCTGTCCTGTAGCAGGCAAAACGATCTGCAAACCAGGACGCGGATGCCTCGAGCCAGCCAACATTCCCCACAAACCCCCATGACCAAGGAGCTGAGCAAGATGCAGTGATGATGCGAAGTGGATCTGATGAGCATATATAGAGAGAGAAGAAACTAGCTACAGAGAGCAAGCTGCAGGATGCATGGTGGAAGATAGGAGGAGCTGCTTATGGTGGGTGGGAGGAAGAAGAAGGGGGTGAGGGTTTTTGAAGAGGGGGCCGGGAGGAGGCGGAGAGAGGAGGGTGTGAGGACTGAGGACTGGAGAGGCACTAATGGCAATTTATGGAGACATGCCCCATTTGGCGCAGGGCCAGGGGTGCCCTAACGCCCATTACGTTGCACGGTCGAGGCGTCAGTGGGCGATCTTTGCACTGCACTGCACACACCTCTCAATTTCCTAGTTCAGAGAGGGGAGCTAGAAAGGTGGAGTAGAAAAACAAGTGACTCCAGTCTCCGGTGGTGATTTGAATTCCCCACATGAATGCCTCGTGAAGAGCACCACTCCTCTCTCCACTCTTCAGGTAAAAGGCTGTTCGGAATGTCTTTGACATGCTTGAATATGTGGAGGAAAAACGCTAGCTGATCATGTCATAACTGAAGGCCCAAAATATCATCCATGCATATATAAGTTTCGAAGTACTACTTTTTTGAGAGGAAATATCATCTACTGCTTGAAGGAGCATCCGGCCATCAAACATATGTGCTCCGAATAATTTTTGCACTAAGATTCTTATCAGTTTTAATTTATAATCTTTTTTGAACTGAGGCCATCCCCATTTCCATTTCCGAAATAACGGAAATACAGCGGTTAAGAAAGTTCCGACAACAAAAGAAACGCTAGAGAGAGCTAGAGCGGCAGTATGGGCCTAACCAACTAATCCAGTGTAACATCCCAAAAATTCACATTCAAAAATCACTCGCGTTAAAAATTATTTTCAAATGCATTTCAAAAACTATAAGTCATCTGAGCTCTATATCCTTCTAAATCTTATCCATCTTATATCCATCCCAACTACCTCTCTTCAATTTATCATGCACCGTGGCATCGGCATCACCCACCCGTTCCTCATCTCTCTCTCCCCCCTCTCTCGCGCTTCGCCCGATGCCCGACAACGCCGCGTGCGCTGACCCCACCATCATCGCCGCCGCAGCGCACCCATGCCCAGACCCCCCCTCGCCGACTACGGCAGCTCGCACGCCTCCACGACAGCGGGTCTCACCTCCCACTTTTCTCTCCTTTCTCCTTCGCGTGCAGCAATAGCCAGCAAAAGCAAATAGAGCAAGGTAAGCACGTACGCAGACAACCACCCACATTTACCATTTACCATGCAAGCATACAAGCAAATGTCAGCAGTGCACCCACACATACACACATACAAATAACTCATGCATGCATGCAAATTAGGCACCGACCACCATGCAAGGTTAGGCACCGTCTATTTGCATGCTAAGCATCTACTCGCTACGCGCCACACCGCCCAAGCATCCGACCACAGCGATGCCATTGAAGGCAAACAAGCAAGCCAGTGGCACATCCCTGCTTCCTGGCCTATAAAAAGGCACGCCTGGTTGCTCTCCCACAGCAGCACACTCAGCTCACCACTCACTTGCCTGCTCTCACTTCACTTGCCTCGCGTATACCGTATACGGCCGTACGCACGAGCCGGGCTCGACCGTCGTCGCACGACGAGGTGAGCAGCCCATGAGCATCCCCTTGCTCTTTCCACTCTTCTTGTGATCTTCTCTTTACTTCCCTCCTTGCCCTTGCTTGTGCCAAGCCGCTCCCGAGCTCCACGAGCTCAACCATGGCATCGTCCATGCAAGAAGCAAGAAGAAGACCCTTGCTAGCTTTTCTCTCTCCCTTCCCATGCATGGGTGTATGACGTGTGGGTCCTAAGCTACAACTCCACCCAAATAGCACACGCATAGTATACACCATGCACTACCAGCCAAGCCAAATGCCCACGTGATCACTCATTCCTTAATCACGCATTATTCTTTTCCACGTGATTAAATTTCCTCCATCTTACAGAGCCACATGCCAACTCCGATTTCCAATATTATTCTTTCTAAATTCATCTTAAATCATGATCTATCTCTCATATAAATTTCATGATTTTTAGAGCTCATTTGAATTTATGTGATTATTTATCTGTGCTTGTTTGTCTTTTGCGCTCGTTGGGTACTTCTAGCTGACGGAGTAAACGAACAGGAGAACAAGGACGTCAGAGGCGAGTACCGCGAGTTCGACGACGCCGAGGAACCGGACTGCCAGCAGGAGTTTGCCGAGGACGCCGACGGAGGCAAGTCCAGCATATTCCCCTTTTGATGTATGTTGATCCTATTTTTAAACACAGTCCATAGAAGCCGTTTTAAATATCGCATGTACGATATACGTACGAAGTATTTTCGCTGCTTAGCTAAGACCTGTTTGAATAGTCATCCTTGAATTGATATTACCTGATAATTGTCTTGTTCAAACTTAGGAGCAAATAATATGCTATGATAAAATATAATTATTTAGTATGCTTAGAATTTGATACTCATCATAGATACTCATTACTATGTTTTCTCAAATACAATGATTTTAAAAGAAAAATTGTGTGAGTTGTGGAAATGAATTGTGGGTATGATGAAAGGGTTAATGAACAAGATATAGATGGTGATTACCCTAGAGATGGGGCGGATCGGTGTTCCTTTTGTGGAATGCCGTGGTGTTGGGGCTTGTACCTTTTGTGGTTAAGCATGAAGATATCTGTCTTGTCTTGATTAAGGACTGAGTTGATGATTCATCATGTCTAACTCATTTTTGTACAACCACTCGCCTTGCATGGCAAAGGCTTAGTCTAAATCCCTCTAGTTGGTATGGCAATCACTTGGAGGCAGGTGTGCAATGGGACACTAAGAGATGTATGTGAAAATTGATGAATATTGTATGAAATGTAAAGAGCTCAGTAAATTATCGTATTATGAGATGTGGCCTTAGTGTTCCCGTGGTGAGCGTCAGTGCTAGCAATGGAGGGTAATGGCTTTGATGGATCTGTGCTTGCACGACAGTGTTAAGCTACGGTATCCTACTTGTGGGGAAACTGTACAACCTCTGTAGAGTGTAAAATTTATCCGGATAGACGTGTCCGCGGTATCGGACGAGTTATGGTTTGGTTTCAACAACTAGATGGGTTGGGATGAGTGAAAACATGAGAGTGAGTGTGATTTTGGAAATGAATGGTTGTCTGCCATATGTTGCGGGAACAGAGGGTTCAGCAACACCTAAAATTGTGATCAACCTCTTTTTCAGAAATACTATTATATATGAAAAATATATGTCTTTTGCAAAGGTATTTATAAAATGAAACCCTGCATGTGTAAAAAGATAGCTTTATGCAAATAAGCCAAACCTTATCCTTGATTTATCCATATGCATATACTGATATCCCATTCCGTAGGGTAAGGTTAGATTTGCTGAGTACTTTGTACTCACCCTTGTTTTGTTGAATAGAGGAAGATCCGGACTTCAATCCTGACGTGGCGTACGAATAAAGTGGTGTCTGCACCCAACTAAGCCTGTGGCATTGGGATCCGTCAGATGATATATATTAGTGAGACCTCTTTCTGGGTCAGTTGGACCTGTATTGTGTTGTGGTTACTTTTAATCGTGGCATGTCTTCATTGTCCACGCTTGTCGAGACTACTGCAATGAGACCTATCTGATGTAATAAATGTGTTACTAGCCTTCTGGGACTAGTATTGTATCACATTTGAGTTCCTGGTTAACCAGGGACGCTTCATCCAACTAGCTTTTACCACAAGCCACCAACAGTTATAGGACGTAATCGTTACAGAAAACATCACAAGACCTAGAACCACCAGCAGCTTCACTTGGAAGCCTCTTGATCATCACCTCTCCGCCCTGGTCTACATCTTGGATCAGCTTGACATCTGGGGCCTTCTGACTTGGCTTAGCAAGAAGCTTCACTACTATCTTAAGCGTTGCGTTGACACCATCAGTTTTATTTTCACTAAAATTTTTATCATTTTTATATTCTTTTTGGCGCTAAACTATCAGTAGAGTGTAGCGCAAAATTTAATTTTGGTGATGTTTAGTCCTCCATGTCAATAGATGTTGTTTCATCATGACCATTCTCTTTGGAATAGCATTGAAGTGCTACATTCAAGAATGTTCTGCTTACTGCTACGTGTTTTTCTTTCAAAACTTATTCCGAGGCCATGGTTTGGTCTCGTGAGACGCACCAATGCAATCCAGCAGTGCAATGAAGGCTACGGAATGTCTGCGAAAAGCTTGCGGGGAGAAAGACCTCATAATCACCGTGCCAAATATATCTACCCAGTCCTGTTTCGTGTTTACTGCCCTGCTTTTTACTGCCCGAAAACTAAGGTTGTGTTTAGTTTCTAAATTTGGAGTGTCAAAATTCACTACAGCGATATTGTAGCATTTCGTTTGTATTTGGTAATAATTGTCTAAACGTTGACTAATTAGGCTCAAAACGTTCGTCTCGCAAAGTACAACCAAACTGTGCAATTAGTTTTTGATTTTATCAATTCAGTACTCCATACATGTATCGCAAGTTTGATGTGACGGAAACTCAACCCAGCCTAAAGGTGTTCTACAGTTGTACTACTATTGCTAGTAGTAGTAGACTCGTAGCTAGCTCAAACTTCTAAACGCTGTCCTCTAGTATAGGAAAGAATGAAGTGTAGGAATGAGACGTCTGTGACTTGACAAGAGCTAGCTAAGAATCCGAGTGACCTTCTTGGCAAGCTTGCTAGGTTGGGGGAGGAAAGCAGTGGTGATTGTCAACGTCTTCCAAAGGGTAAAACTGTGATGCAGAAGATCATTATATTTGAATTTTTATTGGCCATTTTACATCTGTACAGTGTACTAGTATGCCCATGACTCCATGAGCGAGAGGGAGGGAGAGAGCTCATACTTGGATTATGTTGAAGAAAAAGAAAGTAATGTACTGTAGATGACAATCTATTGAATTGAATACATACAATAGACGAATAAAATGTGGATTGGTGGTACTGTACTGGTGTCCAGAATTCAAAAATTGAAAAGTTGATGTGTACGTGACCAGATAGAGCCCTGTCACATGCATGTATGATCTGAGTTCTGAAAAAACCGCAGGCTACGCATTGATCAAACGGTCGGGAGGGCGTAGCGTACGTACAGTAGTAGTGGCTTGTGCACGGTTGTTGCCGGTCAACCTCGCAGGATTGACCGTCCGTAGCCGTGCGCGCTGCGTAGACACTGGCTTCGGTCCCCCACGTAGGCCGACAGAGGCCGCGATGATCACACCATCATTACCTGTTGATTTGCTCTGGCCCCGGCGGCCTCGCTCTGGCACGTGCCACATGAGGAGAGTGGCGAGTGGAGTACAGACTGACTGGCCTGTGCCCTGTGGGAGCAGCTGCTCACTGCATTGCTAGCTACTACTAGTCTGGCTCAGCTCGTCCAGTCCAGATGAGAGGTGGCTGAGCACGCTCTGCCGCTGCGTCTCGCCTTTCTGCCTCCTTAAATATGAGCGAGAAACACCAACACACACACGCGCGCCCATGCGGCCATGACTTGAGAGCTACGGAGTACTCCTGTACGAGTAGCTGGAGCTGTCTGTAGAGAACGACACGACACGAGTACTAGACAGCATATCCCCCGCCCTTTCAAAATCAGCACACGCTAACACAAGCATGGACTTTAATTTCTCAAGTTTCTGTAGGTGGTAAAGAAGTTGGAAAAAAAAAAAGAAAGAACGACACAAAGCTACACTCCACCAAACGAAACTGAGAATGCATGCAGTTATAAAATCTTCTTGCAGAAAGTGGACGAGGCCGTGTTTAGTTCCACCGAGTTGGTGGCGGCTGAATTCCTGTGCTACACTGTAGCGCACTGTAGCATTTCGTTTGTATTTGGTACAAAATTGTCCAAACTTTGACTAATTAGGCTCAAAATGTTCGTCTCGCAAAATACAACAAAACTGTGCAATTAGTTTTTAATTTTATCTACATTTAATACTACATGCATGTGCCGGCATTTTGATGTGATGAGGAATCTTCTTTTTACATAGTAGAATTTGGAAGAAAATTTGGGATCTAAACAGGGCCCGAGTCGAGACGACAGGCAGCTAGAGCCCCGACCCGACTCTCCTGTCGTCCTCACGTCACGGCATGCGATGCAGCGAGCGTATGCAGTGCCGCAGCCTTTGCATAACTCCTTTGGCATTCGGGCAGGTGGCACAATAAAACACAAGCGAGGGGGATCGGAGGAGCAGCAGTCAGCAGACGACACAGACTGTGTTTAGCGGCACCTGTAAATCTTTTAGAAGCACAGTAACATTTTTGTTTGTATTTGATAATTAATGTCTAATCATATGTTAATTAGATTCGAAAGATTCGTCTCGTGATTTACAACCAAACTGTGTAATTAATTATTTTTTATCTATATTTAATACTCCATGTATATCTTTAAAGATTCGATGTGACGAGTGACGAGAAATCTTATAAATTTTTTTGGAAGTTTGAAGCTAAACAGGGCCACAGCGTAAAGCTTGGCAGCGGCAGCGGAGTCCTTCCCGACCGGCGCGTATGTGCCAAACGTCCTCCTTGTCCACCGGGGCCGTGCAAAGCAGGAATCAACCGCAGCCCCGGGTAGGGGCAGAGGCGCGCGAGGGCGGGGTCCGTCCGTGGACTGGTGGAACACGCGACCCGTGGGCGATCCCTCCGGGTCCGGGGAAAGCCGAGGCCGGGACGCCGGGAGGCCGGGACGCCGGGAGGCCGGGTAGCTCTCCCATCCCGGCTCCCGTGGAACACGCAGCCTGCAGGCCAGCCATCCTCCGTCCCCGACGGTCCGACGGGCGCCGCGCTAGCTGCCGCCCGCCCCTCCTCCTCCGCGCGCGCGCGGGGAATGGACGGGCCTGCCACTGCCCACTGCCACTACCAGCCACAGCCAGTGTCGGCGAGGCCGGAGGGGTCGGGGCCCCCAGGCCCCAGGCGCTCGCACGAGTCGCACCCGCGTTCCGAGGAGGCGCGGCGTGGGCGCGCCCCGTTCTCTGGCAGTGGCAGGAGCGCGGGCCGCTGGGTTGGCTAGGCGCCCGTACCTGCCGTGCCCTGTGCGTCTGCGGTCTGCCGGTGCCGGACTCCTTGTGTCCTTGAAAAACCAATGCAGGTGGTGATCGTATTCGTATCCGATTAGGTTCGTTTCTTGCTCCTTGTGTCCTTAACCCTGTACGTACTAGTTTCAAAAAAAAAAACTGTACGTTCTATTCGTCAAGGAAGGAGAAAATTGCGACCATGCCTGCTCACAGTTGTCGAGGCTTGTCTCCGTGAATTTCGCTCTTGGTTCTTTGTGACGCCATCTAATTTATTATTGTCTATACAGTGAATGATTGGTCTTTGTCAAAATGTTACAGTTTAGAATTCGTCTGCTTTGGTCCATCCATGGAGGGGTGGTTTTGGCATTTTGGGAGGTACCGTAGGTCGCTCGCGATACGATTTTGGCACTAGCCACTGCCCCATTGGTGGTGTGCTATTCCAGGCGCTCACTCCAGTCCCGAGTCAAAACGCACAGACATAGAGCCTCCTCGAGATCTGTAAAGATAAGTTTCGGACGGCTGAGAATTTACCAACATGCACACACGACCTCTGCACTGCACCTAGTAGGCGATCAGGAATTCCCCCAGATCGTACGGCTGCTTTTCGCGGCGAACGCGCGGCAAGAAAGCAGCAGCTTGACTCTACTGCCTACGTGGCGGCACCTGTGCAACTCACTTTTACACGTTTGTTTTTTTTTTGTTTTTCCTAATGCGAGTCCCAGCTTCTCCCTAAATTCAAAACTCCACCTGTACTTTTCTTTCCTCTTTCTGCATCCACTGTATCAACGAAGCTTTTCTACTCCAAAGCTCATGTCAAGGGGCTGTTTGGTAGAGATTTATCGAATAGTTGTATTGCCTATTTACGTACCAAACAGTCTAAAATATACCCGCTCATCGCGTTTGCGTAAATCTCCACAAGCCCTGGTGAGAGAACCGGTCGGCATCTATAGTGAAAAAAAGTACTAGCTCCCATCGGTTTCCTAGACAGCCGGTGCTATAGGCGACGGAGACGTGTGGCTGGGCGGGTTTCTTGTGTGGCTCAGTGCAGGCGCGTGGACGCGTAGGGGCTAGTTAGAGGTGAGGAGCCGTGGAGTCATGCGTGCGGTGGAGAAAATTAGATGGAGTCATGGAGAGAGAAGAGGGGAAAAGGTAAAATAATTGAGAAAAATAATGAAGGAAGAAAAGAGAAAAGAAAAAGAAAAGAAAAAAAGGAATGTATTATAGATATTTTGTCGTTTTCAACAACCATGAGAAATTGTTTTACCAAACATCTTTTTCCTAAACACAAATAATGTGGGTAGGACGTCCATTTCGTCCTGACACGCGTGGGTAGGCCTCGGCACCCGCTTGAACGGTCCAATACTGCCATCTGCACGGACGCACCCATCTCATGTTGCTCAAAATAAAAAAAAATCTTTGTCACTTTCCTCTCGAATTGTCGCTACTCCCGCATCCATTCTTGAACCCACTCAAATCGCCGCCATGCCCGCATCACCTCGGTGTGCTCCACGGCAACCACATTGCCGGCGGCCGAAACGCGGCGGCGTGCTGCACCACGCCCGAGCGTCGTCGCCTGCCTTCCTATCTCCCCAAGCCGCTCACCACTCGCCGCCAAGTTCTTCGAGCCAACACAGCGTGGTCCACGACGACTGCTCCGGCGCGATGTTCTTCACTGCTCCCAGCTGCTTGCTTGCCGCCATCCTCCCTCTCCACTGCACTCGAGCGCCCCTTGCTGGTTACCGCAATTCCCCACAAGGTAGGCCATGGCCGCCCGCGGACGTCGTGTTTCAAGTATTTTTAGGTGTTTTAGAAGTATGTTTTCAAGTGTTTCGTTTAGATATTTTCTATGTTGCAATGGATATATACGCATGTTCCAAGTTATGTTTCAAGTGTTTTAGTTGTTTCAGACGTATTTTCAAGTGTTTTTATCTGTATGCTGCGGAAGTATTTCTGGATGTTGCATAACATGCATGTTGCAAGCATATGTTTCAAGTGTTTCAGGTGTTTGAAAGTCCTATGTTTGGTGTTGGTAATTAGTGACAATACCTAATACTAACCACATAACACATGTGTGTAGCTATGATGTGGTTGGTGCAATGACATGGTGAAGCAAGGATCAAACAATGGTGATGTGATCAAGTGCTTGCCATGATGGAGTTGGATGAAGGTGCAAAGCTAAATCATGGATCTCAAGGCAAAGGTATATGATAGGGTTTTCCATTTTGCATCCAAGACACCATAGAGGGTGTGGATGGCTTAGGATCGATAGCCGTACTATAAAGAGGGGAACTTCCGAGGCTATTGATCACTTAAGTGCCACTAGATGAGGATTCATTTGCATATGCATTTAGATCTAGTGGAGAGCTAACTTAACGCCTCGAAAATTATTGTGAAAATGCTAACACACATGCACATGCTGATGTACACTTGGTGATGTTAGCACGTTTGCAAAGGCGGTGGAGTTTGAGCGGTAGAGATGGGTTTGGGGCCCTCTCTCCCTCCCGCCTCGCAAGCTCGGCGGAATTCAACGCTTTTAGTAGAAGTGAAATGCTTATTTTTCCACTACGCCGGTGGCGGAGATTCTAAGTCATCGTGGGTAGAAACGCAGGCGAACGGAGGTCAGTGGTAGTGACCGGACGCGGTCTCAGTATGACCGGACGCGTTTGGTCAGTGGCAGAGCAGCGCGCGGCGCGGGTGCGGTCAGTTCGACAGCCGCGTCTGGTCGTTCGCGGGACCGGCGCGTCCGGTCAAACACGCGGTGAGGCAACGAGGCGCACAGGGTTGATCGGACGCTGGGCGCGTCTGGTCAGTCGCGATCGGATGTGTCCGGTCGCAAAAAACCCTCTCTGTACTCGGACCGGATGCCGCGTGTAACCCGTTCGGTCACGTGGTGAGCAACACAAATCAGTGGGGACCGGACACCGAGGCACGTCCGATCAATTTGATCGGCGCGTCCAGTGATGAGGACATCACTCCTTCACATACACACAATGATCCACTGCTGGACATTCAAGGTTCAATCACTAGAGCTCGCGCGCGGCAATTAAATTTAGAGGTGAGCTCGTTCCTAAGTAACTCTTTATATGATTTTAAGAATAGATTGCTACCTAATGATTATATTGTGCTTAGGAATGAAGCTGAGGTCTAGAAGACACATGGAGGAGGGCTTGGAGGCATGGAGGTCCAGCGAGGGCGCCCGAATAAAGATTGAGGCCCAAACCAAGTTGAGTTCGAGTCTGCCTCGCAGTCCAGGAGCAGTCAGCATTAAAACGGTCGCCTAGGTCGCATACGAGCTCGGATTTGGACGTTCTTGATATGTATGGAAAGCTAACGAGAAGACCTTTCCAATGGGTTTTGTTGGAGGCCCAAATTCATCCGGGGTCATTGGGAATCATCAGAGAAAGTTGACATTCAGAATCTGTCCCGGCGCTGCGACGTCGTATTTTGGTCTTTGGGCCTTGTATCGAGTTGGAACCCATTAGGGGTGTGTCTAGGGGGTCTTACACGACCCTAGCCTCTTTAAATCAGTCACTGCCACTCTCGTTAGGGTTTGGGTTTTGCTTAGATTATTCTGTTGGCAACAGTTTCGCCGCCGCCGTCGGTTTGTGAGACCCCAACTTCGTGAGATTAATCATTCATCTGTATTTTGGTTGCATTCTTTTTTATGTTCTTGCGTGTGTTCTCGATTCGCAGGCAAGGACTTAGCCTTCTTGGCGAGATCGAACGTGCAATGCCGGTCGATAACCAGAGGGGTCGTGGTGCTGCGATTGCGGGGTTCAGAACCGAGTTGTTCGGAAGCCGGATCGAATTGTGTCGTGACTCCACCAAATTGAGAGTTATCAGAACATTTCGGAAGATCGGAAACCCTATCTAATATCAAGTGGTATCAAATCTTTAGGTATACCGCCAGGTTTAACCTTGCCCTAGTTTAGTTTGGTTTCACCTTCGTCCTAGAGTCCACAGAAAAGCCAAAAATTTTAGTGTTAGGTTTTTCCCTATCCTAGAACCACGTTTAGCCTTTTGCATAATTCTTTTCAAATTCCGTCGTGTTGAGTTTGTGTCCTAGTCAAGGTCTTGTTGCTGGTTAGTTTGTGTTAGAGTCCAGTCGTGTGTTTTTCTCCTCCGTTTCCATCAAATCCGCCACCGCATCAATTTTTTGCGCACTTTGTTCCCGTTTTGTCCTCTAATTCGGAGTCCGTTCGTAAAACATTCATAACTTTCGCATACGAACTCCGTTTGAGATGATCCATATATCAAAATCGATTAGAAAAAAATTTTAGATCTACTTGTCCCCCCTTTGGTGTGTTTGCCAAATTTAGATTGCCCAAAAACGGCCCGGAAGATCGTCTTTTTTGAGCCTGGAAGGTTTTTGTCACTTTTTGGCATATCTTCTGCAAATTCCACAGGTCACGCCTTTTACTTGTTTAAGCTCAAATTTTTTGTGGTTACTTCTTGTGTGCTCCTAAGTCAAGAAAAAATATCAAAAAAATTGAAAGAAAAAGTTGAAAGTTCCAAAAAACAACGACACCCCAAAAAATAGAAAAATTGAGAGGGACAAAAGAGGAACAATATTTAGAGGAGCACATAGAGGAGGCAGTTTGTTATAATTATGGGCGTGTGCTGTCTTGTGCTTGTTTCCTATTGCTCTTGCTATCCATCATATTTGTTTCTTCATTTGGTTATCACACACATGGTACTTGGAACATGTTAGACCAGCAACGAGAGCAAGCATTTGGGACTATAATTCAGCATTACTTTCTGTTTTTGAATTGTGTTTCACTCACATATTTGGCCTGTCTGCCTTAACTTCACATACTTCTTCTGGATAGTATAAGTTTTGACCCCTGTAATCGCAGTGCTACGCCTTCCAGGTATCATTGGCCTTGCTGGTAAGAACCTTGTATGACCTTGAGAAGGGGTCTCCTTTTTGTTGTGATCTTGAGAGGCACCACTCCACCTACATAGTAGATTATTAGGGATAATCTTCACTGTTTGTTCCTGTTTTGTGTCTACAATGCCAGGTGACAATGAGGATAGGACGCCCAAAGACTGGTCGGAGTGCGTCAGCGAGGACCAACTACAATCTGTTGTAGATAATGCTTAGAAGGAGATTACTAAGGCAGTTGCCAAGGCTGTCACCGACGCGCTCATTGACCTCAAGCTCGGCAACACCCTTGAGAGATTGGACAAACGATTGTTCGCACTAACCGACAGGGTAGCTGCCTTGAAAGTGCAACCACCACCTGACGAAGAAGTCCATGATGGCAGCAACACCGGTGGACTCGAGGATACAGTATATGACACCGATGGTAATGTTGATCAAGCAGCGACAAGACAAAATAGATTATGCCATCGTCTACTCAGAAACACCACAGGTATGGGTGGCGCTCAACACTTCAACCGCCACCAAGGTAATCATAATTGTGCTCCCGATGATCCTTATGCTAAGGTTAAATTTAAAATACCTTCTTTTTCGGGACATTATGATGTTGAGGGATACCTTGATTGGGAGATGATAGTCGAGCAGAAATTTAGTGCCCACCTTGTGCCTGAGCAACATAGGGTTAGACAAGCCACTAGTGAGTTTAAAGATTTTGCCATCATTTGGTGGACTGGTTTAGCTGTAGAGAATGCAACACCTAGTACCTGGGAAGAGCTTAAGGTTGCTATGTGTGATAGATTTGTGCCACCATCATATCATAGAGACCTCCGTAAGAAACTGATGCGCTTAGCACAGGAAGATAAAGTTGTGCAGGATTACTATGGTGAGCTTCAAAAAGGTTTGATGCGTTGTGGCATAGTGGAGGGACCCGAAGATTCTATTGTTTGTTTTTATTCGGGTTTGAGGCGCGAAATTCAGGACATAGTTGATTATAAGGAATTTAACACTGTCAACCAGCTGTTTCAGTTTGCTATGCTTGTAGAGAAGGAGTTGCAGGGGAGTGATTTGCAGGGCAATAACAAGGTTGGCACCACATACATACCGTGATCTTCGGGGCTTTCCAAGGCATCTTCCTATCGGGTGGCCCCACCAGCGAGCAAGGATAAGTCTGGAGTAAAATCGTCTTCTTCATGACCTTCTGGTTCAAGTAAAAATTATGTGCAGGAACCTTCGAAGAGCATCCTCCATCGCCTCAACGGGACGCATTCCTGGTGTTCAGTGCCGCCGCTGCCATAGATTTGGGCATACGCAGTAGGAGTGCCCAAGTCAACGAGCATACATTGCTACAGACGATGGGTACATCAGCATCTCTAACATTGAAGATGATGAGGATCAAGAACAAGCTGTTCAGGAGGACAACGAAGTCTTTTGTCACAGAACCTCCTAATTATAATGGCTCACATGTACCCGTCATCGTCATAATGACCTCTGACAGCCGTACTTATGTTCCTCATAACTTAAAAGGCCTGCTTTCCTCCGAACAGGATCCAATCACAGGAGTATTACAATATTACAATAGTTTATTCAAAATATTCAACAAAGTAAAGTAGCGGAAGTCTTACAATAACTTAAGTTTACAAACCAGTTTCCAAACCTCAAACCTTATGTAGCATTATTACAAACCAGTAGTAGAGAAGTATCGGTAGTAACTTTATTACAACACACAAGCGAGATGCCTTGCCCAAAGGCCACACAGTCTACTCGTCATCACTTTCTTCGGCCACAACGGTCATGCAACAAGGCTCAAAGCAGACTTGTTCATGAACCACACCTGCAACAAGGGTTCAACAAACCCTGAGTACGAGAGTACTCAACAAGACTTACCCGACTAAGAAACAGACTCCAAGGGCATACTAGCTTTAGGGAATCAAGGTACGGGTATTCCAGAATCAAATTTTCTTTTGCAGAAAAGCTTACTAAGGTGAGTCCTTACCTTCAATGTTTTACTTTTACCATTGATGGTTCATTAACCAATTCTAGGTGATCCTAATCTAGATCAAAGTAATTATCATCAAAACCCTTCTCATTCTTTCTTTCAATTTTAGTTCTTATCTACAGTGCAAGGTAAGGTGTGTATAGTGATAGGTTTCGCTTCCCATCACGAGATGGGCGGTAAAACCGTGAGGACTGACACCAGTGTTGTTCCCACGTCGATCCTGGTCACAGCCATGCCGGTAGGTGGTAGCAGGTAATCGCATTAAATGCTCTGATTTTTGTCTCGGGATAGGTGAATTGAGTGGGTCGAGCGCTCCGACCCGGGGTCATGCGAGTCGGAGTGTGGTCGAGGTGCCTCGCCGTACAGGGCTGAAAGTCCCTAGTTTGGTTTTGGCTAATTGATGAAACCTAGGACTAACCTTTGTATCTAAGTGGATGATTTAGATAAAGGTGGTCATTGAATATGAGACATGACATTGACTCATATGACCAAAATGGTGAAGACCAAGATGAGGCTTGGCTCGATGGACCGGTTGTGAAGGTGAAGGGCTAGTCGAGGCTTCGAAGCGAAGGACCATGCGATGGTGAAGCTTGAGCAAGACTTGGCGCCGATGGACCGATGCAACGGTGAAGAGCAAGTGAAGTCAAGGTCGATGGATCGAGACGGTCATGTGATGATATGAAGTGGATCATATCATTTGGAGAAACAAAATAGGCTCAAGGCAAAGGTATAACCATAGGGCCATTTTGTTTTACACTCAAGACACCATAGAGGGTGTGAGTGGTTTAGGGTCGATAGCCAAACTATTAAGAGGGGAAGTCTTATCGGTTATTCGACGCACGGGTGCCACTAGGTGAATTCATGAAGTGCATTGCATGTAGGGCGTAGTGAGCTAACTGGAAAACCTTTGAAAATGATTGAGAAAAAGCTAACACACAAGCACATGGAGATGTACACTTGATGGTGTTGGCACATTTGCAAAGGAGAAGGTGTTGGAGTTGATTTTGATCAACTTGGTGAAGAGAGAAAGGTTTTTCGGTGTTGTTCGGACACTAGGATGGCTCTTGGAGTGGAATACTGCTTTGATCCATTGTGAACTGGATCAAGTACTTTAGTGGGTTGTGTAGCCCTCTGAGTAAGCTTTCCAAAATGTCCAAGATCATCGAAATCGGAGTTCGGAGCTAAGAGATATCGCCGTTTTACCGAAGAGTGGTCTGTGACCGGACTCGTGACCGGACGCGTCCGGTCAGCACCTGCGCGTCCGGTCAGCGCGTCCGGTCAGTGTTTTTCGCGGGCGAAAGTGATCGGACGCTGCAGCGAGTCCGGTCAGTGATGACCGGACGCGTCTGGTCGTGTCAGGAGCTTGCTGGAACCTCTCTGTTCGCTGTTTCGCTGCGACCTGCGCGTCCGGTCCCGTTAGTGACCACCGCGTCCAGTCAATACAAGTTTATACGCGTGAAAACTAGCCGTTGGAGCACGCTACTGACCTGCGCGTCCGGTCAGTTTCGACCGGCGCGTCCGGTCGTCCCGAAAAACGCTCAGTGGAGTGGCAACAGCTTTATTTGTATGGGATGCTTATAAATACTCGTTGGCCGGCCCTTGGGGAGGTCTCTTGGCATTTCTAACACTCTTGTGCATCCTTTGAGCTAAAGCTTCTCCTCCCACTCATCTCTCTTGCTTGATTGCAAATCAAAAGTGAGATTGAGTGATCCCAAAGTGTATTGCATAGCTTGAGGGCATCTAGTGGCACTTGTGGTTGGTTTAGCTGGTGGATTTCTTGTTACTCTTGGAGAGTACCGCTCCTAGCCGGCTTAGAGATTGTTGGAGGCGTTGGCAAGAGAAGGTGATTGTTCTTGGCCACCTCCGGTTGATTGTGAGAGGTTCTTGTGCTTTCCTCGGCGGGACGCCAAAAGCAACTCTAGTGGAATGCGCGTGTCATTGAGTTACCTCACTTGAGAGTGGTGTCTTGCGGTGCCTTGCGGGGCGTGCCTTGAGGGGCAAGTGACTTGAGGGTCACACCGGGAAACCATCTAAGTGTTGGTCGACACAACCGGTGACGTAGCTTGTCGGTGCACAAGTGAACACCGGGTGAACAAAAATATTGTGTCTCTTGTCTTCCGGTGATTGGTCTTCATATTGTGTTGTTGTCAATATTGATTGATTGTATATCATCTTGATGATTGGCAACATCTTCTCTTCACCATCGGTATAAGAATCACAATCCTCTCTCTTGCACTTACTTTTACTAGATTATCTTGTGTAGCTCTAGTGGTAGCTTTGCTAGTAGTATTGTTAGCTTGTTCTCTAGTGTAAAATTAGTGACATAGCTCTTGTGTGAACTAAAGATCATAATCTACTAGACTTGTGGATAGGAGGCTTGCATCACAACCTTTGGCTAAGCAAAACTCGCTTTACGCCGTTTGTTATTCTAACAAGTTTATTTAGTGGTATTTGTAGAATTTTTTTATAGGCTATTCACCCCCCTCTAGCCATCTAGGACCTTACAAGTGGTATCAGAGCCGTGGTCACCGTTTCAATCAAGGCTTAACATCCTTCGGTGTGAAAAATGGCTCAAGTTGTGTTCAATCATGTTGGGGGCAAGCCACCGTTCTTTGATGGTGTTAGTTCTTTTGCTCATTGGAAGAGAAAAATGACAATGTACCTTGGTTCTATTCATGAGAGAGTATTGCAAGTCACCGAGAATGATTTTGCTATCATTGATCCCGATCATCTCACCGATGAAGATAGAGCAAATAGAACATGCAATAGAATGGCTCTCAATACACTTTACAATGGTATTGATACAAAAGTGTTTGAGGGCATCAAGGATTTGGAATTGGCTAGTGAAGTATGGACAAGGTTGAGTGAGACATATGAAGGCACTAAGGTTGTGAAGAGTGCCAAGCTATATGGGCTCAAGAGTGAGTTTGAGAACTTCAAGAAAAAGGATGATGAAACAATCATTGAAATGTTTCATAGATTGCAAGTGATAGTCAATGATCTCAAGAGCTTAGGGTACAAGAATCAAGATCAAGATTTTTGTCACAAGTTCTTATTGAGCTTACCTAGAAGATTCAAGATGTTGATCATGATGTTGCAAAAAGATGGGCTTGAAGCAATGAAGCCTAATGATTTGCTTGGTGAAGTATTGACCTATGATAAATATGATCAAAATGTTGATGACAAGGAGAATGTGGAAAATGAGAAGAAGAAGACCGTGGCATTCAAGGCCACCTCCTCCAAGGGCAAAGCTACCATCATTGAAGAAGAAGAAGACAACAATGAAGATGGGGAATTTGAAATTGATGATGAGGCACTTGCTCTTGTAGTCAAGAAGATGGGTCACATGTTCATCAAGAGAAGAGGCTTTAAGAAGAGAAATGACAACTTCAAAAGAAATGAGCAACAAAGGAAGTGCTTCAATTGTGATAGCACCGAGCACCTTCAAGCGGAATGTCCTTATGATAAGAAGAAGAACAAGAAGGACAAGTTTGAGAAGAAGAGAGAGGCCAAGATGACATTCAAGAAAGGCAAGAATGGTGCCTATGTGATCACTTGGGAAAGTGATGATAATGAAGAAGAAGAAGAATCATCCAACAAGACTTTTGCTTCCATTGCTATCAACAAGAAGCCATCACTATTTGGTTCATCCTCTTCATGCTTCATGGCTAAAGAAGCTAAGGTATTATATGATGAGAGTGACGATGAAAGTGAAATGGAATATGTTCATGATAGTGATAATGATAATGAAAATAATGATGATGAACCAACTAAAGAACAACTATATGACTTGATGCAACAAACTAGAGACATAGCTATTGCCAAGGACAAGGAGTGTAAGAAGCTTTCAATGAAAGTAGCAATACTTAAGAAAGTCCTTAGTGAGCTTAAGACCACTCAAGAGAGTCTTGTGGAAGACCATGAGGATCTTGGTAAGGCTCATTCCAAGCTTGAAAAGGCTCACTCATTGCTACTTGAGCAACAAGCAAAAAGAGAGGTTATTATATCATGTGATATAGGTGTTACATGTGATATAATTGATGAATCCTTTAATGAACCTATCATCATGTCAAATGCTAACCTTTCTTGTAGCTCTTCATCCACCACCACCAACTCTACCTCCACTACTAGTGATGGTTTCACTCGTGATGCCTCACTAATGGTTGAGAATGAGACTCTCAAAAAGGAGGTGGATGAGCTCACTCACGCCCTAGGCAAGGCCTATGGTAGTGAGGCCCGCTTGCTTAAGTGCTTGGGTAGCCAAAGGTTCTCTCTTAACAAAGAGGGATTGGGCTACACCCCCAAGAAAGGCAAGTCGGCCTTTGCAACTCCAAAGCCTAGCTTTGTGAAGGGCAATGGTCGGTTTTGCAATAGATGCAAGCAAGTTGGGCACCTAGAGCATAATTACAATAAAAAGAACCAAAGCAAGAACCTTGTTAATACTATACCTTTTGATTCTTGCTATGTACTTACCAAGAGTGTGAAGGGTGTGCAAGCTAAGTTTGTTGGTACACCAATTGTGGGCCCAAAGAAGAAGGCTATTTGGGTACCAAAGAGCTTAGTTACTAACCTACAAGGACCCAAACAAAAGTGGGTACCTAAGCTTCATTAATTTGCTTGTAGGTCAATTATAAAGCCGGAGGAAGGCATTGGATTATTGATAGTGGGTGCACTCAACACATGACCGGTACATCAAGAATTTTTGACTCAATCAATGACAATGATAGTGGTGTTGATACTATCACATTTGGTAATAACAAGAAAGGCAAGGTTATTGGTTTGGGCAAGATTGCAATATCAAATGACATGAGTATCTCCAATGTGTTGCTAGTTGAAAGCTTAGATTTCAATCTTCTATCCGTGGCACAAATATGTGATCTAGGCTACAAATGCATTTTTGGGGTTGATGATGTGGAAGTTATTAGTGTGGATGGTTCAAATGTGGCATTCAAGGGTTTTAGATATGAGAATCTCTACTTAGTTGACTTCAATGCTAGAGAAACTTCCTTGACAACTTGCTTAATCTCCAAATCAAGCATGGGTTGGCTTTGGCATAGAAGGCTTGGTCATGTTGGCATGAAACAATTGAAGAAGCTTACAACTCACAATCTTGTCAATGGTTTGAAGGATGTTGAATTTGAGAAGAATAAGCTTTGTAGTGCATGTCAAGCCGGGAAGCAAGTTGGTAGCTCATATCCAAAGAAGAGTACAATGAGCACATGCAAAGCATTTGATATGATGCACATGGATCTATTTGGACCAACAACATACACAAGCATAGGCAGCAACAAGTATGGCTTTGTTATAGTGGATGATTTCACAAGATTCACATGGGTATTCTTTCTAAATGACAAAAGTGAAGTGTTTGACACCTTCAAGGCATTTCTCACTAGAGTTCACAATGAGTTTGAGATTAGAATCAAGAAAGTGAGAAGTGACAATGGAAGTGAGTTCAAGAATACAAGAATTGAAGAACTTTGTGATCACTATGGCATTGGACATCAATTCTCGGCCAAGTACACTCCACAATCAGACGGCCTAGTTGAGAGGAAGAATAGAACATTGCTTGATATGGCTAGATCAATGCTTCATGAGTACAATGTGAGTCAATCTTTTTGGGATGAAGCAATCAATACCGCTTGCTACTACATCAATAGACTATATTGTCATCCATTACTAGAGAAGACCCCTTATGAGCTACTTCATGAAAGAAAGCCTAATATTTCTTACTTTAGGGTATTTGGTTGCAAATGCTATATCTTGAAGAAGGGCACTAGATTGGGGAAGTTTGACAAGAGATGTGATGAGGGGTTCCTACTTGGTTATTCAACTACAAGCAAAGCTTATAGAGTTTGGAACAACTCTAGTGGCATTCTAGAAGAAGTCCATGATGTGCAATTTGATGAAACCAATGGGTCACAAGATGAAGAAGAGAATCTAGATGATGTTGGTGGAACTCAATTAGTGGAAGCAATGAAGAACATGGACATTGGGTACATTAGAGCAAAGCAAGTAATTGATATTCAAGATGATGATAAAGATCAAGTGCTAAATTCTACATTCAAGCTAGCTAGTGACTCTCAAGTGCAAGATCTTGGTGCTAGTACATCTCATCAAGATACATCAAGTGATCAACCAAGCTCAAGCAATCAAGTGCAAGTACTCCAACCACAACATGTTGCAAGAGATCACCCCATTGATAGTGTTATTAGTGATATTAGAAGTGGTGTGCAAACAAGATCAAGACTGGCTATGTTTTGTGATCATGCATCATTTGTGTCAACCATAGAACCACAGAAGATAGAAGAAGCTTTGAGGGATGCCAATTGGATCATGGCTATGCAAGAAGAGCTTAACAATTTTCACAAGAAATGATGTTTAGGAGTTGGTAGAAAGGCCAAATGACTACAATGTGATTGGAACCAAGTGGGTGTTTAAAAACAAGCAAGATCAAGATGGCATTATAGTGAGAAACAAAGCAAGACTAGTTGCTCAAGGTTACACTCAAGTTGAAGGTCTTGACTATGATGAGACATATGCTCCCGTGGCAAGATTGGAGGCAATAAGGATTCTATTGGCTTATGCTTGTGCGCACAACATCAAACTATATCAAATGGATGTCAAAAGTGCATTTCTAAATGGGATTATCAATGAGTTAGTCTTCGTTGAGCAACCGCCCGGATTTGAAGATGACAAGAAACCCAACCATGTGTATAAGTTGAAGAAGCCTTTATATGGCTTAAAGCAAGCACCTAGAGCATGGTATGAGAGGCTAAGGGATTTCCTTCTCTCTAAGGGATTCAAGATGGGCAAGGTTGATACAACTCTATTCACCAAGAAGATTGGGAGTGATCTATTCATAGTGTAAATATATGTTGATGACATCATCTTTGGATCAACCGATCAAGCTTATTGTGAAGAATTTGGTGCTATGATGGCCAAAGAGTTTGAAATGTCTATGATTGGTGAACTTAGCTACTTCCTTGGTCTCCAAGTCAAGCAATTGAAGAGTGGGACATTTGTGAGTCAAGGGAAATACATAAGGGACATGTTGAAGAAGTTTGGAATGCAAGATGCAAAGCCAATTTCAACTCCAATGGGTACAAATGGAAATTTGGATAGTGATCTTGATGGCAAAATGGTGAATCAAGAGGAATATCGGTCCTTGATTGGAAGTCTACTCTATGTCACCGCGTCAAGGCCGGATGTCATGTTTAGTGTTTGCATGTGTGCTAGATATCAAGCCTCACCTAGAGAAAGTCATCTCACGGCCGCAAAGAGAATATTGAGGTACTTGAAGCAAACAAGAGATGTTGAACTATGGTATCCCAAGGGGTCAAAGTTTGAATTGATTGGATATTCGGACTCCGACTATGGGGGTTGCAAGATCAATAGATAGAGCACAAGTGGCACATGTCAATTACTTAGAAGATCACTTGTGTCATGGTCCTCAAAGAAACAAAATAGTGTGGCAATCTCTACCGCCGAAGCCGAATATGTGAGTGCGGGGAGTTGTTGTGCACAATTACTATGGATGAAATCAACTTTGAAGGATTATGGCCTCAACTTCAAGAATGTGCCATTGCTATGTGATAATGAAAGTGCAATCAAGATGACACAAAACCCGGTTCAACATGAAAGAACAAAGCATATTGACATAAGGCATCATTTCATTAGAGATCATCAACAAAAGGGAGATATTGCCATTGAAAGTGTTGGCACCGATGATCAACTTGCCGATATTCTCACTAAGCCACTTGATGAAAAGAGGTTTTGCAAGCTAAGAAATGAATTGAACATTCTTGATTTCTCAAACATGAGTTGAATGCACCCCACCCACTTATTGACATGCCTCTCCTTCGACATTGCAAGGTAAAGTTGATTGACATGTCATTCATCCTATGCTAAGGGCTTGCTAGAGCATGTAGACATATTAAGTGGTATGCATGAGCATTCATGATAAATCAAATGAATTTGATGGATATATGTTACCACTATTGCCTCTATGTTTGTTTTGATCTAGTGGTGGCATATGACATGTTTGTGAGCTTGCACACCTAGTGTTGAATCTAGAAGATTTGCTATAAGTGTTTAATTCAACATAGGCAACATAACCCTTATTAGGAGGTGTGAAGAAGCTTGTCTTTGGTTTAAATCGAATTAAATATCTTTGGCAAGTGTTCTAGGTTGAACCAAATTTGATAAATTTTAACCTACTCCATCAATTTTTTTCTTCTCCACAATTTGATCCCATTTTTGGGTAAGTTGTTGACAAAGGGGGAGAGAAAAAGATGATTCAACATGATAAAGGGGTAAATAAAATTTTTGTTGCACACAAGTAGGGGGAGCAAGCTCATAAACAAAGTTGTTGCATTTGTTTATGCATTTTCATATGACTTGCTCATTGCACATGTATTTAAAGTCAATATACATGCTTGTGTGATGCAATGCTAGTATAGATCTTGGATGATGAAATGATCTACTAGCATGCATAGGAATAGTTTACACGTGGTATCTAGACATGCCTAAAGTTTTTACAAGTGGTCCAAGAACCTTTACTTATAATGTTGATCTCACGAGGTTCTTAAGTTTTGTTGGATGTCTAGTTACTTCATGATGCTAAGGATGGTGTAAAAGGCAACTCCGATTGGTATCACGCTTCAAAGGTCCATTTCTTACACCTTAGCATCATTTTGGTAGAATTACTCTCTCAACACTTCTATCCATGCATATGTGCAAAGCTTTCAATCCAAACTCTATGCACATATATAGGGGGAGCTAATGCTACCAAAACCGATCTTGTGATAATTGTCCAAATTTTACTTATGAGCAAAATGATTGGACAAGTATGACAAGTTCAAAACTTTTATTATCAAAATCATCTTTGTGAGGGTTGTCATCAATTACCAAAAAGGGGGAGATTGAAAGTCCCTAGTTTGGTTTTGGCTAATTGATGAAACCTAGGACTAACCTTTGTATCTAAGTGGATGATTTAGATAAAGGTGGTCATTGAATATGAGACATGACATTGACTCATATGACTAAAATGGTGAAGACCAAGATGAGGCTTGGCTCGATGGACCGGTTGTGAAGGTGAAGGGCTAGTCGAGGCTTCGAAGCGAAGGACCATACGATGGTGAAGCTTGAGCAAGACTTGGCGCCGATGGACCGATGCAACGGTGAAGAGCAAGTGAAGTCAAGGTCGATGGATCGAGACGGTCATGTGATGATATGAAGTGGATCATATCATTTGGAGAAACAAAATAGGCTCAAGGCAAAGGTATAACCATAGGGCCATTTTGTTTTACACTCAAGACACCATAGAGGGTGAGTGGTTTAGGGTCGATAGCCAAACTATTAAGAGGGGAAGTCTTATCGGTTATTCGACGCACGGGTGCCACTAGGTGAATTCATGAAGTGCATTGCATGTAGGGCGTAGTGAGCTAACTGGAAAACCTTTGAAAATGATTGAGAAAAAGCTAACACACAAGCACATGGAGATGTACACTTGATGGTGTTGGCACATTTGCAAAGGAGAAGGTGTTGGAGTTGATTTTGATCAACTTGGTGAAGAGAGAAAGGTTTTTCGGTGTTGTCCGGACACTAGGATGGCTCTTGGAGTGGAATACTGCTTTGATCCATTGTGAACTGGATCAAGTACTTTAGTGGGTTGTGTAGCCCTCTGAGTAAGCTTTCCAAAATGTCCAAGATCATCGAAATCGGAGTTCGGAACTAAGAGATATCGCCGTTTTACCGAAGAGTGGTCTGTGATCGGACTCGTGACCGGACGCGTCCGGTCAGCACCTGCGCGTCCGGTCAGCGCGTCCGGTCAGTGTTTTTCGCTGGCGAAAGTGACCGGACGCTGCAGCGAGTCCGATCAGTGATGACCGGATGCGTCCGGTCGTGTCGGGAGCTTGCTGGAACCTCTCTGTTCGCTGTTTCGCTGCGACCTGCGCGTCCGGTCCCGTTAGTGACCACCGCGTCCGGTCAATACAAGTTTATACGCGCGAAAACTAGCCGTTGGAGCACGCTACTGACCTGCGCGTCCGGTCAGTTTCGACCGGCGCGTCCGGTCGTCCCGAAAAACGCTCAGTGGAGTGGCAACGGCTTTATTTATATGGGATGCTTATAAATACTCGTTGGCCAGCCCTTGGGGAGGTCTCTTGGCATTTCTAACACTCTTGTGCATCCTTTGAGCTAAAGCTTCTCCTCCCACTCATCTCTCTCGCTTGATTGCAAATCAAAAGTGAGATTGAGTGATCCCAAAGTGTATTGCATAGCTTGAGGGCATCTAGTGGCACTTGTGGGTGGTTTAGCTGGTGGATTTCTTGTTACTCTTGGAGAGTACCGCTTCTAGCCGGCTTAGAGATTGTTGGAGGCGTTGGCAAGAAAAGGTGATTGTTCTTGGCCACCTCCGGTTGATTGTGAGAGGTTCTTGTGCTTTCCTCGGCGGGACGCCAAAAGCAACTCTAGTGGAATGCGCGTGTCATTGAGTTACCTCACTTGAGAGTGGTGTCTTGCGGTGCCTTGCGGGGCGTGCCTTGAGGGGCAAGTGACTTGAGGGTCACACCGGGAAACCATCTAAGTGTTGGTCGACACAACCGGTGACGTAGCTTGTCGGTGCACAAGTGAACACCGGGTGAACAAAAATATTGTGTCTCTTGTCTTCCGGTGATTGGTCTTCATATTGTGTTGTTGTCAATATTGATTGATTGTATATCATCTTGATGATTGGCAACATCTTCTCTTCACCATCGGTATAAGAATCACAATCCTCTCTCTTGCACTTACTTTTACTAGATTATCTTGTGTAGCTCTAGTGGTAGCTTTGCTAGTAGTATTGTTAGCTTGTTCTCTAGTGTAAAATTAGTGACATAGCTCTTGTGTGAACTAAAGATCATAATCTACTAGACTTGTGGATAGGAGGCTTGCATCACAACCTTTGGCTAAGCAAAACTCGCTTTACGCCGTTTGTTATTCTAACAAGTTTGTTTAGTGGTATTTATAGAATTTTTTTATAGGCTATTCACCCCCCTCTAGCCATCTGGGACCTTACAAGGGCGCGGTCAAGGTGCTCCTGTCGAGGGTGCCTCGTACGAGTCGGAGCCGGAGCGCGGTCGAGGCGCTCCATCGAGGGTGCCTCGTACGAGTCGGAGCCGGAGCGCGGTCGAGGCGCTCCGTCGAGCCGGCCTTGTACAAGACGGACCTGACATGCGGTTCTAAGGTGGGCTACGTTTTGCTGTGGCTTAGTCGTTTTGCTTTGTTTTTTATTATCGATGATGTGGGTACCCCCATACTGTTGGTACCGACAGTCATGCAACAAGGCTCAAAGCAGACTTGTTCATGAACCGCACCTACAACAAGGGTTCAACAAACCCTGAGTACGAGAGTACTCAACAAGACTTACCCAACTAAGAAACAAACTCCAAGGGCATACTAGCTTTAGGGAATCAAGGTACGGGTATTCCAGAATCAAATTTTCTTTTACAAAAAAGCTTACTAAGGTGAGTCCTTACCTTCAATGTTTTACTTTTACCATTGATGGTTCATTAACCAATTCTAGGTGATCCTAATCTAGATCAAAGTAATTATCATCAAAACCCTTCTCATTCTTTCTTTCAATTCCAGTTCTTATCTACGATGCAGGACAGGTGATCGAGTCTCCATAACCGAGGAGCAAACGACGATTCGAACTGATTATACCCAGCTGGGGATCTCTAACCTCACGGTATATGTAGAACCAAATCTGACATATGCCAACCCTCAATCAGATCTCTCAAAACCAGAACGTGTCCATCGCCACCCGAGAGTACAGTACTCCTCGAACCCGGCCTGATTCTAGCCCCGAGGGTACACGCTACTCTCGCCATCTCTCCACTCTCAGTGCGAGGTTAGACGTTCTCGAAATAGAATCACCAACATTTTGGGCTTACCCAAGGCATGAGGCTAGTTGCAAAGTCTTGAAACACAAGCGGGCCATACAACGAACGGTCCTTAACTGACAAGGCGGAAACACTACATTGAGACTCCTTTCTCAATGTATGTTAGCAGTGGCCAAATCACCCGCCTGATCTTCTAATTCATTCTCATATTTCAATATTCATTAAGTATGCCGTCATGGCTACAAAAACAATTCATTTAAAAAGCTTAACTCATAAGCATAGCGAAGCATACTACGCATTTTTAGTAAACCAGGTATCAAGGTTGATATCACAATAATCAAGGATGATAATGCAGCAATTGGGTTATCACTCAACTCCTAATTACTTAATGCAGTAAACCATAATATAAATAATAAAGATTTGTAAATATCAAGGTAGGGTTTAAATGCATCGGAGCTTGCCTTGCTCTGACGCGACGACTGACTCGGACTCGAGGACTCCAACTTCCGGTCCGGAACCCACCGACGATAGCTCTTCTCCAGAGGCTTGCTTGGCAACTTCAACTTCTTTGAAAGTGGGAACTACGCGAATATATAACATGTCTTAACATGATGTGATGATAACATGATGCTTGATGATGATATGCCACGATTCACGACTTGAGTACAACTTTCCTTTGCGGTACGGTCGCAAAACAGTAAAACCTACTAACTAGTAGCGACAACTCCAGCGATACCAGCTTATCACTAAGAAAGTTACTAACGAGCTCAAACATGAAATTAAAGTGCCAAAGATCACCAAAGATTAGTGACCTAAGGACATCACCCAATCAAAAGGGCACACAACACTTAAAGTTATCAATTTAACATTTATTTACTATTTAATTAATTAGGGCATAATTAATATTTGATCATACTTCATCTAACCAAGCTTAAACTTTTTCTAGGGATTGTACATGACCTAAAACAGTGTCACAATAAATTTTATAATTTTTGGATTAATAATTTAATTATTAAAATTCATGGAAGTTGCATTTAATATTTAATGAAACTAATTAAATATCCTACATAAAGTAATCAAATTTAACACTTAACATTTTTCCTAGGTAGTTGACACATGGAAAAGCTTACACAAAAATTTTCATAAATTTTGGAGCTCTACACAATTTTTAATGAAATAAACAAATAACATCACTATTCATAATTTGGAAAAAGAAAAAAAACAAAAACGAGCTCGGGCCGACTTCCTTCTCTCCCTCCGGTTCGGCCCATCCAAGCGGCCTGCTCACGCGCCCGCATTCGCCCGTGCGGCCCAGCAGCGGCCGCTCCCGCACGCGCGGCCCTCTCTCTCGCGCTCACTGACACACGGCCCCCGCCTGTCATCCCTCACCTTCACCTCCCTCGCTCCCTCCCGCGCGCTCAGTGATGCCCGCACGGTGGCCGGCCGGTGACCAAGACGTCGGTCGACCAACTGACGTGACCAACACCAACTACACCTTCCTACGAATCCATTTTACTAACTTACAGCTCGGCTCGAGCTCCGGTGACCTGCTACCGACGGCGATGGCGGCACGGTGGCCACGGTACGCAGCACGCCGGCGCAAACACAGTGGTAGAGACCAAATTGAGGGTACGAGGAGCATCAGTGGCTCACCGCGGTTGCAGTGGTGCTCTTGGTGGCGACGGGGAGAGGCCGGAGTGACCTGGCCACGAGAAGGCGGTTTGACGGCGCTCGGTCGCCGGAGGTGGACACGGGAGCAGGCGATGCGGAGGCTCGGGTGAGAAAAAGGCTAACTCAGGTGGCTCACAAGATGCGCGAGGATGAGGCGACTCTGTTGGTGCAGTTTGCGTGGCCGGTGGAGGCTTGACGACGGCAGCGGCGAGCGGCGGAGCTGCGGTGGCGGTGGAAGTGGAGAAAAAGAAAAACACGTCGGTGACGGTGATCTCCTTATATAGGGCAACAAAACTGGTCTCCAGACGACATGTGGCGTGACGCGAACACGCTGAAGCCAACGCTGGTGGCGGTCGGCCGGCGCCCATGCCGCGCGGTGCCCTCCTCTGATTCGCCATCCACTGTAGCTCCCCCCCTTATTTTGAAATTTCAAACTGTTTTCTCAAATTACTTCCAAATTCATGTGGAAACTTGAAAAACTCCCAAGATATGAAATCTTCAGAATTTCAAGCTCTACAAGTTTTGTATTGAACACTTTTCCAAATTCTCACTGGATTTTGAAATTTGAGTTTAAATTCAAAAGGGGACACTTTTTGGAAATTTGGTAATTTAGAAATTACTTTGGATTTCATATTGTAACTTCAAAAACTCCAAACACCAAAGTTCTACATCTATACAAGACCTACAACTTTGCTGTTCAAAACATTTTCAAATTCTGCCTCCATTTTGAAATTTGAGTTTGGGGACAAAAAGGGGTCAAATCTGAAATTTGTTTATTTTCAAAATTGCTCCACATTTTACACTAAAACTTTGAAAACTCAAAACACCAAAGTTGTAGCCCTTGAAAAGTTTTACAAACTTGGTTTTGAACTTTTTCCAAAATTTTGCTTAGATTTTGAATTATTTAAAAAGGGGTAAAACAGGGTTTTGAAATTTAGGGTTTTCGGGGAAATTTTCAATTGGAATTTGTTGCTACCTTAATTAGTGATTACTTAATGATCAAACCATCATCCAAGGGCATCATTTGGACCAGAATGACATGGTTGACCAAATGACACTCTTGGTTGACCAATTTAGCTTTTGAAATTCTTTTAACATTTCCCCAAATTTGAATTTAAATTCGAATCGGAAAACTCGTGACAAGTTTTTGGATTCCAACTCAAACTCAAACTTGGAGCTTCATTTTATGTGTTGCACTTGAGCTCATACCCTACACTTGACACTAGTGTGTAACACAGTCACACACCTCAAATTACGCAGGGCATGGACTAAGTATTTGCGGTGGCATTCGAAATTAGAGTTTTCGGTTCGGATCACACCACTGAAAAGCACATCCAATCTAGATAAGTAAACTCGTTTTAGTTGATGCATAACAAGGTTGACCTAACCATGGATGCTTTGCGATGCATTATGTTGACATGGCAGATTAATTAGCAACTATATCACCCGGGGTGTTACATCTTTGGTACCGAAGACACAACCGCCTACATGAACATCATTGTGCAGCGAGTGCTTAGCGCGCAGGTACAACAACCTGAGAAGCAGCAACGCCACAATTTGTTCCAGATTTTCTTCGTTATCAACAATCGACGAGCACGTGTCATCATCGATAGAGGTAGCTGCAATAATTTGGTGAGTATAGATTTGGTCAAGAATCTTGGTTTGACCACACGCCCACACCCCCATCCATACCATATTCAGTGGTTGAATGATTCTGGTAAAGCTAAGGTAACACAAACTTGCGGAATCTCTTTTTCCATTGGTACCTATGTTGATTCTGTTGATTGTATTGTAGTACCTATGGAAGCTTGTTCACTTTTAATGGGTCGTCCTTGGGAATTTGATAATGATGCTACACACCATGGTAGAAGTAATACATATACTTTTGTGCATAAAAGGAAAGAAAGTTACTTTGGTTCCCATGACCCTAGCTAAAATTGTATAACATGATAAAGTACGAGCTGCTAGTTTGCATGAAGTTAAATCTGAAAATCAGCAAGTTGCTAATTCCAATTACCCACCTAAAAAGGAGAAGTCAGCACCTAATTTTAAGGCTCAGGGAATTAAATTGAAGGGTGTTGTTATGCTTGCAAGAAAAAGTGATCTTGCTGAAATTTCTGATGATGATGTTTGCTATACTTTGGTTTGCAAACGAGCCTTGTTTTCGCTTAATAATGTTGTTAGATCGGTACCGCCTGTTGTCACTAACCTTTTGCAGGAGTATGAGGACATTTTTCCAGCTGAGATACCCCCGGGGCAGCCACCTATGAGAGGGATAGAGCATCAAATTGATTTGATCCCGGGAGCATCATTGCCAAACCACGCTTCTTATCGAACCAAACCCGAGGAGACTAAGGAAATTCAGCGGCATGTCCAAGAGCTTTTAGATCATGGGTACATACGTGAAAGCCTTAGCCCTTGTGTTGTTCCTATGATTTTGGTTCCTAAGAAAGATGGTTATTGGCGTATGTGTGTTGATTGTAGAGCCATTAATAATATTACCATTCGATATCGTCACCCTATTCCTTGACATGCTTGATGAATTATGTGGCTCTATAATTTTCACAAAGATTGACTTGCATAGTGGCTACCACCAAATTAGAATGAAACTTGAAGATGAATGGAAAACAACTTTCAAAACTAAATTTGGGTTGTATGAATGGTTAGTAATGCCTTATGGGTTGACTAATGCACCTAGCACATTCATGCGCCTAATGAATGAGGTTTTAAGAGCTTTCATTGGTCGATTTATGGTAGTTTACTCTGATGATATCTTGATTTACAGCAAGTCTTTGGATGAACATATGGATCACTTACATGCTGTTTTTAATGCTTTACGCGAAGCACGTTTATTTGGTAACCTTGAGAAGTGCATCTTTTGCATAGATTGAGTCTCTTTTCTTGGCTATGTTGTTACTCCACAGGGAATTGAGGTGGATGAGATGAAAATTGAAGCAATTAAGAGCTGGCTGGTTCCCCAATCCATCACACAGGTGAGGAGCTTTCTTGGTCTTGCAAGATTTTACCGCCGCTTCGTCAAGGATTTCAACACCATTGCTACCCCTTTACATGAGTTGACAAAGAAGGGTGTGGTGTTGTAAGGTCCAAATGGCTAGAGGGGGGGTGAATAGCCTATTTAAAAATCTACAAGCTTCACTAAACAAACACGTTAGTATAAAAAGATAGCTAAGCTAATTCTAGCACTAGCTCAACTACACTATGCAAGCCACCTATGCAATTCTAGTGAAGCAAGGCTATGATCTCTAATACACACCAACAAGACTAAGTCACTAAGCTACTTACTCCTATGTGATAAAAGCTACACTAAGCAACCTACACTAGGATTAGTACAAGAAAGTAAAGAGCAAGTGACTTGATTCTTATACCAACGATGTAGAGAAGTAATGCACTCGAAGAATCAATCACAATGACCAACCACAAGAGAAATCCTCGGCAAAGAGATGACACAAGATTTTTTACCGAGGTTCACTTGCTTCCCGACAAGCTACTCCTCGTTGTGGCGATGCACCCACTTGTCGGTTCACGAGCTAATCGACTATCAAGAGTCGAGCCCTCGGCGAGCGCCGTACAACCGCACACAAGATGGGGATCCTTCAAGCCACGAGCTCCACTAGAGTATCCAATTTGCGAACTCCCGCGGGGAAGGATCAAGAACCCCTTACAACACTTGGTGAGGGCTCCAACAATCTCCAATTGCGAGCTCAATCACCTCCGCTGCTCCAAGCCGTCTACCGTGTCGGGAAACATGGAAGAGTAACAAGAAATCCGCAGCAACTCGTAGATCAAGTGCCTCTATAATGCAACTCTCAAGCAATGCACTTGAATCTCACTCAATCTCACTCAAGATGTGCAACCAAGCAAAGAGATGAGTGGAGGGGTTGTTCTCTAGCTCAAAGGATGTCTCTAGGTCTTAAAATGTGCAAGAGTTCCCTCAAACCCCGGCCAACTTCTATTTATAGCGAAGGGGTACGCAGCTAGCCGTTACCGGACGACGCAGTTAAAATCGCGCTGACCGGACGCTCCAGTCAGGGTGACCGGACGCGTCCGGTCACTACAGGACAAGCGTGAACAGTGCGTGTCAGAACTAGCCGTTGCCGTGACCGGACATGCTCTAGCGTTTGACCGGACGCGACAGTGTCAGCGTCCGGTCGCGGTCCAGTAAGCTCCCGTCGAGACCGGACGCGTCCGATCGGAGTCCAGTAACGATCCACTCATGACCGGACGCATCCGGTCGAACGTGATCGGACGCGCCACCGCGTCCGATCGCATCTGCCCTTCGTGCTGAACACCTAGGTGCGTGACCGGACGCGCCAGTTCCGCGAGGGACCGGACGCGTCGGTCCGTGACCCTTCTCACACGCGCGTCTGTCTGTGGTTTGAACTGACCGGACGCGCCACCCGCGTCCGGTCAATTTGACCACAGCGTCGGGTCACTATATTTTCAGTGATAATCATTTCGGACTTTCACCAACTTTTCTCGCCTCCAGCGCAATAGAAAATAGGCATTTCATTTCCTCCAGCATCGGGAGGGAGAGCGAACCCCAAACCCCTTACTACCACTCAAACACCACCGCCTTCGCAAATGTGCCAACACCATCAAGTGAAAAACACCATGTGCATGTGTGTTAGCATTTTCACAAACATTTTCAAGGCGTTATGTTAGCTCTCTACTAGATCCTAATGCATATGCTCAAGACATTGATCTAGTGGCACTTGATTCCCGAGCTAACCGTGATTGCCCCTCTTGATAGTCGGCTATGTATCCTAAACCCGGTCAATCACTTCTCTATTCAACTTAGACCGGCAAAAGGAAAACCCTATGGTTATACCTTTGCCTTGCGCTCTTAGATCCTTCTCTTCCACTTGATCATCATGTCCATCATTTTATGTGCATTTCTTCATGATCTTGCTCATCATTTCATGCACCAAATCATGTGGTCTTGTGGCCATCTCTCCATGCCATTTTCACCTCCATCACATGTTGCTTATGCCTAGCTTAATCACACTTGATACAATAGCATTAGCAACTTGGTGTCATTAATTACCAAAACCAAACTTAGGCTTTCAGGTGTTTCATTGGGGAAGGGCACAAGAGGAGTCCTTGGACACTTTAAAGGACAAGCTTACACACGCTCCGTTGCTGCAACTTCCAAACTTTGGTAAGACTTTTGAGCTCGAATGTCATGCTAGTGGAGTTGGCATTGGAGGTGTTTTGATGCAAGATGGTAAGCCCGTTGCTTACTTTAGTGAAAAATTGCATGGCCCTGTTTTGAATTACTCCACGTATGATAAGGAATTGTATGCTCTTGTATGTTCTTTAGAGACATGGTGTCATTATTTGTGGCCTAAATAATTTGTTATTCATTCGGATCATGAATCGCTTAAGTATCTTCGTTCACAAAATAATCTAAATCATAGACATGCTAAGTGGGTTGAATTTATTGAATCTTTTTCTTATGTTACCAAACACAAGAAAGGAAAGGATAATGTGATTGCTGATGCTTTGTCTAGACGATACACTTTGTTGTCCCAACTTGATTGTAGAATTTTTGGACTTGAAACAATAAAAGAACAATATGTGTTTGATCCTGATTTTAAAGATGTGTTGCTAAATTGTAAAGAGGGGCGTTCATGGAACAAGTTTGTGGTCAATGATGGATTTATGTTTAGAGCTAACCGCCTATGTATTCCAGTTGGATCCGTTCGTCTTTTGTTGATGCAGGAAGCGCATGGAGGAGGGTTGATGGGACATTTTGGTGCTAAGAAGATGGAGGATGTTTTGGCCACACACTTCTTTTGGCCAAAGATGAGGAGAGATGTTGAGCGATTCGTGGCACGCTGCGCCACATGTCAAAAAGCTAAGTCTCGCTTGAATCCATATGGTTTGTATATGCCGCTTCCCGTTCCTTCTATTCCTTGGGCAGATACTTCGATGGACTTTGTTTTGGGATTGCCTAAGACTAAGAGGGGGAGGGATAGCATTTTTGTTGTGGTGGATCGGTTTTCTAAGTTGGCACACTTTATACCATGTTATAAAAGTGATGATGCTGTTCATATTGCTGACCTCTTTTTCAAAGAGATTGTTCGTTTGCATGGTATGTCTTCTACTATTGTTTCAGATCGCGACGCTAAATTTTTGAGTCACTTTTGGCGTACTTTATGGAATAAGTTGGGTACAAAACTGTTGTCTTCTACAACTTGTCACCCACAAATCGATGGGCAAACAGAGGTAGTGAACCGCACTTTGGGTGCCATGTTGAGAGCTATTCTGAAGAAAAATTTGAAGATGTGGGAAGAATGTTTGCCTCATATGGAATTTGCTTACAATCGGGCAACACATTCTACCACCAAGGTAAGTCCTTTTCTGGTAGTGTATGGATTCAATCCCCGTGCTCCAATTGATATTTTGCCTCTGCCTACTAGTGAGAGAATTCATGTTGATGCTAAGGAATGTGCTAATTTTATTTTGCAAATGCATGAAACAACTAAGCACAACATTGAAAAAATGACTGAAAAGTATAGAATTATTGGTAGTAAAGGTAGACAAGAAGTTAAACTTGAACCAGGTGATTTGGTTTGGTTGCACTTGAGAAAGGATAGATTTCCAGATTTGAGAAAGTCTAAGTTGATGCCTAGAGCTGATGGTCCATTTAAAATTGTTGAGAAGACTAATGATAATGCATATAAGCTTGAGTTACCCCCCGAGTTTGGGGTTAGTCACACCTTTAACATTTCAGATTTGAAGCCATACTTAGGAGACGAAGATAAGTTGGTGTCGAGGATGACTCCAATTCAAGAGGGGGAGGATGATGAGGACATCACTCCTTCACATACACACAATGATCCGCTGCTGGACATTCAAGGTCTAATCACTAGAGCTCGCGCGCGACAATTAAATTTAGAGGTGAGCTCGTTCCTAAGTAACTATTTATATGATTTTGAGAATAGATTGCTACCTAATGATTATATTGTGCTTAGGAATGAAGGTGAGGTCCAGGAGACACATGGAGGAGGGCTTGGAGGCATGGAGGTCTAGCGAGGGCGCCCGAATAAAGATGGAGGCCTAAACCAAGTTGAGTTCGAGTCTGCCTCGCAGTCCAAGAGCAGTCAGCATTAAAACGGCCGCCTAGGTTGCATACGGGCTCGGATTTGGACGTTCTTGATATGTATGGAAATCTAACGAGAAGACCTTTCCAATGGTTTTTGTTGGAGGCCCAAATTCATCTAGAGTCATAGGGAATCATTAGAGCAAGTTGACATTCAGAATTTGTCCCGGCGCTGCGACGTCGTATTTTGGTCTTTGGGCCTTGTATCGAGTTGGAACCCATTAGGGGTGCATCCAGGGTGTCTTCCATGACCCTAGCCTCTTTAAATCAGTCACTGCCACTCTCATTAGGGTTTGTGTTTTGCTTAGATTATTCTGTTGGCAACAATTTCGCCGCCGCCGTCGGTTTGTGAGACCCCAACTTCGTGAGATTAATCATTCATCTGCAATTTGGTTGCATTCCTTTGTGTTATTGCTTGTGTTCTCGATTCACAAGTAAGGACTTAGCCTTCTTAGAGAGGTCGACCTTGCAACGCCGGTCGATAACCAGAGGGGTCGTGGTGCTGCGATTGCGGGGTTCAGAACCGAGTTGTTCGGAAGCCGGATCGAATTGTGTCGTGACATCACCAAATCGAGAGTTATCAGAACCTTTTGGAAGATCGGGAACCCTAGCTAACATCATCCGATCACTCTAATGCATGAACGAGTTCATTTAAGTGACTGTTACGATCGAACGAATAAAATTCAAAGCGAGACACGTGGCGTTCATCGGAGAGGTCACGGTGGAGTGACCGGACGCGTGGCGCGTCCAGTCAGGCCAAACTAGCGCGTCTGGTCACCCGAATGTGGCTGTTTCGTGAGCCAACGACTCTATTCTTTTGGGGGCTCCTATAAATACTTGTTGGCCGGCTCGTATAGGTCTCTCTTGGAAATTTTGACTCTCTAACATCCTCTTGAGTTGAGCACATCCCCTCCCACTCATCTCCCTTGCTTGATTGCCTAATCAAAGTGAGATTGAGTGATCTCAAGTACATTTGCTTGTGAGTTTGCATCTAGTTGGCACTTGGGTGTTCTTTTGCTGCGGGATTCTTGTTTCTCTTGGTGGTTGCCGCCACCTAGACGGCTTGGAGCAGCGGATGAGGTCCGGCACGTGTTGGTGATTGTTCGTGGCTGGCTCCGATGAGCTTATTGTGAGGGGTTGTTGTGGTTCCCCGGCTGAGCGCCAAATTCCAACTCTAGTGGATTGCTCGTGTCGGAACTTCTCACCATTTGGTAGGTTCTTGTGGCGCCTTTTGAGAGGTTCGGTATGTGATACCGATTAGCCACCGAACCACGTGGTGTAGGGGGACACTACGGGGACTAGCGTGCCGGCAAGCTCGTGAACCTCGGGATAAATCTTGTGTCTCAATTGTGTTTGATCAATTGGATTTCATCCCAGTGATTGGTTACTTTATTGACTATATTGATATTCACTTTGGTTGGCTCAATCATCGCCACTCGGTATAACATTCTAAATCCCCTATTGCACTTACTTTGATATCCTCTTGTTTAGTTTGTTGTTTGTTCCCTTTTGTTGCTAGCTTGTGTAGTTCTAGTTGTAGTAGCTTTATAGCTTTGCTAGCTTACGGTTTGTCTTGTGGCGGTTGTATGAACCAAACTAGAATTGTCAATTGGATAGGTGGCTTGCATCACCCTTTTTAGGCTAGGCAAAACTCGCATCTCGCCATTTGTATTACTCATTAAATTGTTTGAGTGATCTTTGTAGAAAGTTTTATTAGGCTATTCACCCCCCTCTAATTATCAAAACCTTTCAGTGTTTCATACGTATGTTGCAAGTGTTTCATCTGTATGTTGCAAAGTGGACCTCGATGTTGCATGCGTTTTCAATGGCTTTCAAGTGTTTTCGGGTGTTTTGCAAGTGTTTAAATTGTTTCAGATGAATGTTGCAAGTGTTTTTATCTAGATGTTGCAAAAGTAGATCCGGTGTTACACATGTTGCAATGGGACCCCCTGCCGCAGCCACCTGCTGGGGCACCACCGAGAAGGCGCAGAATCTCCCCTCCTGCATGCGAGTGGAAAGCGTACGGGGCACGAGCGGTCTGGGTGCCCAGGCCCCACGTGGGCGCAACGAGGTGCAGGCGCGAGAAACAGAGTGTTGGCACCGGCGGCGTTCGTCCGGAGGCACAAGCGTTAGCAATCCCTTTTCTAAAAGAGTCTGGCAAACCTTGCTTAGTAACAAGTATCTAAGTTCAAAATCTGTTCCACGAGTTCACGTCAGAATCCATGGCTCTCATTTCTGAAAGGGTCTAATTAAAATAAAAGATCAGGCCTTGGCTTGTGGTTCATTCAAAATTAATGATGGATTGCAAACAAGATTTTGGGAAAGATACATGGATAGACAACCACCCGTTCAAAGACATTTATCCTACAGTATAAAATATTGCAAATCGTCCACATGATACAGTGCCAATATTATGAGATCAACACCATTGAATATTTCATTACGGCTCATATCAATTTAACTGACGTGTGAGATTTGTTTATTTGGAACTTACATAACAATGGTAGATTTACGATCCATTCTATGTGTCTCCACACGATAAATCAGAATATCTCTCATAAGTTGATTTGGAAGTTAAAAATTCCTCTAAAAATCAAAATTTTCCTTTTTAACAAAGGACAACCTAATTCAAAGAAATTAGAAAGGCAGTCAAAATGTTGTTTTTATAAGTGTAACAAAACCATTAAACTTCTCTTTAATTGTCATCATGCCATGACAATCTGGAGACTGTTCATATAGCTGGGTTAACCCCTCCTAGCTCTGTGTCCCATATGTTAGGGAGTTGGCTATCAAATTTTGACTTAAAAGAGAAGAAATATATTCTAGTTGTGGTAGCTGCTCTACGTTGGACTATTTGGAGATGTCGTAATGATCTACTCCCTCCCTTCCAAATTATAAGTCGCTTTGACTTTTTCGATTCATCCATGTATTATTACATCTAGATGCATAGCAAAATGGATGTACCAAAAAGACCAAATGGACTTATAATTTGGAACGGTAGTTTTAAAAAATTGTAAATATATATGTTTTATTCATGCTACCGACTGTGGTTTTCGACACTGCTACGCGCTGCAGCTTGACGATGGTATCATAGGCGGAGCCACCACTAGAGCGTGCTAGGGCGGCCGCCCTAGGTCCCCTTGGACAGGCACCATATCCCCAATCCCTGGAGTTCGCCGGAGTTTGAGCCAAAGGGCAAAGACGGCGGTGTGCAGCGTTGTTTTTTCTTCCGCGAGGCTGAGCGCAGACGCAGAGCAGAGGCATCATGGCCTCATGGGCCGCGACACTCACATTGTCCCAGCCCAGGCCCAGCAGCAGGCGGCCAGTTAGGACTCGCTGCTCGCTAACCTGCTCGCGTCGCTGGCTCGCTGCTTCCTGCTTGCGCGAGCGGCCAAGTAGGACTCCCCGCTACGGTTGCGTTGACTCGCTCATCGCCTCTGGCCTCCCTCCACCCTCTAGTCTTGGAGCTCGCTGCCTCGCTGCCGCCGCGCACGGTGCGCTCGTTTCGGCCGCCGGCGGATTCAGCCCGTCTCCCAAGCTTAGGATGCAACCCCACCTCAGCCATTGCCGCTTGGCGCCGGCCAGCAGCGGAGCAGCCAGCTCCTAGGTGACCAGATGGCCGCCGCTCAGGCCCAGCCGGCCTTGTTTTGTGATTTGGTCACTCGGTGATTTCTGATATGGAATTTTAAGATTTTGGTGATTTGGATTTTGTATTTTTGGTGATGGGCGTGGGAGCAGATGAAAGCGCTGTGGGTAACATCTTGATTCTTGTTGGATGTTCTACATTTTTTACCTAAACATACATGTTGTCATTGATAGCCAAAATTTTATAGCCCCCCTGTTCGGCTGAACTTATCAGCACGGCTTATCAGCCGTGGAACAGTGTTTTTCTCTCACAGCAAATCAGCCACAGTCGGCTTATAAGCCAAAAAACAGCCTGCCGAACAGGGCCAGTAAAGTCCGGCCTAGGCCATTTCTCAGGCTGGATTCGCCACTGAATGATATACAACACAACACGTCAACACCGACCGGCCAAGTGACTCAAAGTGTCCATTTCTTTTCTGCGGACGGAGAAGGCTTGCAAATGCACGGGAACACAGGAGTCGAGGACGAGGCCAGAGGCCAGAGCATGTCTGGGTGAGGCCGAGACATAGAGGGGTCATGTGCCACGGGCAGGACGCCCTGGGCGTCAGGTTCATCAATGGTGGCTGTCCGCCAGGCCCCACACGGTGCCGTCCGCCCGGGTGATGTGTGTGTGGCATGGCAATTATGGGCAAACGATGGCGCAGGTGATTGATTACTACTGGATCGATCGCCATGGCAGTCTTCCACTCCCTCCATCCCCAGCAGGCCGGCCAGCGCCGGCGTAGCTCCGCTCGACACCACGGCCACGCCATTCAGTCATTCAGTGGCTTCCAGTCGCGCAACGGCGCCAGTCGTCAGTTTGGCGAGGCCCCGCCACCGCCAGAGGCGTAAGGCCGATACCGGGTATTTACTCCCTCTGTGGCAATGTCCCAAAAGATGCAGTACTATCTCTGTCCGTAGATGGATAAAACTATGGTACGCGTGCCAGATAGAGTGTTTTATATTTGACTAAGTTTCTAGTAAATAGTATTCACATTTATAACTCTAAATCAATTTATTATGAAAATACATTTCGTAATTAATCTAATGATATTTATTTAATATTATAAATATTTATACTTTTTTTTATCTATAATTGGTCAAACTTGGTATACTAAAATATGATTCTGTTCTAGAATTTCATTCTTTTGGGGGGACGAAGGGAGTACTTCTTATTCTTGATCATTCAAAAAATTTAAATTTGACTGAGTCTAAGCAAAAAAGTATAAACATTTTACAATACCAAAGAAGTATCAAAATATATCTACTTGGAGTTATAAGTACATATAATATTTTTGTAAATTCAGTTAAATTAAGAAGAGAGAGAGATCCATGCAGTCATCACTCATCAGTCATCACTCGGCTGATGGCTCACTTCCAGCCTGTTTATTTGAGATTATTAGCGAAATTAGCCAACTAACCAGCAGTGTTTTACTCTCATAAAAAGCCAGCCAGCAGTACTTTCAGCCAGCCGCGCCACCCAGCCAGCCGTACTTTCAATTCTACTTGCCGTAGTATTGTCTTGTTCTTGTATGGAAATCTGCGGTACAAGCTTCTGACGGAGAAAGAAGAGAGAGAGATCCATGCAGTCATCACTGATCACTCGGCTGCTGGCTCACTTCAATTCTGAGTAAATGTGTGATCGATTGGGTCTGGGATCGCTGTGTCGTTATTACGTCCCAGCGGTGCTTGTAGTATGTTGCAATTTGCAAAGGAGTTGTTGTACCATGCCAATGTTGCCCAGTGTGCCGTGCGTCGCTGCGTGCCTGGACGATGGACATGCTTCCATCCCTGGACGGACACGGCCAGCAGCTCTGGCCTCTGTTGGTTTGTCTTCGGCAGCTTGCACTTCGGAGTTCGGAAGCGCCGCGGCCCGTGGGCCGTGGCAGCGCGGCGCTAGAGGAGGGAAAGAGACTCTGGACTGGGAGGACCAAGATGTGAACTGGGGGCCCACGGGCTCGTTCCAAATTCCACAACGATCCAGATAGGTCGTTCTGGACACTGACTAGGGGCCGCTGTTTCTCTTCCACTGCTTCCTTTCTTTTTTTTTTTTTGGGAATCTTCCACTGCTTCCTTTCGAAAAAATACTTAGTACTCGAAGAGTTGATGCATAAAGAAACAAAACTAGCGCGAGTCAGCTCGAGCAGGTACTTTGTTTCTTAAAAGTGTCGGCAGAAAAGGACTTATTTAGCAGTACTTTGTCAGGGATGGAATTGTCTTTGCTGTCAAAGAAGCATCGTTGATTGGTCCAGAAAGCTATGCAAAGCAAAGCGCAAGTCACCTCGAGCAGGTAGCTTTGTCTCTTAGCGGTCAATTTTTTTTCCCTTTAAACAGCTGCTCGTTTATACGTTAACGTAATTTCGGTGCAAAAAGATATTAAACATGATGCACCAACTGCAAGTTTCATTAGGGCTTTATAGGACTATATATATATATATATATATATATATATATATATATATATATATATATATATATATATATATATATATATATATATATATATATATACCTTATAGCTGGCTACAAAATATCATATTCTGTAGCCAGACCCAACGCTCGTGTGTTCGGACTCAAACCAGCCCGATCGAGTCGCGTCCCACCCTTTCGTCTCAGCTAACCCATTCCGTCCGCACAAAGCTCGGCCCTCGGCTCGCTGAAACGCCACAGCGGCTTAATCCACGTGAGATGAAGCGAGCCATCGTCATGCGCCCCAGATCTCGCCCGTTTCATATTTTGACCATTTGGAAACTTTCAAATTCCCGTCGCCTACTTCATTCGTTCCCAGTCCAGATTCGCCGCCGGAGATCCCTTTCGCATCTCGGCTCCAAACTCATTGACGGATCCACCACCAAATTTTGGCCTGTTCCCATGTCTGGTCCATCGATCGAGGCCAGTTCGTTCTGCTCCGTAGTCCGTCCTCAGGAATCATCGGTAGGTAAAATTTATTCTGATCTGATCTTTTTTTGAGCAAATCGATTTAGTTCATCATTATGCGGCCGTATTGACGAGTATCAATTGTTTTAGCTGTGGACGGGAGACTACAGCGGAAGTGCCTTGCTTGCCGCAACGACGATTGCTGGACGCTGTGCATGCATGTCTTGATTGCCCCCTTCAACAACAAACTAACCTCCGTCGGCGACCACGATCCGCGTACGACGAGCACCTTCAGGTTAGTTTCGGATCCCCTTGTATTCCCCAGGAAACAAATTCTTTTGCAATATGGTTTTGCGTTCAGATTTTTTTTTGTCTCAGTGATCAACTACATGAATCTTAGCGCTCGATTTCTATCCTGACCAATTGCGTTGTGTTGTGCATCAATCACGATCCTTTATACGTTTCGATTTTTTACGTTTTGAGTAGATCTGATGAAAATTCCTCGCTGCCTGTGCGCGAGTCTGCACACCACACCTGGGCTGCATGCATCTATGACCTATCCCAATTTCCTAGCTGATCTTGCGATTTTTATTTCCTAGCTGATCTTGCGATTTTTATTGCTATTCATCAATCTTGATTAAAAAATTGGTTTTGCCCTCAAGCATCCAACAGATTACTATCCTAACGACGTCAATTCATCAGCAATGCCTGCCGGTTGCTGGGCGTGATTTTCTATTGCCGTGACTCGGCCAATAAGATGCAGGTTGCTGACAAGCCTTCAACTGGTCAATTCATAATTTTATTCTACGTAAATCTCATACATCTTCCTATTAAAGCATCATATTATTTACGATTGTTCTTATTTTTTATGATTTCAGGCAATGAAACTTCTCGACAGTAGCTAGTTACTTTACATAACAGCAAACAGACATGTCTATTGATCTCAGTCTAATCACTAGTCAGGCACTAGGATGCATGTGTGATGTGTCGGAGTAGTGCCAGACAGAGAATGTGCAAGAAAAGCAATGTTTAGTTACCTTTGAGATGACATATGTAGTTTCACAATGTGTGGGGACGGCGTGTTGTATTTTTTTGTACTGTACCTAGTACTGTCATTTAGAATTCGAGCCAATATTTTACTATGTATTTGCTTGCTTTGTCGCTTTGTATTGTTTATTTAAATTAGTTGGATTAGTATAATACAAATTTTTTGTAAATATTTCTTAGTGCAGATTCTCGTAAATATTTCTGAGTGTAGATTCTCGTAAATACTTATGCAGATTCTCGTAAATATCCTCTAAAGAAAAAAGATTCTCGTAAATATTTGTTAATGAAAAATCTCGTAAATATTTCTTAGCGTAGATTCTCGTAAATATTTCATGGTGTGAATTTTCGTAAATATGTTTTGGTGCGAATTCTCGTAAATTTTACTAGTTATATCGTGACCAAAAATATAGTAGCTAGTTATGTTGAAATATCGTTCTATGGTAAATCGGTCCTGACATTATAGTAACTAGTTACTCAAAATTGCTTGACGCTAAATTATATGGTGACCAAGTATTATCGTAACCTTTGTGCTGGCATATACCATAGTTCAGGACCAATTATTCTCGTAACTTGACCAAGTACGTATTCTCGTAACCTTTGTGCTGACAGACAACGCATGTACTTCTCGTAACATGTGCATGTACGGCAAGGCAAAACTATGATTAATGGCCACAATTACCGTGAATTACTCTGGCTCCTCTCCTTAACGCTCGGCTCATGCATAGGCTCAAGCGGCTCCTGTGCACATGCCTTGCCAGGGACGGACGGGACTTAGACCTGGCTACAGAATAGCATATTTTGTAGCCAGCTATAGAGTATACTATATATATATATATATATATATATATATATATATATATATATATATATATATATATATATATATATATACTGTCAACGAAGATGTGCACCACTCTTTGTTTCTGTCTGAATTCTTCTCAGGGTTTGTTCTGATTCAGTAATCAATCATCATTTCACTATTTCAGGAGATCTTGCTGCTGAGCCAATTGGAGCATAAGAACATAGTACAATACTTCGGTGCGAAAAAGGTGATGTCACTGGTTAGAGAATAGCCATTTGCCTCAATATATTCCCAATCAGTTTCACACATCACTACCCCGTTTGCACACATAATTTTGAGATGTGATGTGACCATACACTCTTATCTTGCGTGTGAAATTCTGAGCAATGATCACCACTCTATTTTGAACGAAGTGCCTCAAGTTTTTGTTCTGGGGTATACTAGATTGTATCTCTTTTTTTATAAAAAAATACCATTTCTGATCTGGGTTTGCTGCAGGAAGAAACTGTCCTCAGTATTTTCATTGAATTTGTCAGTGAAGGTTCTTTGCTATCTATATATGAGAAGCGTCAGTTGGAAGAATCAACTGCCTCTGCATATGCAAGGCAGATTCTCATGGGATTGGCCTATCTGCATCATCATAATGTAATGCATAGGTGATCAGATGCCATCTATAGTAAATTTATTTCCAGATATGATTTTATATTTTTTTCTTATCTCTTGGGCTGCAAACGGAAAGATAAATAAAACCAGTCATTTTCTAACGTATGAGATTACTGTGTTGAAAAACTTAGTTGTGCCCAAATAGCAATTCAGGTCCTGCTTTATTAATATTTAATACAGACAGACATTGTCTGGTGCCTTGTTCGTTTCAAAACTAAAATTCAGGTCCTTGCAAACTTGTTTTACAAACTCAAATCAATGTAAAAGATATTACTTTTCTCTCACCAGTTTTTGTCTACGATGTCTTGCCTGCTATTTATCGTATCAAAACACTGAGTTTCAGTATTAGACTATTAGTCAACATGGTTGGTTAGTCTTGCTTGCATCCTGCTGCTAGAGTTGCTCACTTTTCAGTGTAACCTGTTTTGGAGGGAAGTATACTTTGCAACTATTGTAATAGTAGTAATGGTAAAATACCTTCCCAATGCAGAGATATTAAATGTGCAAACATTTTACTTGACCTAAATGGAACAGTGAAGGTGGGAGATTTTGGACTGGCAAAGCAGCATACCCCCCCCCCCCCCCCCCCCCCCCTTTGGTTCTTTCGAGTAGCCCTTCTCTTACCTGATTAATTGAGCTTTACCAATTTAATTTAATCTAACGCTAGATCAAAGTGTGGAAGCAAAAAAAAGATCATGTGCAGGAAGTGTGAATTGGATGGCTCCTGAGGTATACGAACTCATTGCACTCTCCAGCAGTTTTGCATGCTAGTATATATATATTTTTTAATGAATGCATGCTAATACCTTGACAGCAAGAATGAAACTATTCATTCAAAGGCAGGCTGTGTTTTCCTTCGTCCAGATTAGCAAAACGTCCAATCTGTACTTGGACCGTGGCTGGTCATCTGTTGCTGAACTTATAGGAGCCTATGGTCGATGCCGACCACTTGACAAAATTCAGGTCATACGCGGGGCTCCGTACGGGCGTTCTGCTGATATCTGGAGCCTTCGGTGCACTGTCCTGGAGATGCTCATCCGAAAACCTCCATAAACTGCGTTCACATGATTCAGTCAGTGGTTCTCTGAACATGCTTACACAATCATGTAACTGCTCCACTACCATCAACTAATAGATATCGGTTTTCTACCAAATCGGTCGTGGTCAGCTTCCTCCGGTCCCAGGCTCACTGTCCCTGATGACTCGCGAGTTCATACACAAGTGCCTCCGGGTTGGACCCTGACGACCGGCCCTCGGCGGACGAACTGCTGGGGCATCCGTTCGTGGCGCTGACGGACCTGGAACAGCTGTTCCCTGATCGAAGCTGTCACGTTCATAGGGACTGAAATTATCAGCGCTGGAATTTCGGCTCCTTCACGACGATTCCATCTGAAAGTTCAGAACAGTCGGAGCACCGTCAGGTGAAGGGACATTACTGTTGCGCTGGAATGCTGGATTCAGGCGTGAAGCTGCTTGTGGTTAGCTGCACGTGTACTTTGTACATGTCCTGCTTTATACAGGGTCTGTTTGGTTTCATTAGTCCTTACGCTAAACTTTAGTCCCTATCTTATTTAAATTTAGGACTAAGGTCTGTCTCTGAAGATTTTATGACCCTGTTACTAATATATCCGTATTTTGAAAATAGTGCAGAAGAGTTTCATCCCTATAAAACTCTCTCTACTCCCATGAAACTCTTATCATCTCTCTTCATCAATACGGTGCCGTATCAGCCTATTTAATACCCATAAAACTTTGATGAAACCCCACTAAAACTGACCTAATGACCATTAAAGGTAACGAGCAAAGACCTAAACACCCCTACTAAATGGTAGCGGGTGAGGAACGGGACAATAACGAGGGATAAAAGTTGTCATGGCACTTTATTATAGGGACTAAAAGAAGCTAAATTAGGATGACTAAACTTTAGTAGCAACCAGACAAGCGGGTGTATACGGACGGGCACACGTGACTGCGCAAGTGGGCATCCATCATTGACTATTTTTTTTTGCGTTTGACGGTACACCGTATACACATCCATGTTTGACCATGACTCGGTGGAGCGATCAACGACGCTATCGTTCTGACCTCCAACTTATCCCAAATTCGCAGCCTTAGGCCCGTTTGGCACGGCTCGACTTCACCAGTGGAGTTGTTTTTTTTGCTTCAGCTCTATGAACAACTCTATCAGTAGAGCTGAAGCTGTTTTGGTAAGTCGTTTGGCAAAACAGTTTCACATATAAAATTCTTTAAAATATACTTTCATAGAACGTCATATAGGATGAGGTGAAGCCAGGAGAAACCACTATTTTTAGCTCCTTTCCACCCCAAAGCTCTGTGAGAGCACGTTTTTAGAGGCTTCATCGGTGAAGCCGCTTCATTTCACCCCGTTTGACAGAAAACAGCTTCAAACAGCTCCTGAAGCCGCTGGAGAAACCCTACCAAACGGAGCCTTAATCGTCGACGACTAGTTGCTTCGCCGACGTGGAGCGCAGCCCCGAGACGGACGCTAAGACTACCCGCAGTGGGTACTCTAAAGCGATACTCTAAAGCTTTAGAGTATGAATATAGAGTAAAAACTGCTGCACTGGGTACTCTAAAACGATACTCTATCCTTTCTCTTACTCTATATTTAGAGTTGTACAGTACTTACTCTATAGTGGGTAGTGGCGGGCCGCACTAGCTAAACAAAGGAAAAAAATATTATAACTCACAAACAAAAATCCAAATTAAATTTCGATTGCACCATTAAATTCGTCTCAATAAATCCTTCAAAATTAGATCACACATGGATATATTTAGATAAAGTGACAAGTGGGTCCTACAGTGGATAGAGTGGATAGAAGATGATATAGAGGATGGATAGGTGCAGGAGAATTAAGGGCTAATTCGGCTGGTGGAAAAGCCGGCTGGTTTCAGCTGATTCAATAGTGTTCTGTAAGAGAGAATAAGCTGAAATAAGTTGAAATAAGCCGAAACATGACCTACACAACAGGGCCTAAATATAGAGGAGAGATTCTTGCCGACTAACGTACAGAGAATGAATATAGAGGTCTGCGAGTGCGGATAGCGTAACCGGCTAGTCCAGCGGCTCGGCTGCTCCAGTCCAAACGACCAGGTGCAGGTGCGCTGGCTGCGCTGCGCACATCCTCCTCAGTCCTGACGCGTAGGCCATGTCAACGTGTGATGTGACCGCGACCTCCTGCCTGCCCCCGCCCGGCGGCCGCAGCCCAGTCGTCCGCTTGCCCCGTTCCGCCGCTCGCGACGCGATACGCCGTGACAAAAAACAAGCGCGCAAGGCGCCGACCCGGCCGCTTTCGGCTCTTGCTATTCCCCAACGCAGCGACCACAGCCGCGCCGGGTCAAGAGCGCGCGCGCACGGCAAACGGCATCGGCGCCTCCCAGTCCCAGGTCGCGGCTCCGCTCTCGCACTAGCGCAGCAGGCAAACCCGCTCCCTCCCTCTCTCCTCGTCAAACCCCACTCGCAAGCGCGGACGCGTTCCGCCTCGCGCCTGTGCTGCCTAGGTGCCTTCCTCCTTGCTCTGCTCTGCCCTGCTCCCCACGCAAGGGCCACCGCGCGCCGGAGCGCATCCCATCCCATGGCGGCGCCGCAGCGTCCCAGGCCGCGCCAGCGGCCGCAGCTCGCGCGCATCAACGCGATGAAGCACTCCTCGTACCCCGCCGAGGACGACGGCGCCGACGACCTCGCGCCGGTCGACCTCGGCCCCGAGTTCGCGTCGCAGACCAGCTTCCGCATCCGCCGCGGGGGCGCGGAGGTCGCCGACCTCTTCCGGAAGCTCGGCCTCAAGGGCCCCGAGGACTTCACCATCCCGCCGGCCGTCTACGCCGCCGCCATGGCGCACATCCCCAACTCTTCCCGCAGCCGCCGCCAGTCGCTTGAGGCGCCGCCGCCGCTGCTGCCGGGTGCGGGCGCCGAGGGGATGGAACCAGCACCACCGGGGCTGCCAGATGTTTCTGGACGGGACGCCGCGGTCGCAGCGAGACTGGATGCAGCCGTCGAGGGTGAGGAGCAAGCTGTGTTGGCCTCCAAAGTAGTCCAGCCGGAGGTTGCTGAGGTTTCTGCACGATCGTACAAGGAGGGGTCTGCACGATCGTACAGAGCTGTCCAATTGGAGACAGGGGAATCTTCTAGACGAGCGATTGCCGCTGTGGTGAAGGAGAGGACTGCAGACGGAATGAAGGGAAAGGGCGATGTGGTCAAGGTGGATCAGCTACGAGTGGAGAGAACAAAAGCGGTAGTTGTCGAGGCGCCAAGAGAGACTACCGCTGCCGTGGTTCAAGCTGTAGCGGAGTCCCCTTCTAGTTCTCGGAGCACCGAGTATTTGATCTCGCCGTCGCCAAACAGACGGTTTAAGAGAACTATCACGTCTTGGCTCAGGGGACAGCATCTCGGCAGTGGATCTTTTGGTTCAGTGTACGAGGCGATTAGCGAGTAAGTTTGGATCTTCCTACTTCATGATAATTACTATCATATTCGCATTATTGTGCTTTTGTTTGCGTCATAATTAACTAGGACAGAGAGAACAATGGAAGCACAGCTACAGTTTTGCTCTGCGGAATATACATAGTATTGCTGAAACTCTGTTTATGTTCTGGTATATCAGCTATCAAGTTTTAGCGTGCATAATTGGGATCTTATGGTGCTACTAGCAGTTTTCACATATATTGCAATGCATGTAATACTTCTCATTTTAGGCGTGCTTAACTATTGCCTGACTTTCAAAAGAATATACTGGACATCAGTTTTCAGTTGACCCTAAGTCAAGTCTTATTTGTTGGATTTTAGTCTATCTTGGAATCTTTGTTTGAGGGAATAAAATCTCCTGGTGTTTCATGCAGAGCCCTGTGTCCCATCTGAGCTTTCACTTCATTAGGATTCTCTGTGCCAGAAACAATATTTAGTTATATATAATAATTATAAGATTGGCATGCATATATCGATCTTTTCACAGGTTGTCTGTGATGCCATTTCTTGATGTTGGCTAGCATTTTATGAGATCAATTTATCATTTTCATAGGAACTCCAGAGTTTACAAATTTTCTATTATCAAATGCAGCTATTTGGTGGGAAAACATTCAGACAGTTTCGATGAACACATACATCCTGTGAAACACAATATTTCAGAGACTGACTTCTAACATGTATTTTACAGTGATGGCTTTTTCTTTGCTGTCAAGGAAGTATCATTAATGGACCAAGGACTCAATGCAAAACAACGCATTCTTCAGCTTGAACATGTGAGTTATGAATTATGCATGCTTGAGAATTATGCTGATTACGCTGCTTCAAACATGTTTCTCAATCATCCAATTATTTTTCTTGACTTCCCACTGATAATAGGTAATTATTTTGTTTCACTGTTTCAGGAGATATCTCTCTTGAGTCGTTTGGAGCATGAAAATATAGTTCAGTATTTTGGAACAGATAAGGTACTAAACTCATTTCTATAGTCATGAAATTCATTTCCTGAATAAAACTATGATAAGCATACATTTATTTTCTATATTAAAATTTTCTCTATGTGGTGATTGCTTTGTTGTGCTCCGTTTCGTGCTCTCCTTTTGTTCATATTACATGCTATCTTCAAGTATATGGCAGCTGTCCATCATGAACGTTTTTTTAATGTTAAATTTATGGGACGAATTCTTTGCAGGAAGGTGGGAAACTATATATTTTTCTTGAACTTGTTACTCAAGGATCTTTGGCAGCTTTATATCAAAAATACCGTTTGCAAGATTCACAAGTCTCAGCGTATACAAGGCAGATTCTGAACGGTTTGCACTATCTACATCAGCGGAATGTTCTGCATAGGTGAGTTAGGATTGAATCAGAATGATATATCAATTTGATTTTCTACTTTATATCTGGATATTGAACATGCTCACCCCCTTTGTTACTAGAGATATAAAATGTGCCAATATCCTAGTTGATGCAAGCGGATTGGTCAAATTGGCAGATTTTGGACTTGCAAAGGAGGTATTCACTATGACATTCTAAACACTGTAAGATTCATCTAAGTTCTACATCTACATGTTGTGCTGACTCTTTCTAATTTGCATTTGCAAGATGTCAATTTTGAGCCAAGCAAAATCTAGCAAGGGAACTGTCTACTGGATGGCCCCTGAGGTTAGTATGTGCAGTTGTGGTTCTGCGCTGTTTCTATCTCAGTGATCTTACAGTACCATATTGAATTCTTAAAATAAACCAGAATATAATTCTAAGTATCTCAAGTGGTTTCAACATTAATGATGTGCCTTTCCGTAGTTCAGTTACTTGACAATGGCAAGTTTGATACTTATGAGCCAGCTTTTGAAAATCAAGCCAGCTAGTTGTAATTGTAACTGAAAAACTTGTAAGCACTGTGACAAACAAAAGCGTGATATGACTTCAAGCTGTTACTTTATTTTGTCACAAAAGTGACGATAAAATTTGGTCTTGCCAGTTGCGACCAAATATTGTGGGCATTTCCTGATGGCATATTGTCATTATTAGGTTGCTAAGGCTAAGCCACATGGACCTCCAGCGGACATATGGAGTCTTGGCTGCACAGTTTTGGAGATGCTGACAGGCAAAGTGCCATACCCTGATATGGAATGGGTGAGTGATTGTGCCGTCTCAATTTTCTGCTGCAGCAGTAACAAACTTGTATATACAACGTAATTTAAACTTTGAATACAAGAAGATCCGTGTGGCTACCTTTCCTGACTGATAGATTTGCTGTTTATCTATCTATGTTTGTTTGTGCAAATGCCATATGGTATAGTGGACCAAAAATAGCAGTAGTCTTGGTCAAGATGATTCCATTATTTTTATGAGAAATATCATAAATGCGCACACACAAGTAGCACTCTCTTGATTGAAAGCTATACTTTCATGGTGAATGATATCATATTTCTCCTGTTTTGTAGACACTTGCTTTGCTTAAAATTGGTAGGGGAATACCACCAGAAATTCCTAATACATTATCAGAAGATGCGCGCGATTTCATAAAGAAGTGTGTCCAAGCAAATCCAAATGACCGGCCATCTGCCGCTCAGCTATTTGAGCACCCATTTGTGCAGAGACCGCTGCAACAATATGGCGCCTGATGTCCTCATTGATTGCTAACATATTTGATTGTACATAAGCTGGTAAGTCTTCCAGCCTCCTATTAAACAAACAGCTGTTTTGATCACCTCCATTTTATCACTCAAGAAAATCTTTAGCTGAACTTGCCTATACTAATGATTTTTTTTTCATTTTAAGATTTAACTTACATGCGTGAGCTGTTGCTATAATGAGGATGAACCCTGGCCTGAATTCGGAGAATGATCCCTCAATCTGAAGGCATTCCTTGCTCAATGTGCCATTTTCATGCTTTAGGATGACCTCTGGCCTGAATTCGGAGAATGATCCCTCAATCTGAAGGCATTCCTTGCTCAATGTGCCATTTTCATGCTTTGTAGTTTAGGGGGTCATCCCTTGCTCACTGTACCATTTTCATGCTTTGTAGTTTAGGAAAAGGTCTAAAGTTGCTTTCAATCTGTTAAGCACATCCAAACGCTTAGAAGCAACAATGTTTGCTCTAATGTGGCAATTTGTGTTCGGTTCAAGTGATTCTTTTCGTGCTTGTCCGCTCTTTAGACCATGCTCTAACGACTATTTCAGATTGTGTGTGCCTGAATATCCGGCTGATCTAGTGTTTACTAGTGCTTGACATTTTGGCCAAACAGGAAATCACTCTAATGTCAAAATGTTGCGTGAAAGATGTGTATGCTGGCGGTATAATACAGCGGCTGGTCAATGCTCTAATATTTCGTGTTCTGTTTCTGGCCATGACTCCATGCCTGTACAGGTCAAATGGAACTGATGTTAACAGAGCGCCTAGAATTCGTGTATGTACTCTGTAGTGGATCATATACTGTAGTGGATCATATATGCCAAAGCGCCACATAAAAGCAACATGGATTGTCTATGTTGACCGACATCATCAAATTGTGATCAAACATACTGAAATCAACTGATCTACTCGTGTGCTGCATATGTTGAATCCCTACATCATGACTCAGTGATGATGGGCAATAACCATGTCCTAGTAGTAGTAACAGGCTAACAGCTGCATGCACTAGCAAGCTACAAAGACAATACAGACACATTTATCTACACAGATGTTTCATCTGTTGGACCAGCAAAGAACCACCTTTACAGAGCCCACAGGCACAGGCGAAACTTTGAACGCTGTGGTGCTGCCAGCAGAACCATTGCATTGCATCTTCCACATTCTTGCAGTCCCAGCAGCTCAATCCCCATCCAAGCTGCTGCTTCCATGATCATCACAACCATACACTGCCATCTCGTGCCTGAGTAGCCCAAGCATCTGGTCGATCTCCCCGGCCTGAGGATGGGACCGATCGCTCGACACAAACTCGTGCACATCGCCGTCAATCTCCACGTTGCTGTGCCCCGGCCATTTCTTCACCCCGCGCGTTTTCATCAGGCTTCGGACCTTCCCCGCACCGTCCCACTTTCCAACGGCCGCGTAGATGTTGGAAAGCAGCACGTAGTTGGCGTCGCCCCCGGGATCTAACTCGAAGAGGTGCTGCATCAGCTGCTCGGCCATGTCCAGGTCGCCGTGCATCCGGCAGCCCGCGAGGAGTGACCCGAGCACCACTTCATTGGGTTGAATGGGCATCGTCTCCACCACGTGCATCGCCTCGTCCAGGCGCCCGGCACGGCCGAGCAGGTCGACCACGCACCCATAGTGCTCCATCCGCGCAGGGACACCGTGCTCTGTCGTCATGAGGTCGTAGTACCTCAGGCCGTGCTCAGTGAGACCAGCATGGCTGCAAGCCGTGAGGACGCCGGTGAGCGTCACTGCGTCTGGCTTGAACCCCTGCCTCTGCATCTCCTCGAAGAGCTCGATCGCGTCCGTGCATCGGCCATTGGCTGCGAACCCGACGATCATCGAGTTCCAGGAGACCACCGTCCGCTTCCTAATGGAGCGGAACACCTGCACTGCGAGGTTCACCTGTCCGCACCGCGCGTACATGTCGATCAGCGAGTTGGCAACGCGGACATTGCGCTCCAATCCCTGCCTGAGCACGAGCTGGTGCACCCACATCCCGAGCCCGAGCGCGCCTACCTCCGCGCATGCAGATACAACGGCGATCAACGTGACGTAGTCCGGCTTGACACCGTCCAGCAGCATGGCGTGGAAGCAGTCGATGGCCTCGTCATGGCGCCCGTTCTTGGCGAACCCGTCGATGAGCGCCGTCCATGAGACCTTGTCCGGGCCGGGCATCCCGTCGAACACTTCGAATGCCGCGTCCACGAGGCCGTTCCGCATAAGCCCGGAGATCATAGTGTTGTAGGTGACGACGGAGCGGATCGGCATTGAGTCGAATAGCTGGAGCGCGAGGTGCGGGAGGCGGGACGCGAGGTAGAACCGCGCGAGGCAGGTGGAGAGGAGGAGGTGCGAGGGGAATAGCTTGAGCGCGCGGGCGTGGAGGGTGAGGGCGAGGGGGCGGGCTAGCGGCGAGGATGGGGAGCCGGCGCAGGCGGAGAGGACGGTAAGCAGCGTGACGTCGTTCGGAGCCGGCGCAGCGGGGGAGGAGAGCATAGCGCAGAGCGACGCAGCCGCCGCATGCAGGTCACCCTGTCGCGCCGCGCGCGCGATGGTGGACGTCCAGGAGACAACGTCCCGCGGCGCATGGCGGGGTGTGCGTTGGGATTCTTTGGTGGAGCGCGGAGGCGGGGGAAGGGCGAGAGACGGAGCCGCGGCCACAGCCATATGTTTCCGCTTAGTTTTTTCCTCGAGCACCGCCTGAGCCAACGCGAGAGACCCCTGTGTCATCCAGTTCCAGATTTCCAGCCATGTCGTGATTTTTTTGAAAAAAAAAACATTTTTCAAATTTCAAGACAAACTTGCACATGCCATTTCATATGGCCAGTTTAATAAGCATCTATAAAGCCATTATAGGCCACAGTAAAAATAATTTGACCACACTCAGTTTTTAACTCCACTTATTCTGAATGAGAGCATTGCACAAACAAAAGCAAGTTCTGTCGAAGAACTGATACATATATAATTGATGCTGCAGCAACTCTTTACAGATCTATATCACCGTACATCACTGCTGTACACATAACAAATCCAAATAATGTGTACGAATAAATACAAATGATACATTGAGCTTCTGAGCCCCTTTACAACCATACATGCATCTGAAGAACTATGTGCAAGCAAAACTTTCATGTGGGAGTGGATTCCCACTGAAGAAAAGAACACTAATGGGATGAGGAGACCACCCAGACCATGGAGAAGGGATGGTAAATCATCAGATTCCAATCACTGTTGAAAATGTCCGTACACAGAAGAGCCACAAAAGATATGCAATGAAACTGCAGAGACTAATTATATTTATAAGCTTCCTGGTAACAATAAATTACATAGGCGATATGAAGCGTCTTGCTCTTGATATCAGTAGCGGTGCACATAGGAGCACAACTAGCCCATCTGATATTTCACAAGGAAAGGAGAGATTTTCTTGTCATTCCAATAACTCTGTTTACATAACTTCGGTCTGAGGATGAAAGGAAGCTAAACAAAATAGCTTTCCTCATTTTGCTACACTGAAATCCAATTCATATATGGTCCTAACGGACAACAGTGGCTAAAACTGCAAAAGCCTTTACACCTTCGCAAAAAGGGTGAGCTTACACAATAACCACAACCAATCTCTCAATAATCAATCCTCAATGTTATTTCCATTGAATCTGGACTTCAAATGTTGAACTGCTAGATCTTTCCAGTCTGACAGAGATGCAAATGGCAGCAAACCAGCCAAGCATGGCAGAATAAGTGACACCAAAACATAAAATGTGTATCGGCGGGCCCAATATGGTAAATGAACAGCCTTGGTCCTGTGAGTCACAGAAATAGGACCATAGAGCATGCGATGTAAAAGAGATGGCCAAATGTTTCCAAGTAAATGGATGGAGCAAAGGGCCTCCCAGTATATAAGCCATACATTTCCATCCCCGCCCAGTGTATCGACACAACGGCTTCCAAAATAACCACAAAGAACTCCCAATATCATAACATTGAATGTTACTGGCATGTTTGGTCCAGTCATTGCAGAACGCTGGAATATCAACCAACCAATTAATAGGAGCATCAAAATTCCAAAGAATATCCTTGTTGCTGCTATCACATGGCATTTGAAAAGCAGCAAACCAGAGTTGAATGCTGACACTGAACTTGGCATCCACCAAGATGTATACTCCTGCAAGAAAAGGGAGCACATGATATGAGCTTCTCAACAATGACACTGGAAACAGCTAATTTGTATCGGAAAAATGTGGTACATGCCCTTGAAATTGCTGCACACGCTGAAGTAGCAGCAGTTATCCGCTGGTACGAGTAAATATATGTTCCATATCCAAAACAGACAGACATGAGTACCACTGCAGTAAGAAGCATATCTATAAGTTTCCTGAAAAGTTCTGCATGTTTTGTATCCTCCATTTCAGTCTTGAATTTCTTCTCTTTGAAAGAGGCTTTCTGACATCCCATCCGAACTTTGATCTTCTCTAACATGTGTGAATCAGAGCTCAGAGCTAACTGAGATCGGCTCAATTGCAATTTTCTCATAGTAAGTCCTATTTCAAGCTCCTTGAGCTCATTTGAACGAGCTTGCTCATTCAGAGATCTCTCAAATACACTAAGGATGTGCTGATCAATTTCTGGATTAGATCTGCTACGAGTAAGGTGAACCAGCTGATGATTGACGCCCGCATGAAGAACAATCTGATTATTCATGGAACTCGGGGGCATGTCAGTCTGAACATCATGTATCTGACTTTGTGAATCAGCACCACCCAACTTTATTTCAGGTAATGAATCAGCACCATCCAACTTGATTTCATCAGGTACAGAATTACCATCTTTGTAAGAACATTGCGCTATATCTTGCTCATAGACAGGTGTTTCATTGATAAGGTGAATGGTTCTCAGCGTACTACCAAAAGCTTTCTCAAAGTTACTCATGAAACTCTGAAATTTGTCACCATAAATCTACACCGCAAAAAAAAAGAGACATAAGAAGCATATGGGAAGCGGAAACAGAGTAGTCAAAAAGAAATCGGCCTGCTCATACATTTGTTAAGGACTCCTTCACTGCCGAGGTACACATCTGCATCCAGAATTGGTGTGAGGACATCCATGGTTTTGTTCCAAACAGAAATCATTTACGAGAAGACTGAAGACAGCATATGTACCTTAGAGAGGACATCAGGTCCTAATCTTCCTTCAGAACCACTGCATCTATTTAGAACCTGTAAGAGAAGGAGGTGTTAGTTTTTTAATCTGATTGGTGTTTCCCCAAGTAGATCCACCGAAAATCATTTCACTAATTGCACAATTTGAGTTACGGATAGAATGTACTTCCTCCTATTAGGCCAAAAATATAAGTAGCAAACATTCCAGCACACACTATCAATTAGAATATTAGGATGAGATGCTCATACCTTTACACCTTGATATAAACAAGCATGCAGTGCTTAAGATTCAAACTCATAGAATTTATTTTTAGAAACAAAAATAACAGTTAACAACAGAACATAAGTCAAACATGACCATAATCAAGATAAGCATTAAAAATCAAAGTATGTCGTCCCCAGCCCTTTAGCTATGTGGTGCATTCATATGGCAAGTTCTGAACTGAACAGCCAAAAATAATCTTTCATGAGCCAGCAAGAATAGTAGGATCTGATTCATCCAAAGTTCCTTTGCTTTTTTTTTTTACAGAGGTAACCCGGCTTTTATAGAAAGTATATACAAGTATACAGTTCCTATACTTTTCCCCCAATCGGAACTGAACAGTTCAAAATTCTTACACATTCTGTCCATTTGAATTGAGGCTTCAAACAGCATTATCCCAAGTTCGACAGAACTCATCAATTTTGCACTGAATCAAATAGAAATCTTCAGTGGCTTGAGCAGCACCTCATGTTTGGTAGTCACAAACTCCAATCTAAAGACAAGAGAACATCAGGAGCCGGCGTGGCCTTAGGGTGGCCACGTCGATGAATCAAATGTCGGCCGTTGGATTCCTGATGATCGGTGGCACTTTCGTTGACCATGGAGTTGGATCAGAGCTCGGTCAGCTGGTCTGTGCCCTCTGGTTGTTGTCGACCAAGGATTGGCCGGAGGACAGCCTTTGGGCCCAAAAAGCCTAGCCAGAAGGCCGTTGTCGAGCACCCATTGGCGAAGGAGCCAGTGTGGGCTCCGTCGGAGTCTCCAATACATGGCGGACCCTCTCTCTCCCCGAGACCCCGACCCTCTCTCTCGAGCTCCTGCTTTCTCCGCTCCTGTCTCCTCTCCCTCCCCTGTGAGATGGACCGGCCGGAGTTCGGATTTGTCGATGACGTGGTACACTGGCCTCTCCTCTCTCTCCCTCACTCTCTCTAACCGGTGGTGGTGGTGTTGGCAGAGGAGGAAGGGGCAGAGGTGTGTGCGGCGGCGTGGTGGTTGCGGCATCTCAATCCTCCAGGGTCGTTCCTCCACCGCCACCTGCGCGGCCCCGCGCCTCGCTGCTACTCGCCGGAGGATCCGATGGCAGCCGCTCATACTGCCCTGCGCCCAGGCCACAGCACCGCTCGTGGGTGCGCGTGGAGGGCTTGTTGGCGCGTGCTATGGCCAGTGCCGACGCAGCTCCCCATTCTTTTCTCCCTCGCGTCACCCTCCTCTCGTTCCTCTGCGCGTCTGCCCCAGCACGGCGGCGTCCCGGCGCAACACCCACGGCGCGGCGGCGCCGGGTTGGGCGGGCCCGCTGGTGGCGCTGGTGCGAGGCGACCGGGGCGAGGCCGGCCCCCCGCGGTGGCCACGGGTGCGGGGCGAGCACACCCCCGGCACGGTGCTGTGGCCAGTGCCGACGCGGCTCCCCGTTCTTTTCTCCCTCACGTCACCCTCCTCCTCTCGTTCCTCTGCGCATCTGCCCCCAGCACGGCGGCGTCCCGGCGCAACGCCCACGGCGCGGCGGCGCCGGGTTGGGCGGGCCCGCCGGTGGCGCTGGTGCGAGGTGACCGGGGCGAGGGCGGCCCCCGCGGTGGCCATGGGTGCGGGGCGAGCACACCCCCGGCACGATGCTGCGCGCGGGCGTCTCCTGGCACGGTGGCGCCCCGGCGCGAGCAAGCCCTACGCGGCATCTCGGGCGCGAGCGACCGCCAGCACGCGAGGACTCCAGCGCGAGCAGACCCAGGTGAAGGTGGCCTTTCTCCCTTGCTCCTCCTCTCCTTCACTCGCCGGCGCCGGGGTCGAGCGTCGGTCTGTGCTTGTCGGCCTTTTTTTGCTGGGGTCGATCTGGGGCATCCATGACTGGATCCAGGGCCTCCATGGCCGGATCCGTTCGTTCCCCCACCGGATCTGGCCTGGTGGCATCCTATCGCAGCGTCCAGTGTCTCTAGATCAAGATATAGTGTAGAAATTCACTGCTGTAAGTTGGTGGCAAGAAATTATTAGATATATGTTGAGTTTGGTTTTACTTTCGCCAGTCAGGAAGTTATACAAAGTTATACAAACTTACTAATGGTTTTAAATTGCAGGTTCTGGATTACTGAGAAATTTCATCTAAATATCAAGATTTTTTTTATCTATTTTATTGCATTGTATTCTAATTTCTAGACCTAGAAATACATAGCATCTCTAATTTTTCCCTAAATTTATCCCTACAGAATGATACATGATTATGCCCGTCAAAAAATTTGAACTGTGATTTCCTCAGTGTCAGATGTGTTCTGAAGTTGATGTTGACGGAGATACAAGTGTTGGACCGAAGGATTGTAAGGATATAAGGCATTACAAATGTTAATTTGGCACTGTTGTCAGATCAAAGAAATGCCTAATTCAAGCTCACATGGTTGCACATCATACGGTATAAGCATTCTGTGACATATAGATGCATTGGTTCATATATCTTGTCTGATTACGTAGTTATGAGCCATCTATATCATGATGCATCATTTACCTTTTGATGTCTGCCTTTGTATTACTGTTGTTTTAGAGCAATAATAGCATCTCTAATTTTTCCCCAAATTTATCTGCAGGATGAACTGGATAAATTAGAAATATACAACTCAAATGGGGAAAACATTGTTCACGAGGAGGAACATAGGTGCCAAGAGTGTGCCTCTTGTTTCCAGAAACCAGCTCATCTGAAGCAGCACGTGCAAAGTCACTCACATGAGGTTGGTATTCATCATCTTGAATTGAGCATGAGCTGGCTCTTTTCATTTTACTGGCACTGGTCACCTAGATGTGTCGCAATTTCAGTTTTAAAGTATACAGACATGATTTGAACATATGATTTGCATTCGTGACTTATGAGGCTGGCTGTAATATTGATTTTTTTCCCCAATATGATTTGCTAAATACAGTTGTTTTGCAGGGCATAGATAGTTAACACCATGAAGCATTGGATCCCATTTAAAGAACTCTAAAATGCGACAAGGCATTTTTGAGATGTTGGCCACCAGCTGCATCCTGTTTCACTTCCTGCTAGGGAGGGCGACTTCAGCGTAGGTAAGCTATTCGACGTGTTACCTCACATGTGCATGTCTACGCTTGTTTATTGTTAGCATGCTCTTTTGGTTTTTTGGGTGTGTAATGTTCGCGTCGCCTATCCCACATAGATGGTTAGGCCAATGGCGAGGACAGAAACTTATCATCATCGATATTAACTATTATTTAAAACTACCCGCCCTGCACATTAGATATCTGAATCTTTTTTTTCTTCCACTTCTGAAATGAATGTAGTTTTTTTTTTTGTCATTCTTGTTTTGGAAGTTAGTTTGCCAAAGTTTGCACATGGTCTGAAACAAGTCACTCAACAAAATGATGTTGCTTAACAAATTTTGACCATATCACCTGTATTCAACTTAAACTGTAACCACTGCCTATCTTTCATTCATTAACTTCTCTCAGCAATGGCATTAAAAGATCTAGCATTTGTAGACCTCCCATGCATTTTTTGGTGGGGGTTGCATCTGTTGTAGCTGCCGCCTGAACACCTGGCGTCATGCTGCTTGCTTGATAAAAAATCTATTTATGGTTAGCAGCAGCTGGGCACAACCGACCACCTGCTTTATCCAAGCACAACCTTGGAACAGAAATGGTGCAGCTCGATTGCTCCTGCACTCTTGTCTGTCCACTTTTGGTTGCTATCTACAGATGCATTGTTGTGTCATGCACAGATGTTTATCCGTGGTTTAGCAAATATAATGCATGGGCTGACCTCACCTCTCCTATTTCGAGTATGAAATAAAATGGTTCAATCCAGTATATTTTTGCACGTCATAGAAATTTTGATGTGATGCCAGTATTGCCATTTAATATTTCAGGACATGTGAAAGTAGCTTCAGGGTTAGGTAATAATCTTATTCAGTTGAAAAATTGTTAGAACTTCCCTATCTGAGACAGCTCAAATATTTATGCATATGATATTATTTTAAATCCAGCCAGCAATGGATTGTGGTACTACTCTTTGAATGGATACATATTTATAATGGATTTGTGTAACCATATATATTTGGAGTTCTGTTGAGGGTTGGTCCTTTCCTTTATAGTGCAATGAAGCCATTGGGATTTCTTAACAATCTGATCTGGATGGAGGATCAGGTAAACTCTGAGGCCATGGCTCATTCATTATATCAAGAAAAAGGTGCCTTCTGGTTTTGTTTTTCTTCATGCTAATTTTCCCCCATTGTATCTGTCATCTGAACGTTCTTTTTCTGATTTTGAGATATTTGTACATAATGAAGGTTGCATCTGTAGTGGTGTAAATCTCTATGCTAATTTTCCAATGCATGTGCAAGCTAAGTGGTTTCTTCTGTGTTGGCATTCAATGAGCAGATCTTATGTTGATGACCTCCGAGGTCACATATAGAACTTAGCATTGTTTCTTATTTTGATAGCTGGAAAGAGCAAGCTATTACCCTTGCATTGTTTCGTTATGTTTCAGACTTCGGAACGAGTGGATTCATAACACAATCACTATTGACTAACTATGCTATGTTTCAGAAATGCTGGCATACAGGCTTGAAGATGTTGGTTTTGGATAGAGGTGAAGGACCACACTGATGGTTGGAGCTTTGATTGCTGAGCGGTGGCTGCCCTACCAGAATAGGAGAATGATGCTTCAGGTTTTGAGCGGTGCCTTATGTAAAGTAGAAAAAATGTCACACCGTGACCATACTTGCTGTATCATAATATCAGCTATGTTAGACCTAGCTATCTATGTATATTACGTTCGAACAAGACTGCTTTTATAATATCCCTCTGCCTCCTTGACCTTGATGATGAGCAATGCATGCATACTTTTGCTACTTATATACTTATTATATTGAACATTGAACTAAATTGAAATGTTATCACGCACGCATGTACTACTGTGACTTTTGCTAACCTCGGAGACTGGCTCCTTTGTGTAATTTGGACATCTAGCATCCTGGTGTGCAACTGTTTCGTGTAAGATCTAAGTAGTATTTGGCCACCTTCTATGTCTCGTGTAATATATGTGTAGTGTTTGAATGTCTCACGTTGTTTCAGCCTACCATGTTATTCCTTTGTCAAGTTATTCAATTTAAGAAGTACAACCACGGCCATCACTCGCGCGCATGGGCGCGCGCAAATCACTAGTAAAAGATGAGAGCAGCTGGGTCTTGAGATACTGTGACACAACGCAAGCGCCACTGGGGAGCTAAATAATCACAATTCAATGAACAGCATCCGCTTGGGTGGCAGAGAGAAAAGACTAGCTTCTAATCTAATCACAATAGTACCAAACAATTGCTGAGTGTTTACTGGAACAACAATTTGGGTCAGGGGAAGCTTAAACTCTTTCTTGCATACATACAAGCATCGCGCAAAACAACAATTTGGGTCTAAATGGAACTACCAATTAATGAATAAGTAGTAACCAACTACATATTCTTGCGAACGCTCGCACAAAATTCTAACCATGCAAACATAGCAAGGCAAGCTGGATCGCACGAAGGGCGTAAAGATTGAATCTTTGGGTCGCCGCTGCCTAGACAAGAAGAGAAGGAAAGAGGCAAGACACATCCCGCTCACCTGGGCAAGCACCGCGGCGAAGGACATCCCGAGAGGCGGGGATCCTGCACATCGCCGCCACCGGCTCTCTCCCCTCCCTTAACGGCCACCACCCGCCGCCGCCGCCGCCGCAGGTGCACCCCCTTCCGCAGCCAGGAGCGCCCGGACGCCGAGCCGCCGTAAGACGAGGCCGACGACGCCGACGAGGATGCCCCGCCGACCTCCGGCGAGGCGGTGGCGATATGGGCCCCGTCCATACGGGAAGGGGGGCCCGTGGGGAAGACTAGGGTTTATTGACTGAAGCTGTGCAATTCTGCCCTGGACTCTGCGTGGAAGTGAAGCAAGGAAGGAATTATTCGCCCTGGCCGTTTGTGAGTTGGTCGCGCTCGTCTCGGCTCTTTAACGGTAAGGAGAGGTTCGGCAACGAAACGAACTGGAGATGGGAACGCGATAGCGAGACGGCGTCGTAATGACGCCTAGTTAGCCGTTGAAGCAACCGCGGAAGGAAACTCCGGTGAACTCGCGTGTGTAAAACAGAACACCTTCTTCTCCACTGTCATAAAAGTTCGTTCGGACGTGGATTAGTCGTTGCTTTCCTTGTATCTCTCTTTTAGAGCATCTCCAACAGTTTGCCAAATCAATTTGACATTCATCTATTTTTAGTAAAACAGGAAAAATTGTGCTCCAACAGTTTGGCATCCAACTTGGCAAATTTTAGCAACTTGGCAAATCTCCCCCCTCCACGCGCATATTTGCACGCTGAGCGCGAGCGCGCATCCGGCTTCTCGTGCGAGGCTCTTCGTTTCTTAGCGGGGCTCTTCGTTCGCTTAGCGGGGCTCTTCGTTTCTTAGCGGGGCTATTCGTTCGCTTAGCGGGTCTCTTCTTATTTTACCAAGTCCAAATGACAAACTCTTGGAGAGAGTCTATTTTTTCACTTGCCATATATTTTAGCAAGTTTTCAAATCATGATATTTGCCAAGTGAATTTTGGTAAACTCTTGGAGATGCTCTTACCGTTGCTTATTAAAATCTCTTCTTTTTGTAAAAAAAAAGTGAAGAAACATTTTAACCTTTTGTCAATCTTAAACTGTTGAAGTGAAAGGTTGTACATGCCACGTTGTTTCCTGTAAACATACAACTTGCATCGACGAAGTTTAAAGGGTGAATTGAAATTTCAAGCCTGTCATCACATCAGAAGTTTCGGAGTCAGTTAGCAGAAACTGCTCTGCAATTGCAATCCCTAGCACTCGTAAATTGGGCTGATCTCACTGGCACACCACTTTGGGCCTTGTGAACGATTTTCTGGCCCGCACACTTTTCACATAGCAGGCCCGTTTGTGCTCACGAGGCCGTCTAACTTCTACTGGGCCCGAGTTGGGCCGTAGAGTGGCACCGCCGCGCCGGCCCGCCTCTCCGTCGTTCTCCGTGCTCGCGAGCGCCAGTCGGTCGGCGACCAAACCCGTTCTGATGAGCGGAGCAGCCAGCAGCAGCAGTTTTGGATGTGTGGGTAGGGAGGGTTGCTGAGCCGATCTTGGACAGGAGTTTCATCTACGGCCTTATTTAGTTACCAGACTCAGGTGGCCGATTCGGTACAGTGCCACCCCCGAGCACTGTAGTACTTTTGTTATTTTGTGGTAATAATTATCCAAATTTTGATTAATTAGGCTCAAAATGTTCGTCTCACAAAGTACAATAAAACTGTGCAATTAGTTTTTGATTTCATCTACATTTAGTACTCTATATATATGCCGGTATTTTGATGCGACGGGAAATCTTCTTTTTGCATAGTGGAATTGAATTCTGGAATCGCCTACGGATCGAAGTGGATTAGCCCCACTGGAATTACGATCTCTCGTTTCCGGCCTCCCTTTTCAAATACTTCAACCCAGGAACCGAGCAGGAGGATCAGATCACCTGGACCTACAAGGCAGAGGGATCATACTGTATCCAGTTCGAAGGTCGCACATTTCCAATTTTCCGTCGCTGATTGATTTCTTGGAAACATCATTGGGCGCCAGCGTGTTGCAACTTGCAAGTTTTTTCTCTGGCTACTGCTGCGAAATCCAACTTGAAGGGTCATTCAACAAACTCAGAATCATGCCCATTTAGAAAGCCAATGCTGAACCCAAGTGCAGATTTTTTGCATGGACACTAATGCATAAGAAGATCCTCACGGCGAATAACCTGACCAAGAGACATTGGCCATGCGATCCCATCTGCAGACTCTGTCGAATCCATCTCGAAACGCACACACATTTGTGCAAGGACTGCTCATTCACGGAACAAGTTTGGACCATACTGAAATCATGGTTTGGTCTATCTATCCTGGACACAGTTAGCCCCAACGGTTCCTGCACAGTTTATGGAGAAAATATAGAGCAAAAATTGACAAAGCTCACAAGCGAAGGTTCGATGGAATGATGATTTTTTTGGTGGAATAAATATTTGGAAGGAGACAAATAGGAGAACTTTTCAAAACAAAAGCTTACATGCCATAGAAGTGGCCTTTTTATGCAAGAGATCGACCAATTCGAGAGAGCAACAAAGACCTATAGTAGAAGGTTCTTAAGTTCTGCTGTTTTCTTTGTTTTTTTTGTTGTTTCTCCAGTTGGTTGGGTGGGTGGGTCATCGACCCCTTTTCTCTTCTTTTTCCAGTAGAGTGGTTCTGGTCTACCCGTTTTATGTACTTTTTTTCTCTTTTTACTCGTCTAATAAAAATTCCGGCAAAAGCTTTTTGCCGCCCTTAGAAAAAAAAACTGCTGCGAAATCGGCAACGGACTTCGGACAGACGGCAACAACGAGGCTGGGACTGGGAGGGAGAGCAACTACTTGTGCCCTTTGCTTTCGGAACTTGCAGCCTGTTCGTTTCGCTGGTTTATTGTGATTGAAAGTACTGTTCGCTGGTTTATTGTGAGAGAAAAACACTGCTGGATGGCTGCTGATTTGGCTGAATAGCTCAAACGAACAGGGTGTTGGAAACGGCGCTTCATCGACCTGTTCACCGAATGCCCGTACGCAAGAGCTCTCCGGTGGAACAAAGCTGGAACCTGGAGTAAATCAAAGAACCATCATAGTACTATGTACTCCTGATGCGTGCGTGCTTCTGATCGATCTGCTGAGGAGGTTATCATGCATTACACACGTAAATTAGCAGCCCGGTTTCAGCAACGCGTCCTGATTGGCCCGATGCGCCATTAGCTAGGGGCTAGTGCCCACTTGCTCCTCTCTGTCTCATCAGACGCCAAACCATGGATGCATGGCATGGCAGTCGGTAGATGGGAGTGGCACACATATATCATGAGAGTCTACTCAAACGGAGTGCACGCAAGAGGCCAGGCGGTTGCTATCCTAATTCCTATGCCTGCTGCGTAGCTAGCTAGAGAATAGAGATAGAGATAGCAATGCAAATTGTTACAGGGGTGTGTTTAGTTGGTGAAAAGTAGATGAAAAATTATTGTAGCACCTTTCATTTTTATTTGACAAATATTATTCAAAAGTAAGTAGGCTCAAAAGATTCGTCTCGCAAAAACCAGACAAACTTAGCAATTAGTTATTTTTTTATCTATATTTAATACTTTATGTATGCGTCCAAATATTTAATGTGACGAGTGAACAAGAAAATATTTTAAGTTTGCATGGGAAGTGAACGGGGCCAGGTAGGCACGAGTGACCGGCCAGTCAGTCAGTGATCATCCAGTCCTCTGTCGCTGCACCTTGGGGCCGGCCATTTTAATTCCCATTCCCCCGTAGCCGTAGGCAAGCGTGGCTACGAGGCGGGCGGTAGTGTCTGTCTTGGACGGGGTTAACTAATCTGTTGTAGGCTAAACAAGGGTCAAACCCACCCACAGCAGCACCTCGATGCTCGCCTCGATCGGATCGAACCTGCTGTACGTTTACCTCGCACGTCTACAGATGCTGCATCTCCTTCCCATCCTTTCTCTCCCTGCCTCTGTGTCAGTACGTACTCGGCCCGGTCTTAGTGGGGTTTTATGACATAGTTTTCAATATATTTATATTTTAGAAACAGTGTAGAAGAGTTTCATCCTCCTGAAACTCTCTTTACTTTCATGAAACTTTTATCATCTCTTATTTCATTAATACGGTACCACATCAGCACATTTAATACTCATAAAACTCTAATGAAACCCATTGAAACTGCCCTCGCTACTCAGCTCGCGTAGACCGACGACCAGCAGCCATAGCCCCTAGCTAGCCAATGCAATGCATGCGCTCGCCATTCGATCGCGGATCGGAGCGAAGAAGCCAGATCCCTGTCCATCGGCGTTGAAGCTCGTTCATGGCGTGAAAAAAAAAATCCTTAACCGACGACGGAATATACACTGATCGATCACGAGGCCCATCAGTTGCGATTAGATGCAGTGCGGGCCGGAGGATCAAGGGTTTTTTATTTGATCCAGAAGCACAAGTGTTTTTATTTAATAATTCATGATGAGCCGTAGACGACGTTCCATGCTGCTGGCCTGCTGCCGAGTCTGAGGGGCGGCTGCCTGCATGCAGATGCAGCACAGCAGCAGGGATGCATTCATGGTTCGGACTTCGGAGAGATGCTGCTGAACTTTCTTTCCCCGGCTCTCCCGCTCTGCACGTGAGGGCTGCCGCTGCATAGACCATAGAGTATTCGGCGATGACCGTGGCGCGAGCCATGGGCAGCAGCAGCCAGCAGGGCATGCATCAGGCACTTGATCCAGCAGAGTTCAAGTTGAACCTTGTTTTGTTTACACGCACGCACGCATCTGGTGCCGTGCTCCATTATAGTACGGCTATTGATCATTTGCCCATGTCAAAATCCATGGATGTGACGCGATGGAACAATCGAGGGGTGAATGGGTGATACGTGTCGCGTCACCAACACGTTACATATATACTCTAGGAGGATAGGGTGTTTCAATCACCAGTGGTTTGTTTCACTATTATTACATTATCACTGATGCTACTGGCTAGTGTGATCGTGAACCTAGCTAAGTTACATGCAGTCTTGACACGGATCTGGAAACGTGCGTGACTTTGCATTTGTAGGTACCACATGTTGACAGTTAACTTAAAGCTATATATCTGAAGATTATTACTGCTCCCTTATCTCTCCGTGGAAATTTAGAACCAAGGATCGATCGGAAATGGTCAGAGTCAAGTGTTCCCTAGCTCCTAAATCCTCCTCGTGGCAAATGTCGCGATCCAGCACGGGTCTCTCGTGGAACGATCAACATGCAATGCAACCCGACAAAACCAGCAGATCGATGGCGAAAGGTTTATATTCCATCTCCGTCTCTCTGCTGGAATATTTTACCACGCATTCTCACCGTCAAAGACGTGAAATAATAAAGAGGGTACGGTCATATGTGCGACTTGTGCGTACGCACGCATCGCATATGTAGCATACTAAGCGGAAACAAGCTAGTAGTTATCAGGATTCATAAAGTCATTACAGACATCTCGTCATAAACAGACATGTCGTTATCTATCCGAATCAGGTTGAAAATTTAAATTTAAATTTGAATGAACCTAACAGGCCGACCCATACTCATAAAGAAAAAACAAATTGATTATTTAATGAACCGGAAAAACTGATGGCACTGATTAATACGTACAGATATCTTGATCCAGAATCCGGCTTGCCACAAGACGGCCACGTGAAATGACCCACGGAAAATTCCAAGCAAAGATGCCACGGCCGACACACTGGCTATAGCTAATAGCTTCGAGCAGAGGTCGTCGCCCCGCCATGATCGCCGAAAAATTGGAAAATATGGTTAAGACATCGATCGAGAGAAGTCTCCATCCGCTATGACAAAATTGAAGGCCCAAGATAAACGTCCCAAAGCACGAGCATATCATGCGTACCGAGGTAAACACTGTTATTATAGAAATTAGTTTTAGAAGCGTCTATTTTTTTAGTTCAGAGATATGATGACTTTGTCAGGAGCCGTCTCTAAAAGTAATATATGATACAACGCGATGTAAAAAATCGACTTTTAGATGTCTGGAAAGCTCAAGCACCTCTACAAATGTTCTATATTTAATAGAGGCTGCTAGAAAGCCCAACATCCTCTAAAAGTACCATTTCTAGGGGTATTTGACAATTTGAGATACGCCACTAAAAATATGTGCAACACAGTACAATTTCAAAGCACAAGCATGTCACGTGTGTCGAGGTATATACTGCTTCTATATTTTTAGAGAAGTCTCTTTTTTAGTCCAGGATGATTTTGTCAAGAACCATCTCTAAAAGTAATATACTCTCTCTGTCCTAAAATAGAAGTCATTCTCGCTTCTCGAGAAGTAAACTTTTTTAAACTTTGACCCATTATATATAAAAAATAATATTTATAGTACATACTTAGTATCATTAGATAGATCGTTGAATATACTATCATAATAAATTTATTTGAAGATATAAATGTTGCACGCACTTTCTACAAATCTAATCAAAGTTGAGAAAGTTTGGCCATTACGTATTCCATAATACCATCTATTTTAGGACGGAGGGAGTATGTGATTTAGCACGACGCGGTTTTTAGAGGCTGTTGCAAAACTCAACCACCTCTATAAATGTTCTCTATTTAGTAGAGGCGGCTAGAAAGCATAACGTGAGTATCAGTTCTAGTGACATTTGACATTTGACCTGTCAATAAAAATATGTGCAACACAGTACAATTCATATTTCTAAATGAAGAGTCGCAGATCTCGAAAGTACTCGGCAATTTGTCCCATCTTTAAAATACGTGCAACATAGTGAAATTTATAACATTTTTCAAATCAAGTCGGATGAAGAAAAACTTATATCAGAAGTTGACAATGTTTTCATTTCTAAATGATCTTGATAGAGAAATGACTGATATCAAAGTTCTTTACTCAAAGAGATCTAAAAGTTTTCAGCTTTGGGTTTTGGTTCACCTGTAGAAATCGATTTTTAGATACAATTAAATAACAATCTCTAGAAATCGTTGATTTATAAAGACACACATGTGTAGGCGGGGGAAGCAGCCGTCTTTGAAAACCCATTATAACCATCTTTGAAAAAGATTTTGTGTTGTAGTTCACAAAATTATGAAGAGTTATAATTTTTTGAACAAAAAGACCAAAATGTTGAAATGATTAACAAGCCTATGTATGGATGTACGTACTCTATATCACTTTGCTATGCTATGACTCAAACTTTTCTATCTTTGAACCACATCTACAAGTTCAAATAAGACGCACTATCAAAACATATATATTAATAAAACTATTTAATACTTAGATGTTGATATATATTTTTCAATAGATTTGATTAAAATTAGAGAAACGTGGCTTAGGTTAAAACTAAAGTGAAATATAATTTAGAATGGAGGGAGCAACTAGGAGATGTTTGTGAATATATAGATGATATCGGATTCCCCATGCAATTAGGGTTTTCCATTTTGGTATCCCTCGAAATTACCAAAATTTTAGCAAAATTTCACCAATTTTTTAGAGACTTAAGAGGAAGTATGATTCAGAATTTTTGGATCTAAACAAAATATTAGAAGATTTATGACTACATATCTATTGAATAGAAGAATATGCAACATAAACAATAGAAAATATAGGTCTAGAGTTATATATTTACCAAAGCATATGCATCAGTGTAATACAAAAATTTGGGTTTTTCTTTTGGCTACCCTGAAATTACTGAAATTTTGAACCATGTGTGCAGTTACTCCTAGTTAAAAGGAGAAGAGTCTAAGCAGACAATGCTCCACATATATTTTCTTTAAATATAATTAATCCTACAATAGCTCCATCTCGAAGCCTTGATTATTCCGTACGGGGTTTCTCCTCTGCTGAAAAGCTGGCGATTTTTCCTAACTAGCTAAAAAAACTAAAAAAGGTTATATATTTGCACATGTCAGAGATGTTGCAGTAAGCTTTTATCCTAATTAGCTGTGTGATTGTCTATACATGACTACATGGGTAATATATTTATGCTTCTGGGGCTAACAATATAGCCTTGAGATCTATTCCAAGTCCAAGGTCCGCAAGGAACAAGGGTTAGCCAGTTTTTGGTTCCAACAACCAGTTGATCAGAAACATCATGAGGAAGCATATATGTAACTATATAAAGGGACTAAAAGAAAAGAGAAACATGCATGATCAGATCGAAGGTGTAGTATATTACGGAAGAGAGCATAGTTGAGCATAAAACTAGTGCACAAAAAACGCCCAAGCGAAATTCTGTGTGGCCCAAGCAAGTTGACTCAAGATTCTGTGTATGTACGGCGCAACTTGGCCTGCCTTGTGTTCATCAGTTGGTACTGAAATTAGAAGGAGAGGCACTGAAATGGCTACTGCATTATTAGGATGCAGACGATGGCATGCCATGGGTCAACACATTGCATAGGTCTGAGTACAGAGGCATCGAAGCAAGAGTATAAAATCTGTGGATCACAAAGCCTTAGGAAAACAAAATGGCCACGCCTTAGCTACTTTTCTTTCTCCAAACCATCATTCGTGGACTTTGCTAGGTTTACATAGACGCAACCCAGTCGTGGGCATTTCTTAATACAGAAGGCCTGCAATCACCATATTTTCTTATTTCAGAAGACAGAAGGCATCCAAGTAGTATTTTCATCAAACGCATGCATGTTGCATTTCTTTGTCCTGTTGATGAAGTCTCTACACACCTATATATCTTCTCCATCAAATCATTAACATTGTATGAACCACTGGGATACTAAACTAACGTGACATTATATGGTAAGTCAATAGTTCGAATACAGCAGTTCGTTCTATGATATACTACAACATTGAAAGTTGACATATGTGGATGGCATGCTTTTTGTTATAAAATCCGTGCTGCATATATATATATATATACTAGCCCACAATTTGATCTGTCCTGTCCTAATAAGATCAATGGGGTAAATTAAGGTGGGTGATGATAGCAACGTCAGCCCCTGATCAGAGAAATTCCAAAGAGTTGACCTGGGCTCCATACAATACCAATCCTTGGCGTTGGAAGCGCTCCTCGCATCACATGACGGAGCACCCCACTTGACTGGGTATCCTTGTCATTTGGATCACACCACCGTGCGCTACACACCCTTCAAATTAATCGTCTATCGCCATTGCTCATACATCGTCTCATTGACTTGTGAAAACCAGGTACCCTCTGTGTGTCTCTGACATGTGTGCCCTCCAAATAGATAAATATTGCTTGGTAGGTTGTGTATGCAGCCATGCATGTACCAAAGCAGGCTGGCTATTTGTTGAATAGGAAATGACATGAGATAATAGGTTTGATGAGAGAGGAGTCTCCCTTCTCATTGCCTCTTTAATACGTCTTAGACACCCGGACATTGACTTAGATGCCTCGGGAGAAGCAGCATTGGGATTTAAGACCGTTCCTCCTTTTATTAGCTGTACAGACTGTAGAGAGACAAAGGTACACAAGCTAACTAGATAGAGGTCAAGAGCATGTCATCCAAGAAGAAGAGGGCCGCGATAGATCTCTCCCTAGAGGCGGAGAGGAGTGATGAAGACCACAGCAGCTGCGGCGGAGGCAAAGGCGATCGCCGCCGGGACAAGGATGATGGTGAGGTGGACAAGAAAGAAGAACAGTTCAAGGATCAAGGAGAGGCGCCGAAAGAGGAAACCGGCGAGGAGAAGGTGGTAGTTGAAGTGGTTGTAGACCAAGGAGGAGACGGCACCAAGGAGATCAAATATAGGACTCAACAAGGAGAGGAGATGGAGGACGACAAGCAATCGGCAGCGGACGCCCACGGCGACGGTGAGAGCGATGGGGGCGAAACTCGTGCGCAGGACAAGCACGTGGTAGAGGCCGCCTGCAACGGCGACGGGGACGATAGCTACAGCACCATGGTGCAAGACGAGGTAAGCACATATACTAGCTTACAGAGTTACAGTCAATCTGCAAATCAAAGGGTTGTGCTAGCGAGGCTGCTAGCTAGATGTACTATAGTGTAGTTATTTTTCGATAGGTGGCGCAAGTGTTGCTAATTAACCTTTGCAGATAAGCAGCGAGTGTTCATCTTGTTTAATTCCCCCTGTAATGACATGCGTGTGTATGTCTTCAGGTGAGCGCGATGCAGGAGGAGATGGAGAAGATGAAGGAGGAGAACCGGATGCTCCGGCGAGCCGTCGACCGGACCGTGCGTGACTACCACGAGCTGCAGAAGAAGGTCGAAGCCTGCTATCAGCAGCAACAGGCAGATGAGCCTAAGGTAATAGAGGAGTAGCTATAATCCTACGCTAATCGAATAATCTTATCTAGCTAGCTAGGGTGTTATCCAATTGTAGCCTACGATTCTACCCCATGTTCCACCATCCAGCTAGCTAGCGCCAATCTCGTGCCGCTTTTAAAGTTCTTCCACGTGACACCATAATTACCATGTCAATTGGATCCGTGGTTTGATTTGATTTCTAATTCGATGCGCGAGCAGGAGCCCGAGGTGTTCCTTTCCCTCGGCGCCACCGCCGGCGGCCGCTTCCGGGAGCCGAAGCGCAAGGAGCGGGCAGCGCGGCGGCCATCTGTGGGGAGCGATGACACCGACGACGACGGCAAGGAGGATCTTGGGCTGTCCCTGAGCCTGAGAGCGTCGTCGTACGACGATGAGAAGCTGGAAGCGGGGCACGACTTGGATGGCGCCTCGTTGGTCGGCGCCGACGGTAATAAGGCGAAGGGCTACGCGCTGCTGGAGAGCAGCAAGCTCGGGGCACCGGCGGCCGCCGGCGGCGACCTTGCCACAGCTGGGATCACGAGCCAAAGCGTGAACCCGGCCAACCGCAAAACTAGGGTTTCCGTGCGCGTCCGATGCCAAGGCCCCACTGTAAGTCGCATGCTGCTGCATCTCACTGATCGAGTTCTTGTTGCGCATGATTTGACGGCCAAATTGATGATGACGAGTGATCCGGTTCGTGTGCATACATGCAGATGAACGACGGGTGCCAGTGGAGAAAGTACGGGCAGAAGGTCGCCAAGGGCAACCCATGCCCAAGAGCCTACTACCGGTGCACCGTCGCGCCGGGCTGCCCGGTGCGCAAGCAGGTAACCAAATATTTGCCTTGCCACTTCAGCGCATGCAGTCTTGACCACTAAACTTCGTCACACAGGCCTACGTGTGCATCACTGCATCAGTGCACGGAGTGATTCGTGATAAATGGTGTGCGCGATTTGCAGGTGCAACGATGCCTAGAGGACATGTCAATCCTGGTGACAACGTACGAGGGTACGCACAACCACCCGCTACCCGTCGGCGCCACAGCCATGGCCTCCACCACCTCCGCCGCAGCCACATTCATGCTGCTCTCCAGCACGAGCTCCTCCTCCTCCATCTCCGAGACCGGCGGCGGCTCAGCGGCGCCTCCCTACCTCAGCCCCCCGTACCTGCTCAACTCCACCTCCCACCGCTCCGCCGTTTCGCCGCTGATGCTCAGCACACCACCGTCGGCAATGCCCAGCGCCCCTGCTGGCGCGGCCAGTGGCGTGCAACATCTCAACATATTCGGGCGTTCGTCGTCCATGCTAGCTCAGCAGGCGCCACATTTCAGCAGCAAGTACCCGTGGTCATCGGACCCTTCGCAGAGCATGGGTCGTGGTGGTCTGCCAGCAGGGAGCAAGAGGCCGTTTTGGAGCACTGGCGGCGACGAGAAGACGGCGACATTGTCGGACAATGTCGGCACCGTCATGGCAGACCCAAGTAAGTTCTCCGTGGCGATCGCGGCCGCGATCAACAGCTATATGGGGAAGGATGGGCAGGTGGCGGGCGGCAAGGAGGGGGAGAGTAGCAGCAGCAAGAGTAGTAACAAGTGGGGGGTGGTCGAATCACTTCCACCTCCATGACTAGTAATCAGTAGTGTAAGACACCGCCGAGAGACTAGCTAATTGTGGAAAAAATTAAGGTGTGTGTTTCTTCATAATTTGTTGTGTGTAAACAAATCAAGATAGCAGGGACAGGCAAACACAAATTGGAGGGAATTTTTGGGCCATTGGTTGTAATCATTTTTCAGGTTTTCTATGTTGAAACAAATCAACTGAAATTGTTGTTAATCGTAAACTGCAATATCTATTGTTTCATGACGCTCACTCAAAGGCAACATGTGAAAAATTGTAATATGCACATAGAACTTGGCATCTTAAATTATGAGGTATGCATAAATAATGTATAGTCTAACTTAGAGTTCTTTCAAAACAACAATGTTGAACTAGTTTTGCTTATATTTCATCAAAAAGCAAATAAGTCATGATATATGTAGGCAGAGGCAGAGCTCCCCTTATGGCAGGGTGGGGCAGCTACCCCGCCTACCGTCGGTGAGGAGAACCCCCACCCCCCTTTTCATCGACTCCATAGCCCTAGGTTCGTTATGCAGACAAGTGATGCCGGCGGCGGTGTGATGTTGCTCATCGTAGAGAAGATTCTCGAGCAGAGAAAGAATGTTGTTGCTTGTTAGGCTGCAACATGGCCCAACTTCCCAAGGACCTTAATCTCTCCGTGAACATCGCCCATTCTCCATTCTAGGTGTTCCAAAGTGGTACACTTTTGTCGTGTCTTTTACCTAATCTTGCAAAATGCTCAAAAAATAACAAGGTGTTGCAAATCATTATTTAGTCAATCAGTGGTTAACTTATAAATTAAGCTTAAATATTAGGAGAAACATGCACTAAAAGGTAGTTGGAAATGGTGCGAACATCGCCTCATTAGCTCACGTCATCTCGGTGCTGGCCACCCCCGCCTATTTGGGTGTGGACGCCTCAAGTTGTCTGGCATGGACGAGCTAGAGAGAAACGAAAGACAGGAAGAGGCATTGTCACCGTAAGAGTACCAGTGTGCATGGGATTATTAGAACGGCTGCCGTTAGTGGCTAGGGCCTAGGGTTTGGTGTGGGGTGGGGAAATGCTGACTAAGACTCTGAGAAGGAGAGAGCTAGCCACCAGCTAGGATAAGTAGGATGTATACTAGTTTATATTTGGTTGGTCAATTTGCTTAATGAGACTCTCGTAGTACATTATGATAGTCTTGGTTATTTTTGGTGAAATAGAACTGAACGCCCTTGGTCACTTCTGTTAGTAAGAAGGTAATACCGAATCCTTCCGTTTAATTTGGTTCGGCATTGGGTATTTTCTGTTCGGATATTATTATCACGTAGGAGTGTATCGAGCAAATTGAGAACATTTTTAGCTATGATAACAACGAACTTCATAGTCATCTCATGTGCTTACGCTCTTGTGAAATGGACATAGGCTCACATGGTAGCATGCCTCATGGCTCCGTATATATGCCCAGCTCTAGCTGCGTAATAAATTCCTAATAACTATTAGACGTCTATATGGAACCGTGAGCCGAATGATCTATATATATATATATATATATATATATATATATATATATATATATATATATATATATATAGACCGAATGATCTTTTATATATATATATAGAGAGAGAGAGCGCTATTACCCTATAGCTGGCTACAAAATAACTTATTTTGTAGCCACTTTGAGTTACGATAATTGCTATGCTAATTTACGATATTATAGTAACTCCTTACTATGTGATTTACTATAACATTATGGTAAATATCCCCATGTGTTATAGTAATTCAACTATCGTAAATATATACTGACATTATCGTAAATTAGTATATAAAATTATCGTAAATAGAGGTAACTACAAAATAACTTATTTTATAGCTAACTATAGAATATACTCTCCCTATATATATATATATATATATATATATATATATATATATATATATATATATATATATATATATATATATATATATATACACCTTATTTTGTAGCCAGGTCGTCCGACGCACCCGAGGCGCGGGCGTGCGCTGGGTCCCTCCCGGCCTCCTGGCTCCCGGCTCCCAATCCGCATGGCTCGCCCAGTAACCGAGCCTCATTGGCTACGGGAGCTGTGCATCACACTGATGATTCCGTTAAATCAGGCCAGTAATAGATCAGCGACATGCATGCATCCTTGATTAGCGATGGATTTTTTCCCTACTTACCAAAATAAGCCTCCGCCCACAGTAAACGAAACGGCCACGTACATGCATCATTGGTGTTCACGTAGACGTATATATATATATATATATATATATATATATATATATATATATATATATATATATATATATATATATATTGTAAATGTTGATGTAGTTACGAGAATCCATGTCAGTTTACGAGAAAGTCTGGTCATCAACAGTGGCCTTTTATACAAGAATACGTGCCTTTGTTCCCCACGTAAATCTAACAGATGTGGTGTATGAGAATTTTGTAAATGATTTACTATCTCCTACAATACAACTAAAAAGAATAAAAGTAAGACTATCTTTTGGTGTGACTTTTTTTTTGGTCGCTCCTCCCTTTCGTGCGATACGAGCACGCGCCTGAAAGGAAGGTCTCGCCCGCCTGCGATTAATTAAGAAAGGAGCCCATGATATATACCAAGGAAAGGGCGCCGTTTCTTCGTGCGACTTGGAAGCCTGCTCCTCTGCCGCCGTTCCACCTGCTCCTCCGCCGCCGTTCCAGTCTGTGTCGTGCCTCCCAAACCTGCGCCGGCGCCTCCACGCCGTCGTTGGAGAGCCCGGCCGTGCAGGCGCTGAGGGATCCCCGGTGCGTCCCGGTCCGCGTGCTGCCCCCGATATACTGCGTGGGGCCGTTGGTCATCATCGGCGACGACATGAGCGCAGCGGCAGAGGACCAAGAGCGCGCGACGAGGAGGCGGTGGCACGAGTGCCTTGCACGGTTGCCTCTCCGCCCCGCCGCTAGCCCTGAGACCGGAGGCGACCGCGCCCCGCGGTGGCGCTGCGACCCGACGCTACGGTGCGTTGCTCCGTCCCTCCATCCCTCCTCTCCTCTCGACCCGCGCCGCAATGCGGGTCCCCACCTCAGCCCACGCGGCGGTAGGGCGGCTTTGCTCGATCTGTCGCCGCCGTTCGCACTGCCCGGCGTGCCCTTGGAGCCGCCGGGGTTCGCCCGAGGTAGCAGCCGCCGTGGATACGCGCGCTCGCTTGCGCGATTTCAGCCAGGTGCCTGCGCAGCGGTCGCAGCGGAGGTCTATCCCGTGCTGTGATTGCTTTCCGTTCAGTGTTTTTCTCGTCTGTCATTAGGATTCGGTTGGTTTCGTCTGTTTTGGGAGTACGCTGCTCCGTTTAAGTGGTTAGTTTGCGATTTTTTTTTAATCTGTTTCTGCTCTCGCGCCGGACGTATTCCAGAGAATCACATATGAACGGAAGATGCAGTGCTTTTGAATACCTTTGCAACGAGTATTTAAACATTATTTAACGTTAGTTTAGAAGAAGTCATGGCTTTCTGAATATTGCTGAACTTTAATGTCGGTTCTGTCAGGCCGGGCTCAGTTTCTATGGATGATCTACTTCATACTTTCTCTCTAGCGGAACTCACCCTGGTTCATGGATTATTTGTTTTCCCCTGAGTGAATTACAAATTTAGATGTTTGAGCTATTATCTGAACTTTTGGATGTTGTTAGATGGAAACTCTAATGGTACATGGATGAATTTGTTTTAATCATGGAAGAGTTGTGTACGACGTGGTGTAGGCTACACAGCTACCTAACTATAATGGATGTCAATCAGGTTGACTAATTTTGCTACACATTTACCTGTACTGGTTCGTTTCATTTGTTCCCTGTTGCATGTGATGACAAAAAATCCATAAAATTGGATGCAGAATTATTTTCATCAGGCGGGTGTGATTTTTCTTGCATGCAAAAGAACCGAACCTGATTAGCTTGCATGCAGGAGCAAGAAGGAAATTACGAACGATGAATCAACCAGACGTGTGACTCTTCTCCTATACAACTAAAAAGAAAGAAAGTAAGATCACTATGTGATGGATGATGATCTGGTTGAGTGTTTTTTTTTTTTTGCTATCAACTGAAAAAGAATGGTATGTTTTCCTCCATGTGTGCCATTTAGTGGCTGTTGGCTGTACATGCAACCCAACTTGGGCTTTAGCTCATGTTTTGGCATTCCAGAAAATTTTGGACAATTCAAGAACTCAACTGGGTACTACTATCTTCATCTTAAACTATGTAGACATGGATTTGCTATTTGTTCATAAACATAAGTATTGATTTACTCCATTCATGGTGCCCTGAAGTAATCATAAGGAACTGTGGAAGAAAAGTTGATTATATAATGGAGTCAATCACGGCAAAATAGAAAGTAAGAAATTATTGTAGCAGGCTTGGGCATTAGATAATCTGCGGTTTGGGCATTAAATTATATGTAGCAGGCTTTTCAACATTTAGTTTGATGAGATTCATAGTTTTAGGTTTTTACAAAAGTCTTGCGTCATTTCAGGCTTGCATCTCCCAAGGTCGGCTACTCACGGATACCTACGATCACTGCCAACAGTCCGGTAATCCTTCAATGAGGTGACTACTAAACCATTGCCTGTTGCCTCCTGTAACGGATCAATGTAATTATACGAGATTAAGTAAGAAAATCTTCCACCGAGGCGGATAATTTACCAAACTTAAACTCGTATAACCCGAGATTCCGTGAAATCACGAGGGATTTCAAACCAACCAACATACAACCAAGATCGTACTGATTTAGCAGCCACAGTTCACATTATACATAGAGTTCACCATAAAAGTGGAATACATCGGAATTCGGAATAAAAGTTATTACAACATAGTTCCAGATAACATAACGGAAGCAAGTAGTTTTAAACACACACACTTAGTTCAAATACAGTGCAAGTAGATAGTCATGGTCCACAAAAGCATTAGACAAGACGAACAGAGTGACCATTGCCCAAGGTCCTAGTTGTCACCCATCGCCGGATACAGACAGTTGGAGCAGTCCCATAGTACATCTGACCATCTGCAACAACAATGGGAACAACGCCCTGAGTACGAGAATGTACTCAGCTAGACTTACCCGTCATAAACCAGAAATAATTGACACCAAGGAGCATGCAAGGCTTTATACAGTGGACTGGCTTGACTCATTTGCGAAAAAGCATAAGTTGTTATGAAAAACTATACTAGTACTTTTTGCATCACTTCTAGTATAACTTATTCAAGCTAGGTAAGCACCTATTGCTAAAACAATCACTTGATCCATCATTAACAATCTAGGTTACCATATCAGGTTTAGCATTTCCAACATCATTCACTTAACCATCAGTGTTCCATTATTATTATTACTACGATGCCGTAGCTCGAGTCAAGTGCTCACTAACCGGGAGCGACGGCGATTCGAATCGAATTCCTATCCAGCTGGAGATTTATTCCTCACACAAACCATGCTTCCCCCGTCAGGGTCGCGTAGATCACCAATGACACTTTCCAAGAAGCCGCGGGATAACAATCATGGATCGCACTACCCAGGGACCGCCCGACTGCCAGGACGCACCTTGGGCTCACTCTTCGCGTCCCCGTCATACCCCCTTCAGCACCAGTCTGCCAATCCGAGTTTATCCCGGCTCGAAAAGTGTCACTAGCTTCGCGGTCGAAAGGTACTTTATTCGGCCAGCTAAATGTGAGGCATGCGTTCAACATGACAAGAGGGACGAGCAACGATCGGTCCTTAATCGACGAGCAACGATCGGTCCTTAATCGACTCAGATGGAATCACTATAGTCCAAAACCCTATAAGACTCCGCCCGGTCTCCGCTTATTCATCAACACTTGGTTACTTTTCATGATCACAATTACAACTAACCATAACCAGGTATTCACCTATAGCTCGCAGGTGACAGGAAATCACCCGACTTCTACCGATCTAAGCATGGCTAAGCAATTTACTCGATCCTGACCTAACAAGGTAAAAGGTAATTCGGTGGACAAGGATAGTAATGCAACAACGGTTTCACTCAACTCCTATAACCTAATGCAACAGTATATATAACCATAACTCATGTAATAAGGAATTGCTTTTATAAAATAGGAGACTTAGAATGCTCCGGGGCTTGCCTCTTTCGAACGAGCTAGGATGGTGGTCTACGCACTCGGGCAGCTCCTCGCCTGGTTCTTCTTCCTCGGGCACCTCCTGTGCCTGAAGCTTCTGCTGATCCGTCCAAGCCTGCTCCTCCGGTACTGCTACCTGCGACTCCTCCTGCGATCCTGTATGATGCAAGTGCATAAGCAAACATGCGAATGATGCATCGGATTACGGTGGAATGCTTTGATGACATGACATGCAGATGAGCATATGGAAAGAGCAGTTTGGATATAACTACATCTTCTATAAGGTAGTCCACGTCATCCAAGAACATGTACCCTAAAACATGCACCTTATTCTTCTACTAGTTAGCACATCACTTACACATACAAGTGATCCTAAATTACCAAATCTTACCAACCTAACTCATCCACAACATCAGCAAGGCATATTGATGCTTCAAAGATACACCAAACATATTTTATTACTCTTAATTTCTCGTAAAGAATAATCTTTTATTCCCTATTTATCTAGGGTTACACAGCAACACCTACTTCTGGTGTAGATTAAAATCTACAAAAATTACAGTAGCTTACTCTTACCCTAACTAACCTACTATTAAATTTTCATGAGAATTGAATATGTGAAACTGCCTGTACAAAATAAATAAGTTATAGCATAAATATGAGCATGAAATTATTTTGTACTAGAAAAAGTATCAAACAATAGATTTCACATTTTTTCTATGTTACTTACAGTAAACTAACATACTACAAAAATTATCACATGTATGTTCTATACAAATTTAGTGCTCTACTAAAAATAACAAAGATCATCAATTAAAGGCATTTGTTCAAAAATTTCTCACAGAACATGCTTCACAAGTATTTTTCCTAAGAAGTACATCACTAAGAAAGATTAATGCAACAAGAATCACATTTTTCCCACTATTATTTTTATTTACTACATATTTTCTAAGATATCAGCATTTATAGCAATTAAATAAATTTGCATAGAAAAGTGTCACAAAATTAACATGAATTATTTTTAAACTGTAGATCTATTCAAGAGGAACATTTCAAAATTTGTTTCATAATTTTTGGAGCTATAAATCTTGAGATATGATTTTTGGAAGCCTTTTCAAATTTTCTGGAAAAATCAATTTCTTTAAAACCGAAAATCTATTCGGCCTTTAACGCTACGCGCACCCCGCATCTGCACACCATGGACACCCACGAGACAGACAGGCGGGACCCCGCGGTCAAACGGGCCCACCCGTTAGCCTAGCCGTCCCGAGGCAGCGCTGACCGCCGGGATCTCGCCGCCGGCGGGTCCTCCGGCGACGGGGAGGGTACCACCGTGTCCCTCACAGCGAGGCGAATCCCGTGGTGCCTAGTGGGTGGCCAGACGAGCTCGGCATCGAGCTCACCGGCGTGCATGGCGGCTTAGTGGCGCGGGGCGCCGTCGGCCGGCCAACTCCGACCGAGAGGGGCCGCGCGGTGAGGTCAGCGAGGTTCGTGGTGCAAATGCGGTGCTCGTGCGCTCGAGAAGTGGGCGAGAAGGGGCGTGGAAGGGTGAAGCCCACGGAGCGGCTCACTCCGGTGAGCTCGGCCGGAACTCCGGCGAGCTATTACCGAGGATAGGGGCCGAATCTTCGCGGGCCGTGGCGAGCACCGGATGCGCAATGAAAGGGCGCAGCGAGGGCGAAGACGGAGGCGGAGGCAGTGAGCCGGAGCGGCGGCTAAGGCGGTGGCGGAGCTCAGGACCCGGCAATGGCGCGGCGGGGCGCGGCTGCTGCTGCTGGCGTGCTGCTGCGGAGCGAGAGGAGGGAATGGAGGGAGCAGCCGAGGCGGACGAGCGCGTGGAGGGGGGTAAGCGGGCGCGGGGCTGCGGGGGCCACAGGGGCGCGTGTCGCGCGGCGTCGCCGTCGTTCGGCCACGCGGCGGCCGAGCTCTGCCGCGGCGCCACACCGTCGCGCGCGGGCGCGCGCGGGGGAGGAAGCCGGCGCGGGGCGCGGGCCGGGCTGCCAGCGCTGCTGGGCCGAAAAGGAGGCCGCGGTCCACAAAAGTGAAAACCGAATTTTCTTTTATAAAAATATTTTCAGATTTTCCTTATTTGTTTCAAAATTGAATTTGAAGATGAAAAAGAGGTTTTCAGAACTTTTGCCCAAAATAAAAGTTGTTCAAAATTTTATTCTCTACAACTTTCATGTAGGGCATTTTTCAAAATTCTCAATAGATTTTGAATTTGGGATTTAAAGCTAAATTATTAAACAAAAATTCATTTGTTTAGAATAATTTTAAAGCAAAATTTGAGGTAAATTTGAATTCAAGAGTTGCTCCAAAAATTATATTAATTTATTCTAGATTATTTAAAATTGCTATTACCCAAGAGTATACCACCTTTTTGCACTTACATTCAAAGTTAGGGTTCTAACTATTTGCTTTTCAAGTTTAAATTTAAAAGGGCTATATTTCATGCAATGATAGTCATGAAATGATGTTAAATGTTGTATGCTTTGGAATGCTAATGCATGCTTAACACCCAGGGGTGTTACACCTCCAAACAAAAAACTAATATACGGTCAATTGAAGTGTGGTTCTGAACCTTCTCCTTTACCTCTTACAGTCCTAGCTAATTTTACATGCCATGTAAATAAGTAGACATTTTGTTATTATGTTTATAGATGCACCTTACCTGTGTGTTTAGCCATGGCTGTGCTGTACACCTGAAAAATCAACCTACCACTGAAAAGACGTAGTGCTGGTGACCACGATGACTCCAACACTACTTAACTCTCTAACTGACAGAATTGGCTACTTAACTCCACCATGACCCCAGCACTACTTAACTCTCTAAACTACAGAGCTAAAGGCTCCAAAATTGTAACAGAATTGTTGGAGTGCTTTGCAGCCTACGCATATCCTAGGAGTATCCCATGCTCTGCCCCAGTTCATGGCTGTACAATACTAATCTAGAAAAAGCAATCAAAGGTCAAGCAGAGGAACTCACCTTATTGGTTTGGTTAGGCATCCAGCTAGAGTTTGTGTCTACAGTAGCAGCCATCTCATTTCCCTGATCTGCAGGTCAAGTAGCAGCAGCAGCTAGCCCAGGAACAGCAGTTCTCGCTGCAGCAATTGTTCATTCAGTAGTTGTTTGTGCAGGGTGCATGGTATTTGTTATCGGCAACTTCTAGGCACCTCTCTATTGCTTTTATTTGAATCCATGCTTGGTGATTAGTGGTTTGGTTAGGCATCCAGCTAGAGCTATTTTCAGTAGTTATCTTGCTTGTTGAGTACTTCTCAATTAGCTCTCGGTTTAATAATTCTCATATTAATTCTTGATTAGCTATTTTCAGTTTGTTATCTTGCATGATTCAATTACGTTGCATGGCTCATTTGATTAATTTTGTTCCCTATAAATTTTTTAGAGTATAGATATATATAGTACAAAAATTAGCTCTCTCTATTGCCGAGGGAGAACGCTACTTTCTTCGTGTTCTCTTGAACAATGTTCCTGGTGCTACGTCATACGAACACCTCAGGACAGTTGATGGCGTGCTACTACCTTCGTTTTGTGAAGCTGCGGAAAGGAGGGGTCTAATTGAAGAAGATAATACCCTAGATGAATGTATAACTGAAGCTACTTTATTACAGATGCCTTCCTCTCTGCGAAGACTATTTGCAATAATATTGTTATTCTGTGAGCCGCATGATGTGATGGGGTTGTGGATAAAACACTACGATGCAATGTCAGAGGACTACAGCCGCAATAATCCATCCCCGGATCTGGTGCAACAGATGGTTTTGATAGACATTAGAAACATGCTGCAGTCTATGGGAAAGGACATAAGGTCATTTCCTCTTCCAGATATTGATCATTCATACGACGATGCCAGCCATATTCCTCGTGAGATATTTGAGGAAGCTATCATCGAGTAGAATCTCGAAGATGGCATAATGAAAATATAGTATGTGTTATAACTATTTCTATATATTGCTGATCGTGAATCTTGCCACAGACATTTAAATGGATATCTTATCCTACAGTATATGTATGCATGAAATAGACGGTTATCCACACATATTTGTACGGTGAGTATAACACTTTGTTTTAAGTTTTTATGGAAGATTTTTCAAGAGACGCAGTATTAGCCATGCAACAGGCACTAATATTGACATATATACTTGAACTTGTGTACAGGATGGTATGGAGATGCGGCGGAACTTATTCGTGGATTTATTGGCACACGAAAAAATGGATATCGGAGATTTCTTCCTGCCGATATTAAACATTATCTTAGCCGCATCACTGAAAGATCTATAAAGTAGAGTTTGTGTGTTTGCGACGCTACGCACTCCATGACTGTGTTAAATTAATAAACTTTACCTTTTGAATTAAATATCACTTTAACATTGGTATTTATTTTTTTACAGTATTGTTATCTATAGTGTGATTCATGTATTTTTATTATAAAATATTAGTTATTCCGTAGTAACGCACAGGCACGCTACCTAGTAATATATTATTACTATTATTTGTATGCCCAACGATGATGCAAAGAGTTATGTGTTACTATAACATCAGGCATTATTTACTACAATATCTATTTATGTAGTCTACAACGTGTTATTGGATTTGTCGTAAATTCACTATAATCTGAATATGCTTTGACCGTAACAATGAATGCGAGGAACTACAATCTGATGCTCCCACGAAGAACATACTATAATGAGAAGACCAAATAGTAATTATGATAAATTCAAATGATCCGAGGTGATAGTAAGTAGAGTTCCTACAATTTTGCATCAAGATGCTGCGAGGAACCACTTACTATAACATCAAGCTTATTTACTACAATATCCATTTATGTAGTCTACAACATGCTATCGGATTTGTCGTAGCTTCACTATAATCTGAATGTGGGTTGACGTAACAATGGAAGTGAGGCACTACAATCTGGCATCTTGATGAGTACATATTCACAGTGACGATAAGGACAGCCTTGAAGATCATTATCAAGGCATGTGTGCTTCAGGTCCAACAGGGAGCCTCATGATACTGAAGATTGGGTGGTAAATTCTATAGAAGTGGAGCTGTGAGTTGTTCAGATGCACAATTTCCTGCATTTGCTGGGAAAGAATTTGCAAAAGAATTTGGTTAATTGACATAATAATCATAGTTGGATGCAGTAATCATAAGATTAGTCTATATGAATTTATGAGAATTGGTCTATATGAATTTAAAGAATTTTGTACAATGAATATATTGAAATACATAGCAGGAACCCAAGGTGAGATATTGGTAAAAATACCGAAATACCACCGATTTATGAGAAATAAAATGTATAGTTTAAAGAATCCTGGAATTAATTATCATATTGGGCAGACCCTAGTGGAATCGAAATTCTGCACATATGGATAAAATCTAACAAAGCAACGCAGCCTGGTGTAAAAAGCAATATTGACATGAGTACAACATGAACTTCCAGATCCTCACAGGTAACCAGACCTACAACATCTAACCATTTGGAGTTACCATAGGTAATCAAGATTACTGAAAGATCCATATATAAGATTTACTAAAAGGAAAAATTACGATAATCCAAAGATGGATATAAGAGTAAACTTACTAAAGTAGAGATGTAGGTTACCATATAATTCACGCATTTATTTTTGTACTACACGTGTAACATGGATATAATGATTTATTATAGTAAGGAGGCGCCATTCAAAAATTTGGTTAACCATACACAGTTACCATGAGTCACCCAAGATTACTGGAATATATATATATATATATATATATATATATATATATATATATATATATATATATATATATATAAGACTTACTATATAAAAGGAAAATTACAAGAATTGGATGGTGGCTCTAAGGAGTAAAATTACATAAGTCACCCAAGATTACTGGAAGGCTCGTGTGCACTCTACAACACTATAGGTAAAATATGACTACAAAATTACCATACTACAATGACAGAAAAAAATAATACGTGAAACCAGGGCATACCAATTTGCTTATTATATCACAGAGACAAGGCATGCCACAGTGACCACTGACCAGCTAATCTGGGGAAACTGATATTCGATCCAATGACACACAAAATTGATTAGCTATTGGATTGAACCATGCACAAATTGATTTAATAAGTCCATAGACGGGGGATTAGCTACAGACCAATCAAATTGATTTAAGTCACAGATGAGGGCAGTGCAGGTCATGATGCTTTTCGGTGGCAGAATCTGGAAAGCTAAAAGATTCATGCTGTTGATCAGACATACATACAAGAAGCTAATGCACGAAACCATATCCAAAAGCGAAGTTACAACCCGTGGGGGAAAGACACCGAATCAGAGACTAACCTGGAGGTGCTCCTTTGTGCGCAGATCGGGTGTCCGGCTGATTTACTTTTTGCGAATCAATGAGTCCGCCGGCGGCCGGTGGACGCGACGTTGTGGAAAAGCCCGTTACTGGAGCACTAGTCGTCAATCCGGCCCAATAATGCCCAACTTAATCGCATCTGCTCCAAATATAGCAGCAGTGACCCATGATAACTAGATCAAAACCAAATAAATTTAAAACACATAGGGATTATTGTTATCATTTTGAGATCTCACTGAATATGTATCGATCCCTTTCCCTCCACACAAAGCCGCCTATCGCTGGACGGATTGCCATGGCCAGGACGGGATCATCTCAGGCAGATAGCAGATGTGGCCGGGAAGGATCATCTCAGGATGATGGATACACGAAATTTCGCATGGCTGCTCACTTGAGGATCGAGTCTCATCCACCAGCACGAAGGGGGATTGAGAGGCTATCAGCGACGAGAACGACGGCCGCCACGACGCCGTGGCCCCCTGGTGACGGCAGCAGTTGGGCCCTTCCTGTCCATCTCACAACGCGGCAGCGGCAGCCTCACCGTAGCAGCGGCGGCGCCCCTCCCTCCGCTTCACCTCCCAGCAGCGACGGCCAAGAAAAGGCCCGACCGCGCGGCATCTTGGGGAGTGACATCGAGGGTGCTCCCTTCCCCCATCGGCCGGCAGCGGCGCATCAGAGGCATGGCGGCAGCTAATCCTAGCGGGTGACGGCGGATGCAGCGGTGAGCAGGGGAGGAGCGGTGATTTGGTCGGCAGCGGAAGAAGCTATGAAAACTGATGGCAGATTTGGATAATTTCTGAAGCAGAATAGAAAGTGGGAGCAATTTTGGGTCCCTAGGACGCGTGGCTCGCGCCGTCTCATCAGCTGGGTAAGCCAAGCTGGAAATTGTCTACGCGAGCCAAGCTGATGGGCATCGCGCATCAGGATTCAGGATGGATGGGTGGTGCGTGGGGGTGGGACGGGTGGAACTGGTCGCGCGTTTGGTTTAGGCCTGGGTACAGAATTAGTTATTCTGCAGCTGGCTATAGAGAAATAGCGCTCTCTCTCTCTATATATATATATAGGGTGAACTATGCATAATATGAAAATAATAGACCAGAGAAGTTTACGCTTTGTATATATATGTCATTGAAATTAAGGAAAAGAATTCTCAAAGAAAAAAAAAGGAGAATGAGTCTAGCGCGCTCTCTCTATATATATAGGGTGAACTATGCATAATATGAAAATAATAGACCAGAGAAGTTTACGCTTTGTATATATATATATATATGTCATTGAGATTAAGGAAAAGAATTCTCAAAGAAAAAAAAAGGAGAATGAGTCGGAATTTTGGGGATCGGACCACGCAATGGAATTAGAGGAAGTGTTGGCAGGGAAAGGCCACGACACCACACGCGAGATCATGTGATCTGCCACCAACACCCTCTTTCCATTCCAACCCTCAGATCCGCAGCCCCAACCAACACCGTGCAGCTGAGGAGTTTCCGCGCGGTGCGGAATGGCTGTGACGCCGATGCGCTTGCAAATTCTCTCGTCCGGAGCCATCGTGCATACCTGTGCGCCATGCATTTTATTGGGTCCATCCAGAGATGAGCAGGCCCAATCCAACCTTATCCGCCCCCACTGGATTTGAAGGCTCATTTGATTTAATTAATCCCAACCCATATTTCCTCACTCTGCTTGCAAGAATCTCGCAGCCTCTCGGATCTCCATCCACCGTCCTGCGTTCCATCTCCCAGAAATCACAGTGGCCGAGTGGAATTGGGGACCCAAAATTAGGCAGGCCCCGGAGAAAACCGGAGAATTGAATATTCTCTTGTGCAGACCTGTGTGGCTGTCTGCGGTAAACGCCGCGAGTCCCCTGGAAGGCACGGCCCGACTCGACTCCGGCGGTTCCGTCACAGTGTCGTCACCCACCTGACACCAGCCCACCACCGGCCCCCGGCGCTCGCTACACGGGTGCAGTCCACAGGCCGGGCCCCACGACGCAGTGTCACCGCCCACCATGATGCAAGCCATCGGTCCATGGACCGCTCCCACGCGGATCTCGCCCCCTCCCCGCGACGAGCGTAACCGCGACGCGAAGTACCCGCCACACCCCCACCGCAACTGCACCACCGGTTCGGCGTCCACGAGACGTGGCCCCCACTCTCCAGGCTCTCTAGCCATGTGGGTCCCACGCTGAAATCTTTTCGTCCACTTCTCAACTCCCTTTTCGTTTTCTCTCTCCTATTTTTATTTATTTCTCTCTCCTGAATCCTGATGAGCAGCGAGGAAATCTGCGCCCTTTAACTCGCGTCGCGTCCTTTCCTTTCTTCCCTCTGTTGCGTGCCGTCCGTCGTCTGCGTCTCTCACTCCGCCCGTCCGTCCGCCCGTCGTCACCAGCCTCCTCCCTCGCGCCCGCCGCCGGGATCCGGCGCCCCGTCTGCGCCCGCCTCGGTCTAGGTACGGGCCCTGCTTCTGATCCGGGCGCCTCTGGTTCGCCTGCCTGCCTGCATGCTTGCTTGCGATGAAATCGGCGGTTCGGTTTGGTACTGGGGTCCTGCTGGAATGTTGGGATAAGGCGCTTCGTTTGGGATCCTGGCCGTGTTTTTGGCCGTGGGTGGGCAGGAACTGGCTTGCCCTAGATGAAATTTGGGTGTTCCCCTGGTGATTCGGGCGCTGTTTCGTTGCTTTGCTTGTGTGGTGTCACAGACTTGCGGGACGGCCTGCGCCTTTGGCCAAACTTGAGTTCCCGAATTTTCCTGGTGGAATTGGGAACGGTCGGGCTAGGGATCTTGCAAGGGCGCACCATAATTGATCCTTTCCGTGGAAATTTTGCCGCTCCAGTCGAAGTTTAGGCGCTTGTGGTTATGAATTATCTGGTTTTAGGCTTAATACTGCTGAAGATAGCCAAAGCATTTCTGATCTAATAAAGCATTAACTTGGCCTGTTTATTCTTCGCACAATTTATCATTTGCGTGTAGATTAGGACATATGTGCCTCAGGAAGCAATGAAGATCCATTTCGTGAATTCGTTGCTGTGTCAATTGCTAATCTCACATGATTCCTTGCCTGAGGCCCAGGCAAAGAGCTGACGCTTAGTCCTTAGTGCATTGTTGAGTGGATAAGTAAGGTGATTTTAATTAGGAAAAGGTGTATCCTTTCGCAACAAGATTGGCTTCAGACTGGTTGATTTTGGACCAAACTGTGGCAAAGGGAATCCTTTGCCAAGGCCCATCCATGTGCTAGTGCTAGTGCTAGCGATCTGTACTGAACAAGGGAGGACCAAGAGGAAAAGTATATGATTAAAGAAGCTACCTTTGCTTCAAATTCTTTGCTTGCACTGGTAACTTAGCATTTCTCAAAAGGACGGAATCATTGGCTCAAGTGCAGAATCATTTGATTCCTTTAATTAAAAAGTCGTCTGTTGTTGTTTTCCCTTATAATCTGACAGATCTGAGATCAGGCATGAGGTGCTCCATGTGAGAGCTTTCCCTATACCTCTTATCTGGCTCTTGCTTGTGACTTTATTTAATTGGGAATGTAGATCACATCTAACATGCTCCATTGATATGACTATTTAATGCCTTTGGTTGATCCACCTGCTTCCTTCTTTTTCTGCCTGCCCAGCCAATTCTGGATCCCATAAAGTCTATATATAACCTCTCCTACCTTGCTTTTATTCTCCATTGTGGACTGAAGTTCCATCAGCTTCTCCAAGGAGAGTGAAAGGTCTTGTAGGGGCAAAGCTTCATTTTGCTGGTAATATGGTACTTGGTGTCTCATATCCTTGCCCTTCCCAGGAAGAGTCAATTTATTTTGTTTACATAGTGAGAAGAACACCATCTGGTGGAAATGGTCTCATTTCAATACTTATTTTGTAAAACTGGAACCTAAGCAAATCTTCTTTGGTTATGTCTTGCAATATGCAGCTAGATTTACTTACATAAGAAAATGTGTTCCAGTCGACAACTTGTGAATGCATTATACACACACACACACACACACACACACACACACACACATGTGTGTGTATTTAGTCCTCGCATGATGGCACAATGGTGTCACAGGCATTTTCTGTGCATAATATTAAGGGTTGCTTTTTTCTGTTGCTTGCCATATCGTCATGATGTATGTTTAGGAATCTGTGGCATGATCTTACATGACATTTCATAAAATTTACTGTTCCCTGCAAATAATGTAACCATGCCCATTTATGACAGATTTCTGAGAAAATGGTGAGAAGTGCGAGAGCTAGGAGGCATGTGGCTCGTCAGCTCAAGTCCACCCATCCAATTCCTTCATACCGATGGAAGGCAAAGGCGATGAAAAAATCCAACCGAAAGCAAGCGTCGCCAGCCTTGCAAAAGATGGACTGGGAAGATGCCAATTGCTCTGTGTGCATGGAATACCCACATAACGCTGTGCTCATCCTCTGTTCATCCCACGATAAGGGCTGCCGTCCTTACATGTGTGGAACTAGCTACCGCCACTCGAATTGCTTGGATCAGTTCAAGAAAGCCTACACCAAGGGGGCATTGCTTGAGGAAGTTCCTGCAAATAGCATTGGCACTAATCTGGATTCAGCGCCATTGACTGCAGAAAAAACTGAGTCCATTGACCTTGCATGTCCATTGTGTCGTGGCAAGGTGAAAGGGTGGACAGTGGTAGAACCAGCTCGAAGCTACCTCAATGGAAAAAGGAGAACATGCATGCAGGATGGTTGCTCATTTGTTGGGACCTACAAGGAGCTCCGCAAGCATGTCAAGTTGGAACACCCTCTTGCAAAGCCAAGGGAAGTTGATCCTGTCCTTGAGCAAAAATGGAGATTGCTCGAGATTGAAAGAGAGCGGCAAGATGCGCTCAGTACGATCACTGCAACAATGGGCAGAGCCGTTGTTCTTGGTGATTATGTGCTAGACTTGGAGGATGGAGTGGACTTGGAGGATGTTGACAGTGATGCTGATGTTGATGATGGTCGTGGGACAGAAAACACTCATAGGATGCTTCTATTTATTATGCGCCAAGTTGCTCAACATCATCAAAACCAAAGGCTTCAGAATGTGACCGGTGCATCTGACAACGCCGAGGACAATTATGTGGTGAGCAGTGGTGCCAATGGAACCACACCATACTCTTACCCCTTGGAAGGGGAGGACGAGAATGATATGGTTGTGGCCGGAGGCAGAAGCACTGATGTGCTCAGACCAGAGAGGAGGCGCCGTCGCCGCCGCAGGAACCGTGGAAGATTATTTTTAGGTGCTAATTGAGAGGAGAGGTGGCCTGGTGAGGTTTAACCACCAGAGGAGTACATACAGAAATGCTTCCCTGGTGCCTGGCATTCATCAATTCCGGCCTCAATTTACTTGTTCATGATCATGTACCAAGTAGTTGTGTTAACATCAGCTCATTGTTTGCCATCAATGTATGTTATCTCACATTCTTTGTTGAAAAGGAAAACACCGCATCCATCTCTTGCGGTTTGTGTAGCCTCAATTTCTGTCTACTGCTTTAGGTACAGCATTTGTTGGCGTATTAGATTTGTCTTAAGTGAAACATATCTAATTTGACCATGTTTAAAAAAAGTATAGCAACTTCTACAACATTATTAATTTCATATAATTTTCATAGTGCATTCTTATTATCAAGTTTGGTTTATGAATCAGAACCACCAAACGGAGGGCATACCAATTAATTACTATACTGATGGCATTCGACAAATAACACAGGCGTGGTCGCTCTTCCGTCGTTTCGTTATTATTTTGTCGTCTTTCTTGGATGACAGCCCTAGTATTTGGCTTGTGCTTAGACAGATGCTCGAGAAGGCACACCTTGCAATGCAGGAGCTATAGCCTAGAGATCTTGCGCTCCAGGCATAACCCGAAAGTGTTGATCGCCGTTTGTTGGTTGAAAGCGCACTTGCATTGGTCGAAATTTAGATATTAGTGTGTTTGGGTGCGTAGCAACAGTTGCTTACATAAAATTTCTTGAACTTTTCAAAAACAATCATGCGCCAAAACTTTTACAGCAAAGTGCATCTATGATACACAATAGATGTACATCGTAGATATTTTTTTTTGAATGACCGGAATATGTTTTTTTTTTCGTTTTCCATGTTGCAGAGGCAGTAGCCCTTCACAAATCAGCATTGACTGTATACTATTACTATAGCACGAAACCTACACCACCAGAGTTTACCTACCAAACTTTGAGTAGAATTTATTACAGTACAGACAGGAAATAATAGCTCATAATAAGTACTCCGTTATCTAACTGTTGACGTACACATTATACAGTTGAAATTAATAGCCTCAACATACATTCTCTAACTGATGTTCCCCTGACATAACATTACAGTTTTGTACAGCGCCATCGTACAGAACATTTACATCAATATACACTCGTTACAGCTCTGGAATACCGATATGTGCACGTCCACAGCAGGTCCTCCACAACAGCATAAATTAGTCAGCACATTTGAGCTGGCACGCTTTCGTGCCACCTCCATCAACACGATCACACTATCAGTAGTGGCCAATACCATGCCGATACTACCACGCTTTAGGTCATCTCCCGTCTCGTGGCAGAATCCATCATTACTTTCTTCTTAATGATTGTTGGCATACCGTAACACACAGGAGATGCGCCTATCAGAAGTGGAAGCTTGCAAGCCCGCCTAGCCTCACTTAGATATGAAGCTATTCGCCTCTGCCTGCAGCTGCAGCACTTGGTACTATCACTTATTTGTTGTTGCTTATTTCCTCGTGTGCCTCGTCGTCTTGCTCTACCTTTTTCCTCGGAAGCTATACTCATGGACTCAAATTCCTTTGTTAGCTGGCAACATTTTGAACAATTGTTGCCATCTAGAGAACTGTCATGCAACCACGAATTGAGCAAAGCTTTACTAAACCGATCGATATCCTTATCAGAAACATCCCAGAGATTTGCAATGATAGCAGGGGAACCAGCAAATAAATATGATAACGGGGCCCCTCGAGGAGCATAACTCCCTTTGCAATGAAGTGTTCCACTGCTACATCCCATAAGAAGAGCAGCTGCACAGTTATCTATCTTCTCGATTTCCTTACTAGAAATATACTGGGTTCCTGCAGCAATTTACAGGTTAGTTAGGTCATAGACTTGTTATGTTGATTGAACCAGCCACAGTTGTCATTGTTTTTTTTAGAAAGGACGGCAAAAACTTTGCCGCGATTTCTATTAGACGAAGAAAGAAAAAAGACAAGTGTCAGCCCAGTTTTTTGAATGGAAACTAGGCCAGAAAAAAACCATACAACTGAGGAGAGTGCCCCACTCATCCTGCACAACTTTAGTACAACTGTCACAACTCACGCCACCACTTGCAACTTGGTCGACCCAACTAAAATCAACTACTCAACTATCAACAACTTGGACGAAGAACCTCAACTAAGAAAAAACAATTTAGAGCACCGAGCACCATCACCCTTGGAGCACCGAGCCCCGGCAACCTTGGGGAAGCGTCATTCCATAGCGGAACTGGATCGCCTAGCAAAGCCTTCAAGAAAGAAACGACGCCAAGAGCGTCGACAAGCTAGCCCGTTGAGGGAAGGTTTTCGCCTGCAAAATCCAGCACGTAGGAGGAGAGGAAGAAAAGGACGCCTCCCAGGAGGGCACGGCGTTCGCAAACGTCGTCGTCCAAGCTTTCACCCCGACCTCATGCAACCTCCGTACCGTCGCCGCCGGAAACCAAACCCTACTAGGCAGGCAGGGTGTGGCGATGGCTCAGCAGCAACCCCACCCGACTGCCGCCCCAAGGGACGCCGGTCAGGAGAAAGTGCCGGGAGAAGCCCGTCGAGACTCTGCCTCCCGCTAGAACCGGCCAGAAGCAAGCAGAACTGGCCAGCTCCGCCACGGAAAACCAGCCCAAGGAAGGGGAAAGGCAGCTGACAGGGAGAAGAGCGTCGGGATCAAAAGAAGCCCCAGTCGCCTAGCCCACCAACGTCCCAACCCCCACCAAGCCAATCCCGCCTCAACCACGCCACACGGAGCCTCCAGTAGCCTCCGCGTCGAACTGCCGCCGTTAGGTCGCTCTCGTCTCCATCGGAGACGATCCGGCCCAGGGACCGCCGGAGACAGCATCATGGATGGTAGAGCTGCAACAACCACCCCCGCTTGGCACCGCCAGCCGTGCCACCAAGGAACCACGGGCATGCCAACGCCAGGCCACCGTCGGCCGACACCGCCATGGCGCCGCCGGGGCATGCCCCGCAAAGCCAGGGCCGGCCACGCCACCACGGCGCCGCCGACGAGTGCTGCACCACTGCCACCTCCACGCACCATAGATCCGGACGGCCGTAGCACGTAGGCTGCCCCACCACTCCGCCGTAGCCGCCTCCCTCCACCACACCGCGGATCCGCGCGCAGGCAGAGCGGATCCGGCTAGGGGGACACCTGATCCGAGCGCAGAGGCCCGGAAACCCGATCCGGACGAGGGAGAGCGCCGGCCAAGGCCCACCGGAGCCTCGGACCAGAACGCACCCCACCAAGACCGGCCGCTCCCTCCTGAAATCGACCGGAAAGGAGAGGGCCAGAGGCCCGCCGGAGGAGGCCAGAGCCGGATATGGCCGGCGGGAACTCAGATCTGCCCGCAAAGAGGCAGGATCTGAGCCGCCAGCCACCACCAAGAGAAGCACGATGACAGCGCAGGATCTCCATCGAGAAAGGGAGAGGGAGAGGGAGAGGGAGGAAGGAGAGAAACACCCAGCCGCCGCCGTCCTTGCCCTCCACCGGAACTCCGGCGTCGAGCTCTGCGGCGGCCGAGCCGGGAAGGTCGAAGGGAGGGGCCTGAAGGCGAGGGCGACGGCGCCACCCGAGTCGGCCTCAAGGAGAGCGACGCGGGGGCCGAAGGGAGTTTTCGTATGTATGGTCCAGTCCCCCTCCCACAGTTGTCATTGTGCACATTGCATAAGGAGTATATGAACAATACACATTTAGGACTTGTTTGGATGTACCCGTATCCGTCTCAACCTATGTGTTGGAGTGGATTGTAATGGAAATTAGTTAATTTTCTATCAGAATCCAACCCAATACATGTGGATTGAGGTGGATACAAGTCAAACAAGGCCATAGGAATTACTTGTGCTAGTTCATATTCATCAATAGTTGCAGAAAAGACTGGTCCTCAATGACATTAAACACTTAAATTTTGGCTCTAGCACAAGCAGAATAGCAGATTAGTTCCCAGTTATGTCTGCCAGTATCCTAGTTGCAGCCAGCATGTCATAAACAATCTAGTTTTGTTATGGAATGGGCCTGGGGCCCTGGGTTCAGCAGCTTAAGGCCAAGCAACAGAGGAATCGCGCCTAGCAGTTTCTTCTTGGTATCCCATCTACCTAAGTCAATCTCAATCCTTATCAAGTTTAGTCCATGATGATGGAAGATTTTTTTTTTAAAAAAAAGCTGGGCTTAGGGCATTTAACCTAAAAAACTTCACCTAGGGCTGCTTACTAGTAGATTAGTGATGTAGCCTGCGCTATCACACAGTTAAAAAAGTTAGTTGTGATGCATCAAGCTGCCAATTGGGAGGGATATAAATAGATTCTAAACAACTAAGATGAACCATCAGCTACACCTACAACTAATAAGGGAATGAAACTTCAAACTAGGAACAATTACAAGGCAAATATCCAACAAAATTTAAACATACCACTTCCATGCCCGAAGTACAAGAAAAGGTCATGATTTGTCAAGGCCAAGACCAGCTCATCAGCCTTTGGAGAATTCCCAGCCAATCCCTGCACAACATAATTACATTGTTTGCAGTTATGATAGCATAATGTAAATTTACCTTCTAACATGCAAATGAAAGGAAAATGGATCCTTGACAAGGACAATGAAAACATATTAAAGCTTATTACTATGTTGCCATTGGTAATCGGTATGTCCTTTTACATCTTTTAATTGGCATTTTACTAGAGTGGGTGGCTTCCAATGACACCAAAAATTACTTTTCCCCATGCAATGGTTTGGAACACTATCCTCACGACCTCACTTTAACACAAAAGGATTGGACAGAAAACCCGATGCATTCTTCGTTGATTCTAGTGGTACATATAGGTACAGGAAGCATATACAGCTATGGAAAGAACCAGGGAGATCATCTCCACTAGTCTAGGGTTAACTATGGCAAGATAGAATCAGTATACAAATATGCACTGTCTGTATGTAGAGTGGCAGAGTGCAGAATCATTTTCCAATTAAAGCTATAATTAGCTTAACAATGACATGTAATAAATTCTGTAGAATACAGTTCCTACTATTAAATTCACTTCTGATTGATGCTGAACTGATGATACAGTGACGTGGAACTGACACCTAAAACTATGAGTAAACCATATTCTTAACAAAAGTTACTACTAACCACTTCTATACACCATATACATATTTACTTTATAAGACACTTATATTACATTTCAAACTTTTATTCTGAACAAAACTTGTGCATTTCAAACTCTCATCTTAGCATCCAGTGAAGGAAATTTTGACGAGATAATTAATTTGAAGAAAAGAGACAATTTTCTAATATGATTACCAATTAAGTTTTGACAAGCCATGTGTTTACCTTCCACTCGTAGTTTCTGAATAACTGAACAAATTCTTCTTGTGTGCTGCTCAGGTCACCGCTAGGATTCAACAGATAATATGTATTGAAAGGATCGATCACAGGAAAAGGAGGATCCTTGCGATCATTATTGATTTGCGATAATGCTAAAAAGATGCTACCCATTGATGGCATGCGATAAATTTCTTGATTCCTTAGTACAGGCAGGTTCTCCCAAGGAAGCATCTGCAGTTAGTAATTGAAGCAGGTGAGGTCACTAGAGATGTAGTAAGGCTATACTATGCTTCATAGTTCATACAAAGATGTTACTGACATAACAGTACTAAATAAACAGCACAGTAAATCCCAGAGTGCAAAGCTATTTAGTTAGGAATTGCCTAGCAGCACTAGGTGCTAATTTGACTAGGAAATTTAAGGTGCCAATTTGACTGGGACATTTACAGTGCAAAATGTAGACACCTAAATAGACCACCTCACAGCATTTACCGTCTAGTTATCTACCAGATAGCACCAAAGGAAACTGAAATGGACAAAGTGAGGCTAGCGACAAACAATATATAACAGCACTCATGATATTCACCCTTACCAGCAAAATATGCAGTCAAGTAACAATTCCATCCAGAGTTCTAGACTCATAATGCAGATAAGAAGTATCAAGAACATGTAAAATTATTAAATCGCAAAGGAAATAACTTATAGTCAAACTATTTTGTTGCCCACCTGAACATTGACATCAAGAACTAAAATAACTGGACCTCTATCAGCTGGCTGAGGCAACTCATATACTGCATCTGTTATTAAACATTGGAGTGTGTCCATAGCTCCATCATCCATTTGGCAGGAAGAGAAAGCTCTAAGTCTATCTTTCCCACAGCACCCTCCCCTTCCAAAGTAACCTTTATACGAAATGAGTTGGAGAAAACATTCTTGTACTTCATCCACTGACACAGCACCACCAAGGATAGCCCTGATGAGCACTGGATTGGCTTCAAATTCGAATTCTGTATCCAGATAAGTCATAATACTTGATAAGGCAGCCTCATTGTGTTCATCAGATAATCGATGGCCCAACAGAAGGCATTTCCAGGGTCCAAACCAAGAATCTTCAATGTCTCTGTTTGAAAGAATGAAAATGATATCAAGAAAAGAAACATTATCTTGTGTTGACACCACCAAATTCCAACAATTGAACCAATTTAAACATTGATATGCATAGGTAATCTTACTTCAGTGTGTTAGCAAGGTAATTGTTGAGCTTCTTTCTATGCGACCACCACCTGACATGATCTGCATTTACATCATTAATAGAAAGGGTTGCACTGGAGAGGGACATAAAATTCTCCTCAAGTATATTTCTGAAAATTGGGGCCACATCATCTGTAATTCCATAGCCCCAAGGGCACTGCCACTTCTTATCTAAAACTCTCGTTGGATTGCCCAAATCTTTGATGCAGGAATCTTCAAACTGCATTTCTGTTAAGCAATAATAAGCAAATAAGAATACAAAGATCCAAGATTAGATTTAGTTATGGTTACATGCAATCACAATATGTAATCTGCATACCTGAAATAGCATCCACTGGAAGAAGCAATGTAGTAGGTTCACTTGTTGAATCAAACCTTGAAAGCAATATCCAAGCACGGAAAAACGGAGGATGGGAATGGAATTTCAAAAGGGCATTAACATAATCACCTCCAAGCATACTAATGCACAGAACTGGTACATCAGGAAGTTTTTGGAAGAATTCTGTCATATGTTTCTCAATATGTATTATGTCCCTTGATGACAACCTGATAAAGAAATTTAGATTTTACTACACATTTGCAGATGCAATATGATCACAAGTTCAGGTGCTACATAAAATTTTAAACCTGAGAAATTCCGAAACATCATCATCCGTCTCATTTCTGAAATCTTCATGGGTGCCCTGAAAATGTGAGTAGATACGAATAAAATATACAGAATACAGAACTGTTCTGATCCGGCTCTTAACTTGCTAAGATACAAACTTTCAGAACCTTTTCCTCAGACGATGCTTGTAAGCTAGGAAAGTAATGACAATTGAGATAAGTTCCCACAGAAACTTGATGGAAGTATGCAGCCCAGTGATTCAAAGAAAGAGATTCTTTGTGAGAACCCAAAGCCAGTTGAATTGAAGAATCTGTAGCTGATAGCAAGAATACGCATGCAAGTAACTTGCAAACCTGCAATGGGCAATTCGGATTTTAAGATAGAAGCCACAAGCAGTAAAGCAAAAATGTATCTAATGATTAAAGAAAACGGTAGCCTGACTGTTATAAAAAAAAACTAGAATAAGTAATACCCACTAAGCCTTATAAGTAGTCCACAGTACAATTGCACAAGATAACATGACATAACAAACCTCCTGAACAAGTGAGGGGCTCTCTCTGGATAGAACAAAAGCTTTGAGCAACCAGGGAACAACATCAGCCATTTTTACACTAGAGAAGATACAGCAGATGTCCCTGTAGAAAAGTACAATGAAACGAAACACAATTAAGCACATATCATGAATTGCTACAACCAGAATGTCATAAATGCATATGTTGCATAACAGGAACTTGATGAAACAAACCTTGGCTGTTCAGAAAGGGAGCTTTTTAGCAAGAAGAAGCTCATACTCCATAGTATTTCTGCACACTCTAAAGGAAGAAGATCACCAATAATGCTCCTATCCATGAGTAGTCCAATTAAATAAGGCCCACAAGTCCTATAGCAATCCTGTGGAAGGGACCTGAAGAACAACAGTGATATGCACTTCCAATAGACACTATGAACTTCATGGTCCCCATTGCTATGAGATCCCAAGGCTCTAGCTGCAAAAAAGGAAAAAAACGTAGTTGAACCAACAGATAGCTCAATTACAGGAATTTGATCAAACTTCTTAAGCAGCAGCACATGAAAATAATAATAATAATAATAATAATAATAATAATAATAATAATAATAATAATAATAAATAATAATAATAATAATAATAATAATAATAATAATAATAATAATAATAATAATAATAATAATAATAATAATAATAATAATAATAATAATAACAACATGGGCCAGCACATTTTGCAGAATCACAAGGTCCTCCCTTGGTATCCATAGCAAGCCAGAAGGTTCTTACACCACAAGTATAGACTAACATATATTTCCATTAGCTTCTAGGAACAATATAATAGCCTGCCCCCTTACCTGTAAAGCAATAATACTTCATAGAATAATATAGGCCCATCTGTCTTCCAAATGTTGTCTATAAAATAATCACTAAAACATTAACTTGGAGGCTTAATAGGGTTGCTGATAAAGTCATTAGTCATAATCAATTTGCTTTTGTCCCTGGTAGATTTATTCTTGATGGTGTAGTAGTTATACATGAGGTGTTGCATGAATTAGCTAGTAAAAAGCAAAGTGGGACCATCCTGAAGCTTGATTTTGAAAAAGCATATGACAAGGTGAGCTGGAGATTCTTGGAAGAGGTGATGCAAAAGAAGGGCTTCAGTGAGCAATGGATTGAATGGGTACTGAAAGCAGTGAGAGGTGGAAGAATAGCTGTAAACCTTAATGGGGAGTTGGGGAAGTATTTTAGAAGCTACAAAGGCTTAAGGCAAGGAGATCCTTTTGTTGAGGAATGATTTTCTATTAATTTTGGGCTAACCCTAGAAGGGTAACTATATAGGTAACTATACATGGGCCACATGGGCCTAGCCTCATGGGCCTAATACACATACATTCCAACACCCCCCCGCAGTCTGAACTACCGGCGCAGCGGAATTCCAGGCTGAACAAGAAAGAACACACACAGCCCCCCCCACAGACGCAACTAGCCACCGGTGATGTTGAGGCTGGAGCGAAACTCGGTGAAGGTCGAGGACGGGAGGCCTTTGGTGAAGATGTCCGCGAACTGGGAGGTAGTCGGAACATGAAGGACCCACACCTCGCCAATGGCCACCCGATCACGGACAAAGGTAGGTCGATCTCCACATGCTTCGTCCGCTGGTGCTGGATGGGGTTGGTGGAGAGGTAGACCGTACTGACATTGTCGCAGTAGATCAGTGTGCTCCGGGAGGGCGGAGTGTGCAGCTCAGCGAGAAGCTGCCGGAGCCAGGAGGCCTCAGCTACGCCGTTAGCGACAGCGCGGTACTCCGCCTCGGCACTGGACCAGGAGACCACAGGCTGGCGCTTAGACGACCAGGACATCAGGTTGCCGCCCAAGAAGACAGCGTAGCCGGAGGTGGAGCGCCGAGTGTCTGGACACCCCGCCCAGTCAGCGTCAGTGTAGACGACAAGGTCGGCGGAGGAGGCGCTTGAGAGCCGTGAGGTGAGGCTCCCGGGGATCATGCATGTGAAGGCAGACCTGCTAAACTGCATAGGTGATGTCCGGCCGGGTGAAGGTGAGGTACTGAAGGGCACCGGCGAGACTCCTGTATGCAGTGGGATCGGACACTGGGGGGCCCTCAGCCTCGGACAGCTTGCCCTGAGTATCAACCGGAGTGGAGCAGGGGTTGCAATCAGTCATCCGAGCCCGCTCCAGGATATCCCGAGTATACTGCCGCTGGTGAAGAAGTAACCCGTCAGGACGAGGCTCAACAGTGACCCCAAGGAAGTGGTAGAGCACGCCCAAATCCTTCATAGCAAACTCTTGCTGAAGAGCGGCAATGATCCAGCGGAGAAGGGGCTCACTGGAGGCTGTGAGGACAATGTCATCAACATAGAGCAGCAAGTACGCAGTGTCAGCTCCATGGTGGTAGATGAACAGTGATGTATCAGACTTGGCCTCTACGAACCCCAGTGTCAGCAAGAAAGCAGCAAACCGATGGTTCCACGCCCGGGGTGCCTGCTTGAGGCCGTAGAGAGACCTGTTGAGCCGGCAGACCATGTCAGGACGGGAGGAATCAACGAACCCCGCCGGCTGACTGCAGTACACTGTCTCGGTGAGAAGGCCGTGCAGAAAGGCATTTTTGACGTCCAGCTGATGGACGGGCCATGACCGAGCAAGCGCCAAGGAGAGGATGGTGCGGACGGTGGCCGGCTTGACCACCGGGCTGAAGGTCTCATCATAGTCGACTCTAGGGCGCTGAGTGAAACCCCGGAGAACCCATCGAGCCTTGTAGCGCTCGAGAGTGCCATAAGTCCGACGCTTGTGGGTCCAGATCCACTTGCCGGTGACGACGTTGGAGCCCGGTGGTCGAGGCACCAACTCCCACGTCTGGTTGGCGAGAAGCGCGGCGTACTCCTCTTCCATCGCGCGGCGCCAGTGAGGATCCAACAGGGCGTCGCGGACGGAAGAGGGTACCGGAGAGACCAGCGCGTCGCCGGTCGATGCCTCAAGGGCCCGGGGTGGCAATGTGTCAGCCGCGTGCCGTGTCACCATCGGGTGAACATGCCGCGAGTGTCGATGAAGAAGTGGCGGGTGGTAGACCGGCGGTGCGCCACGGGCCGACGGGGACTGCGGCGGTGGTGTCGGTGTCCCCGGCGGAGAAGGGACCGCGAGTGGCAGCGGCCGCAGCCTGCGCTGGTACACCCGTACCGGCGCAGCGAACCGCGACGGAGGTGCCGGGGCAAGACCAGGCGACGGCGATCAGCACGGCCCCCCCCGGGGCAGTCTCGGGGGACGAGGTCCCCGGGTCTGCGCCAATCGGAGAGGTCGGGGCCGCGCCAGAGGACGACGGACCCGGACCCAACGGGGAGCCGGGACAGGTGGCCGGCAAGGAGCACGGCAAAGCGGTACCTGCAGGAGACCACGGAAAAGATGGCTGGACCACCGTGTCAGCGGGAAATAGGGAGGGGGATCAAGAACAGGAGTGGTGGTGGTGCTAGAGAAGGGAAAAACGGACTCATCGAACACCACATGACGAGAGATGAGGACCCGTCGGGAGGTAAGGTCAAAGCACCGGTACCCCTGGTGATCCGGGGAGTACCCGAGGAAGACACAAAGAGTGGAGCGGAGGTCCAGCTTGTGGGAAGAAGTGGCAGCGGTGTTGGAGTAACACGCACACCCAAACACGCGGAGATGATCGTACCGAGGGGGGTACCAAAGAGGGCATGGTGTGGCGTGGGAGCGGGACAGGCAGCGGAAGGAGCCATGAGCACCTGCGATACCCACAGATGTGACCGGAAGACACGAACCATTTGCAACCATAATGGACGAAGGAAGAGAAGAGGGAGAGTGGAGAGACGAAAGTATACCGGGGTCAGGGGTGGTGTGGTAAGTGGCTCCCGAATCAGCGATCCACTCAGGTCCGACCGGAGGTGTCAGACCCATGGTGCTGAACGAGCGAGCCAAGGCCGCCTGGTCCCAGCCAACAACCCCAAGTAGGGTGCCGGAGGGTGGAGCCCACGGCGTAGCGCCGGGAGGCGGAGCACCAGGTGGAGCCCACGGCGTAGCGCCGGGAGGCGGAGCACCAGGTGGAGCACCGGTGAGCATGGCCGCCGGTGGACGAGGGTCGCCCCCGGGAGCGTGGAAGGGTCACATGGAGATGCGCCCGGACCACGGGTTCTAGAAGGAAGGCCATGGGCCCCCCTGCGGCCCACCCGGTGCCGGGGCCTAGGCGTGACCACCCCGGCCGCCCCCGCGACCCCCTCCTCGGCGACGACGACCACCACGACCCCCCCACCCCCGCTCGGCCCGGAGGGAGGGGACCCAGGAGAGACGGCAGCGGTGGAGCGGACGACCGTGGTGGAGCAGACGGACGCGGCGGAGTAGCAGCCAGAGCCGTCGAGAAAGACGAGGACCCCGGAGAAGCGGCCGACCCCGGCTGGATGCCCTGCGTGAGCTCCTCCATGACAAGGTCGTCACGGACCTCCAGGAAGGTGGGGAAGGGCCGCTGACAGATGATCCACGTCCTGAGGTGGGCGTAGCGGTTGCTGAGCCCGCGGATGATCCACGTCCTGAGGACCAAGATGCGATCCTCCACGGGCCAGCCGAGGTCGCCAAGGGAGTCGGCCATGCCCTTCATCCGATGGCAGAACTCGCCAACGGAGAGGTCACCCTGAACGAAGGTGCGGAAGCTCGCGTCGAGGCGCAGAGCCCGGGCCTCGGCGTTGCCCAGGAACTGTCCCTCAAGGGCAAGCCACGCCCGGCGCGCGTCAGGGGAGGTGCGGACGAGGTCGTGGAGGTCCAGGGAGATCGTCCCCAGGATCTAGGAGAGGACGATGCTGTCGAGACGAAGCCACAACGGTGTCTGGGCGGTGACCGAGGCGTCAACAAGGACGTGGTCGTCGAGGGAGTAGCGGCGAAGAGTGAGAAGCACCAGATCCCGCCAGCGGGCGTAGGAGGGCGACTCCGGCTCGAGGACGACCGGAACGAGGAGGCGAATGTTTTGGACCCCCCGGCCTGGTAGTGCAGCGGAGTCACAACCGGGTCAGCCGGGCCGTGCCAGAGGACGGAGGTGTGGGAGACGCGGCGTCCCGACGAGGCGGCGGAGGTGGCCCCAGCGTCTCGAGAGGCGGGAGAGGCGAGGAGCTGCTCCGCCTCGGCGATCTGGCGGGCCAGGGCGTCGGCCGCGTCGCGCTCACGCTCCCACACGAGGGCAGCCACGAGGGTAGCCGCGCGCACACGAGCCTGCCCCTCCGCGGCGGCAGCCCGGGCAGCGACGAGAGCCGCGGCGAGGGCGGAGTCCATACCCAGGGCGTGCAGGAGAGGGAGACCGCCAGGTGGGGCCAGCTGGAAGCCTACAGCAGCAACAGTGACGCCGGCATGCAGTAGAGGGAGGTCTCCAGGAGGAGCAGCAGCAGGGTGCGGCTGAAACCCGCCTTCAGGCAGCGGCGCCTGCGGCGGAGGGAGGGTCACCGCAGCCGTGACCCCCTCCGCGGCATCCCCCACCGCGCCAAGGCCAAGGCCAAGGCCGGGGGTAGAAGACAGGGCCCGGGCGGCCACGGCGCCCAGGGCGGCATCCGCGCCTGGAGCGGCCTCTGGCGGAACAGCGGCCTCTGGAGCGGGAGAAACAGCGGCTGGGAAGGAGGCGCCTGGGGTGGGAGTGGTGGCTGGGAAGGAGTAGGCGCCAGGGGGAGTGGTGGCCGGAGAAGAGGGCGCGCCGGGGAGAGGGAGGTGGCCGGCGGCGGCTGGAGCAGCGGCTGCGCCGCCTGGAGTGGCAGCGCCACCTGTAGTGGTTCCCGGAGGGGGGAAGCCAAGACGTGGGCCCAGGAGGTGGTAGAGAGGGGGGAAGCAGCTGTAGAGAGATGGAGGAGGGGGAGGAGCGCCGGCCATGGCACCTGGGCCGGCGGCGACGGCCACCAGGTGGTGCGGCGGCGGCAGGGAGAGGAGAACCTAACCCTAGGCTGTTGATACCATGTTGAGGAATGATTTTCTATTAATTTTGGGCTAACCCTAGAAGGGTAGCTATATAGGTAACCATACATGGGCCACATGGGCCTAGCCTCATGGGCCTAATACACATACATTCCAACACCTTTATCCCCGCCTGTTTAACCTGGTGGCAGACGGTTTAGCTGCAATCTTAAAAAGAGCTGCTGAGAGAGGTGTGTTAGAAGGGGTAACTCCTAATCTGGTTGAGAGGGGACTCACTCATCTACAATATGCAGACGACACTGTTTTGTTTATCCAGAACACTGAATGCAATATCATCAATCTGAAGTTTATACTTTTTTGTTTTGAGGAGATGTCTGGAATGAAAATAAACTATCACAAGTCACAGGTGTTCACGGTTGGAATTGATGATGGGGAAACTGCAAGAATAGCAAATACCCTGAATTGTAAAGTGGGGAAATTTCCAATGAAATACTTAGGTCTGCCTATAAGCTATAAGAGGTTGAAGAAAGATGAATTGAATGAGTCTGCTGGAAAAGTGGAGAAAAGGCTTGAAACTTGGAAATGTAATCAACTCTCCTGGAGGCAGAGCTATTTTGATTGATTCTAGCCTCACAAGCATCCCCATGTGCACAATGGGGTTTTACTGGTTACATGAAGGGACTCAGAAGAGGTTTGACACTGCAAGAGGGAGATTCTTTTGGGAAGGAGTGGGCAATAAGAAGAAATACCATATGATCAAGTGGGAAGCTCTTGCTACCCCCAAAGATAATGGTGGCCTAGGCTTTGTTGACACCAGAGCAATGAACACAGTTCTGTTGGCAAAATGGTGCTATAAGCTAGATAGAGGTGATAGTAGTTTGGCTCTGGAGGTGCTGAGAAATAAGTATCTACAAGGACAGAGTGTATGCCAGATCAAGAAAAGAAGTGGTTCCCAATTTTGGCAAGGGCTGATGAAGGTGAAGGATTGGTATGAGAGAGGAACAACATGGAGAGTTGGGAAAGGTAATAGAGTTAGGTTTTGGCAGGATGTCTGGCTGGATAAGTGTCCCCTGAAAATCAGGTTTGCCAGGTTATATAGAATCAGCAGACAGCAAGATTGGTCTGTAGCACAAATGAATGAGGTTCAGTGGGAGATGGATTTCAGGAGGATCTTAGGAGAGGAGGTAGCAGAAATAGATGAATTACTTGATGCATTAGAGGTGGTTGAGATAAATGATAATGATGACTGTTTGATCTGGGATCTTGAACCATCAGGGAAGTTCTCGGGTAGATCTTTATATAGATTGATGACTAGTCCAGGAGAGGTGGATGTTAGAATGAAAAACGTCTGGGGAGAGAAGCTGCCTTTGAAGATCAAAAATTTTATGTGGATGATGTGGCATGACAGAGTTCAGACTGGGGAACAACTCAAGAGGAGAAAAGGAAAGGGCTCTGAATACTGCAAATACTGTGGAAAGCTTGAAACACTAGATCATCTTTTCTTCAATTGCCCTATTTCCCAACTCCTTTGGGTGTGGGTTAGGATTAGTTTAAGGTGGGGGCAGAGGCCCATTTCTATAACCAATTACCAGGATATGATGAATGCTGGGGAGGTGGAAAGATCTAAAAGTGTGAATTTGTTTATCATTGCTAGTATATCTTGGAGTGTGTGGAAGACCAGGAATGACTGGTTTTCAATAACAAATTGATCAAAACCCCCAAGTCTATCGCTTACATGGCTTTGGGTTTCATGAAACAGTGGAAGATTCTGCTCAAGACGAAGGAGCAACAGCTGATGGAGGACGCTATCCACAAGCGGCAGGAGGGACTCAGAACGTGGTGATCAAGGGATGTTGAAGGAAGCCCAGGACTTGAACGCTTTTGGAACTATCAAGTTTCTTTTCTTTGTAGTGCTTCTTTTCTTTTGCTTTTATGTCGTTAAGTAGTTTGAGAGGTGGAGAGGTTATGCTGTCGCTGGAATATTGTGTGCTCTGTCACTGTATGGCTGGTAACCCCAGCAAAAAACTGGCTGCTTTCAATATAAGCAGGGGAAACCTTTGGTCTAAAAAAATACTTCATAGAATTTAAATAAAGTCACGTAGTTATTAGAGAGAACAAAGGATCAGCTACTTATCACATTAACTATCTGAAATTCACACTATGGTGTAATGAATACTAGGCTACAAATTTGGTATTAAAGTTAAACCAACTCGCAATAGCATGCTAACCTAAAAACCCATGCTATTGCACACTTTCACTAATAAGCAACTTTTGTGCAAATCCAACATGCCATTTAGCAGATCAAATTAAAAACACAAAATCCATTTACACATCATTCAAAAACAGCCGATCTTTAACATTTTCCAGACAAACTAGTTAGATCTCCAGGGTATAGTGCAAAGTGATACTGCAGCTATTTTATCAAATATGATTTTAGATAAAAAAAGACTAATATTAACCATAACCTAATAATATGTAGTGAAATGTCAGCTATCAGTCTTTCATCTTACTCAAATTAATGCCCAAAATATACAACAACAAATTGATGAAGTCTCAAGGTAAACCTAAACATTAAATATGACAATTATTCTGCAAACATTTATCATTTATAACTAATGTCAAGCCAATGATTGCATCTCGTCTTCAAGCACAGAAGACAGAAAGATGAACTAAGAAGAAAGTACCTTTTTTTAATAGAACTGACACAAGGTAGCGGCGGCGAACACAGTCCAATCTCAGCTGCAGAATATTCTGAATGCACTCCGAATTCAAGGTTTTAACCAAAAGGCAGCTCCAACAACCAAACATATTGCATAAGTCATCTTTGCTGCGATCAATTCCATCAGGAGAACACTCAGCTTCACCACAAACCAAAATATCTGCGGCCAATTCATCACTCCAAGATATGTTATTTTTACTATTTAGCTCAGTTGAAACCTTTTCGCTTTTCATATGTGCATTACGCTTACTAGAGCGAGTTCTAATCTTCACAACAGTCTCTACATTCTGTTCATTGGCTAAACGTGATGAATTTCTGGATGGCCTCTTAGCTTTAGCATCTAATGGTGGACAAGCTTCAGCATTCCCTGACCTTTTTCTTCGAACTTGTATTGCCATGCAAACACTACATGGAGATAACAATTGATCCTTTGAAGTTGCGGGTTCTTTCCGACAAGTATAAGCTTCATGTTTGATCAGTATTCTACAGTCTTTGCAGCACACAAGACAACCAGTTTTATGATTATCATTGGACCCATTAAAATATTCCAAGTCAGTGCTGTTCAATTTCTCTATTGCACACCGGTACATGCCTAAAGCATTAGACAAATCAGCTGTTGACTGTTTCTGGAAATTTTTTTCAAATAGACTCCAAGACAGGTCACCAACTTGCATGTCAACTGATATCCCCAAAGTTAACTTGCAGATTTTACATGAAATGATTGCATCATTTTTTACAAGAAGATCTCGGGCAAGATTAAACTCACTCTTGGCTTCATCCCATAGCTGTCGCTTACGGTATAGTTGACCTGAACAAATTCCAAGGATTGTGAGATAGAAGAAACAGATGATCAAGAATTATGTTTTCCTAGAAATGGTGTAAAACTTTACAGAAAACTGATAAATCATGGAAATAGAATATACATACCTAGAAATAACGTAAAAACAATACAGAAAACTGGAAACCCATGGAAATTTGATATCTCTTTTCCTGTCCGTAAGTGAACTTCTGCTTCAGCACCATTGCCAATCAATTCGTACATCATAGCAACCTGTAAACATAATTTAGTGAGAATCATGCATAAAGAAGTCATCATACTGCTGCCCATGGTTGTGGTAATATACAACTCCAGCCCCCATTCAATTGGTTCCAGTAGCATACTTCTCTAATCTTTGTATTAAAATTACCTTATGCTACAGTATCACATACCTGTAATGTGCTCTCAAGGTAGTATCTAAGTACACTCCATGGAGTAAGGAAAGAATCTCTCATGCTGGCTGATCTGCTAGAATCTGGCCAAATCTCAACTACTGTTGGGCCACACACTTCAAGAGAAAAGTCCTGCCTGCAAGGTTGGCTTTCCATATTTCCAGATATGCCCGATTTGAGTTTGAACTTCCTCTTTAGGAGCTTTTTACGCAAATTGAGGGCTTCTTTTCCGTATGAAAAGGCCTGTAAAAACAAAACATTGGATGTGCTTACTTAAACAAAAGCTACAGTATTGACCCAACTACAAAATCTAGAAGCAGTTCATGTGAACTGAAGATTGTGCACCAATGTTTTGCAGGAATTAAACATCAAAGCTAAATTGTTGAAAGCGAGAAAGTGTAGTTACCTGGAAAAGTTGTCCACGTGAAAAAAATCTTTCTGACAAGTCATAGTATAAACAGCTAGCTAGAAAGATAGATTGGTCATTTGATGTAACCTGCAAAATACAATACAATAATTTGAGAGAGAATAAGAGATCATAGTTACTAATTTGATGCAATGCAACTAACAGAACTTACTTCAGAAACCAGAGATGAGGCAGCTTTGCTGACGTCATCAAAACTGAGCTGCTTTCCAAAGGGATGCTTACATGATTGAGGAATAAATAAGTCACTAGACAACATCCTCTGAAGAAACATAGAGAGAGAAGGATTGTCTCCTTCGAAACCGTTTATCCAAAAATTAATATGGTGGCTATGTACATCAAGATGCTCAGTAGCAATAGAAAGAAATCGCTCATCCAATGGGAGATAACAGCATGCATGACTAAGGCGCCCATTGGTCACCAGCAAGGACAACAACTTTTCAAGGGGTAATTTTTCTTGCTTCCATATCATTATCATGACCTTGCACAACTTAAACTGAAGCTCAAAACAGCCCTGAGATGGCAGAGTAAACATGCATGATTATGTTGCTAAAGGAAAACAATTGCATCTCATCCAACTTAATAAACTGAAGATATATCATGGCCCTACCTTCATAGACAACAGATCAACCAAAAAACAAATAAGTGGTACAATAGTTTGTGATGGATGTTGCAAGACCATGTCAGGAGAAGAATGATTGAAAGTCCCCATCTTCAACCACAACTTAAGTGCTTTCTCAGCATTATCAAATATTACCTATGCAAAATAACAATAATGCCACTAAACATAATTAGATAAAGCATAACCATGTTATGCTAAACATAAACATGAGTGTGCTCGTATCGCTTATATGAACACTATACACTAACATGGGCAGGGTTTGAAGCGGTTACCTCCCCACCAGGACTGTCTTCCTGAGCACAATGTGCATACAAGCAGTATGCAATGGCCAATTGATTGTTTGCAGTAATGTTGGCGTCAGATGAATCCTCTGAGATCTTTTGCTGGTTAGATGAACAAACATTAATCTATAACTCCCTTTCTTTGTAAATAAGAAAAGGCAGTATGGGATCCAAACTCACCAGTAAAGATATGGCATCATGTAAAGACTCAAGGCAGCTTTTTATGTTTTCCACTCCAGATGCACGAAGTGCGCCTGCCTTTCTTACAAGAACCCTTGATCTCTCCAAAAAATGCTCTTTCGAACAGTAAATTTTATGCAACAGAACATCTATGATCCTTATCTGCATTTTAGAGCAGAATTCTGTGCTTCGTGCTTCAGTTAATCCATATGCTAGTAACTCCTGCAGATTATAATTTTTCCCAGAGTAGTTAGCCCCAACAACGGAAAACTACAGATACACCAAAATTAATCAAACAAAATAAAATATGGTACCTGCTCTACTATTAAGCCTATCAGCTTAATTGGCCATGGAGACCGATTTTTCAAAAGAGATGGATAGAGAAGTGGAGCACCATCCACCTTATTATCCCCAAAATCTTTGTGTACGGCCTATAATTTAAGAAACAGAATATAAGTTACACTAACATAATAAGTGTTTAAAAAAAGCAGAATTATTTTTGGTCAGTACCTTAACCCACGCCTTGATCAGTATAAAAGAACCTTTGAAATATTCAGAATTGTCGCAGTCAGACAACAATTCAGACAAGCTCTTCACAACAATCCCAAGCGTTGTTTCTATTTCTGTGCCGCATCTACGTAGAGTGTCAACCATCTTTGCAATCCTTGCAAATGCATCCAAAATGATATCCATCAAAATGCTGTTTCCTTTTGGCCTTGAGGATAGACTACAGTAAGAAAGCCTAACGTGCGCCCATATTGTTTGGCAGCACAGTTCTAAAGCCTTTGGTACCTGAAGCAGAGACAACAATATTCACTTCAATGGTAGCTCAGAAGGGGTGGGCCCAAAAAAATAGAAGAAAAGGAAACTTAGAAGGAATACCTCTTTAACATGTCCAGTATTATGAAGTGTCACTCCAATGTTGCTAAGTGAAGGTATCAAGAATTTGAGCTCCTCCGGCGCTAACCATTTACTTGAAATGGCACGGACAATGAAACCCAAGCTCTTCTAGACTATGCAAGCAAAAGGTGTTAATGGACAATAAGGATGGTGATACAGAGCTAGTAACAGCAAGCAACTCAACGGTCATTTTCAACAACTAGCAACTGTATATAACCAAGCAGATTTACTGATCACTATATCATAACAAAATAATAATTCTCGACATAAATATTAACAGCATGATATAACCAGGGATTTTGTAATTGTACTAGGCGCAATAGCAATGTAGCAGTCTAACATAAACACAGGAAACACACTAGAATACCTGGACATCTTTCTTGGTAACAAAGGAAAATTTAATCGCGGATACAAGGACTGTCAGCAAGGTCCCATGTTGTTCATGCCGTCTCTCGTTGTCTCCTTGAGACATTTGCATACAGCTGTTACAACACAAATGACAAAACACCTTGTGAACTCAAGAATCATTGTCTGTTCATAAGCCATAATCTCTACAGTAAGCATGCATCAATAAAGGTTCTCGCATTTCACTAATTACAGTGCCAATACCTTATGGACCTACCTAAAAGACGTGAAGCTGAAATCAGCGAACTGATGCAGTGCTGTCAAGACATAGTTCATGTTACCAGAATAATGGGTTGGTTTTCCTTCAGAGAAGTTCTTCCAAAGTGTATCCACTTGCTGTAATAATACCTTGCTAATAAACTCCAAAGAGTCCAAGTATGTGACCAAAGATGTATTATCATGTGGCCATCGTGCTAATGTGCCAAGAGCTTTCTCTAAAGCATGTAGATACTTTTGATCCTTGGGAATACCCACAGATAAATAGGATGGTATTTCACTTTCTGCTTGCTGGGCACTCAAGTATAACCCAGTCGCATATAGAAGCATTGAGGCAGTAGGAGAGTAAACCTATACATCACATGAATTTACACAAATCAAAACAAATGTGCACCAACATGGTATGCTTAATGGGAATTCAGTACTTAAAAGATAATACAGCAATGTACCTCAGAGAAATAACCAGCTTGTTTATAAAGTACTTCTGATGCGCCAACAGATAAATCCCGTTTGGCAGAAAGAATGAACCAACAAAAATACGACACAAATACCAGAAGCTCATTCACAGATTTCGGTAAATCATCCTGAAAATGGTTTACATTACATACAACAGGTAATAATCTCTTGATGATAAAAGACCCATTAGCCGTTATTTATATCTTGATGAACTTATTAGTGTGATAGGATCAAGAGCAGAGAAGATTAAGTAGATGGTGAGCTCAATACAACTAATAAATGGGATGCATACGCACATCAGAAATCTATACCATATTACTCAGTTATATCTGTACACAGTGACCTATCGCATCAGAAATTCGGAATCATAAAATATAACAAGACAAAGAAAGAAATCAAGATTACTTAAACAACACCCCTATAGTACATGAATGTCAAATTAAGTCTCAACACTATAAAAAATAACTGATTAAGTACTGAATGCTAACACTAAGATCGCGGTGCTACAATATGGTATAATTGGAACGAAGTAATCCTACAAGTATACAGAGGAGTCTAATCCAATGTATACAAGATGGTGAAAAACAGGGCTCCTTAAGATTGTTTACAAGTTGAATCCATGCAGAAGCTCACCTAAAATTTCAGAGCATTCCACACTCCACAGCATCTGCACATCTCTCCACTCACACATCTCCAAAACTAGAGAACCGTACCTATATTCAAAATTTTGAAACTAATGACCTACACATCAAGTTTAGCACAAGCAATGTATCATTTTTGTTTTTAAGTTTGGCAATTCATTGCATGTCCTTTTGGTGTTTGCCATTAATCACTGTATCTGTTAAATTTAGCATGATGCCATGATGTAACATGCTTCTGAAGTTTGGTGAAATTCAACATTTTTCACTGGGTGCATTTGTAGATGTTTTAAGTGTCCATACGAATACATACCCTACACAAAATTTGTTAATGTTATGAGCAAAAAAAAATATCATTTGTCCCGCATGTGCAAAAGCCGATTTATATTACTCCTGATTAATGACCAATTATATCTTTACGTGTATTTATTCAGACCTAGAGCCCCTGTAATGAATAACAGTGCTACTCATAACAATTGAAAGGTGCACAGTAGAGAAATTACAACAGACTTCCAGTAGCATGAGTAGAAGGAGATTACCTTTACACGTACAACAGAATCAATGACAGTTTCTAGCACGTGGAGCAAAAGCTGTGTGCTCCCTCCCCAACTCAGATCTACAGAAGAGCAAATCTTGCGAGCAATCTGCAGCCACGGAAAAACAGTATCAAAATTAACCGAACAATCTAAGGCTCCAATTTACAGAACATCGATAAGGCAATCAATTTCATAATGACACATACTGCTGGCAAATGCTCGATCATGCCCTCTTTCACACACTCTTGCATTGTGTGACGACAGAATCCATGAACTAGATCACTACTGAAAAATGAAGACTCAGAAACCAGAAAAAAGGTGCACCGGCTCATGCCATTCACAAGCAGCAGGAGATACTTCCTCCTGGCTTCATTAGTAAGAATACTGCACACAAACATAAATTCCTGATAAGCCCACACAGTATCTCTCTTATTTGATGAATCCTAAAACAAAATTGGTAATCTCACCGAAGCCATGGTTTTAGCTGCTTGAAGAGGCTGAGAAGTCGTTCGTAAGGGGCAGGTTCCTTCACCTTGCCCTTGCTGGAACAATTGGCAAGGCAGGAAGTGAGCTCAACTGCAAGTACGGCGACTTCAGGATCCGTGCCAGCCTCCCCAGCGCTGCCAGGGTCCGGAAGGAGGACCGAATCAACGCTTGCAGCACCACGTCGCGACTTGGTGCTCGTGGTGGGTGGAGAGAGCGCGGAGCGGAGGGCGTCGAGGGTAGCGGCAGCCTCCGCGTTGGCGCGTGCGAGGTGGCCGCGCGACTCGAGACAGCGGACGAAGGAGCCGCGCTGGAGCAACACGGAGTAGGGCTTCCCCGCGAGGCAGGGTGATATGGCCTCTAGGCAGTCCAAGAGGAGGCCGTAGATCTCAAACAGTTCGTCGGCGGCCTCGCCGCCCTTGTCGCCCGAGCCAGGACTCGCGCGGACGAGCGGCGGGAGGAGGTGGAGCGCGCGGACGAGAAACGGGAGGAATCGCTTCGCGAGGGGGCGGAGGGTGGCCGCGTCGGGAGGCGGCCGCTGCTTGCTCTGCTTCGTCGCCCTCTTCTGTGGTGGCTTGGGGTTAGGGTTTGAGCTGGGCAGGTAGGGGGTGAAGGGCTGTAGGTAGGCGGCGAAGCGAGAGTGGAGGCCGGCGTAGGAGGACGGGGACGAGAGGGCAGCGACGAGGTCGGCGGCGGCGGCATCCATTGCCTCCAGAGCCTCCGCGACGAGGTGGATGAGCGGAGCAGCCGAATTGGGGGGTATGCAGTCGTGATTTGGGAGTCTCGGGGGTGGGAATGGGCGCAGTGGCGGATCTACAAGGGGGGCTGGGTGGGCTCCAGCCCCCCTAATGATTTGATTTACCACTAAAAATACTGTAGCAAAAACCTCAAATCACCATTAAATCTTCATGCAAATCAACATCTCTATTGTTTTAGCCCCCCCTTATTCTCATCCTGCATCCGCCACTGAATGGGCGGGAAAAAGTGACGGGTTTTGGAGGCTGGCGACTTTCAGTTTCCGATTGGAAAAAGTGACGGGTTTCGGAGGCTGGCGACTTTCAGTTTTCGATTGGAGCGGGGCTCGTTTAGTTTCGAAATATTTTGCGAAAAAATAATAGAATTTTTTTGTCATATCAAATCTTTGATACATATATACTCTCTTCGTCCCAGAAAAAGTGTCGTTTTAGGTTTTTCAGACATTGTGTTTGACCGTTCGTCTTATTCAAAAATTTTGTGCAAATTATAAAATAAATAAATCATTATTGAAGTATCTCTAATGATAAAATAAGTCATAACAAAATAAATAATATTTATTAAAAATTTTGAATAAGACGAACGGTCAAACACGATGTCTGAAAAATCTAAAACGACACTTTTTCTGGGACGGAGGGAGTAGAGCATTAAATATAGATAAAAAAATAAAACTAATTATACAGTTTAGACGAAATTCACGAGACGAATCTTTTAAGCCTAATTAGGCCATGATTGGACACTAATTATCAAATAACAACGAAAAATGATGCAGTAACATTTCGCAAAATATTTCAGGAACTAAACAAGCCCTAAGACTGCCATTGAGGATGGGGCTTTTTTGCTGGGCTCTTTTGAGGATTTTTAGTGGGCTTTTTTAAATGTGACCTATTGGTATTGGTTCCAACTTTCAAGTATCTTGAGTGTGTTTGGTTTCATGACCAATTTATAGTCGGGCTAGAATGCTAGCCAGGGCAGTCTTAGCCTGCCCCCACCAAGCCAACTCCTGGTTGTTTTTGTTGTCTTTACTATGTTAGCCTGGCTAGCCCGAGGATGTGCTCGGTAGCCTGGTTTTTTTTTGATACAGTCACCTCTTCTTTGAGTTGATAATGTTACCTCCTATGAGACATTTCGTCGAACAAGTGGTAGGCATCCTAGGAGAGCACGGTGTCACAGCAGAGCAAGAGGCGGCCAACAGCAGACCACGGCGACACAGCAGAGGAAGGAGAAGTTGCTATTCCCGCCAGTGAACCTAGCCTCCTCATCCGGGCTCCGACAAACAGGAGTCTACGACACGCAATGCATTCACTGCCGCCGTCCAGCAATCTCCAATTAGCGCATCATCATCAATATGAAAGAGAATCCTCTCCCCAAGATTTCAACATCCCAACATGAAAGGATCAAGATATCCAAGAGGAGGGGTGAATTGGGCTTCTCTAAAAATTAATTGCAAGAATTAAATCCTACAAGCCGGAATTCACCCCTAGTGCCTACTTGTGTTCCTAAAGATTCTACCGGTAAAAGTTTTGCACCCTAGTTTCCAAATCTAGTCTAGCATGGCAATTCTAGGAAAGTAAATCAAGCAATGAATGTAAATACGAGAATATAAATGCTTGAAAGTAAGGGCAAGGAACACGGCGATGTTTTTCTGAGGTATCGGAGAGTCGCCACTCCCCACTAGTCCTCGTTGGAGCACCCGCGCAAGGGTGTAGCTCCCCCTTGATTCGCGCAAGGATCAAGTGCTCTCTACGGGCTGATTCTTTGACACTCCGTCGCGGTGAATCGCCCAAAACCGCTCACAAGATGAGTTAGGTCATCCACAAGCTCCGCCGGATGATCACCAAACTCCTAATCACCACCAAGCCGTCTAGGTGATGGCGATCACCAAGAGTAACAAGCTAGAACTCTCACTTGACCACAACGAGCCTAATGAGAAGGTGGATGCACACTTGCTACTCTCTAATCGCTAGTGAGGAACTCTCAAGCTTTGATTCTCAAATCACAATCCTCACTAGAGCTCTTGCACTCCCTTGCACTCCAAAGGTGTTTCTCAGCTGAACAAATGAGCAAGAGGGCTCTAAAAGAGGTGGTGGGGATGTATTTATACACCCCACAGTCGAAACGAACCGTTACCTGCCAACTCATCAAAATACGGGGTGACCGGACGCGCCGGTCGAAGTGACCGGACGCGCCGGTCGCTCGTAACAGTCGAAATTCTGAAATTTCGGCTGAGTGACCGGACGCGCCGGTCATGGGTGACCGGACGCGTCCGATCGTGCAGGGAGCTTACTGTAACGAGACCGGACGCGCGACCGCGTTCGATCGGTGATGACCGGACGCGTCCGGTCGTCACAGGACCTTACTGGAACGTGACCGGACGCGCCGATCACACCCAGATCGCGTCCGATCGGATGGTTTTCCTCAAGTGACACATGTCGGCCTGACCACCGCGTCCGGTCCTCGCAAACGCCGCGTCCGGTCGTCAGCGCCGAAACACAGTCGCGGTTTTGAACTGACCGGACGCGTCCGGTCAAGCCGAGAACCGCGTCCGGTCAAGGGAAAAACCCTCTAAACTCTCCGAAACGCGACGCAACTTGAACCAAGTTGCTTCCAACTGAAACTTTGAGCTAATCTAGAGCTTCCTAGTGCTAAGTTTAACAAGTGTGCACCACACCTAAACATAAGATTCACCTAGGTCAAGCTACCCGCTCATGCTCCCCTTTATAGTACGGCCAAAAGAGAAAACGAAGATCCTAACGACTATTCCGAATGTATCTCAACACCTTGACATCCGGAACTAACCGTCCTTAATCATGACGTCACTCCTTTGAAAACCGAAACGATTTCCATCAAGGGGCATGAATACCATGGTGCCCAAAGCAGTTATCACCTCCATGACCAACCAAAGTTTCTGCAAAACACACGTTAGTCATGGTAATAAAGCGTTGTCATCAATTGCCGAAACCCACTCTCGGGGCCTAGATGCTTTCAATCTCCCCCTTTTTGGTGATTGATGACAACACTAAGATTCAAAAGATAGGAGTTGAGGTTTTCGAGCATGCTTGGTTCACATAAGCAAAAAGCAATAAGCACAAGGGGTTAGGAATTGCTTATGTGCCCCAAGCCAAAAGTGTGTACTCATAAGATAAGACATAAAGCGTTAGTACACATAAAGATATAGCTCAAAAGAAATCGGAGTAAGACACGGAAGCACAACCTTATAAGCTATAACCAAACAAGTGACATGATTTAAAACAGTGACTAGATAAACCATAGAGACCCAAAGTATCTCACACGACCACATGTCACAAGAATGCAATTACTGTAAAGTAAACATGATGCATGAATATAGCACACAAATAAAAGCGAAAAAACCTCTATCAAAACTCCCCCTGAATCTACTCTCTCTCCCCCTTTGGCATCAACTGCCAAAAACTAATCTAGGGATCTGACGGGGGAACAGACGGAGTCGAGTCGGGTGCCGAGGAGCGCGGAGTAATCACGAACTGCAAAGTGTCTTCCTCGGACTCGGAGCTGTCAGGCTGACCCTCTGAAGAAGCATGTGGCTGTGAAGCGGTCTAGGTCTGAACAACAGGAACAGGTGCTGATGTAGTAGCAACAAGTGGAGCAGTCTCTGTGACCTGTGCCTGAAGTGAGCCAATAGCTGGGTGATCGGTCGAGGCAACTGACGAAGGAACTGTCTCTGTAGTGCCCGTCCCTGTCACAGGAGGAACAGCTGCCTCTGAAGCGGACAACCTTGAAGACGTAGCAAAAGTAGTGTGCGAGGGCGTCGGCTGACCAGTCAACTCGCTATATGTGGCACTGAAATCAACGAATGGTGTGCCGGTCAATAGGTGAGGGCGAGGCTGGTCTGAAGGAGTGAACCCTGTCTGAATAGGCGTGTAGCTCAGGGACTGGAACGACTGGGGGACCTGCTGCTGTGGAGAAGTGAACTGAAAGCTCGGCTGTCCCTGACTCGACGGACCACTAGACTGTAAAGCTGGAGTCAGGACAGAAGCAAGTGGAGGAACCGCAACTGTGACTAGGTGACGCAGAAGATCTAAGTACTGCTGCTGGCTAGCTGCACTCTGTCGCTGCATCTCATACTGCTGACGCTGCATCTCGACCTGCTGACGCTGTATCTCAAGCTGCTGTCTCTGGAACTCGTCCTGTCGAGCCTGTATCTGTGCAAACGCGGCAGCTGTGTCCTGAGCCTGTCTCTGTATCTGAAGCTCCTGTCACTTCTGTGCCTGGGTCAGCCTCTCAAGAATAGCCACCATGGCTGGGTCTGAGCGGGAGGCTGAACCAGAGCCACCGGCCTCGTGGTCGTGAGGCCGAGGAGACCGATACTTGGGGATGGGTTGATAATCCTCGTCAGTACTGTCAGAGGCCTCATCCTCAGCTATATCAGCGGGCTGAGCATCTAGATCTGCAAGCTCTGCCTCAGCAAGACCCTGAACGGTCGCGTCCTGCTCAGCCGCTGTCTCTGGTACCTCAGGTCTCTCACGCTGTCCTGACACTGGGGCCTGCTCTCTCGTAACTGAAGCCCATAGCTGACGGATATCATACTCAGGAAAAGCAGTGGTAGTATCAGATATCTCAGCTCTAATCTCTGCAGGAAGCTCAAGTGCAGATCTGATGATGAAGCAAATCCAATGAGCATAGGGCAGCTGACGATGTCCCTTAAAGCCCTCTGCCAGGGTGTCCTCCATCTCACTAAGCATAAGATCCCAAATGTCAAAAGGTGTCTGTGAGAGAAGGTGGTGAACAACCCATAGCTGCATCCTGGTCAATCCCTCTCTGTAACCAAGCCTGGGAAGAAGAGTGCGCCTGACAATAGCATCCAGGACTCGGGCAAGCGGTGTCAAACTGGCAGGAGTGCGACGAGACCCTTCGCCAAAAGGCTCACGGAAGCAGGGTCGAATCAAATCTGTAGGGGGCACTGTCCCGCCGTGAGGACGTCTGGGTGGAGGAGTCTGACCAAAGCAGAGCTGATGAATCTTCATGTCTGAAGCTGGGAGTCTGAGAATCTCCCGCACTCTGGTGCTATACAGTCTGCGGTCGCGGCCTCAGAAAGCAAAGTGTATGAACTCATGGGCCGGATCAATCCATAATGAAGCATAGAACTCTCTAACCCAAGTGCCGCAGTATGCACCTGTCCGTCCAAGAAAATCTGACAATCCCGGTAGAAAGGACAGGTGCGGACGAAGCTGCTCACCCACAACCTCAACAAGTGACTCAATGTGACAGACCCTCTGTGGTCGAAAGGCAATGCCACTGTCAACATAAGCTCTGTAAAAATCCTCCTGTAGAGGAGTATAGAAACCCTCTGAAGCTCTGGAGTCCCTCTGAGGTGGGAACCACCGGCTGACCTCAACAAATCTCAACCCTTGCACCTGACGTGCTGTAGCACCTCTCAAGTCAAAGTGCTCGACTGGGGGTGAACCTCTAGCCCTGGGAGGTGGACGCCCTCCACGACGCTGGCCCTCTGGCCTAGGAGTCACCTGAGCTCGTGTGCGTGTGGAGCGGCGACGCGGTGGAGTCTGAGCTGGCTGCTCCTCTGTCCCCTCTGGAGCCTCTGCAGGTGGATCAACTGACATAGCATCTGCATCCTCTGTCACCTCTGTGCCCTCAGTGGCCTCAGTAGTCTCTGTACCAAGCTGTCGACCTTCAAGATGAAAGCGACGCTCGCCAATGCGTATACCACTGCTCCTGCCTCCCCTCTCTGCCTGCTCAGCTGCATCGGCGACTGCCTGAGCGATCTCTGCATCAGTAAGGGTCTTCTTCTTCTTTCTGGCCATGATCTTGATGCGCTTTCCACGCACAACCTCAGACAGACAAGGAGGACTATCGTCCCCGTCACTAGGAGCACCACCAGCGTTCTTGCAACGAACCATGCTGTCAAACTATCGGGAATCCTCTGAAAGATGGTGTACTGACACTCAAGAGGCTTGGCCTCAATCCGTATCCGCAGGCTTGGCCTCGGATTCAGCAACTGAACTGTGATCACCCCGACACACCGACAAACTCGCTGAAAAGACAGAATAGATGGATTTACTATAAGCAACATATATAATCTAAAAGGTATGAAACCCTAGAGATAGTAAGCATATAAGGTAAGATATGAATCGAAACGCGATAGCTACCTCGGATCGACGAGTAGACGATGAAAAGGTAAGATGACCTAGTTCGCGAGACTTCCCGAATACGCTGGACAAGCTCTGATTTGCCGAAACAAGAGATAATTAGGATAATAAACAATGAGCTTTCGGCAAACCCTAACAGGGAGAATCAAGGGATGTGAAACAACCTCGCGAAGAAAACGTCACGCGAAGAAACTTCGATGATGAACGACCGAGACGACGCTGCGCGAACCCTAGGGTTAGGGTTAGGGTTAGGGCAAACGTCGCGGTGGTCAAGATCGAAGATGAGCGCGAGTGATACAAGTGACCGGCCGGAGGTGGCGCAGGTGAAGGTGACCGGCTGGAGGCGCGAGCTCCGGCGATTAGGCGGCGAATCGACGAAAAAAAAGCGCGGCGGCTAGGGCACGGGCGGCGATTAGATTGAAGAAGATCGAACCGGCAACGAAGAAATATATGAAGGGTTAGATCCGCTCGGAAAACGATGACCGGACGCGGTGGTCGATTTGACCGGACGCGGTGGTGCAGCGTCCGGTCACACTCCAGTAAGCACCTGGAGCGACCGGACGCGTCCGGTTAGAACTGACCGGACGCGGACAGAGTCCGGTCGAGGGTTACCCGGGAAAGTCATCGCGAATGACCGGGCGCGGTGGTGGTTACCGGGACCGGACGCGGTGGTCAACAGCAGCGCGTCCGGTGTAGCGTCCGGTCACTGGGTCAGGAGATGGTCTTTTGGATGACCGGACGCGCTGGTGGTCGCCGGGACCGGACGCGGTGGTGAAGCATCACTGCGTCCGGTGCAGCGTCCGGTCCAGCGTCCGGTCACTGTTTTTCGCCTTTCTTCAAACCAAACTTCAACGCGACTTCTCCCAATCAAGTTCCAATTCAAAGAGACACAAATAAACACCAATTGGAACCTGATATGAGTGACCTCACTCAAACCCTCAAGTTTTTCAAAATAGATTGCCTTAGGCTAGTATTATTTTTAAGAAAATAGGCAATAAACACCCGAGGAGCAACGTATGGCCATGCAATAGAGTTTTTGAACCCTTGGGAGCGTCAAAATGCTCTCTCTACCCATGGACGAACACAGAGGTTGCTCAAAGCCAAACCGAAAAGAAACGACAAAGCAACAACCATGCATATGCAATGCGATACAAGTAAGTAAAGCTAGGTTGCTTGTCAAGTTTGATCCACGGTTAGGCTTCTTCACTCCTCCAAAGGAGGGTTATCGTAACCGTGTTAGCCAAGCCCTAGATGCATTGCGGAAAAATAAAAATGACATATAATACAATGCAATGCAAGGGACAACACAAGCTCATTTTTTAAAGTTACTAGAGTCAAGCACATTGAGTTCACTTCTCAACCTACAAAAGGTAGCTTCATCCAAAGGTTTAGTGAAGATATCCGCTAATTGATTTTCACTTCTTACACCTTCTAGTGATATATCATTTTTAGCAACGTGATCTCTTAGAAAGTGGTGACGGATATCAATGTGCTTGGTGCGAGAGTGTTGTACCGGATTGTTAGCAATTTTAACGGCACTTTCATTATCACATAAAAGTGGCACCTTTTCAAGAACAATTCCATAGTCTAGGAGGGTTTGTTTCATATATAAGATTTGTGCACAACAAGCCCCCGCGGCAATGTATTCCGCCTCGGCGGTGGACAAAGCCACACTATTTTGCTTTTTAGATGACCGAGATACTAAAGACCTCCCAAGCAAATGGCACCCTCCGGATGTGCTTTCTCTATCAATTTTGCAACCGGCATAATCCGAATCGGAATAGCCAACTAGTTGGAATCTAGCTCCTTTGGGATACCAAAGACCAATGCTTGGGGTGTGCTTAAGATATCTTAAGATTCTTTTTACGGCACTTAAGTGAGGTTCTTTAGGACACGCTTGAAAGCGAGCACACATGCACACACTAAACATGATATCGGGCCTAGATGCAGTAAGGTACAACAAACTACCAATCATAGAACGGTAGAGAGTTTGATCAACCGATTTACCTCCCTCATCTAGGTCGAGATGTCCATTAGATGGCATTGGGGTCTTGATTGGTTTGCATTCTTCCATCTTGAACCTTTTGAGAAGATCCTTGGTATACTTTTCTTGAGAGATGAAAATCCCTTCTCTCATTTGCTTGACTTGAAAACCAAGGAAGAATGTGAGCTCACCAATCATAGACATCTCGAACTCCTTCGACATCAATTCACCAAATTCCTTGCAGTATTCTTCATTTGTTGATCCGAAGATGATATCATCAACATACACTTGACAAATGAAGATCTCCCCATTAAGCTTCTTGGTGAATAGTGTGGTGTCAACCTTCCCAATGGTGAAGCCCTTCTCAATGAGGAAGTCCCGGAGGCGCTCATACCACGCTCTAGGGGCTTGCTTGAGCCCATATAGCGCCTTGGACAACCTATAAACATGATTAGGATATCTAGGGTCTTCAAACCCGGGAGGTTAATTAAAATAGACTAGTTCATTTATGAAGCCATTTAAGAATGCACTTTTCACATCCATTTGATATAGTTTCATATCATGATGTGATGCATATGCAAGGAGGATACGAATGGCTTCAAGTCTCGCAACGGGTGCAAAGGTCTCTCCAAAATCAAGACCTTCAACTTGAGAGAACCCCTTTGCAACTAGTCTTGCCTTGTTCCTCACTACTATGCCTTGGTCATCTTGCTTGTTGCGGAACACCCACTTGGTTCCAATGACTCTTGCACCTTTAGGATGCTTTTCAAGTGTCCATACTTGATTGCGGGTGAAATTATTCAATTCTTCATGCATAGCATTCACCCAATCCGAATCTTGAAGAGCTTCTTCTATATTCTTAGGTTCAACACAAGAGACAAAAGAGTGATGTTCAACAAAAGAAGCAAGCTCCCACCGGCATGTTCTTCATTGCCTCCCTCAAGGGTTCATCACCTACATCATCACAATTCTCAATTGCTCCTTGGGAGCCGTTAGATTCATCAAATTCCACATCATATGTTTCTTCAACCAAACCGGTGGCATGGTTAAATACTCTATATGCTTTGGATTTTGATGAGTAACCAACAAGAAAACCAATATCACAACGTCTTTGAAACTTCCCTAGGTGTTGACGCTTCTTGTAGATTTAGCATTTGCAACCAAACACCCGGAAGAATGAGACGTCCGGCTTCTTCCCATTAAGCAACTCATAGGGGGTCTTGCCAAGAAACTTTTATAGAAAGAGGCGATTTGAAGCATAGCATGCGGTGTTGATTGCCTCGGCCCACAACTTCTCCGGAGTGTTGTACTCATCTAGCATTGTTCTTGCAAGGGTGATCAAAGTCCGGTTCTTTCTCTCAACTACACCATTTTATTGAGGAGTATAGGTTGAAGAGACTTCATGCTTGATTCCAATTTCATCACAATAAGCTTCAATGTTTGTGTTGTCAAACTCTTTGCCATTGTCACTTCTAATCTTCTTTATCTTGACTTCAAATTCATTTTGAGCTCTCTTTGCAAACTTCTTGAAACAATTGGCCACTTCGGATTTGTCATGAAGGAAGAAGGTCCAAGTGTACCTTGAGTAGTCATCCACTATCACAAGACAATAGAGATTTCCACCCAAGCTCTTGTAGGTTGTAGGTCCAAACAAATCCATGTGTAGAAGTTCTAGTACTCTTGAGGTTGACATGAAAGCTTTGGTTGGATGAGTGTTTGCAACTTGTTTGCCCGCTTGACATGCACTACAAGGTTTGTCCTTTTTAAACTTTACATCCTTCAATCCTCTCACTAGTTCTTTCTTCAATAGCTTGTTGAGAGTGTTCATTCCAACATGAGCAAGCCTCCTATGCCAGAGCCAACCAAGTGAGGTTTTGGTGAATAAACATGTCATCAAGTTTGCATCTTCGGAGGTGAAGTCAACAAGATAAAGATTGTTGTATCTAAAGCCTTTGAATATCACTTGCTTGTCATCTATCTTTGAAACTACCACTTCATTAGGTGTGAACAAGCATTGGAAGCCAAGGTCACAAAGTTGCCCAACGGATAATAAGTTGAAACTCAATGAAGCAACATAGAGCATATTTGAGAGTGAGTGATCATTTGATATTGCAATCTTGCCTATACCCTTGACTTTGCTCTTTGAATTATCCCCAAATGTGATCTTCTCTTGACATATCCCATTCTCTTCAATGGAGGTGAACATACGAGGATCACCGGTCATATGTTGAGTGCAACCACTATCAATAACCCAATGAGATCCACCGGTCTTGTAGTTCACCTACACACAAGAGATCAAGCTTTTTGTTTAGGGACCCAAACTTGAGAGGGACCCTTGACTTTCTCAACTAGTGACTTGGCAACCCATATTTTCTTTGGCCTATTCCTGTTTGGGGACCCAAGAACATAACTTTCATCTTTCCATTTGAATCTTTTCTTAGCATGTAATGAGCATTGAAGGCAAAGGGTCTAGCATGCTTGGGCAAGGGTTGTGGTGGTGGAGTTTTGCACTCATGAGCAAAGTGACCTTCTTGTCCGCACTCAACACATCTCTTTGGCTTGGGCTTTGACTTGCTTTGTTGTTGTTGAGCTTTTGCCTTCTTCTCTTGATTTGCCAAGTACCCAATACCACTTCTATCCATCTTTATTACGGTGTTCATGAGTAGCTCACTTTGCAAATATTGACCTCTTGTGAACTTGCTTAGGCCGGTCTTGAGATGCTCTTTCTCTTGCTTGAGCTTTTTGTTTTCTTCAATGAGTGACTCATTTGTTGTTTGCTTCTCAAGAGCCATCAAACCTTTTAGCTTCTTGTTCTCATTTGCAAGCTTCTCATTTTCACTCTTGATCTTGGCATAATCATCATAGTTGCTTGACTCAACCACACTCTTGCCTTCGCTACTAGAACCTTGCTCAATGCTTTCAATGATCAAGTCATCACATGATGTAGCTATATCACACTTAACAACTTTGTTAGTAGCATCATGTGTCTCAAGAGCAAGTTCATTAGCAACCACAAGACTATCATAGTCAATTTTCAATGTGGTGTATTTGTCTTTTAGAGAGTTATGTCTAGTGATGAGCTCATCATGCTTCTTCTCAAGTTTATCATGTTGATCTCTAAGCTCTTTATTTGAAGTTTTGAGCTCCTTGAGAGTGGAAGACATAACTTCATTTTGATCTTTAAGCTCACCACTAGCCTTTTGAGCACTTTCAAGCTTAGATGAGAGTGATTCATTTTCATTTTGAAGTTCATCATTTTCATTTCTTGTCCTTCTTATGACTTTAGTGTATTTGTTCAACAATTTTACAAGTTCATCATAAGAAGGTGCATCATATTTATTATCACTATCACTATCATCATTATCATCACTATCATGGTTTTGTACCTTTCGTTCACCCTTGGCCATAAGGCATAGGTGAGTAGTGGACGATGATGGTGAAGGAGGCGGTGAAGGTGGTGATGAAGATGTCGGTGAAGATGATGGCCCCATCACAAATGCAGCAACCTTCTCTTTCTCATCATTGCTTTCATCTTCGGAGGACTCACAAGATGATTCAATATCGGTGAGCCAATCACCAACAATGTATGCCTTTTCTCCCTTTTTTTTCTTGTGGAACTCCTTCTTCTTGCCATCCTTCTTCTTGTATGGCTTGTTTTTCTTCCTCTCTTCTTCTTCATTACTTGAATCATTTTTCTTGCCCTTGTTCTTGTTCTTGCACTTGTCTTTTGGTGGTCTAGGGCATTGATGAGCTAAGTGGCCAAGTTCACCACAATTGTAGCAATCTATCTCCGAGATTGGCTTCCTTTTGCTACTTGTGAAGAATTTCTTTTTCTTGCCATCGAACTCGATGCCACTCTTGTTGAGCTTCTTTAGCATTTTGGTGGTCTTTCTCACCATGAGTGCAAGTGATTCATCATCAACATCACTTTCACTTGAGCTCTCTTGCACCATCATGGCTTGGCCCTTCTTCTTCTTGTCATGGCTAGCTTTGAAGGCCAAGTCTTTCTTCTTGGAAGATGATGAGCCCTCTTCCGGAGTGATGTGCATGTACATCTCATGAGCATTGATCTTCCCCAATACTTGTGTCAGTGTTGCGGTGGAAAGATCACTTTGATGAAGCACGGTGACAATATGACCATACTTCTCAACGGGAAGGACACTCAAGATCTTCCTTGCAACATCCGATTGGCTCATTTGAGTGAGCCCAAGAGCATTGAGATCCTCTACAAGAACATTCAAACGAGTGTACATATCATTAGCACTTTCTTTGGGAAGCATCTCAAAAGAATTGATTTTCTTTAAAGCAATGTGATAGCGTTCCTCACGCTCACTCTTAGTTCCCTCATGGAGAGCACAAAGGTTTTTCCACAATTCATGAGCGTTCTTTGCATTACGCACACGATTGAAGATATCCTTGCCTAAGCCCCGGTAGAGTGCATTTTTGGCCTTTGCATTCCACCGGTCGTACTTCTCCTCGTCACCACTTGGGTTAGCGGGATCCCTAATGGCGGGAAGCCCTTGGGTTGCGGCTCTAATACACCCAACATCTATGGCTTCGAGGTACGCCTCCATTCGGATTTTCCAATATGGAAAATCATCCCCCTCAAAGGTGGGAGGTGGTCCTTCCCCGTTAGACATCTTGCTCTAGGCGGTAAAGCCTAAATTAGGAGCAACTCGGCTCTGATACCAATTGAAAGGATCAAGATGCCCAAGAAGAGGGGTGAATTGGGCTTCTCTAAAAATTAATTGCAAGAATTAAATCCTACAAGCCGGAATTCACCCCTAGTGCCTACTTGTGTTCCTAGAGATTCTACCGGTAAAAGTTTTGAACCCTAGTTTCCAAACCTAGTCTAGCATGGCAATTCTAGGAAAGTAAATCAAGCAATGAATGTAAATACGAGAATGTAAATGCTTGAAAGTAAGGGCAAGGAACACGGCGATGTTTTTCTGAGGTATCGGAGAGTCGCCACTCCCCACTAGTCCTCGTTGGAGCACCCGTGCAAGGGTGTAGCTCCCCCTTGATCTGCGCAAGGATCAAGTGCTCTCTACGGGCTGATTCTTTGACACTCCGTCGCGGTGAATCGCCCAAAACCGCTCACAAGATTAGTTGGGTCATCCCCAAGCTCCGCCGGATGATCACCAAACTCCCAATCACCACCAAGCCGTCTAGGTGATGGCGATCACCAAGAGTAACAAGCTAGAACTCTCACTTGACCACAATGAGCCTAATGAGAAGGTGGATGCACACTTGCTACTCTCTAATCGCTAGTGAGGAACTCTCAAGCTTTGATTCTCAAATCACAATCCTCACTAGAGCTCTTGCACTCCCTTGCACTCCAAAGGTGTTTCTCAGCTGAACAAATGAGCAAGAGGGCTCTAAAAGAGGTGGTGGGGATGTATTTATACACCCCACAGTCGAAACGAACCGTTACCTGCCAACTCAGCAAAATATGGGGTGACCGGACGCGCCGGTCGAAGTGACCGGACGCGCCGGTCGCTCGTAACGGTCGAAATTCTGAAATTTCAGCTGAGTGACCGGACGCGCCGGTCATGGGTGACCGGACGCGTCCGATCGTGCAGGGAGCTTACTGTAACGAGACCGGACGCGCGACCGCGTCCGATCGGTGATGACCGGACGCGTCCGGTCGTCGCAGGACCTTACTGGAACGTGACCGGACGCGCCGATCACACCCAGGTCGCGTCCGATCGGATGGTTTCCCTCAAGTGACACGTGTCGGCCTGACCACCGCGTCCGGTCCTCGCAAGGGCCGCGTCCGGTCATCAGCGCCGAAACACAGTCGCGGTTTTGAACTGACCGGACGCGTCCGGTCAAGCCGAGAACCGCGTCCGGTCAAGGGAAAAACCCTCTAAACTCTCCGAAAGGCGACGCAACTTGAACCAAGTTGCTTCCAACTGAAACTTTGAGCTAATCTAGAGCTTCCTAGTGCTAAGTTTAACAAGTGTGCACCACACCTAAACATAAGATTCACCTAGGTCAAGCTACCCGCTCATGCTCCCCTTTATAGTACGGCCAAAAGAGAAAACGAAGATCCTAACGACTATTCCGAATGTATCTCAACACCTTGACATCCGGAACTAACCGTCCTTAATCATGACGTCACTCCTTTGAAAACTGAAACGATTTCCATCAAGGGGCATGAATACCATGGTGCCCAAAGCAGTTATCACCTCCATGACCTAACTTACCAAAGTTTCTGCAAAACACACGTTAGTCATGGTAATAAAGCGTTGTCATCAATTGCCGAAACCCACTCTCAGGGCCTAGATGCTTTCACAACATGGCCCTTGTTCAGTTCCCGAATCGGGAGTGCCCGATTTGGTACAGTTTGCTACAGTGCGCATTAAATGCGCACTGTAGCAATTCGTTTGTATTTGGTAAAAATTGTCCAAATTTTGACTAATTAGGCTTAAAATGTTCGTCTCGCAAAGTATAATAAAACTGTGCAATTAGTTTTAAATTTCATCTACATTTAATACTCCATGCATGTGCCGGTATTTTGATGTGATGGGAATCTTCTTTTTGCATAGTGGAATTTGGGGGTTGAATTTGGGAACTAAACAAGGGCATGGCTAAAAAAACTCACCAAAGCTTGCAGGGAAAGCAGCAACACACACACCAACCTGGCACTAGCAGTAGCAGCACACGCACCCTCCCAGCAAGCAACGATGGCGGCGAGGCTTGTCTCCGTCTCCGTTCCCCACCTCCTCCTCCTGCTCGTCATTGTCCTGATCCTGGCCGGCTCCCGCGTGGCGTTGCAGAGCATGGTTCTTTTGCATGAGCTCGCCCTGTCTCGGCAGCACATCCAGGCAACCAAACGTGCTCCACCTGCATCAGACAAGCCTAGTCGGAGGGCATGCGGGCAACCAAACGCCCCCTTAGGCTACACTTGCTTTTTTTGCCTTTTTTTGAAAAAAATGTGATAGATCCATTCCAGTTTCCTGTGGCCGAGGCCGTTTGTCCGTATTGTGGCTGAGTTCGACCATCTGCAGCCGCTCAGAACAAGCCCACACTTGCGGTCGCCCGTCAAGGCCGTGCACGGTGCACCGCCATGCTGAAATTTTTGCAACAGCACCTGGTCTGGACTCTAGAGCCTGCATAGGCTTCCCCTATCTTACAACAGCTAAGCTAGTTCAATTTTTGCTTCTTCTGGAATAAACAACTAGCAGTTCAGCAACGGAAGACGACCGCGGTGGCTTCCTTGGACGTGGCACCAGGTGGTCAAAGATTAGGGATTAGACTATCCGCACTCTTCATCCTCTATATTCATCCTCTAAAAGGAATATTCCGTCATGGTCATCGAAATTCTATCCTTTATATCTAATTTTTTCGCACTCATCCGTCCTCTATATCCTATCCTCTATATTATGGGTCCCATATGTCATACACCATCCCCTCTCTCTCCCTTTCTTCTCTCTCCCCACCGGTCCCTACCGGCCTCTCTCTTCTTCCTTTCTTCTCCCTCTCCCTTTCTTTTCCCCTGCCCCCGACGGCGTGGTCTCCTCCGACTCCCGCAACCGCACGCCAGGATGGAGCATTGCGGGGCCGGCCTCCTCTCGCGGCGGGGGCGGAGCAGCGCTGGCGAGCATGTGGCGGAGCGCGCGGCGGAGCGGGGCCGGCCTCCTCACGCGGCGGGGGCGGAGCAGCGCCGGCGAGCATGCGGCGGAGCGGGGCCGGCCTCCTCACGCGGCGGGGGCGGAGCAGAGCCGGCGAGCGTGCGGCGGAGCGGGGCTGGCCTCCTCGCGCGGCGAGGGCGGGCTCAGCCTCCTCCTCTGCTCCTCTTCTTCATGGCCGGAGCGTCGCCGACGCGTGGCCGTGGCGGCAGCGGCTCGCCTGCGCACGGCGGTGCGGGTAGTCTGAGAGATCCCGCGCTGTCGTCATGGTGCTCGCTGGAGACGAGGCCGCCTCCAGCACCGTCGCGGCTCCTCGATCCCGCGCTGTCGTTGTCATCGGGAAGCGGAGGGAGCGGCTCCTCCTCCGCAGGCGAGCAACGGCGGCGCTCCATCCGGCGAGCACACAACCGCCGGCCTTCTCCGCGGAGTTCTCACGAAGGACGAAGGACGAGCACGGCTGAAGGACGAGCGCGGGACCCATTCGTCCTTTACCGTTCGTCCGGTATTCCTGGGAATTTGGCGGATGTAACAGAACCGACCAAATTATAAGAGCACAAGTATAAAAACAAGCACCGAAGCGCTCAAATTTTCGAACTTGAGCCCATATAATCCCGGTAGTCAATCGAAACCACGAAGGATTTCAAACCAACTTGCTTACAACCAAGATCGCATCATTCAATATACAACATCATACGTTACATTTCACAAGAAGTTCTGAAATAAGTTTACACACACGGAGTCGCAATTATTACAAACCAAGTTTAGAAAGTAGCGGAAGCATAACACACATCAGTTGTTTAACTACTGTCAGTCTTGTTGATCAACAACCCGCAAAAGCATGAGGAAAGTACATAAAAGATGATCACGCCCTAGTGATCTAGTCTTCGTCACCCGCAGGGTGGAGACAAGTTTTGCAGAAGCCTTGATAGAGCATATCATCTGCAACAGGAGGGAATAAACCCTGAGTACTGGAATGTACTCAGCTAGACTTACCCGTCATAAACCAGAAATAAAATGACACCAAGGATTATGCAAGGCTTCCACAAGAGGTTAGCTGACACCACATTTTGCATAAAGGCATAAGTAGTTGAAACTCTTATAACCTGTACTAGCAGTTATTTTTAGCATTTACCTGTCATCTATCTTAGCACCTGTACTACACATACACTTGATTATCATCAAACAATTATTAACATTTTATCCATAGCAGGTATAAATTGTGGCAACAATGTATCATTCACTTAACCATCTGTTCAATTAATGAGATCTACGTTGCCGCTGCTCAAGTCAAGTGCTCACTAACCGGGAGCGACGGCGATTCGAATCGAATTCCTATCCAGCTGGAGGGGTATTTCTAACACTCACCGCGCAGGCCCCTGCCAGGGTCGCACAAGCCACCTTTCGTATGGTTCAGGAATCACGGGTCCGAATGATGTCACGACCCCAAGGGCGACACTCTGCCAGGTGATAGGGACTCTAACCCCCCCTTGGTCTCACGCCAATGTCCCCAAGCACATCCTTTCTCTCCTCCAAGAAGCAACCTACCATTCGATTCCCGGTCTGAACCACATTACTCGGCTTCGCGGTCGGAACGACTTATCCGGCCAACTAAGTGTTAGACTGCGTTCAACATGACTCAAGGACGTACAGCGAATCGGTCCTTAAACGACTCAGACGGACATAGCTCCACACCCAAGACGTGAAGTGTCTTACGGCTGTACTATCGAATTCCCGCCCGGTCTCAATTTCATTTTAAAGCATGGTTCCATCCACGATAGCCATAAAGCCACTCGTGACTCCTTCCTACATCTCGCGGATGACCGGAAATCACCCGACTTCTACCGTACTAAGCAGGGCTAAGCATTGACACGTGCCTAAACCTAAATTAGGATTTAAGTACGATATCTGGACAAGGACATGTATAATGCAACAATTGTTTTCATACAATTCCTACAACTTAATGCATTAAACAATTAAAAGTACTCAAGATAGATTTATAAAATGATGGGTTCAGCATGCACCGGGGCTTGCCTTTTAGAAAGGTCGAAGGTCGGTGGTCAGGGCACTCAGGAAGGTCTTCTGCGAAAGCTTCTCCGCCGGTTGGTTCCTCTGCTTGCTCCGGCTGGTCCTGGACTTCCTCCGGTATCACTTACTCGAACTCGAGGAGTGTTACCCCCTCCGGAACACCTATTGCATGAGTGCATAATAAATCTCATGGATGCATAATAAAAGATGCAACATGCTCGGAATGAAATGCATTACAACATTCTTAAAGCTCTATTCAAATCACTTCAAATATTAGGTGCAAATTTCCTCTCCGGTAGAGAAGTACTCACCTAATCTACTCAACCTAAGATATAGCTGTTCTTCTTCGGTTAAGGCCCTAACACCTAACAATTACAAGAGTAGCATTACTTAGGTTACCACATCCAACACCGAAATACTACAGTAAAACATTCTGGACAGCAGCTACTTGTTTTTAACATAACTGGAGATTTCCAACTCCAAAAGATATAATCTAAGACAATCTGAAAAGCTTAAGAAATGCACTACAATTCATTTTCAGACCTCAACCCTAAATTCCTAAGTTTTCCATGTCGAATTTCATAAGTTCCAGAATCTGTCCTCTCTAAACAGAGAGTAGCCAATTCTGGACTGCCACTTTAAACAGCAATAACTCCCAAACTACTAAGCCAAATGCTCCCAAATTTTGACACAAGCTAGTTTATCAAGTTTACTACAACTTTGGTATTTACAAGTTTTCCAGCAACCACCTTTATCAAAGGTCAAACCTAGAAATACTACCAGCTGTCCAGAAAACCTAGAATTACAAGGATTAAATATTTATTTATGTGGCAAACATCCCTTAAGACCAAACTAATGTTACCACAAGTTCACATAGGTCACAAAAACATCAGAAAGTAAGGTGTGCTCACCTAGAGTATTTATTTATACTCATTTCTTAATTTACTTACTTAATTACGTGGAATTTTAAACATACATGTAAACTGCTCCTAAAATTTTACACAAATTACAGGGGACTCTCTGACCCAAAAAGAGACTACTGTAAAAATTTGAACTAAAATTATTCACAGAAACTCCCTAAACAAAATTCACAAGCCCAAAAGGCTGATTTTTGTATAATTAACAAATCATATTAAAAGGTATCAAACAACAGATTTCATAATTTTCTTAGACACTTTATGGTACCAAGACATTCTCCAAAAATTTATAAAAACATTGCACATGTAGAAAAATTACTAAAATTCATTCAAGTATTTCCTAAAATAACAAGATAGCATTATAACTTGAAAAGTACTTAAGCATTAATGCCCAAATTTTTACTAGAGCTAGGGAAAGTATAAATTAGCCTACCCACCAAATTTCATAATTTTTGGAATACTACAGCTCCAGTTATACATTTAACAAATTTGCCTTCATTTCAAAACACATTTGAAAGATCTATTTAGTTCTCCCAGAAACTAAATATCACATACTAGATTTATATTTTTCTAAAATACTACACATCATGTAGATCCTAACAAAAATTATCTCATGATTTTTGGGCAAGTAAAACCCTAGATCTACATTTTCCAAACATCAACAAAAATCTGTGACAAAATGAAAAGAAAAACCAAAACCGAACCCTAACCCGCTACAGTTGCTGGGCCGGCCCGGCTTGACAGCGCGGCCCAGCCAGCGCGCGGCCCGTCCCGGACTCCCGCCCGCGCGCGCGTGGCGCTGTCAGCGCGGGCCCGCAGGCCAGAGAGAGAAGAGCGAAGGGGGAAGACGGCCGCGACTCCGGCGAGCTCTAGCTCGCCGATGACGGCGCCTCCGGCGACGGGAAGAGCACCAACGGCTTCCCCGCGACTTCCCGCATCGACCAAACCTAGATTTGCTAACCCTATCCCACCCTAGCTATGACGGCCATGGTGACCGCGGCTCGAAGGCGGCACCCGGTGGCGGTCCGGCGAGCTCCGGGGGCCAGGGACCTAAGTGAGGTGTGCTACGGCTTCCTGAGGACATGGCGGACCTCTTCATGCCAAGGAAGAGGACGGAGGTGGAGCGAGTGCCGCTGACCGCGTGAGCACCGCACCGGCGGCCATGGCGCGACAGCGCACGACGGTGTTCCGACGTGTACCGGCCATCCCATCCGGTAGCGTCATCACCTAGGCTGCTCTACCCACCCCGGAACCCAGAACACGTAGCGGGGAGACTGGAGGGTGACCATAGGGAGCTGGCCACGGTGAGCCGCCGCGCGGACAGTACGCCGGCGAGGACTCGCGGTGGCGGAAACAGAAATTCGCCCTCACCTCTGCACAATCCGGTCAAGCAACGGGTGGAGGAGGTGGAGGGGATGCTGGCGGAGCAGTGGACGGGATTTGGAGGACGGTGGTGAGACGGTGAGCTCGCGCGAGCACGGAGACGGCTACGGCGGCAATGGCGCCTCCGTTTTCCGCCTCGGTGAGCCCGGCCAGAGCGAGAGGGAAGGAGAGAAGAGTGAGCGCGAGTGTGGGGGTGGAGGTGTCCGCTCGGTGTTCATCTCCGCGCCTGGGCTCGCGACGTGGCGGTGATGGCAGGACGCACGCGACACGCAGCCACCAGACTCTGTCCGAGCGCCACGACGCGGCCAGCTGTCGGACTGACGACGTCGACTGAATGAAGCCCGAGATGGTGGTCTGACAGTGAAAGTTTGGCGCTGATTATCTTCCAAAACAGCTCGATTCGGTCCAAGATGACAACATCAAATTTGTAGAGCTATGTGAGGGCAACAAGTTTGTCAATTGGAGTTTGGACTGGTTCGGCCTAGATTTGAAACTACATATCTCCAAAGTGGTGCCCCTTGAAACTGAAACGTGTTTTCAGTTAATGACACCGACTGAAACCCTATTTTCATGACACTATATCTCCTAAACCATTTAGAACCAGGTGTTGGTGATGTTGGCAATGTTGTAGAGCTACATGAGTACTACAAAAGTGTCAACATGAGTGGGAGCTAGTTTGGTCTGGTTTGCAAACTACAAGCTTCCAAAGTAGGCCACAGTAAAACTGGAGGGACACTTTGGGGACTTAGGAAAATTCTAAGTGTTGAGGCAGCCCCTCTAGCTGACTTGTGGGCCATTTTTGAGCATGTTCTGGTCAGTTTCATGAGATGGTCATATTGAGACTTTTGTTCCCCATAAAATTCCCTACAACTTTGCTTAAGGGTGTTCCCCCATGCAAGGTCTCTAAGCTAGACTTTTTAATTGGTCAAACTAGAGCATCCTAGGGCTAAATGCTGGTCAACTACAACTTGGAGGGTATTTTGGTGATTTTGGTCAACATGAACCTTGCTCCATGAGTGACCCTAAGTATAACTAAGGTGTTGTGAGATATAATTGGCTACTCTACCCTTTAGTTACACCAACTCCCTAGTGTCACATGATGTGAGCCAAACAAAATTCTAAAACATTCACATTAGTTGCAACCACATAAAATAACATGAATGATGCATGCTTATGCTTATGCAATGCCATGCAATTATGGAGCTAAACACCTGAGGTGTTACAGCGGACGTGCTCGAAGATAGCGGAGGAGCTGGCGGTGTAGCATACCCCGCTGCGGGTCTCCATCCGGTAAAACAATCCTGCGAGGACGTTTACCGTCCCGCAGTGCAGGTAGTCTTAGGGATTTAGGGTGTTCCACGTGTGAGGTTGAGCGTGCTGGAGTGGAATTGACGGGTGCACGGATTTTTATTCCAGAGAAGATAGGGGATTAGGGATCTAGGGTGTTCCTCCAAATTTTTTTGGACGAGTTTGTCCCATCTTTGGAGAGGGAATACTCCCTCCGATCCGGTGTCTAGGACATAGTCTAACATGGTACCGTCACCTAAATTAAATATTGACCATTCATTTATTTCATAATATGATATTAATGTTCACAAAAAAATCATATGATATTATTTATTTATTATTATAAGCTTATTGTATATTGGATGACATGTTTGATTACAAATCCTAACAATATCAAGTTTATATATAATAGTTAAAAATCATTGACTAAATTAGTGGTCAAAGATTGTAAAGTTTAACTCTTGACATGTGGGTGCCTTAGGGCAGTCTTAATGAAAAACTTCATGATGTTATTTTCAAGACTGTCATGTTATATAGAATGAAATGAAATATGGATCGAACTCCCATTTTTTACATTGTTTCATAAACATTTAATTCTATGACTCATATAGAGTTGGTAATCGTTCCAAGAGAGTTTATCTCCACGAAAGTCGCTTTTTGTCTCTTTTCGTAAGAACATTGTCATGTCATAGAAAATGCCCATATGTCAGGTTATTAAATGCAAATAAACTCTCATGAAACTTTCAATGATATTCTTGACCTTATAAACCGGATGAGAGCAAGTATTTTCCTATGGGATGATTCTATCCCAAGAGTATCTAAACCAAATATAGGACTATCTTGCCAACCAAATGCTACCTCATATTTGTTCACTAGATAGACTCAAATTCATATATTAACACCTAAAATCAGACCCCTAGTTTGGATTTAGGGGTCGGGGCCTCCTTACTTTTCTAAGTCCTATTTTCGTTCTCCAACAACAACAACCCCTAGATACAAAGGCTGTCAAGTCGCTTCCACAATTGCCAACAACACAACATTAGTAGGTAGTTGAAACAAGCACATGGTTTTTCACGAAAAGAAGAGGGGCACTTGGAATTTGATCTAGGGCGATGGGTGTTACGAAGGTTGTGGTCTTGTGGACTAAGTGACATAGCAATGCCAATAGTCGACAAGGTAAATCAGCATTCAAATACGTTGCGCTGGCGGTCTCAATCGCCACCTCACAAACTTCATGATTAACATCCTCGTGATCTATTTCTCTTCAACAGTCCAGTTTGGCGCTGCACACGCTCGTATGTAAGCATTGAGAGAAACAACTGCAGATGTCGCGGTCGAGAGACTAGTCCACAATCTCTTGAGAGCTCTTGTGGTGGCTCAGGAGCGGGAAAATCCATGGGACCGTACGCATACGGCACCGTGCGGACGTCCACCCATTCCTGACTCGTGGACCTTTCGATTTGACCAGCTGCCACGCCTTTCCAGTGCTGGTACCGAAATTTCTTCCCACGTGTTGGGATTTGGTTGGACGTCTGCATGGTGCCAGGTGCGGACGGTCTCCATACAGGGACAGGGAAGCGGTCTGCAAAGGCATCGTCAGCATGCCATACATCAGCCAGGAAGAGGTGGTGCAGGCGCCTGACTTGGTAGAACGGGAGGAGGCATCACTGGTCACAGCACATCCCAGTGGTGGCCGTGCACACCGCCGTCAATGTTGGTGAGCCAGTAGGAGAGCGAATCTCACCAAACAATTGCAATGGCCTTCGGGTTTTTATTGCGCTGTAGGACCAATACATCTCATGACAAGACGGCCATGGCACCAGCTAGTATGAACTTCCATGTCCACTTAGTACAAACTACTTTAACTCGCTATTATTACAAGAACTTGGTACGGTTCTAGCTAGATCGACGCGTTACTAGGGTTCAAGACGCAGTATTTCTATGTACAGTTGCACCTTGCACGACATCCGTTAGCTGCTAAAGCTTCAGCTCAGAAGACAAGGCAAGCCTTGTCGAGGTCGTACCCCATCTTCTCCAGGCCCGGGCGCACCGTGCACTCGATCATCGCCGGCGGCCCGCACACGAGCGCAAGCGTCTCGCTGTCTCCCAGAGGCAAGTGCTCCCTCATGACCAGCTCGTCCACTCTCCCCACGCCGTACTCCCACCCGTCCTCCGGCCGCGCCACCTTGCTCACCACGTACCACACCTTGAGCCGCGCCGGGTGCGCGGCAGCCCAGCGGTCGATCTCCTCCCGCAGGAGCATGTCGTCCTCCGTCCGGTTCGCGTACACGAGGTGCATCTCCGTGTCGTCGTCGGGCTGGTCCCTCAGCACGGCCTGGATCACCTGGTACACCGGCGTGATGCCCGTCCCGCCGGCGACCATGGCGAGCCTGCGCGCGAACCGGCGCACGCCGTTCACCACGAAGCCGCCGCGGCCGGCGTACTCGATGTGCCCAATGGGGCCCTTGATGTCAATGGTCGCGCCGAGCGGCAGGGAGTCCAGGTACTGCGACATGAGCCCGCCGTTGGGGTACTTGGGGTCCTCGTCCTTGAAGTATACCTTGATCAGGAGCTCGACGTGGCCGACCTCGTCGACGGGGCTCGTGGGCGTGTACGCGCGCATGCAGAGCTTGCCGTCTATCGACGCGCACACGTACACGTGCCTGCCGACGGGAAGGCCGAGCTTCTGGTCCGGCGAGGGCAGCGCGAACCGGAAGAGGCGCACGTTGTAGGACAGGCTCTTCTTGTCAACGAGCCGGCACCTGACCTTCTCCCGTGGGTTGGAGAGCGCGACGGTCGACACCGGCGGCGTGGCTGCAGCAGGGGCCTCGTCGATGGCCCTGAGGTCAGCGTGGCTGTTCTGTGGGGAGTAGTCGCTGCCGGTGACGACGAGCTCGCCAACGCGGTACATCTCAAGGAGGCCGCGGGCCTTGTCCGAGTGGATGGCGTCGAACTCCTCGGTGCAGTCGGTGCCAGCGTTGATGAGGATGCTGTCGGCGCCGCCAGGGTGGTCTTTGAGGAAGCCCGTGCAGTCGTAGATGTGGCCGTGCACGATGATCCATGCGGAGTCTGAGGACGTGTGGCGGCGCACCTCGGACATGGTGTACTGCGCGGTGGCCGTGTTCATGAAGGGCGTGGACGTGCTCTTCTTCAGCGTGCCCTGCGCGCTCTCCGACGTCTCGAGGTGCTTCTGCCGCGCCATCCAGCCGCCCGGCTGGTTGCCCGGCTGCGTCGGGTGCTCGAACACCATACCAATCTCGCCCTTGTGCGGCCGGCACGCGTTGATCTTCACCCGGAACCAGCAGTTGTTCATCATGCCCTGCGCGCGCAGGAACAGCCGCACGTGCGTGCATCTAAGCTACACACAGCTGTGGAGTGGACGACAAGCATCGGACGGACCGACGGCACGGGAAGGGGAACACGATGAAGCGATAACTCACCATGAGGTTCCAGCTGAGCTTCTCCGGCTGGGTGTTCATGGCCTCGTCCCAGGCGCGGACGGCGATTTCCTTGGCCCCGAGCACGTCGAGCACCTCGACGTCGACGGACCAGAAGCACCAGCACCAGTACTTGCCGTACTTGGTTGGGCGCTCCGGGTGGTCGAGCGAGCAGACCTGCCACGTCTCGCCGCCGTCCAGGGTCACCTCCACCCGTGTAACTTTCCGGCCGCCACCTGCCACCCAAGAGAATCATCACCACGCGGAAAGGTAAGGAAACGAGAAAAAGAACAGGAGCCCAAAACGTTGTTTCTTGACTGGCCTTTACATGGAGAGAGCCCGAGCTCCTCCTAAATTCGGAGTATATGCGCATAGGAAATACGAAAAGATTCACATGAGGCGGCGGCGCGGCGTCGGCACGGGTGATGCAAGATGGGATGATGAAATGCTGCGTTGTTTGACTCACCAGAGTATGCATATCCCTTGATCGTGTACGGCCGCTGCGTCGTCAGGGCGTTGATGGGCAGCACCTCGTCGTGTCCCGGCGTGGTGATCACCGAGTTGATGTTGAGCTCGTTTATCATGTACTCCGGCTTGTACCACCACGCTGCACGAAACCATCCAGAAAAACACATTTATTAGTGTTGCGCTCGTCGGCGACCAGAAGAAACAAAGAGACCGATCGATCGATCGATAAGCGAGGCTGATACGTACATACCTTCGGCATTGGCGAGCTCGGCGTCGACGTGGGACGGCAGCACCCGGTTGTCCTGGTAGTGGTAGTAGCTCTCGGACTCGCTGGACGCGACGACGATCCGCTTGAGCCACTTGACCATGCGACCGCCGATGAAGCCCGGCACGATGACGCGCACGGGGAAGCCGTGGTCGGGCGCCAGCGGCTCCCCGTTCTGCATGTACGCGAGGATGACGTCGCGCGCGGGGTCCATGGCCACCCCGCGCCGCAGGCTGGTGCCGTACTTGCAGCCGCCGCCCCCCGGGAGGTCCTCGGCGCCCTCGAAGCACACGTTGGCGGCGCCGTCCGCGGCGCCCATGACGCCGCACCGGCGCAGCACGTCGCGGAGCCGCGCGCCGCGCCACACGGACGTGGAGATGGCTCCGGGGCCCCAGTTGAAGCCGACGGTCTGGCGCACCATGTTCTGCTCCTTGCGCCGGTTGCCCGCGCACACCAGCGTCACGGGGAGCTCCACGGCCTCGAACTCCGTCACCAGCTGCTCCATGGTGAGCTTGGCGGGGCGCCTCACGAGCCCCGTCACCTCCACGGTCCAGGTCGACCAGTCCGCCCTGGGCACGGGCCCGTGGTTGCGCACGTAGTGGAGCGGCGCCGGGGTGATGAAGCCGTGCGCCATCAGCCGCGGCACCGGAGGCTCCGAGTTGAAAGGGTGCTTGCCCGTGAGCCGGACCAGCGCCGGGTGGCGTCGCACCCACGCGTCGGAGGTGGCCTCGTCGCGCGGGTCGTGGACGGGCGGCTCCACCTCGAGCCGCGGGCGGTACAGCGACCGCCAGTCCGGGGGAATGCTATCTTCGTCCTCGGAGTCGGAGTCGGAGCCGGCGCGGCGCTTGCCTCCTGGGCCGCCGGAGCGGAACATGTCGAAGCTCTTTGGAGGCGCGTTGCCCGGCCACGGGTGCGGAGCCAGGTGCCGATCAACAGAGGCCGCCATTCTCGTCGCGGTACTCGAACCGGCACGAGTTGCGGAGACGGTTGTTTTGACCAGAGCTCGAGGCTAATTGGAAGCTCAGAGTGGCATCTGGTCTTGGAAGCTGGTGGTGGTTGCGGTTGCGGGTTTATATAGGGACGGACGGCAGGACGAGTAGTAGGAGTACACTTTTTTGTTTTTTCACTACTGCATGGCACCTTCCCCTGATGCCTAGCATATGGAATATGCACGCGCACAGTGGGCGGCACATGTGTACAGAAATCACGAGAGAGAGTGTTGGCGTCACCACACGCGCAGGGTGGGCTGTTGGTGCGTTCGGCTGGTGTTCTACTGGATTTTTCGGGTGTTTCTTTTCCATGCTCCAAACGGCGGCGTCACTTGCATGGCCGACTGGCTGTGGTACCTCCCAGCACGATATTTTAGCTTTCCCGAGTAGATAGCGACCGCTAATTTCAAGTCGCAATCGCATAGCGCTAGCTGGACTATTTCAGAGCTCTATTTTTTTTTCCTGAAACAAGTAGCCGGCTGTTCGGAATTTCAGACATCAGACTGTTGTTTCGGTACGGTTTGGTTGGGCTTCTCATCAGAGTTCTAATTAATTGGATACATTACACATGTGCAACCCTTCGGTAAATGCCGTGACCGTGTTGTGCTGAAGGGTCACTAGGACATAATACTACTTTTGATGCGAATGCAAATCGAAGTGTTTCTTGACAGCAACCCCTGCTTCACCTTTAGGTGCACAGCACACGACAAGCACCCTGTTCCAGCGGAATCAGCAACCATCCAATAGTGTTTTTCTCTCACAACAAACCAGCGAACAGTACTTTCAGCCACAATAAACCAGCGAAACAAACAGGCTGAAGAAAGGGGAGACGGACGGCATGCGTTCGATCTAGTGCGGCAGCTGCAACCATCCCCGAATGCTGCTTGCCTGAGAGATGACCTTCCCGGGTGAATCCCTGGGGAGCTCCTGCCTCCTGGACAGTGGACACCGTGGTCTGTGCGTGTATGAGCCCCACCGCTCGGCGCCTGGGAGGCCATGCCTGTCCACACGCTAGCTCCCGTCGCTTCTTTCCTGCTTCCTTTCGGTTCGCCGACTAGTTTATGCAGATCCGCTGGAGCACTCGCGAAATCCATGGTGGGGAATTACGTAAAACCTGCCAGCCACCATTGGCCATGCTGGAGTTCATAGTCAAGTGCCATTTCTCGTTGCTCTGTTTTTTGACATCTCTAGCTCAGGTGGCACGGATACTTGTTGTCTACAGATATGCAACTCATACATGCACGTGTATCTAGATCGTCCTACAAGGGTAGTCTAGGTGGTTTGTACTCTCTACACAGTACATAGCAAACTAAGTTGTTCACGTCTCGTTCAGAAACCAGTGGAATGTTCCAAATTATTATATCAATGTGTTGGGCTATTTGGTTAGTTCGCAATGACACGATCTTCAGACACATTGCCCCTTTTTTACAGTCTGGGAAGAGACACTTCAAATCAGATTTTGCCCAAGTTATTCTTCGGGCAAAAGGAGCTTATAAACCCTGGATCAGTCAGTGGCTAGAAGCTTATGTTCAATTGTCTTATTTTTCTTTGTTTCATTCTTTGTCTCCTAAAAGGAGTTGTATAAACTTTTGCTCTTTTCAATAAAAGCTCAGTAGTGAGCGATCCCTCCTGTTTACCCTAAAAAATATAAAAATTTAAGTTATTTAAATTTGTTGTAAGTAAGTTAGACCTCTTTGTCACCGACCAGGTTCATATCGTCTTGATGACAAATCCAAGAGTTTCATTTGTATGTACGGTTATCTTGTATAGCTCCGATTAGGTTCCTTGCATTTTGAAACACATATATCAAGAAAAATGGTGTAATGAGCCCTTGCTGTTATATGGGAATCGCGTCCCAAATGGCCTCTACTGGCTATAGCAGACACTGCACCGTCTCCTTTTAATAACCACAAGAGTCCCTCCATTTCCAGCTCTCAATTCAGACAAAAAAAATGAATAAAATCTCAATGACCAGTCCACAATCCCCTCACTAGTCAGTACCAAAATATATAAGCAGATCTTTGGTTACATCAATAAACCCAGAAAGACTATGTTAAACCATTCGTGATGCAAGAGTAGCTCATCACCATTCACCAACCATAAAATACTACTGCTTCCCCGCCCACTTCGAAAGGGAGGAAAACGCAGAAGTCTCAGACTAAATGATGGCGGCAGGCAGCAGCCGTGGCCTGTGGTAATCGCTGTACTAGTTCAATTAACAAGGCGCGTGGCGCATGGCGTTTTCCAATGGCCAAGTAACCGGTGAGACGCCAGGAGGATGGATGCTTTCATCTGATGCTTCACTTCCCGGTTTGGCAACAGCTGCCGGTGACCGAGCGATGCCACTAGCTGTAGTAGGTGCAGTACGCAGCTTCTCAGGATCTCAAGGCCGCCCGGCTCCCACAGAGGTTGCCTCCCGCCGTCTCCAAGGGCCAACGCGGGACAGAGGCCGGAGCCGCGCAGGCAGAGGCAGAGGCAGAGGCTATCGCGCGTGCCGAGCAGTGGGCAGTGACCGGCGCCTGTGCCTGTGTGCCTGTGTGTGCTGTGAGCTTTCTGGAGCTCAGCTCAGCTCAGCCTCCCCCGGTTGGCGACTGAACCACTGCGTCCTCCTGCGGTGCCATATTGAGATCGATCGATCGAGATCGCCCTGTCTCTTTTATGGCTTTGGTGCTTTGTGCCAACCACCTCCGGTCCCTGTCTGGCGCCGCCAGAACTCTGAAACGTGGTGCCACGGGCTCTTTCGTCCTGTGAACGACGAGCGTCAGGCACCACTTGCTTTGGTTCGGGGAGGCCTCACCCACACAGTTTGGGCCCGGGCCATGCTTTGGAGTTTAGGCTCTACAAGACTCGAGCAGCCACCTGCATGCTTCACGATTTATGCGTATCTGATGAGTGATGACTCTTAGCAGTGCAAACGTGAAAAATAGCGGTGCAAATATGCTACATTTCCATTTTTTTTCAACGGGAATCAAGGAGATGAAACTGAGCGGCAAGATTGGACGTAAAGGAAAGTGTCATTTTCCCTTCCCCCAGCAAGATTTGGCCGGCTCGGACTGCATCTCTGAGTCTTGGTCCTCCACTCCTAGATGCGCTTTTCTGTGGAATAACTACTTTCGATACTAGCCACTCACACCATCGTCCTGATATCTGTCTATTCTCCCTGCTCCTCCGTAGAAAATGAAGGCCTCAGATGTCCTTTTCTAAGCGGGCAAAAAGCCACGCTGTGATACAGTTTGTAGCGAGTGAAATGTTCACATCCCAAACAATGTTCAGTCCATGCGATTAGTCAGTTCAGCTTTGTGTCCTGCAGTCCTGCATCTTCTACTGTGCCATTGCAATCAGCTAAGCTGTTCATCTCCACAGTTTTTCCACTCTATACTCATCAGTATATTGTTACATGTTGCAGCTATTTTGCACTTGATGCTCACAGTGCATGCACCGGGGAGAGCACAACACAAGAACATGCATGCATGCATCTCAATTCATGAGAGATGGGGTCAAAAAACTACTGCACTCAAGGAGGATATCTTTTGTTTTGGACTCTGGAAGTCTGGATACATCACATACACAGCTTCGTGCAGATGCAAGTGATTCCACTTGAATCTCAGAATAAGGCAAAGATCCCCATCACACTTACCAGTTGGCTTCGGGAAAGCGAATCAGTGGTTAAAAAAAAGCAGTGACATACGAACATGCAGCTATGCAACACGTATCTATCAACATCACAGCTGCACACCGTACTGTATGCAAGTAATCAGACTGATTCATCGCACAAGAAAGGAATCAGTGCACGCCAACAATCAACGGCTCATCTTGTTTTTTCTCGGAGTATGGCAACAGAACCTTAGAATATTCTTGCTTTTCAGTGCCCAAAAGAAATTGTTAAAAAAACGACAAAGGTATGTTCAGTTCCTTCAAAGTTCCAAAAATTTTACAAGATTTCCCATCACATCGAATCTTTAGACGCATGCATGGAGCATTAAATATAAATAAAAAACAACTAATTACATAGTTTGATTATAAATCACAAGACGAATCTTTACAACCTAATTAGTCCTTGATTGGACACTAATTGCTAAATACAAACGAAAGAATTACTGTGCTTCTAAAAATTTTTCAGGGCAACTAAACACACCCAAAAACGATCACATCCAGATGAATAAGATGAAACACACACTACAGCGAAAGCGCCGTATCAATACCCACTACTTCCAAAAGAAAATGCCGTATCAGACTCGCCCGTCCTTTTGGAACAACTAATAGGCGCTCTGTTTGCACCCCTGAAAGAACATAAAGCGCACCTTTAGTATGCTGTTTAGATATGATACTTTCAAGTGGAATCTTCGGTCATTTGAATCATTGATACTTTCATGGCAGCTTGCTTTTTTTTGGAAGATAATGGCAGCTTTGCTTGGAAGGAAATAGGAGAACGGGATGATATGTTCAGAATGCAAGTATAAATCTGGCTGCTTGCAGGAATCCAAACAGGCATCCTATTTATAGTGATTAATGCAAAGAGCAAAGAAAAGAGCTGCGTGCTACTAGTATATGGCTATGCACGCAAGGGCTGAAATCTTGGGGAGATGTAACCAGTAACCCAAGCCAACCTACGGCTGAAAACAGAACACGACTGGCGCTATGTACGGTAGGGCGGTAGGCTGAACCGGCCAAATCGGCTTTCTCAGTCTGCCAAACACTCCAATCTAATCTTAGTACTCCCTCCGTCCAGGAAAATATGCAATTCTAGCACAGTGTCATGTTTTTTATCTTAACTTTGACCAATTATAGATAAAAAAGTATCAATGTTTATGATATCAAATAAATATCATTAGGTTAATTATAAAATATATTTTCATAATAAATTGATTTAGAGCCGTAAATATGAATACCATTTACTATAAACTTGGTCAAATGTGAACTACTTTTTCTGACACGCAACCCATAGTTGTTTGTTTTTTCGGACAGAGGGAGTAAGTTAGTAGCAGATGTGCCTTATGTTGTCTGTGGTTTGTTAGATTCACCACAGACTACTGTAACAACGCAATGCATCGCAGGACGGCAGGAGCTGCAGGAGAGAGGCGCACATGCTGTCAAGACTAATATAAGGCCCTTCGCAGCCATATTCACGGAACAAGGAACGTGATATGATACTTTTAGAAGTTTTTATACTACAGAAACATTATTGTTCTCGGAATAAAGAATGAAAATCTGTTTTCTAAACAAGAAACGTGACCATGACCATGTTCCTGTTTCCCGGCTGCTAAGCTAGGGCCATTGCGGGCAAGCTATGGCCATGGGTGCCCAGTTAAACACATGATAGTTTACAGCGCATGTGCATACCATGCATGGATGACTCTGATCGCGGTAAAAGATGTGGAAACGCCGTGGAGTCGACTAGCCGACACCCAACATGTGACCTCTTTCCCGTGCGCCGTGCACGGACGAATAAGAGTGTGTTTAGTTTCTCATTTTACCCTAAAAATTTTGGGTTTTCGTCTATCATTTTGCAGAATGGAACTAAATACCATGTAAATTTTTTGACAAAAAGATATCCATTTTCTATTTTAGATTTTGACCTCAAAAGGCAAAAAAAAAAAACCCAAAAGTCAAAAAGCCTTCACCCACTCCATGAAAAAATTGACATTTTAGATGAAATTGAACACACCTATAAAAATTTTGACATTTTACATTTCATCGTTCTAAAGTAATTGACATTTTGTATTTTGCATTCGATGATAAACTAAACCCAGCCTAAACGTAAGGCGCTCGCGTCGGCACGTCCCGCGGCGTGCCCGCGGCCCGCGGGCGGCAGAGGCCCCGTCGCCAGTTCGCCACTCGCCCGCCCACCGCATCGGCGGCATGTGCAGGGCGGGTGGGCAGGCGCGGTCGACCGGCGTGCAGTGCATCTGTGTGCGTGCACGGGTGACGGACTGACGGGTCGGGTAGCGGAGTAGCGCCCTGCATCTGCTTGCGACGTTCGCTAGATCCCTGCGGAAACCGTTGGGCGCTCGAAGGGCCAACGAGCCTCTTGCTCGCCGGACGGCCTGCGACTCGGCGGCCCGAACAAAAGCTGCGATGCGGCAGCCGGCGTATTCACTGTTCCCCCCGTGCAGTGCAGCTGGTGAATTGGTGATTGAGATGCTTCAGTCGGACTTGTGGGTGCAGGTTCGAGCTGAAAACAATCACAGGAACTTTTTAGATTTCTCCTGTGGATACCCGCTGACGGCTGACCGTACTATTTTGTTTTCATATAAACAAAAGAACACTCTGATCTAAAAAAAAAGAACACTCTTTTGGTCAAATAAGAAAAAGAACACGACCCCAGTCCCCAGTTTACTTACTGAAGCTGTCCTGGTGTCTAGTAGTATAGAAGAAAGAACCGTGGCCTACAACCTTGGCACACACAGATAAAATACTACGTCTGCACGCAGGCAGGGAATTGCAAATACCATACTATCATCAAACTTGGAAACTGCTGCCCCACAACTTGGAACCGTGGCATTTGCTTCCAGAATTATGTTCTGTATATGTTTTAACAACCAGGCGCTCTTACAGAGTGGAAGCAACACACCAGAATGTTTTAAAAAGGAAATCTTGAAAATTACACGGCACCCCCCCCCAAGCCAAAAAAAAAAAAAAAAAACAGAAGAAACTTTAAACACGCCTGGAAAAGAAACAAATGCTGATTGCGGCATCAGTTTGATCATTCATATCAGGTAGATGTATTATCAGCCGGCATAACCACATAAGTTTCTGGGTTCAAACACAACCTCTGTACAAAGGGGCTGGAGTTTTATTAATGTGTATTTCTCGTGTTACACTTGTAATCAATAACTTCGCTGCTTTACACTTATACAACATAAACATGATTATGCACATTCTGATACCTCAAAATCCTACGTCAGCTGACCATCTCAAAACTTCATGCCCTAACCGGAGATCAATAATGCCTCCGTTCCCACTTTTGGGGGAATATAATGGCATGAAAGGAAACAACTGGACAGTAAGATATACAAGCTGGCTGTAAATCTGTTGAACACCCTCCATAACATCAAGGAGCAAGTACAAGAACTTTTATGGTTCCCTGACTGTTAGCAGTTAACATGGTAGGGCTATCACTCTTCCAGCAGACAGCACTAATGAAATAAGAACCAGGATCATCATCGGCATCATCCAGGTCAGAGGATACAAATCTATGGCTTGCTGCTGGTTTTGGGATAGCCTGCAATCAGTGCGGAGTTAGGAACCCATCTCATTGATTAAGCTGAATCACACATCATAACAATGCATGCTGCATGGGAACAAGACCAGGCCAGAAGCTTGCGATTACCTTGTGATAAACAAAAACTTCATTTGTTTCACTTCCACAAGCAATATACTCATTGTTCACAGACAACCCAACGAAGTTCTTTTCATTTTTGTGCCCTCTGAACGTCCGTACCTGAAAAAAGACAATGTTGTTATAACAAAACGGTCATCCAAATTTTTTGTTTATTGCTGCACTATTTCAAACTGGGCATGTAATGTTGAACCAAATCATATAATTCACTGCCAGTTGCACTATAAAAAATGGTGCAGTGTGAAAGAGAATTCTATGTGAAGTGCTGAAGTTCATATTCGTCATGTTTATCAATATTTATTGAAGGAAGAAGTCCTATGTACTGCAGTCAACAGCTTATTCTGGAGAAAAAAACAGGAACATAACAGAAATAAAAGCACTTTTATCTGCATAGTTTGGAGTACTTTCTAAACGAAAATAGCTCCCCAGTTTCCTATGCTACAGAAGCTCAAGAGGCAAGAATGTCAAATAAAAAAAAATTATCTCAGAAAGAGCATACCGGGCAATTATCCTTGACATCCCATAAGCGTAATGTGCTATCTGTTGATGCAGATGCAAGCTCATTGTTAGATAAGAATTTCACATATGATACTGCTTTCTTGTGCCCACCGAAAATATGGACAGGCGCACTTGGATTACGTAAGTCAAAGTAATGAATATGGTGATCAGCAGATCCAACCTGAAATATTGTAGTGTCTGATAAGTAAACAAATAACATTTTGATTGGAAAAAGCAAACAAATTAACTATTCAAGATAAGCTAAGAAATGAAGCAACATACTGCAACGTAGAAGTTTGATCCAGGATTATATTTAACCGAGCAAATATTTGCTTTCATATCAATATTGATCACGCTTGCTTCTTGTTTTGTACACCACACTTTCACCTGGCATACACAGCACTAGCTTCCATTAGTATCGGACAAGCATTGTATAGAACAAAAACTTGCAAGCCACTATTTTAGTGGGTTCCACCTATGCATCGATGAGACTGAATAACACATTCGCACTAAGAGGGGACAATGTGGAGGGGGTGGGGGAGAATTTAATATTCACTGTGACCATCTGAAACTACTATCATTTCTGCAGTGAGTTGTCTGATAAAAGTGAAAGATCCACCCACCCAGGTCGTAATGTAACAAGTGATTTTCGTACTTGACATTTGAGAAAACATCACCAAGCTTTTCTTTCTTAGTTTGGGAAAGAGCGAACGGAATTGAACCATATTAATTTCCAAATACATTCACAAAAAAAATATTAATTTCCAAATACCTTGCAATCATCACTCCCGGATACTAGCATTGAAGGGTCTGTACGAGAAAAATCAACACTCCATGCCCTCTTCTCATGCTCTTCATATTCCATCACACTCTAGCATGGCACAATACAGAGAGACCATATACCTCAGTTTGAATTATAATACAGTCGTTGCAGAATGAACTGTAGAATAGAGTGGATACCTGACGGGTCTGGACATCCCACACAGTTACTATACCCTCATAGTCACTGCTTGCAATAACATTTTTTGAGTACTTGTTCCAGCTTAGGCAGCTAAGTTTAGATCTGGTAGCCATTTCAACAACCGGGCAATGCACATCTGATGGTTCATTAACAACCTAAGTAATGATGCAAATCAACCTTAAGTAATCTCAATTACAATGAACTATGGAATGGACATGCCCTGACAAAGCAAACTTACAGTAGAAAATTCGAAGACTTTAATACGTTTCGAGACTCCAGCAGTAGCAAATAGTTCATCATCACGATCAAATTCAATACTGCAATATAACAAAAATATCAAATGTCCATCCCTATTTGCTGTAAAATAAAGGTGAAGTAGTTGATTGGCAAGCACATAGAACTAGAAATAAATGTGCTGAATCATGCATCCTCAAACCAGATACACAAAAAGGAGCTATGCTGTACTATTACCATCTTCAGCACAATAATTTAATAATAAAGCACTTAAAATGAAATCAATATATGAAGTACAAGTCTTCCTACTATCCAGCCTGCATAAATCTCTCTCACTGCCCCAATGTGCTCCACTTTGTGTTATCTTCAGTCTGTTAGGTTTAAAGATGACTTGCGGTCATCTTTTGTGTTTGGCTAGATGCTTTTAGTTAATTCCCTTTGTAAGTATCTTGTACTCTCCTTTTAAAATTAATTGAAAAGTCCTCACTGTGGGGATCTCCCCTACAGTTTTTTTTTCGGTCAAAAAAAATGTGCTCCACTTTGATGAAACCCTACTTTCACATGTATTGTATAATAAAATTTGATGTTCAAACCTAAAGGCTGCTTCCATGTTTTGCTTTAATGGAGCTGATTTTCCCACATTAACCAGAGTAATGATGCAAAGATTTAACTTCTTATTTTGGTAGGTAGGTCCAGATTATAAGGTAAGCGAATAATAAACTTTTATGGCCCTTGATTTTGGTACCTCAAATTATAATCGGTGGCAACTCTTGGAGAACCATAAAAAGGTTCATTAATGATTTATATATAATAGTATAGGCATAGATATTTAAACTCTGATGACCAAAACTCAAATTTATCTATCCATGCAACTGCACTGGTTCTGCTGCTAGTTATATTTTAAAGCACAGATAAGAAACTGTGCTTACATTGGACTACAAACTACACACCTGGATACAATGTTGGCAGAGTGAAACAAGTCTCCATGTCTTAGTTCCGCAATGACACGTAGACGACTGAAATAAACATGACAACAAACAAGATGAGCCCAGTGAGAATGGAACAAAGACAACAAAGTATATTGTCTCATCACAGGAGATAACCACACCTGTATCGAGTGAACGTTGTTAGCACAGACTGGAAATCCTGAAGACCTGCATGATAGCCTTCTCTATTCATTGCAACAATATCTCTTTCTTCTTGCCTGCGTGCCTGTGCCCCGGTGCGCCGTCTTTGCAGGTAGTATTCTTGAAGCTCATTGAACTGCAATGTTCCTCATAGAATTAGATAAAAAATAAATGATATAAGATTAGTGCCGTTTTATCTAACACTAAAGTAAATGGCCATGCGTGTTCTGTATACTTTTCAAAACATATATGCAACACATAAGAGGCCTACTTTTTAGGTGTAATATGGGGGGACACTGCGCCTTAAGGAATGTAGTAATGCATGGAGTGAGAAACTGACCTGTGCTTGAACTCGCCTCTTCCTAGCAATGACATTACCCGATTGTATAGGGGGGTTAGGAGGGTCAGAAGAAGTTAGAGCATCTCTCCTTTGAAATCCTTGATGGCTTACTTGAGCTTTCAAATCAAGCTTCTTATTCTGTAAACTTCCTGGACATGATGCGCTAAGTGGTGTCCGAGAGTTGGGAGGAAAGCGACAGCTAGCTTTGTCTATAGGAGAGGGCCACATTTTTTGTGCAGTAGGCTCATCTAAAAGCATGCACAGCTTCATGGAGTACCTTTCTTTTGTGCGATATAATTCTTTCCTATGTCTCTCCACAGCACTTATATCCTCTTTGATGTACTGTAGATCAGTTTGAATCTATTGAGAAGATGTGAATATGATTAACAACAATAGACTTCAGAATAAGAAAAAAAGAGAGCGACAGAAATGCAATAAGTAAAACTTTTATTTCATTTGATTAGCAAGATCGACGAAGGTCGCTTAACATTAAAATGTTAGCACTCTGTGAAGGAATCGGAAATTCAGAACCATAAAAATACGTAGGACAAACCTCATTCAACTCTTCCAGCTTTTGCTTTCTAAGGCAGTGCAAAAAGACTAACAATATTTGCATATTCGTCTCCGATTCTTGTTGTTCCATTTGCCGCTTCTTCTCAGCAATCAAAGTCATAAGGCTATCTAATTCTTTAACCCCCATTTCATTTCCCTATCTCAAGAATAAATGATAAATCATCAGTAGCTTGTTAATGGGGTTACAAATTACAACAGCTATGACAGGAAATATGAAGTCATACAACTAACAGGCAGCAAGTAAACACAGATATCAAGAGCACCTAACTGAAACACCAAGATTTACACGTTACGAACTTGTGATTATATTACTACTAGATTCACATATGCAAAGATGCCGTCTGAGGCAACCATATAATCGATGGTTTATCATGTGAACAGTGAATCATAAGAGGACAGAACATAGACAGCAGCTGCAATCCTAAGGGTAACAGAGCCATGTATTCCCAAATAAGTAGTCTAAAAACTTCTACTTGAAAAATCGTCTTTTTAGCCTCAGAAAAGTATTACCATGGGAAACTTGCAGTGAAACAATTTGACTTTTGACTAACACCTTTACGAATATTTAGATTAGTTGCATGAAAATGATGTTAATAAAGTAATAAACTCCCAAGATGTTTCCATAATACTGAAGTTTTGATTCATAAAAACACTTATGAGGTAAGTACTTAAGTTCTATACTCTTTACAGAACAGCAATGTCTACTTAGATACGAATTTAGTAACTACACAAAAGTGGATGCAAGGGAAAAGATTGGTGCAGAGACTTAAATGCGCTTGTTAAGTGGTGAATGCAGAGTGAAGTTTGTTTATCATTGAAAATAGTAGCAACTAGCAAAGTAACACATGTAATAACTGACCTGTTGCAATGCGCATCGAAATTGATCGATCGGTGATGCTGTCTTTGCGATTTGTCGGGCAGATATTTTCTTCAGAACCTATATATACAGGACATGGATGCAATGTAAGAAATTTAGCAAGTCATATCTGCAATTGGTTCTAAATAAACAATAGACAAGAACCTATGTTTGTTCCAGTAAGGGCCTGACCATAGTAATGCTAAAAGTCAATGGCATAAGTGCATACCATACTAACATAGCTTCATGCAGTGGCGGACCCAGCCGGAAATTATAGGTAGGGCGAACGCTAGATATATAGGTCTTGTTTAGTTTACAGCGTAAAGTTTTGGGTGTCACATCGGGTGTCGTATGGAATGTTTAATACTAATAAAAAAATAAATTACAGAATCCATCAGTAAACCACAAGACAAATTTATTAAGCCTAATTAATCTGTCATTAGCACATGTGTGCACTGTAGCACTTTATTGTCAAATCATGAACTAATTAGGCTTAAAAGATTCGTCTCGCAAAGTAGTCGCAATCTATGCAATTAGTTATTGTTTTAGTCTATATTTAATACTCCATGCATGTGTCCAAATATTCGATGGGATAAGGTGTAAACTTTTGGGGAGAAACTAAACAAGACCATAGGCAAAACTTATATTTCGGTAGAACCACATGTATACCAATTTCTATTAGTATTGCATAACAATTGTATCCTAAACGGTAATTCGGTAAATAAATAGTATATGCAAAATAAAAGATGATTACTCTTGTTAAAAAGCACATTAGAAGAATTTTTGTTCCATAATATAATTCGCCGTACATCATATATAATCTAAACACAAAATGATAGACAACATGTAATCACCATAGTGTTTAGATATAGTAGTCACACCTTGTGTTCATTTTCTGTACTCGTTTTCTACGACAATCCAGCAACAAATAACTACTGAAGTACTACTAGTATTGGACAAATAAAAAAAATGCAGCAAGGAATAACCTGCTCCGTGAGTATACTGCTTTGCACCTGGTAAATGGACCAACCTGCTCCTTTACTGTGTCTGGCCGGTATGAACGTCTATTTGACCCTTGGGCTATTAACTGGCCACGCAATCCACCTAGGCCCATTTGGGCGGGCCAACAAGAAGTGTCCTTCGCCAGGACCTTCGTCTTCCTCGCTCGACACAACAACCACGGAACGCCGCCGCTAGCTCTCCTCGACAGAAAATCCGCCGGCTTGGAACTAGGAAATTCTTCGACCTTAGAGGGTCCTGCCGGCAGGAGGTAGGGCGGCCGCCCCACCTCGCCCTATGGGTGGGTCCGCCTATGGCTTCATGAACACATAGCAGTGAACGGCATAGTAATTACGTACTACCTAACAGATATGGAGCACCAGAAGTTGTTGAAGTAATTCTGAAAGGTCTGTCACTAACAACATACTGAAATGTATGATGAAATCAACCGGTCAACAAGGACACTGAGGAACATGTACTAGAGAACTTACCCCAAACTTCTAATACTGCAGTGTAAATAAGGGGTAATCCGAGAAATTGACAAGCCAAATGACAGCGCCATCCGATACAAACCACATCGAGATCAGAGTAAAGTGACAGTGCAAGTGTTGTCCCATCGAATGGAATTTCATTTCGAAAACCTAGAATCGGGAAATGCATGCAACGCCTACTGTTTTTGCCTCACCAGCACCAGTGCACCACAACCACACCGGGTTTCGAAACTCTAGAATTCGGAATCGCATGCAACAACTACTATTTTTGCCACACCACGATCACACCGGGCGACACATAAATGCCATTCAGCAAATGCCAGCTTGCACTTTGTAGCACACGACATGAAGAAAAGAGTAGCTGAGGGCTGAGGCAAGTAGAACAGGCAGCCAACCTTGTCAAGGAGAAAGTTGGGGTAGAGCTGGGCCTTGGTAAGGTAGTGCCCGCAGCAGGGGCAGTCGCTCTTGTTGCTGAGGTGCGTGACGATGCACATGTAGCAGAAGCTGTGGCCGCAGGCGGTGAGGAAGGCGTCCTTGATGAGGGCCATGCAGATCGGGCAGAGGAGGTCCCTATCGGCGGGGCCCTCCTCCTCCGCCGCCGGCCCCTGCGGCGACGCCGACGCCGGGCGCGTCCCCGCCTCCTCCGGCAGCGCCAGCGCCGCCGCGGAGGTGTCACCGGACGGCGCGGGCTCCGGCTTGGGCACGGACGGCACGAGCGCGCCGGCCACCGAGGAGTCGGCCATGGCGCAGGCGGCGGTGGAGGCGGAGCGGTGGCGTCCGGGTGCGAATAGTTGCATACGGGTGTGGTGGCGGCGGGTGGGATGTGTGATGCCTGATGCGGGAGGGACAGGAGGGGAAGGGGGAGCGCAAGGGAATTGGGTTCTGTGGGTGTGGGAGGGGAAGGGTGTATGGGCGGGAGGAGACCACGTCGGGGAAGTCGACTGGACCGGCTGCTGCCGCGCCCGCGTCGCGCTAGTTTGGTGTCGTGCCGCCGTCGCTCTGCAAATTGTGTACGCCTGCATCTGCAAAGGGGGCCGATCGGAGCGAACCTTTTCTCGACCCATGCACGGAAACGGATTAGAGTTTCCAAGGGAGCGAATTGTATACGTATGGTGCTAGCTTCTGACGTTAGCTTCCTATCTGACGAGACCGTTCAGCGTCAATTAGCTTCTGTTGTTGATGAAGAAGCAAAACAATTACGCCGTTTCTAACTAATTTGAACATGAAATTAATTACTCAATTTAATTTGGAACATTGGTTCAAGCTTCCTCGAAAGAAAATGCATGGTGGTACTACTAATCCAACATAGGCAGAAGAAATAAAGGAGCTATACGTATGGTTCATTCAAATACCACAGAACCACGACCATTGGTTCAGTTCGAAGCTAGTGTAAATCTGCTAGTACTGAACAGAACAACACCATATACAAAATTTGCTCTGAACCATGAGATCAATCTAGGAGACTACGAGAGGATCGTGTAAATCTACTACTGAACAGGTCATCATCGGCGGCGGCTGCATCCTTTCCGTCAGACTCCATGCAAGGGTGAGATGCTTCGTCAGGATTCAGGTGAGATACTTCGTTACCTTGTCAAGAACCTTTAGCCAGCACAATCTCAATAACTCGATCTGTCGGTCGACGAGGCAGTATCAGCAGGGGAGAAATCGGATGCTCGCTGTATAGCGCGGATGTCAGACAAAAAGCTAGATCATTTGGCCCAAACTTTTGGACGTGCAAAAGGCTCATTGCCATTCACATATCTCATTGTCATTCACATATCTGGGGCTACCTCTTGGTGTAACAAGACCAAGAGTTGAAGAATTTCTATCTCTGGTTAACCGTTGTGAGAGACTAGTCAGTGTCTGAACTTTTCTCTCCCAAGCAGGCAGCCTGCAACTAACAAATGTTGTCTTTTCATCGCTCCCAACTTTCTTTATGAGCACCTTCATCCTGCCAGCCTCTATGGTTAAACGGATAGACAAGTTTAGGAAACATTGTCTTTATAGAGGCTCAGATATCAACTGAAAAATGGTTTCTTTACGAATGAGGGAGGTCTAGGAGTTATCAACTTGAAAAAGCATAATGAAGCACTGATGATGAAGAACATTCACAGATTCCTAAACAAGCAAGACATCCCGTGGGTTACCTTGGTTTGGGAAAAACTATATCCCAATGGAAAGCTGCCAAACCACACGATGAAGGGATCATTTTGGTCGCATGATAATTTGAAAATTCTGCCCTCCTATAAGGAACTCTCTTAAGGTGAAAATCAGAAATGGACACTCCTGTCTTCTATGGTCAGATTGCTGGTGTGATGAAATTCTCTTGAATAAGCTCTCAGAACTCTACTCCTTCGCCAAGAATAAAGCTATCTTGGTTAACAAAGCTTCAACTCAACTACAACTATCTCATTTTTTCCAGCTGCCACTGTCAGAAATAGCTTTTGCCCAAATGCAGTCCTGCAGTTAATTTTTGAAGGGACAAACTTCACCGATACAAATGATGTTTGGAGCACTATTGGGAGCTCAGATATTTTGTCCTCCGCCAATATTTACAAGCTAATTGGGAGCCACCAAGTTCACGATGCCTTCAAGTGGACTTGGAAGTCCTTCTGCCAACCTAGGCACAAAGTCTTTTCCTGGTTGCTTATCAAAGATAGGCTCCGCGCCTCCGCACAAGAACATGGTTCTTGACTCTTTTGATTGTGTTCTTTGCCAGCAAACAGTAGAGGAAACTTCTGAGCACCTATTTCTTGGATGTCCCTTTGCCACCTCTTGTTGGAGCTTCATGAATCTGCACATTCCAAGCAAGGGTAGTTTCCCTGAAGTTGTTGAATTTGAAGGCTCAACTACACCAAAGCTTCTTCATGAACATAATAATCCTCATGTGCTGGACTATTCGGACTGCTAGAAATGATCTAATCTTCAAAGGGATTCAGTCAAACCTCCATAACACCAGGGCTTTTTTTGTTTTGTTTTTTTTGTTTTGTTTGTTTTTTTTTTCTTTTGCAAAGGAGCTCTCATTGTTATCAATAAGAGCCAATTCAGGATCATCCCAAATTTTTAACTTATGGATCCGGAGTTTGTTGTAACCTTCACTCTTAAGTTTATTTTTTTTTCCGTCTCTTTTTTGTTTCTTGAATCACCAAGAACTTTGCTGCCCTGGGGCGTCTTTATTTTTCAATTCATTGTAGGAGCCACGGCTCCTCCAGATTCATTAAAAAAAATCCTGCAGTCACTAGTTCATTAGATGGTGCCAGTCACTTTGTCAAACCTGTGGTAACTACCATTTTGCAAGCATTTACATCTTTATAGCTAATCAACATGCCTGATGGTACAAGGGTCCATAATTTCTTGACAGCTTAAGTGAACCTTGTTCGCTTATGCTGAAATTTAGCTTATGCTGATTTGTTGTAAGAGGAAAACACCGTTCGTTGGCTGAAAAGTAGTTCAAGCGAACAGAGCCGAGTCGATTCCACTACCACTAGGACTAACAGATCAACAACTTCTCAAAGTAACCACACAGGAAAAGAACATATAGAGCTCCTCACCCGGATATGAAGTAGCAATGAAGCCCTCTTGCTGAGAAATTCAGTTGTATGCACAGGCTGGGTGCCATGGACTCGCCCCACTCCTCTTCTTCCCATCATGACTGTCAGGACTCAGGGCTCAGCAGCCCAACCAACTTTGGTGCCCCCTCCAAGCAAGAGGGGCAAATCAACATCCAAATCTAATAGTAGGGTTATAAAATGGTATCAACACAATCTGGAGAACACACTACAAATGAAACATTTGGATCCAGTTACTGATCTCTATAAATCGTCAGTCCCACTAACATGCCCAGAGAACTGAATCGAATCTCCAGAAGCAGGGGAACACAATAGATACTACAAAGATTGATATGAGCAAGCTGAAGAAATGGAAGAGCAGAAGAGGAACAGAGGGAAGAGATAAGAGAGGGATGCAGAAACCACTCGTCCACTGAGACAGTCAGACATGAAGGAAACCGAGCTTATGATTATTCAGATTCCCCCTCTTGATAACACCTGAGCTGCTCCCTGAAAATGTACACCAAAGCGTGCACAATAGAGCCTGTGGCCCAGTGCAACAAGATGTTTCAGCCTACATGCACCAAACTCAGCACATATCACATAACCGATCAAATGGATTGAAAATTGAGTGCCGGCACACACAACCGATCAAATGGATTGAAAATTGAGTGCTGGCACAAGACGAAACACTTGGTTGTGGATTTGCTTTTCCGAATAACATAGTATTTCCATATTACTACTAGAGCTCAGACTGAAAAATTTAGACTACAAAAGTTATCCTGCCAAGTTCAGAACCAACAACAAAACAGAATAGCTGAACATCATCCAGCCTACCGTACTTCAGTAGAGATACAAAATTTGCTGGTAATCTAGCATCAATGCATTTGAATGTCATAAAATAGAATGCCTAGATACTGCTCAGCTCAGTTCACCCCATCACTCAGCCAGGTCCATGAGCGTCTTGGTCACTTCCTTGGTCAGGTCGTGGCGGCGCAGATGCAGCCTCATCTGTAAATGCCTCTGCTTCTTGATCTTCTCGTCCAGTGCACGGGCCTTGCTATCGTCGATCATCGCGAACTCCCGCTTGAACAAACCCGGGTGTGCCTTCTGAAGCGCCTTCACCTCCTCCGCAAGGTATGGGTACAGCTCACACATCTCGTCAGGCTCCCTCCCAGCACCACTGTTAGCGGCTGCCTTGGTAGGCGCCTTGGTAACGGAAGGCCAGACGTTCTTGAAGAGGTCGAAGAGACGGCGGTCGTGATCCTTGCTCGGCGGCGCACCCTTCTTGACCGCTTTGGTGTACCGGCTCTGCAAGCTCTTCACCTTCCTCTGGAGCTCGGAGAGGCTGCAGCCGCTGTTGTCGAGCTTGCCAGCGAGGGCGTTGGCCAGCACGTCTGTTTGAGGCAGCGTGCCGTGCTCCAGGCGGTGCGCGGCGAGGGCCTCCAGGATGCGGAACTCGTCGCCAGTCGACCAGGTGCGCTGGAACGGTGCGCTCGGCCGCTTTGTGCCCTTAGCCCCCATCTCTTGATTTGGAGCGGGCTTCGTCTGCGGCAGCTCGTCGCCCGCCTCCTCCTCCTCCTCCTCTTCTTCGTCGGAAGTCTCGGATTCCTCGCGAGTCGGCGGCGGCGGAGGCGGGTTCTTGGTGGCGGAAGAAGGGATCACGTGGTTGGCCTTCTCGTCCTCTTCTTCTTCGTCGTCGTCGTCCTCCTCCTCGCCATCTTCATCCTCATCGGACGCTTCGGATTCCTGGTCCTTCTGCGGCGGTGGAGCAGTGCGCTTGGGAGCGGCCGGAGGGGTTGAGTGGGCGATCTCCTCCTCCTCCTCGGAGCCCGAACCAGAGGCGACGGTCTCCTCGGAGGAGGCAGCCGGGGGCGGAGGCGGCGGAGGTTGAGCCGAGCGCTTGGGGGCCATCGCCGCCGCCGCTCCTAGGGTTAGAGGTTTAGGACAAGCGGGGGAGGCGGCGCCGGGCTCGGGGCTTTCCGGCGTACAGTAGTGGTTTTGTGTCCTTGTTTATAGGGCCCGATTGGGACGCTCATCCGTTGGATTTGGCACTGGAGTGAGAATCTGCCGTCCATTTCCCATGGGGTCCCTGACCGGTCTTCCCCACCTGACGCCGCCACAGTAGAGGCCGCCGCCGCCAAAACTCGCCGGCTGGGTGTCCGTTGAGCGCCGAAATGGGGAAACCCGGCCATCCTCCATCTCCTCAACGCCTTCTTGGACCGAGCTTTTTGGGAAGTGGGCTTCGGTGATACTCTTGGACCTGACGCACGAGGAGTTCCGCGCCGCTCGCCTTGTTGGCCGCCTCGCGGCGAGGGCGGCGCCCCGTAGCCGCGCTGTGCCCGTGTACCGGGGCCTAGGCGGCGGTCTGGGCGCGGTGCCTGATGGCCGATGCGGTGGACTGGAGGAAGAGCGGGGCCGTTACCAAGGCTAAGGACCAAGGCAGCTGCGGTGAGCGTTCGTGCCTCTATCTGTACTGTGCTTGCATTGCAATTTGCAAAACCCATCTGTGTCTCATATCAGATTCAGTGTTCCGATTGCTTAATAGGTATAGTAGGGCCAATTGTGACAACTCTATGGTTAGCAGACCTAAAATGAAGTACACACTAAAACAGTAAGTTAATATCCAATTAACCGTTGAAAACGTGTACTCGATTTGATTCCTAAAATTTGAGCTAAACAGGAAAAGGGGGCAGAGTCTGAGGAATCCAAGGGGGTGTTTAGTTGCATCAAAGTTTCAAAAATTTTACAAGATTCCCCGTCACATCGAATCTTTAGACGCATGTATGAAACATTAAATATAGGTAAAAAAATAACTAATTACACAGTTTTGTTGTAAATCACGAGACGAATCTTTTGAACCTAATTAGCCCATGATTGGACACTAATTGCCGAATAAAAACGAAAGAGTTACTGTGCTTCCAAAAATTTTACACCCCCCATCTAAACACAGCCCAAGCCTATTATGCACTTTCCGAATTCATTAGTTGCAGCGAAACATGCAGGATTGATCAACGGGCAAGAATAGCGTTTGCTTTTCTGAAGTGCATTAAATCAAGCCTCTGGTGTTTCTCATCCTATCCAACTATAATGTTTCCAATGCTGTGCTTCAGTGGATGTGACACGAGTCAACCTTAAATGTTTTGTTTACATGATCGTTTGCAATTATACTGACTATAAGTTTCAAACGGTATCATCTCTGTCATTTAAAGCTTTTTAGCTCTTTCCATGCACTAGATCCTTAGGACACCAGTTTTGCTATAACAGAGTTAGCAAATTACTACGACCTGTACCTACAGTTAAATTGGGTCATTAGAATGTTGGTGCTAATTTAGTACCTATTTGCAATCACTAAATTTTCTGCGAGTTAGTGTGTCTTGTTGACAACTCTATGGCTGGCTCAAAAAAAAAATCTATGGTTAGCACATCTAAATGAACAGTGAGTTAATGTCGATTTAGCCCTTCCAAACGTGTGCTCGATTCGATTCCTAAAATTTGAGCTTAACAGTAAAAGAGGGCAGAGGCTGAGGAATCCAAGCCTATTACACACTTTGCAAATTCATTAGTTGCAGCGAACTACGGAGGATTGATCAAACGCCATGATTAGCTCGTTTGCTTTTCAATGGTGGATTAAATCACGCCTCTAGTGTTTCTCATCCTGTCCTTATGGCTTGTGTATTCAAGATCTTGCAAAATCTATAGAAAAAACTCCGAATGACTTGAAACTTATCTCTTTATATATCCTTGTATTGGCACCCTCCAGGATCATTTAATTGTGTATGTCATGTTTATATATAAATAATTCATCCGAGGCTTTAAAACGGTGAATCCAATTTTGTTCGTCTACATTAGTGATGCTCTATCTGTGGAAACTTCATTGGCACTCAACTCACAATGCTTACATGATACTAAATTATATTTTGATTAGTTTTATGTGAACCTAAAGGTGTCACTACTGGAAATCAGTTTTTTTCTTCTGAATGCTGAAGATATATTTTCCCTATTTTCTGTATGTAACTATGTACAAAGTCTGACAAAAGTTTTTTGTTTTCCAAACTACGTAACAGACTGATAAAACTTGAATCAGAAAAAATCATGATGACTCATTGTTTCCTCTGTATCCACTGTGTTGTAATAAATCGACAGCCTGATAAACAGGCTGTTTCGGAACTCTGAAATAGCTTCATATGTTCCTAACAACCATCAAACAAACTTTTCAAAGCAACAAGCATCCTTCTCTACCTAAAAATTATTAACCTGAGGTATCAACAGCCAGAATATTGTTTATTTAACAAATAACTGCAACCTCCAATAGCTGCATCTGTTTTTTTTTTTTTTTGAAGAAAAATGACAGGAGTTCTCCCTTGAACAAATGCATCTTTGGCCCTACCTGATTCCACTTATTATTCATTTCTGACTTGGATTAACATTTAAAGCTTATCTTTTGAACCTCAATGTAAATACATGGTCAGGTTACTATTATGATCAACTGGAGGATCACAGTTGTGTGTGCGTGCAGAGATACATAGTTGAGCTGGAAAATACTATGAGTCGTGCCTTTGATATGTAAGAGAGTAGCAATTCAAAACCACACATTCATAAGTATCAAAAGTATTTCTTCTAAAAAGATCAAGAAGTGATGTGTTGGGCAATGATAAAACAACCAGACTGAGAGTTGTGCAGCATTCTTATGCAAAACAGTACTTCACTTTATTTTTCAGCTGTTTATCTGGTCATGCTTTGTGTTGTCATTGAATAGGGTGATTCTGAAGAAACTTGGTGGACTCCACAAGATAGTTGAAAAGTAACATGCTAAGCTCATTTTCTAAGCCTTCTCTGCATCTACCACAATTATCTTAGACGAGTAAGATTTAATTTTGCTTACAAATTCAGTTTTAGATATTTGCATGTGTAAAGGAGTTCAGTCTGGTATTATACCAGTAGCAACTTACTTCGGTCTTTCAAACTTCAAATCATAAACAGCTATTTACATTTCCAATTAACTGGTTTTGTCTGTAACCTAATTACCTGATGTGGTGCTGTTCTGCAGGATGTATGGTTTTATACTTACAGTGAAGGACCTATTGCCAAATAGAGTTATTTCAGTAAGCGTTGAGAAATTTCTTCAAGAAGGAATATGTGCCACTGCCACTCAAAGCATATTCCCAATGTGTCTTATCCATATGAGAGTGAATGCAGGCGCTTCTTCGTTGAATTATTTGTCTTCTTAGAAGTTTCTTTCTTGTAGCCTTCAATATAAACACTATTTTTATGCCCTTGCCATTTTCGAACAATTTGAAACATTGTCCATGATAATAAATTAGTCCTTCACATGCAAAGATTTTGATACCAATCTATTTTGTTTATTTGTGTGCTCGTTTTTATTTTTATCAGTCCATATGTGTGTTATTATTGTGATTTTTTTAAAAAAAGCTACAGACTCAGCTCTGTATCTAGGCCTTCTGGGCTTATTTACTAATGAATTAGCAGGTAGTTAATGCTTCATTTATCTCATGTTATAGTAGTATACAGTAGCGCAATGAAACGAGTTCATCCACTAGATTATAGCATATGTACTGTACCATGAGCAGGGACGTTTGCCGCGCCAGTTTTTCTAGTTTCCTATTCCTATGAAAGCGCGGACAGTGTCTGCGACCCTGTTAGGCGCTCGATTCAGGGTGTCAGAGCATATTCAGTTCAGAGTTCAAACATGTTCAGGGCTAATTTGGAAACTCAAATCCCCTTGGAATCCCTAACTTTTCCCAAGGTGGGAAATTCATGGGAAAATAATTTGAATAATTATTTAGTACATCGTGGAGGGGTTTTCCATCCCTGGGTGTGGCTTGCTTCCGAATTAGCCCTCAGTGTTCAGCATTTCAAGTGAATGCAGGTCGTGCTACTCCCACTCCCAGTGTTTATTACAGACATCACCAGTTCAGAATCTGAAATCAGTAGAACACGAAGCAACCACAGCACTCACGCAACAAAACCTAAGGCCATTGCCTATCGATTGTCACCGGAGACACTCATGGTTCTACCATTATTCTCTGCCGGGTTGCTTCGGGAACTACAGGGGAAAATAGCTTGCTTGATGCAGCATGGTTGCAGGATCGGGACCGCTTGGAAACCACTCACTTTGGTCAGTTTTCAATACTGTGAGGCCGTCAGGTGCATCAAGCTCGACGCGTCGAACAGCTCCATGAACCTCTTGTCAGTGCTCCTTGCCTTCGCCGCCGCGAAGTGCAGGTACTCGTCGAACACTGACGACAGACACCACTTCTGCAGCTTCCTCAGGCATCCGACGACGCAGCCAGTCCGGTGCTGAAAGAAAACCCTCGTCGCGTCAACATCAGGGAAATCAAATGCTATCGTAGTTCGTGGAAGCAAAATGCTGAACTGAACCAACTCGAATGCAAGAGGCTTACCTTGCCTCTCTTGCAGTGGATGAGCACCGGCTGGTTTCTTACGTCTGAATAGATTGAAACAGGAGAAGAGTTAGAGATGTCAGGTGATGAAAGTTGCAATTCTGTGGCATAAAGAAGAATTGTAAGTATATCAGTGAATGTCGGTACCAAGAATAACTTTGAGCGCCTCTCTGATCGTTTCTTCAGGGATGTAAACGAATGGTTCCTGCACCAACATGGTATCCGGCACTGTCGGACCACTCTGGATAATAGGGAAGGATTAGTAAGCTCCAGACATTGTTCATGCAATCATAATATGGGAAACAAAAAGCTCTTTCAAAAAAACAGGAGGAAATAAACCGGTTAAACCCAGCAACTATTTTCAGAAACATACGCAGACAGATGTACCTTGCATGAAAGTTCAGTTGCAAGATTTCGTCACACAGCTGAACAAGAATACATTATCAGTTGGATGGTCAACGACTTAAAAGAGGGATGATATTATAGCAACCATCTGGATTTTTCTAATTGAGTAATGCTGACAGAATTATCAGTGGGAGACACCACTGGTTTGGTTTCACACGACATGCCTAGTGCCATTGTACTTGTAGTAGAAAAGAAGCAACTTTACAAGAGATAAGTTTTTCTTCACTAGGCCTTGCAAGGTCAACCACCTTAATGTGTGGCCACCGAATGATGCCTTTCCATGAATGCCAAAGTTGGTTAACAAATAAGCATTGTTGATTACAGACTGAAACAACCGTCAGTGAACGGTTAATTCTCCACGGCTGTCCAAGCTTGACCATACCACTAGCTAGTTCTAGACTTCTAGCTTCATGAACAAGAATTCAATGTGCAATTTGTTATGATTTGAGTCAACCTTGCCACGATTATACAACAATATTACCCGAGCACACGGGCACTAGAACTCTGAAATCTGGACAGACTGATGTAACGTAACTATCTAAGTCAACAGAAAGATGGTTCTGTCAAAATCATTTCAGCTACAGCTCTGAATCTGATGAAAGGAAGTGAAGCCAGATCAAGTGGTTAGGTGGGAGGTGTGATCATGCACCCAACCACTCAGGTTCAAGTTCTTTCCAGATGAAGATTTTTGTGCAGATTTTTATAAGCATCAACATGTTCTGGTGCAGCTAGGTACTGTCTATTCAGGATTCAATGTAAACATATGGCGCACACATGTTTCTTCGAAAGCCTAGAACTATGTGGGAGTGGGGATTGCACACAGAATGCAGAGTTACATCAGCTACAAGATGAGAACGTCTGGTCTATCTTCGTGCTTACTGGAATCCCCGTCATCACAACAAAATTTACTATACATAAACAGCATTGGCCAAACAGCACCCGACAGGTAAAGGTATCTTTGTATGTGTTAATGTGTTACAGCCTGACAACCTTACAGGCACCCTTTGCCAATACGCAGAATCCATATGTTTCTTTTTTCTTTCAGCTCTTGCGCTTATTTTAAGCCACTTGAGCACTTAATCTTTATCGTCTAAAATCATTATAAAATCATTTCCTCGAGATGGACATAATGCATAGGAGAATCTCTTAAATCTGAAACCAGTGATGCTGAAACTGCCATCTGTTTTGGTGACAAGAAAAGTCCTAAACAGCAGCCCACTTACATATAAATAAATAAAAAAACACAACCCCAGGATGCAGGATAATGAAAAGAATAGCTTTGCTCTTGCTCAACGGCATGGAAATGGCAATTTTTTTTACATGGGATACCACAGCTGCAAAACCAAACAAACATCTCGGTCTTGCAATGGAGTGCTACTTGTATAGTTGTATTCATGCAAGAGCCAGCTCACTTGTGAGGAAAGCACTGATGTGATGTAGTAGGCGTGCAGGGAAATGCACGATTCATGAAGGAAATATACTTACTAGTTTTCTTAGGCAACCAATATTCGCAGGGTTGAAGAGATGGGCCTATAGTTTATCACCACTCATCAGAACAGTGCCGAGACTGAAAGGGACAGTGTTCGCCTACAGTTACGCTAGCAAGATACTTGTACCAAATGTTGTGTTGCTGAGACTCTGAAAGGGACGGTGCCACATGCAGAGCGCACCAAAACCTACCAGAACCAGAAAAATAACTAGAGGCAAAGATCGTTTTGCCATCCGCGGACGCGGTGCACAAATCGAAGATTTCAGCGGATGCACGATTAAGACGGCCTCTGTCTGGATGGTAGTACCTTGCTCCCTTCGATGCCGAACTGGTGAAGCTCGATGTCGTTCTGCTGCAGGAACCGCGCGTTCTCCTCCGGGTACGGCTCCGGGCACAGGTACCTGATCGATCACGCAAGCAACGACGCTGTCGCGGGTCAAGGTCGCCCAGAGCTGAAGCGGCGGGCTAGGACTAGACCAAGGGGCCGAGCTCTTTCTTACACGATGGAGCGCAGGTTGAGGGAGAGCAGGAAGCGGAAGTTGGCGGCGTCCGGGAGGCCCGAGCGGAAGATGCCGTCGTCGACCATGGCGAAGTTGAGCGGCGGCACCAGGGCGTTGGCGTCGGCATCAGCCCGCGCGTCGCGGCAGGGGAGAGGGAGCTTCGGGTGGCTCCACGGCTCAATGCCGAGGACGCCCACGGCCACAGTCTGGCCGTTCTGCTCTGCATCCTGGGCGCTCCTCTGCCCCGCTGGAACATACAGCTTCATGGCACGCACTGAACGGCAGGTGGTTGCTGTTGCTGGGTGTGTTCGGTTCGGAATGGCGTGTGTGGACGGGACATGGAGGCTTGGTTATTTATATAGGGCGAGCAGGAGGTAAACATGTCGATGCAGGGATGGGAGGGACTGAGGGAGACGATGCGAGGAGAAGCCGGGAAGGGCTTTTTTTTTGGGGGTGGGGCGAAATCAGCCTGTGAGGCTGCGACTGCGACTGCGACTGCGACGCTGCGTGCGTCGTCGTCGTCGTCGTCGTGTGTGCGTGTGTTGGACGATGATTGACGGTGAGACGGGGTGGTGGAAATGGATGAAAACGACGCGGGAATCCACTGTTTCTTGCGGTGTCGTAACACTCGGTAACCTATGGGTCATCATGTGTTCACAAATTATTGGTGGGTTCCAGGAATCGCCGGAGACCGCCTAGGCTGTGTTTAGTTGAGAAAATTTGGGTGAAAAGTTACTGTAGCACTTTTCGTTGTTATTGGGTAAAATTTGTCCAACCATAGATTAATTAGACTCAAAAGATTCGTCTCGAACTTTACAGATAAACTATGTAATTAGTTATTTTTTTACCTATATTTAATGCTTCATGCATGCGTTTAAAGATTCGATGTGATGAATGAAAGAGAAAATATTTTAGGTACGCATGGCAAGTGAACGCGGCCCTGCTACCTCCGAATGCAAAAACAGAGTGGGTTCCAGGAATCAGCCTATTTGCAGCATTTTTTTGGGCAGTGGGAGCGTTTTACCTGTGTCCAGAGTTCAAACCTGTGTCCCGGCGTGCGTGATCCTAAACAAAGCAGAGTCTGTGAACTGAAACCGGAGTTTTTTGCCTGCCCGCCGGGCCTTCGTCTTGAGCCTTGACTACCGTGGCTAGCTAGTTTGGTGAGGTCAAACTTATGGTCTCCGTGTTCTTGGCGTGCACGGTATGGGCGTGTACTTCGTTAGCACTTCGCTAGCAGGTCCAACGGTCGCAACCAGCCAGTACAGCTAGTGGTTGACGACAGTTCCCTGCACTTGTTGATGTCTCTGAATCTAGAAACTCTAACGCCCGGACCAAGTCGGATCATGATTGTCGACTTGTGGTCACTCGTAGTAACCAAAATACTCCCCCGTCCTCAAAAGTATGCAATTCTCATGTCCCAAACAGTCAAACAATTCAAACTTTGACTAGAATTATATAAAAAAATACTAACACTCATAAAACAAAAAAAAGTTTTATCAGATTAGTTAGGGTCAAACTTGAAGATATAAATACTAGTATTATTTTCTATAAATATGGCCAAACTTGAACTAGTTTGATTGACATGCTTCTCATAATTACGTTCTTTTCTGGACAGCTAATCCGATGTTACTCTGGAAAACTGTTTTGCCTCTCTAATACGAATTGGTTGGGTATAAAACTCTTGTACAGAGGCCGGAATACAGCAGGGCTGAGCGCTGAACCGAACGGCAGCGGAATGCTGCAGGACGGCCAACAATTTTGATAGGGACTAAAGTTCACCTTCTAACCAACCTGCAACATGAAGTCCAGTGATAAGGGCATAAGGCACGTCCGGTTGTTGTATAATCCACTTGCAATATCTGAAGAATTCCATGAAAAAGATAAAGCAAATCGCGATCCCAATCAGGCAAGGAACCGACGGGCAACGGACGTGTGCAGACCGAGTCACGAGGCATTGCATGGCGTCCCAGTTGCGTTCGATCATAGTGCAGACAGGGACAGAGCCGGCCATGGCGAGCACGGCTGCGCCAGGGGACTGGCCAGATAAAGGGTTTCCTTTCTCCTGGAGCCTATTTGCTCCCCTGACGTATTGCTTTGCATGTGTGGTTATCGTTGAACAGTGCGTCCCAGTGCCCCACCTACCTAAAACGGTGGTTCTGTAAAAAAAAAAGCAACCTAAGAATTCAGGTCTAAAGCTGCAGGTGCACACAATCAGATTTGCTAATGCAATCCAATATATTGTACTATACTCGATATCCATTAGCTCCAGAAAGGCAGCAGAGTCCTAGTTGCAGAAGCTGTTGGTCCTCATGGACGCCGTAAGCTGCAAGGTATTGATTGATTTTCTGCAGTGATCTAAAATCAAATCTTTTATGGCAATGAAAATCTGGTTTGGCTTCTCTTAAACGAGAGTCCTGTGGCCTTAAACTCTGGACTCCGGAGCCTATTCGCTTGAAATTATCAGCCAGATCAGCCAGCCATTCAGCAGTGTTTTTTTTTCTAAAAAAACAGTTTTCAGCCCGAGTGTTGATATTTGGTAACGCAATTAGGAAATAGGATCCGCAAGCGCACGGATATCGGTGAGCACTTCACCCGAGATGTTATCCTGGGTATCGTATTTATATTTTTACCTTTAGGAGAAAGAGTGCATCTGACTAACCAAATCTATTACTACTAACCTTTAGGCTACAACCACTATGATTCGATGTGAGTGATGTATAGAGAAGACTACAACCGCACTCTTCTTCTAACCTTGGTAAGGATGATCTACTGTTCTATTGGGGAGGTTTACGGAATCTAGACACCACAAAGGATGTTCAACCCGCACCTATAAACCCTATCGATCCTGCTAACGGGATATGGAATACAAAGGTAACTCGGAATTGTCACGTTCCTCGCTACTACCACGGTCCGGCTAGACGAGGGGATATCTATGAGTATCCTAACTTAAACACCACGTTTACGCTAGAGATGATTACTCTAAACTCTACGCGAAGAGATCAAAGTAAACTCATAAAACAAAGAACAATAAAACAAAGAACTTACTAGAATTTAGAAGTCGAAATACTGAAGAATCCTGAGAACAAGCCTCGGGTTAGAAGAACTTGCTCCCGCAGGTACAACCTCGGAGTAGACACCGACAGGCCGGCTTCCTCCGATCTATACCTCCACTCTATCTCTCTCAATCCAGTAGAACTAATTCTACTTTCACATTGGATGCTAAGCCCTAAGAGGTGGGAACCCTAGAGGGAACCTCTCTCTCTAAACCATAACTAGAGATATGCAACTGAATAATGAATTGGGGTCTCCTCCACCAGGGGTCAGGGGCCTTGCTTATATAGCCCTTTTGGATGAATCTGGACCGTCGGATCAAACCGACCTTCATCCTACGGTTTTCCTTGATCTTCAAAGGCGGTGGAGCATAATCCGCGAGACTCGACCTGATTGGTCCCGGGGGCAGGGCGGGCGCCCTAGGGCACAGGGCGGGCGCCCTGTGTCCTGGCCCGTTACGGCTCCTGTTCGTTCCCGTGGCTTCTGGAATCTTCTAGATGTAAGATAATTACGTGTTCGGTTAATATCCCGTCATTAATCCGACATGTGGGCCTTTCTTCCGTATTTCCTGATAACCCCCTGCAGAAATAGATAAACAGCAAAACTCGTGGAATTCTGTTAGATCAAACCCTAATTCTAGGTGTTGCTTGCATATAGGTCCTTTTCTTTATTTATTTGATGGTTATAATTGATACTTAAGAACCGTCAACAAACACCCCCATACTTAGGCTTTTACTCGTCCTCGAGAAAAGGTTGGTTAATAAAACATCTGGGGTTGAAACATTCTTTCATACCTGCAGGGTGTTGTAAAAATCCACTGTGCACTTATAGTCAGGGAAATATATGGTCAGAGTAAAGAGCCTTTCTTCTTCTTAATCCCTATCACTTGGAGTTTTTACATATTTTTGAAAAGAAAAACTTAGCATACCTTTATCCTCATAGGTGCTCTCAGAGTCACTCATTATCTTTTATATTTCTCTCTGAGGCTGTTTTGATTTTACAAAAATAATTCTTTAAGCATACATACCTTGCATTTATTGTATGGTCAAAACCGGATCCGAGGAGAAGAATGCCATACTCTTAGATCAAAGATTTTGAAAATTAAAAACTTGTCACTCTTACTGGCATATTGCTTATTAGAGGGACCATGGGCTATCATTTTCTTTCCATCATATTTTTATCATATCTCATTTTTTTTTATTTTGGGTGGATACCGAGGTACCCCTAATTCTACTGCCGGACACTTGTCCATTTTTTTCTACGAGGTTATCGAGCACTTGCTCCTTTTTATTTCCTCGATATATTCATAATTTTGCATAGCCCATGCCTCTAACGCAATAATACTTCGGAAGAGTGAATCTTTCTGAATAAAAATGTCTTGATCTTAGGAGTATGATAAATCTCTCAATAAGGGTCTAACTTGTTTTGAACAAACTCAATACAAAGCAGATAGCTTTAATTAATATTTTCATGTTTAGCAGGCATATAAAACTTGAGGATGGTAGCTATAATTTTGAGATTTTTAAAACAAATTCTCCAAGCAATAAAGATACTAAGAATAAGGTACTCATACCCTTACCATCTCTTATTCCACAATGACTTTTAGCAACACAGGGTTTTGAAATAATTTTAATAATTGCAGGTTTCCAGGAAATATCACAGAGTGAGATTGATCATGATTATAAGCATTTTTATCCTTTTAATTTATCATGTTTAGAGAGATAAAATTCTGCACAAACTAAGGTGAGTGTGTAAGTGTGTAATAAAAGTGTGCAGAGTGTGTACCTGGTTCATGGAGTGGTGCGATCGAAGTGTGTGTGACATGTCAGGGAATCTCCCCCATACTTGTTTTCTGCTTTCTTGCACAAAAGTAAAGTAGAGACACACAAGACATACTAATAATAATTTTTATTAATCTTGAGGCATTTATTACAACCGAATAATAATAATAACCGAATATAATAGATCTAAACTGATTATAAGCGAACCTAATCGAATCTAATAATAACTAAGACATATATAGCCCCAAAATCTAATCTAGATAGCTCAGCGACGCTCACGCCTCCTAAGACTATGCTCTAACTCATCGATCCTCTTGTTGGCGTCGGCAAGGTCATCCCGTAGCTTTAGGATCGTAGTGTTATGGTTGAAGGTCCTCCGATCCATAGAGATATTGGAGTTCTGAATTTCTATAATGCTGTTCTTGATCACCCGTGAAAGGATCAAGATGCCCAAGAGGGGGGGTGAATTGGGCTTTTCTAAAAATTAATTGCAAGAATTAAATCCTACAAGCCGGAATTCACCCCTAGTGCCTACTTGTGTTCCTAGAGAGTCTACCGATAAAAAGTTTTGCACCCTAGTTTCCAATCCTAGTCTAGCATGGCAATTCTAGGAATGTAAATCAAGCAATGAAAGTAAATACGAGAATGTAATTGCTTGAAAGTAAAGGGGCAAGGAACACGGCGATGTTTTTCCGAGGTATCGGAGAGTCGCCACTCCCCACTAGTCCTCGTTGGAGCACCCGCGCAAGGGTGTCGCTCCCCCTTGATCCGCGCAAGGATCAAGTGCTCTCTACGGGTTGATTCTTCGACACTCCGTCGCGGCGAATCACCCAAAATCGCTCACAACATGAGTTGGGTCATCCACAAGCTCCACCGGATGATCACCAAACTCCCAATCACCACCAAGCCGTCTAGGTGATGGCGATCACCAAAAGTAACAAGCTAGAACTCTCACTTGACCACAACGAGCCCAAATGAGGAGATGGATGCACACTTGCTACTCTCTAATCACTAGTGAGGAAATCTCAAACTTTGATTCTCAAATCTCTATCCTCACTAGAGCTCTTGCACTCCCTTGCACTCTAGAGGGTTTTCTCAGATGTTTGAATGAGCAAGAGACCTCTAAAAGAGGTGGAGGGGTTGTATTTATACACCCCTCAGAGAAAACGAACCGTTATTTTTCTGACACGGGCTCACCGGACGCGCCGGTCGAACTGACCGGACGCGCCGGTCGCCCGTAACGGTCAAAACCCGTTTTTGAACTGAACCACCGGACGCGCCGGTCAGGAGTGACCGGACGCGTCCGACCGTGCAAGGGTGCTTACTGTACTCGCACCGGACGCGAGGCCGCGTCCGATGGTTGATGACCGGACGCGTCCGGTCCTCTCTGGACCTTACTGGACTCGCACCGGACGCGCCGATGACGTCCAGATCGCGTCCGACAGGCGTTCTCCCTGGATGACACGTGTCGGCCGCTGACCACCGCGTCCGGTCCTCGCGAGGACCGCGTCCGGTGATCAGGGCCGAACCCTAGCCGCGGTAACGTACACACCGGACGCGTCCGGTGCTCCCGAAGACCGCGTCCGGTCACTAGAAAACAGCCCGAAACTTTCCGAAACGCGTCGCAACTTCAACCAAGTTGCTTCCAACTGAACTTTGAGCTATTCTAGGGTTGCCTAGCGCCAAGTTTAACAAGTGTGCACCACACCTAAATATAGGACTCGCCTAGGTCAAGCTACCCATTCATGCCCCCCTTTATAGTACGGCCAAAAGAGAAAAACGAAGATCCTAACGACTATTCCGAATGTGTCTCAACACCTCGACATCCGGAACTAACCGTCCTTAATCTTGACGTCACTCTTTTGAAAACCGAAACGATTTCCATCAAGGGACACGAATACCACAGTGCTCAAAGCAGTTATCACCTCCATGACCTAACTTACCAATGTTTCTGCAAAACACACGTTAGTCATGGTAATAAAGTGTTGTCATTAATTGCCGAAACCAAACCTTGGGGCCTAGATGCTTTCAATCTCCCCCTTTTTGGTGATTGATGACAACACTAAGTTTCAATGGATTAGAGTGAAGGTTTTCGAGCATGCTTGGTTCACATAAGCAAAAGACAATAAGCATAAAAGGTTAGGAATTGCTTATGTGCTCCAAGCCAAAAGAGTGTACTTCATAAGATAAGACAAAAAGGCGTTAGTACACATAAAGATATAGCTCATAAGTAATCGGAGTAAGGCACGGAAGCACAACCTTAGAGCTATAGCTAAAACGGTGACATATATTAATCACTGTGACGGATAACACATTAAGACTCAAAGTTTACGACTCGACGACAATGTCACACGAATGCAATGCTGAAAAGTAAACATGATATGCATGAATGTAGCACACAAAGAACGAAAAACCCCCTAACAAACTCCCCCTGAAACTACTCTCTCTCCCCCTTTGGCATCAAGCGCCAAAAAAAAACTAATCTAATCTGACGGGGGGACAGACGGAGTCGTGTCGGGTGCCGAGGTGCGCGGAGTGATCACGAAGTGAAGCGAATCGCCCTCGGAGTCTGAGCTATCTGGCTGACCCTCTGAAGAAGCACGTGGCTGCGAAGCGGTCTGGGTCTGAGCAGGAACAGGCACTGACTGTGTAGCAACAAGTGGATCTGTCTGAGTAACCTGAGCCTAAAGTGCGCCAGTAGCTGGGGGATCTGTCGAGGCAACTGAAGAAGGGATGGTCTCTGTAGTCCCGGTCCCTGTCACTGGTGGAACGACTGCCTCGGGAGCTGACAACCCTGACGAAGTGTGAAACGTAGTGGTGTGCGAGGGTGTCGGCTGACCAGTCAACTCGCTGTAGGTAGCACTGAAATCACCAATAGGTGTGCCTGTCAGGAGATGCGGGCGAGGCTGGTCTGACGGTGTAAACCCCGTATGTATAGGAGTGAAGCTCGGGGACTGAAAAGACTGGGGAACCTGCTGCTGTGGAGATGTAAACTGTATGCTCGGCTGTCCCTGACTCGACGGACCACTGGAATGCAAAGCCGGAGCCAAGACAGATGCAGGCGGAGGTACCCCAACTGTGATAAGATGGCGCAGGAGATCCATGTACTGCTGCTGACTCTGTCGCTGCATCTCAACCTGCTGCCTCTGGATCTCAAGCTGCTGTCTCTGAAACTCGTCCTGACGAGCCTGAATCTGTGCTAGTGCTGCAGCTGTATCCTGTGCCTGGCGCTGTATCTGCTGCTGCTGCTGCTCCTGAGCCTGGGTCAACCTCTCAAGGATAGCCACCATGGCTGGGTCTGAGCGGGAGGCTGAGCCAGATCCACCGGCCTTGTGGTCGTGAGACTGAGGAGACCGGTACCTGGGGATGGGCTGGTAGTCCTCATCTGTGCTGTCTGAAGTGACATCCTCAGGTATGCCAGCAGTCTGAGCCTCAAGGTCCGCGAGCTCTGCCTCAGCAAGCTCGTCAACTCTAGCGTCCTGCTCAGCTGCTGTCTCAGGAACATCTGGGCGCTCACGCTGTCCTGGTGCTGGAGCCTGATCTCTAGTAACAGAGGCCCAAAGCTGTCTGATATCATAATCAGGGAAAGCTGTAGTGGTGTTGGCTATCTCAGCTCTGATCTCTGGTGGCATCTAGATAGAAGATCTGATGATAAAGCAAATCCAGTGTGCATAGGGCAGCTGACGGTTACCCTTGAAGCCCTCAGCAATGGTGTCCTCCATCTCACTAAGGATAAGATCCCAGATATCAAACTGTCGCTGCGAGAGGAGGTGGTGAACAACCCAAAGCTGCATCCTCGTCAGTCCCTCTCTGTAGCCGAGTCTAGGAAGTAAAGTGCGTCTGAGAATAGCATCCAAGACCCTGGCAAGTGGCGTCAGGCTGGCAGGCGTACGACGTGACCCTTCGCCAAAAGGCTCGCGAAAGCAGGGTCGAACCAGGTCGGTAGGTGGCACTGAACCGCCGTGAGGGCGTCTGGGAGGTGGAGTCTGTCCATAGCATAACTGATGGATCCTCGTGTCAGAAGCTGGAAGTCTGAGGATCTCTCGAGCTCTGGAGCTGTACAGTCTGTGATCGCGGCCTCTGAAAGCAAAGTGAATAAACTCATGGGCAGGATCAATCCACAGTGAAGCATAGAACTCTCTGACCCATGTGCCGCAGTAAGCACCTGTCCGTCCAAGAAGATCTGATAAGCCAGGCATATAGGACAGGTGCGGACGGAGCTGCTCTCCCACAACATCAACCAAGGCCTCAAGTCGACATACCCTCTGAGGTCTGAATGCAATACCACTGTCAACTAGGGCCCTGTAGAAGTCCTCCTGAAGTGGGGTGTAGAAACCCTCTGAAGCTCTGGAATCTCTGACTGGTGGGAACCAACGGCTGACCTCCACAAACCGCAAACTCTGCACCTGACGTGCTGAAGCACCCCTCAGGTCTAAGTGCTCGACCGGGGGTGACCCTCTAACTCTGGGAGGAGGTCGTGCTCCACGACGCTGGCCCTCTGGCCTAGGTGTCACCTGAGTACGAGCACGTGTGGAGCGGCGACGTGGTGGAGACTGAGCTGCCTGCTCCTCTGTATCCTCAGTGGCCTGTGGAGCCTCAGTAGCCTGGGTAGACTCAGTAGCCTGTGTAGCCTCTGTCTGCTCTGTGGGTGGATCTACTGACATCTGCTCGGAAGGTCCAGTATCCTCGGTACCCTCAGTGGCCTCAGTGCCGAGCTGTCGACCTTCAAGATGAAAGCGACGCTCGCCTATGTGTATGCCACTGCGTCTGCCACCTCTCTCTGCCTGCTCTGCAGCGTCTGCCACGGCCTGAGCAACCTCTGCATCTGACAGCGTCTTCCTCTTCTTCCTGGCTGCAATCTTGACGCGCTTACCACGCGCAATCTCATCACGGCGGGGAGGACTGTTGTCCCCGTCACCAGGAGCACCACCGGCGTTCTTGCAACGCACCATGCTGATCGACTGCCTGAAAATCTCTGTGAAATGATGAACTGACACTCGAGAGGCTTGGCCTCAATCCGTATCCGTAGGCTTGGCCTCGGATTTAGCGAACAGATCTGACCCTGACACACCGACAGACTCGCTGCACGTATGGAATAGAAAGATATACCATAAGCACATATATTACTAAAAGGTGCGAAGCCCTAGAGATAGCAAGCATATTAGATACGACGAGAAAACGTGACGCGAAACTACCTCGGATCGACGAGACGACGGTGAGAGGAAGCGGTAACCTAGTTCGCGAGAACCCCCGAGATCGACGATCGAGCTCTGAAACGACCGAGCGAGATAATCAATGAATGAAATCGGTCAAGGTTAGCCCTAGCAACGAAATAGAATTGATTTGAACGAAAAGCCGAATCGAGACGATACCTCGAGCGCGGGTTAGGGCAAACCCTAGAAACCCTAGGTTAGGGTTTGGATGAAATCCGCAGGAAGCTCGGGCACAGGGAGCTAGGGCACGCAGGGGGAGTCGCTGCGGGCTGCAGGCGGTGGATGGTGGCCGGCGGCGAGGTGGGCACGCGTGGGCGCGGCGGATTACGGCGGCGGCCGCGGCAGCGAGCAGCGGGCACGGGGCCGCGCGAGGGCGCAAATGCGGGCGAGCCGGGGGCGAGCAGGGCGCGGCGCGGCAGGTGGTCGAGCGAGCGAGGGTGGCGCGGCGCGGTGGAGGCTTGCCGGCGGTGAGGAAGTCGGCAAATCGGCGAGAAAAACACGAGCGGCGGCGGATTTCGGCGGATGAGGAAAAAGACAGAGAGGACGAATCGGTTTTTATGAGGGGCTGAGATCCGCTCGACACGCTATCACCGGACGCGGTGGTGCAGCGTCCGGTCACACTCCAGTAAGCGCCTGGAGTGACCGGACGCGTCCGGTGTGGACTGACCGGACGCGGTCAGAGTCCGGTCGCTGGGAACTTGGGAATTCATCGCGGAGCACCGGACGCGGTGGTGGTAGCCGGGACCGGACGCGGTGGTCGTCAGAGGCGCGTCCGGTGCAGCGTCCGGTGCCTAGGTCTGGAATTTGTCTTCTGGATGACCGGACGCGCTGGTGGACGCCGGGACCGGACGCGGTGGTGAAGCATCACAGCGTCCGGTGCAGCGTCCGGTCCAGCGTCCGGTCGCTGTTCTTCGCCATTCTTCGTTCCGAACTTCGACGCGACTTCTCCCAATCAAGTTCCAATTCAAAGAGACACAAATAAACACCAATTGGAACCTGATATGAGTGACCTCACTCAAACCCTCAAATTTTTCAAAATATTTTGCCTTAGGCTAGTATTATTTTTACGAAAATAGGCAATAAACACCCGAGGAGCAACGTATGGCCATGCAATAGAGTTTTGGACCTTTAGGAGCGTCAAATGCTCTCTCTATCCATGGACGAACACAGAGGTTGCTCAAAGCTAAACCAAAAAGAAACGATAAACGAACAACCATGCATATGCAATGCAATACAAGAAAGTAAAGCTAGGTTGCTTGTCAAGTTTGATCCACGGTTAGGCTTCTTCACTCCTCCGAAGGAGGGTTATCGTAACCGTGTTAGCCAAGCCCTAAATGCATTGCGATAAAATAAACGTGACATATGATACAATGCAATGCAAGGGACAACACGCGCTCATTTTTTAAAGTTACTTGAATCAAGCACATTAAGTTCACTTCTTAGCCTACAAAAGGTAGCCTCATCCAAAGGTTTAGTGAAGATATCCGCTAATTGATTTTCACTTCGTACACCTTCTAGTGATATGTCATTTTTAGCAACGTGATCTCTTAGAAAGTGATGGCGGATATCAATGTGCTTGGTGCGAGAGTGTTGTACCGGATTGTTAGCAATTTTAACGGCACTTTCATTGTCACATAAAAGTGGCACCTTTTCAAGAACAATTCCATAGTCTAGGAGGATTTGTTTCATATATAAGATTTGTGCACAACAAGCCCCCGCGGCAATGTATTCCGCCTCGGCGGTGGACAAAGCCACACTATTTTGCTTTTTAGATGACCAAGATACTAAGGATCTCCCAAGCAAATGGCACCCTCCGGATGTGCTTTTTCTATCAATTTTGCAACCGGCATAATCCGAATCGGAATAGCCAACTAGTTGGAATCTAGCTCCTTTGGGATACCAAAGACCAATGCTTGGGGTGTGCTTAAGATATCTTAGGATTCTTTTTACGGCACTTAAGTGAGGTTCTTTAGGGCACGCTTGAAAGCGAGCACACATGCACACACTAAACATGATATCGGGCCTAGATGCGGTAAGGTACAACAAGCTACCAATCATAGAACGGTAGAGAGTTTGATCAACCGGTTTACCTCCCTCATCTAGGTCGAGATGTCCATTAGATGGCATTGGGGTCTTGATTGGCTTGCATTCTTCCATCTTGAATCTTTTGAGAAGATCCTTGGTATACTTTTCTTGAGAGATGAAAATCCCTTCTCTCATTTGCTTGACTTGAAAACCAAGGAAGAATGTGAGCTCACCAATCATTGACATCTCGAACTCCTTCGACATCAATTCACCAAATTCCTTGCAATAATCTTCATTTGTTGACCCGAAGATGATATCATCAACATACACTTGACAAATGAAGATCTCCCCATTAAGCTTCTTGGTGAATAGTGTGGTGTCGACCTTCCCAATGGTGAAGCCCTTCTCAATGAGGAAGTCCCGGAGGCGCTCATACCACGCTCTAGGGGCTTGCTTGAGCCCATATAGCGCCTTGGACAACCTATAAACATGATTAGGATATCTAGGGTCTTCAAACCCGGGAGGTTGATTGACATAGACTAGTTCATTTATAAAGCCATTTAAGAATGCACTTTTCACATCCATTTGATATAGTTTCATATCATGATGTGATGCATATGCAAGGAGGATACGAATGGCTTCAAGTCTTGCAACGGGTGCAAAGGTCTCTCCAAAATCAAGGCCTTCAACTTGAGAGAACCCCTTTGCAACTAGTCTTGCCTTGTTCCTCACTACTATGCCTTGGTCATCTTGCTTGTTTCGGAACACCCACTTGGTTCCAATGACTCTTGCACCTTTGGGATGCTCTTCAAGTGTCCATACTTGATTGCGGGTGAAGTTGTTCAATTCTTCATGCATGGCATTCACCCAATCCGGATCTTGAAGAGCTTCTTCTACATTTTTAGGTTCAACACAAGAGACAAAAGAGTGATGTTCAACAAAAGAAGCTAGCTTTTGAGATCGAGTCATTACTCCCTTTGTAGGACTCCCTATGATGAGTTCTTGTGGATGAGCTTGAAGTAGAGGTGAATTTCTTCTATCAACCACTTGAGGAGGTGGATGGGGAGCATCAACATCTTGAGCTTGTGCCTCGGCTTGTTCATGAGAGACATAAGTATCTTCATTTTCAACTCTCTCATTCTTGTCATCATCTTGAGGCACACGTGATGAAGATGGTGGATCAATGATTTGCACATCGTCTTCATCATCTTTTGGCTTGATGTCTCCCACGGGCATGTTCTTCATGGCCTCCCTCAAGGGTTCATCACCTACATCATCACAATTCTCAATTGCTCCTTGGGAGCCGTTAGATTCATCAAATTCCACATCATATGTTTCTTCAACCAAACCGGTGGCATGGTTAAATACTCTATATGCTTTGGACTTTGATGAGTAACCAACAAGAAAACCAATATCACAACGTCTTTGAAACTTCCCTAGGTGTTGACGCTTCTTGTAGATGTAGCATTTGCAACCAAACACCCGGAAGAATGAGACGTCCGGCTTCTTCCCATTAAGCAACTCATAGGGGGTCTTGCCAAGAAACTTTTGGAGGAAGAGGCGATTTGAAGCATAGCATGCGGTGTTGATAGCCTCGGCCCAAAACTTCTCCGGAGTGTTGTACTCATCTAGCATTGTTCTTGCAAGGGTGATCAAAGTCCGGTTCTTTCTCTCAACTACACCATTTTGTTGAGGAGTGTAGGTTGAAGAGACCTCATGCTTGATTCCAATTTCATCACAATAAGCTTCAATGTTGGTGTTGTCAAACTCTTTGCCATTGTCACTTCTAATCTTCTTTATCTTGACTTCGAATTCATTTTGAGCTCTCTTTGCAAACTTCTTGAAGCAACTTGCCACTTCGGATTTGTCATGAAGGAAGAAAGTCCATGTATATCTTGAGTAGTCATCCACTATCACAAGACAATAGAGATTACCACCCAAGCTCTTGTAAGTTGTAGGCCCAAACAAATCCATGTGTAGAAGTTCTAGCACTCTTGAGGTTGACATGAAAGCCTTGGTTGGATGAGTGTTTGCAACTTGTTTGCCCGCTTGACATGCACTACAAGGTTTGTCTTTTTCAAACTTCACATCCTTCAATCCTCTTACTAGTTCTTTCTTCAATAGCTTGTTGAGAGTGCTCATTCCAACATGTGCAAGCCTCCTATGCCAAAGCCAACCAAGTGAGGTCTTGGTGAACAAACATGTCATCAAATTTGCATCTTCGGAGGTGAAGTCAACAAGATAAAGATTGTTGTATCTAAAGCCTTTGAATATCACTTGCTTGTCATCTATCTTTGAAACTTCAACTTCATTTGGTGTGAACAAGCATTGGAAGCCAAGGTCACAAAGTTGCCCAATGGATAACAAGTTGAAACTCAATGAAGCAACATAGAGCACATTTGAGAGTGAGTGATCATTTGATATTGCAATCTTGCCTATACCCTTGACTTTGCTCTTTGAATTATCCCCAAATGTGATCTTCTCTTGACATATCCCATTCTCTTCAATGGAGGTGAACATACGAGGATCACCGGTCATATGTTGAGTGCAACAACTATCAATAACCCAATGAGATCCACCGGTCTTGTAGTTCACCTACACACAAGAGATCAAGCTTTTTGTTTAGGGACCCAAACTTGAGAGGGGCCCTTGACTTTCTCAACTAGTGACTTGGCAACCCATATTTTCTTTGGCCTATTCTTGTTTGGGGGACCCAAAAACATGACTTTCATCTTTCCATTTGAATCTTTTCTAAGCATGTAATGAGCATTGAAGGCAAAGGGTCTAGCATGCTTGGGCAAGGGTTGTGGTGGTGGAGTTTTGCATTCATGAGCAAAGTGACCTTCTTGACCACACTCAACACATCTCTTTGGCTTGGGCTTTGACTTGCTTTGTTGTTGAGCTTTTGCTTTCTTCTCTTGATTTGCCAAGTACCCAATGCCACTTCTATCCATCTTCATTACGGTGTTCATGAGGAGCTCACTTTGCAAATATTGACCTCTTGTGAACTTGCTTAGACCGGTCTTGAGATGCTCTTTTTCTTGCTTGAGCTTTTTGTTCTCTTCAATGAGTGACTCATTTGTTGTTTGCTTCTCAAGAGCCATCAAACCTTTAAGCTTCTTGTTCTCATTTGCAAGCTTCTCATTCTCACACTTGATCTTGGCATAATCATCATGGTTGCATGACTCAACCACACTCTTGCCTTTGCTACTAGAACCTTGCTCAATGCTTTCAATGATCAAATCATCACATGATGTAGCTATATCACACTTAACAACATTGTTAGTAGCATCATGTGTCTCAAGAGCAAGTTCATTAGCAACCACAAGACTATCATAGTCAATTTTTAATGTGGTGTATTTGTCTTTTAGAGAGCTATGTCTAGTGATGAGCTCATCATGCTTCTTCTCAAGTTTATCATGTTGATCTTTAAGCTCTTTATTAGAGATTTTGAGCTCTTTGAGAGTAGAAAACATAATTTCATTTTGATCTCTAAGCTCACCACTAATCTTTTGAGCATTTTCAAGCTTAGATGAGAGTGATTCATTTTCATTTTGAAGATCATCATTTTCACTCCTAGTCCTTCTTATGATTTTAGTGTATTTGTTTAGCAATTTTACAAGTTCATCATAAGAAGGTGCATCAAATTCATCATCACTATCACTATCATCATCATCATCACTATCATGGTTTTGTACCTTTCGTTCACCCTTGGCCATAAGGCATAGGTGAGTAGTGGACGATGATGGTGAAGAAGGCGGTGAAGGTGGTGATGAAGATGTCGGTGAAGATGATGGCCCCATTACAAATGCGGCAACCTTTTCTTTCTCATCATCGCTCTCATCTTCGGAGGAATCACAAGATGATTCAATGTCGGTGAGCCAATCACCAACGATATATGCCTTTCCTCCCTTCTTCTTCTTGTAGAACTCCTTCTTCTTGCCATCTTTCTTCTTGTATGGCTTGTTCTTCTTCTTCTCATCTTCTTCATCACTTGAATCATGTTTCTTGCCCTTGTTCTTATTCTTGAACTTGTCTTTTGGTGGTCTAGGGCATTGATGAGCTAGGTGGCCAAGTTCACCACAATTGTGGCAATCCATCTCCGAGATGGGCTTTCTCTTGCTACTTATGAAGAATTTCTTTTTCTTGCCATCGAACTTGATGCCACTCTTGTTGAGCTTCTTTAGCATCTTGGTGGTCTTCCTCACCATGAGTGCAAGTGATTCATCATCGATATCACTTTCACTTGAGCTTTCTTGCACGATCATGGCTTGGCCCTTCTTCTTCTTCTTGTCATGGCTAGCTTTGAAGGCCAAGTCTTTCTTCTTGGAAGATGATGAGCCCTCTTTCGGAGTGATGTGCATGTACATCTCATGAGCATTGATCTTCCCCAATACTTGAGTCGGTGTTGCAGTGGAGAGATCACTTTGATGAAGCACGGTGACAATGTGACCATACTTCTCAACGGGAAGCACACTCAAGATCCTCCTTGCAACATCCGATTGACTCATTTGAGTGAGCCCAAGAGCATTGAGGTCCTCTACAAGAACATTCAAGCGAGTGTACATGTCATTAGCACTTTCTTTGGGAAGCATCTCAAAAGAATTAATCTTCTTTAAAGCAATATGATAGCGTTCCTCACGCTCACTCTTAGTTCCCTCATGGAGAGCACAAAGATTCTCCCATAAATCATGAGCGTTCTTTGCATTGCGCACACGATTGAAGATATCTTTGCCTAAGCCCCGGTAGAGTGCATTTTTGGCCTTTGCATTCCACCGGTCGTACTTCTCCTCGTCACCCGTGGGGTTTGCGGGATCCTTGATAGCGGGAAGCCCTTGGGTTGCGGCTCTAAGGCACCCGACATCTATGGCTTCGAGATACGCCTCCATGCGGATTTTCCAATATGGAAAATCATCCCCCTCAAAGGTGGGAGGTGGTCCTTCCCCGTTAGACATCTTGCTCTAGGCGGTGAAGCCTAAATTAGGAGCAACATGGCTCCGATACCAATTGAAAGGATCAAGATGCCCAAGAGGGGGGGTGAATTGGGTTTTTCTAAAAATTAATTGCAAGAATTAAATCCTACAAGCCGGAATTCACCCCTAGTGCCTACTTGTGTTCCTAGAGAGTCTACCGATAAAAAGTTTTGCACCCTAGTTTCCAATCCTAGTCTAGCATGGCAATTCTAGGAATGTAAATCAAGCAATGAAAGTAAATATGAGAATGTAATTGCTTGAAAGTAAAGGGGCAAGGAACACGGCGATGTTTTTCCGAGGTATCGGAGAGTCGCCACTCCCCACTAGTCCTCGTTGGAGCACCCGCGCAAGGGTGTCGCTCCCCCTTGATCCGCGCAAGGATCAAGTGCTCTCTACGGGTTGATTCTTCGACACTCCGTCGCGGCGAATCACCCAAAACCGCTCACAACATGAGTTGGGTCATCCACAAGCTCCACCGGATGATCACCAAACTCCCAATCACCACCAAGCCGTCTAGGTGATGGCGATCACCAAGAGTAACAAGCTAGAACTCTCACTTGACCACAACGAGCTCAAATGAGGAGATGGATGCACACTTGCTACTCTCTAATCACTAGTGAGGAAATCTCAAACTTTGATTCTCAAATCTCTATCCTCACTAGAGCTCTTGCACTCCCTTGCACTCTAGAGGGTTTTCTCAGATGTTTGAATGAGCAAGAGACCTCTAAAAGAGGTGGAGGGGTTGTATTTATACACCCCTCAGAGAAAACGAACCGTTATTTTTCTGACACGGGCTCACCGGACGCGCCGGTCGAACTGACCGGACGCGCCGGTCGCCCGTAACGGTCAAAACCCGTTTTTGAACTGAACCACCGGACGCGCCGGTCAGGAGTGACCGGACGCGTCCGACCGTGCAAGGGTGCTTACTGTACTCGCACCGGACGCGAGGCCGCGTCCGATGGTTGATGACCGGACGCGTCCGGTCCTCTCTGGACCTTACTGGACTCGCACCGGACGCGCCGATGACGTCCAGATCGCGTCCGACGGGCGTTCTCCCTGGATGACACGTGTCGGCCGCTGACCACCGCGTCCGGTCCTCGCGAGGACCGCGTCCGGTGATCAGGGCCGAACCCTAGCCGCGGTAATGTACACACCGGACGCGTCCGGTGCTCCCGAAGACCGCGTCCGGTCACTAGAAAACAGCCCGAAACTTTTCGAAACGCGTCGCAACTTCAACCAAGTTGCTTCCAACTGAACTTTGAGCTATTCTAGGGTTGCCTAGCGCCAAGTTTAACAAGTGTGCACCACACCTAAACATAGGACTCGCCTAGGTCAAGCTACCCATTCATGCCCCCCTTTATAGTACGGCCAAAAGAGAAAAATGAAGATCCTAACGACTATTCCGAATGTGTCTCAACACCTCGACATCCGGAACTAACCGTCCTTAATCTTGACGTCACTCTTTTGAAAACCGAAACGATTTCCATCAAGGGACACGAATACCACAGTGCTCAAAGCAGTTATCACCTCCATGACCTAACTTACCAATGTTTCTGCAAAACACACGTTAGTCATGGTAATAAAGTGTTGTCATTAATTGCCGAAACCAAACCTTGGGGCCTAGATGCTTTCAACCCGTAGCTCCTCATCCACATCTGCAATGGTCCTGCGGCGCTTGGGAGGTGTCTCGAAAGCATTAAGAGCATGCTTGGGTGCTTCCTTCGGAGGAACGAAGCGGACCTTAGCTGCCCTAACACCCTCGAAGTAAGGTCTCTCCTCCGTGGTATAGCGGACACTAGAGATCTCGCCGCTCCGGTTGGTCTTCACTCCGATGATCCGCTCATTGGGTTTTGGCGGCAGGATCTTTGTTCCGGCTGGTACCTTGATGATCTCCTTCCCTTTCGACGATGATGGCGAGCCTTCGAGCAATAGGGGCTGCGTAGGTGCGGTAAGAACTGGGCGAGCAAAGTAGGATTGGGCAGAGCTGCGTTGACATGGTGGCATGGCTTCTAGCTGTCGCTCTGTGTTGGCCGGGACGAGAGCGTAGGCGTCGGGATCCTCCTTGGGCTTCTTGTTGAGGTCGTAGGGGACGACTTCCCAATCAACGTGGAACTTCTCGGCCATTGGAGCAGCTAGGAACTAAGCAAGATCTAATTTGAGGAAGGAGAGAAGGCTTGAATGAATTGGTGCTAAAAGCTGACGTTGGGGGTCTGTTTATATAGGGGGTAAAAACTGCTCTCGTGCATGGTCGGGACTCTTCCCGCCGTCATGTTTGCGAAACAAACCGAGGACGGAATTTTCCAGATAGCAACGGGCGAGGTTATCGCGTGGGAGAAGTCTGGGGCCGAGGAGAGATAGGGGCAGGGCGCCCGCCCTCATCCTCAGGGTGCCCGTCCTGTGTCCGGCTCCTCTACAAGCCTGCTTTCTCGAGCGTGTTTCTCACCGTGTTTTTATCCCGAAAAATATATACTTGGCCCAAAAACGTCAAATTAAAAGCGTCGGGCTTTAATTTTTAATTGGAAGGTAAAAATTGATCACGTCTATTTCTTCTAATTCTTTATTGGGCTCTAAAAATAATTTAAGACGTTGACCATTTACCTTGAATAACGTACCTTCGTCATTTTGAAGTGTGATAGCTCCGTGGGATGATGAATGAATTACCTTGAATGGTCCTTTCCATTTGCTCCGGAGCTTTCCATGCCCGAAAAGCTTCACCCTGGAATTAAAAAGTAATACCTTATCTCCGGGTGAGAACTCCTTCTTCTTGATCCTCTTGTCATGCCATCTCTTGACTCTTTCTTTGTAGATCTTTGAATTATGATATGCTTTCTCCCGCCATTCTTCTAACTCCGATAATTGCATTCTTCTATGTTTTCCGGCGATATCTAGGTCCATATTCCATCTTTTTATGGCCCAGTGTGCCTTGAACTCAAGTTCAACAGGTAGGTGATAGGTCTTTCCGTATACCAATTGGTATGGAGACATTCCAATTGGGGTCTTGTATGCTATCCGGTAAGCCCAGAGTGCATCGGGTAACTTGTCCTTCCATGCCGTTCCCATCTCGTTCACCGTCTTCTGAAGAATGTTCTTGATTTGCTTGTTAGAAGTCTCTGCTTGGCCACTTGTCTGAGGATGATAGGGAGTAGCGACGTTGTGACGGATTTCATGTCTTGATAGATAGTGCTCGAAGCGCTTGTCAATGAAGTGTGATCCTCCATCACTTATCACTATCCTGGGGACTCCAAATCTTGGAAATATGATTTCCTCAAACATCCTCTTCGAACTGATATTGTCGGCATGTTTGCAAGGTAGTGCCTCTACCCACTTGGAGACATAATCAACCGCCACCAAGATGAACTCACACTTCTTTGATGGGGAAAATGGACCCATGTAGTCTATTCTCCAGACATCAAAGAGTTCAATCTGAAGGTTGTTGGTGAGTGGCATGGCATCCCTTGTATTTATGTTTCCGTGCCTTTGACATGGCCCACATCTTCTGATATATTGCTTCGTGTCATCGTACATCGTAGGCCAGTAGAATCCACATTGCCAGATCTTTGAATGTGTACGGAATGCTCCATAGTGACCTCCGTATGGTGATGAGTGACATCTGTCGATGATCTTCAATCCTTCCTCAGTGGTCACACATCTTCTAAGTAGGCCATCAGCGCATACTCGGAAGAGATATGGCTCATCCCATATATGTGAACGACTTTCCTGAATAAGCTTCTTCTTGTTTGCTCCGGGTGGTACATAACCTGAAACCATAAAATTAACAATATCTGCATACCAGGGGTCAGATCTGTTAATCCCGTAAAGCACGTCGTCCCGGAGTGAGTCATTAATGGGGGGTTCCTGTGAATTCTTAAAGTACATTCTAGACAAGTGATCAGCAACAGAATTTTCTACTCCCTTTTTATCTTTTATTTCTAAGTCAAATTCTTGGAGTAATAAAATCCATCTGATTAAGCGGGGTTTCGCATCTTTCTTAGTGAGCAAATATTTTAGTGCAGCATGATCAGTGTAAACAATTATCTTAGCTCCAACTAAATAAGATCTAAATTTATCAATGGCAAAAACAACAGCCAGAAGCTCTTTTTCAGTGGTTGCATAATTAAGTTGAGCTCCTGTCAAAGTTTTACTTGCATAAGCAATTGCATGATGCTTTTTATCTTTAGTTTGTCCCAAAACTGCCCCACAGCATAATCACTAGCATCACACATAATTTCAAAAGGCTACGACCAATCAGGGGGTTGAATGATTGGTGCAGAGATGAGTGCTTGCTTTAATAAATTGAAAGAATTTAGACATGTATCATCAAATTCGAAAGGAGCATCCTTGGCTAGCAAAAGAGTAAGTGGTCTCGCAATAAATGAAAAGTCTTTTATAAATCTGCGATAAAAACCAGCATGGCCAAGAAAACTTCGAATTCCTTTTATATTCACAGGTGGAGGTAGTTGTTCAATTACTTCAATTTTAGCTCTATCTACCTCAATACCTCTTTCAGACACTAGGTGTCCTAGCACTATTCCTTCTCTAACCATAAAATGACATTTTTCCCAATTAAGGATTAAGTGCTTTTCTTCACATCTTTGCAAAACCTTATCTAAGTTCTCAAGACAACTATCAAAAGTTTTTCCATAAACAGAAAAATCATCCATGAAAACTTCCATAATCTCTTCAATCATATCAGAAAATATAGACATCATACATCTTTGAAAAGAAGCTGGTGCATTACATAGCCCAAAAGACATTCTACGATAAGCATAAGTTCCGTATGGGCATGTAAAAGTGGTTTTGCTTTGATCATCAGGATGGATAGGGATCTGGTGATACCCTGAATATCCATCTAGAAAACAGAAAAACGAGTGTTTTGCTAACCGCTCAAGCATCTCATCTATAAAAGGCAAAGGAAAATGATCCTTTTTCGTGGCTTTATTAAGTTTTCTATAGTCTATGCACATCCGCCACCCAGTGACGGTGCGTTGCGGAATTAGCTCATTCTTATCATTAGTAACAACAGTCATGCCTCCCTTTTTAGGCACAACTTGAACAGGGCTCACCCACTCACTATGCGGCACAGGATATATAATTCCTGCATGCAGCAACTTTATAACTTCTTTTTTAACTACCTCTCTCATCGCGTTGTTAAGTCTACGTTGAGGCTCTCGAGAGGGTGTAACAGAAGGATCTGTCGGAATACGATGGGTATAAATCATAGGACTGATTCCTGTGAGATCTTGAAGTGAGTAGCCGAAAACAGAGTGGTGTTTTTCAAGAATGGTCATTAATCGCAGAGTTTGCTCCTGAGTGAGTTTATTACTAACGATCACAGGAAACTCTGGATTATTGTTTAGGAAACCATAGGTAAGACCGGGTGGTAAAGTTTTGAGTTCTATGGGGGGTCTAGGTGTTTCTGCAAACTCATCTAAGGGTTCAGGTTCAGAAGGTTCGGCCTCTTCTTCAGTGAAGAAGGGGGCTTCCTCTTCTAAGTCTGGATCATCTAAAAGTTTTAGAGATGCAGCCTTTACCTCCTCCATAGGATCAGGCAAAAGATATGGCTCGGTCTTATTATTCAAGGAGTGAGTTATTGTAATTGGAAGTTTAAAATCCTTTCCCAAAGAAATGTAGAGCTTTCCAGTTTGACCTTCATAAAGGAGTCTTCTAAAAGGTTGTCCAATCAGTAGGTCGAAACCCCATATATCAAAGATATAAAAGTTCAAATGAATCATGGAGCCTTCTACCATAAAGGGTAGGACATTAATAATTCCAAGACTGGGGACTAATCGTCCCGAAGATTCCTTTATGACCTTTGTTGTGGGGGTTAAAACAAGTTTCCCAAATAAATTAAGTGCAAAAGCTTCGGACATAATATTGATCCCCACAACAGGATTATAGAGAGCGTTAAATTGATCAGAATTATAAGCACAGCGTATAGTTATAGAGGGTGTGTCCACTCGGATTACTTCAGAGGAAAGCTCTGACTCCTCTAACCATTCGCTACTCATAACCGAGATAAGCTCTCTCAATTGACGTTCACTTGGTAAACAAATGCTAAATTGGCCGTTTTGGGGTCGGTCTATAGAATGGTAGTTTGAAATGTTTCCAAAATCGGCAAAGAGATCGGATTCTAAGTCTAGCATAAAATCAGATGGTAGAATTTCTTCCTTTTGTGGCTCAGAACCTGGGATAGCTAAAGTAGATAAAAAATTTGGCAGAGTGTCTACTTCGGCTTCGTAGGTTTTATCATGGAGGGCATTATCCATCTCAGCTTCTAGGATTCTATTCAAGATCCCCTTAGCTTCATCAGTAGGGATACGAAAGAAAGAACCTCTAGCCATAGTATGCAGCATTTGTTTATTATCTTTTTGAAGACCTCGAAAAAAGTGAAATAAAAGAACAGTGTCTTCAAGCAAAAGTTTTGGACCAGATTCTAAAAGATCAGAAAAACGTTTCCAGGATTTTCCCAAAGTTTCATTATCTTTTTGTTTAAAAGATAGGACTTCGAGTCTAAGGTCACCAGTACGGTCAAGGGAATAAAAATCTAGACAAAAGTTGGCTCTTAAAACTCCCCATTCACCTTGCTGTTGACTTACCTTCTGACTATACCATCGTCTAGCTTCTCCTCTTAAAGAAAAAGAAAAAAGCTTCCAACGTAAAGTCTTATCAGAGATGCCATCAATGCGAAGACAATCGCATGTCTGCTCAAAATCTCTAATATGAAGGTAAGGGTTTTCGTCTTCCTTTCCCGAAAAAGATAAATTTTGAATCATCGCAATCAACCTTGAACTTAACTTATACTGGGATGTTTGGATAGGCTGTGATGACTCCCATGGTAAAAGGTCAGTTGCTGAAGGTGTTGCGGCATCAAAGATAGATATAGAACCTTGGTTTTCCATTTTTGGTAAAAAAAAAGAAAGAATGAAAAAGATAAGAAAATAAAAAGTATGAATACAAGCTAGTAGTAAGACTCAAGGTTATCTCAGCAAACCGTCTTTCTCCCCGGCAACGGCACTAGAAATGCTTGTTGATATTTGGTAACACAATTAGGAAATAGGATCCGCAAGCGCACGGATATCGGTGAGCACTTCACCCGAGATGTTATCCTGGGTATCGTATTTATATTTTTACCTTTAGGAGAAAGAGTGCATCTGACTAACCAAATCTATTACTACTAACCTTTAGGCTACAACCACTATGATTCGATGTGAGTGATGTATAGAGAAGACTACAACCGCACTTTTCTTCTAACCTTGGTAAGGATGATCTACTGTTCTATTGGGGAGGTTTACGGAATCTAGACACCACAAAGGATGTTCAACCCGCACCTATAAACCCTATCGATCCTGCTAACGGGATATGGAATACAAGGGTAACTCGGAATTGTCACGTTCCTCGCTACTACCACGGTCCGGCTAGACGAGGGGATATCTATGAGTATCCTAGCTTAAACACCACGTTTACGCTAGAGATGATTACTCTAAACTCTACGCGAAGAGATCAAAGTAAACTCATAAACCAAAGAACAATAAAACAAAGAACTTACTAGAATTTAGAAGTCGAAATACTGAAGAATCCTGAGAACAAGCCTCGGGTTAGAAGAACTTGCTCCCGCAGGTACAACCTCGGAGTAGACACCGACAGGCCGGCTTCCTCCGATCTATACCTCCACTCTATCTCTCTCAATCTAGTAGAACTAATTCTACTTTCACATTGGATGCTAAGCCCTAAGAGGTGGGAACCCTAGAGGGAACCTCTCTCTCTAAACCATAACTAGAGATATGCAACTGAATAATGAATTGGGGTCTCCTCCACCAGGGGTCAGGGGCCTTGCTTATATAGCCCTTTTGGATGAATCTGGACCGTCGGATCAAACCGACCTTCATCCTACGGTTTTCCTTGATCCTCAAAGGCGGTGGAGCATAATCCGCGAGACTCGACCTGATTGGTCCCGGGGGCAGGGCGGGCGCCCTAGGGCACAGGGCGGGCGCCCTGTGTCCTGGCCCGTTACGGCTCCCGTTCGTTCCCGTGGCTTCTGGAATCTTCTAGATGTAAGATAATTACGTGTTCGGTTAATATCCCGTCATTAATCCGACATGTGGGCCTTTCTTCCGTATTTCCTGATAACCCCCTGCAGAAATAGATAAACAGCAAAACTCGTGGAATTCTGTTAGATCAAACCCTAATTCTAGGTGTTGCTTGCATATAGGTCCTTTTCTTTATTTATTTGATGGTTATAATTGATACTTAAGAACCGTCAACACCGAGCGAACAGGCTGATGACTTGTGACGCTGCACATTTGCGATGACCTAGTAGAGTGACCCGCAATAGTACGATGGAAAACGATAGGGGGGCCATTTAACCTTTCTGATCGAGTTTTTTTACTCGCTTGCGGTTAACCCTCCATGTTCTGCGTCCGCATGCCTTTTGTGCTCAGGTTCTCATTTCCACATCTCCCTCAAACTATTGTACTGCTGTCTTAAACTTTTGTGGTATGGTTATTCGATCTGTTTATTCTCTCCTTAAATCTTCGCCCTGTTTTTGCGCCAATGTACCGCGGCAATCATGGACCTGGGAGCGATTCTTTTTCGGCTCAGTTCCAGGCCTATGTATGGTTTGGGCTTTTGTTTCGAACAGGACCCATGCGATGGCACACGGTGCCAGTGAAACGAATATGGACCTGTTAGCAGCACCATTGCCCAATGCTAATGGCTGATTGATAACAAGAGGAAGTAGGTACCAATTACCAAACCAAACCGAAAGGAAAAAGATTGAAAGGCGGAATCCATGCCTTACTATTGCGCTGTCGATCACTCTTTTAGTTCAGTCTTTTACCTAAAAGTAAAAGCAGTTGCTAGTAACTCGCTACCAATTGCTGATGCCTGACGAAGCGTTATTTCACTGGCGTTGAGACTAGCCGCAGTGGTACTCTAAAACGATACTAAAGCTTTAGAGTATGAATATAGAGTAAAAACTGCTGCATTGGGTACTCTAAAATGATACTCTATCCTTTCTCTCACTCTATATTTAGAGTAGTACTATGCTTACTCTATACTCTATAGTAGCGGGCCCACTAGCTAAGCAAAGGAAAAAATGTTATAACTCACAAACCAAAAATTCAAATTAAATTTCGATTTCACCATTAAATTCGTCTCAATAAATCCTTCAAAACTAGATCACACATGGATATATTTAGATAAAGTGACAAGTAGATCCCACAGTGGATAGAGTGGATAGAGGATGATACAGAGGATGGATAGGTGCGGAAGAATTGAGTATAGAGGAGAGAATCTTGCTGACTAGGACGTATAGAGGATGAATATAAAGGTCCATGAGTACGGATAGTCTGACCATGCCAAATGAGGGATGCGAGCGGATGGGACGGAGACGTCGCACCACGGCTGTCGCAGTCAAGATGCTATTCGACTCCAGTGGCTGCTGCGGCAGCCGGCAGGACGGGGCAAATCGGGCGCATCTGGGGGTCGAAAGAAACTGCACGATCACGCTGCTCAAGTGGCCAACACTCCACGACGCAGGTTACTATAGAGCTAAGAGCATAGTCCATATGTCCATGAGAAGATGTCAAGAAGAGATCATTGCTGCTGCCACACGTGATGATCAGATAGAATACGAGCTCCAATGATCCGACGATAGCTCCCCCAACTCTGAATTTCTGAAACCCCAGCCAGTATTCCTCAGTCCTTGCAGCCCCATTCTTTAGCGGCAAGCTCTTGATCTGAAGAAGAAATTAGTAAAGGAGAAAGAGGTATGTGCATTGTTTGTTCGTATGGGCGCCGATGCTCCGTACATCACCGGACAGTGACCGTATCTTACGTTATCCGTCTCTGCTCTGGCAACAACCTTTTTTTTTTTTTGGCGATCACGCCTAAGCGCGTATTTCATTAAGCAGAATAGAGTTTTGTTACAAGTCGAAGGTACGGTAACACCATGGTTACCACTGCCTTCAGCTCACCAAATGACACAGGGTTTTGATTACATGATAAAACATTTTGCGACTTAGCGAACTAACGTACTGTAGCCTACGCCACGTCAATGCCCAACCTAGCCAAGTCAAGATCCATGGTTGCTGGGTCGAAGTCCCCTTTGAAAAGGATCTGCAGGGCTTGCTGCTTCCTTGTCGACATGTGATGGAAGGCGGCCTTGAACTTGCTTTCAATCTCCAAGTCGGCAGCATCCTCCTCGACGGCAATGCCAAGCTTCTTCAACAACACGTTCTGGGCCTGCCTCGTGGCGTTCACCATCCGCGGCCTGGCAGCGATGCGGCCACTGCGTCGCAACGAGTGGACGGAGACCGGTGTCCTGGAGCGGCGCAGCTCTGGCAACAACCTTATCCTACTTCCTCCAATGACATGGCCACCGTTTTTTAGCTTTCCATTCCACGGTGCACGCACGAAACTAACCTCTTCTCTGACGCTCTCCGCCAAGATTTTCTGCCCTTTCCGTCTATTCGTTGCAGCCACACCAACTTTCGTTTGAATGGCGAAGCAGTACACTGGCTGCCGTGCTAACGGAGGTATGGTTGCTTTTGCTGTGGCCTTTGTCCTTTGAGGTAGTAGCAACGCAACAAAGGCGTCCATAATATGCGGACGTTTCAGCTTGTAACGGGGCCGTTGTAAAGTTACATACCAACATCACCCATCTGTTTTCATCGCACCATCAATCCAATCCATCATTCACTTAAAAAAAACGTGCGAGGACCTGAAGGCAGCAGGTCGTCGAAGGAGACAGTGCAAGCGGCCTGCATTTTCTTTCTACGGAGTACAGCGCAATCGGGTCGTCGATCATGGACGCATGGACACACGCGTGACTTATGGAATCAATGAATCATGATTGACCAGACGGCAGACGTCCGGACCTGAAGAATCTCGAGCTGGCGAGAGCGGTGCATGATTGGTTTACAGACTGTGTGCCCCGGGACGGGCGACTCGGCAACTCGGTTGTCTGTGTCCCTGTCCCTCAGGGACGTGTTCTCTCGGCTGTACTCCTGTGCCGGACTGACGGGCGTGCCACGCGAGAGCCGGAGACAACGCTGCGGCGAAAGTCTAGCCCGTCATCGGCGCGGCCCAAGATCCGGATGTTATCGTCACCGCTAAACTAATTGGACCGCTCCTAAACTAATCGCCCCGCTAATCATCTTCCGCCCCTCTCTCTCTGCGGAACAGCCGCCCACCTCCCCGTGCGCTCTCTCTCTCTATACCGCGGAACCGCCGTTCCGCCCGAGCACGACGCCCCAGCTCCGCATCTTGCCCAGCGTGCGTCAAACAGAAGCAGACGACGGAGGCAGAGCAACGACCCAGCGGCAGAGACGGCTCCTCCTCGCCCTCGGCGTCCTCGCCGCCTACCTCGGCGCACAACGTCTCCCCACGATCCTCCCCTTCCGTTGGACACCAACGAGACCTCCATCGCCGCCACCGCCGAGCGCCGCTTCTACGGACGCCGACCTCCGCCGCCGCGACCTTGGGCGCGACGCCCGCACCCAGGGCGCAGCTCCGGCGACTCCGCTGCTGCCGCCGCCGCCTCGTCCGGCACCGGCATCCCCTCCCACGACGCATCCCCCGACCTCCTCTCCGGCGCCCTCCCCGACCCAGAAGGCCGCCCCGATCCCGGTCACGACGCTCAAGGCCACAACATCCGCTGACGAGAGATAATCAGGCCGCCTACAGCGACGATCTCCTCAACGCTGAGTCCGTTGAGGTGTGTTGCTTGTGCTCCAAAATGCTTCCTCCAGCGTCACCTTGGTAGGCACGCTGCGGGGCACGGGGCCGCTCCACCTGCCCTTCCGCTGGTAGCCTGGTCGCGTGCGCCGCGCTGCCCGTCGAGATCCGGGACGAGAAGCAGCGACAGCAGTCATCCCGCTCCTCTGTCCCTTCTGGATTCCTGCTGCCTAGCCGGCCAAGGCGGCGCTTTTCTCCGCACTCGTCTCCGTCCGGTGCTACAGGGCGCGGATGCCGGCGTACGCCGTGCCCGTGCGACGGCAAGCAGGTATACCTCATGCTGGAGCCCGTACTCGCGCCATCGCGGAGCTGGAGCCGCAGTTCGACCGGCCGTCAGCGTGCTGGCCGTCGTTAATCTAGGTAAGTTCTGCAATGGACTTACCACAAACATATCTTGAGTTCTTTTCCTAAAAAATTGCCCATGCACCTTCTTTCCGTTGAAGGCTTTTGATATGTAACAATTTCAATGACATATAGATGCTCATGTGTGATTTGTCAGACTATGGTTGTTTGTTAGAGTTAAGAAAATTCAGATGTGCATCATCTATAGAGATTTCAGAGGTGTAGTCACCATCAGATATTCATGATTGGCATCTAAATTAATAGGATGAGGAGTCCGTCTATTGAAAACAATGGGCAGTAGATTTTCGTTTTGAATCGATACTTGTCAATCTAATTCTGATTCAATGGAGTCCTTTGCAGGTGGCAAATAAAAGGTGTGATCCCCATTTCATTTTGTCTCCTCCAATATTTTTGAGCTACTCAGTCTCAGTGGCCCTTATTTTTTCGTAAGTATTTTTCTTTGAAGGTTGGCTGACTTGTTGATAAACTTCTCTGCACCTGCCCTTGCTGACATTCATGTGACCCATGCCAAACATCAGGCTAGCCAAATACGCAAAGGTCGACCTCTGAACTTTGATAAGGAGTGTCTGGACTTTATGCCTCAACATTGTGCTGACATTTGCCAAAAAATAAAAAATAAAAAACAAAGTGGTTGGACAACAGCTCTGCAGAAGACTCTGCAGATGCTACACATGCACTACGGTTGGGACTTACAGTTCAGCTTCTGGAGAATACAGCTGCAGTTCGTCCAGTCTGAATATCTGACAAAGAAATACAATTAATCGTTTTCTACAAACTCATTTTTTGCTGCCGCTGCAAAGTGTTTGGATGTTATTGTCTGTGAGATCGAAGAGATGTAGCTTGCGGTTGCACTGGTGCAATACTTTGAATCTGACTGAAACCAGCAAATTGTTGTCTGCTTATTAACATACTCAATAGTTTAGTTCAAATTGTGTGCTTTAATGTGTCCTTTTTCTAAAAATCTTTCCTAGCACTTGAATGATCTGCCTTCCAAAAATATAAAGATTGATCTATTTTCTTTTTTCTGCTTCTTTGATCTCTTTGCTAAAGTTCCTGCAGATCTCTGTTCCAAGCCGTCTGGAACTACAGTAGCAGGCCCAAGCATCGATGAGAGCTGTGCAGTAGCGAGCCCAACACATCTCATCTCAAGCTCCCCGTACCTTGATCTTCACGCAGGTTCATTTACTTTCTACACAAACCAAAGTCATGTTCCTATTCCTGGAGGTCTTGCAAAAATTTACATGCTATAGGCTCAATCAGTTCATTCTAACTCTAAATAACTCTATGTTTGTTTGTGGGATAGAAAGGGTGATTTACTCAACCCGACAAAGTGACAATAGTGACACCTTGCCATACCACTGAAAGAGTGGTCTTGCATAAATAAATTTTAAACAATCAAACAATACAAATTGTAGCCATGTGTATTTTCAGAATGCTTGTTGACAATGTGTGCTGGCAGCTGGCATCGCTGTCAAATAGTTTGCACACCAGAACTAATATTCCATGATTATTTTGGTAATGCTCAAATAGTCAAATCACATACCATTCAGCTGAAAAGAAGTCCTACTTCATGTAACCAACCAACCACCCTCACCTTTCCTTTTTACAATATTTTAACTAATGGAAATAAGCAATATAAGCCAATGGTCTTACCAAGCCTGAATTTGCTAGGCTAAGAAAGGAATACTTGTCATACCAGATTGTTATACGAGCTAATGATGACTTACCATTTTGTTTGTTCATTATCCGAATCGTAGTTCAAAAGGTATTCCAAAATGCTCTATGCCCAGTGGTACTTGAATGAACAGGTATGCATGTCTTCTTCACTACCAATATTCTCTATTTTCATACACAGTAATGGTTTCTTTTTAGTTGTATGTATGAGAAGCACTGTCTCATACACTTCTAAAAATGTTTCTCCTCTTGATCAGTCCAAAGGTCCCTGGATTGTTGATAAATAACAAAGTCTTGATCAGTAATGTGCAGGTTCATTTTGAGTTATTAGTTTAAATTCCTATTTTGTTTATAGGAAAATAACAGGGCCACAGGGTACAGCTTACATGCAAGGAATAGTCAAGATATGTTGGTGGCGTCCATCTTGGCGTGAGGCACGACAGGTGTCTGATCCAGTTTGGTCCATGCCATTCATCGAAAAACAGTTTTTGAGTCGCATGAGGTATTGAGGTTTGTGGCCATGAGCTCAAAATGTATCTTAGTTGTGCTACTACAGCGATGGCGTCGAATGCTAGGCATTGGTACTTCACCAAAACATTATTATCTGTGATTTTTGGCACAAAGTCTGGGCCCTGAGCTGCAAATATGTTCACTTTTTATCGATCAAGTTGTTTTAATGAATATATCCATCTTATGAAGCAAACTAGCGTGGCGGCATGTACAACTTTAGTCATTATTTATTTTGTGTACTTGAAAATTGTTCTTCATTAATTACTTGGAGTTAGAATTTTTTCATATCATGTGAGGCTTAGCCATCCCTTTGTCACTTATGAATATATGTTGTATATAGCTGTAGTTCTAGACTAGAACATTAGTTTATTGTGATATTTCATGTTATTCTTTGTTGTATTATATCTCCATTTTTTAATGCACATACACGTTGTACTTATGTGCGGGCAGGGTCAGGTCGTGCATGGATTTTGTATTTTGTGTTAGCACTTAATCAGGTATGCCTCTATTGGATCAATTCAACAGTTCTATGCATTCCATCTGGTGTTTGTTTTCTACGAAAATGATTCTTTGATTCGCCACAAAGTTATGTCACCTTTTAATTCACAGGAATATCAGATGTGATTCTAGAAATGTTGGGCAAGATCATTTTCCAAACAATTAAACTATTATTATGCTGGGCATTTCACCTAGTGTATATGAAAAAAAAAAGCATACGGTAGTTTGGTACAGGCAGCACAAATCCGCGGCCGCGGTGCAAACGCAACAGCACAGCCCAACGTCAGGGCTTTCCATTGAGGCCCACGAGAAGGCGGGAGGCGCAGCATAGAGGGCGGCTCGGCCCGAAGGAAAGAGGCTCGCGGTGCTGTTGCCAACATTCCAACAGACGCGGCGAGGTTGTCAGAAAGAGGCCTCGCGGCCTTGACAGGGCCCAAGAGGCGAGTTCCATCTATCCAAATCCAACACAGCAAAGGACGCGCGCGATGCAGGCGGGTCCTTCCATCGCTGTCCGGGGGGCTCCCCCGCCCCAGTTCGTCAACATTTTCCGGCCGCGACGCGACCCGACGGCACCGCGCGCCCCGCACCCTTCTCGTCGGGTCGCCGTCGCGGCCGCGCGGGGCGTCACTCTCACTTCCGCCGTCGATGACTCGGTACAGCACCACACCACGTACTGTAGTAGGCACCGTGGAAGAAGCGGGCGCGATCGACCGATGGACCGTCTGGATCGACCTGCGCGTCACGTACGTCCCAGCAGCCAACAACGTTGATCTGTCCAGTCTCGACCGCCGGGGACCAATCATCGTCCAGCCCACCCGCGGCTTCTGGAGCTTGTTGCCACTAGTCGGTGCTACCTCAGCTCACGACAAGTACCAATAATAATACGGCCCTTCCTGCTCCTTGTACAGTACAGTGTCCCTGCTAACGCCACGCTTCATTTGAGGAATACACATAGAAACAATCAAACTACGGTGGCATTTCGTCACATAAATAGAGTACACGAAGACAATTAAGAGAGATTCTAATTCATTGCATCATTTCCAGTATATTATAGAATTTGTCCTGTACATACGGCATTAAGAGAATGTGTATTATATAGCTAAATTTAACAAAAAAAAATTACATCATAAACATTTAACCAGGGTGGAGGGGACCCTGGCCCTGTGCTGCGCACTGCTGTTGCTGGGCTGCCGATATCATATTGTATTCATATCAGGTTCAGACTCATTGGCTCATGCATGATGTATGCATCCGGTACGGTGAGTGGTGGCTATACTCAGACTTGAGACTGACTTGAGAAGAGTAGTGCTTGGGGGAAATAAGCGAGACGTGGCAGATGAAAGTAGACTAAGAACAAGTTGTGCTTGCTATATGTGTGAGCACCATGCGTGTCATGACTGTGCCCTGTAGTATATTTAGTTATTTACCTTTACAGGCATGGACGCATGGTACAGTAATAAGTCAGTGCACTGAGATCTTTTCCTTCATCTGAAAATGCATGATATGGAAACAATTATTTGCTCGAGATAACTGGCTCCATATGAGATGACCTCAGCAGTTCAACTCCAATAGTCTTGGTGAGGCAGAGGCACCATGCAAATGGTGCCGGGGCCAGCTACTACCTCTCCGATCCATGCTACTAGTACTAGCTAGTACTGCCCACTCCACCCTTCCACATACTCCCTCTGTCCCTTATTAGATGTCGTTTCCGGTTTTTGTGCCCACAAGTTTGACTCGATTTATATAAAATGCATGCAATATTTGTATCTCCAAATAAATTTATTAAAAAACTAGACTCAAAGACCTTTCCAATGATACTAATTATATACCATAAATATTAATATTTTTTAATATATATTTAATTAAAGTTGTTTCTCGGGAAGCGTAAAACGACAAGTATTTAGGGACGGAGGGAGTACACCGGAGTAGACGAGCTAGCTTTCCTGCGAGTAAGAACAAGTTGTGCTTGCTATATGTGTGCGCACCATGCGTGTCATGACTGTGCCCTGTAGTATATTTAGTTAGGCCTCGTTTAGATGCCAAATTTTTCCTCAAATTCCACTATATAAAAAAAAGATTCCCTATTACATCAAAATACTGACACATGCATGGAGTACTAAATGTAGATGAAATCAAAAACTAATTGCACAGTTTAGTTGTACTTTGCGAGACGAATCTTTTGAACCTAATTAGTCAATGTTTGGACAAAAATTCATAAATATAAACGAAATGCTACAGTGGAGAATCTTTTACTATGCAGATTTTGGACCTCCGGTCAACTAAACACGGCCTTATTTACCTTTACAGGCATGGTACAGTAATAAGTCAGTGCACTGAGATCTTTTCCTTCATCTGAAAATGTATGCTATGGAAACAATTATTTGCTCGAGATAACTGGCTCCATATGAGATGACCTCAGCAGTTCAACTCCAATAGTCTTGGTGAGGCAGAGGCACCATGCAAATGGTGCCGGGGCCAGCTACTACCTCTCCGATCCATGCTACTAGTACTGCCCACTCCACCCTTCCACATACACCGGAGTAGACGAGCTAGCTTTCCTGCGAGTAAGAACAAGTTGTGCTTGCTATATGTGTGCGCACCATGCGTGTCATGACTGTGCCCTGTAGTATATTTAGTTATTTACCTTTACAGGCATGGTACAGTAATAAGTCAGTGCACTGATATATTTTCCTTCATCTGAAAATGCATGCTATGGAAACAATTATTTGCTCGAGATAACTGGCTCCATATGACATGACCTCAGCAGTTCAATAGTCTTGGTGAGGCAGAGGCACCATGCAAATGGTGCCGGGGCCAGCTACTACCTCTCCGACCCATGCTACTAGTACTAGCTAGTACTGCCCACTCCACACTCCTTCCACATACACCGGAGCATTGGCCTCTCGATCACCAATCAAGCGCCCATTGCAGCTGTCAAGAACTGTGGCAGAGCTCAGCCACGCGATGCTTCTGCTATCTTCTCTAAAAGATCACAACAATCACCTTATTCTAAGCCACGGTCATGGACGGTGAACGGATGAGGGAACTACTACTACTAAGCTACTAGACGTGCTAGACGCCTAGACCCTTGTTCCACACTGCAAGCTTAGAGGCAAACTGTTGCCAGGCAAGATGGAACATGCAAGCTGAGTATAGATCAGGGTTATCGCCTCTCGGCATGCATATGCGAGTACAGTATGCTCCAATTTCCATGGCAACAAATCTGTAGACCAAAAGTTAAGAAACAAGCCAATGATTGGCAGGCCTCTGAACGAACCCACGAACCATCCTTTTCCAGGCCATTTCCTCGAGCATCATGGCGCGGCTTGACAAGTCACCTACTCAGTACTCACAGGTGTCACAGGGGTTTCATGACGACGGAAGGAGACCGAGGGTGTGTTTAGTTGTCCCTGTAAAATTTTTTTAAGCACAGTAATTTTTTTGTTTGTATTTGGCAAGTAGTGTCTAATCATGGACTAATTAGGTTCTAAAGATTCGTCTCGTTATTTATAACCAAACTGTGTAATTAGTTATTTTTTTTACCTATATTTAATGCTCCATGTATGCATCTAAATATTCAATGTGACTGAGAATCTTGTAAAATTTTTGGAATTTTGAAGGAGGCCGTGTTTAGATGCCCGATTTGGGCCTCCCAAATTACTATGCAGCACTGTAGCAATTTTATTTTTATTTGATAATAATTGTCCAAACATTGATTAATTAGGCTCAAAATGTTTGTCTCGCAAAGTACAACCAAACTGTGCAATTAGTTTTTGATTTCATCTACATTTAGTACTCTATATATGTGCCGGTATTTTGATGTGAAGGGGAATTTTCTTTTTGCATAGTGGAATTTGGGGGTGAATTTAGGGAACTAAACAAGGCCGGAAGTGAACACACCCTGATGATAGGGATGAAAATGGATCGGATACGGACGGATATCATTGATATCACATTTGTTTTCGTATTTCTGATCGGATTCGGATTCGAATACGGATAGTGTCAGTCATACCGGATAGGATATGATTGGATGTCGACATCATAAATATGCGATTTGAGTATTCGGATACGGATACAGTATCGGATGTTGAATATCCGGACTCAAATACGGACAGATCTGAACCCCTCTAAATGGATTTGGTCTCGAATACGGTCGGAAAATATACCGTTTTCATCCCTACTGATGATGCCCTGGCAGGTGGCAGCCACACGGTTGCACGGTCCGTACGCCGATAATTCCTGTGCCCCGTCTGCCCCCGTCATGAATTCATGATCGCGCGAGCCATGCCCCTCCGCATGTGCAGGAAAACGACAGGGGCGATCGGGTTGGGTTGGCCGGTTGGGGCCTGGGGGTTGGGGCAATGGCCTCGTTTTCAGAGCCGTCGTGCTAGCCGGCCCTACGGTACACAAACACCGAATGGGCCATAGGTCCGCCGAACATACTGTAGATGCAGCAACATCCTAGAACTACTGCTTTTCAACCTTTAACTTTTGCTTAAATTATAAAATAGGGTAATATATGCCCAACAACGGTCAAGAGTACTTCCTCAGTCAGAGAATAAGTGTTATTTTAGGTTTCGTTCCGATCAAACATTCTTAACTTTAACTAGATTTATAAAAAATATTAGCAATATTTGTATCTTCAAATAAGTTTATTATAAAAATAGATTCTATGATCTATATGAGGATATTAATTATGTACTAAAAATATTAACATATTTATATATATTTAATCAAAGTTAAAAGAGCTTGACTCATTGAAAAGCGAGAATTACATTTATTTGGGACGGAGGGAGTAGATAAATTTTGGTCTTATCTTACTTGTTTCAAAGATGGTTTTCTATTTTACAAAAATAATAAAAATCCAGTTTCATATCCAAAAATGCAAAAATATTTTTAAATCAAGAAAATATGAAACCAATGCCATTTTTTCTAAAAGAAACTTATTACTCGTAGTAGTGTTCATTATTTATATAAAACAAATAAAATTTAAATAGAGTAGATATCATTTTCACAAGAAAACTATTATTAGTTTCATCTGTTTGATTAAAAATAAATTAACTATGACTTTTTTCCAAGATCAAACCAGATTTTGTTTTTTAGAAAATAGAAAATCACTTTTCAAACTTGCTAGAGGACCAAATTTGTTGGTATCGACTGTTGAAGGGCATCCGTTACTCAGTTTTGTAGTTCATGGTTCGAAATTAGATTGGCGTGCAACTTAGAGGTTGGAAAATGATTTTTATCCTATATTTTCAAATTTTCAAGTGCCTCTCCTCTCTCGTTCAGTCTCCTCCAGCTTTATGGGAGGACTTATAGCAGACTAATAAAAGGTGGTTCCACTATACCTCGGTGCTTATAATAACATTAGCTATCCTGTTACGTCTCACTGTACGTTCTTCTTTCTTTTGCCCCGGCCTTGATGCTTCTCAGCTACTAGGCTGCTATTATTGACACGAGTTCAGATTTCTGATTTGAGATCAGCAAGTTCGTCAGGGTTCGAAAGCGACACATTCGCCGCAGGAAATATACATAATGCTGGAAATCCTTTTCGTGGCTACATAAAGCGTCCTAGCCTAAAACGCAGATTAAAGTGCATGTTCCCTATCTCCATCAACTAAACACATCCTGTTACTTCACTGCACCAGTAGTGTGTAATGCAAGCGTAAAGAGAACTTCGTCCTAGCCAGTTACCAGTAGCCAGTGAATTTGATTCCGAAGATCTACTTGTCCACATCAGGTGCCTCACTTTCTTTCTCCCTCTCTGGAATCCTTGGTGGAGGTCTGGAGGAGCACAGATGCAAGCAAACGTAGCATGCGTCTCCAAGGTCGCAGCCAGGATATAAGGTATATAAACAATGGAGAGATATTCCTGCACTAGCAAGGGGTAACATACAGCACGATATACTGGACGAAGCTGCCCAACATCTTCAGAAAAAAAAAAAGATCAGTGTTTATCCAAAGGGAATAATCGCAGCATAGAGAGAGCCTACCACTGCAGTACGTACAAAATGATGCTTTTCTGTAAAGCTAGGCGCTCGATCTGTCCCGGAAAGAGGCCGCCGGAAGAAAATTCTTGCTTGCCTGGTTAGGATTAGGATGCCCGGTTAAGGTTTGTGCGATCTGGGAAGGCCAATCGCAGGATCGGATGATGCACTAGATTAGATTCCCGTGTCTGCTGCTGCGAGTGTTCTTCCAAAAGACAGGTACTGGGAAGCACGCTCCGAGATCGTAATCTGAATAAACTCACGTGATGCTGTTGCCTGCAACAGAAGGCGGCTACAGCCTCTCTCCTCGTAGTACATTGCTCGCTCACGCTCTGGGCCATGACTGTAAAGAGCACTTGCCTAGCTCCGCGCGATCTGGGAAGAGCGGAGCGAGTGCCGACTGCACTGCGCTTTCGCATTCCGGCACGAGAGATTCTGGTTTCAGAGCTCAACAAGTTGTTGCTGGGCAGCACTTCTCTTCAGTGCCCGTGACTGCATGTACGACGAGAACCAAACTGCACGTCGTCAGGAGTCTTTAGCTAGGATGGAAAACGGTTAAACAGAGAGTTGTCATGTATATATGCAGCGTCACCGGTCACCGGCCGTCGTCAACTGGCGTCAGTAGTATAAAGTTTTTCTTTTTTCTGAAGAAGAGGCGTCCACCATGTCGACACTCGACGATATGAAAAGGACGTTAACTCGCGTACAGAGAAAAGTGCAACGAACGGGAAGCAGGCGCGCGAGAGGACGCAACGAACAGTCCAATAGTTCATGATCGCCACACGCTGCCGACAACACAGCAGCTCTCGGCTAGTTTTCTACTGCCTGTGAATTCGTGATGTCAACACCACCAAGCTAGCAGAGTACGGAGTAGGCGGCTAGCGCGCGCGCCGCAGGCCATGCCAATGTGGATAGCATCCATGCCATCTCAAAGCAACAGCGCGTCGTTCTTATCCGCCGTCTCTGTCGGGGAAGGGCGACGGCACGCTCGCGGTTCCTCAACTTTCTCGTCGTTTGCTACGCTGCGACACAGTGACTGAAGAGCGCCGAATGGGCTCGTCGGGGCCTGGCGTGCGCAAGCGCCATGCGTCAACGTCGGCTACTATTGACTTGTGTATGCACAACCAATTCGACTCGCTAGCGAAAAGTTTAGGCTTCGCTACACAAGATCATGTATGCACAACTAATGTGAAAGAAATTATGTAAGCTAGGGATTAATCCCAAGATCATGCACGGACGACCCTATTTGAGTGGATTTATTGGTTCGAAAAGAGAACAATAGTTTGTTGGTTATAAGGATGGATGTCGTGATCAGAGACGGAGCCCCCCTACGGTAGGGTGGGGCAGCAACCCCACTTACTGCTGGTATGGAGGACCCCCACCGCTATCTTCGTCTCTCTCGGCACCTCCGTAGCAGAGCAGAGCATGAAGTCAAGCGGCAGTTGGCGTCGTGCCTGTGTGTGAAGAAGGTCGAGTGCGCCCGAGCCATGTCCAATTTGAGCGGTCGAGCTCGACACCTCCGTAGCAGAGCAGAGCATGAAGTCAAGCGGCAGTTGGCGTCGTGCCTGTGTGTGAAGAAGGTCGAGTGCGCCCGAGCCATGTCCAATTTGAGCGGTCGAGCTGAGGCCCAATAGCCCATAAGCCCAAAGCTGAAGTGCCCCCAACCAGTCAACCGCTCTCAGCCGGCCTACCTCATCTCGCCTATGTCAGTGTACCTTGCCAGACCAGGCGAGTCAAAATAGAGCAAGCAAAATGATTGTCAGTGCAAACCTCGAGGCCACCTAACCCGTGAACCAGCTCAAACACGCCCCGTCCCTTATCGTCTGTCTGGTTGGAGTGCTGGAGCCAACCCGATTGGGTTCGACCCATTTTCTGGTTGTTTGGATGGAGGTTTGGGATGGGTTGGGTTCGACCTCAGGAGAATATTCCTCCAATATGCGGGTTCGGTTGCTCCGTCGAAATCTGACGGACGGAGCCGCTCCGCTCGGGTTGGGAAATTCACGTGCGCTGCAGTAACCTCAAACCTTATCCCTTCACCTCCCCTCCACTCGACCGCTCCATCAGACCGCCACCGCCCAGCGCCGAGCCCCGCATCTCCGCCAGGGTCGCGCAGCGCCGGCCTCGCCCAGCGCTGGCCTGGCCATCACGCCGGCCCCGCCTGGTCCGTCGCGTCGGCCGTGCCTGGTCCGCCGCGCCCGAGGAGCCACCCCGCCCGCCTCCAGGTCCGCCCGAGGAGCTGCCCGCCCGCCGGCCTCTGCCCCGGACCGGCGCCGCCCTCTGCCCCGGACCGGCTCCGCATCTCCGCCAGGGTCGCGCCGCCCTCTGCGTCGCCCCGCCATATGCCCCAGACCGGCGCCAGGTCAGCCCTCTGCCCCGGGGCCGCCGTTTGCGTACAACGCCTAGATGGTTAGGAGCACCCTTTTCCTATGAATAGAAACAAACTATGGATGGTCTTTCAGTAGTATATTGTGCTCAGACTTAAATTGTAAGTAACTTTGAACCAAACTACATGAATTTTAAGACCATCTTACCTCTTATATGGAATTGGATGGGGTCTGCTTCTGAATATTTGCTTTTTACCTACCTGATCTATATTGATTGTGCTGTTGTGCTTGATTGTGCTGCTATATGTAGATGAATAACAGGCTCAAGGCATTTGTTTTTGCTGCTGCTGCACATTGGTTGTTGTGTGTCATGGCAATTGTTGTTCGGTCTAGGAAAAGAAAACGAGTTGCAAGAAGGGAAGTGATTACTTATGCACCAATATATGAAAGGGATATGAAGAGAATGTAATACCTCAATGACAAAATCTGGAAGGATGACACAACTTGTGTAAACATGCTGGGAATGAACAAAGCACATTTCTTTAGGTTTTGTAAGTTGTTTAGAGATCGTGGTTTACTTAAAGATACCGTTCATATGTGTGTTGAGGAGCAAGTGGCAATGTTTTTTCATACTGTGGGGCACAATGTTAGGAATAGAGTAATTGCAACCAATTTTGGTAGATTCGGAGAAACAGTCAGTCGTTATTTTAACAAAGTACTGCATGCTATTGGTGAGCTACGAGATGATTATATTAGGTCCCCTTCATTGGACACTTCAGCTAAAATTGAAGGAGACCCAAGGTGGTATCCATACTTTAAGGTGTGAAGCTCAACCTTATGTCATATTCTAAATTTATTTTTTTCCAAACCTAATTGACCTAATCTTGACTTCTTTGAACATCACGTAGGATTGTATAGGAGCACTTGATGGTACACATATAAGAGTCACTATTCCAAAGGAAATGCAGCATGCTTTTCGTGGTAGATACAAGCATTGTACTCAAAATGTACTGGCAGCCGTAGATTTTGACCAAAAGTTCACCTATATGTTGGTCAGATGGGAGGGGACAGCACATGACGCACTAGTTTTACGTGATGCTAACACGTGAGGGTGACCTTCGTGTGCCACAAGGTAATATAAGAACATATGTCTTGTCCATAAATTTGTTCATCAAAATTAATGGATTATTGAGATGTAACCTAACTATGCATCATATGTTAGGTAAATATTACCTAGTTGATGCTAGATATGGAGCCAAACCAGGATTTTTACCCCCTTTTCGGGGTGTACGATACCACTTGAATGAATGGGGGAGGAATCCGGTGCAAAATGAGAAGGAATTGTTCAACCGTAGGCACTGCTCATTGAGAATCATAGTAGAGCAAGCATTTGGAGCACTAAAAAGGAGATTCAAAGTACTTGATGATGCCTCTCCTTTTTTCCTTATGAAACTCAAGTTGATATTGTTGTTGCTGGCTGCATCATTCATAATTGGGTGATTGAAGATGAGAGTGATGAATTCAATATACCAAGTGACAACGATGAGGACACCCAGCATACCACATATGCTGGGACAGCAAGTGAGAATGCCATTATGCTAGCTTTTAGGGAAGGCTTGGCTGCCCAAATGTGGGCAGATCGTCAAAGCCATGGAAACTAGTATCGGTCAATGTAATATGTGCTGTATTTTTTTTCTTGGACAATGTAATAATTGTATTTGAGGGCTGAAATTATATTTGAGGACATATTTCTACAGATATTTGATTGCCACGTTGTTTGCTACTTTGTTTGTGAAAGCCCAAGTTTGGTTTTGGTAATTAATGACACCAAGTTGCTAATGCCACGTGTTAAGTGTTTTGAGTTAGGCATAAGCAACACATGTGATGAAGGTGTACGTGGCAAGGAGTGGTGGTCACAAGATCACAAAGAAATGGTGCATGGACATGAAATGACGATCATGGTGGAGATGCACATAATATGATGGACATGATGATCAAGTGGAAGAGAAGGATCTAAGAGCGCAAGACAAAGGTATAACCATAGGGTTTTCCTTTTACCGGTCTAAGATGAGTAGAGAAGTGATTGACCGGATTTAGGATACATAGCCGACTATCAAGAGGGGCAATCACGGTTAGCTTGGGAATCAAGTTCCACTAGATCAATATCTTGAGCATATGCATTAGGATCTAGTAGAGAGCTAATTTAACGCCTTAAAAATGTTTGTGAAAATGCTAACACACATGCACATGGTGTTTTTCACATGATGGTGTTGGCACATTTGCGAAGGCAGTGATGTTTGAGCAGTAGTAAGGGGTTTGGGGTTCGCTCTCCCTCCCGCCGAGCTTGCGAGCGCGGGATTCAGGCGTTTTCGAGGAAATAAAATGCCTATTTTCTATTGCGTCGGAGGCGAGAAAAGGTGGCGAAAGTCCGAAATGATTATCACTGAAAATACACTGACCGGACGCTACGGTCGAATTGACCGGACGCGGCTGGCACGTCCGGTCAGTTCAAACCACAGACAGACGCGCGTGTGAGAAGGGTCGCGGACCGGCACGTCCGGTCCCTTGCGGAACCGGCGCATCCGGTCACGCACCCAGGAGTTCAGCACGGAGGGCAGATGCGATCGGACGCGGTGGCGCGTCCGGTCACGTTCGACCGGACGCATCCGGTCACGAGTGGACCGTTACTGGATTCCGATCAGACGCGGCTGGCGCGTCCGGTCACGTGCGATCGGATGCGTCCGGTCTCGACGGGAGCTTACTGGACCGCGACCGGCCGCTGACACTGTCGCGTCCGGTCAAACGTTAGAGCGCGTCCGGTCACGGCAACGGCTAGTTCTGACGCGCACTGTTCACGCTTGTCCTGTAGTGACTGGACGCGTCCGGTCACCCTGACCGGTGCGTCCGGTCAGCACGATTTTAACTGTGTCGTCCGGTAACGGCTAGCTGCGTACCCCTTCGCTATAAATAGAAGTTGGCCGCGGTTTGAGGGTAACTCTTGCATATTTTGAGACCTAGAGACATCCTTTGAGCTAGAGAACAACCCCTCCACTCATCTCCTTGCTTGGTTGCACATCTTGAGTGAGATTGAGTGAGATTCAAGTGCATTGCTTGAGAGTTGCATTCTAGAGGCACTCGATCTTTGAGTTGCTGCGGATTTCTTGTTACTCTTCCGTGTTTCCCGACACGGTAGACGGCTTGGAGCAGCGGAGGTGATTAAGCTCGCAATTGGAGATTGTTGGAGCCCTCACCAAGTGTTGTAAGGGGTTCTTGATCCTTCCCCGCGGGAGTTCGCAAATTGGATACTCTAGTGGAGCTCGTGGCTTGGAGGATCCCCATCTTGTGTGCGGTTGTGCGGCGCCCGCCGAGGGCTCGACTCTTGATAGTCGATTAGCTCGCGAACCGACAAGTGGGTGCATCGCCACAACGAGGAGTAGCTTGCCGGGAAGCAAGTGAACCTCGGTAAAAATTCTTGTGTCATCTCTTTGCCGAGGATTTCTCTTGTGGTTGATTATTGTGATTGATTCTTCGAGTGCATTACTTCTCTACATCATTGGTATAAGAATCAAGTCACTTGCTCTTTACTTTCTTGTACTAGTCCTAGTGTAGTTTGCTTAGTGTAGCTTTTATCACATAGGAGTAAGTAGCTTAGTGACTTAGTCTTGTTGGTGTGTATTAGAGATCATAGCCTTGCTTCACTAGAATTGTATAGGTGGCTTGCATACAATAGTTGAGCTAGTGCTAAAATTAGCATAGCCATCTTTTGTACTAACGTGTTTGTTTAGTGAAGCTTGTAGAATTTTAAATAGGCTATTCACCCCCCCTCTAGCCATTTGGACCTTACAGTTTGCTACTTTGTTGGTATTATTATTTGAGGACATATATTGCATTGTTTATTTTGTAGGGGAATGGAAGCAGAGGGTAGTGCAGGGACTGGTGGATATGCTACTTGGACTTCAACTTGGTCAGCCTACATGCTTGAATACTGTTGGGCATTCTTAACGTCACTATCAAAAGTAGACTTAGTTTTCTAATTCTGATAACGGCGCCAAAAATGCCAAACCTATCCCTCATGCCACTTAAGCCAAGTTGTCATCCCCAGCATGACATGAGAGACGCGGTATTGAAATATGCATTTGCTCATCAAGATAAATAATAAAAGGGATCTGCAAGCGCACAGATTAATACCGATGTAGCATTTTAACCGGGAAGTATTCCAGGTATCGTTATTTATATTTTTACCACTGGGAAGGGATTTCTAAGTATCATGGTTGATAATGGAATGAGAATATGGAACTGAGTACACATCATTGCATGTATAACCGAGAGTATTTATCAATCTCTTTATACAGGTATAAATGTCACATTAAGTAAAGGTAAAGTGATAATGGTGACAAAGATAATTAATCTGATCAGCTAGCCACATATAATAATGATAAGCACCTCAACAGATATTCTAGCAAGTCATTAGCATGGAATTAGGATGAACTACAAAGATATTCCCTAAGTTATTATTAACTATAAAGTCTAGCATATCATAGTTAGTGCAATTATACTTGGCAATCATGGTGAGAAAAGACTATATCCATGCATAGTGAATATTAGCAAGGAAGATGAAGAACATAGCAATCACTACCCTGTAATAGTGTTGCTCTGCCTGCCCTATACACGAGAGGGGGACTATATAAGAATCAACGAAGCTGTCACTATCGCGAACTACCCCACAATCCGGCATATAGGGTGCAATCGCAGATAAATACGGTATAGACACCACGTCTACACAATAATTATCATTCACCCACTGTACACGTGGATAAACGCTATACGATCCTAGGCATGTATATAATTCCAATCTAACTAAGCCAAGCATATAACTATGATAAACTAAGAACAATATAATTGCAAATATAATCAAGTAGAGCAAAGTCATAACCAAAATATTGAAATAGAACAAAGTCATATTCATAATATTGAAGAACAATGATGAACAATTGAAGAACAATAGAGGAATTACCAAGAATCCTCTTGACAGATCCGGGAACCAATCGAAGATTGACTCCTTCTAGTTCTAATCCTATGTAGCTATGCTAACTAGAGATCTAGTTGATGTGGTGGCTCTAGGGCTTGATCAGAGGCTCTCCTCCTGAATTAGGGTTTGAAGTATGAGACGAGGGCCTCTCCTCCAGGGGCAGGGGCCTTGCTTATATAGCCCTTTCGGATGAATCTGGGCCGTCGGATCAAACCGACATTGATCGTGCGGTTTTCCTTGATCCTCTAGGTCGGTGGAGCATAATCCTCGAGGCGGAGCCTGATTGGCTCCGGGGCCAGGGCGGGCGCCCTGTGTTCGGCTCCGTTACGCCTCCCGTTCGTTCTCGTGGCTTCTGGACTCTTCTAGATGTAAGATAATTACGTGTTCGGTTAATATCCCGTCATTAATCCGACATGTGGGCCTTTCTTCCGTATTTCCTGATAATCCCCTGTAGAAATAGATAAACAGCAAAACTCGTGGAATTCTGTCAGATAAAACCCTAAGTCTAGGTGTTGGTTTCATTTGGATCCTTTTCTCTATTTATTTGATAGTTATAATTGATACTTAAGGACTGTCAACAAACTCCCCCAAGCTTACCTCTTGCTCGTCCCTGAGCAAGGAGAGACTCAGTAGTTGCTGAAATGCCTTTGAATTTTGACGGTACACATGCTTTCAAATAGAGTCTCATCTCTGAGTTAAAGTAAACTGTCAAGACTTAAAACTTACTCATTATACCTTTCACCATGGGGCTTGCAACCGTCACCTTTGTCTTGAGCGGTTAAAAGATAGAACAGTCTAGTCAAGCGCCATGTCTCTTATTCTTGATTAGCTATAGCTCTTGGAGTTTCTTGCAGATTTTCAAATAAAACTCAGAGATTCCTTGTATGACTCTCTCAGGTCTCTCTTTTGTGGTATTTCTGGATCCTCACCAAGGCAGTAATGATGTCTGCCTTCTCTCAAAGCAAAGTATGTAGTATTTGTGGTATAAGGTAGAGTGACATTGCCTTCTCTCTCATCCTATTCTAATAAGGCTTTTGATATCTGGAGCTCATCGGTGGGAGATAAAGTATACATACTTACAAGACATTTATTGCATAGTCAAACCATGGATCCAGAGAAACAAGCTAATAAGTCAAATCAAGATGTGCATGTGTGGCGAATAAATGGTGTATGGTGGTAGTGATGATAACAATGATGAAAGTCTAATTCTACTTTTGCTCTTTTTGAGGGGATACGTACCTTTCTTGCTTTTAAAGCTCTTGAGGAGAATGAGGTGCTCTATATTTTCTTTTTTTTTTCCTCTCAGGTGGGTATCTTGTACCCCTAATTCTACTGTCGGACACTTGTCCATTTTTACCTCTCTTCTCACACTTTTTCTTTTTTTTTCATCGAGGTTCCGAGCACTTGCTCCTTTTTATTTCCTCGTATCTTTTTCTTTTCGAGGTTCCGGGCACTTGCCCCTTTTTATTTCCTCGTATAGAGCACTCATCTCCTTAGAACAATATAGCAAGTGGTAGTAACCAAAATAGCTTGAGCATTTATTTCACAGGGGATAACAAGAATGGAAAAATATTTTTGGCTATTCTCTCCCGGATTAGGAGTAGAATAATTTTATGTGGATCTGGAGATGAGAATGAGTGGATATATGTGGATGCGTACTTCCGGAGTAGAAGCAGCATGTATGAGTGATCGTGCAAGTGAATCTTGATTTTAACCGCATGACAAGCTCCTAAGGGTCTACACAGCTTGACTACACTCAATGATCATAAGCAGTAAAAAGTAAAGGTATGGCTTAAAGTCTAGCAAGCATGTATGTATGGCTGTGGTAGGAACTTAAACTCTCATCATACAGGAACTCATCATGTAGCATTTTAAGATTTTCAAAGATAAAATTCTCCAGAATTCTAGCATCTCTAGGAATAGATAAACAGCAGCTCAACCTTCCCATATCATATCCGTTAACAACTTAGACTTTAGATCAAGTTCTCTTCCCACAAGTTCAGGTTTAAAGCAAGCTTTAAATGATAACAGTTATGTCTAAACTTAGAGAGAGGACTTCAAATTTGAAAGTTAGGCAAAGCAACTATTCATCATATCCATGCTAGAGTTTTATTATTATCTAGATTCAGTTTAGCATAGCCACTTTATTTATTTATTAAAACACACTAAGCAAAAGATATAGGTATATATATATAAGCACAAAATCTTTATTTGGTTTTTTCATAGTTATGTATATTTTTATTTTTATAAGGTAGAAGTATATATAAATATAAAGATAAAGATAGAAATACTTAGCAAGATAATGGAGGTGCTCTCCCCCAAGCTGGATCTTGACATAATCTCTTCTGATGTAGCTAGCAGATGGCGGAGATGTATTTGAAAGTCGGCAGCACCCTGACAGCGATTAGAATGTCCTCCGTCTGCTAGTCTCCTTGAATTCTGTGAAGCTCAAATAGACAACAAAGCTTTGTGGAACTGATTAAGTGTTAGCATAAATATCTAGCCTTTATCATGCTGAGCCTCCTTGATTTTTTTAATGTTTTTTTATAAAGCAGAAGAAAATATTTATGTATTTATTATATATATATATTTTTTATGCCACCACAGTGAATGTACTTATGGGTTTTATGCCACTCGCATACTCACATGGGGCTTTAGGGTTTTTAACATTTTTATTTTCTTTTTAAGATAGTATGAATATGATTAACTAAGCAAACTATTTAAGATAAAGTAAATAATTAAAAAGGAAAGGATAACTACCAAGTTACCTCTTGGCAAGGCGTTCGGTGTTTTTAAGTCCTCCGAACGGGACTCTTATTCGTTCAGTCGTCCTGGGACTTGGTGGATGGCGTAGTCGGTGGTTCCGGCGGCGCCTCCTCTTCATGTACAACTGTCTTTTCTTTCCATACCTGTCTCGGTGCTTTGGTCTCCTCAGGACAGTGTTGGTTGAGTGGTATGTCTTCAGGTCTTACCACTTCTCCTTCATAATCTGCCCATCCATCCTTGATGACCTGTTGCTTCTGATTGTGGTTACGCCGCCTTCTTCTTGTCCTGACCTGCTTGGATTCTTCAAATACATAGTTAGGGTCAGTAAAGTAAAGACGTACCTTCTCAGAGGGGAAGTGCATGTGGACTTCTCCAGTTCCAATGTAAATGATTGCTTTGACAGCACTAAGGAATGGTCTTCCAAGGATGATGGGTGGATCGTATTCATCTTCTCCCATGTCAATAACCTGAAAGTCTGTATGGACAAAGTGATCGTCCATCTTGACAGGGACGTCAGTTACTGTACCTTCGACCTGTCGGAATGTCTGATCTGCCATCTGGAGCTGAATATATGTTGGGTTTAAGGGCATGGTTCCGAACAGAAGTTCATAGGTGACCTTGGCCATTATGTTGACGCCCGACCCAGTGTCGCAAAGTGTCTTGTAGAAGTGGGACCCATTAATGGAGCAATAAATGCTTGGCATACCTGGGTCGTCCTTCTTAGGCAAGAACGGTGACTTGAGTTGGTGATCTTGACCTTTGTGCACGGCAGTGACCATCTTAGCTGTCTCGGTCCATACTTGCTTCTTGCTCTTGTTCCTCCTGTTGGTCCTCTTCCTTGGTTCATATTGGGGTTGCTCTGGGATTTGTGCGGTCTTGTTCTTGAAGGAAAACGTTTCCTTCCTCCCCTTAATGTAGAAACTGATCTTGGCAGCACTAGCATAGATGACAGCTTCCGCGGTGTTCAGGAATGGTCTCCCTAGGATGACGGGAGCCCTCTTATCAGAACCGGTCTCTATCACTACGAAGTCTGCTGGAGCGTACGAGGAACCCACTCGGACACAGACGTTCTTCAATATTCCTCTCGGGAAACTCAGTGTCCTATCTGCAAGCTGCAAACACATGGTTGTTTCTAATAATGGTTGTGAAAAGAGTTTTTCATAGAGTACCCTGGGCATGATGTTGACGCTGGAGCCAAAGTCACAGAGTGCTTCTGGGAAGTCTCGCATGCCGATGGAGATCGGGATGACGGGGCGTCCTGGATCGCCTCTCTTGACCGGCAGACGGTCAGTACTTACTTCCACGATAGGGTTACTCCAGTAATCTCCTGCATCAAACATGTCTACAAGATTTGTAGATTCTAGTCCTTCCGGTTGTGATGGTATACCGGGGTTAGTAGCAGAAACAGCAGCAGCTATTTGATTCAAGTGAGATTCAATCATTTTATTAAAGCTAATCTGGTTCTTGATGGCAGTAGAGAAATTATCCATTCTATTATTTATATTTTCTAGTATTTTATCATTAGATGCCAATTTCTTAGACAGGTTATCCATTAGCTTTCCTTGGTTGGATACTAACTCTCTCAAAGGTGGATAATTATTATTATTATTGAAAGAATTGTTACCTTGGTAATTACCTGAGTAGTTAGGCCTCTGTTGATTCCAACCTTGATTCTGCTGAGGACGGTTGTAGTAGTTGTTGTTATTGTTGATGTAGTTCACGTCCTCCAGCAACTCAGGACAGTGATTGCCCGAGTGTCCAGTACCTCCACACTCCTCACAAGTCATGTGGGAGTCGTAGACGTGCATGACTTCTTTCTTTTCTCCAGCTCGATCATCGAGCTTCTTCATGAGTAGGTCTAGCTTGGCAGACAACATGTCTACCTCCTTGAGCTGGTGCATACCTCCACCTCTCTTGCGTGTCTGAGTTCTTTCTTCATTCCAACCTTGGTTGGATGCCATCTTCTCCACAAGAGCTGTGGCTTGAGGTATGGTGAGTGATAGGAATGCTCCTCCAGCTGCAGCATCCATGGTTTCACGGGCACTGTTAATGAGCCCATGATAAAATGTCTGCATCAACAGCCAGCTTTCCATTCCATGATGGGGACATTCTAGGATGTAGTCTTGGAAACGCTCCCATGCTTCTGGAACGGATTCATCATGTTGTTGCTGAAAACTTGTAATCTTCCCACGGAGAGCATTGGTCTTGCCCATGGGAAAGAATTTGGCCAGAAAGTTCGTGGAGCAGAGTGCCCACGTAGTGTTTTTCTCCTTTGTAGCGTAGAACCACTGCTTCGCTCTCTCCAACAGTGAGAATGGGAAAAGGCGAAGTAGTATGGCGTCTCTGGGGACTTCAGCCATGGTGAAAGTGCTGCAGATCTCCAGGAAGTGTTGAAGATGAGCACTAGCGTCTTCGTGTGGCTTCCCACAGAACTGGTTAGCTTGCACCATGTTGATGAGCCCAGGCTTGAGCTCGAAGTTGCGGTCGATCTCCCCAGCAGGTCCAGTGCGGATGTTGTCCGTAGTGGGAGCTGAGAACTCGCGGATCGACTTGTTCGCCATGGCTTCGAATTCAGTCGACAAATTCCGGATGAAACTTCGGCGGTCTTCGGATTTGGATGAAGCTTTGTGCTGAAGTGTTGACGATGTCTTCTTGAGCTTAGCTCTTGTTCTTCTGAATAAGGCTTCGGGATCGTCAACAAAGTTGTCTGGAAGATGTCTTCTATTCATGCATCACCCTGCAATAAATAATCAAAATGGAAAATACAGGGGTAAAACTGTATAAGAGAATTGATAAGCTCGATCAGATTAGTGATGCAAATGATGACTCAAAGTTCCGTATTCATTCCTACTTAGTAATCAACCTTCCCCGGCAACGGCGCCAAAAATGCTTGTTGGGCATTCTTAACGTCACTACCAAAAGTAGACTTAGTTTTCTAATTCTGATAACGGCGTCAAAAATGCCAAACCTATCCCTCATGCCACTTAAGCCAAGTTGTCATCCCCAGCATGACATGAGAGACGCGGTATTGAAATATGCATTTGCTCATCAAGATAAATAATAAAAGGGATCTGCAAGCGCACAGATTAATACCGATGTAGCATTTTAACCGGGAAGTATTCCAGGTATCGTTATTTATATTTTTACCACTGGGAAGGGATTTCTAAGTATCATGGTTGATAATGGAATGAGAATATGGAACTGAGTACACATCATTGCATGTATAACCGAGAGTATTTATCAATCTCTTTATACAGGTATAAATGTCACATTAAGTAAAGGTAAAGTGATAATGGTGACAAAGATAATTAATCTGATCAGCTAGCCACATATAATAATGATAAGCACCTCAACAGATATTCTAGCAAGTCATTAGCATGGAATTAGGATGAACTACAAAGATATTCCCTAAGTTATTATTAACTATAAAGTCTAGCATATCATAGTTAGTGCAATTATACTTGGCAATCATGGTGAGAAAAGACTATATCCATGCATAGTGAATATTAGCAAGGAAGATGAAGAACATAGCAATCACTCCCCTGTAATAGTGTTGCTCTGCCTGCCCTATACACGAGAGGGGGACTATATAAGAATCAACGAAGCTGTCACTATCGCGAACTACCCCACAATCCGGCATATAGGGTGCAATCGCAGATAAATACGGTATAGACACCACGTCTACACAATAATTATCATTCACCCACTGTACACATGGATAAACGCTATACGATCCTAGGCATGTATATAATTCCAATCTAACTAAGCCAAGCATATAACTATGATAAACTAAGAACAATATAATTGCAAATATAATCAAGTAGAGCAAAGTCATAACCAAAATATTGAAATAGAACAAAGTCATATTCATAATATTGAAGAACAATGATGAACAATTGAAGAACAATAGAGGAATTACCAAGAATCCTCTTGACAGATCCGGGAACCAATCGAAGATTGACTCCTTCTAGTTCTAATTCTATGTAGCTATGCTAACTAGAGATCTAGTTGATGTGGTGGCTCTAGGGCTTGATCAGAGGCTCTCCTCCTGAATTAGGGTTTGAAGTATGAGACGAGGGCCTCTCCTCCAGGGGCAGGGGCCTTGCTTATATAGCCCTTTCGGATGAATCTGGACCGTCGGATCAAACCGACATTGATCGTGCGGTTTTCCTTGATCCTCTAGGTCGGTGGAGCATAATCCTCGAGGCGGAGCCTGATTGGCTCCGGGGCCAGGGCGGGCGCCCTGTGTCCGGCTCCGTTACGCCTCCCGTTCGTTCTCGTGGCTTCTGGACTCTTCTAGATGTAAGATAATTACGTGTTCGGTTAATATCCCGTCATTAATCCGACATGTGGGCCTTTCTTCCGTATTTCCTGATAACCCTCTGTAGAAATAGATAAACAGCAAAACTCGTGGAATTCTGTCAGATAAAACCCTAAGTCTAGGTGTTGGTTTCATTTGGATCCTTTTCTCTATTTATTTGATAGTTATAATTGATACTTAAGGACTGTCAACAAATACCTTGCCAATTTAGTGGTTAATGGCACCAAGACTTCATCCACCTTCAAGATGGTTCACTACAATGGGTGTGCAAAGGCTCTTCGAGAGAAATTTGGCATTGTGCGCAATGGTGAGCAGGTTAAGAATCACCTTAAGACATGGCAAAAGAAGTTTCGTAAAATATGTGACCTTCGTGGTTTGAGTGCTGCTGGTTGGGATAAAGATACCTTCACTATAACTCTTGATGATGAGCACTACAACAATCATATTAAGGTATTTGCTGAATTATTAGTTCTCACATATAATAATCTAATAATAGTTGTTGAATTATTAGTTGTCACATAATAGTAGTTGCTAAAATTATACATATATTGCAGGATCACAAGTCTGATGCTGATTTTCTAAACAAGCCTATTCAACACTTTGAGGAGATGCACACAATATTTGGAAGTACCATGATTACAGGCAAGTTTGCAAAGGACTCAGGTGTGCCTCTAGGTACACAGGAAGACAGTACAAATGACTGGGACAATGAGGTGCAGAGGATGGAAATACAGAGTGATAGGAATGCAAATGAAGACAACAATGCGGCAACTTCATCGGCTACCAAGGCCACTAATCCTAAAAAGAGGGACAAGGGCAAGAAGAGGGCCATGACTGACCAAGATCCATTGGTTGCTGCAATTAAATGGGGAAGTACCAAGTTAGCCAAGCGATAAAGGAAGCAGGGAAACCTAGCAATGATGTGTCGGCTGATTTGTATGACAACTTGATATCTATGAGTGGCAGTTTCAATTCGACTCACTTATCATTCTACCATTCCTACTTGGTCCAACATCCTCACACAGCTAGAGCTTTCAACTCCTTGCCTTTTGAACATAAATTCAATTGGGTTGCAAAGCACATTGTTGTAGTCATGGGATGGTTTTTTTTGTTAGTACCACATAGAACTTTATATTTGTGGTCTAAGTAAGCTTGTGTCTTGCTATGTGAAAGCCTTGAACTTGCTATACATTGTGTAAGGCTTGAACTTGATGCATCGTGCAAGCATCAGACTTGATATTTGTGTGTAATGTGCCTATGGATATGGCCTAAGACTTTTATTTGTAATATGGCCAAGACTTTTATATGTGCCTGTTATATTATTTTGTGTGCTGATCTTTGATGCATGGTGCAAGCATATGAAATATTGCTATGTGTTGAGCACAAATATTGCTATGTGTTGCATAAATTGAGGAGGGTAACCTCACCATTTCAGTGCAAAGGTGACCATATACAGATTCTGTTTGAATCCATCCAACCAAACAAAAAATGGGATGGATCCGACCCCATCTCAGTCCTCCAACCAAACAGAAGACGGATCGAACCCATTCTCGCAACCAAACAAATCAAGGGCTGGAGCCGTCCCCAAAACGTGGGTTGGAGCCACTCCAACCCACTGATCCCACAACCAAACAGACGGTTAGAGCATCTACAAGAGACTTTCCAAATCCTTCCTAAATGTTAGGAATAGAGATTTTGATGAAAACTATCTTCCAACAGTTTTTCTAAATGGTCATCCAAATATAGCCATCTTCTATTTCGGATTTTTCGCTAGCTAAATATAGAAAACGAGAATGGCTCTCTAGACTGCGCATGAGAAATAGAAGAACCGTTAGAGAGTGAGAAGATATAGAAAACGTTTTTTTATGCAAATGACTCTTCAAATAATGATTTGGAGAGTGAAATTTAGAAAGTCTCTTGGAGATGCTCTTAGCTCATCCTAGCCTTTCTTGGTGAGGATATTTACTCCCTCCATCTTGAAGTAAAGGGCGTTATAATTTCTAAATTTTGTATTGAAGTATAAGCCATTCTATACGGTGTCCATGCTCATGTTTAGCAAAGTTTGTTAAATAACGAGAAAAACATAACTTGAGGAAAAAAACTTTTTAAGTGGACTTGATCCATGAATACATGCATCATTTAGGTATTTGCTTATGTTGTTATAAAAAAAATTAGAATGTGTTCTATTATTATACAGGATGGAGGGAGTACTCGTCAAGGGAAAAATAATTCATTTTCATCCCTTATACTAGTTTTCTGCAAACACGACCCGTTTCCAGAGTTCCACTGCGATGGCTCCCGCCGCGGATTCAAGAAAAACAGATCTTTTGGAGTCGCCATTAGATCTTCCTTTTTGTTTGCCATATAACAAATCTAACGTGACACGATATATACAGGAAAACGCAAATATAAAATGCGCCGGAGATCTGCAAACGTAACGCCTTGACACCACGGTCGCCACTTGGCCGATGTGGTCCGTCCGTCGGATAACAACACGCGCTCTGGACCATGTGCAATTTCCCGTCGTCTCTCTGTTGTCCTCGTCCGCCATTCTGTAGCCTCCAGCGAACAAGTGTCGCAACGATTCGACCCCTCCTTGACTTCCCGGCGCGCCCCGTGATCTGAATCTTGACCCGCGCACTCGGCAATATTGTAACGCAGTACGGCGAGATCGCATCCACCGGCCCTGGGCCTCCTTTTTCACTGCGGTTCGGAGCACGCGCGAGGAATCACGTCACGGTTGCGATACAAGTGGATTCGAGGTCTCAAAGAAACGATCGATAAAATAATAGTAATGCTTTTTTTTTTGCAAGTAAACAAGGACTGACCCAAACCAAGATCAAAATCCAAATGTGAATGCTGCACTAGTTGCGCGCGGGCCGCGTAGGCAAATCAGGGCTTCGGCTGGCGCCGTGTCGTCTTTATGGCGGCAAATCAGGGTGGATCGACGGACACGGGCGCGGCGCGCCCACCTGCGGCCATGCCGAGCCAGCTCGCTCGCCTCACCTCACCTCACCTCACCCCCACACCCACCCGGCCACCCGTGGGCCGGCCGTGCGTGTGTCCCGGTGGAGTGCGACGTGCATGTTGTGTCGCCGTTCTGTTTCCGTGACGGAGGAGAGATGGCGACGGCTCTGATCTGACCCGACGGCAAGCACCCTGCCCCGCTAGCTCTCCTCCTCGCCGCGGGAACATGGCTTCGCCGCTCGATGATGAGATAGATGATCCATCTATGGACCATGGCCCGCGACACCTCAACAGTGCACCACCTTATCAAATCTCAAGTGCTGAGACAGTGGGACTACTGGGGGCGATGCACGCACCTGCGCATGTACTGTCATGTAGGTTAACCTGGCTGGGGCCTAAGCTAGTCACAGGCGTCAAGAACTCATCTGTATGCATGATTGATTAATGATTTATTATTATTCGCTACAACTCTCGGCCATGCAGCTTGCAGCCACTATTGCAGGAACCATTGTTGTCGACGCTAAAGGTCGGTTTGGCAGAGCTGTGCTTCCTGATTCTTCAGTTGTGCTCTCTAATTCACTGGTGAAGTGATTTTATAGCTGAAAGTGATTCTCTTTAATTGTTTAGCATAAACTCTTAAAATCAGCATGGAGAATCACTTCACAGAATCAGGTGAAGCTACTTTTTTCAGCTCTCAGCCTCTTATTTCATTTCAGACAATCACATCACAGAATCAGCAGAGAATCACTTCACTCTAGAAAAACCATTTGGCAGCCGGGGAGTGATTCTCTTTAAGAATCCGCTCCATAGAGCGCTTCCAAACGCACCCTTACTGATGATTCACAGCGAACAAAAGCCACTAGAAATAGAACTGCGTGGACTCATGCCAGGAACCATCAGCAGAGATATAGATGGATTTTCTAAACATACCACCAGTACAAATTGTCTATTTATATTGACAGTGGGCCTAAGACAACCACATTGTAAATGCAATGGTGGTTCAATGTAAATTTATGATTTATACTAGTCGCAATTTTTTTAAATAAAAACTAGCAGTATAAGTATATTTACAGTGACGGATTTCGTAGGCAAATGCAAGTACAAATAATTTGAAATTATTTTTTTAATTGATTACTTTTTTTTCGTTTGAAATCATTTAGGGCTCGAAAATTCTATTTTATGATTAATAATTTTGAAATTAATATTTGTATGACTTTTTCAAATGACATCGGATGGAGAAATGACTTAACCTAGTACTCGAAGAGATCTAAAACTTTCCTGTTCAAATTTATTTTATTTGAACTCAATTATCGTCTCAAATATGCAATATAATATTCACTAAAGTAAACTAGAATCATGCCCGTGCGTTGCAACGGGAGCAACCACCTGACCCTAGCTATGCTCACGCCAATCGCCTTATCCATGTCGCCGCTGTCCCACCCGTGACGCCAGTATCTGCATGCCGCCAGTTCTCAAAGAGTCGAACCGTATATATTTGATGGTAGGTAAGTGCCCGTGGGTTGCAATCTCAGAGGATGAACAATTGGAATATAATTCAAGTTTTTTTTCCCATGCTTAGAACATCTTGCAGCCGAAGAACATGAAGGATTGTTCGTCCGTTGCCAAAGCTATGCATTTAGAAAAGTCAAAACGACTTATAATTTGAAACAAAGAGAGTAGTAAAGATCTCATCAAAATGTTTCTTCTATGGAGTAAAGCCATGAACAATACAAATTTCAATGAAAAATCCATTCCTCTTGCGTAGATTGTCTCACCCTCCTACACCATAAGGAAAAGTTAAAAAAACATATCTCTTATTTCAAATATAAAATTGCTTTTTTCTACAAAATAAAGAATTTGAAGGGTTCAATTAATATATAAATGCATACAGGATGTCACATTTAAGCCATAATTAAATTGTGATACGGTCATGGACATTAACCGTAGTTGAAAGAATAAACACTTGATAGTGTCCATTGCACTCAAATTTATGAAAGCTGCATCTAAAATTCTATAACTACAAAGAGGAATATTTCAACATATCCTTGAGTATCTTCCAGAATCCTAAGGTGATGCACTGCTAGCAAGCTGTAGAATCCAAAGGTGAAGATGGACTTCGTCGCCGGGGAAACAAAGATGACAGAACAGTAGGAGATGATAACTGATAAGGAAATAACTCTCGTCTGGGTACAACCGTAGAATCTATTTATACACGTACACGCACACCCACCCAACACACGCACACCCCACTCACACACACTATACGTGTATAAACAGTCCTACAACTACACACAAAACCGAAGACCGCGTCCTTGTAGAGATCACCGAAATCATACAAGACTCCATAGATGGTAAGCATGTCATAATCCCTTTGTGGCTCTACGCGTGAGAGGCTGCAGATTATTTGGGAAACATTGTTCCTGGTGAGAAACACCAGCGTCAAACCCAGGGTTCGAACACTGGTGGGTAGCGTTCCCACTGGCCACCGCTACCAACCGAGCTAAAGCTCGTTCAGTAGAATGGCAACGGCAATGGAAATCAGTCACACTTTTTTTATCATGAGTGCACTAAAGGTTATTCTAACCAAAAGAGAAAAAAAAATAATGTAGCTACAGAAGCACAGTAGCAGCATGACACAAGATATCACCTAAGTTGTTCAGATTGTATTGGAGATATAAATAACAGTGGCACACTCAAAATTACTTTTGGTCAGAAGATTACAGTAACTTTGTTTTCCATGGGAAAAAGACATGGTGCTAAATATTAACTCTTCATGGAGTTTAGAAACATCATCATAGGTATGTTCTGAGTGACAGCTCTAACAAACCGAATGATATTAGGGTGTCGGACCTTCTCCATTATAGTACAGTCAATTCATGTCTAAAAACATCATTGGTTAAACACAAATATTTCTTTCAAAAAAAACTGGGCACAGATATTTGTATTGTCAATACTATTGAATGTCCATTGACAGTGTCAAAAAAAATTACGCAGTATTGGAATTCACCTCAACAAAGCTTCAAGTAAATCCTTCCTATTCGTCATTCTGAAAAGCAAAACATTGTTTAGCATTTCAATACGATTTATTTAATAGTTCACAGGTTGGTTAAATATCATCAAATACACCCACAAAAATAGCACAATCAAACACAACTTGAATTACTGGGAAAATACATGTGTTAGTAGCTGATTTACAATGCTGTCATGTACACCTGTATGATCCTAGGTGGAACCTCTCGACTGCACAATTAGATTTTTCAAAAATACATGAAAACTTTATCATAATTTATAAGGCAACCTAAACAGCCATGGTGCTGCGAAAAAATTAAGAAAATCAATTAGCAGATCTGAGTTGGAGAATCATCAGCCAAGTAGTACATGCCTTTTGATTTGAGCAAAAGCAAACAGGAAGCAACCTGAATGCTACAGGGAATGTCCAAACAGGAACTGTACTTTGAAAGCAAGAGCTTTGATACACAACCTCGTTGGATTTTTTGCAAAGTCGCTGAAGCTTTGAATTTATTATGAATTCTTGGCACACATAAAATGAACCGAACAAAAAAGAGAAGGAGAGGTATATATAATTCTCAGGTGAACAATAAGTGCCGAACCAATAACTATTCATTGCTGGACCATGAACAGTGGAGAGAGGTAAAACCTGGATTGCCCCTAGGGCCGCCTGCAGCGTTGTGGCAGATCGTTGAAACCAACAAACTTTTAAAGTCATCCGAAACAAATAAAGGCTGAAACAAGGAAAAAGAGTCAATTTCATATTGTTGGCATTCAGCGGAGTGCTAACGTCGACTAACAAAGGATGTACCAAAGTCTATGAAAACTATTAAAGTAGTCTGAAATAAACAAATTAATTCACAGCTATACATACTAATTTCTATAATTTATATAAAACAAACTCAAGTATTGAAAGGCTCTATCGTTAATTTGGATGAACTGATATCAATAGAACAGCCGAAGTACAAAAAGGATTAAACAAAATGGCTAATGTAGGATTAACCATATACACGTATGGGGTGAATTTGAATGCGCTTGGTGTGCGTCGTGGCGAGTTCGCGGTTCTGCATGTACGACGCCACACCGCCACCGCGGCCTCAACGTGGGTGATACCCCGCGCTTAGCGACTATGCCGCCGGCACCGGCGACGCATGCTTCTGCGACGAAGGTGAGGAGGAGGAGGAGAGGATGGACAGCCTGTGGGAGGACCTGAACGATGACGATGCAGCAACAGCGGCCCGTGGTGATGGTGAGGACCAGCTCTTCAGGCGGTCCCTCGACGTGTCGCGCGCCTCTGTTGCTGCTGCCTGAGGACAATCGTCTCAGTTGCCAGATGATGAAGGTGCGTTGGTCTACAGGGGCGCTTGAGAGGACGATCTCCGCGTTGATCGACGGACACACGTCTACGGGGAAGGCTTTCGTGATTGATTGTTGTTGCTGCTTTTTTTGGGCAACGAAATAGGAGAGGCAAGCCGGGATGGGTCTTGATCGTGCGCACGCTGAGGTCGCTTGGATTGCACGGAGGGGGGCCTGGATGGGCATTGATCGCTCGCATGCAGTGTAACCGAAGGGACCTTGATTGATTGTGCGTTGTATGCAGCATCCTGGATTTCCTTGCAAAACCGTTGGGAGAGACAAAACGACCGTGGGTGGGCCAGGAAATCTTGGATTTCCTTGCATGCAGGCATGCAAATCCGGAGGGAGAGAGGGAGTAAACAACCGCAGGTTTGCTGGGCAATCCTTCGTGGGAGCGGCTTCGCGTCGCAAGGGTGGACGGAATCGTTGTAGATGTTTTATTTTTTTTTTGTGTGTGTGTGTATATATATATATATATATATATATATAACTATTACCCTACAGCTAGCTACAAAATAACTTATTCTGTAGTCACTTTGAGTTACGATAATTGCTATGCTAATTTACGAGATTATAGTAACTCCTTACTATGTGATGTACTATAACATTATGGTAAATATCCTCATGTGTTATAGTAATTCAACTATCGTAAATATATACTGACATTGTCGTAAATTAGTATATAAAATTATCGTAAATAGAGGTGGCTACAAAATAACTTATTTTGTAGCTAGCTATAGAGTATACTCTCCCTATTTGCAGAGAAGATAGAAATGAACGTATCAAGTAGTTAAACACAAGTGACTTAGAGGTGTACTGGTATGGAAGGAATGCATGAGGCTAGAGGTACCAAAAGATTGGTTGGTGTGCTTCTCCTTTTTTTTTTTTTTGCTAATTTTAGCTTGATTTATAAATTCCAGAAAACCCTCTACGGTGGTGGTTTGTGTAAACATGTAGACATGCGGTTCTTAAGCGATGGTAATAAAAACAATACTTTACTGGTCTAGAACACTAGCGGTTCACAGAATTGCCGGTGAAAAATCCAAAAAGTGCTGCCAGCACAATTTTGTGTACTAATGAACGTAGGTGTCGTGTGCGTTCGAGGACCATGAGGATGTTTGAATGCTAGTCACACTTTATCTTAGAAAATTTTGATAAGTTAGTAAGTATTTAGTTAGTAACTAAATTAATGTAAAAAAATTACACTACACGTGTCGTATATAAAAAAATGTAGCAAGATCCTCCCATGTACAGTGGCCACACTTTTGAGCCTGGACTCCTATTATATAAGTTGTAGTATCTGTACTCTACATAACACACTCACACCACCACACACGCATACTTCTACAAGCTACAACCTATACACCTCAAACGTCCTTCTAGAGATCATCGAAGCCACACGAGCCTCGTAAACGTCCTTCTAGAGATCACCGAAGCCGCACGAGCCCCGTAAACGATGAGCACATCGTTGCCCCATTGTAGTGCCACGCGAGTGTAACACCTCTGGTGTTATAATAACTAATTAACTGGCCATGTCATCATACTGCATCGCAAAGCATATATGAGTAGGTTAATTACAATGTGCATCAACTAAAACGAGTTTACATTCTTAGGTTGGATGTGCTTCTGAGATGTGTGACTCGAACCGAAAATCCTAATTTCGAATGTCACCGCAAATACTTAGTTTATGCCCTATGTAATTTGAGGTGTATGATTGTGTTATGCATTAGTGTCAAGTGTAGGGTATGAACTCAAGTCCAACATGTAAAATGAAGCTTCAAGTTTGAGTTCGAATTTGGGATTCAAAACTTGTCGCGAGTTTTTTGATTTGAATTTGAATTCAAATTTGGGTAGTTATTAAAAGAATTTCAAAAGTCAACTTGGTCAACCAAGAGTGGAATTTGGTCAAACATATGATGCTTGACTCAATGATGCCCTTGGATGATGGTTTGATCACTAAATACTCACCAATTAAAATAGCAACAAATTTCAATTTGAAATTCCTCCGGAAAACCCTAAATCAGAAAACCCTAACTTTACCCCTTTTTAAATAACTCAAAATCTAAGCAAAATTAGGGAAAAGTTTTAAAAAAAGTTTGTAGATCTTTTCAAGGGCTACAAGTTTGTTGTTTTGAGTTTTCAAAGTTTTGGTGAAAAATCTTGAGTAATTTTGAAAAGAAGCAAATTCCAAATTTGACCCCTTTTCATCCCCAAACTCAAATTTCAAAATAGAGGCAGACTTTGAAAAAGGTTTGAATAGAAAAGTTGTAGGTCTTGGTTAGATGTACAACTTTAGTATTTTGATTTTTTGAAGTTTCAACATAAAATTGAAAGTAATTTCTAAATTACCAAATTTCCGAAAAGTGTCCCCTTTTGATTTCAAATTCAAATTTCAAAATCCAGTTCGAATTTGAAAAAGTGTTCAATATGAAACTTGTAGAGCTTGAAATTCTGAAGATTTCATATTTTGAGAATTTTTCAAGTTACTACATGATTTTGGGAGTAATTTGGCAAAATAGTTTGAATTTTAAAAATTAGAGGGGGATGCTACAGTACTCGGCCAATGGCGGCCGGGCACCGCGTGGCATGGGCGTTGGAGCGCCGTCGTGGCCGTCCAGGCCCTTTTCACGCACCCAGGATCGCCAGTGACCACACTGGAAGGTGCACGACGTCGTGCACCTTCCAGTGTGGTCACCGTGTCCGTTGCTCTATATAGCTTGAGCTCGCCGTGGAGTTCATTTTCTTTTCTGTTTTTGCCATCGCCGCTACTCAGCTCCGCCGCTCACCGCTGCCGCCGTTGAGCCGTATCCAGCTAAATCAACCGCACCATCGAGTTTTCCTCGTTCTCGCGCGTCTCCTAGTCCACCTGCATCAGCCCTTTTCCACCCAAAATCGCCCGCGCCACCCTTTCCTTCTCCAACTCCGGCGACCGAGCGCCACCAAGCCGCCTCACCGTGGCCAGCTACCTTCCGTGCTCTTCAGCTTCAACTGATCATGGATTTGTGATCATGGTATGCCCCTGGTGCTCCCTGGCCATTCAATTTAATTGTTACCCGCTTATCTCGTCGGAGCGGCGTGTGCCGTCGCCTCTGAGCCGCCATGGCCGTCGGGGAGGGTCCAGCGGGATGCGAGCTTAGATGTTTAGAGTCGTAATCGGTTCACGGGGAGGAGTAGATCATGTTGAACAGGTTGGTTGGGTGACCGACGTCGTGTTCGCCGATCGGCCACCGTGCCGTCGTGATCGGGCCGCGGCGAGGAAGAGAGAGCGAGAGAGGGAGGAGAGGGATGACAGGTAGGGTCATCCCGTCAGCGAGAGCACGCGAGCGCGTGTAGTTGGGCCGCGAGCGCGTGTTGCTGGGCCACGCACGAGGGAGAGCACGAGCACGCGGACAGGCCGCGTGTTACTGGGCCGAGCTGAGGAGAGGAGAAGTCGGCCCGAGTTGAAGATTTTGTTTTCCTTTTTCAAAAATGTGAGTAGTAATGATTTTTGTTAAATTCACTAGAATTTTTGTGGAGTTCCAAAAATAGTGAAAATTTTTGAGTAAGCTTTTAAAGGTGTAAACTATCTAGAAAAATATTAAATGCCAATTTTGATTACTTTTTGCAAGTTATTTAATTAGCTCAATTAAATATTAAATGCAACTTTCAGGAATTTTAGTAATTAAAATATTAATCCAAAAATAATGAAATTTATTTTGACACTGTTTTAGACTAGGTCCAACCTATAGAAAAAGTTTGAGCTCAATTGGATGAAGTTTAATTTATTCTTAATTTCTACCTTAAATTATTTAAGTAATTAAATAAATGTTTAAGTGATAACTTTTAAGTGTTGTGTGCTCTTTTTGATTGAGTGATGACCTTAGGTCATTAACCCTTAATGATCCTTGGCACCTTAATTACTTGGTTGAGCTCATGATTAACATGTCTTGTTAAGTAATTAGGTTGCTTAATGTGATTGCGGTTAGTTAGTAAGTTCTGTTGGTTTGTAGCGGTACCGTGAAGGAAAGTTGTACTCAAGTTATTAATCATCTCATATCATCATCAAGCATCATGTTTATCACCACATCATGTTGAAGCATGTCATATGCCCGTGTAGTTCCTGCTTTCGAGGAACTAGAGTTTGTCGAGCAAGCTTCTAGAGGAGAGCAATCGCCAGTGGGTTCCAGACCAGATGTCGAAGTCGTTGAGCCCGAGCAAGTCGTCTCACCTGAGCAAGGTAAGCCCCGGTGCATCTAAACCCTTCCTTGAGTTTTTATAAATCTTTATCACTGGTACTATGGTTTATTGCATTAAGTAATTAGGAATTGAGTGATAACCCAATTGTTGCATTATCATCCTTGATTATTGCGATATCACCCTTGGTACCTGTTTTATTGAAAATACGTAGTTATGCTTCGCTATTGCTTATTAAGTTAGGCTTTTAAAATGAGATGTTTTAAATGACACTCTGATGACATCACTTGATGGATACTAAAATATAAGAATGAACTTGAGATTGGGCGGGTGGTTTGTCCACTGCTAACTTGCATTGGGAAAGGAGTCTCAATGTAGTGTTTCCGCCTTATCAGTTAAGGACCGTCCGTTGTTGGACCTCGTGTCAAGGATTTTTTTTATAGTACTAGCCACGTACCCATGTTGGGTAAGCCTTACTTCGGCTATTCCATTACGAGAACGTCTAACCTCGCACTGGGAGTGGAGAGATGACGAGAGTAGCGTGTACCCTCGGGGCTAGAATTGGGCCGGGTTCGAGGAGTACTGTGCTCTCGGGTGGCGATAGACACATTCTAGTTTTGGGTGACCCAAGTAAGAGTTGATATATGCAAGATTGGTTCTACATATGTCGTGTGGTTAGGAAGCCCCAGCTGGGTAAATTAAGCGGTTCGAATCGTCGTTACTCCACGAGGAGTCTTGACCTTGCACCAACTTCGTAGCGAAAGAAATGGAATGTGTTGAAAGAATAAGAAAGAATTTCATGAGAATTACTTGGATCTAGATTAGAATCACTTAGAATTGGTTAATGAATCATCAATGATGAAAATAAAAGGTTGAAAGTAAGGACTTACTTTAGTAAGCTTTTCCGCAAAAATTATTTTGATTCTTAATACCCGTACCTTGATCTCCTAAAACTAGCATGTCTTTGGAATCTTTTCCTTAGTCGAGTAAGTCTTGTTGAGTACCCTCAGTACTCAGGGTTTGTTGAATCCTTGTTGCAGGTGCGGTTCATGAGCAAACCTGCTTTGAGTCCCGCTGCATGACCGTTGTCGTTGAAGAAAGTGACGACGAGTATATTGTGTGGCCTCTGGGCAAAGCATCTCGCTTGAGTGTTGTAATAAAGTTACTACCGGTACTCCACTACTACTGATTTGTAATAATACTACTAATGGTTTGAGGTTTGAAAACTGTGGTTTGTAAACTTAAGTTATGTAAGACTTTCGCTCTTTTACTCTGATGTTATATTGAATAAACTGTTGTAATATTGCAATACTCCTGTAATTGGATCCTGTTCGGATGAAAGCAGGCCTTGTAGGTTACGAGGGATACAAGTATGGCTGTCAGAGGTCACAATGACAATGACAAATATCTATGGGCCATCATAATTTAGGAGGTTCTGTGACAGCGAGTACTCAGGACCCAAAAGAAGCAAATCCAAAAAAAAAAACCAAAGGTACGACGCACAAGTTGCGTCCGCTGGGATGGAACACGGGTGGGTGGCGTTCCAACCGAGCGGCTTCACCACCGCGCGTCCGCGTATAGTGGCCACACTTGTTTGAGCTTAGTGGCAACTACCAAGTAAAGTTAGTAAGGCTGACGCCAGCGACAGCGAGTATGTTTCCAGCCTGTTGCCCCGCTACAGAGGTATTACTAGCCTTTACTATGCAAACCAGGCATGCAGCTACAATGGTTTGATGATACTCCTATTCCTATGTGCTTTGTATAGATTTTCATAAATCAAATTTAGCAGAAGAGCTGTGAATTATATTAAGATGTCACTGTGTTACTGTACTACACCGTAACATCAACAAGATAGCTCCACCTCCTCACGTGTTGTCACATACTGCGGGGAGCTGTGTTCCTAGGATTCCTTCTGGTGCGGCTGCAGTGTGCTATAGTGCCGGAGTTGGAAGAAAACTAGCAACGTTTTAAAAGTAAGTGCTTCGTGCAGTAATACTTCCTTCGTCCAAAATACATGATGTTTCTTTGACTTTAGACATTTTATTTGACTATTCGTTTTATTTAAATTTTTTTATTATTTATTTTAGTATGACTTATATTTTTATTAGAGATATTTTAATAATAACTTATTTATTTTATTATTTGCATAAAAAACTGAATACGATAAATGATCAAATACAAAAGCGTGGTCTATTTTAGCACGGAGGGAGCAATGATTTTTCATCCTGTCAACATAGTAAAAAGCGTCTCTCTTGAGTGTTGTCTCGTCTCGTCCCATGCTTTTGTCTGCTTTGCGCAACCACAGAGTTCTGCAACGCCGAAATTGGCGCGACACGGAACAGGTAAAAGCTCGCCCACTCGCACGCGGTCTCAAGGACGATTTGTGTAGATCGGAGAGATGCAGCGATGAGTTTGATCTGGCCCCTGCCCGTGATGGCGTGATGGGCGAAGGAGAGATCAGGAACAGGGGACACACCGATCAGAGATGACGATACACTGACCGATCAGATTGGGGGTCCAGCAGCAACGGTCACCGCCGGGTCCGGGATTATTGAGCAAAGCAGATGGAATTGTTCTTCTTGTCACTGTTCCAACACTGATCACTTCACGTGTGTGTTTGTAGTAAATCGATGAAGAGACGGCCTTTTTTAAGTAAGGTCGGGTCAATTTGCATAACCCACTAGCAACATCACGCGATCGGGTAGAATGTCTTTTAGGATTAAAATGTTAAATGTTGGCTCATAACTGGAGGAACCGTTTCATACTTGAGAATTATCAAGGACTTAAACTTCACCATGCCTAAACTGATTCACAAGTGAATTGGCATCCATATATTAGTGCAGATACAACCATACATGGTTGCACAGCTTAAATATGGCATATGCAGTCATATAACGCAAAGTCATGGCATTTCGGGTCTTTGGTGGTGCCTCCCAGCAGAGTTGTCTAGCCGGACAACAAACCATGTCATTAATTTTGACACTGCCTAGCCAACACGATACCTGCTAAATCCAAACATATTGTGGTGGAAATGAACCAGCTCCACCTATCACGAGGTCTAGGGATCAAGGGCCACGGCCTCCCAGACAATGCCTGGCCACACAAGCGATCCCGGCCCCAAGCTTCTAAAATCGAACACCTAGGGTTGCTGCCTGGCCCACCGCCACTAACCAAACAGGCCTCAAAACCCAAACTTATGTGCCTCACATGTAGGTCTCAAAAAATATAAAATTCATAACAAAAAAAAAGTTGGCCTTAAGATTGGGCTCCAATGATTAAACAAGCCGGATATTTGTGTTGTTTTGAAGTTTTAATGCCATATATAAAACCAAATTTACTTTTGCTGGAATTTGGGAAAAGAACAAAAAAAAACAGGAATTCGCAAATTTTGGTGGGTGCGACGGTGACCGAAAAGTCCACCGTGCTTAAAAGTCCACGTACAATAGTATCGGTGTAGGTAGCTGGTGTATGTACGTATGCGTGCCACTGGCTCTTTGTTATGTCTTGACCACGTCAATCAACTGTAAAGTATGAGATTAGGCTGGATAGGCCATAGCCGTGATACCGTACAATATTATACTACATCACATATCCAGCATAATTTGCTGGTCAGTTGCAATAATCCTCAGAGGACTTGTCTCCATCTCGGGTAGTCTGCATAATGGATCGCCGTGCACACGTCTAGCCAGCCAGCCAGCCAGCCGAGATATATACGTCCAGACTACTTTTATTTGCGAATGCGTACTTGGCTTTCTAATCCCATTTGACCTAATTATACAAGTAATAACGTAACGTCACGAGGTCATTCTGGTAATATGGCATTCTAGCGCCCGGCCTATAAATTGGGCCGCACCCACCGCCTCGCTCTCCACACAAACTCAGCCTGACTGTAAAGCAACCCAGCGAGCGAGCTAGTGAGAGACGAGAGATGGCAGCCACGGTTTCCTTCCCGGTGGTGAACATGGAGAAGCTGGAGACCGAGGAGAAGGCCACGGCCATGGAGGTCATCCGCGACGCCTGCGAGAACTGGGGCTTCTTCGAGGTGTGCATACTGCATACACCACCAGCAAGCACAGAACAATTAACTAACGCACCGCACCTAGCTCACTAGTAATCTCACCACACACCAGGAAGAATTCAATCCACTTGTTGTTTCCCTTCTGTCAGTCTTATCTCTGCTAGCGGCGCCGTTGCAGAAAAGAAAGCAAAGCAAAGCATTCTCTAGTAGCTAGCTTTACCTAACAAACAGCCTCCTTGAACGTACAGATTCCTATTCTCCATGCCATCAACCCACCGACCAATTGATTCTGTCACATCTCTCACGACTAGCTGTAGCTGAGCCGTGATCATTAGCACATAATAAGTATCTTATATTCTTATGGTTTTCGTTGATGCCTTGCTCGATCATCACCCAGTAAGTCATGTACTACGTATTTGTCTTTTTCCCCATGCAGCTGCTGAACCATGGCATCTCGCACCAGCTGATGGACGAGGTGGAGCGGCTGACCAAGGCGCACTACGCCAGCTTCCGGGAGGCCAAGTTCCAGGAGTTCGCGGCGCGCACGCTGGAGGCCGGCGACAAGGGCGCCCACATCAAGGACGTGGACTGGGAGAGCACCTTCTTCGTCCGCCACCTCCCGGCCTCCAACCTCGCCGACCTCCCCGACGTCGACGACCACTACAGGTGAGTGTGTGCGTTCAAACTTCAAACACTTACACTACGTGCTAGCTGATGCGCATCATTAAATAGTAGTATTAATTAGTAGTTGGCCGTCTACGACCCAATCAGTCTTTTGTTAAAGTTTTTGTTGGCTTCTGGCGGAAAGTTCAAAGTGCCATGTCACCCGCTTTTGACTATTGTCTCTGAACCAGTTTTTTTAGTCTGAATAGTCTCTGCTTGGGTGACTTTGGTCTACAGGCTGAGCTAGTTTAGTGGCTTTGATCCAAGCCTACAAAAGCCAGCTGACCACGCCACCTATCGTGCTATAGGCCCAATCAAACGCTCTGTACACGTCTCAGATCAGAAAAAGGCTGACCTGACGTGACCAGACCTACTACTATTAACGGTGGTGGCATGCAGTAGACTAGTAGCGTGTGTTCCTTCTACAGTATCAGAATTCTGCCTGACGGCGACGCGAATAGTTATCCGATAGATCATTTCGTTGCTTGACAAGTGTTCATCAGCAGATCGAATGCTGTGTTAGTCCAGTAACTATCACAAGTCGAATCACTTTTTAGCAGGTGACAGACAGTGCGATCGATACATCGACGACGCGCATTGTTTGGTGGAATATTCCTCCCGGCCCGTGTTTAAAAAGCCTTCCGTGTCGCTGCAGGCAGGTGACGAAGCAGTTCGCATCGGAGATACAGAAGCTGTCGGAGAAGCTGCTGGACCTGCTGTGCGAGAACCTGGGCCTGGAGCCCGGGTACCTGAAGGCGGCCTTCGCGGGCTCCAACGGCCCGACGTTCGGCACCAAGGTGAGCGCGTACCCGCCGTGCCCGCGCCCGGACCTCGTCGACGGCCTCCGCGCGCACACCGACGCCGGCGGCATCATCCTGCTGTTCCAGGACGACCAGGTCAGCGGCCTGCAGCTGCTCAAGGACGGGGAGTGGGCGGACGTGCCGCCCATCCGCCACGCCATCGTCGTCAACATCGGCGACCAGCTGGAGGTGATCACCAACGGGCGGTACAAGAGCGTGATGCACCGCGTGCTCACGCGCCCCGACGGCAACCGCATGTCCATCGCGTCCTTCTACAACCCGGGCGCCGACGCCGTCATCTTCCCGGCACCTGCGCTCGTCGGCGCCGAGGAGGAGCGCGCCGAGCCCACGTACCCGAGGTTCGTGTTCGAGGACTACATGAACCTGTACGTGCGCCACAAGTTCGAGGCCAAGGAGCCCCGGTTCGAGGCCATGAAGTCGGCCATCGCCACCGCGTGAACAAACACTACTGGCTTCTGCCTTCGTGGCCTGCTGCATGCTTGAGCTTCAAGCCTTCAGGCTTCAATGGTTATGCGTGCATCGATCGTGGAACGGCGTAATGTATTTTGGTTGTCTCAGATCTATATGTACGTATATATTGTGTATTGTAAAGTGTGTAGCGTCTGATTAATGTATGAGCAGTGTGTACGTGACCAGGACCTGTTGTGTACTGCCAAATCAAGTGAGGGAACACGAATTATTAGTAATACATGTATGTGAGTTATGTGGAACCCCAAACTGAACCTTTTGGTTTATGAAAAGTCGATATTCATCCCCCTATTGACAATCAAATCGGAACATGTCGTGCATAAAAAAATGGATGTCGTGGCCCAAAAGGGGAAAAGTGAAAATCATTGAAAAAAATAGTTATATTGTTTCCACCCCATTTTCTAGTTTGCCAAAAATAAGAAAAAATGATTGGAATGACTACAAATATGAACTCGATCAGGTTAAACCTAGAAATTGGATTGCGGCGAAATGGGATTTATTCCGATCGTTTTCACCCCTAAGGTTGACCGGCGCGTCCGGTGCCCCACGGGACCGGAGCGTCCGGTCAGCATCCAGAGAGACCGAGCGCAGCGCAGCGCGATCGGACGCGGCTGGCGCGTCCGGTCACGTACCACCGGACGCGTCCGGTCGCGTCGGGTGCTTACTGGAATGCGACCGGACGCTGGCACTGTCGCGTCCGGTCGATCGAAGGAGCGCGTCCGGTCAACGGTAACGGCTAGTTCGGACGAGCACTGTTCACGTCTGTCGCGTAGTGACCGGACGCGTCCGGTCACCCTGACCGGAGCGTCCGGTCATCGCGATTTCAGCCGCGTCGCCGGTAACGGCTAGCTGTGTACCCCTTCGTTATAAATAGATGGTGGACGGGGTTTGAGGGCAACTCTTGCACATTTTGAGACCTAGAGACATCCTTTGAACTAGAGAACAACCCCTCCACTCATCTCTTTGATTGATTGCTCATCTTGAGTGAGATTGAGTGAGATTCAAGTGCATTGCTTGAGAGTTGCATTCTAGAGGCACTTGATCTTCGAGTTGCTGCGGATTTCTTGTTACTCTTCCGTGTTTCCCGACACGGTAGACGGCTTGGAGCAGCGGAGGTGATTGAGCTCGTAATTAGAGATTGTTGGAGCCTTCACCAAGTGTTGTAAGGGGTTCTTGATCCTTCCCCGCGGGAGTTCGCAAATTGGATACTCTAGTGGAACTCGTGGCTTGGAGGATCCCCATCTTGTGTGCGGTTGTGCGGTGCCCGCCGAGGGCTCGACTCTTGATAGTCGATTAGCTCGCGAACCGACAAGTGGGTGCATCGCCACAACGAGGAGTAGCTTGCCGGGAAGCAAGTGAACCTCGGGATAAATTCTTGTGTCATTCTCTTCCCGAGGATTTCTCTTGTGTGATTGATTGATTGATACTTCTCATCTCTACACGGCGGTATAATCACTCGAAGCTCTTCTCTCGTATTACATCTTGTATCTAGTTTGTTGTTGTTGTTGTGTTTAGTGAATAGCCTTGTACTAGACTTGTGTAGGTGGCTTGCTTAATTAGTTAGAGCTAGTGCTTTTTGCTCCGCCACCTTTTGTACTAACTTGTGGTTAAGTAATTTTCGTAGAAGTTTTAATTAGGCTATTCACCCCCCCTCTAGCCTATTTGGACCTTACAAGTGGTATCGGAGCCGAGGCACCGTTTATTTGAGGCTTAACAACCTACGGTGAAAAAGAAATGGCTCAATTAAGTTTGCACATCAACAACACAAAGAAGGCACCTCACTTTGATGGCACAAATTATGCATATTGGAAGGTTAAGATGACCGCACACCTCAAGTCAATCAATAGAGAAGTGTGGAAGGTCACCGAAACAAAATTTGAGGTTGCTAATCCGGAAGCACCTACACCGGTGGAAGAGAAGAAGCTCCAATGCAATGACATTGCCATTAGTGCTCTTCATGAGGCACTAGATGACAAGACCTTTGAGCAAGTGAAGAACATTGAGATCGCTCATGATGCTTGGGCCAAGTTAGAAGAAACATTTGAGGGCACCGAAGGCACAAAGACCGCTAAAGCATATATCTTGCAAGAAAAATTTTCAAGCTTCAAGATGCAAGATGATGAGAGTGTACCGGAGATGTTTCATAGATTGCAAGTCATTGTCAATGAGCTCAAGGCACTTGGTGAGGAAGTCAAGGACAACCAATTCTCTATGAAGTTCTTGAGAAGCTTGCCCAAGAGGTTTGATACATTGATCACCGTGCTAGTGAGGACTACATTGAAGGATTCAACTCCTCAACAAATATTCCAAGAAGTAATGACCGATGATTCGTATAGAGAAGATGATGAGAAGGATGAGTTGGTCAAGAAGAAGAAGAAGGAGAATGAGAAGAAAGATGATGAAAAGAAGAAGAGTGTGGCATTCAAAGCCACCACATCCAAGGGCAAATCCAAGATTGAATCATCAAGTGAAGAAGACTCAAGCTCTTGTGATAGTGATGACATTGATAAGAAGATGGCTCTCTTTGTCAAGCAATTTGGTAAATTCATGAAGAAGAAGGGCTATCGTGCAAGGAGGAAGAAGAACACATCTAAGAAGAATGAGCATACCATAAGATGCTTTAGATGCCATAGCAAGGACCATCTCATTGCAAAGTGTCCTTATGATAGTGATGATGAAGATGCTATCAAGAAGGAGAGGAAGAAGCAAAAGAAGAAGCAAGAAAAGAAGGAGAGTTCTTATAAGAAGAAGAATGATTCTCATGTTGCTACATGGGATAGTGATGATTCCTCAAGTGATGATGAGGATGACAACAAGAGCAAGAAGAAGGGACATGCTAGCATTGCCATTCAAGAGAAGGTCTCCCTCTTCGACACTCCATCGTGCTTCATGGCTAAGGCCGCTAAGGTATCATCCGATGATGAGAGTGACCATGATAATGCTAGTGATAGTGATAGTGATGAAGAAGAATTCACTAAAAATGAACTAATCACTATGCTAGAAGATTGCACTCAACACTTTAAAGAATCTAGAAAGGAGTGCAAGGGCTTGCTTAAGGAAAAGAAAAACCTTATGCAAGAACTTGATGAGCTTAGAACATCTTATGAGAGTCTAAAGGTAGACCATAAGAAGCTTCAAAAGTCTCACACTAAGCTTGAAGAAGCTCATTCCTCTCTAGTTGAAAAATATGAAAACATGCCAACTAATGTTGAGAAAGCTAAAACTTGCAACATAGGCATATCTTGTGATATAATTGATGAATCTTGTCATAAGCCTATTGTTGTTGCTCCCACTAACCCTTCATGTAGCTCATCTATATCATCCTCATCAAGTAGTGATGGGTTCACTTGTGACTCCACACTTATAGTTGATAATGAAAATCTCAAGAAGGAGGTAAAAGAGCTCAATCACACCTTAGCTAAGGCTTATGGTGGTGAGGACCGCTTGCTTATGTGCTTGGGTAGCCAAAGAGCGTCTCTCTACAAAGAGGGATTGGGCTATAACCCCAAGAAAGGCAAGGCCGCTTTTGCTCCTCACAAGACTCGTTTTGTGAAGAACAATGGTAGCTATTGCAAAAGTTGCAAGCAAGTTGGTCACATAGAGCAACATTGCATGAACAAGAAATCCAATGCTAATGTATCCTCAATTAAGTTTGATTCTTTCTATATACTTACCAAGGGTACAAATGGTGTTCATGCTAAGTTCATTGGTGCACCATGGATGGGCTCAAAGAAGAAAGCCATTTGGGTACCAAAGAGCTTGGTCACTAACTTTGGAGGACCCAAACAAGTTTGGGTACCTAAAAAGAATTGATCTTATCTTGTAGGTCAATTACAAAGCCGGAGGAAGGCATTGGGTGCTTGATAGTGGGTGCACTCAACACATGACCGGGGATTCTTGTATGTTCAAATCAATTGATACAAGTCAAAATGGTGGTTTTAATGCTATCACTTTCGGCAACAACAAGAAAGGCAAGGTCCAGGGGCTTGGTAAAATTGCTATCTCAAATGACATGAGCATATCAAATGTGTTGCTAGTTGAGAGCTTGGATTTCAATCTTTTATCGGTGGCACAACTTTGTGATCTTGGCTTCAAGTGCATATTTGGTAGTGATGATGTTGAAGTCATAAGTGTTGATGGATCAAATTTGATATTCAAAGGATTTAGACATGGTAGCTTATACTTGGTTGACTTCAATGATAGTGAGGCACAATTGACATCATGCTTGCTTAGCAAATCTAGTATGGGTTGGTTATGGCATAGAAGGCTTGGTCATGTTGGAATGAAACAATTGAACAAACTTTTGAGGCATGACTTAGTTAGAGGCTTGAAAGATGTGACTTTTGAAAAGGATAAACCATGTAGTGCTTGTCAAGCCGGCAAACAAGTTGGAAATAAACATCCTAGTAAGAGTGAAATGAGCACATCAAAGGCATTTGAGCTATTGCACATGGACTTGTTTGGGCCAACAACATACACTAGCATTGGTGGCAATAAGTATGGTTTTGTGATAGTGGATGACTACACTAGATACACTTGGGTGTTCTTTCTCTATGACAAGAGTGATGTTTATGATCTATTCAAGTCTTTTGTCAAGAGAGTGCAAAATGAGTTTGAGACTACCATCAAGAAGATTAGAAGTGACAATGGTAGTGAATTCAAGAACACAAGAATTGAAGCTTTGTGTGATGATCTTGGTATTGGACATCAATTCTCTCCAACATACACTCCTCAATCCAATGGTGTAGTTGAAAGAAAGAATAGAACTTTGATTGACATGGCTAGATCAATGCTTAGTGAATACAATGTGAGTCATTCATTTTGGAGTGAAGCTATCAACACGGCTTGCTATTATAGCAACCGTCTCTATTGCCATGGGAAGCTTGGGAAGACACCATATGAGCTATTGAATGGAAGAAAGCCCAACATTGCATACTTTAGAGTGTTTGGTTGCAAATGCTATATTCTCAAGAAAGGCACTAGATTGAGTAAGTTTGAAAAGAAATGTGATGAAGGGTTCTTACTTGGTTATTCTACCACAAGCAAAGCATATAGAGTTTGGAATCTCACAAATGGCACCTTGGAAGAAGTTCATGATGTTGAGTTTGATGAAACCCAAGGGTCTCAAAATGAAGATCAAAATCTTGATGATGTGAGAGGAAATCAATTGTCAAATGCAATGAAGGATATGGACATTGGTGACATAAGGCCGAGGCAAGTTGATGATGATGATGATACTCGTGTGATCAACCAAAGTGTGCAAATTGATACAAATCAAGCAAGCTCTAGTGGTTCTCATGATGAAGTGCAAGATCAAGGTCAAGCTAGTGGAAGCAATCAACTCCCAATACTCCAACCTACTAGTATTGCAAGAGATCATCCATTGGATCAAATCATTGGTGGAATTCAAAGTGGTGTTCAAACTCGATCAAGATTAGCATCCTTTTGTGAGCACTACTCATTTGTGTCACTTGAAGAACCTAAGAAAATAGAAGATGCATTGAGAGATTCTGATTGGGTAAATGCCATGCATGAAGAGCTAAACAACTTCACTAGAAATCAAGTTTGGGAACTTGTTGAGAGGCCAAAGAACTACAATGTGATTGGTACTAAGTGGGTCTTTAGAAACAAGCAAGATCAAGATGGTGTGGTTGTGAGGAACAAAGCAAGATTAGTAGCACAAGGATACACTCAAGTTGAGGGTCTTGACTTTGGAGAAACATATGCACCGGTTGCAAGATTGGAGGCAATTAGAATCTTATTAGCATATGCTTGTGCACACAACATCAAGCTCTATCAAATGGATGTCAAAAGTGCATTTCTCAATGGTTACATCAATGAAGAAGTTTATGTTGAGCAACCTCCCGGTTTTGAAGATGACAAGAAGCCCAACCATGTTTACAAGCTCAAGAAGGCATTGTATGGTTTGAAGCAAGCACCTAGAGCATGGTATGAGAGGTTGAGGGACTTTCTTCTCTCTAAAGGGTTCAAGATGGGAAAGGTTGACACCACTCTCTTCACCAAGAAAATTGGAAATGACTTGTTTGTGTTACAAATCTATGTGGATGATATCATTTTTGGATCAACCAATCAAGATTTTTGTGAAGAGTTTAGAAATATGATGGCTAATGAGTTTGAGATGTCTATGATCGGAGAGCTTAGTTACTTTCTTGGACTTCAAATCAAGCAAATGAAGAATGGCACTTTTGTAAGTCAAGGCAAGTACATCAAGGACATGATCAAGAAGTTTGGATTGCAAGATACTAAGCCAATGAGTACACCAATGGGCACTAATGATCAATTGGGTATTGATGCTAATGGCAACATGGTAGATCAAAAGCAATACCGGTCTATGATTGGAAGTTTGCTCTATGTCACCGCTTCTAGGCCGGATGTGATGTTTAGTGTGTGCAAGTGTGCAAGATATCAAGCTTCACCTAGAGAAAGTCATTTGAAAGCAACCAAGAGGATATTGAGATATCTTAAGGGCACTTATGATGTTGGATTATGGTTTCCAAAGGGGTCTAATTTTGAGTTGATTGGATATTCGGACTCCGACTATGGTGGATGCAAGATTGATAGAATGAGCACAAGTGGCACTTGTCAATTGCTTGGAAGGTCTCTTGTTTCATGGTCATCAAAGAAACAAAATAGTGTTGCACTATCTACCACCGAGGCCGAATACATTAGTGCCGGTAGTTGTTATGCACAATTGCTTTGGATGAAGGCCACTTTGAATGACTTTGGAATAAAATTCAAGAATGTGCCTTTGTTTTGTGATAATGAGAGTGCTATCAAGATGACACAAAATCCGGTTCAACATTCAAGAACCAAGCACATTGATATTAGGCATCACTTCATAAGAGATCATCAACAAAAGGGTGATATTAGCATTGAGAGCATTGGCACCGAAGATCAACTAGCCGACATATTCACAAAGCCACTTGATGAGAAAAGATTTTACAAGTTGAAGAATGAATTGAACATACTTGACTTCTCCAACTTGAAATGAGTGCACCCCCACATTCTTATATGACATGCCTCTCCTCCGACATAGCAAGGTAAAGTTGTTTGACATATCATCCATACTTTGCTAAGGACATGTTTAGAACATATAGACATATTTGCATAACAAATAGGCTCATTCATGAAATTCAAATGAGTTTGATGTATATATGGTACCACTATTGCTTCTATGTTTTGATTGATCTAGTGGTAGCATATGACATGTTTGTGGGCTTGCAAACCTAGTGTTGAATCTAGAAAATGAGCTCATGATGTGTAATTCAACATGGTCAAGATAACCCTTATACTTTATGAGGTGTGAAGAAGCTTGTCCTTGGATCAAACCGAATTACATATTCTAGGCAAGTGATCTAGATTGAACCATAATTTGGACTCCCTCATATTGATTGACTTAACTCTCACTAAAAATTGGCACCTTTTTGGTGATTGTTGACAAAGGGGGAGAGAAAAGTCACAAAGATAGAAAAGTCACAAAGGGGGAGAAAGATATAATAAGAGGGGAGAGAAAAGTCACAAAGAGAAAAAGTTACTAAGGGGGAGAGAAAGCTTAAGATAAGACTTTGGAAAGGAATCAATTAAATTTGAGCACACAAGTAGGGGGAGCAAGCTCATGAACTTTTTGTTGCATTTGTATGCGCATTAACATGATGAATTGTTGCATTGCAAAGCTTAAATTCATATTCATGTTTGTTTGGTGATTGCTAGAATTAGAACTTGAATGATGATTTGTTAAGAGTAGCTTTTTAAGTGGTATCTAGACACCCCTTTGCTTATAATGTTGATCTCACGGGGTACTTTAGTGTTTGAGATCTTTACAAGTGATGTATTACAAGTGGTGTCTAGCTACATCGATGCTAAAGATGGTATATAAAGGCAACTCCGATTGGTATCACGCTTCAAAGGTCCATTCTATATACCTTAGCATCAATTAGATAGTAGTAACTCTCCCAAAATTCAAATCCATACATGTGTGCACAATTGAACCAAACTCATGGAAGCACATATGTAGGGGGAGCTAATACTATCGAAATTGAAAATTGATTTCATTTCATATCTTTGTGATGGTTGTCATCAATTACCAAAAAGGGGGAGATTGAAAGCCCAAATTTGGTTTTGGTAATTAATGACACCAAGTTGCTAATGCCATGTGTTAAGTGTTTTGAGTTAGGCATAAGCAACACATGTGATGAAGGTGTACGTGGCAAGGAGTGGTGGCCACAAGACCACATGATTTGGTGCATGAAATGATGAGCAAGATCATGGTGGAGACGCACATAATATGATGGACATGATGATCAAGTGAAGGAGAAGGATCTAAGAGCGCAAGGCAAAGGTATAACCATAGGGTTTTTCCTTTTGCCGGTCTAAGATGAGTAGAGAAGTGATTGACCGGGTTTAGGATACATAGCCGACTATCAAGAGGGGCAATCACGGTTAGCTCGGAAATCAAGTGCCACTAGATCATAGTCTTGAGCATATGCATTTAGGATCTAGTAAAGAGCTAACATAACGCCTTGGAAAATATTTGTGAAAATGCTAACACACATGCACATGGTGGTGTACACTTGGTGGTGTTAGCACTTTTGCGAAGACGGAGGTGTTTAAGCGGTAGAGAAGGGTTTGGGTTCCTCTCTCCCTCCCGCCGAGCTTGCGAGGCAGGATTCGGCGCTTTTTGGAGAAGTGAAATGCCTTTTTTCTATTGCGCCGAAAGTCGGAAAAGAAACGGAGGCGAACGGAGGTCACTGCGTGCACCGGACGCAGCACCGGACGCTGCACCGGACGCGGGGCGCGTCCGGTCAGTTCATCGCGGTGCGGGTGCTGCTAGGGTTTGTGACCGGACGCGGGTCTGGCCTGACCAGCGCGTCCGGTCAGTTCAACCGGGCGAAAAAGGAAAACGCGTGACCGGCGCGTCCGGTGCCCCACGGGACCAGAGCGTCCGGTCAGCATCCAGAGAGACCGAGCGCAGCGCAGCGCGATCGGACGCGGCTGGCGCGTCCGGTCACGTACCACCGGACGCGTCCGGTCGCGTCGGGTGCTTACTGGAATGCGACCGGACGCTGGCACTGTCGCGTCCGGTCGATCGAAGGAGCGCGTCCGGTCAACGGTAACGGCTAGTTCGGACGAGCACTGTTCACGTCTGTCGCGTAGTGACCGGACGCGTCCGGTCACCCTGACCGGAGCGTCCGGTCATCGCGATTTCAGCCGCGTCGCCGGTAACGGCTAGCTGTGTACCCCTTCGTTATAAATAGATGGTGGACGGGGTTTGAGGGCAACTCTTGCACATTTTGAGACCTAGAGACATCCTTTGAACTAGAGAATAACCCCTCCACTCATCTCTTTGATTGATTGCCCATCTTGAGTGAGATTGAGTGAGATTCAAGTGCATTGCTTGAGAGTTGCATTCTAGAGGCACTTGATCTTCGAGTTGCTGCGGATTTCTTGTTACTCTTCCGTGTTTCCCGACACGGTAGACGGCTTGGAGCAGCGGAGGTGATTGAGCTCGCAATTGGAGATTGTTGGAGCCTTCACCAAGTGTTGTAAGGGGTTCTTGATCCTTCCCCGCGGGAGTTCACAAATTGGATACTCTAGTGGAACTCGTGGCTTGGAGGATCCCCATCTTGTGTGCGGTTGTGCGGTGCCCGCCGAGGGCTCGACTCTTGATAGTCGATTAGCTCGCGAACCGACAAGTGGGTGCATCGCCACAACGAGGAGTAGCTTGCCGGGAAGCAAGTGAACCTCGGGATAAATTCTTGTGTCATTCTCTTCCCGAGGATTTCTCTTGTGTGATTGATTGATTGATACTTCTCATCTCTACACGGCGGTATAATCACTCGAAGCTCTTCTCTCGTATTACATCTTGTATCTAGTTTGTTGTTGTTGTTGTGTTTAGTGAATAGCCTTGTACTAGACTTGTGTAGGTGGCTTGCTTAATTAGTTAGAGCTAGTGCTTTTTGCTCCGCCACCTTTTGTACTAACTTGTGGTTAAGTAATTTTCGTAGAAGTTTTAATTAGGCTATTCACCCCCCCTCTAGCCTATTTGGACCTTACAACACACTATGTGATGATGGACTTGTGCAACCAAGCAGAGTGGTCCCGATACAATAGGGTCATCCAAGGTTCGAATGTCGGCATGGCTGAGTTGGTGCTGGAGAATGTTGAGAATGAGGAGCCGTCCTTGGACAGTGATACTCTAGGAGATTGTGGTGTGCAGATGCAACAAACTATGGAGAGTATGGACTTGGATGGTAATTTGACGTAGGAGCGGGTTCATTCTCCTCTAGTTGGTCATATAAGCAATGATTTTGATGTAGACAAGTTTGAACAGGAGGAGGAGGAGGCGGCAGCGGAGGAAATGATTGGTGATGATGTTAGCACTGATTCTGACGATTCAGGAAATGAGGAAGGAGGTCCACATGCCATAACATGTGTAGAAGCAACGAGCCGCAGTATCCGGATGTCTCGACTGGCCCACGTGTGCCGGATGACCACAGTCACAGTTAGGTATAGGTTCCTCGGGAGGAACGGGCGCATCCTTGCAAGACACGTCGGGGTACATCTCTCTAGGACGACCCTTTTTCCTCCAAATCGACTCACGATACGAGTCCTCCATCTAATAACACGAAACGATTTCAACACAAAACACTTTACTAACTACATTAACCAAACATACTGCAACGATGCACGCAGAGAAGGGGTGGCCGGAACAAGGTCCGACGATGGGCCGATACCTGACGGGGAGGAGCCCTAGGAGGGAGGGACGCCGGAGAAGGCCGCTGAGGGGAGGGGAGCTTGGTCCTGGGGCGGAGAGGGACGCTGCGGGAAATGGAATGGATGAATGGCCAAAAACAAGAAGTGCCCGGGCTTTTAAATAGCCGGGGTTGTACCCCGCCATGCATCATGGCGGGTTAGGGCTACCCCGCCATGCATCATGGCGGGGTACACCCCTGCCACGCTGGCGAGGCGCGCTGCCACCCCTACCACGTGGGCCATGCACCCCGCCACCATGCATGGCGGGGTTCAGTGCATTTGCCCCGCCATGCATGGTGGCGGGGCCAAACGGGTTATATTTAAAAATATTTTCAAACGCGGGTTAAATTTAAAATTTGTTTCAAATTTGGGCTAAAAATAAAAAAAAATTCTATTTTTGGTTGGCTTCTGAATCTCTCCAAGGCAAAGAGGATAGAGGAGATATTATCGTTTTGGTTGGTGCAGATTAACACGAAACAGTAGCTGTCAAACTTTGGCCGCCCACAGCCCACTGCACTGCCCGCAGTACTTGCGTGTTTACAACGGACAAGCTAGGTTGGCCGCTGGGGACTGGGGTAGTCGACAAAGGTCTCCCTGCTACTGTTCCCGGCGACTTACGCTGACCGTAATCCAGCCCTCACCCGACTCGCAAATAAAACCCTGCCCTGCTGTTCTTGTTGGGTCTGCCATCGGCCCATCACGGAGAATCTCAGTGCAACAACGCGTGACACCAACAGCGCTCGCCCCGCCGGGCTCGTCAGGTCGACAGCGACTTGGACGCGTGGTCCTCCGGAGGACGTGTGATAACAGCCAGCATCCGCCGACTTAAATTGCGTGCTTAGTGAAGGCAAAGCAAAGCAAGTGACGCGAGGATTCAGTACAAACATGCACGACAGGTGAGTCAGTGCACCGGCCCGCCCATGGCAAGTACAGCCTCCGGTTGCCGTTGCCGACGATAGCTTTGCCGTCGTTGCACAGCGTTGCGGCAACATGCATGGACCGGGATTTATTACCGGAGCAGGTAGCCGAAGGCCGTGATGTGTGTGTGCAAGTGCAACTGCAACGGGAAGTTGGTGTGCTGTGGCAATGGTAGGTTAGGAAAGGCAAACTGGCAAAGCGAGATGGACCAAATTTAAAAGGGGCGCATCGGTCCAACTTGGGTTACTTGTTTTGCTTGGCCCCCAGTCGCGTTGTATGACTGTGTCCCATGGACAACAAGAGTACATAGCAAACTTGTAAAAAGAGTACAAAGCATGGGGATCGACCGAGCGTGAATGCGTGTGATGCGTTGGGGGAAAGGGAGCGGCTTTTAGGTGAAGCGGTGGAGCAGCGGCTCGTAACAATGGGGCAGGACAGCCGTGTGCAAGGGTCAGACACTATGCCAGAAAAGCCTATCAGTGACACCTTACTCAGTGACCAAAAATTAAAACGCGTCACTAATATCGAATCAGTGACGCGGGTACACAAAACGCGTCGCTAGTCAGGTGTTGCCCATGGTCTGGAGACAAAAACGCGTCATTAATGACGAGTTACCAGTGACTCTGGTTAAGAATACGCGTCACTGGTGGCCGTACATGTTATCTTTGACTCGTTGGGACAAAACGCGTCACTCCAGGCAGGTCCCGGACCCGAAAAAATTATCCAATACACCTGAAGAGCGAAGTCCGCGCAGTTCGCAGCCCCACCCCTCCCGTCCGGATCCTGAGGTACCCACTCTCACGGTCTCACCTCATCACGCGTTCCCGTCCCCTCTCTCTCTATCTCTCGCCTCCGTGGCTCCGTCCCGATGCCACCCCGTCCCGGCGGCCGCCGGCTCCCGGCCGCCGGCCCCTGGTCGCCCCTTCTCCTCCGTCGGCTACCGCCACCCCTCGCGTCTCTTCCTCCACCTCCACTACTCCTCTTCCGCCGCCGCCATCTTTCTCTTTCTCCTACAGATCTGGATGGAGCCTCCGCCTCCCTTGTGCCAAGGACAACGGCGCAGGCGGGGGCTGCTGCAGGCGGCGCAGGCGGTGGTGGCGCACACCCTACCAACGACGGTGCGTGGGCCCCGTGCACCGGCGGCGGCGCAGCGGGCCGACCCGGGCGACGCCGCGTGCCGGCACCTCCACCTCCGCCGCCCCCGCCCCCTTCCTTTCCCTCTCTCTCTGGACGTGGCGGCGCAGCGGGACGACGCGCCGATGGTGCCCTCCTCCGGCTCCGGCACGGCTGCACCACGGGCGAGGCCAGCCCCTCCCCTCCGCCGTGCTATGGCCGCCTCCCCACGGCGGGTTCGACTGGGCCAGTAGCGACCCCCGGCGGGCGCTACGCCGGCGCGGCTGGCCCCGTCTGCTCCATTGGCTTCTTGGCGCCTTCCAGGTGAAGCAAGACCATCCCTTCCCTCTCCTATCTATTGCTCCCATTGCGGTCTCCTCTTTGTCCCTCTTCTGATCTGCACTAAAGGTTGATAGATTCATTCCATGTCTACAAGAAAAGCCAGCTGCTTCCCTTAATCTCCAATTTGTAGAGCTAAATTCATTTTTGTTCCGATGAGAACACCTGTGTATCTTTGATTTGCATACGTGCTCTTCGTTTTCACGGTGCTGTGATTTTGCCCACTAATCCTCATCCCCATCTCCATATTAATCCAGCATTGGTACATCTATGAATGGGTGGCGCTTCTGTAATATATGTTCTGATATATTTCTTCCTCCCGGAGTTAACTTGGTCTTTGTACGGTGACCTAAACAAATCCCCTTTATTTATGTCCCTTGCCACCTTATGCCCCTAATTCTCTTCAATTGTGAATGCGGGTCCCTTGATTTCATTTTCCTGTGTGTGTATGGATTTATTTTGCTTACGCATAAGATTCGTGTTCTGGCAGAAAAAAAACATGTCTCAGTGCGATCTGCTGCCCAAATCTTTTCGGTATATATAAGCAAATGCCTATGGTGCCGCTTTATTTGTTTCAGTCTGAGCATATGCCATTGCTGATGATGTATCTATTTCAATTTGAGCACATGATGATACCTATCAGGCACTTCTGATAAACCAGACCCTATTTTTATGCCACTGCTATTTTGCATTTTTTGGTTATCCTTTTGTTTATTCTTAATGAACTGAGGCACTTTGGCATATGCAATGATGACCTACTTTTCCCTACCAACAATTCAATTTTGTTTCCTGCGCTTCACTGCTATCTGTGAAAAATTGTTGCGCTTCAAGCTTTATGCTTTTCTGCAATTGTGTTGTACTATGCCCTTTATGCTCCAACAGACCTTGTTTGTGACATCTTGTTGTTTAACCAATGCTTAATATCACTTTTCCCTCTAATGGATGTTAACAACCATTGAAGAAAATGGTGAAGGTTCTTGGGGCTGACTGATCGATTATGGTACTTTTGATTACATAATTCATATTGAGTAAATTCGAATCATTGGTTCTCTTTTTTTATCGTGTTATCTTGTGCCATCGATTTTCAGGAATGGCAGGAATGAAGCAAGGCATGCATTCTTTAGAGACTTCCACGCCAAAATCACACAATTGTGCAGGTAGAGTGTACTGACTGTAAAGAAGATAAATGTACTACACATTGGTTAGGCTAAAGTCATGGTACATATTACTCAAGGTCGATGATTAGTCAGTTCCTACCTTTTTTTTGCTACAGATAATTATATACGATGTTCAGTGATTGTGGATTGTAAAAAAAATAATGTTGTTTTGTGTTTCCATTTCATATATAAAAAAGGCATTAGTGCACAGTGACATCAGGTTGGAATTCTAGGTTCATTTCTCTAAAGTACAAGATTTTTCGTCTGCTTTATCTTATCTTTCCTTTGGCTTACATTAGCTCAGGCTGAATAAACCATGTGTATACTGATTCATACTGCCTGGTTATGTCAGATTTTTGTTGCTTGTCAGGTGGCACAGTGACATCAGGTTTGAATTCTAGGTTCATTTCTCTAAAGTACAAACCAATGCACCGGTCAGTGATTTTTCATCTGCTTTATCTTATCTTTGCTTTGGCTTACATTAGCTCAGGCTGAATAAACCATGTTTCCTGGCATTGTTTGCCTTAAGATTTAGTCTGTGCACTATTTTAGTTTGACGTTTTTAGCCTCGCACTGGATTTAAACAGGCTCTCCACTTTTTTCTTACACATTAAACTGTTTCATTTGCCTTGCAGGCCTGTTCAGCATGCTGTGACTCGATAGTCACCGTTGCCGTTCCTCGCTGCCTCCATTGCTCCTCGCTGCCTTGCAGATAGGTGCTTCTCTGTACAACCACTGTCATAACCACTTTAGTTGCTAACACAAAGCTATTGCTCGAACTAATGTTGGTTTATTGGAAGGATGACAAATTTGCACCTTGGGTATCTTGGTCTGCTCCATACCGCCTAGCTGGTAATTCTCACTCCATAGATTTATCAGGTAGAAGTGTTCCGCAAGTTATAATTTCGTATGAACCTCTGTTGGGTTCATTTTCAAAAGGAAAGTAAATGTACCTCATGGTACCTTACAGTTTGCAGCCAAAGCTTTCTTGTGGAATTATCCAACATTGTTATTGCCCTATCTAGCATACCTCGTGATCCAAGAATTAGCAGGATGTATGGTTCCTCATTTAGCATCAGTACCACTATATCAGTAGAAGCTTCAGATGTTCCATCGGACACATGAGTTCTTGCAGTACCCTGTGAGGCGACGAAATGTTTTTGTTTCCAAGCATTAAAGCATTGCCATTTATTCACGTTTCCATTTTGCAAATACTATATGTTTGCGCTCTTTGGTCTGTTTCCACAATGTATCACTGTTCGGGTAAAGAATCAGTGCCATTATTTGGTTAGGGAGCTTTAAAAATGTTTTGTGTCGACTTTCTAAGATATAGATCATTTGTTGGATCGTACTAGACTTTAGTTGACGATCGCTAATTTTCAACGACCCTGTTGGTTCCTTTGTAGCTTCATCGGAATTTACAATTAGTCGATCAAAGTATCTATTTTATCCTTTTTTCCTGATTCCAAAACTGCCTGTTTGCCTGTTTGTTTTTAGATTGCCTCTTGAGGGTTTCAAGCACAAACTATTGGAGGTAAATAAGCATTGACTGTATAATTACCGACAATGGTAAAACAAAGGCTACATAAATATTTCGTCAGGTGCAATCATGTGTATATTTGTGAAATAACTTACAGTAATGTCATTGCCTAATCTGAGATATATGTTGTGTATTTCTTAACTCGATCTTGGCCTGTAGCAGGTTAGTGCATAAGTTGACCAACCTGTGAATCCAATGTCTTGTGCTAGTTTGGTTGTCAAGCTCAATGAATCCTAGTTATATGCTCAGGTTAGTTCTTATAGTTGTGTTTTGGGTTTTCATTTTTTTTATTTCTAGTGCGCTGATCAATGAATCCTAGTTTATATTGTCTGAGACCTGTTTCTTCTTATTTTAGGGGGAAATACCAGTATGTTGACAGTGACAGAATCAACAAAGGTGTCATACAATTTGTGTTTTGGTTCATCTTTTGGGGATTCGAAGCAAAGCATAGCTAATTAAGTAGCTAGTGTGATTAGAATTGACTCGTTGAATGATTAGAATGTTCTGTTGGGTTGTTATTCTGTTACTGAACACATTTTGTAGTATAACTTGTATCGAAAAAGCTTGTAAAGAATTGATTGTTGAAATGGTGGAACATGTCTGATGCGTGTGTGTGTGTGTATATATATATATATATATATATATATATATATATATATATATATATATATATATATATATATATATATATATATATATATATATATATATATATATACACACACACATATATCATTTTTTTTTGTTTTTCTGAAATTGTTATCAGTGACGCGTATTGGCTGGACACGTCACTGATAGAGGGTTATCAGTGACGCGTATTGGCTGGACGCGTCGCTGATAGAGGGTTATCAGTGACGCGTATTGGCTGGACGCGTCGCTGATAGAGGGTTATCAGTGACGCGTATTGGCTGGACGCGTCACTGATAGAGGGTTATCAGTGACGCGTATTGGCTAGACGCGTCACTGATAGAGGGTTATCAGTGACGCGTTTTTACGCGTCACTGATTTGCCCTTATCACAGACGCAAAAACAGTGACGCGTCTTTTACGTGTCACTGATAAGCCTCTAAACGCGTCACTGATAAGGTTTTCTGGCATAGTGAGAGAGTGGTTATGACAGTGCAGAGTGTAGTTTGTAGCGTTGTCAATGGGCGAGACTACGAACAGGGAAAACGCGGTTCAGTGCAGACTAGAGACTACACATCGCCGGGGTCGTCCAAAGTCTAAACAACCAAACTTTCAGCCAAAATAAACCAGCGAAACGAACAGGCTGAGAGTTTTGGTATGCCACGATAGCATGTACCGTGACACAGCTAGACACACAAGAAAAAGCCTCCTGCCATTCCCATGATTCATACACGCTGCGTAGGCGGCTTTGTGTGTTGTTTGGACGTGGCGAGTAACGTAGATGCTACGGAGCATCATGCCCCGTCGCGCCCGTCTTGCTTGTTCTCCACTCCAGCTACATTTCCCAGTCGGCCAGTCCCAGCTGCATGCATTCGAGGTCGAGGTGATGAGACAGCCAGCCCAAAGCATGATTCGCCGTGCATGCCATGCCCGTTCTGTTCATGGAAAGTCGCCGGAAACATTCAAACAATCAGGCCGCTTGAGACGGCTTCGTGGATGACAGGTTTGCGACTGCGAACTAGTACTAATAAAGGAACTTTGAGCAGCGGAGCAATTTCACCGGGTAGACGCGACGCGCGCGCGTGGCGGGGCCGGGGCTCCGTGCGTGGGCACCGGGCACGAATGCACGAAACGAAACGACACGGGGAAAGCAGGGTGGAAAAAGCGAGGACAGCTTGGCAACGGGAAAGCGGGCTTGTCCTGCACCCGGCCGCGCCATGTGCGCCATGACGCCCCCGCTCTTCCCCGTCCGCGGCGCGATCACTCGTCGTGACGACTCGGTCTCGCGGTGCTTGCGAGGGAGACGCAGACGCCCACGCATGACACCATCGCTGGCTGGTGGTGCGCCGGAGCTCATGTGGGGGCAAGTGGGCAAACAATTATGGAGGTCCAGATTGTTCGCACCCTCGATCGGGGTGGGCACGTTTGTCCGAGCGAGTCGTCGTCGTCGCCTCGTCGTGGGGAGGATTGGAAGAGGGTCGCCCCGCCCGCGTCTGCTCCTGTCGAGTTCGGGCAGAAATGCTGGAGGAGCGCGCGCGCCGGAGCTGATGGGTTTGTTCAGAATTCCAGCCTCCTAGTACGCTCTTTTGGTCGATCATCACGTGATAGCAGAGCCGCCATTCATAGATCTCGCTGTTCCTTCCCTCGCCTCATTATTCTCTGGCAGTTTCCTTCTCCTTTCAAGCATGTGGACTGTGGCAATGGCGGCTTGGCAAGACGGCAAGTTGGCATCCTTCCTTCTACTCAGTGACGCCAGTAAATCGCGGATAAAATAAGCACAGGGCACTGAACAAGCACCGGCAACTCGCTCTGTACGTGGCACGGGGATTCTGGTTACAGCTCCCACATCATCAGCTGTCAGCGTGTGTCTCCCATGTGAATCCTGACTCCTGAGCGTTTCGTGATTTCTTCATCTCCCCGGAGGCAATTTCTGTCGGTGTGATTGAAGAACTCAGGTCTCAGGGGTTGTTTAGTTGATGAAAAAGTTAGGGTTCGGCTACTGTAGCACTTTTCGTTTTATTTGGCAATTTGTGTCCGATCATGGACTAATTAGGCTCAAAAGATTTATCTCGTGATTTACAACTAAACTGCGTGATTAGTTTTTTCTTTCATCTACATTTAGTACTCCATGCATATACCGCAAGATTTGATGTGACAGGTACCGTAGCACTTTTTGGGTTCACTTTTTTTTTTTTTTTTTTTTTGACTAAACAGGCTCTTACCCTAGCGCAAAATGACGAGCACGCTCCGCCACTCGACGTCACGGCAGCGTCATCCTGGGACCAGCCTGGTGGATGATTGGAGCTTGGATTATCATGTACCGCGCCTGCCACCGGATCCGTCGCAGTGCAGCGACAGCCATGAGAGGTCAAGACTGCAGTGTGCTCATGTGAACCAAAGCTTTTATTCGCGCCGTGGGCAACCACGTACAGCAACGCTGCACTCATGACCTGCTTGGACTATGTAGACCATTGCTTCGGCGCTACTTGAGAAATGAGATCACGGCGCCGTATTGAGCCGAGCATATTCAGACACTCAGATGGGAAAAAAGACGTATCACAAAGCTGAAAATCACTGATGGTTCATACTGCTAACGCCTACTATTGGGTTCAGAGGATCGAAAATCCGGTAGCAGTAGATACACACGGGATCCGTCAGTAAAATTAACGTGTATTCAGTCAGGGTTCGATTTCTCAGAGTTTCACTAGCTTGTTCACCATCAGGCTAGAACGAGTTATTCTACTAGACTAGATCTGACACTGTTGCACACATGGATGCGTCTACCAAACCCACATGTGGACATGCCCGTGGGTGATGGAGCCAGCATCATGCAGCATGCACGCAGGCTGCACCTCCTCCTCTGGCTCCATGTGCGGCTGGGCAATACATGACACAGAAGAAGAATAGACGATATCTGGATAAAGGGAGATCAAGCAGAACTTATTTAAGCAACTTCTCCAGATTCTCCTCTCTCTTCCGATTGAGCCCCAAAAAAAAAAAGAAAAAAAGATCTCACCCTACAATGGGAACACAAGAGGAAGGCCAAAAGGTGCAGAGGCTGAACTGTAGAGATCATCTGCAATGCAGATGCATAGTGACATACTACCAAGGAGAACAGAAGGGGTTCCTGGGATATGCACTCAAGTCTGCTAGAGCAGAGAGTTACCAAGGCTGTGTTTAGTTGAGAAAATTTGGGTGAAAAGTTACTGTAGCACTTTTCGTTGTTATTTGGTAAAATTTGTCCAACCATGTATTAATTAGACTCAAAAGATTCGTCTCGAACTTTACAGACAAACTATGCCATTAGTTATTTTTTTACCTACATTTAATGCTTCATGCATACGTCTAAAGATTCGATGTGATGGGTAGAAGAGGAAATATTTTGGGTATGCATGGCAAGTGAACGTGGCCCAAGGAGAACAATTCCTGGGATATGCACGCAAGTCTGCTAGAGCAGAGAGTACTAAGGAGAACAATGTGTTAAAGCGCACTTGGTTTATGCACGTACTCTGTGAATGCCAATTTCACATGTACAATAACTGCTGAAATGAGGTCAGTAAGACGAAAGAATGTCACTTCTTTGCACAGAAAACTTAACACTGAACGTATACTCGAGACATGCATTACAAAATTGCTGTCCAGAGGGAACATTACATGCGGATATCAGGATATTCACAGGCCTACTATACAAGCTAGCTATTATTTTACAACAAACAGCAGCTAGACGATCCGCGTATGTACAGTTGCGGGTTTTGCTTCACTGCTTGCCAGGTACTTTGGTACACAAGGAAACTGCTGGTTACTGGTTAGAGCTACGTAACGGAACTTTCAGCGTTAATGTACTACTCTTCCTTGGTTTTCATGTTTTCCGAAGGCCCCCAATCAACTCTTATTATTGATTGTTCACTCTCCATATTTTGTTCGGCTTAATTGTTTTGTTTCTTGCCTTTTGAGCTAGGATTTGCGCTGAGTTAGTTTGTTAATTGCTCAGTAACCTGCCAACTGCACTGTTACCTCGTCTTGGCTTTCCTTCTCTGCACAAAAACGTAGCAGTGGACACATTCAGAGAAGTGAAAGGAAAGAAAAAGAAAAGGCAACAAAGAAAAATTGAACGGCAACCCATGTCTAAATATAATGCAGAATGCAGATGCTAGGATAACAAACATCGAAGTAACATTCTAAGTTTACTTCAGAGTAGGAAACCGACTTATCACATAGTTCTCAGTACATGTCCTCTTCCTAATATAGCCATATTGTGATTCCGGAGCAATTCAAATTCAAATTAACTTGATCCCAGGAAAACATAAAGTACACTATAACGTTCTTTCAAATTTGCTTCTTGGAAATAGAAGTATAGGTTTGATTAGAGAGTATCTTAGGCTAACATAACAAATATGAACACAAGAGAAAACTTATTCTTCTACAATTTCATAAGAATTCTTGAGTTAACACAAGAGCAACAGTCTGCTGAAGCATTGACTGCACAAATACTTACATGATGATTCTGGCTGCTGTACTTCCGAGTCCCATCACGGTAAGCGGTATATCGTGCACCAGGTGAGACATGAGATATGCGCCGGAGAAACACTTGAATGTGATTGTAAATGCTGCAGGAAGCAGTAGCAGTTAACACCTAGCACACTCGAAGTTATAATGGAACCTAACTTTGGGAAGAAGACAAAATTCATTTTGGGCACTTAAGGCCTTGATCGGAATGATGGGGATCGAGGGGATTGACAGGGATTTTGATTTGTATAGAGGATAAAATCCCCCTCAATCCCCTTCAATCCCCACCAATCCCCTTTCTAACTGTGCAAGAGAGGCGGAAAAGGTCACTTAAATAGTCAGGGGGGAATAAAAGCCATTTTGAAGGACAATTTTGAACTCAGCAGTAAACCAAGGTATAATTGTGATTTTTCATTTAATGTTCTTCAGAACTTACTAAACTGTAGCATTGCATAGGTGTCCGAAGAAAAAAAATACCTGAGCCGGTGCCTATTACATGTTGAAAAGAAGGCAACAAAACCATACAAAATGCTCCGTAGTGCACGGAAAATCTGAAAGAAAAAAAAGTCAAAGTAAGTTTCATAGATAGTTTGACGTATGCTTCGGCTGTGCCAACAAACTTCTGATACCTGATACAGAAGATCTTTCCACAGTGAGCCCCAGATGCTATTATCAGATGTAAGCACAGGTGATCTGGGAACAGATCCAACTTGATATAAGGCACTTAGTGTTGACCAGCTCTCCCTTAGAACACTGACAATATCAACAAAAAGTTCCACTACAAAACTTGACAGCCCAATGACTAGTCGGAAAGGTGTAGCTAGTATCTCTCCAAGGAGCCAAATTATAGGGTACAGAATTGAATTTACTGGTGACAGAAACAAAATTAGCATGGCATAAGAATCAAAACATGGAAGGAAAATGAAATATATGATGTAAGAGGTTACAGCAACCATACCAATGCTAATCATAGCACTGAAGACAAACCAAAATGGCCAGATAATCATCTCCACTGTACCGATAACTACACTCCAAGACGTCTCCAGTGATACCATGACAACTGAACTGAGATATCCTACTGTCTCAGCACAAAGGTTCCACATTGGCATGGTAAGTTCAAAAACCTCCAGAATTGGTCCCGCAATTGGCTTTGTCAAAACACTAAGAACAGACTTAGCAGCACCCACAATCTTAAGAGACCATGTAAAAGCCTGCTGAAAGTTATGCAGGAAAAGCATAGTTCCAAGATACTTAAGTCTTGATATCATTTCCCACGTTTCTATCCAATCAAAGAAAGGGCCAAACAATCTTGAGGCAGTTGCCTTCAACATGGGCACATTCTTGTAGAGGTCATAAAATCCTATAAGAACAGTGATTAATGACATCAAGACATACAATGCTCTGGCAAGAGGGCACATCCATGGGCGATATATCTTGCAAAACACTGGATATGACTGAAGAAATATAACCCACGAAGGAAGGCCATACTCAAGTAGTGTTAACAGTCTGACGTCAGATAGTATGACTTCTTTCAGTCTGAATGGAAGGTCATGATCATCAAAGCGGAAACAGATCAGTACATCCTTATATGTGCTAGGCTCCAATAGAGGCTTAGCTTTCTCATTATCACTGTCACACGATGAACATGAAGATGAGGAATGTGTTGGCGAGGCCCCAATTTCTGTGCATGATTCTTCAGTCGAACTACTTCCATCATCTGATTTTGTTATTTTTCTTCTCTTGTAAGGTCCAGTGTAAGATGAGTCTGTGAAACCTGATGACTCTCTGATGATTTGAACATGGCTAGAATCATCACTATCACTTGGTAAATTCTCACTGTCCCATTCAGGTGTTAAGAAACCATTCTGAGCATCATAGAATATATCACCTGTACAGCAAGCATATAAGTGCTCTGTACTACCAGCAATGAAGAAGAGAAAAGGGAAATGGTTACTATCAGTGCTTTTACCGTTAGAAGAGATGCTGTTCAAATAATCCTGTAGGAGCTGACATTCAGAGGGATTTCCTGAGAACCAAGAAGTGATCAATGTTGAAGCTTGATTAACACTATCAAATTCCCATCTCTTCATTATTTTAGACTCCACAACCATTGATGTATCCGTCTACAATGATACCAAACGAAATAAGTTTGTGGCTTTGTGCCATGAATTTAAAGTCATCAATATGATCCCTAACAGTAAGACTATCAACATTAATAGACTGTACCTGAAGTTCATTCAAATAATTGATGCCTCGCACATCAGTCCAGTCTACCTCAAAAATGATAAAACCATATAAAGTCTGATGAAGCTCCCTGTTCAGTATGCGGGCATCCTTCAACTTATTTACTTGAAGCTTCTTTTCCCGCATAGCCTCATCGATCAAGGAATACCACCTGGAAGATTTATTCTGTAAATGGGGAGCAGATACCGAGCTTGTTGAGAATACAAGCTTTCCATCAGTTTCATCTCTCTTTCTCCTAGTCCTAGAATTGGCGAACGGGGAAAACCTTGACTGGAGCAAAAAACAGCAAGAATCAGATTGTTAGCAGCGCAGTGAAACTTAAGCAAGAAAGAGATACCGCCGTAGGTGTGCATAAAGCAGCAGAACAACAGACCTTAGTAACCATCAATTGCCATAGATGAGCAGGTTTTGTATCCTGATCTAGCAACCATGGGCGGTTGTCGAGCAATATAAGGAACTTCTTGGTATGAGGGCACAGAAATATTGTCAGTTCTGCAAGATATGACTGTAAATCCCTGCATTTAAAATGAAAGAAAACCTTGCTTAGTTCCCCATTCCTAGTAGATAGAAATAAAAATTACTAACAACATCAGGTTATCAGATCGGTGTAAAAATCTTTCCCTACCCTAAAAAGCATATTCGATCTTACATGAGCTAGGACACACAGTAACAGATGATAGAAATAAAAATTGAGCTGTCAAGACCCAGAAACCAAACAGAAGCAACCATGGAACCGAAAGTGCAAAATGCTAACCAGCACAGCACTAATTCTCGATTACAAATACCGGCGCATGACGGGCAAAACATATCAGACAATCAGCTGTGAACATATAGTGAACTGCTTCTTTTTTAGTTTTTCTGTCATTTGATCTGTGGAGGTTCAAGTTCAAATATGAACGAAAAACTGAAAACACAGCACAGAAACCAATATATGCACACAACATACTACATACTGATCATCTCACAGGACGGAAGGCCACACGCAACAGAAGCCTGGGCAGTTTTTGCTGGGACCACTGGATACGGATAGAATGGAAATTTTACTGCTACTCTACCGGCAGTCGAACACAATCCATGGATGTACAAGCTGGGAGAAACGCTATGAATGGAAAAATATATGAGGTTCCAGTGCACGGCAATTCTGACCATCTGTCGTTTCAACTAGCAATATTTCCAACAGTGGGTTTCCTTTCCATATGGCGACCACGCAAGTGTACCCCCGAAACATCTACAGAAGCGAATAAAAAACTACCCATTCCCCGTTTTGTGACAAATCCTGTCCGTTTTCCAAAAACAGTATGTTGGAATTATCTTCTGCAGGCGGCACAAGCAAGAAAGTCACTTCTTTCAGGTACAAGGGTTCATGCCAGTTTCACTGCAAGAACTAATGGCAAAATGTACTCAAACAAAAAGGAAAAATAATTTCAATTGTGCACGTATACGTCACCCGTCGAACATCTCTCATCCGCATAAACAACAAATCAACATTAAAAGCAGATCACATTGCAATCTTAACGACCTTATAAGCAGTAAAACAACGCAATTCGCAACAGGAGAAGAAAGAGCGCCAAAAGCCATTCCACTCCATTACTCCAATGAGCACCAACACCTCGCCGGCAAGCCGGCAACCGGCGGCCGGCGGTCTTATTGCCGGCAAACGAGCAACAACCGCACGACAAATTCCGAGCACATTAGAAAAAATCCCCGCGAAACACGTACCCGATTTGCAAGCTGGTGAGCGGGAAGAAATGCCGCTTCTCGCCGGCCCGCTCCATGTCGCCGCCGCAGCTTCCTCCTTCACCGTTCAGAAACGCCAGGTTCTTGCATCAAGCGGTAGATCAGACGCTGGAGACCCCAAATCCGGATGCGAGTATAGCGGAATCGGAGAGGCTTCCTCCTCAAGTGCCTTCCTCGAGGTCAGCTCTGTCCTCCCATGGCGTCGTGCTTATCCGCATGCCAAGGTGGTGAGGTACCAGAGCCCGGAGTTAATGCCCGCGCGCGGGCGGTAAAGACACCGCCCGCCTCCGCCCTCCCGTTTCCCCACGCGGCACCAGATCGTCAATGGCTTCCTAGTTCCAACACGCCGGCGCCGGCGCCGCGCAGCTGCCACGCGTTCTGGAGCTCCGCCCGCGGCAGGGAGGAGGGCGGTGACCGGATCGCGGCGAGGCGAGGCGCGGTGCGCCGGTGCCCCCCGCGGGAGAAGGCAGGCAGGCAGGCAGGCAGGCAACCAACCAGCGGCGGGCGCGGGGGTGCGGGCCGTGGCAGCCAGCCCTTTTGCTTTGGGTAACAACTTCTTCAGCGTGCGCCCGAGACAGTTCGGATATTTACCTCCTGATGACATGTGGGGGCGATGCTTCCGCGGACCCCACGCGTCAGGCATCCCGCGCTTTGTTTAACGCGGCGGGCGCGTTCGGCGCGGGGCGATAGCTGACGGGCACAAACGTCGACGCACCGGCACCGCGTTACTGCTGGTGGGGCCCAGCCGGCGGTTTGTGTGCTTGCCCCACAAGGCAGCGTGATGCGCCACCGAGGCTGTCGTCATCTCGTTTGGCACTTCTGCTTGCCGCGCGTCCAAGCAAAGGGCGCACTACGAGCGCTGCCGGTTTCTCCCTGACGCGTGGGTTCAGGGTCCATGGGACCACGCGCCAGTGGAAGGAGCTGGAGTAGAGCTGTGATGCGAGACTTGCGTGATCAGGCTGGGATCGTCTGCGTAGTTGTGCTGGAGTCCTTGGTGCGCAGGTTCTCAGGTCCTGACGTGCGCCGAGGGCTGGGCCTCCGAGATGGCGTTTCGACGCGAGCGCGTGAGGTGTGCGGTGTTCGGATAGATGCACCGAGGTGCGGAATACCATGGGGGCACGCAAGCAAACGAACGGCGTGCGCGTGACGCCTCGTGGCTCGAGCCGAGCGACGGGAAACGGAATTGTTGCTTTGCAGGCGAAATTAATTATTGGCAGGCACTCTACTACGGAGGGAGTGATGAGTAGGAGTAGAATTGATCAGAAGCTAGTCAATGATCGTGGGCCTATCCCGGTACGCGGTACAGCTCACACGGTATGGAAATACTAGTAGATTTTTGCAACTTCTTGATGGCAAAGGCCAATCAAACAACAAAGTTTGACAAGAAATTTGTACAATGATAGAGGTATGAGAAGGTTAAAATTACTTTTGGATAACAAATCCAACGATACTTTTATTGCTTTATTTACTTAACTTTTTTGGGACAATTTCTGTTTACTTAATTAAACATAAACATTTAAATATATATTTTTAGTGAGAGCGAGAATAATATAACTTTGAATCGTAAATTATATCTAGATGTATAGTAATAAATTCTATGTATCTGGAAAATCCAAACGATTTATTTAAAGACGGATGAAATAGTATGTTCCCATTCTTTAAAGGATTTTGCAGAATCCTTTCATGCAAACCTTACCGAGATGGCACGATAAATGTTCCCCTAAAAAAATCCCCCATGTCCTGCGCATTATCGAAGGGGTCAATTTCAGACTCATGCCAGCATATGGTTGAACATTCTCAAAAAAAAAAAAAACAACAACAACATGATTGTCCGTGGTGGCACATAGGATAATTGAGCCTTCTACTTGTCTTAATCATGCCGCAAAAAAAAGGATCAAGTGGCTTATCAAGGTCCGCACTGACATGTTAGTGCTATTTTGGTCTCTGCTACGAAAAGGAGGAATTGATTGAGCCCTAGTTCTGCATTCTCCACATGGCGTATCCTTTTTTTTTTAATCTTCCACATGGCGTATCCTAAAAGCATATCCGGCGTGTACCACGCGGATATGCCGACACGGCCAGATCGGGCTGGAGCGAAGAACAAAGGCCTTGCTGGACCGATGGGCTAGTCGTTAGTACTAGTCAATAAAAGAGTAGAGTCGCGTCCGAGTCCAAGTCCATTCCGTTTCCTGCCACGGGCAAGTCCGGCCCAAAGAAATCACACTGGCCCATTACCGGAGAAAACACAGCCCAGTACTGTACGACTACTGCACAACACTGCATCTTAGAAGTCGGTCCGACGGTTTTCCTGGCTTACAGCCCTTAAATACCTCTCCAGCAATATTAGCGCCCCTTCTCCGGCTCCGCCTTGTTCGTCCGCGCACCCAACTTCGCCGAGTCTTCAACACAAGCTCTCGAAGAGTCGAGGCCCTCACCGCGCCCAAGCCACGCCGCCGAGTTTGTCGACCAGCAAGGAGGGCCCGAAACCCTAGTACTGCCGCCGCGGCCGCCGCCAGAATGCCTCGCCGCAGCCGCGAGGAGGAGGAGATCGACGACATGGAAGAGGAGGAGGAAGAGAGGGGCGGGAAGAGATCGCGAGCCGGGGGCCGCGGGAAGCGGTCGCGCGGAGTAGAGAACTTCATCGACGACGCGGCCAGCGAGGACGAGGACGCCGACGAGGATGACGACGACGATGACGATGACGACGATTACGGGGGCGGCGGCCGTGGGCGTGCCTCCAAGAGGAGGCGGTCGTCGATCCTGATTGACGACATGGCCCAGGTCGACGACGACGACGACATCGACGACGACAGTTCGGATGTCGAGCCCGGTGAGTCGCTGATTGCCCTGTCGATCGGGTTGCAGTTCCAACTTCCAACCTTGTGTGTAGAATCGCTCGGTTGATCTTACCATATCCTAATTTGCGGAATTTACCGTGAAATTGCCCGATTTTGCACCGTTTGCTTTCATTTTATGCCGTGCATCGGCCCATAGCTGACAAATGCATTGTTAGTTTCTTCTCTGGACTAATAATAATGTGGACATTGATTCCATTTGGGAGTTGTCAGGAAAAAAATGCAGAATCGTTTACTTGTCCGTTTATAGTTTGATTCTGTGTTTTTATAAAACCCGTCAGCTAGGTTTTTAACGTGGTTGTGTTGGTTTAGTCGCATTACGTAGTGATTGTTTCTGCAGAGCTTTTGCAACCCTCAAAGTTTAGAGCCGAACTTCATTTATTTCGGGGATTTCATATTGATTTGGAGATCTTCTCGAAGGAAGCACCTAGTTCTCGAAGGAATCGTCAACATTATGTTTACACCTACCCCTGAAATACTCGAGGACTTGTACACCCAGTTAACATATACCAGTGTGGAGAGAATCGTTTTCCAAGAAAATATAGGATTTCTACATTAGTTGTATGTGTTAACTATGTTGTTGCTTTTGTCATTCTTCTGTTTCCAACGGATAGCGCTCAGTGCCTCAGTTGGACAATGTGAATGTTATACTTAATTGATTGCTAAATTCCTGTGGTTAAATAGAACCAGGATGCAGTTTACCATGACTACTTTTGTGTTGAATCGTCATTAGAGAGAAGCACAGGCAAGGAAACATCTGTGTCAGTGCCATGACTTGTGCACCTTTTGCCTTTTATCAGGCTTTATTGACGATACTGATGCTGGGGTTGAAATTAGTCACAATGATGTGGTAAGGAGGTCTATTCCTCATTCTAGCTCTATGTTGGAAGACGATGAGGATATGCAAGAGATTGTGAGGCGACTACAAAACAGATATAAAGAAGCATCCCATTTTGATTATGACGAGGAAGTTACCGAGGTTGAACAGCAGGCTCTCTTACCATCAGTGAAGGACCCAAAGCTTTGGATGGTGAAATGTGCGGTAGGTTAGCTGCAAGTTCTAGAAGAATAAGATCTGCTCCACCATTTATTCTTTGTACATTTGAACATCACTAATATCTTATTATGACTTCAGATCGGACATGAGCGGGAAACAGCGGTTTGTCTAATGCAAAAGTTCATTGATAGGCCAGATCTCCAGATAAAATCTGTTGTTGCACTAGAACACCTAAAGAATTTCATTTACATTGAAGCAGAGAAAGAAGCCCATGTCAAAGAGGTAAGTGGTGCTTCACTTGACAGTTTTATTCTTTTTGGTACTGTGTTTTAACTGAACTTAATTTCAGGCTTGCAAAGGTTTGCGGAACATCATTGCTTCAACAAAACCAACTTTAGTTCCTATAAGAGAAATGGCTGATGTCCTTTCTATTGAGAGCAAATCTGTTGACCTTTCAAGGGACTCGTGGGTTCGGATGAAGCTTGGTATGTATAAAGGTGATCTTGCTAAGGTATAAAGGGTGATCTTTGCTGTCTCCAGTCCCTTAGAATACACGCAAGAGCCGTTTATAAAGTTTTAAGAAGAAATTCATGTTTAAAGGGGTTTACAATCGAAGGAGCTACTTCCTGTCCTAACAGGCTTTCTCTGTATTTTGTTTTGACTACCTTTAGGTTGTTGATGTTGACAATGTGGGCCAAAAGGTTACTGTTAAGCTCATTCCTAGAATTGATTTACAAGTGCTGGCAAATAAACTGGTAAGTTTATTCTTACTAGCAATATATCTGAGATTTATTGTTCAGCAAAACTTACGTAAAACTGTATGTTATTTGAACGCATGATCTCAGGCTTTCCTTTCTTGTGAGATTCTGATTAGTTTTCTTGCAATGGTATTCAAAATGTTACTGAGGCCTACATATCTAGAGGAAGTTTTCTATATCCCATCTTATGGGAAAAAAGTTGTGCCTTTTCTTTGTCATGCTCCTTCTGGTGCTTGCTCAATCACTTTGCTTGATGAATGAATATTCTGGTCTTTTCAGGATGGGCAAGAGGTCCCAAAGAAGTCATTCATTCCACCACCAAGGTTCTTTAGTGTCGATGAGGCGAGGTGCTTTTCATCCCTGTTATCATTGTAATAGTGTTTTGTATTTGTATTTATTGCCTTTTGCTGTTATTTGCTAACTCAAATGAAACAGGGAATTGCACATCCGTGTTGACAGAAGGAGGAATAGAGATTCTGGGGAATACTTTGATGTTGTCGGTGGTTTGCTGTTTAAAGATGGTTTCTTGCACAAAACATTCTCTATAAAATCGATCAGCACGCAAAATATTAAGCCAACATTTGATGAATTAGAGAAATTCAAAAAACCTGGTGATGACCTCAATGAGGATGTGGCTAGCTTGTCCACTCTGTTTACAAACAGGAAAAAGGGCCACTTCATGAAAGGTGATGCTGTAATTGTAATTAAGGGTGACCTCAAGAACTTAAAAGGCTCTGTTGAGAAGGTGGAGGATAGTACTGTGCACATTCAACCAAAACTAGCTGGGCTTCCGGTAGTTACTCGCAGACTGACTTACTATTACAAGGATGATTTAATTACAATATTTGATCAATATTTACGTAGGATACTTTCCTTCATAATCACAGAGAACACTTGCCTTCAATGAGACGGATCTCTGTAAATATTTCAATCCTGGAGACCATGTAAAAGTCATATCTGGAGTTCAAGAGGGTGCGACAGGCATGGTTGTTAAAGTGGAAGGGCATGTTTTGATCATTTTATCAGACACTACCAAAGAACATGTGAGATATTTTTGCTTTTCTGATGTGTTAATAGCTGCTTAGCGAACACCTGTTTTGGGGGTATATGCACTGACCTTTTACTGTCTCTGTGATTATAGATCCGTGTGTTTGCAGACCATGTTGTGGAGAGTTCTGAGGTCACCACTGGGTTACCAGGATTGGTGATTATGAATTGCACGACCTTGTTTTTCTTAAGTAAGTTATTTTTCTTAGTGAACCATTATTGCTCGAGTTTTGTATTATTGAATTATATCTTTTGGTAGATATGATTGCTTTCCTTAACTATATATATATCTATGGTTAATCTTTAGTGACCATATATCTAGATCTGGATATTGTTTCTTATATGAGGTTCTATGGCATTCATGCTAGGACCCTGTCTAACCATATATATATATACACAATAGTAGTTAAGGAAAGCAATCATATGTACTGAAAAACAATCTGGTAACAATTTGTTCTGAATGGATATGAACTAATTCATTCCTCTCAACTTTTCAGCAATTCATCGTTTGGGATTATTATACGGTTGGAGAGTGAAGCATTTCAGGCAAGCAGATTGTATCTATCTTGTTTCATGGATTTGATGATTTATGTACTCATATATTGACCTTAATATACAACTAGGTTCTGAAAGGTGTGCCTGATAAACCTGAATTGGTCCTTGTAAAACTGAGAGAAATAAAATGTAAGATTGATCGACGCACATCGGCAAAAGATCGGTACAATAACATTGTGTCAACTAAGGATGTTGTGAGGGTTGCTGAAGGAGCATGTAAGGTGTGTCTAACTTCACATGATCTTGCACGTTTCAGTTTGTTTCAGAAGATCTGATTGTTTTGAGTATATTTTATATATCAATTTTTTTTTACAGGGAAAGCAAGGTCCTGTGGAACATATACACAGAGGCATACTTTTTATCTATGATCGCCACTACCTTGAGCATTCAGGATTTATCTGTGCAAAAGCACAATCATGTTTCCTTGTTGGGGGGTCAACTGGCAGCCACCGTGGGAATGTATGTGCTAATATATACTCAAGAGTTGGTCAATCCTTAATTGCAAACATCAATAACTATTACATTATTTAGTTTGAAAACATGTAGTATATGTGTGTATTCAAAATACTTGCAAAATCTCATATATTTGAAGGATTTTAAGAATATATTCTTGAAGAAATTAATGGTCAAAGATGCACATAAAAAAACCGTGCAAATGTTAAATATGTCAAGTATTTATGACCGACAGGAGTATTAATATACTTTATAATTTAGAATACTGTGTCTGATCATACCTTTTTGTAATCTTACGCAGGCCATGGATAAAGCAGATCCACATTTTCATGCTTTTGGCTCTCAAGCAAGGATTTTGCAGTCTCCAGGGAGGCTGCCCCCAAGAGGACCTCACATGAATTGTAAGAATGTATTTAAGTTGAAAAAAATATCTGCTGTTATGGGTTCCAGTAGCCTCTTTATTTATCCGTAGCAAATTGAGTCAGTTCCCTTGTGTTATACAATAATGCATGCCTCCTATGTTATTCAGCTGGTGGAAGGTTTGGAGGGAGAGGCAGTGGTGGCAGAGGGAATGATACCCTGGTGAACAGATGTATCAAAATTAGATCTGGGCCATATAAGGGATATCGTGGCCGTGTTAAAGAATTAACTGGTGTGCTTGTGCGTATAGAGCTTGAATCGCTAATGAAAATTGTCACAGGTAAGTCTGTTGCAAGTGTACTTTTTTTTTTGAAATGAAGGTGTACTTGTTCCTCTTATGTTTAGTTCTAATAATATATTTATTGTGCGAATATATAGTTAAGAGGGAGGATATCGGCGACACAGCTGCTGTTGCAACACCATTTCGGTAACTTTTCATTTTTGCTCATCATCCATATCCATATTTCTATATTTGGTTGACCTGTTTAGTTTCATTTGCTGACGAGTTGTATAAGCAGTGAAACTTGTTACTCAAGGGGTGTTGAAACACCTGTGCATCCATCTCGAACGCCACTACATCCTATTCAGACTCCGATGCGGAATCCTGGAGGTGTGTATTACATGCTTTATTACGCTTTGTTTAAGAGTAGATTACTAAAATTTACTTAGTAAACATTTGGCATTTTGGGAATGAACATGAGGTCCGCAGGATTTGCTTTGACTGTTAGTTTCATCTTCTCTTAGCATTAACCATATTATGCAAGAGTCACCTGTTCTGGGCTTCCACATGTATTGTGTTCCCTAAAAAGTTAGGAAAGCTGGACGGTATGATCCCTAGTTTGATAGAGAAGTACCATAATTCTGCTGCACCTACTTTGATTACTTGAAGAGGATTTGAGTATTTGTGTTATTCAATCTCTATGGAGGCAACCACTTTTGTTTGTTGCCTAGCACTTGAACTGATATCAGTAAGCACTCTTGTATTTTGGTTCCATTCTCATCCAACACAACCGGATAAAATGACGTATGTGTAGTTGCTGCCATTTTGTTGGATCATGTATTTCTTCATTTATTTTTCTGGTGACCATATTAATATATTATTTCTACAGCGACCCCAGTTCGAGATGTAATGAGAACTCCTATGCCTAGTCGAGCCTGGGTGCCATTGAGTCCTCACAGGTCTGTATGTCTTTTTTTTTTTGATAAGTCGACGGGGGGGAGAGGATCCCCACCTGAGATTATATTGATTTCAATGGCCCTCTAGGCCAGAATGTTTGAAATACATAGTAGTACACGGTTCAAAGATAAGATTAGTTTAGGTTTACATTGCGGCAGTAAGGATAGAGCACCAAGCATCTGCTGTCTGCCTATCTTTTCTCGGTAGACGGACTCGCCACAGGTTTGCTTCCGTCTTGCACGCTGCCAAAGCACCTGCCAGTGTAGTCCGATCATCCCGGAAGACCGTGTTGTTCCTGCGTTTCCAGATGTGCCAGCAGCATAAGAGCAAGAATGTTCCAAAATGAGCCTGTGGTATGTGTGGTGGTGGCCTGATCTCTTGCAACTTCTGAACTTCCCAGTTGCTATCAACGTGTATCCCAACGGCCTCCCAGAATTCTCTTGCTGCCGGGCAGCGGAAGACCACATGAGCTGCCGTCTCCTCCGCCCCATGGCAAACATCACAGTCCGAGGTGTGCACAATTCCTTTCTTGATTAAATTTGTCTTGCACAGAATTCTTCCTTTTGACAATAGCCATGCAAAGAATTTTACTCTCGGCGGTGCTTTGTTGTTCCAAACAAATTTGGCCTAGGTGTCTGGGCTGGAGTTAGCCGTCTTCAGAGTCTTGTATAGCATGGAGGTGTCCAAGTCACCATTACGCTTGAGCAGTGAACTAAGGCGACGATCTCTGTTCTCTCCCAGGCTATGGAGCTCCATGATCTGACTTAGTTGTGACAGGTCTGTATGTCTTTTTGCAGAATACAAATTAATATAAATTTGCTAGATGCACATTGTCTTATAAGCTGATAGCTTGAATAAATCAGCTTAAGAACATAAATCATCTCGTTTAAATTTTGGCAATAGCCTGTATACTGTTGGTTGCTTACTGTTTCTGTTATTGACAGGGACAACCGGGAAGATGGAGATTCCACTTGGGCAAGCAGTCCAGCCTACCAGGTTTAGTGAGCCACTTTCTTGTAATTATCTTGGAGATCATTAAACTTTTTGCTGGCAACTGATTGTGTTTCTCCATCTCTGTTTTTTTTCCTTAAAAAAAATCAGCCAGGAACTCCACGACCTCGACCATACGAAGCTCCCACTCCTGGGTCAGGGTGGGCAAGTTGGGGTGATGCGTCGGTGAACACCCCAAGCACGAATGTTCCCTCAACACCTATTGGTCAACCGATGACCCCGGATCCTGCCTCCTATTTGGTTGGTACTCCTAGTGGCCAGCCGATGACTCCAGGCTATGGTGGAATGGAACTAATGTCTCCCGTAATAGGTTCAACCTTGCCCTTCTCTGTACTGTTGCATTTGCAGTGAAAGACATTCTACAGTCAGGATCATATTGAGCTGAATCGAGTCGTCAATGGATCATCAATTTGGAGGCACTTAAATGAATCCTTGTTGTCCAAATGCTTGCAGGTGGTGAGGCTGAGGGAAGCTGGCTACTGCCAGATGTTTTGGTGAACGTCTCCAGGGGAGGTGATGAGGTCAGCAACGCTGTAGTGAAGGAAGTGCTCCTGGTATGTGGTTTACATCGGTTACGAGCGCATGTGAACCTTTGTTTCCCCAACGTTTTTCATTTGCTTTGCAGTGCTAACGTCTCTGAGAATCTGAATTTGCAGGATGGATCATGTCGTGTATCCCTTGGGCCATTGGGTGAGGGAGATGAACTGATCGTCACTGCAAACGAGCTAGAGGTGGTCAGGCCGAAGAAAAACGAGAAGCTCAAGATAATGAATGGCTCCTTGCGCGGAGCCACTGGAAAGCTCATTGGACTTGATGGGTCTGATGGCATCGTGAAGGTGGAGGGTAGCTTAGATGTAAAAATAGTGGACATGACGATTCTGGGCAAATTGGCAGCTTGAAGAATCTGCACGGTAGGGATTTTTAGTTCATATCTAACTTAGCATAGTTTAATTGGTTTAAGTACTCAAAATGCTGTTAGCTATTGGCGCGTTAGTTTCTGTATATGTTATCCGGTGCTAAGAAGCAATTTGCATGACTCAGGTGTTAGCTGATGCTTTGTGGATTTGTTCCTCTCTGACATGTTATATATCGCCACGCTGTACAGTTCATGTTTTCCTTGATAGATCATACTGTAACTGATATTAGATTTGTTACTTTTGCGAGCAACTTCAATATGTCAATCATAGAATCAGATTCGTTACAACAGAAACCACTGACTGACTCTGAAAAAGAAAAGGACACCAGAGTCTAAGTTGACAGTCATCAAATTGAACGCTTCTTATCTTGCTGTCTTTGCTTCCTTCTCCAAGTGTGATAAAAATAAGGTCACTGTGTATAGCCGCTATTCTAGTTCTAGGAGGGGCAGGTTGCCAGGTTGCATGTGAATCGTCTAAGTTTGGTGTGGTGGCAGGCCCTTGGCACGAACAGGGAACAGCGACCGCCACCCGACGAGCCAAGCCATCAGCGCTAGAAACATGTCACCGGCCGCGGCGACGCCACAATTACGACCGTCGCCCCAAAGACCGTCAGCTGGAATGCTGCGATGCGCAGCGGCGTCTCACGAGTCACGACCTCGTCGTCACCGTGACGGCGAATCGCGCCAACGCCAATGTGGATCGGTGAAGTAGTAGAAACGAGCGCTTCTGTCATTGTGTGCGGTGTCAATCCAGGGAGACACCGGCGTCTGGACGCTCGCGCCTGCCGCCTGTATATGGATGCAGTTTCATGCTCCGCACTTTCTGCCATGCACATGGATACTCAAGTAATTTCACAACCGTTAAGAAAAGACTAGTGTAGTCGGCGCTGCACAAAAAAAGAGAATATACGTGGAGTGTATGTCGTCCCGACTACTGGCGCGGAGCTGTATAGGTAGTCAGGATGCAATTATGGTATAGCCGCGGAGACACATGTATAATATCCAAAGATATATAAATATTAAAGAATATTTTAAAAAATATTAAAACTTGACTCAGCTTGATTTATGACCGAGTGAAAGAGTTGGTGAGCAATAGTATCCGAATGGGGTAGTCGGTGTGTCGCGGTATCCGATTAGTTGGATGTGGCTCGATCTCGAACGTCTCGCCTGCCGCTCGCTAGTTGCCTTGATGCAGTCGGACCGAGTTGATCTCGTCTTTGAAGAGTCGGATCATCGAATCAGTGGTAGTACGGACACCGAGCAAGACGTGTATGTGCATGCATCATCTGATAGCACACCGCCGCTTTTCATGCAGTCTTGTCGAAATCCATCGGCTTGCACGTTTGAAGTCAATTCGGACTCGAACATGTCCGTCAGCTGGGACTCCGTACGTGCAGCCCCGTTGGCAAGGTAGCAGTGCTGTTGGCGGTTCCGGCTTGAGACTGAGTGCACCGGGTCTGGTATCACCTACTGCAGGAGCACATGCCGTAAAAATGAACCGCAGCGGAGGCCGGTATCACTAAAGTCTGTGATCCGCTATAGATAGAGGAGGTAGCGGGGTCTGGTACCGCGCGCACGCCAGCGAGAGCACCCACGCGCGAGCACAAGCAGAGAGAGAGAGTGTCTAGAAGAGCGTGTCCAACTTTTTTTTCATATAAAAAATATTATAACTCATAAACTAAAACACCAAATTAAATTCCGATTGCACCATTAAATTCGTTTCAATAAATTCTTCAAAACAAGATCTCACATAGATATATTTAGATAAAATAACGAGTGGACCTTACAGTGGATAGAGGATGATATAGAGAATGGATGGGTGCAGGAAAAATAAGTATAGAGAAGAGAATCTTGATGACTAAAATGTATAGAGGATGAAAATAGAGGACCATGAGTGCGAACAGGCTGAGGCCCGGCCCCGTGTCCGACATCATGTTATGCATGCCCACGCGCGCGGAGATGTCCTATCCGATAGTAGACAGTCGGAGCGCATCGAGGACTCCAAAAAAATTGGCGCTCGCATTCTGGCAATGACGTTGACGAGGATTGACGTTGTGGGTCAGAGGCCGGCTGTAATCTCAGCCGAACAGTATGGGGGCAGATCGCACCTCGTGGCCAAGCTCTGACCCATCTGGTGATTACCGGGCGCCGTGCAGAAATAAACTCTGAGTACCGCCGCAAGCAAAAGTCGAATTTCTCTCGAACGCTGAGTAGGGAATCCCGGGTTGCCGCACTTGTACGACGTTGAGCGATACCGCCGCCGAGTCGTCGCTGATGTTGTTGATCTTGATGTCCGACGAGCTCTTCATTGCGAAGTCATCGAAAATCTGCGCGTCAGTTATCGGGTGTTTCATGGTCAGTAACTTATCACGGGGTTACCCGGGACGATGGTCAGTGGACTTCAACATACACTAAACTCGGTGATAAACACAAAAAGATGACAATTTATACTGGTTCAGGCCACGATACGCATAATACCAGTGCGGCGTGAGGCTTTTTACGTTGGATTGTTTAAATGATTGTTCAGGAGATGTGTTGTACATCTGTGTTGTCTGTCGATATAGTCTAAGGGCAGGATTCCCAGTCAGTTACAACAGAGGAGTTCTAGTCGGACTAGATCTTCTCCCTTCCTTACGGGGTACCTAGGGACTATGTCCCACAACAGCTTTGTGCCCCGTGCTTGCTGCCGCATCCGCTTCGCTTCACGCACGCACGCGGGGACCGTTGTGCGTGACCACCTTCGCTTGTGCCCCTTACTGCGCCTGCTCATGAAACACTTGTAACATAAAGCATTTGCTGCAACATATGTCCGAAATAAATGAAACATTTATAACATACATTTGCAACATATGTGTATGGACACTGCAATTTAGACATCTAGACAAAAAAAAACTTGCAACATACGTTTGAAATAGCTGAAACATTTGAAACATATATTTGCAACATATGTGTATAATCAGTGTAACATATGCAATATCCAGATAAAACACTTGCAACATATTTTCATCTGTCCCAAATTATAAAATGTTTGGACATTTCTAGATTCATAGCATTTGTTATGTATCTAAACATATGTCTAGGTACGTAGCAAAAGCAATAAAGCTAGAAAAGCCAAAACATTTTATAATTTAGAACGGAGGGAGTACGTTTGAAACAGTTGAAACATACACTTGTAACATACGTGTATAGCCATTGCAACACATGCAACACTAGATCTACTTTTGCAACATCCAGTGAAACATATGCAACATACATCTAAAATGTATGAAACATACAGTTGTAACATGTGCTCATCTACTTACTGCCCCCAATAGACGCTCGTTGACGTGGAGCTTGACGCTGGCACGGAGCTCGATGCCACAGTGTGGAGATCAAACCTCGGCTGTGCACATCGCGGGTCCAGGCAGGAGGCGCGAGGTCTAGCGGAGCACAGTGGGAGACGCGAGGCGCGGGGGCAAGCGGGTTCGTCCCGTCCGGCCGGACGGAAGCTCGGTAGAGAACATTACCGATCAATCAACCAACCAACGGGCTCCTCTCTCTTCACTATCCTGGCTATAACATAAAAGCAATTAACTAATGGCACTCACAGTGCAGAAACTATGGTGGTTCCTATAGATATTAATTGCACTGCCACGTAGACAATTTACTGATGTGGCAAGTGATTTAACGAGGAGAGAGAGGAAAAATCCAAGAAACCAAGTTCAACTAAGAAATTGGGTCTTCACAGTTATTGATGGACAAGAAACTACTCGTAATCGTAGCCCCATTGGAAGAGCAAATATGGTTTCTCTCACTACTTATGTCATATACTATAAAAAAAATCTTGTACTGGGTAGGATAGTTTCTGGGTATGATGTCCAGGCTATAGAAACTACTAATAGTTTCTTGTATTGGGAGCTCCCTAACCAGACAAGGAGGGCTGGCCCACTCGACAGAAGCAAGAAGCAGACACAGCTGAATTTCCGTTCCTGACAAGGAAGTTGTTTCCGTTACGGGAAATGGGACTGTTATCCGTATGGTACGGGCTTGGGTGGCTGGTTTCACACATCTGCAGCCCCAATGCTATACACTCTTAGAACTTGCAATAAAAAAAATAGTGCGATGCATAAGGTCGGACACTCGGACTAGACCATAACAGAATAATTCAGTTGAACAAAGAATAAACATCTGATCCGGTGGATAATGGAAACATGTTGCAAGCACCGCACGCGACGGCGGAGGAAAAGATTCAAAAGTGTGTTCGACGAAAAAAAAATCATAAGTATCCATTGCTGCCGTTCTTTCAGTGCTACAAAACCAATTTTCTCTTCTTTCATTGCTCTTAACTAGGGCTCATCATCATCCTTCTTATGTGCCCAGCAAGTTTGCAGCCATACTCATTCCATGTTTACCTCTGGTTCCATCTGAAATTCTACCATCTTCATGCTGATGAACAAAAAAAGATTGAGACTCAAATCAGCAAGGAAATAACACAAATAGAATGCAGGAGAGGCTGCAAAGCATATTAACAACCAACAAAAAATTAGTGAGTCTGCACACTAAGTGCTTAAGCAAGTTGCACAAGTATATTAAGCGGAATTTAATAACACATGGCACCACAACATTGAATTTACGCAACCAAAATGATAATATTGATCAAAGAAAATTTTGATTCAATAAATCAATTACTTCTTCAATGTATCATAAATACAGTATAGTAGATACTGGACTTCATAGTCAAATAACCCAAATTATCTGTAAACATACGACGGAAGATTATAGCAAATAAAATGGACTGAATGGCCTTCAGAGCATTTTTTCCCTCCAACAGTAACCATCGGGGCATATCCCTAGTTTAGAGAAATAGGGATACCATAAGATTTTTTTTTTTAAAAAAACAACTCTGTGCTTCAGGCTAACCGAAAAGGTTGAGTTCAGTCTTAACTTGCCTTTGCTTGTGGGGGTCAAGACAAAATCTGTTCGCATGTTTTCCATCTGGTATGTTGTAGCCACTTAGCAAGTCTCTGATGACAGTCAGCGTACCGTAAACAAGTATTATTATAAGATGTCCAGAGAGTGAACATTGACTACACACGCAACATCGCACTACAGATTGTGTGATTGAACTCGACACATAAGCCTGCTCAAATCAACAACAAACAGAGAACCGCTATATATCCGTCAGAATCAACGGAAAAAAAAACGAGCACACATTTGAAACAAACCTGCACGGCGAGTGCTACCAGAGAACGGAGAACCAGATAGATCGGATAGGTAAACATCAACCAGGCAAACGGCTAAAGGATGAAAAATCGACACATCACATAGAGGGGATTCGAAAAATGTATGGGTCAGATCCACAAATTGACACATCACATAAAGGGGATTCAAAAATTGTATGGGTCAGATCCACAAACCCAAAATAACCCAAATAAAAATAAGTAGTGTGTGCTCCCCCAAAGCGAAACAGCGCAGACGCTTAGGTACTCCACAATGTAAGTAGAAAAAAAATATAGGTTCCACGGTAAAAAAAAAAACAAAAAAGTAGGCATAGCTCTCGATACTTGAAGCGTGTAACAAAATTTGAACCAGAGCTATCTACAGGCATGGGACCCATATACATGCTGCCTACTCTCTTCATCGGACATCAAAACCTTCTCTTCTCCCACCGACTATAAGAAATATATTCTTCTTTAATTGATAGGCACCGGGCTTCAACTTGCGCCGCTCTAGAATCTCAGAAATTGGCATTGGTAGCTGCAACGTAGGAAGTGGTGCCTAAAGGGAAAAAAAAGAGTTTAGGCATCACTCTAGTAGTATACTACTAAAGGCCTTACACAAGCCCACTTGTCATAGAAACAACAGATGCTCTCGCGGTCTCGCCTGGTTCGAACGCGAGATAGCTTCCAATGTACTCTCTCTCCGTACCATAATAAATGACGTTCTTATTTTTCGAGAAGTCAAACATTATCAATTTTGACTATATAAGAAAATATTAATATTTATAATGTATAATTAATATCATTAGATAATTCACTAATATATTTTCATAATAAATTTATTTAGAGATATAACCGTTGCTAACATTTGTATAAACCTAGTCAAACTTAAAAAGAGAGTAATAGTATATATAAGGACCGAACATGCGCTCTGTGGTGCTGGATCAAGTCCCAACGGCGACACCGACAAGATCTTGACGGTGAACAGGGCCGTCGAGGATGGAATTGTCTTTGACAGGTCCGACGTCGAGTCGTTTCCTTCTGAAGATCAACGCCCCTACGTTCGCGATCACTGTGACGTCGAGGAGGGGTCCATAGGAGGTGGTGATGGTGGATCTGCCCTAACCGACGTTCTCGTCCCTGGCGACATCGGCTGGACGGGGAACAGGAATACCTCGGCGCTGGGCAGATCATTCGCGAGGCGACCACGCATCCCGGCGGTCCTGGAACCTCGCGACCGAGAAGTTGATGTCACGTCGAACGGCTCGGGGGGTGACTCTGAGGATGCTGACGGCGTTCCTGGATCCCGGCGGAAGCAAATAGTTTCATAAAACACACACACCCTTAGTTTAAATACAATGCCAGAAGATAGTCACTTTCCACAAAAGCATTAGATAAGACATACGGAGTGACCATTGCCATTGGTACTAGTTGTCACCCATCGTCGGATACAGACAGTTGATGCAATAGCCGTAGTACATCTGACCATCTGCAACAACAATGGGAACAACGCCCTGAGTATGAGAAAGTACTCAGCTAGACTTACCTACCTTAAACCAAAATAAAGTGACACCAAGGATTATGCAAGGCTTTCTTTTAGTGGGCTAGCTGACTCATTTGTGAAAAGCATAAGCTATCCTGACTAATCCATTTTAAGTAATTTGCCTCAGGTTTATTATAACTTATCCATCTAGGTAAGCACCTATACTATAGCAATCACTTGATTAACCGATAACATCCTGTTACCACCCAAATTTAGCATTTCCAACGTCATCCATATAACCATCAGTGTTCTATCATCATTACTACGATGCTGTAACTCAAGTCAAGTGCTCACTATCTAGGAATGATAGCGATTCGAATCGATTCCTAACCAGCTGGTGATTTATTCCTCACATAAACTACACTCACCGATCAAGTGAGCTACATATCACCAATGACACTTTCCAGGTAAACGTCGCGGGGTAACAATCATGGACCGCACTGCCCAGGGACCGGCCGACTGCCAGGACGCACCTTGGGCTCACTCTTCACGTCCCCGTCTAACCCCCTTCGTCACCAGTCTGCCAATCCGGCTTTACCCTGACCCAAAAAGTGTCACTAGCTTCGCGGTTGAAAGGTACTTTATTCGGCCAGCTAAATGTGAGGCATGCGTTCAACATGATAAGAGGAACAAGCAACGATCGGTCCTTAACCGACACAGACGGAAAACTACTAGCACCCCAGAACTCTGTCTGGTTGTCTCCAACTTTTTTGTCCAGTCTCCAGTTATCCATCAACACATGGTTATTTCTAGCATATCATCCATTCCATAGCTAAAACATCTAGTAACCACCTATCATTTTAAGTGACCAGAATTCACTGATCGCTGCCGGTCTAAGCAGAACTAAGCAATATTTGACCCAAAACTTTCGTAGGTAATAATGTGGCAAGGATAATAATATATGTAGCAACGGTTTCACTCAACTCCTATACTTAATACACAATTTATAAACTCATATAACTACAGATAAGGAATTGCTTTTGTAAAGTAGGAGACTTAGAATGCTCCGGGCTTGCCTCGTTCGAAGGAACTGGGTTCGTGGTCCACACACTCAGGTAGATCCTCTACTTGCTCGTCTACCTCGGACACCTCCTGTGCCTGAGTTTCTTGTGAATCAGACCCGGTCTGCTCCTCCTGAACTGCTACTGGCAACTCCTCCTGCGATCCTGTATGATGCAAATGCATAAGTAAACATGTAAACCGTGCATTGGATACGGTGGTATGCGATGATCATGATGGCATGATATGCAGATGAACACATTGAAACTTATAGTATAGACTAAAGACAAACTTTTCTACAAGGTAGTCAACATCATCCAAGATCAATTATTACTAATGCATGTCATCTATTGCAATTACCTCTGCTAACAATTCTCGTCTACTTTTACACTAGCTAGCATATAACCCTAACATGAGTGCTACTATGTTTTATCAACACAAACACATTAACTTGTCAAGCAATACCAGCAAGGGATTTAGGTGCTTCAAAGATACACCAAAGCTTCATTATGAAACTAAATCTACATAAAGAAGATTACTTTATTTCTATTTAATCTAGGTTACAACAATAACATGTATTTATGGTATATATAAAAATCTACAAAAATTATAGTAGTATATTATTACTCCAAGTATCACACCATAAAATTTTCAGGGGATTTGGACTAGTAAAACAGCCTACACAAAAATGACAAGATATAACATAAAAATGATCATGAAAATACTTTGTATTATGAAAAGTGTCAAACAATAGATTTATTATTTTTTCTAGGTTCCACATAGTAAATTACCACTTTACAAAAATTATCACAAGTTTGTTTTATACAACTTTTGCCCTCTATCAAAAATAACAAAAATCAGCCATTACAAGCACTTGAACTACACCTCATAATTTTTCTACAGAACATGCATGGAACATATTTTTCTTAGAAAGTAAAGTACACAAGAATAGTAACAACTTGTAATCATATTTTTATGAGTTTTCTATGATTTATTATGTATTTCTCAAGAAAACAGCAATTTTAATGATTAAATAAAACTCTACAGAAAAGTGTCACAAAACTGACATGCAATATTTTTAAGCTATAGATCTACTCATGAGGATCACTACAAAATTTATTTCACAATTTTTGGAGCCAAAATGGGTACACAACATTTTTCCAAATCATTTTTCTTCCCAACTAATAAAAGGAAAACCGAAGCTCTTTTTCTTTTTGACTATTGGGCCGGCCCACGGAAACCAACAGGACCACGACCGTTTTCGGCCTGCTCAACTGAGCGGGGAGATGCCAAGGCGGCCCGGCTCGAGGCTTCGGCCCACGGCCGTCTGGCCTAGAGAAACCGAGGGGGTGGATAATGGTCACGGCCACGACACGCCGGCGCTCTCGGTGTCGCGGCAGCGCGGCGGCCACCAGCGGCCAACGGCCATTTCCGGTCATGACTAGGCAAGATGGAGCACGCACAGGGTCCATGAGGAAATGGTGAACCTGGGACTGCGGCGCAAGGGGAGAGAGGAGGAGCGAGGGTGCCGGCAGCGGAGCGCGAGCTCGACGGCTCTGGCCATGGAGGTGCGTGCGGGAATGCTCAATTGAGCCTTACCGTAGCGAGCAAGACGGCGCGGTGGCTTGTTTAGGGGAGAGGGGAAGGTGGCGGAGCGTGGTGTGTGGGCAATCGAGCGGAGGCGGTTCGCCGGCGGCGGAACGCGGTGGTGGAGGTGGCGCGGTGCTCACCTCCCGCTCGAGTTTTTCCAAATAGAACAGAGAGAGCGAGTGACGGGGAAAAGGAGTTGAGGCAGGGGTGCGGGCGTGGCGCTTTGAAGCCAAGCGCGTGAGGCCACCGTCGTCCATGCGGTGAACGGCGCCAGCATGCGGCCGCCACGCGGCGTGGGCCGTCTGCGCGCGGTCGGAGCGTGCGTCGCGCGCGCGAGGGAAGGAGGAGGCGTGCGGCGTGGCCTGGGCCGTGGGAGAGCAGGCCGAGCCGAGGCGAGGCGCGAGCGCGGACGCGCGCGCGAGAAGCTGGGCTGACTTCGGCTGATGGGCCAGAAGTGAGGCGGCGGCCCGTTAGGTAATAAAAACTGATTTCCAATTCCAAATTTTGAATAGATTTCAAATATTAGTTTTCAAATCCCATTTTGAGCAAGAAAATAACTTTTTCTGAAAATGGCCCAAAAATAAAAGTTGCTTAGAATTTAATTCTCTACAACTTTTATTAAGGGAGCAACTCAAAATTTTGCATAGATTTTGAATTGGGAAGTAAAAGCTAAATAGAAGGGTATTTTGACCATTTCTAGAAACAATTTCAAAACAAAAATTTGACAAAACTTTGAATAGCAAAGTTGCTCTAAAAATCATGGTGAGCCATGGTAAGTTAATTATTTAAGTAAACAAGCATGTTTAACACTAATACAAGCAAGACCTAGGCATCGAATTAATTAAACAAAACCTATGCAATAAGCATGTCTCAAGTCCATGTTTCATATGTTTCAAAGCATCGTTTCAGTTATTATTTAACATAATTAGGCATGTATGATTATGATGCTTGATGATGCATAATATGCATGATTTGCAGTGCCTAAATGCTTGCGTAACACCGGGGTGTTATAGTTACCATCATCATCATCATCTTGACTTGGCCTTATATCACGAATGTCCATGTTCTTCATTGCATTTGACAATTGATCTCCTCTCACATCATCAATGTTTTGAGCTTCATTTTAAGATCCTTGGGTTTCATCAAACTCAACATCATGAACTTCTTCTAAGGTGCCATTTGTGTGATTCCAAACTCTATATGCTTTGCTTGTGGTAGAATAACCAAGTAAGAACCCTTCATCACATTTTTTGTCAAACTTGCTCAATCTGGTGCCTTTCTTGAGAATATAGCATTTGCAGCCAAACACTCTAAAGTATGCAATGTTGGGCTTTCTTCCATTCAATAGCTCATATGGTGTCTTCTCAAGCTTTCCATGGCAATAGAGACGGTTGCTACAATAGCAAGCCGTATTGATAGCTTCACTCCAAAATAAATGACTCACATTGTATTCACTAAGCATTGATCTAGCCATATCAATCAAGGTTCTATTTTTTCTTTCAACTACACCATTGGATTGAGGAGTGTATGTCAAAGACAATTGGTATCCAATACCAAGATCATCACACAAATCCTCAATTCTTGTGTTTTTAAACTCACTACCATTGTCACTTCTAATCTTCTTGATGGTAGTCTCAAACTCATTTTACACTCTCTTGACAAAAGATTTGAATAGATCATAAACATCACTCTTATCATAGAGAAAGAACACCCAAGTGTATCTAGTGTAGTCATCCACTATCACAAAACCATACTTGTTGCCACCAATGCTAGTGTATGTTATTGGCCCAAACAATTTCATGTGCAATAACTCAAATACCTTAGAAGTGCTCATTTCACTCTTGCTAGGATGTGCATTTCCAACTTGTTTGCCGGCTTAACAAGCACTACAAGGTTTATCCTTCTCAAAGGTGACATCCTTCAATCCTCTAACTAAGTCATGCCTCAAAAGTTTGTTCAATTGTTTCATTCCAACATGGCCAAGCCTTCTATGCCACAACCAACCCATACTAGATTTGCTAAGCAAGCATGATGTCAATTGTGTCTCACTATCATTGAAGTCAACCAAGTATAAGCTACCATGTCTAAATCCTTTAAATATCAAATTTGATCCATCAACGCTAATGACTTCAACATCATCACTACCAAATATGCACTTGAAGCCAATATCACAAAGTTGTGCCACCGACAAAAGATTGAAATCCAAGCTCTCAACTAGCAATACATTAGATATGCTCGTGTCATTTGAGATAGTAATTTTACCAAGCCCCTTGACTTTGCCTTTCTTATTGTTGCCGAAAGTGATAGCATCAAAACCACTATTTTGACTTGTATCAATTGATTTGAACATACAAGAATCCTCGGTCATATGTTGAGTGCACCCACTATCAAGCACTCAATGCCTTCCTTTGGCTTTATAATTGACCTACAAAATAAGATTAAATCTTTTTAGGTACCCAAACTTGTTTGGGTCCTCCAAGGTTAGTGACCAAGCTTTTTCATACCCAAATTGCTTTCTTCTTTGAGCCCATCCATGGTGCACCAATGACCTTAGCATGAACACCATTAGTACCCTTGGAAAACATATAGAAAGAATCAAGCTTAATTGAGGATACATTAGCATTGGATTTCTTGTTCATGCATTTTTGCTCTATGTGACCAACTTGCTTGCAACTTTTACAATAGCTGCCATTGTTCTTCACAAAACGACTCTTGTGAGGAGCAAAAGCGGCCTTGCCTTTCTTGGGGTTATAGCCCAATCTCTCTTTGTAGAGAGAAGCTCTTTGGCTACCCAAGCATATAAGCAAGCGGTTCTCACCACCATAAGCCTTAGCTAAGGTATGATTGAGCTCTTTTACCTCCTTCTTGAGATTTTCATTCTCAACTATTAGTGTGGAGTCACAAGTAAAACCGTCACTACTAGATGAGGATGATGTAGACGCGCTACATGAAGGGTTAGTGGGAGCAACAACAATAGGCTTATGAAAAGATTCATCAATTATATCACATGATATGCCTATGTTGCAAATTTTAGCTTTCTCAACATTAGTTGGCATGTTTTCATATTTTTCAACTAGAGAGGAATGAGCTTCTTCAATCTTAGAGTGAGACTTTTGAAGCTTCTTATGGTCTACCTTTAGACTCTCATAAGATGCCCTAAGCTCATTAAGTTCTTGCATAAGGTTTTTCTTATCCTTAAGAAAGCCCTTGCGCTCCTTTCTAGATTCTTTAAAATATTGAGTGCAATCTTCTAACATAGTGATTAGTTCATCTTTGGTTAGATCATCATCATCATTATCACTAGCACTATCATGATCACTCTCATCGTCGGATGATACCTTAGCGGCCTTAGCCATGAAGCATGATGGAGTGTCAAATATGGAGCTCTTCTCTTGAATAGCAATGCTAGCATGCCCCTTCTTCTTGTAGTCTTCATCATCACTTGAGGAATCATCACTATCCCATGTAGCAACATGAGAATCATTCTTCTCATGAGAGCTCTCCTTCTTTTCTTGCTTCTTCCTCTCCTTTTTGATAGCATCTTCATCATCACTATCATAAGGACATTTGGCGATGAGATGGTCCTTGCTATGACATCTAAAGCATCTCATAGTTTGCTCATTCTTCTTGGATAAGTTCTTCCTCCTCCTTGCACGATAACCTTTCTTCTTCATGAATTTGCCAAATTGCTTGACAAAGAGAACCATCTTCTCATCAATGTCATCACTATCACAAGATAATTACTCCTATGAGATAATCTATTCTACTTAAGCTAAACAAGGCAAAGAACAATAAGTAAAGGAGTGAGCTTTAATAGATATACCAACGTTGATGAGAAGAGATATGTCCAATGTACCAATCAATCAACGTGATCACATACACAAATGAAATCCTTGGCAATAAGATGACATAAGATTTTTTTTATTGAGGTTCACTTGCTTCCCAGCAACCTACTCCTCATTGTGGCGATGCACCTACTTGATGGATCGCGAGCTAATCAACTATCAAGAGTTGAACCCTCAGCGGGTGCCACACATCCACTCACAAGATGGGGATCCTCTAAGCCACGAGCTCCACTAGAGTAGACAATTCGTGAACTCCCACGGGGAAGGCTCAAGAACCCCTCACAATCGGTTGGTGAGGCTCGAAACAATCTCCAATCACGAGCTCAACACCACTGCTGCTCCAAGTCATCTAGGGTGTCGGGAAACACCCAAGAGTAACAAGCAATCCTTAGCAAACTCGAAGATCAAGTGCCACTAGATGCAACTCTCAATGCAACGCACTTAAATCTCACTCAATCTCTCTAGAGTATGCAACCAAGCAAGGAGATGAGTGGAAGAGGTGTTCTCTAGCTCAAAGGATGTCTCAATATCTCAGAAGTACAAGAGTTAACCCTCAAGGGTCGGCCACCTCTTATTTATAGAGTGGGAAATAGGAGCTAGCCGTTATGCCACTGTCGCGCCCGACAGACGCGTCTGTCGCCTGACCGACAGACACGGTTGGCAGCGTCTATCGCACCACGCGATGCCACGTGTCCCTGAGCTTCGAAATCCAACTGTCGAGTTCACCATGCGATAGACGCATCTGACGCTTCACGTCCTCGGTGTCTATCGCCTGACAGACACAGTCCAGTAAGGGTATGTTTCATGGAATCCTTCGACAGACGCGCCTCGGCGTCAGTCGACTTCGTGCCTTGAAGCGACTCCAAGCAGCCTGCGATAGACGCTGACAACACGCGTCTATCGCTGAAGCGTGCCCGCGTCTGTCGCGCCGATGGACTCGGTCCAGAGCGCTTGATTCTTCGTTTGGTCGAAGGACGCATCTGTCGCTCTATCGACAGACACTGACGCCAGCGTCCGTCACTGCCTCAGCGCCACGCCGCTATGCGAACCAATGACATCACCTGCAACAGACGCTGACGCACGGCATCTGTCGCTGCATCACCCCTGCCTCCGACGCATGCTCCACTATAGACCAACGCCTAGGGTAAGCCAATAGACGCAGGGCCAACGGCTGTCGCCTCCTGAAAGCCCAAGTTTGGTTTTGGTAATTAATGACACCAAGTTGCTAATGCCATGTGTTAAGTGTTTTGAGTTAGGCATAAGCAACACATGTGATGAAGGTGTACGTGGCAAGGAGTGGTGGCCACAAGATCACAAAGAAATGGTGCATGGACATGAAATGACGATCATGGTGGAGATGCACATAATATGATGGACATGATGATCAAGTGGAAGGAAAAGGATCTAAGAGCGCAAGGCAAAGGTATAACCATAGGGTTTTCCTTTTGCCGGTCTAAGATGAGTAGAGAAGTGATTGACCGGGTTTAGGATACATAGCCAACTATCAAGAGGGGCAATCACGGTTAGCTCGGGAATCAAGTGCCACTACATCAATGTCTTGAGCATATGCATTAGGATCTAGTAGAGAGCTAACATAACGCCTTGAAAAATAATTGTGAAAATACTAACACACATGCACATGGTGGTGCACACTTGGTGGTGTTAGCACATTTGCGAAGATGGTGGAGTTTAAGCGGTAGAGAGGGGTTTGGGTTCCTCTCTCCCTCCCGCCGAGCTTGCGAGGCGGGATTCGGCGCTTTTTGGGGAAGTGAAACACCTATTTTCTACTACGCTGGAGGTGAAGAAACGGAGACGAAAGTCCGAAGTGTTTATCACTGAAAATACAGTGATCGGACGCTGTGGTCGAATTGACCGGACGCGGCTAGCGCGTCCGGTCAGTTCAAACCACAGACAGACGCGCATGTGAGAAGGGTCGCGGACCGGCGCGTCCGGTCCCTCGTGGAACCGGCGCGTCCGGTCACGCACCCAGGAGTTCAGCACGGAGGGCAGCTGCGATCGGACGCGGTGGCGCGTCTGGTCATGTGCGATCGGACGCGTCCAGTCTCGACGGGAGCTTACTGGACCGCGACCGGACGCTGACACTGTCACGTCCGGTCAAACGCTAGAGCGCGTTCGGTCACGGCAACGGCTAGTTCTGACGCGCACCGTTTTCGCTTGTCCTGTAGTGACCGGACGCGTCCGGTCACCCTGACCGGAGCGTCCGGTCAGCGCGATTTCAACTGTGTCATCCTGTAACGGCTAGTTGCGTACCCCTTCGCTATAAATAGAAGATGTCCGGGGTTTGAGGGTAACTTTTGCACATTTTGAGACCTAGAGACATCCTTTGAGCTAGAGAACAACCTCTCCACTCATCTCTTTGCTTGGTTGCACATCTTGAGTGAGATTGAGTGAGATTCAAGTGCATTGCTTGAGAGTTGCATTCTAGAGGCACTTGATCTTCGAGTTGCTACGGATTTCTTGTTACTCTTCCATGTTTCCTGACACGGTAGACGACTTGGAGCAGCGGAGGTGATTGAGCTCGCAATTGGAGATTGTTGGAGCCCTCACCAAGTATTGTAAGGGGTTCTTGATCCTTCCCCGCGGGAGTTCGCAAATTGGATACTCTAGTGGAGCTCGTGGCTTGGAGGATCCTTATCTTGTGTGCGGTTGTGCGGCGCCCGCCGAGGGCTCGACTCTTGATAGTCGATTAGCTCACGAACCGATAAGTGGGTGCATCACCACAACGAGGAGTAGCTTGCCGGGAAGCAAGTGAACCTCGGTAAAAATCTTATGTCATCTCTTTGCCGAGGATTTCTCTTGTGGTTGATCATTGTGATTGATTCTTCGAGTGCATTACTTTTCTACATCGTTGGTATAAGAATCAAGTCACTTGCTCTTTACTTTCTTGTACTTACCCTAGTGTAGTTTGCTTAGTGTAGCTTTTATCACATAGGAGTAAGTAGCTTAGTGACTTAGTCTTGTTGGTGTGTTAGAGATCATAGCCTTGCTTCACTAGAATTGTATAGGTGGCTTGCATAGTGTAGTTGAGCTAGTGCTAGAATTAGCTTAGCCATCTTTTGTTCTAACGTGGTTGTTTAGTGAAGCTTGTAGATTTTTAAATAGGCTATTCACCCCCCCTCTAGCCATTTGGACCTTACACCTCCGCGACCAGCGTGTCTCGCTTGCAAAACAGTGACGACCACCTCCATGACTTCGCCACTTCTTTTTGCTTCCGGTGTAAAGGAAAATAGTCATTTCATTTCCTCGAAAACGCCTGAATCCTGTCTCGTAAGCTCGGCGGGAGGGAGAGAGGACCCCAAACCCCTCTCTACCGCTCAAACCCTACCGCCTTCGCTAATGTGCCAACACCATCATGTGTATATCACCATGTGCGAGTGTGTTAGCATTTTCACAAACATTTTTCAAGGCGTTATGTTAGCTCTCTTTACTAGATCCTAAATGCATATGCTCAAGATGAAGACCTAGTAGCACTTGATTCGCGAGCCAACCGTGATTGCCTCTCTTGATAGTCGGCTATCAATCCTAGACCCGGTCAATTACTTCTCTACTCATCTTAGACCGGCAAAAGCAAAACCCTATGGTTATACCTTTGCTTTGATTACTTGTTCCATGTCTACCTTCTCATGCTTGATCACCTTGATCATCATTTCATGTGCATCTCCACCTCTTGTGATCTTGTGGCCATCACTCCATGCCACATGCTCCTTCATCAAGTGTGTTGCTTATGCCTAACTCATTCCACTTGATACAATAGCATTAGCAACTTGGTGTCATTAATTACCAAAACCAAACTTTGGCTTTCACTTACCTAGGCGAAGTGTGGGAGATCCTCATCATCCTCAATGATCCTCTGATTCATGTCGCAGGTGATGGCGCGCGCACGCCCACCGTTTTCGTGGTGTTCGATCTCGCGCTCTTGCTCTAGCTGGAGTGTGCATCCTCGAGTTCCTTCTGTTGTGCCCTCAGCTGCTCCACCAGCAAGTGAGGCGGGACTCTTGCACCTCCCTTGACCTCGTCATCGCAGTCAGCCGGGGGAGTAGCCCCCCATCATGGACACTTTCGACGTGCCCCTCGGGGGTGCCTACCATGAAACGTTCACGCGAGGGGTGATGGCTCCCCCCGCTAGAGTCAGAGTCAGAGATCGCCTCAGAATCTCTCGTGAGGAGGTCATGGAAAGATTCCATGATGTAATCCATCATACCCATGAACTCATCGTTTGCGGAGGACGGATGCATACGCTGTGCTACGAGGTGATCAATGGTCCTTGCAGTGTTGCGCAGACCAAACGAAAACGCTGTCGGGGTGTTTTGGGCAAGGCTTGCCAAGGAGAGTGGTTCTCCTTCGGCAAGCCATGAGATTGACAAACAAGAAAGAGAGGTAGCATAGATCCTCTTAGGACGGTTGGGTCCTAGGAAGGTGTCGACCTAGCGCTCCAGCCTCTCGTAATCGAAGTCGAGGAGCTGGTCGCTCCCGGAGGCACAGGCCTTCGGAGCATGTAGCCACAACTCCTCAAGAGCCTTGATAGCAGAGTCGAGGTCGGTGGAGTGAAGGAGGAGGATAGGGACGTGAGCCTGCGCCAGTCCTCCCTCTACGGTGATGATCTCCCAAAGTGCACATGTGTGCCCAGGACCCAGCTTCCGTTGTGGCTAGCCATCCGCAGCCTACTGAAGATGACAAGATGCGCAAAAGGCCCCTACATGGCGTGCCAACTGTCGGTGCTTCATACCACCGACTAGTAAATTTGTGATTGTGCATCTAGCCCGGATGGTGTGCTTGGAAAACACAAGGATTTATACTTGTTTGGGCAAAAGATCCCTAGGTCCAGTGTGGAGCTGCTCGTGTTAACACTAGTTTGCAGTAGGGGATACAAATGGGCGAGAGAGGGAGAAGGTCCCAAGTCTCTGATGGAAGAGTCGAATGGAGTTGAGTCGGATTCAGTTGGATCGGATTCTTTTTTCTCCTCCCTCTGTGGGACGTCCTGCCTCCCCTTTTATAGGTCAAGGGGAAGGTACATGTTACATGAGAGAGAGAGAGAGAGAGAATGAGGGGGAAAGGGCTTCTAGGGTCGCATTGTCCTTTGCCTCCTTGTGCAGGTCCCGTCGGTCCTATAGATGATGACAGGGACGGCTCCATGTCATGGCGTAGATGATGATGGGGACGGCTCCACGTTGTGGCCCCATTTGCCACTGGCGCCACAAGTGGGTGTCATTAGCTAGTCGTGGCGCCCTGTCCTGTCCCAGTGGGTAGTACGGGCAACGGGCACCCTTGACAGAAACCATACAGGAGTTAGGTGGCATAATGTCGGTCTGCCTGACATAGTGGGGGTCATGAGTCCCCAAGCATGGCCTGTCGCAGCCACGGGTCGTGTCGAGGCACGCCCACTCCCTTCCCGGTGCTAGAAGTTTGACCCTGGGCTCGTGCTTTCACATCTGTAGTGGTTGGAGACAGTGCGGTCCTCGAGACCGAATTTGTGCCCTCGGGGTCAGAAGAGACGGAGTCCGTGCCCCCGAGGTTGGATGAGGTGGGCCCCCCTCAAGGGGTCGGGCGAGACGGCAATTATGCCCTTAACCGTCTGGGCGAATTAATGTTCGTAGCCATTAGCTCCCTTCTTCCGGGTATCCCTAATATTGATACCCAACACACATACACTACAAAGGTCTTGACTCTATGCACAAGTGACTGTGGTAGAACCTCCTAAATAATATGGCCCACATGTACTACTTGTTATCATCTTAAAAACCTCTAACCACTGTACACGTGTACCACAGAACTTAAGAAGTCTGTCGGGTGTCCTCGGGAAACCCGAATCATCCATGATCTTCCGAGTAGGATCACATTTCAGAGGCATTACAGTATTACAACAGTTTATATAATAAATTACATCAGAGTACAAAAGCGAAAAGTCTTACATAGCATAAGTTCACAAACCCGTTGTTCCAAACTTACAAAACTTAAGTTTAGTGTTACAACCATAATAGTGGAGTAGCATTAGTAACATTATTACAAGCACCAAAACGCGACGCTCTGCCCAAGATCCAAACATCTTACTCGTCATCGCTCACTGCAAAGACTGTCATGCAACAGGGTCCAAAACACACATGCTCATGAGACGCACCTGCAACAGGGGTTCAACAAACTCTGAGTACGAAAGTACTCAACAAGACTTAACCGACAAAACCGGGTGAAACGACTCAAGAATGTAGGCTCAAGGGAATCAAGGTGAGGTTCCAGCAAGAATCAAGGTTCTTTTGTATAAAAGCCACTAATAGTGAATCCTTAAGATCAAGGTTTTATTCCAGTATTATTTATCAACAGAATGTAAGTGATTCTAATCTAGATTATATAACTCATTCAATATCTTTCTGATTCTCCGACCAAAGTTCTATTTCTTAACTACGATGTTGAACAGAGAATCGAGTCTCCTTAATCGAGGAGCAGCGACAATTTGAATCGATTAAACCCAGGTAGGGATTCCTAACCACACGACATATATAGGACTTTAACCTACAGATATCAACCTTTACTCGGATCCTCCAAAACATGACCGGGTCCAGCGCCACCCGAGAGTATAGTATACCTCCAATCCAGCCATAGGCTACGAGGGTACACACTACTCTCACTATCTTTCCACTCCCAGTGCGCGGTTGGCCGTTCACATGTTGGCATTACCGAGGTCTTAGGCTTACCGAAACATGTGATCAGTTGCAAAGTCTCGACGCACACAATTCAAACAACGGTACGGTCCTTAACTGACTCAGTCGGAGACACTACATGGGGACTCCTTTCCTGATGCAAGTCCACCGACCGGTCCCAGATTATCATCATCATTATTCATCAAGCGGTTGTCCAACAACCCTTCAAAATTTGCTTAACATTTTTAAAGTTTTCTCATTAAGCATGGCTAAGCATACTAAGTATTTTCAAATAAAAATATTAACAAGGATGAGATCAAAGTATCAAGGATGGTAATGCAGTAATTAGGTTATCACCCAACTCCTATCACTTAATGCAATAAAGCAGTAATGTAAGTGAAGGAAACTTTTCAAAACGCAAGGAAGGTTTAAATGTAACCGGGGCTTGCCTTGGTCGACGGAAAACTCGGGCTCTGGATCAGTACCGCAGATGTCAAACCCTACTTCCACGGACGTCGGCTCTTCTTCGGGAACGGATTCGACTTCAGTAACCTCCTCGTTCACGGGGACTACACGTGACGATAGCGTATGCTTAAGATGATGAAGTAATAAACATGATGCTCGATGGATGCATAACAAAGTTAACAACTTGAGTACAACTTTCCTTCGCGGTACAGTTGAACAACAAAAGCTTCTAACTTAGCCCTAAGATAGGGTTCGATTACGTTAATTACTTTATTAAAGAATTTCGTTAATCACATGAAATAACACTAATTAAGCCTTAGCAACATAATTAAGAGAGCTTAAACAATCAATTAAGAATGCTAAAGGTCATTAAGGGTTAATGACCCAAAGTCCACACTCAACCACAAAGTCAAATAATCCTAATCATTAAATCTTAATGAAATGATGAACTAATTAATTAATAAAGCCTAAATTAAGAATAAAATCAACTTAGTTTAATTAAGCTCAAATTTTTATTTTAGGAAGCTTATATCATAATTAAGTGGTAAAACAATTTTCATGATTTTTGGACAATTATTTAAACCTAGAAAAATTATGGAAAAACCATTTAGTAATTAAATGAGCTAATTAATTAACTTATAAAAAAATAATCAAAATTGGCATTTAATATTTTTTTAAATAGTACACAGTACATAGAGGTTACATAAAAATTTTCACTAATTTTGGAACCCTAAATAATTTACAACAAAATAAATAAAACTGAGTACTAATCACATATTTGGAAATAGGAAAACGAAAAACCAGTCACACGGGCTGCTTCTCCTCTTCTCCCTCGGCTCGGCCCAGCAGCGCGGCCCGACAGCGTTGCCCGTGCTCTCCCTCGCGCGCTCGCTTGCCCGGCCCAGCTGCGCGCACGGCCCAACAGCACGGCCCGCCCGCGCGCATGCTCCTCCTCCCTCTCCCGCTCTGACTGACACGGCAGCCCCGCCTGTCATCGCCTTCCTCTCCACCAGCCATGACCAACGATGACCGTCGATCGCTACCTCGCCGGTGGTGGTGCTCCGGTGAGACCGAGACGGACCAGTGCCATCAGACCGACCTTGCGAACTCACTGCGACTCTCCACGCCTAAGCTAGTACTTCGGTGACCCCTCCCCGATGGCCATGGCAGACCGGAGGCGACGGTGAGCCGTGAAAACGCGCCACCGGTGAAGTAACGACTAAAACAACACGAGAAAAACGCTCAGGAGCTCACCGCGATCACAATAGTGCTCTCAATGAGGACGGAGACGGACTAGAGAGGCCTGGCCACGTGAGGGCGGTGGTGGCGGTGCTCCGACCGGGCGCGGAGAAGACGGTGGCTACGCGGGCGTCTCGGGTGGTAGAGGTGGGTGCGAGTGGCCGAGGAGGTGCGCGGGAGCAAGGCGGTTGCTGTGGAGCGGTTTACATGGCCAGAGGTGGCTCAACGGAGGCGACGGCGAGCGGCGGAGCTTCGGTGGCGGCGGAGACAGAGGAAAAGAAAAACACGACGACGACGTAGCTTAGTATATATAGGGCGAAGAAGTTGGCCTCACGACGACACGCGGCACGCCGCGAACATGCTAAAGCCCGAGCTGGCGATCGAAGGCACGCCTAGAAGGCGTTCGAAGCTCGCCAGCGTCGGGCGGGAGGTGGCGCCCTGCGGTTGGCGGTGATTTTGAAAAATTTACAGAAATGCCACTGGTGAATTTTTACAAATTACTCTAAATTTTTCTATAGATGTTGAAAATCTGTAAATACAAAAGTTGCTCAATTTTTAAAGTTCTACAACTTTCTCAATATAAACATTTTCCAATTCGGCCTATATTTTGAAATTTGAATTTGAATTGAAAAGGGGACATTTTCTAGAATTCTGTAAATTCAAAATTACTTTGAATTTTATATTGAAACTTCAAAAACTCAAAATACCAAAGTTGTACATATAAGTAAGACCTACAACTTTGCTATTAAAAAAATTTACAAATTATGCCTCTATTTTGAAATTGGATAGGGGAGATGAAAAGGGGTTAAATTTAAGATTTGAATCTTTTCAAAATTACTCCAAATTTTACACTGAAACTTTGAAAACTCAAGGCACCAAACTTGTAGCCTTTGAAAAGGTCTACAAACTTGGTTTTACACTTTTTCCCAAATTTTGCTTAGATTTTGATTTATCCAAAAAAGGGTAAAATTAGGGTTTTGCTTTTCAGGGTTTTCGGAAAGATTTCAAATTGAAACTTGATACTCTATTAATTGGTGATTATTTAGTGATCACACCATCACCCAAGGGCATAATTGAGTCAAGCATCACATGTTTGACCAAATGTCACTCTTAGTTGACCAGTTTGACTTCGGAAATTATTTTAATCATTCCTCAAATTTGAATTTGAATTCGAGTCGGAAAACTTGCAACAAGTTTTGGATTCCAAATTCTAACTCAAACCTGAAGCTTCATTTTATAAGTTGGACTTGAGCTCATACCCTACACTTGGCACTAGTGTATAACACAGTCATACACCTCAAATTACGCAGGGCATAAACTAAGTATTTGCGATGACATTCGAAATTAGGGTTTTCGGGTTCGAGTCACACAACTAGGAACACATCCAACCTAAGAAGGTGAACTCATTTTAGTCGATGCATAACATAGTTAACCTAATCATAGATGATTTACTGTGCATATGATGACATGGCATGTTTTTAGTTACTATAACACCAAGGGTGTTACAATGACGCCATAACCAGTGTATCAGAATCTAATTCCACCACCCTAAGGCCTTCTGAGAGGGACAGACCAGGTAGCAACCAGTGCATTTTTGTTGATGGGGTCTTTGGCTAGTGCAGCTGTAAAATAATATCTTCTAGCCACAACGGAGACCATGTGTTTACTTCGCAGTGATCAAACCAACTGAGTTTCTCATCAACATAAGCCCTATTTTGACCTTGACCAACAAAAAACCCGCCATGATGCAACTCTACAGTGAACTCTTCATCATCATCCCCTGCAACACGAACCCACAACTAGATCAATAAACCCTAAACAGGCAACAAAAAGAGGGAAATCCAAATTTGAAACCCTAACCATCAAAAGGTTGCAATCTCATCATCCATATTCAAGCACAACTTAAGAATTACGGCTTCCAACCACTAATTGCTGCGAGTAGGTCATGGATGCACTCGTCGTATTGGGGCGGGGATTCCCCTTCCTTGCGCTTGGTGGGCACCATCATGTAGATTCGCTATGGGCCGCAGTAGCACCCACCAGTGACGGGTGCGCCACCACCCTACTTCACCGGCAAATCGACACCGCTCACAGGAGATCGCCGCTACCGGCCACATCCACCATACCGCCTTCGTCTCCCTCCGTCTCGACAAGCACGATGATATTTTGGGGGGAGAGAGAAAGAAACGAGGGAAAGAAGCCAGGGACATGAGTGCAAATATACCTGCCCTCTCATGTGCTGCTCACGTGTGCTGTTGGTGTCTCCAAAGCCAGGTCATGCATCACTTAAATAAAAAACCACTTTCATAGTTGATGGATCTAAGTGAAACATGACTAAAAGTTAATGACGATGCATTTAACTCAATAGCCCTTGAAGTTTCCATCCTCCCATCCTTCGGTTATCTGCATTGCAGTCGCCCCTGAGGGGATCGACCGTCACACCTCCGCATCGAGCCGCTACGGACGGAGAGAACGTGAACGATGCTGACCTGCTCACGCCGAACGACGAGCGGACTTCGATGGGAGCACCACCGTCGAGTTCCAAGTGCACCGGACGGGAGCGGACGAGGAGGTGAGCGATTAGGGGTGGGCGGTGACAGGCGTCGCAGGTGCGCCTCACATGGTGCGTGATGACAAAGTGGGACCCTCCTGTCCACTTGATTTGGGAGAATCGATCCGTCCCGCATCTGGTGAGCATATTCTCCTTTGGACGAACCCATACCTCTGTGACTCTGAACCCCATCCCGTCCCGTCACAACCTTCAAATGAAACACACCTCCGCCTGCCCTCCTATCTTGAAGACGACGGGGAAGCGGTCATGGCGACGACGGAGAACAAGAGGCCCCGGCTCAGCAGTCGAGCAGAGAAGAAGCCAAGTAGGAAGGAGGTCCTTCTCTTTTCTCTCCTCTTCTCGATTGGGTTGGCATCGCTCAGCTCCTATGTCCTGCTTGTCGACTTCCTGGTCTTTCTTTACCCCCATTGATTAATGCATAGTTGCACTTGCTATGGCGTATGGCCACAGAAAATCTACTAGTAATGCTTATGGGTAGTAGAGAAAAGCTCTCGTAGGTTTCTAATACTTATTTGTGGCGTTATACCGAGAGGCCTCTTCAAGATTTTATCGGGGGTACTACACTCCTCATTCAGTGTTCGACAACTGGCTGAGGAGTGAGATAGCTGGAAATCGCTGCAAGTTCTTGGGCTCCTCAGGCTGGATAATTTTTTTTTTTGCATAAGATCAAATAGTCCATTACATGAAATGTAGGCTGTAGAGACAACTTTACGCGCCCATTGACCCATCAACCAGGTTGACATGTTGTCGTCCTGCTGAACTTGTGTCAATCATCTTTCGTTGTTGTTTTCTGCTTGGTGTCTGAATCTGCTTTTAATTAGAAATAATGGAGATACATATAGGTATATAAATTGGGGGCTCACACAGATAATTCTATTCTCTTGTGTAGATTTTGTAAAGGAAGATAGCGACCAAGGAACTTATAAGGAAAACTGTAGCTGTGAAGGACCATCTAGCTCTATTCTCTGACTTCCATAAATATCAGAGAAATGGTAACCTACATTGACTTTGTACTTGCAGAAAAGAGTTACAGAACTGTTGAATTACTAATGTCATGTTATCACTCAAAACACCTAATGTTTTCCATGGTTCGAAACAAAATTTATCTTTACAAGTCATGCAAGCAAAATTGAAAGCAGAATTAGTCCTTTGCAGTTGCAATTCAGCGAAGTGCTTATTGCTTTTCAGTCTCGTGTGTTCTGGATGCTGGGTGCTTCATGTCAAGCTCATTTTTTTACATATAGGTCTTTCAGTGTACCTAGAGTCTGGACGTGGTCATCAACTCGCATTACCAATGAGGAAGTACATCTAAAATCTTCTTAAGGTTAGATGCATTTTATTGCACTGCATCCTGTTGTTAGTATAGCATATTGCGAATTTTACTTTTACATGTTCCCCACTTTGAATCCACTTTGAATGTGATGCGAGTAGACAAATTTTAGGTTAACATGGAGGAACCCTATGGAGCAGAATGGCCTTTAGAAGAGAAAGTTAAGCGTCGGGAGATGGTGGTCCCAGAAGCACGATATATCTTTGTGAAGAATATTCTAATGGTTTTATTACTGAAAATTCCATGAAGGAAGGCTCGGAGGTGGAACATATGCATGCGGCATGTAGTGAAAGCTGCTTGCTTGGTTTTGTACACTACAGATTTGTTGTGGAAGAGGAGCTGCCTGTTCTTTATGTGTATGAACTACAAATGGAGCCTCCTGCCCAGGGTAAGGTAATGTGATCTGTTCACCATCCTAACTATTTAGTTTTCATATCTTCTGAATATTTTTCTTGATATGATCTGTTACTGCACTTTTTTTTCTTTCCACTTGTGTTTTTAGTTCAATCACTGTCCTCATTAAGAATGACAATCCAAACTATTTATATAAGCATGCAGAACCAAATGGGAGCTGTGATGCTAACAGTTCAGAAAGCTAACACAAGCGATGGCTTTCTATACCAAGTTGAGGTATGTACACTAGATGTCTACCTTATGGTTGCTTAATCTTTTGTGTACTGCTCTGCTTTTAGTCTAATTCTTTCACTCTTTCAGATATGTGATATCTAGTACCTCACCATCGCGAGTTGATCCTCAGGTATTATTCAACATTCTAACCATCAGTATCACTTAACTTTTTATAAGCATGGGAAATTCTTCATATCGTTATCATGGTTTACATGGATACCTTTATTTTCTCAGATAGGACTTGAAAAGAGCTATGAGATTTTGTGCAAGACATTTGACTCTGAAGCTGAGTCAAAATTAGAGGTATGTAGCATACTTATTCGACATGGCATCATTTCGTTGTTGCATTTATGTAAGATCGTTGAATCTCATAGAAACTTATCACTACCAGAATTGCTGGTATTTGTCAGAATTGCCTGTACATTTATCTGCTCTGCTTCATATAACTCATGAAAGCGTAATGTGCTGGGAGTTTGTGTTATCCTAGCATAGGTGGGAGGGTACTATGATACCACAGGTGCACCACTCATGCTCTTCTTTCTAAACATTTGCAGGATGGGGACTATTAAGAGCTTAGAATGCGTGATGACGGTGGTCCTTTTAGCATGATCTGTAGTCCTGCCACAAGATCCCTGTCACTGTAATTTATTACTGACAGTGTGGTGCGCTTGTCCAACTTGATTGTAGCTTCTTTTGGAAACTGACGCATTTGTCTTGTGACTAGTATTGTCTAGCTAGATGCTTAAAAGTTAACTCGCCTGTCGTCGACGTTGAAGTCGTCGTCGAAGTCGTCGATGAGAGGCGGAGGAGTATTCTTGATGACGATCCCGCGAGCTCTAGCACGACGAAGCCGACGCGCCGATGCACCTTTTGGAAGACGAGCCGTTGTGGAAGCTTTGAGAGCAGTCGCGCGAAGAACGCTTCCCAAAAACCTTATTTGCCTTCACCCGGTGCAGGATCGCAAAGACGAGGGTTCCGGAGACCTGCTCATCCGGTCGCCGGTGCACGCAAGCGATCGGATTGGAGTAGCTACAGCGGCGGCGCAATAGCGAGAAGAGGCAAAAACCCTAGCTCAAATGGATACGTTTTGGCGTGGCCGACAGATTGCTTATATAGTCTTGTCCAACCAATCTCGTGTCGCGATCACGATCTAAATTGATTTAGGACTCTTAATTTGTAACCGATTAGGACTCATGCAACTTGAAGGCCAAGAAAAAAAACGAAAACAGCAAAAGGACATCGCGCTCCCGCAAGGCGAGGAGTCAGATTTCGGCGGACCATTCACGCAGGTGCCGCGCACCCGCACCCTTCGCCCAGCCCGGCCTGGCCCGGCGAGGCGAGCAAGCGCGCACGTGTGGACTTCTCTTACTCCTCCTCACGCTAGACTTGAGGAAGTGTAGAGGACTTCCATATTTAAGTACGACTACCTCCACTTTAACAAGTACTAAAAAGTTCCCACATCCCCTCTTGCTCACATGAATAGGCCTTTAAAATTTATTAGAAATTTCACAATTGGTTATTGGGCCAAGCCCATATAAATTCCAACAGGAAGGTCAGAGGCGAAGGCACCGGCGTGGCAGTCGCACCGGGACCGATGACGGCCGGTGGCGGCTTCAGGGGCAGGGATGAGCTCCCGCTGTGGCTCTTGCGCTGGCGGAGGGGTTTCCTTGCTAACGCCGGCAGCATCCCCTGCCGGCACCATTGGACTTGCACGGTGCGAGGCCATACGCTGAGAACGTAACAACAGCGCAAACGCTACGGGGCCAACAAGAGCGCTTCTGGTCGATGTTTTCTTGTGTGGTTGAACTGCGCTGTGCAGTGCTCCTAATGGCGGCGATGCCAATTTATTTACACGGCACGCTCGGCTCGCCGCCTCCCTGGATGGCTGGACGTGTGCACACTTACGGGCTTACGGCACACGGTGCAACGGCGGGCGAGTGTCAACTGTCACACTATTCAAAAGGGGGAAGGCGACGTGATCGAAGGCGACCGCCTACCGGGCAGCAGTGGCGAATCTAGCCGAGAAATCCATCGGGTCATCGGGCCGGCTTCGTTACAGGAGACCGCGACACGCGACGCTGATGTGGAGTATTCACCGAACGATCGAAGTCCACGCGTCCAACGGTGATCTATCCCAGCGACGAGCCAGCAGCGCGAATCCAAGGTGGGCGGCGTTCGATGCTGACCGGATGACCTCAGATAGTCAGATCGAAGGGACACGTCTTCCAATGCCAACACAAGCAGCCGCGAATCGAAAGCGTCTTCAGTTCTGATCGAGAGCCACCGAGGATGGAAACGCGGCGCCGAGTGCCGGTCCACATTGTAGTGAGCGTAAGCGCCGATGCAATACTGACCAGTGATCCCAACCACCGTGGATCGAAGGCGACGTAACGTAGAAAGACTTACGTATCATTGCAATTAAGGTAAAAATGTGTGACCATACCAATAACGCGCTTTTTGCGAGCGCTCAAGAAGGTCTACAGAATTACAGCCGGGGGCTGGACCATTCTAACATGCAGATTCAAATTTTAACATTTATATCATCTCTCACTAATTATCAATATTATCTCCCACTAATAGATACGTTATCCTGCAAATTTTTAACCTCTTAATACAAGCTATTCACGTCATCTCCACTGATCACAATTACTATTTTCAAGAAATATAGAAGGCATTCATATATTGCTATTTGCTTTGCAATTGCATCATCTTAGAGTTCGATCTAATTCTATTAGTTTTTATTGGATTCTTTAATTGCTTTGTCCAACTTTGATAAGAACGGATGTAATACCACGTAGGTTTAACTCATAATCCCTTCGTCCTGTATTATATAGTGCATTATGCATGACTTCTAAAATTTGTACGAGGAAATTTAATGCATTTGATGTCGTGCCCAGACTCATATTTAACAAAGTTTGTTAAAGAGAAAGCTATAATTTGAGGAGAAAAACCTTAATTGTAAATTTAATTTATGGGTACATGCGTCATTTGAGTATTTTCTTAAGTTGTCTTAAACATTTTAGAATGCATTATGCTATACGACAAAGAGAGTACATGCAACATTTTTATTTCTAAAAAAAATCTTGTAGCGACGTGCAAGGTATTCTTCTAGTTAGCTAAAAGAAGGTGGAGAATGACACTTAACTGTTTTGTTTTGAGTTTGAATCCATCATCCCGATCTTTGATTGATGATTATGAATATCTCTAGCTAGACATTGGTTGTGTGCTCTGGAATGCCAAGCTGGAGTTCTTAACGGTCAGTTTGGCACAGTTCTTTTTGTTTTACATTCTTCGTGGAAGCTTATTCTCTCAGAAAAGTGATTCTTTGATTGAAATTGAATCTCTAAGATAAACTATGTGCATACAATGATTTTGTGTGTGAAGTGAATCAGGAGAAGCTACTTTTTTCAGCTTTCAGCCCCTAGTTCAGTTCAAATAATCACTTCACAGAATCAGTAAAGAATCACTTCTAAGTAAAAAATGTTTGGCACAATCCTTTTTGCTTCAGATTCTCTGTGAAAGCTGCTTCTATCTGCAAAGTGATTCACTAACTAAAACTGATTCTCTAAGATAAACTAAGTGCATACAATGATTTTGTGCGTGAAGTAAATCAGGAGAAGCTACTTTTTTAGCTCTCAACTCATAGTTCATTTCAGAGAATCACTTCACAGAATCAACAAACAATCACTTTTTAGTAAAAAAAAACTATCTAGCAGAGCTCTTTCTGCTTCATATTCTCTATGGAAGCTTATTCTCTCTTAAAAGTGATTCTCTGTCTGAAACTTATTCTCTAAGATAAACTATGTACATATAATGATTTTGTGCATGAAGTGAATAAGTAGAAGCTATTTTTTCCAGCTCACAGCGCCTAGTTCATCTGAGAGAATCACTTGACAGATTCAGCGCAAAATCACTTTTCACAAAAAAAAAAAAAAAAACTGTTTAACCGAGCTTCTTCTGGAGAGTCAGAAAGCTGCTCCGGGAGTTTTACCAAACTGGCCTATTACTAGCATCCAGACAGATCTCTTGGAGGACTTGTGCATGTTGAAGCGAGTGCTCCGAGCTGAGCTAGGCTCATGAACTCAATAGTGTGGATGCACGAGATGTTTGGACCGGAAAGCGGCGCAGTTATTCCAGAAGCTTGGTTCGATCCTCGATCCCTACACAGTGTCGCACGACCGGCACGCCTGACTAGAGACTTGGAACCGGCGATTTTGAATAAGAGGGTCAGACAAATATGATTGTATTTTTTAGTGTGATAAAATATAAATAATTATATGTTTTAATAATTTTTCAAAAAAAATACAATATTTATAACCAAAATCATAATATTTTCATAAAAATAGATGAAATTGATATTTTTATGCTATAAATTCAAATATTTATATATTAAATAAATGTACCTTGCTTGTGGGTGGGGGGGCGCCTCTGCGCTCTCATGGTCTCTTCGAGCAACCGTGCGCCTTTCAGTTACGGGTCAATGGGTCATGCACGGTGCAAAAAGATGAAGCGTCTTCCTCGTGGTGCCGACGAGCTGAGGCGAGGACCACAGACCGGCAAATCACGGGCCATAAATATCATGGCAATTTCTTCAGTCGACGATTCGCTTCAGGTGAGCCGCAACCGCAACGCCGTCGTGACTTGTTGCGGAAGCTTCTGTTTTCAGGAATCAGGACATAACTGTGGAACAGCAGGGAGCCGGCACGCGGGGTTGTTGGACAGGGGTGGCGCTAGCGTTTCTGAACTGGCTTCCGCTACCTCATCCCCTCCTCAGTCCTCACCGGTAGCTTCCAACTATTTCTGGGCCGACGCCCAAAAACGCGCAACGTGCTTCTTCCGTTCTTCAGATCGTTTTGCAGTTGCAGTAGCAAATACTCATACAAATTTGTTCATTTGATCAATTTTGTATGAGTAAAAATGTTTCAAGTATTTCAAGAACAATCGTTTTGATCAATTTTTTTTTTCACAAATCCAAGGCAAGCGACGTTTGACGCTAAATGAATAAAAAATGTTCTAGGCTCAAGAGAACACTATTTCAAGTTCAGAAAAAATAATGTTTAATCTGTATGAAATCAGTATTCCATCTTTGTGGGAAAGTGTTCCAATTTTACATGCATAACGTTCCAGCTTCACAAGAAGCATGCTCTAGGTTGACGAGATGCTAATTAGTTAGGTGCCAATACGGTGCTGGAATGGAATCATTCTATTAACTAAATGGTGAATTATATAGTCATTTAGCCTATCTAATTACGTTTAAGTCTATTCTGTTTAAGTCGGTTTTTTTCCCTTCTTTTTGGCTATTTAAACGGTTAAACCATTTGATACAGGGTCTAAATGCAGAGCTGTTCGGTTGATGGTTTCTACGACTAATAAGCCGACTGATGCTGATTTGTTGTGAGAGAAAAACATTATATCATGGCTTATAAGTCGGGCTAATAAGTTCAAGCGAACAGGGCAACTGGCCTCTGTTTGTCATTTAAACATTATTTAAGGCAAACAATGAGTTATATGGCGGATCTAAAATTTAATAGAAGAGGGGGCTGAAGTCATCTTCAACCTTAACCTTAGAGTCCTTTCTTTGTCTCTTTTGTATATCTAAAAAGTTAGGAGAGACTCCAGAAAGGGCTCCATTGTCATAGAGGTGGTAGGAGGGCCTTCAGCCCCAACCGTCCCACCACTAGATCCGCCTCTACTTATATAAACATAGTTATAGTTATATATATACTCCCTCCGTTCGTAAAAAGAATGTAATTCTCGTTTTTCGAGAAGTCAAACAATTTAAACTTTGACTAAATTTATATAAAAAATACTGATATTTATAATACAAAATAAGTACCATTAGATTAGTTATACTCCCTCCGATCCTCTATATCTTGCGCACGTCCGTTTTTTTGGTTTGGCCGTAATATCTGGCGCACGCCCATTAGTATCAACTATCGAAAGTTAATTAATTAGGGGGCCGATTAAACGAAGCATTCTCGGTGAGTCTATTGTCCATGCAGTCCCTTGTTCCATGCATGTGTAGATGACGCTGGCCTATCCCGTCGTTTCAGTTGAGAAAAATACATAGGGCCAACTCGTTTCGACGTTTCAGCTGGCGGCGTGGTGTAAGGTCCAAATGGCTAGAGGGGGATGAATAGCCTATTTAAAAATCTACAAGCTTCACTAAACAACCACGTTAGTATAAAAGATGGCTAAGCTAATACTAGCACTAGCTCAACTACACTATGCAAGCCACCTATACAATACTAGTGAAGCAAGGCTATGATCTCTAATACACACCAACAAGACTAAGTCACTAAGCTACTTACTCCTATGTGATAAAAGCTACACTAGGACTAGTACAAGAAAGTAAAGAGCAAGTGACTTGAATCTTATACCAACGATGTAGAGAAGTAATGCACTCAAAGAAACAATCACAATTATCAACTATAAGAGAAATCTTCGGCAAAGAGATGACACAAGATTTTTACCGAGGTTCACTTGCTTCCCGGCAAGCTACTCCTCGTTGTGGCGATGCACCCACTTGTCGGTTCGCGAGCTAATCGACTATCAAGAGTCGAGCCCTCGGCGGGCGTCGCACAACCGCACATAAGATGGGGATCCTCCAAGCTACGAGCTCCACTAGAGTATCCAATTTGTGAACTCCCGCGGGGAAGGATCAAGAACCCCTTACAACACTTGGTGAGGGCTCCAACAATCTCCAATTGCGAGCTCAATCACCTCCGCTGCTCCAAACCGTCTACCATGTCGGGAAACACGGAAGAGTAACAAGAAATCCACAGCAACTCGAAGATCAAGTGCCTCTATAATGCAACTCTCAAGCAATGCACTTGAATCTCACTCAAGATGTGCAACCAAGCAAAGAGATGAGTGGAGGGGTTGTTCTCTAGCTCAAAGGATGTCTCTAGGTCTCAAAATGTGCAAGAGATGTTCTCAAACCCCGGCCAACTTCTATTTATAGCGAAGGGGTACGCAGCTAGCCGTTACCGGACGACACAGTTCAAAACGTGCTGACCGGACGCTCCGGTCAGGGTGACCAGACGCGTCCGGTCACTACAAGACAACCGTGAACAGTGCGCATCAGAAGTTACCATTGCCGTGACCGGACGCTCTCTAGAGTTTGACCGGACGCGCTGCACCTGGCGTCCGGTCAGAGTCCAGTAAGCTCCCACCGTGACCGGACGCATCCGATCGCACGTGACCGGACGCGCCAGCCGCGTCCGATCGGAGTCCAGTAACGGTCCACTCGTGACCGGACGCGTCCGGTCAAACGTGACCGGACGCGCCACCGCGTCCGATCGCATCTGCCCTCCGTGCTGAACTCCTGGGTGCGTGACCGGACACGCCGGTTCCGTGGGGAACCGGACGTGCCGGTCCGCGACCCTTCTCACACGCGTGTCTGTCTGTGGTTTGAACTGACCGGACGCGCCAGCCGTGTCCGGTCAATTCGACCACAGCGTCCGGTCACTGTATTTTCAGTGATAATCATTTCAGACTTTCGTCACCTTTTCTCGCCTCCGGCGCAATAGAAAATAGGCATTTCATTTCCTCGAAAATGCTTGAATCCCGCGCTCGCAAGCTCGGCGGGAGGGAGAGTGAACCCCAAACCCCTTACTACCGCTCAAACACCACCGCCTTCGCAAATGTGCCAACACCATCATGTGAAAAACACCATGTACATGTGTGTTAGCATTTTCACAAACATTTTCAAGGCGTTATGTTAGCTCTCTACTAGATCGTAATGCATATGCTCAAGACATTGATCTAGTGGCACTTGATTCCCGAGTTAACCGTGATTGCCCCTCTTGATAGTCGGCTATGTATCATAAACCCAGTCAATCACTTCTCTACTCAACTTAGACCGGCAAAAGGAAAACCCTATGGTTATACCTTTGCCTTGCGCTCTTAGATCCTTCTCTTCCACTTGATCATCATGTCCATTATTTTATGTGCATTTCTTCATGATCTTGCTCATCATTTCATACACCAAATCATGTGGTCTTGTGACCATCTCTCCATGCCATTTCCACCTCCATCACATGTTGCTTATGCCTAGCTTAATCACACTTGATACAATAGCATTAGCAACTTGGTGTCATTAATTACCAAAACCAAACTTGGGCTTTCACGTGGCCAGCGGCGCGGCTGTATTCGACACGGATTTAATTAGCGTCTTGGTCTCTGCAATTAGCCTCCCCGCGCCAGATATTCCAGACCGGAGGGAGTATAATATATTTTTATAATAAATTTGTTTGGAGATATAAATTTTAATACTATTTATTATAAACTTGATCAAACTTGGGTTAGGGCCTTAGTTTGGTTCGCCCTGTTAAACTTTAACAGGTGTTGACCATGGGGTTGACCACAGGATATTCGAATACTAATAATAGACTAATTAGGCTTAATAGATTCGTCTCGTAAATTAATCTTAATCTGTGCAATTAGTTTCTTAATTAGTCTATGTTTAACACTCCATGTATGTGTTCAAACATTCAATGTGATAGGTGTTAAAAAAACAAGGGGAATCAAACAGGCCCTTAGTTTAACCGGCACATATCTATCGTTGCATTCTTTTGCGGACGGAGGAAGTAGATAATAACTACGGCACTGGCTCCCCTGATTATTACTGGGCTATATCTTCTGGGTTCCTGCCCGTCAAACATCAGCTTCTAGGCTCTAGCCCAAGAAAAGCTTATAAAGCTTGCAAAAGGCCCGTGAATAGTACGACAAGGCACCTGTTTTGGGCCTTAGAGCCCAGCAGTTCCATTTCCTTTTTCCATGCGACCATCCGTCCCGACGAGCCTCGTTCCCCATTGCGGCGGCTCTGCTGCCCAGACAGTCACAGAGCAGGGAGGCGAGAAGGCAATGGCAACGGCACAGAACAAGAGACCGCGGATCAGCAGCGGCGTGGAGAAGAGGCCGAGTAGGAAGGAGGTCCGTCCCTTCTCTCTTTTATCTCTTCCCTTGCATCCTATTCTCGAATCTCGACAGGGCTGGCAGCGCTCCGCTCCCTTTCCCTGCGACCCTGCCCTGCCTAGTCGAATTCCTGGCCAGTGCATGCTTCTAACCAATTGGCCGGTGTTGTATGATTGCGCTTGCTATTTGGATGGTTAGCAAGTTTCCTTTATTCCAAAGGGCGTCTTAAATAGCCTGGTCGTAGGGTTACGGAGGCGGTGCGAAGTTGGGAGTTGCTGAAAGTTCATGTATTCCCACGCAGGATGTCATGTAACTGCAGCATAAGATCGTATAGTGAATAATCTGAAATAGCTGGTAGAGTCAACTTTAAAGCACCCGTGCTGTTTTCCTGCTGAATTGCTGATCTTGTGTGCGGCAACATTATCTTTTGTCACTTTCAGGGTTCCTTTTCTCTTGTACTGACATCAATGAATAGTTGGTGAGGCATGGTCCCTGATTCATTCTATTGGATAGATATTAGGGAGAAAGAAGGCAGTCGAGGAACGTATAAAGAAAGCTGTAGCTGTGAAGGATCATCTAGAGCAGTTTCCAGCATTTCATAAGTATCAGAAAAATGGTAGCATATACTATCCTCATCTTCTTTGAAAAAAGTTTACTGTAGAACTACTAGTAATGTACTGATGTCTTACTAGATGTAACATGTATCCAGAAATTTTCTTCAGAAATCCAGCAAAACAAAATTGAGTGCCAAATTAGTCCTTTGCCGCTACAATTAAGCATAGCGCTTGTTGATTTTCTGTCTGCTTGTTCTGAGGGTGAATGCATCACAGCAAAGCTCATTTTGCCTGATATCTAGGTCTTTCAGTCTACTTGGAGTCCGGACGTGGGGATCAGCTTACATTACCAATGAGGAAGTACATCCAAAATCTTCTAAAGGTTACATTCATTTGTTTTCACTTACTCCATTCTTTGCTTGCCACATAGACATTTAGCTATTACATGTCACCACTCTGAATGTAATGCTAGTAAACAAATATAGGTTAACATGGAGAAACCATATGGACCAGAATGGCCATCAGAAGAGAAAATTAAGCGCCAGGAAATGGTAGCCCCCGAAGCGCGATATATCTTGGCTAAGCAATATTCAAATGGGTTTATTCCTGAAAATTCCATGAAGCAAGATGCGGAGGCGGAACATATGCATGCAGCATGTGCTGAGAGCTGCTTGCTTGGTTTTGTACACTATAGATTTGTTGTGGAAGAGGAGCTGTCTGTTGTTTATGTGTATGAGCTGCAAATGGAGCCTTCTGCCCAGGGCAAGGGGCTGGGAAAGTTTATGATCCAGTTGGTTGAACAGGTAGCATGCAAGGTAATATGATCTATTCATGATCCTGCCTCCTTATTATCACAATCTTCTAACTATTATTGCACTATTTTCCTTTCCACTGTCATGTGTTAGTTCAGTCACTATCCTGACATTTGACCATAAATGATAATCCAAAATGACACACTGTGAGTGTATTATGCAATTATGCATGCAGAACCAAATGGGAGCTGTGATGCTAACAGTTCAGAAAGCTAACACACTAGCTATGGATTTCTATACTAAGTTGAGGTACACTAGGTGCTTCCTTCTGGTTATTTAATCTTATGGCTACTGTTTTTCTTTGAGTTAATTATTTTTCTCTTGTAGATATGTAATATCCAGTACCTCACCATCGCGAGTGGATCCTCAGGTATCATTTTACCTGTATAACATAGATTTTCAAAAGCATAAGAAATTTGCGTATTGTTGTTATGATTTACATGGATCTCTTCATATTCACAGATAGGACTTGAAAAAAGCTACGAGATTTTGTGTAAGACATTTGACTCTGAAGCTAAGTCCAAACTAGAGGTTTGTGGCTGTATACTTATTGGTGTGGCATAAGTTTGTTGCTATTACTGCATAAGATTGGCAAATCTCATTGAAAATTATGTCACTACCAGAACTGCTGGTATTTTTGGCCTTGCTTGTACTACTACTATTTGCTACATGCTCTATTATATGAAATTCATGAATGAATAATGTTGTGGGCGTTTCAGTTATCTCTAGCACAAGTGCGCTGCTGATGCTCTTCTTTCTAAATATATGCAGGATGGCGACTATTAAGACTTGAGACTTTAGAATGCAACAACCATTTAAGCGGCCACTGAGCATTATGCCCAATTACGCCACAAGATTCCGCAGCATATTGTCATGCAGACAATTGTTACTGTGATTTATTACTATAGTATTGTGGTGTACTTGCCCTAGATTCACAATTTTCATCCTGTTTTCCTTTTTTTTTTGGCAAATGGACACAATTTTGCTAATGACTAATGCCCAGCTGGATGTTTAATAACTTGGTTCTGTCTCTCTCGATTTTTTTAAAAAAACTAGGATAGAGGAACAAAATGTGCCCACAACTAGATACTAGTGAAATTACAGATTCGACACAGCGAGCGATGTGTCGTCGCGATTTTGACTTTCGAGGTTTGACAGTTGAGCCCTGCTATCAACATGATCAATGATAGTCTTTGAGGCCACCTATGATTATGATGCCGACCAAGCAGCAGCGTAGCACGGGTTTTTGTGATGCTTCAGTCTTGTGCTGGGCCTCTTGTAATAATAAAATGATTGGGTGTTGTTTGGAAATGAGGCCACCAGAACAGTCTTGCGATGTTTCCATTTACTAAAAAAAATCAGGCGGCTGCCATTCGCTTTTTCAATTAGAGTATAATAACATCAAACTCATAGCACAGTAGACTGTTCTCAACATCGACACAGAAGACAGAACTATTCAAAAAGAAAAGTAATTATACAATAACTGACATCAAATGATCCCCATGATCCAAAAGGGAAGAAAAACAAGTGAACGCTTCTGCCTCATTTTTTTTCTGGTCCACACCAATATAGTACGTACTAGTAGGACTAGAAGTCATCGCTTATTTTTCCAAATCAGACAAATGGGGGCCGCCGCTGGGTAATTTAAACGCACCAGTGACATGACACATCGAGGAATCATGAGGCAAATGGAGGCCGGGGACTGGCTGACTGACTGACTGAGACGCGAAAGACAAGGTGGTATCGCTAGATGCAGAGCTGCAGAAGGCCGGCGCTTCAGTCTTGGGGGACCAGGGGATCATCCGCAGGCTGCAGCGCGAACAATGACAGGCACCCGACGAGCCACGCCAGGAACGCGAAAAACAGGCGAGGCAACGGCGCCGGCGCCGGCGCCGGCGCGGGGGCTTCTCCGATTATGACCGTTGCCCCGGCGAGCATCAGATGGAGCGCGGCGGATACGCGCAGCAGCTGCCCACGGCCGCCGGCGTCTGGGACAACGGCGGGATTTTGCTCTGGTTCCGGACCGACGGCGTCCACAGCCTCTTTGTTGGCATTGCCAGCGTCATCGCGAGCCATCGGATGTGCCACGGTCGATTTCGGATGACGCAGACTCGGCGAAGGGCGAACAGACAAAGGGCGCCTTATTAAGTTATTATAGGCTGTGTGAGCCAACCTGATGGGTGATCTTGTTGATTATATAGAGCGAGGTGGCAGTGGACGTGTCGTTGAATCGTTGATGCGTTCAACTGGGCAACTGATTTGTTGGTGAAAGCGATGGGTCTAGTTGTCCTGGAGTGGCAGTGGACGTGTCGTTGAATCGTTGATGGCTTGATCACCGTGATGCATACGAGGGTTCGCGCCTTCGCGGAACGCCCCCACGAAAGCGACCTCTATAAACTCCGGCCGTGTCGTGCGACGAGCGCGATCGCTGACCAAAACAGGGCTCCAGGGTAGTTGATGACGGCAAAAAGGATTTGTTCTTTTTAGATAAGATACGAGGGCAAGCAAAAATGTTTGTAGTACTCGCTCGGCATGGCTTTCGTCGAGACGACCATGCCGCCATTGCCAACACGTCTTGGCCGTGCTACGTACGGCTAATGACGCACGGTCGATGCGACGATGCTTTCCTGGAAATTTCCTCAGCTCCATTCACGACTTGGTTAATTCGTTTTCTTCCAAGAATCCAATCCCTTCCTGCCTTCCTGGCATGTTGCACTGCTACGGGGCCGGCTGATCCCGGTGGGCGGTGGGAATCTATCGAATGTTGGTTGATTCACATAGCATGGCAGGGAGCACATTGTTAGAGGCGATGTGAATACGTGATCGAAGCTCTGAAGACAGGTAACGCGTCCACGGCTCCTGCGTCAGGGTCGCAAGGAAGCAAAACTTGAGAAAGAGACACGCCGACGCCCTCCTGCTAAGCACACACGGCCCAAATAGTTCGATAAAGCCTGTTGAGACCCATTACCGAAGCTGCATGAACTGGACTTTCCTCGTGGACATCAAAAGGCCCATACTTCACAAGTAGTAGTACCTCAAAAGGCCCATTCCCAATCTTCTTTTGCAAATAGAGATGTACGGAGTACATTTTTTGGTCTCACTATAGCACGCCTGTTTTGCTATTAAAAAAAAACCTAGAGCATGCCTGTGCATCCCCACCCACACACGCACGGCTGCTCACTCCCTTGTCTCTCTATACCTTATCTCCTTTCTCATCCACGCCCCCTCCCCCCTCTGTCTTCGCCTGCCCCGCTACAGCCGCCCTCCCCGTGGCCCACCCAAAATCCAAGGCCCCTGCCCCATCTTGCTCGGCTAAGACGGCGCCACCGCCATCGCTAAACCCAAGTTGAATCCTCCTTCTTTGGCTGATTCCCCTGCCACTTTCACCGTTCAACCACCATCTCCCACCATCCTAGGATGCGTAGGCCCCGTCGCCCTGCCCTGCATCTCTTCTACCACCGATGTCGATCCTGCATTCTCCCTAACGACCCCTTCTAAGCCTAGAAGCCATGGACACCCTCCTTCCCACGAGGAAAACCTTGAACCCTAACCCTCGAAACATAACACCGACGAACTTTGTTGTCTCTGGCAGCAACAAAAGGTGAGTTCTTTAATTTCTTTCTTTCTTTCTTTCTTTCTCTTTGTCCATTATTGTTTTGCCTTTTTCTATTTGCATGCCGAGAGTTAAATCTTGTGCTTGTGGAATTAAACATTTTCGTACATTTTTTGGTAGTGAATAATTAACATTCCATATTTCCAGCTGGGATGCTTAGCAAATAGCATGTCGCTCAATTTCTTGTAACCTTTAAGGCTCCCACCCATGTTCAAAATAAAAACAAAGTTATAGGGTAAAAAAATACACTCAAATGTTTGCTCTCTAAGAATTGTTACAATGAATTTCTTTCTTTCTTTTTTTGCGATTCAAATGTTACAATGAATCCGTACAACCAAAAATGCATGTATAGTGTGAACTGTGAGCATATCTTTCTTTTCCTTCTCAAAAGTAATATAATATACTTTTCTATGGTCCAGACATAACTGTAGTGTAGGGTGGATTAATTCTATCTTTTCCATGCCACAAAAGGTGTCATTTTAGTTTCATCCTAGTCTTCCTAGGTCTAGCTATATTAAGGTTTGTAAGCACACCTTACCTAGCCCAAGTTGCTGTAGTTTATCTATGTGCGGCACGCACACTCTGCAAAAAAAAGTTTATATAAGGAAGTATAACATTAATAATACAAAATAGATATAATTTAAAAGTATGCTTCATGATGAATCTACATAAATATTAGTATTATTTGTTTAAATTTGAAATTATTGATTTAGCACAAAACTAAAATAACACTCTTTGCAAGATGGAGGTATAGTAAGATATTGTAGGTCTCTTTTCTGTCCTCATAAATTCCTCTCTTTGTGTAGTTTGAATATTATAACGTAGAGTGCATTACAGTGGGGAAGGGGGTGGCGTAACATAAAGGTGGGTCGCCTCATGACAAAATAGGTTAGCACGTTAGCCGGAGGTGGCGCCGTGGCGGCAAGGAGCCATCTGTGATGGGAAAGGGTGAAACGAGGATGTCACAAGTGGAGAGCTTGGCATGGTGGGGAGCCACCGAGGATGAGAGAAGAGCGGACATGAGAGTCATGAAGCTGCATGCTCCTCGTTAGATTTTTTTTTATCCGAAGATATAGAAAACTTCATGTGTTTGCTTTCTGGTTAGGAGTCAAAGTATCAGGGCCCATTTGGTAGGGATCTAGATTATCCTAAAAACGTTTTAGATTCACTCTCCAGAAATGTTTCTACGTTAAATAGGAATAACTTGGTAAGAATCAATGAAAAGTTTGGCTATTGATTCAGTTTCTCCTTAAAATAAACTAGAATCACTCCGAAACACCTATTTGGGTGATTCTCATACCTAGTAAAAAACGAGAAACGTTTCTCTGAGAATCTGAAACGTTTTTGTCACCTATTTGAGTGTTTGGCAGCGATCCTGGTGATTCACTTGAGAATCCAAAACATTTCTATCATCCAAACGGGGCCTTAAGGAAAGAGTACCATCGAACTATTTTTTTAGGTAATGGACAAAGTACTAAACAAATTTCCACGCCGACGATTGACACAACTAGCAAAATAAATTTGATTATTAGGTTGTGTTTAGTTTCCATTTCACCCAAAAAATTTTGGGTTTTGGTCCATCATTTTGCAAAATGGAACTAAACACCATGCAAAATTTTTAGCAAAAAGGTTTCCATTCTCTATTTTGGATTTTGGCCTCAAGATGCCAAAAAAAAGCCAAAAAGCTAAAAAATTCTCACCCACCCCATGAAAAATTTGGCATTTTAGATGAAACTAAACACACTCATAAAAAATTCGGCATTTTACATTTTATCATCCCAAAGTAGTTAGTATTTTGCATTTTGCATTCCATGGGAACTAAACACAGCCTTAGAAAAAACAAAAATTTCGGCCAGCTTTCTAGGTGGAAATCGGGTCTACAAACCACACAAGAAGAAAACGCCACCCACACAACTAGAACAGTGGACAGTGCACAAACACAATGGCATCGCCGATTAGACTCTTGGCTTCCCAGCATACCACGCTTATTCAAACTTCAAAGCTCACACCACAACGCGCGCCTTCTCCTGGCCCCCCGCTTCCCCTTGGCGATCGCGTCGCCGGGAGTCCGAGCCTGCCCTTCCCTCTTGTCGTCATCGTTGCCGCCGCCGAGGTCCAGCAGCTGGGACTCCCCCAGCCTCCTGAACACTGACCGCTTGCGCGGCGGCAGGTGCTCGTCCCTGATACCCGCGCCGTGCTCGCCGCGGTGCATCCCGCACCTGGCGCAGATGTGCCGCCTCAGCTTGCAGGGGTACCTGAGCTGCTCGCCCGTGAAGCCGCCGCGCTCGTCTCCCCCGACGAACGCGCACCGGAGGATTGTGCTACTCAGGGGCTTCTTGTCGGCGCCCTGCCTCGGCATCATCTCTAAATCGATGGATTGTTACAGATACCTCACTGTCATACACTCAACTGCGGTACTGCCTGCTGATCGATCCTGATGACAACGCACGTATTTGTAGGTGTGAAGAGCTTGGGATCATCTGGGCAGATGCGAAATGAGGTGTAGCAGAATTGGCAGTGCCAAGCATGAAGAGAGAGAGAGAGACTGATCACGCACGGGGTGACGGTGGACGGTGGCGCCGCGACAGAAGAACCTGTAACGCGCGCTTGTTAGCTTTCTTCATGCCGGAATCATGCGAGTGCCAGCCGAGTGAGAACCCAAACAGACCACGGGAGAGGAAACACGTCGTCGCTCTCATGGCCGTGGCCCTCGCATGGTTTGTTGTGCGTGCATCCAAGAGAAATAAAGCCAGCCCGCTGATCTGTATGTGCCGTGGCTCGCTTTCCTCTGATAGGCGACGAGTTCAGCCACGCACGGCACTCGTGGGAGAGGCCTCGCGGTGGTGAGCACCGGAGAGATGGAGTGAAGCGGTAGAAGACGCTGTCTCTTGTCTGATTCATCTTTTCGGTCCCAGCGATATCCTCTGGATATACTTGCAAACGGCGCGGGTCACGCCGCCAGCCCGCTGGGCTAGACCGCGCCGCGAGCCCGCACTAACCCGCACGAGAGCCCACATATCCGAAGCGGGTATACGCGGCAGATACGCAAAGCCCACGGCCGGCGCCCGCTCCAACCCATCACGAGCGATGCAGCAAAGGGCGCCGCTACCGTTGCAATCTCCACGGGCGGCTAGGATAAGCAATCTGATGCCAAACTTGATACCACTTATGTCCTATACTGGGTATCCTAAGTGCCATTACATTTTTACCTCACATTGAGTCATTCCTTTCATCTATTGTGAGGGGGGACGAAGCCTTGGCTAGGTAGATAGCCATCCCCCTTTTATTTTTTATTGGCTTTCATCATCATGTTTTTCTTAATAATGGTCCGAGTGGGTAATAGTGGAATTGGTACAAAGGTATTTTGGGACCATTTTTTGCATAATGGTAGTGATGGGTAATTTTATCAACATATGTTTATGCCCTAAGTAATGTGGTAATTTAGAGGTATTAAGAATTAAAGTGGAGATTCCTTTTGTTGGCCAAATACTAGTCTAATAGATAAGACGATATATAATCAAAACATGTATTGTAATTTTGAAAAGGAAACTTTGTTATTTGTGCTAAAAAACTAGATGGCTGCCTTGACTACATGTCTATACATACATAACATGGTGGAAAAAGGTGGATGGTGTATATGTGATTTAGCTACTCCCTTCATCTCGATAAGAATGCAATTCTAGAGTGGGAGCGCATCTCAAAAAGAATGCAACTTTAAGGATGAGGTAGCTATGAAGTAGCTAGGATGAATCAGCTCCACCCGTTCTTGCTCTCTCTCCTGCACTCCACATTCATTGTCTGTCCTGCACTCCTTCCATTCATCTTCTCTCCTGCCCTCCTTTGTGTGTGCAGAGAAAAAAGGTTACAGAATTGCACTGGATATGAAAAGCTAAGGGCACATGCATCATTTTCTACCTCCAGTAATTTTTCTTGGAAACCTAGACTTGCATCCTTACAACTTGTTTTTAGAACCTAGCTAGACTTACATTCTTTCGGGGACAGAGGGAGCACCGGGATGAATGATGCATGATGTGAAAAGATACCATGCATAGCTAGCTACTGGCGTGAATGCATGCGTGTGAATTGAAGGGGATGAGCATCGTGCACCATTGTGTGCATAGCTAGCTAGGTGTGAATACATCGCCTAGCTAGCTATGCAAGGTACAGGATGCGCGTCTCGATAAGCATGTATAGCTAGTTGATGCATTCACATGAATGTGTGATGATCTTTCCCAAAAAAAAATGTGTGATGGATCGATGCACATCAACCCGCTGCAGCCTGTGTACACTGGATCGATAGATTTCCCTTCCCGTGCAATGGAAAAGGTTTGCATTGCAGCTTGTTGGTTTCCGCAGGGAGAGGAGGCAGATATGGATGGGCACAGAGCATGTGTTGTATGTATTGCACGGCACATGGATGCATGTTAGTGTTACTACTAGTTGGCATTGGCAAAATGCATGGTAACATCTCTATGGTAGATAGTAATAAGTTGGATGTGCTAGTTCCTACCTACTCCAGTTATGATTTGTTCCAGGAAATTAAACCATTGATTGGCTGAATATTGATTAGATTAATATATGATGTACCAAATTAGATTAATATATGATGTACCAAATTACAAGACATGCAAATACGCGCACCACGTACTTTTGCTTTTCTTCTGCAAATGAACTGAAGTGAATGGAGAGGGGGAAAAAAGATGAAAAAGGCAAATATATATGCTATCACAACAAAAGCGTAAATACGTACGTACTACTTTTCCTTTTTGGTTTGCTCTCTGTGCATGAATAATGATGGAATGAAGAGCTGGCAGCTAGGCAGCAGTAATTAATAGTACTACACCTTGTTTAGATGGCTAGAAATTTGAATATGGACTACCGCAGCACTTTCGTTTGTATTTGGTAATTAATGTGCAATCATGGACAAATTAGGTTCAAAAGATTTGTCTCGCAAATTACAGTCAAATTATGCAATTAGTTATTTTTTACCTACATTTATTGCTCCATACATGCGTCTAAAGATTCGATGTGATGGAGAGAGAGTAAAAAAATTTTAATTTTAGCCCTCAACTAAACAAGGCCCTAATGCAAAGATTGAGCGGGACTTGCATTGAGATTCAGGAATGCACTTGAGATAAGTGGTTTCTGGATTATTGGCAAATTAATTAATAATTAAAGAGAAAAGCAACTAGCCTAGAAAGTGAGGAAGTATAGCTAGGGAAAGTGATGGATCATATAGATGGCGTTTGTCGCATCGACGCGTACGCGTGTCGACCAGCGTAAGGCCTAGCTACCATAGCAGCCACAGTGCTTCGACTTGAAGCAGCAGCAGGTAGCTTGGTGGGTAGTTTTGGCTATGGATGCAGGGGTGGGGTTCATACGCTCACGCGTACGGGCAGGCCGCCCAGGCGCCCACATCTCCCTCCCTTTATATATAGGGCCATCCTAGTTCTCGAACCCTGGCGCCTCCAACTGCACTCGAGATTTCATCATCGGCGTCTCAGCAGGTCATCGTCGTATCCTGCAGCAGTCGATCCGGCGATTCATTCCACATTCCAAGCAGTCGATCCGGCCGGCCGGCGATCCTCCCGCAGCTAGCTAGCCACCGGTGAGTCCGTGTCCATCATCGTGCTCGTCCCGCTTCCGGCCGTGCATGTTCATTCCGTTCTGCCCCATCCCTTTGAACGTGTCGTCCCGGCTGCAGGTGAACGACAACAAGGTACGGTGACCATGGCCGACAACCAGGCTGCTGCTTCGCTGCCGCCGGTGTCCAAGGACAAGGAGAAGGTGTCGCCTCCGCTGCCAGTCGTGCCTGTTCCTGCTGCCCCGGTTGACGACGACAAGATCGTCAAGCAGATGGCCGTGCTCGTGGTCGTGGACGTGAAGCCTGCTTCTTCGTTGTCTATCTCGCCGCCGCTGGCGGTCATGCCGGCGGACAACAACAACAACAAGAAGAAGACGACGACTCCACCTGCTGTCGCTGTCCCGATCCTATTCGTGGTCTGCCTGTGGGCCCTCGTCAACGCCGTCGTCTTCGCCATCGCTGACGTCGCCACACTCATCGTCAACCGCACCCCCTGCACCAAGGTACGTACTAGTACTACGTAGGTTCTGCCCGGTTCACGATGCGTGCGTATACGCGCTCGCGTGATTCATTCATCATCCATGTATCGCAAGCCCTCCTTTCCTCATACGTGCATGTGCATGCAAATTGCACCGTGGCAGTCGACGTGGCTGTTCCGGTGCGTGACGCTGACCGACGCGGCGGCCGCGGAGGTGAGCCTCCTGCTGTACGGGGAGCTGTTGTGCAGCGCGGCTGCTGCGCTGGCGGCGCCGCTGCACATGCTGCTGACGACAGCGACCACCACGAGCCGCATGCGCAGCTGCTGGGGCGCCGTCGACGCCCTGGCCTGGGTAGCTCTGGCGGCCACGGCGGGCATCCACTGCATGGAGGTCGCCTACGACCGCATCTTCCTCGCCGCCGACGCTGGGGACACGTACATCTTCGTCGACGTCGTGCTCAGCTCCATTTACGTCGCAGTGGACCTGCTCGCCGGCGTCCTCCTCTGCTGCTCTCCTCGCCGCCTGGAGCTGGGCGAGCAGAAGGGCGACGACGACGGAGAGGTCTAGTAGTCCGCCCGGCCGGCCTTGCATGCATTGGGATCTGCAGAGCAAGCAAGCAAGCTAATACTAGTACTAAGCAAGCCAGAGGAGTTTGTAGTATGGATTGGCTACCGTAGATTAATAATGTATATAATTGGCTACGGTAGAGTAATAAGTACGTACGGGTCTGCATGAGATGAGATTCACCGGCCGTAAGTATCTACCATTAATCTAGCTGTTACTACCTGTGTGTGGTCGACTGATGATCGTGTGGATTTGATCACTTATTATTACTCCACGGAACATAAACTTATTTATTACTGGAGTATTGGCGTATTTCTGTATGTATTTCACCGTCGTCCTCCTGGGGTCACACACTGTGGCAGTCTGGCAGATATGATCCGTGTGTGATCATGCATGCATGCAAATAAGTGACAGCAGCAGGACTGTACGTAGTCGAGTGTACTAGATAGCAACAATGCCTGCATCGCGGAAAAAAGTTGGATGGATACAGCATGGGCTCTCCACGTCTCCCACAAATGCAATATCCATCACATCATCGATTTCACATCATCACATGCATGCATGCCCTACATTCATCATGTTCATGCATTCCTGAATTGGCTTGTTGCTAGCTTTGTTGCATTCTCCGATCCATCGGTTTCAATCAATTACTAGAAACAAAGTGCGGCGTTGCCGCGCGTCTCCCTGTGTTGTATCAGCCTATGATGTTTGATGACTGATGAGGCCATCTGAAGATGATCACTGTGTTGTCCACCCTGTGCGCCGAATGCTGGAGCAAATCGACCAATGGATCTTTTCGCGTTTGAAATGGGTTAATCATGTCTTGTTTGCCATGGCAATTTAAACATGGCAATTTAACCTATTTTAAATAGGGTTATAGAGAAAAGATAATGATCTCTGTAGTTCTAGCAGGAAATAGGATCTCATTTAAATCTACAAATAATATACTAAACAGGGGTTGTAAAATGTATCCTTTAACAAATCTAACACATTTGAATGCCTTAAAACCTGAAATGACCTCAACTAGCTCCATAGTTTGTTGGTGCAGTGGACAAATTATATACATACATGCCTCTTCAAATTATAAAGTACATGCCTCTTGAAATTGGAATCAAAACTTGCAAGTTTTATTTTTTTTCAACCCAAGCCCAATGTTTGATACAGAGAGGTAAAAGTGTAGGCCATATGAACCTATATTTATGTAGTTCCATGGCTGGCCGAAAATATCCATCAGGCATTGGAAATTTGGGAACCTACTATTCAAAGAATCAACCCCCGCAAAAAAGGTTTGCCATGCAGAACCAGACATAATGTTAGGCAATCATGTCTTAAGAGAAGTAGTTTCTGTTTCTGACCAAAGGTAAGCTAATTATAGAGCAGCTAAAACTCCAACCAAGTAAACAAAGTCATTGCACTCTAGATAAGGATAGGTATCAAGCAAAAGTTGCCAGCAGTTTGCAAATCATCAAAAACATTCAACTGGAGACGACACCGTCATTCAGTGACACGACAACGTCATTCAGTGACAGCTTAACCAGCTGCTGCTCATGGGAGGCATTGCTCTGCTGGAGATGCTGGGCAGAGCGTAGGACCTCCATGGCTTCAGCAAACATTGCCTTGAGAGATTTTTTTATTTTTAGCCCAAATTTGAAACAAATTTTAAATTTAACCCGGGTTTGAATTTTTTTTAAATCTAACCCGTTTGGCCCCGCCACCATGCATGGCGGGGCAAATGCACTGAACCCCGCCATGCATGGTGGCGGGGTGCAGGTCCCACGTGGCACGCTGCAGGCCAGCGTGGAAAGGAGTACCCCGCCATGCATCATGGCGGGGTACCCCTAACCCGCCATGCATCATGGCGGGGTACAACCCCGCCCATTTAAAAGCCCAGGCACTTCTTGTTTTTGGCCATTCATCCATTCCATTTCCCGCAGCGCCCCTCTCCGCCCCAGGACCGAGCTCCCCTCCCCTCAGCGCCCTTCTCCGGCGCCCCTCCCTCCTAGGGCCCCTCCCCGTCGGCTACCGGCCCATCGTCGGACCTTGTTCCGGCCACTCCTTCTCTGCGTCCATCGTTGTAGTATGTTTGGTTAATGTAGTTAGTAAAGTTATATTAGTTTTTATCGTATTGATATTGAACATTATATAAGTGATATGTGTTTTGTGTTGAAATCATTTCGTGTTATTAGATGGAGGACTCGTATCGTGAGTCGATTTGGAGAAAAAAGGGTCGTCCTAGAGAGATGTACCCCGACGTGTCTTGCAAGGATGTGCCCGTTCCTCCCGAGGAACCTTTCCCTAACTGTGACTGTGGTCATCCGGCGCACATGAGCCAGTCGAGACATCCAGATACTGCGGCTCGTTGCTTCTACACATGTTATAGTTGTAGCGTAAGTAATTGTGTCCTTTGTTTTTCTTATTGGTTTCTAATGTTGTATTCGCGATGAGATAATTCAAACTTTTTTGTAACCGTACTTCCGGTGCTTTTTCTTCCAATGAATCGACGGTCCGGACAAGTTTGACCCAAGGATTCTCCTTTTCTACCCCGGCGTTGATCATTGCAAGCGTGACGTGTTTACTCGCTGGGTTCCGCCCCCTCCTAACCCTCCTCCTATGACGGAGGAAGAGAAGGCCGTAGCATCGGCACGGCGGCTCGAGGATCCTCCAAAGTGCCATTGCGGAGAGCAAGCCGTGATAAACCCACGCAATGAACAAGAGTTTATTTGTCCTCTACGACGTGAGGTAAGGTGTGAGTGAACCTTGAAATGTCATGTCCTATGTGTGTTTTACTGTTTTGATTTTGTAGGATCATGATTTTCCAAAGTGTCGTTTCAAGGAATGGGTCTATGGTCCAAAGAGCCATTGGCCGGAGCCGGAGAAGAAGGAGGAGGTGCCAGACTGGAAGAAGAAGAGGAGGTCTATTGCGCCTCCTGTGATATGCAAATGTGGTGTTGAAGCTAGCTACGGCCTTGTCCCTTCAGGCCTTGGGATTGGCCACTTCTGTGGCCACATGATCGATTATGACGAGGTTTGCTAGGACTGTTGACACTTAGTGCTAATGTTTTATTTTGTTTGCTTTGGTACGCTAACTTTGTATTCATCTATTTGTTGCAACAGAGCACTCAGAAATGCAAATGGGAATCATATGATGATGTGTTTAAGTTCAAGGATGAGTATAAGACAATGGTAGCACTTCGCAAGATGAGAGGATATCCTGCAAACTACGTCACTGATTTCGTTAAGAACCATAAGAAGAAAATGCTACGACGGGCCTAAGACCTGCGTGTTCGTAACCCGGAGAGTATTGCGTGGAAGAAGTGGTACGAGAAGAAGAAGAAGGATGTAGAGGAGTACCAGGCAAGGAAGGCTGAAGAGGATGCAAGGAAGGCTGCAGAGGAGGCTGCGAGAGCAGAGATGCAAGGCTTGAACGATACTATTGACTCATTATGTGCGAGTGAGTCATTGCGTTTTTGGAAACTCAATCTTCTTTGTTTGACTGTCAATAAAGTCATTGCAAAGATCGTGTTAATTGTTTGCATTTTGTACTTGCAGAGATTGGATGCACCGGCAACTGGCAAGCAGATGTGGCTCGTGCTAGGTACACGGAGAATAGGACACTAAAGCGGGACGCAGGAGTTGGTGGCACCGCAAGCCGTCCGATTGTGGTTGAAGAGGAGGCCGAGCCGGAGGAAGACGACGACACCGGGAGGATAGGCGAGCTCATTCGTCTAGCCGAAGAATTGGGCTACCCTCAGGACGAGGATGCCTACGACATGGGAAGGATAGCCGAGCTACTTCGTCTTGCAGAGGAGTTAGGACCAATGCCCGAGGAGGATGTTGAATTAGAGGAGGGTCAGGCAGCGTACCACAGCCATAAGACACCGCTGTTCGACGCATGGGGGCCAACAGACATGACCGAAGAAGAGGCCGAGTTGTACTCTCAGGCCGTGGACGAGGCGGAGGCGGCTTACTACCGGCGTCAGGCCTCTCAGGCCAAGTCAGTCGAGGCCAGCAAGGGTAAGGAGGTTGTAGTGGAGGATTCAGAGTCCGAAGACGAGTTGCTTACGCAGTGGTGCACGCAATTTGATTGACGTACAAGTGTCGTTGTTAGTGCCTTAGTGCTGCACGTAGGAGGCTGTTAGTGCAATAGAAACTCGTCATTGTAATAATTTGTATTGTCACGTCTTCACGTCGTCGTTGTTAGTGTTTGTCATTTGTAGTGGCTTAGAAACTTTGTGTGGTGTAGTTTGTCAGTGTTGTACTTTGAAACATGTCATTGTAATAATTTTCATTATCACATCTTCATTCGTTTCATTTGTTGGTCCACTCACTAACATTGTTGTCTGGTTTATCCGTGCAGTTTATAAATGCAGTTTCTTAGTGCAGTTCCTGCGTGCCAGCAGTTTCAGGGCCACCCCGCCATGGCTAGGGGCGGGTTAGGGGTACCCCGCCATAGTACATGGCGGGGTACCCCTAACCCGCCCCAGCCATGGCGGGGTGGCCCTGAAACTGCTGACACGCAGGAACTATGCCTAGATTTTGCGTCAGCTAAGCGTGACAAATGTAGACATGCCATGTTGAGTCATTTACAGGGGTGCCATCAAACCAATCCAATTCTTCATACATATCCTTAAACTGGCAATCCTCTCTCCTAATACTTCCTCCGTAAAAAACTCTTACACCGTAATCTATCTACAAAACGATTTGACATCCGATTATCAACTGACCAATATGGTAGCACTAATTACTACATAACTAACTAACCTTACTTACCTACCACGTAACTAACTAACTTAGTAACTAAATAACTAATATTAACTAATAACATCCGAATAACTAATAATCGTTAACTAATTAACTAATAACTAAATAACTAATACGAACCCATTAACTAAAAACTAATATTAACTAACTATCAAAAATATCGTTAACTACAAATGATCGTTACCTAACTAAATAACTAATATTAATCGTTATCTAACTAAATAACTAACTAACTACAAATAATATTAACTAACTAACTACAAATAATCATTAACTAACTAAATAACTAAATAACTAACTAAATAATTCAATAACTAACTAAATAACTAATGTTAAATAACTAAATAATCGTTTACTACAAAGAATATTAAATAATTAACTAAATAAATAATAATAACTAAATAATATTTACTACAAATAAATAATAGTAACGACAAAATAAAAAAATTTACCGTAAAACGGGTTGCGGCGGCGCGACGAGGTTGGCCGGGCGGCGGCGTGCCGGGGCCGCGCCGGGGTGCGACGGTCCGCGGCCGGGGTGGCGGCGCGGGAACGGCGGCCGGAGACGCGGCGGAGGGCGCGGTGGCCGGGGACGCGCCGGCGGGGCCGCGCCGGCGGGGGCGCGGGGGACGGCGCGGACGGCGGCTGCGGCAGCGCGGCGGCCGCGGCAGCGGCGGCGCGACGGCACGGCGGCGGGGGCACGGCGGGGAGCGGCGGCGCGGCGGGGTGTAACCCGCCATGATGGGTGGCGGGTTTGGCATACCCCGCCACGCATCATGGCGGGGTACGCCCGGGTAGCTTTGCCACGTCCCCCGCCACGTGGGACCTGCACCCCGCCACCATGCATGGCGGGGTTCAGTGCATTTGCCCCGCCATGCATGGTGACGGGGACAAACGGGTTAGATTTAAAAAAAAAATTCAAACCCAGGTTAAATTTAAAATTTGTTTCAAATTTGGGCTAAAAATAAAAAAAATTCCCTTGAGAGTATCTGGCAACTCCAGCGGGTGGAGAACCTCCGTTTGGTCCATCTTCAGAAGCATGGCAGTCACCTTGGCAGCCTGCTCACGCTCCAGCTGTTCAGCACGAGGATACAGGATCTCATCAAACAATCTGCAACACAGAACAATCATGAGCACCCTTGATTAAAAAGGACCAACCAATAAATAACTATACCAGTCTCTGCTGATCAGGTGGGGCATTATGGCAGTCCCAATGAAAGAAACCAGTAGTTTCTATAATATAGGATACCGTACTAAAAAAAGTACTGTTTTCCAACCCATAGTTTCTATGAGTAATAATTATTTTCTCTTTCTCCTCCCAACTCTATCTTCTTCTTTCAATGGGAGTGCGACACGAGCTCCCTAGAAACTAGTGGTTTCTCTCCAATGATAATTTCATGGTTTCTTGGTGCATTGGGTCAAGAGTAGACCTGATTTCTTCATGAAGAAACCATTTCTATGATTTTTGCTCTCTTTCTTCATTAATTACGTTGCCATGTCAGCATTTTGCCTACGTGGCAAGTCATTTAATGAGGATAGAAACCATCATCAATGCACCATTGGGACTGCCCTTAGCAACTGCAGTGGCTAGTGCCCCCAATTGGAACAGGCTGTCACACACCATCATCTCTTATTGGCATCACTCCTATCTCATATGGAGATGGCATCACAGCCCCCAACGCAATGCATGCCAGGATCAAGCATTTCGCGTCCAATGGGATAGCGGTAGCCACCACCACCTGTAGGGGGCATCTGCAACATGCAGAAATTTCAGGCCACAATTTAACGAATGAAATTGAAAAATGCCAAGAACGATACAGGATACCTACTGCTGACCACCCAATGGCATGGGCTGCTGAATTCCAGCATTGTCAACACGCCTACTAGCAGTAAGCTGTGGTTGGTGCCCCTGCTGAACCATAGGCATCATAAAGTTCGGCAATGGACCAGCGGGCCTCATCCTAGGCATTGGAGGTTGCTGGAAGGCAAATCCAGCCTAACAAACATAGAATTCATCAGCTCACAAAATATGATTACAGAGACACCAAGGAGTTCAGGTTAATAACAGGATTTCTAATGCATCTTACAAAGCATAATTGCATATGTATCCACCAACTTTCAATGCAAATCACAACAAAATTAGAGAGCAATAGTAGATGTATGATTGTGCACAATATGTAAGATTTCATGTTGCCGAGGGAAATACACCAAGCGTTACGTCATAAAAAAAGGAACAAATAGCAGGGTTGATAAAGGCTCGATGTTTATATAATTATATTTGAATGTGATGTTGGAGCTCAAGCTCCTTAAGCCATAGGATCAAAGGAAACAACAGGTATCGGTACTAGGTCATTCGCTTAGCATGCCAGCAAGACTTTTTAGGTGCGCAGAGATAATAATCATTCTCCCAGCTAGCTTTAGTGTCCATCATACTCTCCGATTCATCATCCCTCCTTGTTTGACTTGTCATGACGATGGGACGATACTCCCATGAGATTTTAACAGGACATACGTGTGGTTATAGTACAAATACAGTGTTTTGACCACAACTGCCTACTACCAATTTTATGACACAGAGCACATTCATCAATCAATAACAGAATTGATTTTATTGATTTACGTTTGTATTAATGTTTATACAAATTTAATATTTTTTCATTTATCAAGTTTTTTTCATTATAATAAAATTAATTTCGGCTAGAGTAACATGTGCAAACATATTTTGCACAGCCAGAGAACAAAGTTATGAATCTAACAAAATTAATTTAACACTATTTGGATCTAAAATTATTTTTCAATGATTTTTCACAAGTTTCTGCATGGATAGTACAAATGTGCAAGTTCTTATTAGCTTTTACTGTCCATCTTCTAGCCTTAGCAGAAAACGTTAAGAGAGAAGAAACTTATTAGCTTTTACTGTCCATCTTCTAGCCTTAGCAGAAAACGTTAAGAGAGAAGAAAGGAGCAAACCTGCCATAGATTCACCTAAAAAAGCACTCAAAGGGATGCACAACGAGATAGAGCGAGATATAGGAGGGATTTGGTTCGTGTTTACCATGTGCAGCGAATTTGAGGGAGAGCGGAGCTCATCGTGGGCGTGATCTCCAGCGAAGGAGAGGACGGAATACTGGTTGAGCACTTGGTGGTCTGTTCCTCTGGTTGCGGCTCTGAGTCTGAGGCAATTTTGAGCTGGCCTCGTCGGTCGGCGCCGAGGAGTGGGAGCGGATGGCGGCGCAACTCGGCGTCTTTTTCGTCGACGCCGCCGCGCTCGCGGCTGGATTGCACAGGATGTTTCTCGGCCCTCTCGGCTTCGCACCAGGCTGCAAGGGAGGAGCGCGCGGCGTTGCTGTAGTGCATCGCAACGGCGCGTGACTCGAGATCTAGCGGCCCGCGAGCTGCAGGAGGCGGAGGGACTAGTCATCCGTCGAGGACGCAAGGAGGAGGAGGCTGCACGGCGGCTGGCGGCGCATGGTTCGCGAGCATTCGCGACAGCCCGGTATCGCAGCGTAACGGGTAAGAGACCCGTGAAGACCCGAGCCGATCCGCATCCGATGGACGATATCACGAATTGGCCAGATCGAACAGCTCACGGGTTAACGGGCGACGTGGATATCGCGCCCGCCCGGAGCTTCCCCTGCGGATTCGATATTAGAAGAAAGATTCCCAGCGTCAGTACGTACGTCGTGCTCGTGCACACCACCAATCACCGTCCGTGACTGTGAGTGAGATGCTGCAGTAGCTTTTTTTTTTTGGCCTTTTCTTCCATGTTGATTGTTGTCTTGTTGATGTTAGAGGTGATCTCCTAAATATAGAAAGCCCAACGGCTTTCTCCTTGACTCGCGCCCTAATCGGGGGCGCCCAGCTATTCTTAGCTGAAGGGCCCCCGTCACCCTGCGCTATAAAAATAGAGGTGGGCGCCGGCGGCTCAAGCTACGAGGTTTGCCTGAGCTCGACGTCCCACCTACAAACCCTAGCCCGATCCAAAGAGGGAGCGTAGCCAAGTGACGGGAAGCTCCTCCATCGCCTCTGTTCTTCGCTGCATCAACATGGCCGCCTCTGGATCCAACTCCACCCTTCCTACAGACGGTTTGCACCACCTCACTCCCCTTTCTCCCTCTCACCCTCTCGGATCCGATAGTTCTATCACTAGGAACTTCATTCACTATTTGTTTCACTGGTTTACCCCACTGGATCTATGTCCTAGCGGTACTATTAGCCTAACAGTGATGCTATTAGTGCTAACATTGGTATCGGAGGACTGGATCTAGGTGTAGATCCAGTTTTGGGGAAAAGAAAAGAAATATAGGAACACCGGTTCGGATTTTGGATCGGATAGAACTCGAATAACCTTAACCATAACTGTGAAACCCTAGAAGGGTCAAAGAAAATAAAGGACGGTGGAGAAGGAGAACCTACCTGGTCATCTTCCCACTGTCACCACCGCCGGAGTACGGAAAGGTAACCGGACTCACTGCTCGTCGGTGTCTAGTCACGTCGCGCGCACGTTGGCACAGAGAGTCTGGGCACCGTTGCCAGGCCGCTGGACGGCAGCGCGCCCATCCTCGGACGGACGCGCGCACCGCCCAGGGGCCCGACGGCGGCGCCGCCTCGTCTCCACCAGCCGCCATGACTTGTGTGGATGAGAGAAAAGCAGAAGAAGGGAGGGGAGGTCGCCGCGCACGCGCAAGCGAATCGCTTGCCGGCTCGGCCGGCGCGGACGCCGAGGCCCGGCACGGCGTCTCCCTGCGCGCCCGACCGCCTCTCGCCGGTCAGCTACGGCTGCTGGTGTCAAATGAATGGGATTAGGGTTTTGGAAACCGGCCGGATGCGGTTTTGTGCTTCCGATTCACATGCGTGGCCGTCGGATGAACTAAACCTAGGATCAATGGCTGAGAACGCGTCTCGGGCATCTTGGGCTAGTTTGAGCCCAGGCGGGCAAGCAAGCATGGCCGAATTGCCGGCCCAGGCCCAGGTTGCGGCCTGGGCGCGGCTGACTCGGCAAATGAAGAGCAGGCCAGGCCGTTTTTCGCGGCTGGGCCGGTTCTGGCACAAGACGGGCCGCGGTTTCAGCTGCAACTGAGAAAAAAAAAGAGAGGCCGAGGCCAGCTGGGCCGCAGCCCACGCGCGGCTGGGCCGAAATTTCAACGGCTGGGCCGAAATGAATGGCTTCATTTTATTTATTTATTTTTCCAGAAGCAAATTTTGATGGTTTTGAAAGAAATTTAAATTGAATTGATGCATATTTTCTGTTCAAAATACATCCAACGATATTTTTGTTCAGTTAACAGTAAAGTTGCTTCTGGAAAAATATTATTATGATAATGGTAAAAATGTTTCCGCTGCGTACTTGATGTTATTATTTCATTATTAAATTCGAACCAACGGGAGAATTTAATTTTGAAAAATGGATAAATTTAATATGATCATAATGTTGTTATTATTCTGACCAACGTTGATTAATAGCAGTATTATGATGTTATTATGATTTTATCATGCATTAATTCTATTTCTGCCCAACGGTGATCTAGAATTAGTGTAAAAAGAATGATCTTTGTATGTTTTAATTTTGACCAACGTTGGAACTAAAGCATGCAATTATTCATGTTATAATTAAGTTCTCACTTTATATGACTTATATTTTCAGGAGGTTACTCTTTGGTGGGGTTTATCAAAGATATCCCACCCCTCAAAGGTGACAACTACAATGAATGGAAAAAGAAAATTGACCTTGCCTTTGTTTTGGCTGAGGTAGACTGGGTGGTCACCACACCATGTCCCAGTGAACCTGTGGCACCGGTGAGGGAGACTAATGAGTCTAATGCTGAATGGCAGAAAAAAGAGATGGACCATGCTCCCGTACAGATGGCATATGACCTACAAAAGCAAAAGTGGGTCAATGCCAACAAAAAGTGTGTTGCTGTAATAAAGAACACAATTGAGCCTACCATAATAGGCTTAATCCAAGAGTGTGACACTGTCACAGAGTACTTGGAAAGGATAAAGAGTCAGTTCTATGGCTCTTCAAAGACATATGCTACTCAGCTGATAAAGCAGCTAGTGACAGAAAAATACACTGGAGGTGGTCATGGCAATGGCATTCGAGAGCACATATCAAAGATGAATCATTTGAACAACAAGCTCAAATCAATGGACCTGGCTCTTACTGAAGAGTTTCTTGTCCATCTGATTTTTGCTTCGTTACCAAAAGAATTTGACACTTTTGTTGTCAACTACAACATTCAGCCCGAAAAATGGGATTTAGAACGTTGTATGGCGATGTGTGCACAGGAGGAAGAGAGGATAAAAGCCGCCAATGGTGGTACTCTCAATTTTGTTAAAGACAACAAAAGAAAGAATTTCAATGCCAATGCCAACTCTCCATCAAAGCCAAAGGGCAAAGCTCCCATGCAGCATCAGCCTCAGCAGAACAAATTTACAGTGAGTAAAGATCAGTGTCTTCACTGCAAGAAGACGGGACATTACAAGAAAGATTGTCCCGATTTCCTAAAGATGATCATGGCAAAGCAAGGTGAGAACATGATTACATTTATAAATGAATCCCTGTATGTACAGTATTCGAAATCTACTTGGTGGATTGACTCAGGAGCAACCGTTCATGTTGCAAATTCTTTACAGGGATTCCGTTCGACGAGAACTACGCAAAGAAGCGAAAGGCACATTAAAGTCGCAAATGGAGTCCAAGCAGATGTCGAAGCTGTTGGCGATGTCTCCTTAGAGCTTGCTGATGGATTCATTCTTTTGTTGAAAGATGTTTTATTTGTTCCGTCATTACAAAGAAACTTGATTAGTGTGTCATGTTTGGACAATGATGGATTCGATTGCCATTTTGGAGATGGCAAATGTGAAATTTTATGTAATAATGAATGTGTTGGTCTTGCTTTTCAAAAGCAAGATCTTTATTTGTTATCACTTCGTGAAAATGTGAATTCCGTATGTGATGCGAATGATAACGTATTCTCGTTTGTGAACGCGAATAGAAAACGAAAGAGAACTCAAGATGCGTCGTCGAAATTATGGCACTGTCGTTTAGGCCATATTTCGAGGGGGAGAATAGAGAGACTAGTTAAGAATGATATTCTTCCTCCATTAGAGTTCTCAGACTTTGAACAGTGTAGAGAATGTATTAAAGGAAAATACACAAAGCAAATTAAAAAGGATGCTAAACGAAGCACAGGAATTCTACAGATAATTCATACAGACATCTGTGGTCCTTTTCCTGTGAAAAGTGTGGATGGTTTTGACTCGTTCATAACATTCACAGATGATTACTCCCGTTATGGTTACATTTATCCAATTAAAGAAAGAAATGAAGCGTTGGATAAATTTAAAATATTTAAGACTGAAGTTGAAAATCAGCATAATTTAAAGATTAAAGTGGTCCGGTCTGATCGTGGTGGGGAGTACTATGGTCGGCATACCCCATATGGCCAAGTTCCTGGACCCTTTGCAAGGTTTCTACAGGAGAATGGCATAGTAGCCTAGTATTCTACACCGGGCGAACCTCAGCAGAACGGAGTAGCTGAAAGGCGCAACCGTACCTTAATGGATATGGTACGTAGTATGATGAGTTACTCAGACTTGCCATTGAGTCTATGGATGGAGGCGTTAAAAACCGCCATTCATATTCTAAATAGAGTACCAAGTAAAGCGGTGCCCAAAACACCATACGAATTGTGGACAGGAAGAGAACCCTCACTAAAACACTTACGTGTGTGGGGGAGTCCTGCTGAGGCAAAAGTGTTTAACCCAAATATTGGGAAGCTAGATCCCAAAACAGTCAGTTGCCATTTCATTGGCTATCCTGAAAAGTCAAAAGGTTTTCGTTTCTACTGTTCAGACAGATACACAAAATTTGTAGAAACGAGACACGCTGTTATCTTAGAGGATGAAATGATGAGGGGGAGCATGGTGGCTCGAGAAATTGTTCTTGAGGAGAAGCGGGTATGTGTGCCCAATCCGATGATTCAGGAACCATTCTTTGAACTACCTGTTCTTGTTGCACCAACAGTGCCAGATACTGTAGTGCCAACACCTGTTGTCAGTTCTCCTGTGGTGACAGTAAATATTGATGAGGAACCTGTCCTTCAGGAACCTATACAGACTGATGCCACAGATGAGGGGGAGCAACAACAGCCCCAAACAGAAGGTGTGCCAAATGTGGAGGCCCCGAGAAGGTCCCAAAGAGTTAGAAGGTCAGCTATACCTGATGATTATGAGGTGTATAACACTGAAGAATTTCAATTGGAGGGTGATCCCACTTCATTTGAAGAAGCCATGAGAAGCGATAATTCATCCAAGTGGCTTGAGGCCATGGAAGATGAAATAAAGTCAATGAGTACCAACAAAGTTTGGGACTTAGAGCCTATTCCTAAAGGAGCCAAGACAGTAGGCTGCAAATAGGTCTACAAGACAAAACGTGACTCCCAAGGGAATATTGAAAGATTTAAAGCGCGACTTGTGGCAAAAGGTTTTACGCAAAGAGAAGGGATTGATTACAATGAGACGTTTTCTCCAGTCTCATGTAAGGATTCCTTCAGAATTATAATGGCGTTAGTGGCACACTATAATTTAGAATTACATCAGATGGATGTAAAAACGACATTCTTGAATGTGAATCTGGAGGAAAATGTTTATATGGCACAACCGAAAGGTTTTGTCGTAGAAGGAAAAGAACGAATGGGATGCCGCTTAAAGAAATCGATTTATGGGTTAAAGCAAGCTTCGAGACAGTGGTACTTGAAGTTTGACAGAACAATAAAGAATTTTGGGTTTAAAGAAAATATTGAGGATAATTGCGTTTATACAAAGTTTAAGAATGGAAGGTATATCTTCCTAATCCTGTATGTAGATGACATCTTACTCGCTAGTAGTGATGTCAGTCTACTACTGGAGACAAAGAAGTTTTTATCTTCAAAATTTGATATGAAAGATCTTGGTGAAGCTTCATTTGTTTTGGGCATAGAGATTCACCGAGATAGAAGTAAAGAGGTATTAGGACTGTCACAAAAGGCATACGTAGAAAAGGTTTTAAAGAAATTCAGTATGCATAAATGTAGTGCCTCACCTGCACCCATGGTCAAGGGCGACAGATATGGGGATTTTCAATGCCCTAGGAACCAATACAAGCTCGATCAAATGAAAGTGGTTCCATATGCTTCTGCTGTCAGAAGCCTACAATATGCTCAAGTATGCACGCGTCCTGACTTAGCTTTTGTTACCGGGTTGCTTGGCAGATTTCAAAGTAATCCAGGAATTGAACACTGGAAATTGGTAAAGAAAGTCTTGCGATATTTGCAAGGTACGAAAGGCCTCATGTTGACATACAGAAAATCAGATTCTCTCCAGATAGTGGGGTATTCGGATTCTGATTATGCGGGAGATGATAGAAAATCCACGTCAGGATATGTATTCACTCTCGCAGGAGGAGCAATTTCATGGAAAAGCTCGAAACAAACCGTCACTACATCGTCCACAATGTATGCCGAGTTTGTAGCGTGTTATGAGGCAACGGGGCAGGTGAACTGGCTAAAGAAGTTCATACCCGGTTTGAATGTGGTCGACAGCATACATAAGCCACTAAAGTTATACTGCGATAATGATCCAGCAGTACAGTACGCTCACAACAATAGGTCAAGTGGTGCTGCCAAACACATTGACATAAAGTATTATGTTGTGAAGGATAAAGTCCGGGATCAAATTATAAGTCTTGAGCATATAAGCACTGAAAAGATGCTCGCGGATCCGCTTACAAAAGGCTTACCACCCAACGTGTTCAGAGAACATGTAGCCGGCATGGGTTTAAGGGAAAGCCTATGACTCCTGGACTATAATAAAGGGCCCAAAGTTAAAGTAACTGTTTCAGATCAGATATGTGTATTGTAGCTGTCAAATCTATCGGCAGTTGACCGTGACGATGAAACATGCTCTATGCACTTATCTGTGATGGAACGAGTAAAGTAAAAGCGTCAAAATAAAAGTTCAAAGATTAAAGTAAGTGATGAGATCAAGGGGGAGAATGTTAGAGGTGATCTCCTAAATATAGAAAGCCCAACGGCTTTCTCCTTGACTCGCGCCCTGATCGGGGGCGCCCAGCTATTCTTAGCTGGAGGGCCCCCGTCACCCTGCGCTATAAAAATAGAGGTGGGCGCCGGCGGCTCAAGCTACGAGGTTTGCCTGAGCTCGACGTCCCACCTACAAACCCTAGCCCGATCCAAAGAGGGAGCGCAGCCAAGTGACGGGAAGCTCCTCCATCGCCTCTGTTCTTCGCTGCATCAACATGGCCGCCTCTAGATCCAACTCCACCCTTCCTACAGACGGTTTGCACCACCTCACTCCCCTTTCTCCCTCTCACCCTCTCGGATCCTATAGTTCTATCACTAGGAACTTCATTCACTATTTGTTTCACTGGTTTACCCCACTGGATCTATGTCCTAGCGGTACTATTAGCCTAACAGTGATGCTATTAGTGCTAACAGTTGATTGCCAACTGTGGCCATGAGAGGGGGAACAACTGTCTGGCAGCTCCTTTCACGATGATTAAGGTGTCGTCAGATTATAGGAAAATTGGAATTGCATTGGGGGAATTAACAAGTTAAGAAGGCCCATCTCTCTTGCTTTATTAAGAAGTGGTTGTAGAAAATCAGCGGGAAGCATATGCATTATTGCTGGTAGGGCTGGATAGAATTGCACGTGAGAAGAAACAGAAAAGTGAATGTAAGACATGATATCACGTAACAATAAAAAAATTCAGACAAATAGAAAATAACCATAGTATAACTTGACTCTTAGTCAAACACTTACTTAGCTATGTTACTAACCTTGCTTTAAAGGGTTTTGCGTGTGGTCAGCCAACTACCCGGTTCACCCCAAGTATAATAAAAACCTAGCTCGATAAAATACATGTACTCACTCTATTCCAAATTATAAGTTATTTTAACTTTCTTGAGAGTCAAAACATCTCAAGTTTGACCAAAATTATAAAAAAATACAAAAATTTATGACATCAAATAGGCACACTATAAAAATATAATTAATGAAGAATCTAATGTTACTTAGTTGATATCACAAACATTATTATTTTATTATACAAATTTGGTCAAACTTTAGATCATTTGACTCGATCTCCAAAAAGTTGGAATGACTTATAATTTGAGATGGAGGGAGTACAAAAGAACGGAGAGAGAGAGTATGCGTACAATGTGGGGCCTTCACAAGTGGGGCCCGGTGCAGTCGCACAGCCCACGCTCACCTAGGAGTGTGCCCGGATGTGCGATAGAGCTTGCATAGTTTTCTTGGTTTTTTCAAGTTACAGCTTTAACTCCAAGAGAGTTGATAAAAAATAGATGGCTAAATCCATGATCTGGCCAATCTCTAAAATAGAAACCCCTGCAAAAAAATAGAAAACTCCAACATCCTTTCTAGTAGGCGAGGCAGATGGCTAGTGGCACATACAAGCTATATTTGCATGCGAGAACTCCGGAATAGATGACTTGATATTTTGGAAAGCCAGGTACAATAGTTATTGGACTCTTTTTTCTTCCTAAAATACTCAAATATAGATTATATAACATGGATAGCTCTTCTGTTGGAGTTAGCAAATATATAATTTTACACTTGGGTACGTACCAAATGGACGTCTGTATTATTTTTGTTTGCCGTACGTGCGTTTTCTTTCTGGTCCAATACAATGCAACGCCGGCCCACTTTCGTCTACTATTTACTTGTGGTGGTCCTAGCCCAGTTAACTCCTCCTGCTCCTGGCCCAAACGCCATTTCGTGGGCAACTATCCGCCGGAATCCATCGCTGCTGACCAGTTGGACCGACCCCCCACACCCGACGACACCCCCCAGCGTACGTATTTTCTTGGCGGAGCAACCGGCCCATCCATCGAAGCTAGCACGGAGGAGCCCACGATAGCAACGCGTTTGTACCTGAGATGTTTTTCATTCCATTCGATTTTGACACGTACTCCCTCCGTCCCACAAATAAATGCACGTCTCGTTTTCTGTCACATAACCTCCTAAATTATGATGACCCACATATATCTGTCATTATCATAATAACCTCTGACAGCCATACTTATGTTCCTCATAACTTAAAAGGTCTGTTGTCCTCCGAACAGGATCCAATTACAGGAGTATTGCAATATTACAACAGTTTATTCAAAATAACATCAGAGTAAAAGAGCGAAAGTCTTACATAACTTAAGTTTACAAACCACGGTTTCAAACCTTCAAACTATACGTAGCATTATTACAAATCAGTAGTAGTGAAGTATCAGTAGTAACTTTATTACAACACCCAAACAAGGTGTCTTGCCTAGAGGCCACACAGCCTACTCGTCGTCACTTTCTTCAACGACAACGGTCATGCAGCAAGGCTCAAAACAGACTTGCTCATGAACCGCACCTGCAACAAGGGTTTAACAAACCCTGAGTACTGAGGGTATTCAACAAGACTTACCCGACTAAGAAAGATTACAAGGGCATGCTAGCTCTAGGGAAACAAGGTATGGTTATAATAAGATTCAAAGTTTTTTTGCAGAAAAGCTTATTAAGGTAAGTCCTTACTTTTAACATTTTACTTTTACCCTTGATAGTTTGCTATCAGATTCTACATAATCCTAAACTAGATCAATTACTTCTTATCAAATTCTTTCTCATTTCTTCAACATATTTCATTTCTTCACTACGATGTTGGTGCAAGGTCAAGACTCCTTTCTTGTGAAGTAACGACGATTCGAACCGCTTGATTTACCCAGCTGGGGCTTCCTAATCACACCTAAAACCAGAACGTGTCCATCGCCACCTGAGAGCACAGTACTCCTCGAACCCGGCCCAATTCTAGCCCCGAGGGTACACGCTACTCTCGCCATCTCTCCACTCTCAGTGCGAGGTTAGACGTTCTTGTGATGGAATAGTCGAGTAAGGCTTACCTAACATGGGTACGTGACTAGTACTATTAAAAACTCCTTGACTCGATAATGGGGACATGATTCCCGATCTTCCGTCAGGTTCAAGATAACTATCGATTTGGTCGGAAGTGACACACCGATCCGGCTTCAGATCTCAAAGACCCGAACCCTGCAACCTTAGCACCACGTCTCCTCTGGTTATCAACCGTGTCACAAACCGGTTGACCACGCCACGAAGGCTAATCCCTGCTGCGAATCGAAGAACACAAGCAAGAACAAGATAAAACGCAACTCAATTGAAGTGACAATTTGCACATAAATGATTAAGCACTCGAAGTTGGGGTCTCGCAAACCGATAACGGCGACTATCAATGGACAGAATAATTTAAGCAAAACCCAAACCCTAACATAGGCGGCGGCTACTGATTATAAAGCCTAAGGGGCATCCAAGGACCCCTACTCATGTCGCTCAGAAGTCTCGACACGTTACAAGGGCCAAACGGCCCAAAAGACGGCGACGCAGCGCCCTGACAGATTCTGGACGTCAACTTGTTTCGTCGATTCCCGATGACTCCAATGGAATTTGGGCCTCAAACCAAAGCCATTGGTTAGCTTATGAAATTATATTTCTATCCGTATGTGGATCATCAAAAACGGAGTCCAGATGCGTCCTGTGCGTCCGTTTTACTACAGACTGGTCCTGGAGCCCGAGATAGACTCGGACTTGATATGGATTGGGCCTCCAACTTGGTTTGGACGCCCTTGCTTGACTCCTAAGGTGGTGGCCAAGGAGGAGGGCGTCCTTGGGCATCTCTTAGGTGTTCTTCATTTTCTTGGGGCGTGCTTCAACTTGGGCCTGGGTCCCAAGTGTGAATAACAAGTTCGCGACGATGCTGTAGCACCTGACAGAAATAGCGGTGGAATGTCTCAATGATTTCGAGGCCTTGCCAATGTGATATTGAGGTGGGACCAGGTCTATTTGAAAGCTTATCAAATAAGCTTTCCATCAAGTGCTCATTGACCTCAATCGCACTCCGGATGGAGGAGTTATGGTCTTTCCAATGAAGCACTATCGGGCTGCCGACGAACCGAAAGTTCAACTTTGATCGACTTATACTTTGAGACACATTTATACCTACATTCAAATAACGACATGTATATGTGGAACCAAGTGAATTATACCCAAAATTACTATGCAAATGTAGGAACGAGCGCACCTTATAATCAATGGTCGTATCCGATGGTGTCATGTCCTCATCACTCGAGGGCCAACAACGGACGGTCCTTAACTGATAAGGTAGAAACACTACATTGAAACTCCTTTCCCAATGCAAGTTAGCAGTGGCCAAACCACCCGCCCGATCTAAAATTCATTCTTATATTTCAGTATCCATCAAGTTACACCATTAGAGTGTCATTTAAAACATCTTATTTTAAAAAGCCTAACTTAATAAGCATGGCAAAGCATAACTACGCATTTTCCAATAAAAACAGGTACCAAGGGGGATATCATAATAACCAAGGATGGTAATGCAACAATTGGGTTATCACTCAACTCATAATTACTTAATGTAGTAAACCATAATACCAGTGATAAAGATTTGTAAAAACACAAGGAAGGGTTTAGATGCATTGGGGCTTGCCTTGCTCAGACGAGACGACTAGTTCAGGCTCAACAACATCGACATCCGGTCCAGAACCCACTGACGACGGCTCGTCTCCGGAAGCTTTCTCAACAACGTTTACTTCCTCGAAAGCGGAAACTACACAAGAATATGACATGCTTTAACATGATGTGGTAATAAACATGATGCTTGATGATGATATACCAAGATTAATAACTTGAATACAACTTTCCTTCGCGGTACAGTTGCAAACCAACAGAACTCACTAACTAACAGTAATTTACATTAAATAATATTATTACTTCATAAATAACATGTTAATCATGATCTCAAACAAGTAATTAAGGTGTCAAGGATCATTAAAGGTTAATGGCCTAAGGTCATCACTCAATCAAAAAGAGCACACAACACTTAAAGATATCAATTTAAACATTTAGTCAATTACTTAAATAATTAAGCATAAATTAAGAATAAGTTAAACTTCATCTAATTGAGTTCAAACTTTTCCTACAGATTGATCATAATCTAAATTAGTGTCAAACCAAATTTCATGATTTTTGGATTAATATTTTAATTACGAAAATTCCTGGAAGTTGCACTTAACATTTAATTGAGCTAATTGTTGCTCTAGCAAAAAGTAATCAAAATTGGCATTTAATATTTTTCCTAAATAGGTTACACTCTAAAAAGTTTACACAAAAATCTTCATAATTTTTGGAGGTATAAACAGTTCTCTACAAAATTCCAAAGTAATACAATTTTAACTCAAAAAGGAAAAAGAAAAAAAAATCTTTTCTGGATTTCACCCGAACCGGCCCAGCTCGGCCCAGCAAGCGGCCCGGCCGCGCGCACCCGCGTGCTCGCGCTCTGCCGTTGCTGCTGCCCTGCCAGCGACTGACGAGGCGGCCCCACTCGCCAGCCAGGTCAACTCCGGCAGCGGCGGCGCTGACCAACTGCAAGCTCGCCGTCAACACCCTCTCCGGCGACGCGGTCTTCACCAACACGCTCTTCTCCTCACCGCGAACTCACTAACACCTTAAGCGTCGCTTTTACTGAGCCCTAGCGCAAGCAGCCGCGACGACAGCACAGGGAGGCTTGCCGGCGTGACGACATGACGACGACCTCACGATACGACAAGGTAGTGCTTAAACCAAAATGAGCGTCGCACTCAGGAGCTCACCCCGCACGTGATGACGCGCTCAAACGAGACGTGGAGACAGCAAAAGAAGCTTGGCCACAGTGGCGGCGCTCCGGGACATGAACTACGGCGGCACGGTGATGCTCCGGGGGTCCCTGTGGATTAGCAATCAATCCAATGAGCCGAACGCAACCACGGCATCAAGAGGAAGCTATACATAAAGATGCTACCGAAAAACTCTCACCGAAAACGGATGGCGACGGTGGTGTGCTTGCGGCGGAGCTTCTTGCCGGACTCGAGGAAGAAGGGATTGCGCCGGACGCTACGGTGAACAAGACAAGGTGGAATCGAGCTCAATAGACGTGCAAGCTCAAGGCAAAATTGTTGGCAAGGTGGAGTGGCAAGAGGTGGAGCGACGGTGATGAATTTCGCCGGTGGGCGAACTCGTCGGCAACGATGGCGAAAGAGGAAAAATAGTGACGCCGCCGGTCGTTTATATAGAAGAAGCTAGGCAATAGCAGGGCAACACGAAGTAGAGAAGTGTGTCGACATCTAGGAGCTACTGACGGCCACAACGACGCCTGGAAGCAGCCGGAAAGGCCACAGCGGGTCTCGCCGGCGCCCATGCCACGCGCTTCTCTGTTTCCATTGGTTCGGTACTGTAGCACCCCCTAACTCTCAAACCCTAAACTGAATTTTTGAAATTACTTTTGATTTTGCACAAGAACTTGAAAAATTCCCAAGATATGAAATCTTCAAAATTTCAAGATCTACAACTTTCATGTTGAAAACTTTTTCAAATTCTGCCTCCATTTTAAAATTTGGATTTGGGGATGAAATAGGGTCAAATTTGAAATTTGCTTCTTTTCAAAATTACTACAAACTTTACAATGAAACTTTGAAAACTCAAAACACCAAACTTGTAGCCCTTGAAAAGATCTACAAACTTAGTTTTAAACTTTTTCCCAAATTTTGTTTAGATTTTGAATTATTCAAAAAGTGGTAAAACAAAGGATTTGAATTTTTAGGTTTTCAGATGAATTTCAAATTGAAACTTGTTGTTGTATTAGTTGGTGATTATTTAATGATCATACCATCATCCAAGGGCATCATCGAGTCAAGCATCACATGTTTGACCAAATGCCACTCTTGGTTGACTAAGTTGACATTTGAAAATCTTTTAATAATTCTCCAAATTTGAATTCAAATTCAAATCGGAAAACTTGCGACAAGTTTTGGATTCCAAATTCAAACTCAAACTTGAAGCTTCATTTTATGGGTTGGACTTAAGTTCATACCCTCTACTTGGCACTAGTGTATAACACAGTCGTACACCCCAAATTACGTAGGACACAAACTAAGTATTTACGGTGACATTCGAAATTAGGGTTTTTGATTCGAGTCACATATCACAGAAACACATTCAAATCTATGAAATGTAAACTTATTTTAGTTGATGTCCATCATAGTTGACCTAATCATGAATGCTTTGCAGTGCATATGATGACATGGCTAAATTTTAGTTACTATAACACCAGAGGTGTTGCATTTTTCGAGGAGTCAAACTTTTTTAAGTTTGACTAAAAATATATCAAATAATATCAACATTTGTATATGCAAATTAGTACATTATGAAAATATATTTCATGCTCAACCAAATGATACATATTACATATGATAAATATTAGTATATTTTTGTATATATTTGGTCAAACTTAAAAAGGTTTGACTCCTCGAAAAACGAGATGTGCAAATATTTGTGGGATGGAGGGAGTACGTGGTACAGGCGCGTATTCTTTTCTTTTTCTTTCTTATATTTATTTCCCTTTTATGTTTATTTCTCTTTTTTTTCTTTCTTATTTTTTCCATTCCGACTTTGTACGCATGCATTTTCATTCTTATTTATTTATCTTGTTATTAATCTTTCTTTTATTTCTTTTTTTCTAAATATGGTTCTTATTTGTTTCGTGTCTTTTTTATTTTTTATTTTTTTCTTTCTTTTCATATTTTATTCTTTTTTATTTTTTTCTTTTCTTTTCTTCTATTTATTTTTTTCTTTATTTTTTCCTTTTTAATTTTTTGTGATCTTTTATTATTCTTTTTGTTTTCTTTTTGTATTTTATTTATTTTGTTTTATTTTTATTTTTTTCTATTTATAATTTTATGTTCCACTTTTTTATTTACAGATACATCATACACGCGATGTTTATGTATTATACATATAATGTTTTATGATGTATTTTTCGAGGTTCGCGGGTAGAAATGTGATGTTCTACAATGTATTTTGTGAGGTTCAGTAAGCATACATTGATGTTCAAGGATATTTTTTGTGATGTTCGGTAGCATTTTCTTCTTTTTATTTGACTCTAATTAATTATTTCACTAATTTTATTATTTTATTTTACATTTGCATGATATTTTGTGATGTTCACGTAGCATACATAAGATATTTTATGCTATATTTAGTGATGTTCGTGTAGTGTTAATGCGACGATGTATTTGTGATGCTTGGTAGTATACATTGATGTTCTTTGATATATTTTGTGATGTCTAGTAGTATTTTTTCTTCTTTTTATTTGACTATAACTAATATTATTTTTATTTTTTTACTTTTTATGTTTCATGATATATGTGATGTTCACGTAGTATATATCTGATGTTCTATGCTATATTTAATAATGTTCGTGTAATGTTAATGTGATGTTCTACGATATATTTATGATGTTCGGCAGCATTTTTTCTTCTTTTTATTTGACTATAATTAATTACTTCACCAATTTTTTACATTGTATTATATATGTGTTGTTCATGCAGTATACATATGATGTTATATGCTATTTTTTGTGATGTTCATGTATTGTTACTGTGATATTCGATGATTATCTTTAAATATATATATCCATCATGAGATAAATGTTTGTTAAAATTTTTTTATTGAAATGTATCCATGCAGGGTTTGTTTTGAAGAGTTTATTGCAAGCAACATGGTGGTGCAGTCGGACTTTAATTAGAATACTTGGTTTAAGAGCTATGATTTTTTTACTTCAAAAAGCATGGGACGTGCTGACGGCAATATTTTTGTCTTTACTGCATGGCTGCTCCTTGGCTGGCTATACGGTACGTGGAAACAACCTCTGGAGGCCCAAGACGTCAATTGAATTCGGCCCAACGGGCGAACAACTAATTATTGTTCCAGGGGGTCGGCAATCAGTAGGTGGCTAGGTGCCCCCCGAGTCGGCACCTAGACACCCCCACTATCCGCGCCTCCTCTCCCGATGCTCGCCTGCGACAGAGTTGTACGTCTGATGGGCAGGTTTGGTTCTCGCATTTCGGACTGGGCCGCCGCAATTTTACAATGTAAAAAACAAAGAAAATTAGTAATGTTTCGGGATGGTTTCGAACGTACTCCCTCCGTTCTAAATTATATTTTGTTTGACTTTTTTTGACCATAAGTTTGATCACTCGTTTTATTTAAAAAATTTGTGCAAACATAGTTAAATTTAAGTCATTCTTAAAGAACTTTTTGTTAATAAAGCGAGCCATAGCAAAAGAAGTGATATTTTTTTGAATAATTTTTTGAATAAGACAAGTGGTCAAACTTGGAGTCAAAAAATCAAATGAATTATAATTAGGAACGGATTTAGTAATATTTTTAATCTCTGTCTAAACCCTGTCCAGTAAAGCCAGAGGGCCAGGCCGCTCAGATGTATGTTCCATCGTGTATTCTGGCATGTTTATGTGATACAAACAAGATGTTCCATGATGCGTCTTTGATTATTCACATGGTAGACCGGGATTGTTAGGCCAAACAAACAAGAGTCTAGAACTGGTCGGCACAGTCCGTAGTCCCCGACCAGTCAGTGCATATGAGCTTCTCCTGCGGTGGTGTCTTTCCTTTCTCTTTCTCTTCCAGGGAAGTAGGTCCTGTTTGGTAGAGATTTTGGCACAACTTCACAAAACTGTTTTCCCACTTCTCTACCAAACATATTTACCTCACAATTTCTGGAATATGCGCTTTCACATGCAAAAAGTAGAAGGTGAAGCTAGAAAAACCAGGTTCATCCAGCTTCTTTCCGATGGGGGTGGGTCCCAACGTGGTGGTGGTTAGATTTGCCCTAGGCTAACGCCGGAGCCGTACGTGGGGGATGGAGTGGTCGGGCCGCGGAGCCGGCCCCGGCGCAGGAGCAGAGGCCAGTGCGGGTCGCACGTCGTGCGGAGGCCGAGGTGGTCGGGGCAGCGCAGAAGGAAAGGCTGAGGTGGCCGAGGCGGCGCAAGAGCAGAGGCTGAGGTGGCCAAGGACGAGTCACGCGTAGAGCAGCTGGGGAGGAGGAAGATTACCACACGTGGTGAGAAGAAATAAGGTGGAGAGAGAAGAGAAATAAAGGGAAGAAAAATGGATAAAAGAAAAGGGAAAGAGAATTATGGATACCTTACTCGTTCCAACAAACAAGTGAAGTTGTTTTGTCAAATAGTTAACGAAACAGATTCTGCTTCATCGATAGACCGATTTTATTTTTGAAACTAATAGAGCATTTTTTTAGTCAAAGGAAAAAAAACTGATTCAAACAAGTGAAGCTGACCAAACGGGAGGCGCTAAGCTAACGTATAAAGAAGGAAGCCATTCTAGAACTTGTACTTAGAGCAGAGGCATAAAAAAAAGAAGGAAGCCCAAGCTATGTATAGTTGCGCTAAAATTTCTTCGGCCCACGAGGGTCCAAGGCTCCGGGCCTGTTCGCAGATGCAACCCATGGCCGTCCCACTCCCACCCGACCGCATATTGTTCTGCAGCCCCACCAACAGCGGCGCGAGCGCGTCCCCGGCGCCGGCTGCCAGTGGGCCACGGCGTCATGCGTCGACCATTATCAGGCGTGGGCCCATCCTGTGACGGGTCAACACTCCGCAGTCCAGACCACACACCACCGTGCGTGATGCGTCCGTGCCGCAGCAGCCGCATCTCGACCCGGACACGCGTAGCGAGGACGGCAGCCGTCCGTCCGATCTCCGTATCACTCCCCCAAGAGGGAGAGAGAGAGAGAGCGCCTGTGTTGCACGGCCGCGGAGGAACCGGAGAGCGCGGGGCCAAGTACGATGGATCGAGCCGAGTCCCGCGCCCCACGATCCGGCGAGAAGTTTTCTACCGCTACGGTACCCACCCGGCGGCTGTCCTGCTCCCGTCCTCTCCTCCCTCAGGCGCGCCGGCCGTACGGCCTGGTGACGGCGACGCGGAGGCAACCCCGTCCGTCCGTCCGTCCGTATTCTCCACCGTGTGTTGTTGGTGTGGCGCTGGCGCGTACCACCGCCAATGGAGAGGACGACGTCATTTATTTATGCCTTGCTGTGTTGGGTTGGGTTCCTTTCCTGCGGTACTGTCCGGTGGCGCGGGGGAGGGAGGAGCCCTGGAAATCAATTGGAACAACGAAGCGAATCATAATGCAATCAGTCGTAGACGTCCTTGGGTCTTCGCATTGGCCGTGATATTATACATGGACAAGAAAATTATTGTGCCTCCATGCATCCCCACGCACCAACGTTCGCGTGTAGCGTCACTACTCGCAAATCCTTCATCACGCCCCATGCATATTGCATGCCCGCTCCATTGTCGATGAACGAGAGCCAAACAAGCACGAACCAATTCTCCTAAATCAATCAATCAATCAATTAAAAATAGCTTGCCCTGTTTAGTTCCCAGAAAATTTTGCAAAATTTTTTAGATTCCCCGTCACATCGAATCTTTAGACACATGCATGAAGCATTAAATATAGATAAAAAATAAAACTAATTATACAGTTTAGACGAAATGGACGAGACGAATCTTTTAAGCCTAATTAGACCATGATTGAATAATATTTGCCAAATAACAATAAAAAAAACTACAGTGTCATTTTACAAAAAAATTTTGCATCTAAACGCAGCCCTCGACGATTTTCGTTCATTCGTCATGTAAAAGAAGACTGCACACATCAGAGCGAGATATGATTCGTGATAAATACATCCATCCACCATGCACTCGGCCAAATGAATTCAAATCGATATGCACAGGATGTGAGAGCAAGAACATTTAAGAGGCGCTATGAATTGGAGTAATGGAAACCAGAAATAGCTATTCAATGTAGAGTATCTTCCTCACCAGCAACAACTCCTCCCCTTTTCTTTTCTTTTTTCTTCCCGTCCCGTCCCCCTGGCCTCGCTCGCTCTCCCAGTCTCCCTGCTGCTGCCCTCTCTTCAGAAGTTTTAAATACTCCTACTACATGCAGCGTGGCATCATGTACATGAAGAAGATTGTGTATGAAGAGCCTGTTTATTTCAAAAAAAAAAAAACCCAAAAAGTGTTACAGTACATGTCACATCAAATCTTACGGCAGATGCATGAAGTATTAAATGTAGACAAAAGAAAAAACTAATTACACAGTTTAGTTGTAAATTACGAGATAAATCTTTTGAGCCTAATTAATCCATGATTGGACATAAATTACCAAGTAAAACAAAAAGTGCTACACTAGCCAAATCCAAAAAAATTTCTCAACTAAACATGCCCGAAGGGCCTTGAAGAAAAAGACTGTAGGCTACTGATGAACTGCCAGCATGAAAAAGGGAACCAGCACTAGTTTTTTAATTTGCTCTTGTTTCACAATCGACATCACTAGTACCACCAGTAGTACTATGTGTGACACTTGCCAACGAGCACGGTTAATAAATTTGGAATCTATTTAAAAACTCTTAAAAAATAATCAGAGGGGCCGAGGAGTATTAAACACTACACTAATAATAGTATTACGCTTTTATAGGACGTCCCTCTTTTCTGGTAAAAATGAGCTTTCTCCCACCTGAGGTCGGCAGAACAATTAAGGGACGACGACGGAACTGGGCCTTATTTAGATGCCAAATTTTTTCCTAAATTCCACTATGCAAAAAGAAGATTCTCCATCACATCAAAATGCCGGCACATGCATGGAGTACTAAATGTAGATAAAATCAAAAACTAATTGCACAGTTTAGTTGTACTTTGCGAGACGAATCTTTTGAGCCTAATTAGTCAATGTTTAGACAATTATTACCAAATACAAACGTAATGCTACAGTACGTTACAGTGTTGCACAGTAATTCGGCCGCCACCAAATCGGCCGAGGCCTGGATGCATTTCCGGCTACCATCTATCAATTCATGAACACCTCCGGAAATGAAAACTTGAAAAGGACATTCAATTCAAACACTTGAATACTCCATGAATTTACCTGCCGCACACGCATCGTATCAATGCATGCATATGATTACTCCGATCCTTTTTATTTTGATTCAAAGCCAGTGGAGCTTGTCATGCCGTACTCCCTAAAGGAATAGGACAAGGTTTGAGTATTAGGAATATAAATTATGAATAACTCTTGTTGTTGAGTTTGAAAATATAAAAATTATATGAATAAATTTGTTTTGAAAAATATTTTCATAAAAGTATACATATATCACTTTTCGATAAAATTTTTTTATAGAAATAAGAAGTCAAAGTTGTGTTTTGAAGACCGTGTCGCTGTTGAAAACGACTTTCTTTGCAAGTACGGAAGGAGTACGTGTGTATATTTATGCAACCTGTTCAAAGTCAATGCACATCACATCGGTCTTCACCTCCGATGTTTCAGTGTCACTCCCTCCTATAGTAGGGGTCATAAAAGAGGCTGATTCTACTACTGCTGGATTACCACTGGGAAGCGTCGTCAAAATCCGGCACGCCTCCCCATGGGGAGCAAAGCGAGAAGCAAGTGCCTCTGGCTTAGGAAACAGACTCCCAAGAAAGATGGTCAAGCGACGAACTCGTTTAAACTCATGCGTTTGCGCGCATCGTGATCGTGTGCGACACATTTTTTTTACTGGTCTAGGACCGAGATTTCAGAATCTTAGGGCTTGTTTAGTTGGTGAAAATATTTGGGTTCGGCTACCGTAGCATTTTTCATTTTATTTGGCAATTTGTGTCTAATCATGGACTAATTAGGCTCAAAAGATTTGTCTCGTGATTTACAACTAAACTGTGTAATTAGTTTTTTCTTTCGTCTACATTTAGTATTTCATGTGTGTCCCGCAAGATTTGATGTGACAGGTACTGTATTACTTTTGGGTTCCCTTTTTGGTACTGAACAGGCTCTAAGGGTTGGAACGAAGCACCTGATGAATTCTGCATGCGTGCGTGCGTGCGTGGGTTGGTGCACCCAAGTTTGGACCTTCAACTGGTGTCTGGTCTGGCTTGACGACGAACTGCATGCTCTGCCATGCACGCGTGCAGTGATAGGACTACAGGAGTATCGATGCGCCAAAATGGGGGGTGTGAATGTGTGATGAGGCCATGGAAGTGCCAACATGCCGGTTTGTATGCATGGTCTGCCGCAGTGCCGCCCTTGTATGGGAATCGGATGGAATCGGTGGATGGATCCAAAGCCCAGCCGGCCGGCCAGCCCAACCCCGTAGAAGGAAGTCTTGAGTTCGGTCTTTTGGTTTTCGATCCCGATACCATTATCGCATTTGGGAATCCCACCAACGATTTAATACCGGTTCGTCTCTTTCCAGGGTTGCGTTTGCGTTGCATGCAGTGCAGCGCCGGATCTGGGCGGGGCAGAATCCGGCCCGTTTGTGAATCCGCCCAACAAGGCATGGTTCAGGAAATGGAAGCGCGTTGCATTGCGTGATGTTTTTTTATTTGCCATTAAAGATCTGCTAGAATAAACGGTAATTTCAAATGATCCAGGTGAAAGAAAACCATGGATTTCAGCAGGATTGGATATCGGCCAGTTAATAACAACAATAAATTTACTTACTGGAAGTTCAAATTAGTAAATTCATTATGGCTGTGGGTATGTAATTCCTGTTTTCAGGGTGTCTTTGGATTTAATTTTTACTCCAGGTGTCCTGCAAAATATTTTTCTGCAGACTACTTCTGGTGAGTGGTGACACAGGACCCTGGAACTGCACGTCAGCACTAGTATCATCATCATCATATATTAGTCCGCCAGTCCGGTGTATGAACGCAAGACCACTGACAGCTGAGGTGTTGGGCTAAGGCTACGAGCCGTAGCCAGCACACAAATACCACTCCTACCAGTACTGTGGAGCACCACCATACTCAAACAGTAGAAGCGGGGTGGAATCGTACTTGCCTGCTTGCGGGTGTGGCAGGAAAAGTCAACAGGCCCGACCCGTTTGGGCCTTAAATGGCTCCAGCTGTTCCCACCCAAACCCAGGAGAGCAGCAGTAGGCCCGGCCTCGAACCGAGGTGGTGGGGCTCTTTTAAATACTCCTCCGGCTCTTAATTCGCATCGGTTATTACTCCGCCCCGCCTACCGCTCCTCCCTCGTCGTTCCGCTCCGACGCGCAAAGGCAAAATAAAGCGCGGCGCAGCAACGCAAACCCAGGGAGCGAGCGAGGGGGGGAAGGGAAGGGAAGGGAAGGGAAGGGCGGGAGTTAAGGGTGGAAAGGAATTAATGGCGCCAGCCCAGGAGGAACAAGCGGAGGCCTGATCGATACCACTGCACCACTTCTCTTCCTTCGATCCCCTCCTGAGCTGCTTCGTCAGGACCAGCGAGATTACTGCTGCGTACCACCACCACTGCTACTTCCTTTCCTGAGTAGTAAGTAGCAGCGAGGCTATATAGCTAGACCTCGTGGTACTAGTACAGCCGCCCGCTACCGCCGCTACTCCACTAGCTTTTCCAAGTCCAAGCAGCCAGCCCTCCCGGCCCGGATTGCGCTCGAAGCAAGCGGCCGCCCGAGGCGTGCGCGCGACGCGATGGACTTCGGCGACGACGTCATGGACGGCGCCGGCTCCGACGCCCAGCGCCGCAAGAAGAGATACCACCGCCACACCCCGCGCCAGATTCAGCAGCTCGAGGCGTACGTGCACCCCGGCCGGCCGGCCCGCGCCGAGATTTTCCCGCCCTTCCTTCCTTATCTATCTATTGGTTACCTGTGCCTGTTCGTTTTGGATGCTTTGCTCAAATGGCGGCGGCGTTTGTCTGTGCCTGTGCGCGCGCGCAGGATGTTCAAGGAGTGCCCGCACCCGGACGAGAACCAGCGGATGCACCTGAGCAGGGAGCTGGGGCTGGAGCCCCGGCAGATCAAGTTCTGGTTCCAGAACCGCCGGACGCAGATGAAGGTATAGTAGTAAACTTGCCATTGTTACCTTTTCACGCTTCTTCGTCTCCCTTGGCGCTGATCCTTTTATTTGATTCGCGCTCCTGTTTGAGATGACGGCCATTAATTCTTGTGTCGATTGTTTGCTTGGCCGCTGGATGGGGGTGTACTGCAGGCACAGCACGAGCGGCAGGACAACTGCTTCCTGCGCGCGGAGAACGACAAGATCCGGTGCGAGAACATCGCCATGCGGGAGGCGCTCCGGAACGTCATCTGCCCCACCTGCGGCGGCCCACCCGTCACCGACGACTACTTCGACGAGCAGAAGCTGCGCATGGAGAACGCGCGGCTCAAGGAAGAGGCAAGCCGCTTCGCATTATTCATCATTGCGCCCGGCGGCCTCTCTCGATGGCCCCCCATTTTATCGCGCTCTCGTTTTCACACGACGGCGACGTGGCACGCGCTTCATGTGATGTGCAGCTTGACCGGGTGTCCAGCCTGACGTCCAAGTACCTGGGGCGGCCCATCACGCAGCTGCCGCCGGTGCAGCCGCTGTCCATGTCGTCGTCGCTGGACCTGTCCGTCGGCGGGCTCGGCAGCCCGGCGCTGGGCCCGTCGCTGGACCTCGACCTCCTCTGCGGCGGCTCCTCGGGGTACCCTCCGTTCCACCTCCCGATGACGGTGTCGGAGCTGGAGCGGCCCATGATGGCCGAGATGGCGACGCGCGCCATGGACGAGCTCATCAGGATGGCGCAGGCCGGCGAGCACCTGTGGGTCAAGACGGCGGGCGGCGGCCCCGACGGGCGCGAGGTGCTCAACGTCGACACGTACGACAGCATCTTCGCCAAGCCCGGGGGCTCGTTCCGCGGCCCCGACGTGCACGTCGAGGGCTCCCGCGACTCGGGCCTCGTCTTCATGAGCGCCATCGGCCTCGTCGACATGTTCATGGACTCGGTAACTTTATTTTCTGCTCCGGGCTGCTGTGATTAATAGCTGTTGAGAATCGTTACGTGATAATAAGACATGCCTATCTAGCATTATTAGGGTTCGCACCTACCACGTCGTAAGCGTGACGTGCACGGTTGTCATTGTTCTGGCAGAGCAAGTGGATGGAGTTCTTCCCTGCCATCGTGTCCAAGGCGCGCACGATGGACGTCCTCGTGAACGGCATGGCCGGGCGGAGCGAGTCTTTGGTTCTGGTAGGGCAGTTGATCCCTCCGATCCATCCCTCCCTCTTGTCACGTTCGTACGGGCCCGTCTGGCTTCTTGATTTCACTCACCACTGATTCTGCGTGCCTATTCGCGCGTGTCGCGCGGCGCATGCAGATGTACGAGGAGCTGCACGTGATGTCGCCTGTCGTCCCGACGCGCGAGTTCTGCTTCCTCCGCTACTGCCGGCAGATCGAGCACGGGCTGTGGGCGATCGCGGACATCTCGGTGGACCTGCAGCAGCGCGACGCAAGGTTCGGCGCGCCGCCGTCGCGCTCGTGCCGCCTCCCATCGGGATGCCTCATCGCCGATATGGCCGACGGCTCCTCCAAGGTACTGTAGTTAAAAGTGCATTCTTGCCTTGCCATTCATGTGCGTTGCCGCTGCACGTGCGCGTAATATGGTACGGAGTCGTGCGTGGCTCGCGTGACATTTTCGTGAACGTGTATATTCATTCATTAGGTGACCTGGGTCGAGCACATGGAGATCGAGGACAGGGTTCCCATCCACCTGCTCTACCGCGACCTCATCCTCAGTGCCGCCGCGTTCGGGGCGCACCGGTGGCTCGCCGCGCTGCAGAGGGCGTGCGAGCGGTGCGCGTGCCTCGCCACGGCCGGCATGCCGCACCGGGACATTGCAGCTGCAGGGGGTGTGTTTGTTTCTGATGAATTAATTGGTCGGGCATGCATATACTCCTCTAGTGTAAATCTCATCAAAAGCTACTACTTGCAGTGACGCCGGAAGGGAAGCGGAGCATGATGAAGCTGTCGCAGCGGATGGTGAGCAGCTTCTGCGCGAGCCTGAGCGCGTCGCAGCTCCACCGGTGGACGACGCTGTCGGGGCCCAACGATGTGGGCGTCCGCGTCATGGTGCACCGCAGCACGGACCCGGGGCAGCCCAGCGGCGTGGTGCTCAGCGCGGCCACGTCCATCTGGCTGCCGGTCCCGTGCGACCGGGTGTTCGCCTTCGTCCGCGACGAGCGCACGCGCTCCCAGGTCCGCCGCGACGCCACGTCGTCGAGGATTCTTCTTCTGATTATTGTTGCATTCTGTCCGTCCGCCCGCCCGCAGGGTCGGCGGGTCGCATTCTAGCTAGCTAGCTAGCGTGCCACCACGCTCACGTCTCCTGCTCGTTTACTTTGCTTGCAGTGGGACGTGTTGTCGCACGGCAACCCGGTGCAGGAGGTGTCGCGCATCCCCAACGGCTCCCACCCGGGAAACTGCATCTCCTTGCTCAGAGTAAGCATCGCATTCGCGCGCGCGTGCATCTGATATCACTGAATTTGCTACTTGCTAGCTAGCGCCGGGTACTAGAACGTACGTGTCAACTGTCAACGAAAGGAATCCGCGGGTGCACGTGTTTTATATATGTGGTGTTAGTTACTCCATTGACCATTAGTTAACTAACGTGTCTGATGAGATGCCATGTGGCGGCAATGCACATGTGTGTGTGTGTGTGTAGGGCCTGAACGCGAGCCAGAACAGCATGTTGATCCTGCAGGAGAGCTGCACCGATGCGTCGGGCTCGCTGGTGGTGTACGCGCCGATCGACATCCCGGCGGCCAACGTGGTGATGAGCGGCGAGGACCCGTCCGCGATCCCGCTCCTGCCGTCCGGCTTCACCATCCTGCCCGACGGCCGGCCCGGTGCGTCGTCGTCGTCGTCCAGCGCTGCCGGCCCGCTGGGCGCCCCGGCGGCGGCGGGGTCGCTGGTGACGGTGGCGTTCCAGATCCTTGTGAGCAGCCTGCCGTCGTCGAAGCTGAACGCCGAGTCGGTGGCCACGGTCAACAGCCTCATCAGCACCACTGTGGAGCAAATTAAGGCGGCCTTGAATTGCGCCAGCCATTGATGGAGCCCGGCCCGGGCGATGGATCCATGGAATTGATGCGCGCCTGCGTGCGTGCATGCATGCCGGGCTGCATGCACGCGTAGGTCTCCTCTCCTCGCCCCCGGCCGGCCGCCTGCTGCTGGCTGCTGCGACTGCGAGGAGTGAATTCCCTTCAAGGCGTTGGTTCGCGACGGAGTTCTTGGTTGGTTGGGGGGCTTCAATGCTGCCCATTCAAGGAGGCGGGGCTGCTGCCGTGGTGTCGCCCGCTTGGGGTTCACCTGCCGCTGTTGCTGCGCCGTCCGATCACCCATGCATGATCATTATCCAGCTCTCTCTCTCTCTCTTGGCCTCTCTCTCTGCCACTCATGCATGCATGATAACTTTTCCTCTTGCTAGCTTGCTCGCGAGGCTTTGCATGAAACGGAGGAGTCAAGAACGCACCATGCTCGTCTCATTCCTCTTGCTGCCGTCACGCTCGGTTGTTTAATTAATTCCATTCACTCTTTTGTGTCTTTCTCTCTCCCCCCCACCCCCCAACCTCTCCATCCATAGTTCTTGCCACCCATTTGCAGTCTCCCATTCTGTAGTTCGTAGCAGTTTGCAGCAGAGGATGATGAATGGTTCGGGTATTGACTTCTGTCTAATGGTGTTAAGCCTTCAATGATCATTAATTCTCTCTATTTTTTTAGTAAAGATAATTAAGGCAAATATCACTGTCACTGCTTTGATTGTTCCTTTTCATTCTTTCCTCTCTCGCTCACTGCTTCAGTTAAGGCCTTCAATATTATTTGGCTCGTGGAATGTGTCATGATTGCGGTTATATATGAGCTAGCCGGTTGTCGATTTGTGAACAGGCTTTTGTGATGTGTGCACTACCAGGCCTCCTCCTGCCAGCGGTCGTTACTCTGCTGGCTGGCTGGCTGGGGGTGTACACCTAACACCTCATCAGTGCACTGCGTGCATGTAATGTAGGAGTATTATCGATCTGTCCGCGATGCGATGCAATCCAAAATGAGGGTGTACGTGATGTTCAGGGTGGAGAATTAAGAGGCTGCCTGCAGGGCGCAGGCTGTAAGTAGGGGCCGCCATTGAATTGAATCGCGACGTTGCGATGCATGCATATGCTCGCGTCGCCTCCTCCCCGGCCCTTGCAATTGCTCCCTATTAATACGGGTGGTTGCCATTCCCCTGCCAGAATTAAGCGAGGCTACAGCCTACAGCGAAGGGCGACGACCAGGCCGGGCATGTTTGGATTGCACCTCCGTCACCTAAACCAGCTCCTAAACTTTAGTTATTTCAGTTTAGTTTAGTTGGCTAAAAGAGACTAAAGAGGTCTTTTAGTCCCTTTTAGTTAGGGTGTTTGGCTCCAAGCTGACTAAAAGGTGACGTTTAGTCCCATTTAGCAACATTTGAGTGATTAGTTGCGGCTAAAACTCATTTAGGCCATATTTGCTTGTCTTATAAGCCGTACTTTTTTAGCCAACGAACAGTGTTTTTCTCTCACAATAAGTCAACGAACAGTACTTTCAGCTATGGCTTTTCAGCCAAGTGAACACAGCCTTAGTCAAAGTGTCTGGGTAAAAAATAACTAAATGAGACTAAATAAAACTAGATTTATGAGGTGAAGAGTGAACCCGCTAGCACTAGCTAGCGTTCCGCATAGGCCACAGCCACACCTCATCGATGCACTGGTTGCTTGCTGTCCTTTGCATGTAAAATTCGGACTGAACTTTTTTTCTGAAATGCAACAGGAGATTTGTCAATATAATTTGCGACTACTAAACCAATAAAAAGAACCCATATATTAGAAGTTAGAATTGCGGCTGGGGTCCGGCGCCGCGCATCAGTGCGTGCGTACGTGGAGTGCGTCGCTCTCGATCGGCTTCTTCATTCAGGCGGGCCATGCATGGACGCGCCTTGGGTTTATTTGCCAACATGTGTAAGCACGGCGATGCTCCGGTATTGAATGGCGCAATCAATTTGCCATGCTGTTGCGACAGCGTCGTCGATCGATCGAGAGCAGAGCGCCCTAGCTAATTTGTCATTATCGATCCCATTTTTTCGGCGTCCGGGAGCTGGAATCGTTGTTGGCTAGTTCGTCTTCATCAATGCCGGCCGACCGGGAATGGCCTGTATGTGTGCGTGCGTGTTCTCCGTCCCAGGCATCGCGGCTCATTCATTTTGCAACATGCGATGAGGGACACGCACGTACCCGCTCCGTCGTCCCGCTCGTCTGTCGCCGTATTCTCCTGGTCCTGCTCCGTGCTATAGGTGCATGCTGGCCTCCGTTGACGCCAAACGATGTGTGTCGCAACGGAAGTGTTGCCTGCCTCGCGCTGCTTGCTGTTGACAACCATGGCACTGTGGATGGCAACTCCTACTGCTCCTCCTAAGCCAAAGAACATGAATGACCTACTTTTACTCCAACAACACGGTCGGTAGGTTCGTTCGCGCGCGGTTTAAAAACTGCATAAAATAAATGACATGAGCCTAAAGTTGGGGTTGGACTGAGCTCGATGTCAGCTCCTCCACAATACGCTGTCGGGCCCGGTCCATTGAAGGCCGAAGGCAGCTCGGTACGTCTTTGCTGTTTGCTTATTTGCAGTCTGAACGGAGCGGTCTGTTGTTAGACAAAATTCAGAAACGGATTCGTTTACACAAACGTGCCGATCACTCATAGGTCGCCATTGATGGCGACATAGCGTGGATGATGGATGGATCGTGATGCTGCCTGCACATAAAGTGGCGCCGCGCATTTTTGCCCGAGTAGCCCAAAGAACCCAATCAGCTTGAACGAAAATGGAGTACCAAGCTGTTGTGACCACGGAAGGTCCCAACGGAAGGAACAGAGGGATTGGGTAGATTTGGGTTAGAAACAACAAGAACAACAATGGGGATTGGGAGGAACAGAGGACTTGGAAGACGAGTTCGTTAGAGTTTCAGTTATTCGACAACCTTCTATTCAGCAATACATCTAGCTAATATACTGCCGGCACCTTTCACCACTCACACGGGCCGAGCCCCTACTCCTAATGGGCCAAACCCTCCATTCATGGGCCGAAGCCAAATCAACTGGACTTGCCGGCTACTCCAACTCCCGCACTCGCTCAGCCACTCTTCCGCGTCCTTCTGATACAAAGCCGGTTCCTGACATTCCCCCTTGTTTGTGAAGCAGCTTGACCCCAAGCTGTTGGATATCGACGATGCATATCTTGAGGGCCCTCCCAGGTGGACATGGAAAGTGGAAGCCTGTCCCACCTGACCAACGCCCGGTCGTTCAGTGTACCCCCATGCCGGACCATGGCCGCATCCAGTACCTGTACCAGCAAGGCAGCAACAGAGCTGCGGACTGATCAGTAGCAAATGTATCTATTGGTTCCAATATCTGACTTGGAGGAATGTGCTTCTTCAGCTGAGACACGTGCACTATTGGATGAATTTGAGCAGTAGCAGGCAGGTCGAGCTTATAAGCCACTTTGCCAACCCTTGCCAAAATTTGAAATGGTCCAAAGAACCTGAATGATAGCTTGTGATTGCTCCTCAAGGCCACGATGACTGAATATGTGGTTGCAGCTTCAGGTATACCATATCATCCACCTAAAATTCCCTTTCTGGTCTATTTTTGTCAGCTTGACTCTTCATCCTGTTGTGAGCCCTTTCTAGTTGCTGCTGAATCAACTTGTGCAAAAGATTTCTTTCTATTAACCAACTTGCTGGATCCTTAATAGTTACTGCAGTTGGATCAGGAAGTCCCAAATGTCTGGGATGATGGCCATATAATACCTGAAATGGAGTGGTTCCCAAAGCTACATGAAAGGAGGTGTTATACCAATACTCTGCTAGAGAAATCCATTTGACCTACTCCTTTGGACATGCATGGACTGCACACCTCAAGAAAGCTTCTAAACATTGATTAAGCCTTTCAATCTGGCCATCAGTTTGTGGATGGTAGGAAGAGCTCATCAAAAGCTGAGTATCAGACAATGCAAATAGTTTCTTCTACAAGTAACTTGTAAAGATTCTATCCCTATCCGATATGATGGCTGATGGTAACCCATGAAGTTTGTAGATCTGATTGAAGTACAGCTGAGCAATAGACAGTGTTGTAAATGGATGAGCAATGGGAACAAAATGTGCATACTTGCTAAATTTATCTATTACCACCATAATAGCATTCTATTTCCCAAATTTTGGAAGTCCTTCTATAAAATCCATGCTAACCACAGACCAAGTTGATTCTAGCACAGGTAAGGGCTATAATAACTCAGGGATTTTGCAGTGTTTCACTCTAGCTTGTTGACAGATGGAGTAACTCTGCACAAAGTTAATCACAGTCTGTTTTAACCTGGGCCAAGCAAATAAAGCCTTGGCTCTGTGATAGGTAGCCTGATTCCCAGAATGGCCTCCAATGCCACTGGCATGAAGAGCTTGAAGGATGTGTTGTTGGGCTAATTCATTGTTGCCCACCTAGATTCTATCTTTATACCTGATGATGCCATCCTTTAGTTCAAACCCTTTTTCATTTGTTTTATTTAGACTCAGCTCAACCAATAGCTGTTTTGATTCCTCATCATCAGAGTAACCCTGATGCAATTTTTCCATCCAGGCTGGAGTGCTCACAAATATAGCCACTAGTGGATGTAATTCATGAGTTCTAGATAGAGCATCAGCAGCAGCATTTGAAGTTCCTTTCTTGTACTAGATCCTATATTGCCAATCCATTAACTTGAGAAGAGCCTTTTGTTGCAATCTAGAAGTTACTTTCTGATCAGTAAGATGTAGAAGACTTCTATGATCAGTTCTCATTGCCCATGAAGATAGCTTCTCCACTTATCCACAACCATGAGTATTGCAAGACATTTCTTCTCATATGTTGACAATGCTTGATTCCTGGAACAAAAGGCCTTGCTCAAAAATGATATTGGATGACCATCCTGCATAAGAACCACACCCATCCCAATATCACTATCATCAATTTCAATCACAAATTGCTTTGCAAAATTTGGAATTCCCAATATTGGAGCATTGACCAGAGTTGTCTTCAACAGATTGATTGCCTCATCAGCTTGAGGTGTCCATAAGAATTGTATACCCTTTTTTAACAACTGTGTCAAGGGTTTACTAATTAGACCATAGTGTCTAATGAATCTTTTGTAGTAACTAGTCAGCCCTAGAAATACCCTCAACTGCTTAGCTAAAACAGGAGTTAGCCATTGACTAACAACTGAAATTTTAGATGGCTCAGTAGCAACCCCATCCTTGGAGACAATGTGCCCCAAATACTCTAATGCTTGTTGCCCAAACAAACACTTAGATCTTTTTAGCAAGAAATTGCTTTCCTGTAAGATGACCAGTACTTGTTGAAGATGCACTAAGTGATCATCCATAGTTTTACTGTAAATAAGGATATCATCCATAAAGACCAGCATTGATTTTCTTAATAGAGGAGCAAAAATATTATTCAAGGATGCTTGAAAGGTTGTAGGAGCATTAGTTAAGCCAAATGGCATAACTTTAAATTCATAGAGCCCACTGTGTGTCTTGAAAGCAATTTTCATCTCATCCTGAGGACTAACCCTGATCTGATGGTACCTAGACCTACAGTCCAACTTAGAGAAATAACAGGCTCATGCGAACTCATCTAGGAGTTCATCCACTACAGGCATTAGGTGTTTATTCTTCACAGTAATACTATTCAAGTGCTTGTAGTCTACACAAAACCTCTATGTCCCATCCTTTTTCTTGACCAACAGCACATGAGAAGCAAATGGACTAGAGCTATGTTGGATAATTCCTGATTGTAGCGTCTCATTGATTTGCTTTTCAATCTCATCTTTCTAATGTGGAGCATATCTATATGGTCTCACATTGATTGGTTGGGAGCCTGGGTTTAGAGGAATTTGGTGATCATAGCATCTCTGGGGGGTAAAGTTTTTGGTTCATGAAACAGATGATCATATTGTTGCAACAACTTCTGATCAGTTCCATTAGATCCGTCATTAACTAAGCTTCCTTCTGAAGAGATGGAGCAAACAGACTGAGATAAGGATTGAGATACTTCCTCTTTCTGCTCTAGTGGACAAACAACATGTAGAGCTAGCATGTGAGTAACAACCTTCTTCCTGATCAATCCTTTGAGTTTATGTCCTGATATTTGTGAACACTTGGTGACCTCATTAGAGACCCCTCTAAGCACAACCCTCTGCTTGTTGGATGTGAACTTCATCACCTTCTTCCTCCAATGGATCCACATTAGGCTATGATCCCCAACCAGTTAGCTCCCAATATCATGTCATAGCACTGAAGTGGCAAAATTCTTGTATCATAACTGAAGCAATGGCCCTGCACATGCCACTATAACTGAGGAATAAAATGATCAGATAGCATCTTAGTACCATCATCAGATGTGAAATGTAATGGTTCACAAGATTTCTACTCTTGCTGAATCTGTGTTGCCAATTCTTGACTGACAAAGGTCCGTGCACTCCCAGAGTCCAATATAATAAGCACCTCTTTGCTGCCAATAAAACCTCTTAACCTCAGGGTTCTATTCTTCTTAGGAACCTTAGAATTGACAGACTCCTTAACTGCCATCACAACCTACCCAGGGTTTGGTTCAGCATCTTCTTCAGAAGAATTGTAATCAGGCTCAAGATCTTCTTGAACTGCTTCCAATAACTCTTGTATGACATGCAGGGGACTCTGAGTTGGGCATTTGTGGTTTCTGCCAATCCACTTTTCTCCACACGTGAAACAGAGATTGTTAGCTTTCTGTAAGCCTTCAGAGCTGATAACTTGTCTGATGAAGTAGAGCTTGTATTCCCAACATGCTTAGGTTCATCTTTTCTGAACTTGCTCTTCTCCATCCCCACATTACTTCTGGCCTACCCTTTGAATGAGTGCATGAATTCATATTTCGACCGCACTTTGCTTTTACTAGCTTCCAACTCTGCTGCCTGCAACAGAGCTAACGTGCCTGCCACATCAAGATTTGGAGGACGGTGCAAAATGAGGCTCTGATCTCTTCCTTAAGTCATCCCAAGAACCGAGTCACAAAGAACATATCGTCATAAGATGGATTATAGAGCAAAATACTATGAGCCAGTTGATCAAACTTGGTCTGATAATCTGTTACTGAGCCTGTCTATCTCAAGCTTTCCAACTATTTCATGTGCATAGGGTACTGGTCCTTGTCAAAATGAGCAAGAACTGTTGTATGCATAGCCTCCCAGGTCTTGAACCTATTCCTCAACTATGCTGTCTGCAACCAAATTGCTGCCGACCCAACAAAATTCAAGGTAGAAAACCGTGGCTTCATTGCATCAGATACGTCATAGATCTCAAAATAAATCTCGCACTGCTCCTTCCACAGGTGTGGATTGACTCCATCGAATTTGGGGAAATCCATATTAGACGTAGAACCAGCACGAGATGAATGAGAATACGAACTAGAAGCATCATCCACGGAATGAATAGAGGGGTCAGGAACCATACCCTGAAGAATAACCAGTGGAGGGTCGGATCTCGATCCTAGAATCGGTCTGAGTATCCCTCCGCCTGCGCCATGCCCATTAGGTTGCTCTCCGGAGGAAGCAGAAGGACGCTCCCCTGAAGATAGAGTGTGGTTGAGGTCGATGCCTCTAAGAATCCATCCTGCTGGTGGAGGTGGTGGCAATGGAGGTACTGATGTCTTCTTGAGGTGGATGATTGTTGGCATTTGTTAATGCAAATAGAGAAATCCGCAAGCGCACGGATACCATTATAGCTTTCACCTAAGAGTATTCTAGGGTATCGTATTTATCCTCAGGGAAGCAACAGTTAAAGAACTTGATAGTTGACCATCATGTACCCACTAACTAGTATACCGACTAGACTAAAGTGGGGGTAAGTGGTAAAATAGTAGTTTTGTATAAGTGACACACACAGAAGAACACCATGATAAGATAAAAGAGCAGACAGGCTAAGCTAGGAGGACAACGAGAGAGTTCAAGGATCCTATTTACTTCTCCATTACTGTGGTTCTATTCTACAGCAGACCAAAGGGATTAACTAAGCAAAGGTCATACAAAGCGATCACACCTTAACACTTCGGAACAATAATTCCTTTCTGATCCTCGAAAAGACTGGGAAGGGGTGATCGGGGACAGGCGGCCAAAAGCTCTACGAAAACACCAAATCATATGTGGTGGATTACAAAGGCTTGGTCAGAGCTGTCACCTCCAGGGCTACCACAACTATCCATAGGGTTGGGCGCAATCTCAGGTAACTGATAGTCTAGACACCACATCTACACTATCAATTACTACTCTAGTCACATATGATAACTAGAGCACTCGGTCGAGTGGAGATCCTATGTCAAGGTGTAAACCACTATACTAACCATGCTTAACTAAAACACTAAGGTATGAACTAGATAACCATGAAAGATATTCAAGTAATAAGAGAAGGTAAATATATTGAAACTCGAGTCTTACAAAGGAGCGATACAAGATTATACTGGACCTCCGAGGACTCCTTCGAAACTTGAGCATCTATCCCTAACTCCCAACTAGCTAGTACTACTACTATATATTGGAAATGGTATGAGAAGAACTCCTTGTGTGTGTTGAGAATGGGAGCCTTTTCCCTCCTTTTATAGCCTCAAGAGGTCGGTTTAGGGACTATATTTGGAAGGAACCCACCATGGAGGGATCACCAGGGGATGACACGTGGCAGCTGGAGGCGAGAGGCGTAGAGGAGGGGGTGCGGCCGCACCCGGGCCGCATGGGTGGTTGGCCCATATTTTTTGGTAGAGTAGGCTGCTTTGAAATTCTTTGGCTTGGATATGCTTTACACCTTGCCTGATTACGCATTTTGCATATGTTTTCCTTGATAATCAAACATGTGTCCTTCAAAATATATAAACACCAAAACTTATGGAATTCATTAGTTATAAACCCTATACTAAGTTCGGTGTTTTGAATAAATGGATTTTATGTGGGGTTTTGGCAGTTTAAATTATGCATTAAGGACCGCCAACAAGCTCCCCCATACTTGCTCTTTGCTTGTCCTCGAGCAAAGTTGTATGTAACTATGATGCATGACTTCAAAAGATGTGATGCCAACATAAAAGTTATTCCATGTCATTCCTCATACTTGTGGATTTTGGTGTGGTTACCATGTCACCTTGAGCGGTTGAAAAGTGGAACAGCTGTGACACCAAGTCATCACTTTCCCTCTATGAAGCATACTTGGAGTTTTTATATTTTTGAAATTGAAAGCATAGCGCATACTTCTCCTCAAATGGTACTCTCAAGTCGCTCAATGGTGTTTATATCCTTACCAAAGGCTATTGAATTTGCCTTCTTTTTCATCCTACTAAAAAGCTTATGTAGAGCTTTGGATAGGGATAAGCATACTTGCATTGCGTATTTTGCTAAGTCAAACAATAGATCCAAGGAAAAAGATGTTATACAATCAAATCAAGATGTGCATGTGTGTGAAAAATTTATGGTGGCTAACCAAATTCTACTATGCTCTTTAAAACACATCTCTCTTTATTGGGACTTGGAAAATTTTTCTGAGAACATGAGATATCTTTATTCTCATCTTTCTTTTATTTTATTTTTTCTTTCTTATCATCTCTTTTTTTTCTTTCTTTTTCTTTCTATCTTCTCTCTCTCCTTGTTTTACTTTCTTTCTTTCTTTTTTATGATAGCCTCACGTCTCTTTTTGCAACAAAACTTTTTGAGAGAGATATCAACAAAGATTTGGAGCATTTATTTTGATGGAACCTAACAAACATATTTTTGTTCACTCCAGTGTAGGAGTAGAACATTTTTGGATGGATCTAAGTGGAAGGCATGTTTTTGTGACTACTCCCAATGTAGGAGTAGCACATATATTTGGTGGTGTGTACGTGATCTTGATTTTAAAAGCATGATAAGTTTCTCAACAAGGGTCAACAGAAAGACAAGTAGCATATGTAGAAGGTTTTTATCATGATATCTGGCCTTGGTAGGAAATTTCACCAATGAGGAGAAGCATTGCTATAAACTTTGAAGTCTTTGCCATATCTCACTTTATAACAACTTAGTTGACATGTTTTCCTAATAGATATGTATTCACAAGTAACAAGTATATGAACTAGGAATAAAGTTTATGTCGGCCAACCTTTATAAAGTCAAGTTCATAGTTTGGCAAGTTTTCATTTCTCATTTTTAGTTTGATTGACATGTATGACATTTTTAAACATAATCAAACTCATAGGAGCAAATCATGGGTGAGGTAATGGAGTGCAAACCAGTGTGCCCGAGTGATGGCATGGACGGGTTAGGCCCCCCACACTTGGATTTTTATGTCATTTGACACAAAAAACCAAGTGTGAATGTTGGAGCATATCCTTAGCGTGTATTGTAGCACTCATGTTCCTAGACATCGTTCATCCTTCGTTTCTGTAATTATTAGTAGCAAAGAATACTTGAAGGGAACTTGTCTAGCACCAATATTTTGTTTATTTGTGGGAGAAAGGGAGGTCAAAGCTTTATTATAAAAAATATAAGTCTAAGTTAAAACAAGTTTATTATGCAAAGCAAATATTATATTATTATTATTATTGAAAAATTCTAGTAACTGAAAAGTAATTTTTTAGTTGTTTTATTATCATTATAATTTTTTGATGACTTTATCATGTTGAGCAAGGAATAAAGATAAAACAAGGTAGACACAACCAAGAAGAAGCATGTCATGAGATGTTTTTTTAGAGAAGTTCACCCCCGCACTTCAGTCTTGCAATATGCAAAATCAAATTTGGATGGTAGCACTCTTCGTTAAATGTGCTTCATTGTTGAAATGATATTTGGTTAGATTTACCTTGTGTTTCACCCTTTCGTTCTTTTTACTCAAACCTGAAAGGTTAATGACAAAAATACCCGAAGGAGCAATTTCAACTTATGTCCTTAAGCTCATTTTCAAAAGTCATGTTATTATTATTTTATATTTTTTATTTCTTTATATTTTATTTATTTCTTTTTATATTTTTTTATATTATTATTATTTTTTTGAAAGTAAAAAAGATTTTTTGACAAATATTGATGCATTTGCAAATATTGAAAATGAGGTTAAGACAAATTTATCATGCAGATTTTAATTTTCTATCTTTAAGGTAAGATTGTTTTTAGTTTTTATGCAAAAAGTATTTTGGTTGAAAGCTAAACATGCGGAATTCAAAATCAAAAGTTGTTTTGAAATCAAATATGAGATAAATACCGATTTATCTTCGGCAAGGGTTCATCGTTTTAAGTCCGTTGAGCAGGACTTCTCCATTGAATTCAGCTTTAATTTGCATCATGTCATCCTGGAGATGGATAAGGATGATTACACTTCTTATTTCCGCGATGCCATGGTGATCTTCGTGTGGTTTTGGCTTGACAGGCGTGGTTCATTTTTTTCTTTTGATCAAGGTTTCATCCAAAGTTCACCAAATGAATTTGGATTTACCTCCGTTATGAATTCATTTCAAAGACTTATCCTCATGGATTTGAGAATTTCCTATAGGGTTAGTCGACATACAACCAAAGTCTATACTAGCAGTTTCGGTTCAAAAATCAAACTAGACTCCATGTCCAATTTAATTTAGGTAGGATAAATAACCTAAGCACCATGCTTAACTTAAGAAGCCTATGAAAGTATGATCATTGCAATTGACCAACACTCCCAAACCTAAATATACTAGCATAGAGTATGGAAGCATGAAAAGATAAACACAAAATTCACTCAAACAGATGTACAAACATTGAATGATGAACCAGAGAACCATTTTTTATATGCAAGCAATGCAAACGGAGTGGATGAATGTGATTAAGCAAACATGCCATGGTTTTTGAAAATAAGGAAATTAAACGAGTGATATGCATGGGAATCTAGGCTTTAGCCTTTTCTCGTAGCACGAACCCTCTGACGATATCATACCGACTGGCAAAACCAACATATGAATCCGATGATCCCGTTTAACATCCACCTACTACGAAGCTAGACTAAGAGCATCGAATAGATAGATAACAATAAAATTGCCATCTACCTAGACTAGGCATGGCGAGCTCAAAGTCTAAGAGCCACCCAAAGAAAGCACTAGATATTTGATGAATCAAGCAAATATGATGTAGTGAAAATAAAATTGGGAAGGTAAAATGCTTTTGGGTTGGTTCTCTCATACCTTGATCAATTCTACCATCACTCACAATTTGTGATTGAACTATGAGTGATGCAGTGTAGTTGTTCCGTCACATATGATGGTTTTGTTTGTTCTTGACGGCGACCTTCTCTTCATCTGCACATGATTAGTATATATATACTTTTCTGGTAGGGTGGAAGTGTTCATGCATGATTGGGCACCTTGGGCTCGTTATGATTCTTTTTTTTTCTTTTCTTGTGGAATTGCGCCGGATGGTCGAATGGCTGGTGTTGCTCTATTTATTCTACATTCAACAGGACAAGGATAATCCCACCAAAGCTAGTGGCAAACCAGGTTAGCAGATATCAAGTTCAATATCAAAATCTTTACGCTAATTGCTTCTCTGGCAACAGCACGAGAAAGCTTGTTGGTATTACCTTGGGCTCGTTATGATTCTTTTTTTTTTCTTTTCTTGTGGAATTGCGCCGGATGGTCGAATGGCTGGTGTTGCTCTATTTATTCTACATTCAACAGGACAAGGATAATCCCACCAAAGCTAGTGGCAAACCAGGTTAGCAGATATCAAGTTCAATATCAAAATCTTTACGCTAATTGCTTCTCCGGCAACAGCACGAGAAAGCTTGTTGGTATTTGTTAATACAAACAAAGAAATCTGCAAGCGCACGGATACTGTTGTAGCTTTCACCCAAGAGTATTCCAAGGTATCGTATTTATCCTCAGAGAAGCAATGGTTAAAGAACTTGATAGTTGACCATCATGTACCCACTAGTATACCGACTAGACTAAATTGAGGTAAGTGGTAAAATAGGGGTTTTGTATAAGTGACACACACAGAAGAACACCATGATTAGATAAAAGAGCAGACAGGGTAAGCTGGGAGGACAACGGGAGAGTTCAAGGATCCTATTTACTTCTCCATTACTGTGGGTCTATTCTAGAGCAGACCAAAGGGATTAACTAAGCAAAGATCAGACATAGTGTTCACACCTTAACACTTCGGAACCACAGTTCCTTTCCAATCCTCGAAAAGACTAGGAAGGGGTGATCCTGGTTAGGCTACCAAAAGCTTTACGAAAACATAACCCATACGTGGTGGATTACAAAGGCCTGATCGGAGCTGTCACCTCCGGGGCTACCACAACTATCCGTAGGGTTGGGCGAAACCTCAGGTAACCGATAATCTAGACACCACGTCTACACTATCGATTACTACTCTAGTCACATATGATAACTAGAGCACTCGGACGAGCAGACATCCCATGTCAAGGTGTAAGCCACTATACTAACCATGCTTAACTAAAACACTAAGGTATAAACTAGATAATCATAAAAGGTATTCAAGTAATAAGAGAAGGTAAATATATTGAAACTCGAGTCTTACAAAAGAGTGATACAAGATTATACCGGACCTCCGAGGACTCCTCCGGAACTTAACCATCTCTCCCTAACTCTCAACTAGCTAGTACTACTACTACATCTTGGAAATGATATGAGAAAAACTCCTTATGGTGTGGGAGCCTTCCCCCTCTTTTTATAGCCTCAAGAGGTCGGTTTAGGGACTATATTCGGAAGGAACCCGCATGCAACCGCCATGGAGGTATCACCAAAGGATGACGCGTGGCAGTTGGAGGCGAGCGGCGCGGAGTGGGCCTGGTGCGCCCGCACCCGGGCAGCACCTCCCCGCAATCGTCCTTTGCATATTGGTTGCATGTTGGTCCTAGGTTGCGTCTACGTGGGTGGTTGGCCCATATTTTTTGGTAGAGTGGGCTGCTTTAAAATTTTTTTGGCTTGGATATGCTTTACGCCTTGCCTGATTGTGCATTTTACATATGTTTTCCTGATAATCAAACATGTGTCCTTCAAAACATATAAACAACAAAACTTGCGAAATTCGTTAGTTATAAGCCCTATAGAAAGTTCGATGTTTCAAATAAATGGATTTTATGCGAGGTTTTAGCGGTTAAAATTATGCATTAAGGACCGCCAACATTGATGCGCGTAACCGCCTTAGTCGTCTTGGTGAGTAGCGACCCCAGCGACGCGTCGGTAGTCATCCTCCAGGCTTCTCCGTTCATCTTGTCCAGCGTCTGCTGCATCATCAGCTGGACGTTCTTGAACTCTTGCGAGAGCTCCTCCACATTCTGTGCCATGCCAGCCTGGATTGAGGGCGGCTTCTTCTTTAGTGCCAGGCCGTCTCCAACCAAATTCGACGAGAAAAAATTTCTCCCCTAGGAACCGATGGCTCCGGATACCAATTGTTGTGACCACGGAAGGTCCCAATGGAAGGAATGGAGGGATTGGGTAGATTTGGGGTTCGAAACAGCAAGAACAACAATGGGGATTGGGAAGAAAAGAGGACTTGGGGAAGACGAGTTCGTTAGAGTTTCAGTTATTCGACAACCTTCTGTTCAGCAATACATCCGACTAATATACTGCCGGCACCCTTCACCACTCACACGGGCCGAGCCCCTACTCCTAACGGGCCAAACCCTCCACTCATGGCCCGAAGCCAAATCAACCGAACTTGCCGGCTACTCCAACTCCCGCGCTCGCTCAGCCACTCTTCCACGCCCTTCTGATACAGAGCCGGTTCCTGACACAAGCCTGGCCTCCTACGCACACCTGGGTGGCACTCATTTTATTACACACGAAAGCGACTTTTATTCAGAACCTGATCTGCAGGTGTCATTTTGGATATTTTTCCAGACACTTCCATTTTTATTTCTTTATTTGTTTATCCTAGTGACGAAATGGGGACTTTTTTTAAAAAAAAAGGCGGCAAGACATTTTTCTTTCTTTATTTATTTATCCTAGTGACGAGATGGGGACTTTTTTTTAAAAAAAACAAGCGGCAAGACATTTGCTACAGTTTATCAGACGATATAAATAAAGAAACGAAGAAGCAAAAGTATAACTAGGTTAACAGGTATCCTCACAAACCCCAGCCCACCACCACTACACAACTATAAAAAAACCACAATGAACAACACAAAAATACACCTAGAGAATCGATTGCACCACTAACCTACTCCCTTCGTCCCTTTTTAACTGTCATTTTCGCTGTCCGAGAAACAACTTTGACTAAATATATATAATGTTAATATTTATGGTACATAATTAATACCATTAGATACATCGTCGAATCTATTTTTATAATAAATTTTTTGGAATTCAAATGTTACTAATATTTTCTACAGATCTAGTCAAACTTATTAGCACGCAAACCGTGACGATGGATAAGGGACAGAGGGAGTAGAACACATCTGAGCGCATCACCATGTGGTACTGCCATATATCATCCTAGCAAAGAGATGCTACTTGACAAGGTTGCAACTTATTTTTGCTAAAAGGTTCTCCTATTTCTCTCTTTCCAAATATTCAACCATAAGTTAATAATGATTCCATTGAATTTTTTCTTAAAATTTTGCGCGACATTTATGCCGATAGGAATAGATGGAACCTCCTGTACCAATTGTGTCGATAGTCATCAAACAAACCAACTACAAATAAAGGACAAGGTTTGCTTAGTAAAACAACAATTCTTGCATAGGTGAGTCAGAGTTTCCAATTGGACGCCACAAAGCTAACATGCCATGTCGTTCGACCATCCTCGTTTATTCAAATTGTTTTCTGTTAGAATCTTCTTGTGTAGAGTGTCCAAGCATTGTGTATACACCTTCTTCAATTCCCGCGCCAACATATGTTATTTTCCATTATAGTATCATGATGTATTTCACTAATGCCCTCCAAAAATGCTACATACTTTGTTATGCTCGGATGTGATAGTAAAGGGAAACAAGTTCAATCAATTTGTTGTTCAATAGCTTTGTGTAATGTAATGTTTTTTCTTTTGGTCTTCTAGAATAGAGTCTGTGTAATGTTCTTAGCTGAATTCTCGTTAATCCAACAAAATAACTAGAAGAGTGTTTGTTTTTCCGTTCCTCACCTCAACTATTGTCAAAGCACTGAAGAGGCCTTGGTCTAATTTGTGACAGGGAACTTCCAACTTACTCTAGGCTCACCATTTTTGTTTCCATCAGAACCGCAAACACCTTAGCTTTAAAGCCCTTGTCAAACTGTTCTAGGTTTGTAGTTCCAAGACTCTTTTTTTTGGAGACATGTTGTTGGTAAATTGATGAATGACCTCCATAAACTTTATCAGGGTTTTGCCACACCGCAAGAAGTTTCATCTCAAACGATCGAAAAAAACATTCCATGGTAGCAATTTTCCCTTGCATCATGGCAATCATGCCCCTATTTTATCAAATAATGGTTAAATTCCACTCTCCTCTCTGGTGCGCAAAGGGAGGCCTAAATATTTTTTTAAGGATTTTCCCTCTCTTTCCACGAAAGTTTTAGGCGAACGAAGTGATCACACTTGTCCTCTCAGTTGAGAAAATTTCTATTTTTGCCATTTTGATCTTGAGATTTGAGTACTCCCCGAATAGGCATAGAATCTTTGGTGGTTGTTGAGCTTGTTCGCATCTATGTTCACAAAGATGGTCAGTGGCAGAACCAGAGGGCTAGGAGGGGCTATGCCCCCCTAAAATAGTAACTTTGTAAACATTTCAATGGACAACACAAGTCGTCAATTCACCAAATTTTTATAATAATAATGTTATTTTTCATTATAAATATTACTACATATAGAGCATAAATTCCAAGACAAGCAGAGGCTACAAGAATGGCCGCAACAGCTGATACTAACCCAATTTTAAGTCGACTCCATGCCCTATAATAGTAAAGTAGGTGAATGCACAACAACTATAGATGGGAACAATATTCTAAGACAATCTGTTGTTTGTGCTTACTATGTGATGAAGAATTTCTATGCTTTTGCAGGCTGACATTAATCGCCAGAAGCTCTAAAGTATTATAAACTTCTGCACACTGTATCGTAGCAAACGACTAGGACATAACAAGCTTACACCTGCGTTGTTGTTAAATTCAGCCAAAATTGATCAAGTGCACTAGTGTGGCACCTAATACAATCCTCTGCCAACATCTGGTTTATGCATGTTGCCAACCCATAGACATATGCATGTGCATGGCTATTAGCAGAAGTGTTATCAGCGTATACCAGCGACAGTCCTTGATCCACTAGTCGTTGATTCGATCACTTTAGTCAGTAGTGTGTTCACATTTTCTTTAGTGAGTATCGATGGTCCCTGTCCTCCTGTGTATGCACTTGCCATGAAGTTTGTGTTGTCAATCAAAATAATCCCTCGTGTCAAATTGGAGGATGTAGAAACCATTGCGCATTCCACCAAACTTGCAGTACAGTATAGTACCATAATACTTTAATCAAACAACTTCAAATAATGCAAGCACGGCCAAATGATATGTCTTCCCTGTATTGGCGGAACCAGGGGGCCAACAGGGGATGTGCGCCCCCAAGCACAGTGGATTTTTTTAAATACCTATACAAAATTCAATTGCATAGTAAATAAGTTATTATTTCACTCTTTTTATGATATAATTATTGTGTTTTTCGTTATGAGTACTAAATATATACATAAAAATGTTGATAAGCTATTGAGACATACATTGTTGTTGTACATATTTATCATGTTTATACGAGGTGTCATCATATTGTCCGGCCCCCGATCAAAAGTTCTGGTTCCGCCACTGCTTCCCTGCATTGGACAAGAGCGTGTATCTTCTCATTGAAAAGATCAATGAACTGACCATAGGAATAGCTTTGGTTACGAAAAACCCCAGCTGCTACAACATCAATAGCCCCAAAAATTATTTGATATTGATTGCTTGCAGTTTCCGGATCTACTCGTCGTAGCGCCAAGGTACAATACCATTCTAGACATGGTATGACAGTGAACGTGCCGTCATGAAAACTAACTCAAGAACTGTCAAGATAACCATTAGCCAGGAGGCCATTGTGATAGACCAAATGATAGCTCAAGTGCCACAAATCAATTTAAACAACCCTGAAGATGAAGTAAAAGGTTAAAACGCCTGTGTCAGAAGATTTGTTCCCAAGTAGGTTAAAATCTATGTACAATAATGTTTTTGTTTCATGTTCAGTGGTGAATTATCATCAATACTAGTAGAAACCCCCCATGCAGTGGGGGAAAACCCCAGCGTGGAAACGTAGACGATCCAGGGATCGAACTCGCGCCGGCCGTTTGCCCACTGCGAAGACACACCGTCCGAACTAGCCTCTCAACGTGTGGAGCCACAAAGGGACTGTGACGTGCCCGTCGCCTACAGAGCCTTGTTGTCTCTGGTGAGCTCTCCAAGGACGCGTCTTCATATCTGTGTATAGTTGTAGGTCAGGTTGTGTACAAGTGTGCGAGTGTAGTTTACGTGTGTGTGGTGTAGGTGTGTGTCTGTATACGAACAAATGCTACAACTGTTTCCAGATGAGAGGTGTAAAAAAAAAAGAAGAAACCCCAGTTGCACGGGCTAGCAACTCAAAGTATAAGCATTGAAAAAATTGTTGACACATATGCTTGATTTATATATTTATCACGCTTATATGGTGTCATCGTGTTTATCCGCACCCCTAATCTAAACTCCTGGTTCAGCCACGGAAGATTCATTGTTCTTGGAAGGTGTGGGTTCATAATGCCCTTTTGGGCCGCGTTGCAGGTCTCTATCACCTCTATGGTCTAGGATGAACAAAAATAGCGATAATAGATCCCCTTGGCGCTGCCCCCTAGCCTGTTTAATATTCCTTCCGGGTTGACCCCATCGGTAAGGATTCGTGAAGAGGTCGTGGCTAGGATAGAAGAATCCGGTCTCTCCACTTGAAGCTAAGCTCAATTGAAAGCCAGCTTTCACAATTCATGGGGTATCCAAACAAGCCTAAAGCCAGAAAACTTCTAGCAAGAATTGCCAACTGATCGTGTTGAACGTTGGCGAAAAAACTGATCGTGTCCAAAGCCTTTAAAATATCTAGCTCGATAAACAAGACTTGTTTGGGGTTGCTCGAGTTCAGAGTTCAGACCAGCTATGAATAATTTGCAGGGCCATAACACAGCCACTGCCATTGCATGCAGTGTAATGGCATGTCCGAACAGTGAAGGCGACAGCTGAAAACTCATGATTAAGCCTGCTTCTATGGAGGGCAGAGGAGGAAAAGAAAAACCAGACAGCCTTTCAGGCTTTCAGCTACCCTTGACAGGAAGCTAGCTAGCTGGTTTGTGGACCCATCCAACGCAATCTGCGAGTAATGATCATGCAACATGCCAAGAAATGTACATGCAAGTAAATTACATGCAACATGCTGGTCCCAGATGATGGACTCAACATGACTGGATGCATCATACACGTATACAGCAGCAGACACCAGCATTATGTACGTACTACATTTCGGCGTCAATTAAGCATTTAAGCTGTGATCCAGCGGCCAATAGCCATGCAAGCCCCCTTAACTCTCCCAGCTAGATCGACATGGGCATGCAGGGCAGGGCAGGGCAGCTAGCCGGCTTGTTCGATCGGCCGATGAGCTGCTGCCGTCCTCCTGCCTGCATGAGTGCTAATCTAATCAGCGAGCTACTCCAGCCTCCGGACTGTCCAGTCCACAAGGGCAGGACTGCCTGGTGCCTGCGAACGTCGCCATTCGCCAACATGTTGCAGAGAGGACATGCAGCCTGGTCCATTCCTCCAGTTATCCTCCACGGTTAATTACTCCATGAATCCATGATACAGTTGCTTTTAAGCTTGCTGGATGTACTGCGACTGCGATTATGGCGCTGCGGCAGGCCTGCAGCCGCCGCAGGCTCCGCGGACTGCAAAGTGATTCGACGATGACCGGTGAATCTCCCTTGCAGGTTGACAATATCTCAGCACGGAAAAAGGGTAATCGAGGATTCAGGTTTGCTCGGGCCTGGGGCGGTCGGGCCATTTCCTTTCCCTTTTCAAGCGATCGGCACGCAAGTCAGCGACAGGGACCGGATGCCGGCGGGAGCCCGACGATCGAGATAGCGCGTGTTTGCCGGAGATCCTGGCCGTTCTGTTCTGAATTTGAACAATAAGCTGCTTCCCTTCCGTAATGCATCGATGTTCAGAGGAATCATGTTATTATTATATATGTGCGTAAAAGAAAACATTGGTCTGACTCTGATGGGATGAGAGGAAGAGGGTGACCTGACCTTATTGTTCCCGTCTTTTCGTCAGCCATTTTCGTGTCAACTACTACATCCAAGTAGTACCCAACAGGCAACAACCATCGGCTGCGACGTATAATTTGATGGCTATAATGTTACGAGCTAAAAATGGAGCGTCTTTGCAACTCACCGATACAATCAGCTGTACTTGACAAAAAGAAACAAAAAAAAGGCGAATTCACTTGAAACACGTACATGAGTTCAAGATAGATGCAGATGCAGCTCCATACCATACATACGTATAAGCTACATGAACTACGGATGGGTAATTTGGGCCATTTATGGCTTCTGTGTGGTTCCGGTCTTGTTAATTAAAGCCACGCATTATAGCTAGCCGCCCCTGCAAGGTGCCAAGGTCTCAGTTATGCTCCAGAAAAATGCAGTTTGTTTAGTGAGGGCCGAGGGTGAACACAGATCCTCAGTACGGATCTCTAATAATTGTGGAGACACATTTGCCGTTACCTGCAGAGCAGCTTGGACACCACATGTTTTCAATTTCATTAGTCAAATATAAGCAGAGTTAATATGATCTGGCTACATATCCAGAAACATGTCGGGGATTCCCACTTCCCAGCAAATCCAATAAACTAGACACGGGAAAAAAGGAAATGAGGAGATGTCTTTTGAAGAACTTGTGGTGACACATTGACCCTAACGTCCCTTGCTTTTTCCCCTGAGAGTATCATCCCTTCCTTGGCCGAATCGAAATTTTCAATAATTCCAAATAAATCTGAAAGGTCCATTCATATCTGAAAATTAATGAAATGGGAGAACTTTAGTCCAACCTTGCTAATTGAAGTGAAGATTACCATATTTAAATATGAATATGAAAGCCATCTCCATTTATCCAAATCTAGTGTGGAGAGAGGAAGGAAACCCACATGCACACACTTTTCTCATCGAGCACCTTAATTCCCCGATACACATACCTATGAGGTACAAGATTTTAAAAAGATGATCTGAAATTTAAATTTGAATTTTTAAGAGAGTTAAGGAAATAGATAAGGACAGTCCCAACCCTATACTTGCTATATGAGTCATGTAGACTCTACACATAGGAACCATATGCTTGATAGATGATTTTTTGTCCAATCATGTATTGGTCTCACATGGTTTTTTTTGTCTAAGAAACCGTTTTCTGACTTTTCTCCTGACTCTCTTCTTTAATTATAATGGCACGTCATCGTTTACTTAGTTGACATCCTAATTAATGAGCATAGAAACCATCTAGTTTCTAGGTTTGGAGTATCCTAATTTATAAGAGACTTGGAAAATGATTTTGTCGAACAATCGAGCTCAACAAGATGAGACCAATTGTACCTTCATCTGGTCTCGGCTGAAGTAGCGAAATCATGAGATCGGAATAAGAAAAAAGATGACAACAGCTCCAAGACATTGGAGCTAATGCTGATGGACAACAGAGGCGCCGGACAGAAGATAATTACGATCAAACAAATAAACAAGACTGTTTATATAAAAAAAACTATACCTAATAGAATACGAATGAATTTAGCTACTCATGTTGTTTGTATGGATAAACTTGCTAAGCATATCTATAAATTCAGACAAATTCATAAGTGTTTAATAGAAAAATAATGAAACTATTGTTATACTATAGACGTTGCTGCGTTTTCTATAAATTTGATCACAATTAAATGGAGCTTGACAGTTTGACTAAGCATAAATCTAAAGTGAACTATAATTCGGAACGGATAGAGCATGTACGCTATTGATCGTGCAGGTTCAGAATCACTAACTTGAAGACAAGTGAAAAGGATGGTAGGAGTACTAGAAATCTGTTTATGCAGTACTCTATTTTTAAAATTATTTCTTCCTTTCTCTGTATACTTCAAATTCTCAGATCCCTTTGACCAAAATTTGGCGACCACTGGCCACATTGCTGCCCGTGAACCAAATGGTCGAAACAGCTAGATCAGAAATCCATTCTGCTGATCAATTGGTTGAATAACAATGGGCAGGTACAGAAATACACTTAATTCCGGTATTACTATATACTTTCTCCATTCCAAATTATAAGTCGTTTTGACTTTTTTGGTACATTCATTTTATTATGCATCTAGATATAATAATAGGGACATGCTATTAATCAGGTGCTTGAAATTTGGCCTCGTCTCAGGCGACCAACGTGAAATGCTTGATGGGAAATCAACGGTAACTTTCTGCGCCCTTGGCCTATTGCTACCTGTCTTGGGGAGTAGTTATTTCCAAGGCCATCAATAAAAAGCGAGCCCAGAAGTGCCAAGTCTAGAAATACCCTCATCGTCTCGGAGTCCCTTCCCCAAAAGTGATAATAATATGTCTAGATACATAGCAAAATGGGTGAACCAAAAAAGTCAAAACAACTTATAATTTAGAACGGAGAAAATATCAAATTAGCACAAAGTCATTTTGAAATATGAGATAATATTACATTTATGCCATAGGCTGCGTTTCGATGGAATATATAAGCCCACCCTTTTCGGTCCTCAACCCCTCTATCTATCTATCTATCTAATTTTGGCCCAGGTTATTTCATAGCTCATTGTACGTCTCTCCGCTGCATCTAAAGTCGGCCCATATAGATGAAGTAAAAAGAAGCCCATATACCAAAGACCGCTCGGCTCCACCAGTCCACCTCGTCAGTCGCCGCAGCCTCATCGCTCGGTCCCAGAAGAGGCGAGGACACCAGCGGCCAGCAGCACCCCCTCCCGCTCGACAGCTCGCACCCGCCATGGAGCCCTCGCCGGAGCCTTCGCCGCCGGTCACCACGGCCACCTTCCCCGCTGCCGGCGAAGGACACGAGACGTACCCGCCCACGGTGTCATCCTCTCTATTCCCACTTTTCCCCCTCTCCGCCTCCACCTCCTCCGCTCCCACCACCGAATCCCAGTGGCTTTCAAACCCTAGCTTCTCCTTTGATGCCTCCTCCCTGAACATCCCGGCTACCACCTCCTCGTCGCTCCCGCCGCCGCTGAGCCCCTCGTCCGATGAGGACACGCCGCTGCAGCCCGCCCCTGCGAAATACGAGCTGGTGCCTTCGTCGCCGTCCTCCGACGAGGAGAGGGGGTCGCGGAGGAAGGAGAGTGGGAGGAGGAAACGGAGGCGCGAGAAGGAGCGCTATGATGGGGCAGCGGCGTCGCGGAAGGCTGGGGTTCGCGCCTGGGCTGGGTCGGAGACGAAGCCAGCTAAGGATTACTATGTCGACGCGAAGGGCGACCATGATAACCTGGCTTTTGGATCACTTTACAGGTCTGTTCGTGAACTATTTAATGCAGCATACAAATCCAATTTCTGTCCTGTAGCAAATCTATGGTGCTGAATTCATGTTTAATAATAATTTTGCTGCGCTTTTGGTTTGCTGAAGTTATTTATTTGTAACATGATGACGTGTTCAGAAATTTTAGTGTGAGATCAAACGTCTCAGCATCAGTATTATTTCAAAACGTCACTAAGTAGAGACCTGCCCTAGGCTAACCAAGTTGTCTGAAATCCTGGGCCTAGTTATTTGTACACGAGACTCTGAAATGTTGTCCACTAAACCCAGAATGATGACTTGCAATCCCCTGCTAAATGCAGGGTTGGATTAGCATTTTGAATATACTTTACGTGTTAACCATGGTTCTTTCTGTGCAACTTTTGCACATTCCGTACTTGTGTTTGATACATCTAGAATAATCTAATATCAGACTATTTCAAAGGCTGTTGAATCAACATAATGATATGACGTGCCACGTCTTCATCGTTGGTAACACTACAGCATGTTTATATGAAGTAATTGAGCTTGAAATTGTGCCACAGAACAATATAATACGAATACTGTAAACTCTGTTTAAATTACTCCCTCCAAGCAAATACTTGAGGTTTTGGGCAATGGCACACTCCATACATAGCTTTGACCACTATTTTCTATTAGTTAGAGTATAAATGAACTTGTAAACACTTATGATTTCATAAAAATGTACCTTTCAAGGCAAATTGATACATATGATCTTCAAAATTTTGAACAAGATACTTTAAAAGTTTAACTCAAACCTTGTTCAAAACATCGAGTATGTGCAAACCAGAGGGAGTACTGCAACAATTGATTTGATCAACCTTTAACACTACTGTATAGTTAGCTCTTGTCTTCTATAGATGTCAGAAAATAGCACAAATTTAGCTACTGACATTTCTGGTTTTTTATATAGACCTGGTACTTTCTATCTCCAACTGATGCACTGGATTTCTCATCCCTAGTCTGTTTTAACACAAATTAGGAGTCACAATCTCCGAAATCACCATATCATTGAACCCCCTTTGGTTGAGAAATATGCATGGCCATAGTTGGAATTGTTAGCACCAATCAGGGCAAGTGTATAACATGAATCCCATCTAAAGCTTGTAATATTTGGACTACCACCAAGCTACAAAAGTTTATGTATTCATTTCATGGCCTGGTTAGAATATCATTACTTACCTATGACTAATAACTATTACCAGATCTTAAATCTTCTGTTTCAGTCTTGTTTACTTGAACTTGTTTTGTTAGCACATCTTGACATGCTATTCACTGAAGTCTAACACCTCAAGCACATCTGCAGAATGGATGTTGCACGCTACAGATCCCAGAACATGCTGGAGGCACTTGGTTTAAATCGTTTGAGGTTTGGTTCATCACATATTGATTTTGATTCAGACTTGGATGGAATGGATAACAAAGTTAGAGCTGGAGGCCGTTACTATTCAGCAAAAAATGCAGTTTTTGAAAGAAATACGGGTTTCAAACATCTGAAAATATTTAAGGGAAACACCTCTGTAATGCTTGCTGAAGATTTTGTCCCCTTTGATACACAATCACTTCCTGTGAAAAGCACAGCTATGGAACGGGAGCTAGAGGAATCTTGGGAAGATGAAATGCTTCGTCGGACTAGGGAATTCAATAAGATGTCTCGTGAACGTCCTCACGATGAAAAAGTTTGGCTGGCCTTTGCTCAATTTCAGGTATCATTAATTTCTATGGTTTTATTTAGGGCACGTTCGTTTGACACGGAATCGAGTGTGGGAACAAATCCAGCCAGGAACGCTGCTTTATTTTGTATAGCCAAGCCAAGCATCATCGGGAACAGTTCCGGCCAGGAATGACAGTAACCGAACGGGCCCTTATGATATTTCTTGCAAGAAGCTATGCTTATTCTGCCTTAGTGCTACATTGTTAGTTATTTTGCTCACTTCATTCTGGGACAAATAGTTTGTTCTTAGAAATGAAAATCTAGAATTTTGACTCACCACTAGAGTTTTGTTTCAGTCATTATTTCACACTTCTGTAATTTCCTTTGCCGCTGAACTACAGGACAAAGTTGCTAGTACTCAGCCACAAAAGGCTGCTCGTTTACAAACTACCGAAAGGAAAATTAGCATATTGGAGAAGGCTGTGGAGCTTAATCCAGATAGTGAGGAATTATTGCTTTGCCTTCTGAAGTCATATGGCAAGAGGGACAGCACTGAGACTCTACTGGCTAAATGGGAGCAAATACTTACGAAGCACCCAGATAGCTGTAAGTTGTGGAAACAGTATCTGCTTCTGTGCCAAGGGGAATTCTCCAGATTCAAAGTTTCTGAAATTCGGAAGTCCTACATGTATGCTGTACAGGCTCTATCTGCAGCTTGCACCAAGCTATGTAGGCAGGTTTAACTTCAATGTTTCTCTGTAAATTACTTTGTCTGTTTCCCATACCCCTACGAACTATGAAACGTTGCTAATGGTTTCTCTCTTTTTTTGTACACAGGATAATGAAAACATGGATTCCAAATCTTCTTCCTTAGTTCAGCTAGAAGTGGGGTTAGTGGATATATTTGTTAATCTGTGCCGATTTGAGTGGCAGACAGGACATCGGGAATTAGCAACTGGGCTATTTCAGGCGCAAATGGAGTTTAGCTTATTCGCCCCTCCTCTGTATCTGACGACAAGCAGTAAGCAAAGGCTCTTTGAACACTTCTGGAACAGTGGCTGTGCCAGAATAGGGGAAGATGGAGCTCTTGGATGGTCTGAATGGTTAGCAAAAGATGAGGAGAGTAGACAGAAGTTGTCTATGCAAGAAAATTCACAAGAGACTGAAACAGGAGGCTGGAGTGGTTGGTTTGATCCTTCTGTGGGTAATACTGACGCAAATGATTTGTCAAACAAATCACTGGAACCATCATCGAGCGATGGAAATGATGCCAAAGATCTTGATGCTGAGGACTCACCTGCACAAGATGATGTTGAATCCTTGCTGAAAAAGCTTGGTATTGATGTAGATGCAGAGTCCAATAGTGAAGTTAAAGATGCAGAAACCTGGAATAGATGGGCCTCGATGGAGTTGTCACGGGACAATGAGCAATGGATGCCTCTTCATGAAAAATCTGGTAATTGGAGTTTGTCTCAATTATTACTAGATTTTTTTGTTTGAAGTTAACTTAATGCTAACACTGGATGTTACTTTATAAAAATAGGATCAATTCATTCTGGTGATGCTCCATCTGGGGAAGACAATGACCAGCTTTCCAGATTAATTTTGTTTGAGGATGTATCTGAGTTCCTGTTTTCGCTATCTTCAGAGGAGGCCCGCTTTTCTCTGATATGCCAATTTATTGATTTTTATGGTGGCAAAATCTCAAGATGGTATTCTTCGTACTTTCTTGCTTATATAGGCTATGATCATCCTCTTCACACAACAGAAAATTAGTCAAGACATTCTTTCACTGGAGATGTGTTCAAACACAAAGTTAATATATTGTATCAATGACTCTTTTTTCCCCATAACATAGTGCATATGTCATGCATGTATTCAGTTTTTGTTGTCGAAACCCATTCCTTATAAGCCATGGAGATATGCTTTCAGCTATTTTTTATGGTCAGCCTATATGTGCAAAAGGACTTGAACTTGCCATTTGCCAATTTGGTGGGAGGCGCCCCTACCACCCTGGTACGGGTCCTCCTTGAATTGGAATTGGATTCTTTTATTCTTAAATTAACCCAGTTCGTTTTATGTACTCTCATTTTTAGTCCACGATCCTAAAAATTCATAGAATGTAATGGTATCCCTAGTTGCTTTCGATATGATCATATACTCCCTCCGTCCCTAAATATCTATCTTTCTCGCTTCCTGAGAAATAACTTTGATTAATTTTATATAAAAAATATTAATATTTATGATGCATAGTTGATATCATTAGATAGATCTTTGAATCTAGTTTTTTAATAAATTTATTTGGAGATACAAATGTTGCACGTATTTTCTACAAATCTAGTCAAAGTTTGTGACACGGAAACCCAAAACGACAAATAATAAGGGACGGAGGGAGTATTATCTAATATCAGGAGCTATTTGTTGGTCCCTACTAATTATTTTGTTCATGTCATGTGCTGGAGTATTGGTTATATAGTGTTACTTCTGTTTGTTTTAACTCTTTGCAAACATAAGTCAATCTGAAGTAGTGACATACAGAGCCAAGCCAACAACTGTCTATGTAATTTTTCTGTTGGAGTATATGTAGGCCCATGAGGCTAAGGCCCATGTGGCCCATGTATGGAACCTATTTAGCTACCCTTCTAGGGTTAGCCCTAATTGAGAGAAATCACTTTCCAACATGGTATCCAGCCTAGGTTAGCTTCTTCTTCCTCCACCCAGCCGCCAGCCGCCGCCCCCTGCTGGCCATCGCCGGCGAGCCGGCGCGCCATGGCTGGCCGGCCTCCTCTCCCTCCCTCCCTCTACTCTCCCTTCCCTTCCCTCTCTTCCACAACCACCTGGGCCCAGGTCCTCACTGGAGCCGCTGCTCCCTCTGCTCTGCCCGACGCCGGGCGGTTCCAGGGGGCGGACGCCGCCGCCGCCGGCCTTCTCCCAGGCGCGGCTGGCCTCCAGCACCCCTTCCCCTCTGGCGCCTTCCTCCCTAGCTCCTCCCTCCCCAGCACCTACCTCCCTGGAACTTCCGCCCCTGCTCCCATGGCGGGTCTCCCTGCCGCCCCTGCTCCCATGGCGGCTCTCCCTGGCGCGGATCTCCATGGCGCCGGCCTGGAGACTTCCCCTCTTCCTGCCGCAGTCCTTCCTCACCCACAACTGCGCCAGCTACCTCACCAGCCCCTCCCTCCTTCTACCGTCCCACCTGGAGCACCCGCCCCTGCCCAGGTCCTCACCTCGGCGGCAGTGGAGCATCCGGGGGCTGCTGATGGGGGTCTCCCGGCTGATGGGGACCCTCAAACCCCCCTCCCGGCTGCTGATGGCGAACAGCCTGCCCTCCAGCAGCCGCGGATCCACCTTCCCGGCGCCGGGCTGGACGCCGGCACCATGTCTGCTGCCGGTGCCCAGGCCTTCCCGGCCCCGCCACCCCTTCTTTCCCAGATCTACGCCGGCCGTGACGCCTCGTCCCTCGCCACTGCCCTTGCCGCCGCCCGAGCCTCGGCCGCGGAGGGGCAGGCCCGCGTGCGGGCGGCCGCCCTCGTGTGGGAGCACGAGCGTGAAGCGGCCGATGCCCTGGCTCGCCAGATCGCCGAGGCTGAGCGGCTACTCACCTACCCTGGGGGCCAGGACGTTGGGGCCCACTCCTCCGCCTCGCCGGGTCGCCGCGCGTCTCACACCGCCGTCCTCTGGCACGACCCGGCCGACCCGCTCGTGGCTCAGCTGCACTACCAGGCGGGGGGGGGGGGTCCAGAACATTCGCCTGCTCGTTCCGGTCGTCCTCGAGCCGGAGTCGCCCTCGTACACCCGTTGGCGGGATCTGGTGGTTCTCACTCTTCGCCGCTACGCCCTCGACGACCACGTCCTCCTCGACGCCCCGGTCGCTGCCCAGACGCCGTCGTGGATCCGGCTCGACAGCATCGTCCTCTCCTGGATTCTGGGGACGATCTCCCTGGACCTTCACGACCTCGTCCGCACCTCTCCTGACGCGCGCCGGGCATGGCTGGCCCTTGAGGGTCAGTTTCTGGGCAACGCTGAGGCCCGGGCTCTGCGCCTCGATGCGAGCTTCCGCACTTTCGTCCAGGGTGACCTCTCCGTCGGTGAGTTCTGCCGACGGATGAAGTCCATGGCTGACTCCCTGGGGGACCTCGGGTGGCCTGTGGAGGATCGCATCTTGGTCCTCAACGTCCTCCGGGGGCTCAGTGACCGCTACGCCCACCTCAGGACGTGGATCACCCGCCAGAGGCCCTTTCCCACCTTCCTGGAGGTCCGTGACGATCTTGTCATGGAGGAGCTCACACAGGGCCTCCAGCCGGGCTCCACTGCTTCCCCGGGGGCCTCCTCGACGGCTCTGGCTGCTACTCCGCCGCGCCAGTCTGCTCCACGGACGGCTGCTCCACCACCGTCGTCTCTCCTGGGTCCCCCTCCCTCCGGGCCGAGCGGAGGTGGGGGGGGGGTCGTGGTGGTCGTCGTCGCCGCGGTGGGGGTCGCGGGGGCGGCCGGGGTGCACCTACCCAGGCCCCGGTACCCGGTGGACCACAGGGGGGGGCACCATGGCCCTCTTTCCAGAACCCGTGGTCTGGGCCATCTCCATGTGGCCCTACCACGCCACCGGGACCGACTCGCGTCCACCGGTGGCCATGCTCACCGGAGCACCTCCCGGCGTCTTCCCTGCTACGCCGCCTACTACGCCGTGGGTTCCTCCCTCCGGACCTTCCGGGGCTCCACCGGGGGTCGCGGGCTGGGATCAGGCGGCCCTGGCTCGCTCGTTCGGCACCATGGGCCTGACACCTCCGGTCGGACCCGAGTGGATCGCCGATTCGGGGGCCACCTACCACACCACTCCTGACCCCGGTATACTTTCGTCGGTTCACTCTCCCTCTTCATCTCTTCCTTCGTCCATTATGGTCGCAAATGGTTCTTGTATTCCTGTCTCCTCTGTGGGTACCGCCGGTGCTCATGGCTCCTTTCGTCTTCCTGATGTTCTTGTTGCTCCTTCCATGGTTCATAATCTTCTTTCTATTCGACGTTTTACAGCTGACAACTCTTGTTCTGTGGAATTTGACTCTTCTGGTCTTACTGTGAAGGATTTGGCTTCCCGGCGTCCTCTGCTCCGATGTGACAGCACCGGGCCCCTTTACACTCTTCGCTTTCCGGCGGCTCCTTCTTCTTCTTCGCCGTCCGTTTTGTCAGCTGCCTTCGTCGCTTCTGCTTCCTCTACTACCTGGCACCGGCGCCTCGGCCATCCTGGACGTGATGCCCTGATACAGCTCAGTCGTAGCTCTGGTCTTCCATGTACTCGAGCTCATGATGAGCAACTGTGTCATGCGTGCCAATTGGGCCGACATGTTCGTCTTTCTTTTTCTAGTTCTTCTTCTCATGCGGCCCGCATTTTTGATCTTGTACATTGCGACCTATGGACATCTCCTGTTATCAGTATTTCTGGTTATAAGTACTATCTTGTGGTTGTTGATGATTTTTCGCATTATTCGTGGACTTTTCCTCTTCGTGCGAAGTCTGATACGTTTACCACGCTCCTCCACTTCTTTACTTGGGTGTCTACTCAGTTCGGTCTCACCATCAAGGCCGTCCAGTGTGACAATGGTCGCGAGTTTGATAACTCCACCGCCCGAGATTTCTTCCTCTCTCACGGTGTTCAGCTACGCATGTCTTGCCCATACACCTCCTCGCAGAATGGCAAGGCCGAGCGGATGATTCGCACCACAAACGACACCGTGCGCACTCTCCTGTTTCAGGCTTCTCTTCCTGCTCGCTTCTGGGCTGAGGGCCTGCACACCTCCACCTACCTTCTTAACCGCCTTCCTTCCGCTGCCTGTCCCGCTCCCACTCCTCACCACGCCCTCTTTGGTACCCCGCCTCGGTATGATCACCTTCGCGTGTTTGGGTGTGCTTGTTACCCCAACACTGCTGCCACTTCTTCTCACAAGCTGGACCCTCGCTCTACGCTCTGTGTCTTCCTCGGGTACTCCCCTGATCACAAGAGGTACCGGTGCTTCGACCTTACCTCCCGACGTGTTCTCATCTCGCGCCATGTGGTCTTCGATGAGTCCGTCTTTCCCTTTTCCAGCACCACTACACCTCCGGTCACTGACCCACCCGATCTGTTTCCCACTGACCCGGTGGTCCAGCCACCTTCTTTGTGGTCTCCTGCAGGTACCGCCTCGACGCGTTCTGAGCCAGCCGTCGGTCCCGGCTCCCCTGCGAGTCCGGGCCCCTCGTCCTCCGGTGCGGCCCCGCCTTCTCCAGTTGGTGCAGACCCGGGGCCTTCGTCCCCCGCTTCTGCCCCGGGGGGGTCGTGCCGGTTGCCGACGCCGGACCCTGTCTCGGCACCTGCCCCGGCGGCTCCGTCGAGGTTTGCCGCGCCGGTACGGGTATACCAGCGCAGGCCGCGGCCACCGCCGCTCGTGGTTCCGGTCCCTTCTCCGCCGGGAACACCGACACCACCGCCACTGTCTCCGCCGGCCCGTGGTGTCCCGCCGGTCTACCACCCGCCGCTTCTTCACCGACACCCGCGGCATGTTCACCCGATGGTGACACGGCACGGGGCTGGCACCCTGCCGCCTCGTGCCCTCGAGGCTTCGACCGGCGACGCGGTGGTCTCTCCGGTACCCTCCTCCGTCCGCGACGCCCTGTTGGACCCTCACTGGCGCCGCGCGATGGAAGAGGAGTATGCCGCACTGCTCGCCAACCAGACGTGGGAGTTGGTGCCCCGACCGCCGGGCGCCAATGTCGTCACCGGCAAGTGGATTTGGACTCACAAGCGCCGAGCGGACGGCTCTCTCGAGCGCTACAAGGCTCGATGGGTCCTCCGGGGTTTCACTCAGCGCCCCGGCGTCGACTACGATGAGACTTTCAGCCCGGTGGTCAAGCCGGCCACCGTCCGTACCGTACTATCACTGGCACTTGCTCGGTCTTGGCCCGTCCACCAGCTGGACGTCAAGAACGCCTTCCTCCACGGCCTTCTTACCGAGACGGTGTACTGCAGTCAGCCGGCGGGGTTCGTCGACAACACCCGCCCTGACATGGTCTGCCGGCTCAACAGGTCACTCTATGGCCTCAAGCAGGCACCTCGGGCGTGGAACCACCGGTTTGCTGCTTTCTTGCTGACCCTGGGGTTCATGGAGGCCAAGTCTGATACGTCCCTGTTCGTCTACCACCATGGGGCCGACACTGCATACTTGTTACTCTATGTTGATGATATTGTCCTCACCGCCTCCAGCGAGCATCTTCTCCGCCGGATCATTGCAGCTCTCCAGCAGGAGTTTGCGATGAAGGACCTCGGTGAGCTCCATCACTTTCTCGGTGTCACTGTTGAGCACCGTCCTGCTGGGCTCCTTCTTCACCAGAGGCAGTACACTCGGGATATCCTGGAGCGGGCTGGGATGTCTGATTGCAAGCCCTGCTCCACCCCGGTCGACCTTCAGGGCAAGCTGTCTGAGGCTGAGGGACCACCGGTGGACGACCCCACTGCGTACAGGAGTCTTGCCGGGGCCCTTCAGTACCTCACCTTCACCCGGCCGGACATCACCTATGCCGTTCAGCAGGTCTGCCTCCACATGCATGATCCCCGGGAGCCTCATCTCACGGCTCTCAAGCGTCTCCTCCGCTACCTCCGGGGCACACTCGACTACGGCCTCCTCCTCCACCGAGCCTCCTCCACCGACCTCGTTGTCTACACTGACGCTGACTGGGCCGGGTGCCCGGATACTCGCCGCTCCACCTCCGGCTACGCCGTCTTCCTGGGCGGCAATCTGGTGTCGTGGTCGTCCAAGCGCCAACCGGTGGTCTCCCGGTCCAGTGCCGAGGCGGAGTACCGCGCCGTGGCTAACGGCGTGGCGGAGGCCGCCTGGCTCCGGCAGCTGCTTGCTGAGTTGCACACGCCACCCTCCAGGAGCACACTGATCTACTGCGACAACGTCAGTGCGGTCTACCTCTCCACCAACCCCATCCAGCACCAGCGGACGAAGCATGTCGAGATCGACCTCCACTTTGTCCGTGATCGGGTGGCCATGGGCGAGGTGCGGGTCCTTCATGTCCCGACGACCTCCCAGTTCGCGGACATCTTCACCAAAGGCCTCCCGTCCTCGACCTTCGCCGAGTTTCGCTCCAACCTCAACATCACCAGTGGCTAGTTGCGTCTGTGGGGGGGTTGTGTGTGTTCTTTCTTGTTTCAGCCTAGAACTCCGCTGCGACGGTAGTTCAGACTGCGGGGGGGTGTTGGAGTATATGTAGGCCCATGAGGCTAAGGCCCATGTGGCCCATGTATGGAACCTATTTAGCTACCCTTCTAGGGTTAGCCCTAATTGAGAGAAATCACTTTCCAACATTTTCCTCAGTTATGAACTTTGATATTATTATTGGTCAGTGAATTCACTACTAATTCTTAAATTCCAGGACATCCACAAACAGTCCGAGTTGGATCGATAGAATTTTGAGCTTAGAGATGATTACAAATGACATCCTGGAAGATCTAAGTGCTGTATCTGACGTTGTAAACAAGAACCAAAGTTCATATAGTTATAAATTGGAATCATTACTGGGAAGCATGCATGACCTTTCACAAAGGCCGGGCCTTATGAAGTTTCTCAGAAATGCGATACTGCTTCTACTTGGTGTTTTCCCTCGTAATCATGTCTTGGAGGAAGCTGTTCTTGTTACTACCCAAATGTTTACTCCTCAAGAGAACTCTTCCTCTACTCAAGCTAATGCATCACGGGCTTTGGCCAAAAGTATGTTGAAGAAAGACAGACAGGTATGATTTGTTCTTTTTTTTTTCTTGCGTTGCTTTGTTGAGGAGTGTGACATGCTAAAACTCAGGTGGTAGTGCCTAGTTGTGTGGTTAGCTAGCTACAGAAGACAATAACGCGCTTGTCATTTTTTGACCAGCTTATTCATTTGATTAGTTTGTCTTTTGGTAGTATTAAGTGCAATCTGCATCGCTTGATGGACTGAACACATCATGCACTATTGGAACTAAAAATAAGAAATGCATTTAGAGATTTGTGATAGAATTCCATCCTTCATCTTCTTTAAAATTTAACTGTACTAATAATTCTCTAGGTGCATCTTTCCAGTTCTATACATGTTTTTATTTCTGAAAAGAGAACTTGCATTCACCCAGTAAAAACTGAACCAACATGCTTTGGTTGGGATAATTTCACATGAACCCATTAATGGATGATTGGTGTAAAAGTTCTTACCATAATTGTTTGTTTGGCAGGATTTTTTGCTTTGTGGGATATATGGACGAACTGAGGCAATGAATGGGAACATTGAACAAGCAAGGAAGATATTTGACACAGCACTGTTATCAACTGAAGCAACTACTGAGGTAAAGCTATGAACTATTATATCTATTTTAAAGGAAGCTCACATGGTTACTTCCAATTATCCTTTACTGAATTTGCAGTTGTGTTGTGCAATGCTGCTGGTTTAGCATAGTTTTTTTCTTGAATACATGTTTACAAGCATGGGTTCATGTTGTTAAGGTTTTCTCATTTTGTCTGGGTAACAACCGTGTGCTCAGATGAGAACATTATGGCTCCTTTCCGTCCAAAATATGTCACTTTAGGAATTTTCTTTTGAATTGATGCTATTCTAGATTTACACGGTAACCTTTTTTTACACCGAAAGACGTTTATTGGTAGTATTGTAGAGTTTATTGCTAGTTATATCTGGGAGATGGGTATACACTTAACATGGGCAAGCTTTATCCAAAATACTAAAGCACCAGCTCATTCGTTGTTTTCTTTTACGGAGTTAACAAGTAATTTTTACTGGAGGAAGACAAAGTAGCTTTAAGTATCTTGATGATAGTGTATGAAAGTCTGCTCTCTTTGAATAGCCCTCAGTTCAAACTTACAGATCACTTCAGTTTTGTCATAAAGTCGAACTTATCTAACTTTGACCAAGTTTTAGAAAAATATATTACCATCTACAAATTCAAATAAATGCACTATCAAGATATTTCATGGAGAATTAATGAAGCTAAGTTGTTTAGATGTATTATTTCTATATAAACTTGGTCATAGTTAAAGAAGTTTTGTCTTAGGACAAAGCTGAAGTGACCTATAATTTGGAACAGAGGGAGTAAATCTCTTTAAGGAGGTAATGCTGTTGGCAAATGGTCAGCTATATCAGCAACACTGTTATTTCGGTTACAGATGCCACTAGCTTCAAGGTCAAGTCCCTTTATTTCAAGTACAATAATTTTGTTTGTACTAATTGTACCTTAATCTCATTTATGATTGATGGTCATTGCCTTTGCTGGGCAGGATCTTAGGAAGAAGGTCCCGATCCTTTATCTTTGGTATGCTGAGATGGAGATAACAGTGTCCGCTTCAAGAAACAACTCTGACTCAATGCATCGTGCAGTTTACATCCTATCCTGCTTAGGGAGCAATCTAAAATATTCCCCTTTTGTTGGCCCTATTTCAAGGCTTCAGGTCTTGAAGGCTCGCCAAGGGTTTAAAGAGCAGATTAGAAGCTTACAATCTGCATTTTCCTGTGGTGGTATAAAAGAAGAATCAGTTGCTCTAATCTGCTCAGCTTCTTTGTTTGAAAGCATGACAACAGGCTGTTCCTCGGGGCTTGAAGTGATAGAGGAGACCTTCCCAATGGCACTTTCAGGTCTAGCATCCTTCTCATTTTCTTATATTGTTAGATTTTGGTGGCATTATTTTAAGCTTCTATTTGGCTATTGTACATGACTACATAATTTTTTTTATCTGCATGAACCAAGTTTAATCCCTCTTGTACTGGTTTGACAGTCAGAGTCAGGACTCAGTTGTTGCATTGCACTGTAGCCACTCATATTTGTGTAAATTCTGTATTGTTTTCGTGCTGTGCTATTCGTTTAGAGTACTCTATGTCCTTGATAATTTCTGTTTTTGTTATTTTTTACCTTTACTCCCTTTAATTTTTCTGTTGCTTCACAATGTCTGTGAACTGCAAATTTGTTCTCTTCTGCCGAAATTTTCAATTGGTAAATGCTCTTATATTAATTGTATATCTGTTCGGTTCAGAGAGCAGTCATAACTTGGAGTGTGAGGATTTGTGGGTGTACTACATCAAACTGCTTCAGAAAAATCTTAACCGATTGAGTCTATCAAGGGTCTGGCCAAGCGTATCACAAGGAGTGCACAAATATCCCTACAATCCAAAATCATATTCAGCCATGTTAACCCTGAGCTATCTTTACAGTGTATCCAACAATCTCCGTCTCTCACTCGACAAATGTAGTCAAAGGTGAAATTTCCACCTTTTTTCCATTTTAATTCTCTTCATATCTGAGTTCCAAGTTCATTTCCGAATGCATATTGTTCTCTTTCTTTCTTTCTTTTTTGAAGAAACCTCTTTCTTTTTGTTTACCATCATCATTACTTGCCTCATATCTCCACTTTCAGAAAGCTTTTCTTTCAGAAACAATAATATTGCAAATAAAGGTGAACGTGATCCTCCTTTCCACGAAAATTTTTTGTATCTAAGTTCCAACTTCTTTTCTCTATTCAGCTTTCATTAATGCATAGCCTTGTTTTCTGTATGCAGTTTTCATGGGTGATACGTGCATTTTCTTCCACAAAATATCTTGAAGCCTATTTATTGTTGTATACCTGCCTTTTGACTTTGTTATTTTTATTTGAATGCAACAGGGATCCTTCCGTAATCACCTTGCTTTTTGCTTTGTCCTTTGAATGGAGTAAAGCCGGATCTGACAATAGAATACACAGCCTCTTTGAGAGAGCTCTAGCTGATGATAAGTTGCAGAAGTCTGTTCTATTGTGGCGCTGTTATCTAGCCTATGAGGCAGAAATAGCCTGCAACTCTTCTGCAGCACGGCGTGTGTTCTTCAGAGCTATACATGCCTGTCCATGGTATGATGCTGACATGTAATTTGATATTGGTGTGGTTTTATGTCTGCCTTCCACTTCTCCTATATATTTGTTATGTAGTCAATTGAATAAAAACGAAGTTATTTTATTGTTATGGCATTTGATCTACAATTTCTCCTGATACTGGACCATGAAAAGTTGATCTTATTAGAGGATATTTCCTTTTTCAGCTGTTGATATCCACTCAAGTGCAACCTTCTCTTTCAATAAAGTTCCTGTATAAGAAAAAAATTCTGTCACTATTAATTTATGTTGTCACAATACCTGAACAGCTTATGAACTGTTTGCTAGGGACATGTTGCAGCTTTTGCATTCCTTACTTCCCATGTGATTTGTAAAAAACGTTGAGGACACCAAGTGCATTTTAGTTTCATCCTGTTTATAAATTCTTTTGGCAGCTGTCATTATCTGATATTGACTATTCCTTTATCTGTATTTTTTGTTATGGTCAGATCTGAATGATAATTGGGTCCTTCTGTGGTTGCTCATTTTAATTCCTACTGTCTATTCCTTATCAATTGTAACACTAAAATATTTCAGGTCTAAAAGATTATGGCTTGATGGTTTCCAAAAGTTAGGCTCGGTTCTGGCATTGAAGGAGCTGTCAGATCTCCAGGAAGTGATGCGTGACAAGGAACTAAACATCCGCACTGACATCTACGAGATACTCCTAGAAGACGAAACAGATACATGATTCTGTATTAATCTGGTTTGTATGAAGATCCCAGAACTGCCTCGCATGATGTTGGGGATTTGACTTTGCCAGAAAACACAGCCCCGAGACCTCGGAGTTGATCACCAAAATTTTATGTCAAAGTTTGCTTGCAAGAGTCAAGAGCGAAGGAGAAATTTCAACTTTTGCTCGAAACAAGCAAAAGAGGTGAAGAGATTCAAGTGCGAAGACAACTTTTCGACTTAGCTCGACACGCGAAGACAACAAGATTCAGTGCAGGGACTTTCAAGTCAAAAGATGCAAGGACATCACTGATGAAAGCAACTTTGAGGATTGACAAGATAACGTGTAGAATGAAGTTTCAAAGAGTAAAAAGACTAACTTCGCCCCTGTAGTTTAAAGGGGTTGTATTGATTAGAGAGAGGGGGTATAGCAGTCAATTGTATACAAATTGCGAAGACTAGACCTCTGCTCCCACGACCCTAGCACAGTTTGGCTGGAACACCGCTACACCAGGTTGCTCATGTCGAAGTGCTTGCCTGATGATTCATATCATATTATCACCGACCACGCAACTTCGCAGTCAAGCCCAGCTTCTTACAAAAAGGAGAGGAAATATGATTTGCCATTTATAGTATGTAAACATCCTTTTCATACATCAGGCCGATCGGTCACCTGGCTTCTCTGGTCTCTCAGTCCAAAGCCACCGTCATCCGTCCTTCACCGCTCCTGGACCCGCTTGGCCTTCACCTTCGCTGTCGACCACTGTCTCCGAGCTTTTCCTCTTTGCATCCATTATGTTGCCCCTGTAGTTTAAAGGACTTGCATCCTTTAAAAGGTTACTAAGAACGCTCTTATTATATAAAGGACTTCTACTTTCTAAGGAAGTGGCTTATGCTCTAATATCTCATAAATCTTGGGCATGCCTTGGTTTGCTCGGAGCTCATCAATGGTTGCCTGGCACCTCTTGATAGTCTTCCCTTGTGCCTTCACCATCTCTTCTAACTGCAGTTTCCTATCCATCATATCATAGACAAGGTTTACCATCACCCGAGGTAGTGGCTCTAGCTGCACTGAATCTGTCATAGCCCATCCAAGGTCGGGTTGTGCACGAGGAAAGTAGCGATGAATGTCATGCTTCATAAGGTTATAGCGAAGATAGCGGAGACCCATACATGCTTCAAAAGTAGCATCTTCAATGCTATCCTCTATAGTAGCTCGATGACCCCACGTGAGAGAACATCCTGTCCAGCTGATATGCCCCCTTGTCTTGTTTATGTGCAAAGATGCTTGCCCTTGCCTTCCAGTACGTATCCTCCAGTGGATGAGTGTACTCCCAGCAGACGTACTCCACAGCTGGATGCCAATCAGCGAAGTAAGCAGTGAGCATCCCCACCAGGCGAAGATGAGAGACAGCATTCCCTCCATTCATGCGGTAGATCCTCACAGTCCACTCCATTGGAGGAGGTGGCATATCTCCAAGAGCTTCATGATGTGGTGGAGACGGGGGTTGTCCTCCTCCATTAGTTTCCTCTTCATCATCTTCAACCTCGATGATCTCTGGATCTTCTTCAGGCTCAGGCTCTTCCTGGGGAGGTGCTGGTGCTTGGATTGGTGCTTCAGGGGCCTGCTCCTGTTCCTGGGTTTCTGGCTCTTGTGGCTCTTCAGTTGCAAGCAGGGCACGAGGTGGGTAGTATCCTCCAGAGCTGATGCGGGCAGTCTTACGGTCACAGGCCATCTACAGAATTTTTAGATGAAGTTAGAATAGAGGCAAAATTTCATAATAGAATGAGACATAAGAAGCATAAAAATTTATCAAATAACAAGAGCAAGATAGTGAGCATAAAAATAGTGTAAAGATGATACTAAATCGACCATTTCTAGCTAGGCTTGCGTCCTACAATCAACCAGAGCTCTGATACCAATTTATCACACCCATTTAACGACCAAATGGAATGCATAACCTTATGTGTACCCAGAGATCAATCACACATAAGTTCACAAATTATAACGGAAGTATCATCACAAATGTTATTATATCACGGTATTTAACACATAGTCTTAACACAAATGTAGCGGAAGTAAAAATAATAAACTCTCGTGGTAGCTCCAGTCACAGGTACATTGACTGGTTGATAGCAAGTCTAGTAATCTTCAGGGAAGTAGGCGTAGTAGTCACTATTACCACCATCTGTTACCCATCCGGGATTTTTATCCAAGTAAGAAAAATAAACAAGCGTAAGTACATCTCGTACTCAACAAGTGTAACATGGGGTTCATGAGGCTCAAAAAGGCATAACATTGGTTTATCAGCATGTAGCTTTTAGTTAGCATGGTTTTTAGCATATCAATAGCATCAAAATGTCTCAATGTGAACAATAAACATATGATCCATGTGAAATGATTAATGAATAGCAAAAACGTAACCATTAACAATTATCAACTATTTCATAAGGGTCCAAGGCCACTCGTGACTGTGAGCACGGCTGTTATAACAGTTTTACACTCTGCAAAGGTTGTACACTTTCACTGTGAGTCGTGTTACCCAAATGCCCAGGTTAATTACTCCCAAAACACTACCAAGGTGAGCAGGCAGGGTAAACACTATGAAGTCTTTCGAAGGTTCGTCTAACAAGTTAGGGCCATTAGATTCACTCGGCAAACAGATGTAGAGCACCCCTTCCAAATGGCACAATAACCCGCAGCCTATACACATAAGGACAGAGGCCGCACTATACCCGATTCGTCAAGCCATTCTTACGCCAAAAAGGTTACCTCTAACAAGCTAGAAAAGGTCCTTCTATATGACTAAAGCCAGAGCCATATAGCCCCCACAGTTGTACTGTAAATCCCAGATTGTCGCTTATAGCTGAGTCCTTATGGAGAGTAATTAGAGCATCAAAAGTAACCCCCATGCTCTAATCCCCTTTAAACACTAATCAAAATCATCTTTTAATGTTTGTTGCATATTCCTCTAATCAATTTACATGATCATAGTCCATGTTCAAGCACTAGCCATACTACTCAATGCATTGTAATAGGTATCAAAGTATAGGATCAATCACTAAGTCATCCTTAACAAGGAATAAATGCATAATGATATTATTTGCATAATGTGAATAGGACAACAAGGATAATCCCATGCTATACTTGCCTTGGTCAAACTGGTCCTAAAGATCTTGCTCGTAGAAAGGCTCTTGATCCCCAACAAATTGCTCACCGTCTATACTCGATCAATCAACAGCAACAACACACATCCAGAGGCAATCATGCATAAACAAACAAGACTATAATTAGAACAGTACACCATCAGTAAGAAAACAAAATAAAAGGTCTTTAAAACGAATCTACGACTCGCTAGGATCACACAGACGCGAAGATCACGAAAAACGGAGCTAAAACGACAAAGTTATGAATTTATGAAGATTTCCTATAGAAAAATAAATACTTTAATAAAAACTCAAAAATAAATTAATCCAAACCTACTGTACAATTCTATAGTCACGTAGAGCTCGCAAATACGAATCTAACGCAACTTGAACGGGTCAAATCGGAGTTAAAACGGAGATTCTACGACTAAAACAAGTTGAGTGGCAAAACTGTAAATATCAGAAAGCGTATTTTTCATTTTCCGAAACGAATTACGTTTTCAACCGATCAAAGCGTATTCTGAGTTTTACGTTTTAGGACCGCGGGTTCTATATACTAAAGACTCAGGGTCTCTTTTACAAATTTACAAGCGAACCGTTATTTTCTATTTACATCCGTCGGATTCAAGATCAACGGCCCAGATTAGATCGGGGAGAGAGGGGAAAAGAAACCGGCGGCGCTCCGGCCGATTCCCGGCCGCCGGCGAGCCTCCACGGTGGCGCCATCACTGGAGAAAGCCAAAACACGGCTCCGGCCACCAAACGAAGAGAGGAGAACACCGGGAGGTCGAGAAGCTCACGGCGAACTCACCCCGCGCGAAGATAGGGCCGGGGGATGACCAGAAGGCGGCGGCTAGCTCGCGGGGGCGGCTATGGCGGCGGTGGCGCTTGCGGTGGCGCGACGAGACGACTAGAGCGGCTCCAAAAGGACGGGTTGGAGGCGGAATAGTGCGGGGGTCCCGTTTTATAGCCCGTAGGCGTCGGCATACATGGAAAGGGCGGAGATTTGCGGCGGATTCGGATCACCGAATCGGTGAAGAAGGAGAAGGCGGTGCGGAGCCGGAGGAAGAAGAAAGGAAAGGGAGATGCATCGCTGACCGGTGGGACCGACTCGTCAGCGGCTCAGGGCGGAAGACGGCCGCGCGTGCGCGAAGCTGGGCCAATGGCCGCGGCTTGGGCTCGGCCCAGGGAAGAATGCGAGCGCGGGAGAAGACGGGCCGCACGCGGGGAAGCAGGCCGAGGCTGTGGGCTGCGGTAGGAGAAGCGGCCCGATAGCAGAAAGAATTCCTTTTCTTTTTCTTTTCCTAATTTTTCAAAGCCATTTTTCAAAAGATTTTTAAATCCAATTTGAATTTGATTTAAACCACTCATCACAAAATCCCAAATGCAGCAGCATGAATGCTCAATCATGTTCCTACCCTTAGATTAAATTTTAAATTTATAAAAATTATTATTATCCTAAATTTGCATGCTCACAAAATTATATATAAAAAATCATATTTTCCTATTTTTCTTCTTTCAAAAATTTTAGGGTGTTACACCTGCGCACCATAAGACAAGAGATATGTTGTATAATACAACTCGAATTATGGTTAGTTCATCAACTCAACCCAAGACACGAGTCACGTTGACAATCATGACTTCATGAGTCAGCAATATTCCTAAGAAACACTTCGCGACCTTCATCGCTCTCTGTTGCTGGCAGCTTTGGAAGGGCAGGAATGCAGTCGTATTCCGATCAGAAAGAGCAGGGCATCAACCAATATTGGCAGCTTGCATCTGTGATGCCAAACTATGGAAATCCAGGTTGCCTAAGAAAGACAGGGAGCTAGCTGAACGTTGGATTGGTGTCTTCACAAATGCTATGTAAAACAATTTAGATCACAAGTCATCAAATGAAGTAAAACTCTTTTCATATTTGCCAGCAGGCATTAAGTGAGCAATAATAAAATATTTAGGTGGAGATCCTCTCTCCACCCCCCCCCCCCCCCCCCCCCCCCCCCCGCCTCCAACCCCGGCGACTTCCAAAAAAAAACAATCATGAGTCATGAACTCATGATACAACGGTGCTGCGGTGCAAATTCTAGGTTGCAACTTATTCAATTTAAATGCAGTGGGGGGTTTTAAGCTAGTTACGTAGTATTAAACTAGAGAAGGCAGAAGCCTGCATTGAAAACCCGAGGGTGTATTTACACACATCCGCAGCTACTAAGCTACCATGATTATCCTGAGCAACAGGCAGGCAACCTAAATAAAAAGAAAAAAAAAAGGAAATGGTTGATCACATCCATCAGCCTCTTGTTCTAATGATGGTTATGGTGCCGTTTCCTCCCGTCCTGATCTTGGTCAGGCTAACGACTGCCTTGCCGGACAGGCCCAGGCCGTGAGCCGACACGGCGGGGCCGCACGCGAACGGGCCAACGGGGTGCCGAACTGGTCTCGCCGGTCTCTTGAGGATTCTCTGGTTGACGTCGTCCAGCGTCGTCATGCGGCCGTCGTCTAACCCCAGCGGCTTGACGACTGCAAAGGGGTACAGCACTCCGACGCCTCTCTTCTCCTTGTCCTTCTCCTCCCCTGAAACATATTCGAACGCGTGCATTTTAATAACTAACGTAAAAAAAATTAGTCACAGAATTCAACAAACTTTTAGGTTTGTGAACGCCAAACGTGTAGAGTTACGAAGAAACCGAAGCCTGCGCAGACATGCTGCAGCGACTGCAACTGCTGCTCTGTAGTCTGTACTCCTCGCACCAGTGCCTGTCAGCGTCCCGTCCCAGCAGTGCACACATGCGCGGGCGAGTAATAATAATGGTTCCTCACCGGTCATCTACCCACCTGACAGCGACGAGGGGCAGGCAGAGGCGGTCGCGGAAGTCACACGACGGGAAGGGTGCTCGCGGTCGCAGAAGTCGACGACGGGCCGCGAGCGATCGTCGCGACGCGCTGCCGCGTGGGGCGCCCCCGCGGCTGCGGCTGCCTTTTGCAGCTGCAGGGGGGGAACAGCGGCTCGCACGGTGGCGGGGACGTGAGGAGGGGGGACTACCGCTGTCGCCTCCGCCTCCTCATCTCCGCTCTGCGCCGCTGCGGCTGGCGCTGGCATCTGCACCTGCGCTCTGGGGCCCCTCTGCTGCTCCTCCCTGCCGGATGCACCTGCCCCGTCCTCTCCTGCACGTCCGAGTTTCAAGTTTCATGTTCAACTGTTTGTATGGAGGCAATAGTAGTGGCAGTGCGACTAACACCTTCGCTACGCAAGCAGTTAATCTAGGAACAGAGTGCTCTGCACTGCAGCCGCAGTGGGCTGGTTATCAGTTGATCAGCATCAGAACTGACAAGAACAAGTACGACTGTAGTAACCACTAATTTGTCTGTAGCTGTTGTTGCCTACTACTACCATTGTCTGCTTCCCCTGCTCTGCTTGCAGTATCGGCGTACTAACAAACAATGGCTAATTTAACACGGAGTAGGAGTGTGTTCGTAGCCAACAGTGTTAAGTGAGCTGTGAACGTGAGCAGCAAAGCAGGCCGTGTGGCGATGTGCGGCGTATTGAAAAGGACGTGTCGAACGAATCACCTGAGACAAAACTGCAGCGTAGTATCTCCGTCTTCGGGTCCGGGGTCGTCGTGGTGTTCAAATCATGGCGGAAATCTGCTCCTCCTTCCTCGGCGCTAGAATCCCAGAAGCCCTGCAAGCCGAGAACAACCGGACAAGCGGCGGCGACGCTACAGGTTAGAAAAGAAAAGGAGGACGAGGCCACTGCCCGCTCTGGCGCGCTCTGTCTCTGCGTGCGATGCATGCATGCTTATCGTTTAGCGAGACGGCGAGGCTACAACTTTTCGCTTCGTTTGGTGAGTGGCTAGAGTACCAGAAGATGAACTTGCATTGAGCAAACTCTTGGGAGCAAAATCAAGAACAACATAGCCTACACACACATGTTGTAGTGCCGTCTCTGCTTTCTACAATCTATATGATATCCACACGATTGCCATTTTTGTATGCTGCTATAGTATGTATACGACTTACCGCAAGAAGGCATTGAAGGTCCTCGCTGACGGCCGCCGGACGCCGAGGGGGAGGCGTCGTCATCGCCGCCATCCGCTGCCGCTTGCTGCGACGGTCGCTCCAGTGAGCGACGGCGTCGTGCAGGTAGCCACTGGACGCCTCCGACGACGCCGGCGACTGCACACCTGCTGCAGGCAGCACGAAGACATACTTCAGCTCAGTACTCCGCTACTCATCTCTGCTATGCCCTAGCTAGTAAACGTAGCAGGTCTAGCAGCGAGAGCTACTCTCAGCTGAGCTGAGCTGAGCACTTACGCGTCGCCGGGAAGAAGGCGGGCTGTGCTTGGACGGCGGCACCTCCGGCTCCAGCCCCAGCAGCTCCAGCTCCTCCGAGAGTGTAGTGATGAGTGTGAAGCAGCTCGGAGTCCCAGTCCCAGCCCCAGTCCAAGCAATCCAGCGGAGGCAACACGCAACAGTCGTAGGAGCAGGTGTCTAGGGCCATGGCGTGTTGTTGGCAGTGTAGCCGGGGCCAGCTGAGATGGCTTGTCATGGATGGCGTAGTGGCGTGGTGCGTGCTGGCTGCTGGGAGAGTGGCGTGTCCTCTAGGCCCTCTAAATAGGAGGCCCAGCCCTTCTCCCTTTTGGCGGGGCACCAAAAGCTGTGTCAAATTGGGTGGATGGAAATGCGAGGAGGTCGTCTTTTGCTCTATTTGCCTGCCCTTTTTTCTCTCTCAGGAGCTAAGGCTCGAGGAGAGAAGAGGCAACTAGTAGCAAGCAATGCAATGCAGCAAACCAGTCAATCGAAAAGAAGCAGTAAACAAGTAAAGAAAAGGGATAGCAACAAAAGAGCAAAGGGCCAAAAGTTGCGGTTGCCGGGGCTTGTCACTGCTCGGACCTTTCTCGTGATTCGTTATGTTTGATTGCTCTACTTCCTTTGCATCGTCATCGGAGAATGTTGCTATAACATGCATCAAGTGCGCAGACTTTGAATATTAATTAGCTTCTTAACTAGTATATAAAAGTGGCAGAGCTTGGACTAAAATGGAGGGGGGCAAATATCAAATGGCAATGAATTGTGATTACTTTCAAGTATAACAAGCTCTTAAGGCACAACACTAATGGTGAATCACCTAGGGCAGAGGGACCATCATGTTGACCTACACTAAGCTTCGCCTGTCCCTGGATAAATAGACGGAGGGAGTACGCTGTAAACATCGGTCATGAGTAGCTACACTGCACATACATATGCTATATTTCAAAAGCAGAGGGCTAATATATACTTCCTCCGCTCCAATTAGTATATCTAGAAAATTCAAAACGTCTTATAATTTAGAGCGTAGGGAGTACTATATATGCACAAGGTCGTAATTCGTAATACGTACTCCCTCCGTCCCAGAAAAAGTGTCGTTTTAAGTTTTTCAGACATCGTGTTTGACCGTTCATCTTATTCAAAAATTTTGTACAAATTATAAAATAAATAAATTATTATTGAAGTATCTCTAATGATAAAATAAGTCATAATAAAATAAATAATATTTATTAAAAAATTTTGAATAAGACGAGCGGTCAAACACGATGTCTGAAAAATCTAAAACGATACTTTTTCTGGGATGGAGGGAGTACATGTCTGGCATAATCATTCTGTTATTGCCTGCTGGTAGCACTAGTTGTCATGAAATATTGAAATGTTTTTCAGTAGTAAAAAAAATACTGTGGACTATGAGGACGTGGTAATTTTCTTGGGAAGGGGTAAAAGAAAAGTTGCTACGAACTAGTACGAGTACTTTGCTAGTGGACTGTACGTGCCTGTTGATGTTTTGTTCGTATCCTTGTGCCGCAGCAGACGGGGACAGCAGCAACACCAGTAGGTGTGGTAGCTTTAGCATGCTTTCATGAAAATCTTCGGACGAGGCTCAAAATATTTTCGTTTCCTGTTGTCTCTATCTCTCTTTTTCAGTTTTCACTGCTGGTGCAAGATAAGCTTGCCCTGCGTCTGCAATATGTACAGTATATTATTACTGCGACCTTTTGTAGAACAGCGGAGCTTATCATAGCCCCATGTACTTGTTACACCAACAAAGTGTGGGGCTTGGCTGTTGGCTCCACGAATCACCAGTAATGGCCAAAGGACTACTCGTACGTGCACAGCAGTGGCAGTGGCAGTGGCAGTTGCAGTGCGTGAGAGATTGCTCGGATCATACAGACAGTGGTCTCCAGTACCAGACCATCATTGCTTTGAAATCCAGTATATACTCCGTATATGGCTAGTTTCAAACTTCGTTATGTATGAATATGAGGAAATAACCAAGGATCGGGTTAGATTTTATGAATCTCAACCCTCACTTCACTGTATTCTGAACTTCTCTGTGGAAAGCATCTTGTACTGTACCAAAAAACTACCACTGATTGCCTTGCCTGATGAACCATCCTAAATTTTGTAAATCCCGAAAAACTAAAGTTGCTCATCATCCAGCAAACATCTCTCCCGATGTATGTATCTTGCATCGAGAGATACATGCATGCAGACGCAGAGTTGCAGATTGATCGAGAAAGCATGGTCCAAAAGCGAGATCATACTGACCTGGAACAGAAATGAGCTCCCTAAAGGGAGTCAAGAAAGGCAGCCAACGAGTACTTAACACTGACATGTATGAGTATCCGTAACCTGATACTACGACTTTTTTTTTGTGCGTGTAAACCCATGAGTTTAGACTTTAGAGACAAGTTAAGTTGGGCGTGACCTCTTATCTTTTTCAGTGCAGGGCTAGCAGAGTAGTACTTCTCGTCTTTACTTGCCTATTCTTTTCTGCGAACGGTCAATGCAAAAGCAAGGTAAAAATTGCCACTCCTTGCAATTGCAGCGCCATTGGTATCATCTACCTTTGTGCATGACTGCAAGAATGGCAATTGCATGCCCTGTCTTAACGTCCTCCCATGCTAGCTGCACATTCCATCTTGAGGAAACATTTTTTTACTTGTACTGTCTTGTGACATTGGGCATATATTTACGGTGGCCTTCACCTATCTAGTCTGTGAATGATTAGTCATTTGGTCGACACGCATATTGCAGGGGCTGGGTTGGAGGCCGTCCTATTGTGAGTGTAGTGTAGCCTCCTATTCCTATGTGAAGAAGGGATGACCATAGCGCGGCCGGGAAAGGCATTCTTGGGCCCTGTGTTGGCGCCAATGATTCACGTACTTACTACAGTTGGTTAGTGAATTGTAGCCACATGTAACCTTGGTTATTAGAAGTACACTAGCACTAACATACTTCCTCCTACCATATATATAGGAATCCACCGGTTAATTTCTTCGAAGTTAACCTTTTCTAACTTTTTTCTATAACTTTGATCATCCATTTTTATTTAGATTGGCATTAGTAGATTCATTATTCATTATAAATATGTAACTCTTCTTATTTAAGATAATGCAATTTTACAGACACTTGAAGGCTCGACTCAATACAAGCTTAAATAGACTTACATTTGTGGCTATATATAGGAAGTACTATTTGATTTGCCATTTCATATCAGCTGGTACAAGATACTGCCCCAAATGTAAATGCACCTTCTTGTGATGGGGCAATAATAATTAATAAGTCACGAACCCCCAGGAGAGGCAAATGCATGCCTTGCTTAGGATACATAAACTGAACCGTGAATAGCAAAGGGATGGAGATCGATGTTGCAATTTCACTGCTGTTGGCGACAATGCAATCGATGTTAGGATCTGGTAGCAGCTAGCGTGGATGGTGGAATTATTGCCGACTTTCACCTTCCGAACGCTAGCTTTTGGCAGCCCAAGCAGACTACTACTCCAAGAGCAGTCGAATGCGCGCGGCTTTCCGAGCGGCAAAGCATGTGCCAGACACTACACTCAGGGCAGCGCTACGTTACGTCCTGGCCGAAACAACAGTGCGCCTAGCGTAGCGGCCTAACCAGCCGTGTTTACTTACCACTGCATGCTGCCTGCGTTAAGTAATGAAAAGCACCCTCCGTACGTTCTATCGGGGCTCTGCAGGCTGTGCTGTTTGTTGTACAATGATGAGGAGTAATATGCATGCCTTCCCATGGTTTTCAATGTTTCATCAAGAGAGTATATAAGCACAGCAGTGGGGGTGGGGTGATGAACTGATGAGCGACAATAACTTCTGCTCACGAATGGGAAACAACCACAAATTTCAGCTTAACACCTCTGGAGTGGAGCTCCGCCACTTGCTGCTCACGAGAATTGAAAGGGCCCGCGATGGCGATCCCACTGCGATGCATGTCCACGGTCCAGTACTCACCCCTAAAGCCTGAGCTCCGCCACTTGCAACATACAAAAGAAGACAGATAAAACACTTGAAACACACTTCTGAAACATTTGAAAAAGCTCCTGAAAACATTTGAAAGTCATTGCAAACATACGCAACATCCAGGTAAAGCACTTGCAACATATGTGTGAAACATATGCAACATTAAGATAAACACACTTCCAACATACGTCCCAAAAACACAGATGAAACATTGGTAATAGACCTTTGCAACATAAGTGTACAACATTGCAACATATGCACATCTCAATCTACTTTTGCATCATGTATCTAAAACAATTGCAACATACCTATGAAACATCTGAAACATTTGAAACATACGCTTGCATCATGCGCTTTCAGCAAAATCTGGCAAGCGGGTGGGCGGAGCACTGCACAGCGAGATCAAGCTATGCGGTCACAGTGGAGAAGGAGGATGGCAGTGGGCGGGTGGCTACGGGGCCCTCGATGAGCGGCTGTGTTGTCCCCGGCGAAAGGGCGTGTGCGGCCCCAGACGAGTGGCGCCCGCGGTGGAGGCGACAACAGCAATCGGGTGGGTGCGGCCTTGCGCGGCGAGGCAGCATCGGCTGTGCGGTCGTGGGGGAGCACGTCGCGGTGATGGAGATGAAGGCCGGCGAGAGGTGTAGTGGAGAGGAAGGCATGCGGGAGCGCGGCGAAACACAGTCGTGGAGCACAGTCGCGGCCTTGCGCGGTGAAGCACATGATAGGAGAGTGGAGTGGGGAAATATTTTCTTGAGAGGATGAGGAGCGTATAGAGTACACATGTCTGTTGGGCGGGTAGTGGTAACGTGCAGGCCCGTCAAGGAGGTACGACACAGACAGATGTCTCGACTCAAGCATTACCTTACTCAGAATGGTAGTGGTACTATAATATGCATATGCCTTCGCATGGTTTCATCCAGAGATGATCGTATTGCGGTTGGCATATATAAGTACAGCACTAGAGTAGTGCAGGGTGGGGTGATGAACTGATGAGTGGTGCCCGACAAGAACTTCAGCTCACGAATTGGAAACAACCACAAATTTCAGCTTAACACCTCTGAGAACCACAAGTACAAAAGTACCGAATGTATGTATGCTACGAACCAACAGAACATTCACTGTTGTAGAATAAATATGGTTGACAACCAAAAATGTTCATTTTATGAAGTTGTCAAAATGTGTAACGGACTTCACCATTGCGTTCCTCTCGTCGAGATGGTCAAAAAAACATATATGGAACGTCCAATTTGGAGTTCGGATAAGAGATTTATGCCTCCGAGAAAATGTATGAACTATCGGTACTACCACTCTGAGATCACCGGTACTACCGGTCCGACAAGGTTTGGCGCAGATATGAACTACCGGTACTATTGGTCCGAGACCGGTACTACCGATGGATAGTGGTAAGTGGCGCAATTTGGCGTGAAAATGAACTACCGGTAGGGACCGGTACTACTGGTGGAGCCTGACCGGAAGTACCGATAGGTATTTATTCAGAATCTGACTTTCAGATCTCTATCCGATTGTTTCTAGATCGGTTTTTAGACGTGAGAAACTTAGAAAATAAGCCTTTGAAGAGGTTTCATACTGAGATAAGATCACCCCTTTTTATATATGAGAGGATCATGGCCGATTGAGTTCTCATCTATCCAATTGTCATACAAACAAATCAATCTATTTTTTTTACCCCTTTTCTCTTCTCCTTCAACCTCCATACTGTTCATCCCTCGATCCATGACCAACCTCCATACTGTTCATCCCTTGATCCACGACCAAGGATGGCGTCTTAGGCTCGCCGGCCGACCTAGGGCAACCCGACGACGTCCTTGCCCTGACGGGGTCCCTCCCGGGCAAGAGCTTCGACGATTTCTTTGCTAGTTTGCCTGAAAACTAGCCGGTTCTTCGTCACGCAAATGCGTTGGTTATCCTTTGGTGGTTTGTTTGTAAACCTCTCCGTGCTTCAACACGTAAGAGTGATATTCTCGCTGCGTTCTTCGGTCCGTGACGGTCCGGACGTCAATACCCTTGCTGTGTGATTTAGACAACATCCAACGTCAACGAATATTAAAAAAATCCTTTTTTCTAAAAGAAATGCGATGGCCGGACTACCAATGTAGCTGCCTGCATGTGTTTTTTGAAGAGAGGCCGTTGAGCAGAGGTTGCAAATTCTGCAGCTGCAGTGAAGTGCGGCCGATCTAGCCAAGCAGGTAACTACTTTCGAACTCGACTTGTCTCCGTTGCCTGCTGCCCTACTCCTTCCACGGTCCTGTCGGCATTCCAGCTGCCGAAATCGGAGACGTTGTTGCTGTCCAAACAACTTCTAAATCCGATATGGATGGAGTACGTGATTACCACCGCATGCTCCCTGCATTAATGAAAGTAATGAAAAGCATCGTCCGTATGTTCCATCGGGGCTCTGCAGGCTGTGCTGTTTGTTGTACAATGAGGAGATTAAATATTGTGTCTTGCATTCTACAATTAGGCCTCGTTTAGATTGAAAGTTTTTTCAACTCTAGCTACTGTAGCACTTTCGTTTGTATTTAACAATTAGTGTCCAATTATAAACTAATTAGGATCAAAAGGTTCGTCTCGTGATTTACTATCAAATTGTGCAATTAATTATTTTTTTACCAATATTTAATGTTCCATGTATGCATCCAAAAATTAATGTGACGGAGAGAGTGAAAAAACTTGGAATTTAGATGGCATCTAAACAAGGCCTTACTTAGTGGTACTTTAATGTGCATGCCTTGCCATGGTTTCATGAAGAGATGATGGTATTGCGGTTGGCATATATAAGCACAGCAGTGGGGGTGGGGTGATGAACTGATGAGCGACAAGAGCTTCTGCTAACGAATGGGAAACAACCACAAACTTTCGAACTCGACACTTGTTTCTGTTGCCTACTGCCCTACTCCAACCAACTTTTTTCTCCGAGAGTCAACTGTTGTTGTCGCTAAACCTACAGCGAGAATTGAAAGGGCCGGCGATGGCGATCCCACTGCAATGCATGTGTCCTTTTCCTATCCACGTCCACGGACTTTATCTAAATATACTCATCCTCTAAAAGGAATATTCTATCCTAATCATCACAAAATATACAATTTTCCCGTATCTATATATCCTCTATATCATCCTCTATCCACTGTGGGCCTACTTATTACTTTATCTAAATATATCCATGTGACATCTTGTTTTGAAGTATTTATTGAAACAAATTTAATGGTGCAATCGAAATTTAATTTGATTTTTTGATTTGTAAGTTATAACATTTTTTAGCTATTAGTTGAAATAGTAACAGCAGTGGGGCCGCGCATGTGCTCTCTCCCTCCCATCTCCTCACGCGGTCACGCCAGAGCAGCAGCAGAGGAGGCGCGCATGCAGCAGCAACGGTGCATAGCGGATGGACGCTGCTACGCTGAAAATAACGGATACGTAACGGTAGCGGACGGTTTTAGTCTTACCAGTGCAGCTGTCTCATCCTCCATCTCCTCCTCCAGTACGCATTTAACGTACCCAGTGCGATCGATCTAAAGCCTGAGCTCCGCCACTGTTGGTCACCAATGCCACGGGGCCCTGCCGATGATTGGCGCGTCTTCGTCCTCCTCGGCACGGCACAGTGCCACTGGAGGACCATTCCGCTGCTGCTGTCGCCGTCTTAACAGCGCGGACGTGGGGCACAAGCGTACCTACCGTCTCTGGTTCCCTTTCCGGTGCGCATCCGCATCTTTATGGCTCGTTCGCATGCATTCGCGCGCAGCGCAACATTCTGCCACCACCAGTTCGATACGACCGTGCTCGCTCGCTCTCGCGATTGCACTGCACGGGAGTAAAACTAACGCAGCAGCGAGCTGAGCTGAGCTGCATGCGCGCCGGCGCCGCATTTCAAACGAAACCTAGGCGCAGGCGGTGTACAACGAACGGGCAGTACATGGACGGATCGCATTGGATCGGCAGTACAGCACCCGGCAGGTTGGCCATCGGCAGATCGACAGCGTCGCGCGCTGCTGCCTGAATCCACGGACGAAGCCGCGGCTTTTTCACTGAAAAAGCGGTGAAAATTCGTGGTACCACTAGCAGCATTCGTCATTTCACTGCCCGGCGCCAGGCGACAGGCGCAGGCGTGGTGAAAACTGACACCCCTCTCTCTCTCTGCGTTTCGTTTCGTTTCGTTTCTGGTGCCTGCGTGCAGGCGGCAGTTACCGTAGCGCGCGGCCTTGCTTTCAGCATGTGTGTGTCGCTGTTGATGCAATTGTAGGTAGATGGCGGCTTGGAGCTGGCCTGGACTGCGTGCGAGATGCAGGGGAAAAAAAGCAGATGGCGGCGTCCGCAATGATTCGTCGAAGGATCGATCGATCGATCGATGTGAGCTTTGGGGCCCAGCCGCGGCCTCTTTTGCTCCTGCCGATATGAACGGCAAGGGCAACCATCCAAATTCCAAAAGAGCAGCCAGGGAATGGTCCGAATGGATGGTTCATGGTTGTATGATCCCTAGGAATCTTCCCGGAGTCGGTGGGTAATCGGTAAAAGCTCGGTAAAGATACATGAGCAAAGCGCCAAAGCGACAGTCTTCGTCAGGGAGGCCTGGTGTCTCCTCTCCTCTCGCCAGCCCGGTTTGTGACGGCCCGTCTCGTCCAAGTCCCGGCTGAAAGAGTCTTGACTCCTCTACGTGGTCCGCGGCTATGTACGGGTGCCGGCGTGCAACACCACACAATTAACGGTTTCCAGTCCCGGTGGCCGGAGGCCCCGCAGCGGAGCAGGAAACTGGCGCACACGTCCCGTCCCGACGATCGGCAGTTGGGTTGGAAAGAAATGCACGACGCGGCGCGAGGGCAGCGGAAGTTCTCCTGCGATCCACAGGTCGGATGCGACGCGATCGGTACGGACAAGGGCAGGAGGTGTCGTGTCGGCCGTCGGCCCCGATCCCGACCCGCCCGGCCACCCTGTTTCGAAATTTCGATGCAACGCACCAGCGCAGCGCCCGTAGCACGGAAGTCGTTGGTCCCTTTGTTTCCTCCCGCCCGCCGCTCCCGCAGGCGACCGATGGTGGGCTGATCGACTGCGAGTCCGCCATGCGGGTATCAGGCCGTTGGCCCATGGACCTCTCTGCCCAAACCAAGCGACACCACGTCCGCGGCTTGGGTTGGGCTATCCGTCCATCCGGGCCATCGCGCCTCAAGCACATAGAAACAGCTGACCGTGTGCCAATGGGGGGACGAGTGGGGAAAGTTTTCTTTGGCCCTAAGGGCATGTGTGCTCACGCACGCGCCGTTGAATGCGCGTGGGATGTGTGCGCATCTCCACGCACATCTAACGGTGGTGCACGTGAGAGCATATTCCCTTAGGGGCAGAATTTTCACGTTCAAGAGGAGTGATGTGCTAAGGAGAAAAGAAACTAAACAGTAAGCCAAGTGTGTAATCAGTGTCAATGGTGATTACTCCCTACTATGGACTTGTTTGATTTCATGTTTTCGTTGGAGCCTAGCTAGGATTGGAGTCTGGTTAGGCTAGACCTATCCCTGCAAGCCAACATGGGTTTGTTTGGTTGGGCTGCTATCACTAGTCTGGTTTCCATAAGAGTTTGTTAGGTTGCTTGCTTTTCCTTGCATAGAACTACCACATCTTTAGCTTGGTAAGATTACCTCCTTTGAAGCATTCTATCGAACAAGTGGTGAGCTCCATCGCGATGGTGTTGCTTTACCCTTCACCGATGAGCACCTCTGTTGCACCCATGCCCATGCCGGCCCTGAGCACCTCGCGTTGCTCCTCGCCGCTCCGAGGTCTTGAGCATCGCGGCCGTGAGTGCCCGTGCTGATCCCGTGCTCGCCTTCCTCTCCGACGGTGGGAAGCCGGTGCTACGGTCAGTAGGTCGTCCGCGAGCGCCTGCGCTGAGCCCGTGCTTCGGATGTCCGGCGGCGTCCCCCAATAGCCTGTACGACGACCACCTCCGTCGTGATATCTTCGTTGTCTTGCTTGCAACTCCACTAGAAGGAGCTCACACATGACATCCGGATGGTGGGGACTTGCGCGGTGCTCGCGTGGGCTCCAGCGGAGTGGCTCGTTGCAGATCCGGCGGGAGGTCCGGTGGAGTGGTGGCCGACGAGAATTCGCGTGGCGGTCTCCGTTGCGCTCGGGCAGTACTCGATTGCGCCACCGAAGCTCCATGGCCGGCTTGCACCGTCGCCCTCCTCGCGTCATCACGCACCAAGCACTGGGAGGTGAATGGAATGCCAACTGGGTACTTGGCCAAGCCAGACCAGGGGCTTACAGGTGGCCTCTCGAAGCCAGGCCCCAGTCCACCTACAACCAACCCAACAAGCTAATTTTGGCTCTAGGAACCAGGCCAAGGTTTAGACACCTAATCAAACATATAGCATATATAAACCAAAATCTCTTCTGGTCCATCACTGTTGGAATTTTAAAACCGGTAATGATAGAGTTATCACTGAGAATTCGTAAGACAAAGGACATTTGTTAGCAACGCTAGAGATCCATCAGCAACAAGAAGCGAGAGTAGTGTTGCTGGTCCGACAATAGGAGAAGAATACGACCTAGCAACAGGAAGGCCAAGACGTTCAGCAAGACAGACCCGCCCTAGCACACGCTTTGCAGGCCCAAAGTGGCAGTAGAATGTAATAGGCCTACTTGCTGTAATATTTAAGGGGATGATGAGAGGAGTGGAAAACAAGTAAAACCATAACAAACTATCAATACTGAGCCGTCCTGGTTCTGCTATCTACCTGTTCCCCAGGAAAGTTAAATATGCCCCCAAGGGCATATGCTCCCATCCCCAATGCTGTTGGATAGGAGCAAACTAATTGGTTTCCGTATTTGCATTGAATTCTCTTTATCGTTAAGACCCATGTGCAATTTGTTGTGTGTTACTCCTTATTAAGCATTTAAGCTGCTTTTCTCTCTTTGGACTCATCTGCCTTTGATCTACAGTAGCATCGTGTAGAGTAGGTGGATGGAGGCCCCATTGAAAAATTAAGACCATGGCATTATCAAGCTAAGAACAATCATGATCGGAAATATTTGCAACATTTCTCTCTGTATCCAACAGCAATGAGGATGGGAGCATATGCTCTTAAGGGAAAAAAAACTGCGTCCCCCTGTTCGGTTCTTCCCCTTCTTCCCAATTCCTCTACAGATCTAAGCTAACAACATTACTGCCAAATTTTAAAACCCGACGACGGTGATAAGGTGCTCATGTTTGTTTAGACCAATAATTTATGTGAATTCATAAGAAAAAGAATATTATTGTCGGATTTTAAAACCTGTCGACGATTATAACGTGCTCATGTTTGTTTAGATTATTAGTTTACCTAACAATTTTTAGCTATTATAATAGAAACTTGGTATTGTTAGATTCGTAAGCAATTGTACTATCCAATGGTAACCAAAAGTTTATAAGTATAAATAATATAGGGAAAATTGTGTTCTTGTCCTTGTCCAGGTGCCACCTAATTTTGAATATTTTTCAATATTAAATCTGAATTGAAATAACTGCAAGTTGTGTCAAATATATTTGACCAAATTTAATCATTTGTATCAACATACAATAAAAAATTCTAATTCCAAATTAAGGGTAAAATCACAAATAGGCATAACAAATAGGGGCAAAATCACAAGGGCATTTATGTCATTTTGTACAAAATTTAACACCATTAGGTGAGGATGACGGAGTAGGGGCAAACTGGTGCTTCGTTTCGAAATCACTAGGGTAAATTCACAAAGTCAAAAAAACGAGGGCAAAATCATAGTTTTGATACAAAACAGGGTAAAACCGCAAGAGCCCTAATAATATAAAATATAAAGTAAATGAATGGTTAAAGTGTAATCACTACTACACTAAAGATTTTTTTGGGGCGGCTCAAATGGGTTTGTGGGGCGGTTTGGCCAGTCGCCCCTACCATCCCGTTGCCTGTTGCTACAAACCGTGGATTTGTAGGGACGACAAATGATTTGTAGGGGCTTTAAAAAATTCACGAATCTAGGCCAAAAAAAATAGGAATTTCTTTTTAATCTGGGGAGGCCCCCCGCCGGCAAGACGTGACACTTTTTGCGTGAAAATCGCGCGCTTCGCGGCTGTGGGGATTCGAACCCGCAACTTGCTCCTCGCGCATACCCTTCTCAACCACTGCACCTCACACTCACTTATGTTTATATTGGATTTTGGTTCCCCACATATTATCCTAAATCAAGTTTAAATTGATTGTTTGAGGCCCTAAACGAATGCAAATGAAAAAGTTGTCAACTACAAAGTTCCATTACTTTTCGAGATCTACAACTTTCATGTATATAGTTTCTCCATCCGAGGTCGTTTATAAAATTTAAATTTTGAATTTGATAAATTCAAATGTAGTTTTCCTTAACAAGATGATTTCAAATCAAAAGTTGTCAACTATAAAGTTTCATAACTTTTCAAGATCTACAACTTTGGTTTTGCTGTTTGTCCAACTAAGGTCATTTAAAAAATTCAAATTTCAAATTTTTAAAAATTCAAATGTAGTTTTCCTTAACAAGATGATTTCAAATTAAAAAGTTGTCAACTACAAAGTTGCATAAATTTTTGGATCTAAAATTTTCATTTTGATTGTTTCTCCATCCGATGTCGTTTGAAAATTTTGAAATTTAAATTTGAGAAATTCAAATATAGTTTTCCTTGATAAAATGAATTCAAATAAAAAAGTTGTCAACTATAAAGTTCTATAACTTTTCGAGATCTACAACTTTTATTTTGGTCATTTGGTCATCCGACATAGTGGTAGTAACATTGTTCATAAATTTTACATATCCCTCTTTAGTTTATGTAACTGAAATATATATATATATATATAACGAACAGTGTTACTATCATTTTGTCAGATGACGAACTGATCAAAATAAAAGTTGTAGATTTTGATGAGTTCTACAACTTTTATGTTCATGACTTTTTTAGCTGAAATCATTTAATATTTCAAAATGACATTTGAAATTGCCATTTTTTGAAATTCAAAATTCAAATAGATAAAACAATCATTTGAAAAGATGGACAAAATAATAGCTGTAAGAACACAATAAATTGATAGAGCATGAATTTAGAAAATTTTAGGAAAATATCATTAAATTTAAAGTTAGTACGAGGGAGAAAGACTAATTATAAGTTTTAGCCAGAGATTAAAAAGAGAAATCAGTGTTCTTCAACAATTTCAAAATTGAATTTCAAACAACATTTTATAGCAATAAATGATTTCAAATGAAAATGTTTTAAACAACAAAGTTTCATGACTTTTCAAGATCTACAACTTCTATATTGGTCATTTCGCCATCCGATGTCGTTTAAAAAAATTCAAATTTTAGTGCTTAATTTTTAGGGGCTCTTACGTTTTTACCCCTGTTTTGTATCGAAATTGTGATTTTACCCCTATTTTTTTACTTTGTGAATTTACCCTTGTGATTTCTAAACGAAGAACAAGTTTACCCTAACGGTGTTAAATTTTGTACATAAGGACAGAAATGCCCATGTGATTTTGCCCTTGTTTGTTATGTTTATTTGTGATTTTACCCCTGATTTGAAATTAGAACTTTTTATTGTGTGCAGACACAAATGAATAAATTTATCCAAATTGTCACAATTTGCAATTATTTCAACTCAGATTTAATATTGAAAAAATATTCAAAATTTTGGAAGTACCTTTGCAATATTTTGCTAGCATCATGACAACAATAGGAAGCACATATAAAACACACGAGAAAAATCATGGAGAACCAACATTTTAAAGTCTCCGATACAACATGTCAACATATCCAGAAAAGCTACAAGTCTACACCATGTCACCATATCCATAAAAGCAAGCAGTCTGCATCAACATGTCCATAAAAACAACAAGTCTACACCATGTAAATATGTGCACAAAAGTTACAAGCATCTCATTAAGGACCTTCTAGAGACCTAACAAACTAGCTAGCCTTCCTCCTGTTTGCCCTCCTCTTCCACTCCCTCTGAAAAGCATTGACCAGGTTAGTTAGTAATGAGTTGCATCAACAAATAAATACACCAATACAACCATGACTTACATTGGCTCACTGCTGCCCTCTCCTGATTCTCTTCCTCTTTCCCTTCCCCTTCCTCTTCCCCTTCCCCTCCCAGTAGTAGTTGCACTAAAAAGAGAAGAAACATAATTTTAAAATTAGCTATGATTAGAGCATGCCATAAGTAGAAGTGAGCACCAATAGAACCATGACTTACGTTGGGTCATTGTTGTCCTCTCTTGACTCTCTTCCCCCTTCCTCTTCCCCTTCCTCTTTTTCTTCCCCTTCCCCTTCCCCTCACAGTAGCACTTGCACTAAAAAGATAAGAAACATGATCTCTAAATTGGCAATGGCTATAGATCTAGAAATAAATAGAAGTACACCATGACTTACTTTGGGTCACTGTTGTCCTCTTGTGAACCATGTTGTGAAGAATTGAGCCTTCTCTTTTGACTAGCAGTGAGACCTCCTTGGCAAGTCTTGGCTAAATACCCTGGTTTATGGCACTCAGAACATAATCTTCTTTTCTTGCTACTGCTAACCTCATCATATGCCTTGAACCTAGACTTTCTAGGTCTCCTAGGTTTCCTTCTCAATTTAGGCTTATGGATTTTGTAGCCTAAGTCAACACGCGGCCAAAGGTCTTTAGATGTCATTGGAATGAAAGTAGCTGCATATGCCTTTCTCAACCTTTCAACAGAGAAGTATTCATGGACAAACTCATCCATTTGAACCTCTCTACTAAGCTTTGCAATAAAAGCTAGAGCATGGCTACAAGGCTTTCCAGTCACTTGCCAAGCTCTACAAGTACATGTCTTTAATTCCAAGTTAACTGCATGTCTAAATCTGTTGACTGTGACTTCTGCTTTTCCAGGCCCACAAATTAAGACATCATGGTCCTTAATGGCCTTGGATTGAACATTCAGATCTTTGATGATAGTTGGGATTATTTTTCCAGTTATCTTTCTAGCACTCTTTGAACTCAAGAAAAATTTCTCAACGATCATTTGTCTTATCTTGTCATACATTTCCACAATTTGATGTTCCTTTGTTTTTGACACCCAACTATTGAAACTCTCAGAAAGGTTCTTGTTGATGTAATCTACCTTACAGTCTTCTGAGAATTTGCTTCTACTCCATATGTATGGATGGTTCTCATCCAACCATTCAAGTGCCTTGGGATCCTTCTCTTCTATATTCCTCATGAAGAAGTTGAACTTGTCAGCTGTGAAGCTCTTGGCAGCTGCCCACATATTCTTCCCATAAAGAGTGCCACTATAAGTTTTCTTCATGTTCTTCCACAAGTGCCTCATACACTCTCTATGCTCAACTCCTGGATAGATACCTTCATCAGCTTCTTTAATTCCCTTGCTTGCATCTGTACTGATGACCAAACCTGTGTGACATAATTGATATATGTTAGGCAACAACAATAATTGACATGTACAAGGCAGCAACAATTTTAACTTGAAGGATAATAGGCAAATAGTAGTCATATGTACATACCTGGAGGAGTACCACTTGCTTTTTCAAGTTTTGGACGAACCAAGTCCAACTTTTCTTAGACTCAGTCTCAATCACTGTTGGTATTTATTAACTTGACACTTGTTTTGGTAGTCACTTACTAATTACCTACACCTCTAGCTTATTTATACCAGGTTGTCATCCTAGTGTTGAAGCTAAAAGTGGTTGTTAGTATTACTTAGCATTACTACTAAGTAGTTATCTTATCATTTCATGTGGCTAGAAAGAACATAAAGATATAAATAGAAAGAATCCGTAAGAGCATAGATAATTATACCATTATAGCATTTTACCAGGAGTATTTCAGGTATCGTTATTTATATTTTACCACATGAAGGAGCTATGGGGTGGTTAGAGATGATAAACAAATATGCATTACTTATGATAGAATCAATCACATAGCACATACTCTAACAGGGGTAAGCCAATAATAAATAAATGATAAGTGTAAACATTGATAACACCCAGAGATAAAAATAGACTACTCATTGTTATAGTACGACTAGACAGGAGATTAGTTAAGAGATTGAATTCTTATGTCATTTCTTATTTACTAAGTCTTTTGTACACCCTAGCACATATACAATCATGTATAGCATAATGACTCTTTATCTACGCATAAGGAACATTACTAAGGAAAATCAAGAACAGAGCAAGACTTCCTTCGCAACTAGGTTCTACTTGTTCTACATACGGGGAGTGACTATAAAGGATTCAACGGGAGTGTCACATCCGTGATCTACTACATGACCTGGCATATAGAGTGCATCCGCAGGCAAACAATATAAAAGCACCATGCTTACATAATGTCGACCACTTAACTCACTCGAGTACTGAATTATGCGCTTTGTGATCTCATGCATAAACTCATTATCAATCATGACTATATCAAATATACTACTAGAGCAAACTAGGAACATAATAAATAGAAATATAATATTGAAATAGAATAAAGTCATAACAGGAGGAAATACAATGGCTATACCAGCCTCTAGATGACGATGAATCCAGAATCATGAGCAGGAGCCCGAACTCTACGAAAACCTTGCTAGCTAGCCAATACTAGAATTTTGAGTAGCTAATCTAATTTTCTGGTGGAAAAGAGATCCTCTTGATCTTCTGACTCCTTGGCTTAATGGCTCGCCTCTCTAGGGGAGGGGTAGGGCTTGCTTATATAGGCCGGTAGGATGAACCAGAACCCTCGGATCAAACAGACCTTGATCAACGGCGAAGATGCAAACCCTAAGGCGGTGGAGGAACCGACGTAGGAGGCTGAGGTTGACAGGTGGCCCCCTAGGTTGCCAACCTAGGGGTGGGGTCGGTCGACCTAGCTCAATGCCAGGTGGGCCCCCCTTTGATGGGTAGCCTTCTCGTGTCTTCTAGATTCTTCTCAACTTGGTTCCGCGGTGGAATATACTTTTTAGCCTGATGTTCTTGATATGTTACCTCCTTTTCTTGATAAACCCCTGTAGAAACACAAATTCACCAAAACTTGTGAAATTCTATTAGTTTAAACCCTAATCTATGTCGGAGGTTGATATATGCCATTTTTATGTTTTTATTGATGATTTAAAATAAACAATAACTACTGTCATTAAAGTCCCCAAAGCTTAACCTTTGCTCGTCCCTAAGCAAACAGCTAAACCAGAGATAAATCATGAGTTGCCTCAAATACACATGCCTTCAACCAAAAATTCTCTGCCGGATTAGAGTAATTGATCTGAATTTCAAACTCACCCATATTATCTTCAATCATGGAGCTTTTACCTTCACGTTGGTCTTGAGCAATTGAAAGACAGAACAATCAAGTCAAGCACTATGTCTCAAGTTCTTTATTTCACCTCTGTTCCGGAGTTTTTATAAATTTTCAAAATAAAACTCAGAGATTTCTTTGTATGACTCTCTCAAGTCTCTGATATATATATGGTATTTGTAGATCCTCATCAAGGCAGTAATGGTTCTCACCTTACAACTAATAAAGCTTATATAGAGTTCATAGGTGTGAAGACAACACATACATACTTGCAAGGCATATGTTATAAAGTCAAACAATGGATCCAAAGAGAGTTAAGTCATACAGTCAGATCAAGATGTGCACGTGCGTGGAATAATAGGTGTATATGGTGGCTAATCCTAATTCTACTCTGCTCCTTGAAAACATATCTCTCATTTGGAACTTGAAAGTATTTGCAAGAAAACATGGGCTATCTTATTTATATATTTTTTCTTTTCTCTTTTTTTTTTCAGGCGGGCATCAGAGTACCCATTGTTTTATTTATTCAGACACTTGTCCATTTTTTTAATACTTTCTTTTCTTGAATAACTTTTGCATAACCCATACCTCTCTACTGCAATGAAAATATTTGAGATATAGTAACAAGAATTTGGAGCATTTATTTTGCGGCAACCTATAGGGAATATATTTTTTTGGTGTTTCCTCCTAGTGTAGGAGTAAAACATTTTTGAATGGATCTGGATGGATGGCATGTTTCGGCGCCTACCCCTGGTGTAGGGATAGTGCCTACGTGGGTGGTGTGTATGTGATCTTGATTTTAAGAGTATGACAAAGCTCTCACAAGACATCAACAAAGCTTGACTAAACTCAATGCAAATACAAGCAATAAAAATATGTGTTTTTTCGAATATAGAATTCACGTATGGCTGTGGTAGGAATTCAAGCTCTGTCATGCAAGGAACTCATCATGTTGTATTTTTAGAATTTTTAAAAAGTAAAGGATCTGGAATTTAGTGTCACTAGGAACAAGATAAACAGTAACTCAGACCTTTTCATATCATGTCTGTCAATTACCTAGACTTAGCTTAAACATGCTCCCATAGATTTCAAGTTCAGAGTGAATCTTTAAGTCAAACCAATTTCATTGAAACTTTGGGAGAACTATAGGTTGAAAACTAGGTACTTCAAGCAACTATTCATCATGTCCATTATGAGCATCTTCAAAGTTCTTTTTATTTTAAGAACAGAGATTTAAAACAAACTTATGTACATACTCTTTTTATTTAATTTTTATTTTTATCATTATCATTTATTAGATCATACTAGTAATGAGTAAAAGATAGACATAAATTTTTATTTGGTTTTAGTTTTGCAGTTTTTTTAAATAGAAACATAAAAATAGAAGATAAATGAAGTAAAAATAAGCTAAAAAGTAAAGAAAAAGAAAACCTTATCTTGATACACGGTTACTCACTCCCCCAAGCTGGGTGTTGCTGTCGATCTTTAGTGAGGTGGATGGAACTGAGGATAGCTGAGCAGCCTGTCCCAGTTCTGGTTCTGCTGCACTTGGTTCTATTGTATTTCGGCGAGGCTTTGCGCGGCTCGGTCTTGCCACTGTTGGTGCTGGTGGAGCGTTTGTTGAATGGTGGCCTGGTTCTCTTCAATGCCTCTTAGTCGGGTGCAGATTTCATATCTCTCCATCTGCTGTTTGTGATAGCTCAGTCCAGAGAAAGATGCACGCCCGGGCTAGAAATGGGTGCGCCTCCTGAAGAAAATACCTCCTGCATATCAACAGAGTGACGTCCACTACCTTGATGGTAATGGTCAAAATAACCTTGCTGCCACTGGGCACTCGCTCCTTGCTGCCAAGAACCGTCAGAGTGCTAGGGCGTGGCTCGCTCCCATGGACTGCGTGCAACTTGGAAACCTCGAGAGGATCCTATATGGTCAAAGGGTTGATAGGCGATGTAGGCGGGGCCTTGTAGAGCAGTGTCTGCACCGTAGTAGTGTGTCGGTGGAGCTCGGTCTATTCTCGCAGAAGCAGTTCTTCCTACAGCTGCACTAGATGGCAACACAATCAAAGAGTTCGTGGCGTACAAACCAAGATCCGGGTTAGATAAGGGGATCTCGGTTGCACGACCACGGTAAATCATGATAATACCTTTATTCTTTCCCCCCTTCACAATTTGACCTTGCCGAAAATAATCAATAGTTATAGATGGCCGCCCCCTAGGAATGTACTCTACCAATGCATTTTCCATTAGCCTAAGTTTATTGTCAATTCGAGTAACCAAAGAGGAATACTCGATCTTGCCATTTCGTTTGAAAATTCTGACCAGTGGATCATCATGAATTGCACAGGTGACACCTTCCTACATTTGATCATGGCAAACATCAATTTCAAGTCTTTTATCTTAACAGGACGAGTGTCTTCTCTGGGGAAAAGGGTCATCTCCATCCATTTATGGATAAAACGCAAGGTAGGTAATTGGATAGAATTAGTATGGGGGTGGTCACAAACATCATCAGAAATTTCTTTCCAGAATTGGGTCCTCTCAAACTCCAGCATAACAGAATCTACATCTAGAACACAATCATCTCGAAAACCAAGGTACTGACTAAGTTCTTTCCAAGTGAGGGAGAATTCTTTTGTAAACATTCTAAAGGTTATTCCATTATTAAAAAGTTGGAGGGTGCACAAAAATTCTGTAGTGAGCAATTTTCAACTGGCTCCTCTATGGTCTAGAAATTCTCCCACCCCATTTCAGCAAAATTGAACGAGAACTCAGTGTCCATACCTAGCTCTCTCATGAGGTGGGAATCATAGACGCTTGTGAGGGAGAAGGTATGATCCTTCAATGCCGTGTACTTTAATTTCTCTCCTCCCCTCAGCTTCATGTTCTTTTCCTCCAATAGGATATTCATGGTAGTTGTTGACGGAGATGGTGCAGCTTGAGCCGGCGAAGGGTCGACGTTCATTTCGGATCCTGCCGAAGAGTTGCTCCGGAGCGATCAGGACGATCCTGAGTGAGAAATCTTCTTCCAGAAACCACTCATCCTGCAAAAACTTAGTAGACAACAAAAACTAGTGGAAAAACTAGTAGAAGGTGTCAGCTGTCCGGGAAGTCAGTCGTTCTGAGGTTAGTTGTCTAAGAATTTCTTGATGATTATTTTAACTAAGTTTTGGACGGAACCTCCCCCCAAATTTTTAATTCTTTCTCACACCTTGGACAACACTTCTACTAAGGAATTACCTCCTCCTAGCTCTCAAAGTTTTTCAGCAGAACTCCTCTACTCTCTCTTCTCTCATCTCACCTTCCTACTCACTCTACTCAACTCTCGAGCTCTCCAAATTTTTGCACTACGAGTTTCTAGACGTAGGAGGCAGAATGGAGTGTGGTGTGAGGAGAAATGTGGGCAGGAGGAAGCTATTTATAGATGGAGGAGGGGGTGGGTCGGCCGAACTAGCAGTGGGGTTGGCCAACCCCACCCTGGGCCCACTTGGGTGGTGCTCGTTCCTGGTTCTCTCTTGCATGAATTCCAAGCAAAATATGGTGCCAAATTGATTAAATGGTGGCAGGAGCACCAGGTGCAAAAATAAGAGTGAATGGAGCACATTAAAAGATGAGATATGCTATGACATCTGGGTCCCAAGTGTGGGTCCTTAGTCCTGTATTTTCTATGTATATACTATGCAAAAATATTACTTTTATGGAACTACAAAAAATGAGGAGATGAATGATGGTAATTTTGTATTTTTCTGCCACCACAGTAAATCTTTCTTACGGGGCTTTTTACGCTCCGTAAATTTTTTTCACATGGGGCCTGACTTTTTACTCTGTTATGATGAGAATTTTTATTTTATTTTTCTAATGCAAGTGATGAAAGTAAATATGCAATGCAAAAAGGTAAATACGTATAACTACCGAGTTACCTCCCGGCGAGGGTCCAAAATTTTTATGTCTGCCAAACTAGACTTCTCCACTGTTCATTCTTTAGGTGCATCATCTGATCCCGGAGATGGTAGTCCTAATGATTGATTCTCCTTTTCTTGTCGTACCATGTTCGTAGTGAGATTAAGTTTTGGTCTTGGTTTGAAAGCAAACCGCTCTTCTTTTCCATTTATGTTGAATCTGATCTCTCTCACTTTGACATCAATGTGAGCCTTGATAGTGCTCAAAAAGGGTCTCCCAAGGATGAGCAACACTTTTGAGTCCAGCATGTCTAGTACCACGAAGTCAACTAGCACAAAGAAATCTCTTATCTTCACCGGAATGTTCTTAGCAGTTCCTAGAGGGTAGTGGATTGACTGATTGGCCAGCTGTATGCACATTGATATTGGCTCAAGCGTTGAATAACTGAGCTTGTTGAAGACTGCCTTGGGCATCACACTGACACTTGCTCCTAGCTCACACAGTGCATTGTTGAAGTGTTGATCTCCGATCGAGCAGTCTATGGTGGGACATCCTGGATCCTTCTTCTTTGTAGGTGATATGTCGAGGATGGCCACACTACACTCTTCTATCAGCTTGATTACCTCAGTGGTGGGTAGTGGTCTCTTCTTGTTCAAAATGTCTCAAACTGCTCATCCGATTGGACTCTCTGATTTCTGCGTGGGAATGGTAAGAAGTTGGTGTCGTGGAAATCTTGTTTCATTTCTTGATCTTGTGACTCTTGTAGAGAAACTTCTTCCCCTTCATCATCTTTCTTTTCTTCTGGCACTACTGGTACTGTCGGTGTCCTTCCTGTCCCTTTTGGATATGGGGGATCTCGGGTGGACTTGCCACCTCTCGTGGTTATAGCATTGACCTGGGTAGGTAGTCCACTATTGATTCCATCCTTGCTTCTATTGATGCGGAGCAGAACTGTTGATGACAGTATTTATGTCTTCTTGAGATTTAGGGAATTCCACTCTAAATATTCTCTACATCTGTTTTGAGTATTGAAGGCATCTTGAATAGCTTGATGATCTCTCTTGTAATTGTCTCATTATTCGAGCCAATTCAATAGTACGTCCATCTTAGTTGACAGTGCACATAATTCTTCTGGGGCCTTCTCACTCTGATGGCAGTGTTGAATGTTGTCTTGGGACTAGCTTTGGTTTTCAGCTATCCTTTCCATAAGAACTTTAGCTTTTCCAAGAGTGAGTGACAAAAATGATCCTCTAGCAGTTGCATCTTGTTGTTCATGAGCCTTCTGAATTAATCCATGATAAAAGGCTTGCATAAGCAACCACTCTTCCATTCCATGATGGGGACAATTTGAAACGTATTCTCAGAAGCGCTCCCATGCTTCTAGAATGGTTTCTCTCTTCTGCTGTTGGAAGTTAGAAATCTTTCCTCTTAAGGCATTGGTTTTACCTATAGGGAAGAACTTTTCTAGAAAGACCTTTGAACACTTTGCCCATGTGTTGATGTTATCTTTATTGGTATAGAACCACTGTTTCGATCCTCCCAAGAGTGAGAATGGGAATAAGCGAAGTAGTATGATGTCTTGAGCAACGTCCTTGATGACAACCGTGCTACTAATCTCTAGAAAATCCTGAAGATGAGCACTTGCATCTTCATGTGCCTTTTCACTGAATGGTGTAGCTTGCACCATGTTGATGAGGATTGGCTTGAGCTCGAACTCAAGGTTATTGGTGTTGAGTGTTGGTCCTGTGTGGATGTTTTCAGTGCTTGGAGCAGTGAACTCACGCAGTGTCTTTTCAGCCATAGCTCAGAAACTAGTGTTAAGCTTCTTCTTGATTTGATTTTGATGAATGGAGTTTGGTGAATAACAACCAATCATGTAATACCCTGTGTATGATATGAACAAAGACAAACAAGGGTATGCCTATAAAAGCAGTGGTACTAGTTATGATTTCATCAATAAGTATGCATGTGATTATTCTCTCTTTATAGCCTTTGTTGCCCCTCCCCAGCAACGACGCCAAAAATTCTTATTGGTATTTATTAACTTGACACTTGTTTTGGTAGTCACTTACTAATCACCTACACTTCTAGCTTATTTGTACCAGGTTGTCATCCCCAGTGTTAAAGCTAAAACTGGTTGTTAGCGTTACATAGCATTACTACTAAGCAGTTATCTTATCATTTCATGTAACTAGAAAGAATATAAGGATATGAATAGAAAGAATCCGCAAGCGCACAAATATTTATACCATTGTAGCATTTTACCATGAGTATTCCAGGTATCGTTATTTATATTTTACCACAGGGAGGAGCTATGGGGTGGCTAGAGATGATGAACAAGTATGCATTACTTATGATAGAATCAATCACATAGCACATACTCTAACAGGTGTAAGCCAATAATAAATAAATGATAAGTGTAAACATTGATAACACCCAGAGATAAAAATAGACTACTCATTGTTATAGTACGACTAGATAGGAGATTAGTTAAGAGATTGAATTCTTATGTCATTTCTTATTTACTAAGTCTTTTGTACACCCTAGCACATATACAATCATGTATAGCATAATGACTCTTTATCTATGCATAAAGAACATTACTAAGGAAAATCAAGAACAGAGCAAGACTTCCTTCGCAACCAGGTTCTACTTGTTCTACATACGGGGAGTGGATTATAAAGGACTCAACGGGAGTGTCACATCCATGATCTACCACATGACCCAACATATAGAGTGCATCCGTAGGCAAACAATATCTAAGCACCATGCTTACATAATGTCGACCACTTAACTCACTCGAGTACTGAATTAAGTGCTTTGCGATCTCATGCATAAACTCACTATCAATCATGACTATATCAAATATACTATTAGAGCAAACTAGGAACGTAATAAATAGAAACATAGTATTTAAATAGAATAAAGTCATAACAAGAGAAAATACAATGGCTATACCAGCCTCTAGATGACGATGAATCAAGAATCCTGAGTAGGAGCCTGAACTCTACGAAAATCTTGCTAGCCAGCCTATACTAGAACTTTGAGTAGCTAATCTAATTCTCTGGTGGAAAAGAGATCCTCTTAATCTTCTGACTCCTTGGCTTAATGGCTCGCCTCTCCAGGGGAGGGGTAGGGCTTGCTTATATAGGTCGGTAGGATGAACTAGAACCTTCGGATCAAACCGACCTTGATCAACGACAAATATGCAAACCATAAGGCGGTGGAGGAACCGACGTAGGAGGTTGAGGCTGATAGGTGGGCCCCCAGGTCGGCCGACCTAGGGATGGGGTCGACCGACATGGCTCAATGTCTGGTGGGGCCCCTTCAGTGGGTCACCTTCTTGTGTCTTCTAGATCCCTTTTTTAACACCGCCAGGAGCACAAGCATATCATTTAAGACTCGTATTGGACATTTATACTGACCCCATGCTCAAATACAAATGAGACTGTCCAAAAAATCTCAGAACGCATCTACTGAGCACACACACGCACACACTATTCACACACCCGCTTGGCTCCCTCTGGGAAAATTCCCAGTGCAACACCTGTGTCTTACCCAGACTGGGATTCGAACGCGGGTGGATGCACTCCATGATGGGAGGCCACACCACCACGCTACACGCGCGTCTGCTCTTCTAGATCCTTCTCAACTTGGTTCGGCGGTAGAATATGCTTTTTGGCCTGACGTTCTTGATATATTGCCTCCTTTTCCTGATAAACCCCCTGCAGAAATACAGATTCACCAAAAACCTGTGGAGTTCTGTTAGTTTAAACTCTAATTCTATGTTGGAGGTTGATATATGCCCTTTTTCATGTTTTATTGATGATTTACGATGAACAATAACGACCGTCGACAATTACCCCATAAGCCACTGGGAATTACCCGTTGTGACCATCTACTGCCAACTGACCTCTTGACCTGCTTGTCAAGTGAGTTGCATCCATGGCAATATATGGTCTGCATCCTTGTAAAAACCCATCAATGCATGGTTTTAGAGCAACAAAGAATCTCATGAAACATACATGACCATTATGCTCCTCAGTCTCTAGTTCAACCACACTGCCAGGCACTGACCTCAGAAGCTCGGCTTGATAAGTAGGAATGAAGTCATAACAATCTTCTCACTTCCCATATATGATATCAAGTGATCTCATCTTTCCTCTAAAAACTCTATCATACGGGACATCCACTGGGTACTTCTTTTTTAACACATCTAGCAATTCCTTTGGACCCATTTCAGGGTCATCCCATAGTAAGTCCACAACTCTATCATAAACCCATTTATTTGAGGCCATGGACTGACCACACTTGTTGAAAGAACCACAAGTGTGCTTTGGTCCACTTGTCTTCACCTACAACACAATAATTACACTACATTAGGATCTTATTAGCAAATTATATCTCAAGTTAATATGCTAAATTATGGAAAGAGGACCAAATTACCTTGCATCCAACGTACTTCTTGCTTGTAGACGTGAAAAAGTCCACTTACAACCCTTATCAGCTCTCTTGCATATGGCTCTAAATCTTTCTTGATCTTTTTTTTGACAATCTTAAAAGCATGGTCATGCAAGATAGCATGATGTGTAACTGCAGACTTGCATTGATCCACATCTAGGAACACCACATTTACATCAATGCATGGATCATTAGGATCATATGAAAACATGGGAGCATCATACTCATCAACATCATCAAGTATTTCACCATCAGGATCAAACACTGAGTCAAAGCAATCATCGTCAGAGTCGGAAGATGCAGCTAAATTAGTGTCATAGCTGTTGTCAGAGAATATGCCCTTATCATCATCTCCTACCCTCATCACCATCTCCTACCCCCCTCATCATCATTTGTTGCTCTCTCATTTGTGGTGGCTCCCTCATTTGTGCTCTCCTCAATTAAGTGTACTCTACTCCTCACACTAGGATGACACCTATGTTTGGTCAGTGAAAACTGCAATAGCCCTTCAAAATCATTTATCTGGGCACTGATGCAAGCTACCCCTTGACTACATTGAGTACAAACCACTCTAAAAGATGTTCATCAGTTTTCATCTCAAATGAATCATTTTCCAGATCATGCAATAAGGTTATGTATTTCTTAGACCCCCACATGCAATGCTCAGCTATGAAATCAATCAACTGCAACAACCCAAAGCTATGTATGTCATCAACAACTTTAGTTGGCAAAGTTTTACCCTGCTGCCATGACTTTGGAGCATTGTCTGGCAAGCTAAAAAAAGATTGAATTCTAACAAGTCGTATACCCCTGTGATTTGGCCCACAAACCACAGCAAGTAGTATGCGGTTAGCTTATCCAACTCAAACCATTAAAACTGCACTCTCTCTGGCAACCAAAGAACAATACAAAAGGGTTAGGGTTTGTTGAAACCACCTTTGCTCTTCCATGTTGATCGATTCGACAGATCCGGTGTCCATGAGGTGTCCTGAGCGCCGTGTGCTGAGCAGGATATCCGCAAGGCCCCTCTCCGCATGCACCCCTGCAGCCACACATCCGGGCACCCAGAGCTAGAAGACGACCCATGGCCAGGAGCCGCCAGGACCTGCGGGTGGATGCCTGGACTGGCAGGTGGATGCCGCCAGTGACCTAAGGCAGGGCGCCACCGCTGCTGCCCAGCATGCGTAGGACGTCCGGTGGGCGGGCGCCACAGCCCCTCCCCTCACCTGGATGAAGCCCGCGCCCGCACCTGGAGCCACAGCCAGGCCGTAGCCCCGCGCCCGCAGCCTAGAGGTAGCCCCTCCCCGAGCTCACGCCCTAGAGCCGTGGCCTCCCCTTCGGTGCTTCTGCAGCCGCCGCCGAGAACCCGCCCTCACGAATGTTCGCGATCATTATCGACAGATTTATACTGCCAACATAAGCCCCAAAAGGAGGAAAATACACATCAATACACACGTATACATATGCTTCTGACCTATTTCCACTTGTACCGGTAGAATTGATGTGAATGCAGAAACAGGCGCCGGAAACAAGTGAAACATAGGAAAGAAGGCGCTTTCTGGAAAGTGTAAAGGGTACAAGAGGAGGAAGGAGCCCAACCATAGCCAAACCTGGGCCAACACACCTACCCACGCTGATCCAGGACTAAAGGAGAGGCAGCAGCATGAAGCAGAGGCCGATGGGGGCCACCCTAGGCATGCGCACCCTAGGCGCAGTCGTGCCCCCTTAGCGCCCCTCAAACCCATCCTCCGTGTGCCGATAGTGATCAATGTGGAGGCTGGCAGTGTGGGGTGGATCCAGGGAATATTCTCCCCAACCAACTAGTCCAAGCCCCTATATAAGAGAGGGGAGGGGTGCCTCATTGTACACACACCACAACTTGGGAGCACACCTCACTCCATTCTCCACCTCCTCTCTTTAGCTTAGATTAAGAGTAGAAATAGTAGAGGAGCAAGGTTTGAGCCACCAAGGAAGGCTTGTCTCCTTGGAAGAAAGGATCTTGGGTATGGATAATACTACTATGTTTTCTTCCAAGTTCAATCTTAACATGTTCATATGACATGATCTTAGCATATGAACTAGACTATAGTTTCTATGCTAGGGTTCGTCATATAAAACTTTATGCTTAAACATTCGTACTATATGTCTATTGGGGTTTAGAGCTAAGTACAGGTGGTGGTTCATCATGCCTTCGGGTATGCCCAAGTTCTTTACCTGTCGATCCGTAGGGTCGGGGACCACGGGGGACTTGGGTGGTCACTATATACACAAGCGAGGTGCCCAGGTATGTAGGGGCGGGTGATTGCATTTCCCTTTCTACGGTCGAGGGGTAGGCGGTAGGTGGTGACAGTCTTGTCCGTCCCTTGAACTCCCCCATGTTCGTCTAGGGTGTAGGAGTCTAAATTGTCACATTTGGTTGCTGGCAGACCAGTACTCGGTGGCCTCTTGACCCATTCTCATACATAGCTCTAACTCTTAACCATGTATATGTATGATCATCAACTGTTCTTTGCACGCCTATATTAGACATGCCTACTCCATTACTCTTAACCATGTGTGTGTGTCGCACTATCTTATGCTTATCATCACTTACCCATGTACTGAGTACTTGTCTATTATGTAGTCATATTATCTTGTCCATGTCCCTACTAGAAACTTATACACCATGCCTTCCTTTGGGAAAAATATAAATAATGATACCCTGAATACTTTAAGGTGAAATGCTACAACGATAGATCCGTGCGCTTGCGGATAACATCTGTAAACGTTAAGACCTATCGGGCGTTTCTAGCATTGTTACCATGGGTGGGTCTAAACCTCCATTCTTGGTACTGACGCTAAGAAATGCCAACAAGCATTTCTGGCACCGTTGCCAGGGAAGGCATTGGTTAAAAAGAATCTAGTAGGGCATGTTCATGATAATGTGTATTTATGGTAGCCATTGCTCTTACAAGCTAATCTTGCATGTTTTCTCTTGTTGTGGATGAAAACAGGATAGTGTAAGAGTGGTTTCAACTTGTCGAAGAACTTCATTCCTGATCCGGAGGCACTCCTAAGGAAGAAGGGGTCTCATGCCTCTACTTCTTCTGCCACTCCACTGACAACTGAACTACTCATCCCTGTACCAGCTGCTACCACTACTATGGCCCAAAAGTCACTCCGTGAGTTCTCTGTCCTAGCTGTTGCCAACATGCCCACCGGGCCCGCTGTCAATATTGGTGACAAAAACTTTGAGATTAGGACCGGGCTGATCACCATGGTATAGGCCAATCCATTCTGTGGACTGCCAAATGAGGATGCTAACGCACACCTATAGACCTTCCTTGAACTGTGCGACACTATCGTCATCAAAGACGTCACACCTGATGCTGTAAAGCTCCGTCTGTTTCCTTTCTCCCTTGTAGGGAAGGCAAAACTGTGATTCTACAAGGACAAGAAAGTTGTCAATACCTGGAGCAAATGCTCCGAGGCGTTCCTCACAAAATTCTTCCCCATAGGCAAAACTAATGTCTTGAGGAGAAGAATTACCAATTTTTAGCAGGAATCAACAGAAACCATCCCTGAGGCATGGGAGAGGCTGCAAGAATATATTCAAGCATGCCCACACCACGGGATGGAAAATTGGCTCGTGCTCCAGAACTTCTACGATGGGTTAACATCCATATCAAAGGAGCACATTGATGCCACTGCTGGAGGGGCATTCCTCTCACTCACCCTCAATGAAGCCATGACTCTCATCGATAAGATGGTAGCCAATTGTGGGTGGGGTGAAGAGCGAAGCCCGCCCAAACAAGAAGAAATGCACACCGTGAAGGAGACGGATGTGCTTGTCACAAGAATGGACCTCCTATTGAAAAGGCTTGATGAGCGTGCCGCCGAAAAAAGAGCAATGTATGGCACCATCAAGGCCATGGATTCGCATATGATGTGCAAAGTCTGTGCCGGTGTTGGCCATTCGGGGAACGACTGCCCCGAAACCCGTGGAGCCACAGCCTATATCAACAACAAGTTCAGCCAACAAGGAGGCAAGAATCGGTGGAATCACCGGTCGCACCCACAACAGCAAAGAGGTAATTCGAACTTCAACTCAATTTACAATTGGAATGAACCTTTCTTGAAAGATTGTCTTAAACAAAGCAAAAAACAATTGAAACTCTTAAAGAAAAGTTGAAAATTAATGATAAAATGCTTGAGCTTATGAACTTTAAAATAGAAGGGTTGACTTCTTCTATTAATAACCAACTGAGCTTTAATAAAAGGATAGAAACACAATTAGCTCAGTCTACTGCTATACCTGTTGTTGATTTGGGAGAAATTTTGGGGCAACCTGAAACTTCTCTCGAATATGTTAAAATGGTCTCAACGAGGTTCGGTAAGCCTCTATGTTGGGAAAGCCAAGATCATCTCACAGAATCACCATCCGTCACCAAGAAGGAAGATCCTGGCCTCCTGACAATCACATGCTCAATCGGCCCACATGTCATCCACAACGCCTTCTGCGACCTTGGAGCAAGCATGAACATCATGTCCAAGATAACATATGATGAAATCCTAGGTGGACCTTTGTCCACTACAAATTTTCAATTGCAAATGGCAGATCAATCACTACGAAAGCCGGAGGGAGTAGCCAAGGACGTTTTCATAAAAAATCGAGATGCATACATCCCCACGGACTTCGTCATCCTCGACATGGGCCACAAGCAGAGGGTTCCCCTGATCCTAGGAAGACCATTTCTTAACACTACAAATGCAGTCTTACATGTAGGGTTTGGGCATATTAATTTTCATATGCAAGGACAAACTATGAGATGCCCATTCAATGGGTTCAACAAAAACAAATAGCCCAAGACACAACCACTAAGTAGTGTTAAGCAGATATGGCAGGCAGAAAGGTCAACATCTGCATCTACTTCTCCAGACACGGATGAACCTTCAACAAGCAAGAACTGAAAGAAGAGTCATGCTCAACGGACTTTAAAAGAAGAGCCCTCGCTGCAGGTAAACAGTAGTTATCCTTTTTAATATTTTCATAAAAATAAACATTGCTAGTATAGATAGTAATGATAAAAAGAAAAAAACAATAAAAATATTTCATAAATATAATAACTTGATAAAAAGTTGGTTAATCTTCATAAGTTTTATATGAAGCATGTTTAACTTTGAAGCATGGTTTGTACGATCATGTCTTCATAGGCTTTTTAAACTAGTATGGTGCTTTGGTTAAACTGCCTACTTTGATTAAATTTTGAATTTGATCATTATCCTGAAACTTGCTAAATATGAAACTTTGAATGATAAATCAAACAAAAAATATTCATTTTATTGAATAAACTTTTATTTATATTAGCATGCTTGGGTTTGAAAATATGATTTGCTGCGACCATGTTTTCATAGACTTTTCAAATTAAGCATGGTGCTTAGGTTGACTAGTCTGCCTTCATCAAATTGAACAATTTACTTAATTTGATCATTGTTCCAAAAGCTGCTAAATATAAAACATTGATAAAAATATAAAAATTCAAAAACAAATAAAATATTTGTCTCGGAGTCTTCATCAAGCAAACTCGGACTTCTAGGCTCGAGCTAGCTTGGGAGAGGGCCCCACACAGGTATGATGCATTGCATATTTACTTTCTTGCACTCATTTCCTTTTTGCATATTTATTTTATCATGCGTAGGAAACTAAAAATAAAATAAATAATAATAGTAGTAGTAATAAAATAATTTAATAAATAAAATAAAATAATAAACAAATTCCACTCCATACATATGTGTTGTAGAAATATTGATTCCATCCTTATTGAAATGATGAATAGTTGCTCTGTCTTATGTTTTAAACTATGCCTAGCTTATAGCTTAGCTTTCTCCAATGTTTGAGTTTATTGGCTTAAAAAATTGTTTACCCTGAAAAACCGGAAACTTGTGGATGCAAAATGCTAAATCTGGTCTAAGTAGTTGTTTGACATGACATAGAGAAATAGACTTTGCTATGACTTTGTTCTAAGAAAGACTTGACATTCGGAGATTTTATTTTCAAAAACTAAAATTAAAAGTTCCTTAATGATCCAAAATTCCTACTAAAACCATATGACACATTCGTATATAAAACCTTAGTCATATGCTACTTGTCTTCATGGTGAGCTTTGTCAAATTATTGTGACCAATGTTGAGATTCTTTTCATGCACCTATGATCAAGATCCACGTACACTTTATAAATAAAACTCTATATTAAATATTTTCTCCAAAAGTTATCTAGAAAGTATAGGCTATGAAAAAAAGAAGAATATATATATGAGAATAAAAGATGTCATGCTAAAAGAGCATGAGCCAACAAAAATATAGAAAAAGAGAGAAAACAATGAGTGCCTTGATGCCCGCCAAAAAGAGAGAAAACAATAGATGCTCCGACACCCGCCAGTGAGAATAAAGACAGGCCATACTCTCAGAGATTTCAAAAGGAGAGAGGTATGACATTTGAGCTCATAAAAAATACAAAAATATTACACACTTGCACAATCTTGAACAAGGTATATGACTAGTCTCTTCTATGGTCTGGTTTTTGACTTAGCAACATGACATAATGCAAGTATGCCACTTTTATCCCTACCAAGCTCCACAAAAGTCTTATTAGATGGTAGGATGAAAGAAAGGCAAAATCAAAGAGCCTTTGGCGAGGAATACATACACTTTTGAGCGATCGAGTGTATCATTTGAAGAACTACATTTTGAATTTCAAAACTTTTTAAAACCTCCGGAAAGATAGTCAATCGAAAGAACAAATGATAAGCAGGTCTGTTTATCTGTTCTGTCTTGCAACCACCCAAGACTTTGAGAAGGCCAAAAAGCTCCACAGGTAACAAGGTAATAACGGCTGAGCAACAAGCCAATTTATTTAAATTGCGGTAGAAAACTTTGTTATAAACCTGGCATATTTGAAATATAATTGGCATAGTAGTAACTCCTGATCAACAATTAATGTCTTAGCTTTTACTCGAGGATGAGCAAAGGGTAAGCTTGGGGGAGTTTGTTGGCGGTCGCTATCGACAGTTTTATACCGCCAACATAAGCCCAAAAAGAAGGAAAATACACATAAATACACACACATATACATATGCTTCTGACATATTTCCACTTGTACCGGTAGAATTGATGTGAATGTAGAAACAGGCGCCAGAAACAAGTGAAACATAGGAAATAAGGCGCTTTCTGTAAAGCGTAACGGGTACAAGAGGAGGAAGGAGCCCAACTAGAGCCAAACTTGGGCCAACCCACCTACCCACGCTAATCCAGGCCCAAAGGAGAGGTGGCAGCACGAAGCGGAGGCCGAGGGGGGCCACCCTAGGCGCGGCCGCGCCCCCTTGGCGCCCCTCAAACCCATCCTCCACGTGCCGACAGTGAACAATGTGGAGGCTGGTGGTGCGGGGTGGATCCGGAGAATATTCCCCCAACCGACCAGGCCAAGCCCCTATATAAGAGAGGGGAGGGGTGCCTCACTCTACACACACCACAGCTTGGGAGCACACCTTACTCCACTCTCCACCTCCACTCTTTAGCTTAGATTAAGAGTAGAAATAGTAGAGGAGCAAGGTTTGAGCCACAAAGGAAGGCTTGTCTCCTTAGAAGAAAGGATCTTACGTATAAATAATACTAATATGTTTTCTTCCAAGTTCAATCTTTCATATCTTTTATATAGTTGTGCTATAGAACTAGAGTATAGTTTTCATGTTATAATCTTGACATATGAACTAGCATATAGTTTGTGTGTGATGATCTTAACATGTTCATATGACATGATCTTAGCATATGAACTAGACTATAGTTTCTATGCTAGGGTTTCGTCATATAAAACTTATGCTTAAATATTCATACTATATGTCTTTTGGGGTTTAGAGCTAAGTACAAGTAGCGGTTCATTATGCCTTCGGGTACACCCAAATTCTTTACCTGTCGATCCATAGGGTCGGGGACCGCGGGGGACTTGGGTGGTCACTATATACACAGGCGAGGTGCCCAAGTATATAGGGGCGGGTATTTGCATTTCCCTTTCTACGGTCGAGGAGTAGACGACATGTGGTGACAACCTTGTCCGTCCCTTGAACTCCCCAAGTTCATCTGGGGTGTAGGACTCTAAATTGTCACATGAGGTTGCTGGCAGACCAGTACTCGGTGGCCTCCCGACCCATTCTCATGCATAGCTCTAACTCTTAACCATGTATATGTATGATCATCAACTGTTCTTTGCATGGCTATATTAGACATGCCTGCTCTATTTAGGAACATTCTTTTATTCTTTGTTTTTCCTTTTATTCTTAAGGTTAGCCCGTGTGTGTCACACTATCTTATGCTTATCATGACTTACCCCTGTACTGAGTACTTGTTTATTATGTAGTCATATTATCTTGTCCATGTCCCTACTAGAAACTTATACACCATGCATTCCTTTGGAAAAAAATATAAATAACGATACCCTGAATAATTCCAGGTGAAATGCTACAACGATAGATCCATGCGCTTGCGAATAACATCTGTAAACGTTAAGACCTATCGGACGTTTCTAGCATTGTTACCATGGGTGGGTCTAAACCCTCATTCTTGGTAATAACGCTAAGAAATGCCAACAATGAACAGCCCGAGCCCGATGCAGATAGGCGATGCCCGTGCTTCAGTTTGGGCTAAGGAGATAAGGATAAGGGCTACTATGGTCATTTAACCTTTGCTTTTTAGATGTGGAATTTTTTTAATTCGTTTAATCCATGTTAATATGATGGACGTGAGAAGCAGGGGCAAACAGACCATTCAGTTCAAAATAACAATGGTAAAAACACAAAGTTAAAAAAATAAGGGCAAAATCACCATTGGGTTACTAGACAGGGGTAATAACACGATTATTCTTAATTTTTACTATTTGACGTCTATTTGTAGGGGCGGCTCAATATTGAGCCGATCCAATAAATCCGATTTGTAGAGTCGGCTGGATATAGAGCTGTTCTATTTGGATTTGTAGGGGCGATTTGTTTGGGCGTTGCTACAAATCTTTTTGTAGCAGAGAATCTAGCTAGAAGACTGTGCCACCCCCAACTCATGTCTTGTCTTATAAAATGGAACAAAGGAAGTACGTTTTATATTATTCAAAACCGCCCGGCAGCATTCTCTGGATTATTCTTTATTAAAACCACTGGCATGCATTTTCGGTTCAAACTCATCTCCAACTCTGACGACATTTTTCTTCGATCTATCCATAAAGAAGTAACTGATCCACGGCTTTGACTCACCAAATGATTGAAGCCTGGAGGTCACGGCGGCAAAACTAGAAGTAGAAGAGACCCCAATTCTTCCCGCTGCCCGCGAGGTGGAAACGGGATATTTTAGCAGGATATATTCAGAGACTGACGAACCATCTGTTCTGCTTCCTGCAGGCATGAGTGCACGAAAATTTGAGCTGAGCATGTTCTGTCTCCGGAAGTCCGGATACAGCATGGATTGAAATGTTCTTCATACTAGTATTTTGTCAATGCGGAGATGGAATATAATGGACTTATGGACCTTTGCTTGCATTGGGCATGAGGTGGTTTGCCTTTTCTTTTCTGTCATTTCCTTTGCCTGTACCAAACAACCAAACACGGAAGGAGACGCAGAAACCTAGATTGACATCCAGGGTTAATAATAACACTAATAATAACACAAAAGCAAGTTGTGATATAAAGATGTGCATGGCACTTTCTTACATATCTAAACCTAAGTGATGAGTTTTGAGAAAGCTATGCACATAGCACTTTCGTATATCCAATAGGAATAGGAATATCAGGGGGTGTTTGGTTTGAGGAGTTAAAGTTTAACAAACACTGTAGCACTTTCGTCTTATTTGACAAAAAGTTTCGAATCTTGGACTAATTAGGCTTAATAGATTCGTCTCGTAAATTACTCCTAATCTGTGCCGACATACATGTAATTAGTCTACATTTAGTACTCCATACATTTGAGGAAACATTGATGTGATGGGAGTTAAACTTTAACACATTGAAACCAAACATGCCCTTAGCTTTGGAGATAAACATACGCCACGCATATCCTTTTGTAAATCTAATAGATCAGTATTAGCTTTCTATTCAATTGACTGATATCAGTATATCACTTAGTATATCTAACGACCTAAATACTAGTGCCTATAATATTATAGTGAGATAAATATGGTAGCCAAAGTTTTGAAAATCTAAAAGGTCGAATGACCACTTTGTTCGGCTACTGCCCATACGTGCTCGCTTTCGTAATCCATGCCACGTGCCAGCCATCCCATGCCCTGCATGCTGCGCAAGTCAAAACGGCGTAAATAATCATATTCTCCTACGGTTCCATATAGCAAGTTGTTTTGGACATCGACACAATTTTAGAGGACAACTTTTATGAAACTGCATTTCAAGATTCGATCATTTTTATATTTTCAAACTCAACTAAAAAAATTCGCAAATGCTTCTTTCCCAGCGCGTGCACACCGTCTCTATCGTCCGATGCTCTCCGGATTTGGGGCTTGTGCCATCCAATGCGCGGGTGAGGAAGAACAATGGAACTCACCTGCTACTACCATGGCCGCCACCGGAGAAGAAGGCTGCGCTGAATCGCAATGGTGCGACCCCACGCCTTCTCTCTCCCTCTCTTCTTTCCTAACTCTGGTGGGCTTAGAAGGGGCTCAGGGGAGGCATGCCAGCCAGGCGATCGGGATGGCGGAAGGGCGGTGTTAGGGTTCCGATGGCGTAGGAGGCGACCGGGCCAGGTCACGGCTAGGCGGCCCATGACCATGGCAGCGGCGGGAGGGGGAGGGGAAGAAGGAGGTCACCGTTGACGGTAGGGTCTCGCTAGAGCTCTGTGGCCGTGGCCGGCCACGCGGCAGGGGCAAGGACCGGAGGAGGGGGTCGAGGGGTGAGGCTAGGAGGTGGGCGGCGCAACCGGCGGTGAGGGAGATGCTGGCCGGGGGCGACGGTCGAGGAAGGTGATGGCAAAGGCGAGGACAAGCTCACGTTGGAGGAGGAAGAAGATGGGGGAGGAAGGTGAGCGGGCGAAGTAGCGCTCGCCTACACACACGAGGGCTAGTATAGTTTAAAATGTTTGACTTAAGACAACCTGAAATTTAGGGAACCGGAGGGAGTAGTAAAATACATATACACTCCTAAAAAAGGTCAATGCCAATAACTGAAAATTGGTATGCTTTCTCAAACGGTGTGGCTAGCGTCTGGACGTCCGTACGGACGCCCGCGTCTGCTGGCCTGCTACGTCTCCCCCGCCTGGCCGTCTGCTCACTCGGTCGCTGCTCATGTCTACTCGCCCGCCTAGCCGATCTGCTCGCCTGGCTGCCTGCTCGCTCGGCCACTTGGTCGCACCTGCTCGCCCTCTACCCTGCCTGCTCACCCGCCTAGAACAATTGAAACATATGCAACACCAAATCTACTTTTGCAACATCTAGATGAAACACTTCCAACATATATCTGAAATAGCCAAAACACTTGTAACATACGTCTGAAACACTTGAAAAACGTTTGAAAAACACTTAAAAGTCATTGCAAACATACGCAACATCCAGATAAAATACTTGCAATATATGTGTGAAACATATGCAACATCCAAAATAAACACACTTGCAACATGCTTCTAAAAAATAGATGAAACATTTTGAACGCACTCGTGCAACATGTGTGTATAGCCACTACAACATATGAAACATCTCGATCTATTTTTGCAACATCGATGTGAAACACTTGCAACACACTTCTGAAACATCAGAAAATACTTGAAACATACACTTGCAACATGTGTTTTCAGTGCAATGTCACCTTACTGCTTAGACGAATGGAGGCTCGTTGTTGCGGAGTTCAATGCCGGCGCAGAGGTCGTCGGCGGCGCATGAAGCTCCCTGGTGCCCCAGCAGAGGCACTGCGCTAGGCGAGCACCTGCGCGAGGCCACGAGAGTAGCATTGGGCGAGCACCTGCGTGAGGAGCACCCGGTGAGCATGGCAGCTTGCTCGGCGAACACCCCTTACAGCACCCCTTGCGAGCGGCCAGCAGCTGGCGAGCACCCTTGCCTGGCGAGCACGAGTAGGCCAGCAACTGGCGAGTACCCCTGGCTGGTGAGGACCCCTGCGAGCATCCCTGGGTATAGGTACCAAGATTTTTTGAAGGGGCGTAAACGGAAACGAGCGGACGGTGCGGTAGCAGTGGGAAGCCGCGTCCGTCCGGACTTTCCTCACTGGAGCATTACCGCAGTTCAACCAGCTGTTTGAGACATCGATTCGGATGACTGCGGACGAACGCCGGCCGCTCGATCAGATCAGGACCAGCAAGAGGACATTCTTACTGTTGGTGTCTGTGTCTCATCAGACGTACTCACCGAAGAAACAGGCCGGATCATCAGCTCGACAGCTCAAATACACAAAGTGATGATTTGCCTTTGTGTTTTCTTTCTATCTAGCGCCCACATGCAAATTAAAAGTTAATCCCCCATGCATTCTACCAGACGCGTTGATGCGCGCGTGTACGTGCGTGCGTATATACTACTGTACGTACCACGGCTGATTTGACGTTGACTGCCCGATTGAACAACAAGGTGTGCCAAATTGATCATGTATATATATTAGGTGGTGCCAAAAAGGGTAAACGAGCACGATTTCTGCATTCATTCGCTGTAGGCCGCCAGCATCTCTTGGAAGCTAGCTGCTGGAAGCCTGGAACGAACCCTCGCTCCATGCATGCATGCTTTCTTTCGTTGAAAAAGGACCGGGTCCTCTAGAATTTGCCTCCAAACTTGCATGACGCGCGCGCGTTGAGTTCCTTGACCTTGACTCGTTCCAGCCTTATTAGTAGCTTCCAGGTGACTGCGATTGTGCATGCATGCTGGCCTGGCTTAGGGCCTGTTTGATCGCGGCTTCTAAAAAAATAGCACTATGTTTAGATGCTAATTTAAAAAACTAAACATGAACTAATTTTAAAACTAATTGTATAAGCGGTGACTAATTAGTAAGACGAATCTATTAATTCTAATTAGCCCTTGATTAGTCTATGTTTACTATAGCATCATATAAGCTAACCATGGCCTGATTATAATTATTAGTCACCGCTTATGCAATTATTTTTTAAACTAGTTCACATTTGATCCTTCTAATTAGCATCTAAATATAGCGCTAATTTTTACTACTAAAGATCCAAACATGCCCTTAATCTAATTAAGCTCTAGAAACCTAATGCAAATGTAGCCGTCGTGGCAGTTCCCGGTGAAGATTCAAGCCTAGTAGCTCGGACGTCGTCGTCGTCAGTCGTCACTCGTCACACGCTCTCGCGCCACCGCGGCGAGGCAGTTGGTAGCTAGTCCTCCATGCACCTACGCCAATCAACGTACATTGGTCGACGGCGAAAATATAATAAAAACGCTACAACGTACGTGGACGAGTTGCTAAGCTAGGCGGCCACGACGACCGATTCGAAGTTATCGACCGGATGGTGGCGGCATGACGAACTAACGGAGAATAATATATGCATGCATCCCTCGTCGTTGCATTGCATTGGCAGCTCTCTCGGTCGCTCTATAAATACTTGCGGTATCCGCTGCAGATGAGCATCGCAGCAACGCACGGATCGGAGCCGAGCGCACATTGCACAGGTAGCCTGCCTTTGCATTGCATTCTCGATCGCTCGCTCGCTGCTAGGCCTACTCGCTGCTAAACACACGTACGTTCCAATTTGCTCAAACTAACAGAGCAGAGAGCACACACACGTCATCATCATACACGAAGATCAGAGAGCTTGGTGAGCTAGCTCTGCTGCATTGCATGCCCCTTCATTCGGCAACCAACGTCGGATCGACGATGGGCGGTGTAGCGAAGATGCCGGCGGCAGGGCTGTGCTGGTGGTTACTGCTAGGCGTGGTGTTGGCCTTTGGAGTTGCAGCTAGACCGGCCCAGGCCTCCAGGAATACTCACTACGACTTCGTTGTAAGTTGTTGATCGATACATCCCATTTTGACTTATATTTACCAGTTTGATTTCATTCATAGATCAGAGATGCAGGCAGTAGCAGTTGCTTGCAGAGGCGGAACCAGGGGGGCAGGGCCCGTGCCCCCCCTCCCCCCACCACCCACACACACAGTAGATTCATTTAAATATCTATATAAATATTTATATTTATAACACAAAAAATATTAATTTCACCTATTTTTTATTAAAATATGATGGTTTTATATTTTATCACACTAAAAAATACGATCACATTTGTCCGCCTTCTTTAATCAAAATCGCTGGTTCCGCCTCTAGTTGTTTGAACAGTATATGTAGTATTTGCATGCGTGCTGGATTATTAAGAAGACGTACAAACGACTAATAATGTGACACGCCGGCGTACGTATAACTCTCTTTTGCAGATAAAGGAGACGAAGGTCACCCGGCTCTGCCACGAGAAGACCATCCTGGCCGTGAACGGGCAGTTCCCGGGGCCGACCATCTACGCGCGCAAGGGCGATGTCGTCGTCGTCAACGTGTACAACCAGGGCAACAAGAACATCACCCTCCACTGGCACGGCGTGGACCAGCCGCGGAACCCGTGGTCCGATGGGCCGGAGTACATCACGCAGTGCCCCATCCAGCCCGGCGCTAGCTTTACCTACCGCATCAACTTCACCGAGGAGGAGGGCACGCTGTGGTGGCACGCGCACAGCGACTTCGACCGCGCCACCGTGCACGGCGCCATCGTCATCCACCCCAAGCCCGGCTCCACCTACCCCTACCCCAAACCGCATAGGGAGGTGCCCATCATCCTCGGCGAGTGGTGGAATGCTGACGTGGAGCAAGTTCTCTTGGAGGCCAAGCGGACCGGTGGCGACGTCAACATCTCCGACGCCAACACCATCAATGGCCAGCCCGGCGACTTTGCCCCATGCTCTAAGAACGACACCTTCAGGATGCTCGTGGAGCACGGCAAGACGTATCTACTTCGGGTCATCAACGCGGGGCTCACCAACGAGATGTTCTTCGCTGTCGCCGGGCACCGCCTCACGGTGGTCGGCACTGACGGCCGCTACCTCAAGCCGTTCACCGTTGACCACATCATGATCTCCTCCGGACAGACCATGAACGTGCTCCTCGAAGCCAACCGCGCCACTAATGGCTCAGGCGACAACAACCGCTACTACATGGCCGCGAGGCCGTACTTCACCAACAAGGGACCCCCGGTCGATGATAAAAATACCACGGCCATTCTAGAGTACACGGACGCGCCAGCGCCACCCTCCGTGGGGCCACCGGACTCCCCCGACCTGCCGGCCATCAACGACACCGTGGCGGCAACGACGTACACGGCGCAACTCCGGTCCCTGGTCAACAAGGAGCACCCAATCGACGTGCCAATGGAGGTTGACGAGCACATGCTTGTGACGATCTCCGTCAACACACTCCCCTGTGGGCCTAACAAGACGTGCGCCGGCCCCAAACACGATCGCCTCGCGGCGAGCCTTAACAATGTCAGCTTTGTGCCACCGACCGTCGACATCCTCGATGCTTACTATGACTCCATCAGCGGCGTGTATGAGCCGGACTTCCCCGACAGGCCACCCTTCTTCTTCAACTTCACCGACCCCAACCCGCCGAAGGAGCTCGAGCTCACAAAGCGGGGCACCAAGGTGAAGGTGGTGGAGTACAATACCGTGGTGGAGGTGGTGTTCCAGGACACGGCCATCCTCGGCGCAGAGAGCCACCCCATGCACCTACATGGGTTCAGCTTCTTTGTGGTGGGCAGAGGATTCGGTAACTTCGACAAGGATAACGATCCGGCCACGTACAACCTGGTGGACCCGCCATACCAGAACACCGTCTCCGTGCCCACGGGCGGCTGGGCTGCAATGCGCTTCCGCGCGGCAAATCCTGGTGAGTATTTGCTTTATAAATATGGGCAACAATGAACTACATATATTTTGTTATATGAATTCTTTTTCTTATGTCATGTTGCTTTTTCTTGTTTATTATTAGGTGTATGGTTTATGCACTGCCACTTCGATCGTCACACAGTGTGGGGCATGGACACTGTGTTTATTGTGAAAAATGGCAAGACCCCAGACGCTCAAATGATGCCACGTCCTCCTAACATGCCCAAGTGCTAATAAGGAAACAAGGGCACGAGCCATGACTGCGCTTTGCATGCAAGACCATCCAGCGAAGCAACTAATCTTACTAGATTGGTGATTGATTTAATTATTTGAGGCACAGATTTTAAGTGGAATGGTTTCTTCAAATATTTTTTATTTTAATACATATCGTTTATGTTTTTCCTTTTTTCATTTGGTGGAAGAGAAAAAATATATTTGTTGTATTCATTATTTGTACACGTTGATTTACTCCTAGTTCAATCTTAAAGTGTAATTAAAAATGTATGGTACGATACATTCTGAAAAATGTATGTTACGATACACTCTCTTTACATTCAATCATTCTTTGGACATTATTTTCACTAAATTTGTTCAAATTCACATTCTGAATCTCTCCAATATTTTGTTGATATAAGCTTTCTGAGACAATCCCAACAATCCTTGTTTTCTATCACAAAATATCTTTCAGTTCAAAACTATTGGAAACAAATTTCTTTACATCATGTAACAAAGATTGATCATTAGCAACAAGTAGAATATCATCAACATATAGGACTAAAGTAATAAATTTGCTCCCACTGGCCTTTATGTAGATGCAACAATCAATGATATTCTCAAAAAACCATATGCTGTAATGGTATCATTGACATTAATATACCATTGAAGGGAAGTTTGTTTTAGCACATATATTGACTTATTTAATTTACACACAAAATCTTGTTTTCTCTCTCACTCTCCTTCTCGATATCTCTCACTCCCCAGATCATGCTCAAGGCTTCAAGTTCTCCCTCCGAGCCTCCCCTCGACTTCGGCGCGGGCGCGGACCCAGCGGCACCAGCGCGAACGTGGCAGTGTGCACGCTCTTTGTGACAGCACTCCAATTAACTATACTAAATGAAGACGATGCAATATATTTATCATACTCGATTTAACATAACTAATCTGGTGTCACGAACGCAGGTGATGCCGGTCTTACTGAATCGAGTGTAAGGATGAAAACGGTCGAAAACGGTCGAAAACGGACTTACGATATAGAAAAACGAAAACGGTCGGTTCGGGATATTTCTACATTTAGCAATTAAAGAGTACAAAAAATGGTAGAAAATGGTTATGAAACCAATTGAAACTGACAATTTTTCATGTTAAAAAACGGTTCATAATATAGAAAACGAAAACGGTCGATTCGGAATATTTCTGTTCCGTTTTCATCCCTAATCGAGTGGCTGAATGCCGTTAAGTGCGCGCACGCTTTTCCCTTCTGTCGGACCTGTGTGTCCTGGGCTTGGGCCAAAGGCCTTGTAAATGTCGCGGCCCATCCGCCGGCGTGTGTGTTTCGGCTCTGGTTATAAAGAGCTAAACCAAACCGAGGGAAGACGGTTGGGAAATAACAGAATTTTGAACTCTTCTTCCTCCTGACTCCGCTGCTCTGCTTCTTCTATCTCCAATCCAATTCCTCTATCGGTTCGTTTGAATCTACCTAGGATCATAACATCCGGCCATCTCAAAATCACACCAGCCGTGACCGTGCTATCCATCATCCCGCACAGAATCAATTGCACATAAGGAGATAAAATAGCTCACACAAGTTCTTATTACTTAAGAAACTTGCGCGCATTGCGCAAAGTCTTCACAGCACATCTCATGGTTCATGCCAACACCAGAGCTATATTCATCTCGTGAGAAACCACTTCATTACCAATCGGAAGAGGGCTCGCGGGAGCATAGAACGAAGTACCTGTAGATGGGGGGCATGCATCTTGCCTGCAACAACTTAACAGTGGCAGTGCAGCACTAGGAGTACAAGAATTGCACACTGCAGGTCTTACCCACAATGGTTGACGTAGTACTATATGTAAGATGGCTAATGTGTGGTGCTATATAGGTTAAAACAAATAAAACCATCATCCAAACCACTCAAGGCGTAAAAACAAACAATTTTAAAAGTTGAGTGATGACCCACATCAGGTTTATAAGTGGAGAGGGGAATATGAATTAGGGACCGTTTTGTGGAGTTTCGCCATCCACTCTCGGAGTCGCTCCACCATCTTGCCATCTAAACGGCTCCTGCTCCGTCCGGCTCCACCAGTGAAGTCGCGAAAATCGCACTCTCACATGTGGGGTGAGTGACCGGTTGAGTTGAAAAAACAAGCTTCCACTAGCTCCCTGACGGTGCATCAGATTGTCATGGATGCCCCTCACCTTATTCTTTCTTGTCATGGTTGTAGAGGAAGGAACGACTGCGCGCCGATCAAGCACCTGGAGCATTTGTGGTGCAGGGGAAGAGGAGGCGTGGTAGAGCAAGTAAGGTGGAGAGAGAAGAGGAAGAAAAGAAAAAAACGGTATTATAGACATAATACCTTTTTCAACAACTAAAAGAAGTTGTTTTACCGAACATTTTTCTAATCAGTGAAGCTAAAGCTAGAAAAAAATGTTTCATTAAAGATACCATAGTTGAAGCTATTTTAGCTGAAGTTAGAGCTCTATCAAATAGGCCATTAGTCGAAGGGGTCAAAAGAATTATCTTTCATTTGCTGGGCCGATACCACACTGACCGTCTCGAAAATAAAGCATACGCTAAGGGCAAGTTGTTACTCGTTTAGCAGTTTAGCACATTTCTGAGGAAGACAGGCACGGACATAGTGTGTGAACATTTCTTTTTTAATCATCAAACAATATGGACTGAAATTATTATCCAGGTCCTTAGACTTCTAATGTGATATCTGTGGGTCTCTAAACTTATCAGACAGTGTCATCCATGTCCCTGAACTTTTAAGATGATCACCGCAAGTCCCTAAACTTGGCCGACGATGTCATCCCGGTCTCTGAACTTTCAAGTTGATCACCGTAGGTCCCTAAACTTGGCAAGCGGTATCATCCTTGTCCAAATATGGTCTAACCTGGCACACTGACAGTACGTTAGACGTGGATCCAACATATGTCAATTAATTAATCATTATTTATATCATATTTATCATGAAAATATAAATTATATAAAATAATTTATATCAGAAAAAAATAAATTAAAGTATTAAAATAATTTACAACAACAAATATATTAGGTTTAAACTAAAATAGAAAAATACTAAAATTAGTTTAATATTTATGTATCATTAATAGTATTAAAATAGTATTAAATTCCTATAGTACTAAAAGTTTTCTCTATTAAAAATTACTTCTAATTTTAGTATTATTTTAAAAATTTTAATAGTAGTATTATAGAAGTAACTTTCCTCTATTATTAATACTATAATATTATACTACTTTTAATAGTAGTATTATAGTATTAGAACTTTTAATAATAGTATTATAGTATTAAAAGTTTTAATAATAGTGTGTAGTATTAATAATTGAGAAAAATTACTTCTATAATACTACTATTAAAACTTTTAAAATAATACTAAAATTGGAAGTTACTTTTAATAGAGAAAACTTTTAATACTATAGGTAACTTTTAATATTATTACATTTAGACAAGGATGACACAACTTGCTAAGTTTAGGGACCTGCGGTGATCATCTTGAAAATTCGGACCGTGATGACACCGCCGACCAAGTTTAGGGACCTGTGGTGATCACCTTAAAAATTTAGGGACCTGGATGACACTATTTGCTAAGTTTAGGGACCCACAGATATCACTTTAGAAGTTCAGGGACCTGGATGACACTACCGACCAAGTTCAGGGACCGATGGTGAATTTTGCCAACGAGCAAGGGTTCAAATCTGGCGGTCGAGCTGTGGTGATCGTGGGCGACGCAATGACACATTGGGTGTGCTTGTTTGAGGAATGAGGTGATCATCTTCTTATCACTCCTTACTTTTTTATTTAGTTTGTGGAATAGAATGAGTTGATCTATCACCACCTCATTCATCACAAGCAATTAATTATTACTAGAAAAGGAAGCGCGCTTCGGGCGCCCTACCTAGTCAGATTGTGAAGCAATAATATAGAATTCAGATAGGTAGTGACAATAACCATGAGGTTTACAGCTGATAGGGTTCTATACATCCATATAGTACATGCCAAGACCAAAATTCATTACTAACAATCAATTTTCCCCATTGATTAGAATATATATCAGTGGCGGACCCAGCCGGGTTTTGGGTAGTCTCGGGACTACCTCAGATTCCCGGCGACCAAGATAACGGAGCACTGTAGCAAAAACTGTAGCGTATTGTAGAGCACTGTTCCTATACTGTGTGCCTACCCAAAGAAATGATTCTGGGTCCGCCACTGATATATATTGGTATAATTTTCAACCCAAAGCGTTGAAACAGTTCATAATGCTAATACAAAAGCGGCAGAACACAATTTGCAGCCGTACTCATTTCACCAAGATATCCATTCACTAAAATAGCAGCAGGTTTATTCAATGCCAAACACATAGTACCATGTGACCACACATTTACAAAAGAGTGACCTAGGTAGCTCCTATGTGCTTACACGCTTGATGGCTTCCGCTAGGAAGAAGCCAAGTTGAGGCTTAGGGGTCAGAAAGAGCACTGCATCAGTGGTCATAATGGCTCCTGCCTGCGATGTAGGAAACTATTAACCAATCAGAACAATAAACAAGGAGCATTGAAAACTAATTATCAATGGCATTAACTGGTACATAAGAAGAAACAACACACGCCTTACCCCCCCCCCCCCCCCCCCCCCCCCCCCCCCACCCAACACAACACAACAAAAAGCTAATTTTCTTTGATGTGCTAAACTTATGTGACAGAAGGCCTTAAGTAATGACACAATTATCTGGTAAAAGTACATCAGACTATTATTTTTTAGTCCAGATTAATTCTAGGGTCATCCATCTATGAAATACTGCCAACATCTGCTTGCAAAGAAGCCAACCAATCATCCCCAAATTTTTAGCTCCTGGTTTCGAGTAACAGATATAAACATCTGGTACTACTAAAAGGCCTAAAGAATTGGCTTCCAATCTTTCAGGTGCGAGACTAATATCAGAATGGTTTTCCAAACCATGCACAGGAGGACACGATGAATAGGTAGATCTTACTTGCTTTTACAATGCATGCCTTACATGCCAAACAAGATAAAGAGAAGGCAGAAAACAGCTGAAGCTCAAGTCACAGCAGGCAGCAACGACATATTCTTTTTCTGCACCAGGCAGTGACCTGAAAATTGGAACACTAATGTGTCTTGCTTCTATCACATCCATAGTTCTTGTATACGTGAAGCAATGTTAATTGTGACTATGGGCATGTGTGCTAGTCCTCACAAAATCAACTTAGGAACGCTAATATACGAGCCAGTATTCATTATCAATGGAACAAAAGCTCAAGGCCCGACACCATCATAGGACATGTAACTTGGCACACCTAGCACGTCAAAGCACATTGGGGGAAAAATCAGCATAGAAAATAGATGCAAGTGATTAGAGATAAGGCTTGCAATCTACAAATAGCCATTGAGACATCATCCTGAGCAATTGATTAATCTCATGTCTTGATTCCACAAATTCTCATCCTGCTCGACCTCGTCTTCTAGGAGTTTGTTATCTTGAGCAATAGATTAATCTCAGTCAGAAGCAAGCCAGGTCGGCCAAGGGAACTATGCATCGGGGTCGGGAGGAGATTCAAGGAGAAAGGAGAAAAGGAAACCAGACTTCTTTCCTATGGTTGCAAGGGCCATGCGGTCGAGGAGGACGGGCGGGTCGCCACCGGCGCCGTCCGAGATGGAGGCTGTCGCAACGGGCGAGCAGGGCGTCGATACTTGTGGCCCTGTGCTGCTATGCTGCCTGTTCCTGCTCCGTCCCCGACCCATAGATGCCCGTGCGCCGCCTCCGCTGGGAGCCTGGGACTGCTAGATCCAAACCTCTGGATCTGTAAGCCAGGCCACCGCCCTCGTGGCAATCGCCGGAGATGGAAAGCCGGGAGGTGTTTGTGTGGCTATCGGCCAGGAAAGCGGCGGCGGGGAGGAGGGAGAGAAGAACGAAGAAAAGAGGAGGGGGTCAGGGTTAGGGGCGCTGGACTACGGGAGGGGGTCTCCTGCAAAAATTCGTGCGGGCGTTTTGCTGCAAAGATGATGATGTTTCCGAATTTTCTATTCTTCGTGTTGAAATAAATTTAGCTTAAGGAGTTATATAAAAAATAGTTGAACATTTTTACTATGTACCTGGGCTAAATGTAACCGCGGCTTGATTTACAAAGTCTTGAAGTGTTTTTCTGCAAAAGAGCTGAGGACACGCGTCAACACGCCACGCTCTGCAAGGGCTCCAAGCGCTGTGGTGCGCCGAATTCGCGGTAGGTTTTAAGGTCTCTGATATGCACGATGAATAAGTTGATTCCACCAAAATTCATAGAATAAATTCATAATGCATCATCTCATGAAGCATGGAATGACTGCACTAACCAAACACACCATCATTTCTCACCCCAGCACAAAGCGGTGCATGCAAGTTGGTCTGACGGTAGCTTTACAGTGGGGCCCACCAAATCTTGACGCTTGCTCCCGTACGCCAGTGTACCGGGGCCAGCGCCACACGTTAAGGCTCCATAAGCAGGTGTTAGATTGTTGCGAAATACGGTGATTTTTCTCTTTTCACACAAGTGGGCGCATGCACGTTGCGTCTCAGAAAGCTCTCTTTGCAAACAAAGAGGCTCAAATGGAGCTAGATGACGTCAAACCAAGTGCTCTCCTAATACGTCGAACTCGGAACTCCTCGTTAGGATGAGAGTTCGCAGATCGGCTCCACGACCTTCAAATTGAGCAAAACAGCGGGTGCTCATATGCACCGACCCATCGGTATTTCGGCACCGTGCACGCCACCGCCAGAATGCCCTGCTCATGGGCCAAAATGTTGGGCCGCCTACTTTTGACCAATGTCACCTATACGATCACTTGATGGGCATACGCAATTTTAGTAGAAGAAACAAATTTGCTGATATCATATTTTACTAAGGGCGGTCCTATGGGACATTGACGGTGGTTTCTATCCCTAATAAATGAGATGCCACGTAAACAAGATGCTGACATGGCAGCCTAGTTAACGAGAAAAGAGAAAATAATGTAGAAATCGTTTCATCCAGAGAAACGACGTCTTCTCTTCACCCAACGCACAGGAAACGACCAAATCACTGTTAGGAAGAAACCGGTGGTTTCTAGGCCTAGCGTACTTGTCCGTGCCACCGCGCCGGCCGTGATCGCCCCGCTCGGCCGCGCCGCTGTGCCCGCTCGCCGTTGCCCAGGTTGTGCTCGCCGCTCCGACGTCCGCCCAGGCCGCGCCGCCATAAGCCCATACCGCACTCGCCGAGGCTGGGCCCCACGACGACGACGAGCCCGCCCAGCAGCGCAACCTTACCGTAGGTGTCGCAGGCGACCCTCGCCATGTGCTTGACGTTGTACACAGCGGTGCCGAAGTACACTCTGATGTACCGCAGAAACTCCGGCAGCGCCCACCAGCCGCGGCAGCTTCCGTCCCATGAGCACCTTGACAAGGTAGGCGAAGCAAAAGGTGACCCAGGCCACGTCGGGGCTACAGACGAGGCCCGATGACATCGGACAGACTCCGGTGGCGAGCAGGCGGACGGACTCCGGCGCGTGGCGGTGCACGCGCGGGTCGAACTCGCGGAAGCTCCACGGTGAGGGCGAGCACGAGCTCACGCCTGGTGACGGGAACCGAGCTTGCCACGGCTGGTGGCCCGGCTCCTTGCCTCGCCGGCACCCGGCGGCCTCCTCTGCCCCCTCGTCCTCTCACCTGCTGGCTGCTGTGCTTGTGCTTTTTTTAATAGGCGCTGTGCTTGTGCTTGGTCCCGGGAAGAAGAGGATGCTAGTCGGAGGGGATTTCAGTTGGGGGAAGATTGGAAGAAGACGATGTTAGGAGAGAGAAAGAGAAAAAAAAGGGCAACATTTATTATAGGAAGACATCACCACTGTATAGTGTAGTTTCTAGGTATAATTTCTTGGTGACATAGCTACTATGAAACCGTGCGTAGTTTCTATCGTGAGGTCCTCTTTATAGAGGTTCCACAAGAGGTCAGTGGCCTAAAGGTTATTATATACTCTCTCTGCACCTCAAAAGCAAGTTGTTTAGGACAGGATTGTACGTACCAAGGAGTGTTTAATTAGGAGGTAATCTTTCATGTTTGCCCATATTAAATAGGGTTGCGGGTGCATTTCAAATGAGAAACAAGCGTAGCTGGAGTGGCAAGTGCAGCGAGGCGCGAGCCCTGCGGTTCCGGGTTCGATACCTGCCTGGGCGCATTGTTTTTGCTGGTGACACACCGTCGCATGGGAATTTTTGCATGGCGCCGTTTGGCCTGCGTGGCGCGTGCGGTTTGGATGCATGGCGCGTGTTTTTTTTGCGTTTGGGCCTGGCGCGTGAGCGAGGCTGCTGAAAATGCATGGCGCGTTTGGGCGCCATTTTTTTCAATCATTTCGCACGGGCAGGAGATGGCGCCACGGCCTTCTATTTTTAGCGCTCCTAAGGGCACGTACAACGCTGTTTAATGAGCCGTCTGTATCGCACAAAATTTGCAAAAAGACCCTTCACGCACAATAGCCGAGGCAGCATCGTCGTCTCACGAGTCGACGGCTTCGGCCCGTGCTCCGAGAAATCGATCTGCCAGCGTTGATCCCATGCGGATATACACTCGTATTAGCTTCTTCTCTTATCTGAAGAATGTGCAAATCGGCTCAACCTTATAAAATCCATTTAAAATCGAAATAAAATCCAAAAAATATTATTCAAATTTATTTAGGTTTCTTTTGATCAGAACTATATTCTAGAAGTGATAAAACATACGTTACACCTTGAATATTGGTTATATAAATATATTAATATACTATTTATATTGATGGTTTGTCTATATATTTATGTTTTATCATATAGCCATAATTACTAGTCTAAAAAATAATATAATCACATTTAACGTAATTATGTTTGATTTGTTTTGTATCAACTAGCAACACATTCGTGTACAAGAATCATATTCATACTTGATCGTGAATATATGCAAGCATTAAACAATATATAGACAGTTAAATAGACAACCCATTGTATGAGCTGTCTATTTAACTGTCTCTGTGCAGATTTCAAAAACTTATAGACAACCTGCTGTCTGTGGGTTATACATGCCCTAACCTGCGATGCTTCAGCCGTGCTGCATGCGGAAGGGCCGGGGCTGCATGCGCGGGCAGCGGACAAGAGCCGTGTTGCATGCGGGAACGGAAGAAGGGGCCAGCACGCGCGATTACTACGAGCCTAGATGCGTGCGCGCGATTACTGCAGGAGAGTGCCGAGGTGCCACGATTAATGCCTGGCGTGCGCGCCGCGGCGATGGCAGCCGAAACGCAGGGGCAAAGCAGTCCAGGACGCAGAAGGAAGACCAAAACGACTTGCTTTGGTAAAAACACTCCCAAGCCCACAATGACTAGCTTTTGAGGTACGGAGGGAGTAGGAGGGTTTAGGAAAACACTTCTTCCTTAAACTAATGCAATTATTGAACCACAGCAGAGTAACCTCCACAACATATACTACTACTAGTACTGTAGGGTTCATCCACTCGATCATACATCCAGCTTCTCGTCCAGTGACCAAGACAGAGGCCAGTTCGTTGCTGGTCACGTCAGTGCGTGAGAAGAATTAAAATCGAGCAATGGATTCTGACAAGGTGCAAGTGATAGAGTCATCCTTGGTGGCGCCGAGAGAAGCGACGCCGACAAAGGGGCTCTGGCTCTCTCCCATCGACCTCGCGGCCACCGCAGGCCACATCCCACTAGTCTTCTTCTACAGTTCCGGCGTTGCCTTTTCCAACGTGGCCAGGCTCAAGGAGGCGATGGCCAGGGCCTTGGTGGCCTTCTACCCTCTGGCCGGCCGCCTTGGCGTCGACGAGGATGGCAGGCTAGAGATCAGCTGCAACGGCGAGGGCGCTCTCTTTGTTGTTTCTCGCTCTTACCTCGCAGCTCAAGACATTGACTTCTCCAAGCCGTCACCGCAGCTAAGGAGGATGTTTGTCCCTCGCATCGAGCCCTTGTCCCTCATACTCGCCGTTCAGGTAACTGATGATATATTTGAGCTTCGTTCAACGCTTTCGCGCGTACGTACGTGTAGTACAACTGCAGCCATCTCATTGCATCATCAGGTGACTTTCCTCAAGTGTGGAGGAGTGGTGTTAGGAGTGGCCGTCCACGATTCCGCTGTGGACGGCATGAGCACGTTCCACTTCGTGCAGGCATGGTCGGCCTTCGACAAGGACGGCGACGGTGCTGCCATAGAGCTCCCCATCCACGACCGCGCTCTTCTCCGTGCACGGTCCCCGCCTGTGGTCCGCCCGGACGCGCTTTCGGCGTTGTACCCCAGGGTCGCCTCGTGTGAGCCGTCGGGACGACCAAACGCCGTCGAGGTGTTTCCCATCTCCAGGGACCAGCTGGTCACCTTAAAGCGCCTCTGCGGCGGGGCAAGCACCTTCTGCTCCGTGAGCGCCCTGGTGTGGCAGTGCGCGGCCGTCGCGCGGCGGCTTCCCCCCGACGCCGTCGCACGCCTCACCTTCCCGGTCAACATCCGACGGCGAGGAGTGAGCCCGCCGCTCCCGGCCCGCTACTTCGGCAAAGCGTTGGTCGAGCTGTGCACAGCCGGCGCGGCACGTGAGATCGCCTCGGGGCCGCTGGCATCTGTTGCCTGCCGCGTCTGGACGACGACGGCGAGCTGGTGCGGTCTGCGATCGATTATCTCGAGCTGTTCCAGACGGGCAGCCGGCCGGTGAGGGGCAGCATGCTGGAGACGGAGCTTCACGTAATCAGCTGGCTCAACCTGCCGGCCGGCGTACGACGTGGATTTCGGCTGCGGGCGTCCGCGGTGGATGTCACGGGCGGAGTCCGTCCGCGGCGGGTTCGTGATTATCATGAACGATGGGCCCAAGAGCACGACGCCGTCCGCGTCGTCACGTGCATGGAGGCTGCAAACATCAACGAGTTCGGGCTGCTGCTTTACGCCAGCATTGCAAACCACGTGTCCGTACCAACGGTACGGGGTACCCACGTACAACGATAATAAAAAACAAAACGACTAAACCACAGTAAAAGGCAGCCCATCTCAACCGCATATCAGGTCCGTCTCGTACGAGGCCAGCTCGACGGAGTGCCTCGACCGCGCTCCGGCTCCGACTCGTACGAGGCACCCTCGACGGGAACGCCTCGACCGCGCCCCGTCCCGCACGACAGGGCACCTCGACCACATTCCGACTCGCACGAGGCTCGTTCGCCCACCGAAAAAACTCCGACTCACGTGACCCCGGTTCAGAGCGCTCGACCCCTTCACTTCACCTGCCCCAAGACAGAAGTCAGAGCATTTAATGCGATCACCTACTATCACCTACCGACATGGCCGCAACCAGGATCGACGTGGGAGCAACGCCGATGTCAGTCCTCACTGTTTTACCGCCCATCCCGTGATGGGAGGTGAAACCTGTCACTATACACACCTTACCGTGTACTGTTTATTATCAGTCACCCTCGAGAAAGGATACGACAAGGCCCCTGTTCCGCAATCTCGGGGATTCGGCCTTATCCGTCCGGTCTCGACCCGGCCTCGACCTGGCCTCGACGCCCAGCACAGTTCGACAAGGAAGGAAGGACAGTATGGCACGGTGTTCCGGGTCATTTCGCCGTCTCATCCCCGACGTCGTCATGGTATCCAGGGATGGCCGGCCATTCCCAGAGCACGTCGCTACAGTCACTCCTACAGGGATCGACAAAACATCGTCTAAAGGCTCCCCGGTGCCCTGGCCTCCTCCGACCCTATAAAAAGGCAGGCCAGGACCCTACAAGAGGACACGGACAACAGGCAAGACACAAGTCCAAAGCCAAGTACCAGCAACCCAAGGCTCCCAACACAGAGATCAACATCTCAAGCAATCATCTTTGTACTCTTTTTTCTTTCTCTGAGACTTGGGCTCGCCGCCATCTCTCGCAAGCTTGTAACCCCTACACAAGCACCTCGGTGCAAGGAAATACCAAACTCTCTCTCCCGTGCTGGACGTAGGGCCTTCTCTTGCCCGAACCAGGATAAACCCCCGTGTGTTCTCCTTGCATCACCATCCAAGTTAAGGACACGCAGCACTCACTCGTCGGTTTAGGACCCCCACGGGACCGAACACCGACAGTTGGCGCGCTAGGTAGGGGACGCTGCGTGCCAACATCGCTTTCCCGCCATTCTTTCCTGGATGGCTGACCCCGAATCCCCACTCCCGTTGGCCACGGTGATCTGGTTCGGGAGTTTGGAGTTCATGTCGCTTGGCCACGGCTACGACATGGTCCTCCTCCCGCCCAGGCACCTGACCGACGAGGATTACGAGCTCTCCCAGCCTAGGGGAGCACTGCGCCGGTATCGTCGCTCTCGACAGACGTGAGCCGCCAGACGACGACGAGCCCGGCGCAACCGCCGTCTTCACCTTATGGGGGGTGGAGGGATTCCCCGATCCAGCGCCTCTCAGCCAGACGCCAACCCAGATTTCCTCGTTGAGGGTCTGTGTAGGATGAGCTTGGCTGAGGGTAAGATGCCGACGGAGAATTCCGCCACTCCCCCGTCCGGTGAGACACCGCCGCTACCCGACCCAGCCACTTCAACGCGCGCAACGATATCTCCATCAATGTTCCCGTTCGGGCTAGACCCGGTTGCCCGGGCGTACGCTTCCTCTGTGAGCACTAACACGAGTGCTTACGGGGAACTCCCCGGGCACCATCTACGCTCCGCTCTGGACCTCGTTACATCCACGCCGGCTTCTGAGTATCCAGACTCTACGGAGACCCCGGAAACAGAGCCCCGTGTGATTGCTTCTCAATGTTGCAACCACAGGGGTGATTTGCAATGGTCTCATATTCCCCCATCACATTACTACTTCGGCGCCCCTAACTCCGACTCAGCTGACGACACCTACGATCCGACCCGCGAGTGCTTCAACATCGACGGAGCCAGCGCGTCGGAATTGGAGGACGAGGAACCGGTCGAAGGAAGGCACACGCCACCTCATGTCGAGCTCCCCGTCGAGCGAGACGAAGCTCAGTTCCTTGCGGATCAAGGAATGCAGCTCGAGCAAATTCGCGAGTTGCAAGACAGGCTCGACGAGGAACGAGAAAATCTGCACCTACTCCAACAAACCCTCGAGCGTGAGCGTGCGGCACACGCACTTGGCGGGAGAGCTCGCGAGAGGGCTCGCGACGTCAATCATCGCATCGACGAGGACTGGGTGGTCGACCCCCCGGTTTTTGCTCGAGCCAGCCAGAACGTCGTCGCTGCCGCCATGCTCCTCCGCAACATGCCCGAGCCATCAAACCCCGACGCCCGTCGGGCTCGAGATGAAATCCGAGAACTCCTCGAGACCGCTGCTATGCAGCAGGCCAAGAGCTCTGCCTCGAGGCGACGCGAGCCAGCCTCGGAGCGGCTCGTCGAGCCCTCCCGACAGGAGAGAGAGGCCTCGGTTCATCCCGAGCCTGCCCGGCGAAACAGGGCGGCGCCTGTCCCCGAGCACGTTGCTGACGATCACGAACCCCGAGACACCCGTGGCAACATCGTTGAGCGCCGCACGCGCAAACACGGTGACGGTGTGGCTCGAGGTTACCGTGTACACAGAGGTGGGCGCTACGACAGCTCAGAAGATCGTAGCCCTTCACCCGAGCCTCCGGGCCCTCGGGTCTTCAGTAAGGCTATCCGCGAGACGGTGCTCCCGGCTCGGTTTCGCCCTCCCACGACTCTCACCAAGTACAACGGTGAGACCAAACCCGAACTTTGGCTGGCCGATTTCCGCTTGGCGTGTCAGCTGGGCGGGGCCACCGATGACCGGGTCATCATCCGACAACTCCCCCTATTCCTCTCCGACACCGCCCGAGCCTGGCTCGAGGATCTCCCACCTCGATAGATCCACGACTAGGATGATCTCGTGAGGGTGTTCGAGGGAAACTTCAAGGGGACCTACATACGCCCTGGCAACTCGTGGGACCTCCGGAGTTGCAAGCAAAAACCGGGTGAATCCCTCCGGGATTACATCCAGCGCTTCTCCAGGCAGCGCACCGAGCTCCCCAACGTCACTGACTCCGACGTGATCATGGCCTTCCTCTCCGGAACCACCTACAAGGAGTTGGTCCGAGAGTTGGGCCGTAACACCCCACTCACTGCCAACGGATTGATGGACATCATCACCAACTTTGCCGCCGGCGAGGAGGCAGTTGGTGCCATCTTTGGCGGTGACCAGGACAAAGGGAAACAAAAGGTTGACGATCCCGCGGGCTCCAGCCGGGGCTCCAAGAGAAACAACCGAAGAAAGAAGAAGAGCCAGCAAGGCAAGCTCGAGGCCCCGGCCGACGAACTTGTCGCTGCTGTCGAGCGCAAGAAACCTCGAGGCCCCCCGGTGGGGGCATCTTCGACAAAATGCTCAAAGAGTCGTGTCCCTACCACAAGGGACCCACTAACCATAACCCGAAGATTGTCACATGCTCCGCAGATACTTTGAGGGCATAGGCGTCAAGAAGGACGACAAGAAGGAAGAGCCCAAGGGCGACGACAAGGATGGGGGTTCCCCAAGATTCATGACTGCTTCATGATCTACGGAGGACCCTCGACCCGCCTCTCGACGCGCCAATGCAAACAAGAGTGGCGTGAGGTTTTCTCCGTGCAGCCGGCGGTCCCCCACTTCCTTGACTGGTCTGAGGTGGCCATCACTTTCGACCGTGGTGACCACCCAGACTACGTCCCCAATCCAGGAGTCTACCCACTTGTTGTTGATCCCATAATCGCCAACACACGCCTCACCAAGGTACTCATGGACGGCGGAAGCAGCCTCAACATCATCTACGCTCAGACCTTCGACCTCCTGGGGGTCGAGAGAACGTGCCTCCAACCCAGCGTCGGGGGTTTCCACGGAGTTGTGCCAGGAAAACGGACATAACCCATCGGCCGGGTCGATCTGCCCATCTGCTTTGGCACACCGTCCAACTTCAGAAAGGAGACGCTCACTTTCAAAGTGGTCGGATTCCGTGGAACGTACCATGCTATCCTTGGGCGCCCATGCTATGCCAGGTTCATGGCGGTCCCGAACTACACCTACCTCAAGCTCAAGATGCCAGGCCCAAACGGTGTCATCACTGTGGGGCCCTCATACGAGCACGCTTATGAGTGCGACGTCGAGTGTGTCGAGCACGGCGAGGCTGTTTTGGAGTCGGTGACCTTGGTAGCAGACCTCGACGGTCTGGCCAATGAGATTCCCGACCCAAAGCGCCATGCCGACAGCTTTGAGCCCGCAGAGGACGTCAAGCTCGTGCCCCTCGACCCTGCTGATCCCAAGGGAAAGGCGCTGAGCATCAGCGCCACCCTCGATCCCAAATAGGAAGCAGTGCTCGTCGACTTTCTCCACGCGAATGTCGACATCTTTGCGTGGAGTCCCTCGGATATGTCGGGCATACCCAGGGAAGTCGTCGAGCACGCCTTGGAGATCTGGGCCGGCTCCAAACCGGTGAAGTAACGCCTACGCCGCTTCGACGAGGAGAAGCGCAAGGTCATCGGTGAGGAGATACACAAGTTACTAGAGGCCGGATTCATCAAGGAGGTTCATCATCCCGAGTGGCTAGCTAATCCTGTATTAGTTAAGAAAAAGAGTGGGAAGTGGAGGATGTGTGTAGACTATACTAGTTTAAATAAAGCATGTCCAAAAGTTCCCTTTCCTTTACCACGTATTGATCAAATCGTTGATTCCATGGCGGGATGTGAAACTCTCTCATTCTTAGATGCATACTCCGGCTACCACCAGATTAAAATGAAAGAGTCCGACCAGCTCGCGACTTCATTCATTACCCCGTTCGGCATGTATTGCTATGTTACGATGCCCTTCGGTCTCCGGAACGCAGGGGCGACGTATCAACGATGCATGCAGCACATTTTTGGGGAACACATCGGACCAACCGTCGAGGCTTACGTCGATGACATCATTGTCAAGACCAAACAAGCCGACGATCTGGTAAACGACCTTTACGTTGCGTTCAAGTGCCTCCGGGCAAAAAACATCAAGCTCAATCCTGAGAAATGCGTCTTTGGCGTTCCTCGAGGTATGCTTTTGGGGTTCATCGTGTCTAAGCGTGGCATCGAAGCCAACCCAGAAAAAATCACTGCGATAACCAAGATGAGTGTTGACGGTTCTTAAGTATCAATTTTAATTATCCAATAAATAAGAAAAAGAACCTATATGCAAGCAACACCTGGAATTAGGGTTTGATCTGACAGAATTCCACGAGTTTTGTTGTTTATCTGTTTCTGCAGGGGGTTATCAGGAAATACAAAGGAAAGGCCCACACGTCGGAATTACATAGAGATATTAACGTGTTCACCGATTTTCTATCATCTAGAAGACTCCAGAAGCCACGGGATCGAACGGGAGGCCGAACGGGCCCGGGACCAGGGCGCCCGCCCTGGACCCTGGGGCGCCCGCCCTAGGTCTGCAACCAATCAGGATGAGTCTCGCGGATTATGCCCCACCGACCTAAAGGATCAAGGAAAACCGTGCGATTAATGTCGGTTTGATCCGACGGCCCAGGTTCACTTGAAGGGACTATATAAGCAGGACCCCTGGCCCCTGGAGAGGAGAATCCAAGTCCATTATTACCCCGTTCGGCATGTATTGCTATGTTACGATGCCCTTCGGTCTCCGGAACGCAGGGGCGACGTATCAACGATGCATGCAGCACATTTTTGGGGAACACATCGGACCAACCGTCGAGGCTTACGTCGATGACATCGTTGTCAAGACCAAACAAGCCGACGATCTGGTAAACGACCTTGACGTTGCGTTCAAGTGCCTCCGGGCAAAAAACATCAAGCTCAATCCTGAGAAATGCGTCTTTGGCGTTCCTCGAGGTATGCTTTTGGGGTTCATCGTGTCTAAGCGTGGCATCGAAGCCAACCCAGAAAAAATCACTGCGATAACCAAGATGAGTGTTGACGGTTCTTAAGTATCAATTTTAATTATCCAATAAATAAGAAAAAGAACCTATATGCAAGCAACACCTGGAATTAGGGTTTGATCTGACAGAATTCCACGAGTTTTGTTGTTTATCTATTTCTGCAGGGGGTTATCAGGAAATACAAAGGAAAGGCCCACACGTCGGAATTACATAGAGATATTAACGTGTTCACCGATTTTCTATCATCTAGAAGACTCCAGAAGCCACGGGATCGAACGGGAGGCCGAACGGGCCCGGGACCAGGGCGCCCGCCCTGGACCCTGGGGCGCCCGCCCTAGGTCTGCAACCAATCAGGATGAGTCTCGCGGATTATGCCCCACCGACCTAAAGGATCAAGGAAAACCGTGCGATTAATGTCGGTTTGATCCGACGGCCCAGGTTCACTTGAAGGGACTATATAAGCAGGACCCCTGGCCCCTGGAGAGGAGAATCCAAGTCCATTATTACCCCGTTCGGCATGTATTGCTATGTTACGATGCCCTTCGGTCTCCGGAACGCAGGGGCGACGTATCAACGATGCATGCAGCACATTTTTGGGGAACACATCGGACCAACCGTCGAGGCTTACGTCGATGACATCGTTGTCAAGACCAAACAAGCCGACGATCTGGTAAACGACCTTGACGTTGCGTTCAAGTGCCTCCGGGCAAAAAACATCAAGCTCAATCCTGAGAAATGCGTCTTTGGCGTTCCTCGAGGTATGCTTTTGGGGTTCATCGTGTCTAAGCGTGGCATCGAAGCCAACCCAGAAAAAATCACTGCGATAACCAAGATGAGTGTTGACGGTTCTTAAGTATCAATTTTAATTATCCAATAAATAAGAAAAAGAACCTATATGCAAGCAACACCTGGAATTAGGGTTTGATCTGACAGAATTCCACGAGTTTTGTTGTTTATCTGTTTCTGCAGGGGGTTATCAGGAAATACAAAGGAAAGGCCCACACGTCGGAATTACATAGAGATATTAACGTGTTCACCGATTTTCTATCATCTAGAAGACTCCAGAAGCCACGGGATCGAACGGGAGGCCGAACGGGCCCGGGACCAGGGCGCCCGCCCTGGACCCTGGGGCGCCCGCCCTAGGTCTGCAACCAATCAGGATGAGTCTCGCGGATTATGCCCCACTGACCTAAAGGATCAAGGAAAACCGTGCGATTAATGTCGGTTTGATCCGACGGCCCAGGTTCACTTGAAGGGACTATATAAGCAGGACCCCTGGCCCCTGGAGAGGAGAATCCAAGTCCATTATTACCCCGTTCGGCATGTATTGCTATGTTACGATGCCCTTCGGTCTCCGGAACGCAGGGGCGACGTATCAACGATGCATGCAGCACATTTTTGGGGAACACATCGGACCAACCGTCGAGGCTTACGTCGATGACATCGTTGTCAAGACCAAACAAGCCGACGATCTGGTAAACGACCTTGACGTTGCGTTCAAGTGCCTCCGGGCAAAAAACATCAAGCTCAATCCTGAGAAATGCGTCTTTGGCGTTCCTCGAGGTATGCTTTTGGGGTTCATCGTGTCTAAGCGTGGCATCGAAGCCAACCCAGAAAAAATCACTGCGATAACCAAGATGAGTGTTGACGGTTCTTAAGTATCAATTTTAATTATCCAATAAATAAGAAAAAGAACCTATATGCAAGCAACACCTGGAATTAGGGTTTGATCTGACAGAATTCCACGAGTTTTGTTGTTTATCTGTTTCTGCAGGGGGTTATCAGGAAATACAAAGGAAAGGCCCACACGTCGGAATTACATAGAGATATTAACGTGTTCACCGATTTTCTATCATCTAGAAGACTCCAGAAGCCACGGGATCGAACGGGAGGCCGAACGGGCCCGGGACCAGGGCGCCCGCCCTGGACCCTGGGGCGCCCGCCCTAGGTCTGCAACCAATCAGGATGAGTCTCGCGGATTATGCCCCACCGACCTAAAGGATCAAGGAAAACCGTGCGATTAATGTCGGTTTGATCCGACGGCCCAGGTTCACTTGAAGGGACTATATAAGCAGGACCCCTGGCCCCTGGAGAGGAGAATCCAAGTCCATTATTACCCCGTTCGGCATGTATTGCTATGTTACGATGCCCTTCGGTCTCCGGAACGCAGGGGCGACGTATCAACGATGCATGCAGCACATTTTTGGGGAACACATCGGACCAACCGTCGAGGCTTACGTCGATGACATCGTTGTCAAGACCAAACAAGCCGACGATCTGGTAAACGACCTTGACGTTGCGTTCAAGTGCCTCCGGGCAAAAAACATCAAGCTCAATCCTGAGAAATGCGTCTTTGGCGTTCCTCGAGGTATGCTTTTGGGGTTCATCGTGTCTAAGCGTGGCATCGAAGCCAACCCAGAAAAAATCACTGCGATAACCAAGATGAGTGTTGACGGTTCTTAAGTATCAATTTTAATTATCCAATAAATAAGAAAAAGAACCTATATGCAAGCAACACCTGGAATTAGGGTTTGATCTGACAGAATTCCACGAGTTTTGTTGTTTATCTGTTTCTGCAGGGGGTTATCAGGAAATACAAAGGAAAGGCCCACACGTCGGAATTACATAGAGATATTAACGTGTTCACCGATTTTCTATCATCTAGAAGACTCCAGAAGCCACGGGATCGAACGGGAGGCCGAACGGGCCCGGGACCAGGGCGCCCGCCCTGGACCCTGGGGTGCCCGCCCTAGGTCTGCAACCAATCAGGATGAGTCTCGCGGATTATGCCCCACCGACCTAAAGGATCAAGGAAAACCGTGCGATTAATGTCGGTTTGATCCGACGGCCCAGGTTCACTTGAAGGGACTATATAAGCAGGACCCCTGGCCCCTGGAGAGGAGAATCCAAGTCCATTATTTTCATAGTTTCCAGAGAGGATTCAGAGAGAGAGGTTCCCTTAGGGTTCCCACCTCATTAGGGCTTAGCATCCAATGTGAGATTAGACTTAGTTCTTCTAGATTGAGAGAGGTTATGGACTGGAAGTCACCAACTTCAGTTCACGAAGTTCGCAGTTTCCTTGGTTTAGCCGGTTACTACCGTCGTTTCATACCAGAATTCTCGAAGATTGCCAAACCAATGACAAGCCTGTTACAGAAAGATCACAAGTTTGTATGGACAGAGGAGTGCGAAGCAGCTTTCTGTACTTTGCGGAAGTTGTTGACCACTGCTCCTGTTCTGGCCCAACCAGACATAGAAAAGCCGTTTGACGTTTTCTGTGACGCATCCAAGAGTGGGTTAGGATGTGTGCTGATGCAAAATGGAAGAGTCATTGCTTACGCGTCACGACAGCTGAGGAAACATGAAGTTAACTATCCAACACATGATTTAGAGCTTGCAGCAGTGGTGCATGCTCTAAAGATTTGGAGGCACTACCTGTTGGGTAATGTGTGTAATATCTTCACGGATCATAAGAGTCTCAAATACATCTTTACCCAATCTGAGTTGAACATGCGACAGAGGAAATGGTTAGAGTTGATAAAGGACTACAATCTGAACGTGCACTATCACCCTGGAAAGGCTAATGTAGTAGCAGATGCACTGAGCAGAAAATCTCATGCAATTGATGTGCGACCGTTGTTTGAAGAAGGGTTCAATTTGTTACATCCAGCTGTGTTGCATAATATTCAAATCAGTTGCACTCTAGAAAGCCAGATCATTGATGGTCAGAAAACAGATAAGGGAATCTTTCATATCAAAGAAAAGATACAGAGAGAACCCACCAAACACTTTCGCTTGGATGAACAAGGAGTGTTATGGTTCAAGGATCGACTGGTAGTACCTAAGGATAGAGAGCTCAAAAACAAGTTGATGGATGAGGCCCATCGTTCTAAGCTATCTATTCACCCCGGAAGTAGCAAGATGTACCAAGATTTACGACCCCGTTATTGGTGGACTAAGATGAAAAAGGAGATTGCAGCATACGTTGCTCGATGCGACATGTGTTGTAGAGTTAAAGCTCTTCACATGAGACCTGCAGGGCTTCTACAACCCTTGTCGGTACCCGATTGGAAGTGGGATGATATAAGTATGGACTTTATTACTGGTCTTCCCACCACACAGAAAGGCCATGATTCCATTTGGGTAATAGTCGATCGCCTTACCAAGTCAGCTCACTTTCTGCCAGTCAAAACAAGTTTCCGACCACCTCAATATGCAGAAAAGTATATTGCTGAGATCGTCCGATTGCATGGAATACCAAAAACAATAGTGTCTGATCGAGGTTCATAGTTTACCGCTCACTTTTGGGAACATCTTCATCAAGGTTTGGGCACTAGTTTGATTCGTAGCACGGCTTACCACCCACAGACTGATGGGCAGACCGAAAGAGTTAATGCTATACTGGAGGATATGCTTAGAGCTTGTGTGTTATCATCCAGAGGTTCATGGGAATCCTGGTTACCGTTGGCAGAATTTGCTTATAATAACAGTTACCAAGAGAGTATCAAGATGGCACCATTTGAAGCTTTGTATGGCCGGAAGTGCCGAACACCGTTAAATTGGGTAGAGCCCGGAGAAAGAAGGTTTTACGGAATCGATTTTGTAGATGAGGCAGAGAAGAAGGTCTGTGTTATTCAACAAAACATGCAAGCAGCGCAGTCTCGTCAGAAGAGTTATGCGGATAAGAGAAGAAGACCATTGGAATTCCAAGTAGGTGACTATGTCTATTTAAAGGTTACCCCAATGAAGAAGAAACGGTTTGGAATCAAGAAGAAACTATCTGCTAGATATATAGGGCCATACCAGATCTTGGAGAAAAAGGGCCCCGTGGCATATAAGTTACAGTTACCAGAAGAGATGAGTTCGATCTTTCCCGTCTTCCACGTATCCCAATTGAAGAAGTGTCTACGTGTTCCAGAGGAGAGAATACAACCTCAGGGTATTCGGATCAAGGCAGATTTGGAATATCGCGAGCAACCAGTCCGAGTTCTGGATACCAAGGACAGAGTCACTCGGAACAAAGTGGTCACAACCTACAAGGTTCAGTGGAGTCACCATGACGAGAGCGATGCTTCTTGGGAAACGGGAGAATATCTTCAAACTGCTTATAAAGATTTTTACGATAAATGGTTCGTAACTCAAAATCTCGGGACGAGATTCTTATAAGGGGGGAGGGCTGTAACACCCCTGGGTGTTAAGCATGCATCATCATTTCAAAGCATAAGCATTCAACATCATTGCATGTTTAGCCTTGTGTGATTTGTAGCCCTTTTCAAATTTAACTTGAAAAACAAATAAATGGAAACCCTAAATTTAAAATGAATATTAAAAAAATTAGTGTACTTTTTAGAAGTAGCAATTTTAAATAATTTAGAATAAACCAACTTGATTATTGGAGCAAAAATTTGGATTCAAATTCTCCTCAAATTCTGTTTTAAAAATTATTCTAAATAAATGAGTTTGATTTTTAAATTAGCTTTAAATCTCAAATTTAAAATCTATTGGGAATTTTGAAAAATGTTCTATATGAAAGTTGTAGAGAATAAAATTTTGAACAACTTTTGTTTTGAGTCAAATTTCTGAAAACCTCGTTTTCATCCTCAAATTTGAATTTCAAACAGAAATTTGAAATCTAGAAAATATTTGGAAAAAGGAAAAATCGAAATTTCGTTACTGGGCTTCGGCCTCGCTTCTCGGCCCACGGCCAAAGCCGGCCCGGCCCGCCCCCGCGTCGTCCCCTCCCGCCCGCGCGCGCGAGCGCCCGCGCGCGACGCCGTGGCGTCGCGGCAGGGCTCGGCCGCCGCGTGGCCGTACGCCGGCGGCACCGCGCGACATGCGCCCTGTGGACCCCACAGCCCGCGTCTACACTGCCCGGACTCGCCTGCTCCCGCTCCCTCACCTCATTTCGCCTTCACTCGCTCGCGCGCCTCGCCAACGCCGCAGCGCGCCGAGCCACCGCCGCCGCGCCATTGCCGTGCCTCGCCTCGCCACCGCGACTCCACCGCCAAATTCCGCCCGCCCAGGTGTTCCCCTTTCCCTAACCGACCTCGGCGAGTCAAGGGAAGCGCACGTCGGCAAGGTAATCGGCCGAAATTGGCCATCTTCTCCCCCGCCGGTGAGCCGCCGCCGCGGCTTCCGTCGACCTCGACTTTCCGCCATCGCATTTCCCTCCTCCCCGTGCGCACCATGACCGCCTCCGCTCGCTAGAGCTCATGCGCCCGTCCATGACCGCCGCCATGGCCTGCTCCGGCCTAACGCCGGCTAGCCGCGCCACCGCCTCCGCCATTGCCGCCGCGGTCCATGCTCCGCCCTTCCTCTCGCCCCGCTAACCGCATCACTGGGTTCGCACGCTTGCGGGGAGTCCACCGGTGCCGACCTCGTCGCCGGCGACCTCGCCGACGGCGAGTTATCCCCGGTCAGCGCCTTCCCGACCCGGCTCCGGCTGACCGGTGGGGTCAGCTGACCCGTGGGACCCGCCTGTCTGCCTCAGTGTTTCGGTCTCGGGTGTCACAGCAGGGTGCGCGTAGCATTTAAGTCCGGTTTTGAATTTCGTTTTAAAGAAATGGATTTCCAGAAAATCTGAAAAAGCTTCCAAAAATTCTATCTCAATATTTATAGCTCCAAAAATCATGAAATAAATTTTAAAATGTTCCTTGTGAATAGATCTACAGTTTAAAAATATCCCATGTTATTTTTGTGACACTTTACTGTACATTTTTATTTAATTGTTATATATGCTGTTATCTTAAAAAAATTGTAGTAAATAAACTAATAAAGGGAAAAATGTGATTCTTGTTGCATTAATCTTCTTTAGTGAGGTACTTTCTTGGAAAAATGCTAGTGAAGTATGTTCTGTGGGAAATTTTTGAAGTGTAGTTCAAATGCCTTTATTGGTTAATATTTGTTATTTTTAGTAGAAATCAATAATTGTATATAACATACTTATGATAATTTTTGTAGTATGTTAGTTTATTGTTGGTAACCTAGGAAAAATGTGAAATCTGTTGTTTGATACTTTTCCTAGTATAAAACAATTTCATGCTCACATTTAAGCCATAACTTGTTTATTTTGTACAAGTAGTTTTACAGTTCCTTTTACCATGAAAATTTAGTGGTAGCTTAGTTAGGGTAAGAATACTCTACTGTAATTTTTGTAGATTTTTATCTACACCAGAGATAGGTGTTGCAGTACAACCCTAGCTAAATAAGGAATAAATGATTATTCTTTATGAGAATTTAAGAAGAATAAAATATGTTTGGTGTATCTTTGAAGCATCACTAGGTCTTGCTGATGTTGTGAGTGAGTTAGGGTGGTAAGGTTTGGTTAATTAGGGTTACTTGCTTGTGTCAGGTGTATGATAATTAGTATAATCAAATTGAGTAAACCTTGGGGTACATGTTCTTGGATGACATGGACTACCTTGTAGAAGATGAAGTTTTGCACTAACTGCTCATTCCATGTGCTCGTCTGCATCTCATGTCACTTCATCATTCCATCATATTCCGATGCATCATTCACATACACTTATGCACTTGCATCATACAGGATCGCAGGAGGACTCGCAGGCAGCAGTACCGGAGGAGCAGGCTTGGACGGACCAGCAGGAGCCCCAGGCACAGGAGGTGCCCGAGGAGGAAGAGCCAAGCGAGGAGCTGCCAGAGTGCGTCGACCACCATCCTAGCTCGTTCGAAAGAGGCAAGCCCCGGAGCATTATAAGTCTCCTATTTTACAAAAGTTCTTCTTTATTAACTGGTTTATAATTATATATTGTTGCATTAGGTTATAGGAGTTGAGTGAAACCGTTGTTGCATTACTATCCTTGTCCACCAGAATAATGTTACCTTATTAGGTCAGGATCGAGTAATTTGTTTAGCCATGCTTAGATCGGTAGAAGTCGGGTGATTTTCTGTCACCTGCGAGTTATAGGCGAATATCTGGCTATGGTTAGCAGTATTTGTGAAATCTTGATAAGTAACCAAGTGGTGGTGAATAAATGGAGACCGGGCGGAGTCTTATAGGGTTTTGGACTATAGTGATTCCGTCTGTGTCGATTAAGGACCGATCGTTGCTCGTCCCTCTTGTCATGTTGAACGCATGCCTCACATTTAGCTGGCCGAATAAAGTACCTTTCGACCGCGAAGCTAGCGACACTTTTTGAGCCGGGATAAACTCGGGTTGGCAGACTGGTGTTGAAGGGGGTGTACGGGGACGCGAAGAGTAAGCCCAAGGTGCGTCCTGGCAGTCGGGCGGTCCCCGGGTAGTGCGATCCATGATTGTTATCCCGCGGCTTCTTGGAAAGTGTCATTGGTGATCTACGCGACCCTGACGGGGGAAGCATGGTTTGTGTGAGGAATAAATCTCCAGCTGGATAGGAATTCGATTCGAATCGCCGTCGCTCCCGGTTAGTGAGCACTTGACTCGAGTTACGGCATCGTAGTGTTAATGATGGAACACTGATGGTTATGTGGATAAGGTTGAATATGCTACACCTGAGATAGTAACCTTTGATGCTAATGAGGAATCAAGTGATTGTTTTAGTAATAGGTGCTTACCTAGCATAAATAGGTTATCATAAAATGATGCTAAAAGTACTTATTATTAGTTATTCCTAATAACTTATGCCTTTCGCAAATGAGTCAAGCCAGTACACTATATAAAGCCTTGCATGCTCCTTGGTGTCATGTTATTTCTGGTTTATGACGGGTAAGTCTAGCTGAGTACATTCTCGTACTCAGGGCGTTATTCCCATTGTTGTTGCAGATGGTCAGATGTACTACGGGTACTGCTCCAACTGTCTGTATCCGGCGATGGGTAACAACTAGGACCTTGGGCAAAGGTCGTTCTGTTTGTCTTATCTACTGCTTTTGTGGACCATGACTATCTACTGGCACTGTAATGGAACTAAGGGTGTGTGCGTAAAACTATTTGCTTCCGCTACCTTATGTTGAACTATGTTGTAATAACTTTTATTTCCGAACTCCGATGTATTTTACCTTATGGTCAACTTTATGTATCGTGTGAACTGTGGCTGCTAAATCAGTACGATCTTGGTTGTATGTTGGTTGGTTTGAAATCCTTCGCGATTTCACGGAATCTCGAGTTATACGGGCTTAAGTTTGATAAATTAACCGCCTCGGTGGGAGATTTTCTTACTTAATCTCGTATAATTACGTTGATCTGTTACAGCTGGCATCGGAGCATGGTTTAGCATGTTACTGTTCACATGAGTATTTAAAAACAAAACTGTGTTTTCCAATGAGCTTTTGAACTTAAAAGTGTGCCAGTGGTCATATCCCTTATGCCCGATAAGGACTCTAGGTGGCTTATTTAAGTACTAACTTGGGGGTTTGCATCATATTTAAATTTCGTCGCTCATACGGCGTGCTATTGTATGAGTGCCATTCACTTGAGTGGTAATGTATGGATCAATTACCTCTACGCCTTGGTAAGTGAGAGTTGTGAGTGCATGATCGGATACACTGCCGATCTAGGGGAGTGCTTAAGTGATTCCGAAGTACTCACGTGCCATGCGCATGTTTGTATGAGGGTATCATTGAGGGGGAATTCCGTCATGCAGTGACGATGCCGTCAATAGGACGATGATTCGGGTAGTGGTTACCGTTATACTCGTATCTGGGGATGCGTGTAGAGCGAGTAACTTACTTTACTGCTTTCTTGCATGTCTTCATACTGTGAGGTTTGGGCTGAAGTGATTTTCTGCAGGTACATAACAGCGCTTTCGAGTAGCACGTATTAGTTACGTTACAAGAGATCGTTGTATGCCACCGTTTATTCCGTTAGTAGTTATTAATTTTCTAAGTTTGTGAGGACGTACGGAACGTGCATGCATCATGTTATGCATTTCATTCATGGCATTGTTCCTCCCCTTATAAGTTGCTTATCTCATTTCGATAAAAATGCCAACTTAAAAATTTGTTCTCACCCCTGTAATAAAATTTTGCTACAGATGGCACGTACCAAGCAGACAGCCCGCAAGTCCACCGGCAGAGCTCCCCGTCATCAGCTTGCTCCGCGCACTCGCCAGCGCCACACTTTTCTTGGAGAGTTTGGGATGCCTACGCTCTTGTGGAGAGTGCTCAGTTATGTAGGTTATCCTGATGGTATGGAGCCCCGCTACTTTTGGTCAAATGAGCGGATGGGCGAAGGACTTTTGGTGACTGTGGAAGCAGTAGTTCGTTCCCGAGGTGATGGTTCTGAGTGGACCGGTTGGCGTTTTGAGTCAACTGGCAGGACCCCTGAAGAAGCAGCTGAGAGGGCAGCCTTTGGGATCCTGAGGGATATCATGGATCGCTTTCCTCAGGAGTTGGCAGCAGCTATAGTTGGAGTCTTTCCGAGGGGCAACCCCTCCACTGACTCGTGGCAGCAGGCAAGGGGCAGATCTTTGGAGATTAGCGCAGCAGAGGCACAAAACAGTGACAATCCTGCTATGAGTGCCATGTTCGCAGTGATGAGGGCCTTCGATGGAGTGGAAGGTAGTCTGAGACGTGTTTCTAGTGCTCTTGGTCAAGCTCGTGATGACCGCCGTCAGCTTCAGAGAGATCACGACGCCGAGATTGAGAGGCTCACTGCTGAAATGGCTCAGTTGACTCGTCAGAGAGATCAGGCCACTCAGAGGACTGTGGTTTTTGAGGGAGATGTACGTGCACTGAGAGAGCAGCTTGAGCGACTGACCACCGCCCACAGGAATGCTGAGAGCATGTTGGCTCATGTGCTCCATCAGAGGAATGAAGCCTGGTCCGCAGAGAATGTGTTGAGAGCTAGGCAGTTTGAGCTAGAGCAGCGGTTGGTCGATGCAGAGGAGTACAATGATAACTTGCATGAAGAGGTCCATAGGCTGAACAATCAGCTTAACCCTTATGACCTCCCTGGCGCAGCCGAGATGGATTTGGATGTGGACGAAGATCCTGCAGAGCCCGTGGCGCCAGCTGAGGAGCACGACGACGCTGCAGGTGGCGGCAACGCCAACGTCTCTGACCTAGACAGCGACCACGATGAGTAGGCTAGTAGTTGTTGCGCTAGCTACTAGGTCCCGCTTGCATGATCTTTTGCGTTGTTGGCACTTGAGCATGTAATAATGAGTAGAAAGACTAGAGCTTGATGTAATGTTGGAAAGCTTGGATGTGTTTGTGACGATATCCGAACGTCAAAAGTCCAGTGTATGTATGCTGGCAACTTGGTTGTAATGGACGCGATGTGTGTGCTTAAAGTAATATAATTAGTGATGTTGTGTTAATTGGAATGACTTATTGTGCCCCTGTTTTATTGTATGAATTTGTTCTCTCCAATGAATTCAGTTCGGCATAATTTTTCATTCGGTTGCAATTTCTACAACATCACCTAATAATTACTGTTGCTGAAACATGCAGATGCCGAACACTCGCCGTACCGTGTATGGTGCCGCCGAGGCTGGTGGCAGTGCAGCTGCTAATGATGACCGTGATCCACCACCGCCTCCTCCACCCTACACGGCAGAACAGTTTTTCGCCCAATTCCTGGGAAGCCAACGCAACATGGAAAGTATGCAACAGAATATGGAAGCTGCGCTGCGCAGTATCGCAGATAATACCCGTCGGGGGATAAACCAGGGTGGCCACGAAGCAAACCAATACAGCAGTTTTAAGGACTTCATGGATACTCGTCCACCGATCTTCAAAGAAGCCGCAGAACCTTTAGATGCAGAAGAATGGATTAATACGATGGAAGATAAGTTTCGTGTCCTGAGGATGACTGAAGTGTTGAAGACTGAGTACGCAGCTCATCAGCTTCAAGGTCCGGCAGGAATGTGGTGGAAGCATCACCGCACCACTTTTGCTCCCCACGCCCATATCACTTGGAGGGAGTTCACTGACGCCTTCCGTGGAACATACATTCCACCAGGTCTGACCGAGATGAAGCTTGGGGAATTTCTGGCGTTAAATCAAGGCACGAAGACTGTGACTCAATATCTGCATGCATTCAATAACCTGAGCCGTTATGCCCCTGATATGGTGAATACTGAAGCCAAGAAGATAGCTAGTTTCAAGAGAGGCCTGAGTCCCAAGATGATGAAACACGTGGGTAGAAACATGAGAACTAATTTCAATGACTTCGTTAGTGACTGTCTGAAGCAAGAGAAGAACAACAATGTTTATGCCGCTTCCAAGATCCGTAAGAGGGCTTTTGAGTCGGGTTCATCTCAGTCCAGGGCCCCAGTGACCAACCGCCCAGCTTATCGATCGCCTGCCCCCGGTGCAAGGTTTAGGCCACCGCAACGGAAGAATCAGAATGCTCAGCCACCCCAGAGAAACCAGAAGCCGTTCAAGATGGCATTGCCTCAAGCAAAGACAGGACAAGGTAGTTCATCGGGAACCGTGGCTCAAGTGAAGGGACCGTGCTTCAACTGCAACCAACCTGGGCACTTTGCAAAGTATTGTCCCTATCCTAAGAAACAGCAAACACAGTATCAAGCTCGTGTGCACCACACCACTGTGGAGGATATCCCTGAAGGAGAACCGGTGACAGCTGGTATGTTTTCTGTCAACAATCATCCTGCAGTAGTCTTGTTTGATTCCGGATCATCTCATTCCTTTATAAGTCAAGCATTTGTTAAAAGGCATGGGCAAAAGATAGTTGAATTGGAATGTGCATATAAAATTAGTTCAGCTGGGGCTGATCTGTTGACTAATCAGATAATTTAGGGAGTAACCCTAAACATAGCAAACCGGCAATATAAGCTTAATCTGATAGTCATGCCAGGGTTAGTTTTGGATGTGATCATGGGTATGAACTGGATGAATCGCATGAGAGTTGTAATTGATGTTGGAGGAAGGAGTATCTCTCTTAAGGAACCCAATGGGGAAGGCACCTTTCGGGTGGTCCTACCTAGGAGGGTAGACCTAGCTAGCACATCTTGTGCGGTCCAAACTACTCTGCTAGCCCAGATTCCAGTGGTCTGTGAGTTTCCAGATGTGTTTCCAGAGGAGTTACCTGGACTGCCGCCTGACCGAGATGTCAAGTTTGCCATTGAGTTAATTCCAGGAACAGCACCGATCTCGAGAAGGCCTTATCGGATGCCTCCCAATGAGTTGGCAGAATTGAAGAAACAACTTCAGGACTTGCTAAAGAAAGGGTTGATTCGTCCCAGCTCGTCCGAATGGGGATGCCCCGCTCTGTTTGTGAAAAAGAAGAAGGATAACTCCTTACGCATGTGCGTGGACTATCGGCCACTGAATGCAGTGACAATTAAAAACAAGTATCCTCTTCCTCGGATTGATATCTTGTTTGACCAATTGTCTAAAGCCAAAGTGTTCTCTAAGATAGATTTGAGATCAGGGTACCATCAGATAAAGATTAGGCCGCAAGATGTGCCTAAGACTGCATTCTCGACCAGGTATGGTTTGTACGAGTATCTCGTCATGTCTTTCGGACTGACAAATGCTCCTGCATACTTTATGTACCTGATGAATTCGGTTTTCATGCCCGAATTGGACAAGTTTGTGATAGTATTCATTGATGACATACTAATATACTCAGAAAATGAAGAAGAACACGCAGAACACCTCAGGATAGTCTTGACTAGACTCAGAGAACACCGACTGTATGCTAAGTTCAGCAAGTGTGAGTTCTGGCTCAGGACAGTTCCTTTTCTCGGCCATGTGTTGTCTGAAAATGGTATTTCTGTAGACCCTAGTAAAGTACAAGAGGTTATGGACTGGAAGTCACCAACTTCAGTTCACGAAGTTCGCAGTTTCCTTGGTTTAGCCGGTTACTACCGTCGTTTCATACCAGAATTCTCGAAGATTGCCAAACCAATGACAAGCCTGTTACAGAAAGATCACAAGTTTGTATGGACAGAGGAGTGCGAAGCAGCTTTCTGTACTTTGCGGAAGTTGTTGACCACTGCTCCTGTTCTGGCCCAACCAGACATAGAAAAGCCGTTTGACGTTTTCTGTGACGCATCCAAGAGTAGGTTAGGATGTGTGCTGATGCAAAATGGAAGAGTCATTGCTTACGCGTCACGACAGCTGAGGAAACATGAAGTTAACTATCCAACACATGATTTAGAGCTTGCAGCAGTGGTGCATGCTCTAAAGATTTGGAGGCACTACCTGTTGGGTAATGTGTGTAATATCTTCACGGATCATAAGAGTCTCAAATACATCTTTACCCAATCTGAGTTGAACATGCGACAGAGGAGATGGTTACAGTTGATAAAGGACTACAATCTGAACGTGCACTATCACCCTGGAAAGGCTAATGTAGTAGCAGATGCACTGAGCAGAAAATCTCATGCAATTGATGTGCGACCGTTGTTTGAAGAAGGGTTCAATTTGTTACATCCAGCTGTGTTGCATAATATTCAAATCAGTTGCACTCTAGAAAGCCAGATCATTGATGGTCAGAAAACAGATAAGGGAATCTTTCATATCAAAGAAAAGATACAGAGAGAACCCACCAAACACTTTCGCTTGGATGAACAAGGAGTGTTATGGTTCAAGGATCGACTGGTAGTACCTAAGGATAGAGAGCTCAAAAACAAGTTGATGGATGAGGCCCATCGTTCTAAGCTATCTATTCACCCCGGAAGTAGCAAGATGTACCAAGATTTACGACCCCGTTATTGGTGGACTAAGATGAAAAAGGAGATTGCAGCATACGTTGCTCGATGCGACATGTGTTGTAGAGTTAAAGCTCTTCACATGAGACCTGCAGGGCTTCTACAACCCTTGTCGGTACCCGATTGGAAGTGGGATGATATAAGTATGGACTTTATTACTGGTCTCCCCACCACACAGAAAGGCCATGATTCCATTTGGGTAATAGTCGATCGCCTTACCAAGTCAGCTCACTTTCTGCCAGTCAAAACAAGTTTCCGACCACCTCAATATGCAGAAAAGTATATTGCTGAGATCGTCCGATTGCATGGAATACCAAAAACAATAGTGTCTGATCGAGGTTCATAGTTTACCGCTCACTTTTGGGAACATCTTCATCAAGGTTTGGGCACTAGTTTGATTCGTAGCACGGCTTACCACCCACAGACTGATGGGCAGACCGAAAGAGTTAATGCTATACTGGAGGATATGCTTAGAGCTTGTGTGTTATCATCCAGAGGTTCATGGGAATCCTGGTTACCGTTGGCAGAATTTGCTTATAATAACAGTTACCAAGAGAGTATCAAGATGGCACCATTTGAAGCTTTGTATGGCCGGAAGTGCCGAACACCGTTAAATTGGGTAGAGCCCGGAGAAAGAAGGTTTTACGGAATCGATTTTGTAGATGAGGCAGAGAAGAAGGTCCGTGTTATTCAACAAAACATGCAAGCAGCGCAGTCTCGTCAGAAGAGTTATGCGGATAAGAGAAGAAGACCATTGGAATTCCAAGTAGGTGACTATGTCTATTTAAAGGTTACCCCAATGAAGAAGAAACGGTTTGGAATCAAGAAGAAACTATCTGCTAGATATATAGGGCCATACCAGATCTTGGAGAAAAAGGGCCCCGTGGCATATAAGTTACAGTTACCAGAAGAGATGAGTTCGATCTTTCCCGTCTTCCACGTATCCCAATTGAAGAAGTGTCTACGTGTTCCAGAGGAGAGAATACAACCTCAGGGTATTCGGATCAAGGCAGATTTGGAATATCGCGAGCAACCAGTCCGAGTTCTGGATACCAAGGACAGAGTCACTCGGAACAAAGTGGTCACAACCTACAAGGTTCAGTGGAGTCACCATGACGAGAGCGATGCTTCTTGGGAAACGGGAGAATATCTTCAAACTGCTTATAAAGATTTTTACGATAAATGGTTCGTAACTCAAAATCTCGGGACGAGATTCTTATAAGGGGGGAGGGCTGTAACACCCCTGGGTGTTAAGCATGCATCATCATTTCAAAGCATAAGCATTCAACATCATTGCATGTTTAGCCTTGTGTGATTTGTAGCCCTTTTCAAATTTAACTTGAAAAACAAATAAATGGAAACCCTAAATTTAAAATGAATATTAAAAAAATTAGTGTACTTTTTAGAAGTAGCAATTTTAAATAATTTAGAATAAACCAACTTGATTATTGGAGCAAAAATTTGGATTCAAATTCTCCTCAAATTCTGTTTTAAAAATTATTCTAAATAAATGAGTTTGATTTTTAAATTAGCTTTAAATCTCAAATTTAAAATCTATTGGGAATTTTGAAAAATGTTCTATATGAAAGTTGTAGAGAATAAAATTTTGAACAACTTTTGTTTTGAGTCAAATTTCTGAAAACCTCGTTTTCATCCTCAAATTTGAATTTCAAACAGAAATTTGAAATCTAGAAAATATTTGGAAAAAGGAAAAATCGAAATTTCGTTACTGGGCTTCGGCCTCGCTTCTCGGCCCACGGCCAAAGCCGGCCCGGCCCGCCCCCGCGTCGTCCCCTCCCGCCCGCGCGCGCGAGCGCCCGCGCGCGACGCCGTGGCGTCGCGGCAGGGCTCGGCCGCCGCGTGGCCGTACGCCGGCGGCACCGCGCGACACGCGCCCTGTGGACCCCACAGCCCGCGCCTACACCGCCCGGACTCGCCTGCTCCCGCTCCCTCACCTCATTTCGCCTTCACTCGCTCGCGCGCCTCGCCAACGCCGCAGCGCGCCGAGCCACCGCCGCCGCGCCATTGCCGTGCCTCGCCTCGCCACCGCGACTCCACCGCCAAATTCCGCCCGCCCAGGTGTTCCCCTTTCCCTAACCGACCTCGGCGAGTCAAGGGAAGCGCACGTCGGCAAGGTAATCGGCCGAAATTGGCCATCTTCTCCCCCGCCGGTGAGCCGCCGCCGCGGCTTCCGTCGACCTCGACTTTCCGCCATCGCATTTCCCTCCTCCCCGTGCGCACCATGACCGCCTCCGCTCGCTGGAGCTCATGCGCCCGTCCATGACCGCCGCCATAGCCTGCTCCGGCCTAACACCGGCTAGCCGCGCCACCGCCTCCGCCATTGCCGCCGCGGTCCATGCTCCGCCCTTCCTCTCGCCCCGCTAACCGCATCACTGGGTTCGCACGCTTGCGGGGAGTCCACCGGTGCCGACCTCGTCGCCGGCGACCTCGCCGACGGCGAGTTATCCCCGGTCAGCGCCTTCCCGACCCGGCTCCGACTGACCGGTGGGGTCAGCTGACCCGTGGGACCCGCCTGTCTGCCTCAGTGTTTCGGTCTCGGGTGTCACAGCGGGGTGCGCGTAGCATTTAAGTCCGGTTTTGAATTTCGTTTTAAAGAAATGGATTTCCAGAAAATCTGAAAAAGCTTCCAAAAATTCTATCTCAATATTTATAGCTCCAAAAATCATGAAATAAATTTTAAAATGTTCCTTGTGAATAGATCTACAGTTTAAAAATATCCCATGTTATTTTTGTGACACTTTACTGTACATTTTTATTTAATTGTTATATATGCTGTTATCTTAAAAAAATTGTAGTAAATAAACTAATAAAGGGAAAAATGTGATTCTTGTTGCATTAATCTTCTTTAGTGAGGTACTTTCTAGGAAAAATGCTAGTGAAGTATGTTCTGTGGGAAATTTTTGAAGTGTAGTTCAAATGCCTTTATTGGTTAATATTTGTTATTTTTAGTAGAAATCAATAATTGTATATAACATACTTATGATAATTTTTGTAGTATGTTAGTTTATTGTTGGTAACCTAGGAAAAATGTGAAATCTGTTGTTTGATACTTTTCCTAGTATAAAACAATTTCATGCTCACATTTAAGCCATAACTTGTTTATTTTGTACAAGTAGTTTTACAGTTCCTTTTACCATGAAAATTTAGTGGTAGCTTAGTTAGGGTAAGAATACTCTACTGTAATTTTTGTAGATTTTTATCTACACCAGAGATAGGTGTTGCAGTACAACCCTAGCTAAATAAGGAATAAATGATTATTCTTTATGAGAATTTAAGAAGAATAAAATATGTTTGGTGTATCTTTGAAGCATCACTAGGTCTTGCTGATGTTGTGAGTGAGTTAGGGTGGTAAGGTTTGGTTAATTAGGGTTACTTGCTTGTGTCAGGTGTATGATAATTAGTATAATCAAATTGAGTAAACCTTGGGGTACATGTTCTTGGATGACATGGACTACCTTGTAGAAGATGAAGTTTTGCACTAACTGCTCATTCCATGTGCTCGTCTGCATCTCATGTCACTTCATCATTCCATCATATTCCGATGCATCATTCACATGCACTTATGCACTTGCATCATACAGGATCGCAGGAGGACTCGCAGGCAGCAGTACCGGAGGAGCAGGCTTGGACGGACCAGCAGGAGCCCCAGGCACAGGAGGTGCCCGAGGAGGAAGAGCCAAGCGAGGAGCTGCCAGAGTGCGTCGACCACCATCCTAGCTCGTTCGAAAGAGGCAAGCCCCGGAGCATTATAAGTCTCCTATTTTACAAAAGTTCTTCTTTATTAACTGGTTTATAATTATATATTGTTGCATTAGGTTATAGGAGTTGAGTGAAACCGTTGTTGCATTACTATCCTTGTCCACCAGAATAATGTTACCTTATTAGGTCAGGATCGAGTAATTTGCTTAGCCATGCTTAGATCGGTAGAAGTCGGGTGATTTTCTGTCACCTGCGAGTTATAGGCGAATATCTGGCTATGGTTAGCAGTATTTGTGAAATCTTGATAAGTAACCAAGTGGTGGTGAATAAATGGAGACCGGGCGGAGTCTTATAGGGTTTTGGACTATAGTGATTCCGTCTGTGTCGATTAAGGACCGATCGTTGCTCGTCCCTCTTGTCATGTTGAACGCATGCCTCACATTTAGCTGGCCGAATAAAGTACCTTTCGACCGCGAAGCTAGCGACACTTTTTGAGCCGGGATAAACTCGGGTTGGCAGACTGGTGTTGAAGGGGGTGTACGGGGACGCGAAGAGTAAGCCCAAGGTGCGTCCTGGCAGTCGGGCGGTCCCCGGGTAGTGCGATCCATGATTGTTATCCCGCGGCTTCTTGGAAAGTGTCATTGGTGATCTACGCGACCCTGACGGGGGAAGCATGGTTTGTGTGAGGAATAAATCTCCAGCTGGATAGGAATTCGATTCGAATCGCCGTCGCTCCCGGTTAGTGAGCACTTGACTCGAGTTACGGCATCGTAGTGTTAATGATGGAACACTGATGGTTATGTGGATAAGGTTGAATATGCTACACCTGAGATAGTAACCTTTGATGCTAATGAGGAATCAAGTGATTGTTTTAGTAATAGGTGCTTACCTAGCATAAATAGGTTATCATAAAATGATGCTAAAAGTACTTATTATTAGTTATTCCTAATAACTTATGCCTTTCGCAAATGAGTCAAGCCAGTACACTATATAAAGCCTTGCATGCTCCTTGGTGTCATGTTATTTCTGGTTTATGACGGGTAAGTCTAGCTGAGTACATTCTCGTACTCAGGGCGTTGTTCCCATTGTTGTTGCAGATGGTCAGATGTACTACGGGTACTGCTCCAACTGTCTGTATCCGGCGATGGGTAACAACTAGGACCTTGGGCAAAGGTCGTTCTGTTTGTCTTATCTACTGCTTTTGTGGACCATGACTATTTACTGGCACTGTAATGGAACTAAGGGTGTGTGCGTAAAACTATTTGCTTCCGCTACCTTATGTTGAACTATGTTGTAATAACTTTTATTTCCGAACTCCGATGTATTTTACCTTATGGTCAACTTTATGTATCGTGTGAACTGTGGCTGCTAAATCAGTACGATCTTGGTTGTATGTTGGTTGGTTTGAAATCCTTCGCGATTTCACGGAATCTCGAGTTATACGGGCTTAAGTTTGATAAATTAACCGCCTCGGTGGGAGATTTTCTTACTTAATCTCGTATAATTACGTTGATCTGTTACAACAACCACCACATCCATGTGCTCTGGTCAGCCGTTGCTCATCCAAAAACGAATGGCCAAGTGGAACGTGCCAATGGCATGGTCCTGCAAGGCCTGAAACCCAGAATCTTTGACAAGCTAAACAAACATGGGAAGAGATGGGCTGCCGAGCTCCCCTCGGTCCTATGGAGCCTAAGAACAACGCCGAGTCGAGCCATGGGGTTCACTCTGTTCTTCTTAGTCTACGGATCTGAGGCCATGCTCCCCACTGACATAGAATATGGATTCCCAAGGCTAAAAGTCTATAACGAGAGAAATAACGACGCCGCAAGATAGGACACCCTCGACTAGCTCGAGGAAGCCCGAGATGTGGCCCTGTTACATTCTGCCAGGTACCAGCAAGGTCTCCGACGCTACCACGACAGACACGTCCGCAAGCACGACCTCAACGTCGGTGACCTGGTGCTGCGACGAAACCAGAACACCAAGGGACGGCACAAGCTCACGCCCCCGTGGGAAGGCCCGTACATCATCGCAGAAGTCCTAAAGCCAGGCACCTACAAGCTATCCAACGAGAAGGGCGAAATCCTCACCAACGCTTGGAACATTGAACAGCTACGTCGCTTTTTCCCTTAAAAAGCCACGAGGCTCTGTAATTTCTTTTCAATCTCATCAATAAAGAATACAGCGATGTTCAAACTTTCATTTTACAAACAATGAGGAAGGATCGACTCTGTTCTCCTAGAATCAACCCTCCCTCGAGGGCTACAAGGGGGGAACCCCCAGTCCCCGAAAAAACTTGTACTTTTTTTTCAAAAGTTGAAGGACTACCTCTTAGGTCGACAACGCTGCGAGAGCACCCTGAGGCTCAGAAGGGCTCTCGAGCCATGAGATCACTTATGCCTCTGAGGCTACGGTACCTTCACTCACCCCTCACACCTAGGGGCGCGACCGCACGCTAAGTAGACCTAATGGCAGTTCATAACTTTGAAAAGGAGTACACCTCCGTCGCTTAAATCAGGTTCTTACACGATTTGCGATGCCGCAAAAGCACCCTAGAGTTCGAGGGCAGTCGAGCTGCGAGATCACTCATGCCTCCGAGGCTACGGTACCTCCGCTCACTCCCTTACGCTCAAAGGCTCGATGGCGTGCTAAGTAAATCATGCAAAAACATGATTCAAGCAATAAAGGGAAGAAAAGCTCGAACATAACTTAAATAACCAACGCAAGGTTTACGTTCTGAGTTTTTAAGGCCTCCGAGGCCACCACGACCAAAATTCAAAAATACTAACTTATTACACGGGCCTTTGCGCCCAGATTTGGCTCACAGGCCTTCGTCATCGGCAGGCGGAACCACCTCGGCTTCGAAAAGTGTGGCCAGGCGGCTCCCAGGCTCCTCAGCGGCTCCAATCAGGTCCAAGCAGGCGTCCTCGTTCTCCTCGTCCATCCGGTCCGGGTCGGTGATGAAGCCGTCAGCAACAAGCTCCATGTCAAACACGAACCCAGACCGAACGACGGCCAGTGCTCTCTTCACGCCGTGGTGGAGGCTGCCCCGTATCCTTTCCGGGACGAGGCGGCCCAGCGCCGCCATCCGGCGGACGAAGGAGTTCCCCGGGGCGTCCTCCCCGGTGTCGGCGTCGGGCTCGACCCCCAGGCCGTCACACACGGAGGTGATCGCGCCTTGGAGCATCTGTGTCCGCTGGGTCTCGGCCTCGAGGAGGCTCTGGAAGGAATTGGCCACCGCCTGGGCCACCCGCTGCTCCCTCTCCAGCTCTGAAACACAATCAACTGAATTAGCACTAATACGGGGCCTCGACGCCAAGGCCGTAACACCGATACTTACCCTTGGTATGGGTCTGCAAGCCCACGACCTCATCACGGAGCCCCCCGCACGTCCTCTCGAGCCCTTGGAGAGCGTCGTCCCTGTCACGAACGGCCGCCTTCAATGTCTCGATCTCCTGGCGGGCGCTCAGAAGAGCCGCGTCCTTCTCCTGAACGGCTCCGCTCAGCGCCGCGACCTTGTCCTTTAGGGCACCGAAGCGAGCGGTTACCTGCCCGATCTGGACGTTGAGGGCGTCGCGCTGACGGCTGACCAGGGCAACGTCCTCCTCGAGCTCTTTCACCCATGCCGACAGGGGTACGAGGTCCTCGTGGGCCTTAGCTGCCTCCTCCCGGGCCTTGGTCACGTCTTCACGCACCACGGCCTCGGCCGCCCAGGCCTGCACCGCCTCCTCCTTGACCGCCGCGTAGGCGATGCGCAGCTCGGCCATCTCGGCACTCTGATCGGAAAGCCGTTTGTTGGCCTCCTCGACCAGAGCCCGTTGCCGGGCAAGCGCCGCCCACACGCCGCTCTCATTTCGAATGAAGAGCGACTTGCAGCGGGACCGTTCCTTGAGCTCCTGATCGTGGTTCGAAAAAACCTGAGAGGTTAAGAACCAAAAGGAAAGGGAGATAGCAAAAGGATAGCAAAAGAATCGATAAGCCAAAACATACCTCTGTGGCATCCCGCATGCCTCGTGACACGGCCCCCATCACCACACGAAGCGATCGATCCATGTGTTGACGGAGGCCCTCGAGGTACTCCCAGTGATGCACCTCGTTCGCGTCGTTCAAGGCGAAGACGGGGTTCGCATCGGGGTTGGAAGCGTCCCTGAACTCGAGGGACGGTCCCCCCAGCGCGGTATCTCCTCCTCCGCCCGCACTAGGGCCAGCGCGGCGAGGTCCGGCCACTCGGACGACGGTCCGGCCGGGGCATTTTCTGGCCCCGCGGAAGGGCCGGCCTCACCCGCGACTCCGGCCTCACCAACTGCCGCCGAGGGACCAGCCTGGTCCACGGCCTCGACCCCCTCGACTCCTACCACCTGCTTCCCCTTGTCCAGGGGGAGTCGTCGAGGGTAAGGTCGACCATGCCTGGCGTCGACCCTTCTGCTGGGGCCGGCCCCACGACCACCGGCACCTCTTCCTCTGGGACCTCGGGTGGGGGCTCGACGACCCCACCCTCCACCGTAGCCGCCGACTCTGCCGGTGGGTCTTGCTGCGGCTGCAGCTCACCCGGCTGCGCCGCCTCCTGTCCCGCCACCGGCGGGACCTCCCCCATAACCACATTCGCGTCCGCCCGCTCCGCATCACGGACAGATGCCTCGGCCGTTGAGCCTCGACGGCAGCCTCGGCGGTCGACGACGACCCCGGCTCCGCCCCGCCCGTGCTGGGCGCCGCCACATCTGACGGTCCCGACCCCTGTGTGGCGGGGTCGGAACCGGCGACCGTCGAGACGCCCGCCCCCGCCTGGGCCATCGCCTCCTGCTGCTTCAGGCGCTCCTTTGCGGCCTGAAGCCTCTCAATCCAGGCGACGTCCTGCGCCGCCGTCCGATTAATGACGACGGCGCTCGTCCGGAGCGACTTTGCGGGGGTCAACCCCATCAGCTCCGCCTTCCGCTTGAGCCTGTGAAGCAAGAAGAAACATCAGAAAATGGTACCAATGAAAGGCGACAAAGCGGAGCGCGGATCCTTACCCGGAAAGCGGCACCAAGGGCCTCGACCCCGACCGATCTGAACCTCCCGGTGCTGCCTGCGGCGGTCTTATGGCCGGCCCCCCGGTGGCCCGGGTGCTCCTCGGGGCCTTGGCTGGAGGGCCACCTCGGGTCCTCTGCGCCTCCGAGGCCAGCTGGCCTCGGGTCCTCACGCCCGCCGGCGGTGCCGCCGATGACGACGCTGGCACCGCCGCTCCGGCCACCGGCTGAGCCTGCGGGGCCTGGACTGGTGGAGGCGGCCCCGTTGACCCCTCCTGTGGGGTCTAGGATGGGGCAGCTCCTCCCGCCGAGGGGCCCGCCCCCTTACCCGCCTCTTCCTCCGTCTCCTCCTCCACCACCATGACCGACACTGGCGCCCGGGAGGACGACTCCCCAACGGGCTCCAAGAGCGGACGAACGTTGGGGAGGTCCGCTAGGCCGGTCGCGGCGTCATACCGCGACAGGGCGTCGTCATCATCCCCGTCGCTGCCGTCATCGTCCTCCCTCGAGACCGTCTCGGAGGGAGACTCCGTGAGGGGGAGCCCGTCGAGGGCCTGCTGGCGCCGAAGCTTCTTCAGCGCCTCCTTCTCCTTGGCCTTGCGGATCTGCCGCTTCTTGGCCGTCTCCTTTGTCTGCTTCTGTTGGGACGCGTGCTGGCGTCAAGCCTCCCGGGCAGGCTGGTCCTCTGGGACTGGCGGCCGCGTCTCCCGCACCCTGCGCACCGGCCTCGACTAAATCAGAGGAACTCAAAAAATAGACGAAATAAACGAACGCGCTAGCAAAAAACACTTACTAGAGGCTCGAACCCCTGGGTAGGTCGCATGGGGACCTTGTCGACCTCGTCCGTCCTGAAGTTCCCCACCATCCGGCGCGCCCACCGGAGGACCTCCTCGAGGGTGAGGGACTCGTGTGACATCCGGCTCCCCTCCAGTGGCGCCTCCGGTGCCATCTGGTCGAGGCGGAGGCGACGCTGGCACAACGGCATCACCCTGCGCCAGTGGAATGCCGTGGCCACCGCCGCCGCCGTCAAGCCCCGCAGACAGAGCTGCTGCAGCACCGCCAGCAGTGGGTCCAGACGCGGCTTCTTGGCCTCCACGACTTCGTAGGACCAGTTCTCCTCCCGGGCGACCAGCACCCGGCCGGTATACCTCGGCAACTGACTCTCGTCGTTGTGGAGGTAGAACCAGCCGTCGTGCCAGCCGCTGTTCGAGGAGATGAGGTGAGCCGGGATGTACTGATCTGCCCGGCCCGACCTCACCTACAGGACGCAGCTCCCCGCTTGAACTGCGCACCGTAGCCCCTTCTCCCCCGCCTTCTTGGCGAAGAGCTCCGCCTTGAAAAGATGGAGCCACAGATTCCACTGCGGCTCCATCCCTAGGTAGCCCTCACAGACCGCCGCGAAGATGGCGGCCTGTGCAACGGCGTTGGGGGCGAGGTGATGCAGCTCCACCCGGTAGTAGTGGAGGAGCGCGCGCATGAAGGTGGTCGCCGGCACGCCGAACCCCCGCTCGTGGAAGTAGATGAAGCTAACCATGTATCCCTCGGGGGGTGCCGGCTCCCGGTGGTCGGGCGACGGCGCAATCCACTCCGGCCACGACCGGCTCGTCCTCGGCCGCAGCAGTCCATCCTCGACCAGCTCCTCCAGCCTCCTCTCCATCACCGAGGAGGTGGCCCAGTCGTCGGCGGGGAGGATCTGACTCTTGCCTGCCATTGGCGCTAGGAAAAGCTGTGTGGATGAAGGGGGTGCGACGGCGGTGGCGCTGGATGTAGGCGGAGGGCGCAAGGGGCACAGAGCTGTCTAAGGCAAAGGATGCAAGAACACAAAGGACCGGTAGGGGAGGCAGACCCCTAGGCCTTGTTTTTATAAGCCCCGGTGGAAGCCCAATGGCCGCGCGAAAAGGTAGGAGCGGTTTCTCGCATTTAATGCTCTTACCTAACCGTTTCCCTGAATCTCGCAGGAGTTGGGCGCGTGGCCGTCCCCCACGTCGTAACCGTACGCCACGTCGCCCACTACCGCGCTGATCTCGCCCTCTCCCCTGAAAAGGCGCGCCCGGCTAACGGGCGGGGCAGGATCCGCGGACGGATATTCCCAGATACCTGGTAAGCGGGCTCCGAGCCTGCCATAAGTCTCGAGGGAGCGGAAGCTGGCCCTCGACCGGGGTTCGATAGCTGCCCTCGAGCGACAGAGTTAGGGACGTCCAGGGATGCGCCCGTGCATGGCCAGGGCTCGAGCCACACTCTCGAGGCACCCCAAGACGTATTCGAGGCTGTAGGAGGAGGTCGATGTAGGAATCCCCTCGAGGGAGGCACCGAGCCCTCGAATCCCGTCGCTGGGAATCGAGATCCACACGACCACTCCTTGGCATTTTTTAGAGCGCCTCCGGGCCACTAGCCGACTCCTAACGACTAGAGCACGGGCTCGCACTCGAATTCCCCCGCTAGTAGCTCGCTGGAGATCGTCGAAACTCGCCCAAACAGGGGTAGTACGGTGTTCCCCACCCCTCCTCCTCCTTCAAAAGGGGGAGCGTGAGGGTCGAATGACAAAAGACGGCAGGGACTCTGATCGACCTCGTGTGTGCGAGGCTCGGGGGCTCGACCGTGACGAACCAAACTCTAAACAAAAAGACGCAGATCCCGCCACCACCAGAAACCATTCCCCAATAGAACACATAAAAGACCTCGGAGGAGTCTCAACACTCCACCGAGGCCTCGGGGGCTACACCCGGCGGGTGCGCTTGCGCGCCCCCACCGGCAAAAACCACGACGCTACGACTCCAGTTCATTAACTAACAAGCCTCAGGGAGAGTGATCACACACTCACCCAAAGGCTCAGGGGCTACTGTCGGTACCAACAGTATGGGGGTACCCACATCCAACGATAATAAAAAATAAAACGACTAAGCCACAGCAAAAGGCAGCCCACCTCAACCGCATACCAGGTCCGTCTCGTACAAGGCCAGCTCGACGGAGTGCCTCGACCGCGCTCCGGCTCCGACTCGTACGAGGCACCCTCGACGGGAACGCCTCGACCGCGCCCCGTCCCGCACGACAGGGCACCTCGACCACATTCCGACTCGCACGAGGCTCGTTCGCCCACCGGGAAAACTCTAACTCGCGTGACCCCGGGTCAGAGCGCTCGACCCCTTCACTTCACCTGCCCCAAGACAGAAGTCAGAGCATTTAATGCGATCACCTACTATCACCTACCGACATGGCCGCAACTAGGATCGACGTGGAAGCAACGCCGATGTCAGTCCTCACTATTTTACCGTCCATCCCATGATGGGAGGTGAAACCTGTCACTATACACACCTTACCGTGTACTGTTTATCATCAGTCACCCTCGAGGAAGGATACGACAAGGCCCCTATTCCGCAATCTCGGGGATTCGGCCTTATCCGTCCGGTCTCGACCCGGCCTCGACCTGGCCTCGACGCCCAGCACAGTTCGACAGGGAAGGAAGGACAGTATGGCACGGTGTTCCGGGTCATTTCGCCGTCTCATCCCCGACGTCGTCATGGTATCCAGGGATGGCCGGTCATTCCCAGGGCACGTCGCTACAGTCACTCCTACAGGGATCGACAAAACATCGTCTCAAGGCTCCCCGGTGCCCTGGCCTCCTCCGACCCTATAAAAAGGTAGGCCAGGACCCTACAAGGGGACACGGACAACAGGCAAGACATAAGTCCAAAGCCAAGTACCAGCAACCCAAGGCTCCCAACACAGAGATCAACATCTCAAGCAATCATCTTTGTACTCTTTTTTCTTTCTCTGAGACTTGGGCTCGTCGCCCTCTCTCGCAAGCTTGTAACCCCTACATAACCACCTCGGTGCAAGGAAATACCAAACTCTCTCCCCCTGCTGGACGTAGGGCCTTCTCTTGCCCGAACCAGGATAAACCCTCGTGTGTTCTCCTTGCATCACCATTCAGGTTAGGGACACGCAGCACTCACTCGTCGGTTTAGGACCCCCACGGGACCGAACACCGACACCACGCATCAAACCTCTAGCCAGGTGCCTGCTTCATGCTATGCTACCTGTTTTTTTTATTCCTCAGGGACCTAGACGTTTGAGAATCCACCGATTATTTTTAGGGAAAACCCCAGTGAGGCACGTGAGTTCGATCACCCACGAGCGGTTGCTCCACCACCGGGAGACTCAACCAACCGGGCTAACGCTCGTTCCTCTATGCTACCTGTTGTTATGTTACCTGACTACTAGCAGGTAGCAGGGCACGCACGCAGGGGCTGCGAGCATGCTTATAATGGTTTCAATAAGTACCTTTTGTCAGCGACGACCGTTGCTTTCACAGGCATGGTTAATGGTCTTAGTAATCGAATCCGTCTAGCAAATAACCGGTTGTTTTAGCCCTTTCTAACGACCAGATTTTGCTTATGCACTTACATTGTTTTATAGCTATATTTATACCGTCTAATTACTATATTTACAATAATTTCTTCAGTGTAATTTATTGGACAGAGTGATATAATTTAGGTATTTCTATGAATTACAAATCTCAGAAACATATATGCCAAATTGTTCAGAAAAAAATACAAATTATTTCTTTGGATTATAGATACCAGATAAATATATGTTAAATTATTCGCAGGTGTCGACCCTCAGGTTGCACGGATCCTCTGCGCCCTAGTGCCACACCGACAGCCACGCTGCACCACCATACATTGCATAAACATGTCGCAGAGGATCCTGGGGAACCCATCACGTCGCAGAGAAGGAATCCTTGCACGTCGCAGCGAGAAGGAATCCTGCCGATGCAAGTCGTAGCCACGCGACACGTGTCAAATCCAAATGGTCAAGAATTCGGTTGTTGCGAGAAGGGTCATGTTCATCTGGCTTATAATCCGTCTTATTCAGCTTGTTTTTTTAGCCGAAACAGTATTTCTCTCACAAAAAATCAGCCAACAGTGTTTTTTAGCCGGCTTATAATTCCAGCCGAACGGGGCCAAAACATCCGATAGACGGATAGCAATTCTGTAATCTTTTATTAGTGTGACGCCGGAATAAAATGTGTGATTTTCATTGTCAATGCAGCCAACAGGAATCATATATTAATTGTCAATCCAGCCAACACAAAAACTAATTGTGGCTCTGCGCGAGCTCCAACGTCCAACATGCCAGGAAGCCCGTGGCACGGGCCTGTAGCCCTGAGGCTTGCCCACAGCCCCGGTTTGGTGGCGCGTCCTACTGCTCTGCGCGAGCTGTCAAAGGCTCAAACAGTGGGAACGTGTTACGGCTGAGCTCTTGAGCCGCGGCGGTCGGCGTGTCCGTGCCCCTGGGAACCGTCGTGTGGCACCGCTGTGCTAAACCTAACAGGTAAGAATATAATAAGGTAGGTAAAGATAGTAATAAATGCATCAACGGTTTCACTCAATTCCTATAAATTAATGCAACAATATATAAAACTCATATATAAAGATTGCTTTTATAAAGTAGGAGACTTATAATGCTTCGGGGCTTGCCACGCTCAAAGGAACTAGATTAATGGTCTACGCACTCAGGCAGGTCATCTCCTTGCTCCTCTACCTCTGGCACCTCCTATGCCTAGATTTCCTGTGGGTCGGCCCCGGCCTGCTCCTCTTGCACCGCTACTTGCACTTCCTTCTGTGATCCTGTATGATGTATTGGTGTAAGTGATTATGCAAATGGTGCATCGGATGAGATGACATATGATGATCATAATTACAGGCAATGTAGATGAACATGTTTAGCTTTATTAGACAGAGTAGATGTAAAACCCTTTTTTTCTAGGTAGTCAACATCATCAAGAACATGTACCACAAGCACCGGTCATCTACTGCATTCTCTTCTACTACTAACCCCCGTTAGCTACCGCTAACTACATAAAGCCATAACATAAGTACTACTACACTTCATCACCACAGCTATACTAACATGCCAAGTCACATCAGCAAGTTATTTGATGCTTCAAAGATACACCAAAGCTACACAATTAAACTAATCATACATAAAAAAAATGTTATTTTATTTCACTTTAAACTAAGGTTACAACAGCAACATGTATTTCTAATGCATAGAAAAATCTAGAAAAATTATAGTACTATAGTCATACCATATGTAGCCTACCATAAAATTTTCATGGCATTTCGATAAGTAAAATTGCCTACACAAAAATGACAAGCTATGGTGGATAAATGAGCACGAAAATACTTTGTACTGTGGAAAGTATCAAACAACAGATTTAGTATTTTTCCCATGATCTACATAGTCTACAATCACTGTACAAAAAGTTTCACATACATGTTTTATACACATTTTTAGCTCTAGCAATTTTACAAGAAATAGCAAATAAATGCACCTAAATTAGATAGCCCTATTTTTCTATAGAACATGAATGGCATATATTTTTCATACAAAGTACATCACACATGGAGGCTAACAAAACTGGAACCATATTTTTTTGAGCTATATGTGATTTACTATGCATTTTCAAAGATCAATAGCATTTACAAGAATAAAATAAACTATATAGAAAAGTACCACAAACTTGACATGCAATATTTTTCTACTGTAGATCTAGTCATGAGGAACATAACAAAATTTATTTCAATTAATTCGAAGCACTATAGTAGCAGCTAGGAATTTCCAAAGTATTCCACAGAAATAAAGAAATCCTTTTTCTTTTTCTTTTTTTTGAAAAACAATCCCGCCCGAAAAGACTACGCGCCCCGGATCTGTGCACCCCGAGCCTCACTGAGTCGCTACGAGTGGGCCCCATGACCCCACCCGCCAAACACAGGGAGAGAGGGAGGGGCGCCGACAGCAATATCTCGCCGGCGGCGAGGTCTCCGACGGCGAGGGTGCCACCAAATGACTCCTTGCACTCACGTGAACACGTGGGGGTAGAAGATGGAGGAGTTGGGGGAGTGAAGCAGGGACGGCAGCGAGAATGGCGGACGCGGCCGTGCGGTTGACGCTGGCAAGGTCGAAGCCCGGCAAACCGGAACCCCAACTCGCGGCATTAGCTAGGTAGGGCGCTTCTACACGACAAGGTGAGGCGGTGCGCAAGAAAATGAAGAGGGAGAGGGCGGAGGGGCTCCGGCCATGCGTGCCGACCGACGGCGGCCATGGTGAGCAAGGGAGGAGGAACGCCCAAATCAGGCTCTACCTTGCGACGAGAGGCGGCGTTGGTTCGTGCTCCGGGAAGAGGAAGGTGGTGCGGGGTGGTTTGCGAGGCGAATCAGGCGGAGATGGTCCACCGGCGGCAAAACACTGGTGAAGCTACGGCAGACGATGGTGGAAAGGGGAGATCCCGCTCAGGATTTTGAAAATGGAGAGGGGAGATGGAGTGGACGAGGGGCTCGGACAGGCGGGGGTTAAAGGCGGCCGGTCGGAGCGGCGAGTGCGCCACCGCCGCGGCTGGCCATACGCCGGCGACCACGGGTCGCGCGCGGGCGGGGCGTGTCCGAGCGCGGGAGCGGGCGTGTGCGCTGAGGCGGGAGAGGGAGGCGGGGTGCGGGCGTGGCGTGGAGGCGGCCAGGCTGGCTTACAGCCATGGGCCAAAAGTGGGGCGCCGGCCCGCTTAAGCGAAAACAAAATTTTTCTTTTTTATTTTTTTCAAAGCACAGCACATAAATCTACATTTTTGAGCAACAAAAAATCATTTTAACAACTTGACCCAAAAACAAAAGTTGTCCAAAATTTAATTCTCTACAACATTGCTTTAGGGCACATTTTAAAATTCCAAATAGATTTTGAAATAGGGATTTAAAGTCCATTTTAATCAAAAACCCATTTTTTAGATTATTTTTAAAAGCAAAATTTGAGAAAATTTTGAATACAAAACTGGCTCCAAAATGTTTGCTAAACATTTACAACTTGTCTAATCACTCAAACAAACATTTACCAAGCATAACAAGCATCAAACTAGCCTTAATCTAGTGAAAAACAAGTAATGCAACATCTATGTTTCATTCACACGTTTCATATGTTTCAAGCTTCTATATTTCATGTTATGCTTAACGATGAATGATTATGCTTATGCACCTGATTTGAAATGCCTAATGCATTCTTAACACCTAGGGTGTTACAACTGAATCTTCACAAGCCATTTTTGGACCGAATTGTTCAAGCTCGCTGATGTCAAGCTTTTCAAGAGTATAGCCTACCACCCTCAGTCCAATGGGCAAACGGAGCACCTCAACCAGTGCCTAGAGACCTACCTCCGCTGCTTTGTGCATGCGTGCCCACATCAATGGAGTCAATGGCTGTCCTCTGCCGAGTTCTGGTATAATACATGTCATCATTCTGCCATCAATTGTACTCCGTTTGAAGCGTTATATGGCTATGCTCCGAGATTTCTAGCGACTAATCCTTCTGCAGTTGATAAGTCCGAGGCATTCCGATGGACCTCTGATCGTCAGTGGATGGACACTTTGTTACAGCTCCACTTGAATCATGCCAAGACCCAAATGAAGAAACAAGTAGACCAACACCGCTCGAAGCACAGCTTTGAGGTTGGAGATCAAGTTTTTCTCAAGTTGCAGCCTGTTGACAGTCATTAACTACTACTATAAACCATCAATGAAACATGAATAAGGGCATAAATCAATCACCAAACATAGAGTTAGAGATTAAACTAATAGAATTCCATAGGTTTTGGTGAATCTGTGTTTCTACAAGGGATTAACAGAAAAAAGGGGCAAGACATCAAGGACGTCAGGCTAAAAAGCATATTCTACGCGGGAACCAACTAGAGAAGATTCTAGAGAACACGAGAAGACGATCCACCGAAACTTGGGCCAAAAAGCCACAGAAGGGGGTCGACCGACCTAGGCCTAGGTCAGTCGACCTAGGCCAAAGCCCAATCATGGCCCGCTTCGAACGTCGGTCTCCCACCGCCATTGAGGTCCAATCTTCACCATAGATCAAAGTTAGTTTGATCCTAGGGCACTGGTTCATCCCACCGGCCTATATAGGCATCCCTCAAACCCTAATTCATATTTTCCAGTGAGGATCAATTGAGAAGGGTCCCATGAAAGGATCTACCTCTTAGAGATAGCCATCAAGAGAAGATTAGTCATGTAGTCCTCCAGAGATTAGGACTAGTCTTTAGATATAGTGAGATAGAGTGTGAGGGAAGAGTTTGGAAGATGTGTCGACCTGTCGGTGCTCCCTATACGGCTTGTACCTGTGGGATCAAGTTCCTCTAGAGCTTGCTTCTGAGATTTCTCTGGTAATCAACATCTAATCCAAGTAAGTAACATTGTTTATATTGTTCTTCAGGTTTGCAAGTCTCTTTTGAGCGCTTTAATCTATGGCCATTAGGTTAAAGTATAATTCGTAGTGTAAGCGTGGCGCTTAGACTTGGGTTACTCATAGATACACCTGACCTTCCGGATCCATGGTAGCTCACGAGGGTGACTTTATAGCCTCGTTGAATCTTCCATAGTCCATCTCCCATTTGTAGGACAAGTAGGACCTGGTTGCTAAGGAAAGCATCCTCTGCTGGTGTCTTTTCTTAAGTAATGTCTCCAGTTGAACAATACTAGACATAGCTTGCGAGGGTTAAAACTAGAAGACCTTAGTGATCTTCTCTATGTCCCTATCATCTTCGTCCTTGATGCTTCTCAGGGGTTAAGCATGGACTTAGTTGCGCTCACATGTTTCCCTATAGAGATGATATTTAAAACCACCGGCTGAAAGCTACAGTGGTATCCATGCACTTGCAGATCTTTTCTGTGTGCGTTAAAATATACTAACAAGCTTTCTGGTGCCTTTGCCGGAGAAACGGTTGCTGAGTTAACTTTAAACATAACTTAACCTTGTATTATACTTTTATCCTTTTCTTTTTAGATTTTTCTTTTTCATCCTTATGGATGCCATAGATTCCACTCCCATATACCAATATGTTGCACCCACGTGCACCAGTCATAGGCCAAAAGAATTATCAAAACCTATCCTAACACCTGCCTATGAGCTACGTCCATGTTTGGTTGCAATGGTCCAAAACCAATCCTTTTCAGAAAAGGTACACGAAAATCCTTACCTTTGCCTATAAGAGTTTGAACAGACCTGTGACTACCTCTACATAGAGGGCATGTCCAATGAGACTTTAAAATGGAAGCTTTTTCTGTTCTCTTTGAATGAAAGAGCTAAAAAATGGTATAATCAAACTGTAGAGAAGAAGCAGGGAGATTAGGAAACTTTGTGTTCTAGCTTTTGCTTAGACTTCTTTCTCATCTCTAAAGTAGTCAGCCTTAGAACCGAGGTCCTATCTTTTAAATAGGAAGATAATGAATCTCTAGCTACCTCCTAGGAACGTTTTAACTCTCTTATAGACTTTGGACCAGACTTAGCCTTACAAGACCTCATTCTTCTTCAACACTTCTACACGGGTCTTAGCAAGGATTCCAGGGAATCCCTTGATTTAGCCTCTAGAGGAGCTTTCCTTCATTTATCTGCTAGTGAAGCAAGGGCTATGCTTAACAGAATTAGTGAAAAGATTCCTTGTACTAGCATTCATTATGAGCTCCCCGAGGAAGAGAAGGAATCATCTCCTAAACAAGAAGAGAAAGTTTTGATAACGAAATCACAACCACTCTAATCCCAAGGTTTAGTTATCAATCTCAAACCATCAATATGTAACACCCCTGGTGTTATGGTAACTAAAACCGGTCATGTCATCATATGCATTACAAAGCATTCATGTCTTAGTCAAATCTGATGTGCATTAACTAAAACAAATTTACATTCATAGATTGATTGAGTTCTTGTGATGTTTGACTTGAATCCAAAACCCTAGTTTTGAATGTCATTTCAAATACTTGGATTATGCCCTATGTAAATTGAGGTGTAAAGTTGTGCTCTACACTAGTGCCAAGTGTAGGGGATAAACTCAAGTGCAACATTTAAAAATTAACTCCAAGTTTGAGGTTGAATTTGAGTTCCAAAACTCGCTCCGAGTTTTTGAATTCAAATTGGGAGGTTTATTAAAATGAAATTATAATTCAAAATTGGTTCAAACGAATGAGGCATTGGGTAGGTCACATGTGATTTGACCCAATGATACATTTGGATGACAGTTGTGATCACTAATTAATCACCAATTAATATAGAAATCAAATCAAGTTTGAATTTGATTCAAAACCCTGATTTTTGGAAAACCCCGTTTTACCCCCTTCTGTGTAATTCAAAATCTAAAAAGAATTTGGGGTTGAGCCAAAAAGCAAAGTTGTAGATCTTTTCAAGTTGTACAACTTTGGTCTTTAGAGTTTTCAAAGTTTTAGTATAAAATTTGGTGTAATTTTGAAAAGATTCAAATTCCAAATTTGACCCCTGTTTATTTTCCTGTTCCAATTTCAAAATGGAGGCAGAATTTGAAAATGGTTTAAAAGCAAAGTTGTAGATCTTGTCAAGATGTACAACTTTGGTGTTTTGAGTTTTCAAAGTTTCAATGTAGAATTTAAAGTAATTTTGAATTTACCAAAATCTAGAAAATATCCCCTTTTGGATTTTAAATTCAAATTTCAATATCTAAGCAGAATTTGAAAAAGGTCAAAACATGAAAGTTGTATATCTTCTCTTTTTGAGCAACTTTTGTATTTGGAGTTTTTCAAGTTCTTTAGAAATTTTTGGAGAAAAAGAAGAAAAAAGGGGCTGAAACAAAGCTATGAAACATTGCAACAACATTCCTTGTTGCAAAGGGAGGGGCCTGCTGTCTGTTATCTGAAACCCTGTTTCAAGTTCAATGTTCCCACCTTTGTTGTTCTCTTTCTCTCAATCCTTTGACTATTGGAGCTTGGGCTTGTAAGCAAAGATGAAGAGCATCGGTCAAGGAACAACTTCTATTTTTGGAGATTGTTGAGTAGCTTTATGTTTTCATGAGATATTGGAGGAGGAAGAGGGAGGTTCAGTCAGCAACGGTGAACTCAGGGAGCCGCTCTCCTGTCTGCTTCACCAGTGAGGCCACCGCCCTAGTTCACCGCTCGCGCACGCTGTGACATGCAGCAGCTCCCGCGTCGGGGCCGAGTAGGTGGTGGCGAGGTTGTGAAGCCCCCTGAGCTGTCTTAAGCCCTGAGCCGGTCACCTCATTTCCTTTTTCCTCTCCTCTGCTTGCCGCCGGTGCTCTTGCCGCTCTCGTGAAATTCGTCTTCACCTTAGCACCTCGCGCCATTTGTGTTTACCAGCATCTCCGTCTCGCCCTGTCACTCCTTCCCGACCTACTCGTCTCACCTCTAGCGGTCTAGCGCCACCACACGGCGTCTTCTTCTTCGGAGCCAGTTGCAGCACCGCCGCCACTGCCCTCACCGTGGCCAGCCTGCCTCCTAACACCTCTGCCCGTACCGTGTGACCGTGCAAGCTCGCGGTGAGCTCCTGCTGCTGTTGCTCACCTCCAATTCACTTCTACCACGTCGAGGCAGTGTAGCCGCTGTCACATCACCGGTCGAACAGCCACTGAGCCGCCATGGCCGTGGCTGTGTTCTGCATGGGTCCGTTTTCAGTCGTTTAACACCCTAGATAGGTTCGCATGTGGTTGACAAGCACACGGGTGGTGGTCATGTCGGCAGTGACTTCGTCGCCGGCAGGCTACACCGCCGTTCTACCGGCCATGCCGCTGTCGAGCATGGGATAGTCCTGGATGGCCTCAGGCCTTCTTGTCTGTGGTCGGCTCGGGTTGGACCGGGGCTATCATGGGGTGCGGCCTGGCCTTGCTGGGTCGGCCCAGTCTGTTGGGCCAGGCAAGGAGAAGCAGGCCGAGGGAAAAAGGAGAGAAGCGTGCGCCCGGGTGGGCCGGTCGGGCCAGAGGGAAAAGGGAAGAAGTGGGCCGAGCTTGAGAATGGAGTTTTCCAATTTCTGTTTTTCTAAAATATTAAATAGTACCAGTTTTTGTTTATTTCATTGTGAATTATTTAGAGCTCCAAAAATGATGAAATTTTTTGTATAGCCTCTCTGTGATGAGTACTGTCTAGGAAAATATGAAATGCCAATTTTGATTACTTTTTGCATGTCAATTAATTAGCTCCATTAATTGATAAATGAGTATTCCATAATTTTTCTAGGCTTAAATAATTATCCAAAAATTGTGAAAATTGTTTTGCTACTTAGTTATGATGTAAGCTTCTTAAAATAAAAATTTAAGCTTAATTGGACAAATTTGATTTTATGCTTAATTTATGCTTTATTAATTAATTAGTTAATTAAAGGATTAGTGCTTAATGATTTAGGGTTGTTTGACTTTGTGATTGGATGTTGACCTTGGGTCATTAACACTTAATGATCTTTGGCATCTTATTTAGTTATTTGAGCTCATGTTTAACATGTAATTAGTGAACCCTAATGACATTTCATGTGAAGTAAAATTTGTCGAAACCCTAATACGCTTCGTTAGTTAGTTTTGTTGTTTCGCAACTGTACGTGAAGGAAAGTTGTAATCAACTTCTTAATCTTGTTATGCATCTACCGAGCATCATGTTTCGCACTTCATCATATTGAGCATACATTATCATCTCGTGTAGTCCCCATGAACAAGGAGATTAACATGGTCGAACCAGTCCCCGAAGAAGAGCCGTCGTCCGTGGAGCTTGGGTTTGATATTTGTGGGATTGACCCAGAACGAGAAATTCTCATCGATCAAGGCAAGCCCCAGATGCATTTAAACTTGCCTTGCGTTTTGAAAAACTTTACTTCACTTATGTTAATGCTTTGTGGCATTAGGTGATAGGAGTTGAGTGATAACCTAATTACTGCATTACCATCCTTGATACTTTGATATTATCCTTGTTACTATTTTATTTGAAAATACTTAGTATGCGTAGCCTTGCTTAATGAGAAAATTTTGAAAATGTTTAACAAAGTTTGAAGGGTAATTGTGGAACAACTAAATGAATGATGATGTTAATTTGAGACCAGTCGGTGGACTTGCATCGGAAAAGGAGTCCCAATGTAGCATCTCCGGTTGTGTCGGTTAAGGACTGTTCGTTGTAGGTTTGCTTGGTTGAGACTTTGCAACTGATCGCATACTCCGGCAAGCCTAAGACCTCGGCTAATCTATCCCATCAACGACCGACTGTGCACTGGGAGTGGAGAGATGGCGAGAGTAGTGTGTACCCTCGTGGCTAAGGGCTGGATTGGAGGTGTACTGTGCTCTCGGGTGGCGCTGGACCTGGTCACATTTTGGAGGATCCGAGTGAAGGTTGATATATGTAGGTTTGAGTCCTGCACATGTCGTGCAGTTAGGGATCCCCAGCTGGATATAATCGGTTCGAATCCTCGTTGCTCCTCGGTTATGGAGACTCGATCAACTGCCCTGCATCGTAGTTAACGGATGGAATTTTGGTCTTGGAAACATGAGATGAATGTTAAGAAGTGAATACTATAGTATAGACTCACCTAGTGATAGTCATAATAAATGATGAGTTTAAAAGATTGAAAGTAAGGATTCACTAATAGTGAGCTTTTCTACAAAAGACTTTGATTCTTGCTAAAGCCTTATCTTGAATCCCCTGAACCTGCATTCTTGAGTCTTCTCCACTCTTTTCGTCGGTTAAGTCTTGTGGAGTACTTTTGTACTTAGGGTTTGTTAAACCCTTGTTGCAGGTACGTCTCATGAGCAAGTTTGTTTCGGACCCTGCTGCAAGACCGTCTTTGCGGTAAGCGACGACGAGTAGTATGTTTGGCTCTTGGGCAGAGCAATGTGTTTCCGTGATCTATAATAAAGTTACTAATGCTACTCCACTACTATTGTTGTAATAACTAAACTTAAGGTTTGTAAGGTTTGGAACAAATGGTTTGTAAATAATGTTATGTAAGACTTCCGCACTTTTACTCTGATGCAATTTGTTATAGAAACTATTGTAATACTGCAATGCCTCTGTAATGTGATCCTGCTCGGAAGATCGTGGATGATTCAGGTTTCCCGAGGACACCCGACAGACTTCTTAAGTTTTGTGGTACACATGCATAGCCGTCAGAGGTCTTTGAGACAATGACAGGTGCATGTGGGCCATATTATTTAGGAGGTTCTGCCACACAATACCCTAGAATCCAAATTCTCCAAGGGAAGAAGAAAGTCAACCTTTTTAAAATTTCTTATGAGGATGATCTATTTGATGCTGATTTTGGGAATAGCTTAAACTTCCAGTTCTATAACAGACCCTCGAGTGAATATAATTCAAATCCTCTCAAGAAGGGACCTTTTAGAAAAGCGTTCTTATTCCCATATAGGACATCAGAAAGAATTCAAGGATGGCATGTCTAGTAATGCCATAGAAGGAGAGCCGAGCCATTTAGAAGCCAATCCTATCTTCTCCTCTTCTATACCTACATTAGATGTCTTATCTAAACCCATCTCTCAACCCATCCTTGACCTTGATGACCTCTCTTATTCTCTCCCTCCTAAGTCTCATGATGACCCTAGACATTCACTAAGACAACCAAAGTATAGGAATCGTGAAGACCACAAGGATGACCAAGAAGAGCCTAGAACATATGAAGAACACATATGCCGTTGTTAAAGAATAGATGGATAAGGACGAAGTCTTACGGTTAGGATCCAAACTTGGCTTAGATCCAAATGGTGAGTTGGAATCAATCTCTTTAATAAACATGACTCATCCAAGTTTGGAGAAAGCCTTAGACGAGATCAACCCGAGAGATACCAATCCATGGGAAATCATGGATAATAAAACGTCCAATGACTGTCATAGGCATGGAATGATGGAGATAATATTTCCGCCTATAGACATTCATGAAGAAACACCCTTAGAGCTTGAAAAGGAAGATGACATCAATGGGCATGGAAGCTATTTCATGAACACCATATCGAATCCACACTCATATGAGAAATCTCCTGAATCAATTGGTCTCTCCAACATTGCCACAGACGAGATCTCCAACCCCCTCGTTCTCCCTATTCATAAAGATTTTGAAAGGGTGGTTGTAGATGCATATGTTTATCATAAATATTACAGATCTTGTTGTGTGAATCTTAAGATAGGTGTTGGAGGGAAAAACTACTTCACCAACTTGAGCGTAATTCGAAGGTTTCCTAAGGACAAGTTTGTGTCCTAAAGCAAGCACTTTTGAGAGATAGCATGAGCTTTTACCTTTTTGCCCTTGTGAAGTAAGCATAGAAATATAGTTACAAAAATATTCCTTCGGGTATTTCTATCACTAACCATTCCAGGGTTGAAGCAAAAGAACGAAGGAGGACAAGTACCAGGTATGTCCAACCAATCATCGTGCAACATTGAATTATATCCATCTAAACTTGACTTTGCCTTGCAAAATTCAAGCTTGGGGGATGAGCTTCTCTGAAAAATCTTATGTCATATTGCCAATTCATCTTGGTTTTCTCTAAGCCATGCTCAATTTGCTAAACTACAATCATGCTTTTTTATCTCCAATTGAATAAATCCCTATAATGCTTCCATGCTTCCTTTTTCTATGCTAGCAAGATTTGGTTTGGAAGTATTGTGCATACTTCCATAGGCATTTAAATTAAGCGTGGTGCTTAGGTTAAATAGCCTCCCTTAATTAAATTAAACATGGAGTCTAGTTTGGTTATTGAACTAAAAGTTGCTTGTGTAGACACTAGATATTTTGTTGGACTAACCCTTGCTGGAAATTCTCAATTCAATTTGGGTAAGTCACGAGATGAATTCAAATCAGAGATGAAGCAAGGCACATGACGAACTTCAATAACTTTGTACAAGACACAGCTCATTCATCATAAATGTAAGAACTGCATACCTCATTCAACATGGATGGAAGAACTATAAGTATTAATGTTCATTCACTCTATCTTCTACTGCAAATTATCTTCTGCCTTGAGCCATGCTTGTATAAGAACGTGATAAACAAAATCTATGCTAAAATAATTTCAACACCATCCTTCCGTTAGCATAGAAGGAACATAACAAAATTCTAAACAAACAACCTATGTTTTAAAATTGTATATTCCTTCGGGTACGTGTTGTCCACTAATCCATTGCAGGCATAAGAATGAGTGAGGTGAAAGGTTTAACAAGGTGTCAAAAGATCGAAGAGCAGAAAGATGGCATGACAAAGAGATGAGAGAGAAAGGGTGCAATCTACGAAACAAGAAACTTATGAACAGCTCAAGTTGCGAGGCTAGACAAACAAGGAAAACTTCAAGCAAAAGGGAAGGACCATCACGCGTCATCTACCCTTCTCATATGGTGTCTTCACACTCTAATGACAAAGGTAACATCCTAAGGTAAATGGTCCTAATTCAAAAGTTTTCCCTGATTCTGGTATACATATAAATGAAGAGCCAAACATGTTTGAGTTACAACCTTACTTGATCCAACTTGATTAACCCAACATGTTTAGTCCTTTAAACTTGTTCCTAGCATCACTTTCTTGGTCCCACAACCTTAACCAATTAAATTAAAAAGTACACATCTTATATCTGGAATATGATGGTCATAATCATGTAAAGATTGATACATTATGTAGAGATAGACAATCCTTCCATTGGTTAAGAAATTCAACCCTTTTTGCCAAATATGCTTAAATATTGCATTCATGCTCAATCTTCTGATCTTACCACTCATGTTACAATAGAACAAAACGCATAACATCAACCTTAACTTGCTCTATGTGCTCGAGGTTAGGGAAGAATAAATAAAATTTTGGTTCTGTTGGTGTTTTCCCACCAATAGATTCCGTGCACTTGATCTCTATCTTGTCTTTGCAAGCAGAACACACTTTGAGTAAGATATGGAGGAGTTTGTGAACTCTCTAAATTCTATAAGTGAATGTTCCGAACCTATGAACATGCATGCACATTAAGCAAGATGCTGCTAGCTTCCACTATTGATGCTTCACTTTAAATTGCTGAATGAGCAAAGAACATGGGTGACACCATCCTTAGGATCACCATCTCAAGAGGTGCAGTTATCAAGGTCTTCACCTTCGGGATCAGATGATGCACCTAAGGAATGAACATGGTAAGAAGTCCTGTTCAGATGACTAAAATCGCTAAATCCTCACGGGAGGTAAAATCAGTAGTTATCCATATATATTTTTAGCATTGCATGAATTATTTTACTTTTAACATGTTTACTTTTCTGCATTAGCACTATATTAGAAAAGAAAATAAAAATATTTGTTTGTTGCACTGCATCATAAATCCTAAGCCCTATGCGAATAATTTTGTGATGCGTAAAAACCCGTAGGAATATTCATCGTGGTGGCATAAAAATAAAATTAAATATGCATTCATCTTGTAACATTTTCTTTGCATCATAGAAAATACAAAAATACAAAAACATTGAGAAAGAGATCCTGCTGAAACTCTGCTGAGAAGAAAAATTAGAAACAATCTCAAAGACTCTAGACAACTGAGGCTTAAGTGGCCAACCACTAACGTTTAATCTGTTCCACAAGTTTTGTTGTCTATTTTGAGTTTCACAGGATTTGAAGAACCAAGAAGAGCTGACAAGCAAGTGGATGTTCTATCTACTGTTAGGGCACCGTCTCAACAGTCATCAACGTCAATCAATACTCCATCTCTGCTGCCAGTCTGCTACTCTACAAGATCAAACAACTACGTCAACATCCAGCTCAGGAGAGGAGCATCCCCCATATATCTAGCTAAGTATTCCTTTCCCCTTTCAGTTTTGCTATTTTAGAGTTTGCTATATAGTTGCTAAAGAAATTAAAGATTCATAACAAACAAAACAAAATAAAATTTGTATTAGTTAGTTATATATTATTAGTAAAGTGAGATCTTAAATCTTGAAAACAAAATAAAAAGGTGTGTCTAGTTTGCTTGATTTTGATTTTTAGAAGTTGTTAATAAAGAGGATTCAGAATAATCTCAGAACATGAAAATGATGAATAGTTGATCTGCTGTAATTCCTTTCAAATACCTAGTTTTCAGCCTCGAATTCTCCCGAGTTTTGGATAAGGTTGTTTTGATATAAGAATTTACTCTAAACTTAAAACTCGTGGGTAGCATATGCTTGATCTAAGTCTAGGTAATTGATGGATATGATATGAGAAGGTCCGAGCTGTTGTTTATCTTGTTTTAAGTGACACTAGTGTTCTGGAGATTTACTTTTTGAAAACATAAAAATATTAGATGATGAGTTCCTTTATGACAAAGCTTGAATTTCCACCAGAGCCATATATGTTATTTAGGCCAGAAAAACTTTTACATATACGCTGCTTGCTTTTGCATTGAGTTTTGTCAAGCTTTGTTGATGTCTTATGAAAGGTTTGTCATACTCTTAAAATCAAGATCACGTACACATCACCCACATATGCACTACTCATACACTGGGAGTAGGCGCAGAAACATGTCATTCCACCTAGATCTACCCAAAAATGTTTCACTGCTATAATAGGAGAGAACACCAAAAATATATACCCCATAGGATATCCCTCAATAAATGCTCCAAGTTCTTGTTCCTATCTCTCTCAAAGTTTTGTTGCAAAGAGACATGGGGCTATGCAAAAGTTATTCATGAAAGAAAAAGAAGAGTTTAAAAATGGACAAGTGTCCGAGATAACTAAAACAATAGGTACTTAGATGCCCTCCTAAAAATAGAGAGAGAGAAAGAGATGAATAAGATAGCTCCTATTCTCTGGCAAATGTTTCTAAGTTTCAAAAGAGAGATATGTTTTCAAGGAGCAAAGTAGAATTAGGATTAGCCACCATATATCCACACACATGCACATCTTGATTTGATTGTATGACTTAACTCTCTTTGGATCCATTATTTGACTTTACAATATATGTACTGCAAGTAGGCTCTAGCTTTCTCCCTAATTATGAACTCCACATAAGCCTTAGTAGTAGAAAGAGAAAAAGGCATAACATCTTTATTGCCTTGGTGAGGATCCACAAATACCACATATATTGAGAGACTTAAGAGTGTTATACAATGAAATCTCTGAGTTTTATTTTAAAAACTTATAAAAACTCCAGAACAATGGTTGAACAAAGAGCTTGAGACATAGTGCTTGACTTGACTGTTCTGTCTTTCAATTGTTCAAGACCCAAGTGAAGGCTAAGAAGCCCCATGGTTAAAGGTAATATGGATAAATTTGAAAGTTAGAATAGTTTATTCTAATCTGGAGGAGAATTCTTGTTTGAATGCATGTGTACTTTTGAGGCATGAAAGCATTATAGCAACTCCTGATCCATCACTGAGTGTAGCTTTGCTAAGGGACTAGCAAAGGTTAAGCTTGGGAGAGTTGTTGACGGTCATTAACTACTATTATAAACCGTCAATGAAACATGAATAAGGGCATAAATCAATCACCAAACATAGAGTTAGGGATTAAACTGATAGAATTCTATAAGTCTTGGTGAATCTTTGTTTCTGTAGGGGATTAACAGGAAAAGGGGGCAAGATATCAAGGACGTCGGGCTAAAAAGCATATTCTACGCGGGAACTAACTTAAGAAGATTCTAGAGAACACGAGAAGGCGATCCACCGAAACTTAGGCCAAAAAGCCACAAAAGGGGGTCGGTCGACCTGGGCCAAAGCCCAATCATGGCCCGCTTCGAATGTCGCTCTCCCACCGCCATTAAGGTCCAACCTTCGTCGTAGATCAAAGTTGGTTTGATCTGAGGGCTCTGGTTTAACCCACCAGCCTATATAGGCATCGCTGAAACCCTAATTCATATTTTCTAGTGAGGATCAATTGAGAGGGGTCCCATGAAAGAATCTACCTCTCAGAGATAGTCATCAAGAGAAGATTAGTCATGTAATCCTCCAGAGATTATGAGTAGTCTTTAGATATAGTGAGAAGAGTGTGAGGGAAGAGTTTAGAGGAAGTGACGGCCTGTCGGTGCTCCCTCTACGGCTTATACCTGCGGGATCAAGTTCCTCTGGAGCTTGCTTCTAAGATTCCTCTGGTAATCAACTTCTAATTCAAGTAAGTAATATTGTTTATATTGTTCTTCAGATTTGCTATTATCTTTTGATCTCTTTAATCTATGGCCGCTAGATTAAAGTATAATTCATAGTGTAAGCGTGGCACTTAGACTCGAGTTACTTGTAGATATACCTTACCTTCCGGATCGGTGGTAACTCGCGAGGGTGACTTTATAGCCTCGTTGAATCTTTTATAGTCCACCTCCCATTTGTAGGACAAGTAGGACCTGGTTGCTAAGGAAAGCATCCTCTGCTGGTGTCTTTTCTTAAATAATGTCCCCAGTTGAACAATACTAGACATAGCTTGCGAGGGTTAAAACTAAAAGACCTTAGTGATCTTCTCTATGTCCCTACCATCTCCGCCCTTGATGCTTCTCAGGGGTTAAGCATAGACTTAGTTGTGCTCACACGTTTCCCTGTGGATACGATATTTAAAACCTCCGGGTGAAAGCTATAGCGGTATCCGTGCGCTTGCGGATCTTTTCTGTGTGCGTTAAAATATATCAACACAGTCGTATGTCCAAACCTCGCTTGCTCCCCGCTCCCACCAGAAGCTGGCCTTTCACTTCTTCGGCCCCTTCAACATCTTGGCAAGGGTGGGCATGGTGGCCTATCGCTTGGATCTTCCTCACTCTGGGCACAAAACCCGATACCCGAACCCTGAACCCGAAATACCCGGACCCGGATCCGAAGTACCCGAACCCGCACTACCCGATCTCTTATTCGGATAGTAAATCTTATTACCCGAATTTATATCGGGTAATTCGGGTAGTTACACCTGGTATCCAAAAAACCCGAATAGGAATACGTATCAGGCTGCCAGCGATTAAGTGTAGTAGCAAACTAGTCAAATTTCCCGTGGCCCTCCTCGGCTTTGCTTCCCAATTAACTCACCTCTTTACTTCCGTCTTCGTCTCCTTGACTCCCCGAGACTCCGAGTTCCCGTGTGAAGCACAAGCACTATTGTGATGGCAGGCAGCAGGCTTGAACTTTGCTCTTGTATCTTGTCAGTAGTAATAAAGTAGTCAGTACCTCAGTACCTGTGTCGTGGTTTGCACCTGCGGTTAAAAACTTGAACACGTCATTTATCTGTTATGTTAATGAGTTATCATCTATTCTGTGTAAAATTCTATGATGTTATTACTTTTGCTATGATTTTATATATTTCGGGTATATTGGGTATACCCGAACCCGAACCCGAATTTGCGGGTACCCGAACCTGTGGGTAGTGGTTTTTTGGGGTTGTTATCGGGTAACAATTCTCATTACCGAACTTTTGAAAACCCGAACTACCCGACCCGAACTTTGCGGGTTACCCGAACGCCCAAAGTGAGATCTTCCAGCTCATTCTACAATACACCATGTATTCCATGTTTCTCAATTGAAGCGAGCGGTTGGTCAGCGCCATCAGGTAACTCCAATTTTACCAACTGACTTTGCAATTCATCTGGAACCTGAGCAGATCCTGCAGACCCGTGTAGTCCCTCGTGGCACAAATCGCGCGCAACAAGTGCTCGTCAAGTGGAACAACCTTCCTTCCACCCTTGCCACCTGAGAAGATTATGAAGCTTTGCGCTAAGAATTTCCAAGAGCCACTGCTTGGGGGCAAGCAGTGTTCCAAGAAGGGGGGATGTCAGCAGCACCCCTGCGGATCCATCCACACTCAAGCGGCCCAAGTCCACACGGCCCAAGAGGCCCAACCCCAAGTACATCGGCAAGGAGTGGCTGGGCCGAGGCGCTTGCACGTGTGGCATGAGACCTGGTCTCTGTAATCCATATAGCCATCGGAGAGAACCAAGAGGAGTACGCTATTGTAAACAACATGTTCTGTTTTCTAAACTAAGCACTCGTCCGTCCTCGTATCCTGTTCATCTTCTTCCCCAAGGCTCCACTCCTCCCCCAATTCCTTCCCAATCCTACTGCTATCTCTCATAGAAAGTCGTGCACAAGGCATCGGTGCTATCGACAGCTACGCCTAACCTTCTTATTGGAGGCATTGTTGTAGCCTCTCTACCCTTGTAATTGTAGTTGTACGGTACCTTTGGGTGAAAACCTAGCACATTTCCGAGAACTCTATCAAACATGCCCTAATAAAGCATACGTTAAGGGCAAGTTGTTACTCGTTTAAGTCTAGCACATTTCCGAGAAAGAGAGGCACGGACATAGTGTGTACTTTACCGAGGCATAGTGTGTGATTTACCAAGTTGAGTGCCAACTAGGATGATTGGATGAACATTTTTTTAATCATCAAATTATGGACTGATATGTGAACCGATGCATAATTGATAATACTTCGTACACTCAAGCTTTTACACACAACCATATAAGTGTCCGACAATGATCCATCCCAAATTACACTAGCTAGACTTAGCTTTCAGCAGGTACCACTGATGCACAAAACACATTTACCAATTACCATGCAAGAGAGAAAACGAACGAACAGACAGACAAATACTACCGTGCTCCATGAGCTACTAATCTTCATATGCAAGATGATGCTCCAGTTGCATCTTTATGCAGACACTCCCATGACCTAAGCTACGACATTGACCATGGCTCCATAAGGTACGTACTGATCTTTATGCAGAATTACAGCAGAAGCAGCAGCAAAGCTTCAAGATCCCGTTGATAATTCCTCCGCGTTTCGGCGCCGGCTTGCTTGGCGGCCTCTGCCTCGCGGTCGTGGAGTCGTCTCTGATGCGGCCCGATGACCCCTGAACCCCCTCCATCATCAACGAACTAGGCAACTAATGACACGCACAAGCTCACACGACACCAAACCAACTTGAGTAGTTGAGCTACTTAGCTCTCTACGCCGGGAGCGTAGCTTAACTCGAACGGTCGGATACCATATTTATACACGGTTTCCTTGGTATTTTTACCACAAATGTGGAGACATTTCAAGCATGTTTCGTAGTACAAGCAGGAGAAAATGCGCAGCCCTGGGACGTACCGACGCCGCAGGAGAGATCCTTACGTATTGGTGCCTTTCGGAAAGGAAGTGGCCGCTTGATCGAACCGATCGATCACAGAGGAGCCCTTTTTACCACTCACAAATGCAAGGTAAGTTCTCAGGTTTTGGCGTGTGCCTTCGCCAACAGGTCACAGCCAACAAAAATCCAAAACGGTCTCTGTACATGCATGCAAAGGTTCATATTTTTCTTTCCCTCATCATCAACCATAGTGATCGTGTGCACGATGCACGACGCATCATTTCTCACCCCATCACGAAGTAGTGCAAGCAAATTGTTCTGACGGTAGCTTTACAGTGGGGCCCACCAAATCTTGACGCTGCTTGGTCCCATACGTCAGTGTGCCGAGGTCAGCGCCACACGTTAAGGCTCCATTCAGTGTCAGATTGTTGCCAAAGATGGTGATTTTTCTCGTTTCACGAGTGGGCGCGTGCACGTCTCGTTTCGGAAAGCTCTCTTTGCAAACAAAGCGTCGCTCAAATGGTGCTCGATAACGCCAAATCAGGTACTCCTAGGTCGAACTCAGAACTCCTCGTTAGGATGACAGTTAGCAGATCGGCTCCGCGACCGCCAAATCGAGCAAAACAGCGGGTGCTCACGTGCACTGACAGACCGAACCATCGGCAGTTCAGCACCGTGCGGCCCACCGCCAGAACACCCCGTTCATGGGCCCAAATGTTGGGCCGCCTACTTTTGACCCATGTCAGATCACTTGATGGGCATACATAATTCTAGTAGAATAAACTAATTTGCTGACATCATATTGACTAGGTGACAATGAGGTGAAGTGGTAAGGAAGGAACGTGCAAGGTCTGTATTTTGCGTGAAAACTTGTGATGAATACAGTGAGGGGCTGGCTGGTGGCCTTCCTGGGTTTCAAAATGTTTTTTTTTTTTGCTTTTTTGTCTGATTTGTAAATTCTGTAAAAACGGTTTTCTGAGGCAGCTGGATTTCAATCTGTATCTCATTGATTTTTAGAGACGCGCAGATTCAAATCAATTCCATCCGTCTCTAGAAAAGCTTTCTTTAATAGTGGTTCTAAATTGAACAACACATCACACTATCACATGGACACACACATATATATGAGCCTAAGAATACTAATTTGCATGAGCGAGAGCTGCTCCGTAGACTCAGAGGATTTGATTCACGTCAATTTTTTTTTGTCTTGGATGGTGAAAAGCAGCCCAGTATCAGATCATCCCACATGCCCTTCTTCACCTTGTTGTGGTCAGGCATCTTTTGCTTTGGGGAAGAACTCGACAGCTAGCCCTATTCTGTAGCACTTCTTCAGCAGTACTTTTCAGCGAACGAACAGTGTTTTTCTCTTGCAACATTTCAATATAAGCATCAGCATAAGCCAAATTTCAGCGAAACGAACAGGGCCAAACGATGGAAGATGCCTGAAAACACTTCTTAAACTGCAGAGGAAAAATGCTGGGAGCCTTTGGTGCAGACAAGCAGCACTCATGAGGTCCTCTTTATAGAGGTTCCACAAGGGAGGTTGGTCAATTGGGATGCCTAAGGGACTATTATATTATATATAAGGGTTTAGGAAAAGAAATGGAAAACTGCAAAACGGTTCAGTGAAGGAGTCCATTGAAGACATGTGAATGATATTGTCACTGAAGAACGGGTCATATAAGTGTCTGAATAAGTGAGAAGAACGGGTCATATAAGTGTCTGAATAAGTGAATATTTATGAGTGGTTGATGTTGCATGGCTTGTTCAGGGATGAACAAGTTAGCCCCAAATGTATGTACAATATTGTACTGTACCGCCACAAATTAAAGACCAAGGAAACTTGGCATGCACGTACGAGGAAAAGTGCATGAAGAAACACACAAGGGTACGGTTCACTACGCTTGTACACCAAGTCATGCTTGAAAACTGTGCTGTCATGGAATGTTCACTGAAAGATGCGTCTCCATATATTATATACGGCCTCTTGAAGTTAAAAAGTGAGTTACTTGATGTGCAAGGCTTACTGCTTACACTCACCGGTCAGTCTTACAAGTCTACCCCTTGTTTAGTTCCCCCAATTCTCCCCCAAATTCCACTATGCAAAAAGAAGATTCCCCGTCACATCAAAATGTCGGCAAATGCATGGAGTACTTAAATGTTGATGAAATCAAAACTAATTGCACAGTTTTGTTGTACTTTGCGAGACGAACATTTTAAGCCTAGTTAGTCAAAATTTGGATAATTTTTACCAAATACAAACGAAATGCTACAGGAATTCTGATACAGTGTTTTTCTTCCCAATTCTCTGAACTAAACGAGGCCCTAGTTTGTGAAAACTCCTGCATGTTCTGCAACGCCGAATATGCAGACTTGACCAGTGACCAGAGAGTGTTGAGAGCTAGCGTGAACTGATGAGTGACGACTGCTGTGAGTTTGAAGTCGTCCAGGTATCTGATGCCGGTCGGCATGCATGCAACACGACACGACCGCGTCATATCTGTTACGCGGAAACGGGGACTCGATCGGCTGTTCGACGGAAAATATGCTCCGGTTGAGCGTAGTACGTCCATGAGACATTGACTGAAGAAGCATATAGTGTATAGACCGTTTACCGGGCCAGATTAGAATGGTTCAAGTGCTGCTACTTGCCTACTTGTTCGCCCAAAGAGATGCTAGTAAGCAATACTCTGTTGGGCGTGTCGCGTACGTTTCGACGTCCACTGGGAACATCTTACGCGCTCTTGTTCGTGCTTGTACGCGTCGCGTACATGCATTATGCATATGCACCATGTAGAATACTAATTCCATAGGAGTATCATTTAGCTTCCTCAGCAAGTCATCAGCAGGGGAAAAAAAACAGAGCACTCATTCACGTGTCTCATGCATGCATCATCTAATGTGTGGACAAATGAGTTTCAGTGATGTGATCCGTTGTTGGTTGATGAAATGGAATATCTTCAAATCAATGGTCGCGCTCCAAATGCATCGAAATAGAGAAGTATGGTACATCTCATGAATACTCCTGAAAGCTTCAGAGAACAACCTGCCTCCCGGGTTATCTTGCCATCTTCACAGAATTTGCCTCCCGGGTTATCTTGCCATCTTCAGAGAATTTGCGTGGAGGAAGAAAAGCAAATCTTAAGATTTCAGAGAAATTGAGAGGAATATATAGGAGGGGCGTTCACTTTAGAAGCTGTAATATAGGAGTGTCTCATGCATGCAAATGATAGACAGAGAACAAACATGAAAGATTTTATTACAGGATCTGCTTTACATAACACTTACACAGTTACAATCCCTTTCCGTAGAGAATTCCAACACCCATACAAAACACACATAACAAGACCAGACACAAATCGAATAATAAAACAATGAAGTACAAGGACTCACTACTACAAATTTCATGAACCATGCATGCAGCTCCTAACGGCGTATACAAAAGAACAGTTTGGCTACCTTAGATCCTGAACCTCTCATGTGTTTTAACTCTGCATCAATCACTTTGTCTTGGGAGATGAGCAACCGCAGAGGTAGTCCCAAATGCTCTTCTTCACGCCATTACGCTTTGCCATCGTCCTTCACCCAAGACCTCGCTTAGCTCAACACGTCCAAATGCTTCAAGAAAATGTTACAAAATTATATTAGCTACCTCAGACAACTAAATAAATTGCCCACGGTGCAAATGACGACAAACGACCTATATATGTCATTACATATAGTTGGTGATAGAACTAACACAAGTGAGATCTGCTGCAATCAGCGCATAGAAGCATTAAAGCATACATATGCCTAGAGCATCTGCATGCATCTCCAGAGAAAGAATGTACGTACCTGAAATAGAAGCTCCTCTGAAACTGATGAGCAATGAGGAATGCAAAAGGGTGGTGCCTTTGCTGCAAGCCCTGCTGCTCCTTTTATAGGCGTATATACCAGATGTAGTAGGTTCGCTGAAGAGTATCATCCCCCTTTACCTTGTCTTATTAGTAATTGTACGAAATATTACTTGGAAAAGCTCGCGAGAATAGACGCATGAATTTTCAGTGAAGAACGAGTCCAGCTTCCTGGACTTGAACAGGAAATGCGCGGTCCTCTCCTCTCAGAGAAAGTCCAATGACAGTTGGTCGCCATCAGCTTAACTGAACCTCTAACTACGCCCTGAATTTGAATGCATAGATACAGCGAGTCTTAGACGTCCAAGTTTGTTTAGCGCTACACGTTTGAAACTCTGAATAACGTTGTATAAACTGAACGCGACTGCTTAATTATAGTATCGTTTATAGTTAAAAAATGTACAGTAATGGGCTTCAGTCAATGCTTCATTTCGAGATCCTTGCTGAGTGCATACGCCGTAAAGAAAAAACAGGGGGTCGCGTAACGTATGGCGGGTGTTGCTTCTGTACGTTGGGACGGAAACGGAAAGCGCCGTCCAGTGGATTGAAAGGTTCAGCTCAGGACTTACTCGGCAGTTGAAGGGAAAACGTCCAGCTAGGGGCCGGCCGGCCGGGCTGCCGGCTGCGCCATGAGTTCGTGCCTTCGTGGACGTGCTTGAGGAGGGACGAATTTTGAGGTGTGGAGGCGTCGTTGCGTCGACGAATTTTGGGCATGTTCCCTCTCTGGCCGAGGGCCGAGGCCCGAGCCTGACAAACTGCAGTTTTGCGATGATGAGTGGAGGCGGACGAGGCGTCGAGGCCGCGTTCAGAGAACACGGGTTGGGCGCGCGGCGGCCCGAGCGCCGACCGCCGAGGCACGCAGTACTGACGCTCGCTCGTCGCTTCCAGAAACCATAAACCATCGCATATGCATGATGAGAGTCATGAGACCAAGCACCTCGTCGGGCACAACGGCGGCCGCCGGCGTATTAGGGAATTGAACAGGCCATGGCACTATGGCAGGACGGAAAAGGGAGAATTGCCAGGGTAGCATGGCTATGGCCAAAAAACCGTGCATTTCGCAAGTTTTTCCCGACGATTTCGCGAGTTTGTGTGCAGCGGCAGGCGGCGGGCGGTAGCGGGAGAGTGCAAGTAGAGATCGACTACACGGCGCGGGAGCAGGAAGCCTTACAACTTCGATGTGCAAGGGTCGCGTTGAATTTGAGGCCTTGAACCAATGCGCATGATTCATTTTCCAAAAAAAAAATCCTTATTAACAGATATTAATTAAATCGCACACCTGCAAGGTTACAAAACCAAATGGAGTACAGTAGTACACTCGATCACGAGCAAGCTTCTGCTATCCTACCCTAGCGGCTGGCCAACTATGCCAGCCTTTTATTGCATATCCTATTATCCTGAACTATATATATAATATATGTTGAACAATACACCATGAATACTAGCTAGTATGTAGTATCACACGAACACATCTGTCTGTATATGAATCTAGCTAAATACTTCAACTTCACTGTGGAAGAGAGAAGCCTGAAGAAGCACCAGAGACGACTAGGAGTGGATCCATCTCAATCATCCGTCTTGGATGAAGAAAAGCAGCTGCAGAGCATAGCCAGCATGCTCTTCTTGACGCCGTTGTGGTCCTTCTGCATCCTTCCTTCCCTTGGACGAACAACCGGAAACAATGGAAGACGAAGCCTGAAGCTAGAGAATTGCTCTTGGAGCCTTGAGCTGATGAGCAAGCTGCAAGCCAAAGCTGAGTGTGCAAACCAGCAGCACCCCTGAAGCCCTATATATAGCGTGTCTGCCAACCAAGGTTTTTTTTTATCAGCCGAAATTCACGGAAATTTGTACACAGGTCCGATAAAATTTGATATCTGCCAAACTTTTTCCTTCTTTCTAGCTCCTACACAGACAACTCAAATTCAGCCGCGCGACGGTCTCACACTTATAACGTTTTATTCTTGTTTTTATCTGCGAACAAGTGATGTTTAATAGCTTAGGAATAGTTTCAAGTCAAATTCTACGAAATTTTTCAAAACAATTTGAATTTTTTTAAATTTGGTCCGATATTTCCGATATATTCTGCTTATCCTATTTATCCATGACCTCTGATAAATTTTTATTTTCAATAATGAAAACCTTGCTACCAACTGCCAATGAGGTTACAAGCTTAGCCCTGCAGCTGCAGGGTCTCTTCTTGGGGATGTGCGTGGGAGTCTGGGAGACTTGGCCAGTGACGAGGAAAAGAGATGAGAAAACGCAAGAAAGAATCTTTGGGGTCCTTCTGCAGCTGTTTAGAGCATTTTGCAGTCAGTCAGAGACGACCAACGAAACTTGCCCGGCACGTATGTAGCCATGTACTCCGTACGCAGTACGCGGTGAAAAGAATACGCAAGATTGAACGTAGACCAGGACATGGTTAAACGTACATTGTACTTACGCTCCTCGCTTTAAATTAAACTTATAGAGAATGTTCGAAAGTGATATGGTTAAAAAACATAGTATATTTCTGAACGGTTTCCAGTAGCTTAGCATGACTCGGGGACAGCAAGTGCAGAAGTGATGAGTGAGTGTGTGACTTGACCTGGGTCAGCTCCTGATGCCTTCTGGTCGGCATGCATGGAGCACGACCACGGCCGTGTTGAGATGCCTGATTTGGACCTCCCCAAATTACTGTATAGTACTGTAGTGATTTTGTTTTTATTTGATAATAATTATTCAAACATTGATTAATTAGGCTCAAAACGTTTGTCTCGCAAAGTACAACCAAACTGTGCAATTAGTTTTTGATTTCATCTACATTTAGTACTCCATATATGTGCCGGTATTTTAATATGATGGGAATCTTCTTTTTACATAATGGAATTTGGAGGTGAATTTGGACAACTAAACAAGGCCCACGTATATTACGCGTTAACGGAGACTTTTTCCGCGGTCTGATGCCTGATGGGGTAATAATAAAGCTCCCTTGGCTCTTAGCTGCAGCATAGTACTACTGACACGTTAACTTAGTTTATTTTAGGACTGTTGCCTTTTTCGCCGTGTTTGGAACGATTCATCACTTCAGCTGCTCGTTTTCTTTTCTTTTTCCTTGTTTTCATTTTTTAATGACCATATTTTTACATTACAGATTTTGATGCAATTTACTGTAAGTTTAGTTAAAGTTAAAAAATGTGACTTAGAATAGAGGCATGGAGCTAAATTAAAAAAACATTTTAGAAATGAGAGAGCAGTATTTATGTTCTATTTTGATGCCTAAGGTTCTCTTTTCTTGAATTTCAACGGAGGGAGACGCTCCCCACCTGATTTATATAATGGCCTGAAACAGCCCGTTGTAAAGTTTATAGGACATTTGTGCACATATCATCACATAGGTTGTGATGTCAGTTACAGGAAAGGAAAATTAGTGACTATTCATCCTTGTCTTGCGCATTCAAAAACTTGACACCATTGATCTACGATGTGCCTCTTTCTCCTTGGAAATCTAAAGCGCCATTGCTCTGCCGTAGCTTTGCAAGCTACTAACACTTGTGCAATGCTTTGTCTGTCATCTCTGAAGACCGCTGCATTTCTTGCCTTCCATGGTTGCCAGCAAGACAAGGCAATGAACGCCGCAAACTCATCTTTTGGAACCCCTCTTGGTGGCGTCGGTCTGTGTATGTTACGGACACTGGATCCCACCGTGGATGTCACCCCCAGCCTCTCCCAAAATTGCCCAAGATTCTTTTGTTCTTGTTCTGTGTCTATACGTGCAAGAGCTACGATGCAACTTGCAACGGCCACAGAGTTTGAGAGTACCGTGTACCTTGTTCCGGAAGAAGAAGAAAAGAAGAAAGAAAGGAATAAGACTACCCGCAGTGGGTACTCTAAAGAGATACTCTAAAGCTTTAGAGTATGAATATAGAGTAAAAACTGCTGCACTGTGTACTCTAAAACGATACTCTATCATTTCTCTCACTCTATATTTAGAGTAGTACAGTGCTTACTCTATAGTGGGCAGTGGCGGGCCCTACTAGCTAAACAAAAGAAAAAAAAATGCTATAACTCACAAACCAAAAATCCAAATTAAATTTCGATTGCACCATTAAATTCATCTCAATAAATCCTTCAAAACTAGATCACACATGGATATATTTAGATAAAGTGACAAGTAGGTCCCACAGTGGATAGAGTGGATAGAGGATGATATAGAGGATGGATGGGTGCAGGAGAATTGAGTATAGAGGAGAGAATCTGGCTGACTAGGATACATAGAGGATGAATATAGATGTCCATGAGTGTGGATAGCCTAAGGAGAGTATTCAGTTATTCTCTTTTGTTTTTCAGGTACAAATAGTTGTGTAGTAACTAAGCTTCCAGCGGACTACCGGCCTGATTGGGTGATTGATAAAAGAAAACACCTTTTTACGGGCCTGCAGTTGCTCTCCCAATGCATAGAACATGGCAAGACAAATCTCAGAATAGTCTTGTCAACTTCGGAGGCCCTGCTTTCAGTTCAGTTGAAACCAAAGGCGGATGCAGCACGTAGGATCTTAGGCGAGGCTTGCTTCTCCCGTTTAAAAAATAGAGAAGCTCTGGCTCGTATGATTGCACGTAGTCAGGTTCTTTTTTTTTTCGAAAACCTGGTTCTTATAATGTTTTTACCGTTGATTAAAAAAAAGACAGTAACTATCGCAACGATTTTTATGACTAACTCATGATAGGTAATAAACACATAAAAAACTTCTGTTCCAAGGAGTGTGACTGTAACACATCGTTTTTCAGAAAATCTGAAACGCCAAACACATTCTCTCTTTTTTTTTCTATACCAGAGGTGCAACACGACTTTTTTTTTTATGTATCACCAGGTGGGAGTTTTTTGAGGAAGCCAAAGGTTTACAATGGGATTTCAGGAGCAAAACAGGGGAAAGCCCAAACAGAGGAGCATGGTGTTTTATATTGATACCCAACAACACAACTAGAGCAACACAGGACCAGAAACAAATGGAATCAAACAACTGAGACGACCGACTCATTACATCTTTCGTGACGCACAACACATACATATAAAACGAACAGACACGAACTCAATCAAACAAATTAGCCCACTGGCTCATTACATCTACCAACAAACAACTTCCGACGACCTAACTTGGCAAGCTCAGACCATGGAACAGTGGTGATCAGTCCGTCGTCTGGGGTGAGGAGCAGCCGCAGAGCAGCTTCCAGATGCTCATCTTCACCTTATTACGCTTACCGTCTCCCATCCTTCCTCAGTGCAACGGCTGCCGCCTGCCGGGCAACACAAGCTGAGATGCTCCAAGAAGAGGTTCCTGAAAACAGAAAACAGAACGCCCGACATGAAGTGCGGACGTGCAAAGCTGGAGCCAAACAAAAATCGTAAAAACTACTCGTAGCACGTAGCTGTCTTCGAATAGTGCAACTAAACCTGCAAATAGTACAGGGCATGCAACTGCATCTCCAGAAAAAGAAAATACCTGAGATTCTGAGAAGAATCACCTCTGAAACTGAACTGAGCAAGGCAGGCGTGGCTCGTTTTGGTAGTTTGGTGCAAGCATGCTTTCTTTCTTTTTTATTTATATGTGTTAAGCATGTAGCAAGTGCGCCATAGGAGTATCCGCTGGCACTCGGTTTCGTATTCTACGAGATTTTACTAGGAAATCCACATGAACATTCAGTGAAGAAGTAGTCCAGCTTCCAGGACTTGTGGCTCCCGGGTTGCAATCGCAGAACCTTGGAGTCCAAGGAAGTTGATCGAATCACAGTACGTACAAAATATGCAGTGGACTTTAGAGTATAGCATTTGTCGGAGGCTTTTGTGCGTGCCGCGTTAAACAAACCTACGCAGCGTACCGCGGGGGGCTGCTTGCGTGGCGACGAAAAGCTGGTCCTGTTGATGGTCGAAATGTCGAAATATTCTACAATCCCCAGTTCCCCATGGACGACGTCAAAGCCTCGAAAACTACTTTCAGGTCTAACCGAGCCCACGTTTACCAGAACCATTGCAGACCGCAGTCTGAATGTTTTCCTGTCGGCCCAACAACAGAGGCCCATGTACGTCTCCATGTCTAGATAGCCCACGAGAGCTCAGCGGCACAGCACGGAACGCACCAATTTTGGGCATGCAGTACCGACTCTCGTCAGTCGTCACTTCCAGACCAGAAACCATGGTCCATGGCACATGATGAGGCCAAGCACCTCGTCGGGCACCATCGGCCATGGTAGGACGGAAAGGGAGAACTGCTGCCAGGGTATGGCCCAAAAATCGTGGATTTCGCAAGGTTTTCCAACGATTTCGCTGCTGCTGCAGCAGCAGCGGGAGAGTGCAAGTAGAGCCTAGCCTACGCGGCGCGGGAGCAGGGAGCGAGCCTTTGTTACAAATTACAACTTCGATGTGCTAGTAGGGTTGCGTTGAATTTGAAGCAGCCTTGAAGCTATGCGCGCATGATTCATTTTCCAATAAAAAGTCTACCCCTCGTTATTGACAGATAAATAACTAAATCGCACTTGCAAACCTGCAAGATTACAAATCAAATGGAGTACAGTTGGTAGCACACTCGATCACTCGCGAGCTTCTGCTATCCTACCCTATCGCCGGCCAAGGCCAACTATGACAGCCTTATTGCATATCCTATTATCCTGCACTATATATAATATATCTTGAACAATACACTATGAATACTAGCTAGTATCACACGAACACATCTGTATGTATACGAATCTTGCTAAATACTGAAACTTCACTGTGGAAGAGAGAAGCCACCTGAAGAAGCATCAGAGACGACTGGGGTGGATCCACCTCAATCATCCGTCTTGGATGAAGAAAAGCAGCTGCAGAGCATAGCCAGCATGCTCTTCTTCACGCCGTTGTGGTCGTTCTGCATCTTCCTTCCCTTGGGCTTGGGCAAGCAACTGGTGGAAACAATGGAAGACGAAACCTGAAGCTACAGAACTGCTCTTGGAGCCTTGAGCTGATGAGCAAGCCAAAGCTGAGTGCGCAAACCACCAGCACTCCTGACATCCTATATATATAGTGAGTGTGTGCCAGGCCCAGCTGCAGGGTCATCTTGGGGATGTGGGAAATTTGGCCAGTGACGAGGAAAAGAAGTGAGAAAACGCAAGAAAGAATCTTTGGGGTCCTTCTGCAGCTGTTTACAGCATTTTGCAGTCAGTCAGAGACGACGACCAAGGAAACTTGGCCCGCAGGTATGTAGTCATGTATGCAGTACGCGGCGAAAAGAATACCCAAGAGTGAACGTAGACCTTGGTTACTGCTAATAAATTTCCAGTAGGGGCTCCCTGAGCCCCTCCTGTTCCTCAAAAAGAAAAAAAAAAGAGTGAACGTAGACCGGGACATGGTTAAACGAACATTGTACTTATGCTTCTCGCTTTAATTAAACTGATAGAGAATGTTCAAAAGTGGTATGGTTAAAAAAACATTCTGAACGGCTTCTAGTAGCAACTCGCGGACAGCAAGTGCAAGTGATAGGTGAGTGTGTGACTTGACCTGGGTCATCTCTGATGCGTACGCGTTAACGGAGACTTTTCCCGCGGTCAGACGACGGATGGGGTAATAAAGTTCCCTTGTCTGAAGCGTTCTCCTGCTACTGACCCGTTAACTTGGTTTACTAGTACAGTGCTCATGCTAACGTCACGATTTTATTTCAGTGATGCACATGAGTAAAGTTCAACTTTAACACATAAAAAGGTTTATTCGTAAAGGAGGAATTATAGTGAAAATTTTGAGAAATAATAATACACATTTGAGAGAATCTCTACTATATTGAGAAATAGAGTAGATCTACATGCACAATCCACATTAATCAAAGAAATATTGTTACTTGCTTGATTGATTCAGTAAGTTTAATGCAGGATACAGGCATGTGACATAACCAAATGTTGGATCAAGAAAACGAAGAAAAATTATACAAGGTGCATCATTATATATCTATAGCAGAAGATATTACAATTTTATATATCGACACATCTCTACATAATGCCTATCTTATTTTAGACAATGACTAAATGGATGCACACAATACCATTAACATAATCAACAAAATGAATCAAGGTAAACTGAAAAAAAAAACAAAAAGAAACAGAATCGTGACTTAGAGACTATCAGCACGTCACTCACGGTCACCTAGACTGGGAACGCCTAATGCTTTCATCTACCACTGCACCTTTTCCTGTCTCCATGCGAAACTAAAACAATCAATATTTTTTCCAACCCTGCCTGCATGCAAAAAAAAAAGAACTGTGTCAAGTACGAAGCCAAATTATGTGCCTTGAGCAAAGATGGTGAGTAGGACTCTGACAAAGAAAACACCTTTGTAGATTGGTGGTGTTGAGGATCTGTCGACCACTGCGGTTTATCAAGTACGGTATTCGTTAAACTGAACATCAGCTCAACCATTCAAGTGAACATGACAAGTTCTTAGATTTTGCCCAAAATACCCCTATAGAATTTGATCTGAAACTCATCAAGTTAGCAAGTCCGAAGCAACTAAAAGAAAGAATCACAAATCCGCGGCAACCTTTCAATTAGAAAATTGCATGCCTTGAAATATGAAGAAAAATGACTATCTTTTGCACTGCTTGGATTTATGCAATTTATGAAGCAAAAATTGAGACGCTAGACTCATTAGAAGACTCATTAGAAGGGATTGCAACCGGAGGCATCATAATCAGATTGATTTGTCACCTTATCGCGAGGGATCGGGGTATTACCAGATTTAATTAGCTTCTGGAGGGGTGGCCTTCTTGGCGCCAACACTCTTGTCGCTGATGGTTTTGTCCTTGTCATGAATTATAAGAATGGGTGAATAATAAGGTGGGTAATACACTAATACTAAGGCCTAAATTTGGAAACTCCAATCCCTCGGGGATCCCGGACTTTTCCCTGGGTGGGTAATCAATTGGGATATCATTCTAATTATCATTCTAGTTCTTAGTGGAGGGTTTTCCATCCCTGGGTTTTACTCCCCCATCCTTCCAAGAGAGCCATAAAGGGGCTCCAAATGAACCTTGTTCCAATGCGCATGACTATGAGGGGGATCATTTTTTTGACCGGCAGAGTGTTCCTTGGTCCTGGTCTTCTCAGCGTGTGTCCAGCGTCAGCAGCATCACTGTCACTCTATAAAGTTAGCTACTTATTGCAAAAGGAAGCAAAAAAAATTGCATTATCCTGTGAGCCATGCCAAGATATATAAGTAAAAGTAATAAAAAACTAATAAATCCCCATAGCTAACACAAGGTGTTTGCCACACATAAGATAAGATTACACGGGCAGTGGAGGATTAAGGCAATGATGACTCCACTGGAATCCAAAATAAGCATTTTAGAAGGCAGCCATGTCGACCTGTATAACTAAATAAAGCTACTAAAAAACTAATAAATAAATCTCCCTAGATAAGACAAGGTGTATGGCACACATAAGACGATAGATTACACAGGGAATGGAGGACTAAGACAATGATGGCAGAAACTGAAATCTAAACAAAACATTCCATAAGGCATGAAGTCACTTATTACCACGCGTGGAAGATTCTGAAGCGTTGAATACTCACAAGAAGTTTATCCTCTCATGATCCAGACCTATAAACAACAGCAAACATAAGAAATCTGCTGGTAGAACACGCCAGCAGGGACCATATCGCACATCCTAAGGACGGGAAGAAAGACAGAGAAGGCAAAAGCAAAGCAACTCACCACAGCACCTCTTGGAATGTGACCGGCCTGCACAGATACTTTGCTGGGAACAGTCAACTCCCCTTCGGCAACCATATTTCATTTTTTCTACTTTAGTTTTTAGTTTTTATTTATCGATTTCAGCTCTATTTTTTGTTTGTTAATTTTAGTTGGCAGCAAGTCATGTTTTCTGACTTTTGTAATAAATGTCCCAGTTTACAGCAAGTCGTGTTTCTTGGCTTTTGTAAGTTGTTGTATAATAACTTGCCCATCTAGTAGTAGCTGCTTATGCAATGTTTGTTTTAATAAATGCCCATCCATTCTATAGTTTGTCTTGTTTTGGCACGCTACTCTCTTTAGGGGTTAGTATCTTTATGTAATTATTATATAACAATTTTATTATATTTCCATGATAACAATCGATATGCATACTATATAAAAATTTTAGTATATTTTTGTAGTAGCAACTTCAGTATTGTATAGTAGCAACTTTTTTTGACAAATCTCATAGCACATATTTATACAATTTGCTACTAAAAAAATTTCTTCGAAACATATACAAGTGGGTTCTAGTTTTGTTCGTCTTGTCGCTTAGAGCACACATGGAATTGAAAGAATGATAACAATCTCTTGGAATGTTAGCAATTGAAAGAATGGAATGGTTTCAATTAAAACTGACATGAACAAGGGCACATTTTTTTAGTTCCACTGAGGGAACACTTCTAGCTACTTGCTCTGTGTCCATACTCTTTACAGTTAGGGCACCTGACTTGTCTAGTTGCCTTGCCTCCTGTCTCCCTTGCTGATTTGATCCTGTTTTTCCTCAGTCTGCCAGCTTCTCTTTTCTTTTGTTCTGGAGGGTGGACTTTGAAGCCCTTGTCCACCTCTGGCCACTGATTCCTATAAGTGATGCTTGGAATTATACCAGCATAGACAGCTTGAAACTTGGCAACTGAGTAGTAGTTGTCCACAAAAGAACCCATGTCAGGCTGCCTCATGCTGGTAATCACAGTCAATGCATGTAGACATGGTTTACCAGTGACTTGCCACTGCCTGCAGGTGCATATTTTCTGAGGTAAGTACACAACATGTCTTCTAACTGCTTCATCTTTGTAGACTTCTGTGACCTCTGGAGGCAGCATTGAGCTGATAGATGACAGCAGGCAAAATTCCAGGAGGCAAGGCAGTTGAGATCTTCCTTCTCTTTGCAAACAAGATCATTGTTTTTTCCCTAATACTATCTGCCATGCAGTGAAGTGGCAGATCTTTATGCTCTTTGATCCAAGAGTTCCAAGACTCAGCTAGATTGTTGTTTATGTAATCACATTTGCTATCTAGAGAAAACTTGCTTCTTGCCCATAGAAAAGGATGGTGGTCATGCAGCCATTTCTCCACATCTGGACTAGCTTCCAAGACCTTATCAAAGAAAAACTTAAACTTATGTGGTGAATATGCTCTAGCAGCAGGCCACATGTTCTTGCCATACACATCACCACTATAGAGTTTCTTCATATTCTCCATAAGGTGCCTGAAACATTCTCTCATCTCTACTTCTGGAAAAACAATTTTGACAGCTGACTCTAATCCCTTACATGCATCTGTGCAAATAGCTAAGTGTTGCATGGGACCAAGGGATTTCCTTAGCTGTTGCATAAACCACACCCAGTTGTCATTGCTCTTAGAGTCAAAAAAAACCAAAGGGCACTGGAAACATCCAATTATGGTCATCTAAAGCTAATGTTGTAGGCATGTGGCCATTCCACATTCCATTCAAAGCAGTAGAGTCAACACTGATATAAGGCCTGCAACCATTCAAAAAACCATCTATACTAGCTTTGAATGCATAGAAGAATTTGCTAAACCTAACTATGCCTTCATCATCTGTCACTGTGTCTATCTCTACTACACTACCAGGTGATCCCAATTCTATCTCTGCCTTGAATCTACACAACATGTCAAATGAATCACTCCACTTACCAAAAAGCTTCTCAGATGCTCTCTTGGTCCCATTATATATTGTCTGGTAGTTGATCTCAATGCCATACTTGAAATTCAATTCCTTTTGCATTTCTTTTGCTCCCATTGTTGCCTTCTTCCTGAGAAACCGAACTGCTCTTTCTGCCACCCAATCTATGGAAGCCATACTGCTCACCAGCCTCTGTGTAGAAGCACAGTTGTGAACCCCTTTGTTTATCTGAACCTACAGGTATAGAATACATCAATATATTAGTACAATAGAATACAAACTTTGAATACACCTGTGTCACTTTGAATTGAATTCATTATGCAATTCAAATTTAGAAAAAGAAACTTTAAAATAAAATCAGAAAATATACCCTGACACTGCCATCATGCTAGGTTCTATCTCTAAGTTTCCATGGGCAGCCTAGAGCAGCACAACAAACCCTATACCTGTGTCTGTCTGAATGCTCAACATGAAACTCATACTCATGAACTATAGCATGTTGCTTAACAGCTAGCCTAAACTCTTTCATGCTTGGATAGCAAACTCCAACACTGATATTAGGGTTGTCCCTGTCCCATTCATACAGTGGCTCAGCATCAACATTGTCATCAACATCAACAGCTGCTTTACATAGCTGGAATTAGCACCTCTTCAGCTTGATCTTTTTCATCTCTTGCCTTAGCTTGCTTGAAACCCATGGCCTCATACACCTGATCCTCATCAACAAGTTGTGTAGCATTACCATCCTCATCAGGGTTCTCCTCTATGGTTATAGTGTTCCAATCAACTATTGCTATTGGTTGTTCAGTAGGGGGAGGTGGGCTGCTGCAGGTATCACCAAAACCTTCTGCATCATTAGCCTATGCACTATGTTCATGATACACACCCTCTACTCTAGGTTCATTAGTCACACCCTCTACACTATGTTCATGAGTCACACCATATACACATCTAACTCTAGAAGCAGTAGAACTGGCATTGTCCCCAAACCCATCTTTCTTGACAACATCAACTGTGATAAAAGCCCTCCTATCAACCCATCTATCCTTAATCATCTGCTGGACATGCTCATTTCTCCTAAGCTTCCACTTAGATCCACTATCTAGATCTAAAGCCCAGACTGAAAGTGTTTGAGAAGGGCCCCAGATAATCTTAGTTGCTAAATCATCATGGAACTGAGCAAGAGAGTATTGACTGCTCCTATCAACCCAGATGTCATGATGCTGCTCTGCCATTTCGACTAGCCCATACTCACCATCAGCAACGTATGCAGCAACCTTAACAACTAGTCTAAATGCATTGCTAGGATCGATCCTGGCATCATCATAGACAGTGGAAAAAAACATGAGCATCTACAGATTGAAGACTACATGGCTACGGTAGTCAAATGCTTACCGAGGTGGACAATCACCACTATGCATTGTCACACGGCTGATGGAGACCAATTACATCAAACGTCTACGAAAGATAGATCATATCAGGAGAGGTCCCATGAACCCTAAACCTAATCCATGTGTGCTCTAGGTCAATGAAAGATTGAGGGCGCATACCTTGTTTCTGCGGTACAAGAATGGGCCCTAGGCCACCAAAGTCACCGGTCTTGGTCGTCGTGGCGGTGGAGGTGCGGGAAGGGAGGGAGCAGGGTGGCGGCGGGGGGGACCGAAATGGGGGAGGGGGATGAGCGCGAGTGGGGGGGCCTCCACGCGCGGGTTACACAACGGATAGGCAGGGGCAGCGAGGTCATTTCGCCTACCCCTGCTGACTGGGCGCCAGCGTCTCAAGCCCACATGGCGTGCCACATAGGCAAAAGTGGTGAAAATGAAAGGAGCGCGAAACAAGAGTGCTAACGATGCATTTTAAGAGTGATAACCTTGTAAGCGTCATTCTTTATAATGGTAAAAATGTAAAAAGCCCACTGGGAACAGCCAACTCCCCTTCGGCAACCATATTTCAGAATCCCAAAGAAAACAATGTCGAGCAAGAAATAAGCAGAATGTGGGCGAATGGAGAATGGAGCCGTAGCTCCCATCACGTTGGACCACAGGAAGGACACGACAACGCTGGCATCCACGAGGGGCGGCGAGCGGCGGCGGCGCGGCGCCCTGTCGCCGATGCTGTGATGCGAAGGACGGAATCGAGAAAGAGTCGCAGCCTGGCGCCGCGGGGCGTCCGCGCGTGGTGGCCAGCAACTGTCAGCCGTAAGCCCGTCATGGCCTCCTGCCTCCATGGAATTGGCGCACGGCAGCGTGGCTAGATTCGGCCGGCAGCATGGAACTGGCCACAAGCGTTCGCCTTCTATTCGCCCGTTTGCGCGACTCCCGCCCGCTTGTGTGTCGCGCCCCCAGCACCCTCCCGCCTGCGCCCAGCTCGGCCCAGACCACGAGGCCATCCGCGCCCCACCCGCAAAAACCTAGCGGACACCCTGCTCCGGACCACCCGCCGCCGCCGCCGGGTGGAAAAACCAAGGTGCGGCAGCGGAACAATCGTCAGGTCGCCGTCGGGCCAGCAGCAGCCGTCGACACGCGTGTTCCACACCGCCGTGTCCAAGCCATGGGCGCCCCCTCGCCAACTGCTCGTCGCCGGCCATCCCCTCCGCTTACAACTACCATTTTCTTTTCGGAAGAAAATAAAAGGAGCGGTGCAGGGAATCGAACCGCGGTTGCCTCGGGTTTGCCACGTTGAAGCCGGTGCAGTGCGTGGGCGGAGGGCGCGCGGGCTGCGGGTGCGTTCGAAGCCTGCCATCAAACTTCTTCCGCCGTCCGTTGGATTAGGTATGGCTGTTTTTTAGCTCTTATTTTAACGGAAACAATTTACTGTGTATATTTTTCTGGATACACAATAATTGGAGGCTCTTAGCGGGGATATTTTTCTGGGGGGCCTAGTATAATTTTGATTGGCCCATTATAGTACAGATTTTAGGACTGTCGCTTTTTTTTTGCCATGTTTGGAACGGTTCAGCACTTCAGCTGCTCCTTTTCTTTTTCCTTTTTTTTCATTTTTTAATGACCATATTTTGACATTACAGATTTTGGTGAAAATTACGTTTAGTTAAAGTTAGAAAATGTGACTTAGAATAAAGGCATAGAGCTAAATTAAAAAAAAACATTTAGAAATGAGGAAGCAGTATTTATGTTCTGTTTTGATGCCCAAGGTCCACTTGTGCTTGTGTGTGACGTGTGTCCATGAAGAGATACCTGTGCGAGAGCTTGCTCTCCCAATGCATAGAACATGGCATGACAAATCTCAGAATACTCCTGTCAACTTCGGAGGCCCTGCTTTCAGTTTACTTGGAACCAAAGGCGGATGCTGCACGTAGGATCTTAGGGGGAGGCTTGCTTCTCCCGTTTTATAGAAAATAAAAAAGCTCTGGCTCGTATGGCTGCACGTAGTCAGGTCCTTACCGTTGATTAAAAAAAGACAGTAACTATCGCAACGATTTCTATGACTAACTCATGGAAGGCAATGAACACATAAAAAACTTTTGTTCCAAGGACCGTGACTGTAACACATCGTTTTTCAGAAAATCTGAAACGCCAAACACATGCTCTTTTTTTTTTCTAGACCAGAGGTGCAACACGACTTTTTTTTATGTATCACCAGGTGGGAGTTTTTTTAGGAAGCCAAAGGATTACAAAGGGATTTCAGCTCAATTTATATTATAGGAGCAAAACAGGGGAAAGCCCAAACAGAGGAGCATGGTGTTTTACATTGATACCCAACAACACAACTAGAGCGAACAGGACCAGAAACAAATGGAATCAAACAACTGAGACGACCGACTCATTACATCTTTCGTGACGCACAATACATACATATAAAACAACCAGACACGAACTGAATCAAACAAATTAGCACACTGGCTCATTACATCTACCAACAAGCAACTTCCGACGACCTAGTTTGGTAAAGCTCAGAACATGGAACTGCCGTGCATTGAGCTCTGAATCAGTCCGTCGTCTGGGGTGAGGAGCAGCCGCAGAGCAGCTTCCAGATGCTCTTCTTCACCTTGAGAAGATGCTCCTGAAAACAGAACACGAACGCCCGACATGATGTGTGGAAGTGCAAAGCTGGTGGTGCCGAACTATTAAAATGCGCAAAAACTAATCATAGCTGTCTTCGAATACTACAACTAAACCTGCAAATAGTACAGGGCATGCAACTGAAGATACCTGAGATTCTGAGAAGTAGCACCTCTGAAACTGAAGTGAGCAAGGGCAGGTTTGGCTCCTTTGGTGCAAGTGCAAGCATAGCTGCTCCATTTTATAGGAGTATCCGCTGGCACTCGGTTTCGTATTCTACGAGATTTTACTAGGAAAAGTTCGCGAGAATCCACATGAATATCCACTGAAGAAGTAGTCCATCTTCCAGGAGTCCATCTTGAAAAGTGTGGGGTTCCCAGTGGCAACTGCTCGGCACTAGCTTAACTGCATGCCATGCTCGGACAGAACGAGCCTTGGAGTCCAAGGAAGCGAAGCACTGCATGATGTTTGATGGGGAAAAAAAATAAATGTAAGCTAGAGACCCTAGTGCATGCGGCTAATTCATTCCTTCATGTAGAATCAACGGTAGTACGTACAAAATATGCAATGGACTTTTGAGTAGAATGTGTCGGAGACTTTTGTGCTTGCATACGATATGCGTTAAGAAAACGTATACAGCGTGCCGCGGGGGCTGCTTACGTGGCGACGAAAAGCTGGTCCTGTTGATGGTCGAATTGTCGAAACATTCTCCAATCCCCAATTCCCCATTGCAGCCCGCAGTCTGAATGTTTTCCTGTCGGCCCAACAATAGAGGCCCATGTACGTCTCCATGTCTCGATAGCCCACGAGAGCTCAGCGGCAGAGCACAGAATGCGTTCGTTCGGTCCGAGCGTTTAGTACCACCTCGCCGGCCGAAGACACGTGCGCCGTGAACTCCCGCTATAAGACGAGCGCCCCGTGCGCCGTTGTTCCATACTTACCTGGACGGGGTCGACGGGCGATCACGAAGGCCCGTGGCCTAGGTCAGTGGCCCGCATTGCACTAGGCGGGTGCGCTGGCTTACCATCTCCCCAAGTGGGAGAGTGGACGTCATAATTTGTGGTAGAGGCTGCCAATTCTGAAAAATTAAAATTTAGTCCCTAGAGTATTATGCTTTGGCCCCAATCAGCCCGGGCGGGGTTTTCCTTTCGCTCTCAGCGCCTTTGCGTTAAGATCCAGATTTGGGTTTCCGTGGCCCGCTTCTGCAAGTGACATCGTTTACGTGCTAGGTTTGTGGCACCATCGTTTTTTTATTTTTGTTTCTGCTGCTCATCAGTCAACGTGCAAGTTTGTGTTACTCTCTGTCCTGCTATGAATATGTAATTCTCGCATCCCGAGAAGTCAGCCATCGTAAATTTTGATTAAAATTATATAAAAAAATTAAAATTATATAAAAAAATACTAACTCTTATAGACAAAATAAGTACCGTTAGATTAGTTATGAGATATATTTTTATAATAAATTTATTTTGAGACATAAATGTTAATACCTTTTGCTATAAATTTAGTTAAAGTTGACACATTGAACGGCACGTTTTCCATAATTGCACAATCAACCGGACGGAGGGAGTACCATTGTTTTTTTTTCTCCATTTTTTTTTGCCGACGCAATCATGCTCATCAGTCAACGTGCAAAGTTTGTGTTGCCATCGTTTTTTTTCTCCATTTTTTTTTGCCGACGCAATCATGCTCATCAGTCAACGTGCAAAGTTTGTGTTGCCATCGTTTTTTTTTCTCCATTTTTTTTTGTTGACGCAATCATGCTCATCAGTCAACGTGCAAAGTTTGTGTTACCATCGTTTTTTTTCTCTCCATTTTTTTGTTTGACACAATCATCTTTTTTTTTTTCGAAATATTGTTTGACGCCAATCATCAGATAATAAAACTTTAGAGCAAAGCGGAAATCCCTGACAAAAAAGAAGTTTTCCTCCTCCAAAAAGATGTACTTGTCATCATTAAGGGCAGTCCCAACCCATAGTTTTTATAGGTAGTTTCAAGAAAAAAAATAGAGCAATAAATGATCCATGGAAACTAACCTTCACAACCATGGTTTTTATATGTAAATAAAAAATTCAATGACCTCATTCATGCATCATAGAAAGAACGTTGATCAAATGCGCCAAGGGACCGCACGGAGATGTATGAGCACCGGCGAACCGGAGGCCGCGCCGGCGAGGAGGCAACCAGCAGCCCAGCACCCAGTTCAGGCTCGGTGACTCGGTGTTGCCTTCGCCCGTTCGCCGTACACTCGGACATATCTGTCGTCTGACTCTGACGTTCCTACGGCCAATGCACCGAACGAGAGCGAACAGGATTTCCGACAAGTCGTATCGGGGCGTTCGCTGGGCCAAACTACGGCCCAGTTATCTAAGAACTGCCTTATGTGGAGGCCCATTGAATGGTTTGGTCCATGTGGCCTTGCCAGGCGTCCGGAGCTCTTCTTCATCTCTTGCTTCGTGTAGTATGAGACAGCGCCTGCCAAGACGAGGTGCTACTGTTGCGTTGAATCACTGCACATGACACGGTCAGTATCCATTGGTGTGTGGCTAGCCAATCCTCGGATAGCTGAGTACACAAACGCTGCAAAGGTTGGAATAAAATCCACTCATCTAAAATATCCTCGGATCAGCAAGTACCTGTCATCTTATCCATACGTAGTAACGTACGCACAGAACAAGTCCTTTCCACGCATGTTTTGATCTGTTTATTATGCTCTCTTACTTACCGGGACAAAGCTGACCAAAGCAGATATGCACGACCCTTCAAGACGATCACTGAACAAGCAAACTTTTGCCTGTAGGCACTAGGCAAGGAGCAAATAAGAAAGCTGGGTATACGATTCCATTCCAGCACCAGCCTCAGCCTGCAAACCCCTACACCGGCCAGCCCACAGTTTTGCTTCTGCTAGCTTCAGCCGACAACAACTACTCGTAATGATACCGTGTCGGGTTCAACATAGAACGATAATGAATAATGAGGCAAGCTGCAGCTGTTAAGCAAGCGAAAGTTTCTATTTTGGTTTTTGGACACCTCTCTTCTACTACTAGTCTAATTCCATGTGATTGCCCACAGGAAAGAGACCTCGGTTGGCTCTTGATAACTCATGAGTCATGAACGACTGCTAAAACTACACTTGGAGCCAGATAACAGCCGGAGCTTTACTAAAACTACACAGATAAGCCACCGTTTCTTGGGCTTTCTAGACAAGTAGAGAGCCTTCTGGACGTTTAGTGCCATCATATTATGTCCAGCTGGCAATGCCCTCCCAACCGTCAGAAACCGACTCGATCACCTTCACCTCAAGGGATAAAGCTAACCTAGGCTCCTACGAGTAGTGTCAGTAGCGGATATTTGGCTCGACTCCAACAATCTAAACCTGTACGAGTCCTCCAACTCAGAGGGTCAGAGCAGAACCCGAACTCTTCCCAGGAACAGCACTACATATAGCGCCTCTGCGCCTCGGCCTTCCTGCTCCACCTTCCTTTCCCTCCGAGCTTCAGCTTCACACCTTCACAGCCTTCGTACACCAGCGAACTCCGCAAGAAACTCGCAGCAGGTCCAGGCATGGCAGCCGAGAAGCGCACCATTGGCATGGGCATGGACTACTCGCCGTCCAGCAAGGCCGCCACGAGGTGGACGGTCGACAACCTGCTTAAGGCCGGCGACAGGATCATCCTCGTCCATGTCCTCCCCAAGGGGGCGGACGCCAGCCACAAGGAGCTCTGGAAGAGCACCGGCTCACGTAAGTAGAATCATCATTGAGTTTTTCACTTCTGCTGGTATCTCTCTTGAGTTCTGACTTCTCGATCCCAAAGATAGTCAGCTGACAGCACCGTTGTTTCTGTTCTTTTTTTTTTAACTTGAAGCTTTGATTCCTCTACCGGAGTTCATGGAGATGAACGTGCAAGCAAGGTATGGATTGAACCCTGATAAAGAGATACTGGAGATCCTGCAAGCTGCATCCAAGTCCAAGCAGGTAATATCTCTACAGCAGCTACTTGTTGGCGGAATTTTCAGTTATATGCGATCAACAGTTTGTTCACTCTTTTTCAAGGGTTCTGCTAGATGATTAAGCTAGAGAATGAAATTGTACTGTTATATAAAAATTAAAAACAGAATGCATAGTTTGCAACGGATGAAATCCAAAGTATTTTTATATAGCACAATAGCAAGGGCTATGGCCTAAATTTCACACCTAATGCTACAGAACTGAGTAATATAGTTAGGATTCCATCATAATTGTATCCAACAAGGAAAAAAAGAGAGAAGAGTATCCAGTAAAATTCTCATATAGATTTGTGTTGTCAGAAGTCAGGTCAATCATCGTGAGACCATAATCTCGAATTTAATCAAGTTTAGGGTAGCTGGCTAGCTGCTATATGGTATTTTATATCATAGCTTCCCTAAACATCAAACTAGATGAATCATTTTCAGACATTACTGCCTCTTGTATTATCGTCTAATAGTGTGAATCCCTATGTGAACCAGTCAAGGCAAAACAATGGGCCAAACACTTCCCAACTATTAAACAATCAGCAGAATTAGTAAGGGTACTGAGTGTGCAGCTATATGAAAACATCGTTTGCCCATACACCCAATAGAGCACTCCATGGCATTCCCTTGAGATTATATGCACAGCTTTGTCAACCCCGCTTTTTATATTTTGGTAAGGCTAAAGGCAACAGCCAAAACCTGTCACCTGCCTTTAGTGGCTCCAACTATCTACAGAATTATTTTTCTTTTTGGAGGCAACAAAAAATAATATTGTATCCAAACATGCTGTTTAGTAAAATTTTGCTTCTATGTCGGCTTGATCAGGTGGAAGTACTAGCAAAGATCTACTGGGGTGATGCAAGGGAGAAACTCTGTGAGGCAGTAGATGATCTCAAGGTGGACTCCTTTGTGCTTGGTTGCAGAGGCTTAGGGCCACTGAAACGGTTAACATCTAACCTCTCCTCTGTCATACTACAAGTATTTAGTATTTGGCTTAACACAGCTCCCTTAATTTTTACATTTCATTGGATCTCAATGCAGGGCTCTCCTTGGAAGTGTCAGCAACTATGTAGTCAACAATGCAACATGCCCGGTTACAGTGGTGCGCGGACCAACTGGATGAGTGCCTGATCTTTTCTGCTTAAAGGTGGAACCTTTGTAGTGCAAGGATTCATTTAGTACAACTGGGTTGACCTCGTTTGTGAGGATGATGTGTTAGCTCTGGTAATTAAGTTAAGTGCTATTACTTGACATCTGTTGTCCAGTTGTGATATCTGTGACCCCTCTGTTAAATCTTATTTATTTATATGTTTTTCATTGTGAAATTATGTAAGAAAATGTCTACAGAGCATTTGAATGTGTCATTGGTGTATCTATGTGCGTGACAAGGCTTCACCTACTAAAGATCAATGATTACTTCACAGGATTCTGAAGAATAAATGACAACAAACGTAGTTGCTCTTTTGTATACGTTATTGTGGTTCTTAACTGAAACTCAGGAGATGAGAGAACCCTACAGGTTGGCACTTGGTAGATGCTTTGTTGAGGGCGCTAAAGACCTACTGATAGGCATGTCCTTGTAGCAGAAAGCCATTTCCAAATTAGAAGTTCTTATTACAAACAAAAACAAGGTTGCGGGCAGAGAAGACACGCAAACCTCAACATAAAAATATTTATTCCAAATGGCAGAAAGATGTGATTTATTCTTAAATTGCATCAGTGCTCTATACAATGTGAACCATCAATTCTGCATTTTCTTGCACAAATGTAAGAGTAAAAACTCTATGATGAATACAATGTTTGCAAGAATGAACCATCATGGAAGCACACGGACCATATTGATCAGAAAATCTTACCAGTGCCATCTTTGCGTGGAACAGAATCTTCAAGATCCATTCTGCGCCAGCTCCCAGCCAAAGATGACAACTGGTCAGCCTTATCATACAACCCAAGAAGACCACCTGTGTGGATAAACAGAACTTTTCTCCCTTTCCACTTGGCTGGATTGCCAGCCATGTCTTTTAGCAATCCATAAACCGCCTTCCCACTGCATTAAAATGATGATGCACATATTTTTACACAGTTTACGACTAGCAAATACCAAAACATAGACCGCATGCCAAATCTATTTCATTGATTCAGACATAGGTTGCACCTGTAGACTGGATCAAGGACAATGCCTGTTGCTGCAGCTATGTCTTTGACAAACTTAAGCTCCTCGGCTGTGTTCATGGCGTAGCCTAATCCCTTAGCCTGTCAAGAAGAAGTTGAAGAGAATGTCAAATGTTCATTGACCGTTGCAGAATCTTGATTATGAAATGTAGTTTATATATTTAAAACAAGTTGAAACAAGGCACTGCAGATGAACTTTTTGGAGTTAGCACACCAAAATGATTTACCAATAAATAATGAAAATTCCAAAATGTACTTACATTTTCGATGCTAACTATATCATGCGAATCCAAACCAGAATTAAGTCCATCAATCAGGCCTTGGGCATAGTCATAGAAGTATTCAGGATCATCACAAACAGAGAATGCATGGACCTATCCACCGAGAGGATATTAGTCTAGAAAGTTCAGTGCCAGATAATACAACAAACAAGGGTAGATCATACTTTTGTATTTAAGCTGCTCAATCTGGATCCTAAAGCAAGGCCAGCAATGGTTCCACCACTGCATGAAGTTAAATATTATCCTACCATAAAGTGATGCCTTGCAACTTTCAGAATCTAGGCATGACACAATAAGAACTGCACACACAAAATTACCCATAAAAAGTATATACCTGCCACATGCAACAACAATATCATCAAACTGAACATCAGCAGATTGCTGAATTTGCTGCTCGATCTCCCTTATTGCCTCAATATATCCCCTGAACAGTAAGATTTATAAAGATCAGGCTGCACTTTCTAAATTGAATTCATTTATAAAAAAACTGACATGGTATGTGCCAGACTATTTGAAGGACAACCCTTTACAGCATGTAATCTTGAATTCTTATTATTTTATTATTAAACTCTGACTCAAGGTCCATAATAAATTATGTAATATTTATACACAAGGAAATTTCTTACATTCCACTAGCTAGCCAGTATACTGCACTACACCAACATTGAAATGTCTTATGCTAATATTGAAATGTCTTATACGTTATCACATGATTCAACATGTAATCTATACATATCCCGTCGTAGCATAAAGGCCAACAAATATTACAACAAAAACACAACGGCCACCATTCATGGATACTAACCCTGAGGTAACTTCAGATTATTTAATAAACACCAAAATGAAATATGCAACCATGAGTTGCTCTTGACAGTTAGCACTGAGTATAGAATAATACCAAGTTCCCAATGAGTTTGATCCACCAACAGGAATCACATATGGCTTCCTCCCTTCTTCCAGAAGCCTTTTTTTCAGCAGATCAGCTAAAGCCTACACCAAATAAGTCCATGTCATGCGGTTAGAAATTCCCATAGTCCAAAAAAAGAAACTAGGGCAAGTGTCAGTGCACAGTAGCACAAAGCACAGTTTTATTTACTTAAGTATAAGCTACTTGATTGGTTCTCTGGAGAAGTGACTAATTATGATTGAATGACAAGTAACACCACAGTGGAACAAAGGCATTTTCTACTGATGATGGCCATGCAGAAACATGATAAATGTTCACAGCGATAACATAATAAAACATGAAGAAGAGCTTACCACACTGCCAATTTTCCCATACTCTTCTTTCGACACAAGATCAATGTGTGCCCCAACTAGTCTCTCGACAAGGAGATTGCCAACCAAACCAGGATCCTTATCCACAAGAAGCTGAAAATGTTCCACCAAAATCAAATTATGCCAAAGCATTCTACAGATTTCACATCACCAACAACACAAAATTGACCTTGGAGGTACGCAGTATCAGGTAGCAATCAAGATTGAGATACTTCGCAGCCACAGCTGTGGCACGGCAGTGGTTGCTCTGTATACCACCAACAGTAATAACGCAGTCTGCGCCTTGTGCTACGGCTTCTGCCATCAAGAACTCCAGCTTTCGGACCTTGTTTCCACTCAGCTGCATACCTGATAAATCGTCTCGCTACAAATCCCCCAAAAAGTACCGTGTCAGAATCAAAATGTCAAATTAACATGAATTGCAAGTTTTCGATTGAATTTTAATGGGAACTGGGGAGACCGGTTGCACCTTGATCCATACTTCCGTGCCTTCCGGCAAATTGGGCAGATTCCATTTGTGGATCGGTGTTGGGAACTGTTTCCATTTGAAAGCATAATTCACGAGTCACACGAAAGTGGTCAACTCAAACACAGAGTTCGAGACAATTCGAACTACTCTGAAATAATGGATAGAGTAGGTAGCGGTCGAGCAGTGGGGCAGGAATAGATGGGGAAGGCCCGGATGGGAAGCTTACATGGCCGAGCGAGAAGGTATGGGAAGGCATGGGGGAGAGGTGCGTGGCCCACGACGGCGGCGCGTAAGGCTTCTTCGAGAGGAAGCCCCCGATCTGAGCGGTGGCAGAGGAGAAGGTGGAGGGAACTCCGGCCACCCCGGTGGCGGTGACTCCGGCCATACCGGCGGCGGCGACAAGACTCAGGTGGCGGACGGCAGCGAAGCGACAGAGGAGTGGAAGGGTCGAAGTGACGGACACTCCGAGGAGGGCCATGGAGAATTGACGTTTCCGCGACCAGAACTCCAGAAGGCGGCCCGCACGCCACTTAGATGGGCCAAAACCGGCCCAGCTATAGGCCTAGGGGCACGATTGGTTTGCGGTCTAGCGTGAAACAAAATTTGTTCATCATGATCGTTTTAAAGCATGGCCAAATTTTGGCAAACTAATTTCATCAAACACATCTAAAATGACAAACATAAATCAAATTATGATGGATTCTAATAAAACGTGACAAGCGATTTTCCAGTAGAGAAAGGTATATGTCGGCTTTGATAATAACTAATCAAAAGCACTCGTTACTCATCAATCAAGTCCAACATTTGCATTCCGATATTTTATCATCATTAATAACGACTCTAAGGAACCCCATGGTAGAGAAAAGCATGGCAGGTTAGTAAATGTGATTTTGATCTTAGCCAGGTCATGTATGGAACATCTTATGGCATGGAATTTTTGCAAGAGACCATGAACTTATTCCATTTGGGGATAAATTCTTAAGGCTAATTTTAGTGGAGAATTTTATAGTATTGTTTTCAAGAATGTCACGATAGATTGAATGCAATGAAATATAGGTAAAACAACCATCTTCAATGCATGATTTTATTCTACTGTTTCATATATATTTAATTGCATGAGCCATCTTTTTTTTAGATAATGAAAAATATCCGGCTTCAGCCTTCTTTGAAGAAGAAGAAGCGTCAGTCCAAACTTATTACCGTAGCACACACATAATTTAAACTTATTACAGATTCAGAACTAAAGTTCAAGATGGTAAATAAAGGACCATTCATGCGATGCGAAGAACTCCATGGCTCTCGATTCTAGTAGCTTGCAAGCGTCAAGAATCCGTTTCTTGTCGTCATTCAAGCGCTGCAACAGAGCCCAAAATCGTAGCCAGTGTGTTCCCCTAAAAAGAACCTGCAAAAATATTTTTGGGTGACTTTTATCAAAAACCACATCGTTCCTTGTGGTCCATATTACCCAGCAAAAAGTCGCAGCCCCAGTCGATAATTATAGCTTTGACCAACTATTGAAAAGATGGTTCATGTTCCTTGGAGGATTAATGCCAAACAAAACAAACACAGCACGCCAAAGAAATCTGGCATAATGACAATAAAAAAAACAAGTGTTGGATAGTTTCAGGTGTGCTACAAAAACAACAAGCCTTACTACCATTCAAATTTATTTTAGCAAGGTTGTCTTTTTTGTTAGTATTACCCCTTCTTTAAGAATCAAAGAAAAATCTTAATCTTGAAGGACACTTTCATATGCCAAATTTCTTGGGTAACCTTAATCTCATTATTAACTAGGTATTTGTACATGGATTTAACAGAAAACAAGTCATTATTATTTAAGTTCCAGATAAAAGTATCCTGATCCTCATTTAAGTTAATAAAAGCAACTTTCACAACTAGACTTTGTCATTCCAACAACTTGCTCCCAACTAGTGTCCTTCTAAAAGACACATTGAGAGGGATGGAATTAAGTACATCAGCCACCGTTGCTCATTTCTTTCGCACTATATTAAATAAATTCGGGTATTAGATTTTTAAGGGTTGGGAGCCCAACCATTTATCTTCCTAAAATCTAATTTGAGTTTCATTGTCTAGTTTAAACTTCCTAAGACTTAAGAAAAATGTCTTTGACTCCTAACAAACCATTCCAAAAATGAGAAAACCTATTTTTCTTTTCAAATTGACTTAGAGTCTTGTTCTTTAGGTACTTGTTCCTTATTAATTCTTGCCAAGTGTCATTCTCATTGCAAAGTTTGAAAAGCCATTTGCTCAAAAGACATTTGTTTTGTAAATCTAGGTTCTGATTTCCTAAACCACCTTGTTTTTTTGGTTGGCACAAAATATTCCACTTTGCCAGTCTATATTTCTTTTTGTGCTCATCATTTTACCAAAAAAAATCTTGATCTAAAATATTCAATCTTTTTTATAGAACACCTCTCGGCATTTCAAAGAAAGACATCATGAACATAGGTAAGCTTGCCAAAATAGAATTGATCAATACTAATCTACCCCCATATGATAAATGTTTCCTTTCTACCCGCATAACTTCTTTTCAATTCTTTCTTCAATTAATTTCCAATCCTTATTATTTAACTTCCTGTAATGCATAGGAAGACCCAAATATCGAAAAGGGTATGATCCCATTTTGCAACCAAATAGATATGAGTATTCTTCCTCAGATTCTTTTACTTGGCCAAAGCAAAATAATTCACTTTTATGGAAGTTGATTTTTAGACCTGATAATTATTCAAAAGTATCAAGCAAAAGTTTCAAGTTTTTTGCTTGTTCAATATCATGGTCAAAAAAATAGAACTGTGTCATCTACATATTGCAAGATAGACAAACCATTTTCCACTAGGTGTGTAATAACCCCTTTTATTTGGCCTTCCTTCTTGGCTCTAGATAAAATGATAGCTAGCATATCTACAACAATATTAAAAATGATCGGTGACAGTGGATCACCTTGTCTAAGCCATCTATAAATTAAAACCAAACCAAGGATGTTTTATTTACATGAAACTTAGTTATTCTATCTTAGAAATATATATGTTGCATATTTCTCTGCGATTTCGTGAAGGCACATCATTGAAGGATCCAGTCACTAAGCAATCCCACAGCGATCCACGTCATCACTTAGTTTGCACCATGCAATTCTTAGTCTCATATAAAGCAGCCATATCTCTTCGACTCCCTCGCTCAATGTCCACAGCCAACACATTACATGACGGATTGTGCACCAAATGAACAGCCAGACATTATTTCCACATCGATTCATCTCCTACACCAATGCAAATACATGTGAATAACTTGAACCATCCGTTGCTACCTTCACGTTTAAATAGTTGTGTGTACACATCTTCGTTACCAGCTCCGGCTCTCTGTTTCCCGTCCTCTGATCTCCCTCTATCTAATCCACTTCCTCCACCCACGACACCATATGGCAGCCTTTAAATTTGAATCATCTATCAAATCGGCCTGTAGAATAGTAAGAAAATGTTCTCTCTGTTTCCTCCTCCCTCGATTCATCGATTACCCACGGACCCGTCTCCTTTGACAACTACGAGCTGCAGAAGCGCTCGAGACCTCGAGTCCATCCCGTCGGCATCATGCGGCTCTGTCTCCTTTGGCAGCGGCGACCAGCATGACCCGGCTACCCGCACGGGACGCACAGGTGCTAACCCGCTACATCTCCACCACCTAGACCACGTTCGACGGTCCAAGACATGCCGTCTGTACCGCTACAGACCGCGGGGGACGAGAGGAACAGATAAACTCATGGTTGTTTACTCTTTACTCTACTGTACTTTATTTTTGTATAATATAATTTGTTCTTTAGGTATAAGATCGTAATTATTTTTCCCATCATCTTTACATGTTGCGCTGTTTTCTATATTTTTCATGACAGTTAGAACACCCATCCCTATGAGTGTTTTCTATCTAATCTTTTGTTTTCTATATGCATTCCTATTATATTTCTATATATTTTTTTGTTTCTGGGCTTTTTTTACATCCCCACATTCCAAAGAGCCCTTAGCTATAAATTCTTCCGAGTTCATATAAATTTCTTTCTATAACATCTCTATTCCCGCCGCAACGCACAGGGTATTCATCTAGTATATTACGAAATTGTTACCATTCAAAAGGACAGGTTCCATTGCCAATGCACATGTATATCATACAGACACGAAAGCGGAAGCAAAAAAACACACACACAAATAAAAACAAACAACTGGTGCCGGAAAATGTCCACTCTAGAGGTATGCGACTGATTTGACTAGAAAATAGTAGACTTCGGTGCGTTTGACCAACAAAAGATTGTAATTTTTTTCGCTTGTAAATTGTGAATTTTAGAATAGAAAAGTCAAGAAGAGATAGATTATGGGATTGCTATAATCTCAGCTAGAGGTTTCGTTTGAAAACAAAAATACTCCCTCCACCTAGAAAAAAAACACAATTCTAACACATTACTAAATTAAAGTATATTAAATTTGACTAACTAGATATAAAAAATATTAATATTTATGGTAACAAATTTATCATGATAGAGTGTTTGGTTGATGGCGCATGTTCGGTGGCCACAACTCTTTCGTACAGTAAAGTTCGCCACCGGTATGGCACCGCCATAATTACTAGTGGCAAAGCAAGGCCGGAACCAAACACATCCATATTTTTATTGTATGACTATTTAGTACCATAATGTTAATATTTTTACCAATACAAGTGGTTAAATTTTAGATATTTTAATAGAGAATGCATCTACAATTATACTCCCTCTGTTCTGAATTATAATTTGTTTTGACTTTTTTTTGGTAGTTTTACTATGTATCTAGATATAATAAAATGTATGTGATAAAAAGGTAAAGCGACTTATAATTTGGAACAAAGATCGGAGGGAGTAATTTTTTTTGGCAAATAATAATCTTAGCAAGATCGTTAAAGTTGTTGGCCAATCAATTCGATTACGGGATCTGCTGAAGTTTGTGGACTACATTGTCTACAAGTTAATATGTCTAGATCAGCAATGAAGTTTGTGGACTAAAATGTCTATAAGTTATGTTTGGATCAGTTAGAGCTCGTGGGAAGCCAATTCAAACAATTGTCTTTATGGCGCTCTAGAAAAGGGGCGCACTAGTTTGGTCAATCACGAGTACGATGGCCCAACAGAAAGCGCTCGTTTTGCCAGTCGAGAATACCAAACTCTAGTCGTTTACAAGTAAACAAAATTTGACATTATTAAGAAGGGACTGTCTATATATCTGTTGATAGATTACAGCTGCCCAAATCTGTCACTTTTTGGACCAATCACAGACTCACAGTGTTAGAAAAACTGACAGATAACACATGAAAAAATCTGTCAAATATGTTAACGGGTCTACAACACCAAATCTATCATTTTTTGACAAATGAACAGCTAACACTGCTCATTGTGTTAACGGGTCTACAACACCAAATCTGTCAAATCTGTTAACGGGACTACAACACCAAATATGTTGCCATGTTGGCATTGCTCAGGCTGGGCGCCCCAGTGAACCGGCACTGTGTGCGTTGGTGTTCACTCGTGTTGCTGTCCCTGAAGCGGAAGGGCCTGCCCCTTTGCATCTCATGTTCAGAAATAAAAGCAACGTGAGAAACACCATTCACCATTGGGAAAAAAGCAGACTGGACAAGGTAAAAAAAGGTACTCACCGCTGCTGGCTGCAAGAAGGACACCAGGGCTGTTCCAGCCGATGGAACCATGAGCGATGGTGTCGGACTGACCTGCCATGGCAACCAGCACGGGCGTAGGTTGCCGGTCGTGCATCAATGTCATGTCAGCCGCGCTGCTACTAGCCACCGTGCTTTGCTGCTGCTGCATGGCCAAGTGGTGCCTTGAGTACATCGGCGGCAAGCAGGCTGCCAGCCGAGCTTCTGGACCTTGAGGAAGTACTTTTGGACATGGCTTCGTATTGCAGCACACATTGTGTTCAGAGTTGAGTTTCAGTTATTGGACAAGGAACCACATACACACACAAATGTAATCATTTTCATTGGTTGGACAACCAGCACTTGGGAAAATCAAGTCCCTCGCTGAAGGTGACAAATGACTAGGAAGAGTACATGTTTGTACTAGCATCACCTTCATTTCACCTTCAATCCTCCTCCCGGTGGTAGTAATAGGAAGAGTCCATGTTAGTCCCATTCATCTGAGTACATGTTAGTCCCATTCATCTGCCACACCAGACCAAACCATACACCTCAATACCAACCTCTCATTAGACACGGAGGCCACCATTGCCAATCAATCAACTGACTTGTCACAAAAACCTTCACAAAGGCACTATCTATATCGCTGAAAATATGCAAACCAAAATTTAGCACTGCATAGGAACTACTCCCTCCGTCCCCAATTAAATGTCGTTTTCGGTTTTTGTGCCCGCAAGTTTGACTCAATTTGTATAAAATGCGTGCAACATTTGTATCTCCAAATAAATTTATTAAAAAACTAGATTTAAAGATCTTTCCAATGATACTAATTATATACCATAAATATTAATATTTTTTAATATATATTTAATTAAAGTTGTTTCTCGGGAAGCGTAAAGCGACATATATTTAGGGACGGAGGGAGTACTTGGAAACATTGAAAAACAAGGCACGCTACTCTATGACAGCACTTAGTGCAAAGTGCAGAGAGAACATACGATTCCAAATGCACGATTGCTTAGATATGTATACAATGAATGTTCCATGCCAAGGACATGTTGCTGTTACATGGACACGGCTAAGAAATTGGATGCCTTCTGGATGCTGTAATAGTATATACTACATGGTAGTTAAGAAAGTTACCTCGTGTTGTAATCTCTAGATCCTCTGTGCTTGTTCTCTGATGGAAACAAGGTTGTTCTTGATCTCACCACATATCCTTCTTTCCAGTAGTCTCACTCAAACCCAGAGCTTGGGCTCTAGCTCAACTAGGTAAGATAGTGTTGTCTGGAATTCTTGCTCCTCTGAATTTCCCCAACCTTCGAGAATGCTACCACACCCTACAAGATAGATATAAGAATTTACTGAGCATATTAAAAATAAAAAAAATAAAGGAATCCATTTTCTAGGTAAATAAATGAGATTATAGCTCACCTTAATCTTGTTAAAAAGGATTGGAGTATTCTCAACAGATGGGAGTGCTAGAAAGAAGAGCATAAAGATTAACGCCAAAGCTCCAGAAATCAACTTCAAGACCAACATATAGTTTACCTGAAAAACTAAAATCACCATTGCAACATATAGTTTACCTGAAAAACTAAAATCACCATTACAACTCAGGACATTACAGCTAAAAAATAAAAACAACTCAACTAAATTCACCATTAAAAGTCTGAAAAATACAACTTAAAAAATCAACTCAACTACACCTTGTATTGCTCCCTCACACATCAATAACTGGTCAGAGAAGAGACAAGCAGAGATTTACCAATCTTCTTACATATATAGCTGACAAAAAAATTACAGCCAATAAGCCACGAGACCATCATGCAGTACCCCAAAACAAAACATCATGAAGTACTCCAATCAGTTATCTCTCCATGCAACTCAGTAAAAACAACACAGACACCCACACATAAACACAAACACAAACACAAACACAAACACAAACACAAACACAAAGACATACACCCACCACACACAACCACGCACACCCACCACACACACATACACACACCAACAGCGCATGAAAAACACAAACACCCACACACAGACACATTTGGGCACGTGCGCACACACACCCCACAAAGCTAGCAAACACATGTACATACACACATAAACTCTCTCTCTCACACACACAACCACAGAAACACACACACAAACACCCAAAACCACAACCACAAACACAAGAATGTAGCTAGCAAACACATCAAAGCAAGCAAACAACTATAAAAAATAACAGCTAAAAAAACTTAGCTCAACAAACTTGTCAAATATAAAATAAAAATAAAAAATAACAGCTCTAAAGAGCAACTAGAAATAACACTACGCTCAACTCAACTAAAATAGGCAAATCACAACTCTGAAATTTATAGCTAAACACAAAAGAAAAAGAAAAAGAAAAAAAGAAAAAGAAAAGCACATCTGCGCATCACATCAAAACAAATATAAAAAACAGCTACAAAATAAAAAATCAACTCAACTAAATAGACAATCACAACTAAGAAAAATATAGCTAATGGCTAAAGATAAAGAAAAACATATCTGCATATTGCAGTGCTCATATAAGACACAAAAATCAAAAGGAAAAAAACCTATCAAAACTATGAAAGGTACACCTAATGGCAAATGAAAAAAAGAAAAAGAAAAGGCAGATCAGCACATCACAGTGCTCATGTAAGTCATAAACAACAAAAGGACAAACAAAAAAGCCCAATACACAAATCAGCATTAACTGGGCTCTTTTTATCTATCAATCAGATTATGCCGAGAGCCCCAGACTAGAGGACCAGACCAACATAAACTTATTCAGAATTCCATATAACGCTATTCATCCATGGTAGCAAGCAGTACTGAAAATTTGATGTGCTAGTATTCAAAAACTAGTTTGGGCGCAGATATTGAGACACTCTATCAATCGGTAAAACATATTGCAGTTACCAAATCAACGCAAATGGAACCGCAACACAAATCTAAATAATGGGATACAACGAGCTAAAAATCTGAAATGCAACTACCGTTCATCATTGTCTGCCAAAAGATAGCAGTAACCAGTGGCTCAAAACTTTCAGATAAATTTCAAGCACGATGTGAATCCGCAAAGTAGCATCCACCAAAAGGATAAAAACTGAATTAATAATCAGCTCTGACCAACACGCCAATCCACCAACAAAATTACTAGAGCACCTAAACACATGAACAGCTGTTCTGCTACTGTTAACAAGAAAAAATTAGCAAAAAGATATTCATATACCAGTTGCCGCTATCACAAAAATTGTCGATCTGCAGAGCACACTAGAACAGAACACATGCACAAGAGAAATTGAAAAATCTAAATCACGTCATAGCAGCTGAACAAAGCACAGCTGAAACTCAGAATCTGCACTGCACTGTCACCTCTAGCAACAGGCAGTGAGAAAAGCGCGCGCGATGGCAGCATGACTCGCGTCAGTCTTTGCCGACCCCCGCCCCCCCTAATCTCCCTTCCAGTGTCCAGGTCGTGACATCGGTGCCCAAAGAAGGCAGCACGCACAGCAACAACAGCTCGTCAGCTCCTCAAATCAGTGGCAACAAAACAAGATTCGGTCGGAAACAATACAGGAGCAACAAAGTAAACTTACGAAGAAGTGAAGAACAGCATGAGCTCCTTCATTTAGCAACAACAGCAGCTCCTCTGCGGCCGCCGGCACAGGGAAAGCAACGGCGAGGAGCGTGCCCCACCCACAGCCCGCCGCGGCAAGGGGGAGCAACGACGTGGACAGTGCCCCACCCCGCCGCAGCTCAAAGGGGAAGGGCGACGAGCACTGCGCCCCGCCCCCACACACACCGTCCAACGCGGCGGAGGGGAAGCTGCGTGCGGCGAGGACCACGCCGCAACCACCGCCTGCGCGACCGCGGACGGAGGAAAAGACGAGGTGCGGTCGTGCGGAGAGGATTGGGGAAAGATTGAACCAGCCGTGCAAAAAGGATGGGTCGCGGGTTCGTCTGGGATCCATTAGCGGATGGAAAACGTCTGAGAGCCTGCACGAATCCTAAATCAAAATGAAGGACCTATAATTCGACAGATAAAAAGCAAAAAAAAACTGTCGACAGACATATAACAAAACTCTATTAAGAATAGGAAACCTGTGATGGATTCGGAAACAAATCAAAACGAGACAAACTCTTTCTCCACTCCAGTAATAAGATGAGAGAAAGGTATGAGTCAGCTTTGATAAGAAATCAAATGCACCCATTGCACAACAAACAAGTCAACACGTCCGAGAAAAGATGCAATTATGGGATGCATGCCAGTCAAACTAACTCAAGTTTGATCAAGTTCATAGCAAATAGTATTAACATTTATGTCTCCAAATAAATTTATTATAAAAATATATTCTATAACTAATCTAATGATACTTATTTTGTATCATAAACATTAGTATTTTTTTATATAAATTTAGTTAAAGTTCAAACTGTTTGACTTCTTAGAAAGCGAGAATTGCATGTTTTTTTGACGGAGCGAATACATTATAATGCGTCGTCAAGAAAGATTTTTTTTTTTTAAAAAGAAGACGACGACGACGAAGAATCCAGCAGGTCTCCATCCTGCACCGGCCACGACCCACAGGTGCGGTCGCGGCGCCTCAGCTGCTGGCTGCTGCTAGCGACACTTCCACCACAACCATGTTCAAAACTTCAAACTGACTAGACGGTCCACAGATCTACACATCCCTCGTGCCCTGGTGTCAAGTGACAAAAGTTCACAAACCTATCTCGCCACGCCTCCGCCTCCGCCTCCGCGTCCGCTCGTGCTAAACGAGCCGAGACGTCTTTTTGACTCCTCGCTCCTTCTCCGCTCTCTGCCATCTCACTCCCTGTCTCTGCTTAGCGGCGAAGCCAGAGAAACGGGAGTAATAGATTAAAGAAAAAGAAGAGAGAGAACTCGCTCTCGCCCGCTGTGCGAATTGAACAGCTCGAAAGCGATTTGCTGTTGCCTGCTGCTGCGTGCGTTTCGGCTGCTGATCCCGAGCACTTCCTCGCATCGCAGCGAACAGTTCAGGTTAGCCACTCCGACCTTCCTTTACCTATCGCTGTGTGTGTCTCGGAAGATTGCAGCTGTGGTTGCGGTGGGAGTTGATTTTTGGTTGCTTATGTTTGTGCAAAATCTGGGGGGTTTCCGACGCGCTGCAAAGCTCGCGCAGCGCGAGTCTGGAGTAATTTCGGATTGCTTCCGGTTCCATAATTTCCTTACGAGAGGTGGCGCCGCGGGTCGACACGTTTTGGATGGATTTATTGTCCTTTTTTTTCCGCGCATTTTCCAAATCTCATCACTGGAGGATGGGAGGTTGAAGTTGCTTTATCGGGACTTTGTTTATTTTTTGCATCTCACGGCTGTAATTTTTGTCGTGGTCCTTTTCCCATCTGGGGTTTACGGGGATGCTCTGGTAATCTCTTTAAGCAGGCGGCTATTGTTTCATCGGATTCCGTTTATGCGCTCTCTACTTGCGCGAAGCGGCCTCTAGGGCTAACAAATTGCTTCTGTTCCTGATCGTCTCTCTCCCCCACCTCCCTCAACCAGTTGTAATGGGTAACCAGAATCCTCGTTAGACGCTAAATCGCGTCAGTTAGGTTCTCTTGATTAACGGTCTCATGTGCATGTACTGCCTCCCTCCCAAAATAGATGCAATTGGGGTTTTAGATTGAGTCAAAATAAGTTAGGTTTGATTAAATATATTTCATGGAGTACATTTTGTGCATATATTTGGCCAAAGTTGAGATAGATTGACTTGATAGAAAGCTAGAATTGCTCAATTGCATCCTTTTTTTGGTTGGAGCACTGCACACACAACTCACGCACCTTTTAACTGGCTCATGTTTACTGTAATGTGCACAATACGAGATCCATAGTTTTCTATAACTCTTCAAACCTTATTTTTCATGCTGTTGCGTTTGCAGGGTCAGCAGAATTTTAGATGAAGACTTGATTTCTCCTTTCAGATAAAGGTAGGTCTTAGCAGTGTTAGTATTAATGCAACTTGTTTTTGTTTTGTTTATATTGCTCATATTCTATTTTCTTGGATTTGTTTTATGTTGTTTCAGCAGTTGCCATTTATGTGCCTTTGCAAGCTAATGGTAGTAATAATTACGAAGTCTTATTTATTTCGATGGGTCATTTTTAACCTTGGACACCACATAATTATTCTTCTGTTGTTTTCTCACATTTTTTACTGTTATATCCCACTGTAATTGACCAGTAAATATTGGCTAGCCTGGATATCCACGGAGTTCTTACTTTCTAAAGAAGGACAATCTCATTTGTTTATAAAGGATACATGCATGCTTGCAGAGAATCTATATTTTGGCTGTTTAATTGAAAGTTATGTGCTAATGTAATGGATCTGTGCTGCAGTGTTTCAAAATGACTGATCAGGAGCGAGATGATGTTCCCATGTTGCTAAGAAATGTTGAGCTACCAAGATTTCCTCTAAGAAGTACTTCAATGTGTATACCAGTCAGGGATGATGAATATGAAGAAGACACCTTTGTACCCCATACTGGTCCTCTATTCGTTCAGCCGCCAACTCAGACGGCACCGGGAATTCCATTTACAAGTAGAGACACACCTGATAGGCTTCCTAGACCTTCACAGGAAAAACAAGTCAGCAAGCCACATGCAATCATGCCTGAAGAAATTAGAGGAAATAGGTGGTCTTACAGTGGACAGGTTCCAAAGAATGAACACTTGATGATGTCTGGACCTTTGGGGCAATGTGATAATCCTGATTGTGTGAATTGCCCTCCTGCTTGTAGAAATAAAAGACATTTCCAGAGAGGTTCAAATGCTTTAGACAATAAGGTATGTTCTTGAAATATGTCATTTGATCTAAGTTGCAAATAAGGACCTGTTCATCTGTTGAATAAGGTACTAACATGTTTTCCTTTGTTCCTGTTGAAGATTCATAACATTCTTTATGGTCACAGTGGTGGATGGAAGAAGAAAATTGAGCAGATCATGGCATACATTCCGATTATGAACCCACATGCAAAGCCGGTTCAGCAGTGGAATCAATTCTTTGTCATATCATGCCTGATTGCCATTTTCATTGATCCCCTGTTCTTCTTCTTACTATCAGTACGTCAGGTAATGTTATACAAAATTTTCAGTGTGCTTCAGATCTATGTCCATGCTTCTTATATGCATTTGATTACTTCATTTTGCTAGTCACGCTGTAATTTTAATCAGAGCTAACCACTTTTTGTTTATTTGATTTCGTCAAATGCAGGATGGCAACTGCATAGTGTTAAATTGGAACTTTGCTACAGGACTTGCTGTTGTGAGAAGTGTGACTGATGCTATTTATTTCCTGCACATGCTGCTTCAGGTAAGTTCATCATCCTTTTACTCTTCCAGATCAGCTTTTACATTTTTTTTTACAATATTTATCGCTCATACACAAGTCGGTACAAGATGGAATGCTTGTGATATATGTCTATATGGGCGATTTGGTATGCAGATTTAAGATTATTACTATGTGCATTCTATATTAGTTATATTCAGGACACTTCTTTGTGAATAAGTTCTGCACTTTCTTTTTAAAACAAATCTTCGATCAGATACTGACTTCTAGAAATACTGAAGTTACACTGTCCAGAACAACTTTCTATTGTTTACGCTGCATATCCTTGCTATCCTGATCTTACTCCCTCTGTTTTGCACTAATTGTCCTCAGCCCACCGAGTGCAGAGAACAAGGAAGTACTAGCTTCATCAAGAAAAAAACAATGTGAAATGACCAACCATACCCCTATTTTATGGAATTATATAGAACCATACCTTTTCTATCGGAGCATTTAATTAGGGAGAGTGGAAATACTGCAATAACTGATAGGTTTCTCTTTGTTAATGATCAAATATTTGTCTTGTCAAAAGAAAGTTGAACCAACCTGCTTATGTCACTATCTTTTCATGAATATAATTAGATATTTGTCTTTCAGTTCAGACTGGCTTATGTTGCGCCAGAGTCACGAGTGGTGGGAGCTGGAGACTTGGTTGATGAGCCAAAGAAAGTTGCTATCCATTATCTTTGTGGTTACTTTTTTCTTGATTTCTTCGTTGTGCTTCCACTCCCTCAGGTAACATAAAGCTTCCCTTCTGTGCTAATTTCTCTTGCTTTAGATACTATAAGTTTCTTCTTTTTTTTTTTTACTTTTAATGTATTGACACATCTTATTTTATTGAAAAAAAATATCGAAACCCTACCTGTTACATACCCCTTTTTGTTTAATTATGTTGTCTTTTATTTATGTAAGGTCTGAGTAGTTTCCGTTACATTTAAGGTCAAGAAGAAATACAAAAAAAACATGAATTGTGGTTTCAATAGCCTTGTATATATACCAAGGCATGCCATGACTTTTTCCTGTTCCTGAACTTGTGACATGTAAGCATCTGGGAAGAATTAATGTTGATTTAGTCATACTTACATCCAACCATAATTTTGAGGAATATATTTTCGTGTTTGTCAACAACTTGCTGCTGCCTTACCTGTTTGCAGCTTTGCTCCATGAACCTTGTCTGTCTGTGTAGCACTTCATATGATTTTACTTGCATGAATGCCATGTGTATGTCAACAGCTGAAGTTCCTTGTCTAAACTCTAAAGTGATGACTGATGACCTGTTCTTTTCCGATGTAGTTAACAACAAAAGGAAAAGTAAAATATTTTTACACATTTTTTCTTCGTTGCACTTGTTATGCTTTTTGCTAATATTTTTCTTTGTTTGTTGATCAAGGTGATGATACTGCTAGTTGTTCCTAAAGTTGGGTTATCTGCTGCAAACTATGCTAAGAATTTATTGCGTGCCACTGTTCTTCTTCAATATGTGCCCCGTATCATCAGATTTGTACCACTTCTTGATGGTCAGTCCGCCAATGGATTCATATTTGAGTCAGCATGGGCTAATTTTGTGATCAATCTTCTGATGTTTGTTTTGGCGGGACATGTGGTTGGTTCATGTTGGTATCTCTTTGGCTTACAGGTTAGTTGATTTCTTTTGTAGGTTGTTTACAAAAGTTGGTAGTGCACATTGATTCAAATGTTCCAATTTGATAATCATACGAACAAACCTAGTGTGCAACATGTTTCACTAATGAAGAATGAGGAATACACGTTATACCTACTTAAAGTGGAAAATGTGCAGCTCCAATACCTATGTTAATCTGTAACATGTTCAATTTATATATTCAATCACAGCTTATTTGGTAACTATTGGTTTTAACTGATACTGAAGGTCCAGATCAATCGTATCATTTTCTTTTGTTTCTCATTTTGTCACAGAGGGTTAACCAATGTCTACGAGATGCTTGTTTTGCATCGACCATTCCATATTGTGACTCTTTTATAGACTGTGGACGTGGCATTGGGAGTGGACTGTACAGACAGCAGTGGTTCAATGACTTGGGTGCGGAAGCTTGTTTTAACACTGGAAATAATGCTACTTTCCAATATGGAATTTATGAGCAAGCTGTTTTGCTAACTACAGAAGACAGCGCTGTAAAACGATATATATATTCATTATTTTGGGGGTTTCAGGTATTTGCCATCATTTGCTTGTGCCTTTCTACTTCTGTAGGTGCCTCTTTGTTGCACCCCAAATATGTGATAATCTTTAGGTTGTTACTATCTTATGTGTCATGCTAACTAATGAGGTTCCATTCTATTTAAATTCATTACAATCTAACTTGTGTTTTTACTCATAGTTTATGGTTTGATTTCAGCAAATAAGTACCTTAGCAGGAAACCTTGTCCCGAGTTACTTTGTATGGGAAGTTCTGTTCACGATGGCTATTATTGGTCTGGGACTGTTGCTTTTTGCATTGCTTATTGGAAACATGCAAAATTTTCTCCAAGCTCTTGGAAGACGGTATGTGGTTATACTACTGGCTTATTTATCATGCTACTTAACCCAAATGTAGATATAAGTTCATCTAGGTTTGTCCTAGGTCAAACCTTGTTTTATCATTGACTATCAATATCTAAATTTTGCTATATAGATTGACAACAAAAGATTGACATCACTGGATTCATTATGAAAAGTACTTTTATAATATAAGCTCTTTTCATTTAAACTAAAATATTTTTGTAGATGTTGGTAGTAAAAGTGTCGTACTGAAGACCGTGTCAATTTCGTAATTTCGACTGGGGTAAGTATATGCTTATATGCTTGTACGGTCATGCACTGCGGCATGTCGTGTCCTGGGTACTGAATAGGGATGTCTATGAGCCGATCTCGAGCGAGCCTGGCACCTCAAGCTCAAGTTTGACTAAATTTCTAGCCAAGCTCTAGCAGAGCCTGAACTCTAGAGCTTATAGTAAGGTTTGAGCTCGGGCTCGGGCGCTCAGTTTGATCAAAGCTCGAATAAGGATCAAGCTCGGTTTTAGCAGGCTAGTTTGTAGCCAAGAAGATGACATATTGAGATGGTTGACAGTCGTCGGTGCTTCCCAAAGCGTTGGGCACCAGCATTGTTGCCGAAGGAGGACAACGGTGCCTCTGGGCACACGGTGGTGGGGATTCTCTTCAACTACATGAATAAGCAGAGGGATCAAATCATTTATGGCAGCTGGCCTGCTACCGTGCTCAGTGCTCATGGAGTAGTCCATGGGGTATTAGGTGACTGCAGTTTGCATTGTAGCTGGAGGGAAGAGAAAGGATTGTTTCCTTTCGGCAGGTGAGGATATCGAGGCAAACAGGCAGAACCATGTGGAGAACAAAATGGTGGCATTGTGTTGGGAAGAAAGAATATGATTGAGGATGATAAGATTTCTCTTTGTTTATTTATCAATTGAGTGGAGTGTGTGACTCGCATTTTTTTGGGCTGAGCAGCATGTGGGAGAGGGACCTCGAAGGAGGTGGTTGGCTTAGAAACGTTGAACTGGCTGTAGGGAAGTAGTAGCAAAAGGTGGGAAATTTTATTGCGCTATGTCCCGGGTTCGAGTCGCGGTCTCCTCGCATTGCACAGGCGAGGGTAAGGCTTGCCACTAACACCCTTCCCCAGACCCCGCACAGAGCGGGAGCTCTCTGCACTGGGTACGCCCTTTATGTGTGCTGGTGAGCGATTCAAATTAAGCTCGTGAAACTCGGCGAGCAATCTTGAGTTTGGCTTGATTAGCAGACGAGCCAAGCTCGAATTGAGCTTGTAGAGAAAAACTTCGAGCTTCTTTGAGAGCCCTACCACTGAACGACTTGAGTACAAGCTTCAAGGAATTGGGTAGAGTTTGGATGGCGATTAGCATTCGATTTGTGGTAGACAGCAGGAAGAGCAGAGATACAGCCATACAGGGATTGGAGGAGCAATTGGAAGGAAGACAAAGCCCCTGTTGGTTTCTGTTCGCTCAGCTGCTGTTTGATGTAGTACCTCTCCACCTTCCCAAGTGACTGGCCCACATGGCCACATAGCAATCTGATCCCAGGGGCATGCATACGTCACTACTAATAGGTGAAACTTGTGCTGTCACCCCCTTGGCTCAAGAAATCTCTATAGGCCCCCCTTTATACAAGCCCGTTAAAGTCATCAGACATCAGTAGATCAATTCACTCAGCAGTTAGCAGTAGTTCAAAGCGCAGTAAACACAGGAAAAACCCATGCGATTGATTAAATCATTTTTTTAGTTGTAACTATCTTGATGTGTGAACATTTTACTCCTTTTATCTTCTGACAGGAGATTGGAAATGCAACTTAGGCGCCGTGATGTTGAAAAGTGGATGAGCCATAGACGATTGCCTGAAGATTTGAGAAGGTTCCTCTGCAGAACTTACTAAGCAAATCTTTATCACTATTTTTTCTTTCAAAAAAAAAGAACTTAGCTAGCATGTTTCAATGTCTAATGCAGCCATTTGCTACTATACTGTCAAGCAGTAGTACCGATCTGGTTGTGGTTCATGATTGGCTAGGGCCCTTGTGACAGCAATGATATACTTCACAAATCTTACTTTGTAGTCATGAAAAAAGGTGTATGCTGTATTGTCAGATAGTCTGAAAACATAACAATTATTTGATTAGTTTAGAATTGACATTGGCAATTGGGGTTTCAATGTTTCATATCCACAAGATGTACCATCTAGTATAGTGTTAATGAAGAAACTGAATGTGTTTGGAAGGTTTTTTTTTGTGTATTGTAAATTTGTAGTCACACGGGCATTTAGTTCAATCAATATTTGAGCTATATACCAAAACTCTCTGATGAAATACCCTAACCCGAAAGGCAGTCATTTTATTCTTACAGTGGAAGATAACAACACCTGCACCTCTGTATATGTGTAGGAGGGTTAGACGAGCTGAAAGGTTCACCTGGGCAGCTACTCAAGGAGTGAATGAAGAGGAGCTTTTGAGTAATTTACCTGAAGATATCCAAAGGGACATACGTCGCCACTTCTTTAGATTCCTTAATAAGGTTAGTTTCTAAGGTGTCAACAAATATTACTCCAATACCTTGTATTTCGACTCCCATCCTTTCTTTCATCTACCATGTCCGTAGTTAGTTCTGTGCTTATACGAAATTCTACTATTTTGGAATCTTTGCTACTGCTGTTTCGTTCTTAGCATTCACAACTTGTAAATGTAACTGTTATTTAGGGAGAGAGAATGGAAAAGAACTTTATCTCCAGGGGAAAGGGGTTTGAATTCATGTGGGACCACAACCAAATGTGTACTGAGCTAAACACCTGGTTCAGCACTTCCAAATAAGCAATAGCCCAAAATATTCAGTGCAAACCACCCCATTCAGCTGCACAATTGTGAAACCCCCCTTGAAATATATAACTATAAGTTTTTTTTAAATGGTGCACTTCCATTGCATATATACAGATGTACATTACAACAACAACAACAACATCATAGCCTTTTGTCCCAAGCAAGTTGGGGTAGGCTAGAGATGAAACCCAAAAGAAACGAGAAACAGGGAGACACATAAAGGGACATAAAGGGCACAAGAGAAAAAGAGGTCACGGTTCAGGCACGTCGATTGCCAATCTCCAAGCGCTCCTGTCCATAGCTAAATCCTTGGAGATATTCCACTCCTTAAGATCTCTCTTAACGGACTCGTCCCAAGTTAGTTTAAGTCGACCTCTACCGCTCTTTACATTATCGGCCCGCTTTAGAACTCCACTACGCACCGGCGCCTCAGGAGGCCTTCGTTGGACATGTCCAAACCATCTCAACCGATGTTGAATCAATTTCTCTTCAATTGGTGCCACCCCAACCCTATCCCGAATATCGTCGTTCCGGACTCTATCCCTCCTTGTGTGCCCACAACACCAACGCAACATATGCATCTCTGCTACACTCAATTGCTGGACATGTCGCCTTTTTGTAGGCCAACATTCAGCACCGTATAACATCGCCGGACGAATCGCCGTCCTATAGAACTTACCTTTCAGTTTCTGAGGCACCCTTTTGTCACAGAGGACGTCAGAAGCTTGACGCCATTTCAACCAGCCGGCTGAAATTCTATGCCTAACATCTTCATCAATGTCTCCATCCTTTTGTAGCATCGACCCTAAAAACCGAAAAGTATCCTTCTTGGCCACCACTTGCCCATCAAGGCTAACGTCTCCCTCCTCATGTCTAGTCGCGCTGAAATCGCACCTCATGTACTCGGTGTTAGTCCTACTAAGTCTGAACCCTTTCGACTCTAACGTATGCCTCCATAGTTCTAACTTCCTATTAACCCCTGTCCTACTGTCGTCAACTAGCACCACATCATCAGCAAAGAGCATACACCAAGGGATATCACCTTGTATGTCCCTTGTGGCCTCATTCATCACCAAAGCAAATAAATAAGGGCTCAAAGTTGACCCCTGATGCAGTCCTGTTTTAATTGGAAAGTCACTGGTGTCACCATCACATGTTTGGACAAACGTCACCACATCCCTGTACATATCCTTGATAAGGGTAACGTACTTAGTTGGGACTTTGTGCTTTTCCAAGGCCCACCACATGACATTTCTCGGTACTTTGTCATATGCCTTCTCGAGGTCAATAAAGACCATGTGCAAGTCCTTCTGCTCCCTATATCTCTCCATCAATTGTCGTAATAAGAAAATCGCCTCCATGGTCGACCTACCAGGCATGAATCCAAACTGATTTTGGGTCACATGTGTCACTCTCCTTAGGCGATGCTCGATAACCCTCTCCCAGAGCTTCATCGTATGGCTCATCAACTTAATCCCACGGTAGTTAGTACAACTTTGAACATCTCCTTTGTTCTTGAAGATAGGTACTAATATACTTCTCCTCTATTCTTCAGGCATCTTGTTAGACCGAAAAAAGGTTAAAAAGCTTAGTTAACCATACCATCGCTCTGGAGCCTAGGTTGCTAGAGATAATGATTCTATTGATTTGGGCTAACCCTAGAAGGGTAGCTATATAGTAACCATACATGGGCCACATGGGCCTTAGCCTCATGGGCTTAAACACATACTCTAACACCCCCCGCAGTCTGAACTACCGGCGCAGCGGAGTTCGAGGCTGAACAAGAAAGAACACACACAACCCCCCACAGACGCAACTAGCCACCGATGATGTTGAGGCTGGAGCGGAACTCGGCGAAGGTCGAGGACGGGAGGCCTTTGGTGAAGATGTCCGCGAACTGGGAGGTCGTCGGAACATGAAGGACTCGCACCTCGCCCATGGCCACCCGATCACGGACAAAGTGGAGGTCGATCTTAACATGCTTCGTCCGCTGGTGCTGGATGGGGTTGGTGGAGAGGTAGACCGCACTGACATTGTCGCAGTAGACCAGTGTGCTCCGGGAGGGCGAAGTGTGCAGTTCTGCAAGAAGCTGCCGGAGCCAGGAGGCCTCCGCCACGCCGTTGGTGACAGCGCGGTACTCCGTCTTAGCACTGGACCTGGAGACCACCGGCTGGCGCTTGGACGACCAGGACACCAGGTTGCCGCCCAGGAAGACGGCGTAGCCGGAGGTGGAGCGGCGAGTGTCCGGGCACCTCGCCCAGTCAGCGTCGGTGTAGACGACGAGGTCGGTGGAGGAGAAGGCCGTAGTCGAGTGTGCCCCGGAGGTAGCGGAGGAGGCGCTTGAAAGCCGTGAGGTGAGGCTCCCGAGGATCATGCATATGAAGGCAGACCTGCTGAACCGCGTAGGTGATGTCCGACCGGGTGAAGGTGAGGTACTGAAGGGCCCCGGCGAGACTCCTGTATGCAGTGGGGTCAGACACCGGGGGTCCCTCAACCTCGGACAGCTTGCCCTGAGTATCGACCGGAGTGGAGCAGGGATTGCAGGTCAGTCATCCCAGCCCGCTCCAGGATATCCCGAGTATACTGTCGCTGGTGAAGAAGTAACCCAACAGGACGGTGCTCAACAGTGACAACGAAGAAATGGTGGAGCTCACCTAGATCCTTCATCGCAAACTCCTGCTGGAGAGCGGCAATGATCCGGCGAAGAAGTGGCTCACTGGAGGCTGTGAGGACAATGTCATCAACATAGAGCAGCAAGTATGCAGTGTCAGCCCCATGGTGGTAGACGAACAGTGATGTATCAGATTTGGCCTCCACGAACCCCAGTGTCAGCAAGAAAGCAGCAAACCGGTGGTTCCACGCCCGAGGTGCCTGCTTGAGGCCGTAGAGAGACCTGTTGAGCCGGCCAATGTTTTCAAGACGTCCGATTAGTCGCGATTAATCGCGATTAATCGCCCTGGACGGTTGGAGCTACCCGACCAGGGCCTCCGACTCGTCCAGACCGTCCAGGAAACTGGACGTCCGATTAATCGTCGTCCAATCACGATTAATCGGCCGTCCAGGGTGTGTGGGCGTCCAGCCAGATTGGGCTGCATCTCAGAGTTGGGCCTAGTTAGTTGTCTTATATTTTGGCCCAAGCCCATTAGGGTTTCTCTTCTTTCCTACCCCACTTTCTCAGCCTCTCAATCACTCAGCAGAACAACTCACTCGAGTCACTCCTCTCACTCTCCCGTCCAGCAGCAGCAGCAGCCGCCGCCTCCATGGATGCAGCTCTGTAAGCTCCCTCTCCTCTCCTCCCTTCCAGTTCCCAGCTGCTCCCTCTCCTCCCTTCCTTCCAGCTGCCCTCCCTCTTCCTTACGGCTGCTGCTGCAGGCGAGCAGGACTGGAGATCCAGTGGGTGCAGTGGTAGGAGGGCTGCACGAGGAAGAAGATGAGTTCTTCCTCCTCAGGTGAGTGCCCACCTGACCTATCTATCTAGAGCAGTAGAGCCTAGAAAATGTAGTATACTAGTGTGTGTGTGTGTATATATATATATGGTATAATGTATATTGTATATATAACTATATAATATATGTATATATGGTATATATCAGTCCCCATATGTAGGGGACGACCAGGACGACCAGGAGACTCGTCCAGGGTCGATTAATTGTCCTGGACGACGATTAATCGTCCTGGACGTACTGGACGGTCCTTAGGCGTCCAGGCTCGACCAGCCGTCTTGAAAACATTGGAGCCGGCAGACCATGTCAGGACGGGTGGAATCAACGAACCCCGCCGGCTGACTGCAGTATACTGTCTCGGTGAGAAGGCCGTGCAGGAAGGCATTCTTGACATCCAGCTGATGGACAGGCCATGACCGAGCAAGCGCCAGCGAGAGCACCGTACGGACGGTGGCCGGCTTGACCACCGGGCTGAAGGTCTCATCATAGTCGACTCCCGGGCGTTGAGTGTAACCCCGGAGGACCCATCGAGCCTTGTAGCGCTCGAGAGTGCCATCAGCCCGACGCTTGTGGGTCCAGATCCACTTGCCGGTGACGACGTTGGAGCCTGGCGGCCGCGGCACCAACTCCCACGTCTGGTTGGCGAGTAGCGCGGCGTACCCCTCTTCCATCGCGCGGCGCCAGTGAGGATCTAACAGGGCGTCGCGGACGGAAGAGGGTACCGGGGAGACCACCGCGTCGACGCCGCAAGGGCACGGGGCGGCAGTGTGCTAGCCACGTGCCGTGTCACCATCGGGTGAACATGCCGCGGGTGTCGGTGAAGAAGCGACGGGTGGTAGACCGGCGGGGCACCACGAGTCGGCGGGGACTGCGGTGGTGGTGTCGATGTCCCCGGCGGAGAAGGGACCGCGAGCGGCGGCGGCCGTGGTCTGCGCTGGTACACCCGTACCGGCGCGGCGAACCTCGACGGAGGTGCCGGGGCAGGATTCGGCGAGGGCGACCGGCACGGGCCCCCCGGAGCAGAAGCGGGGGACGAAGGCCCCGGGTCTGCGCCAACCGGAGAGGGTAGGGCCGCGCCAGAGGACGACGGGCCCGGACCCACCGGGGAGCCGGGACAGGAGGCCGGCAAGGAGCTCGGCGCAGCGGTACCTGCAGGAGACCACGGAAAAGGTGGCTGGACCACCGTGTCAGCGGGAAAGAGGGAGGGCGGGTCAGGAACCGGAGGGGTGGTGGTGCTGGAGAAGGGAAAGACGGACTCATCGAACACCACATGGCGAGAGATGAGGACCCGTCGGGAGGTGAGGTCAAAGCACCGGTACCTCTTGTGATCCGGGGAGTATCCGAGGAAGACACACCGAGTGGAGCGGGGGTCCAGCTTATGGGAGGAAGTGGCAGCGGTGTTGGGGTAACACGCACACCCAAACACGCGGAGGTGATCGTACCGAGGAGGGGTACCGAAGAGGGCGTGGTGTGGCGTGGGAGCTGGACAGGCGGCAAAAGGAAGGCGGTTGAGGAGGTAGGTGGAGGTGTGCAGGCCCTCAGCCCAGAAGCGAGCAGGAAGAGAGGCCTGAAACAGAAGGGTGCGCACGGTGTCGTTGGTGGTGCGAATCATCTGCTCAGCCTTGCCATTCTGCGAAGAGGTATACAGGCAAGACATGCGCAACTGAACATCGTGAGAGAAAAAGAATGCTCGGGAGGTGGAGTTATCAAACTTGCGACCATTGTCACACTGGACGGCCTTGATGGTGAGGCCGAACTGTGTGGACACCCAAGTGAAGAAGTGAAGGAGCGTGGTAAACGTATCAGACTTCGCACGGAGGGGAAACGTCCACGAATAATGCGAAAAATCATCAACCACCACAAGATAGTACTTATAACCGGAAATACTGAGAACAGGAGATGTCCATAGGTCGCAATGTACAAGATCAAAAATGCGGGCCGCATGGGAAGAACTATGAAAAGGAAGACGAACATGTCGGCCCAATTGACACGCATGACACAGTTGCTCATCATGAGCTCGAGTACATGGAAGACCGGAGCTACGACTGAGCTGTATCAGGGCATCACGTCCAGGATGGCCGAGGCGCTGGTGCCAAGTAGTAGAGGAAGTTGAAGCGGCGAAGGCAGCTGACAAAACGGACGGCGAAGAAGACGAAGGAGCCGCCGGGAAGCGAAGGGTGTAAAGGGGCCCGGTGCTGTCACATCGGAGCAGAGGACGCCGGGAAGCCAAATCCTTTACAGTAAGACTAGAGGAGTCAAATTCCACAGAACAAGAATTGTCAGCTGTAAAACGACGAATAGAAAGAAGGTTGTGAACTATAGAAGGAGCAATAAGAACATTAGGAAGACGGAAGGAGCCATGAGCACCGGCGGTACTCACAGACGTGACTGGAAGACACGAACCATTTGCGACCATAATGGACGAAGGAAGAGAGGAAGAGAGGGAGTGGAGCGACGAAATTATACCGGGGTCAGGAGTGGTGTGGTAGGTGGCCCCCGAATTAGCGATCCACTCGGGTCCGACCGAAGGTGTCAGGCCCATGGTGCTGAACGAGCGAGCCAGGGCCGCCTGGTTCCAACCGGCGACCCCTGGTAGTGGAGGCCACGGCATAGCAGGGAAGGCGCCGGGAGGAGGACCAGCAGGAGGAGCTCCGGTGAGCATGGCCACCGGTGGACGAGAGTCGGCCCCGGGAGCGTGGTAGGGCCACATGGAGATGCGCCCGGACCACGGGTTCTGGAAGGAAGGCCACGGTGCCCCCCCTGCGGCCCACCCGGTGCCGGAGCCTGGGTGAGGCCACCCCGGCCACCCCCGCGACCCCCTCCGCGGCGACGACGACCGCCACGACCCCCCCACCTCCGCTCGGCCCGGAGGGAGGGGGACCCAGGAGAGACGGTGGCGGTGGAGCGGACGACCGTGGTGGAGCAGACGGACGCGGCGAAGTAGCAGCCAGGGCCGTCGAGGAGGACGAGGACCCCGTAGAAGTGGTGGATCCCGGCTGGAGGCCCTGCGTGAGCTCCTCCATGACGAGATCGTCACGGACCTCCAGGAAGGTGGGGAAGGGCCTCTGATGGGTGATCCACGTCCGGAGGTGGGCGTAGCGGTCGCTGAGCCCCCGGAGGACGTTGAGGACCAAGATGCGATCCTCCACGGGCCACCCGAGGTCCCCCAGGGAGTCAGCCATGCCCTTCATCCGACGGCAGAACTCGCCGACGGAGAGGTCACCCTGGACGAAGGTGCGGAAGCTCGCGTCGAGGCGCAGAGCCCGGGCCTCGGCGTTGCCCAGGAGCTGTCTCTCAAGGGCAAGCCATGCCCTGCGCGCGTCCGGGGAGGTGCGGACAAGGTCGTGGAGGTCCAGAGCGATCGTCCCCAGGATCCAGGAGAGGACGATGCTGTCGAGACGTAGCCACGACGGGGTCTGGGCGGCGACCGAGGCGTCAACGAGGACGTGGTCGTCGAGGGCGTAGCGGCGAAGAGTGAAAAGCACCAGGTCCCGCCAGCGGGCGCAGGAGGGCGACTCCGGCTCGAGGACGACCGGGACTTGGAGGCCGCGTCGCGCTCGTGCTCCCACACGAGGGCGGCCGCGCGCACCCGGGCCTGCCCCTCTGCGGCGGCGGCGCGTGCGGCGACGAGGGCGGCGGCGAGAGGCGAGACGTCACGACCGGCGTAGAGGTGGGTAAGCTGCGGTGGAGGCGGGGCCGGGAAGGCCTGAACACCGGTAGGAAGGAGTCTGCCGGCGTCCAGCCCGGCGCCGGGAAGATGGACGGCGTCGGCGGGGTGCTCTGTCAGGGCAGCAGCGACAGCAGCCCCCCCATCCTCAGCGCCCCCTGCAGCAGCGGCTGCATCAGGGGCCCCCCTGCTCCCCCATGCAGCAGCAGTGGCGGCAGCAGAGGCTGCGCCCCCTGCTGCGCCCCCTGCAGCAGCGGCGGCTGTGAGGGCAGCGGCAGGGGTGAGGGGAGGAGGATGGGAGGCGCCCAGGCCAGGAGAAAGGGCAGGGGAAGGGCGGGCCCCCAGAGCAGAGTCGACGGCGGGAAGAGGGAGGTGCGGGCGGGCGGCGCCAGGGAGAGGAGGCTGGGCGGCAACGGCGGCAATCTGGGCCCAAGACGAGGATGGAAGAGAGGGGAAGGAGTGGAAATAGGAAGGAGGGGGAGGGGGGAGCGGCGGCCAGCCATGGCAGAGCCAGGCCACAGCGCCGGCCAAGGTGGCGGCGGCGGGAAGGAGGCGGCGGCTGCTGGGGAGAAGACAACCTAAGCTGCTGATACCATGCTAGAGATAATGATTCTATTGATTTGGGTTAACCCTAGAAGGGTAGCTATATAGTAACCATACATGGGCCTTAGCCTCATGGGCTTAATACATACTCCAACATAGGTATCTCCACACCTCAATGGGGATACCATCAGGGCCCATTGCTTTACCTCCCTTCATCCTCTTCAAAGCCTCTCCGATCTCTGTCTCCTGAAATCTCCTCACAAAGCATCTGTTGGTATCGTCAAATGAGTCGTCCAACTCAAGGGTAGGACCCTCATTCTCCCCATTAAACAGCTTGTCGAAGTACTCTCTCCATCTGTCCTTGATCTCCTCATCCTTCATCAGAAGTCGATCTGTCCCATCCTTGATGCATTTTATTTGGTTGATGTCCCTTGTCTTCCTCTCGCGGATTCTAGCCATCCTATAAATGTCCTTCTCCCCTTCCTTCGTGCCTAGCCGCTGATAAAGGCCATCATACGTCTGACCTTTTGCTACACTCACAGCTCGCTTTGCAACCCTCTTCGCTATTTTATAGCCCTCGATGTTGGCTGCACTCTTGTCATGGTGGAGACGCTTGAAACAATCCTTCTTCTCCCTAATAGCTCTTTGCACCTTGTCATTCCACCACCATGTGTCTTTCGCTTCCCGTTTGCCTCCCCTACTCACGCCAAACACTTCCGAAGCCATCTTCCGGACACATGTTGCCATCTTTAGCCACATGTCGTCGGCATCTTCTCCTTCTTCCCAAGGCCCCTCGTCTAGCATCCTCTCCTTAAACGTTTGTGCTGCTTCCCCTCTAAGCTTCCACCATACAGATATACATTGTTGCAAAAATTGAGGTGCAACTGCAAACTCAATGTACAAAAATTCATATGAAAATAACAAACTTCAGATGGCATGTGCACTAGAAGGCAAAATTCCTGTGATTGTCTTCTAGTACATATGCAACTGGAATTTGTCATTTTCATATGAATTTTCAGAAAAAAAAAATTGCATGTTAAACTTTTTGCGACAATTTATACCTCCATATATGCACTATGGAGGTGCATTATTTCAATTTTTTTGAGAACTATGTATGTGTTTCAAGTGGTTTTCATGATTGCACCAGAAGGATGGTTGCACCAAATAGTTTGCCATAGTGATGATGGAAACTGGAAAAGAAGTTTAAGAAAAAAGTAGGTACTTGTATTTTCTCATTCACGTTGTAGGTTGCCTCATTTACATGATTTCTACTATTAATGTTGTCTGGTAAAGATAACTCTTACTTGACTAGTTTTTATCTTATTATTTGCAGGTCCGATTATTCACCTTGATGGATTGGCCTATCTTGGATGCAATATGTGACAAATTAAGACAAAACTTATATATTAGTGGAAGTGACATTCTTTATCAAGGTGGTACTGTTGAAAAGATGGTCTTCATAGTGAGAGGGAAGCTGGAAAGCATCAGTGCAGATGGTAGCAAGGCTCCATTACATGATGGAGATGTATGTGGAGAGGAGCTCCTCACCTGGTACTTGGAACATTCTTCAGCGAATAGAGGTATGCAATTTCTGCCCTTCCTGCCTGCTGTTTGTCTTTTGGTTTGGTAGTTGTCCCATCTCATGAACTACTACTGTTTCAGATGGTGGGAAAATTAAATTCCAAGGTATGCGGTTGGTTGCTATACGTACAGTAAGATGTTTAACAAATGTTGAAGCTTTTGTACTCAGAGCAAGTGATCTGGAAGAAGTAACCTCACAGTTTGCTCGATTCTTGCGTAATCCACGAGTGCAGGGAGCAATCAGGTAGCCACATTTTTGTTTAATTTATTATATTATTATCATATTCCTGCCCACCAGAATAGTTAAGGCTGTTCTTATAATTGTTTTTGCTAATTCATGGCAAAATATAATAATTTTTTTGATAATCATGCATCACTGCGATTTAAGACTTGTTAATTTAGTTCCTTTTGAACTAACCTCTGCGTCCAATAGATATGAATCCCCGTACTGGCGAACCATTGCTGCAACTCGTATTCAAGTTGCATGGAGGTATCGGAAAAGGCGGCTGAAGCGAGCGGAGAAGTCAAGGTTGAGCGAAGAGACTTATACCTCGCATGGGATCTCGACACATGATTCTTTTCAGCGTGGACAGAAGGGATGATCTCTACCTGACTAGGCACTAACTTTTCAGTTTCAGTTCTGCATCTAGAGCTCTGAAATTCTCCGAACATGTCTACTTGGTGGAACCTAACCGCATGGGGCAAATATTTTTGGCTTTGGTGTTCAGTGTACATGATAAGAGGATAGTTTTTTTCATGCATGCTTGCCTCTGCTAGAGCTACTACATGCACATTTATGTTGCATTCGGATTACTAGGAGATTAGTTATTTGCCTGCCAACCAGGATGCTCATCAGCTGTAAATAAATATTCATTATAAAAGAAAATTATTTGGTATGAAACAGCTCCTTTTCAGAGTGATGAGCCACGCAATATTTCAATCCGTGGGGATTGCACGAGATTTGCTGCTTAGCCTCAGAGATCAGAAGTCTGGGATATCCCAGAAGTGAAATATACAATCTCCATGTTATGGTATTCATTCAAACTAAATGTTTACAGATTACAGTCACGGCTGAATCCTAGCGAACACCAGGATTAGCCATAGTGCCCCTTCCCTACTCCAGAATTTTTCTTGAATTCCACAGGAATTTCCTGTAACACGGTGAGCATTCCAAAGGTCATTTGAAACTGGAATATTTCTCTAATCCTACGGTCCCGAGTTGAATTGAATCTCAGTAAAATTCTCTGACGACTGACGAAACTGTTCCAAACCGTCGGTCGTCAGTCGATCTGACTAGACTGAGGCGTTCCATCCCGACTGCCCCAGCAGTTCTCATCAACCTATTTATTGTTCCGGCCACGGCGATCGCCGGCTTGGAGCACGACATCGCGGATGTTGTTAACGAACTCCTCCCACCCGAGCCAGGAGCCCTCCACCGCTGGATCGAAGCTCGCCGAGAACACCCCGTACGGCACGCCCAGGAGGACGCCGAAGAGTAGGAACGCAACCCAGAGCGGCGGCTGCAGGTCCAGCCCCGTCACCTGTGACGCCGCGCGCAGTGCCGCCTCGCCCGCCGCGGACGCCGCGAGCGCGGCGGCCGGCACCCTCCGCGCCACCCGCCACAGCACCTCCTCCGACTCGAGGAACGCGAGCTGCCCCTCGCGCTCCCGCCGGCGGGCCCACTCCTCCCACTCCTCGTCGCTCACCGAGGCGTCGACGACCAGCAGCGACCCGAGCAGGAACGACGCGAGCGAGTAGGCGAGCGGCATCCAGGCGGGCACGCGCGCGCCCGCGGCGTCGCCGAGGTACCCGAGCAGCGCGGGCACGCCGGCGAAGGAGAGCGCCGCGACGGCCGGGAGCTTCCACAGCACGCCAAGGTCGGGGTCCCCGCCCGGGAGGTCCGCGTCGATGAGCGCCCGGAGGAGGTCGTCGTCGTCGTCGTCGTCGTCATCCCCCGCGCCGCCGAAGACGTCCGACTCGTCGAACACGCCAGCGTCGACGAGGTTCTGGAGGAAGGTCCGGAGATCGTTGTTGCTGTTGCGGTAGGCGTCGACGACCTTCCGTAGCTGCGCCACGAGGCTTTCCTTGTCACTCACTTTGCTGCGCTCGCCCTCGCCGTCGTCAGTGGAGTTCGATCCGCCGGGGCTTGAAGCGGAGAGACAGATCTGACGAGGGGGAGCGCGGAGGCGTAGCGAGGAGCGGGGGAGGGTGGGAGAGAAGAGAGAACAGGAGGCGCGGGTGCGAGTGAATCGAGGGATAAGAGAGGACTCCATTGCCTCCTGTGGGGAGTTCGTGAGATCTCAGACAGAAGCCATCCATGGCTGCTGCCATGGCCTTATCCAGGCAGGACCCACTATAGATTATCTGGGCCGGAAAATCGTGGCCCATCTACTTCCGAGCCTTTTCTGCGTTCCCTTTCGGCCTTATGAAAATTACCACAATTGCCTATTTGCCTCTCGGCCTAGAAAAGTACTAGCACTAGGAAAGGCTTTGGCATTTGGCTTTACCAAATTATCGTTAGAGCAACTCCAACGGCTCCCCATCCCTACTCCCCATCCTTATTTTTTTAGGCAAAGTCAAAAAATCACTCTCCAACAATTCCCCATCCCACCTTTCCATCTCTGTCAACTGCGAAAAAAATACTCCCTCAGCGCGCATATATGCGCGCGTCTCAGCGAGCGCGCATCCGATCCGTATTTTCCGCGCCGCTGCTCCTGGCACAAAAAGGTGCATGCTACTGCTTGCGTGAGGTCTTGCTGCCTGCTAGTACTGTGATGGGATATGACCTGCACGTTCGACATGGCCGTGCTTGACTGGGTCGATTCCATGACGTGGGGCGACCAACGTGACATGACCGGCAAGGACGGAGCGGAGAGAGACAAGAAGACGATGCGACGGATGACTGCACTCGACCATCGTCTCGTCTGACCGGCCGGCCGGGCCACCGGGCAGCTGGCAGCACGTGAGGGTGATGCAGGAGTGAAAGGAAGGGATGACCGTACCAGCTGCAGATGGGTCGCCCGCGAAGGCTTGCCGCGAAAAAAAAATACCATGTGGGACCGAATTTTGATTTTGAGGAGTGAATTATGCCAAACTCTTGGAGATAGACTCTTTTTTTTCTCCCCATATTATTTTGGGAGTTGGTAAACACTATGATTTGGAAAATAGAAAATGTCAAACTGTTGGAGTTGCTCTTATAGTTACCAAATATTGGCTTCAAACCAAAGCTCCATCCAACTTTTGGTATGGCTTGCTTCGTTGACGAGAAGCGATGTCTGGGTCTGAAATTGAGGACGCATCCGACATTCACTACCACCAACAGCGCACACAGCATTCAAGCGTTCAAAGAGGAACAATTCTTTGAAGCTGGAAGGAGAGAGACGAAATATTTTGCATCTTCAGATTGGAACCGGATGTTCATCAGATAACAATAGGTTCATCAATTGCATCAGCAAACGCCACCTCAAGATAAAATAGGACCAGTGTACAATCAAAGGTGAAATTGAAATCTTTACTATTCACCATTGCTCTAAAAGCTAAGCACTACGGATTAACCAAGGTCGTTTAGATTAACCAAGGTCTGTTATTACAATTACGGATTTACCCCTTGATCAATCAGTCTTCATCCTCCTCATACTCCTCTTCGTCTTCGTATTCCTCGTCGTCATCGTCCTCCTCCTCGTCCACCGAGGAAGAGTACTCCTTTGCCATGGAAAGGACGTTCCAGTGCCGCACGGCGAGGTCCCACCCAATGACGGACCCCGTCTCCGCCGCATCCCACCTCGACGACAGGAACCCGTAGTGGACCCCGAGCAGCCCCACCGCGAAGAGCACGGCGGAGCCCGCGGTGGCGGCCCATGCCGGCACGTCCCCGGGCTGCACGCGCTCGAGCAGCCCCAGGAACGCGACGTCCGCCGCCACCGCCGCCGCGGGGGGCGCCAGCATCCGCCACATCATCCCGCGCCGCATCTCCTCTGATAGCTCCAGCTCCAGCCCGAGCCCGCCCGCGCGCCACTGCTTCGCGGCGCCCGGCAACGACGTCGCCGCCGTGGCGTCGTCGATGATCTCGACGTTGCTGGAGCTGGCGGCCGCCGGCCTGACGGCGCCGGGGCCGGCGCGGCGAAAGGCGCCGGGGCTGGTTGGAAGTAGCGGGCGAGCGCTGGCGGCGCAGGATGGGAGGAGCAGCAGCTCCATGGATAGCTGGCTGGCTTTAGCGTGCGTGCCGGTGGGGCTCGTGTCCGGCGTGCTGCGGCCTCTGTGCTGGGGGTGGGCGTACGTAGGTGTGTGAAGACGAGAAGTAAAGGCCTTGCTGCGTTATCCTGAGCTTTTCCTTTGGGGATGGCAACGCGTGTGATATTTTGGCCCGGCAACCTGAGATGCAGATGCAGATGCAGTTGCACACTTACCCATCCTCACCAAACTTCTAATCAAACGCAAATTTTTTTCTCCTAAATCATGCAGCAATTTATTTCTTTAAACTTTTTTTTTCTCTCAAATACGCAAAAGACTTGCGTATCATTGTATTAAGAAGAAGAGTTAGACAAACATACAACGCGCTTGTAAGAGCGCCGAAGGTCAACACAGCCGTAGCTGGACCATCCTAACGGAGAATCACTAGGTCGATATTACATAAAGAAACAACCGAGGTTGACACCTAGGCACGACCTAGGAGGTGGCCTTGCGCCTTCGCGGCTGAGCGGCCGGGAGGAGCGCGTCCAGCGCCTCGGCCTCTTTCGCAGTCATGTTGCCGCCGAGGAGCTTTTCATACTTCTCGATCCCCGACGCGGAAGGAGCTTCGCCTGGCTTGATGTAGCTCATACGTTGCATGATCAAGACCTCCCCTCGGTTGGAAGCAGGAACTCGAGAGAGGGGTTGAGCCGCCAACCGCCTGCTCCGCTTTGGCAGTCTTGGCTTAACGGGGGGCTGCTTTGGAGGCTCACGAATAAGAGGAGAGTCCCTCTTAATCGTCACTTCGCTGAAGAAGCAGTCGAGGCGGCGCTGGAAGGTGTCGTCACTGACCTCACCAGAGGGGGTCTCCAGCGGTTCCGGGCTAGGCGGGTCAGCCGCCGTCGGTGAGCCCCCCGCCCATTGGATGGGGCGCGGAGGGGGGTCCTCAACACGCAGGAGTTCGTTGTCGTTGTCGTCGCCTCTTCCAGGAGCAGGGGGGCCACGGGAGGTGCACGCTCGAAAGAAGGCCCCATGACGAGCCGAGTGCTGGCGATCAAGGCTGCGAACTCCTCCAACATCGGGTCCTCCATGATGTCGCGAACATGCGCGGCGCCTGAGCACAGCGTCAGTGTCAGCGGGTCAGGCTGGGCGATTCCCATCCCACTGGACAGGTCGATCCCAGGCGTGAAGGCCGTTGATGCCTGTGCGCTCCCAGTCAACCACCCGTGACGCCTCGTATGTTGTTGACGTCTCTGTCTCCGTCTCCGCCGCCGCTGACCACCAAGGATGGTGGCGCCCGTCATGGCCCCTCGAAGGCCTTGCGAACCGCCGAGATCCGCCGGCCCATCAGGGCGAGCCGAGGCACGATCACCCGAGCTGCGAGAATCCATGCGCCGTGGCTGCTTGCAGTCGCGCGCAATGTGCTGAAGACCCTTGCACCGCAGACACCGTTGAGGCAGCTTGCAGGTAGCCACCCGGTGCGCGGAGGAGAGGCAATTGAGGCACTTGCTGTGGATAGGGATGAAAACGGACGGAATTTTTCCCGTACCGTCCCGTTCCGTTTTCTATATTTTTCCGTCCGTTTCCGTATTTGTGAGATCCCGTTTTCGTATTTGCGGAAGTAGAAAATGGTTTTTTCCGTCCGTTTCCGAGTAATCCCGTTTTAATATGGAATAGACCCGTATTTATTCCGTTTTTATTCCGTTTTCAATCTATACTCAACATGTTCAACAATTACATGTCCTTATGTTATGTTAATATAACTACGAATCACCAAATATGTCTGTTATGTTCACGTACATAGCATGTAAATGAATATTAAACTTTGTATATATTATTACATGACTTTATATATGTATGCTTTGAGAATATTATATTATGTGATCTTAATTTAATTTTCCGGCTCTCCATCCGTATTTGTTCGTTTCCGTATGTCCGCATATTCCGATTCCGTTTTCGAACCCGTATTTTCCGAACCCGATCCCGTTTCCGCCAAAAAATATAGAAACGGAAGTAGAAATAGGGTTTTTCCGTCCGTTTCCGTCCGTTTTCATCGCTAGCTGTGGAGATCGGCCGGGATGTGCCTCAGAGGTCGATGACTGGCCGACCGGCCTCCGCGAGCTGACCCAAGTGGCACAGACGAGTTGGGCATCGGTTGCGTCACCTGCCGATGGAGGATCTCCCGCCACCCATCAGCGTCAGGGGAGGATACCCGTCCGCGGCGCTCAAGGCGCTGAGTCGGTATGCTGTGCAATAGCTGCGGTTGCGGCCGAGGGTGCTTCACCCGCCTACGACCCGCACCCTGACGACCCGGCACCGCACCGCCATGGCCCGAAGTCGAAGGCCGGGCGTGCGTCAAAGTCGGCGCTGGTCGCGGTCACGTTGGCTGCGGCACCCGCGTCTCCCGAAGAAGCGCGTCTCGATAGGGCACGAAGGAGGTTGGTGTCATTTGCGCATCGAAGACGTCAATGAGGTCCTCGTCCGCCCAACGACAGGCCTTGGGCCATCCTGTCTTGCTGCCCCTTGGAAGGAAAGGTGCGGCATTGGGAGACAAGGTGGACGACGAGCTCGGAGCGGGGGCGGACGGGTGGATGAACAAGTCGTCGAGGCCGGAGGCGGCGGGTGCAACAGTCTGCCGTGGCCGCGGGGATGCAGCATCTACGTCGACATTGTCGTCGTCGCTCTCTGGGACGTCCTCGATGATGACTAGCATCTCATCCAGTGTCACGCCCACCGGCTCCGGCAACGGGGTGATGCTGCTGTCGGAGGGCGCTGCCACGGTAGTGGTGCTTGGCGTCAACGACGGCGCAGACGGGGAGGAAGCATCGGCGGAGCCCGGCCACGACGACGGTGAGGATGCGGCGCTGCCCGGCATCGCCGACAAAGGGCATGGGGTGGCGCCCGTCGCCAGCGTGGAAGGGGAGGCCCGCTGGGGCGCCCCCAAGCCGTAACCCGCGGGGGCGGCCTTGGAGGAGGCGCGGGAGCCCGCGGCGGCGCCGCCCTCGACACAGTCTGAAAGCCCAAGTTTGGTTTTGGTAATTAATGACACCAATTTGCTAATGCTATTTTATCAAGTGTGATTAAACTAGGCATAAGCAACATGTGATGGAGGTGGAAATGGCATGGAGAGATGGCCACAAGACCACATGTTTTGGTGCATGAAATGATGAGCAAGATCATGAAGAAATGCACATAAAATGATGGACATGATGATCAAGTGAAGGAGAAGGATCTAAGAGCGCAAGGCAAAGGTATAACCATAGGGTTTTCCTTTTGCCGGTCTAAGATGAGTAGAGAAGTGATTGACCGGGTTTATGATACATAGCCGACTATCAAGAGGGGCAATCATAGTTAGCTCGGGAATCAAGTGCCACTAGATCAATGTCTTGAGCATATGCATTAGGATCTAGTAGAGAGCTAACATAACGCCTTGAAAATGTTTGTGAAATGCTAACACACATGCACATGGTGGTGTACACTTGGTAGTGTTAGCACATTTGCGAAGGCGGTGGAGTTTAAGCGGTAGAGATGGGTTTGGGTTCCTCTCTCCCTCCCGCCGAGCTTGCGAGGCGGTATTCGGCGCTTTTTGGGGAAGTGAAATGCCTTTTTTCTACTGCGTCGGAAGTCGGAAAAGAAACAGAGGCGGACGGCGGTCACTGTGGTGACCGGATGCTGCACCGGACACGGTCTCGGTTTGACCGGACGTGTCCGGTCAGTTCTCAGCAGTTGTCAGGTGCGCGAGTGTTAGGGCTTCCAACCGGCGCGTCCGGTCCCTCACGGAACCGGAGCGTCCAGTCAGGCACCCAGAGGGGCAGAACTGGTCGTAGAGCCGACCGGACGCGCGGCGCGTCCGGTCACATGCGATCGGACGCGTCCGGTCGCGGTGGGAGCTTACTGGACTCCGACCGGACGCCAGGTGCAGCGCGTCCGGTCAAACGCTAGAGCGCGTCCGGTCACGTCAATGGTAACTTCTGACGCGCACTGTTCACGCTTGTCCTATAGTGACCGGACGCGTCGGTCACCCTGACTGGTGCGTCCGGTCGGTACGTTTTTCACTGCGTCGTCCGGTAACGGATAGCTGCGTACCCCTTCGCTATAAATAGAAGATGTCCGGGGTTTGAGGGTAACTCTTACACATTTTAAGACCTAGAGACATCCTTTGAGCTAGAGAACAACCCCTCCACTCATCTCTTTGCTTAGTTGCACATCTTGAGTGAGATTCAAGTGCATTGCTTGAGAGTTGCATTCTAGAGGCACTTGATCTTCGAGTTGCTACGGATTTCTTGTTACTCTTCCGTGTTTCCCGACACGGTAGACGGTTTGGAGCAGCGGAGGTGATTGAACTCGCAATTGGAGATTGTTGGAGCCCTCTGAAAGGTCTTGATGGCTAGAGGGGGGTGAATAGCCTTTTAAAAATTTCTACAAAGGCAAGCTAAACAAGTTTATCAATACAACAAATAGCGAGATGCGAGTTTTGCTTAGCCTACGGGGTGTTTGCAAGCCACCTATCCAATTCACAATTCTAGTATAATGGCACTCAACCGCACAAGTCAAACCGAGAAGGTAACTATAACTACAACTAGCAGGCTACACAAAAAAGCTACTCTAGCAAAGCTAACTAGCTAGCAAAGATAACTAAGAAAGTAATGCGGAGTTGAGTTAGGAGAGTTTCACCGAGGGGCGAAGTATTGAGCCAACCAATATGATCAACAACGAATACCAAGACAACCGAACACCGGGATCAATCAATCACAATATGAAAGTGATGACACGAAGATTTATCCCGAGGTTCACGTGCTTGCCGGCACGCTAGTCCCCGTTGTGTCCCTCTTCACCACGTGGTTCGGTGGCTAATCGGTCTCACACCGAGCCTCTCAAAAGGCGCCACAAGAACCTACCAAATGGCAAAAGGTTGCAATGACACGAGCAATTTACTAATGTTGCCTTTGGCGCTTCGCCGAGGTAGGCACAAACCCCTCACAATCACCGGAGGTGGCCAAGAACAATCACCAACTCTTGCCAACGCCTCCAAGCTGCTCTAAGCCGTCTAGGTGGCGGCAACCACCAAGAGAAACAAGAATCCCGCAGCAAGTCAACCACCAAGTGCCAACTAGATGCAATCTCACAATGCAAATGCACTTGGATCACTCAATCTCACTTCGAATATGCAAAGAAGCAAGAGAGATGAGTGGGAGGGGAGTTGCTTAGCTCAAAGTGCTCACAAGTATGTCAAAATGTCCGAGAGGGAGAGCCTTGAGCCGGCCAACGAGTATTTATAGACGTACCCCTTCGAATATAGCCGTTAGGAACTTGAAACAGCCGAAGTCGCGCTGACCGGACGCGCTGGTCCAACTGACCGGACGCGCCGATCACACAACGGCTATTTTCGCGAAACACCGACCGGACGCGCTGGGCTCGACCGGACGCGCTGGTCCCGAACTGACCGGACGCGCTGGTCAAGCCTGAGCAGCGCACAACGAAACAGCGACCGGACGCGCTGGAGAACTGACCGGACGCCACAGTGCCAGCGTCCGGTTGGAGTCCAGTAAGCTCCCTGATCGACCGGACGCGTCCGGTCGACTGTGACCGGACGCACCGCGCGTCCGATCAACAAACTGAAACTCGCGCAGACGCTGAACGCTGACCGGACGCGTCCGGTCAAACAGTGACCGCGTCCGGTCCAGCGTCCGGTCACCTCTGTGACCTCCGTTCGCCTCCGTTTCTTTTTCCGACTTCCGGCGTAGTGGAAAATAGTCGTTTCAACTCCTCGAAAACGCCTGAATCCCGCCTCGCAAGCTCGGCGAGAGGGAGAGAGGACCCCAAACCCTCTCTACCGCTCAAACTTCAACACCGTCGCAAATGTGCTAACATCACCAAGTGATCATCACCATGTGCATGTGTGTTAGCATTTTCATAAATCATTTTTCGAGGCGTTATTAGTTCTATCCAAATGCATATGACATGAAATGCACACCTAGAGGCACTTAGGAGTTCAATAGCCGCGTCATTCCCCTCTTTATAGTACGGCTATCTATCCTATAATGTAACCACACCCACTAGGTGTCTTGGTTACTAAAACACAACCCTTAAGCATATACCTTTGCCTTGATCACATAGAGTTGCGTCCAAATCCAAGTGTGGCCATCATGATCACCATGTCCATCTTGCCACCAACCTTGGAATGTACTAATCCTCATATGCTACATACAACTTAGGCATAGGATTAGTACTTAGGCATTGTCACTAATTACCAACACCAAACATAGAGCTTTCACCCTCACTGAGTGTTGTAAGGGGTTCTTGATCCTTCCCCGCGGGAGTTCGCAAATTGGATACTCTAGTGGAGCTCGTGGCTTGGAGAATCCCTATCTTGTGTGCGGTTGTGCGGCGCCCGCCGAGGGTTCGACTCTTGATAGTCGATTAGCTCGCGAACCGACAAGTGGGTGCATCGCCACAACAAGGAGTAGCTTGCCGGGAAGCAAGTGAACCTCGGTAAAAATCTTGTGTCATCTCATTGCCGAGGATTTCTCTTGTGGTTGCTCATTGTGATTGATTCTTCGAGCGTATTACTTCTCTACATCGTTGGTTTAAGAATCAAGTCACTTGCTCTTTACTTTCTTGTACTAGTCCTAGTGTAGTTTGCTTAGTGTAGCCTTTATCACATAGGAGTAAATAGCTTAGTGACTTAGTCTTGTTGGTGTGTTTAAGAGATCATAGCCTTGCTTCACTAGAATTGTATAGGTGGCTTGCATAGTGTAGTTGAGCTAGTGCTATAATTAGCTTAGCCATCTTTTATACTAACGTGGTTGTTTAGTGAAGCTTATAGATTTTTAAATAGGCTATTCACCCCCCTCTAGCCATTTGGACCTTACACCGTCGGCGGCGGCGAGGACAGGGGGGCCACTGGGGTGCCACGACGCCGGAACCCGTGGTGGTTGCCTCGGAGGCGGCCACAGCTGTCGCCGCGGCAAGGCCAGCCGACGCCGGGCGGCACAACCACCACGCCTGGTGGGGAGGAGGTCCCGGCCGCCGGATCTGGCCGCGGCCCGACCTCGACGACCGGCTGTGGCCCATCTACAGCGGCGGCGGCCGACAATGGCGGCGGCACAGGGCAGAACCCGCGGGGCCTCCAGGTGTGGGGGCGCCGAGGTGGCGGCCAGCGCCGGCGGCGGCGGCGGAGGTGGGCCCGTCAGGGCGGGGTCACCTAGGGTTCGCCCGCAGTCCAGAAGTCTGTGTCCCCCTGAGCTCTTTCTCGAAATAATTAATTCACTAGGCCCGGCTTCTTTAAACTTTAATTTGTTTCTGTAACATTTCAATGAAATGCCTGCATCACGAAAAGGTAGTACGTGTTCATTTGTTGATTAGACCGTGATTCCTTGTCTAGTAACTTATCATAAAGTAAGGAAATGATAAGTCTACCGTGAGTATCTCCAAGATGTTCTTAAAAAAGACATGGAAGAATATAGATTTAGGATACACACAGTAAAGATATGGACTGTTTTTAGTTTCAGCTTATTTTGGGTAAACTACTTACAAACTACTCACTCCGTCTACAAAAGAATGCAATTCGAACACAGTATCAAGTTAAGTATCTTAATTTTTTTATTAACTATAAACTAAAAAATATCAGTACTTATAATATCAAATAAGTGTCATTAGATTTGTCATGAGATATATTTTTACACTATACTTATTTGGTATCATAAACATTATTTTTACATATATATTTTGTTAAACTTTAAACTCGTTAATCCAAAACACCATTTGAATTGTATTCTTTACGGACAAAGGTAGTGTATAGTATAACAAATGGACCTTAGGTTCACCTGCTATTTTTTTTCCCGGCAATCAATATATCAATCCAGGTGGGGAATCCTCTCACTCCTCGTCGACTTATATATAAAAAAAATTACGGTCTGGCAGCCACGAGCGATCAGGTCCGGGGTGGCCACTGGCTAGGCTCAGTTAGGCGCACGAGGGACTGGATAAGAAAAGGACGCACGAACTCGATCGATTTGGAGGGGAGACAGTGGGCGGAATGCTGAGGGATGAGGAGCCGGAGAGTTTTTGGCCACGGGGAAGAATTGGAAGTGGCCATCGAAAGTTGTTGGAGGGTCGATCGGTTTTGTTCTCGGCCCAAAAAACTGGTTTTCGAAATTGATTTTTTTTAAAAAAATCTTGAAGATGCTCTAAGAACCATGCTATCATCTGCAACATGAGGTACGTTTTGTCCTGATTTGAAGACGGTGATTGGTTCTCTTACACTGATTAGCACATGGCGGAGATTGTGTTAGTAGTTTTTTTTTTTAAGATGCTACGTAGTCGTACTAGTTTATTGTCCACGAGACGATACCGATACAGTGTCCACTGAACTGGCGAGTTTGACCAAAAACATCTCATCTGAACAAAACAAAGCACCGACGGGCAACGGGCCACATGGTCTTTCCTCAGCCTTGACACTTGGTTGTCTGAACCAGTGACCCCTTCTTCATGCTCTCGAGCTCGTTGCCTCCAGCTACAAGCCATACAAATACAAAGAAGGCAAGATGTGCACCAGTAGTCTAATACACAGTGACTACTTCCCCCACATGCAGATTTGAGATCTGCTAGCTCAGCCGGATCTCCTCTGCTAGTACGTGCTAGCATCCATCCAAACTCCAAAAGCATCTAACAGACGCATCCTTTTCTCCCAACACTAGTATATACGTACTCTCTTTTTTTTCTCCCTCTCCTCGTAGAAACGACGCGAGACACCGACGATGTGTATATGCATGCCTTGTTGGTCAAAAATTATGACTTTGTTCGTTGATTTATTACGAGAGAAAAATATTATTCGTTGACTGAAAAAATATGACTTACAACACAAGCAAACAGCCATACCCGGATCCTACACTATACTGTACGTGGATCCAACTGCTACTACACTATACTGTACGTACACGTTGGTGAACCTGCAGAAAACATTGTTATGGAGGGGAGAACTGGTGAAACGTGCTTTGTTGCTCCGACAGCCCTGTGCGGAGTACTTTGCCTTGACACTGACACCTTTCTATTGTCGTCCGTGGCAGCCTTATGTCACGTCAGGCCTTGTCCGGATAGCTGTTCTAGCTTTTCAGGTGATTTGAAGTATAATTTGACAGCAGGAAATGTTCCCCAGTGCACTGTCCGTTCTATTCATGCACCGTTACATGACCACCACTAGCATTTTAAAATTTCGTCGAATAGAATGACCACAAGAAAAGAAAAACAAAGAAACGAGCTCCGGCAAATGCACCGCAACATGCACCAAGAACACCGCAAGCCAAAGCTGCGCCAACAGCCACGGCACGTAGCAATGGAGGCAAAAAAAAAAAAAAAAAAGGCAAAAGAGTGCACCTTGTATACTGCTGCTAGTGCTAGCACTAGGGGGAGCAATGCAATGACGAACGAAAGATTGGTATAACGACTAATCCGCCGCAAAATTTTTACCACAGGGTACCGCACCACAACATGCACATGTTTAGAAACGCAACAAAGAATTTATCAGTCGCCACCACCAGGTTATATGCAACCCCATCACGATGTCCAAGAATCTTGCGTCCCCATGGTCGACGGATCTCAACCAGCCATGGCATGCCATGCACGCCTAGGCGCCTAGCAGTGCTGCACGCTCGGCGGCGGCGGCGGCGGCGGCACGTCCTCCTTGGGCGCAGCGGCGGTGGCCGGGGCCACGGCAGTAGCGGAGGTTTTCTTGGCGTGCTCGATGCGGCCGAGCTGGCCAGGGCCGCGCCCGCCGGTCGCGGCGGCGGTGCCCGGGGCCACGGCAGCAGGGGAAGTTTTCTTGGCGTGCTCGGTGCGGCCGAGCTGGCCGGGGCCGCGCCCGCCGGTCGCGGTGCTCCCGTTCTTCATACGGCCCTTGCCGAGGTGGTACTGGCAGAGGGCGTAGCCCTTCAGCGTCGGCTGGCTGCACCGCCACCCGCGCCCGTTCTTCCGGCTGCACCGCGACCCCGCCATCAGCTTGCTTGGGCTCGGCGGCGCCCTCTTCACGCCGCCGCTGGTATTCTCTGTCACTTGCTGCTTCTGCTTCGTCGCCTTCGCGCCCGTTGTTGTTGTCGTTGTCACCAGCGCTGCTGCGCCGACGCCATTGTTGCTGAGAAGCTCTCCGGCCTGGATCGTCACCGGCTCCGGCACGTGGGGATGGAGACCATTATTCTCTAGGCTGCAAAGTGTGTGTAATGTAGCGTGTTACCGTTATGTATATGGATGCTGGGTTTGACGGGACAGAATAAATGCGACCAGCAAAGAAAGAAGCAGTACATAGGCCAGCACAGGCTCCTTTTCGTGCACTTCGTCTGACTATCTGAGTGCATCGATGCATATATACAACTCCAAGCAGGCACGGATGCAAAGCACTAATGCCTGACGACAGAAAACAAAGTGCAATGTGCAAGTGAACTGGACTGTTTCATGATGCGGCGCGCACAACCGCACATGGACCATGTTTCCCGAAGCACCAGAGTTGCACTTGCACCGATACAGATCGAAAGACCGAGTTGCACTCATACAGATCGAAAGAACCTGGACTGATGGACAACACAAGGCGCATTTCGAAAGAACATGGGCAACGCAAGGCGATCAAGCAAGGAAGGTCCCGATCAAAAGAACATATGGACGACGCAAGGCGATCAAGCAAGCAAGGAAGGTCCTGATCAAAGTGGCGAATGAAAGAGGTTGCGCTGGATAGATAGATGTCGCATGCATGCACATAGGGGTGGCAGTGGCAGCAGTGGCCGGACGGCTCCACATACACACTACACGGGTACATGAGGGCTTTGTCTGGCAAGCGAGTGAGGGCACATGGAGTGTAAAGCTGGCATTGCCCACTATAGTAGTGTGAAACAGTGAACCCAAGCCCTGAAAATAATAATAAAAAAGTTTCCTAAAAAAATAATAAAAAAGGGGCTTTGGATCCTTTCCTTTTTTATTTTCTATTCGTAGAATTCCCACAGCCATCGCAAGAGCCCACGAAAACGAAACGGACGGCACACAGCACGCACAGTCGCACTGTCACGGTTTCATTTCAGGCAGCAGTTCGTTCGTGTTCATCACATACCTGCTGCGGCCGTCTGCAGGCCCCTGCTGTTGTTGTTGCGCACCTAGTAGACCGCTGCTGCGCTCCACCGCACCGTCCTGCAAAAGCAGTAATCGAAGAACATGGGGGTTAGCTAGATCTGCCCACAGCCCATGGTGCAACAACGGAAGGCAACTTTTATTTCCCAGATACGAGACAAGACGAGACGACGACGTCCTAACAAATTCCCTCTCTCGTCTAGGAATGCGCACACGGATTGGAATCGATCGAGAACAAGGAGGAACTGGTAGCAGCGAGGTACCTGCGGCGGCAATGCCGGGCGCCTGAGCGGCGAGGAGGAGGAGCGGGCGTCCCCGAGATCCGCGGCGGAATCATTTGTTGCGGGGTGCAAGTGCAACTCCCCCTCCCCTTGCTGCTTGTCCCCCGGACCCGGAGGCGGAGGAGGGCGCTCCTGATGATCTCGCGACGCAGGCGGCGGCGACGACTGGGGCGCGGGGTATGGATCTGAGGGCAGCAGGTAGGCGATAGGCTGGCCCGGAGGCCGCCTCCTGATCCTCATGGGCGGAGCGGAGGACGAGGGAGACTGACTGGGGGCAGTGGGAGATTTGGGGAGGGTGCAAATCGAAGGAGGGGGTCCGTCGGGGAGGGTGTTTTGGTTGGCCTTTTTATGGCTGCATCTCGCTCATGGATGCATTTATTTATGGGAAGCAGTAAATACAATGAAGGGTGGTGTGAGATCTTGGTGCAGTTTCGTCTCGCTCGCTCCAGCACTCGCCTCGCCTGCCCTTTTTCGTTGGATCCGTTGGGAGGAGAGACGCTGGTGCTAGACTAGAGGAGAGGCCAGGAGGGGAAGATGGCGTGACGGCTTCAGTCGTGGGCTGCTGCTTTGTTTTCGCATGCAACACACCATGTCACCATGTGCACTGAACTGCTCTAGCCTACAGGGGAGGGGAGGACCTGGGGTGCCACCACCGTGCCAAGGCAAATGCAATTTGCCCCAGGGGTACTATTGCTAGGTGTACAACGGTACAAGCAATGCGTATTTTCCACAACCAGGCATTGAGTATGTACAACGTACTCCCTCCGTTCCAAATTATAAGTTATTTTAACTTTTTTGGTTCATCCATTTTGCTATGTATCTAGACATATTATTATATCTAGATGCGTAACAAAATGGATGTACCTAAAAAAAAGTCAAAGCGACTTATAATTTGGAACGGAAGGAATATATGTTGGAAGTAGCCTCGGTGAAGTGAAACAGCGGGGGGAAGGTTCGAGGGTCTAATAATATTTGCCATAGAGTAAAAATTGCGATGAAAGAATTATGGTCATCTCGACATAAAAGAGGTTTTGGAGAGAGAGGCGGCTGGTAGTAGCGTGAGTAGTAAGAAGAAATGTTTCCATCTGGAATTTAGGTTCAAGGGCTCAAACCTTGTGTGAGATTCTTCGAAGCAATACTAAAGCGATGTTACGTGTTGACCACGAAACCACCAGAAATCCATGTAAACACTGTTACTTTCTATGGAATGCCTTGTTGACCATGAAACCACTAGAAATCCACGTAAACACTGTTACCTGTAGAATACCGTGCTGACCACAAAACCACTTGAAATCCACGTAAACACTGTTGCCTGTGGAATGTCGTGCTGACCACGAAACCACTTGAAATCCACGTAACCACTGCCACATATGGAATGCCGTGCTGAACACGAATCCATTTGAAGAGGAAAAAATGTTAACTGTAATGTTGGCATGAAAGCCATACTTGTAGTAGTTCATAGTTTCTATTGAGAGCCAATAAACGCGATATATTTCTAGTAGCACGGATATGTATTAGTGGTTCGCCAACAATTGAAGAGAGCTACATAGCCATAGACAATTGCACCACAGAGTTATGGCTTTCGGCTTGCTTTGGCGACAACGCGCATTCGTCCAAACACAAAAGATGCATGGCCATGTATGTAGAGCCAAAGCAAACACTTCAGGGGTTGTATAGTTCTCATACCAAGTTGATCAAAACGAAGCCTTGTCATAAGGACCGTATGATGCCCTTTCTTTAGTTTTTACCTATTTTCTCCAAGTTCAATTGGTAAAAAAAATACAATAATATTTTTTTCAAAAAATAAATATAATCGGTGTGGTAGTCCAAGGATGGCAGTAGGACTAGTAGCATGCAAAAAGATCCTGACTCCATGAGTAGCATTTATGGTACTAATTAAATTTGACATCCCAAAAAGGATGAGTGCACCCAACTTTTGGCCGGCGGTCAGCACGGCGTGGCCTAATATAATCGGCAACCTACTACGAGTACGAGTTACCCACGAGAGCAGTGAGTTGTGCTCTAGCGGGTTACCAGCTTGCTGCCAAAATTCTTATTAGGCCAGATCTGCCGTGTCCTGCGTCTTCAGCGTTGACCAAAGGTTCCACTGACAAGTGGACCCCAATCTCTCACACAGACGTTACTACTGAGTGCTGACTAGTAGTGAGCAAAGCCAGTCGGGTCGTTTTTTTGCTTGCCCATTGATGAATGAGTGAATGGTAACGAGGTAGTCGGTCGGGCCCAGCTGGCTTTGCATAGGCCGGACATGCGTCTGTCAAAGCCCATCAGGCCCAAGAATTTGGCTGTCAATCGATCAGCGTCGTCTTTTCGAACTTTCAGCTCTAGTGAAATCGTTGAGCGGCTATGAAGTATATGAACCTGTTGATCGTCCTCAAGGCTAGGCACACAGTTCAGGATGCGAAAATGCCTCGTGTGTTTCAGGCATTTTAAGAGCGAAAAGACCATAGATAGATGCATTCATCATTTGTCCGTGGGTCTTTGCCGTCTTGGGGCAATTAGCCGGGCGGCATGGGAATGTGGGGGCGCCTTTGTATGTCCGGTGGCCTGATGGGCAATAAATCATGCATTTTGTGTCATGATTTGTGGCCTGGCCTACATGTAATCCACATGATGATGTGTCCTATCAGGAGAAGAGAATTCAAGGAGGCCACACAGACAGGTTAATGGCTAAACATGCCGGCATGGCCTTTGTCTAATAAAAATATGCATGGATGGACCATCAGAAGGTTGATGCTTCGGTTGGTGAATGTTGATGGGCAATAGAGCAGAACGAACGTTCTCTAGATCCTTGGACGTACTCATCTCCTGTCCGGCTGTCCTGTCACGTGTTAAACCCATGCTGCTTCAGCAGTCATGCCAGATCAGAAACCACCATGCCAGTTACTACCAGGGAAGGGAAGGGCGTCTCCGTGTGACCCATGTACAGATCCCAAATTTCAAGCGTCCTTGGGCATGGCATGGGTACGTAGAATCCAATCCTCCCGTGTGTTTAGAGAGAAGAGGGGAAGGCGGGGCAATTCAGGTCATGCCACATGACAAGGGAAAGGACCAGCGACATGCATGGTCCATGGAGTGTAATCGATCGAGTTCAAGGTAAATAACAAAACGTACACGGTCAAGAGTGGAATGTTGGCAACGAACGTGTAGTAGAACATGGCCGAGCTAGGACCTTTTCGTCGTCGGGCCCAGCTAACACGACGAAATTCTAGAATTTATTAATAGTTTATTTCTTGCTTGGCATCATCACTAGTTTCCACGAGTTTAATATAATTTACTCGCTAAACTAATTGATTTCGTAAGTCAACAGAAAAATAGCAACATTAAATCTTGTCCTTCTTCAACAGCCTTCTTTAATAGCTTCCTAAATGATTTTTCATTGAGAATCTTAAATGATTTCTAACAAAAAAAACTTTTTTATCAATTCCTTTGTCTCTTACCGCTTTCTTATATAGAATCCTTTATTTTCTTATTTTATTCATGGGTCCAATTTATTATTCCGATCTATTGAGAAAAACGTCGAGCGGGGAATGGATACAGAGTTCCTCTCTACAGTCAAAAACTTACAAGTTGAAGGGGATATTTGGCAACTTTTCATTTTTAAGGAGCTCTTTTTACTAAACTGTTGAAGAGTGTCTTTTCCTTATTGCTAAAATGTTAAAATAGAGAGTTGTTTTACAAACTAACTAGCTTTTCCCTTAAGGCCTTAAAGCAAGAATAACAATTATCCTTTAGTCAAGTTAGTCAACATTTGGAGAGAGAGAGAGAGCATCTCCACCAGTTTCTCAACAACCTATCCCTAATATTTATTTTTTGAATATTTGGTGGTTGCTGCAGCAGTCCTACAATATATCATTCCCAGTACCCATATGAAAGGTGAGTCTCATTGAAGTGTAGGAGAAAAGATGACTGAAAAATGATAGTTAGAGTGGTCCCCATGCAGCCATGCTATTGGGGGAGACAGAACCCCTCCCCCCTATTTGAATAGAGATGAGAGACATACTGGTGACCACAAATAAAGAGAGGCATGGGGATAGTGAAGCAAGAAAATAGTATAGTTATCCCTAATATAACAGTTTTATGGCGATAGGAGGAGGTATTAGGGTACTGCTGGAGATATTCATTAAGTTGGGCATGAGAACCTATACAGTAGTGAGCCATGATAACATGTATGTGATGAGGACAAAAGAGAACGTGAGAATGTTTCAAACAAGATCATAGATTTAAAAAAAGGTAAAATATATTTTACTAGAACAAACCACTTTATCCTAAATCAAGATTGCTGGGGTAGCAAATGGGAAAAAAAGAGAACATGAAGAAGACTGTTTGAAGAATTTTGTCGCTCATAATCGCAAAACTGGCATTTACGGTAGGGTTTGAAGAGGTCGCAGGAGTTGCTCTAAGAGCAACTTCAAAAGATTGTGTAAAATAAGAGCTTAAAATCCATGATTTAGCCATTCTCTAAAATAGAACATCCTCCAAAAGAGTAGAGTAATGCAACAACCTTTCTAAATTTTTCATTATCTATTTTTTAAAGCTGACATGTCAAGCTAAGATTGGTTCGCTCCCCCATTTCCTGTACTCCCGCCATTTGCATGTACACCACCAAGCAAATGACGAGCTTTCATGGCATGCTATTTTTACCCAGTGAGAAGTGCGAGATGGATGACTTGTTATTTTGAAAAACGTAATAGAATAGCTATTGGAGCTATGATTCTTCCAAAAATACCTAAAATATCATTTCACAACACAAATGACCCCGTTTCTATTGCTGAATGGTGGAAAGAAGCGACTACTAGTCTGACGATGGTCTTTCAATGGTGTCTAATCATTGGTGCACCCAGCGCCTGGCAACCCAGGGCCGCCTCCCGGGCACGTCAGCATCTAGTTTACTATAAAAAATTATTTAGCCTATGTACTTAAGAGATTAGATTTAATCTATTACTCAGCTAGCCATTAAACCGCTCGAGTTTTATAAAAAGCTCTGGATCTGCTACTGATCATAATCTACGTCACGTCGCTCGTCTAATAAGGTTGTAGCACGGCCAAGAGAAGCCATTGAGCAAAGGAGGTGCACCTCTATGCAATAAAGCTGCACACACGCTAACCCGTGACCCGTCGCGCTCTAGCGCAATGGTGCGACCCGCTTCCACTCTCTCCCTCTCTCTTCTTCTCCATCTCCGACAGCCTTATAATGGGCTTGGGGGAGGCAGGCCGTCCCGACGGTGGGGACGGGAGAGACAGCGGCGAGGCGGAGGTGGTGGTGATGCCGCTGGAGCGGGCGCTGGAGGAGGCGGCCAGGACAGTGGGCAGCGGCGGCGGGGTTGCACGGTCGCGCGTGTTAACTACGTCCGTCGTATGTTCTGTTTTGTTTAGGCACCTTCTATGCTGTTTATATGTTTGGACCATATGTTTCTCTTTTTCTACCTTAAAAAATGAATAGCAGAGCTCATATCTTTCTCTCTCTCTCTCTAAAAAAAACTGCAATAATGCTTTAACAGAACAGCTACGGGTCCTACCTGAATCGGCAACTCCTGTGGCAGAATGTAGTGGTGCTCACAAGTTTGTTATTACAAAGTGAAGGCATTGTAGTGGTACTCACAAGTAGCAGGTAGTGATTATCTGTTTAACTGTGGCACAGAGAAAGATCCCAATTCCCAACCAATCTAATCCTAAGCAGTTTTTTTTGAAAGACTAAAACAAAGCAGTTGCCTACTTGCTCCATGCAAATAGAACAGATCATGCATATGAAAATATAAATAGTCACTGGTAAATATTTTTTAGAAAGGCGGCAAAAGCTTTGCCGGTTTTTTATTAGATGAATGGTCATTGGTAAATAGACGTATATATATCTGACAAATGATAGCCTCACTGAAATCTTCAGTCGGACTGGGCCAGAATATCCAAATACTACCATCATTTTCGGACAAGGATGGACCGGTAGACATACAAATGTTAATTGCAACCACTCTCCATATTATTCAGAAAGTATATGAAAATGAATTCAGATTACTATATTACTATACAGACAGACAAAAGTCTCACAAAACAAGAAGATCCTCCGATGTCCTCTAATGTGCGATCTATTCTCTTTTTTTTCTTATTATTTTTCTGCTAACTAGACATGAAGTTTACATCATATAATCCTATTGAGCCTGTACATATTTCGTGTTGTTATTCAGAGCTAGAGATCTGACTAAACTGCCTGTTTTACTCTATGCAAGGATTCCAAAATTCTTGGTCTCCCTTATATAAGCTTTCCTTTGATCGATTCCTGTAGTTTTTTTTATCCTATGCAACTTGACGTCTGACTACAACAGTTCATGTACAAGAACAAGCTCACACTTGCCTTTATTGTTGCATGGTATGTTGCTGTTTCAGCAAAATCTGTGCGTAGAGAAGCTCGTTCCAGGAGTCCGGGACTCCAGGAAGGCACCAGTGGCTGCAGTCCTGGTATAGCTCAGGCGATTTTCTCTCCTCTTCGGTCAACTTCTGCTTGCGGTAAACTGAAGGGTGGGCCTCCTTCCTGTAGTCAGTCATCCTAGTTATGTTCAGGTACACAACGGGTGTCTTCATCCCATGGAGCACCTCCTCCAAAATGCTCATCTTTGTTGGGTATGGAGTGAGGTACTGGTCATTCATTATTGGCTCTGTTTCCTTGTCACAACTGCCGCCTGAATTCCATTGACCCCCACTGCATAACAGAAACAGTCAGTAAACACATCAGCAACTCATAGAGCACATCATGCTGAAGTTGCAGAGGTTCAGAAGTAGCTTTGCATACCTGAAATGGGATGCTGAATAGCCTCTGAAAAACACAGTGGTTTTCTTGGGGTTTACGTTGGAATCAACCCACTTGGCCCAGGTATTGAGAGCTCTCCGAAAGGCATCATGGACATCCAGCTCGCTGTACACGCGGTTGCCCTCTTGATAGTAATCTTTCCTGTAGCACATTAAAAAAAATCAGAACAGTAAAGGGCAAATGAAGTGCAGGATGTATGAATTGCAGATCTTCAGTGTATCAGGCAGGGCACTATTTTGCTCACCCTAGAGAAGTTTTGTCATGCGTCCACCAGTGACCAGTATTGAAGATAATGATATCTGCGTTCTTGTACCTCGGAAACGCTGAATCGATAATGTCAAGCCTGAGAGTTTCCCGGGTACCCTTTCCATTGCTGATTGGCATCTCCCATTCCTGAACAAGGAAAGGGGAGCGGAAGAACTCCACACTGCAATTGTAGTCCTACATAAAACAACAGCATGTTTGTGCGTGAGAGTTTGTTCTAGTTGATGAAACTAGCAGAGAGCCACAGCTAACAGAAATTGGAATAAAGCTTATCTACCTGGAACAAGAAAGAGTAGGAGCCCTCAGCCCTGAATTGGCTCCTGCCGGATACCTCAAAAACCTTACTCTTGTCTTTGACAGAATTCCTCAAGATACAAATCAGGGATTCCCACATGTTCCTGTTGAGCGAATCACCGACAAACACCAACCTCTTTCCCCTCAGCCTCTCCAACATATCAGTTGGGTTCAATCTAACACAAGCAACACAGAACTAACTTTCAAACAAAGCTAACACAGAACTGTATCTATCACACGCCAATAACTAACTATTGAATTCACCAAAACCGCGCAGTTGTTGAAGTAAACTTTTCTCACCTTGGGATTCTGCATCCGCTGGGTTGCCACCGAAGCCTCTCGTAATCTTTGTCAGGCCGGCCGTTGAGGTGGCAGTTGAAGGACTCATCGACGTGAGGGCATGATCCCGCAGGATACAGAGGGTACGAGTCATCTCGGACCCAATTCCCGTAGAACATGTCGCAGCTGGCCATGTTCTCAATCCAATCAACCTTCATGCGCCGACCGGCATTAGCATCTGCTTTCACCGGCACAGCACTGTTGTTACTGGCTGTTGGGGTGGCCCCTCGTGCAGATTGATCTTTCACCGGACTAGTGCTCCCCTGAGGACTAGCAGCTGATTCATTCTGCTTATTGGCTGGACTACTATTGCTTCCATTTGAAGCAGCTGAACTCTGGTTCTTGTTACCTGCAGTAGCCTGAATTAGGACGGTCTGGTTGTTGCCTGCACCTGCACTTCCATTGCCGTCCATGGCCCCTGCAACTGCACTCGCAGTCTGATTAATGAATGGAACAGCAGTACCGTTGCCTAATAAAGCTGCAGTTCCGCTTCCCAGTTGGTGCGTGGAACCGGCAGCATTCCTTGCACTCGCTCTCATCCCGTTGCCATCTCCGGCATCCACAGAACTCGCGTTCGTGTCGTCGGAGCCGTTGATCCGAACAGGCACGCTTCCTTTCGCCGATGTACCATTCTGGGCTGAACCACCACTCGGGAGTCCAGGTTGAGGCTCACCCTTCGCCTCGGTAGCGGCACTCCCGGCGGAATGTTTGGCTTCGGCACCTCCCCGCACATGATCAATGGGCGGCGCGCCGCTCGGCACCGCCGCGGTAGCATCCCCAGGAACTGGCGCTTCCTTGCCGCTGGGAGCTTCGCCTGCGCCTACGCTGCTGGGCGGAACTCCACCTCCGCTTCCCAACTGCTCCTCGCCGGGCCGAGCCGCGCTGGAGCCATTGCCTCGGGAACCGCTCGCCGCGAACTCGCCGCCGCTCGGCCCGGCACGCCTCGCTGCGACGCCAACAGGAGGCACCGTGGAGGAGGAGTTGGCGGGGAACAGGGACGAGAGGAAGCCCGAGACCTGCGTGCGGTACGGCGACGCGGAGGCGATCAGGCCGTCGAACCACGCCGCGGCGGCCGGCGACGAGGCTGGAGGCACGGGGAGGGTGGGCGCGAAGGCGAGGAAGACCGCGAACCCGGCGAAGGTGAGCGCGAAGCCGTAGAGGCAGAGCCTGACGGGCCGCGCGCGCCCGAGGAGCCCTGCTCCGCCGAGGTGGCCGAGGTGGTCGGCCACGGCCGCCACGCCGCTCTGCTTCCACGCGCCCTTCATCCGGTGGCGTGCGAAGGCGGGAGAGCGGGCGCGTCGGGAGTTTGTTAGGGTTTATTAGAGCAAGCGAGGCGGCTGGGCAGAGGAGGCGCAGGCGGTGCCGGCCGGTGTGGGAAGAAGCGTGGAGGGCGACCGCCGTGGCCGTGCTGGGGAGCGATCGATCTGTTACTGTAAAGGCTTTTGTAGGAGGCAGTTGAGGCGGCGTCGGCGTGATGCTCGTTGGAAGTAAAACTAACAACCTAGGAGTATGTGATTTGTAGTTTTACTTTTTTTTTTAAAAAAAAACTTAGTTTGGTTTTAATAGACTTCCATGGGGAGATGGTAGAGCCGACATGGTGCAAGGAACCAAATAATTTGATCTTTTTCGTAAAATTTTACGGGTCTTGTGTAGGAAGGTGGTGGAGGCCGCTGTTTGGTATGAATTATAAGTGAAGCTACTTGCTCCATCTCAAAAAAAAAAAAGTGTGGCTGTGGGTTCATCTGGGTTGAAGTTTTTAAAGTTTAACTAGGTTTATAAAAAAATTAACAAAATTATATCTCCAAATAAATTTATTATAAAAATATATTTAGCGATTTATCTAATGATACTGGCTGCGCACTATTAATGTTAACATTTTCTTATATCTATTTTGTCAAAGTCAAAAAATAATTGACTACGTGGCATCGCACATGCACGCAGTACCGCACGCCGGTACGACATGAATAAGAGGTTGTAATGTTGTGCCTAGGTTGAGATGTTGGCACTACGGCGCTACATGGCATGACACGGATAAGAAATCGTGCTTAGGCCCCGCTTGAATTATCTGATTTTGAGAATCCAGATACAAAGAAAAAGGTCCCACAATCTTTGTACCTTATCCGAGCGGGCTAGATTCCAGAGAGATTTTAACTCGCATATTTTTAGAATCTCAAAATCCAATAAAACTGTTATTTTTATCCGAATACTCATAATCACTTGGGATTCAAATGGTGTCGGTACAACCATACTACTATCATGCCGGCCGCTTGGCCATCTATATCACTGTCTGCCCTGTCCAAACTGCAAACAGACCTTTTCAGCCACCATCCAAACAAGCAAGTGCTCTTTGACTGTTTGACCGGCACACGTCAGTACTCCCCCGTACGCAGTGCGACCTTACCTTCCAGGTCCGTACGTCTGGTGGTCTTGTGAATGCTTGTGCTTGGCGTCGTTGCATTGCATTCCCATTCCGACACACGCCGTTGTGTATTTGCCATTCTGAGACCCAACAGTCAACAGAACAGCCGCAGCCCGAAGCATGCATGCATGGTGCTGCACTTGTTTTTGCACGCACCTAACAGTAGGCGTAGCCTCTGCCAAAGCAATGCTTGCTGCGTCGAGCAAGGGGCTGTCTGTCTTTTTCATTTTGTTGGTCATTATACTACCTTGTCTAGTGAAAAATCAAAGAAGAACAAATGATTAATAATCTCAGATGAGCTTGCCTCATAGCTTATGCGGGTAAGATTTTAGCTTGCTCCAGTGTTAGAGCAAATTTCGCTCCTCCGCACTGACACCCGCCCCTTGCTCAGCGGCTAGGCCCTGTGAGGTAAGGCATCCTAAACTAAACAGCCCCAACCACTGGCGTAGCTCAGAGCAAAGGGCGGTCCATCTTATATCTATATTTATATCTATATCTATACTTAATAATAAAGAGATAAAATTTTAGGCTCTTTTTTTTCGTCCATCCATTTGTTTGGTCTGTCTTCCTTTAACTACCGGACGATGGTGTCCAACGTGAGGCAGAGTCCGATTCCAAAATATATTGTGTCCGTGCTCATATGTGTTAGAATAACTCGCGTCCAACGATGATACGAAGTCCAATTATAATATATACACAGTCTTAAGGTAATATATGGATAGTTAGAACTCCTAATCCAAATAAATATCTTCGATTCCTAAATCTGAAATAGGAATTCTAATCAAATAGAAAAGGAATATAATATAATCTATACCTCTATACCGAATACCAAATAGACAAATTTTGCCACATTTTTCCATCCAACCCAGTCATCAATGTTCATCCGCATGCAGCCTGGTTACAACGTTTGGTCCGGGTCTCTTGCGCTGTTTTTTTTTGGTTTCGTCTAGCCTCCCGCAATCATTGTGTAACGCTAACGAAGTCTCCTACTCTCCTTCGACTCCATCGAGAAGAGAAGTCGTAATCGACAAGAACAAGGATCCCTCAACCCTCAACCCTCCGCAATTCAAACGCATCAAACAAAAACCATAAAGGAAAAGAAAACATGAGATGGATAAAATATATATCTCACCTTTTCTACATATTTAACAAATAGCAAACAAACACAAACGATTCGACAAAAGAACAAGCCTCCACATCAGCGGCAAGTGCATCGGCGTCCTCCTCAAGGACCAAGGGCACAGTGAACGCGGTATGACGCGGCGCCCCGTGTCCTGATTGCATCTCGTCGTGGAAGCAAAACTAGGAAACCAAGAAGAGTTGGTGGTGGCGGCAAGGAAGAGGACCGCTGGAGCGCGGGCCACCGGAGCACGTCATTGCTAGGGCGCTGTGGCCGCATGGTGTTGTTGTGTTGTCGTCGGGACGCGCAACCGTGGGACACGGTCGCCGTTGCGCCAAGGATGCGAGGCCGCCGGACGAGGAGGCTGCCAGGCAGCGGCGCGGAGGTCGGCGCGGGGAAGGAGTGGCGACAGGCCGAACGAACGCCGACGCATCCGCAGCGATCGTCGCGGCTGAGAGCCCGCTTCGGCGGCAGGACGAACGGACACCAACACGACCGCGGCGATAGTTGCGGCAGTCCGAACGAAGAGAGTACGAGCGGCGCTCGATAGGAGCGCGCAATATATACACGATATAAGCGTGATCCACATGTACCGGATGAACGCGGCCAGGATGACGAGGAACAACAGTAGCGGGTAAGGCGGGAGCACCAGCGCGCTGGACAGCACGGCCACGGCTTCGCCGAAGAGACCTGCAAGAAGCGCCACGGGTATTCAGCTACCGACGATGACATCTCTGTTGGGCTCTTGATTCCGAGTACGTTTTGGTTTACCTTCTGATCGAGACATTTTTCACCAGCTCCAAATATCTTCTGTTTTTTTTCTTGCTATTTTCTATAGATTACGTTCCAATTTTTGTTGTGACTTTTTTCTACTCGGCTTCGAGTATGTTACGATTTTTTCCTCGTGACTGATGTGTTTTATGGTTTTCAGTTCACCAACTATTTTTTTATGTTCTAATATAAATATAATAAGTATAATAAAAAACAAAGAATAAATAGAAGACCGTAGCCATTTGAATCTTTGACTACCCAAGAAAAAAGTTTTTTATCACTAAATTAATTTGATTACATGATCCATATGTAACTCGGAGTCATGACCTGTGCTAATATGAGTTGAACAACTACTTATGTCTAGCAATGATACAATGTCTAATTCCAATACATACTAGATCTCGTTGCAACGCACGGGCATATTTCCTAATCTATACCCCTAATAATAAAGAGGCAAAATTTCAGGCTCTTTTTTTTCGTCCATCCATTCTTTTCATCCACCCTCCTAACTACCGGTAGTCGAGAATTTCTTCCATATAGGCTTATATGATCCGTGCTCATAGAGTTACAATAGCTCTTATCTAGCGTGATACGGAGTCCGATTCCAAAACGTATTCTTAATGTAACCTAGATACCTACGAATCCTAATAATCCAAATATATCTTAATATGAATAGGAATTTTAAACAAATACAAAAGGATAAGAGTAGGAATTTGTTTCTAATATTAAACCATAATGAGTAGATTTTTTTTTCTTATTTTTACCTGGAATCTTGAATGTGCGTCAAGAAGAAGGGCTCCTAGCCGTTCATAAATTTTTCTTATTTCTGAGCCTGAGTCCTCGTCATTCACCTATGTTTTCTGATTTCCTTTTCCTATTCGGATTTTTTAAATTTCTTTCTCTCTTTTTCTCTGGTTCTATTTACGTTTAATTATGTTTTATTTTTCTATTCTGTTTTCTTTATTTTTCACATCACATTCAACTAAGCGTCACGTGTTTTCATTCTATTATTTTTACTTTTCATGTTTAGCTAAATGTGAATGTAAAAACAGAAACAAGAAAACAACATAATATATTAAACGTTCGTGCATCCTGCACGTTCTGTGGCTTTTTTCTTCTTCTTTTTCTATTAGATGGATCTGGATATATTCAACGTTCGTGCATGCTGCACGTTATGTGGCTTTTTTCTTCTTTTTCTATTAGATGGATCTGAATTATCTCCTATACATGTATTACATGATTTTTTTAACTCTCGGCCCTTACTTAACAAATTATTCTGATTAGTAACAAAATTTATTACTATTGGAATTTAGATCAACCAATGTCCAACTAATCAAAATGTGAGCCAAAATCTTGAATATCTCCCATTCTTTCTTGTAAATACCAAATAAATAATAAATATATACACGAGCACACCCGGGGGCTCAGCTAGGCCCACGGGAGTTCTTGACGGTGGAAAGCGGAAGTCGACCAAGGAGAGTTGCGGATGCCCACGCGTTGCTCGGGCTAGGCTTCCTACCCCAACCGATGTGAGGAATATTATTCTCCTAGAATTTGACAAATGCTATGAATCTCACACGTGAGCGGAGTTGTAGGGCGACAGGCCCTGCCGGGCTCTGTTCCCTCACCCTCGTGAGACCGTGTCGGCCACTCCCAACTTAGGATCACACTCGGGATGTGAAGCAAGGCGACAAGGATGGACGCGCGGCCACTGCAAGGACATGCCTGGGCCTGCCGGTCATCCTCCTTCGGCATGCAGGGCACGTCCTTGGTGTGCGTCGGATGCCAACGGTAAGGCGGATCCGAGCACAACACAATGGGAACTCCGGTTCTGACGGTTAGCTCCACACTCCAGTAGAGGTCGTCAGCCACAACACCAATGAGGAACTACGACTGACACCACCACCAATCAAAGATCCCGACAAAAATAAAAACCCTAGAAACTACCTAAAACATTACTTCCTTGTACTCCTATTGCCCTCCGGTATATCTAGCTCTACCAATACATGTATAGTATGAAACTTTAAGTTATGATGTATTTATGAGTAAGTATTTCTATGACTCGCAATGGAAGGAAAAAATTTATGAAAACAGTATTTTAATTTCATAGACTTAATAGGATATTGTGATACTATTGTCAATATTAACTTATATTATTGATGTCATGGTCATCACAAAATACACTATAACTTTAAAATTTTAATAGAAAGAGTAAAAGACAAATATATACGTAACATTCTCATCCTTATTATTTATTAACGTTTGATAGTTTTTTCTCTACCGTTGCAACGCACGGGCACTTTTGCTAGTCTAATAATAAAGAGGCAAAATTTTAGCCCATCTTTTTGATTCATTCATTTATTTGGTTCATCTCCCTCTAACTATAGGACCATGGAGAGAGTTTCTTTCGTCTGAACTTATATATATAACCTATGCTCAAATGAGTTAAACTAGAATCCTAATCCTAATCTAAATAGATTCCTCCGATCATGAATAACCCGAATAGGAATAGAAATCATAATCCAAATACAAAAGGATAAAAATAGATTGATCTTTTTTACTTTTTTATCATCGAGGATGTTCGATTTTATTCTTATTTTTATGTTGTACGGTTTCCAATTTCTTTTTCTTTCACGTCAGTTTCATGTTCCAATGTCGTATGTTTTCAGTTTTCTTTTTTTTTCCCACGGTTCAGTTTCCGTTTTTATGTCTTATCTTTTTCCTTTTCTTCCCATGTTATATTTCCTTTACGTTCCCTTATCCATTTCTTCTTCTTTTACCTTTTCTTTTGTCACGTTTCGAGTCTGAACATTGACTTCCGAGTCACTTTTTCCTTTTGATTTTCTGTTTTTATTTTTCACTGATTTTTTAATACCTTTCTGTTCTAATTTTTTTTGTTTTCCAAAAAACAAAAAATAATATTATAATATTATGGATCTTTTAAATTCTTGGTCCTGTTTTAAGAAAAGAGAGATTTCCACTTCCAAGATATTAGTATGGTTTTCATTAGTAAAAGAATATCTTATTATAACCGGTTGATTTTTTTGTTTAACTAATCAAATTTTGAATTAAAATCTTGACCATTTTATTTTCCGGTCTGTTCTAAATAAATTTGTCTCTGCACAATCCCCAACGAAGGTTACATGTGGAAAATATAGAGAGGTCTTCCATCATAATCTTCTAGGATGGACCAGTCCTTGATTATAGGTCCACAAAGGTCACAGAACTCGATATTTATAACTATATCAATGCATAAATAGTATGAAAAAATTTATGTGTGTTCGGTAATGCCCTCGCGGCGACCACCCGCCTCTCCTTTGCCCGTGAGATTGCCCTCGCAAACACAAGATGTTGCAAACCTCCCACCACCAAACCTTTCACACAAAGAGTAAGGGACCCGTGCATCTTCGTAAATTCGCCAAGCCTCATTGACTTTGCTCACTATTGGCTCCACGCCAACGAGGGCGACCAGGCCCCAGTGAAAGCCTAAGTTTGGTTTTGGTAATTAATGACACCAAGTTGCTAATGATATTGTATCAAGTGGAATGAGTTAGGCATAAGCAACACACGTGATGAATGAGCATGTGGCACGAAGTGATGGCCACAAGGTCACAAGAGGTGGAGATGCACATAAAATGATGATCAAGGTGATCAAGCATGTGGAGATGGACATGGAACAAAGTGATCAAGGCAAAGGTTATCATAGGGTTTGCTTTTGCCGGTCTAAGTTGTGTAGAGAAGTGTTTGACCGGATTTATGATTGATAGCCGACTATCAAGAGGAGCAATCACGGTTAGCTCGTGAATCAAGTGCTACTAGGTCATCATCTTGAGCATATGCATTAGGATCTAGTAGAGAGCTAATGTAACGCCTTGAAAAATGATTGTGAAAATGCTAACATACATACACATGGTGATATACACATGGTGGTGTTAGCACATTTGCGAAGGCGGTGGATTTTGAGCGGTAGAGAGGGTTTGGGAAATGCCTATTTTCCATTGCGCCAGAGGCGAGAAAAGGTGGCGAAAGTCCATAGTGTTTATCACTGAAAAACTTCAACCGGACGCTGGACCGGACGCGGTCCAGGGTGGACCTGCGCGTCTGGTCAGCTCTAGTCGAGGGCAGAGGCGCAGCACGCCTAGGGTTTGTGACCGGACGCTGGTCTGGCCTGACTAGCACGTCCGGTCAGTTCACCTGGGCGCAGAGGAAAGGTGCACGCAGAGCGCGCGACCGGCGCGTCCGAAGGTCCCTGGGACCGGAGCGTCTGGTTAGCTTTGACTTGTGCGGCTTGGTGGCGTGACGCGATCGGACGCGGTGGCGCGTCCGATCACGTGTGACCGGACACGTCCGATCACGCGGGGAGCTCTCTGGACTCTGATAGGACGCCGGGTGCAGCGCGTCCGGTCATTTGGTGAAGCGCGTCCGGTCACGACAACGTCTCTCTCTGACGCGCACTGTTGCTGCTTGTCCTGTAGTGACCGGACGCGTCCGGTCACCCTGACCGGTGCGTCCGGTCATCACGTTTTTCACTGCATTGTCCGGTAACGACCATATTCGTTCGTGGGGCTATAAATAGATGGTGGCCGGGTTTGGGAGGTTCACTCTTGCACTTGTGAACACTTGAGGCATACTTTGAGCTAGAGAACACTCCCTCCACTCATCTCCTTGCATGGTTGCATATTCTAGAGAGATTGAGTGAGATTCAAGTGCATTGCATTGAGAGTTGCATCTAGTGGCACTTGATCTTCGAGTTTGCTACGGATTTCTTGTTACTCTTTGGTGTTTCCTGACACCCTAGACGGCTTGGAGCAGCGGTGGTGATTGAGCTCGTGATTGGAGACTTGTTTGAGCCTTCACCAAGTGATTGTGAGGGGTTTTTGATCCTTCCCCGCGGGAGTTCGCAAATTGGATACTCTAGTGGAGCTCGTGGCTTGGAGGATCCCCATCTTGTGAGTGGATGTGCGGCACCCGCTGAGGGTTCAACTCTTGATAGTTGATTAGCTCGTGATCCATCAAGTGGGTGCATCGCCACTACGAGGAGTAGTTTGCCGGGAAGCAAGTGAATCTCGGTAAAAAAAATCTTGTGTCATCTCTTGCCGAGGATTCTCATTGTGATTGTGTGTAATTGATTCTTTGATACATCTCATCTCTACACCGTCGGTATAAGGTTTAATTCACTCCCCTTTTATATTCTTGCACCTTATCTTGTCTAGTGTGCTTAGAGTAGTTCGTATCATATAGGAGTAAGTAGCTTAGTGACTTAGCTTGTGGTGTGAATTTGAGATCATAGCTTTGTTAACTAGAATTGTGTAGGTGGCTTGCTTAGCATAGTTGAGCTAGTGTTAGAATTAGTTTCGCCATCTTTTGTACTAACTTTGTTGTTGAGTAAAGTTTGTAGAAAATTGAAAAAAGGCTATTCACCCCCCCTCTAGCCATTTAGGACCTTACACCCAGCTCCGCTTAATGTCCATTTACTTCTGTCGGGCACCATACATTCGCCCGTTTCTTTCTCACTTCCTATGAAACACCCTTGACCTCCACCCTCGCGGGCCTCCATCGAGGGTCCGGAGGCTAATCCCCACAATGTTCTTTGTAATTAGAGAAAACAAATCTACCAAAATTATATTTTAAATTTGATAAAAACTTAATATGACATTATTGTATTATTGATAACATTAGCTTATATTATGGATGTCATGATCATCATATAACATAAATTATAGCTTTTAAATTTTATAGAAAAGTTAAACTATGAACAGATATATACCATTGATGTCGTTGTTTTTCATGAATATTTGATATTTTTTCTCCCGTTGTAACACACGGACATATTTGCTAGTATAAAACTAAATTATAGAGTGATCCATGTGCAGTTTTCATGATTTTAGAGAGCTCATCTATTATAGTTTAACCTTGAACTAAATTTTAGGGTGGTCCATGGACCACATGTCCACTTAGGTAGCTCCGCATATGGCCCCAACTAGCTAGGTGAAATGGAAAGATCAGGGATATGAGATTATGTGTTTCAGTGTTTGGTCTGAATCTTAACTGATCTGCCGTAGCTGGTTTCTTTTAGCATAATTATATACAAAGCTAGCTACTTCAGTGGTTCATGCAGAGAGACAATAATAATACGATAGTTAGTAGCCATATTTCTATGCAGCTGCACCATCCGCACAAGCCGAAACCTCTAAGACAGGTTGCAAAATCTGATTGAAGGAGGCAACTAGATCTGCATTACTGCCTAACTAGAAAGTATACAGAGCACTGGCCACTGCATTCTATAACTGTATAATATAATATCCAGGCGTGGGTGTTACCGAAAGAATTAGGGTAAGCTGGTGGGTTGATTGATGATCCGATTCAGATGATCCATATGCCAACTCCATAGTCCAGATTAGACATTACTACTGCTAATAAATAATCGACACGGCAAAAAAGAGGGAGAAAGATTCCGGCCAAAAGTGCAGGAGATGCCGTGATGGATTGCCAAATAGTGAAGGTGAGCCTAACACATTTTCAGAGCGATGGAGCTACAGGGAAGGAACTGCATGTAAACACTAGCACGAAAGAAGATAGTGTTGCGATTGTGAACATGGCTCTGGAAAGCAAGGAGATGGTAATAAGAGAGGGGCCGGGAGTGAGTTAGGTCTCGGCTCACTTGCTGGCTTGGCTCTCACAGGATCCCATCGTGTCGACGACGCTGCACTCGCAACTCCCCTCTTTGTTGCTTTGGTAAACGACCAGTCTGTTCTCTGCTCCTTTTGAATTGTCATGTTTGCCACGAAGGCCAGGCCGCATGAGAAAAGGTCCACTAGCAGATGGGTGACGTTTGGTCATCAATCATCACTGCGGTATATGGCACTCTGACTTATCTGGAGATCTAGTTGAAAGCAATGGGCATGTTAAGTTTCCTCATGGAAAAAGATGTACCCCACCATCCGAAATATATAATTCTAGATTTAAGACAAATCAAACATTCATGAGTTTGACGACTAAAATCATAAGAAAATAATATCAATATTTATATCTCAAATAAATTACTAAATCTAATCTAATGGTATTTATTTGGTATCATAAATATCAATGTATTTTTGTAGAATTGATTGATTATTAAGTTTGAAATTGTATGATTCATGAGAAAGTGAGAACTGTATATTTTTTTGTGATGACGGAGGGAGGAGACGGCAGACTTGTTGGAACCATTCTCTCCATGAAAAGTGGGGGCCACACGCTTCAGTGTGGAGATAGACAGGACCGTACCGTACCGTACCTTAGCATCATAATGAATACTACGATCCTTTCTTTTTGAACCAAAATCATTTCGTTGTACCCCCTGATCTTCTTGAAAAGGTATGCTTCACCATATCTACTTATAAATTAATCTCCGGTATGATATGAATATGACCTACGTACAGACGTAGGTATTGGCGCCATGAGTACAAGGTAATGATGAGAACCAGGTGCATTTTCCGCCCAAAGATCCGGATGAACGAGACATGAAAGCTGTGAAGTACTCGAAAGATACATGGAGTACGCCTTAAGCAAGGGCGTGTAGCTTTGATTTGGAGCTTTTATCTTGCTACTACCGTGGGGGTGGGACCACCGGACGTACAAAAGGCGAGGGGCGAAACATGCATGCCGGGTGCCCCGGAAAGCCATGCAGGCTGCATGCAAGTGCAGCAAACAGCAATGCAAGGATTCACTTGGCACTTGAGGTCGTACTCGTACACAGGACACGGCTGAAGAAAAAGGAAACAAAAAAAAAACTAAACCGAACACCTTGTTGTGCTGTCCTGGGCCCTCCACGACGGTGCAAGGACTGCCGTGAGTGGAAAGGGTCAAGGCCTCAAGGGTAGCACGAGGAACTGAGGCTCAATTTAGCAAACGGGCCGGGAGGACGAGCTGTCAGGCTGCGTGCGGTCTTGCCGGCCCACCCGGCCATCCAGAGTAATCGTTTATTCATTTCCACCGCTGAATCTTTTCGTGAATGCTTCTCTCCGCAAGCGCATGCTAGAGGACAAAGAGAAAAAAAAACTTACTCACATCAACTGATGATGACGCTGGAGATAGCACCTCTGAGGTGAAAAGTTCGCTGACGTTAGAGTTGAGGTTTCCCGAGGGGAGGAGGGCCTATGGTAGTGGGCCTTAGAAGAGGTTTCCTATGGAGTTAGAGCTTGTTTAGTTCAAAAAAGTGAACCAAAAAGTGCTACAGTACCTGTTACATCAAATCTTGTGGCACATGTATGGAGTACTAAATGTAGATGAAGGAAAAAACTAATTACACAGTTTAGTTGTAAATCACGAGACAAATCTTTTGAGCCTAATTAGTCCATGATTGGACACAAATTGCCAAATAAAACGAAAAGTGCTACAGTAGCCGAACCCAAACTTTTTCACCAACTAAACAAGCCCTTACTTGCTAGAATGACTATGGTGGGTGGGGGTGCGAGGGCGCCGGCCACAAAGTGGTGGGAGAAGCCACTTGGGCGGTGTTGGGTGGTAGGGGGTGCCGATCTCAAAGAGAGAGACGATGGTTGAAATTAGCACTACTATTGAAAAGATTTTGTAAGACAAACCCTAAAAAATAATGGAAGCAAATGCAATAGACATCGTCCCCGTTAATGGATGGGGTGCACGGGAAGAAGCGTTCACCTCCCTAACAATGAACAGAGGCAGTTTGATTGAGCAGACCGCCTCTGTTATTGGATCACTAACGACTGTTAAAAGAGTAACGGAGTCGAGCATCCTTAGATGATTGTCTCTGTTAATGATCCAATAACCAAGACGATCAGCTTAAGGTTGTCGTCTCCACTAAAAAATTAATGAAGGTGGTGCTTCTACACCAACCGCCTCCGTTTTAATGGATCAATCTAATGCATATCATATTGTTTGAAGTGGTCTCCGTTATTCGACAACTTTCGAAGACGGGAGTTCTTCATAAACAGTGCTCGAATAGGCCCATTTACCTGCCCTCGGACCCTGTCAATCCGCAATATGGTGGAACGGGCCGCAGCCCACGGAGTATAGGCCCATCTTGTGTACTTATAAGACCGCGCAGTTCGACCAAAAGAAGGGAAAAGTCCACATGCAAAGGATCTCGAGATATTTTACGATCCGCTGGGCCCAGACGCCGACCCCGACGCTTTTGCCCCACGCCAGCACCCACCTGCCTCCAGCGCGGCTGCTGCTACGGATCTTCGTCACCGGATAAGCCACACGCTTCCGATTCCACAACACGATCAACTCTCCGCCATCCGCCTCCCGTCGCCACCTCGCGCTCTCCGATCCCCCGCATCAGCCCCATCACCTCCGAGTTCTGATCACCGCCGGAACCGGTACACCGAAAGTCGGAAACCAATGGCGCTCCTCGCGCCGAGCCCGCGCGCGCTCTGCGTGCGGGAGGCCGCGGCGGCGCCGCCGCACCCGCACTCGTTGGCGGCGGCCGCCTGCTCGACCGTCGGCGGCGGGGCGGCCGGGCGGGCGCTGTGGCTGTGGAACGGCGGCGGGAGGGAGCGCCGGGAGAGGGTCCGGGCGGAGGCATACTTCTGGGACGTGTCGAAGCCAGTGGAGATGGAGGAGATCGACAGCATGGAGAAGCTCGACGACGCGCTAAGGTGGTCCGTCGAGAACAACCAGCCCATCATCATCGATTGGTACGAGTGCTGTCGCACATGTTGCCCGACCTGCATACATCACTCAACTTCCATTGACTTATCTGGTGTGTCTGTGGGACTGTGGCCAGTGATTCGGATGTTGATTGTCATTATAGTAGAATTGAGATGTTTTATCGCCTTTATCTGCATGCTAATATCTTAAACCATTATAATTAGATATACTATCATATGTCGTCAGAAGCTGATACGTTGTTTATTGCTGCCAGGATGGCTAGCTGGTGTCGGAAATGCATCTACCTGATGCCCAGAATGGAGAAGATAGCAGGAGAATATCCTGGGTTGGTGTAACTTCACCTCAGCAGAATGTTATTTTGGCACAATTTTAAGTTCTGTCATGTTGATACCTTAGCAAGTAAACTCATCCCGAGTTTTAATAAAGATATTTTGCTGAAAAAAAGTTCTAATAAAGATATAAACGTTTCAGATTACAAAATGTGTTGTTGATTTGCTTAAATCATGCTTCACGTTTCTGTTTCAGAGTCAGGTTTTACTTCATTGATGTCAATAAAGTTCCACAAGCGGTGGTGAAAAGAGGGAATGTAACTGTAAGTTGGCAAATTCAGAGATTATTGACAAGATAATAATTCATTCAAAATGACTGAAATAATCTGAGTCCTTTGCCTTTCTGCCTTTCTGTGTGCATACTGCAATTCCGATGGTCCGAACATATACCTTCAGAAAATGCCCACTATTCAGGTGCCACTGCACTTTCTTCCGTCAATTCATTCCTTTTTTTTTTAAGAAACCGTCAATTCATTCCTATTCCTATATGATTGGAACTAGAAAAACGTTGATCCTAAACTATGCATTCATATCCAGCTATGGAAGGATGGAGAGTGGAAAGCAGAAGTAATAGGAGGCCACAAAGCTTGGCTTGTGATGGATGAGGTTAGAGAAATGATCCAGCAGAACAAGTGACTAAACACCCAAGTTATGCAATGGGTATTGTACTTTGTTTAATGTAAATAGAGACATCAGACGATCTCTTCATATACTAAGCTGAAATCAAATCAATAAAACCATATTTCAGCTCCTCATCATAGCCGAGCTGGTTGAGACTCTGTTGGGCTTCCATCTGAATCCTGAAACAGTACAATGATAGAGCAACCATGTTGGAGATAACCAAATGAAACCAGTCCCTACTCCGATCCCTACGTCTAGAAATATAAGATATCTAAACATTTATTAAAATCTATCCTAAATTATAAAGAATTCTAGGAGAAGTAACCCCTAGTTCAGTTCAGCTTAAAAAGGGAAGCACTCACATGCCTACTACTATCACCAACCAAATACGGTAATCACATTATCTCCAAACGATTATGGGAGATTAGATACCTTATTTTGTTTACCACATTATGTGCTACTCCTTCCCTTTCATATTGAACCATACAGGTCGTTTTAGTTTTATCCTAAGCCAAACTTGCTGATTTTGACAAAGCTTATTGAAAAATATATTAACATCTACAATATCAAACAAATGCCAAAATACATTTCATGGTGTATTTTGTGAATCTTGTTTGGTGTTGTAGTTGTTTGTGCATTTTTCTATTAACTTGGTCAAAGATAAAAAAAAAAGTTTGACCTATGATAAAACTAAAACGGCTTAGAATTGTAACAACGAAGGGAGTCAAATTGATAGGATATATTGTATTTCAGGAATCAGGATGGAGGGAGTATCTTGAATTATCTTATCCTTCTTTTCTGAATGTATCGTCTGGTCCATCTTGGCTTCTATCTTCAGAAAATGGCCGTTATTGGTCATACTGTATTTTGTTCAATTCCCTATTTATATGTTGGAAGTATATGAATTTTGATCCCAACACAAGGAAAGTAAGGAACACATTCATATTCAGTTATGCAAGGATGGAGAATAGAAAGAAGAATTAGTAGGAAATGCATGGCTTTGAATTTGTGATCCAGAAGAACAAATGATTAAATACGTGACCCGTGCAATTGATATAAAGAGATGCGTAACAATCTCTTCAGTTGTTATAAAGTTGTAATTTTCACGTCCTTGTCATACCAGAGCTCATGTCTATCCAGTCTTGCAATTTAATTGCTCTTCTAACTCATTTCCAGCAAGAGGCAACAAGTAGTACGTGTGTATTCACGGGAAGAAAGAGCAAGGATGTTGTTGTAAAGAATCAAATAATCCAGTCTTTCCAATTCTGCTCAATCGGTATATCTACAAGATTATATCCATTCTACTACTTACAGATATCATAGGAACTCAAATGGAGTACCATTTCCATCCACAATAACAAACCAATTACAATCCAGAACGACCAAATAAACTACCTCTGCCCAGACCCAAAAGTTGCGGCCATTTCAATCCTCGCGGGCAGCCCTGCGGCGGGACGACGACGCGGCGGGCGACATCGACGACGGCGGCGAAGGCGAGGGCTCGTCGGTGCCGACGGGGACGTCGGAGAGCGGCGCCAGCACGCGCCTGACGCTCATGGAGCGCATGGGGCGGAAGCTGAGAGACCTGAGCCGGCCGCCGTCCTTGGAGAAGACGTCGGAGGAGCTGCGGAGGATGAGGTAGACCAGCCCCTGGACGAGCACGAACACGGCCACCTTGGCGAGCGCGTCGCGGAGCTCCGGCGACAGCGACAGGAACGCCGACCCGTCCATGGCGCGGAGAGATGCTGGCAAGGTGGAGAGGGAGATGCGTGTGGATGCGCGGCGTATGGGTGTATGTGAGCCGTGAGATGATGGTGGGGAGAGATCGGTAGTCCTCGCCTGCTCTCGTTCTGCTTTATATAGAGCGGCCGCGTGGCTTGTGGGTTTGCAGCATGTGGCATGTGCTCTTGCGTTTGCAGCTTGTTGCGAGTTGTTTTGTCGTGACCGTACACGCAAGCGGTGAAGTGGGAGTGCTGTGGGTTTCATAGGTATCTTCCGGGCTGTGATTTCTTTGTTTTGCAAGGAAGAACAAGTCTATTCACGTTTTCTGTTTACCGGAGTAGCAGCAGTTGGCCAGTTTGACCTGGGGTCCGGGACATCTGTCAATTGTGCGGGCTGCTGACACTGACAGGAAATGAGGGGGTGATGTGGCATCCTTAGTCTCCAGCTAGACGATGGCGTAGGCGTGTCTGCTCCATCCCGTTTCGAGCCGCAGTCGCGCTGTCTTGGAAGCAGCTAGACAACGTAACCATAACACATTAAGCACATGGCTTTGGGCGCAAGGCTTTGGTTGGCTAATCTTCGATGAGTTACCGCGTCAAGGTTTGCTGCTGTATACTACTATAATACTTCCTAGTAAAAAAAGAGAAAAGGTAAGACCGCATCATTGACCTTTCTTTCTTGGGTCGTCGACCAGAGCATTTAACTGATTCTTTTTATCACATGATTAACTGATTTGACCAACGACATCCATCCAGAAAGAAAACGACTCGAGATGATGATACAAATCTTGTTCCTTTCCGGCTTCTGGAACCCTGGCTGCATGCATCGGTCCATGGATCGACGCGACGTTCCAATAAACGCTCGCCTTCGAGATACCCAGGTGTGAAAAAAAAGACTCGAAATCTTCTAGTCGTGAGAAGGAACGTTCCTGGACTTGACGATACGATTCCATGTGCGGACGTGCCTCCTTGATTCGCTTGGGTTTGCAAGCGGAGCAAACGTGCCGCCGCCCGAACTGTGTGGCGGTGCCAGGCGGGCCATGCCCCCATGCGGGGGTGATTGCTTGTCTTGTCGCAAGAGATGCCGCCAGAAACACTGGAAGCATAGCGCTGCAACTGCAACGTGGTGGCTCGATCCGTTGCGGCGCGGACGGTCACCGACTGGTTTATACTTTGTGGCGGTGCGCCTCCACCCTCTCGTCCACTACCGAAGGAGCGAGGAGATAACGTCACGTGAGACGTGTGAAAAATGGTCGGTAGATGGTACGGTCAACCGATCGATCTGCTCTAAGATGTGCTGACGTTAACTGCTATGCGTTCTTCAACGAAACTTCTGGTACCCTATCACAAAACGACGCTTTGGCCGAGTGGTTAAGGCGTGTGCCTGCTAAGTACATGGGGTTTCCCCGCGAGAGTTCGAATCTCTCAGGCGTCGTCTCTTTTTTATTTTATTCACCCATTTTCTTCCTACCAACTTGCAAAATGGAAGCAAAGCTCTTTTTTTTTTCCGCCCATTTTGGTCCTGCCAACTTGCAAAATGGAAGCAAAACAGCCCAGTAATTGGCAATTCTCTAGATTTTTTTTGTTTTCCTTTATTTTTTTTGGGCTTCGTTATGTTTAAAAAAAAGGGGCTCCGCCTAATTGGACTTTTACCTCTTTGCTTATATCAATTTACAAGCCAGCAGGTTCCGGGTCTTTTGTTTTTCTTTTTAAAAAAACAACTTACAAAATCTGAACCGTCGGTCTTTTTTTTTTCATTTTCTTTTCTCCCACTCCCATTTTTGTGATACGTCGCAGGGCGTTCGCCTGAGGCCTGACGCGCGCCCGCCTCCATTCCTCCTGCGCAGTGGAGCCCCATGCTGAGCCGCTCTTCCATTTCGTGGAAGAAGAGAACTAGAGAAGAAGAGATGAGAACAAAACAAAGGAAGGCCCCTTTCATCCTGGCTGAAGAGCGGAGTCTTTTGCTGCTTTGTGTAATACTGCACGTACGAAATGAAGGCAGCGATGCATTTACAGGAGCCAGTTATAGGCAGCACTCCCAAGTGTCAAGCAAATACAAACACATGGCAATTTGGGTAGAAAGGGGACTCGAGCGGTTTCTTGTTCAGACATTGCTCAGTTCAACCTCATGCTTCCCTTCCCGCTCTACCTCAGGTCTTCAGCGCGGCCGGAGCGTATTTTTGGGGGCGCTGATCCACGGCGTGCCGGCGATGGCGAACCTCCACGGCGCCGCGACATGCTCAGGAGATGCTGTGATGGTCCTGACCAGAAGCAGAGAGGAGGAGCCGGCGACCACGCACGGCGATGAGGTCGGCGGCGCCGCCTCAGCAGGGAACACGGGAGAGGGAAGGATAGGAATCGATATTTTGTTAATTCTCACTGTCCACCCAGCCTCCCACACAGCGAGTTTAAGGTTCAACATTACATGGGCTAAGGCCCTGACGCGCCAGGCGGCCCAAGCCAGCTTACAGGTCCACGTTGCAGTTCACACTCATGAACACAAAAACACACCGGAACACAGGGTATGACAGATGCGTACTCGATGCCAACGCGGGGACCAACCAAAATGCTCTCCGGTTCTGGCCCGTCCAATACCTCCAACCCACCTGGGAGGGAAAACATGATATCGCTTGGGTGAAAATGGATAAATCATCAGCGCCAGCGGTTTGGGCCATGCTGGAGGTCAGTCGAGCATACCAGGTGTGTAGAGAGGATGGTTCGACCAATCAGTGGATAGGTCCAGAGCTTGTCCAACCTGAACACGGTGCACAGAAATTTTAAAACCTTTTTAATGCTCACACAGTTGTGCATGAACATTGACGACGACGACGACAACAACATAGCCTTTTGTCCCAAGCAAATTAGGGTAAGCTAGAGATGAAACCCAAAAGAGACGAGAAACAGGGAGACACAAAAAAGATATAAAGGGGGACAAAAAGAGGTCACGGTTCCGGCACGTTGATTGCCAATCTCCAAGCGCTCCTATCCATAGCTAAATCCTTGGAGATATTCCACTCCTTAAGATCTCTCTTAACGGACTCGTCCCAAGTTAGTTTAGGTCGACCTCTACCGCTCTTTATATTATCGGCCCGCTTTAGAACTCCACTACGCACCGGCGCCTCAGGAGGCCTCCGTTGGACATGTCCAAACCATCTCAACCGATGTTGAATCAATTTCTCCTCAATTGGTGCCACCCCAACCCTATCCCGAATATCGTCGTTCCGGACTCTATCCCTCCTTGTGTGCCCACAACACCAACGCAACATACGCATCTCTGCTACACTCAATTGCTGGACATGTCGTCTTTTTGTAGGCCAACACTCAGCACCGTATAACATCGCCGGACGAATCGTCGTCCTATAGAACTTACCTTTCAGCTTCTGAGGCACCCTTTTGTCACAGAGGACGCCAGAAGCTTGACGCCATTTCAACCAGCCGGCTGAAATTCTATGCCTAACATCTTCATCAATGTCTCCGTCCTTTTGTAGTATCGACCCTAAATACCGAAAAGTATCCTTCTTGGCCACCACTTGCCCATCGAGGCTAACGTCTCCCTCCTCATGCCTAGTCGCGCTAAAATCGCACCTCATGTACTCGGTCTTAGTCCTACTAAGTCTAAACCCTTTCGACTCTAACGTGTGCCTCCACAGTTCTAACTTCCTATTAACCCCTGCCCTACTGTCGTCAACTAGCACCACATCATCAGCAAAGAGCATACACCAAGGGATACCACCTTGTATGTCCCTTGTGACCTCATCCATCACCAAAGCAAATAAATAAGGGCTCAAAGCTGACCCCTGATGCAGTCCTATTTTAATTGGAAAGTCACTGGTGTCGCCATCACATGTTCGGACAAACGTCACCACATCCCTGTACATATCCTTGATGAGGGTAACGTACTTAGTTGGGACTTTGTGCTTTTCCAAGGCCCACCACATGACATTTCTCGGTACTTTGTCATATGCCTTCTCGAGGTCAATAAAGACCATGTGCAAGTCCTTCTTCTGCTCCCTATATCTCTCCATCAATTGTCGTAATAAGAAAATCGCCTCCATTGTCGACCTACCAGGCATGAACCCAAACTGATTTTGGGTCACATGTGTCACTCTCCTTAGGCGATGCTCGATAACCCTCTCCCAGAGCTTCATCGTATGGCTCATCAACTTAATCCCACGGTAGTTAGTACAACTTTGAACATCTCCCTTGTTCTTGAAGATAGGTACTAATATACTTCTCCTCCATTCTTCAGGCATCTTGTTAGATCGAAAAATAAGGTTAAAAAGCTTAGTCAACCATATTATCGCTCTGGCGCCTAGGTATCTCCACACCTCAATGGGGATACCATCAGGGCCCATCGCTTTACCTCCCTTCATCCTCTTCAAAGCCTCTCCGGTCTCTGCCTCCTGAATTCTCCTCACAAAGCGTCTGTTGGTATCGTCAAATGAGTCGTCCAATTCAAGGGTAGGACCCTCATTCTCCCCATTAAACAGCTTGTCGAAGTACTCTCTCCATCTGTCCTTGATCTACTCATCCTTCACCAGAAGTCGATCTGTCCCATCCTTAATGCATTTTATTTGGTTGATGTCCCTTGTCTTCCTTTCGCGGATTCTAGCCATTCTATAAATGTCCTTCTCCCCTTCCTTCGTGCCTAGCCGCTGATAAAGGCCATCATACGCCTGACCTTTTGCTACACTCACAGCTCGCTTTGCAGCTCTCTTCGCTATTTTATAGCTCTCGATGTTGGCTGCACTCACTCTTGTGCATGAACATTGAGAAAACAAAAATCTGGTAATACTTGCAGCTAACTGAAAAGGCACCTACCTTGCCTGGTCCTGTAAGTAGGATTGGTTTCTCGGTTTGTTGACCTCGGCGTCGCTTTGGCCCTGTTCACCGGAACAGTATTTTTCTCTCACAAAAAATCAGCCAACAGTGTTTTTCAGCCGGCTTATAATTCCAGCCGAACGGGGCAAGACCTGAAACAGTTTCAAGAAATTGATCCAAGTCCGGTTTGAAATATGTTATACTAGCTTACATTGACAAGGCAAAGAGACATTGAAACTACGAAAAAATCGTTTAACTGACAGATAAGGGAACTACAAGACCTAAAAAAAATTCAGGAAATTGATTGATGTCATCGCATCGAGCTTAAAGTATGATAGATGCAAGGGCAGTGATAAAGCAAGACATGCTGAAATTACCAAAAGACCTTCTGATAGACAGATAAAGGAAATCCAATATACAGGGGGAACATGTAGTTCCGTTAGTAGAACTGGAATTTGAGACAAAGGTTGTGCGCTCTCTAGTTGTGCAATCAAAGAGATTTATTTTACTTTTCTGCCTCAAATTGGAAGCAACACAGAGAATAAATTGTTGTGGTATGTGGGCAAAAATACTCAACACCTCCGATATCCCTCTTGATCACATAATTATCTAGTGGCACAAATTTCCATTTTTCCTCTTCTAGCTACGCTAAGGTAAAAAAAAAAAAGTAAAGTTAGTACAAAATCTTTGTCACAGGTTGCAAAGGTGCAGCTGTTGAACAGAGCAATTCAGTTTATAGATATATAAAAAACAAAAACAAAGCAAGATCCATGAGACCATGACTGACTCTGGCATTAACCTAACATGTTCCATTCAGCTGCAATTGTCAGACTGGTAATGTCACACAGTAATTATGGTATATCTTATGATCCTAGCAGAATCCACAGATAAAAAAATTCACTCTTTATCCAAGCAGTATGAAAAGTTTGCTGATGAAGTGCTATTGAGCAATGCATACCGCTAACTGGAGAACATGACCGGATCAAAACAGCAGCACCAACCCCCTCTATATCGGCAACAACATTGAGCATCATGTGGAGTCCATAGCACAGATACACATATGCATGGCCTCCGGGTCCAAACTACACACAGAGGAGCACAGATTTTAGCTCATGCCCATGCTACAAAGCCCCAAATTTGCCATGTGCAGAAAAAACAATGCAAGGAAACACTGATCCTACCACTGGAGCAGTCCTTGCTGTGATGCCGAACCGGCCATGGCATGCGGAATCATTTGGCCTGTAGGCCTCTACCTGAAATTTCAGGAAAGCTCAGAATACTGAATGACATAATATGGTGTTTCGATTAACTTGGCATCACAGAGAAGAAGAGCATTTCGCCATTTTCCCAAACAAAGATAGACGCTAATATGTTCAGGGAAATTGTGCTTGGAAGCTACTCGTATCGCAACAGAGTACAATCTCGATTCGTATGAAAGACGCGAGACTTCTGAAGAAGAAGAACCTCAGTTATGCGGAGGACGACCTCGTCGCGGCGCAGGAGCTTGCCGAGGAGGCGGGGGGCGAGGTCGAGGGCATCCACCTCGAAGAAGTCTCGCGGCAATGCGCGCCCAACAGGCGGCACCGCGTCCAACTCCACCGATGCGTGGGGAAGCAGCGCCCTCGCCAACGCCGAGGTCCCCGCCGCCTCGGCCTCGGCCTCGGCCTCGCCCTCCCCGCCAGCGGCGGTGACGCGGCGGCTTCTGAGCCGCGACTTGTTCCTGGGCGAGGAGCGCTTGAAGGTTGGGGGCTAGGGCGCGCCGGAGGTGGTCATTGGCGATGGCTCGCCGGCGGCGTTCGTCGGCGGCGAGAGGTGGGGCTTGCCGGGCTTCAGTGCTCGGCAGGAGATGGAACGCGTGGAGTTGACGGTGGAGATGGAACGGAAGGATCGCATGGATGCTAAACTAATAAGAAGCGAATGCGCGTAAGGTTGCGGACTCGATCATGTTTGACAATGCACATTAGCCATCGATGAAGTAGGAGTAACGAGACTTTGTTGGAAAGAGAATGGGGAAAAACTAAGCGGCGGCAGCACGGATTGGGCCGATTCCGAATTCCGATTCTTAAAAAAATACTACAGCTGCTTTCATGGAACAGCAATGAAAATGTCAACGAATAAAAACAAAGTGTTACTCGCCGGTGCTGAAAATACTACTGAATTACCACCTCAACCGCCATGCGCTCGCCGGTGCTGATCTTCATCCTCTCTCTCTAGCAACCTTACCCTTTCTTCAAACCCTACCCATGCTCTCCAAACCTTAATAATGTGGATCACTGCAGCTCCAATTGCTCCTATCCAAAAGTCGTCGGAAACGAAAAAGATTCTCAAGGATGCATAGCCAATTAAAAAAATCAACCCAACGACCTCTCTTCTGATTGTTAGGCATGAATCTAACCTTCTCAACCTTCTCTATACTTGTTGACCGTCTCAATGCTCTACACCTACGGACCAAAGACAAGAGACATGTTGCACAATATCACACTCACGTAATGATTAGTCTTCAATACTCAACCAATGTCTGATCATCTCCTTGATAATTGCTCATCGTCTCAACACAAAGGGGCACGTCTCAACCATGTGTTTGCACATTCCCAAAGCCAGCTAAGCAAATGGTGCTTTATGTTCCACTGAAATAGCTAGCATCGTCAACGTTGAACTAATCAACACCTTGAATTACAAAATCCAACTATGTGCCCGAATATAACTATTTAGAGATTCTTGCTATACAAAGATAATAGTTTATGTTTCAAGCACCCCTTCTTTTATCTACAATTTATATTTTATATCACTACCTAAATCATGATGACTATAAGATTCAAGTAGAGTCTAAGCAATTCTATAGAAGATTCCCACTTAAATTAAATTGCTTGAAGTTGGTAGGAGTTGATTGATAGCTTATTACGTGCTTAGCAAATTAGTAGTTGCTGGTTGCTGCCAATGATGGGCAATCGTACTGGATCATAAGTAGATTTAATAGTTTTAGCTTTGATATTTTTATTTTAGCAGACCAACATTTGTTTTTATTGATATATAATAGAAAATACAAGTAGATTTTATCAATAGCTTGAGCTTGGCAATGTCAACATGTGTTCATGACGTAAAGTCACATTGAGAAAACTAATACTATGCCTTGACATGCGGTTTCACGACTATCCGCGATTTTTCCACCATGAGATATGCCACGCACTAGGTTATCAAAAGTTGATGGGGATCGGAGGAGGGCAAAGGAAGAGATAACAAGCTGTAATGAGCGGATAGATTACGTGTATTGATCATTTAATTAATGACACTCACGAGTACTGAAACAATGGATGGCTGATCTTGATCGACGGAGGATTACATTTATACTGTTGTTGATGCTGGAAAGCACCACCACACCAACGTTGTGTGCAACTCACACAAATGCATCTTTGGGCTTCTTTTGCGAAAATTGGATCGTTGTCAGTTTCTATAATACCATAGAAATAAAAGAAGAATACCAATTTAGAGCTTAGAATAAAACTGGATTCCTTATATTTTAGGACAGAGTTTGTTGGTATCATTCTAACATTATGGATTATTACTAGCGTAAGACAAGCAGAGACGACATCAGATCAATAGATATTTTGAAATTTCTTTACTACCCTTATTATTTCCTTTAGTACCACAAATACATTCTTTTGATCAGATTATTATTAATAACAATAATCTATCGTTATGATGCTCCGTAATTTAACTGTATATCAATATGTTATCGAATAGTACTTAATTGATTCTACGCGAATAATAGGCCAAAGTGCCGAACAAGAGGATATGACGTTGTGGCACAATTGCTTTTTTGAGTTGTGGTCAATGTAAAATCCGGTTGCTCCTAATGTCTTGGCGACGGTTTTAAAATTCTTAACTTCAATTGTTCGATCGATTACCTTGCACCTTAGTGACTTCCCAACGTTTTTTAATTGCTTGGCTTCACCTTGTTCTTCTTAGTGACTGTACGTATTTTATCCAAATGCCTCAGTGACCGTACGGTATCCGTCACCGTCAACTAGATTCTTGATGCCTCGTGTTATTCCGGCTATAAAATACCCTTGGCGTATTTTTTTTTTGACAACATACCCTTGGCGTATTGCTGAGCGCATCATTTATAAACCAGAAGTGACTTGCTTCTAGAACATTGTAGATTACCACAAGATATAGGATAAACTAGAATTCCAAACACCACGGCCTCACAAAAGAGCAAATTTGCCAAATCAGCTGCGCAAGTGAAAAGCATAAACTGTCTCCTGTAGATACACAATCATTCATAAACCAGAAGTGCCTTTGCTTCTAGAACATTGTAGATTACCACAAAAATAGGATAAACTAGAATTCCAAACACCACGACCTCACAGAAAGGCCCTTCAAAAGAGCAAATTTGCCAAATCAGCTGCGCAAGTGAAAAGCATAAACTGTCTCCTGTAGATACACAATCATTCATAAACCAGAAGTGCCTTTGCTTCTAGAACATTGTAGATTACCACAAAAATAGGATAAACTAGAATTCCAAACACCACGACCTCACAGAAAGGCCCTTCAAAAGAGCAAATTTGCCAAATCAGCTGCGCAAGTGAAAAGCACAACTGTCTCCTGTAGATACACAACCGAGGAGGAGGAGACGAACAGCCAGCCGGACTCAAGCCGACGCCCGCCGAATCGCCGATACTATGGAGGGAGACGACCGGAGGGCCCCGCTGCTAGGGTCCGGCGCCGGCACCGGCGGCCGCCTCCCGTCTTTGCGGCGCCGCGACTCGGCGCGGTCGCTGCGCAGCAGCTTCCTGTCGCGGCTGCCCGACAAGGTGCGCGCCGGGCTCGACCCGGAGTGCCTCGCCGACATCGACCTCTCCCGCGCCAAAGGCCTATCCCAAGGTAGCAAAAGTTGCGAGCTCTGATCCCTCACCCTCATCGGGTCATCCCTCCTACCCTCTCCGCCTCTCGTGCGTGTAGGTGTGAGAGAGTACTACGAAAAGCAGTTCGCGACCCTGAAAACCTTCGAGCAGGTGGAGGCCCGCTGCATGCCCGGCGAGTTCGATTCGGATGTCGAGGCATCCGACTCAGAGGACACGGAGCAGAAGCAGAGCGAGTTCGCCATGAAGATTTCCAACTACGCCAATATTGTTCTGCTGGTTTTCAAGGTGAGTGAGTTCACGCGTCAGGTTGCGCAGTTGCAGAGGAGAACATGGGTAGTACAGAGTACAGAGCGCGAGATTGTGTGCTGTGCTGAACTGCTGATCCGTTTGGGCTGCGAGAATCGCAGGTGTATGCAACGATCAGGACGGGGTCCATGGCGATTGCGGCATCCACGCTTGACTCGCTGCTGGATTTCATGGCCGGGGGTATCCTGTGGTTCACGCACCTTTCCATGAAGAGGGTCAACATTTACAAGTACCCAATTGGGAAGCTGCGTGTTCAGCCGGTTGGGATCATCGTCTTCGCGGCCATCATGGCAACTCTAGGTGTGCCATCTCTGATTCTTATCAAGAAATGCATTACATTCGCTATCTGTCAGACAAATGCAATGTGGAAGACTCTGTACAAATGATGAACACGAGTTTCTTCGTTAATTATTAGGTTTCCAGGTCTTGGTCCAAGCTGTTGAGCAACTGGTGGAGAACAAACCTGGCGAGAAGATGACGTCGGAGCAGCTGATATGGTTGTACTCCATCATGCTTTCAGCAACTGCTGTGAAACTTGCTCTCTGGCTCTACTGCAAGAGTTCAGGGAATAGCATTGTCCGGGCTTATGCAAAGGTGTGGAATTCAACCTTGTCCATCCATACTACAAAAGCAGCACACATCAAAATTGTCATTTAAATTCGCCTGTACATGTGCCATTCAGGACCACTACTTTGATGTGATAACCAATGTGGTTGGTCTGGTGGCTGCTGTTCTTGGGGACAAGTTCTTATGGTGGATTGACCCCGTGGGGGCTGTAATACTTGCTGTATATACCATTGTCAACTGGTCCAAAACTGTATTAGAAAATGCAGGTATGTCCAAAACACTTCGCATTCTCCCAAGTGTAATGAGTTTATGTAAGTTCTTTATTCACCCCATTTAGGAACACTGCGATTGAGATAGCTGATTACATTATGCAAAAAAAAACTTAATATTTAGAAAAGGCAGCTTGCCCTGTTCGCTTGTCTTATAAGCCATACTTTTTCAACCAACGAACAATGTTTTTCTCTCACAACAAATCAGCGAACAGTACTTTCAGTCATGGCTTTTCAGCCAAGCGAACAGAAGACAGGAAGATTGGTTGTCCTCTCACTCTTGCCAATTACTATAATTCTATAAAGATTACTGTTGATCATAAGAGAAGATGTGCTTCTGTAGTTATGCTCTAAGTGTCTGATCAGCTTGTGACTAACCCCTTCTTTGCTTCAGCTACCCTAGTGGGCCAATGTGCTCCTCCAGAGATGTTGCAGATGCTAACGTACCTTGCCATGAAGCACGACCCACGAGTGAGGCGGGTTGACACTGTTAGAGCTTACAGCTTTGGAGCTCTCTACTTTGTTGAGGTCAGTTAACAACTTATAGCATTAGAAGAACACTAGCAAACTTCATGAACCTGCCACTCCTCATCTCCTGCTCTGCTGACTGCTACTAGTATGGTGGATATTACAGTATAATAATCTACTCTTGGCCACAACGCAGGTTGACATTGAACTCTCGGAGGATATGCCGCTGAGAGAGGCGCACACCATCGGTGAATCGCTGCAGGAGAAAATTGAGAAGTTGCCTGTAGTCGAGCGAGCGTTTGTTCATATCGATTTCGAGAGCACTCATAAACCTGAGCACAAAGTCAGGAGCAGGCTGCCGGCTACTGATCCCTGACAGATTCCGCATGCTCATAAAGTACATTGTTAAGAGTTAGCTAATAGCGCGGTGTTTTTCTTCAATGGTTACATGTAATTATTCCCTTCACCTGTAAAATAAAATAAGAGCATCACGTATTCCTCAATGGAATGATACAGGATTGACTTTTCCAGTTTACTGATCCTAATCACGCTTACGTAGTCGAACACCATAAATCTCAGTTGCATTTGCAATGGCATGTAACATCATCAAAGATTGGGTCGGGTTATAATTGCTTCACTACACTCCTGGATAAAATCTTGCACGCATAACTTAAGAACGTCTGGCAGCGTTCAGTCATACAAGTACACCCAAGTTCCAGGCAGTTACCACATCACGGTCAGCAGGCAAACAGTGATACAGATCTGAGACAAGCCTCACCAAACCTTTCAGCTTGCTAACTACAGGCAAGACATTGACCTACAAAATGTAGCTGCGCTTCATCTTCAGATTCCAGAGGTGGGCAGCAAAAAGATCCTTCACATTACTGGAATTAGCTGGCAGCAGCAACCATAGCCTTGCGAGCATCTGTGAAAGTTGAGATCAGTGCGCCCAGCTGCAGTTTATCGTTGCATGCAAAGCTTAGCCTGTACCTGCATATCAAAGACAAAAGCCAGGAATTATGTTGTTGCTAACAAACAAAAATTTGACACCAGAAAGAGTTTTCACAGTTCTCCTAACTGATCATAAGCTCAAATGCAAAGTCAAAGAACATCACAGGTCACTCCTAGTTATTGCACTATCTCAAACATTGCAGTGAGCTCTTAAGTAATCGCTTCATGGAAACAACTATAGTTTCCACTCTCTGAAAGAAGATTTTACACATGTGGAGAACTACTGCATCCAAAGTTTGCTGAATTAAAAAAATGTTCCAGTGTAGCACTGTTGCAAGGGCTAAACTATACATCTATATCAATGTGCTGATTTAATGATTCATGCCAATTTTAGTTAATAAAGTCCTAATGTTGTTCTTTAGTTAACTATAAGAAGTATCAAATAAATAGTTAGCTTGGCCATACATTGTTGGTCTTCCATCCATAGCATCCTCAATTTGGGCCTAATGTTGTTCTTTAGTTAACTATAAGACGTATCAAATAAATAGTTAGCTTGGCCATACATTGTTGGTCTTCCATCCATAGCATCCTCAATTTGGGCCATTACCTACCTCCTATACTTTTGTGTGAACTAAAATGACTACTTCTGGCAATCTGAGTAGAATTAGCAACAAAACATAATTATGGCATAGAATGACAGGTAAGCTAATTTATGTGCAGAATGACACAATTCAACTGTAGAAGTGTATAAAGGACATACTCAATATCAGCCAAGTCATTGATTAGCTTTACACGAACATCAGATGGCATTTGTATTTTGAACACAAACCTGCACAAAAGACCAGAAAATTTAGAACAATGCTACATGGGGGGTACATAAGAAAAAAATATGAAGAATGATCAGCTTAGTAGGCAGCAGGTAGTGCGTACATAGTAACCTCCCGTATGATATCAACCAAGGCCAACCCTTTTCTCATCTTCATGTCAGATATATCTAAACGGATAAGGAAACATACATTTAGACAATGAATCCTGAATAATCAGAAGGATCATATTGACAGATGGTAGCTAAGAATACATTTGAAGCTGGTTGAAAACGGTTCATTTAATAGCCAAAATGCTATCCGCTCAATATCATTTGGCATGGGGTTTCCTGTGCAAAGATAGACAGCTTCTTCTGTCATATGTTGGGATGCCATGTGTGTTGCCTGCACATAAAAAAAAGGCAAGTCATTGTCAAAGCCATTGTAATTGGCGGATTAGTTTATAGAACAAAACAATTGATATAATGAAAAAAACCTACTCCATCCCAAAATTTCTAGGTTTGTCCTACTGTGTTAGGTTTGACCAAATTATAGTACAAAACATAAAGATGTAGGACACCAAATTAGTATACAAAGTACTTATTTGGTTTCATAGATGTTAATTGTTTTTCTATAAACTTGGTCAAAATTAAAATAGTTTGACTTTGGACAAACCCAAAAGTGGCAAAATTTGGGAGTTAGTATGCTTTATGGTTCATCTCAATGTTGAACTTAGTAATAGATAACATTGAAAGAATATCATTAGTCAAATACTTGAGGTACACACAACAGTTATGCAAATCAGAATGTATGATTTGTTCAGATCTAAAACATCAACATTTTTGTGCCTTGTTTTAACTTGCTCCCACACGCGCAACTTCTATATCTTTAAATGACTAGATATCAAAACTCCTGGTCAAAAACAGTTGGGTCAAATGCACAGCGTGACAGCAATTAAGGGATAACCTGCAATATATTCAAAGCCTTCCTCATATCACCATTGCTTAACCGCACTAGGGCTGTCAAGCCACCCTCATCTACACTTAGCCTGCAAGTACATGCAAAAATTAACATTGCAGATAGGACCAGAATCCTATACCGGTATAACACCATTTGAAGATCACAAAGTATGATATAACATAATATAACCGAATTCCCAAGTAACATGAAATAATTATTGGGAATTCTTGTATAATCTTAGAAGGAAAACAAGTACTTACCCCTCTGATTTTATTATATGTTGAAGACGCTCTCTAACATGACTGCCATCTAGCGGAGCAAATCTAAACCTGGTGCACCTTGATTGTAGTGCAGGGATAATTTTGTTGACATGGTTGCAAATGAGTGCAAACCTTGTGCTCCTTGTATACTTCTCGATGACTGCAAGGAGGGGCAGATTAAATAGATGCAAGGAAGAAAATGCACAGCAATATCATGGCAATGAACAAAGTAAAGTCTTAACAACAGAAACACCTCTTCGCAATGCAAATTGTGCATCCTTTGTCATTGCATCTGCTTCATCCAAGAGGACCAACTTAACAGAAGGCCTTGCTCTGTAGAAATTTAAATAGAAGGCAAAATTACTTGATTGCATATCAAGTCTGAAAGACTCCCTACCAAAAGGGGAAAAAAAAAGTTGCACGACTTAATGCATACCCAAAAGAGAGGCTGCGTGCGCCAGCAAAATCCTGGATCTGCTGCCTGACAACATCAATACCACGTTCATCTGATGCATTGAGCTCCAGGATCATGTTGCTATACTGAGACCCATATAGCTTCCTCGCAACAGCCAGAATCGTTGATGTTTTCCCAGTGCCAGGCGGCCCGTATAGCAACAAGTGTGGAAGTCTATTCTCATTTGTAAGCCTGTCAACTACAAGAAGAAAATGACAATCATCAGCTTACCTCATATGCTACACTCACAACGAGCACAGTTGCAAACAATTTAGTAGCTAATACTGTAACAAGTTATAACTCAGGAATCACAGAATATGTGGTTGCGGAGATATACATAAATTCGGGGCAAAAGTCAACCCACAGACAGGTTATACGAGACACAAAGAATAGCATAATAATGCCCCATAGCGTTCACTGAAACGCAAATCTAATAGAACCCGACCCAAATCCCTACTAAAACCCTAAACCCCGCATCAGCCATCGCACGAGCACAACGGCCGCGGCCCTTACTGGTGTCGACGATGTCGCGGTGGGCGGCGACGTCGGCGAGGGACTGGGGCCGGTACTTCTCGACCCAGGGCGCAGCCCTGCCGGTGGCGGAGAGCGGCGCCTTGCCCTTGGCCGCCGGCGGCGCGGCGGCGTCGATGTCCATGGGAGCGGCGGCGGCGGTTCCCGCCATGGCGGAGCGGAAACCCTAGCGCTGGCTGGCGGGATTGGGGGGAATGGTTGGCGCCAATTCGAAACCCTCTCGCTCTAGGACGGCTTGGCGAGTGAGTGCGAGGTCAGACGTCAGCGCGCGCAGGACTGCAGGAGTATGGTATCGAAGAAGGCCAAGCTTTTGGGCTCGACTCCGATCCGAGAGACCTTAACCCAGCCCATCTTATAAAAAAACAAAAGCCCATGTGAAACTGTATATGGAGTCTAAAGTTGATGGGCTTTTTTTGACAGGACTGGTGGTGTTTCTCCTGGATTGTATTGTATCCATGCGTACTTTTAGTAATACAGTAGAAATTAAGTGACATTTCTGCAGAATTATTAATTCGGCAGTCACGATGATCATTTCCGCACTTGCTAATATACAATTATGAAAATACCCGTCATGCTCAATGAACAGTTTATAATGGAGTAATAACACCAAGGTAGGAGCACTTTTTTTAGTAAAACTACGCCAGTGAACAATCAATCGTAGCGGACGATCATCCGGGGAATAGAACAATCATAGACGCGACGGGAGACCTGCAAAGTAGGAGGTAACAAGAATCTGGATTCTTGGAATAGTAGGGTCTTTTCGGTTTTGGGTGGCATGTGTTAATGTGCGTGGTAGGCTGGTATAGCTCAAGCCCCACACGGTGATTAGCTGATAAAGCTCCTTTAGTCATCTATCAGCTGCCGAAAGCGGAGAAAGAAAGTGCCAAGGTTCTTGTCTTGTTGCCGAAAGCCAGGACTAAGATTCCACATCTCTACGCCTTGAAATTTTCCATCGTCTAGGTCCGGTAAACGGTTGCAACTGGTTACCTTATGTACTTATGTCAACAACTCTTATTGGTCTTTTCGTCTTTTATCCTCTTCAACGACCTCTCTTACCACATGCTCTCCATCTCGACGAGACGACTCATCAGTACGTCCATTTTGTCTGGTCGCGGTAATAACTTTTGCTCCTTTTTAACCAAAAAAAAAAGTATACATGCACACGGCATGTTATAAACAAAGAAAAGAGGCTCATATTCTTCCAAGTCTTTTTCTAGAAAAAAATATTCTTAGAAGTGGGGAATCGAATAAAGTCGTTTGCTAGCACCAGAACGTAGGACGGAGTAGTACTATAAGGCTCAACGAGTATACAGGATTTGACAGATGCAAGAATTCCCTGCCATTTTCTTTATTAGTATTCAAGTATTCTATCATTACAGTAATTACATTTTATACTACTATTGATCACAACCTGTGTAGGTGAACTAACTGACAATCTGTCCATATATCGAAATAAATCCGCTCTAAATACGTATACATAGTCACGTAGATACTAGCTAACAGGAAGTGTGTTTGTCGAAATCACGCCGCCTCCACTGCTAACAGGAGCATCCTACTAGATGCTAGCTGGTGATTCTTCCCCATCTCCGGCGCGCGCGCGATCGAGCAGCACTGCAAGAAGGTGGTGATGCAGCCTGCAAGGCTTGGACTGAGCTCGATCACCGGCGTTTGACCAGCGGGAACCACAGGTCCTGGAAGCAGGACTGGTAGGAGACGAGGAGCAGCACGAGGGCGAGCGCGAGCGCCACGCCCCACGGCGACGACGACGGCCCCGCGCCGCCGTCCCGCTGGTGGTGCTGGCCGCCCCATCCGCCGCCGGCGTACAAGGAGGGCTGGTCCCCAGCCAGCAGCGACGAGAGGGCGCCGCCCCGCGGCCGCCGCGACCCGGCCGTGGCCGCCCAGTACTGCACGGCGAGCAGGAGCAGCAGCGGGGACAGCACGACGGCGAAGCGGACCTGCTCCACCAGGCTCTCCACCGCGGACTCGTAGCGCGAGTAGAGCGACGTGGCGCCCAGCAGCGCGACGGTGCCCAGGAACACGAGGAGGTGGAACGGCGTCGCCGAGCCGCCGTAGCCCGCGCCCTGGTCGTAGTAGTAGCCGCCGCTCGCCATGCTAGCTGTTCGATCAGTTGTGTTCGTGCGCGCTCCTGTGGTGTGTCCGTGCGTGTGCCAGTGAAGGTAGTGGTATATATGGGCAGAGAAGGGGGAGGGGAGTCTGCAGACTGCAGGCACCGAGCTCTGCTTTACTTGGGGCGGGAGGACTCCGCGATGCCTTCGCCAAGGGGTGAACGCGACGCGACGTGGAGCCAACCGCGCGGGGACGCGTGCCCGGCCTGGCCGTCACAATGGCTTGGAATTTAGGAAGCGCGGGCGCGGGCGCGGCGCTCAAGTCCACGAGGCGGCAGGCGCCGACCGACCGACGGATGGAACAGGGCATTCACCGTTCAGGGTGAGTGGTTGATGGCTTGGAAAGCGCTGCTCACACGTCGGCGCGAGCGATTGATTCCCAAGCCTGGCCGGCAGTGGTCGCCGGTCTTGAGAATCACGGGCTCACGGCGGACGTGCGATGCAAAGGATTTCTTGTGTTGACCACTTGGTTCGTCCGCTCGCGCACGTTTTGGTTTTTGGACCGCTGAGCACTGGCCTTCATGTTCTGCACCATGGCTGCTGTAGCCATCCGGGATACCCACTTGTGTTCTTCGGGGTTGATCGGTGACCGGTGCCATGGTGACTAGGATCGATTAGATGATTTGATAACATTGTTTCGCACTAGGACTATCCTTTAGCCTCAAGCTTTGGTTGCCAGTGGCATTGCATAGGTAGGGATGCAGCCTTAGGATTGATGGTCATTAAGGTGCCCGGCTTTTTTTTCTCTCATTTTGTTTCGCTGTATGCAGAGGTCGGAAGTGGATTCAAGATTATCATATATAAATATAGACTCGATGTAATGATCTCAAATTAACAAAATCCTCTCTTCACTGGAAAAAAAAATCAGTGGCAGCCTATTTGCATAGTATATGGTTTACGCTTGACAGATATCAGCCTCGATGTGCCCCGTCTTCGATGCGTACATATTTTGGCTTGCAAAACCCAGGAATTCATGCATGTGTACTTTTGCCTTGCATCCTGAAAGAGCCTGTTTTTTTTTTAGATTAGGACTAAATTCTAAAATCGATTTTGAGCACAGTTCGATGCATGCAGTGTGAGCATCAATCGGTGGGGACAGTGAGTGGGGCCACAACAGAATAGAAAAGAGAAAAGTTTGCACTGTTCTCTCTATGCACTCGTGCGGAAGGACAGAAGTAGTACTTGTGCAGCTGTTTTTTACTCTCTCGGTGCAAACCGTATTGAAGAATCGATTTCAAGAATCGAACTGCTCGGTGTTGGAATTGAACCATACTTCTTTTTCTCTCTCCCCACGGTTCGGTTCTGGAGCACACTGGAGCTGCTCTTATAAGTGAATTAGTGAACTAACAAAGTACATGACCAGTGAACGAACAATTAATCCACCTATTTAGATACTTAGGGACTAAAAATTAGTCATCAGTTATTAGTTATGTGGATCCAAACATGGCATGAAATCCCAGTCTCAGGGCCTGTTTAGTTCCTCGTTTTGGCCAAAACTTTTGTTATTTTATCTCATCTTTTGGCAAAATAGATCTAAACACCATAGGCAAAAACAGCAAAACTTGGGCTGCAAAACTTTTGGCATTTAGTACCCAAGAGGCCTAAAACTAGGCAAAAAGCGTCTTGGGAGCGCGTGCTGTGTCTAGGTAGCTAAAGTTTTGCCATACATCTAAACACCAAATGCCAAAAGTTTAAATAGCAAAAATTTTGCAGCAAAAGATTATGGACAAAAGTTTTACCATTCCAAAAGCATCTAAGCAGCCCCCGTCACTTTTCCCCCCTGTTCGGCTGAGCTTATCAGCACGGCTTATCAGCCATGGAACAGTGTTTTTCTCTCACAGCAAAACAGTCACAGCCAGCTTATAAGCCAAAAAACAGCCTGCCGAACAGGGCCCTCGATTTATTTGGAGTTGGCTTGCGGAGGAAGGAAGAGGAACAGTTAAGAGTACGTACGAATTCGGCAGAATCAATCATGGCCTAAGGCCATAGAACCAAAACGTACTTCAAGGATAGGCTAGTCGAGGCCAGAACGTTGCATTGCATCGTCACATAAAAAGACCAAAAACAAGCATAACTGGTAATAAAGTATATGAAGCATAAAAGTAAGGGCGGGCAGGCAGGCAGGCAATACACAGCATTGATGATGTTGAAACGAAAGTGTTCTGATACTAGAACTCACATTTCAGGGCATATTCACATTTGTTATCCTTTCAATATCCAAGATCAGGACGAGCAGACTAATACATGTTAGATATTTGAGTGGGCATCAGAAGCCCGTCAGATTTCCAAACACTTGTCCATTGTTTCTTCAAACCCAGATTATGTGCCTGAAGAACCCAAAATGCCGCTCTAGCATCAATAGAAAGCTCTAGGCACAGTCAGGCAAGGCACTACTGGCATATTTATCACGCGGAGAATATACAGAATGAGACACTAATTCATGCTAAGAAACAGAAAACCCAATACGAAAAACTTACATACAGAAAACCCACACCCAAGCCAAGCAGATTTTTCAGGATTAGATATCTTAACTGACGAGGTCACGAGCCATCATGTTTGGCCTCAGGATCCTCATGATCATAACCCTGGGACTTCTTCAGTTTTGCTACTAGAACCCACATGTTGGCAAGCTCACTTTCCAGGAAGGCTTCCTTCTGCTTTGACTCCTCGACTTTCCTTTGGAGCTCTGCTTCTTTTTGCTCCTTCTCCATAAGCATGGTCTCTAGAGCTTTTTCCCTTTCATGGCTTGCATTCGTGTCTCTTCTGCTAGCTGGCTCGTGTCGCCTGCTCATGCTTTCCCTCCTAGTACCTCTTGGTCCATTGCTAACTCTGCGTGGAGCTGGAGTCGGACTTCTCAGCGATGCCAACTCGGTCGCAAGCTTCTCATTTTGGTTCATCAGTTTGGTCACTTCTTCTGACAATGCTTTCAATTCGACACCAGCAGCTGAAGCCAAGCCTTTTGCATATGTACTTTCCTCCAGTAGCTTTTGATTGCGATCCTCAAGTTGAGCTTTGATTTCAATGAGTTCAGACACCTTTTGCTTCAGCTCATTGATTTCAACTGACTGAAGACCATAGTGCCAATAAGATGGAAAAGTTAGCTACAAAAAAATAAGAATGAAAATATAAAAATGCTACTCCCTCCATTTTAAATATATGACATTTAAGACAAGTTAATTAGTTCGCTTTTCACTAATTAGCTTGGCCTACACGTCCTATACTTACAAACTAGGGGATAGACACTGCAATATAGAATGCAAAATTTTCATATGATATTGGGCCTATTTGAACATCACAGATACTAGTAACACCAAAGAATGTTTTCATAATCTACTATTTGCAAATATGGTAATTGTTTCACTGAAGTGCGTGACCACAAAAATGTGGATGAAATACTGCCTATTTCAACAAATTCACCACAGGATAGAAGACAACAGAAATTTTCAGTGAAATGAGTGTTTGCTTCTGTTTTATACCTTAAATAAAATTACAGTTTTTATAAGCACGCAGCCACTAAAACTAACAGCAGCCAAGCAGCGTTCATGGAAGTTCGCATATATAGTTCTAACAAGTCTTTAGTGTTTATGATTAATAATCCTTACATGTATACTTTGAATATTGAGTGTTAATGAAACCACAAATACAATGGCTAACTGCAAATTCCGTATTTTTAGCGTACAGATATATAATCCCTAGGATCCGGTTATTAAGGAAGTGGAAGCTAGGGCACAGAAAGCAAACCTGCTGCGGTTTTTGCTGTGGTTCAGAAGAGATCTCTCTTGGAACATCTTGATCAGCATGGTGTTCAACTTCATGGTTAACTCTATTATTCTGTGTCATGCTATTCGAGAGCAAATCCTTAGCTTCAAGAGCTTGGGACAGCTGTTCTTTGAGATGAGTAACTTCAGCTTGCAATTCCATGCATTCACCTATCTGATAGCAGAAGTAATTCAAAGAAGTGTCATAAATTGACCGTAATCATTTCACCATTCATCTAAAACAATCTTGCACATCTAACCTTCTCATTCAGCTGATCTTGTATCACTCTATTATCTGCAGCCTTCACCTGCAATAAGAAAAATTTAATGATAACCAAACACCAATCGAATGAAAAGACCAAGAAATATAATTGGATTATTGCAATCACATGTTTTTTACAATAAAAACAACAACAACATAGCCTTTTGTCCCAAGCTAAAATGAAATAAAAAAAGGGTAATTGATGGGCGGACTAAATTCAGAACAATTTGAAAGGCATACTAATTTTCAATTTTAAGGTGAGCCATACTGATAAAATTTTGAGTGTCTTGTATCAATGAAATGTCATATATGCAAGCATGCAACATGAACATAGTGATGAAATTTCTTCATAAATCTTAAATTTCTTATGGCATGTCATCAATGTCTCAAAAAAGGTGTTAACTATTGAAATTGAAATTGGTACGCATTTTTCCTACTTGTGACCTAATGCAGAAGTTTCAGTCCAGGGGTAGTTGAGCAAGGCAGACTTTATATCAATACCTCAAGTTCGAAAGATTTCTCATTGAGCTGCTCAAGTAGTTCATGATAAGACTGCAAAAATCAATAAGAACCATCCAATTGTTAAACAGAAATGCTCAGTAAAGAGATAGCACAGAACCAAAACAAATATAGAACGTTACCGGTGAAAGCTCTAACTTGTCAACCTTTCCTTGAGTTCCTAATGTTGCATGAGCTATCTCTCTCTCCAAAGATGCTATTTGCTGCTGCTTCCCCTTAATTTCATCGGTCTTCTTCTTCATTTCCATCTTTGAATACCAAAAATGGTAAAAGGTTACAATATCAAAGAAAGCTTGTAAAAGCACACAACACTAGCTAAGACCGTAAGAGAGTACCTGAATCTTCTCATTCTTTGGGCTTCTTCCAGCTTCCTCTGTAAGGCGCTTAAGAGCACTTGTATTAAATGCAACCTCCCCAGACAAAATTTTCAATTGCTCTCTCAACAAATCAACATGGTCCATCGTTTTTCCACTGGCCTGGTACCCCATCACATATTACAGCATGTCAGTAAAGAAACCTATTGAAACAAAAAAAATGCATATATATCTGGTCTCATTGGATCCTGAACAGGGCAACACTATCTCAATGTTGACAGTGAGACAATTAACAGTTTCATTTATGCAATCTATAAACTCCTAAGCCAGTCCAGTAACTGCAAAGACTAGTATCTGCTGATATCTTAATATTCTAATATAGCTATAAAGAACAGTAAATACTATGGTAGTAGAAAAATTATCCTGACAAATGTGGCATAAATTTAGAACGGTAACTGAGAAGTCACAATAATGCTTCTGAACATCTTTTTTCTTCTCTAAACTCACTAGTGATACAGCAATTCTTATTCTTGGAACTGCTGTGTACCATCTGATTAAAAGAAACATACCAAAGGAGTTTCTTCGCCATGAATGCTGCCAGAAGGAAATTCCCCATGACCAATGCTAAACAGATCAGCTGATACATTCTCACCAGCTAATGAATTTGATATTCTTGGTTCAGCAGGAAAATTGACACTTTCCCCAATAGGTGTTGAAGGAGCGGTTGATTTAGTCAAACTGGACTTATCACCTTCTGAACTTGTCAGAATAGAAGCTCCATCACGTTTCTGAAAATCAGTGTAGCACATGTATTGATTGTTTTTTAATCAGGAATCAACATAAGAACTTCTATGGAGCAGCCAAAAAGTTGCGTTTATGGAGTATTGACATGCACACAAGCTGCAATGTAGTGGAAAGCTGGCATACCCGGAGTTTGAACCAGTTAAGAAGTCCTTTCCTATTCTTTTTTTCTTCCTTCGAAGAATCTTCAAGTGATACACCAAACCCTTCGACAGGAAGAAGTAATTCATTGCTTTCATTGTCCATCATTATATCTCGTCTTCTATACGGAAGGTATGCCAGCTGCAAAATTTTTGGCAAACTTTAGCAAGTCTATGTTTGATACAGAAACCCTGGTAAGGCATGGACAGAGAAAATTATATACAGAAGTTAGTTGAATGCTCCCCATCATCATTTCGTAAGTATATATAGACAAACCTCCTCTTCCCCAAAAGAATGTCTTCGTCTTGGTCCAGGATGTGGAGAAAATCTGGAAGTCGGAGTCGCCTTAGTAGAAACCAGTATAAGTTTTGTTAAACGCTGGATCCTCGCAAGCAAAGCAGCTTTAGCTTCCTCCTCTTGTTCCAGCCGAGACTGCAGCTTGACGTTACCGTCTTCTAGCTTTTCATATGTTGGAAAAACAATTGTTAGGAGGATTCGAGGGCACGCTGACAATGCACACATGTGGCATTATATTAATCTTAATCTATACTATGTCTACAGCACTTGAAGAAGGCATAAGGCTATCTGAACAAAATTCACTTATGCCCAGCATAGTGCCACAAGCAGATGTTAAACTGAAATAAAACAACATAGCACCTTTTGCTTCCAAAGAATGATATTATCTTCCTCGGCATCTTTCGACGGTGTGCCAGTAATAATACCCATTTTCAGCTGCTCTAGCTCTTCCTTCAATCTCCGAATCTCAGTTTGGTACTTCTTTATTAAAGATTTCTCATCTATAATCTGCAAAACAGAAAAACAGATAAGGAGCACATATATCAGAAACAACTGACATCAGGGATAAAATACAACCTAATAATAATTATCAAGTAAATGTCAGGCCTACTTTGTTTTGAGATGCTTGGATCTCAATGCGCTTCGCACGGTGGGCAAATTTTAGTGTATTATGGGTCTCTTCAGAATTACTTGATGCTGGTGTCACTGTGCAAATCAGCTGCGAAAGAAAAAAAACAGTTATGAAAATATCCTGATAATATTAGCAATTAGTATTCGCCATGCAATGAGCAACTTACTGAAACACGTCCTTGACCACTGAGGGATGACTGAAGTAGTCGTGTTAATTTTGAATCTCGAAATGGAATATGTGTAGCCTTTCCATCAGTCAGTTTTGATATCACCTGAAATGGGGAAAACATGAGCTAGAGCTGACATGCAAAATAAAAAGAGCATTGTTTAACCAGATTCTTGAAGGTAAAAGGGATAATAGGCAATCTTCTTTCATCCAACTTGATTGAAAAAAAAAATTGCCCATGAAGTTAATATTTACCACATAAACATGTGATTTACTGAATCAATGGTGCCAGTAAAGTAAATAAACAGGGCCACACATCCATATGGAGGTTTCCAATATTTCAAATGGATTTCATTATGTGAACATTTTAAATTTATGCAAAAGGGTTCATAGCCAGCGCTTGACTCCTGAATAGCACCTCTAGTTTCTAGGTTCAACGCCAGTGGGAGCGAATCTTAGGATATTGTCTACTGTCTGGGTTCAGGGGGGTTCTCAGTCAGTCAAAGGCTGAGATTTCTTCTTCCAGACAATACCATGGTGACAGCGCCCCGCATCCCAAGTTTCTTTTTAACATTTCAAATTTATCCATCTGAATTGAACTCATGAAAAATCAAGTCAATCTGTGACATGTTGGACCATGACTGGTAGAATGGATAAAACGTGAAAGTGGTAATGGTCGGATTCAAAATATTGTGATACACGACTAAAATGATGTGTATTATTAGTGAGTCCTACCGTTCCAAGAGTTAGCAAGCTTTTGTTGATATAAGATCCTTCTTTCCGCCGTACTCCAGTTGTTTCCGCCCTTGAGCTCTCTGAACCTGCCAGATCGATGAGGTTCTGCAAATGAGTGACACAATTAAAGAATCAATTTATGCTCTGGCTACAAGTATCAAGAGGCGCTGGATGCAAAACAAAATCTACACTAGTATATGTAACTACATGCTAAGGTGGTCATCAAAAGTAACAAATAGCAGGAGAGAAACCCACCAGCTGTGAGAAAGTGACAGCTTCCCCTTCATTAGACTCACCACAAGGGCTGCTCTCTATAGTCTGTCACATAATAAAATGAATCCATAAGCATCATGTTCAGCTCTTTCAATTAAAGCATGCTATGTAGATACAATTGATTATTGAGATGCAAACACCGATCAGTTTAACCCAAAAGATTAAGCTGATGGGAAAAGGTGGATAATTCACTTGTATTTCAATACTCCACCTCACATGCAGGCGCCCTCAAGCCTCAAACGTGGAAACAGGAGTGAGCAACAAATATTTTATTTAATTGTGATAGCCAAGATTTGAACTCAAGACCCTCTGGCTCTGAACCATATTAAATTGCATGCACCAACCAGTTCAACCCAAAAACTTAAGTGATGGGGAAAATAGGTAATTCACTTATATTTCAACAGTAATGACTTGCAATATGCCAATGCAAAACCAAATATGAGATCACTGTTCTTCACATAGCGGATAGACAAAAACTATTCTGCACATATTGTGCTGCCTCATTACCAATGTGAAAATAGTATGACTTCTGCTACTCAGTAGATTGAAGTTGGTGGATCCAACATGCCTATGCTCTGCAATCAGAATGGACACGATAAATTAGTATTTAGTAAATATATGCTGACAAAAAAAATAACTCAGTGGAACAAAATAGTAGAATGGTAGAAAGTTAAGAACTACGGGCACTACATTTACAGGATTATCGTTATTTGAAGTCTAGAGGTTAATTCAAACTTGGAAATGCATTAGAATAAGTAGTAGCATAATTATTTCTTTTTAGATTTGTTGTATGTATTAGGGGTAATTGCCCTTAAAGCCTTAATTTAGAATTTAGAGATAAGTTCCCTAGGAGTCAAGTCAAATCGTTTCTATAAGAGGGATAGCATTGCATCCATTCAAACCAAGCAAGAAATAATGACTAGTCCATCTTGTGACACCGCCCACACCCATGCTACCACTATGGTCCAACTCCACACACGCTCTTATTCCAATATAACTAATAACAGTAGATTTTTTGTTTTGTTTAACTGTTTAAGGTGGCGGCGTGGTTAGAGGCTCGAGGAGACCATTACATTAAGGAGCAGATGAAGCGAACAACGTTTAGCAGATGAAGCGGACAGAAAGATAGCGAGTGGACGGAAGAAACGAAGGAAAGAGTGAAAGACTGACAGACCTGACACACTGGAAACCTGGTCACTGTTTAGAAGTCTAATCAGGAGTGTTGCTATATGTGCAATCTGTTTCTACCACTCCTTCACAAATCATAACCAGGAGACCAAATGGCCAATCGCTTGGATGGTGACTCATATCAGTCAAAGGGTCCAAACAACTTCTTGTTTTGGAATCGTGCAAATTAGTTGTATGTGAAGTATTTCCATATTAGTAGCATCTTGTTAATATATATTTTTTACAATGGCAAACAAGAGGTTTTTTAGAGTACCATTTCGCTCACTACACTACTCAACGATTTTTCACCTTTCTAGAGTCTTTACAAAGGTACGCTCAGTCAGTTTCAGAGCTTTCCAGGAGCCTTTTTCAGGAACTTGAAAGGAAACTTCCCCTAGTGTCACAGTTTCAGTAGTTTAGTGTCATGCTGCGTGACCATTTTTCACATGAAAGTTTAGACCTATCATGAAGATTAATTCTGAAACAGAATCATGTGAAGACATTGTTGGAAATCACCTTCTCCAGCTGCAATAAGGGACAGGGCATGTGCAGGAGATAATACTACTTCCTCCTTGATACCTTCAACAAATGTTCCCTGAGAATGTTAATGCAGACCAAGGAACTATCAGAAAACTGTGCAAAACAATACATTGCATCCATCATAAATGCTAGGCGATTTTGGGGGTGGATTTTAATTATTCTGCCAGTGGAACTCTTCACAAAAAGGAATATGTTTTCAAGGATCCCTGTTCTAGACTTCAAGGGAAGAATGTACTGTAACATTTAACCTACAAGTATACAAAATTTAAGACACCACAAAATACATGTTTTCAGTATTAAGTTGAAAGACACTATGAATGGGAACAGCAACTGGGAACCTTTGGATGGCACTACAATGCAGGTATAAATTTTCAGAAGAAGAAAAAAATGGTAATAATCATCCACCAGAGAAATCACTTGTTTGTTAGTTTGAAAACTTAGACACTAGAAAGAGTAAGACTAATGAAGAGAGAGTGCATATATTAGCACCTGAGGATCCTCTCTAATTCGCAAATTCTGACCAGCAGGATTTAGTAGATCATTGACAACCTACAAAACCAATAAGTCCTTGATTAGGACAATTCATTTTTGTGATATAAACTCTGATTAAGAGTATGTTTATACAACAAGCAGAGGTACCTCCAATAAAAAATATTATGATGATAACAAAAATGATTACGGTGACAAACCTCATTATAAATTTCCAAGTATGACACACGAAGGAGAAACTCGCGATTTGGTGTCTACAAAGACAAAGAAAGCAATGGCAAGTACACAGAGCATTGTCATCATCATTTCTATGCATATTTCATCATATCATGATACAAGATGGGTGTGTATTTAAAAAATACCTCTTGTATAATGCTAAATGCATCTTTGACAGCCAAAGGTATAATCCCTGGGGATCTTTGGTCTCCCTGGTTCAAAAGAACAAATATATCAAGATACTAAAAAACATTTCGAAATAGGAAGAAACGGATGAATGTGCTCAATATTAATCTTGTCAATTATAAAAAATGGAAAATAAATGCTGACGTGAACATAATAGAAAGGAAAGTTGCAAATCATATGCTTCAAAGAACATAATAGAAAAGGAGTTGCATTTTCTTTTCTCGAACTGAGACTGGAGAGCTGCGTGTCATACTGTCATTCCATTAAGTAGAGGAAAGTTGCATATGGTCATGCATGACAGTAGTAGAATTTAGAATTTAGGGATGGAGCAATTTCATTTCCTCTCCTCTTTATGGGGATGAGAGACTTGGTATAGGAATACACCTTAGGTAACTGTATGGGAAAGAAAACCTACTCCACCACAAGCTGCGATCACATTTTAGCTACTCACGATATTTATTTATGAATTCACGTTGTGCACTACACAGTCCCACAGCGATAGATTAAGAATGAGATATAAAAGCTTGAAGTATTATAAGTTCTCTCACATGCATTGTGTGTGTCTTCCCACTGCTTGTAACCCCATATGCAAATATTGTACCTGCAACAGTATGGAAGAAGTTTATCAACTTTTATTTCAGAGAATTAATTAAAGATACATGTGTCAAATCAAACCAAGGATCCATTGTTGCATTCAATGAATGAACATGAGAGGATTAAACCCAACTGTAAATGTTGTAAAGATATATAGAAGATACTCCCTCTTTCCAAATTATAAGATGTTTTGCAATTTCTAGATACATAGGTTTTGTTACGCACTTAGATATACACTATGTCTAGATACATAATAAAAGTAATGTATCTAGAAGACAAAACGTCTTATAATTTGGAATGGAGGAAGTAGCTTATACTGCAACAGAATATTCAAAAATGAAAAAGAAAATTGTTGCCCTGATCTAAGTTATAAGATACTGAAGAAAATATAAACACAAAAACAAAATATCTTTACCATTTACTCCCTCCATGGCACCGCTAACAACATGTTGAGCTGCAACATCATATACATGACGGGTCGTAGTAGTTGGTGCAAAAACCCGATCTGGACAACAAATAATATTAGCGTGTATTCAGAATTATAGTTAAAGAGGTGGCAAATTGGTAGCCTAATAAATGTGCATACTTTCCTGGTACTAAAGCCCAGATAATAATTTCTACTTGCTGCATGCGGCAACGCAACATGATTCTATTAACTGACTTATATTATAGGAGAAATGTGACACCAGTGCTACAAAGTTTTGATTCATAGTTTGGAATAAGTAATTTTAGGGCCCAGACCTGGAAATGGCAAAATTGATTCCTACAAACAGGGAGTATAGCACAAAAAATGTATATAGTAATTTGAGGTTCTTATACTTAAGTGACATTGTCCATTTCAATTGTTTTCGGAGACTACAGTAACATAACTATGTAGCACCCAGATGCCTCACAAGCTAAAAGGTAAGCGTGAACATTAAGGTAAAGGTACATTTAAATATGAATGAAACAAGCTGGACTTCCATGAGAAGAACTATTTTTCCTTAGCCTGAGTACAACCACAAATTATGACCTAGTCACAATCATATGGAATATGATAAAGCATAGGAGCCCAAGGCACGTAATTCATTCCCCAATGCATTGGATGACAAAACTACCATGTCGCAATTTGAGTTTCTCACAAATTGATCATCCGTTGTACAACAGGCATTCTATCGATATCAAGAGGAAATCAAACACTTCAAGAAAACTACACAGTCGCTCAAATTTTGAGGCAATAGTTTCCATGGCATGACAACAAAATGTCACGGAGGCCAGATGGATACGGCAAGCTATTTTCAGCCTTTCCTACGAATGTGCTGAATTACAATAATCTCCAAACCTCACCTAAATGGCTCCTGCCTATTTGTAGAACTGATAGGCGGTGAAAAGGCAGGTTGCATATGCGCGCAATGAATCTATGCAGCCATTGACTAAAGTAATAAGGACTAAGGAGTACACAAGAGCCAGAGTAATCCAACTATCCAACCACAAATGAGACGCCAAAACCGCACCCATACCGTAAGCGTAGGCGACGCTGGGGTTCTGCTCACTCCGAACGACCGTGTCACCATCCGCATACCACGCGACCTCCTCCCCCTGCCGAATCTCCCGCGGGCTTCACAAGCGAAAGACCAAAACCCAAATCAGTCCACATTTCCTGAATCCAACCGCAACCAAACTAAGCACCGCTCCATAAGCCAGAGCGAACTGAACCTGAGCGGGCGGAAGCGGACAGTGACGGTGACATTCTCCTTGGGCGCCGGGTCCTCGTCCAACCCGGCGAACAGCAGGGACACGGGCCCGTCGAGCGAGAGCTCCGGCGTGAGCCGCGACGAGGACGTGGTCGTGGTGGTGGTCGACGTCGGCGAGCCCGACTGCGGCAGCTGCTGCTGATGCTGATGCAGACCCTTCGGCCCCGCCGCCGCCGATGCGTGCCCCGCCTTCCGCTGCCGCGACGCCGGCCGCGTCGCCATTGCCCGCACGGCTCGAGATCTAGCAGCACGAGGCACCCGCCATTGGATCCGGTCGCTTTACGCGGGTTTCTCCTAGGGCTTTTCTCCCCCTTTCCGGTTGGGTCACACGCTCGTGGGGTGGCTGTCGCTTCCCCTTTTTTGCTTCCGTCGGAAGCGATGCGCTGCGCGGGGGGTTGCCGCCGCTGCAAGATGTTGTGGAAGAAAAGAAAGCTTCTCCCCTTCTTTTTCCGTTCGCCAACTGGGTAGCGGAGGGAGCGGGACGGGGGGCGTGGGCACAAACGGGGCGGCAACGCCGACGTGCGGGACCCGACGCTGACAGGTCAACACACTGGTTAATAGGCGTTGATTACGCGAAGTCGATGGAGTTCAGCAATTATTAGGGGGCGTTTAGTTCTCTGTTTTTTTTAACACCTATCGCATCGAATATTTAGACACGTAGATGGAGTGTTAAACATAGACTAATTACGAAACTAATTGCACGGATTGAGATTAATTTATGAGACGAATCTATTAAGTCTAATTAGTTTATTATTAGTATCCGAATATCCTACGATCAATCCATGGTCAACACTTGTTAAAGTTTAAAAGGCGAACCAAACGTGCCCTTAGAAGCTGAGGAAAATCGTTCGTCTTTAAAATGGTTTAGTTGAGTTGCTAACTTGATATTATTATTAATCAATCAGTTGTAGCACTGCTTTAGTATTAAGAAGCACCTGTAGCAAGTTCAGTCGCTGGAAACGGAAAGTGCACTATAGCCCTGTTCATTTGGTTGATAAGTCATGGCTAAAAGTACTGTTGGCTGATTTGTTACGAAAGAAAAACATTGTATCATGGCTGATAAGCCAGGCTAATAAGTAATAAGTTCAAGCGAATAGGTTCGCTTGTGATCGGAGTAAAGTCCCGTTCGTCTTTAGCGAACGTTTATTTGAGCTGTAGCTTTTGGTTTTTTATTTAAAAACCAGCTTTCTAGCTTTTGTCTCTGGCTATTAGTTTTTCTACTGATAATATTTTTTAGCTTCTCGCTATATCAAAAGCAAAAAAAGTTATCCAAAATATATTTTCAGTTTTTAGTTTACTTTCTTACCAGATAGTTTTCTAGTTTTTTCAAAAAATAGCTCAACAACTATGATTCTTTGTTTCAGTTTCTAGCTTTTGTGGAATAAACATGCCCTTAAATTATTTTTTTATAGAAGAAAACCCTGCTTTCATATAATAAAGCAATCTAGTGTAAACAAGTTTAAATGCACACCAACACCACCGCTAGGGACACCAGCTTACAGGTAAGACAAAACCCTGGTTCAAATCAAACCAGAGATCAATGCAGCAACACTATTGCCAAAACAATGAGCTAAAGAGTCAATCTAAATCATCATAAAAGACCTTCAACTTCTATATTCTTAGGCCATGTTTAGATTGCGAAAACTTTTTGAAAAAACATTGTAGCACTTTTCGTTTGTATTTGACAAACTTTGTCCAATCATAGATTAACTAGGCTCAAAATATTCGTCTCGACATTTATAGACAAACTGTGTAATTAGTTATTTTTTTACCTACATTTAGTGCTCCATACATGTACCGGCATATGCGATGTGACGGGAAATCTTGAAAACTTTTTGCATTTTAGTGTCATCTAAACATGGCCTTAGTTCGCTTTGAAAGATTCCAGCCAGCTTCATTGATTTGATCTTGTCGTCAAAATATCTGGTATCACCTTCCTTTGCCATTTCTGTAGGAAAGAGAAGATTTTGTGGAAAATCTCACTGGAAGACCTCATTTTATTTTGAACGTTCCATGAGGTCCACAAAATAATTAAAAAAACATGAAGAATTTCAATTGGTAATCTCTAATTTATAAAGAAATCCAGTATTCAAAGACTTCCCGCAAACTACCAACACTAGGACCAAATTCAATAGTTGGAAATGAACAGTGCACCTTTTTTTCTTCTTGTGATTGGAATTAAGCCCCATTTGGTGGTGCTCGCTCTGGCTTCGTCAGTAGCTTTGGCACCAAAGCCAAACGAGCCACACCAAACGCAGAGGAGGAATACTTCTAGGTGTCAAATAGAGGAACTAAAGCCGTTTTGCCATGGATGTGGAGCTACGTTTTGCTTCGGTTTCGGTGGGCGCACAACGAGCCATGCCACGCAAGCACTGGGATGAGTTTTTTTTCCAGAAAAAACAAATGGAGTAAGAATCTTTGTTACTTAGTATTCTTCGTTCCAAATTATAACTTATAAGACGTCTTGATTTTTAAAAGTTAAAATATTTAATAATTTGCAACTGAGAGAGTACTAGCTTAGTAAACACGTTAGGGCGAAGTAATATTCAGTGGATCGCTAAGATCTTCTGACACGTTGACACTTCCATATTAAAAAATAAACGCTACTCCTCGCGAATCTGACTTCGCGTCGCTATCCCCTCATTGAACAAACGAATGCACGCCACGCTACACGGCAGCTTAAAATATGCAAATTGCCGGGGTCTGTGAAAACGGACACACCAGCAAACAGTTTACCAAAGCACGTCTGCCTCCACAGGATGGGATGCGATGCGAAGCATGCGCGACAGGTGAGTTGGGCGTTGCCAGGCGCTAGTGGCCATCTGCGTCGTCGCCGTGCTCCGCCTGCGACGTGCGGAGCCGGCCAGGCAGGGGCGCCCGGGCCTCTGCCAAGCGGGGGCGGATCCGCACACCGCACTGCCCGGTCCGCGCCAGCGACAGCACGCGGCTCGGCGGGGTCGTTTTCCAACAGCGATGCGCCTCGGCCGCTTCCTCCCTTCGTTCCCGGGCCGCCGGGACCGCGCGCCCCCGCCCCCGCCCCGCGCCAATCGCCACGCGTCCATACGGCTGCATCTTCACTGGCGTACGCGCGCCCTCGTGAGCACTCGTGACCGGTGCGCGTGCGGGGCATGTGTGCACGCAGAACGTCCCCCCGGGAGAGGGAGAGGCCGAGGGAGGGGCAGACAGTCAGATACGGCCTGCACTGTAGATATCTCACTTTGGAGGGACGTCCGACGTTGGGTGCTTGCAGCTTGCCACTGTGGTTTATGGGCTGGCCGACACGACACCGAGTGGGCAGCGTGCTGCCGAGTGAAGCTCGCCTGCGTGCGGACATACTCCATGAGACGAGAGCCACATGCTGATGCCTTTGGCCCCCTTTTGACTAGTGGACAAAGGCAAACGCGCCAATTTGAACGGTCAGGGGACTAGTTTCGTTGCTCGGCACATGACTCCGAGCCTTGGACGTTGGCAAAGCCCGTGAGTGTTTACTGTTACTATTACGGCCATATATACAGATGGCGTCCCCTTTGTATATAAAGGAAGACGGACTGCTCAAAGTCAAAGCTGCTTTTACTTGTAGCGTCAATCTCCCCATTTTCGTCTTGCCTTTTGTTGTCATGATATCCCATGGATTGGGTTCTCGTTGATGGAAATGAGTGGACGTACGCGTGGCCGGCTAGGTGTGCACTTTACATAGAGTGCATGATTTTTCAGGTGGACCATTCAGGTTCGTACGCCATTTACCCTGTTAGCTCGTACTTATCGATCCGACTTATCAACCATGTTATAGCGTTTTACTTTCACAAAGAAACAACACCGACCAGCTTATCAGTCGCACAGTAAACAGGGTAAATAATAGTGAATTGTCTGTGTTGTATTCCACTGACGCGACTTTGGCCTGTTTTTTTGTGAGCGCACCACTGGAAAACAAGTAACCATGGCGAGTTCAATAAAGCCTTGTTTAAATTCATGCGCTAAAGTTCTGAGGTGTTATATTGGATATTACATGGGAGTGTGTGGACAGTAATAATAAAACAAATTATACAAGTCCTCAGTAATCTGCGAGACGAATTTATTAAGTCTAATTAATCCGTCATTAGCACATGTGTTACTGTAGCACCACATTGTCAAATCATGAACTATTCGTCTCGTAAATTAGTCGTAATTTGTGCAATTAGTTATTTTTTAGTCTATATTTAATACTCCATGCATGTGTCAAATATTCGATGTGATAGAGACTAAAGTTTAGGAGGGGGAATCAATCAAGGCCAGACAGGTCTGCAGTTATCCATTTCTCTTCTTTTTCAGTACATTTTCAGTACATATAGCAGAAGAGAAGTTTCAGAGCTTTTTTAAAATAGTCCTCAATTCACGTGGTTCGGGAGGAATTGAGGTGAAACTTAATTCCCTTAATGAGCTGCACACCTGATTCATTATACGATAGTGTACTAGACAAAAATCTACCTGACGGAGACGCTTCATTGCGTGCAACGCTGAGAAGAGGTTGGTCCGGTGAAGCGGTGACTGCTCATCCACGACTCACTGTCGTCCAAAATTATCGAGCATCTACCCGATTCTATACCGTGATGAAAAAAGGGGCTTCACCAAAAAGGATTTTCAGTGTTTGAACGAACGATTTTGGCAGTACATTCAAGGTTGGAATGAAAAACTTACTATCACAAACAGGAAAAAAACAGGCAACTGTGAGAGCTGTGGCATAGGCGATTTCAATGTATGCTAAGGCTTGTTTTGACCTAACAAAGTGTCAAAGACCTTATGTGAGCAAGTGAGCTCAATGATTTGTCAGTATTAGTGGAATCAACAAGACGGAGATAAGTCGTAAGATGCATTGGCTCTTGGGATACAGAAAAAAACGAGATCCAACCTAGGAGAAGAGAAATAGCACCCAAATTCAGTCCAAAAGATGACTTAAACCTGGATAGTTGGGTGCACTGCCACACCTCTCACCCTACTGGTTGAGCTAGGCTCACTTCCTCTCCTGTGATACATTGGAGCAACCGAAAACAGAAGGTGGCCTTGGGTTCTGAGATCTGCATGCTTTTAACAGCTCGAGCGATAGATAAGATGTCTTTGTACATGGTGAGTGTCTTAGATTATCCAACTTCTGAAAAAGAAAATTATTTGACGTATCCGTGATGATGAATCAGTGGACGTTTGGCAAGCTCCTTGGGTACCACACGGAATTACTCTCCGAAGTCCAATCATGTTCAATCAGGGTAACAATTTACTGACAAAGGTGAGTGAAACTCATTCATCGGGTTGCCAGTGGATAGGATTTTGACTTCGTGCAGCAAACAATCCATGCTGATGATGTAAAGATCATTCTTTCAATCATCCTACTCCCTCCGCCCTGACTTGCAGTGCATTTTAACTTCTAAAATTTATATTGAAATATAATGTATTCTAGGTGTTGCACATAGCCAGATTTGGCAAAAGTTGTTAAAATAGAAACCATAATTTGAGGATAAACTTCTTGGTTGTTTTTAATCTACGGGTACATATGCCATTTAAGTATTCCGTTAAGTTGTTTTTAGAATGCATTGTATTACAGGACAAAACGAGGAAGTGACAATATGGAAGACATTACAAAGGGCAGTTCAGTGTTAGTTCGGCCTGATGATTGGACTCTGAACGCTTGACCTGGCAGCTGTCGCTTCTATGAATGAAACCAAGGCTGCAACCAAATACATCACAGGTGAGTCTCAGGTTTGTTGCAAACACAGGCAATTTCTTCCGGGGCTTGAACCAAACAAGTTCTTCATGCAAATTTTCATGGTCTGTGATGAGTGAACTTCTGGCAGAGGATCACCGAAATGGCGTTGTCCTATGCGTTTGCAGCCGTACTGTCACCAAATAAACGAAGTGTTACACACTTACACTACTCGTAGATGTGGAGCTTACCTGAGGTGATGCAGCAGCAACAACAACTGACCACTATCTTTGGGGTGACTCTGGTTGGAGAGAAGAGGCCAATGGTGAAGACAACATGAAGCTGTCATCACAGGCCTGCTGCATGATTCAAAGACATTGGCTTGACTTCTCAGCTTACCTAACGGAGCGAAATTTTCGGTCTTTGGCGTAAACTGGAGGGCTACCTGAAGATCAATGTTGATGGGCCCTTCTCTGAAGATTCATGATCCGGGGGGCTGTGGATTCACTGTCAGGGACCATTCGAGTGAGGCCCTAGCTGCTTGGTAATCCAGGCTCTGGCCTATCCAATACTAGACTAGATGATGTGGAATGACTCGTCTTGAGCTTGAAACAGACGCCAGTGTCGTTCGATCAATCGATCAGCAGCCCTCAGTAGCTCGACGGTTGACAAGACACCTATTAGAGTTCTGTTAACTTGATCGTTAACGATGTAGGAGTACTCCTATAAGAGTACGACAGCACCTTGGGCTCGTACGTGCCGCCGACAATATGCAAGGCTCGATCTGGTTCCGGTCACGAATCACGATCTCATCAGCTGATGTGAACGCGAGACCCGTCGGGGCCGCCATGATCTCACCAAACGACTAATTTATTAGCCAGTTCGTTCGCGAGCGCGACGCGACTCCGCGAAAGGCACGGCGGACCTCGCGCGCCCGCGAGTTCTCTCTAATGGAGTGGTTCGTGCGCGCGAGTCGCGGGACAGTAGTGAGTAGCGGGGAGGGGACGGGACGGGACATGGGACCGAGGTGGGTGCACGTACGCGGACACATGGTGGCGCGGTGCCGTGACCTGCTGTGCTCGCCGTGTCTTCCATGTCAAAGCACCAGGTCCGGCGTTGCGTGCTGTGGCGTCCAAAAGGATTTTCTTTCGTCGTCTGCCTGAACAGATGAGCGCGCGTCCGGGCCGGGGGGGGCTGAAACTTTGGATCAGCCCGTAAGGGCAGTGGGAGAAAGAGAGATTCGCAGATCCGGCCTGGCCCAAACATGGATACAATCTGGGCTGGAATTTTCCCTTACTGGGCCAGATTAAGCGTTTAAGACTATGGCCTTGAGCAATGACTGGGCCCAAGAGGCAGCGTTTCAGACTCATCAGTTTGCGGAAATGTTTCTCAAAAAAAAAAGTTTGTGGAAATGAAAGGAAATTAAACTTCAGTACTGGCACGGCACGGAGGATGCCATGCGATGCCAGCCAGCCCAGCGTGGTCCAAACGCGATGCGATGCGAGCCGCACAACACGGCACAAGGGAAATTTTTGATCGGTGGTGGTGGCTACTGGCTAGGCATCGGTAGCGCTTAGCGCACTGCTTGCCCTTGTGCGCGCAGCAGTAAAGCGTCACTGTGACTTGTGCAGGATTGTTTCCCGTGCCAGACTGGCCGTACCGATACAGTTACACGACGCTCGGCGTTTCTTGGCGACATCAAGTGCAGCCAAGACTGCTGGTTAGTAGATTCGCTTCTTGTCACATGTCAATCACCCCTTCATCACTTGCAAGTAGCTGGCCACCTAACTAGGGCCTGAATGCTCTCCGAGTCCGAGATACGGGTGCTCGACAACATATCTCGTGCGTTCATGAACCTAGCTGCAATCGATGCGCCTTATAGTACTCACGGCCTGATCAACAAACTAGTCCCATAAAGTGTAGTCCTACCTAATCCATTGAAATTGAACGTGGACTAATCTTAAGTTCAACCTAACTAATTGTTAGTCTTAAACTCTTAATCTATATCCAAACATAGATTAATTTTTAGTTTATTAGTCCAACTAGCTAGCTATTGGTCTCCCTCCGTCTGTGTATGTAAATAACACAGAACTAAATTTTAATCACTTAAACTTTTATCTAAATTTTAGTTGAACTAACGACCGGTACAGGTAATCAAACAGTTTCTGAATCTTCGTGCGTCCTTTATACGCACCGTCGTCTCTGCTCCTCTGCAAACGGTTTGCCAAATTTGCACTGAAAATGCTCCCCATCTCTGGTAAAGTAGTACTATAGCTTGTTTAGCTGGCTAGAAATTTGAATCTGGACTACTATAGTATTTTCGTTTGTATTTGGTAATTAGTGTTCAATTATAGACTAATTAGCCTCAAAAGATTCGTCTCGCAAATTACAGCCAAACTGTGTAATTAGTTATTTTTTACCTACATTTAGTGCTACATGCATGCATCTACAGATTCGATGTGATGGAGAGAGTGAAAAAATTTTAACTTTAACCCTCAACTAAACGAGGCCGTACGTACATAATGGAAAGTTCTCGGTGGTGGGTTGACGTCAAAGGCGCGCACACAGTAATCTCTTTCCATGCAAATCCAAAATATTTCCTCTTCCATCTATCACATCAAATATTTGGACACATGCATGGAGTATTAAATGTAGGTAAAAAAATAACTAGTTGCACAATTTGTCTATAATATCGAGATGAATCTTTCGAGTCTAGTTACTTCATGGTTGAATAATATTTGTCAACTAACAACAAAAGTGCTACAGGACCTTTTCACTCACTTTTCACCTACTAAACACAGGCCTTGTTTAGATCCCAAATTTGGGAAACAAACTTTGCATAGTAAATGTCCCGTCATACTGTAGCAATTTTGTTTTTATTTGGTAATAATTGTCCAAATATTGATTAATTAGGCTTAAAATATTCGTCTCGCAAAGTACAACAAAACTGTGCAATTAGTTTTTGATTTCATCTACATTTAGTAATCCATATATGTGCCGACATTTTGATGTAATAGGGAATCTTCTTTTTACATAGTGAAATTCGGAGTGAATTTGGGTATCTAAACAAGACCACCCCTCGCCATACTGTGTTACAGGCTCACAGTACGGCACGTCAGAATTCAGAAACACATGCATGCATTCTGCACCGCAACTGAACGCATCCGTCTGACTCCCTCCGCTGGCTGCAGTTTCCCTTTATCGTGTTCTTAAAAGGCCGTGCCGTGCACCGCATGCGGAAAAGAGATCAAAGAGGATCGGACGTCCATTTAAGGGGATGTTTAGCTGTGAGTGAAATGGTTTTTTTTTTCTGTGATGTTTTATGAGATGTCGGAAGAGTTTTTGATACTAATTAAAAAACTAATTATATAATTCATTTGAAAACCGCGAGACGAATTTATTAAGCCTAACTAAGCCATCATTAGCACATGTGTTATTGTAGCACTTAAGGCTAATCATGGACTAATTAGACTTAAAAGATTCGTCTCGTGGTTTCTAACCAAACCGTGCAATTAGTTTTTTTTTTCTATATTTAGTACTCCATGCACGTGTCTAAACATTTGATGTGATACGGTGAAATTTTTTTTGGTTGGGAACTAAACACCGCCTAAGGTTAAGCAGGCCGGCTTTATGCGCCTTGCGTTGCATGCATGGCCCTGCAGCATTGCTGTGACTCTGATGTTCAGAGCCATCGCATGTTATCAGGCCGCTCCGATCCCTGGAACCGTGTCGGCCGTAGCTGTACTTGCTGTATGCACCCACCCGATCGGTCTCTCCTTCCTCTCGCCACCGGCAGATTGACACGGCAGTTCGCAGGTGGCCGCGCTGACGGCTCGGCGGACGGCGGGGCAATGCAGATGGGCGCAAGGTGCAAGGGGTCGGCGTCGGTGGACGACGCATACACTGTACTGTATATAGCTAGCAGAAGCATAAAGAAGAGTGTGGATCGAAAGGAAAAGGAAAGAAAGATACTGTACTCCTATGCGAGTGAGACTGCAGCGGGCATCATCTCCTCTGTGAACCGCACATGCCGCAGCTGACGATGATGCATGGTGGGTGCAAGCTTAACTGCATGCTCATATCGTCTGATCGATCTGAATCTGATCTCTGCCTGCCGGCGTATGGCTTTGCACTGCCCAAGTACTAGTACAGCGCGCGCTGGTCCAGCCCTGGGACTGGGAGGCGCCCGGCAACCACCACTGCATGCAGCGGTGGTGGTTGTGGTACTGCCTGCCCGGCCCGCCGCTGCTGGCGGTGCTGGAGCTGGGCGCGGCCGGCCGCGTGCAGCGCAGTACTCCTGCCCTGACCCCTCTCTCTTTAGATCTGCGGAGTACACTGGCTGCATGCGCCAGCCGCCAGCGGCCTGGTGCAGCGATGCGGTGCGTCCACAGGCTTCAGTGACCTGTAGCTTTCTTGGTGTATGCATGTCGCCATGATGGCATAGGAAGCTAGTAGCTAGTAGCCAGCAGATGCTGCTGCTGCCTGTGCTGTGCATGCATGCATGCATGCGCCAGTTCGATAGGTTAGCCAGCAGACCTCATGTTTCGTTTGGTTTGTCCGCTGCTTCGCTTAGGCTTCTTTGTCCGCTTGTCCCCTGGAACTAGCATTGCATTGCATATGATCCTCCCTGGTCACCTCTCGAGTGTTTCGGGCCACTCAAAAGTTTGAAAGCAAACTTTTTTTTTACACCTTTCATCTCGATACACAGCTGTAGCAGCTGTTCTTTCGTACTAGCAATCTTGGTATGCATGCATGATGATGTGATGGCCACCTCATCACACAATGCTACAGAACCACCGCTACTTTGTTTTTTTGTTGTTGTTGTTGTAAGACGTGAATGAGCAACGGCATGCAGTTTAGTTTTTTCTTTGTTGGCGAATGAAATCAGTTCCGGGGTAATATAGGATCGAGTTTAGTCATCAGATCATAAGGTTGCGTTCGTACGTATAGTACTGTAATTGTCAAGTCGTCTGCAGAAATCTTCAAGGAACTACCGTGGATGCATATCGTATCGTGCATATACACCAGTTCCCGGTGATGCATTAGCATTTAGCAGTAACGTCCTTCAGTTTCAGCATATGGTTAACTTCGGTAGTGCAGTGCGCAGACATGGTGACATATACATGTGCTAAAGTTTACAGGTGTCACATCGAGTGTTATAATGGGTGTCACATGTAAGTGTTTAGATAGTAATAATAAAATAAATTACACAAGTTCTCAGTAATCAGCGAGACGAATTTATTAAGCCTAATTAATCCGTCATTAGCACATGTGTTACTATAGCATCATATTGTCAAATCATGGACTAATTATGCTTAAAAAATTCGTCTCGTAAATTAGTCGCAATCTGTGTAATTAGTTATTTTTTAGGCTATATTTAATACTTCATTTATATGTCAAACATCCGATACGATAGGGGCTAAAGTTTAGAAAAAAAAACAAACGAGGCCTAAACTGAAAAAAAATGACGATGCGTCGTCGCAGAGAATGTCAGGACCCGGTGCTGCTATTTGTTGGGTGCAATGCATTGCATCATGTTGCGACATGCATCAGTGATCACTGATCAGACATTGGGACACATCAAAGTGAGTCGTACAAGAGCCACCTAAATTGAATTCCGGAAAAGTACTGTGGTCGTACAGTCTAAAGCTGTGCATGACATCCAAGCAGGCCATGCCTTTGAGTGCTTATTAATTCATGATGTCCGGCCAGCGTCGTCGTTTTGATTTTGATGCAGGATCTTGCTACATCATTCAAGTTTGACAAAAATGGTATCCACAATTTATAAGACTTTAAATTATAAAAACACACACTCTGTAACAAATTTAACGATACTTATTGTCGGATACCTAAGTTAGAGATACTCGAAACCCACGATTGAAAGAACAAACCCTCGAGAAATCCACGCCCTGAAACTTCCTAAAAAATAGAATCAAGGCTCCGCATACACCGACACACCGAGCCCAACCCACATACGTAAGAAGACGGGGCACCCTCGACTGCGTTTCGACTCGCACGAGGCCGCTCGACAGAAAGCCTCGACCTCGAAGAACCTACGACTCGCACGACCTAGGGGTCGAGCCGGTCGACCCCCCTCTCTCAGTCACCAACTCGCTGACAAAAGCATTTAATGCCGCCACTTCCACCTACGTGGCTACAGCGCCACAGGCATGGGAGCAGCATCCGCGTCTGATCCTGCTTTTTACTGTCCATCCCGGGATGAGCAATAAAAAGTAGCTACTATTCACGCCATGACGAGCACTGTCCGACCATCATGCCTCGGGATTTCTGGAGCTCGGCCTTATCCGTTTCTCGTCGACCCCCCTCAGCTACGTCCCGACCCGGCCTCGACTGTCATCGGTCAACAAAGGGACCACGCCCGTACGTCGACCACAGGGAATCGCACGTCCTCTACAGCACCCAGGATGTTTCACCGTCTCATCACCACGACGCCCCAGGGACGGCCTGCATGCACTGGAGCACGTCGCTACAGTAACATCTAAGCGTCAGTCCCGCCTTCTCCTCAAAGGCACCCCCTAGGGTTTTTTAGACCTAGAGCCTCCTCTTGAGACTATAAAAGGGGAGGGTAAAGAACTCTCTGGAGGGGGGAGAGGGACGACTTCAAGATCAACATCTCAAGCAATTCTTCATTTTCCTTTTCTGAGACTTGGGACCAGCTCCCTCTCTCGCAGCTTGTAACCCCTACGCAAGCACTTCGGTGCAAGGAAATACAATACTCTCCCTTTCCGCTGGACGTAGGGCCTTCTTTGCCCGAACCAGAATAAACCCCTGTGTATTCTCTTTGCATCACCATCCGGATTAAGGAGCACGCAGCACACATTCACTCGTCGGCTTAGGGCCCTCCCGGGTCCAAACACCGACAGTTGGCACACCAGGTAGGGGTGTGCTGCATGCCAGCATCGCTTTCCTGCCATTTCTCCGGATGGCTGAGCCTGAACGTCCACTTCCGCTGGCTACGGTGATCTGGTTTGGGAGTTTGGAGTTCATGTGCCTTGGTTACGGTTATCACATGGTCCTCCTCCCACCCAGACACCCAACCGACCACGACTGCGGGCTCTCCCAGCGTGGGGGAGTGCTGCGCCCGTATCACCGTTCCCGCCGGGCTCGTACAGCCAGGCGACAGCATGCCTAGCGTAACCATCATCATCATACCGTGGAGGGTGATACGATGCTCCGTTCTGGCGCCCCTCAGCCCGATGCCCACGCAGCATCTCTCGTTGAGGACTTGCGTAGGACGAGTTTGGCTGCGGGTGGGACGTCGATGGGGCGTCCCGTCATTCCACCATCTGGCCGGGTCAAGATCAGTTTCCCCGACAGCAGGGTTAATCCCGCCATGGGCACTCCTGTATGGGCTGAACACGGCCTCCCAAGGGTATGCTTCCTCCATAAGCACCGACATGGGCGCTTACAAGGAACTCCCTGGGCATCATCTATGTTCCGCCCTTGACCTCGTGGCGTCCGCACTAGTTTTCGAGTACCAGGACTCTACGGAGACCCCTGGTACGGAGCTCCGTGCGATCGCTTCTCGCCGCTACGACCCCAGAGATCGACGACCTCACATGCATCCGTCGTATTACTATTTTGGCACCCCGGACTCTGACTCTGCCGATGACAGCTACAATTCGACTCACGAATGCTTCCACATCGATAGGGCTATCGCGTCGGATTCGGAAGCTGAGGCGGCTGTTGGAGGAACGAACGCCACGCCACCTCATGTTGAGCTCTCTGGTGCACGGGACGAAGCCCAATTCCTTGGCACGGCCCAAGGAGCACAACTTGAGTAGATTCAAGAATTACAAGCCAAGCTCGATGAGGAACAAGAGAATTTGCGCCTACTTTAGCAGACCCTCGAGCGGGAGCGCGCGGCGCACGCACGTAGCGGAGGAGCTCGAGAGAGAGCTCGTGACGTCAATCATCGCATCATCAAGGACCGAGCGGGCAAACCCCCAATCTTCAATCGAGCCAGCCAGAACGTCATCGCCGCCGCCATGCTTCTCCGCAATATGCCTGAGCCATCTACCTCCGAGGCCCATCGGGCCCACGATGAGATTCGAGATCTCGAGGCTGTGGCCATGCAGCAGGCCGAGAGTTTCACCTTGAGGCACCGTGGGCTTGCATCGGAGTAGCCTGCGGAGCCCTCCCGACCGGAGAAAGAGGCATCGGTTCATCCCGAGCCTGCACCACGGGGGAACAAGGCGGCCTCTGTCCGTGAACACATCGTCGACAATCGCGAGCCCCGAGATGCCCGTGATGACATCAACAAACGCCGCAAGTGTAGAGGTGATGATGGCGCATCTCGAGGCTACCATGTGCATAGGAGCGGGCGCTATGGTAGCTCGGAAGATCGCAGCCCATCTCCCGAGCCGCCGGGCCCTCGAGTCTTTAGCAAGACCATTCGCAGGACCCAGCTTCCGATCCAGTTTCGCCCCCCAATGACTCTCACCAAGTATAACGGCGAGACCAAACTCGAACTTTGGCTCGCCGATTTCCGCTTGTCATGCCAGTTGGGCAGGGCCACCGATGACCGAGTCATCATCCGACAGCTTCCCTTATTCCTATCGAACACCGCTCGAGCGTGGCTCAAGGACCTCCCACCTGGACAGATCCACAACTAGAACGACTTGGTGAGAGTGTTCGAAGGGAACTTCAAGGGGTCCTACATGCACCTCGGCAACTCTTGGGACCTCAGGAGTTGTAAACAGAAGCCAGGCGAGTCCCTCTGTGACTACATCTGGCGTTTCTCCAAACAACGCACCGAGCTTCGTAATATCACCGATTCCGACGTCATCATGGCTTTTCTCTCTGGCACCACTTGCAAGGAGCTAGTCCGAGAGCTGGGCCGTAACACTCCTACCGCTGCCAATGAATTGATGGATATCATCACCAACTACGCCGCCGGTGAGGAGGCGGTTGGCGCCATCTTTGGTGGTGACCAAGATAAGGGGAAGCGCAAGGACGAGGAACATGAGGGCCCCAGCCGAGGCATCAGGAGGAACAACAGGAAGAAGAAGAAGAACCAGTAGGGCAAGCGTGAAGCCGCGGCTGATGGCCTTGTCGCTGTCGTTGATCGCAAGAAGCCTCGTGGACCCCCCGACGGGGGCATTTTCGACAAAATGCTCAAAGAACCGTGTCCCTACCACAAGAGACCCACGAACCACAACCTCGAGGACTGCCACATTGTAACACCCCTGGTGTTAGTTAGCCTCATAATGCATTCATAATGCATGATCATGGCATGACATTACCATAAGCATCGTCATTTCATGTGCGTCCTTCTTGAAACATGACCTTGCAATATTGTGGTTTCTAGGTGCTTCCTTTATGTGTTGCTAGGGTTGTTGTATAGATGACATATGTGATGTTATTGTGTGACTTGGGGGCTTGAAAACATCTTTGATATGTTAGTGGAGCAAAATGAGCTAGGGTCTATATTCATGTTTTGACCAAAATCCAATTTGACTAGGTTTGACCCCAGTTTGACCATAGCACTGATCTACTTTGACCGATTTAAAAGTGGTATCTAGAGGTCTTGCATGGCTGTGCCACCTTAACAAAGTTTGTGCCAAATTTCATGAGGAACAAAAGTTGTTTTGGGGTCATCTCATGAAAAAGCCTAGAACCTGCTCTAACATGGCCCACAAGGCAGCTAGGAGTGCTGATTTCAGCACTTAGCCTTTTTGGCTAAGTCATAACTGACTTTCAGTTTCCATGTACCCTTGTTTAGGACCCTGTATCTTGCTAACCATGCTGAACTAGCTCTTGTGCTAGTAGACTTTCTCCTAGATCTTACTTAGCTCTAACTAAAAGTCTTTTGCACCTTCATCTAACTCGGGATGGTCGGTGAGTTGGAACTCGATGAAAGTGCACTGTCAGATTTATCTTGACTGCACCGTTTCTAAGTACCCCACTTTGGCTCTTTCTATCTCTTAAACCGTGCTGATTTAGCTCGAGCTCTAGTTGACACATTTGTAGACCTCACGTAGCTCTATCACGTAGTTCTTTTGGTTGAGCAAATCACCGCACCGATTTGGATTTTTGATCGAGCAAAGTCCGGCCGTCAGTCGGTTCACGAAAGGGGTTCAGAGTTCAGAAAACTTGAACTTCGGTCGTGGCCGACCGCGCGTAGGACTTGGTGGCCGCGTGGCTGCTACGCGTCGCTGCCGTGCCCACACTCGCGTGAACAAGGCCAGGAGCCATCCCAGAGCGTCGTTGCTGCCCTCATTCTCTTCCTCTCTTCTCGCTGAGCCCGCCGCGGTGGCTTGGGGCGCTGCCGCTGCCGCCATCGCCTCGCCATGTGCTGTGCCTCTGCTAGGGCAGCAAGCTCCAATCCTGTGCACCTGCAGCTTCGCAATCCCCCGCTCTACCTCCCTATCCTCCTCGTCGGGGCAGCCGTACCCGTCTGCTCGTGCTTCGTCCGCTCCGCCGTCGTCTCCCGCTCCGGCGGGTGGGAGCTCACTGTGGCCAGGTGGCTACGGAGCATCGCTGCGCCTTTCGTACCCTGTTCCTTGGTCACCATCTTCAGTAGGTCGTGTAGCCGCAATCGGTTTAGTCTCTACTGGCTTGTATGCATCGGAACGCGTTGATGCGCAGAGCGCGCTCCGCCATGTCCGCCTAGGCATAGAGCTCGATTGCTCCCCGTTCGTGTTCTCTTCTACCTTTCTCCTTGGTGTCCGGGCCATCTTAGGTCTAGAGCTCGCATCGAATATTTAGACACGTAGATGGAGTGTTAAACATAGACTAATTACGAAACTAATTGCACGGATTGAGATTAATTTATGAGACGAATCTATTAAGTCTAATTAGTTTATTATTAGTATCCGAATATCCTACGATCAATCCATGGTCAACACTTGTTAAAGTTTAAAAGGCGAACCAAACGTGCCCTTAGAAGCTGAGGAAAATCGTTCGTCTTTAAAATGGTTTAGTTGAGTTGCTAACTTGATATTATTATTAATCAATCAGTTGTAGCACTGCTTTAGTATTAAGAAGCACCTGTAGCAAGTTCAGTCGCTGGAAACGGAAAGTGCACTATAGCCCTGTTCATTTGGTTGATAAGTCATGGCTAAAAGTACTGTTGGCTGATTTGTTACGAAAGAAAAACATTGTATCATGGCTGATAAGCCAGGCTAATAAGTAATAAGTTCAAGCGAATAGGTTCGCTTGTGATCGGAGTAAAGTCCCGTTCGTCTTTAGCGAACGTTTATTTGAGCTGTAGCTTTTGGTTTTTTATTTAAAAACCAGCTTTCTAGCTTTTGTCTCTGGCTATTAGTTTTTCTACTGATAATATTTTTTAGCTTCTCGCTATATCAAAAGCAAAAAAAGTTATCCAAAATATATTTTCAGTTTTTAGTTTACTTTCTTACCAGATAGTTTTCTAGTTTTTTCAAAAAATAGCTCAACAACTATGATTCTTTGTTTCAGTTTCTAGCTTTTGTGGAATAAACATGCCCTTAAATTATTTTTTTATAGAAGAAAACCCTGCTTTCATATAATAAAGCAATCTAGTGTAAACAAGTTTAAATGCACACCAACACCACCGCTAGGGACACCAGCTTACAGGTAAGACAAAACCCTGGTTCAAATCAAACCAGAGATCAATGCAGCAACACTATTGCCAAAACAATGAGCTAAAGAGTCAATCTAAATCATCATAAAAGACCTTCAACTTCTATATTCTTAGGCCATGTTTAGATTGCGAAAACTTTTTGAAAAAACATTGTAGCACTTTTCGTTTGTATTTGACAAACTTTGTCCAATCATAGATTAACTAGGCTCAAAATATTCGTCTCGACATTTATAGACAAACTGTGTAATTAGTTATTTTTTTACCTACATTTAGTGCTCCATACATGTACCGGCATATGCGATGTGACGGGAAATCTTGAAAACTTTTTGCATTTTAGTGTCATCTAAACATGGCCTTAGTTCGCTTTGAAAGATTCCAGCCAGCTTCATTGATTTGATCTTGTCGTCAAAATATCTGGTATCACCTTCCTTTGCCATTTCTGTAGGAAAGAGAAGATTTTGTGGAAAATCTCACTGGAAGACCTCATTTTATTTTGAACGTTCCATGAGGTCCACAAAATAATTAAAAAAACATGAAGAATTTCAATTGGTAATCTCTAATTTATAAAGAAATCCAGTATTCAAAGACTTCCCGCAAACTACCAACACTAGGACCAAATTCAATAGTTGGAAATGAACAGTGCACCTTTTTTTCTTCTTGTGATTGGAATTAAGCCCCATTTGGTGGTGCTCGCTCTGGCTTCGTCAGTAGCTTTGGCACCAAAGCCAAACGAGCCACACCAAACGCAGAGGAGGAATACTTCTAGGTGTCAAATAGAGGAACTAAAGCCGTTTTGCCATGGATGTGGAGCTACGTTTTGCTTCGGTTTCGGTGGGCGCACAACGAGCCATGCCACGCAAGCACTGGGATGAGTTTTTTTTCCAGAAAAAACAAATGGAGTAAGAATCTTTGTTACTTAGTATTCTTCGTTCCAAATTATAACTTATAAGACGTCTTGATTTTTAAAAGTTAAAATATTTAATAATTTGCAACTGAGAGAGTACTAGCTTAGTAAACACGTTAGGGCGAAGTAATATTCAGTGGATCGCTAAGATCTTCTGACACGTTGACACTTCCATATTAAAAAATAAACGCTACTCCTCGCGAATCTGACTTCGCGTCGCTATCCCCTCATTGAACAAACGAATGCACGCCACGCTACACGGCAGCTTAAAATATGCAAATTGCCGGGGTCTGTGAAAACGGACACACCAGCAAACAGTTTACCAAAGCACGTCTGCCTCCACAGGATGGGATGCGATGCGAAGCATGCGCGACAGGTGAGTTGGGCGTTGCCAGGCGCTAGTGGCCATCTGCGTCGTCGCCGTGCTCCGCCTGCGACGTGCGGAGCCGGCCAGGCAGGGGCGCCCGGGCCTCTGCCAAGCGGGGGCGGATCCGCACACCGCACTGCCCGGTCCGCGCCAGCGACAGCACGCGGCTCGGCGGGGTCGTTTTCCAACAGCGATGCGCCTCGGCCGCTTCCTCCCTTCGTTCCCGGGCCGCCGGGACCGCGCGCCCCCGCCCCCGCCCCGCGCCAATCGCCACGCGTCCATACGGCTGCATCTTCACTGGCGTACGCGCGCCCTCGTGAGCACTCGTGACCGGTGCGCGTGCGGGGCATGTGTGCACGCAGAACGTCCCCCCGGGAGAGGGAGAGGCCGAGGGAGGGGCAGACAGTCAGATACGGCCTGCACTGTAGATATCTCACTTTGGAGGGACGTCCGACGTTGGGTGCTTGCAGCTTGCCACTGTGGTTTATGGGCTGGCCGACACGACACCGAGTGGGCAGCGTGCTGCCGAGTGAAGCTCGCCTGCGTGCGGACATACTCCATGAGACGAGAGCCACATGCTGATGCCTTTGGCCCCCTTTTGACTAGTGGACAAAGGCAAACGCGCCAATTTGAACGGTCAGGGGACTAGTTTCGTTGCTCGGCACATGACTCCGAGCCTTGGACGTTGGCAAAGCCCGTGAGTGTTTACTGTTACTATTACGGCCATATATACAGATGGCGTCCCCTTTGTATATAAAGGAAGACGGACTGCTCAAAGTCAAAGCTGCTTTTACTTGTAGCGTCAATCTCCCCATTTTCGTCTTGCCTTTTGTTGTCATGATATCCCATGGATTGGGTTCTCGTTGATGGAAATGAGTGGACGTACGCGTGGCCGGCTAGGTGTGCACTTTACATAGAGTGCATGATTTTTCAGGTGGACCATTCAGGTTCGTACGCCATTTACCCTGTTAGCTCGTACTTATCGATCCGACTTATCAACCATGTTATAGCGTTTTACTTTCACAAAGAAACAACACCGACCAGCTTATCAGTCGCACAGTAAACAGGGTAAATAATAGTGAATTGTCTGTGTTGTATTCCACTGACGCGACTTTGGCCTGTTTTTTTGTGAGCGCACCACTGGAAAACAAGTAACCATGGCGAGTTCAATAAAGCCTTGTTTAAATTCATGCGCTAAAGTTCTGAGGTGTTATATTGGATATTACATGGGAGTGTGTGGACAGTAATAATAAAACAAATTATACAAGTCCTCAGTAATCTGCGAGACGAATTTATTAAGTCTAATTAATCCGTCATTAGCACATGTGTTACTGTAGCACCACATTGTCAAATCATGAACTATTCGTCTCGTAAATTAGTCGTAATTTGTGCAATTAGTTATTTTTTAGTCTATATTTAATACTCCATGCATGTGTCAAATATTCGATGTGATAGAGACTAAAGTTTAGGAGGGGGAATCAATCAAGGCCAGACAGGTCTGCAGTTATCCATTTCTCTTCTTTTTCAGTACATTTTCAGTACATATAGCAGAAGAGAAGTTTCAGAGCTTTTTTAAAATAGTCCTCAATTCACGTGGTTCGGGAGGAATTGAGGTGAAACTTAATTCCCTTAATGAGCTGCACACCTGATTCATTATACGATAGTGTACTAGACAAAAATCTACCTGACGGAGACGCTTCATTGCGTGCAACGCTGAGAAGAGGTTGGTCCGGTGAAGCGGTGACTGCTCATCCACGACTCACTGTCGTCCAAAATTATCGAGCATCTACCCGATTCTATACCGTGATGAAAAAAGGGGCTTCACCAAAAAGGATTTTCAGTGTTTGAACGAACGATTTTGGCAGTACATTCAAGGTTGGAATGAAAAACTTACTATCACAAACAGGAAAAAAACAGGCAACTGTGAGAGCTGTGGCATAGGCGATTTCAATGTATGCTAAGGCTTGTTTTGACCTAACAAAGTGTCAAAGACCTTATGTGAGCAAGTGAGCTCAATGATTTGTCAGTATTAGTGGAATCAACAAGACGGAGATAAGTCGTAAGATGCATTGGCTCTTGGGATACAGAAAAAAACGAGATCCAACCTAGGAGAAGAGAAATAGCACCCAAATTCAGTCCAAAAGATGACTTAAACCTGGATAGTTGGGTGCACTGCCACACCTCTCACCCTACTGGTTGAGCTAGGCTCACTTCCTCTCCTGTGATACATTGGAGCAACCGAAAACAGAAGGTGGCCTTGGGTTCTGAGATCTGCATGCTTTTAACAGCTCGAGCGATAGATAAGATGTCTTTGTACATGGTGAGTGTCTTAGATTATCCAACTTCTGAAAAAGAAAATTATTTGACGTATCCGTGATGATGAATCAGTGGACGTTTGGCAAGCTCCTTGGGTACCACACGGAATTACTCTCCGAAGTCCAATCATGTTCAATCAGGGTAACAATTTACTGACAAAGGTGAGTGAAACTCATTCATCGGGTTGCCAGTGGATAGGATTTTGACTTCGTGCAGCAAACAATCCATGCTGATGATGTAAAGATCATTCTTTCAATCATCCTACTCCCTCCGCCCTGACTTGCAGTGCATTTTAACTTCTAAAATTTATATTGAAATATAATGTATTCTAGGTGTTGCACATAGCCAGATTTGGCAAAAGTTGTTAAAATAGAAACCATAATTTGAGGATAAACTTCTTGGTTGTTTTTAATCTACGGGTACATATGCCATTTAAGTATTCCGTTAAGTTGTTTTTAGAATGCATTGTATTACAGGACAAAACGAGGAAGTGACAATATGGAAGACATTACAAAGGGCAGTTCAGTGTTAGTTCGGCCTGATGATTGGACTCTGAACGCTTGACCTGGCAGCTGTCGCTTCTATGAATGAAACCAAGGCTGCAACCAAATACATCACAGGTGAGTCTCAGGTTTGTTGCAAACACAGGCAATTTCTTCCGGGGCTTGAACCAAACAAGTTCTTCATGCAAATTTTCATGGTCTGTGATGAGTGAACTTCTGGCAGAGGATCACCGAAATGGCGTTGTCCTATGCGTTTGCAGCCGTACTGTCACCAAATAAACGAAGTGTTACACACTTACACTACTCGTAGATGTGGAGCTTACCTGAGGTGATGCAGCAGCAACAACAACTGACCACTATCTTTGGGGTGACTCTGGTTGGAGAGAAGAGGCCAATGGTGAAGACAACATGAAGCTGTCATCACAGGCCTGCTGCATGATTCAAAGACATTGGCTTGACTTCTCAGCTTACCTAACGGAGCGAAATTTTCGGTCTTTGGCGTAAACTGGAGGGCTACCTGAAGATCAATGTTGATGGGCCCTTCTCTGAAGATTCATGATCCGGGGGGCTGTGGATTCACTGTCAGGGACCATTCGAGTGAGGCCCTAGCTGCTTGGTAATCCAGGCTCTGGCCTATCCAATACTAGACTAGATGATGTGGAATGACTCGTCTTGAGCTTGAAACAGACGCCAGTGTCGTTCGATCAATCGATCAGCAGCCCTCAGTAGCTCGACGGTTGACAAGACACCTATTAGAGTTCTGTTAACTTGATCGTTAACGATGTAGGAGTACTCCTATAAGAGTACGACAGCACCTTGGGCTCGTACGTGCCGCCGACAATATGCAAGGCTCGATCTGGTTCCGGTCACGAATCACGATCTCATCAGCTGATGTGAACGCGAGACCCGTCGGGGCCGCCATGATCTCACCAAACGACTAATTTATTAGCCAGTTCGTTCGCGAGCGCGACGCGACTCCGCGAAAGGCACGGCGGACCTCGCGCGCCCGCGAGTTCTCTCTAATGGAGTGGTTCGTGCGCGCGAGTCGCGGGACAGTAGTGAGTAGCGGGGAGGGGACGGGACGGGACATGGGACCGAGGTGGGTGCACGTACGCGGACACATGGTGGCGCGGTGCCGTGACCTGCTGTGCTCGCCGTGTCTTCCATGTCAAAGCACCAGGTCCGGCGTTGCGTGCTGTGGCGTCCAAAAGGATTTTCTTTCGTCGTCTGCCTGAACAGATGAGCGCGCGTCCGGGCCGGGGGGGGCTGAAACTTTGGATCAGCCCGTAAGGGCAGTGGGAGAAAGAGAGATTCGCAGATCCGGCCTGGCCCAAACATGGATACAATCTGGGCTGGAATTTTCCCTTACTGGGCCAGATTAAGCGTTTAAGACTATGGCCTTGAGCAATGACTGGGCCCAAGAGGCAGCGTTTCAGACTCATCAGTTTGCGGAAATGTTTCTCAAAAAAAAAAGTTTGTGGAAATGAAAGGAAATTAAACTTCAGTACTGGCACGGCACGGAGGATGCCATGCGATGCCAGCCAGCCCAGCGTGGTCCAAACGCGATGCGATGCGAGCCGCACAACACGGCACAAGGGAAATTTTTGATCGGTGGTGGTGGCTACTGGCTAGGCATCGGTAGCGCTTAGCGCACTGCTTGCCCTTGTGCGCGCAGCAGTAAAGCGTCACTGTGACTTGTGCAGGATTGTTTCCCGTGCCAGACTGGCCGTACCGATACAGTTACACGACGCTCGGCGTTTCTTGGCGACATCAAGTGCAGCCAAGACTGCTGGTTAGTAGATTCGCTTCTTGTCACATGTCAATCACCCCTTCATCACTTGCAAGTAGCTGGCCACCTAACTAGGGCCTGAATGCTCTCCGAGTCCGAGATACGGGTGCTCGACAACATATCTCGTGCGTTCATGAACCTAGCTGCAATCGATGCGCCTTATAGTACTCACGGCCTGATCAACAAACTAGTCCCATAAAGTGTAGTCCTACCTAATCCATTGAAATTGAACGTGGACTAATCTTAAGTTCAACCTAACTAATTGTTAGTCTTAAACTCTTAATCTATATCCAAACATAGATTAATTTTTAGTTTATTAGTCCAACTAGCTAGCTATTGGTCTCCCTCCGTCTGTGTATGTAAATAACACAGAACTAAATTTTAATCACTTAAACTTTTATCTAAATTTTAGTTGAACTAACGACCGGTACAGGTAATCAAACAGTTTCTGAATCTTCGTGCGTCCTTTATACGCACCGTCGTCTCTGCTCCTCTGCAAACGGTTTGCCAAATTTGCACTGAAAATGCTCCCCATCTCTGGTAAAGTAGTACTATAGCTTGTTTAGCTGGCTAGAAATTTGAATCTGGACTACTATAGTATTTTCGTTTGTATTTGGTAATTAGTGTTCAATTATAGACTAATTAGCCTCAAAAGATTCGTCTCGCAAATTACAGCCAAACTGTGTAATTAGTTATTTTTTACCTACATTTAGTGCTACATGCATGCATCTACAGATTCGATGTGATGGAGAGAGTGAAAAAATTTTAACTTTAACCCTCAACTAAACGAGGCCGTACGTACATAATGGAAAGTTCTCGGTGGTGGGTTGACGTCAAAGGCGCGCACACAGTAATCTCTTTCCATGCAAATCCAAAATATTTCCTCTTCCATCTATCACATCAAATATTTGGACACATGCATGGAGTATTAAATGTAGGTAAAAAAATAACTAGTTGCACAATTTGTCTATAATATCGAGATGAATCTTTCGAGTCTAGTTACTTCATGGTTGAATAATATTTGTCAACTAACAACAAAAGTGCTACAGGACCTTTTCACTCACTTTTCACCTACTAAACACAGGCCTTGTTTAGATCCCAAATTTGGGAAACAAACTTTGCATAGTAAATGTCCCGTCATACTGTAGCAATTTTGTTTTTATTTGGTAATAATTGTCCAAATATTGATTAATTAGGCTTAAAATATTCGTCTCGCAAAGTACAACAAAACTGTGCAATTAGTTTTTGATTTCATCTACATTTAGTAATCCATATATGTGCCGACATTTTGATGTAATAGGGAATCTTCTTTTTACATAGTGAAATTCGGAGTGAATTTGGGTATCTAAACAAGACCACCCCTCGCCATACTGTGTTACAGGCTAACAGTACGGCACGTCAGAATTCAGAAACACATGCATGCATTCTGCACCGCAACTGAACGCATCCGTCTGACTCCCTCCGCTGGCTGCAGTTTCCCTTTATCGTGTTCTTAAAAGGCCGTGCCGTGCACCGCATGCGGAAAAGAGATCAAAGAGGATCGGACGTCCATTTAAGGGGATGTTTAGCTGTGAGTGAAATGGTTTTTTTTTTCTGTGATGTTTTATGAGATGTCGGAAGAGTTTTTGATACTAATTAAAAAACTAATTATATAATTCATTTGAAAACCGCGAGACGAATTTATTAAGCCTAACTAAGCCATCATTAGCACATGTGTTATTGTAGCACTTAAGGCTAATCATGGACTAATTAGACTTAAAAGATTCGTCTCGTGGTTTCTAACCAAACCGTGCAATTAGTTTTTTTTTTCTATATTTAGTACTCCATGCACGTGTCTAAACATTTGATGTGATACGGTGAAATTTTTTTTGGTTGGGAACTAAACACCGCCTAAGGTTAAGCAGGCCGGCTTTATGCGCCTTGCGTTGCATGCATGGCCCTGCAGCATTGCTGTGACTCTGATGTTCAGAGCCATCGCATGTTATCAGGCCGCTCCGATCCCTGGAACCGTGTCGGCCGTAGCTGTACTTGCTGTATGCACCCACCCGATCGGTCTCTCCTTCCTCTCGCCACCGGCAGATTGACACGGCAGTTCGCAGGTGGCCGCGCTGACGGCTCGGCGGACGGCGGGGCAATGCAGATGGGCGCAAGGTGCAAGGGGTCGGCGTCGGTGGACGACGCATACACTGTACTGTATATAGCTAGCAGAAGCATAAAGAAGAGTGTGGATCGAAAGGAAAAGGAAAGAAAGATACTGTACTCCTATGCGAGTGAGACTGCAGCGGGCATCATCTCCTCTGTGAACCGCACATGCCGCAGCTGACGATGATGCATGGTGGGTGCAAGCTTAACTGCATGCTCATATCGTCTGATCGATCTGAATCTGATCTCTGCCTGCCGGCGTATGGCTTTGCACTGCCCAAGTACTAGTACAGCGCGCGCTGGTCCAGCCCTGGGACTGGGAGGCGCCCGGCAACCACCACTGCATGCAGCGGTGGTGGTTGTGGTACTGCCTGCCCGGCCCGCCGCTGCTGGCGGTGCTGGAGCTGGGCGCGGCCGGCCGCGTGCAGCGCAGTACTCCTGCCCTGACCCCTCTCTCTTTAGATCTGCGGAGTACACTGGCTGCATGCGCCAGCCGCCAGCGGCCTGGTGCAGCGATGCGGTGCGTCCACAGGCTTCAGTGACCTGTAGCTTTCTTGGTGTATGCATGTCGCCATGATGGCATAGGAAGCTAGTAGCTAGTAGCCAGCAGATGCTGCTGCTGCCTGTGCTGTGCATGCATGCATGCATGCGCCAGTTCGATAGGTTAGCCAGCAGACCTCATGTTTCGTTTGGTTTGTCCGCTGCTTCGCTTAGGCTTCTTTGTCCGCTTGTCCCCTGGAACTAGCATTGCATTGCATATGATCCTCCCTGGTCACCTCTCGAGTGTTTCGGGCCACTCAAAAGTTTGAAAGCAAACTTTTTTTTTACACCTTTCATCTCGATACACAGCTGTAGCAGCTGTTCTTTCGTACTAGCAATCTTGGTATGCATGCATGATGATGTGATGGCCACCTCATCACACAATGCTACAGAACCACCGCTACTTTGTTTTTTTGTTGTTGTTGTTGTAAGACGTGAATGAGCAACGGCATGCAGTTTAGTTTTTTCTTTGTTGGCGAATGAAATCAGTTCCGGGGTAATATAGGATCGAGTTTAGTCATCAGATCATAAGGTTGCGTTCGTACGTATAGTACTGTAATTGTCAAGTCGTCTGCAGAAATCTTCAAGGAACTACCGTGGATGCATATCGTATCGTGCATATACACCAGTTCCCGGTGATGCATTAGCATTTAGCAGTAACGTCCTTCAGTTTCAGCATATGGTTAACTTCGGTAGTGCAGTGCGCAGACATGGTGACATATACATGTGCTAAAGTTTACAGGTGTCACATCGAGTGTTATAATGGGTGTCACATGTAAGTGTTTAGATAGTAATAATAAAATAAATTACACAAGTTCTCAGTAATCAGCGAGACGAATTTATTAAGCCTAATTAATCCGTCATTAGCACATGTGTTACTATAGCATCATATTGTCAAATCATGGACTAATTATGCTTAAAAAATTCGTCTCGTAAATTAGTCGCAATCTGTGTAATTAGTTATTTTTTAGGCTATATTTAATACTTCATTTATATGTCAAACATCCGATACGATAGGGGCTAAAGTTTAGAAAAAAAAACAAACGAGGCCTAAACTGAAAAAAAATGACGATGCGTCGTCGCAGAGAATGTCAGGACCCGGTGCTGCTATTTGTTGGGTGCAATGCATTGCATCATGTTGCGACATGCATCAGTGATCACTGATCAGACATTGGGACACATCAAAGTGAGTCGTACAAGAGCCACCTAAATTGAATTCCGGAAAAGTACTGTGGTCGTACAGTCTAAAGCTGTGCATGACATCCAAGCAGGCCATGCCTTTGAGTGCTTATTAATTCATGATGTCCGGCCAGCGTCGTCGTTTTGATTTTGATGCAGGATCTTGCTACATCATTCAAGTTTGACAAAAATGGTATCCACAATTTATAAGACTTTAAATTATAAAAACACACACTCTGTAACAAATTTAACGATACTTATTGTCGGATACCTAAGTTAGAGATACTCGAAACCCACGATTGAAAGAACAAACCCTCGAGAAATCCACGCCCTGAAACTTCCTAAAAAATAGAATCAAGGCTCCGCATACACCGACACACCGAGCCCAACCCACATACGTAAGAAGACGGGGCACCCTCGACTGCGTTTCGACTCGCACGAGGCCGCTCGACAGAAAGCCTCGACCTCGAAGAACCTACGACTCGCACGACCTAGGGGTCGAGCCGGTCGACCCCCCTCTCTCAGTCACCAACTCGCTGACAAAAGCATTTAATGCCGCCACTTCCACCTACGTGGCTACAGCGCCACAGGCATGGGAGCAGCATCCGCGTCTGATCCTGCTTTTTACTGTCCATCCCGGGATGAGCAATAAAAAGTAGCTACTATTCACGCCATGACGAGCACTGTCCGACCATCATGCCTCGGGATTTCTGGAGCTCGGCCTTATCCGTTTCTCGTCGACCCCCCTCAGCTACGTCCCGACCCGGCCTCGACTGTCATCGGTCAACAAAGGGACCACGCCCGTACGTCGACCACAGGGAATCGCACGTCCTCTACAGCACCCAGGATGTTTCACCGTCTCATCACCACGACGCCCCAGGGACGGCCTGCATGCACTGGAGCACGTCGCTACAGTAACATCTAAGCGTCAGTCCCGCCTTCTCCTCAAAGGCACCCCCTAGGGTTTTTTAGACCTAGAGCCTCCTCTTGAGACTATAAAAGGGGAGGGTAAAGAACTCTCTGGAGGGGGGAGAGGGACGACTTCAAGATCAACATCTCAAGCAATTCTTCATTTTCCTTTTCTGAGACTTGGGACCAGCTCCCTCTCTCGCAGCTTGTAACCCCTACGCAAGCACTTCGGTGCAAGGAAATACAATACTCTCCCTTTCCGCTGGACGTAGGGCCTTCTTTGCCCGAACCAGAATAAACCCCTGTGTATTCTCTTTGCATCACCATCCGGATTAAGGAGCACGCAGCACACATTCACTCGTCGGCTTAGGGCCCTCCCGGGTCCAAACACCGACAGTTGGCACACCAGGTAGGGGTGTGCTGCATGCCAGCATCGCTTTCCTGCCATTTCTCCGGATGGCTGAGCCTGAACGTCCACTTCCGCTGGCTACGGTGATCTGGTTTGGGAGTTTGGAGTTCATGTGCCTTGGTTACGGTTATCACATGGTCCTCCTCCCACCCAGACACCCAACCGACCACGACTGCGGGCTCTCCCAGCGTGGGGGAGTGCTGCGCCCGTATCACCGTTCCCGCCGGGCTCGTACAGCCAGGCGACAGCATGCCTAGCGTAACCATCATCATCATACCGTGGAGGGTGATACGATGCTCCGTTCTGGCGCCCCTCAGCCCGATGCCCACGCAGCATCTCTCGTTGAGGACTTGCGTAGGACGAGTTTGGCTGCGGGTGGGACGTCGATGGGGCGTCCCGTCATTCCACCATCTGGCCGGGTCAAGATCAGTTTCCCCGACAGCAGGGTTAATCCCGCCATGGGCACTCCTGTATGGGCTGAACACGGCCTCCCAAGGGTATGCTTCCTCCATAAGCACCGACATGGGCGCTTACAAGGAACTCCCTGGGCATCATCTATGTTCCGCCCTTGACCTCGTGGCGTCCGCACTAGTTTTCGAGTACCAGGACTCTACGGAGACCCCTGGTACGGAGCTCCGTGCGATCGCTTCTCGCCGCTACGACCCCAGAGATCGACGACCTCACATGCATCCGTCGTATTACTATTTTGGCACCCCGGACTCTGACTCTGCCGATGACAGCTACAATTCGACTCACGAATGCTTCCACATCGATAGGGCTATCGCGTCGGATTCGGAAGCTGAGGCGGCTGTTGGAGGAACGAACGCCACGCCACCTCATGTTGAGCTCTCTGGTGCACGGGACGAAGCCCAATTCCTTGGCACGGCCCAAGGAGCACAACTTGAGTAGATTCAAGAATTACAAGCCAAGCTCGATGAGGAACAAGAGAATTTGCGCCTACTTTAGCAGACCCTCGAGCGGGAGCGCGCGGCGCACGCACGTAGCGGAGGAGCTCGAGAGAGAGCTCGTGACGTCAATCATCGCATCATCAAGGACCGAGCGGGCAAACCCCCAATCTTCAATCGAGCCAGCCAGAACGTCATCGCCGCCGCCATGCTTCTCCGCAATATGCCTGAGCCATCTACCTCCGAGGCCCATCGGGCCCACGATGAGATTCGAGATCTCGAGGCTGTGGCCATGCAGCAGGCCGAGAGTTTCACCTTGAGGCACCGTGGGCTTGCATCGGAGTAGCCTGCGGAGCCCTCCCGACCGGAGAAAGAGGCATCGGTTCATCCCGAGCCTGCACCACGGGGGAACAAGGCGGCCTCTGTCCGTGAACACATCGTCGACAATCGCGAGCCCCGAGATGCCCGTGATGACATCAACAAACGCCGCAAGTGTAGAGGTGATGATGGCGCATCTCGAGGCTACCATGTGCATAGGAGCGGGCGCTATGGTAGCTCGGAAGATCGCAGCCCATCTCCCGAGCCGCCGGGCCCTCGAGTCTTTAGCAAGACCATTCGCAGGACCCAGCTTCCGATCCAGTTTCGCCCCCCAATGACTCTCACCAAGTATAACGGCGAGACCAAACTCGAACTTTGGCTCGCCGATTTCCGCTTGTCATGCCAGTTGGGCAGGGCCACCGATGACCGAGTCATCATCCGACAGCTTCCCTTATTCCTATCGAACACCGCTCGAGCGTGGCTCAAGGACCTCCCACCTGGACAGATCCACAACTAGAACGACTTGGTGAGAGTGTTCGAAGGGAACTTCAAGGGGTCCTACATGCACCTCGGCAACTCTTGGGACCTCAGGAGTTGTAAACAGAAGCCAGGCGAGTCCCTCTGTGACTACATCTGGCGTTTCTCCAAACAACGCACCGAGCTTCGTAATATCACCGATTCCGACGTCATCATGGCTTTTCTCTCTGGCACCACTTGCAAGGAGCTAGTCCGAGAGCTGGGCCGTAACACTCCTACCGCTGCCAATGAATTGATGGATATCATCACCAACTACGCCGCCGGTGAGGAGGCGGTTGGCGCCATCTTTGGTGGTGACCAAGATAAGGGGAAGCGCAAGGACGAGGAACATGAGGGCCCCAGCCGAGGCATCAGGAGGAACAACAGGAAGAAGAAGAAGAACCAGTAGGGCAAGCGTGAAGCCGCGGCTGATGGCCTTGTCGCTGTCGTTGATCGCAAGAAGCCTCGTGGACCCCCCGACGGGGGCATTTTCGACAAAATGCTCAAAGAACCGTGTCCCTACCACAAGAGACCCACGAACCACAACCTCGAGGACTGCCACATTGTAACACCCCTGGTGTTAGTTAGCCTCATAATGCATTCATAATGCATGATCATGGCATGACATTACCATAAGCATCGTCATTTCATGTGCGTCCTTCTTGAAACATGACCTTGCAATATTGTGGTTTCTAGGTGCTTCCTTTATGTGTTGCTAGGGTTGTTGTATAGATGACATATGTGATGTTATTGTGTGACTTGGGGGCTTGAAAACATCTTTGATATGTTAGTGGAGCAAAATGAGCTAGGGTCTATATTCATGTTTTGACCAAAATCCAATTTGACTAGGTTTGACCCCAGTTTGACCATAGCACTGATCTACTTTGACCGATTTAAAAGTGGTATCTAGAGGTCTTGCATGGCTGTGCCACCTTAACAAAGTTTGTGCCAAATTTCATGAGGAACAAAAGTTGTTTTGGGGTCATCTCATGAAAAAGCCTAGAACCTGCTCTAACATGGCCCACAAGGCAGCTAGGAGTGCTGATTTCAGCACTTAGCCTTTTTGGCTAAGTCATAACTGACTTTCAGTTTCCATGTACCCTTGTTTAGGACCCTGTATCTTGCTAACCATGCTGAACTAGCTCTTGTGCTAGTAGACTTTCTCCTAGATCTTACTTAGCTCTAACTAAAAGTCTTTTGCACCTTCATCTAACTCGGGATGGTCGGTGAGTTGGAACTCGATGAAAGTGCACTGTCAGATTTATCTTGACTGCACCGTTTCTAAGTACCCCACTTTGGCTCTTTCTATCTCTTAAACCGTGCTGATTTAGCTCGAGCTCTAGTTGACACATTTGTAGACCTCACGTAGCTCTATCACGTAGTTCTTTTGGTTGAGCAAATCACCGCACCGATTTGGATTTTTGATCGAGCAAAGTCCGGCCGTCAGTCGGTTCACGAAAGGGGTTCAGAGTTCAGAAAACTTGAACTTCGGTCGTGGCCGACCGCGCGTAGGACTTGGTGGCCGCGTGGCTGCTACGCGTCGCTGCCGTGCCCACACTCGCGTGAACAAGGCCAGGAGCCATCCCAGAGCGTCGTTGCTGCCCTCATTCTCTTCCTCTCTTCTCGCTGAGCCCGCCGCGGTGGCTTGGGGCGCTGCCGCTGCCGCCATCGCCTCGCCATGTGCTGTGCCTCTGCTAGGGCAGCAAGCTCCAATCCTGTGCACCTGCAGCTTCGCAATCCCCCGCTCTACCTCCCTATCCTCCTCGTCGGGGCAGCCGTACCCGTCTGCTCGTGCTTCGTCCGCTCCGCCGTCGTCTCCCGCTCCGGCGGGTGGGAGCTCACTGTGGCCAGGTGGCTACGGAGCATCGCTGCGCCTTTCGTACCCTGTTCCTTGGTCACCATCTTCAGTAGGTCGTGTAGCCGCAATCGGTTTAGTCTCTACTGGCTTGTATGCATCGGAACGCGTTGATGCGCAGAGCGCGCTCCGCCATGTCCGCCTAGGCATAGAGCTCGATTGCTCCCCGTTCGTGTTCTCTTCTACCTTTCTCCTTGGTGTCCGGGCCATCTTAGGTCTAGAGCTCGCAGCAGGCTTGATGTTACTCCTTGCCGTGCCCCCTCCGGCGTCGAACACCGAGTGCTGCCATTGGCTCGCCGTCACCACCGTAACACCCGCACGGGCTAGACCGCACAGTGCTGCCATTAACCTATGATAATGATGTTTTCATGCTTGGTGAACTATAACAAAGTTGTTAAGAACTTCATGAACTAGTTGCTGGTAAAATTGGATGACATTTGGACTCATGGTTTAGAAATGGCAGCTATTCAAAGTTGAGTCAGAATTGTTTTGCTCTCTGTCTTTTTAGAACAATTTCTGGGTATGTGCTATTTTGACCTGGTAAATGATAAAATTATGCTTAGATATTATAAATGAAATGTAGACAATTTCATAAGCTTTCCAGAATGTCCTCTTTCAGGTCATTTGGATTGGTAGAACTCCAGTTGTGAGTTTTCTTAGCTACTGTTGATAATATGTTGGGAACACTAAATTTCTGGAATCTGGTTATGTGTGTGTTTAGTCTTAACTTTGTGATACTTAGTGGTTTCTTAGGGATGTTCAAACATGTTAATACCAGAGAGGAAATTTGCACCTAAGCTTAAAGCGATTTGAATAGAGCACCACATAACTTGGTTTTGTGCTTACGATGTTGCAATGTCATTGCATTCATCTTCACATCATTCATGTACGTCCATAAATCATCATGTCATTTTTGGATGCATACATGAAATTCATTGGATGCATATACATGCAATAGGTGTGCCAAGAATCGTGTTACGAGTGAAGTCCTGCTGGGCGTGGAACCCGAAGTTGAAGTCTGTTCGAGAACCGGAGGTCCAGTCCGACGAAGCCGGAGAAGACGTGGGAACCGTTCTTGAAGCCGAACCTCGATCTCTCTTCTTTCGGTTAAGGCAAGCCCCGGAGCATTATAAGCCTCCTACTTTCAAAGCAATTATCTATCTGTACATGTTATATGTATTGTTGCATTACGTGATAGGAGTTGGTTGGAAACCCTTGCTGCATTGATAACACTCCTTGTCCAGCAATTCGAACCTTGAATCCTAGGTAGACAGGATCGTATCTATGCTTAGCCCTGCTAAATTAGACCGGTAGAAGTCAGGTGATGCCCTGTCACCTGCGAGATATAGGTCTTTATCAGGTCACGGTTGGCTATACTTGCTATCGTGGAAGTGAACCATGTGTTAATAAAATGAAATGAGACCGGGCGGGATGACGATAGTGAAGCAACAAGGCATGGAGGTCTTGAGTGTGGATCTATCCCCGTCTGTGTCGATTAAGGACCGAGACATGGAACCTTCTATGTCATTTTTAACGCATGCCTGACATTTAGCTGGCCGGCCTGAGGTTGCCGACCGCGAAGCCTAGTAGCTCAACTCAGGCTGCGAAGCCGAAAAGTGAAAGTCGCCTCGGAAGGGAGCCAGAGGGTCCAAGGGCAGGTGAGTTAAAAGTCCTGAGCATCCTGGCCACTGGTATCCCCGAGAACACGGCGCTGTTCAGGCCCACCCTGAGTTGTACCAAAGGTTATCTACGGCTGCCTTTAGCGGGGTTTGCCGGGTGAGTGTCAGGAATACCCCCTCAGCTGAGTTGGAATCGATTCGAGTCGCCGTCTCTCCCGGATAGTGAGAAACTTGACTGGTTATCTCCAGCGTAGATACACTAATTATAATGATGGTTCGGAATTGATGATAATAATGATGATAGCCTTATTATACCTGCTATGGTTAATATTATTTGCTCTTAATAAAGTGATTGCTCTAGTACATGTGCTAATCTAGTTATCAGGTTAATGATGATCAACTTGATACTTAAGCATATAATGGTTACTTATCTGTATTAAGCTTTTTTGCAAATGAGTCAAGCTAGCCCACTTTATAAAGCCTTGCATAATCCTTGGTGTCACTTTATTTCTGGTTTTTGACGGGTAAGTCTAGCTGAGTACCTTCTCGTACTCAGGGTTTATTCCCACCTGTTGCAGGTAGCAGATTCGTACTTATTGCTGCAAGTATTGTCTTCGCCATGTGGGCGTGAAGACTAGACCAAATGGGCATGGTCTCTGTAGTATCTCTTCTGGTATGCTTTTGCAGGATGTGACTATGTACTGGCAGTATTTGACTTCAAATAGTTTTAGAAATTATATTGCTTCCGCTAATCTTTACTTTGGTTTTGTAATAAAAATATTTGTACTCCGATGTATGAGATTACTTTTGAACTGTTGTAACAAGTGTTGTGTTATGTTGAATCACTACGATCTGGTTGCTCTCGGTTTGGTTTGAAATCCCTCGCGATTTCGTGGACTACCGGAGTTATATGGGCTCAAGTTTGAGAATTTGATCGTTTCGGCGATTGTTTTTGAACTTGTGCTCTTATAATTTGGACGGTTCCGTTACAGCTGGTATCGGAGCAAGATTCAACAGTAAACACTTCATTTGTGTATTTAAACAAAAGCTTTTGTGAAAAATCTTTAATCTAAACTAAAGAGTGCCAGTGGTCATATCCTATATGCCCAAATAAGGACTATTAGGTGGCTTACTAAGGTACTAACTTGGGGGTTCTTGCTTGTTTTCTATTTCGTTGTCCATACGACGTGCTATTGTATGGATGCCATCCGCTTGGGTGGTAATGTATGGATCAAAATACCTCTACGCCCTGGTAAGTGGGAGTTGTGAGAGCATGACCGTCCAACCGTCGGTCTAGGGGAGATGTAGTTGTGGTTACTAGCATACTTACATGTTTAATCATGTGATTATGAGAGTACTTAATTGTGGGTATATCTGTCGGGTAGCTTTGATACTGAAGTATATACATCGGGGGATGTATGTATGGAAAGTATTTAGTTTACTGTTTTCTTGTGTGCTATATTGGGAATTGTTGGGCTGAAATATAATTTTCTGCAGGTACACTAATAACGTTTCCTGTAGAGCGACTAGTTATCGTTATTGAGAGAACGTGTATATGCCACCGAACTATACGCTAGAATTTTGAAATTCTTCCTAGGTTTGTGAGGACGTACGGTTCGTGCATGCACCATGTTCGCATCATACATTGCATTCTGCATTACTCCCTTCCTTATAAACTGCTTATCCCATTCTTTCAAAATTTTCTTTCCTCCAAACAGTTGTCCCATAAATAGTTGCATTTCTTTCATGAAGAATTGTGGTAGTCAACCAACCTAGTGGAGTGGTCAGTAGTGTCAGCCTTGAAACCCAATCTATACCTGGCCATGAAGGAAAGCAAGGCAATTTCAAGATGCATCTCCTCGAGTTAGGATGAGTTTTGATCTGCAATTCACCTCTCCATTGCTTCTACCCTTGTATCCATCCTTGTTTGCTACCCCCTCTTTGGAGGATATTGTTTCTACACGCCTAATTCCTTACACGTGAGGATTCCTCATGGGTGTGTTCGATAATGGTATTGCGATTAGTACTCCATGGTGCCGCGACGAAACCGGGAGCCTCCTGTGGCGTGCGACACAAGGTTGTGCTGCTCGGCACGCGCAGGTATCAAGGATTGCTAGTCATGATCCATTATGGAGCTACACCAATGTGTTATCTTCTTGTGAACCTTTTCCTTGAATGTCATTCTCTATCTTGTCAGAAGATCAGTGCCTCAACCCAAGAAATTTCCTTCTTTTGGAGATTGGAATTTGGATAGTTGGATATAATCTCTTCCTCCTGCCTATGTAATTCGTCAGCAGCCTTCCGACGTCATCAACGCTTACTAGTTGCAACTACTTGCAGATGTCTCGTCTATACAGGACCGTCATCGTCTCCTCCGCAACCTACCTCTGCTGAGTTGCTGCAAATGCTTGCCGAAAGTCAGTGTGCCTTGGACGAGAGTGTCAGAAACCATGTCCATCAGGAACCTGAGCCTGCCCAGTACAGCAGCTATAAAGATTTCTTGGATACTGAGCCTCCTATTTTTCGAGAAGCAGAAGAACCACTTCAAGCAAACGAATGGTTGAACACTATCGAACAGAAGTTCTGTGTGCTCAAGGTGGCAGATGATATGAAAACAGAATATGCTTCGCAACAGTTGCAAGGACCTGCAGGTGTTTGGTGGTGTAACCATCGGAGTACCCTGCCCGAGAATATGGAAGTAGTTTGGGATCAGTTCAAGGAAGCATTTCGGGGACATTACATTCCTGCTGGCCTCATGGCAATCAAGCACACCGAGTTTATGAAGCTCACCCAAGGAGACCAAAGCGTAACAGAATATTTGCATGCTTTCATCCACTTGTCAAGATATGTTCCATAATTTGTTAATACGGAGGTTAAGAAGATCGCAAGTTTTAAAAGAGGGTTGTGTCCCAAATTGATGAAGGCCATGTGCAATAGCAAGTGTGCAACTTTCAACGAGTTTGTTAGTGATACGATCCTTCAAGAGAACTGTAATGCTGTGTATGCTGCTTCTAAGAGCCACGAGAAATCTCATGAATCTAATGCACCTACGACTAATACTCTTGTGGTGATTACACCTCAGTATTATTCGCCTGGCATATCTACCAGATATCACCCATATCAGAAACAGGATCCGGTCAAGAGGAGCAGTATTAAGAAAGGAAAGCCTAAGGCACCGCCAAGTAACCGGCCATGTTGGAATTGCAAGATGTCAGGTCATTGGGCCAAAGATTGTCCTGTTCCGCAGAAGAAATCAAATGATAATAAGACAGATGGGTGTAAAGGATGGGTTCGATACACCACTGTGGAATCTATCCCTACGGGTGAGATTATCACTGCCGGTGCATTTTTAGTAAACCAACATCCTGCAATTGTGCTGTTCGATTCAGGTGCTTCCCACTCTTTTATCAGTTCAACGTTTGCAGCCAAGCATGGTATAAAGGTCGTTACTTTAGATAATAGTGGTTATAATATTAGTGCTGCCGGGAATAATATTTCAACCAACCAGTTGGTCTTAGGAGCAAAGATCGAGATAGAAGGACGTCTGTATGATCTAGATCTCGTGGTATTACCAGGATTGGGCCTAGATGTAATCTTAGGTATGAAGTGGATGAGTGGAAACGGTGTCCTGATCGATACCTCTACGAGAGTGGTTATGTTGAGGGATCCAAAAGATCAACAAGCTTTTCTAGTGCAACTTCCTAGAGACGTTAGTCCTCAGACTACAGTTAACGCTATGATAGCAAAAGCAAAAGAGATTGCAGAAGTTCCAGTAGTGTGTGAATTTCCAGATGTTTTCCCGATGAATTGCCAGGATTACCTCCAGATCGTGATGTAGAGTTTAAGATTGAGTTAATTCCGGGTACCGTACCAATTTCCAAAAGACCGTATATAATGTCGCCGAATGAGTTAGCTGAACTCAAGACCCAACTTAGTGACCTTTTACAGAAAGGGTTGATCCGTCCTAGTTCTTCTCCGTGGTGTTGTCCTGCTATCTTTGTGAAGAAGGACCAGTCTCTGCGTATGTGTGTAGACTATCGACCACTCAATTCAGTCACTATCAAGAACAAGTATCCGTTGCCTCGTATTGATATCTTGTTTGAGCAGTTGTCTAAAGCAAAGGTATTCTCGAAGATTGATCTGAGATCTGGTTATCACCAAATTAAAATCCGTCTGAAAGACATACCAAAGACCGCTTTCTCAACCAGATACGGGTTATATGAATATCTTGTCATGTCTTTTGGTCTGACCAATGCTCCTGCCCATTTCATGTACCTGATGAATTCAGTATTCATGCAAGAGCTGGACAAGTTTATGGTAATATTTATTGATGATATTCTCATCTATTCTGAAAATGAAGAAGAACATGCCGAGCACTTGAGAATTGTTTTATCCAGATTACGTGAACATAAGCTTTACGCCAAGTTCAGTAAATGTGAATTCTGGTTAAAGAAGGTACCTTTCCTCGGTCATGTATTGTCTGGTGAGGGAATTTCAGTAGACCCGACTAAGATACAGGAAGTTTTGGATTGGAAGGCGCCAACGACAGTACATGAAGTTCGGAGTTTTCTTGGATTGGTTGGCTACTATCGTCGTTTTATTCAGGATTTCTCTAAAATAGCTAAGCCTATGACTCGACTACTTGAGAAGGATAGGAAGTTTGATTGGACTCCGGAGTGTGAACAAGCTTTCCGCACTCTACGGACTTTGTTGACATCAGCTCCTGTATTAGCGTAACCTGACATTGAGAAACCGTTTGATGTGTATTGTGATGCATCTGGTACTGGTTTAGGTGGCGTACTGATGCAGGGAGGCCGAGTTATTGCGTATGCTTCACGTCAGTTAAGAAAACATGAAGTTAACTATCCGACTCATGACTTAGAGTTAGCTGCTGTAGTGCATGCTCTGAAAATCTGGAGACACTATTTGCTTGGAAATATATGCAATATTTATACAGATCATAAGAGTCTTAAGTACATATTTACTCAACCTGAGTTAAATATGCGCCAGAGAAGATGGTTAGAGTTGATTAAGCATTATAACCTCCAGGTGCATTATCATCCGGGTAAAGCAAATGTGGTTGCCGATGCCTTGAGTAGAAAATCTCATTGCAACTCTCTGATAGAAGAAGATTTTCATTTGTCTCATCTCTTACATCCTATTGTAATCCATCATATCACGGTAGATTGTTCTTTGAGAAGTAGAATCATTGAGTTACAAAAGACTGATACTGGTGTATTTCACATCAAGAGAAAGATGAAAGAGCAAGAAACTAAGCACTTTCGAGTGGATGACAAAGGAATTCTCTGGTTCAAAGATAGACTCGTTGTGCCAAAAGATAGAGAGCTTAGAAATCAAATCTTATCTGAAGCCCATTCTTCTAAGTTGTCCATCCATCCTGGTAGTAGTAAGATGTATCAGGACCTCAAGCCATACTATTGGTGGACCAAGATGAAAAAGGAAATTGCAGCCTACGTCGCTAGGTGTGATAATTGTTGTAGAGTTAAGACCATTCACATGAAGCCTGGTTTACTCCAGCCTTTGTCTGTTCCAGGTTGGAAGTGGGACGACATTGTTATGGACTTTATTGTCGGATTACCAACCACCCAAAAAGGTCTTGACTCTATTTGGGTTATAGTTGATCGTTTGACAAAATCTGCTCACTTCATCCCTGTGAAGAGTAACTATCACCCACACCAATATGCTGACATTTACTTCCAAGAAGTTGTACGTCTTCATGGAGTGCCTGGGTCTATTGTCTCTGACAGAGGGCCACAGTTTACTGCTCGTTTTTGGGAGCGCCTACATCAGAATCTTGGAACTAATTTGGTCCATAGTTCTGCTTATCATCCACAGACGTCGGGGCAGACTGAGCGTGTGAATCAGATTCTTGAAGACATGCTTAGAGCTTGCATCATCTCTTGTAATGGCTCCTGGGAGAAATGGTTGCCTCACGCTGAATTCTCTTACAACAACAATTATCAAGATAGTATCCAAATGGCTCCTTTTGAAGCTTTATATGGTCACAAGTGTAGAACTCCTTTGAAATGGGTGGAACCAGGAGAAAGAAGATTCTATGGTATTGACTTTGTAAAAGAAGCCGAGGAGCAAGTTCGGGCTATACAGAAAAATATAGCAGCTGCTCAGGCTAGACAAAAGAGCTACGCAGATAAGAGGAGGAAACCTATTGAGTTTTAAGTAGGTGACCATGTCTATTTGAAGGTATCCCCTATGAGAGGAGTAAAATGTTTTGGGATCAAAAGAAAGCTTGAGCCTCGATATGTTGGACCTTATCGGATTATTGAGAAAAGTGGAAGAGTAGCCTATAAGCTCAATCTACCTCGTGAAATGGGAGCTATCTTTCCAGTCCTCCATGTTTCTCAATTAAAGAAATGTCTCCATCTTCCCGAAGAAAGAGTAGAAGTGAGACGCATCAAGTTGAAATCCGATCTTTCTTATGAGGAGAAACCGGTATATGTTCTGGATACTCTGGAAAGGGTGACTCGAAATCGAGTAGTCAAATTATACAAGGTGGTTTGGAGTAATCACGGTGAACGTGATGCAACTTGGGAAAAAGAGGATTATTTAAAGGACAACTATTCCGCTTTCTATGAAAAATGGTACGACTTTCAAATCTCGGGACGAGATTTTTATAAGGGGGGAGGGCTGTAACACCCCTGGTGTTAGTTAGCCTCATAATGCATTCATAATGTATGATCATGGCATGACATTACCATAAGCATCGTCATTTCATGTGCGTCCTTCTTGAAACATGACCTTGCAATATTGTGGTTTCTAGGTGCTTCCTTTATGTGTTGCTAGGGTTGTTGTATAGATGACATATGTGATGCTATTGTGTGACTTGGGGGCTTGAAAACATCTTTGATATGTTAGTGGAGCAAAATGAGCTAGGGTCTATATTCATGTTTTGACCAAAATCCAATTTGACTAGGTTTGACCCCAGTTTGACCATAGCATTGATCTACTTTGACCGATTTAAAAGTGGTATCTAGAGGTCTTGCATGGCTGTGCCACCTTAACAAAGTTTGTGCCAAATTTCATGAGGAACAAAAGTTGTTTTGGGGTCATCTCATGAAAAAGCGTGGCTGCTACGCGTCGCTGCCGTGCCCACGCTCGCGTGAACAAGGCCAGGAGCCATCCTAGAGCGTCGTTGCTGCCCTCATTCTCTTCCTCTCTTCTCGCTGAGCCCGCCGCGGCGGCTTGGGGCGCTGCCGATGCCGCCATCGCCTCGCCATGTGCTGTGCCTCCGCTAGGGCAGCAAGCTCCAATCCCGTGCACCTGCAGCTTCGCAATCCCCCGCTCTACCTCCCTATCCTCCTTGCCGGGGCAGCCGTACCCGTCTGCTCGTGCTTCGTCCGCTCCGCCGTCGTCTCCCGCTCCGGCGGGTGGGAGCTCGCCGTGGCCAGGTGGCTACGGAGCATCGCTGCGCCTTTCGTACCCTGTTCCTTGGTCACCATCTTTAGTAGGTCGTGTAGTCGCAATCGGTTTAGTCTCTACTGGCTTGTATGCATCGGAACGCGTTGATGCGCAGAGCGCGCTCTGCCATGTCCGCCTAGGCATAGAGCTCGATTGCTCCCCGTTCGTGTTCTCTTCTACCTTTCTCCTTGGTGTCCGGGCCATCTTAGGTCTAGAGCTTGCAGCAGGCTTGACGTTACTCCTTGCCGTGCCCCCTCCGGCGTCGAACACCGAGTGCTGCCATTGGCTCGCCGTCGCCACCGTAACACCCGCACGGACTAGACCGCACCGGCCGCCCTGTAGTCTCGATAACAGTCCTAGCAGCTTCGCCTTGACACCACGAGCACGTAGGCATCGTCACCGCCCACAGCCGTGCACCCTACCGGCTGGCCCCCCCCCCCACCGAGCACCGCCGCCCGCCATTGCCGGCGGTGAGCCATCTCAGTCTAACCCTAGCGCCGCTATAGCACATCAATGGGTGCGGTTCGTCGAGAGGAACACGATGGTGGGGTCGGCCTCGTCGGAAACCTCGTCGGCGGCGAGGAATCGGCCGGCGAGCCGTCGCCTCTGTTTTGTGCTGGTTGGGCCACTAGGTGGGCCTGCGGGCCGAAGCGGCCCAATGCCTTCGTGGGACTGCCTGTTGGCTCAGGCCTGTTTAGGTTTTAGTTTTATTCTTTTCTGAAATGCCTTTATGTTGCTAATGTTTGGATATTCACAGAAAATTGTAGAAAAATCCTAAAAAGGAAAATGTGGACTTTCTGGAATCCTTGAGATGTGTACTTTGCAGTAGTGAAATAAAATCTGGCATGTTAATTTATGTTTGCTAAAGTTGATAATCATTTTTGTTGAGAACTTTATTTAATTAGGTGATTTAGATAATTTTGTAGCTCTCTGTGCATTAATCCAATTGCCATGAAATTTTTGTGAGATGCTAAGCATGCTATGATGATACTCCAGTTAAAGTTTGATGAAATTTGGAGGTCACATGCTTCATTTATAAATTCCCTTTTTGTATATGCTTTATATTGCTTATACATTTGTTTATTATGATATCTCCAATTTTACTTGTCAAATTGAGGTGAAATTTTTATGGTAGCCTCCTGGTGTCATGTATGTGCCTCTTTAATTTTATTAGAATTTTCTAGGCATATTTTATAAGTAATGTTATTTATGCCTGTGCAATTAAATAAATAGAAAAGGGTCAATTAAATAAATGTTTATGCAAGTAACATGATATGATCTGGTGTTACTTTAACATGCTCTAGCTATTAGTAAAGTTGGTTTGGTCCAATTGTGCTTTTGCATCATCATTAATTATTTAATTTAGAGAATCTGCCATTCTGGACAGATTTGCTAGTTAAGAGAATTAACCTATGATAATGATGTTTTCATGCTTGGTGAACTATAACAAAGTTGTTAAGAACTTCATGAACTAGTTGCTGGTAAAATTGGATGACATTTGGACTCATGGTTTAGAAATGGCAGCTGTTCAAAGTTGAGTCAGAATTGTTTTGCTCTCTGTCTTTTTAGAACAGTTTCTGGGTATGTGCTATTTCGACCTGGTAAATGATAAAATTATGCTTAGATATTATAAATGAAATGTAGACAATTTCATAAGCTTTCCAGAATGTCCTCTTTCAGGTCATTTGGATTGGTAGAACTCCAGTTGTGAGTTTTCTTAGCTACTGTTGATAATATGTTGGGAACACTAAATTTCTGGAATCTGGTTATGTGTGTGTTTAGTCTTAACTTTGTGATACTTAGTGGTTTCTTAGGGATGTTCAAACATGTTAATACCAGAGAGGAAATTTGCACCTAAGCTTAAAGCGATTTGAATAGAGCACCACATAACTTGGTTTTGTGCTTACGATGTTGCAATGTCATTGCATTCATCTTCACATCATTCATGCACGTCCATAAATCATCATGTCATTTTTGGATGCATACATGAAATTCATTGGATGCATATACATGCAATAGGTGTGCCAAGAATCGTGTTACGAGCGAAGTCCTACTGGGCGTGGAACCCGAAGTTGAAGTCTGTTCGAGAACCGGAGGTCCAGTCCGACGAAGCCGGAGAAGACGTGGGAACCGTTCTTGAAGCCGAACCTCGATCTCTCTTCTTTCGGTTAAGGCAAGCCCCGGAGCATTATAAGCCTCCTACTTTCAAAGCAATTATCTATCTGTACATGTTATATGTATTGTTGCATTACGTGATAGGAGTTGGTTGGAAACCCTTGCTGCATTGATAACACTCCTTGTCCAGCAATTCGAACCTTGAATCCTAGGTAGACAGGATCGTATCTATGCTTAGCCCTGCTAAATTAGACCGGTAGAAGTCAGGTGATGCCCTGTCACCTGCGAGATATAGGTCTTTATCAGGTCACGGTTGGCTATACTTGCTATCGTGGAAGTGAACCATGTGTTAATAAAATGAAATGAGACCGGGCGGGATGACGATAGTGAAGCAACAAGGCATGGAGGTCTTGGGTGTGGATCTATCCCCGTCTGTGTCGATTAAGGACCGAGACATGGAACCTTCTATGTCATTTTTAACGCATGCCTGACATTTAGCTGGCCGGCCTGAGGTTGCCGACCGCGAAGCCTAGTAGCTCAACTCAGGCTGCGAAGCCGAAAAGTGAAAGTCGCCTCGGAAGGGAGCCAGAGGGTCCAAGGGCAGGTGAGTTAAAAGTCCTGAGCATCCTGGCCACTGGTATCCCCGAGAACACGGCGCTGTTCAGGCCCACCCTGAGTTGTACCAAAGGTTATCTACGGCTGCCTTTAGCGGGGTTTGCCGGGTGAGTGTCAGGAATACCCCCTCAGCTGAGTTGGAATCGATTCGAGTCGCCGTCTCTCCCGGATAGTGAGAAACTTGACTGGTTATCTCCAGCGTAGATACACTAATTATAATGATGGTTCGGAATTGATGATAATAATGATGATAGCCTTATTATACCTGCTATGGTTAATATTATTTGCTCTTAATAAAGTGATTGCTCTAGTACATGTGCTAATCTAGTTATCAGGTTAATGATGATCAACTTGATACTTAAGCATATAATGGTTACTTATCTGTATTAAGCTTTTTTGCAAATGAGTCAAGCTAGCCCACTTTATAAAGCCTTGCATAATCCTTGGTGTCACTTTATTTCTGGTTTTTGACGGGTAAGTCTAGCTGAGTACCTTCTCGTACTCAGGGTTTATTCCCACCTGTTGCAGGTAGCAGATTCGTACTTGTTGCTGCAAGTATTGTCTTCGCCATGTGGGCGTGAAGACTAGACCATATGGGCATGGTCTCTGTAGTATCTCTTCTGGTATGCTTTTGCAGGATGTGACTATGTACTGGCAGTATTTGACTTCAAATGGTTTCAGAAATTATGTTGCTTCCGCTAATCTTTACTTTGGTTTTGTAATAAAAATATTTGTACTCCGATGTATGAGATTACTTTTGAACTGTTGTAACAAGTGTTGTGTTATGTTGAATCACTACGATCTGGTTGCTCTCGGTTTGGTTTGAAATCCCTCGCGATTTCGTGGACTACCGGAGTTATATGGGCTCAAGTTTGAGAATTTGATCGTTTCGGCGATTGTTTTTGAACTTGTGCTCTTATAATTTGGACGGTTCCGTTACACACATGCTACGGAGATACTTCGAAAGCTTAGGCATCAAGAAGTAAGACAAGAAGGAGGACCCTAAGGAGAAGGATGACGACAAGGACGAGGGGTTTCCTGAGATCCATGACTGCTTTATGATATACGGGGGACCCTGGATGTGTATCTCCATGCTCCAACGTAAGCAGGAGCGTCGAGAGATCTTCTCCGTGTAGCTTGCGACCCCCTCTTCCTCGACTGGTCCGAGATGGCCATCACTTTCGACCGTGACGACCATCCGAACTACGTCCCTAATCCTAAAGTCTACCGCTCGTCATCGATCCCACCATCGCCAACACGCGCCTTACTAAGGTGCTCATGGACGTTGGCAGCAGCCTCAACATCATCTATGCCCAAACCCTCGACCTCCTGGGGATCAAGAGGACGCAGCTCTGACCCAGCGTCAGGGGCTTCCATGGAGTTGTGCCAGGGAGACGAGCAGAGCCCGTCGGGTGGATCAACCTGCCCGTCTGCTTCGGTACCCCCTCCAACTTCAGGAAGGAGACCCTCACTTTCGAGGTGGTTGGGTTCCATGAGACCTACCACGCCATCCTCAGGCGTCCCTGCTATGCCAAATTCATGGCGGTTCCCAACTACACCTACCTCAAGCTCAAAATGCCGAGCCCTAAGGGTGTCATCACCGTCGGACCCTCCTATGAGCACGCCTATGAGTGCGACGTAGAGTGCGTTAAGCACGGAGAAGCCGTCTTAGAGTCGGCAACCCTAGCTGTAGACCTCGACGGTTTGGCCAAGGAGATCCCCGACCCCAAACGCCATGCTGGCAATTTCGAGCCTGCGAAAGACGTCAAGCTCGTACCCCTCGACCCTGCTAGCCCGGACGGGAGGGCATTGAAAGTCAGCACCACCCTCGATCGCAAATAGGAAGCAGTGCTCGTCGACTTTCTCCACGTGAATGTCAACATATTTGCGTGGAGTCCCTCGGATATGCCAGGCATACCCAGGAAGTCGCTGAGCACGCCTTGGAGATCCGAGCCAGCTCCAAACCGATGAAGCAATGCTTGCGCCGCTTCGACGAGGAGAAGCGTAAGATCATCGGTGAGGAGATCCACATGCTTTTGAAGGCCGGATTCATCAAGGAGGTTCATCATCCCGAGTGGTTAGCTAATCTTGTATTAGTTAAAAAAAGAGTGGGAAATGGAGAATGTGTGTAGACTATACTAGTTTAAATAAAGCATGTCCGAAAGTCCCTTTTCCTTTACCACGCATTGATCAAATCATCGATTCTACTGCGGGATGTGAAACTCTATCGTTCTTAGATGCGTATTTCGGTTACCACCAGATTAAAATGAAGGAGTTTGACCAGCTCGTGTGTGGCAGAACCGCCCGGTTTAGCCCGCTTTCGGAGGTACTTGTCTACCACTAGACACTCAGTACCCCGAAAGGAAGCTAAATCGAACAGTTCCGTCGAGCACACCCAACGAGAGAACTCGAAACAATCCACGTTTTACATCCAGGATCCAATAATAAGTACAAGCTTACAATACTTAGTCCATTTCATACAACAAAGTATCTCAGAAATTCTTTATTACATAACCAAAGTTCAGAGTGCGATAATTAAATAGCGGAAATAAAATAAACATCTAGCGGAGCGATATAAGGATTCGTCTGTGCCCACCATAAGAATCCTCCACACAAAGGCTAGCTTCTCAAGGTGCACCTGCAACAAGGGTAAATAAACCCTGAGTACACAACGTACTCGCAAGACTTACCCGACTGGGAATATATATATTTCCCGACTCTCAAGGAATATGATAGGCTTTATGGCTTGTGGGTTTCTTGTTCGTGGAAAGCAATACTAAGAGTGTGTCCTTATTTCATTAGATTCTTAGCAGCCATATTTAATTACTTGTTCAACATTCTATGTAAGCACCTGTTCTAATTTCAAGCAACAGTTGAGCAATCAGAACTATTTTATCATCTTTCTTATGCCAATTCTTACTACGGTGCCAGAGTGCAGTCAAGCCATACCGTCACGCAGAAACGGCGATTCGCGAATCAATATGCCCAGCTGGGTGCCCCAAAAACACACGCCTCACTTGCACCCCAGGTACAAGCAAGACAAACCCATTCCACTCCTGTCAAGGGGTCCAGGTCCCTGTCCAAACTGGGACTCCAAGCCCCCAACACTGCAGGCCCGGCCTCAGTGCGGTGCTTAGACCTCCACCTAAAACCCACCCCTAACAGTCGGTCCGGAAAGAGCCGGAACCCATGACAAGAGAGTAACAAGTCTTCCCGCTCCCATAAGCAAATATATGCTCAGGACAATATATCTGTGACTTGACCGGGAGTCCAGTGCAACGATCGGTCCTTAATCGACACGGACAGGAAAACAATGTAACCAAGCTAAGCCCCGTGGCCGCGGGACATAACCTGTTACACCCACCAGAACCCAACCACATCCCTGCCCGGTCACCATTTCCTTTCTAACATTTTACCATGAGTGTAAATTTTCACCTACTTGTGAGTAACAGCAGGTTACCCACGCTACCGATAAACCTAAGCATAGCAGCTACACGATCCTGTACTAGTATGACTCATAGGTAGATATATATATATGCATGTGGGTTCCATAAAATTCCTGTAACGTAGATGCACAACAACTATATATATATATATATATAAATAGTGATTTGTAAAATAAGGGTTATGCACCGGGGCTTGCCTTGGGCAGGTGGTGCAGCAGCAAAGTTAGTGGTCAGTGGCTCTGGGACTCCCTCCTGCACGAGAACCTCCTCCTCGTACTCCTCCACGATCTCCTCGTAGTCCTGTTCCTCCGCGGCCACGTAGTCAACTATCTCGTGATCTACATGCATGAATTGATGACATGACTTAATGCAAAGACAACAACAGCTCTTAAAAATACACAACTACTAAGCTAATTAACTAACTCTAATGGTTAATATGCTAAGCTATCCATTACTTCTACTAAGCAAGAACTAGCTAGCCTAATATTTTCTACTAACTAAAATACATTTCATGATAAATAGATAAATTTAGTTGAGCTCTAGAGACGAAGAAAATGACATGGACAGACAATTCTTGATTTTCAATGAATTTAGGAAGAAGAATCAACGGAATTGGAGTTCATATGGTGGAGATATTGGTTGCACAAAGTAGCTGTTAATAATCTCTAAAAAACCAAAGGAACTTAATTAGCTCATGGCTTTCTCCCGTGACTTGCTCATGAATGAGGTCTTTAATCAAAGGAATAATGAAGATGGATGGCGCTGCTAGGGAGAAACAGAGGAAGTACAAGAGGGACTCACGGGATACTTACCGCAGTCTACTGATGCTTCGATAGACGCAGCTTACATGGCAAGAACAGAGAAACTTGATTAGAGAGGAAGAGGTGGACAACAAGTCTGGCGAGCTCGCGATCGCGAGACGTCTCCTTTTAAGGACGAGAGACGCAGGGATGCTCGCGCTGGAAAAGAGACCGACGTGCGCGACCAGCATGAATCAGGCTCGCAGCATACGGACTTTTGCTCTGGCGAGCAGCAACTTCCACGTGAACAGTAAGTCTACGTGCTGCAGTGTTTCTGCGCTGCTACAGTACATTCTGCGATGCTACAGTGAGTTCTGCGCTGCTACTTTAATGACCCTCTGAGAAGTCCATATGCATTTCCCCTCTGAGAAGGTACGCCGCTACTTTAATGACCCTAACTATATAGTTGAAGATTCTAAGCAGGTCAGGACAAGAAGAAGGTGACGTAACCGTAACCAAAGGAGGCAAACCATCAAGGACGTATGGGCAGACTATGAAGGAGAGGTCATAAGGCCCGAGGATACACAACAGGAGACCGAAGCACCAAGTCGGGTATGGAAAGCGAAGACAGTTACACAAGAAGAGGAGGCGCTGCCGGAACCACCGTCTACGCCACCCAAATCCCAGGACAACTAAGAAGAAAAGAAGTCCTGTTCGGAGGACTTAAAAACACCGAACGCCGTGCCAAGAGGTAAACTTGGTAGTTATCATTTTCCCTTTAATTATTGCTGAGTTAATCATGTTCATTCTGTCTAAAAAAATGTTGAAAACAGTAAGCCCCATGTGAGTATGCGAGTGGCATAAAACCCATAAGTACATTCACTGTGGTGGCATAAAAAAATAATATATATTTTTTCTGTTCTATAAAAATGAAAATAAAAATAGAGAGTGACATTTATCAAGGAAGCTCAAACATGATAAAGGCTAGATATTTATGCTAACGCTTAATCAAGTTCCACGAAGCTTTGTTGTCTATTTGAGCTCCACAGAATTCAGGAAGACTAGCAGATGGAGGACATCCTAATCGTTGTCAGGGTGCTGCCGACATTCAAATACACCTCTGCACCTGCTAGCTACATCAGAAGAAATTACGTCAAGATCCAGCTTGGGGGAGAGCACCCCATTTATCCCGATAAGTATTTTTATCTACATTTATACCTATGCTTTATTAAAATAAAAAGATGCATAATCATGAAAACCCAAATAAATATTTTGTGTTTATATATATTTGCTTAGTTTAATAAATAAATAAAGTAGCTATGCTAAACTGAATCTTGAAAATAAAACTCTAGCATGGATATGATGAATAGTTGCTCTGCCTAATTTTTAAATTTGTTCCCTCTCTAGTTTAGACATAACTGTTATAATTTAAAACTGGCTCTAAACCTGAACTAGTGGGAAGAGAACTTGATCTGAAGTCTAAGTTGTTAGCGGATATGATATGGGAAGGTTGAGCTGCTGTTTATCTGTTCCTAGAGATGCTAGAATTCTGGAGAATTTTATCTTTGAAAATCTTTAAAATATTGCATGATGAGTTCCTGTATGATGAGAGTTTAAATTCCTACCACAGCCATATATACATGCTTGTTAGAATAAGAGCCGCACTTTTACTACTTACTGCTTATGGGCATTGAGTGTGGTCAAGCTGTGTAGACCCTTAGAAACTTGTCATGTGGTTAAAATCAAGATTCACTTGCACGTTCACTCATACATGCTGCTTCTACTCCGGAAGTACGCATCCACATATATCCACTCATTTCCATCTCCAGATTCACCCAAAATTATTCTACTCCTGACCCGGGAGAGAATAGCCAAAAACATTATCCCATTCCTGTTATTCCCTGTGAAGTTAATGCTCAAGTCATTTCTACTACCACTTGCTATATTTTCAAAAGAGGGAGATTGCTCTAAAAAAACGAGGAAATAAAAAGGAGCAAGTGCTCGGAACCTCGAAGAAAGAAAAAGTGAGACGAGAGGTAAAAATGGACAAGTGTCCGACAGTAGAATTAGGGGTACAAGATACCCACCTGAGAAAAAAAAAGAGAAGAGAAAATACAGAGCATCTCATTCCCCTCAAAAAGTTTCAAAAAGCAAGAAAGGTATGTATTCCCTCAAAAAGAGCATTAGACTTTTGTTATCACCATACACCACTCATTCACCACACATGCACATCTTGATTTGACTTATTGACTTGTTTCTCTGGATCCATGGTTTGACTATGCAATAAATGTTCTATGAGTATGTATACTGTATCTCCCACCTATGAGCTCCAGATATCAAAGCCTTATTAGAGTAGGGTGAGAGAGAAGGCAATGTCACTACGCCTTATACCATAAATACCACATACTTTGAGAGAGAAGGCATATACCATTACTGCCTTGGTAAGGATCCAGAAATACCACAAAAGAGAGACCCGAGAAAGTCATACAAGGAATCTCTGAGTTTTATTTGAAAAATCTGCAAAAAACTCCAGAGTTATAGCTGATCAAGAATAAGAGACATGGCGTTTGACTAGACCGTTCTATCTTTTAACCACTCAAGATGCAGGTGACGGTTGCAAGCCCCATGGTGAAAGGTAAAATGAGTAAGTTTTAAGTCTTGACAGTTTACTCTAACTCAGGGATGAGACCTTATTTGAAAGCATATGTACCGTCAACGTTCAAAGGCGTTGCAGCAACTTCTGATCCATAATGAGTCTATCCTTGCTCAGGGACGAACAAGAGGTAAGCTTGGGGGAGTTTGTTGACGGTCCTTAAGTACCAAATATAGTTATCAAATAAATAAAGAAAAGGATCCAAATGCAACCAACACCTAGACTTAGGGTTTTATCTGACAGAATTCCACGAGTTTTGGTGTTTGTCTGTTTCTGCAGGGGGTTATCAGAAAATACGGAGGAAAGGCCCACACGTCAGGTTTACATAGAGATAATAACGTGTTCACCGATTTTCTATCATCTAGAAGACTCCAGAAGCCATGAGATCGAACGGGAGGCCGAACGGGCCCGGAGGCAGGGCGCCCGCCCTGCTCCCTAGGGCGCCCGCCCTGGCCTGAGAGCCAATCAGGCTCCGTCTTATGGATTATGCTCCACCGACCTAAGGGATCAAGGAAAACCGTGCGATTAATGTCGGTTTGATCCGACAGCCCACGTTCACTTGAGGGGGCTATATAAGCAGGACCCCTGGCCCCTGGAGGAGGCACTCCCTCATTCTCAATTCTTCAAACCCTAATCTCAGGAGGAGAGTCTCTGATCAAGCCCTAGAGCCACCACATCAACTAGATCTCTAGTATAGCATAGCTACATAGGATTAGAACTAGAAGGAGTCAATCTTCGATTGGTTTCCAGATCTGTCAAGAGGATTCTTGGTAATTCCTTTACTGTTCTTCATTGTTCATCTTTGTTCTTCAATATTATGAATACAACTTTGTTCTATTTCAATATATTGATTATGACTATGCTCTACTTGTTTATGTTTGCGATTATATTGTTCTTAGTTTATCGTAGTTATACGCTTGGCTTAGTTAGATTGGAATTATATACATGTTTAGGATCGTATAGCGTTTATCCATCGGATCCATGGGTAAATGATAAATATTGTGTAGGCGTGGTGCTTAGACCATATTTATCTGCGATTGCACCTTATATGCCGGATCGTGGGGTGGTCCGTGATGGTGACAGCTTCGTTGGTTCTTATATAGTCCCCCTCCCGTGTGTAAGGCAGGCAGAGCAACATTATTACGGGGGAGTGATTGCTATGTTTCTCATCTTCCTTGATAATATCACTATGCATGGGCGTAGTCCTTTCTCGCAATGATTGCCAAGTGTACTTGCACTAACTATGATATGCTAGACTTTATAGTTAAGAATAACTTAGGAAATATCCTTGTAGTTCGTCCTAATACCATGCTAATGACTTGCTAGAATATCTGTTGAGGTGCTTATCATTATTATATGTGGCTAGCTGATCAGATTAATTATCTTTGTCACCATTCATACTTTATCTATATTTTATGTGACACTTACCCCTGTATGCAAGAGATAGATGAATGCTCTCACTTATACATGCAATGATTGATACTCATTCCTATATTCCATTCCATAATCAACATTGATGTTAGTAATCCCTTCCCGGTGGTAAAAATATAAATAACGATACCTGGAATACTTCCCGGTTAAAATGCTACATCGGTATTAATCTGTGTGCTTGCAGATCTTATTTATTATTTATTTAGAAGAGCAGTTGCATATTTCAATACCGCGTCTCTCATGTCATGCTGGGGATGACAACTTGGCTTAAGTGGCATGAGGGATAGGTTCGGCATTTTTGGCGCCGTTATCAGAATTAGAAAACTAAGTCTACTTTTGGTAATGACGTTAAGAATGCCCAACAACGACGGCCTCTTTTGCCTTAAGCCATTCCGTCACCGCCTGGTACTTTGCGACCCAGGCAGCATCGTCTGCCGGGGTCCGCATCATCAGGGCGGTGCCGACCTTGAGCACCTTGGCAGGCGTCATGACCACTGGCTCCACCTTGCGCTTATGGCTACACAATGAACCAGAGCATGAGAACAAGAAACAAAATAAACTTGTCTGAAAGACAAAGCGAAACGCTTACCCGGTCATGGGGATCAGGGGTTTAGTCCCCGGCTTCCCCGAACTGCGTGAGGCCCCCTGTGACGGCCCCTCCGTCGAGCCTCTGGTCGGCCCGAAACTCCTTAGAGCCTAGGCTGACGAGGCCCCTAGGGTCCTCTATGCCATTAGGGTCGTCTAGCCTCAGGTCCTCACACCTAACGATGGCGCCCCGGCCTCAGGCATTGACGTCGCCGCTCCACCCGCCGACGAGGTGCGCGATGACCGGACACGTGTCCATGGTGCCGCCGACGTCATCGGAGGAACCCCCGGCTCGGCAGACCTCCTTTTCGAGGGCCCCTCACGGGCCCTCCCTTCTGATCGCTCCTCCTCCCCCTCAACGGGCGCTGAGGCTGCCCTCAACGCCTGGGAAGTCGACCCCCCGCCGATGGGTCCTTGCAGGGACCGCACGTTAGGGAGGTTGTTGACGGTAGATAAGTATCATTTTTTAACCATCAACATAGCATGAAAAGGACTAAACAATAAATACCACTTAGATATAGGGGGTTTACTAACATAAATCCATAAGTTTTGGTGAATGTCTGTTTTTGCAGGGCGACAACTGAAAAGAACCAAGAAAGGCCCACATGTCAGGTTTACATAGAGACAATAGGGCCACACATAACTTTTCTGGAATGTGGAAGGTACGAGAAGACTCTAGAAACAAACGAGAGACGAAATGGGCCCGGAAGTGGGGTGCCCGCGCCCCTCCTTGGGCACCCGCCCCAGTGGCTCAGCCAATCAGGCTCCACCTCCTGGATCATGCTTCCACCGCCTTTAAGGATCAATAATAATCGTAGATCAAGGTCGGTTTGATCCGAGGGCTGTGGTGCTCCCTAGATGGCTATATAAGCAAGGCCCCTGACCCTTGGAGGAGGCATCCCTTAAACCCTAATTCATTATTTCCTAGCCAGGATCAGGTGAGAGGTGTCCCATAAAAGGATGACCTCTCTAGGGGATTAGGTCTAGCTTCTCCAATGTAGTAGATTAGTATCTTGGGAGAGAGGGTCGAGTCGGGATCTTGCTCAAGGTTCTAGATCTAGTCATGGAGGCTTGGTAAAGCCTTGTATCTTCACTTCAATATTCTGTAAGACTTATACTTATTCTCTTATTTACATGCATATGCTTACTTTGAATATATCTTTCTAGTTGAGTTTATCATTGCTTTTGTGTGCTAGTTCATAGAGCGCTTAGTGTAGGCTTTACCTGTTGGGCTAAGTAGCCGAGCCTCGTGTAAGCGTGGTGTTTACACGATGCTCTGCCTATGAGTACACCCTGTTCCCTGGTTGTATGGTAGTTACAGGATGTGACAGCCCCGTCCATATCGAATCGAGTAGGTTCTTAAATTGTAGGACCGTAGTCACGTCAGTAGAGGTATCCTTTGTGGTACTTTCTCATGTCTAGTGGCTCCCTGAAGTGCACAAGAGTATGGTAAGTCTTAGCATAGTTGGGTATACCTTTACCATGTGATAAGATTATCATAGGAATCTACCTCACTCATTGACCTCCCAAGTTAACTAGTTGCGTATCTTTAGTGACCTATCCCATGTATGTCATATTGTGTAAATCCTATCATTCATGTATCATTTACCCCTGCTATAGTCTAGTTAGTTTACTAGGTTAGTAGATACATGATGGTAAATTATCGGATTCTTTAACCCTTGCTTCCCTGTGGTAAAATATAAATAATGATACCTAGAATACTCTCGGTAAAATGCTACAATGGTATATTCTATGCGCTTGTAGAATCCTTTATATTTTAGATGCACTTAATTTATACCAACAGAGGTACGCAAGGAAAGTCACGGTATCATACCATGACCCAGCGTCATTGTTGTCGCTGTCATCATCCTCCTCCTCTGAGGCCGTCTCAGAGGGGGACTCCTCTTCAGGGAGACCCTCGAGCCGTTGCTGGTGACAACATTTTAGCAACGCCTCGCGCTCGCGGATCTTCCTATTGCACCGCTTCTTTTTCCTTCTTCTCCTAGGTCGCGGAGAGACGCCTCACCTGTCGAGCAACGCGATCCTCTGGGATCAGCGGCGGCGAGTCCTTGACCGCAGACAGATCCTGCACGGGAAACTCGACGAGTTAGATCTACAAGACCTAGGAAAGAAGGTGAGCTCAACACCAGGAAAACAACGCTTACCAGAGGCTCGAACCCTTGGTTGGGCCGCATCGGGACTCTGTCGACTTCCTCCTGCTTGAAGCCGTCCACCACCCACCGAGCGCGCCAAACGACCTCGTCGAGGGGGAGGGTCTTGTGTGACATCCGACTCCCCTCTAGCGAGACACCCGGCGTCATCTCGTCCAACCGAAGTCAACGCTGCATCAGCGGGAGCACCCTCTGACGATGGAACGCAGCGACCACCATGCCCACGGTCATCCCGCGCAGACGGAGCCTTCTCAGCGCATCGAGGAGTGGCTAGAGCTTCGACTTGTCCTCCTCGACGATGCCATACGACCAGTTCTCCTTCCGAGACATCAGGACCTAGCCGGAGGAGCTCGGAAGGAGGTCGTCGTCATTGCACAGGTAAAACCAGCTGTCGTGCCACCCGCTGTTCGACGAGATGAGCTGGGCCAGGATGTAGAGATCACCTTGGCCCGCCCGCACTTGGATAGTGCAGCTTCCGGCGTGCACCGTCTGCCGTACTCTCCTCTCACCCGCCTTCTTGGCGAAGTGCTTCGCCTTGAAGAGGTGGAGCCACAACTTCCAGTGGGGTTCGATCCCCAAGTGCCCCTCGCAGACGGTCACGAAAATTACGGCCTGTGAGATGGAGTTGGGGACGAGATGATGGAGCTCCACCCCGTAGTAATGCGGGATGGCCCGCATGAATCGGCTCGGCGACATCCCGAGCCCCCTCTCATGGAAGGCGACGAAGCTCACCACATAGCCCTCTGGTGGCGCTGGCTCCCGGTGATTCATCGGTGGCACCCTCCACTCCGGCAGGTCCCGGCTTGTCCTCGGCTGCAGGAGACCATCTCGCACAAGCTCCTGCAATCTCTTCTCCAACACCGAGGAACAGATCCATGCCTCCGTGGGGAGGACCTGGCTCTTTCCCGCCATCGGCGCAGGGATTGGAATACAGTGGCAAAAGGGAAAGGATTACGACAGCAGTGGAGAATGACAGATGGAGGCAAAGGAAAGGGAATGCGGTCGCAAAAGGCTAGGAAGGAACACACGAAAGCCCTGGGCTCCGTATTTATACCCCGGTAGAAGGCCAACGGGCGGATTCGGCGAAGAGGCAGGTAAAGTTTCCGCATTTAATGCTCTTACCTAACCGCTCCCTCGAAACCCGCGCATACAGGCATGTGTCAACCGTTCGCTCGCTAACTGCCTACCATGCCGCCCACTACCACGTTGTTTTTGCTTCCCTCCTAAAAAGACGCACCCCAATGGGCGGGAAGGAAGGCTCACAGACGGACACTTTCAGACGAAGGAACACGGGCTCTGAGCCCGCTATAAACCTCGAGGGCTCAAAAGCTGGCCCTCGACTAGGGTTCGACAGCTGCCCTCAAGTAAACGGAGTGAGGGATGTCTGAGAGCAGGCCCGTACAAGGCCAGGGCTCGAGCTGCATTCTCGAGATGCCCTCAGACATATTCGAGGCTAAAGGAGAGGTCGACGGTGGAATCACCTCGGAGGGAGGCATCGAGCCCTCGGATCCCATCAAATAGAACTAAGATCCATACGACAACTCTTTGGCACTTTTGGAGAGCACCTCCGTGGCCGCCAGCCGACCCCTATTGAACGGGGCACGGACTCCCACTCGAATCTCCTGCTAACAGCTCACAGAGGATCATCGAAACTCACCCATCGAGGGTAGTACGGCGTTCCCCACCCCTCCTCCTTACCTAAAGGACGCGTGAGGGTCGTACGATAAAGACGGGCAAGACCATGATCAGCCTCGCCCGCGCAAAAGCTTGGGGGCTTGCCCGCAACCAGCTAACCTCGATGAAAGAGGACCAAACGCACCTCAGGGCTTAACAAAATAGCGTCCTTCGATATAACATACTAAAGCCCTCAAAGGAGTCACCCACTCCTCTGAGGCCTTGGGGGCTACACCCGGCGGGTGCGCTCGCACGCACCCACCGGAAGAGCGACGATGCTACGACTCCAGTTCATAACTCGCTGAGCCTCTGTGAGAATGTCCACACTCACACAAAGGCTCGGGGGCTACTGTCGGGTACCTAAGTTAGGGATACCCGAAACCCGCGATTGAAAGAACAAACCCCCGAGAAATCCGCACCTTGAAACCCCCTAAAAATACAATCAAGGCTCCGCCTACACCAACACACCGAGCCCAACCCGCATACGTAAGAAGACGGGGCACCCTCGACTGCGTTCCGACTCGCACGAGGCCCGCTCCACGGAAAGCCTCGACCCCGGAGAATCTCCGACTCGCACGACCTAGGGTCGAGCCGATCGACCCCCCTTCTTAGTCACCAACTCGCTGACAAAAGCATTTAATGCCGCCACTTCCACCTACGTGGCTATAGCGCCACAGGCATGGGAGCAGCATCCGCGTCTGATCCTGCTTTTTACTGCCCATCCTGGGATGGGCAATAAAAAGTAGCTACTATTCACGCCATTACGAGCACTGTCCGACCATCATGCCCCGGGATTTCTGGAGCTCGGCCTTATCCGTTTCTCATCGACCCCCTTAGCTACGTCCCGACCCGGCCTCGACTGCCATCGGTCAACAAAGGGACCACGCCCGTACGTCGACCATAGGGAATCGTACGTCCTCTTCAGCACCCAGGTGTTTCACCGTCTCATCACCACGACGCCCCAGGGACGGCCTGCATGCACCGGAGCACGTCACTACAGTAACATCTACAGCGCCAGTCCCGCCATCTTCTTCAAGGCACCCCTAGGGCTTTTTTTTGTAGACCTAGACCCTCCTCTTGAGTCTATAAAAGGGGAGGGTAAAAAGCTCTCCGGAGGGGGGAGAGGGACGACTTCAAGATCAACATCTCAAGCAATTCTCCGTTTTCCTTTTTTGAGACTTGGGACCAGAGCTTGTAACCCCTACGCAAGCACTTCGGTGCAAGAAAATACAATACTCTCCCTTCCCGCTGGACGTAGGGACTTCTTTGCCCGAACCAGGATAAACCCCGTGTATTCTCTTTGCATCACCATCCGGATTAAGGAGCACGCAACACACATTCACTCGTCGGCTTAGGGCCCTCCCGGGTGCAAACACCGACACTTATTTATTATATAAAATTTAGTTAAATTTCAAATAGTTTGATCGGTCGCTTTTCTATATTAAAACGGTATCTTTACCGTAACACAGAGAGTACTTGCTTTCGTTTTGTATCTACCTGACCTGATGGTTGGTAGATATAGGGACGTGACAGTCTTGTGACAGTCTTTAACCAGTGATGTCACATGACTAGAGCTAATAAGCACAATTGATAAATCATGCTGCTGAAACATAAAGTGAAGTGTCTACCTTTTCTGTTAGTTTAAGCTTTTTCGTTAAACTGGTCGACATACAAGTCTATATGATATCAGAGTCCAAGGTTAGGAATTTGAATCCTAATTAACACAATTAAATGAGATATAACTGTTGGTTGCTTCTATCCCGCTTACGGGGAGTGTTGAACCGGGTACGAGCACCTGTTTATGTAACTAGAGTCGTGAGCTTGTTTCTGGTTCTTTACTTTAATAAATATAAAGTAAATTGCTCTTTTCTATCCGCTTATGTTTTTGATTGAATTGGTTACTGTATATACGACTCTATACATCGCATGTTCTAGGTTCTTTTTTCTTTGTTTATATGCCTCGAGTCAGGGCAGAGAACCAAACCAAAATAATAGTACCTCCCATGACCCATGTTCCTTTTATATTTTATATATACTAAATCGAACCTTTCTATTCGTACATGGCAGAAAGAACATGTTCCTTCCCCATTTTTAAAAATTCCTGTGTTAGCTAGCGAGCTGTTACTATCGCCATGGCTTTTTCCTTCACGTGCCAAGCTGCCATTAGTTACATTACGCATCTATATGAGGAAGCTGAAAGTACATGGAACACCTGGCTCGTGGCAGAGCACATGCTAAAAAGAGCCATCTCTGTACAAAGCAATTCAGACGGACGTATAGTTGGGCCAGGGTGCGAGAAAAAGAAAGGTCATGTACATTATTTGCGTCGCCCGCGCTCCCCCTGGCCCTAAGGGACCATCATCTACGTACGGCCAGCCTTGGATCCATGCTTTGTTTAGGCCATTAGATCCACACATTTCCAATCTACATTGGATCGATGCAGTTCTTTAATTTCCCTCCCTGCAGTTTCTAGTTAGCCCCAATTCTTCTTCCTCCCCCACGTAAATAAATGAACATGCAAGTTTTTCATGGGTCGTCGTACCTCATGCCACTAAATGCATCGAGCTGCTACCTTAGGGGTGTTTAGATCCAAAATATTTAGAATTTTGATACTGTAGCACTTTCGTTTGTATTTAACAATTAGTGTCCAATCATAGACTAATTAGGCTCAAAAGATTCGTCTCGTGATTTACAATCAAACTGTATAATTAGTTATTTCTTTTACCTACATTAAGTGCTCTATGCATACGTCTAAAGATTGATGTGATGAAGAAAGCGTAAAAATTTGGAATTTTGAAGGGAACTAAACACCCCCTTAGCTGCTTTTTTTTAACACTGTAACACACAAGCAAGAAACAAGTCTATCTTTACTAATCCTTTCCCTGTCGATCATGACCGAGGAAGAAGTTTTTTTTTCTTCTTCTGAATTTCGTCATCGATCACTTGTATATAGCAGAAAGCTAAGGGCCACAAGAATTGGAAACTGCTCTAGTTTAAACTTGAATTTCAGACGTACGGCAAAAAAAGTACGTAGAAACGATTATTTAGAAAACTATGAGAATTGACATGCGCTGGAAGCTGCTAATCCACAAGCAAGGGGAGATCGGAGACCTAAATAAAAATAAATAAACAAGAAAGAATTACAAATGGAGGTCCAAGCTAACACTCTCCTTCTGATGGCCCAATTCACACCTACCTAGCTTCTTATCCGGCGACGTGGACGAGCACGACGAAAGCGAGGGCGAGGGGGACAACAAGCTCATCGCCGCCTTCTCGTCCTTGCATGCTGCTGCTGCCTGCCCACCAGCCGGCCCGACCAGGATAGCCGTGCCACCAGCGCCGTGCCGGCCGGACATGCCGAAATTCTCCATGGTCGCAGTAGTGGTCGTCGCAGCAGGGGGCGGCACCCTCCAGAGCCCCGCCGGCACCGGGCTCCCGTTGATTGGCTGCGACATGGAGCCTGGTCCTCCTCCTCCTCCGCCGCCGTAGGGCCCCGCGGGGCTGGCGCTCGTCCACATCGGGTAGTGCGCCGGCGGCGGGGGCGGCAGCGGCGGCGGCGCGGGGTGGTCGACGAAGCGGCCGCTGCCGCCGAGGTGGTGGTGGTGGTAGTTGAAGAGGCCGTACATGTGGCCGGGCACGTAGCGGTGCATGGCGAGGGAGGCCTGGAGGTGGGCCCGCTTGGCGTGCTGCCGCTCGCGCTTGTGCGCGTTCTGGTGCCCGCCCAGCGCCTGCGACGTCGGGAAGTTGCGGCAGCAGTAGTGGCACTCGAACTTCCTCTCGGCGGCCGCCGCAGCCTCGCCGCCGCTCTTGGCGCCGCCGTTGCTCTCGGACGTGACCGTGCTGCCGTTGGCGGCGTCGGGGGAGTCGGCCGCGGCGTCCTGCTGCTTGGCCTGCTGCGCCTGCCGCCGCTGGTCGTTGGAGAAGTCGCAGCCGAACAGCCGGATGGTGGCGTCCCTCGGCTGCGCCGGCGACGGCGCCGGCCGGATGAACGGCAGCTGCGAGAAGGAGTCGACGCTGCGCACCTCCTGCGGCTTCGCCATGGCCGGCTGCGAGCTAGCTGCTGCTGCGCGCCCCCAAGAAGAATTCTACCTGGCTAGAGCTCGTTTAATTTCGTCGTAGGTTGTGAGGCGACAAGCAACCAAGGTATATGTTTTCGTGTATGTGGGTGAAGAATTTGGCTACGAGTTGGTGCGGTTTTAAGGAGCCGGGATGGGCGCCGTGACTTCGGTGAGGTCGGAGAGGGAGGAGAGCAAGAGGAGGGCCGGCCGGGGGACCATGCAAGTAAGCGCCAGCCGAGGGGGCGGAGGAGACGACTAGCAGCCTGTTCCGCTGGTTTAACGTGGCTGAAAGTACTATTTATTTGTTTGTTGTGAAAGAAAAATATTGTTGGATGGCTGCTGATTCCGCTGAATAACTCAGGGTGCAGGCTTAAAAGCTCCCTCCCTCTCGCCACCAAGTACAGATGCATGCGGCTGCAGTGGCAGTTGCAGCTGCTGGTTGTGCCCTGGCTGGCCTGCTCTCGTGCTAGCTACTATATAGCTATAACTAGAATAGTTTCCTCTCCTGGTCCTGGGCTCCTGGCTAGCATATGAGGCCACCTCGTCTCGTCTCTTCTCACCACAACTCACATATTTGTTGGCAAAATTGGCACTAGCTAGTACAGATTTGTAGTACACGCAGAGAGAATATAAATAAATGTGCTAGCTTTTAGAAAAATTCGCCATGCTATGTTGGAATAGCTGCAAGCTAGCTCGGTCGTGTCTTGTCTGGTGCAACGCAACGCAACGCAACGCTAGCTAGCGCTCTCCGGCATCAGTGGGCGGGCATCATGTGGTGGGGGAGATAGACGGTGGGACGCCGACGCCATCTATCCATCGCTCTCCGCCTCTCCTCTGCGACCTCTGGATTGGCTCGAGGGTTTCTTTATGGGAGGTTGGCTTCTTTAGAACATGAGAGACGCGGAGGCGGAGACCACAGGTGGTCCTGCTGGGGACGGCGACGTGCTTGCCCCTGCCCGCGCCTTGTGTGTCGTTGCGTACTCTCCTGCTGCTCATGCTGCATGATTACTGCATGCCAGTGCAGGGGCCGATGGATGGTGGATGCTGCATGCCAAGTTTTTCTCTCTTTATATAGCTCCTCGGCGACGAGTCAAATTTTTAAAAATTTAACTAATAAATATATATATAAATACTATATTTACGATGCCCCATAAGTATTATTGGATTTATAGTAAAAAAGTATATCTTTATAATAAACTTGTTTGGAGATGCAAATACACATACAATTTTTTTTATAAATTTACTAGTAAAACTTAAAAATGATTTTTTTTCTAAAAACGAGATGTGTTGTATTTTTTGGATGGAGTACTAGATGCTATATATAATATCACTTCTTTCCATAAAATAATGTAATTCTAGGTGCATTCTTGGTGGTTAACACGTCTAATGTTTGACCAAATATATAGTTAAAGTTATTAATGTCTGTGACACAAAATAAGTAATAATATAAATTCACATCTCCTGATAAATCAAATGATACTTATTTAATACTATAGATATTGATAATTTTTATTTATAGTTAGTTAAAACTTAAAATATATTTTTTTGATGAGAAAACTTAAAATATTTTAACGTGGTATTCTACTAGAATTGTATTTTATTACCGATGGAGTACTGCCATGTTCAGGTTCGACTAAAATATAATTCAGACAAATTAAACTTTTAAGACTTTGTCCAGTGATGGGTTTCGAACTATTTAGCTTGTGAGCATACAAGTCATATGTACGTTTATGTTGTAACATACACTTCTAGCTTATATATTTAATGGACGTTATAGCCATATGTTAATACTAATATAAATAAATATTAATCAAAGTTGATCATACCTCGAAGTCCACAAAAGTCGTACATAATTTATTTACATCAGGGGCGGATCTAGGGGCACAGCCCCCTACCACCACTGATCCCATGGAGTCCCTTAGAATTCCTTCAAATTTTTTTTTGCCATGACTGCTTTAAGGAAGAGAGGTTGGAGGTTGAAGATGATTCTAAACTCGTAATTTTAGCCTCCTAGGCTTTCATCCTAGATCCACCACATTTACATGGTATATATATATTAGTATAATATAAATAAATTTATTAACTTTATCCCTTCTTCTTTTCAGCACGAGCAGGCTGTGATAACAACAGTATTATAGGTGCTCCTTAGTGCCAGCTGCAGTGAGTATGTACGTGCTCGATCGATGGCGCTTTGGACTGGGATCCACATGTTTGATGGCTGGATCAAAAGCAACAGCTAGTACGTACGTATACTCTTATGCGATCATGACTTAATAGCTTGCTCCGATCCTTTTGTTTTTTCTCTCCTCTCTTTTTTGCAGGGCCTTTTCATCCCTAGCTTAGCGAGCTCTTTTACCGAATTTCATGCACGCTGCATGTGATTTCTCGCCCCAAGAATGAGCTGGTAAAGGGCGTTCACCGGATCACTGGGCGCTGGCCGGCTGCTGCCATAACATTACACTGTTGGAGCATGTGAACAGTTGCGACTGTGTCACGTACGTAGAGTACGTAGTACGTGCTCCTGTGTGAGAAAAACGCAACCTTTTCTACCTGCTCACCCTTGGTGATCGGTCCGGTAATTCGTACTGTAGAAGACATCTGTGGAAGTGGTAATACAGACGGAAAGTAGCTAGCTCATTGACGATGGTAGGCATGCATGGCAGTTCCGATCCTACCGTTACCGTAAGACTAACCGCAATGGGTACTCTAAAACGATACTCTAAAGCTTTTAGAGTATGAATGTAGAGTAAAAACTGCTGCACTGGATATTTTAAAACGATACTCTATCCTTTCTCTCACTCTATATTTAGAGTTGTACAGTGCTTACTCTATACTCTATAATGGCGGCCCCACTGGCTAAAAAAAGGAAAAATGCTATAACTCACAAACCAAAAATTCAAATTAAATTTCGATTGCACCATTAAATTCGTCTCAATAAATCCTTCAAAACTATATCACACATGGATATATTTAGATAAAGTGACAAGTGGGTCCCACAGTGGATAGAGTGGATAGAGGATGATATAGAGGATGGATGTGTGCGGAAGAATTGAGTATAGAGGAGAGAATCTTGCTGACTAGGACGTATAGAGGATGAATATAGAGGTCCATGAGTGCGTGTAGTCTAATAAGCAGAGAGTACGTACCCGACGCATCCAGTTCTTCCTCTCTTCAACTTGCCACGGGCTTTAATATCTGGATGGGACGGCAAGCAATTTCAAGTCCAATGGCGCGTAAAGCCGTGATCCAATTGCACTGTTTACACACATTTGAGACTGCAGTGTACGCGGTCCGGCCGTCTGGATAAGTACATGGCCAACGACATCAACCAGTACATGCATGTGTCTCGCCGCAAGTACATCATTATGGCAAACAGTGAAATAAATCTACTACAAAAAATCAGCCCCAAGTACATCATTATGGCCCTGTTCATCTAGCTTATAATCCGTCTTATTCGGCTTGTTTTGTCAGCCGAAAAAGTATTTTTCTCTCACAAAAATCAGCCAACAGTGTTTTTCAGCTGGCTTATAATTCCAGCCGAACGGGGCCGTACATCTCTTAATTACGTTGCTGGTACAGGCAGATGGATGGATCATGGATCGATCGTCGTCGATCCGTACACATCGTCTCACCCTGCCCCTGACACGAGTTCGTTAATCTTTGCGGTTAAAAAGGTAAACAATTCCATGCATGGACGAGATAGTATATGCCTGTGCTGCCTGTCAGCAAAAGTAGTAGCAGGAGATGGAAAAAGGCGTGGCTGGCGACGAAGAGAGCACAAACGCGATGCGATGCGACAGACGAAAGCGGCAACACCTTCTCATCTTCGTTCTTCAAGTGGCATGGGTGGATCCGTGCGTCTGACTGAGAATGCTCGCGTGCGGCGGGGCGGTGCTACGGCTGTACGTACTGATCTCCAACGCCAGGCAGCTGTGTGTACAGCGCGGGCGTCGACGACGGCGACGGCGACGGCGACGGCGACCGCGACCGGCTCCCTCCCTGCAGGCGGGTGCGCGCCGCTGTCGCGGCGACGTCGCGGCCGCGCTGCCACTCGATGGATCCATCGATCTCCCCGACTCCCCCTTGCCGGCCCCACGCCAGAGATCTTGCAGGCGACGCCAAATATTCTCGACCGGGACGGAGGCATGGCTCCATATGCTCTCTTCTCTTACTACTCATTGCCTTGCCGATCGATCGAGAGTTCACTTGGCGCTCGGATGAGAATGAGACCGAGTGGTTAAAGTAAAAACAGTCACTTGCCAGGCAGGCTACAGGGCGCAAGGCGCGCCGCGACCACACGATCGTTAGCGGCAGTACTGAACAGCGACAGTGTGATAGAGAGTAGCTGGAGGGAGCCGGTAGATATGCTTGTCAGTCAGGCTGGGCAGGAAAGGATTGACAGAGAAGTACGGTTGCTACTTGCTAGCTGAGTGCTCCATCCATCCATCCATCCATCCATCCATCCATCGACCATGTCGTCCCGGGTGCAATTATTCAATCCGGTGCCGCTTACCGTGGGCAACTGATAGATTGATCTGAAAACCTACCACCCGTCCCTTTTGTTCTTGTGTGTGTGTGTGTGGGTTAGGTTACTTGTGTGCAAGAGTTGCAGTGGCACCGTAATGGTCATAATTCCCGGAGAAAGACATGGCCTGCATGTTATTTTCGGTAGCAGTGCAATAACCGAACGCGGTGACTGCTTCTCCGCCCATGCCGCCGTTGCCCAGACAAGGAGCCTTGCTATATGCAGCCATGGCCAAGGGAAGGAGCCTGCAATTGCAACCGATCGAGCGAGGTAGATTCCTGATTCCTCCTTTCGCAATCACCAATCAGCATGATGTATTCCCACTGGTTATTTGACGACCTGCTGTAGCATGTATAGTGTCTTGGTTCTGAGAAATCTTGTTAGTTGCATGGTCATGCATGTGTGTACATGTTTTGCTTGCTTTTATGCTATGCTAGCTTTCTAAGCACTTGTCACAATCACATCATATGCCAAAGTCCTCTCCCAATTAAAGTGAAGCTAGAGACAGTACTCTAAAACAGCCATCGAATTCCAGCTCTATTGATGGAGCTCCCTGTCCCCTTTAGCTTTTAGATGAGACTTTGGATGCTGCTGCTCTGCTCGGGACCAATTGATCCTTGGACTAAGTGGTCAGAACTTGTCCCCGTCCTCCTTTCTTGTGTGCCCCAATTTGCACATGTACGGCAGTGACCCGTCAACATTAGCAGCACATCATGAGCCAAGCGATTAAGCATTTTCTTGGGAGAAAGAAGAAAAATCCAATATTGACGGGCAAACTACCTGGCCAAGCATTAGCACCAGCTCTAAGCTGATAGGTACGGAGGAGAAAGAGACTGCAGCAGACACTCTAAACACCGTGCTGTAAAAGAAAGATGTACCATAAAATGTACGAGACTATCTTTTAGCTCCATGATAGTCTCTTGTCTTTTGCACTATTCAACCATTAAAAAATTGATTCAGCTATTAGAGGCGCTCTTAGAGAAAATTGCCTTTTTTAATTTACTACTACTAGTGGTAAGAAAGGGGCATGCATCAATTTCCTCAGATGATAAACATGCCAGTGTGACAGCTGCTGCTGGCCGTGGCCGAGGCATTATTTGGCTGCTGTGGAAAACACAAAACGTCCACTTGCTGATGAGAGGATCTGGAGGAGGAGGTGCATGCTGACAACTGAAGGGGGTAGTGTCAAGGTGTTAATGCAGATAGGATGGAGGGTAGGCTTTGCCAAAGGCTTTTTGGTGGTGTTCCTCTCAAAGCATAAATATGGGTCTGATCTTGCTGTCGGGGGGGAGATCTCCAATCCTACTATCTACTACCTAGGACCACCTCAGCGCTACCGCTAGCGGCTCAGTCCTGAATCCTGATCGAGCTCACCAGCCAGCCAGGGCAGCCACCACCACCACACCTCCTCTTCAGCTTCAAGGGAGGCTCCTCACTCATCAGGCTCAGGCAGTCAGGCTGAGCTTGAAGGCAGCCTGCTCATCAAGACAAGCAGGATTCAAGAAAGGGACCGTGGTGGGTGGTGTGTGCTCCCACTGCTCACATGATCCGGTGGAGCAAGAGTTAGAGATATTTATGAATAAGCCTGTGTTGATTGGCGCGGAAGAGCCATACAAGACACAGTTGTGGGGTACAAGGTTGTTTTCAGCGAGGGGTATGTTTTTTGCCTGCCCTTGGATTGGAATGTGTATAATTTCATGCCCAATTATTTCCGGGCATCAGGGGATTCAGGCAGAGGCAGACAGGCATGCCCAGAATTAGATGAAATGGACAAGTACAAAACTGACGCAGCATGGCTACCGGGAATTGGTTAGTATCTGGTCACATTGAAATGGTCAAACCGAGCTAGAAATTAAACCTTGCTCCCCCTTCTCTTGTGTCCAGATATCCTTGCATATTCATCACAAAAAGAAGAGGAGAGAAGATTAACAAGTGAGACACAAGTAAATTAAACCCTCTGCGGCCTGTGCAGAAACATGTGCACGGACCGTCCTTCTGAACATGCCCTGTTCCGACTTTACTGGACCTCCAGTATTCACCATTCACAGGTCCGTGCCTCTTCTGCCCTGCCCTGCCCATCTCCGGCCGCAGCACGCACTGTGGCAGAGATGTCCATGCATTCATGTTCCGCCCAAATTCCCCTCCATTCCGAGCAGTACATCCCATTCCTGCCCGCTGACGCTGCGGCCGTACATCTCGTACGCCCACGGTTCACGGCCAATCTGTCGAGCAGCCGCAGGTGCCTAGGCACCCCATGTCAACACCGCACCGGCTCCCATTCTCACCCCCGTGGCCCGTGCATCCGATCCGTCGGCCGGAGGCGAGCTCCATCGCTCGTCCGACCTGACGGGACGGAACCAACGACGACGACTAATGAGCTAGGACTCGCCTCGCGGTCCGGCAGCACACACGCGCGCACTGCCGTGCCCGTGGCGGACGTGACATGTCGGCATCGCAGCGCACTAGCGGCACCGCTGCACCAGCCATCCGTTTGGTCGCGCTCTCGCCGCGTTCGTTTCATCCAGCCCCGTCGGACAAAGTATCCAGGCGAGGACGGAGACGCATCATGCACGGTCCCTCACCGTCCCGGGGCGCGACACACACACGGACACCGCAAACGCCACGTCCTCGGCGAGTACAGCGCCATGACGACGCCTGCCGCGTGCTGGGCGCTGGCGCGCCGTACGGCCGGCCGGCGAGAACGAGGCCGGGACGAGTTGTCGAGTTCGTAGCAGCAGGCACGCAGCTAGCAGTCCACGCATGAGCAGACGCTGGCTGTAAATAATCCCGTCGAGGGTGGAGCTACCACGCGCGCTGGCTAGGCCCATCGGGTTGCATTGTTGGTTGGTCGTACGCGTACGAAGAAGCGCGGCACGGCACGTACGGCGGCAGATGCACATGCGGAGGCCTCGCTCGTCGGGCCCAGGGAGCATGTGGATGCATGCCGCCGCGAACCACCGCGAGTTATTAGGCCCGGGCGCGCGGCCGGAATCGCGAGCGAGCGACGTCGCAGTACGCGCGCACTGGCGCTTGCCGTAGCGTGCAGAGTGGCATCGTCTGTTCGTGGTACGTCGCGGCCAAGTTATGTGCTGGGCTGTTCGGGTGCACGGGGAACCGGCCGGCCGGCGGCCAGCGCGACTGGCCAAGGCGCGCGCGAGTCAAGTCTTGGACTCGGTTGCCATGCACTTTGACATGCATTTGCTGACTGATCGTGACGAGAGAGATGTTCCAAGGACTGTGGGAACGGCACACCAATCCGGCAAAGCTACAGGAAGCAAGATTTATGGGAACGGCAGGGTACGTAGGAGAACAGATCTGAAATTTGCGCAATCGTCGTCCTTGGCTTCAGCAGCTCAGTGCCAAGGCGCAGCGCAATTCAATTCCTCGGCCGGGATCCACAAGTGGTAGCAAAGCCGTGCATGCTACTGTCCAGAGCGCCAGCAGCAGCATCAAGTAGCCAGACTGACTGAGCCCATGACGTCCCCGCCCTGACTCTGACTGCCTGCCTCTCCTTTTTTATGGTGAGTAGTGAGGTTCAGCGGCTAAAGTTTAGTCCCTATCATATCAGATGTTTGACACATGTATAGAGTATTAAATGTAGACTAAAAAATAATTAATTAAACAGATTGCGACTAATTTAAGAGACGATTTTTTAAAACCTAATTAATTCATGATTTGACACTGTGGTGCTACAGTAAATATGTGCTAATAACGGATTAATTAGGCTTAATAAAAACATCCCGTGATTTACTGACGAAATCTATAATTTGTTTTTTATTAATATCCGAAGATCCCATGCGACACTCCCTATAATATTTGATGTGACACCAACTAAACTTTAGTCCCTGCATCAAACACGCATCAAACACCCCTAAACGTGGTCCTGAAGTAAAGCATAGCATTGCATCTGCGCGTCGTAGCATGCCATGCATGGCAGAACACACACAAAAAAGGAGCAAACGGGCGAGTAGTACATGGGCCCTCCCGGTTCCTGGCTCCTTTGTTTTCTCTGCTAGTACCAAATGTAGCTACCTTGCGTTTCTTATGTTGCAGTGTCATATATTCATAGTATGTACTCCGTATTCAAATTGCACCTACCTTGCGTTTGTACGTCTTTGTCCTCCCCTCCTGCACTGCGTGGTGATTGGATCGGATCAGGCACTGTGCCATGTGCATTGTTGCTAGCAGTAGCAGGACCACCGATGCTGAATTTAAGTAAGAGATAGTCTGTTCGTTTCCGCTAGATTATCGTTTGATAATCATAGTAGTTAGTTTACTATACTACCTGTCTAATATTCAAACAAATTATGATTTGTGAAGTAGTACAAGTAGAAAGTCGCCTTCAATGCCCATGCTCCACTTGTCCGTACGTGCCTCAGATAGATAGATCAGCAGGAACCAAGATCTGACATAAAACCAGCTGAATTCTGCAATTGATGGTCGCAACATGGGCAAGGTTTAAGCGCAGCGAATGTGGATGGACAGACACGGGTGGAAGCTTATGAATTCCGTCCCGGCACCGGCCGGAATGGCCGGCATATCACGCACTGGTGCCGAAATGCCTTCGTACCAGTACCGGTACTATTGATGCCGGCCGAGACGAATCAACATTGGTCAATACTCCATCCATTCCAAATTATAAGACGTTTGACTTTTTTGACACCAAGTTTAACCACTCGTTTTATTCAAAAATTTGTGCAAAATATCAATTCTTTTATCGTGGCTTGGTATATTAATAAAAGTTCCTCAAGAATGACTTAAATTTGACTATGTTTGCATAAATTTTTTGAATAAGACGAATTGTCAAACTTAGGATCAAAAAAGTCAAACGTCTTATAATTTGGGATGGAGGGAGTACTCAATATCGGTCATACTGGTATCGTCTAAAACTCAAGTAACATCGTCTTATCTGGTACAATTTCATGAACTTGTTGAACCATATGCTAACTTCATCTAACTCTATATACTTTTAGAATCATTTTGGCTAAAGCTATATATAAGTATAAAAATCATATATAATTATTTTTAGGTAGATATATGTATATATTTTTATTGAATTCCAGAATAACATATCAATATGTGGTAATGTTTGGTTGAAGAGAAAAAACGGAATGGACAGCTGAACCGGGTTTTATTACAAGTACTGGATTCCGTACTGGTTCGTCGCCGGTCGCCCGGCATGCACCTTAATACCTTATCCTGTTATGGTCCAGAGAGGCTGTTTTTCTTTATTTCCGAAAAAAAAACTCCTAGCCAAGTGGACGACCAGTACTGTACTAGTACTCTTACACATTAATTAATTCAATTCAATAAGACTTTGCCATCGTGAGTCGTAAGTTTCGGGCTCCTGCACAGTGCAGGATATGTCCAGTTCTAGGCAAATTTTTCGTTGCATGAGAGCGACGCCATAGCTGCAACACAACACAAGGCTGCCACATAGCTTCCTCTTCGGAGAACATGGCCGACCAATAATGCACGGGTGCAACAAGCCAACAACTGACAGACAGGTACGTTTTGGGCCTCTCTACTCTTGCTAATATAACTAGGTCCTGTTTAGTTCCCAGAAAATTTTGCAAAATTTTTCAGATTACCCGTCACATCGAATCTTTGAACACATGCATGAAGCATTAAATATAGATAAAAAATAAAACTAATTACACAGTTTAGACGAAATGGACGAGACGAATCTTTTAAGTCTAATTAGACCATGATTGGACAATATTTGCCAAATAATAATGAAAAGAGCTACAATGCCGTTTTGTAAAAAATTTTGCATCTAAACACAGCCCTATTAGTACTTCACAAGCTAGCGGTAGGCTTAACAGTTAAGGCCGCATTGCATTAGCATCAAAGCATGCATGCATCTCGGCTTTGATTGATTGATGGCATGGGCATTGGGCACGATGTATTCGAACAGGCTAATATAACTAGTTAGTACTTCACAAGCTAGCGGTAGGCTCAACAGTTAAGGCCGCATTGCATTAGCATCAAAGCATGCATGCATCTCGGCTTTGATTGATTGATGGCATGGGCATTGGGCACGATGTATTCGAACAGGGAAGCTAGCTGCTGCTGTTGAGATGGGTGTAGCCCAACCAACCACAGCACCTGTGTCTGTGTCTCGATGGATAGTCCATGTGCGTGCCGTGCGTGATCTGACCCCGGACTGGTTTGGGCTTGTTTAGTTGGTGAAAAAGTTTGGATTTGGCTACTGTAACATTTTTCGTTTTATTTGACAATTTGTGTTTAATTATGGACTAATTAGGCTCAAAAGATTTGTCTCGTGATTTATAACCAAACTGTGTAATTAGTTTTTTTTTCGTCTATATTTAGTACTCCATACGTATGCCGTAAGATTCGATATGACAGGTACTTAGCACTTTTTAGGTTTGCTTTTTAGCAACTAAACAGGCTCTTTGTTTGCATGTAATGTTCCACTGTGTCCAGACGTTGACATGACGGGAGCCTCGGATCGAATGCATATCTTTGCAGGAGCAGTAGCATGGGCCTGTCCACACAGTCTATCGTGCCAGCCTTTTTTTCCCCTTCTCCGATCCCCCTGTATATATAAAGAAAGATGCGGAAAATTCAGAAGGGGCAAAAAAGAAAAAAAAGGTTATAGGAACTGCGGTCCGATGTCCATCAGGCTGATCATCATCAATATTGCAAGGTTGTCTTTCTCGCGGGCTCCATGTCCTTGGCATCCGTCGCCGTCACGCGCGACGTGACGCCGGGCGCGCATGTGTGGTGGCGCCCGCGCCGCGGGTCCTCACGACACGAACCGAACCGCGCGCGCGCGGGCGGCATCGTCGCGTAAACGTCGGAGAGGTACGTGGAGCGAAGCTGATGGGCTCGCTCGTCCACCTCCGGCCCGGGAGCCGCGTTTCGTCCCTCCCGGCGTGGCTGATTGGGCGTCACACGTTGAACACCCTTGAAAGGCACAGCTCTTGGGGGGCGTTGAAACAAAGAAAAAGAATCGCGAGGTTGCAGGTTACTGTTACCGCGGGCAACGGCGACGACGTCACAGGAGCAGAAGCTGCCACGGCCGGGGAACGCGATGGCAGATCGAACGCTGTCTCAAGTTGAGGGAATCGCGTCAGCGTTGCGGCACTCCGAGGCAAGTAGGCAGCCGTACGTACAGCAGGTAGAGTTCAGGCATGCTTGCTTTTTTTTTTGTGGCAAAGCCTGTGTTTACGACATTGGCACCCCTGCCAAGCGAGTCACGGGGGCAAAAGTGACTTTTTGATGTTTCGTTTCTCCAGAAAAAAAAAACTGAAAAACAGGTTGACGGTATATGGTCCAGGGTTTTGTGCCTAGCCGCCTCGCTTATTATGCATGCTTTTCACATGTGTGTACTAACTACTCCTAATCTCTAGGAGACATGGCATTTACAAGACCTCGCTGGAATTCAGAAGCACGAGGGGTATGAGTATGACAATGCATAGTTTCGTGACGCTGGTCGGTGGTCATGATCAATTTTAGGAGCCCACTTGCATCCCTGGCCTCCTGCGCTAGCAGCAAAGCATTCCTATACCAGTGGCCACGGCGTCTGGAATTTGGGCCTGTTTGTTTCAGCCTGTGATCGAGAAAGGAAAACTGGGCGACAACTGACAAGAAACATGCAGCCAAGGGCAGGCCCAACACAAGCCCAACTGCCTAGACTCAAAGCGCATATGCTGTCCATTACAGACGAGACCAATGTTTTCTGGCTTTCTGCATCTCGGACAGCTACAAGTTGTTCGGAAAATAAACACACTGCATTTTAGCTAGCATGCTTTCTATACCCTAAGGCCCCGTTCGGTTAAGGCAAATCCACGCCAAGAATTATTCCGTCTACGGAAAGCTTATACAAATTAAATAGCAATTCCGGCCGGGAACTCTTCATTCTTGATAAAACGAAGCGGGCCCTAAATGGGTTTACTACAAACTACTACCAGTAGCTTAGCTGCCATTATTTTGACAGAAATACATAGCTGCCGCACATGTCCGATCTTGCTAGCTTGGCGGCTTCATCTGCTTTACGCAGAGGGAGGTGAGGCCGCGTGGGCCGAGGGACGATCCAGGCAGTACTCGCAGTAACATCCTTTGGGTTTCAAGCAGACGCCGACACCGCCGTGGTACTTATTGGCGCAGTCCGTCTTGCATTGCTGGCGATCACACGGCTTGCCTGGATACAGGGTTATCGACTCTGGATCCGGGCACCGAGCTGAAACCTTCGCCGTCATATCTGTGGTAGATCTCAACAGAAATGACATATTAAGGGGACTGTTAGAAGCTCTTAAACGTTGCAAAAGTACAGATTATTAGTTTGAAATGCACTGACAGTACGTCTGAACGATCATCGGAACTACCTGAAGATACTACCAGGAGGGCAATGGCAACTAACAACAGGTGGCTAGTCCTCATCCTGGTTTCCTGTCGAGAGTTCAGAGGAATGCTTGATACTCCTAGTGTGCTGTTGATAGTGAATGGGCGGTATATATTGGTGTCTAGCTTATGATGGTGAACTATTGCAAACCCATGGGTTTTATAGAAGAATCTGCGCCGGCGTTGCTTTTGGATAACTATACAGTAAGCGGCAGCAATCATTAGTACCTATTTTTGACTGACTTGCGTATCGATGCATTCGAATCCTGCTAAAAAATTCTATCAAAAAAATCCTGCTAAAATTGAACCAATATGCTGTAGTAGCTCTTGAGCACCAAAAAAAAAAGGAAAAGAAGTTGTAGTAGGCTAGTAGCTATAGGATCAGGAGACATTTTTGAGGGCTCATAGTTAACAGTCGGCCGACTCATAGCAAAATCTATTTATATTGTCAGCAAAAATAATAATGCATTCATATTAGACCCTATTTGGATTCATGGAATTGAATTCATTCTAATAGTTATAATTTAAGCACAGATTAATTAAGCTAATATGGTTGTGTATGGAATACATTCGTATACTATTGATAGCCATACAAGGGAGATACTTATATGTTGTATTTTTATTGTAGAGAAACAGGTTGAAGAGTGGAAACATAGCATGATATCTATAGAATCAATTTCCATCTTTCATCCAATGAATTTGAGATAGGCTTATATGTGAGCTTGTAAAAGTTGTGGAATGTCAAACTTCCAAACTAATAGCATAATCCATTAAATAGATTCTAATTCCTCCAAAATAAAATGATCTAAACGGCCTCTTAGATCTTTTTATCTCAAAAGTTGTTTTTTGATTGCGAAGGGAAGGATACCACAAATCTACAATGCAAGGTTTTGTTCAAAAAGCGAAATTTCAGTTCAAGAAAGTAATCAACCCGACCCATCCATCACACTAGCCAATCCTATGGGGCCACGCCAACTAAGTCCATTTATTTTCTCTACACTATCCCTTTGTTTGGAAAATTAGGGATGAAAAGGGACAAAAAGAAATCCCGTTTAGTCCCAACCCATTTTCTTCTTTTGTCCCACCCCTTTTCATATTTGCGGGATTCCAATTTCGTATTTTTAAAAACGGAGAGGGTGTTTCGTGCCGTTTTGATCTCGCTTTCACTCAAGATGAACCTGTATTTATCCTATTTTCATCTTGATTTCAATCTATTCGGGATATGATATGCCTAATAATTATTTGTCCCTATGTTACGTTAGTACGTCTAATAATTACCAATTATGCATGTTAACAAGTTAACACACATGATATGCAAATGAATACGTTCATACATATATTTTGCTGTGTGACTTTATTCATGCAATAATCCTAACTCAATTTTTCGGATTTCTGTTAGTGATTGTCTGTTTTCATAAATCCGCCGATTCTGTTTTCAATCCCAACTTTTCTAACCCCGACCCCATTTTTGCCAAAAATATAGAAATAGAACGGGAAAGAGATTTTCCTGCCCGTTGCCATCTGTTTTTAACCGAAATAATCTATTCTGAGCATTGTAGAGGAACTGCTTTCAGCGTGGATCTTGAATTGGCACTCCCAAATTAATCACACACGTACTCTACAGAGAGACTATGCAAAGGGGCAGCAGAAGGCTAGAAGCGCATGTTATGATGCACAATCTACGACGCGTGATTTCTGTCTGAGCCGCGCGCGGTCTAGTAGAGCCGAATGGCGTTGTAGCCTTATAGGCCTTAACGCTGAAACAATTTTCCATGCTAGCGCCAGACGTCCAGACGCCCGCATGCTGCTGCGCCTACCAGCTTCCTGCCCTGTCCGCGTGCTTCGTGCCTGGGTCCGCACGTGCTGCTACTGCTACGTCTGTCCGTGTGCTTCACGCCCCACGCCTCCTGTTACTGGATTCATGTGTGTTGCTGTTGCACCTGCTTAGAAAGCATGTGTGGGGGTGAGAGAGAGAGTGGGAGCACAACACCCATACTCATGTTGAGCCTAGTCGTATGCTCCACCGTGAGGACCAAAGTCTGGTGGTACAGGGCGTCTGATGGTGCGTCTGTTGGGTGCTGGTCCGCTTTGACGCTCTGTATATGTGCATGCATTTTGACCAAGGAGTACTCAGTCATTTGGGCACTGACCGCCTATTGTGTGCATGTGTGACTATTGGAGCTGACCCGTATGACAGAGATGCGTGCAGTGCGTGCGTACCCACGAGTCAGAGCGTGTGAGGAGCAGCACCTGCTGCAAAGTACTGAAACTAGGTGAAACAATTGAAACATACGTTTGCAACATGTGTATAACCATTGCAACATGCAATATCCAGATAAAACACTTGCAACATAAGTCTGAAATATGTGAAACATTTAGAACATACAATTGCAACATACGTGTATAGCCACTGTAACATATGCAACGTCAAGATGAAAACATGTAACATTCAGATGAAACAATTGAAACATTTGGAAAACAGCATTGCAACATACGTGCATAGCCACTGCAACATATGCAACATCTAGATGAACACTTGCAACATACGTTTGAAACAGCTGAAATATTTAAAACATACACTTGCAACGTGTATAGGCATTGCAACATATGCAACACCCCAGCTACTTTTACGACATCCAGATGAAACATATGCAAAATATATCTGAAATGCATGAAACATACGGTTGTAACATGTGCTCATCTACTTGCTGTTGTCGCCCAATGAATGCTCGTTGACGCGGGGGAGCGCAGCGCGAGGTGTTGGTGGCGCGAGGCACGGGCGGGGGCATGGGCCGGGTGCACGGCACGAAGTGGGTCCGACGTGAGGTGCATGGGCCCGGCGTAAAACGGGCGTGGCACATGGCACGAGGCGGTTCCATCCCGGTAAAAGCGTCTAGATTTTTTTTAATAATAGGCCGGTCAGAGCTGGTCCGTAGGCCGACGAAGACGCTCGTCGGGCTTGGTAGAGAGCATTACAGATTTTCCATTGCACAACCACATATTTTCTGACGCAAAATTTCACAGTTTCTCTGCTCAAAACTGTCTGCCGCTAGTACATGATTATTACATCTCTCTCTCATTGCTTTGGTAGGAAGTCGACCGGCTCCAATCGGCTTCTACTGCATCTGATTACACAGCTACTACGTGCAGTTTCGACTTTCGCGTAGAGAAAGGCGGGCGTTTTGGGACGGTTGCCGGCACGCAGTATTCGCAATCACATCCAATGGGACTCATGCAGGTGCCGTTGCCGTTGTTCAATCCCTTGGCGCAACTCTTCGCGCAGACGTCGGGATCACACGGCAAGTCCGGGTACAGGATTGTCGAACGGGGATGCGGGCATCCGGCCGACGCCTTTGTCGTCAAATCTGTAGAATTTCCGACATGAACAAAGTAGCAAGAGGGTAGACCTCAAAAAACACGTATGTTGCGATGAATTCATATATATTATGCGTGAAATCGAAATCGAAGTGCACTGCATACACCCCAAGGATATTGGAGTACCTGAAGATGCTAGCAGTAGCAGGAGGGCGATGGCCAATAGGAACAGGCAACTAGTCCTCATCTTGCTGGCTTGCTGCAGGTTTGTTGCAGAGGTATCGAGAGGAACTGCTGTTGAGATGGAGTGTTTTGTTGATGGTGAATCGGTGATTGCGGCCGCAGACTCGTGGTCGTGGGTGTTATATATAGCGAAGCTGTGCTGGAGTTATATTTGGATACACTCTGCAGATATGCTGGAGTCACAGAGATAGCAATCACACCGATGTGGCAATATCTATTTCTTAATGATTTTTATTCGCGTCCATATATTCCTAAGAATCAACCGCAGTACAACGTAAAAAAAAGAATCAACCGCAGTATGTTAGGAATGTTTCTATATATAGATAAGAGAAAGCAATTACTGATATCTACTGTATTTCTTATTACTGATTTCCATACTGTATACGTTCATACGCCCCGCATGCAAATCAAGTCGAGCAAATCACGTAAATCACGCAACAATAAACACAGCTAATCACGCTCTGGTCGATCGGCTGCCCCTCGTGAGCAACAGACGTCGGTTCCCTCCCATCGAGAATCTCGACGACCCTAGGAGAAAAGTTGGCAAGTTCAGCTTGGGATTTAAGAAAAAGGCTGGCAAGTTCAGTACTGTTCATGAAGGTTGGCAAGTTTAGCTAGCATGTTCTGTGCGATATAAGCTTGCTGCATTAAAAATTCAGTAGTACTAAAGTAACAAGCTTGGACTTGGGAGCATGTCAGTGAATAGAAGATTGGTTTTAGTTCTGAAAGTGTATTACTTGAATCTGCAAATATGCAGGAGAAAGGATGAAGTGATCGAACTCCTCACATTGGCACTTCACAAATTAATCACACGCGATACATATACAGAGAAGCCTTATATGGGCCTTAACGCTGAACCAATTTTCCATTGCACAATCATATGTTTTCTGATGAAGTTTCAAAGTTTCTCTGCTCAAAACTGTCTGCTGCTACATGGTTATTACATCTCTCTCAATGCTTTGGTAGGAAAACTCACAAATGCCAGCCAATCGGGCCCAATAATCAGCTTGTACTACATTTAATTACAATAGCTAGCCACTACTACGCGCGGTTTCGCGGAGAGGAAGTCAGGCCCGGCTCTCGCGCGCAGTACTCGCAATCACATCCAGTGGGACTCATGCAGGTGCCCTTGCCGTTGTTGAATTCCTTGGCGCAACTCTTTTCACAGGTCTCGCGATCGCATCGCCTGCCTGGGTACAGGATTATCGAACGGGGATGCGCGCATCCGGCCGACACCTTTGTCATCAAATCTGTAGATTTTTCGACAGAAACAAAGTAGCAAGATAGCAAAAGGATAGATCATTACCACAGCTTGCGATAAATTCTTATACATTATGCATTAAAATCGAAATCGAAGTGTGCATAGCATACGCCCCAAGGATTGGGGTACCTGAAGATGCAAGCAGGAGGGCGATGGCAAATAGGAACATCAGGCGACTAGTCCTCATCCTGCACTGCAGGTTTGTTGCAGAGGTATCGAAAGTTGTTGATGGAATGACGGTGAAACGGTGATGGCTGCCGCGGACTCATGGGTGTTATATATAGCGAAGCTGCGCTGGAGTTATATTAGGATAAATTCTACAGCATGCTTACTGCTCCTTTCGTTCCAAATTAGAAGACGTACAAATAGATGAGAAAGCAATCACTGATATCTATTTGTTACTGATTTTCATATTTGTACGTTCATACTATATTCCTAGAAACTTAACCAGTATGTTAGGAATGTTTTTATAGATAGGAGAAAACAATCACTGATATCTTTTTCTTACTGATTTTCTTATTTGTACGTTCATATATTCAGATATTCTAAAAACTCAACCAGTATGTTAGGAATGCTTTTATAGATAGGAGAAAACAATTATTGATATCTTTTTCTTACCGATTTTGATACTTGTACGTTCATATATATTCCTAAGAACTCAACCAGTATGTTAGGAATGTTTTTATAGATTATATAAGAGAAAGCAATTAGTGGCATACTCCCTCCGTCCTGTAATATTGTGTATTCTAGCACTCAAAATTTATCTCTAAATATAATGCATTCTAGAGGACAAAAAACCAATTTTATATTAAATACTTTCCATTTATCAATCAATCACTATTAATCGTGTTAATGATAACGTCTGATTAGGAAATAAAATGATGCGTTTTTAATGTTCTCTCTTAATTTGTCTTAAAATTCCTAGAATGCACTATATTACAGGACAAAGTGAGTATACTTCTTACTCCCTCCATTCCAAATTATAGGTCACTTTGATTTTTTGGTACATCTATTTTGCTATGCATATAGATATATTAATATGTCTAGATACATAGCAAAATGGATAAAATAAAAAAGTCAGAGCGACTTATAATTTGGAACGGGGGAGTACTGAATTTAGGTTCATATATTCTTAAGAGGAACTCAATTCAATATGTTAGCAATGTTTTTATAGTTTTGCATTTTTTTTATTAGGTTAGAGGAACAGTTCATATATTTGGTCTAGGTTGGTAGGCTGGACTAGACTAAAGCCCTGTTTGGATCCAGGGGTTAAAGATTAGCTCTCCCCTTTCAGCTAACTGTTAGCCTTTGGGGATCAAACAGGAGGGCTAAAAAGAGGGGATAATCTTTAGCCCTTCATTAGCCCATTAGGCTAAGAGCCTATTTGGATGGACTATGACTAAGAGCAACTCCAACGATTTTGCATTTTTTGTTTGGCAAAAGATGGAGTTTGCCAACTCTCAAATCAATATGGGGAGGAGAAAAAAAGGTTATCTCCAACGGTTTGGCAAAATTGACTTGCCAAAATCCAAAAAAGGAAATCCGGCGGCGCGGGAGGGAAGAGCGCACGTAGGAGTAACGCGTGAGACGGAATGCCAAGTCGATCGCGAGCTTGCATATATGCCAATCCATCCCAGGATTTTGCCAAGTTAACAAAAATGCAAAGCCTATTTGCCAAACCGTTGGATAGGAGTTTTGTAGACTTTTTTGCAAAAACAGAAATGCAAAGCCCATTTACAAAACCGTTGGAGTTGCTCTAACAACTAGTTTCTATTAGCTCCTGTAAGTGAACTAGTGAACAACTAACAACTAGTCCATGACTACTGGACTAACAATTAGTCCACCTGTTTGGATGCTTAGGAACTAAAAATTAGCAATTAGTTGTTAGTTCTAGAATCCAAACAGGACCTAAAGGAGGCTAAAAGTGCTAACATGTGACTCTCTTTCACCTTTTAGTCACTTTCGATGTAGGGTTCCCCAACAATGTGACTACGAGTCGTGGGCCCTGGCCTAACCCACGAACAGAAGCAGGAAGAGGTGCAGCAACCGCTACACCGAATCCGAGTAGAATAGGCTAGACTAGCCGGATTCCTATGGAAAGTAACTTCTGTATCTAGTTTAGAACACCTTTTTTGAATCCGACTAGGATTGCAACCGCATCATAGCCTTCTCTACCGATATAAAGTGAGGCTATGGGCACCCCTGTGACAAGAGACGATACAACACAATCAATCCAATACAAAGACTAACGCCGACTGGACGTAGGGTTATTACTCGATCACCGATCGAGGGTCCGAACCAGTATAAATCGACTGTCTCTGTGTTCACCATCGAGTTCTAGCACGCACCGAAGCCCGAACAACTATCCCAGGTACCCCCGTGATAGGCTATCGGTGGTCAAACACCGACAGCTGGCGCGCCAGGTAGGGGCTTTTGGTGTAATCGCGATCAAGAGCTCTACGGATTTCAACAACATTATCTTCCCGATAGGATCAATCTTCATCTTCGGATCATGGGTTTGCAAGGCGGACGACAAGGGCAAACTCCATGGACGTCTTTTCGAAGCTCTGAAAGCCCACGAAGATCTCACTCTTTCGACGAAGCTTACCAAAGACCTCGAAAAACTTATGGTGTCTGAATCGAAGAAGATCCGCCTTCAAAAGACTAGGACCAAACGGGAGTCAGAATCGAGAGAAGAGAAGAAATCACGCCCAGAGTAAACAAACCGAGCTTCCAGAAGAAGAAAGGAGCAGAGTATCTCACCACTCATCCCCACGATTCATTCCTAGGCTAAATAACAGCTGGCTGGAAGAAGGAGCTAAGTCAGAACACAGAGAAGTCGGAACACACGATAGGTTTCCATGTTTTTCAAGACGACTTGCTTCGGTACGGCTACCTAACAAGTTCAAACCATCAAACCACTCTAAATACGACGGGAAGATTGAACCAAAATAGTGGCTCAGAATCTACTCGTAATCAATCGAACTAGCCGGTGGAGATGGTATCAAAGCATTATTCTTTCCCATGGCCCTAGAAAACATGCCTCTCTAATGGTTTGATAAATTGAACCCAGGTTCAATCAAAGGCTGGGAGGACTTACAAAGAGCTTTCTGTAAAAACTTCGCGGGCATCATTACACACCCCATCACACATGCAGAACTAAAAGGGCTCAAGCAAAAGGGAGGCAAGAGCCTCAGAGATTATTATTGATACTTTGGCGAATTATATGCCTAGGTACATGATATCACCGAACGAGAAGTAATTGAAGCATTCTCCCACGGGATCATGGCTAAATGGCAGTTTCAAGATTTTTGCAAAGAAAACCCAAGGAACAATAAAGAATTCAGACGTGCGGTAGAAAAATGATTATGGCAGAAGAAAAGATGAAAGAAAGATTTTTAGACAAAAACAACCAAGAAAACAATAGAGACAACTCGGACCGGAGAAATTTTCCAAACATGGGTTATCCGGATAGGAAACGCGGACTAGACAACACCATTGCCATGGCTGACAAGACAAAAAAGTTCTCAAAATTTAGGAGGTTTGAAGACATTGAGAATATGCACTGTATATGGCACCCGCAAGGAAACCACACAACGGGAAACTGCCGAATCTTCATTGACCGGTACACAAGAAAAGGAAAAACAAAGATAAACAAGAGGATAACAAAAAGAAAGACGAAGACAACACAGAGGACAAAGGATTCCAGCAGCCGAAAGGGATAGTCACAATAATCTTTTCTAGAGTTCCAGGTTCCAGAAGTAAGCACCAAGACAAGCTGGCTCTCCGCAGCATCATGGTAGCCGAACCAGCGGTCCCAAGGTACCTAAATTGGTCACAATATCCAATCTAGTTTTCAAGAGAAAATCAATGCACGAGCGTTGAAAATGTCGGCCTATATCCACTAGTCGTAGATCCAACTATAGCAGGGATGACAATCACCAAAGGTTTGATCGATGGGGGAGCTAGACTCAACATCATATTTTCAGAAACACTAAGTAAGATGGGGCTAGACTTTGCCGGGTTGATCACCCTAACAGAAATATCCTTCTATGGAATAGTACCAGGCAAAGACGCCATGCCGCTTGGGCAAATCACTCTACCAGTCACGTTTGGAACACAAACAAATTACTGAACCAAATTCATTCAGTTTGAAGTTGTGGACTTTGAGACATTGTATCATACCATCCTTAGAAGACCAGCACTTGCAAAGTTCATGGCTATACCTCACTACCCATACCCCCTGCTCAAGATGCCAGGACCTCACAGAATACTCTCCCTCTAGGGCAACTTGAAGCGCGCTTTCGATTGTGACATTCAAGCAATCCAAATCGCAGCCAAAACACAGGCAGCTGACGACAGAGAAGAAATGACCACTGTCGCTACACAAATGAATCCGGAAAAGCTAGAGATTCCAACAAAGAAATATTGCATCCTTGTACCACAAAAAGAAGACAATGTAAAGAAAATTGACCTAGGTACTGGTGACCCTGAGAAGATAGCGACCATCAGTGCTCATCGCTCGGCTAAATAGGAACTCGCGCTCACCAACTTTCTTCAGGACAATAAAAACATCTTCGCTTGGAAGCCGGCCGACATGCCAGGTGTCCTAAGAGAGTTAGCTGAGCACATAATCGATGTCAATGAAGGCTCCGGACCAATTAAGCAACAGTTGAGAAGATTCTCACCAGACAAAAAAGAAACAATCAAGAAGGAGATTACAAAATTAATGACAACCGGTTTTATAAGGGAAATTCTTTATCTAGATTGGCTAGCAAATCCCGTTCTAGTACAGAAAAAGAACATGGAAGAATGACGCATGTGCGTCGATTACACGGATCTCAACAAACATTGCCCAAAGGACCCGTTCAGGTTACTATGAATTGATCAAATTATCGATTCAACGGCAGGATCCGCCCTCTATCTTTCCTCGATTGCTATTCAGGATATCATCAAATTGCATTAAGAGAAGAAGATCAGAGCAAGGCATCTTTCATCACTCCTTTCGGCGCCTATTGCTATAAAACCATGTCCTTTGGACTCAAGAACACCGGCGCCACCTATCAGAGAGCTATTCAAACATGTCTTGATGAACAAATTGGTGACAAAACAGAAGCTTATGTCGACGACGTAGTAGTAAAGATAAAAAACCCCGACATACTAATCAAAGACTTGAAGCAGACTTTTGAAAATCTAAATAAATGGAAGTGAAAATTGAACCCAAACAACTGTGTTTTCGAGGTACCATCAGGACAACTACTTAGATTCCTGGTCAGTAATCGGGGAATAGAAGCAAGCACTAAGAAAATTTGAGCCATGATAGAAATGGCACCCTCATGCAGTATAAAAGATGTGCAAAAATTGACAGGAAGCATGGCAGCCCTCAATTGCTTCATCTCACGATTCGGCGAAAAAGGACTCCCTTTCTTCAAGCTACTAAAAAAGACATGTAAGTTTGAGTGGACAGAGGAAGCCAAGGAGGCTTTTAAAAGCCTTAAAATGTACCTCACCTCATCACCCATACTTATGTCACCTAAGAAAAATGAAGACATGATGTTATACATATCAGCAACATCTACTGTGGTTAGTGCAGTAATTGTGGTGGAAAAAGAAGAAGAATGGCATGTATACAAAGTACAGTGACAGGTATACTACATCGGCGAGGTTCTAACAGATTCAACAGTACCCGCATGTATAGAAACTATTCTACGCCCTCCTAATCAATTCCTGCAAGCTACGACACTACTTTAAAAGCCACAAGATTACCATAATAATAGATTTTTCTCTCAGAGACATCCTATATAATGGAGATGCGACAGGGCGCATCTCAAAGTGGACAGTTGAACTCAGAGCTCTAAATATCAATTTCTCTTCTCGGAAGGCAATAAAATCACAAGCACTCACAGACTTCGTGGTAGAATGGACAGAAATCCAACAACTCGCACCAGATACCCTCCTCGATCATTGGAAGATGTACTTCGATGGATCACTCAAGTTAGGCGGGGCGAGCGTAGGTGTTCTTTACATATCCCCAGAAGGAAAACAGCTTAAATACGTACTCTAGATACTATGGCAAGCCACAAATAATGAAGCAGAATATGAAACACTCATCCATGGGCTAAAAATCGCGACTTCTCTCGGGATCAAGCGGTTACTTGTCTATGGCGATTCAGCTGTGGTCATCAATCAAGTCAACAAAGACTAGGACTGTATCAAAAAAACATGGATGCGTATTATGCTGAAGTACAAAAACTAGGGAAAAATTTTCAAGGACTAGAAATCCTGCACATTCTACGAAACTCAAACATTGCAGCAGAAGTCCTCGCCAAGCTGGGATCGGACAGAGCGAAGGTCCTGCTAGGGTGTCTGTAGAGAAGTTACCATCACCCTCTATAAAACAACTCGGTGGGATAACCCCTGAGCCACCAGCACCAACAACCCAGATCTTGGTAATCACTAGATTATGGACTCAAGACTTCGTCGACTACATCAAAGAAAACAAACTACTAGCTAATAGGGAAGAGGCCACAAGGATAATCTGAAGAAGCAAGAAATATGTCCTTGTAGGTGACAACCCCTATAGAAGAGCTGCGTCATCAGGAGTACTTCTTAAATGTATCACAAGAGAAGGAAAAGAAATCCTAGAAGAAATTCACTAAGGTTGCTGCAGCATCCACGCAGTCTCAAGAACTCTGGTGGGCAAAACTTTTCGCACTGGTTTCTATTGGCCGACAACTTTGAAAGATGCAGAAGAATTAGTCAGACAGTGCAAAGGGTGCCAAATGTTTGTAAGGCAATCTCACACACCAGCTCATGAGCTAATTTGCATCCCTTCGACCTGGCCATTCGCATGCTAGGGGCTGGACCAAGTAGGACCACTCAAAAACGCCAAAGGTGGTTTTGAGTACATCTTCGTCGCAATCGACAAATTCACAAAATGGAGCAAGTACAAGCCGCTCGTAAAATATAGCACAACAAAAGCAGTTGAGTTCATCCAAGACATTATGCATCACTTCGGAATACCCAACCATGTCATCATAGATTTGGGTTCTCCTTTTACAGCTATCAAATTTAGAAATTGGACACAAGACTGCGTCATCAGTATAGATTATGCGTCAGTTGCACACCCTAAAGCCAACGGACAAGTAGAAAGAGTCATTGGAATTATACTAGCTGGATTGAAACCAAGATTATATGAAGAACTAGAGGACTACGACTCTAAATGGATTGAAGAATTACCCAAAGCAGTATGGGGGCTCCGCACTCAAATAAGCAGAGCAACTGGATACTCATCTTTCTTTCTAGTATATGGATCAGAAGCCGTGCTACTAGCAGATTTGATCTGGACATCCCCAAAAATAGTGCAATACGAGGAGGGAGAAGCAAAACACACACGAAGATTAGAACTTGACAGTACAGAAGAGGTCAAGGTAAACGCTACCCTTCAGTCAGCTCGATACATCCAAGGTCTAAGGCGCTACTACAACAAAAGTACTAAACAACGCTCAATACAAGTTAGAGACCTAGTACTACAAAGAATACAAAAAACTAACGGACGCCATAAACTAATCAGCCCATGGGAAGGTCCTTTTATTATCGCAAAAGTCTTTGGACCAAGCACATACACGTTAATGACTAAAGATGGAGAAGAAGTAAGGAATACGTGGCCTATCAGCCAGCTAAGAAGATTCTACGTTTGAAGAACTGAAGACAAAATCTATATAACAATAAAGCGATATGTAATCAGGATTCATGGCCAATGGAATAAAGATGATATTTCTCATCAATATTTGTCTTATTATGATTGATCCCGAGTTGTTTTCACAACCGGATGAGAGCAAAAGAGCTAAAAAGATGCTTAGGCACGCAATCCCAAGTCTTTTCAGGCTTGGATGAGAGTAAGGCAGATAAGCTGACACTCAAACCTATTTTGGGTTGTTTTCATGCCCTGGATGAGAGCCAGAGGTGCTCGACCGATCCCGAGTTGTTTTCACAATCGAATGAAAGCAAAAGAGCTGAAAAGATGCTTGAGCTCGTAATCCCAAATCTTTTCAGCCTTGGATGAGAGTAAGGCAGATAAGCTGACACTCGAACCTATCCTGGATTGTTTTCACGGCCTAGATGAGAGCCAGAGGTGCTCGACCGATCTCGAGTTGTTTTCACAACCGGATGATAGCAAAAGAGCTGAAAAGATGTTTGAGCTCGCAATTCCAAGTCTTTTCAGGCTTGGATAAGAGTAAGGCAGATAAGCTGACACTCAAACCTATGCTGGGTTGTTTTCACAGCCTAGATGAGAGCTAGAAGTGCTCACCCTATCCTGGTTTGTTTTCATAGCCGGATGGGAGCAAAAGAACTGAAAAGACGCTTGAGCTCGCAATTCACAAAAACAAGAGCAAAAGAGTTACAAATACACTTGAGCTCATTTTATCTAGAACCATTCAGACGTGGATGGAAATTAAGTCCATGCAAGAATACAATGAGCAAGAAAGTATAAAATAAGCCTGAGCCCATCAAGACTACTCCTGATATGAGCAGAAGCGCCGGTGCTCGCCAAGATTCATGATCAACAAACAATACAGAAAGAAGTCACTAAAAGGAAGCTTTCGTACAAAACAACAAGGAGAAAGCCTAATTCTTAGAATCATCATCAAAAGAAGAAAAAGACACCTTTTTTCATAGCAGAGGCAATCTTTGACAACAGAGGACGGACTACACCACAAGAAACTACTTAGATTTAAGGAAGAACAAAATATTTACACGACACATCGACAACCTAACAAGACAAATCTATTACTGGACAGTCCACTCTTCGATCTCCTTTATGCCAACATCAAAGCGAGGGCTAATAGCAGTGTGCCCAAGCCACCGTCAGATCCTTGACGGAGACCAGCTACCCACAGACTTGACGTCGTCATCTTTTGCGGCAAGAACTTCTCAATCGACTTCATCTTCGGCAATGAGCGCTTCCTAGTCAACTTTGTCCTCACTACTGCTGCTAAGGGCGATTAAATTCACCCCCATCAAGTCAGCATCAATAGGGGGAACAAAGACGGGACTAACCGCAGGAGCAGTCGCTGGATCCTCATCCTCCCGTAAAGATAGAACCGGTTTCGATGTCCTAGCAAGCGGAGCCTCCTCCACTGCCGAAGCATCACGAGCACCAAGAGCCGACAGCACTGGTGATGAAGATGCTAACAATGAAGAACCTCTGCTTGACGGTGCCGTCATAGCCACAGCTCTCAAAAGACGAGCGAGCGACGAGCGCGGAACCTTACGGACGCAACGTCTTTGGATGAACTTTTTCTTTACCATTTTGGTTGTGGTAAGACTGAAAAGATAAGAGTATCGAAACAATTGCGAAAGGGGCAGTTAAATAGGGCCAAGCTGTCTCCTCAAGCAGTCCAACCGCCTCCTCATGATAAAGACAGAATTAATTTCTCCTCCTAAAATTAAGGGTAGAGTCAATTCCTTCACCAAAGCCAACATGGCGCTTCGGTTTCTAACATTAATTGCGCAACGCAACTGGCGTGAAAGTGGCGCACTTTTTCATGCAAAGCAGCTCAAAGGATAGAACAACTGAGTTCTTCTTGTTACAAAGGAAAAGACAAAACACTTGAACAATTTTCAGGCTTGGATGAAAGTAAGGCTGACAAGCTGACACTCGAACCTATTCTGGGTTATTTTCACGGCCCGGATGAGAGCCAGAGGTGCTCGCCCGATCCTGAGTTTTTTTCACAACCAAATGAGAGCAAAGGGGCTGAAAAGATGCTTGAGCCCACAATTTACAAAACAAGAGCAAAAGAGCTAAAAAGATGATTGAGCTCACCTTGTCCCAAGTCTTTTCAAGCTTGATGAGGGTAAGAAGGCTGAAAAGCCAACACTCGACCTATCTTGGGTTGTTCTCATGGCCTGAAGGAGAGCCAGATAGCGCTCGCCCTATCCCAGAGTTGTTCCACAATGGGCGAAATGACCCAACTGATCCAGCACCGATGCTCGACAAGACCCACGAAGATATAAAACAAAGAGCAAGGTTAATTGGAGACACACAACTTAAAGGAACCTGAATACGCCTACAAAGACTGAGGTTTATATCCAGCACATATTTAAAGAATTCAAAAGTCTGGGAAAACAACTCAGAAATATTCACTAGAATGATTCAAGCAAGATAGTAAAGATGTATCCAAAGAACCGGAATTCCTTTACAAAAACACAATACAAAGTATATCTTTACAAAGAAGAGAGATGTGCCAAAATACTACAGAATCTAACTATCAGCTTTGTCATCAGAAGGCGGGTGGTGAATATCAAGCTTCTCAGTGATGAAGTTGGCTAGGTCTTCAACCTCAGACTCTGCATTCTTGATAGACTCCAGCTAGTTGTCATCATCAGTGTCCTTCCTAAGTTTTTCCAGAGGAACCAACAATGCAAGAATACGGATGTGAGCCAAAACGTTCTTGACACACGCCCGGACCTCATCCTTCACAAAGCTCTGAAGACGCTTAGTAATCAGAGGAATGAACTCGCCCCAGGTCTTCCCATCATCTTCAAAAGTCCAAAGAAGCTTCGCAACAGTCTTGAAAGATTTCCACAAAGTTGCAAACCATTGGTCAGGTGTCGCCAGCTTCTTGGACAAATCCTCATTAGTTTTCATCCCCTGCATAAGGTCCCGTCAGCACCTAGCCTAATCAACTGAGCACGAGCGAGCTCTTCTTTAGTACGAGCCTTTACCTCTTTGGCCCTGTTATGACTAGACTGAACCGATATCTTCATATCTTCAATATCACTCAATAGCGTCTGCTTATCTTTTTGAAGGGCTAAACAAGACAATAAAAGAAAATAAGGCAAAAAAGAGCAAGAAATAAAGAAAAGGAGGGAACAAGGTATAAGAGAATTCGGAATACCATCACACTCTTTTTTCATGGCCTCCACCTTTTCTAAGGTTTCCTGGACCGCAGCATTCCTCCGCTCCTCCACCTCGATCACATGAGCACGGAGAGCTTTTTCCTCCCTCTGGTGCATCTGACGCTCAATCTCCATCTTGGCCTGGTAGAGGTCTAGATCCGTCTTCAGAACACTAATTTCGGAGGTCAACTTTTCTCGATCTCAGTCGAGAAAAAGAAGTCGACATGGTCCCGAGAGAAAGACTAATCAAACAAGACGAAGGGAAAGAGAGACAAGGCGTAAGAACCCAAGAGGACTAGCAAATAATAACTTAAGGAAAACTTACCTGGGGTTTTTCTCCAAAAGAAGCAGCACCGGCTGTTAGAATTACCCAATCCATAGTCAGCTCCGACAAGCGACGAGTAGCGTCGAATTCCCGCAACACGTCGTCATCCAGACGCTGACTACTAGTACCAAGGACAGCTTGAGGAGAGACTGACTGATGCGAAGACGACAAGACCAAGGCCGTAACCTAGGCAATAGAAGCCCCGGCTACCTCCTCAGACGGACCTACCATCATGGTCACCACCATCTCCGGAGTAGGTGACTCTGCAGCAACATGTTCATCAGGGGCCACCATCTCCCTCATAGCCGCCTCGCTGACTGTGTGTTCCGAGTCCTGAGACTCAGTACGTATGACTACACCACCGGAATGCGAAGAGGCCGGTCGAGGGTTCAAAGAAGGCACGAGCGAAGACCTGCACGATGATGGACAACCTCAACGATACAAGAAAAATGCAAAATAGAAGCAAACAACCTAACCAGGATTCACTTACTTGGCTGACTTCTTTAAACTAAAACCCCTAAGCCAACCTGAAGGTTTCGGCGGAGGCATTGCAGCAGAAAAGACATCATCACCACCTCACGTCGGGGATGGCGTGATCGACAACTGAACCCTAGGATAACTCAGGCTCCACGACCGCTTGCTGCGAAAGGACAAGGACAAGTCAAAAGAAGCGATCAAGAATAATAGCAAGAAAACAAAAATACAACGACAACTCACCGACGAGTGTTGAGGGTCGCATCTTCTTTCTCATCCGCCTCTCCCTCAAGAAACTCAACCACAGTACCATATGAGAAAAGAGAAAGTACTCGGTTATACATGCAAACAAATAACAAGAGGGATAAAACAAACGGATGTGCTCACCTAGGAGCATGCTACGTACAACTTAAGTACCAGAAAGAGTACTCGGTTGACGAGGCTTCTTGGTGATAGTGACAGACGTGCTAGCGGAAGCATCATCCGCCCGGCCTTCTTATTAATGGAACGAGGAGCTTGAGGAACTAGGCGTGACACATATTCAATATATTGGACTGATTTATTGCAAGAAGCACCAGAAAGAACTATGGATACTAGAGACTTACTAGCCGAACCTGCTACGGTTAGACTTCCTCCAGCCTCCTCACCAGCTAGGTTGTCACCAGCAGGAACCGGATCAACAAAGTTACACCCCAATTCCTACAAGACGACCAAAGGAGAAGGAATAAGTAGAAAATTGAAGATAGAAAGTACCAATAACAAAACATATATAAAGAAAAGTACTCCCGAAAAGTAAAAGAACTCACAGCAGGGGGCAGATTATCTCCACAATATTTAGGAACTGCGTGGGGGACAATGTCACCCCCTTCACAACCTTCCTCAGGCGCTCGAGTACCTCCTCTTCAGTCAACTCAAGGGTAGGAACCATCCGAGATGGGTCTCCAGCCACAGAATACTCAAAGCCGAGATGCTCCCTCTCCTTCAAGGGTTGAACTCGGTGACGCATATAGCTAGCGATGATCCCAAAACTAGTCAAACTTTGCTGCTTCAGAGTCTGGATTCTCTCAAGAAGAGGCTTGATGGCCTGGAGCTCATCGCTTATTAAAGGGTTCTTTGTAACACTCCGGTGTTACGCAATGCATTTGCATGACAATCATATTGCATGGCATTTCAGATCATCATAATCATGTGTGATAATGTTATAACTTGAATGAAATAAAAGCTTGAAAATGATATCTGTGATGTAATATATTAATATGATAATCACATTACACCAAAAATCTTGCAACTATAAATTTTACATCACTTGGAACCATAGTTCAATTTTTGGAGCAACTAGATGACTCAAAATTTTGTCAAAAACTTATTTAAAAATATTAATTCTAAATATTCAAAAATATCCCCTATTTTAGCTTTTATTCTGCAATTCAAAATCTATTAAGAATTTTCAGTTGGCCCCTTAATCAAAGTTGTAGAGAATGAAATTCTAAACAACTTTCATTTTTGGGTCAATTCCAGAAAATGTTTTCTTCTTGTTCAAAATGGGGTTTGAAGTTTGTTTTGCATTTGATTTGAAATTTGGAAAATTCAAAAAGATTCAAACCAGCTTAGCAGGCCGCCGCCCCGGATTCGGCCCGCTGGCCGAATCGGCCCGCGCCGCTCCCCGCACGCGCCCGCAGCCGCCTCCGCCTCGGCCCGGCCCAGCCGGCCCCCTCCCTCTTCTTCCCGCTCTCGCCCGCGCGCGCTGGCGCCCCGGCAGCAAACGCTCGCCGCGTGGCGTTCGCATGCCGGCGACGCCACCGCGTGGCCGCCGTGGACCCCGCGCCCGCGTCCAGCTTCAAAAACAATCGAGCACCGGGTCTCCCTCCCATTCTCGCCCCGCCTGCTCCCTCTCTTCCTCCCTCCAGTGAAAGCCACCGCGGAACGCCGCCTGCCACCGTGCTCCGCCACCGTCTCCGCCTTGTTCCGGCACCGGTGGACCACCTCTGTCCAATTGCCCGTGCACGAAGCTCCGCCCCATCCTCCCCTCCTCCGAACGAACATCGCCATCCCCTCCTTGGCCACGGTAGGGCTCAATTTCTGCTCGCCTCGCCGCGCCACCGCTGTAAGGTCCAAAAAGGCTAGAGGGGGGGGGGTGAATAGCCTAATTAAAACTTCTACGAGAAATACTTAACCACAAGTTAGTACGAAAGGTGGCGAAGCACAAAGCACTAGCTCTAACTAATTAAGCAAGCCACCTACACAATTCTAGTACAAGGCTATCCACTAAACACAACAACAAAAACAAACTAGAAACAAGAAGTAATACGAGAGAAGAGCCTCGAGTGATTATACCGCCGTGTAGAGAAGAGAAGTACCAATCAATCAATCACACAAGAGAAATCCTCGGCAAAGAGAAGACACAAGATTTTTACCGAGGTTCACTTGCTTCCCGGCAAGCTACTCCTCGTTGTGGCGATGCACCCACTTGTCGGTTCGCGAGCTAATCAACTATCAAGAGTTGAGCCCTCGGCGGGCGCCGCACAACCGCACACAAGATGGGGATCCTCCAAGCCACGAGCTCCACTAGAGTATCCAATTTGCGAACTCCCGCGGGGAAGGATCAAGAACCCCTTACAACACTTGGTGAAGGCTCCAACAATCTCCAATTGCGAGCTCAATCACCTCCGCTGCTCCAAGCCGTCTACCGTGTCGGGAAACACGGAAGAGTAACAAGAAATCCGCAGCAACTCGAAGATCAAGTGCCTCTAGAATGCAACTCTCAGGCAATGCACTTGAATCTCACTCAATCTCACTCAAGATGTGCAACCAAGCAAAGAGATGAGTGGAGGGGTTGTTCTCTAGCTCAAAGGATGTCTCTAGGTCTCAAAATGTGCAAGAGTTACCCTCAAACCCCGGACACCCTCTATTTATAACGAAGGGGTACGCAGCTAGCCGTTACAAACAACGCAGCGAAAATCGCGCTGACCGGACGCTCCGGTCAGGGTGACCGGACGCATCCGGTCACTACGCGACAGACAAGAACAGTGCGCGTCAGAACTAGCCGTTGCCCTGACCGGACGCGCTCCTTCGAACGACCGGACGCGACAGTGCCAGCGTCCGGTCGCGTTCCAGTAAGCACCCGACGCGACCGGACGCGTCCGTTCGCACGTGACCGGACGCGCCAGCCGCGTCCGATCGCGCTTCGCTACGCTCGGCTTCTCTGGACACTTGACCGGACGCTCCGGTCCCGTGGGGCACCGGACGCGCCGGTCGCGCGCTTAACGTTTTCGCCCGGTTGAACTGACCGGACGCGCTGGTCAGGCCAGACCCGCGTCCGGTCACAAACCCTAGCAGCACCCGCGCCGCGATGAACTGACCGGACGCGCCCCGCGTCCGGTGCAGCGTCCGGTGCAGCGTCCGGTGCACGCAGTGACCTCCGTTCGCCTCCGTTTCTTTTCCGACTTTCAGCGCAAAAGAAAATAGGCATTTCACTTCTCTAAAGAGCGCCGAATCCCGCCTCGCAAGCTCGGCGGGAGGGAGAGAGGAACCCAAACCCCTCTCTACCGCTAAAACTCCACCGCCTTCGCAAAAGTGCTAACACCACCAAGTGTACACCATCATGTGCAAGTGTGTTAGCATTTCACAAACATTTTCCAAGGCGTTATGTTAGCTCTTTACTAGATCCTAAATGCATATGCTCAAGACATTGATCTAGTGGCACTTGATTCCCGAGCTAACCGTGATTGCCCCTCTTGATAGTCGGCTATGTATCCTAAACCCGGTCAATCACTTCTCTACTCATCTTAGACCGGCAAAAGGAAAACCCTATGGTTATACCTTTGCCTTGCGCTCTTAGAACCTTCTCTTCCACTTGATCATCATGTCCATCATTTCATGTGCATCTCCACCATGATCATCATTTCATGTCCATGCGCCATCTCTTTGTGATCTTGTGGCCACCACTCCTTGCCACGTACACCTTCATCACATGTGTTGCTTATGCCTAACTCAAAACACTTAACTCATGGCATTAGCAACTTGGTGTCATTAATTACCAAAACCAAACTTAGGCTTTCAATCTCCCCCTTTTTGGTAATTGATGACAACCATCACAAAGATATGAAATGAAATCAATTTTCAATTTCGATAGTATTAGCTCCCCCTACATATGTGCTTCCATGAGTTTGGTTCAATTGTGCACATATGTATGGATTTGAATTTTGGGAGAGTTACTACTATCAAATTGATGCTAAGGTATATAGAATGGACCTTTGAAGCGTGATACCAATCGGAGTTGCCTTTATATACCATCCTTAGCATCGATGTAGCTAGACACCACTTGTAATTCATTACTTGTAAAGATCACAAACACTAAAGTACCCCGTGAGATCAACATTATAAGCAAAAGGTGTCTAGATACCACTCGTCAAGCTACTCTCAACAATTCATCATTCAAGTTCTATTTCTAGCAATCACCACACAAGCATGAATATGAATTTAAGCTTTGCAATGCAACAATTCATCATGTTAATGCACATACAAATGCAACAAATAATTCATGAGCTTGCTCCCCCTACTTGTGTGCTCAATTTTAATTTCTCTCCCCCTTACTTTAGCTTTCTCTCCCCCTTTGTTGATATAACTTTTGCTTTCTCTCCCCCTTTGTTGATATAACTTTAGCTTTCTCTCCCCCTTTGTTGATCCCTTTCTAATGTCATTCTCTCCCCCTTTGCAACTTAACTTTTTATCATTATGACTTTTCTATCTTTGTGACTTTTCTCTCCCCCTTTGTCAACAATCACCAAAAAGGTGCCAATTTTAGTGAGAATTAAGTCAATCAATATGAGGGAGTCCAGATTATGGTTCAATCTAGATCACTTGCCTAGAATATGTAATTCGGTTTGATCCAAGGACAAGCTTCTTCACACCTCATAAAGTATAAGGGTTATCTTGACCATGTTGAATTACACATCATGAGCTCATTTTCTAGATTCACCACTAGGTTTGCAAGCCCACAAACATGTCATATGCTACCACTAGATCAATCAAACATAGAAGCAATAGTGGTACCATACATACATCAAAATCATTTGATTTTCATGAATGAGCCTATTTGTCATGCAAATATGTCTAGATGTTCTAAACATGTCCTTAGCAAAATATGGATGATATGCCAAACAACTTTACCTTGCTATGTCGGAGGAGAGGCATGTCATATAAGAATGTGGGGGTGCACTCATTTCAAGTTGGAGAAATCAAGTATGTTCAATTCGTTCTTCAACTTGTAAAATCTCTTCTCATCAAGTGGCTTTGTGAATATGTCGGCTAATTGATCCTCGGTGCCAATGCTTTCAATGCTAATATCATCCTTTTGTTGATGGTCTCTTATGAAGTGATGCCTAATATCAATGTGCTTGGTTCTTGAATGTTGAACTGGATTTTGAGTCATCTTGATAGCACTCTCATTATCACAAAATAAAGGCACATTCTTGAATTTTATTCCAAAGTCATTCAAAGTGGCCTTCATCCAAAGCAATTGTGCACAACAACTACCGGCACTAATATATTCGGCCTCGGCGGTAGATAGTGCAACACTATTTTGTTTCTTTGATGACCATGAAACAAGAGACCTTCCAAGCAATTGACAAGTGCCACTTGTGCTCATTCTATCAATCTTGCATCCACCATAGTCGGAGTCCGAATATCCAATCAACTCAAAGTTTGACCCCTTGGGATACCATAGTCCAACATCATGAGTGCCCTTAAGATATCTCAATATTCTCTTGGTTGCTTTCAAGTGACTTTCTCTAGGTGAAGCTTGATATCTTGCACATTTGCACACACTAAACATCACATCCGGCCTAGAAGCGGTGACATAGAGCAAACTTCCAATCATAGACCGGTATTGCTTTTGATCTACCATGTTGCCACTTGCATCAATACCCAATTGATCATTTGTGCCCATTGGTGTACTCATTTGCTTAGCATCTAGTAATCCAAACTTCTTGATCATGTCCTTGATGTACTTCCCTTGACTTACAAAAGTGCCATTCTTCATTTGCTTGATTTGAAGTCCAAGAAAGTAACTAAGCTCTCCAATCATAGACATCTCAAACTCTTTTGCCATCATATTTCCAAACTCTTCACAAAAGTCTTGGTTAGTTGATCCAAAGATAATGTCATCCACATAGATTTGCAACACAAACAAGTCATTTCCAATTTTCTTGGTGAAGAGAGTGGTGTCAACCTTTCCCATCTTGAACCCTTTAGAGAGAAGAAAGTCCCTCAATCTCTCATACCATGCTCTAGGTGCTTGCTTCAAACCATACAATGCCTTCTCGAGCTTGTAGACATGGTTGGGCTTCTTGTCATCTTCAAAACCGGGAGGTTGCTCAACATAAACTTCTTCATTGATGTAACCATTGAGAAATGCACTCTTGACATCCATTTGATAGAGCTTGATGTTGTGTGCACAAGCATATGCTAATAAGATTCTAATAGCCTCCAATCTTGCAACCGGTGCATATGTCTCTCCAAAATCAAGACCCTCAACTTGAGTGTATCCTTGTGCTACTAATCTTGCTTTGTTCCTTACAACTATGCCATCTTGATCTTGTTTGTTTCTAAAGACCCATTTGGTGCCAATTACATTGTAGTTCTTTGGCCTTTCAATAAGTTCCCAAACTTGATTTCTAGTGAAGTTGTTTAGCTCTTCATGCATGGCATTTACCCAATCGGAATCCTTCAAGGCATCTTCTATTTTCTTAGGTTCTTCAAGTGACACAAATGAGTAGTGCTCACAAAAGGATGCTAGCCTTGATCTAGTTTGAACACCACTTTGAATTCCACCAATGATTTGATCCAACGGATGATCTCTTGCAATGCTAGTAGGTTGGAGTATTGGGAGTTGATTACTTCCACTTGTTTGACCTTGAACTTGAGCTTCATCATGAGTACCACTAGAGCTTGCTTGATTTGTATCAATGTGTACACTTTGGTTGATCACATGAATATCATCATCATCAACTTGCCTTGGCCTAACATCACCAATGTCCATGTTCTTCATTGCATTTGACAATTGATCTCCTCTCACATCATCAAGGTTTTGAGCTTCATTTTGAGACCCTTGGGTTTCATCAAACTCAACATCATGAACTTCTTCCAAGGTGCCATTTGTGAGATTCCAAACTCTATATGCTTTGCTTGTGGTAGAATAACCAAGTAAGAACCCTTCATCACATTTCTTTTCAAACTTGCTCAATCTAGTGCCTTTCTTGAGAATATAGCATTTGCAACCGAACACTCTAAAGTATGCAATGTTGGGCTTTCTTCCATTCAATAGCTCATATGGTGTTTTCCCAAGCTTCCCATGGCAATAGAGACGGTTGCTACAATAGCAAGCCGTGTTGATAGCTTCACTCCAAAATGAATGACTCACATTGTACTCACTAAGCATTGATCTAGCCATGTCAATCAAAGTTCTATTCTTTCTTTCAACTACACCATTGGATTGAGGAGTGTAGGTTGGAGAGAATTGATGTCCAATACCAAGATCATCACACAATTCCTCAATTCTTGTGTTCTTGAACTCACTACCATTGTCACTTCTAATCTTCTTGATGGTAGTCTCAAACTCATTTTGCACTCTCTTGACAAAAGACTTGAATAGATCATAAACATCACTCTTGTCATAGAGAAAGAACACCCAAGTGTATCTAGTGTAATCATCCACTATCACAAAACCATACTTGTTTCCACCAATACTAGTGTATGTTGTTGGCCCAAACAAGTCCATGTGCAATAGCTCAAATGCCTTTGATGTGCTCATTTCACTCTTCCTAGGATGTGCATTTCCAACTTGTTTACCGGCTTGACAAGCACTACAAGGTTTATCCTTCTCAAAGGTGACATCCTTCAAGCCTCTAACTAAGTCATGCCTCAAAAGTTTGTTCAATTGTTTCATTCCAACATGACCAAGCCTTCTATGCCACAACCAACCCATACTAGATTTGCTAAGCAAGCATGATGTCAATTGTGTCTCACTATCATTGAAGTCAACCAAGTACAAGCTACCATGTCTAAATCCTTTGAATATCAAATTTGATCCATCAACACTAATGACTTCAACATCATCACTACCAAATATGCACTTGAAGCCAAGATCACAAAGTTGTGCCACCGACAAAAGATTGAAGTCCAAGCTCTCAACTAGCAATACATTAGATATGCTCATATCATTTGAGATAGCAATTTTACCAAGCCCCTTGACCTTGCCTTTCTTGTTGTTGCCGAAAGTGATAGCATCAAAACCACCATTTTGACTTGTATCAATTGATTTGAACATACAAGAATCTCCGGTCATATGTTGAGTGCACCCACTATCAAGCACCCAATGCCTTCCTCCGGCTTTGTAATTGACCTACAAGATAAGATCAATTCTTTTTAGGTACCCAAACTTGTTTGGGTCCTCCAAGGTTAGTGACCAAGCTCTTTGGTACCCAAATGGCTTTCTTCTTTGAGCCCATCCATGGTGCACCAATGAACTTAGCATGAACACCATTTGTACCCTTGGTAAGTATATAGAAAGAATCAAACTTAATTGAGGATACATTAGCATTAGATTTCTTGTTCATGCAATGTAGCTCTATGTGACCAACTTGCTTGCAACTTTTGCAATAGCTACCATTGTTCTTCACAAAACGAGTCTTGTGAGGAGCAAAAGCGGCCTTGCCTTTCTTGGGGTTATAGCCCAATCCCTCTTTGTAGAGAGAAGCTCTTTGGCTACCCAAGCACATAAGCAAGCGGTCCTCACCACCATAAGCCTTAGCTAAGGTGTGATTGAGCTCTTTTACCTCCTTCTTGAGATTTTCATTCTCAACTATAAGTGTGGAGTCACAAGTGAAACCATCACTACTAGATGAGGATGATGTAGATGTGCTACATGAAGGGTTAGTGGGAGCAACAACAATAGCCTTATGACAAGATTCATCAATTATATCACATGATATGCCTATGTTGCAAGTTTTAGCTTTCTCAACATTAGTTGGCATGTTTTCACATTTTTCAACTAGAGAGGAATGAGCTTCTTCAAGCTTAGTGTGAGACTTTTGAAGCTTCTTATGGTCTACCTTTAGACTCTCATAAGATGCTCTAAGCTCATCAAGTTCTTGCATAAGATTTTTCTTTTCCTTAAGCAAGCCCTTGCACTCCTTTCTAGATTCTTTAAAATGTTGAGTGCAATCTTCTAGCATAGTGATTAGTTCATTTTTAGTGAATTCTTCTTCATCACTATCACTATCACTAGCATCTACACAAAATACTTAACCACAAGTTAGTACGAAAGGTGGCGAAGCACAAAGCACTAGCTCTAACTAATTAAGCAAGCCACCTACACAATTCTAGTACAAGGCTATCCACTAAACACAACAACAAAAACAAACTAGAAACAAGAAGTAATACGAGAGAAGAGCCTCGAGTGATTATACCGCCGTGTAGAGAAGAGAAGTACCAATCAATCAATCACACAAGAGAAATCCTCGGCAAAGAGAAGACACAAGATTTTTACCGAGGTTCACTTGCTTCCCGGCAAGCTACTCCTCGTTGTGGCGATGCACCCACTTGTCGGTTCGCGAGCTAATCAACTATCAAGAGTTGAGCCCTCGGCGGGCGCCGCACAACCGCACACAAGATGGGGATCCTCCAAGCCACGAGCTCCACTAGAGTATCCAATTTGCGAACTCCCGCGGGGAAGGATCAAGAACCCCTTACAACACTTGGTGAAGGCTCCAACAATCTCCAATTGCGAGCTCAATCACCTCCGCTGCTCCAAGCCGTCTACCGTGTCGGGAAACACGGAAGAGTAACAAGAAATCCGCAGCAACTCGAAGATCAAGTGCCTCTAGAATGCAACTCTCAGGCAATGCACTTGAATCTCACTCAATCTCACTCAAGATGTGCAACCAAGCAAAGAGATGAGTGGAGGGGTTGTTCTCTAGCTCAAAGGATGTCTCTAGGTCTCAAAATGTGCAAGAGTTACCCTCAAACCCCGGACACCCTCTATTTATAACGAAGGGGTACGCAGCTAGCCGTTACAAACAACGCAGCGAAAATCGCGCTGACCGGACGCTCCGGTCAGGGTGACCGGACGCATCCGGTCACTACGCGACAGACAAGAACAGTGCGCGTCAGAACTAGCCGTTGCCCTGACCGGACGCGCTCCTTCGAACGACCGGACGCGACAGTGCCAGCGTCCGGTCGCGTTCCAGTAAGCACCCGACGCGACCGGACGCGTCCGTTCGCACGTGACCGGACGCGCCAGCCGCGTCCGATCGCGCTTCGCTACGCTCGGCTTCTCTGGACACTTGACCGGACGCTCCGGTCCCGTGGGGCACCGGACGCGCCGGTCGCGCGCTTAACGTTTTCGCCCGGTTGAACTGACCGGACGCGCTGGTCAGGCCAGACCCGCGTCCGGTCACAAACCCTAGCAGCACCCGCGCCGCGATGAACTGACCGGACGCGCCCCGCGTCCGGTGCAGCGTCCGGTGCAGCGTCCGGTGCACGCAGTGACCTCCGTTCGCCTCCGTTTCTTTTCCGACTTTCAGCGCAAAAGAAAATAGGCATTTCACTTCTCTAAAGAGCGCCGAATCCCGCCTCGCAAGCTCGGCGGGAGGGAGAGAGGAACCCAAACCCCTCTCTACCGCTAAAACTCCACCGCCTTCGCAAAAGTGCTAACACCACCAAGTGTACACCATCATGTGCAAGTGTGTTAGCATTTCACAAACATTTTCCAAGGCGTTATGTTAGCTCTTTACTAGATCCTAAATGCATATGCTCAAGACATTGATCTAGTGGCACTTGATTCCCGAGCTAACCGTGATTGCCCCTCTTGATAGTCGGCTATGTATCCTAAACCCGGTCAATCACTTCTCTACTCATCTTAGACCGGCAAAAGGAAAACCCTATGGTTATACCTTTGCCTTGCGCTCTTAGAACCTTCTCTTCCACTTGATCATCATGTCCATCATTTCATGTGCATCTCCACCATGATCATCATTTCATGTCCATGCGCCATCTCTTTGTGATCTTGTGGCCACCACTCCTTGCCACGTACACCTTCATCACATGTGTTGCTTATGCCTAACTCAAAACACTTAACTCATGGCATTAGCAACTTGGTGTCATTAATTACCAAAACCAAACTTAGGCTTTCAACCGCGGCGGTGCCGCCGAGCCGAGCTTCGCCACCGCCTCACTCGCCCTCTCTCTACCCTCCTGCGTCGCCTTCACGCGTTAGCCACTCTCTAGCGAACGTGTTGCGCGCGCTAGTCGGCCTCGGTTTGGCTGGAGCCGGCCGTTGGCCCGCGACCGCCGCCGCGACGTCGAGGCTGTGGACGCCGGCGACCGCGCTCGGGTTCCCCCCCCCCTCGGTGGGCTAGGCTGCGCCTGTGGGCCGCGCCCCGAGCAGGCCGGCTCGGCCATTTTCCCCGCGCGCGCAAGCCGGGCCGCGACGGCCATGGGCCGCTTGATTTTCCGGGCCGGCCCAGTGCCATATAAAGAAATTCATTTCCATTTTCTTTTTATTATTCTTGATGAAAATGCATTGGAAAATATTTTAGCAGTCATTTCAGCTCCAAAAATTGTGAAATAAATTTCTCTAGATGCATCGGAACCAGATCTATGATATAAATTATTGCATGTCAAATTTGAGATACTTTTCTGTAGAGTTTTTAATTAACTATTGAGATGGCTGTCTTCTTGTTAAATGCTTAATAAATCCTAAAAAAATTAGAAAAATATGATTCCAAGTTTATTAATCTTTTTGTGCCATGTACTTGCTAAGGAAATTTTATATCATATCTGTTCTATAGAAAAATGTGTAAGTGTAGTTCAAATGCTTTCTATCACTAATATTTGTTATTTTTGTTATTTAAATAAATTTGAATAGAACATGCAAGTGATAATTTTTCTATAGTGTTTGTTTACTGTGTAGAAAGTAGGAAAATTTCTAAATCTGTTGTTTGATACTTTTCATAATGTAAAGTATTTTAAATATTCATTTTAGGCCTTAGCTTGTTATTTTTGTATAGGCAGTTCTAGTAATCCAAATGCAGTAAAAATCTTGTGCCATGCTAGTTTTGATATTAGTAATCCACTATAATTTTCTAAGATTTTTCTGTGCTACTAAACTATGTGTTGCTGTTCAAGCATAGGGCTAATTAGGGTTTTCATTCATTATTTACTGCAAAAATAGTTAGTAAACTATACTTTGGTGTATCTTTGAAGCATCTTGAGTGTTAAAGTGCCCTTGCATGGTAGAGAATAGTGGTGGTAGTTTTCGAGTACATATTCTTGGATGACGTAGACTACCTTGTAGAAGAGTCGTAAGTTCCATGTAATCCAAAGAACGTAACATGCTTATTTACATCTCATTCATTCATCATCATCCTCTCATGTCACCCCTACAATGCACCTATGCATGAGCACTCATACTTCTGCATCATACAGGATCGCAGGAAGTGACCCCGGCAGTAGTTCCCGAGGACCCAGAGGATCAGTCCGAGGTGTCAGAGCCGGAGCTGACCGAAGCAGAAGAGGAGGCCGGGAAGACCTTCCGGAGTGCCCCGACCACCGTCCGAGCTCCTTTGAGCGAGGCAAGCCCCGGAGCATTCTCCCCCGGTTTGCAAATAATTTATTATTAACTTTACTTAAATTGATGCATTACGTTTAGGAGTTGTTTGCAAACGTTGCTGCATTATACCTTGTTTCACCTTGCTTTACCCGATCCTTGTTACCCTGGTGTCCGCGGTTAATAATTGCTTAGCTTGCTTAGACCGGTAGAAGTCGGGTGATTGCCTGTCATCCGCGAGCTATAAGGGATTACCTGGATTATGTGAAAGAATGTCATGTGAGAATAACTAAGTGTCGAAATGAATCTGAGACCGGGCGGAAGCTTACAGGGTTCTGGACTGTAGTGTCTTCCGTCTGTGTCGATTAAGGACCGTCCGTTGTCGGGCCTCGAGTCATGTTGAACGCATGCCTCACATTTAGCTGGCCGAATAAAGTACCTTTCGACCGCGAAGCCGGGAGATTATTCGGGCCGAGTGGATTGCCCGCAACGCACTGTACCGGAGCAGTAGTGGCAGAAAACGGGGGCGCGATGATAAGGCCAAAGAGCAGTCGGGCGGCCCCCGGGTACATGTGGTTCCTGGCAAGCTCGCGACTTTACCTGAATGGTTGACTCGGTGACCAATACCTTACTTTAGCGGGTGAGTGAGGTTTGTGTGAGGAATAAATTACCAGCTGGTCAATCATCGATTCGAATCGCCATCGTTCACTGGATAGTGAACACTTGACTTGAGCTACTTCATCGTAGTAACACTAATGAAACACTTGGATAGTTATGTGGAAAATGACATGGTAATGATTGTTAATAATCAATGGTAATCCTTACTTGCTTAATTACATGGTTACTCTAGCATAAGTGCAAACATAGCTAACAAGGTAATAAAGATTAAAATACTGCATGCTTTTGTAAAAGAATTGCTATGTTAAAATGCTTTTCTTGCAAATGAGTCAGCTACCCCCACCAGAAAGCCTATCATGATCCTTGGTGTCATTTTATTTTGGTCCTGTCGGGTAAGTCTAGCTGAGTACCTTCTCGTACTCAGGGCTTTGTTCCCACTTGTTGCAGATGGACAGATGTACTATGGTTATTGTATCAACTATCTCTACCCTGCGATGGGCGAAGCTTAGGACCATGGGCAATGGTCATTCACTACTTCTCATCTGATGCTTTTGCTGGAGATGATCACAAGCTGGCACTTTATCTCAAAACGCTGTGTGTGTGCGTGATTTGAACTACTGCTTCCGCTACTTTTATTCGAAGCTGGTTTGTAATAACTATGTTTGAACTCCGATGTATTTTGTGCCGTGAACTTCTATGTAACTTATGACGGTGACCGCTAAACTTAGTACGATCTTGGCTATTATGTGAATGGTTTGAAATCCGTCGAGATTTCACGGACTACCGGGTTATACGGGCTTAAGTTTGCTAAATTGTCCTTCCGTTGGATGATTTTCTTACTTAATCTCGTATAATTGGGCGGTTCTGTTACAGCTGGTATCGGAGCATGGTTTAGCGTGATTACTGTTCATAAGTGTATTTAAAACAAAATTCTGTTTAAAAAGTGTGATTTTTCAAACTAAAAGTGTGCCAGTGGTCATATCCTGTATGCCCAGTTAAGGACTCTAGGTGGCTATTTAAGTACTAACTTGGGGTTCTTGCACCATATTTCTCTTTTCGTTGCTCATACAGCGTGCTATTGTATGAGTGCCACTTAATTGAGTGGTAATGTATGGATCAGTTACCTCTACGCTTCGGTAAGTGTGAGCTGTGAGAGCATGATCGGATACACCGCCGATCTAGGCAGAGTGCTTATATGATACTAGAATAATTACATGTTTTTACACATGTTTTTATGAAAGTATCGCATGTGTGGGTGTTCCGTCCGTTGAGGCGATGCCGTCACTAGGACGATGTGTTTGGGTAGTTACTACCGTTGTACACGCATCTGGGGATTCGTGTAAAGCATGTAGGTAGATTTACTGCTTTCATGCATTCATGGGGAATGGGCTGAAATGAATTTTCTGCAGGTACATAACAGCGTTATCGTGTAGACCGAATTAGTTACGTATATGAGAGATCGTTTGTATGCCACTGAATTCACCGTTAGATGTCTTTATTTTCTAAGTTTGTGAGAACGTAAGACTCGTGCATGCATCATATTGTCTGTGCATTCCATTCATGACATGCATTCCTCTCCTTATAAAAGGATTATCCCATTTTGATAAAAGTGACATCAACTTAAAATATGTTCTCATCGGGTAATTAAAACTTGTGCTACAGATGGCCCGCACGAAGCAGACTGCCCGTAAGTCCACCGACGGAAGGGCACCCCGTCGTCAGCTGGCCCCGCGGGAGCACCGCAACACGGACACTTTTCTAAGCGAGTTTGGCATGCCCACCTTGCTTTGGAGAGTGCTCCATGATGTGGGGTACCCGGAGGGTCAAGAGCCGGTGTACTCTTGGAGCGAGAGCCAGCTAGCTGAGGATGGGCTTGCAGTCGTGGAGATCACCGTCCCTGCTCTTGGTGATGCGCCAGAATGGGATGGTTGGCATCTGGAGTTTGAAGGACGCACTCCAGTCGAGGGTGCAGAGGGCGCAGCCTTTCGCGTCATCCGAGACATCATGAGCAGGTTCCCCAATGAGTTGGCAGCAGCTTTGGCCGGTACTTTCCCGAGAGATGATCCTCGCGATGCCATTTGGGTACAGCCGCAGGGAAGTGCCCTGGTTAGAGGCCCCAGTGAAGGACGGGCCAGCGACAACCACACCATGAGTGCCATGTATGCAGCCATCAGAGCATACCAGGGTCTTGAGAATACCTATTGGACCTTGACTGGCCTACGTGGTGATGACCGGCTTGAAGCAAGGAAACATAAGAAGAAGCAAGCACGTGCCATAGCTAGCTTGCAGGAGCAGTTGGCCGACATGAGCTTGCAGCGGGACCGAGCTCTCGAGAGAGGCGAGAGTTCCATGCAGCGGGTGCAGACGTTGACTCAGGCCAACAGAAATGCAGACCGCATGATGGGACAGCTAGTGCAAGAAAGGAATGAAGCCTGGAACGAGAGGGACCTTCTGAGGCAGAGGGTCGAGGAGCTAGAAGAGTACAATGCCAACTTGCATGAAGAGTTTCATGCCCTCTACAACGGGATGGGCCCGTATGCTCCTCCGGACGCCGCCCAGATGGACGTCGACGACGACGCTGCTGCTGAAGGTAGCGATGGCGATGCCTCCAACCTCGACAACGGCCCCGAAGAGTAGGATAGTGTCTTGCGTTAGTAGCTAGGCTTTGTCGTGATGGCCTTCTTTTGGTTTCCATGTATCGTGTTGCATCCTGTTCGATCTTGAGACTGACGATCTTTTGGATCTTGGTTGTGTATGCAATGCCCGAACGCATGAAAGTCCAGTGTATGTATGCTGGCAACGTGGTTGTATGGAACGCGATGTTGCATTTGAAGTAACTTAATTGGTGATGTTGTTTTAATTGGAATGTGATTATTGTGCCTCTGTTTTCTTGTATGACTTGTTCTCTCCAATGAATTCAGTATGGCATGATTGTTCATTCGAATGCAATTACTACAACTTCGCTCAATTATTACTTGTTGCTGAAATATGCAGATGGCAAACACTCGCCGTGCCACGTATGAAGCCGCTGAAACTGGTGGCAACGGTGCGGGAGCTGGTGGGGGTGGTGCAAACAATGTCAACCATCAGGAGCCACAGCCAGAGCCACATTTGCCCCCTCCTCCCCCGCTCACTGCAGAGGTGTTCTTCGCGCAGTTCCTTGGAAGTCAACGCAATGCCGAGCAGTCACAGAGGAATATGGAAGATTTTCTGCGTACCATCGCTGAAAATGTTCAGAGAGGTAATAATCAAGGTGGTGGCCATGGGGTGAACCAATACAGCAATTTCAAGGATTTCATGGATACTAGGCCACCTATTTTTAAGGAAGCAACAGAGCCACTCGATGCTGAAGAATGGATCAACACTATGGAAGATAAGTTCCGTGTGTTGAGGCTGACAGAAGTTCTGAAAACAGAGTATGCTGCACATCAGCTACAGGGACCGGCATGAATGTGGTGGAAGCATCACCGCACCACCCTTCCTCCCAATGCCCAGATTACTTGGAGAGATTTCACTGAAGCGTTTAGGGGAGTTTATATTCCCCCAGGGTTGGTTGAAATGAAGCTCGGAGAGTTCTTAGCCTTGAATCAGGGTACCAAGACTGTGACACAGTATCTGCATGCCTTTAACAACTTATGCCGCTATGCTCCAGACATGGTCGACACAGATGCAAAGAGAATTGCTAGTTTCAAGAGAGGGTTAAGTCCGAAGATGATGAAGCATGTGGGTACTAATACCCGCACCAGATTCAATGACTTTATCAGTGATTGTTTGAAGCAAGAAAAGAACAATAATGCCTACACCGCGTCCAAGAATCGCAAGAGGATGTTTGAGTCAGGACCATCCCAGTCCAGAGTGGTCACTGCAAATCGTTCTTCTTATCGTCCGTCCGCACCAGGTGCAAGGTTCAGGCCACCGCAGCATAAAACTCAGAGCTACAAGGGACCACAGAAGCCATACAAGATGGCCGTGCCGCCAACAAAGATCACCGCAGCTGCAGAACAGAGCAACTCCAAGGGAGCTTTAGGGTCTGCTGGTACAGTGAAGGGGCCCTGCTACAATTGTGGTCAGCCAGGCCACTTTTCAAAGTTCTGCCCTTATCCGCCCAAAAAGAAGCAACAGACTTACAATGCTCGTGTGCACCACACCACCGTTGATGAGGTTCCTGAGGGAGAGCCTGTAACTGCCGGTAAGTTTCTTGTTAACCATCACCCTGCAGTTGTTCTATTTGATTCTGGATCCTTGCATTCTTTTATGAGTCAAGCATTTGCACGGAAGCATGAACAACTATGCACAGAATTGGGTTATGGTTATCGCATAAGTTCAGCAGGAGCTGATGTGTTAACCAATAAGATGGTTAGAGGGGCAACCCTTGAGTTAGGTAGTCAGAAGTTTCGAGTGAACCTGGTAGTTATGCCTGGACTAGTTTTGGATGTAATAATAGGAATGAACTGGATGAAAGACTGGGGAGCAGTCATAGATACAAGCAGTCGGATGCTTACCCTTAAGGATCCCTAGGCAGAGGGTACTTTCCGGGTACCATTGCCTAAAAGAACAGACCTTGTGAGTGTGACCTGTGCCATGGAAGTTGTTCCTATCCACCAAATCCCGGTAGTGTGTGAGTTCCCGGATGTGTTTCCAGACGAGCTACCTGGCCTTCCTCCAGATAGAGATGTTGAGTTTGGAATCGAGTTGATCCCCGGGACAGCTCCTATTTCGAGGAGACCCTATCGGATGCCTCCGGATGAGTTAGCTGAGCTGAAGAAGCAATTGGAAGAATTATTAAAGAAGGGGTTTATCCGCCCAAGTAAGTCTGAATGGGGATGTCCTGCCCTGTTCGTAAAGAAAAAGAAAGAGGGTACTCTCAGGATGTGTGTGGATTATCGACCTCTTAATGCTGTGACTATCAAGAATAAATATCCTTTGCCTCATATCGATGTTCTGTTTGATCAGTTGGCTAAGGCTAGAGTGTTCTCCAAGATAGACCTAAGGTCCGGGTATCATCAGATAAAGATTAGACCACAAGATGTTCCGAAAACCGCCTTTTCTACCAGATACGGGTTGTACGAGTATCTTGTTATGTCGTTTGGCTTAACAAATGCTCCTGCATATTTTATGTATCTGATGAATACGGTTTTCATGCTCGAGCTGGACAAGTTTGTAGTTGTCTTCATTGATGACATTCTAGTATACTCTGAGAATGAGAAAGATCATGAAGAGCATCTGAGAATTGTCTTGACGAGGCTGAGAGATCATAAGTTGTATGCTAAGTTCAGCAAATGTGAATTTTGGTTGAAGAAAGTTCCCTTCCTCGGTCATATTCTATCTGAGAATGGAGTTTCTGTAGATCCGAGTAAAGTGCAAGAGGTTATGGATTGGAAGACTCCAACCACAGTGTCAGAAGTCAGGAGTTTCCTAGGGTTAGCTGGTTACTATCGACGCTTTATCCCAGACTTCTCGAAGATTGCCAAGCCGATGACAAGTCTGTTACAGAAAGATCATAAGTTTGTGTGGACAGAGGAGTGTGAGACAGCTTTCCACACCTTGCGGAAACTGTTGACCACTGCTCCAGTTCTTGCACAGCCCGACATCGAGAAACCTTTTGATGTGTTCTGTGACGCATCAAAAACAGGATTAGGATGTGTTCTGATGCAAGAAGGAAGAGTCATTGCTTATGCCTCCCGGCAGTTGAGAAAACATGAAATCAATTATCCGACACATGATCTTGAGCTTGCCGCTGTAGTGCATGCCTTAAAGATTTGGAGACACTATTTACTTGGTAATGTGTGCAACATTTTCACCGATCATAAGAGTCTCAAGTACATTTTTACCCAACCAGAATTGAACATGAGACAGCGAAGATGGTTAGAACTAATCAAAGATTACAACTTAAATGTACAGTATCACCCTGGAAAAGCCAATGTGGTAGCTGATGCTTTGAGTAGAAAGTCACATTGTCTGAATATGCAACCCTTACTCGAAGATGGTTTTAATCTAATGCACCCTGCCGTGTTACATAGTATTCAGATCAGTTGCTCCTTGGAAAGTAAGATAATAGAAGGCCAGAAGGCAGACAAAGGGATATTCCACATCAAAAAGAAAATTAAAGAAGAACCCTCGAAACACTTCAGGGTGGATGAGCAAGATGTATTGTGGTTCGACAACCGTCTTGTTGTTCCAAAGGATAGAGAGCTTAAGAATAAAATTATGGATGAAGCTCATCTTTCTAAGTTGTCCATTCATCCTGGCAGCAGTAAAATGTATCAAGAGCTAAGACCTCGTTATTGGTGGACAAAGATGAAGAAGGAAATCGCAGCTTATGTAGCCAGATGTGACACATGTTGTAGAGTGAAAGCAATTCACATGAAACCTGCCGGATTGCTACAACCTTTGTCAGTACCTAGTTGGAAGTGGGATGATATAAGTATGGATTTCATCACAGGTCTGCCCACTACTCAGAAAGGTCACGATTCGATTTGGGTAATTGTGGATCGTCTTACCAAGACAGCCCACTTTTTGCCTGTCAAGACAGAGTATAGACCACCTCAATATGCCGAGAAGTACATTGCGGAGATTGTGAGATTGCATGGCATACCAAAGACTATAGTGTCTGACAGAGGGTCACAGTTCACTGCTCACTTTTGGGAGCATTTGCACAAAGGTTTGGGGACTAGTCTGATTCGTAGCACTGCCTATCATCCTCAAACAGATGGTCAGACTGAAAGAGTTAATGCTGTTTTAGAGGATATGTTAAGAGCTTGTGTGTTGTCTTCCAGAGGTTCATGGGAGTCATGGTTACCGTTAGCAGAGTTCGTGTACAATAATAGCTATCAAGAAAGTATCAAGATGGCACCTTTTGAGGCTCTGTATGGCCGAAAGTGTAGAACCCCTTTAAACTGGATTGAGCCAGGAGAAAGAAGGTATTATGGTATTGACTTCGTGGAGGAAGCCGAAAAGAAAGTTCATATCATCCAGCAGAATATGAGAGCAGCTCAGTCACGTCAGAAAAGTTACGCAGATAAGAGAAGGAGACCGCTTGTCTTCGAAGTGGGTGACTATGTTTATCTAAAGGTCACGCCAATGAAAAAGAAGCGGTTTGGTGTACGCAGGAAGCTCGCCACCAGATTTGTAGGACCTTACAAAATCTTAGAAAGGAAGGGTCCAGTGGCTTACAAATTGGAATTACCAGAATCAATGGGTGCTATATTCCCAGTTTTTCACGTATCACATCTCAAGAAGTGTTTGCGCGTTCCAGAAGAAAGAATTGAACCTCGAGGCATAAAACTTAAGTCAGATCTGGTGTATCGTGAGCAGCCAATTCGAGTCTTGGATTCCAAGAAGAGGGCTACTCGAAACAGTGTGGTGAAAACGTATAAGATACAATGGAGTCATCATGATGAAGGGGATGCATCTTGGGAAACGGGTGAATACCTACAAAAAGCATACGAAGATTCTTATAATAAATGGTTCGTAACCCAAATCTTGGGACGAGATTTTTATAAGGGGGGAGGGCTGTAACACTCCGGTGTTACGCAATGCATTTGCATGACAATCATATTGCATGGCATTTCATATCATCATAATCATGTGTGATAATGTTATAACTTGAATGAAATAAAAGCTTGAAAATGATATCTGTGATGTAATATATTAATATGATAATCACATTACACCAAAAATCTTGCAACTATAAATTTTACATCACTTGGAACCATAGTTCAATTTTTGGAGCAACTAGATGACTCAAAATTTTGTCAAAAACTTATTCAAAAATATTAATTCTAAATATTCAAAAATATCCCCTATTTTAGCTTTTATTCTGCAATTCAAAATCTATTAAGAATTTTCAGTTGGCCCCTTAATCAAAGTTGTAGAGAATGAAATTCTAAACAACTTTCATTTTTGGGTCAATTCCAGAAAATGTTTTCTTCTTGTTCAAAATGGGGTTTGAAGTTTGTTTTGCATTTGATTTAAAATTTGGAAAATTCAAAAAGATTCAAACCAGCTTAGCAGGCCGCCGCCCCGGATTCGGCCCGCTGGCCGAATCGGCCCGCGCCGCTCCCCGCGCGCGCCCGCAGCCGCCTCCACCTCGGCCCGGCCCAGCCGGCCCCCTCCCTCTTCTTCCCGCTCTCGCCCGCGCGCGCTGGCGCCCCGGCAGCAAACGCTCGCCGCGTGGCGTTCGCATGCCGGCGACGCCACCGCGTGGCCGCCGTGGACCCCGCGCCCGCGTCCAGCTTCAAAAACAGTCGAGCACCGGGTCTCCCTCCCATTCTCGCCCCGCCTGCTCCCTCTCTTCCTCCCTCCAGTGAAAGCCACCGCGGAACGCCGCCTGCCACCGTGCTCCGCCACCGTCTCCGCCTTGTTCCGGCACCGGTGGACCACCTCCGTCCAATTGCCCGTGCACGAAGCTCCGCCCCATCCTCCCCTCCTCCGAACGAACATCGCCATCGCCTCCTTGGCCACGGTAGGGCTCAATTTCTGCTCGCCTCGCCGCGCCACCGCGGCGGTGCCGCCGAGCCGAGCTTCGCCACCGCCTCACTCGCCCTCTCTCTACCCTCCTGCGTCGCCTTCGCGCGTTAGCCACTCTCTGGCGAACGTGTTGCGCGCGCTAGTCGGCCTCGGTTTGGCCGAAGCCGGCCGTTGGCCCACGACCGCCGCCGCGACGTCGAGGCTGTGGACGCCGGCGACCGCGCTCGGGTTCCCCCCCCCTCGGTGGGCTGGGCTGCGCCTGTGGGCCGCGCCCCGAGCAGGCCGGCTCGGCCATTTTCCCCGCGCGCGCAAGCCGGGCCGCGACGGCCATGGGCCGCTTGATTTCCCGGGCTAGCCCAGTGTCGTATAAAGAAATTCATTTCCATTTTCTTTTTATTATTCTTGATAAAAATGCTTTGGAAAATATTTTAGCAGTCATTTCAGCTCCAAAAATTGTGAAATAAATTTCTCTAGATGCATTGGAACCAGATCTATGATATAAAATTATTGCATGTCAAATTTGAGATACTTTTCTGTAGAGTTTTTAATTAACTATTGAGATGGCTGTTTTCTTGTTAAATGCTTAATAAATCCTAAAAAAATCAAAAAAATATGATTCCAAGTTTATTAATCTTTTTGTGCCATGTACTTGCTAAGGAAATTTTATATCATGTCTGTTCTGTAGAAAAATGTGTAGGTGTAGTTCAAATGCTTTCTATCACTAATATTTGTTATTTTTGTTATTTAAATAAATTTGAATAGAACATGCAAGTGATAATTTTTCTATAGTGTTTGTTTACTGTGTAGAAAGTAGGAAAATTTCTAAATCTGTTGTTTGATACCTTTCATAATGTAAAGTATTTTAAATATTCATTTTAGGCCTTAGCTTGTTATTTTTGTATAGGCAGTTCTAGTAATCCAAATGTAGTAAAAATCTTGTGCCATGCTAGTTTTGATATTAGTAATCCACTGTAATTTTCTAAGATTTTTCTGTGCTACTAAACTATGTGTTGTTGTTCAAGCATAGGGCTAATTAGGGTTTTCATTCATTCTTTAATGCAAAAATAGTTAGTAAACTATACTTTGGTGTATCTTTGAAGCATCTTGAGTGTTAAAGTGCCCTTGCATGGTAGAGAATAGTGGTGGTAGTTTTCGAGTACATGTTCTTGGATGACGTAGACTACCTTGTAGAAGAGTCGTAAGTTTCATGTAATCCAAAGAACGTAACATGCTCATTTACATCTCATTCATTCATCATCATCCTCTCATGTCACCCCTGCAATGCACCTATGCATGAGCACTCATACTTCTGCATCATACAGGATCGCAGGAAGTGACCCCGGCAGTAGTTCCCGAGGACCCAGAGGATCAGTCCGAGGTGCCAGAGCCGGAGCTGACCGAAGCAGAAGAGGAGGCCGGTGAAGACCTTCCGGAGTGCCCCGACCACCGTCCGAGCTCCTTTGAGCGAGGCAAGCCCCGGAGCATTCTCCCCCGGTTTGCAAATAATTTAACTTTACTTAAATTGATGCATTACGTTTAGGAGTTGTTTGCAAACGTTGCTGCATTATACCTTGTTTCACATTGCTTTACCCGATCCTTGTTACCCTGGTGTCCGCGGTTAATAATTGCTTAGCTTGCTTAGACCGGTAGAAGTCGGGTGATTGCCTGTCATCCGCGAGCTATAAGGGATTACTTGGATTATGTGAAAGAATGTCATGTGAGAATAACTAAGTGTCGAAATGAATCTGAGACCGGGCGGAAGCTTACAGGGTTCTGGACTGTAGTGTCTTCCGTCTGTGTCGATTAAGGACCGTCCGTTGTCGGGCCTCGAGTCATGTTGAACGCATGCCTCATATTTAGCTGGCCGAATAAAGTACCTTTCGACTGCGAGCCGGGAGATTATTCGGGCCGAGTGGATTGCCCGCAACGCACTGTACCGGAGCAGTAGTGGCAGGAAACGGGGGCGCGATGATAAGGCCAAAGAGTAGTCGGGCGGCCCCCGGGTACATGTGGTTCCTGGCAAGCTCGCGACTTTACCTGAATGGTTGACTCGGTGACCAATACCTCACTTTAGCGGGTGAGTGAGGTTTGTGTGAGGAATAAATTACCAGCTGGTCAATCATCGATTCGAATCGCCATCGTTCACTGGATAGTGAACACTTGACTTGAGCTACTTCATCGTAGTAACACTGATGAAACACTTGGATAGTTATGTGAAAAATGACATGGTAATGATTGTTAATAATCAATGGTAATCCTTACTTGCTTAATTACATGGTTACTCTAGCATAAGTGCAAACATAGCTAACAAGGTAATAAAGATTAAAATACTGCATGCTTTTGTAAAAGAATTGCTAAGTTAAAATGCTTTTCTTGCAAATGAGTCAGCTACCCCCACCAGAAAGCCTATCATGATCCTTGGTGTCATTTTATTTTGGTCCTGTCGGGTAAGTCTAGCTGAGTACCTTCTCGTACTCAGGGCTTTGTTCCCACTTGTTGCAGATGGACAGATGTACTATGGTTATTGTATCAACTGTCTCTACCCTGCGATGGACGAAGCTTAGGACCATGGGCAATGGTCATTCACTACTTCTCATCTGATGCTTTTGCTGGAGATGATCACAAGCTGGCACTTTATCTCAAAACGCTGTGTGTGTGCGTGATTTGAACTACTGCTTCCGCTACTTTTATTCGAAGCTGGTTTGTAATAACTATGTTTGAACTCCGATGTATTTTGTGCCGCGAACTTCTATGTAACTTATGACGGTGACCGCTAAACTTAGTACGATCTTGGCTGTTATGTGAATGGTTTGAAATCCGTCGAGATTTCACGGACTACCGGGTTATACGGGCTTAAGTTCGCTAAATTGTCCTTCCGTTGGATGATTTTCTTACTTAATCTCGTATAATTGGGCGGTTCTGTTACATTCTTCTCCCAACGATCATTAACCAAGGGACCAGAACCAGAATGAACAGCAAAGGGAGGAATCATATTTGCAGCATAAAACCACTCGGAACGCCAATCCCGAACAGAATCAACAAGATCATAATAAAAAAGGACTTTCTTCCCCTGACGGAACTGGGTGCCACAACCACCCAACGGAGAAGTACTGTCACTTCGAGGATGTGGTTTCAAATGAAAAAAGAAACGAAACAAAGAGATTGAAGGAACGATGCCAATGAAAGCTTCATAGAGATGGTCAAACACTGACAGATGAAGGATAGCGTTCGAAGTAAGGTGGTTCAGAGAAATGCCAAAATAATGGAGAAAATGATGAAGAAAGGCAGAAGCAAGCAAGCAAGCAGAGGCTAGCTCGAACGAAAAAGATAAAAAGAACGATCTCACCAGGACTAGGACTAGGAACCTGATGCTGGCCGGGGACCTTCCAATCAGCAAAGTCCTCCTGAATTAGGCCATCCTTGACCAAATCACGCAACTGATCCTCTGTGGTAGTCGGAACCGGCCAGAGCTTCTCCGCAGCCCTCATAGCGACGAATTCCTGATTCTCGATGACCGAGAGCGACGTCTTCTCGTCCACCAAGACCTCCTTCGACTTGCTCGACGATTTCTTCTTGCCCATACAATGGAAAGGATCTAAGGTGGCGATAAAAGTTCGACGGCGGTGGTGGAACTTTGGAGATTAGGGTTTTGCAAAGGCTGAATGCTAAAGGGCAAGGACAGGGTAAGAAAGAAGAAGAAGAAGAAGAAGGGCCCTTAGATAGATTTACAACGGTAAAAACACAGCCCATCAGGCCCGCTTAACACAACGTGGAAACGCAACGGTCTATTTTTTGCCATAACTGACACGGCTGAAACGACGGACGATGCAACCATTCACAGTGGTATAGTGCAACGGGCAGGTTTCAAACTTATCCGTTCATACTGCACCATTGATGAATTGTTACAGATTGCACAACTCAAAAAGAACTCGCCATCCACAAGATTCACAGAAGACATTACAGTACACCTCTAGAGAACCCGGATACTTTAGAAACAACCCAGATCATACTTAAAAGCACTCAGACAACAAAAAAGAAAATAGCAACTGAGAAAGAAAGGTTTTTTATTACAAATATCATCAAAGGATATAGGTTACAGATCTTACAAGACCCAAGGAACTCGGTACTACGACGAGCAAGGCAGCAACAAAGAGCAGAGGCAGAACTCGTGTCTAGAAACGACTACGTGCTCCTAGCCACAACACGGCAGAAGACAACCAACTCGGATATACTGTTTTCTTCAAAGGAAGGACGCAGTGCATCCAAAACGTATAACAGCAGCACTGCGGGACAACCCAGACCAGGCGAGACTCGCAGACATCAGTCTACCCAAGCCCGATGTGATCCTGGATCAGACGCTGATTTGCACCGGACAGTCCCAAGGCAGTGTGGAAGGATCAACTCGATGCTACTAGATGATGGAACGTATCCCACATCATAAGACTTCTTCCATCTACCACCATGTACTACCTAGTATAATGTTGCTGTGAGATTATTCTACCTCTAATCTTCATCACAAGATTTCTTCCACTTGATACAAGACTTACAAGACTCACAACTCACGTCCGTGGCTGCTCTACTTCACAAACTATCATTATCGTGACTACAGAGTCTTCGGGCTATACAACAAGACAGTTGATGAATAGAAGTAGCACATCAGGAGGGTATTTATAGGCCAAAAAGTGGTGCACAAAGACTGGGAGCACCAACAGAATAAGCCTCACAAAGGTCTCAGTGAAAAGACAGAAAGCAGTAAGAAGTGGACATGCGCGTGAAAGAATAGTATTCGAGGACAAGCATATTCAAAAGAATATACCAACACTGTACACCTCATGACTACAGAGAATTCAATTCAACTGCCAACCACCACCAACATCGGATATAAATACGCCTACCCAAAAAGACAATTGAAGATCCTCTATCCGAGTTCTTATTAATCGAAAAGAATTCAGAAAGATGCTCGGGGGCTGCAGGGTACATATTCAGAGAAGAGATTTTTAGTTTTTTCAACAACCAAAGTTCAAGACCCTCTAACTTTTTGTTCCAAATAGCAAGAGGATCGGGGGCTACACTCAGTTAGTGCGCTTTTTCTTTAAAAAAATCGCACGTCACTTGGAAGACTTCATCAAAACAAGAACACTTCAAGGATTCACGTCGAAAGAATCCGAAATGAAGAAAGTCTTCGAGTTCAACCATGAAATGCTCGGGGGCTCGTTGATGCGGGACCCACAGGGTTCCCCAACAATGTGACTATGAGTCGTAGGCCCTGGCCTGGCCCACGGATAGAAGCAGGAAGAGGTGCAACAACTGCTACACCGAATCCGAGTAGAATAGGTCAGACTAACCGGATTCCTTTGGAAAGTAACTTCTGTATCTAGTTTAGGACACCTTCTTTGGATTCGACTAGGATTGTAACCGCACCACAGCCTTTTTACCGATATAAAGATAGGCTATGGGCACTCCTATGACAAGAGACGATACAACAATTAATCCAACGCAAAGGCTAACGCCGACTAGACGTAGGGTTATTACTCAATCACCGATCGAGGGTCCGAACCAGTATAAATCGGCTGTCTTTGCGTTCACCATCGAATTCTAGCACGCACCGAAGCCCGAACAACTGTCCCGGGTACCCCGGTGACAAGCTATTGGTGGTCAAACACCGACAGTCACCTTTTAGTCATGTATCAAAGAGCCTAATGAGCTAAACTTTAGCTAAGAGGATCCAAACGGGGCCTAATATCAAATCCATAGCGGTGATGAATTGATTATATTCCTTATAATGGAACCTGCGTATTATTTGAATTAAGTTTTAAACTTTTGGTACGAGTAACTGTGATGTGCTTCCGGCACCCTGCGCTTCTGCTTTGGGTGTTTTTAGGTCTTCTTTGGAAGAACATGTCAAAAAGATTCAGTTCTAGGCCATTTGTTGCACCGTTTTGTGCGCTCACACGGGGCCCGTGCTGCCCTGATGGGGCGGCGGATGCCCAGCCGGTGCCGGAAGGAGGAGGAGACATCGAGGCGAGGTAGTAGAAAGAGAGGAGAGAGATGCAACACCCAGTCTAATTTTAAAAACATCCAGATGCAACACTTACAACATATGTCCAAAGGCAAATTAAACACTTGAAATACTTGCAAAAACATATGAAAATACTTGAAATCTATTGTAAAACATATGCACCATCTAGATAAAACACTTGCAATATATATGTGAAAGATATCCAACATTCAGATAAACACATTTGCAACGTACATCTAAAAAATGGATGAAACATTGGGAACAAAAGCTTGCAACATACGTGTACAACCATTACAACATATACAACATCTCACGATCTACTTTTGCAACATCTATATGAAACACTTGCAAGGTACTCCTAAAGCCTCTAAAACAGTTGAAACAGACGCTTGCACCATGCGCTTTCAAGCGCAAGATCTACTTGCTGCTTCGACGAAAATGGAGGCTCACCGATGTGGAGCTCGACGCCACGGAGTGGTGCGGAGGTCGCCGGTGTGAAACTCGGTGGTGGCACACACCTCGCCAGGGGCCAGGTCAGGCAGATGGAGCACGACTGCGACGGGAGGCGTGAGTCCGGGTGGGGTAGTGGCGCGGGTGAGGGCGGGGTCCATCCCGTGAGCGGGGGCGACGTGGGTAAGGGCGGGTCCATCCTAGAGTAGGGGCGTGTAGCGCGCAAAGGAGCGGGCAGCCCGGGCTAGGGGGGTTTGTCCCGCGGGCGGGGGCATGTAGCACGCAGAGCGAGCGGACGATGCGGGCGAGGGTCCATCTGGACTCAAGATGGCAATGGGTACATACGGGTAGTGGCTACCCGTACCCACACCCGCCAGGTCTAAATCTTACCCGTCGGGTTACCCGTACCTGCACACGAGTAGAAAAATGCTCCCATACCCACACCCGCGCGGGTAAATTCTACCCGACGGGTAACCCGCACCCGACAACATACCCGAGAATCACATATAAATATCAGGCATTCATATGCAAAAATAAATTATTTCAAGCGGCTGGGAAGGGAGCGAGTGGAGTGAAGGGGCTAGGGTTTGAGGGAGGGTTCAAAAGTATATATACTAGTAGTGTTTAATTGGATTTGGACCAAATTCATGGGTTATATAGGCTAAAATGACCAGGGTGGTTGGTTGTTTTATGCAGGTGTTTCTTACCCATGGGTAGACGGGTATGGGTAGTATACACCCATACCTGTACCCGATGTACCCGATGGGTATAGGATTTTTTTCTAATAACCTACCCGTAGGTAGAAAACTCATCCCATACCCGCCTCCTTATCGGGTAAAATCTGTCGGGTTCTCAGATTTCAGGTACCCATTGCCATCTTGAATCTGGACAGACGGACACCTTAGAAGCATTACCGATTCAAATTCAGTCCATTCATTCATCAGAAGAAAATAAAGCCGTCGCGGCTAGGCACACACTAGCCGGTCGCTACATGTAGAGAGATTGGCTACGCGATCGATCGATTCTTAACATCAGGCATAAGCTGTTCCTGCTTTGCCGCCGGTGGGGTCGCGGGGCAGGTGTAGACGCAGGTACACACGGAATGGTCGCAGCCGCCCACCCCCACCCCTGAATCGGCTGGTGCAGTCGTCGGAGCACTTGCGGGGTTGGCACTGCGTCCCCGGAGAAATCGTCGCCGAGCAGGTGTCCTGGAAGTAGTTTGGCCCAACCCTGCTCGCCATGCTTTCTGCAACAAATCAGCCAGGCTCGTTTGGACTAGTACGTGCCAAGAGAGTGGGGAAATACTGGAAGTTAAGTGTTGTGTACAGAGAATAATCGACCAAACCTGCAGGCAATGACAGCAGAACAAACATGGCGAGTAGCAGTAGTGCCACCACGAGACCGGTCTTCATCTCTGGCATCGGCGCGCTGCTTGGTTTTTGCTTGTATGTATTGCCGGTTGGGCTCATGGACCTGGTCGGCAAGGGGTTATATAGGGATGTATTTACTCTTGGTACCTTGTTAATTAATGTATATTCATGGTCATAATGTGAGCTTTTGAAATTGCTTTTGACTGCTAGCTAGTATTTTTAGGGGTCTAAATTATTTTTAATTATTACTCTCTTGGGTAGAGCCTAAGTTGAAAAATTGATTATTTGCTATACTCAATAGTGGGATTTACAAATTTACCACGTCTATAGTTGGTTCTGCAAAATTGTCATGCAGACTCTTTGTCTCCATATCTCCTTTTAGTTCCATTTCTTTATGCTATGGTACACATTTTACCTCCTAGGAGGTAATATCTCAAAGGAATCTCAGCCATTGATTTTCTAGATTTTTTTGAATTAATATATTAATTAATCTAAGAAAAGAAAAAGGAAATATTGTTAAATCACCTCGTCACGGGAGACAAGCAACGGCACACCGTCCTTCCTTTTCTGTGGGCATTGTTCCCTTTGCCCTTTTGCATGAAAAATAGATTATTCAGTTACAAAATAAGACACATGTATGAAAGAAATCAATAACCAACATATATATTAATTAATTTATCCGTGAACTTTAGCGATCTAAAAAATATGTTACAAAATACAAACTCGATTAAAACTATATTACACAGTCGAGTAGCTTTTTAATAAACTATATATAGCTATTACGTGCACGTATACTTTGGACATGTATGTTGGGCACTTGTGCACATAAATTTGTTGGGTTTAAGTACTCACACGTTCGCCTCATTGGACACGTTCACAATCTTGCACAATATTGCACATTCATTACCAACTAGTACAAGATTGTGCATGATCTTGCATGCAAGATTGTGCATGATCTTGCATGACCAGGATATCTATCAAATCACACATGCATCAATCAAACCTAGGCAAGATTTTTTATATCTAAAATATTTCTTATTTAGCTTTTTTTATAAAATGAAAAATTCAATAAATATATTACAGATGGTCATAACCGTCCGATCGAAATGAATGAACATCTCACGGTCATTTGGGTGTATCACAGCAAAACTCTTTTCTTTTTTATTTCTATTTTCAGGCACCGAAAAGAACGATCTTGCCCCTGTGACTAAATCACGTACTGCATATACTTGAATCGTTCATACATACACGGAACTTAACGTCTCACCGCCGCCCTTCTCTCGTTCGTCATGATCTCGCCGTCGCCCCTGCCACCGGTGGGTCATCAACTCGTTGTAGGCAACTTGCCTGTTAACACTGAACAGGTCCATCTTCTTCCCGAATTGAACATGGCGTCGCGGAGCTCATCCACTTTCTTGTCGACGTCGGGCTTCCACTCCTCCACCTCACCCTGCTTGGCAGCGAGCTTCTGTATTGAATCCTCTATGGATTGCAGTTGCAGAGAAACCTTCGAGTCTTCCATCATGCGTTGCCTCTCTCGATGTCCCTCTCTCCTCAATCTTTTCTAGGATCTGCGAAATCGGTTCATCTGCCTTGGGAGAGCCATTGCTCCAATATTTACCAGATATGTATGACCAATGTGGGTGGATCCAGGGTGGAAGAAACCTAGCTGTGATGTCAGATGTTAGGGAATTAGTACTGGATTTGACTGAGATCGAGAGAATTTGATAGTCATAGATACCAATTCACCTCCAATTCCACCACCGACAGCGCCTATCCTGAACCAGTTATAGCCTAAGCTTTCCCTTTCTGCATGCCTCCCTTCTTCAGAAGGTATTGACGTCTCTGTTTGGATTCCTCTCTGTTTACACACAGTTGGGCTGCCCTTTGGTCCGTTTACTTGCTAACCCAGTTGGCCCAACATAGCGTGGATCATTGGGCCTCTTGATCCGTTCCTTCTTGAAGCCTGGCCCATGTATTGAAGTTTTTCGACTGCTTCCTCGTCAGTGTTGGACGTGGAATGGTGGACCAATGGACCATGCGTGTCGCCATATCGGTGGCGTGGGTATTTTGCCCGTGGCTGCTTAGACCAGTTTAAGCGTAGTTTTATTTATCGGTTTTTTCAATACACTTATATTTTGAAAGTAATATAGAAGAGTTTTATCTCCATAAAACTCTCTCTACTCCTATAAAACTTTTATCATCTCTCTCTTTATCAACATGTCAGCATATTTAATATAATTCCCACAAAACTTCATGAAACCCCATTGAAACTGACCTTAGAGCATCTCCTTCGAAACTCACTCTTAATCTTATTTTTTAGCAAGAATAAAAAAGCTCTCCAACAACCCTCTCTCTCTAAGTCCTAATCTTTCTGCACCCAATCACGGCGAAATATATGTTCACGTATTAATCAGCCAATCTTCCCAAAGGAAATGTGTACAAGAGAAAGAAAAAGTATAAAGTGATTGGATGATTTAGAAATAGTCCAAAATTTTTGATGCAAAATTGCCTGGTATCTTTTAAGAACAAGGTTTGTAAACTGTTAGAGAAAGCTAACAAATGTGCTCCTAACTTTTTTAGCCACTTGGAAACTCATTCATTTACCGATTTTTTTTTTGGAACTCTTGGAGATGCTCCTACCAAGACCACACAAGTAGTAATGAAGACGAACTCATGTATCAGGTGGTAGTTAGTAATAGTGCTGCTATGGAGCACAAAATATATTGCATTGCATGCCACACATCACTGGCAAAACATGCGTTAGCTGTTTATGTTCTTTGTAGTTTGTCATGTTGTTGTTTGCTTATGTTGCATGCGGATTATTTTGGTTGAGTTGTTTAAGTTGTGGTAGCTATTGTTTTCCATCGTAATCTTTCAGGGACATTGTTTGTCTAGTCCAAATCTTTTTCTTTATTAATATAATTGGTAGCTTTTCTACCTGATTCGTTACAAAAACAAACCACTAAAAGATACTAGTATGTCACACAAATCTCATTATTTTCTTAGTGGGCCACTTGTGTATGCATGGCCTATATGAGATTCAGATGTCACCGGGCGGCGGCTTGCACATGTAGGAACACTGGCATGCCCCGCGGATGCACAGCCCGTCGCCTTTTAACTGGTTGAAGCATTTGTTTTCGCACGTCGTCAACGTCTTGTCATTGCAGCCGCTGGAGTAGAGGACCTTCGAGCACCTATACTCTGGTGGGAACTCCTCCATGCCCGGCGCTGGCGCTGGCGCGGTGCAGATCCCTGCAGGGAGAAATGGATATATCTATCACACACAATATTACTATGGAAGTATGGACGAACGCTCTAGCCTCTGGTGGTGTTCATGTATGATATGAAAAACAATTGGTCCTGCTTATAAGGATATATAGTTATCTGTTGATAGCATGGCCATCACCATGGCAACAGCAAGGAGTAGTGCTCCATGGCTGGTTCTCATTGTCAGACAGTGTTGTATCAAGCCTAGCTAGAGCCTAGAGGTGGAGTTGTTTAATTCAATGGTTTTGTTGGAGATAGTTACTGAATGCCTATGCATTCTGATGGGGTGGGGTGGGGGTAGTTTTATAGTGGAAAAGCAAGGTTTTAACTCTTATTTTCTTTGGTCATTTTATTTAATTAGATAATCCGACTTTGAGTAACTGATTAGGAGATTACTGTAAAACTTAAAGCATTCCAAAAATTCATGGTTCTTGCCATAACAAAATACAAATAGTATAGATACTTCTTTCTTTCTTTCCAAAGAAGTATATATAGCTAGATATACTTTTAATGGCTGCCAAAGAAAGCTATGATGTATTAAGCCAACAGATTACAATAACTGCATTCCTATTTCTCCTACTAAAAGTTAAGGAAGCGGAAGTAGCTCTAACCACCGTAGTAATAGTCACATTGTGAGGCAGGTGAAGTATTCATTGACACAAGAACTGCATGAATTGGACCACTGAACACCACACTAGGCATGTGTTCACCTAACCTAAATGGTCAGTCGCATATAGTTTGACCGAAATGGGAGAAATTTTGGACAAAATAGACACGGCTAGCCACAATATAGCCGTTAAATGGACTAAGTGATCGTCTAACAGAGGAGCTTGAGTTATGTAGCACAATGCACTAGCCTAACCACATATAAGTGTCTATTCTAACACATGCCATTAGAGCAATACATGAATATCAGTACCATCATCAATTTCTCCATCCGCTTCCAAAAA